>OY728163.1:603063858-607863858 GCA_963277665.1 Viscum album | reverse complement strand
AAAGATATGTTTCAATGGTGATATAAGTGATTTTTTATGAGGGGTTCTCAATAAATCAATTCATTTTATTTGTGAATCGAGAGTCTGTAAAATAGTGGAGATTTAAGCGAGAGTTATGATTTAGGATAAAATAATTATTATTATTATAAATAGAGGTGGACGTTTTACACTAAAAGATAATCCAATGCCTTGATTATATTTATCTTCCATCTTTATAGTAGAGACTTTTGCTAGTGTCTCTTAGGTTCTGTTTTATCACTCTCTTGATTGGAATGATTGAGTAGTTCTTTATGCTTGGTTTTTAATGCAGGTGGATGGAATAATTGATGATGTATTTTTTATGATATTTTAGGTTTAGTTTTTTCGTTTCAATTCTTCTTACAAGTCAATATTTCTTTATATTATTGGGGAAATTTCCTATAACTGTTAGAGATTTTTACTACATTAATTGAGGAAATGTGTTTGTGATGACCATTGGGATAATTAAAATCTACTTTTCAACATGGTTTTGGGCTTCCCAATATTCAAGTAACATGAATCACCTGGACATGATAAAATGAATGATTAGTGATTTGAAGTTGTCTACCCAAACCAATGGATTCACATAGACTCAATTCAAACTAGTTCATTTTTAGAAACTATTGGTTTAAAAATATATTACATCATTAACATGAATTTAAATTTCTTGATATACTCTTCATTGTTTTATGTTCTCCTAGGATATAATTATATCTTTTAAATTGAATTTTATCATTAAATATTTTTTTAAATATTTTTTTAACATTGTATTTTTAGTTTTGACCCTCGTACTCAAATTTAAATACTTTTTTGTTATAATTTTATGTTTTTTTATTTTTTAACTTATAAATTTCAATGTTTATTTCCCTATATGAATCAAGTATTCCGTATGAGTGACTAATTATGTTACTAGACATATATTTTTATTCATCACTAATCGTAGAATTCTATGAAATATCTTCTCTTAGAGGGATTTTAATCTTCCACACAATTATTAGATGAATTGTTTATAATTATATGAAATTGTGGCCTCTTATAAAATTGGGAAAGGGAATTTTGTTATTAATATTAAACGTTTTATGATTCAAGGATATGATTTTAATGGGTTCAACTTTTCATGGAGTATGATTGAGAAACTTCTATAACTAAATCTTTATATTCAAGGTGTTAGTGATAGATGATTCCTCTATGAGAAAAATGTCCATTCATCCTTGATATAAAATTTAAAGGAGTCACATATAATGGATTTTGAGGTGGTGTTTTTGTGTAACCCTATTATATATAGTGATGAACATGAAGGATGGTTGTAGGATAAACAACATAGAGTGTCTTTTGAAGGTAACTTTTGTTTATTTTATAATTTCTTGAGGTAGTTCTTAGTGAGTTCTACAACATAATTTTTTATTATATCGTGGTGTCACAAAGATGTACAATTCTCTTTGTTGTCAATTTTTTTGGTTAATTTTGAAGAGGTTGGTGGATAAGTTTATTTCTCAGTTCTTATTTTTTCAGTAAGTAAAGAGCGTACACCATGTCTGAGGAACCCGAGAATCTCACTCGAAGGTCTAGTGATAAGCATTATATGTTTACAAATGGTTTTCATAAAAAGTGAGATTTCCCAAACAAGACATACATGTATTTCAATTATTTAAAAAACAAAATTTCATAATTAACACATAATATAATGATCATAATTTTTAGTGTCCTTGCTTATATTAAATATAATCATCATACTTTATAATACTTGTGAACATTAATCAACAATGTTACCACATTATATACTATTCTAGACAACTCGTATGATATACATAGTTTCACTGCCCAATGAATGGAAACGTGATCATGGGATGGTCTCAAATGCTTATTCAAGGGAAAATTATCATCATTTTATCAAGGTATAGATAATAAGAATATGAGAAAACATGATAATGAGATAAATATGTTATTAAAAATAACATGAAACCATAGACATTGTGTATAGAACATAAATGTAACATCTCGGATTTGGGTGCCACACAATGGGTGCCCTGAACCCAGTTGGTCATTTAACCTCAAGTGCATTTCTCCAAACACTAGAGGCTACCGACTAGTAGTGAGGGCCTATGACTGATAGTGGGGAAACAATTCCCTTATTTTTTAAAGTGTAGCATAGTAGGGAAAATAATATAAATATAAAAAAGTGGAAGCAGTAGACAATATATACCTAAAATGGACAATAGAACTGAAGTAAAAGATAAACAATAGTCATATATATGATGATGCAACATGTCTCTATTTCTAAGAAAGCATCTAAAAAAGGACACACTACAATCTGATACAATATAGAAAATGGTATAATGTACAACAAAACAAAACCAAAGTAGTGAAATAGGAACACATCAGTACTGCAAGCCTAATCTTGGTCTCGTGCTCTCCTACTCCTCTGCAACAGTCATGTACCTATGTAGGGATTCCTTCCCTTATCGACACCTATAGAAATATAATCTGTTTGGGCCCAAGCCAGGACCCAAACAGGGTGTGAGTTGTAAATCCTAGTAGAAAACCACCTAAAGGCCCATTCATAACTATCAGTGAAAATGGGAAACAGTAGTGTGCAATAATGAAATGAAGTAAACTAGGATGTACTCAAAAGTAACCATCCCTACCAGTTACATTTCCATTTTAATAACAATTTAATAATTCAATATAATTGAATTCCGAGTTTTCCGAGACTCAGCCTTGATAAAAAATCTTCTATATTAGTGCCCCCACAGAAACCACAACAAGATAACTAACAAGTAAAAGATAATAACAATAACAATAATGTGATTTTTCTTGGCAGGTACAACCTAAGAAATCACCATTGTGAAAAAAGTAAACATTTTCCTCATACATGCATGTCCTTACCCTCATGCAAGAAAAAATGAAACCCTCATGTGACTGCCCTTAGGTATAATGAATATTTGCCTCAGGAATACGATATATCACCCTCAGTCACAAAATCTACTTCCCACATGCATAAGAAATGCTACCCTTAGGCTAAACAAAACATCACTCTTAGGCTAATCAAAACACTACGATCAGGCATTCCATGGGTAAATCAAGTAACTGAGTTGAGCCCAATACATAAGTGAGCTATTTATATATGTTTCCTATAAATTAAACTCAAAACATTCTATAATCACGGCATACCCACGTGTATCCCGACCAAATGGCTAAACAAGGGAAACACACCCTCGGGGTGGCCCTTGATCAAAGAAACGATATCAAACGGTAGTTTATACTTATTCAATAGATTATATATGCAATTCTATGTATCTCAATAGTCAATGCCTCATCCACATGACACTATAAACATGTTTTCATGGCACAAAGGTTCACAAAATCAACTCAACAGTTGGAATTAAACACAAGACCACCTACCTCAACCTCCTCTGGTTGATATACGTGAAAGGTGCCTCCCGAAACAACCAAGAATGACGTAGATCTGAGATAAATGATTACCCGTTAAAACCTAAGTAACATCCTCTAGGTAAATAACTATAAGGAAAGATTCAATAAGAGGGAAGTCCTTACCCGTGAGGTTCAAACGAGACCACCAGCGGAAGAATCGGAGTCTCGGTGAGAGATCAGGAGATCCTCCAAGTCTTGACCTCCTCTCCCACTACTACTAGTTAACCCTATGTCTCCTATGTCGAATGAGGAGGCCACTATCAATTTTTAACAGAAAAATGACAATACACTATGTACACTCATGTACACGGTGTGTACAATCCTTTTTAACAGTACCTCTGGAAGCTACATTCCACTACCTCACTATTCATCTGCCGACTGAATACATGGTGTGTATTACTAAGTACACGACATGTAGTTAGTTTTTACAACCTTAATCACTGACATGCCTACATTCTCTTTATTCTCATTCAACATAGCCAAAGAACATGGCGTGTGTACAAAAGTACACGGCGTGTAGTTTTTTTTCACCCTTAATCACGTACAAGCCTACACGCTCTGTATTCTCATCCCACATAGCCAAAGTACAAGGAGTGTGTACAAAAGTACATGGTGTGTACCCATAAATTTGGAATTTTTCAAAAGTTTCCCTTGTTTTCTAAAAAACCCTTAACTGAAAAAGGAATAGAATAACCGTGTACATCAAGAATAAAACTTGGGTTCTCACAAACATCCCCCCTTATATAAATTCATACTCAAATTTCCCTTCTAATGGTGGTGACGAAAATTTTGGGAAAAATTCCAGCCAATGAGCATGTAATTTAGTTTCCCACTCCCAGATTTAGTCTTGCACTCGTTCATGCTGCCATAGCACCTGTACAAGAGGAACTGACTGACCATGGTGAACCTTCATGCTCCCATCAACAATATGAATCAGATGCTCCTCAAAGGATGAATCAATGTGAAGATCAACCTCCTCTAGCTAAAAAAATGAGATAGGTCTGAGTGATAACGGCGTAGCTGAGATACGTGGAAGAAGTTGTGCATGGCCTAGTACTTCTATGGTAACTACAACGGATAGGAAACCGGCCCGACTCTCTCCATAATCTCAATCAGCCCTACATACCTTGGTGAAATATTACCATTAATCATGATCCTCTGGTGTCCCAACCTCAGGGAAACACACAGGAAAACATGATCCCCAAACACAAACTCCAAGGGTCATCTATAGACATCAACCTAAGATTTTCTGGTGAGACTGTGAGTAGCCATCTTCTTCGGAATCAATTGGACCTACTCTGAAGTCTCATACACGAGATTCGATCCTAGTGAAGTAGCTTCACCTGCTTCCAACTAGCAACAGGGTGATCACCATGGCCTACCATATAATGCCTCGTAAGGTGCCATATCAATATTTTCCTATAAAATATTATTGTAGGAAAACTCAACTAGAGGTATGCGCCTCTTCCAAGAGCCCCCAAAGTCCAGGACGTATGCATGAAACATATCCTCTAGCACATGTATTTTATGATTTTAATGGACATCGGTCTGAGGGTGGTATGTTGTTCTAAAAATAACTTGTGTACCCAGTTCCCTATGAAAACACTGCCCGAAACCAAATGTAAAACCGGTGTCCCTATCTGAAATTATAGAATGAAGGACTCCTTGAAGACGTACTACCTCTCTGATATACAACTTCACAATCTAATCATCACCGAAGGTCTCCTTGATCGGAAAAAAGTGACCTGCCTTCATAAGTTTATCCACAACAACCCATAGGGAATCATTGCCTCGAGGTGACCTCAGAAACTAGGTCACAAAGTCCATCGTGACATCATCCAATTTCCACTCTCGAATGGAATACTGTTGTAATAGTCTGAATAGCCGCTGATTCTCCTCCTTCACCTGTTGACAGGTGGAACATCTCGAAAAAAAATCTACCTCTCTTTTCACACCTATCCACCAATACTAACGTCTCAAGTCCCTGTGCATTTTGGTAACTCTGGGATGCATTTCCCTAGATGAAGCATTAAATTCAAACATTAACTCCTCGCATATATCTCTTAGAACCCATACTCGTCCATGGATACATAGTACCTCGTCATCTACTATCGTCATACCAAGAGGAGGGTTTTCACTTTCCACTATATCTCGTAGAACTAGGCCTTTTGAATCTGGTAGTTTTCTCACCCTCACTCTATCTAGGAGGGTAGAAGTCATAGCTACGGATGAAAGATAGTTTCTCCCTTGACTATCATACACTTCCAAATCCATCCCTGAGAAAAAATCCATATGTTTCCACTCACCATTGTCCACCTGGACTGCCTATATCTGAGTCCTCCTAGTCATTGCATCAGTTACTGTGTTAACCTTACCAGGTGTATATGAAAGATCAATGTTAAAGGACTGAAGGTAATCAACCCACCTTCACTGTATAAGATTCATGTCACACTAGGTAAATATGTATTTATGACTTTTTTGGTCTGTAAACACCACAAAATGTTCTCCTAAGGGATAATGTCTCTAACAGCATAACACATGAACAACTGCAGCCAACTCAAGATCATGCGTCGGGTAATTCCTCTCATTTGGCCTCAACTGTCTAGACCTGTACGCCACTACTCGATTGCCCAGCATCAACACTTCCCCCAGCCTAATACCTTATGCATCACAGTAACTGTATAGATATTCCCTTACTTTAGAAGTATCAGGACTGGTGTTGATGTCAACCTTCTATTCTTCTTCTAAATTTTTTTTCCACATGCTTCTAACCAAACAAACATCATACCCTTCATAGTCAAACCCATCAACGACACTGCTAAGTTGGATAAGTCCTACATAAAGTTTCTATAGTCACCATCTATCCCCAAGAAACTCTCTATTTCAAACACATTCTTAGGCTAGTCCCAAGAAACTACTGCTCTCCCTTTCTCTGAGTCTACCGCAACTCCTGCCTCTAAGATAATATGACCTAGGAAGTGAATCTGGTCGATACAAAAAGTGGAACTTTGAGATTATAGAATATAAATGATGCTCTCTTGGTGTACTAAAAATGATATCATGATGTGTGGCTTGGTTGTGTCATGTATGACAGTACACCAAGATATCGTCCACAAAGATCACCACGAAAGAATCCATGTCTAGATGGAAGACTCGATTCATCAAATCCATGAAAACTGCTGGGGAGTTTGTGAGTCTGAACGACATGTCCTAGTACAAGTATACTCCATATCTGCTCTGAAAGGTTGTAAGTGGTATGTCTGATAGTCTAATTCACAACTGATGATGTCCATGTCTCAAGTCAATCTTCGAGAACACTCGTGATCCTTGAAGTTGATCAATATGATCATCAATCCTCGGTAAGGGATATCAGTTCTTAAACATCAATTGGTACAGTTTCTGATAATCCACGCTGAGTATGAGGGTACCATCATTCTTCTTAGCGAAAAGGATAGGTGAACCCCTGGGAGAAATACTTGTTCAGATAAAACCCTTAGCTTGTAACTCCTCTAACTACCTCTTGAGCTCCTACAATTTTGGAATATCCATCCTATATAGAAGAATGGACAGCAGTATCGCTCCTAGCACAAACTCAATAGAGATTTCCACCTATTGGTTAGGAGGTAGACCTAAAAAGTTATCTGGGAAGACATCCCTGAAATGATTAACCACTGGAGGGAAATCCATCTAACAAGTTCCCTGGTCATCCAAATATAAACTCGCAATCTGGGTTGTCACTCCACCTCGCACATGATGCTCAGGTCCATCTTGGCTCACCTGGACATCCCATTCTCCCTTTTTTTGAAACTCTCCACCCTCTAGTGACCTGAAACTAACCCAGTGATGGTAGAAATCTACAAAGGCTCGAAAGGGTACCAACTAGTCCATCCTGAGAATGACATCATAGGATGTCATCACTAAGATATAGAGGTCCCATGGAAAATGACAACCACCAACCTCTATGGGGCACTCCTTGCACTGACGCACACTTACCCTTCTAATTCCCAATGGAGTGTCTAGAGTCATGGTATTAGAGGAAGAAAAAACATAGATCCCAAGGCTCTCCACAATGGGAACATATAAAAATCTATGTGTAGAACCAATATCGAAAAGTACAGAAGATAAAACAGAAGCAACTAGAATAGTACCTCTGACAGCAGAAGGTCCGGGGTCCTCTTTAAGTTTGTTCTGTTGCACGTCATATGTCTTCATAGGGCCACGACCTTGCGACACATCTTGGCTACCCTGATCTGACCTTACCTACTGTCTCGGAGATCCTGGTGTCTGGATATCACGACCATGACCACCACATTGTCCAGAACGTCATGATGTATTCCAATTCCCTGACTGATAAGTAAATACTGGCCCTACACCTGCACATGGAGTTTGAACAGAACCCTACTCATTAGTCACTGGTGGAAACACCATTCAAAAATGATGAAGATGACCCATCTTGCCGTAATCTCGACACTCCACTGGGTAACATGGACACTGAGGGATCTTTTTCCCCTTTTTACCACACTGGTAGCACATTACCTGGCCACCTGAAGAAATATTCTTCCTAGTACATCCACCATGTTATAAATTCATCTACCTCTTCCTCTTGAAGTAGAAATAGTACCATAGATCGGTGTCGAACCACCCTGGTCCGGGCCACTAGCTTCCTGCATGTTTTACTCAGTAATCAACACATGGTTCACAATATCATGCACTGTAGGCAACCTGAAAACATTCACCAGTGCTCTGATCTCATATAAAATACCACCCTTAAATATTCGATCCCTTAATGTCTCATCACCCACCAGAACATGTGCAAAACGCTGTAGCTCGGTGAAGCAGACAGAATAGTCCATCGCTGACATGGCACCCTGCTGCTGATTCATGAACTTTCAAGATCAATTTTCCCTTAGCATCTCTGGAAAGATAAAGTCATAGAAGACTGCATAAAAATATTCCCATGCAATGTCTTCGTGTTGCTCAGGCTGGGTGGTAACATTCCACCATCTCTTGGCGGAATCATGCATCATATAAGTAGCGAGCCTGAACCTCCCCCTAAAGGCGTCTCCAAATGCTCTAAGATCATCTGTATAGAATTCAGCAATGACTTTGCAGCCTGTGGTCTTCTATACCATGAAAACGTAGGAAGATGCTGCTACTAGAATATGCATGTTAGTTATTCCATAGATGTGGAAACTGGCGGTACTCCCTAGAAGGTATGCATGAACCGCATAAAGCCTTCACGGAACTGCACATCTGCTCCTGCGTCCAGTATAATGGCTGGCGTCGCATCTGGAAGTGTTGTAGGTTCCATCGGTAGCCCCTGGCCTACCATATCTGGAGGATAATTGTCGCCACCCTCTTAGAGAACAACTCATGGTCGTCTCGTCGGCATGACACCACAAGGTTAAACACACGCATTAGTTTAATTTACTATCGAGGTTTCTTTTTTCTGGTTAAGAGTGCCAATGAAAAAGTTGAAAGATACACATTAACTTCCAAAAAGATACTACACAGTATGTATAAGTTCTACACATAATGTGCCCTTAATCCCTTACATGGTTATGTTTTTTCACATTATGGTTCATATTGTGAATGAATTTAAAGAATTAAAATGTATACAAAATCTCTCGAACCATGAAAAATGTTATCATGTGCAAGCTCATTCTTGGGAATAAAACTATAATTAATCATGTATATGAACTATCATGTGAAAAAATATAAGAAATATTCTCCACATACAATCACATGGATATATATATATGTGATATTATCAATACAACTTCATGTGAAAACCCATAAAGTGATCATTTCCATATATAACCTTGTAAATAAATAATAAACTTATCATGTCCATCCACAACCTTATTATCATAGGTGATATAAAAAATTATCCAATGAATTAGTAGGTTATATCACACCAATCGATCAACCGGACATGTTTATATAAAGTAAAATAAATCAATCTTCATATCATAAAAAATTGTGAATGAAAAAGGGTTTTATGATATTTACAAATGGTATCACATCGAATAACATCAAAAAATAGATCAACTGATATGAACTATTTAATCTTCTATAAAGATGTAATTAAAAATTTAATTTCGAATCAAATTAGTGAAATATATTTCTCAAGGTAGTAAATGATGTTTGTATAAATGTGGAAAATTATAGAAAAACATGAAAGAGTCTTTAGAAAACATTTCTTAGTGTTGTCATAAAAATAAGAAGATATGCACTACTTTAGAAAGGGCAAATATTTATTAATTAAAAACAATTATTTTTTAGAACAATTAAATGAAAATAAATCACAATACATATGCCCTAAAAATGATAAAAAAATTAACATGGTGAAATGAAGTCATTTTTTTGGATTTTAATTTTAAAAAGAATATTCAATAAATGATCTATGAAAAATATATATAAAAAATTCAAAAAGATGAATGAAAATTATTTTGAAAATGTTTATTTGTATAAATAATATTATATAATTGATCCATGAAAATAAATAAATGTTTTCTAAATGGAATATGATGAAACACATGACTATTAAGGGATGAAAAAACTTTTTAATATATTAAAAGAAGTTTTCTTATAAAACAAAATCATAAAAAAAGATATAAATCAACTTTTTGAAATGAGGATAATATAATTTTAAAGATCACCAAAAATTAAAACACATTTATATTAAAAAATAATAAGTGATAACATTGGAAGAAAATTTAATCGTTGATATGGAATGAATGACGTCATTGGATAGAATGAGAATTATTCCTTACATCATTGAGTTTTTTAATAATGAAGTCCATTAATTTAATTAGGAAAAAAAAGAATGTAAAACTTAAATAAAATATCATCATAGAATAAGGGAAATAATTATTATAAAACATTACTAAATGATGGATAATTTTTACTCTATACAATAATTTGTTTTATGGAAAATCACTTATAGCTTAAGATACAATTTTAAAAAATCTTTAAATGAGTGAACATGGAATTGAAATTAAATTACCATGAATAAAAAAAAACTTGACTCAAATAAAAGAAATTGAGATGAAATGTTGTTACCTTAATTACAGAATGTTAAGAAAGCACCTTAAAAATCTGTATAAAAAATAAATCATCTTAGTTATCATCTTCATAAACTTATTCCATCATATAACCTTATATAAAAATTAATTACAATTATTAATTACAATTATATTAGATATTTATATTTTTTCATCATTGGATGTTAATAGTTATATTTGATCGTTTAGTACTAGTTTTTTATTGGTGGGTAAATTATTTATTATAGATTTAATACTTATCATTTTAGGGAGATATAGGTAATATAATTTATGTATTATAATTATTTATTATTTTATAAGTTTTTTAATAAATTTTTTAATTATGATTCATGCTGATAAATTCATTGAAGGATCTTGTTTTTATTATGTTTAATGAATAAATGAGATTTAAAAATAATAATTTATCTATTAATATAACAATTTAGAACCTTAATCTTATTATTATGTCCACATTAATTTTTAATAACACTATAAGTTATTTTTAAAAATCCATCTACGATGAATATATTTATTGAATTGTCTCGTTGGTGATTAAATTGACCCATTCAGAACAAACAATAATCTATGAGTGATTCTGGATTAGAAATGGATTATTTTTTCACAATATAATTATCACATGAAAAATTATTGTATTTTTTTTTGTGGTGGTGAATAATATTTACTGATTGGTTTATAAATAATCAAAAATTAAATGAAAAATTTAAAATGTCACTTTCATGGTGGTAGTAGTCTCTGAGTATACAAGAGAGACTAATTCCTCTTCATATAATAGTATGAAGGTAAGAAATGGTTTATAATTCATGAATCTTATGAATAATATAAATAAAAAAATTATTCACTAATATCCCCTTTTTACTATCCATGTATGGTGTTTATGAATAATAAATCACATCACTTATGGAGGTGGTAGTCTGAATGTATAGAAAATCACTTTTTCATTTGTCTAATTAAAAAGGGGATTTATTATATACTTATTATTTCTTAAAAATAATATAATTTTATATACTACTAATAATAATGTAAGTATATTATAATGGTAAAATTATAGTTTGTGTATCAAGAAGAATAAAGAGATATTTTGAAATAGAACAAGAGTGATTTAGAATTTTTACCATACTCATTAGAAAATATCCTTAGTAAATTTGATTATGTATTTAAAAAGATATTTTTTAAGAATAAACACTCTTATATGACAAGGATATGATTTCTAGGGATGTATTTTTAAATATTTTAATTAAATCCATTAGGAACGAGGTTTGAGGAGAAGTGGGATGGTGATGGTTCTTTTTGTAAAGGAGGGAGGGACATTTTTTAATTATAAAATGTAATGTCAATATTAAATGGTTTGATGTATAAAATAATGTAATATAATGGAGTGTGGAATTGTAATGGATGAGAATTTATTAAATTCCCATTTTTAAAATGTTTTTAACAATATTTCTTGTTTTTTAGTCTTTTAGTTTTTATTTTTACTGTATTCAAGTTTTATCGTTATAAGTAAATTTTAGGAAAGTAACAGAATGTTAATAACTAAAAATAAAATTGTAATTTTAAAATATTCTTGACACTCAACATTCCAAAGATTAAGTCTATTTTTAATCAAATATTTCTATTAATGGGAAATGAATTATATTAGTGCAGACAACGTCTAAAAATATTTTTAAAAAAACATTATTTATTGTTTAAATATAATTGTAAGAAAAAATTATATATGGAATTAATTTATATTAAATTAAATTGTTTATTAATAAAAAACTAAGAGTTATTTGGATTTAAATTCATGGTAAATCCAAAATAATTCTTGAAATAAATCAATTAAAAAAACATTTTTTTAAAATATATATTACCTACCATTAAAAAATGTAAAATTTGAAATTATTAATTAATAATTTCGTTTTCAAAATATTGGTTATACTTCATAAATATATATATTTTAATAAAATAATAGTTTATAAAATTTTAAATCATTCTTGTATAATAGAAATGTGATTAAAGTGAAAATATTTGCAAAATAGGTAATTATGTGTATTCACTGAAAATAGAATCCTTTTTAAAAAAATTATAATAAATTCATATGATGTTAATATTGAGTAAATAGATACAAAATTAACCTAATTTTTTGTAATTGAAATTCCAATTTTAATGAATTTAAATTTTTAATGTAAATAAAATATATTATTATTTTAATAGGATAAGGACTTTTTAGAAATTAACTATTATTAGTATTATTTTTTATTATTTGAAAATTAAATTTTTATTATAATGTAAATTATATAATATTTATTTTATCATCATTAAATCATAAAATAGATAGTTTCTTAAAATAGAAATACAATATCCCTAAAAAAGAAATTTTTTAGAAAACACATTTGTTGTCAGAAAATGATCTTATTAAATATTTATCTATGTTAAATAAATTGTACCAATGAATTGTTATTAAAAAAATTATTTTCCAATATATATATATATATATATATATATATATTTATATATATTCAAAATACAATTACTTTTATTTATACCAACCAATTAAATTATATTGGAAATATTAACTACGTATAATATTATTTCAGTAAAATTCATCACATTTCATTTTGGTATGGTGTTGCATGAGAATAAATCTATTCAAAATAGTATTTATTTAGAGAAAAATATATTTCAAAACAGTTGGGTGTTATATTATAATCTCTTAAATAAATTTAATTCTCATAATTTATATTATCACTCACTAAAGATAGAAGTTAAGGTACACAAAAGAAAATAAAAATATATATTCTACTGTGATTTCAACCTCAGAGTCATATATACTAGGAGACTCCTTATTTATATTATAATATTGTTGTACAATGATTTTACATTATGTTAACAATTTTTACCAAATATTCTTGTTAGTTTATTATATCAGTTTCATGGAACACACCATTCACAACATCATTTTCAGGATCCTATTTAAAAAAATACTAAAACCAAAATTATTATGATAATAACAAATAAAATCATCTTAAATGATAATATGAATAAAAAATACAATCCTATAATGTATTATTCAATGACACCATTATTGTATCCTGTATTTATTTTAGTTCAAAAATAATATAATTATATTAACCTATAACTCTATCAACATAAACCTATATTATCCATGGCTATATTTCTAATATGATTTAAAATATAAAATGATAAATATTAAATCCTCTAATTCTATTTAATTAATAAATAATGGTTTATAAAGAGAATGTGAATCATAGAAATATATACCCTAGGAGTTTTAAACCTGTTGTATTGTTTGTCCTTTTTTCATGCCACATGTGAATATTATGTTAAAAAACATCATAGCCTCTTCCATGTTATTACCACATGGTCAATCTGTTCTAGATCCTGAATCCACATGTTTATATCATGATATAGATTTCTTATCAAGTAATCCACAAAATTTATACTTTACTAAAATTTCCTAATGTTATCATACAATTAGATTTATCCCTAGGGATTTTACTAACATTATCTCATCCGAATACCCAAAATATTGTTTTAAATATTATAATAATTAATAAATTCCTACTTTCATACCAACTTAGATGGCCTAGATACAGACTCTTAGGTTTAGAGCAAAAAAATATACCTCCAAAACTATATAAAATAAAAATTGAGATTCCTCACACTATATTTACATAGATTTCGACAATATAAACATTACATATCACAATAAACACACAATACTACTATAAATAGGTTTTTTGTATTTTTGGACGAGCTACATAATCTTCATATTTAATTATACTTGTGAACATGTCTCTATAATCTAACCACACCAGACGCCATCATAGTCACCTCATAAGATACTATACATTTCATAACCTATGAAATGAAAACATAATAAATATATGTGATAAAACATTTTTTAAGGGAAAATAATAAAGATGTAATTAATTATTCTCATGGGATACTCAATTATTTTTTTGAACCCCTGTAAAATGTAATAAATGTTTGAGTTGGGTAGTTTCTCAGAAAATAAATTTATACAAGTTGGTATCTCTATTTTTTTATGTGTTCAATTTTTGTAAGTATTAATTTATTATTGAACTTGATTGGATTTAGATAAAATTTCAAATTAAATTTTCTTACCTTGGATAGCTCCTTACATTTCTTGGTAAACAATTAATCTAATTTTTACGCTCTTGTATAATCAAGTGAAATATAACTTGATCTACCTCAACAATATTTTTTTAATCTGATGGGTGAAATATCCATTAAATCCTCAAATCTCTCATTTCCTAATAATTATGTATCTTTAATTACCCTTTTTCATACCCATTTCTCATTATCTCAAGTAGTGGTGATGACCTAATTTTCATTTTTATGTGTTCAAGTGAATAAGTGAACATAAATTCAAAATATATAAATTGTGAAGATATATACATCCGAATGTATTTATAATTAAAACATATACTTGATAATAATATATTTATATTATTAAAATATATAATTCATTTTTCGAGGGTAAGGACAACGTTATTTGATTATCCAATAAGGGATTATTATGACATCATCTAAGTGATTAAACATATAAATTAATGAAATATGTAAATAATATTATGATAGTGTCATTATAGAGAAGATTCTGAGAGATATTTATATAGATTCAACACCCTCAGTATAGTGAATACTTATCTATTGGTTGAATAATAGTAAGACATCCTCATATTGCATGTAATTAACCACATTTGTAGCACATGTCTCTTTAACTCCATTGGGTGTCTTTGGAAATGTCCCTCAATTTTCGTGTGAGGTAGTGACTTCCTTAACATCGGATGATTGACACATATCAATTGATATATATGTATTTATTTTAGGATTTATTTCTGAATTAATCATGTTTTGATATTATTCCCTTCATGAATAATTTCTATCATTCCTTCAAGATTAATTATATGTGGAATAGTTCATTTCTTTTCAAATTTAGTAATAAATCAATCTATGTTTAGTGTGATTTAGTGTGATGAACAATTAAACTAGATTTTTAGTATTCCCATTAAGTATGAAAAAAATTGGGCATAGTGTTAGACACAGGCTTAATCAAAAAAATTTTCCTTTAATAACACTTGAAGAATTATATCGCCATAATTTTTAAAATAATAATTTTTGAACTCTACTTCGAGGTGGAAGAATAAAAAGGTTGTAATAGTGAGGAAAGATATGCTATATTCTATTGAGTAAGAGAAAAATATCCAAAATTATTTGGTGTCAGTCCTATAATGAATTATTATTTTGTGCATTGGGGTATGTTGAGGTCCACCTTGGATCTATGAGTCTGCACATTTATTAAAATTCAGTAGTCAGTTTTCTATGAATTTGACATTGGTAGCATCATCTTTGGTTTCAATAGAGCCAACATGCCTTACTTATCTATTTGTCTTCAACAATTCTCTATACTATATCTACAAACCTTATTTCATGGATATTCAATCTTAAAGTTATATCTTATTTTTGTTCATCAGGTTTCAACCTCCTTCTATTTCACAATTCTTTTCTTGTTTTTTTGTTCATTTCAATCATTCAGCCCCATCATGAATCATTACAATGGTCGGGAATACAGAGTAATGTTTCCTAAAATCATATAGTAGTTATTAATATTATTGTATCTTGGATGGGATGTTATTGTTCAAATGTACTATTTTGGATATTATGTCGATCATCATGTATGGAACATCTATCCACATTGTCAATATTGAGTTTGGAGGATGAACGACATCCTTAACCAAAAAACCAGAATATAATTCACAATAAATACACAAATAAACATATTTTTAGTTCATATTTAATCTTGATCAGTGCATATTAGGTAATATTATCTTGGGACATTGAGTATTAGATATCACTAGCCTCTATCTATAAAAACATTGACATATTTGTGTATAGTTCCAACTATATCCATGTTTGGTGAAACCTCCTTCATGGTCAACATGATTCGGCTGAACTCTCTGGCTTCATCAATAATATTTAATTAGTGTGATGGAGATCTCAGTCAAGATTCATCTGTGTTAGACTATTTTTTGTGATACATTGTATCACACTCATGAATCTTTTTAGGTGATATTCTTTCAATAGTAATTTAAACTATTCCTAAACATAGAAAACATGTCTTGGATAAATTAAAATTAGTTTGGTAGTATATATTCCTCCATATAGTAGTTTGAACATAGAACTGGGAAGACTTCCATTATTCTTAATTAACAATAATAGGTTGGATTTTAATATGAGTTTATCAATAATTAAGGTCAACATTCAATGAGCCTTCCTCAACTAATACGATAAATTCCAAATTAATGTTAGCTTCTTGGTTGGTCTGAGTCGAACAAGATTTGGCCATATTTAGAGTTCATTTTTGGTTGGTTTATTAGCATAATTTTCACAGATATGACCAAAAATGTATACCGATATATGTTAGGTGTACATTCATTCTTGGCCTTTTTGGTTCATCTAATCCTTGTAATGTTTGATCAATAACGTCTTCTACAATGATAACTTCTGATTCCTCTTTGATTAATTTGGAAATCATAGATCTATCATAGTTTCATCACACATAGTCGATTTGTCTCGGTATGGATTTTTAATCCAAGGGGTGATATCAACAAAATTTAGGGTGTTTATAGGAGTAGAAGTTAATGATAGGATATCTAAAAGTACAAAGAGTATAAGCTATGTAAATGGTATCTTAATGGGAGGAGGAATATAGGAGAGGTAATAAGGCTTGTGGGAGAAAACTGTTTAAATTGGAATTTTAGTATAAATTCTTTATTTAATGTTTTAGAGACTTATTTAATCATAATGGAGGTAGTAAAATTTTCCTCTTTATATGGATTTTGACTAGGGAACCAATAGTTGTTGATATAGGGAGAAAAATAATGGTATCTCCAGTAGTAATATGATATTTTGATAATAGTGAAAAAATTATGTTATCATGGTCAATATGAGATGATAGGGATTAATGATACCAACAACATACTATATGTATCATACATTATGGTAGAAATTTTCTTCCCACACATGTACTTTGTGGAAGAAAAAAAATTATATTGGTATTTTTTTAATTCTATACAAAATTTACTAAAAAAACAAAAAAAAAATACATTTTCACAATATAATCCAAATCATTTATAACATATTATAAATCACAAAAAAATTAATTTCATTATTTTATTCATAATAAATAACCCCTGTTTAATATTAACTTTGATAAATAATCTGGACCCTTTATAAACAAATATTTTATTAATTTAAATTGTAAAATAAAAGTGAATTAAATAATTATAACATGTTAATAAATATTATTATGCATTTAAATTACATATTGAATCAATTAAATTAAATTTCAAATTCTAAAAAATATTTGGATTCACTATTTATTCATATAAATCAATATAAATAATCAATTAATCCTTTTACAGGTTTATTTTTAGATTCACTAAATGCACAAAACTGAATGAATATATTAGATTTTAATTTAATATATAGGATTAAAATTCTTTAAAATCAATAAACAAATTTCAATTTTTTTGTTCCAATCAATCTCCCACACTTAAATTTCACTCAAAAAAAATTTTATCTTTGAATTCAGAGAAGATGATTATCCTACAAAAATTTAAAATAAAAAAAACCAAAATTGATGTATACAAACTCCATGTGTTCATGCATCCTATGTGACATTAACCCAATATTTTTCTTCATTCGAAATCAAATTCCAATTCCATGATTCAATATGGTAGATTTAAGAAGGAATTTGAATTTTAAAAAGTACGAATTCAATTTTTTTCCTTCTTACTAAGATTCATAAACCCAATTTTATATTCACACATCCTTGATACCTTCAAAATGGAATTTTTATATGTAAATTTCCCTCTTATTCCACTAGGATCAATATTTCCCTTTCCCAAAATGAATTAATTTTTGAATGTAATATCATTAATAATTGTCTATTAAATTTTTCAAACCATATATGTGAGAGGTATTATACAAATTAATTTTTTCATATTTCATTGAGGAATGAAACTCTAACACCAAGTTTCATTTCTGTTTTACTACATGGTTAAATACATATTTTCTATTTTACAACAGGTTCAAATAATTTATATGAATGTATTTTAGGGGGTCTCTCTAAGGTTTTGATCAATCAAAAAGTTTACGTTACATGATATTTTATTTAAAATTCCATTTAGAACATGTTATAATTTTGATAATATAAATATATTTTCAATTTTCACCCTATATACCTAATCCTTAAAAAATATTTCCCAAAAAAATAATTTTTTTTCACATTGAAATCAATAAAGTACAATATAAATGTATTCATTAAGCCTGTAAAGGTAAATTAATTTGGAAGAACAAAATTAATGTTCATTTAATTTCTTTATTTATACTCTATAAAACAAAAAACAAAAATATACGTCATTAATATATAGATTCCTAAAGAAAATTTGGGGTTTGTTTTTTTGTTTTGTTTTTCTTCCTTAATTTTATTAATTAGAAAAAATATAGAAAATAAAATCGATAATGGTATCTAAAACCAAATAATCATTATCCATATCCCCTACACAGATCTTATACATCAATATATTTAAGATTAAAGTTTATTTTTTATTTAAAGAATTTCATAATTGAAATTGAGTTTCATAAAAATTGATAAATTAAAAGGAAAATAATAATTTGTTTATTTGATTGATGTGTGGAGGATTTTCCACTCCACCATGAGAAATTTCCATGTATCGTAATAAAAATAATCCATTTATAAGTCATTCACCTTAAAGATGATCTATTATTTAGATCCCTTAATCTCAGCTATATCAAATTGAAAAATTGTAGTCACTATTTATGGTCCAGTAATCACGAGATGATTTTTACAAAAAACAAGCAATATAGACAAACAAAAAATTATATCATATTACAAAACCTGTTTTCTATGTAAGTTTATTGCAAATATTACTGTTATTTTCAAAATATATAATGGTCTTCTCATAAAATTCCATTCTTAATTTCATTAACTCTGTAATCTACCTATTTATATGTTTTGTGACCTTCCAAAATTTTGGGATATCTTTTTTGGTATCCCAATAGGCTTTAATAAATAGCTCAATAGAAAATTCATTATTTATTTATAGTGATGGCATATTCTAGGTGGGATAGTTGTATCATAATTTTGATTTAGGAGGGTTTTCTAGTGATGACTTTAGCATTGTGTTAATCCTACCTGCAACCTACAGGGGTAAGGTAGAGATTCCATTTTCCAATTTGGGTTATTTATCTAAAATATTCCTAAATAATCACTTTATATTGTTCATTTAATAATATAGTTTCTAGATTAAATTAAAAAAAATTATATATTAATAAAATCATGAGATACCCAAAAAAATTAATATAATTTTATCATAAAAGATACTTATTTATTCATTAAAATAACACGATAATTCAAAATGGTTCATAGTAAAAGTAGTGTATTCCTCATCAGGTCATTTCATTGAATAATGTAGGTCAAAATCAAAATGTTCTTCATCAAAATTCATGTAAATGGTCATTCTAATATAATTTATTATTTTATTTTTAGTTTTTAGAAATAGTTTTCCAAAAAGTATTTGGGAATGAATCATATCATTTACTTTACCCATTCATAAAATTTTAAAATCGACATGGAAAATGAGAATTTATACTCACCCGTACATCTTATAAAGAAACTAATCAGATAGATATGGCTTTTCTCAAATAATGTAAAACCAATCAAGTAAGTTTTAGTTATGTAATTTATTTGGGTGAATAAACATAGTAAATAATTTCATTAATTGATTCTCTTAAATCCCCTAAAAAATAGAAAATTTAAAATAAGCAATGGTTTTGGGGATAGAGAATAAAAAATGTTCTTGACATTTCTATTCTATTTGTGGTGTTATACATGTAGAAAAATTTTTAATTACTCTTACCTTTTTGTTTACTAACTATATTCTCCTCTCAATGTACTTGTATCTGAATAATTTAATACACCATGGGATTTAGATCATGAAGTCAAAAAGAGTGATGTTGATATATTTATGTTTAAAGTCCTCTCAGATCTCTTGATTAAATAATTCATGAATGTATTTCTTATGTTCTTGCATCCTCAAAGGGAATTAAGGTTGGGGTTTAAGTGGGTCCTCCACCTTGGCATTTCCTTTATCTTGAAACATAGGGGTGTATCTAAAGGTTCTTATTCTTCAATATCAATTATAGGGGTAACTTATTGAGGTTTAGTGGGATTCCCACATTAGAATTCTTCTCTATATAGTGATTCTTCATTTCATTTTATCTCATTTTCACTAAATAGTTTATAAGAACAATTTTTTCTTCTAAGGTTATGAATGGATTGGAGATGAATCTTTATGATATCTTGGTTTGTCAATTTGTTGATAAACTTTTGGATTTATCTATTAGAGTTCAAAATTTATTACATCGGGACTTTTATTAATGGTTATTGATCATTCTTTAGTTGAGATCTTGTATAAAAATGAGAGTTCTATTTTATAACAGTTTGTGTCTATAAGGATGGTCGAAAATGTTGGTAAAATGGTGGTGACTAAAATTGGTCGTTCCCAACACAATATTGAGTTTTGAAATACTATATGATTCCTCGATCATAACTTTATTGCTTCAGGTATTGTCTTTCATACATGGATTCATAGTTTTGTTAAACTAGAGGACGTCCATTAATGTATTGCTCAAGATATTGATAAAATTTGACGAACCGAGGGTGTGTGAGAGGTGTGGATTCCTGTACATTTTCCAAAGATAATTTTTTATAAAAATATTTAATTTTATCAATTTAATTTTAATCTAAAGTTTAATTATAACACTTTACCGCATACACTCCCCTTGATTTTGTTCCCATATAGATTTATTGAGTGTTTATGAAAATCATTTATATTGTCTATTTGGATTTAATAGGGTATTTCATGACCAATTATCATATATAGGAAGCATCCAAAAGGATTCAAATTCTATGAAAAGAATACTTGGTACATGAATAACATGATGCGATTCTCCTCGCATGGTTGGTGTGGGTAGGATTTTTTCCCCTTTGGTCTCTGTAATGTCTTATATTTTTCTGTTTATTATATTTTCAATAATATATGGAATTATTTTGAGACCGGGCGCGAAGATGGCACATCATTCCGAGGTCCAGTGAGCCCAGAATGGTGGTTTGAACTTTTTTAGTTAAGTGGTTCGGTACTTGTGCGCGGTTGTGGCAGTTTCCAAACGGATGCCTGGATTAAAAATCTGAGCGCACCGTTGCATCCGGGACGATGACTCTATCTAATAATGAGGTTAACCTTGACCGGCACGGGTCAAGGGAGAAAGTTATTTTTTGGGACGTTTTAAGTAAAATAAAATAAATTAAATTAACCAGTTTATTTAATTTTCCTTTAAGGAAACATCCGCTGCAGCATTGCGACGGTGTAGCTATTTCCTAAATTAATGAAGTGTCATAATAACTTCAAAATGACAAGTGAACGTCATTAATGATGCCACGTAATTAAATGTCAACGTGTTTCCCTTTTAATGGGTTAACAAATTGTTGAATCATTGGCAATGCTAGGGAAGAACCTATGCCGAATTTTTGAGGCGTTGGAGAAATTCTTGACGACGAACGACAACGGATCGAAACCAAGGATCATTGCGCCGAAGTTTAATGATCATGACGACAATGCCAGCAAGGCGCCTCCATCAACGATCGATCCTTTAAAAAGTTAGGGGTTATTGTTTTGATTTTCTTTTCCCCGTTTTTGAGTCTAAACGACGAACGCGGATCAAATGCGAACAAGTTGATCCGTGGATTCGTACGTTCTTGAGGGAGGGTTTTCTTTTGGATGATTTTGGGGAATTAATCCATGATTTATATTCATTTTGATCTCTGCTCCATTTAAGCCTATTAACGGGAGCGGATCAACGTCATGACGAATAAAGGCAGAGGTTCGTTCCTCATTTTTTTATGTGGATTGCTTCCACCTTTTCCCCGTGAGTTTTCGCGTTCTTTGTGGGTCGACGAACAACAGATCATTGCGCATCCGTTCTGCAACGCAACAATACCAAACCGAAGGTTCGACATCGCAACGTTCTTGTGGAGGTGCGACAATGATGGTGGATGGAAAATTGGACCAGATCAGAAAGTGCGTTCTTCGATCATTCTTTGCGCGGGAAGATCAGTCATGGTTTTGGAGCCGATCAGAGGCCAAAAAATGACGGAAACAGCTTCGTGGTGTTTGGACGACCAAAACCTGAAGGTTTCGTGTTGATCAGACGGCCGGATCAATGATCGGAGCACCATAGGAGGCGCGACGGCAGAGGTCCGCATTTCTGGAAATTTCCAGAATACACGGCGTGTACTTACAAAGAACACACCATGTAGTTATGATGGTGGCAGCTAGGGTTTCGGGGTTAGAGAAGGATCACACAGCGTGTGACCCCAGTCACAGGGCGTGTTGGACCTTCCCCGAAGCTCGGCGTGTACTTCGGGTGGTACACGAGCACGGGATTCTCTACACGGCTTCAGGCAGTATGGAATGTACAACTCGACAGAGGCGGCTACGTGGATCACGGCGTGTATCCCGAGGATACACGGACACGGGATGGAGTACACGACTATGTACTCCCTCACCCGGCCAGGTAAGGTCACCAGTGCAGGTCACCCCGTGTGCATATTGCACGGGTTGGAGTACACGGGTTGGTGACAGTGTACGGGCACATGGCCAGAGTGCACGGAGCCAGCCCTAGTGACCCAGACACGGCGTGTACTCTGTACTACACACCATGTATAAAGTTTTCTACATGACCAGCCTCTCGACACGGTCCGTTCTACACGGGTAGTACCCGGGGTTGGACAACACGGCGTGTATCATTTCTACACGCCGTGTACTTTTTGGAGAATGGCTTGGTTCTTTTGTTCATTGTGCCTTGAACATATTTCGTTTGGGTTAGTGCCCCCTTCTTCTTTTCCCCTGAAGGTCAGGCATCATTTCCTCACACCGGTTTATGATCCCTTCAGCAGGACTTTTCTATGGTAGAGTTAAGCATCCATCCGAGAGGCCCGAATCGAGATCCTCTATCCATTCCAGACCCTAGGTAGAGTCAGGCATCGGCATGACCAACATTACCGGGCGTTGATCCCCTTCCTAGTAGGTGAATTCTGGATGAGTCACAGTATCCGCCATGGCCCTGGCAGTGATCCTCATCTGTGTATCGAGATCTTTCCCACTCAGGAGTGTGTCTCCCGTAATGAGTGCTTCTACCTATCGTAACCCTCCCACCCAGGAGTGTGTCTCCCACAATGAGTGTAGCTATATCTCGTGACGGTTCCCGACGAACATCACTCCTCGGACAGACATCATCAGAACTATAAGACTCAAGGAGTGTGTTCTCCCAGAACGAGTGCATCATGGAATCTTCAAACAGAATCCCTGTCGGGGTATGTGGTTGCGTGACTTGTCTCTAGACCGCAGATCTGGGTTTTGAGTATATCTGGTTTTTTTATATGTTCTGTAAACATATATTTTGTATATCTGACTGTACATTTACTTTGTGTACTGCCTTGTGGTTTTCGGGGTCCTCTACTGAGTATTGTTATACTCACACCTACACGGGCTTTGCTTGCACGTCTGGTGTCTTGTGCAGATGACCAGCCTTTTGACAGAGTCCAAGGATGACCGGGACATGAATGAGCTTTCTGAGTTTCTTACAGGCTGAGGAGTTCCTACGGCTACGAGCAGCAGTCCCAGTACCTTTGTGCTAACAGGTTCAACTTTGCAGTTTTTTAGACTCTTGTTTTTGGTGGGCTTCTATTCTAGCGGAGTTTACTTTTACAGTACTCTACCTTTCTTCGTGCTCTGTTGGTCGGGCTTAGTTGTATGCATGCATTTTTTTGTTCCTTAGTGTTTTACATTTCAGCATTTGTGGGCTTGGATATGTGTGTGTGTGTGTGTGTGTGTACAAGTACCTAGGCAATGCCTCCCATGTTAGTGACATGCCTACTCGGTGCTAGTCACCATCCCCTGGCCTATTGGAGGCAGGCATGGGGAGTCACGGCGTGGGCCCCATTGGGACGGGTCATGACGGAGTGGTATTAGAGGTGGTCGGTTCTACCTTAGGACCAAGAGTCTGTGTGTTTAGTTGGGGAAACAATGTTGAGTGTTTTGGGTTCGGCTTTCAGGCCAGAGACTCTAGTGTTGGTGCGGCGGCCGACGTATCCATACACCAGGACTCTGATAGCCTGCTTCTCGACCCGGTTCATGAAAACACTTGTTACGGGGAAATAAAAAGGTACATGCATCATATAGGAATGAGTTGTGTCTTCCATATCCTTGGTGTCAGCTATCCAGATATACTCTTTGACCATGACACATCTTGTTTCTTTACAGGATGCCTCCGCGACGCGTACCCGCTAGGATTCAGCAGCACAATCACGAGGATAACCCCCTAAGTGACGAGGCTTCCATTCAGGGACCAGTTCCCCAAGCGTTGCCACCAGGTGGTGCACCTATTGTACCACCACCAGTGGAGCTGCCAGTGGTACCAATGGTACCGACCGGTGAGGAGTGCAGGCTCAGCGTGCTCCATGAGTTTCAGAGACAAAGGCCCCTCAGGTTCTGAGGCGAGCCCGAAACTCAGGCAGCTGAGGACTGGCCTGAGGTGGTGACCAGAGTTTTCCATCTAGTGAGGACAACGTCAGACCAGATGGTGGTCCTAGGAGAGAGCCTTCTTCAGGGTTCGGCCAGACGATGGTGGAGTCTGACCACGCAGACTCACGGCGAGGAGACTCTTTTGTGGACGAAGTTTGAGCGACTCTTTAGGGAGGATTTCATTTCGGTTACAATGAGATCTGTGCGCATCCAGGGGCTTCTTCAGCTCTAGCAGGGCAGTATGACAGTGGCTGACTATTCATCGAGGTTCACCAACCTCACCAGGTACTCGATGGATATGGTCAGGGATCAATACTTCAGGGCTTGGACCTTTGAGCGAGGTCTACGGCGAGACAACCGAGCTTGTGTCGTGCCTCTATGTATATCGACCTATGCTGGAGTTCTCGAGCGGGCCTTGGTGATCTAAAGCTTCATGGAGGAGCAGAGACAGTCATTGGCAGTTAAAAGTAGGCAGACAGGTGCGGAGACACCGACAGTAGGGAGCCGACATCAGATGTAGGGATCTGGATGTGGGAGACGTCATAGGAGGACTCCGGATAGGGGATCGACAGTCCAGGTCTCTCAGGCTGGATCCAGTCAGACTAGGGAGAAGCGATTCTACGCCTGCGACGATAGGGGTAATCTCGCTAGATATTTCCCGACACGTCGGGCTGCTGACAGGGAAGTGGTGTATGGGCCACCGAGGTAGAGGCAGAGAACGGAGAAGGAAGATCCGCCAGGTGGCGGACGTGGTATAGGAGTAGGGAGAGCTGCAGGGGTGGTAGACGCTTCGACTTACTTCCACCACCACCCGCAGGAGGTCCGCACCAGGCTCAGGGAGCTGGGGGACAGGGATGGGGACAACTGCATGCGGTCGAGGCATACGACCCATGGGCTCCAGGGATGATTCGAGGTATGATCTATGTCTTTTCCACCTTAGCTGCCATACTCATAAACACAAGTTCCATTCATTCCCTTATAGCCACATGTCTTGTAAAAAAACCTTGAGATTCTTGTAGAACCGATGACTCGATCCTTACGCTTGGAGACCCCAATGGGAGGAGACTCGACAATCACACACCTTTGCAGACTGTGTGATATTACCCTTGGAGGCGAGAGTTTTGGTTGGAACCACTTGGTGGTAGCGTCGAGGCCTTACGACGTCATTTTCGGTATGGATTGGTTATCTTCGGTCCATGCCCAGATTGACTGTTTTAGGCGAAGAGTGTGGTGTGTCCGCTGTGATGGAACAAGGTTTTCCTTTTTCAGATAAAAGGAAACCTAGGTAGCACAAAGTGGGCTCATGCATAGAAGGGGGCATCCGATCACTCATGAGTTGGCTAGCCTTACCCTCTGAGTAGTAGATTTTGTGAGCTCTCAGTTCCCAGCAGTGGTGGCGAAGTATGAGGACGTCTTTCCAGAAGATATCCCAGGGTTACCTCCCCACCGGGAAATTGACTTCTGCATCGACTTACACCCCGGTATGACACTGATTTCCTCATCGGCTTATCGGATGGCTCCCACAATGCTTCGTGAGATGAGGGTGATGTTAGAGGATTTGTAGAGCAAGGGTTTCGTGAGACCCATCGTTTCACCCTGGGTGGCCCCAGTCCTGTTTGACAAGAAGGCAGACGGGAGTCTGAGGTTGTGCGTGGATTACCGGCACCTAAACCAAGTGACGATGAAGAACAAGTATCCACTGCCGAGAATTGATGACCTCTTCGATCAACTAAGTGGGGGTCAATGGTTCTCGAAGGTTGATCTCCGATCAGGCTATCACCAGTTACGAGTGTGGGATGAGGATATACCGAAGACAGCTTTCAGATGTCACTACGGTCACTATGAGTACTTGGTGATGCCCTTTGGCGTGACGAACGCCCTCGCAGTGTTCAGGGGGTTGATGAACCGGATCTTCAGCCGTACTTGGACCGGTTCGTAGTGGTCTTCATCGATGAAATCCTTGTGTACTCGGCGTCAGAGGAGGAGCACGCGAGACACCTGTGGATGGTTCTGGACGTACTCTAAGAGCACCAGCTTTTTGGAAAGCACACGAAGTGTCAGTTTTGGATTCAGGAGGTCCACTTATGGGACATGTCATCTCAGTAGATGGAGTAGCTATGGACCCAGCCAAGGTGGAGGCTGTGTTAGCATGGGATCCACCTCGGAGCGTGACAGAGGTGCGAAGCTTCCTTGGGTTGGTAGGATATTACCGGAGATTCATCCCTGGTTTCTCCCGAATATCAGCACTGATGACAGCCTTAACCAGGAAGCGGAAACCCTTCGTGTGGACAGAAAAGTTCCAGAAGGATTTTGAACAGCTAAGACAGATTTTGATGAGCGCCCCATCCTTGAGATTGCCAGAGGAGGGTGTTGAGTACATAGTTTTCTGCGACGCATCGGGGACTGGGCTCGGCTGCATCCTGATGCAGCAGCACGCGGTGATTGCTTATTGTTCGCGCCAGCTTTGGCTGCATAAGCAGAACTATGTGACGCATGATCTCTAGTTAGCATCGGTAGTCTTTTCACTGAAGATGTGGCGACACTACCATATGGGCGAGCGATTCCTTGTCTACTCTGACCACAAGAGCCTCAAGTACATCTTCTCCCAGAAGGATCTGAATTTGAGGCAGGGGAGTTGGCTAGAGTTCCTCTATGACTATGATTTCGATATCATATATACTCCTCGGATGGGGAACAAGGTGGCAGATGCTCTTAGCAGAAGGTCGAGCTCACAGCTGTTGAGTGAGGCGACAGAACAATTAGCCATGCTACAGTTATCCTTCATGGATGGTGAGGTCACAGCCTACCTACAGTCAATGTTTTTCACCCCTCCATTCTTAAAACGAGTTAGGGAGGCATATCTTGGGGTTGTCGATTATGTGGCTTTACGTGCTCAGTTAACCACTTGACTTGATCCTGATGGATTTTCTCAAGGTGGGGAGCACATACTTATTTTTAGAGGACGCACTGTTGTACCAGTGGCGTTCCAGGAGGAGGTCCTGAGAGAGTATCATAAATCCCCTTTGGCGATACATCCTGGTGTGACAAAGATGTACCAGGATCTCTGATAACAGTTCTGGTGGTCAGGCATGAAGAAGTCAGTGGCATAGTTTGTTTCTTGATGCCTCACATGCCAACAAGTGAAGGCTGAGCACTAGGTTCCAGCAGGGTTATCTCAGCCATTGGAGGTTCCAGAGTGGATGTGGGATGGAATATCGATGGACTTAGTGACGGTCTTACCACGGACATCCAAGGGGCAAGATTTCATCTTGGTGATTGTTGACCGACTCACCATGTCGGCCCACTTCCTAGCTATCAGGGAGCTGAGTTACGTAGAGAGCTTGGGACGCCTCTACGTAGAAGAGATAGTTCAACTTCATGGAATCCCCTCGACTATTGTCTCAGACTGAGATGCCTTCTTCACATACCGGTTGTGGAAGGGATTGTAGGAGGCTTTTGGTACTCAACTACGCTTGATCACAGCATTTCATCCCCAGATAGATGGTCAGACAGAGAGGACCATTCAGGTTCTGGAGGATATGTTGCGGTCCTGTATCTTGGACTTTGGTCACAGCTGGGAGGACCACCTACCACTGATGGAGTTTGTGTACAACAACAACTACCACTCCACCATTGGCATGGCACCGTTTGAGGATTTGTAGGGGAGACCCTGGCAGTCACCGCTTTGCTGAACTGACCCCGGAGAGTCAACACTCATGGGTCTAGAGTTAGTGCGAACTACCACAGAGAAGGTGCAGATCATCCGAGAGTGGATGAAGACTGCACAGAGCTAGAAAAAGTCTTATGCTGACAGACGACGGAGGCCCCTTGAGTTCGAGGAGGGAGACCATGTTTTTCTTCGGTTCTCACCTCGACATGGGTTGCAGAGATTTGGCCAAGGCGGGAAGCTATCTATGATGTTCATCGGACCTTTACAGATCCTGGGCAGAGTTGGCAAGGTGGTGTATCGCCTGGCTCTACCACCACAGTTGCATCGGGTACATGATGTCTTCCATGTGTCGCAGTTGAGGAGGTACGTGCATGACCCATCACACGTCATCGACTGGGGTGAGCTGGACATCGAGGATGGAGTGACCTTTGCTGAGTACCTGGTGGAGATCGAGGATCGGCATGAGAGGATCCTTCGTGGGCGATGGATTCCCTTAGTGCGCATCCGGTGGCAGCACAGAAATCTTCAGGAGAGCACGTGGGAGCGGGAGGCCCAGATCTGTGCCCAGTACCCTCATCATTTTGAGTAGCCTTTGTTTTGGCTTTTCGAGGACATAAAGCCCCATGGTGGGGAGAATGTAATGTCTCGGATTTTTCTATTTATTATTTTTTAAATATTATATGGAATTATTTTGAGACCGGGTGCGAAGATGGAACATCTTTCCGAGGTCCAGTGAGCCCAGAATGGTGGTTTGAAATTTTTTAGTTATGTGAGTCAGCGCTTGTCTGCAGTTGTGGCAGTTTCTAAACGGATGCCCGAATTAAAAATCTGAGCGCACCATTGTGTCCGGGACGACAACTCTACCTATGAATGAGGTTAACCTCGACTGGAATTGGTTGAGGGAGAAAGTTATTTTTTTCGAACGTTTTAATTAAAATAAAATTAATTAAATTAACCAGTTTATTTTATTTTCTTTTAAGGAGACATCCACTGCAGCGTTGCGACGGTGCAGTTGTTTCTTAAATTAATGACGCATCAGAATAACTTCAAAATGAAAAGTCAACGACATTAATGTTTCCGCGTAATTAAATGTCAACTTGTTTCTCTTTTAATGGGTTAAACAATTGTTGAATCGTTGGCAATGCTTGGGAAGAACCTCTGCCGAATCCGCGAGGCGTTGGAGCAAGTCTCGACGACGAACGAAAACGGATCGAAACCAAGGATCATTGCACCGGCGTTGAAGGATCACGACGACAACGGCAGCAAGACGCCTTCGTCAATGATCGATCCTTTCAAAAGGTAGGGGTTTTTGTTTTGATTTTCTTTTCCCCATTTTTGAGTTTAAACAATGAACGCGGATCAACAGCAAACAAGTTGATCCGCGGATTCATACGTTCTTCCGGGAGGGTTTTCTTTGGGATGATTTTGGGGAATTAATCCTTGCATTATATTAATGTTGATCTTTGCTCCGTTTAAGCCTATTAACGGGAGCAGATCAACGCCGTGACAAATGACGATAGAGGTTCATTCCTCATTTTGTTTATGTGGATTTGTTCCTCATTTTCCCCATGCGTTCTTCGCATTTTTCGCGGGGCGACGAACAACAGATTTTTTCGCATCCGTTCTATGACGCAACAATCCCAAACCGAAGGTTCGACATCGCAACGTTCTTGTAGAGGTGCAGCAATGATGGCGGACGGCAAATGAGACCAGATCGGAAAGGGTGTTCTTCGAGCGTTCTTCGTGCAGGAAGATCAATCATGGTTTTGGAGCCAATCGGAGGCCCGAAAATGACGTAAACAGCTTCGTGGTGTCGAGACGACCATAAACTGAATGTTTCATGATGATCAGATGGCTCGATAAATGATCGGAGCACCATGGGAGGCGCGACAGCGGAAGTCTATGTTTCTGGAAATTTCCAGAATACACGGCGTGTACTTCCAAAGAACACGCCGTGTAGTTCTGATGGTGGAGGCTAGGGTTTCAAGGTCAGAGAAGGATCACACGGTGTGTGACCCCGGTCAGACGGCGTGTTGGACCTTCCCCGAAGCGCGGCGTGTACTTAGGGTGATACACGGGCACGAGATGCTCTACATGGCTTCACGCGGGACGGCGTGTACAACTCGGCAGAGTCGGCTACGCGGAGCGCGGAGTGTATCCCGGGGATACACAGACATGGGATGGAGTACACGACCGTGTACTCCCTCACCTGGCCAGACGAGGTCACCAGCGCAGGTCACCCCGTGTGCATATTGCACGGGTTGGAGTACACAGGTTGGTGACCGTGTACGGGGACATGGCCAGAGTGCACGGAGCCAAACCCAGTGACCCTGACACGGTGTGTACTCTATACTACACGCCGTGTATAAAGTTTTCTACATGAACAGCCTCTCGATACGGGCAGTTGTACATGGGTAGTACCTGGGGTCGGACAACATGGCGTGTATCATTTCTACATGCCGTGTACTTTTTGTAGAACGGATTGGTTCTTTAGTTCACCGTTCCTTGAACATCATTCGTTTGGGTTAGTTCCCCCTTGTTCTTTTCCCCTGAAGGTCAGGCATCATTCCCTCACACCGGATTATGATCCCTTCTGCAGGACTTTTCTGTGGTAGAGTCAGGAATCCTTCTGAAAGGCCAGGATTGAGATCCTCTATCCATTCCAGACCCTAGGTAGAGTGAGGCATCGGTGTGACCAACTTTACAGGGCATTGATCCTCTACCTTGTAGGTGAATTCTGGATGAGTCGCGGTATCCGTCATGGCCCTGGCAGTGATCCTCATCTGTGTATCGAGATCTTTCCCACTCAGGAGTGTGTCTCCGGTAATGAGTGCTTCTATCTATCGTAACCCTTCGACTCAAGAGTGTGTCTCCCGCAATGAGTGTAGATATATATCGTGACGGTTCCCGACGAACATCACTCCTCAAACGGACTTCATCAGAACTATAAGACTCATGGAGTGTGTTCTCCAGGAATGAGTGCATCATTGAATCTTCAAACAGAATCCCTGTCAGGGTATGCGGTTGCGTGACTTGTCTCTAGACCGTGGGTCTGGGTTTTGAGTATATCTGGTTTGTTTATATTTTCTATAAACATATATTGTGCATAGCTTACTATACCTTTACTTTGTGTACTTCTTTGTGGTTTTCGGGGTCCTCTACTGAGTATTGTTATAATCACCCCTTCACGGGATTTTCCCGCATGTCTGGTGTCTTGTGCGGGCGAGCATCCTTTTGACAGAGTCTAGGGCGGACAAGGACAGGACCGAGATTTCTGAGTTTCCTACAGGCCGAGGCGTTCCTACAACTCCGAGCAGCAGTCCCAGTACCTTTGTGCTTACAGGTTGGACTTTGCAGTTTTTTAGACTCTTGTTTTTGGTGGGCTTGTATTCTGTCCCAGTTTACTTTTACAGTACTCTACATTTCGTCATGCTCTATTGGTCAGGCATAGTTGTATTCATTCATTTTTTTGTTCCTTAGTGTTTTACATTTCAGCATTTGTGGGAATGGATATGTGTGTGTGTGTGTGTACAGGTACCTAGGCAATTCCTCCCATGTTAGTGACATTCTTACTCGGTACTAGTCACTAGACTCTGGCCTATTGGAGGCGGGCTTGGGGAGTCATGGCGCGGGCCCCACCGGGATGGGTCGGGACAGTCTCCTCCTAAATACATATAGATTATCTCCACTATTATTTTTTATTTCATATATCACCTTCCATAATTGTAAAATTCTTGAAGTATGGAAATACATCTGGATGATGGAGTGGTATAGTTCACCCCAAATGGGTCCCTATCTAGGTTGAATACTATAGAGCTGCTCCTTGGAAGATCCTTCAGTGGAGAAGTGAAATGCCTTCTAGCTGATCTATGCCTATGTGGATCCTCTAGGTTTGAATATATTACTAACATTTCTAAATTATAACATATTACTATTAGATACTTCACTTAAAACCCAAAACATATAGGTATGTGACATAAAATTTTATTATTGAGCTTATAATATTTTTTCATTCAGCTGTAATTACTAATCAGTTTTATTAAAATTATGTCTATATTGTTCTCGTAAAGTTATATTTTATTGGAATTTATTAACTTCCATATTTTTTTTCCTAGGATAAATATTGTTTAAGAATAAAAAGGGAATGAGTATTCAGAAAATGGAAAAGTGAAAAACATTGGTTTTTGATTCCTCTATGATACTCAATGTTCATACTCATAAAAAATGTTGTCTTAGCCAATAAGTCAAAAATAATTTGGTGATATGAATTTTATATATTAGTTTTTCTAAATTGGTTTAAAATTTTAAAATAAAAAACAATCTCCCATGATAAAAATTCTAGGTATGTGATACGCCTATAATGGGATGATAAGATAAATTAATTATTAACCCTAGTAAAATGTACTAGAAGTGGGAATCAGGTCATCTATCACATAGTACAGTGCAATGGTCTTGTTTCTCTTTAATTTTATAAGATAAATTTGTGTAATTAATAATAAACCATTGAACGATATTTTTTTAGATTCAATTTTAATATAAGTGAAAAAACCTTTAATATCTCTTTAACATATCTATGATATTATTATTAAAAAATTTACTCCCTTTTTCTCTCTCATTAATCAACTGAAATCTTACTCAACTACTCACAAAATGAAATTTTATTTTATTTAGAGAGATTTTGTGGCCATTTAAACTTCCAAGAATCCCAACTCTAATATCCCCTACTTCAATAACCATTGATCTCCAATTAACCAAACTTTTTCCCACTTCTCATGATCACATGTAATGGAGATGGATTATTTGTCATGTTGGTGTGATCCAGTGAAGAAGGAAAGATACATATGAAATGTAATAAATGAGAAAATATCATATTTTCTGTGTTGTTTTAATGAATTTAGATACATCATAAGAATAGATTGAAAATTTTAAAATATAGGATTCATTAACTATGGAATTAGTACAATCCCTTTAGAATAACCCCCAATGTCTTATTGCCTATTCCAAGAGTTATTTATAAATAAATATAAATAAAGCATCAAATGGTATCATGATAAAGTTATTATAGTTAAATATTTTGTCGAGAGTTTTAGATATTCAATACCATCATCGTAGCGAATAATTCACTATTTATTAAAAAATGATGAAGAACCGTGGTTTACTCAAATTTAAACAAATGATAAGCATGGGTTACATCAAATCATTTGGGTGTTATCTGGACTATATCTCAGTTTCAATGTTTAGTACTGACTTACTTTACTTTATATGACCAACATGTTTAAAGTGGCATGAATGTATATTTGTGGGGATAACTTCTTGAATTCCTCAAGAATGGAAATTATTTCCTCCCATGATTGAGTTATTTATTTTGTAGATAATAATAAAATGTGGAATGTTTCACTGTATTTTAGTTCATGTGTAAAATTATTTTTTGTTTAGAGTGATATTGATAAATGAAAACAGGACTATATTTTTAGTGTTCCAAGTGGGATTGAAAAATTTTTGTCCTAGACCAAGATTTGGGAAACATAAAATTTGTCCAAGCACTTACAGTTGGGATGGATTTCACCATAATTTTTAGAACACTCATTTTTGTAATGTAATTGTATATTGAACAAGAAAATAGATGTAATGGTTAGGTAAATAATTCTATATTTATGTAATTCACGAAGTAGTTTCAAAAATTTTATGGTTGAAGCCTCTAATTGATTTATATCCCGTGTATTGGATATTGCGGATATCCATATATAGTATTTGAGTCTGAATATGATAGGAAATCTGATATCTAGTTATAAAATAATTCAAAATTGAAACCCCCATCATTATTTCCAATAGAGTATAAATGAATTAGTTTTTTTTTCAGCTTCAGTGTTTTTGAAAGGTGGAGCTCAACAAATATTAATTATTTTCTAGTTAGAAATATGGTGATATGATATTATTGTTTAATTAGATTTATTAAAATACCATTTTTTTATTCAGTACTTGTTTTGGTATTAATTTTCTTAAATCAACGTCACTTAAAAACTAAACATGCCTCAAGAAGAAGTGGAAAGGATTATTAAACTTGTGGATGCATTTCAATAATCATAAGCACATGGATTGGTAATGTTATATAAATTGTATTTTTTTGATATTAGGTTATAAACCATGTATTCATCATCTATAAACATAACAAGTGATGATTCAGGATGATATAAGGCCACCTAAACCTAAAACCAAAATAAAATCACAAAATAATACACTTCTTACCACAATTTAAGTCAAATTAAAGCTCATAAACATGTTTTGTGCCATATTAGGGTAGGTCATATAAAAATTAGCCATTACATGTCTTTTTATCAAAAAAAACTAATGAATTTTGGTTTGGTTCAAACATTGGTGGTGTTTGGAACAGCCTTTTTCTTTCGTGGTGAGCTTTTTCCTACCTCCTCAAATTCATCAGAAAACATTTGCAACCACAGTTGAAATATATGTTGAGATTCATTAATTCTAAATGATATCATGAGAAAAATGGTGTTGTATCAATATATTTTTTGGGAAAACATTTCCAATAGGCTATATGGATGATCCCCAATGGTGAGAACTATCCTAGACATACTTTTAATTATCTTGGGGTTCATGGATACCTCCCCTTCTTTGATGGGACACAAAGCCACTAATGATTCAGATCTTCTTCATTGGTTGAAATATGTTGAAATTTAATTTTATATTTTCTATAGGTCATGGAAATATTTTTTAAGTATTATTCAACAATTTTGATGGCTTCCAAATTGATGGTATAGCCTTTGTTGTATGGAATTTCAAGAGATAATACCACCATCAATGTTCAGTTTCAAAAGGGAGTTCTGCTCGGTCTTCAAAGATCTAAACATAAAAGGATGTTTAAAAATATTACATACATATTCTTACTTTATCTTAGTGTGTTATCTCTCTAATGCAACATTGAACCAATGCTGACAACTTCATTATTCCCTTCTATTTTTATTCAAATTCATATGGGTAGTATGTACATGACATAGTTCCTTTGAACTTGGTTGTGAATTTTAAACCATGTTTTATATTCTATTGGGTGATATATTAATTATTTAGGGTTTTTTATGGAGTGGTATCATAATAGAGAACATTTAATAGTAGAAAAAGAAAATTAGGGTAAATAATTGGGGAATGGAAGGAAGAACATGGAAGCTGTAGCAAGGATATTAGAAGTATACTATTACATCTGGAATAGTAGAAAACATTTTCCTTCTACCATTGTAGAGTTTGATGGTGGTATATAGGTAGTAGAAAAATTTTCTTATTATAATGAATGAAGTCTAGTGTACTAGTATAAGTTGTTGGATGAATAAAAATAGTGGTATAATGAGCAGTAGTAAGAATTTGTTATAGTTGTGAAAACATTGTCACATTCTTGGGTGGATGGAGATGCATGGCCTAAAAAACGCTAGTAATAGATAGGTGGTATGACTCATAAATATAGCACAATTTATTCATGCAATATTACATTGGGGAAACATCAAATTTTTATATAGGAATATGTGGAATAAATTTCATTAAATAGTAAAAAAAATTAAGTCTATAAGTGTATACATTTTAATAATTAATTAAAAAACAATTCTAACTTTTTTAAATAAAAAAATTCAATTTTTCAATTTTAATCATTTTTAAAAAATCATGAATTAAATTATCTATTAAAAAAATATCCATTTTGTTTTTTAAAATATTTTATGTTAATAATTTTTTATTAATGACTTCAATGAATTAAATAATTGTAAGTCCGGAATAAATTAATTTACACATTTTAGTTTCAGATTGAATCAACATAATTTAATTTCATGTTTCAAAAAATATATGAATTATCTATTTAATTCCATAAATCCCTAAAAATCATATGTTGAACCATTTTATGATAAAATTCTAAAGTCCTCATATTCTACATAATTGAATGATTAACTGATATTTTAAATTAAATACCTGGGGAACTATCATAGATATAAATTAAAAAATTCTAAATACTAGGCTTAGATGAACATGTCAGAAGTTTTAGATCATAATGATATGAGAAAAAATGGGAATTATATAATTAACCTATTTATGAGAATATGGAAAATTTATATTTTTACATAATTCATAATTGCGGGACATATAATCTCAATTGAATAGAAAAGTACAATGAAATATGAGTATGAGATAACAAAAAAAACATGGGTGATAATAATTGTAATATTACAAAATAATATGGAATAAGAATCTTCAATGGAAATCATAATATTGTAAATATGTTAGGATCAATCCATTCGAAGTCCAATATTGTGAAAAAAGAACCATTTTGTCATGTCCTTGCACATTCATGTGAATAAAGATATAATTCATCATGTCCTTGCTCCATCATGTGAAGAAAGCTAGCTGTTATCTTTTCTATTCACCGTAATAGAAAATACATATATGATCATATCTATACACCATCATTGAACAAAAAATAATGAGATCATGACCACATAGAACCTTTTGAACAAATAATAATGTGATCATGTCCATGAACAACTGTGTTATCTAATATGATATAAAAACAATGCTAATGAATTAAAGGGTGACATAATACCCTACCACTGAACCATCCATATATATATATACATGTGTACTATATGAAATCAATCATTAATTATATTATAAGTATCCAATTTAAACAAAATGTGTTTGGAAACATTTCAGTATGATTAAAAACTAATTAAATTCATTAAATAAATCATTTAGAACCAAAAAACACAGTCCCCAAAATACAATACATAATAAGATTATTTATCATTTAATTCATGAAACTTAACTCTTAAGTTTGTATTATCTTATGTACATAGAAATTGGAAATTCATGAAAATCACAAAAGAGACTTCAGAATAAGAAATTTATAAAATTTTCCAAAAAATAATAAGTTATATAAAAATTATAAAACATCAATTTTAGATATTAAAATTCATACATTTTTTAAATTATTATAAAGAAAAAATATCTCAATAATTAATACCTAAAATATATAATGTTCTAAAAAATGATAAGTAAAAAAAAATTAAAATTTTTTTATTTTAAAAATAATATTTAAAAATGGAACATTGAAAAATATATAAAGTATACAAAAATTTATAGGGAATAAATCTTAAAAACTTTTTAAATTAAAAATATTGATAACCCATTTATCTTAAAACGGAATAATGGTTTTCTAATAGAAATTTAGAGTAGAAGAAAAAATGCTTTATAATGGATGAAAGTATTTTTTAATATATGTAAATACCATTGATGAAATACCATATTGTAATAAGTGTGTTAAATTATAATTATGAAAATAGAGAAAATATAAATTCTATGAAAAAAATAATAAAAACATATTTTTGGATTTCAATATAATAAGGGATAATATTTTTGTGAAGCATTAAGCTGAATATGGATGAGAAAGAGAAAATGAGCTTGTACCAAAGTGGTAAATTTGCCTTATTGGCATAGAAATACCCATGATTGAATCCAGGATGTACCTCTTGGATGATTTATGATGTGTTAGTGATGATGTTAGGGATATAGGTATGATGCAGGGAGTGGTGTAGGGGCACTGGGCCATCAAAGGCTTTTAGGCCACAAGGAATCCGGGCATTGGAATGTGATCAATCCAAATGGGAGTTGACCCTATAAAAGGAATCCGAGTAGTATCAACCAACAGTAAATCTAAATTAATTGGAATAGTGAGATGTTATGGAAACATCCATTGGTATCAGGCCCTTTGTAGCACTACATGGGGAAATTTTAGCCGATTATCTATGTGAGGAGGGGAGCTATGTACCATCAACAAAGAAGATACTACGAAGGGGTAGTTAAAATGTGTAAGGTTATTTGTCTCTTGAGACAAGTTTTAGGAAATATGACAATGGGACTATTATCCTTTTATAGGTTCACTCTCAACCTAATTTAAAGGGTTATTATTGAAAATATATAAAATCTAAAGGCCTTTCGGTCGTTTATAATAGAAAGATATCATTTTGAGAGAAAGGCAATTATTTTAAACATCATCAAATTTTATGAAGAAAGTAACCCATAAATAAAATTACATATAAAATAATTCGTAAAATTATTGTTTTATAATTATATTAAAATATAAATAAATCTTATGAAACCATATTTAATGGTAAATATGCTTAACTCAATAATGGAAGTTGAGTTATGAAAAATTCCTAAAAACATAAGATGTGTTTTAATATAAACTCATTAAAATGGATATATTGGCATTGAAATTAAGTTACCATGAATGAAATATAATTAATTATTTTATCTATACAATAATAATTAAACACGTTATTAAAAAGTAAATTTGGTGAATAAAACAAATCATGAATCAAATAATGGAAATTCAGATATAACACTACTACCTTAATTCGGGAATTCTAAAAATGTTTTTTAACCTAATGTATAATTAATTACCTATTTTAGAACCTTATTCAAACCTATAACCATGAATAAAAATAATTTATAACAATTCATTATAAATATATTAGTCATTTATATTTTATTTTCTTCATTGGATGTTATTATTTTTTATTGTTTCTTTAATACTAGTTTCATAATAATGTTGCCAATTCATATTTATGGATTAAAATTTAATAATTATGATATCATTATAGGTATTATAATATTAGTTTTGTAACGATTAAATGTGTTTTAAAAATATTTTATATGTCTTTCAGTTATTACTCTTGATGAAGTAGTCGGATAAGGGTATTATTTCAGTAAATTTTTAACAATCAAAAGGTTGGTACATTAAAAATAATTAATATATTTATTTAATCATTAATGAACTATAAAAAATACATTATTTTATCATTAACATTAATAATATCCTAGTTTTAGTTTCAATATCTATCGATTATAGAGATTTATATCAATGGTTACATATGGGGTTAAACTGACCCAAAAAAGAAAAAAATGTAATATATGGGTGTGTGTGGTTTATAAAGACGCTATTTTTGGAATAATACCATTAATAAATTATAATAATTATGTTAGTTATATGTATTTATTGTGGTGAATTTTAGTTTAGTGGATTCATATCATGAATTAAGAACTAGATGAAAAAGATATATATCACTTTCATTGTGGTTATAGTCCACATGAAATCCCTAGAGAAAAATTCATTTCCATTAAATGGGAGAAAGATATATAATGGTTTATAATAACATAAAATTAGTAATTTTTTTATATAATATTTATTTATTAAATACCTTTATTAAACCAGATATGTAAGGATGCTTTGAAAAATAAATCATGTCAGTTATTGAGGCAATAGTCAGCATATACACACAAATGACATTTTCATATTTCAATGTAAAATAGGAAAGTATAGTTAATTACTATACGCTAAAAATTATAAAATTATTTATTTTAATAACACTTTTATAATTATATTATAATATAAAAATTCATAATCGGATGTTTTATAAGAAGAATGAAGGAGAAAAATAATAAAGAACGTGATTGAGAATATTTACCTCATTCCTTAGGAAAATTTCTTTTCAAATTGGATTCTAGATTTTTCATGTTTTTTTAATAAAAAAAATTATAATACAAGGGTATCAGTCCTGCAATGTTATTTCAATATAATGACATAAAATATAAGTGTCTTGTCATGTGAGGGGTATTGGGGTCGTGATGAATCTTTTTATAAGGAATAGGGGTGGCATTTTTTAAATTTCAAAATGTAATGTCAGTATTAAAATGTCAATTCGACCAAATAAAGGACTATAATATAGTTTTTGAGGGGTATTTGTACGTTATAATAACAAATAAATTTATATACATGATTATATTTCTTTTAATATTACATGTAAATCTTATAGAATGTTTTTACTATGGTAACCAATTTTTACCCAAGTGCATTGATTTTGATTCCCATGAAATGTGAAAATGATTCAAAATATTAAATAAGATTTATTAAAATAAAATTTTTATGAGTGATAAAAATTATTTTCAGAATTTTTTTACATAACCCAAAAAACCATATTTCGAAGTGTATTTTTATGCATAAAAATTGCGATTAAGATAAAACTGTTAATATTGTCGATTTATATGACATTAATTTTTATTTATTACACATAGTATAGATATTTTTCATCAAAATAAATCAAAAACCAAACTCCTACTTTATAAAAATCAATTAAAATATGTTAAAAAATGTGTTTTATTAAAAATATTTTACTTATGTTTAAAAAATGATGAAAAAATTTATATATTCATTAATTTCCTTTTAAATGATATATTTTAATTTAAAAATATCTAATTTTTATAGAAAAATGTTTTCATAAACTCTCAAATAATTCATGTATTATGATAATTTCATCAAAGTGATAGTACTTTTAAAATGATTATTTTTCACAATTCACCCCAAATTTTATCTTATTCCTAAAATATCTGAAAATTAATCTTAAGTTAATATTAGGATAAAAAATACAGAAAGAATTTCATTTTTCATTTTAAAATTCTTAAATTGTGAAATTTATCTTTCAAGTGGATGTATGAGGAAAAATCATTTTTAGTAGGAAAATTCATTTATACCCATTAACTATTCAAAATTTTATTTCCTATTAATTCCTAATTTAATTTTTTTAATATATAATTCATATCAAACATAATTTTTCAATTTTGAATAAATATTTTTTCTTATAAAAATAAGATACATAAAACCTCAAAATCCTTTTTAGGAAAATATTTGTTAGTCACAAATTGATCTTAATAGTTATTAGGTATATTTATTTAATTATTTCATTTATTTGGTATTAAACAATTACCCCTATATTTTACCTTTGTATAGATTTTAAAAAAATGTTTTCTTTTATTTATTCTCAGAAAGTAAATTTTAATAGGTATACTTATTACATATAATTTTATTTTAATAAAATTTATCATTTTTATTTTTTGATGTGTATTGTTTGTGAAGGAAGACATCCAACATAGTTTTTATTTAAGTAAATATATATTCCAAAAAAAATAATGTTACAATTTTCCTAGTGGTTCACATGTACAAATGGATATCTCTTTGTAGAAGTGGGAGAATATTTTAATGGATTTTAACATTGGCTAACCTGATGATTTTGGTGCATATAATTATATTACTTTAGTTGTGGATTATTTTATGAATTTAAATAATTTTTAAATTCTAGAGGAATATATTGTAGTGGTTTCCTCTTTGAATATATATATATAGATAGATGATATCATTCAAATTTATTGGGGGTTTAAGGATGATAATTTATAACTATGTTCCTCATTTTACCTTGTTAGTGTTGAATGGTCTTTAGGGTGTCATTAGATCATAGTTGTGCCTAAAACTCTATTTAATCATAATATAGAATAAATGAAATATTAGATTGTCTATATGTTAGACGACATGTTAAAACATGTTTTCGGAAAATTGAGGGTTTCTAGGAGAATCATCAAATGTATGTCATGTTTTTTTATAATAATGTCAACAATTTACACATTTTTATTTTAATAACCCAACATTTATATATATTTATCCTTTAATAAATAATATTTTTTTATTGATAAATATAAAATTAAACTAATATGAAAAATGACACATTTATTGAAATAGAATATTCAAATGAATGATAATGGAAAATACATTTTGATGTTGCAATTTGAAACTATGTATAGAAAATTACAGCTTGGGTAACAGAATATATATATATATTTATAACAAAAACATAAAATATATACCCTCATGCTTCACGGTGAAGAATATAAACCCAACTGATACTATATAAACCTGAAAATGAATTTTGAATACAAAAGTCATGATGAGAGACAAGTAACTAAATAAACATTACTAAAGAATCTTAGGATATATATAGGAATGTAATCTGACCGATATATATTTCCATAACAACTATATATGATTTATATATATATATATCCATTATATATATATATATATTCAATTTGATAGAAATGAATATATGATCGTTTAAGATAAAAAAGATGAATTTTTCATAACATTATTTTTATTTCCACAAAGTATTTTTATAGATTGATCTAATAAAAATTGATAAATTAATCAAATTAAAAAATTATACTATATATTCATTTTAATTAATTACAATTAAATTTATTATTGTTATTTGTTATGGTATGTGGTAAAAATAGTTTACGCCTAAAAAATATGTTTTCATTAATAATGTATTTAATTCTTTTTGTGAGAGAATATAATTATTAATTTAAAAAATATATATAAATTTTAATATATGAAAAATAATTAATATTTTATTTAATCATTTCAAAATTATCTTAGTATGAAATTTTATATTCTTCTTTGAAGATTAAATTTTTGTGAATAGTGAGAAAATATAGATTTTATAGAAAATAGTCTTTTCATTACAATTATTTACAAAGCATTATATTTTTTATTTGGTTGAGAAATTTACTTAGTTAATTTTTATTAAATATTATAAAATTAATTCAACTTAAATTTATATGATGAAAAAAATATAATCAATTCTCTATAGTAAAAAATATATTTTTTCGAAAAACATTTTTTATTAAGTTTTATAGATTTACATTTAATTTAAATTAATCCAATTAGTGGAAATGAATTTCATAAAATGGATTTCATATTTTTAAAATTAATTTAATTTTTTTAATAAGGTTACCCTCATTTTTATATTATTTATAGTACCGTTGTTAAAAAATCAGTTAACCAAGTAAGAGTAAAAATGATTTAAAATGGTCAAAAAGATATTAGTATGGTTTAAAATGACTTAAAATATTCTAAATAATATTATATCATCATAGTGTTGCCCAATATTAGATCATATTATAAGATTATTCATTTTGATCCATTCTGTATTGAGTGAGGCATTATTATATTTCAATCATTTGAAAAATTATTTGTTTGTCCCCTCTCCCACATATAAAATGGAACCACCTATTTTATATTCCGCACACATCAATAGCCTGTAATTTTGAACAGGACATACTTAAATGAATTCTTTAGATAAATCCACATAACTTTGGGTTTTTTTATCATAATACCATCTTTTGAATGTTTTAGGTAGAATCAAAAATTTTATTTATGATGTGATGTTATAGTTATTAGCCTATTATTTTCATAAAATTTCTTCTTTTACCACCTCTAAATTGATCATAACCATTGTGATATAAGAAAATGATTATATAAAATAAAATTAACTATTATTATGTATATATTATAAACTTTTTCATCTCACTTTCCATCTTATGGGAAATATAAAAATCATTGGTGCATACGTGTGGACTCCGACTTTCTTATAGTAATGATTTTTGTTTTTCATCACTGACTTAGATAGACATTTATAAGTATAGATTTTTTATTTATATATTTGATATTAGAAACATAATTATCATTCTAAAAACATATTATTTCATCTATTTTCATAACCTTATTTCAAATAAAAATGATAACATCATTTGTGTATCTATGTCAATTATCCCCACCACTTAGAGTTGTGATTCATTTTTCATATACACTTTTCATGGATGGTACTAAAATTGTATTTAATTTATAAATATAGTAATTATTTCATGATTCATATTAGGTATATGATGTAATAATTTTCCAATTGACCATGATTAAACATCAAATTTATATTTTTATATAAGAACCAGATGTCCTCAAAACACAGGACATGAAAATGAACTATTATATAATCAAATGTGTCATTGAAATAAATGAAGTGACTTGTGTAATGATAAATTTATAAACATGGAATCAATTATTACCAAATTAATTATATAATATAATTTTATCACACAAGAGTTAAAATACTTTCATTAAATGTCTAAACTTCAGGTAAGGGTTTTTTTAACTCAATCCCCTTTCATTAGGTTATAAAACATCATCAATGAATTATTTGAAAATATTATCTCTGAATTGATATATATATTTTTATTAGGTATTTAATCATTTTTTATCATATTTACATATTTTTACATAATAAATTCATGAATTATTTTTCATTTCAAATGTTATGATCATTGTATGGGTTTTCTTTCTCCCATTATAATTTTCTTGAGAAATGTTTCACATAGTACTCCTTGATTTATTATTATGGTGAAATTAAAATTACATGAAAGATATTTGATATATTAGATAATTTAATACATAGTATTTATATATATAATGGTGTCTCTTTTAATGACTTTTTATTTGAATGTCACAAAACTGGTGAAGGATTTATGTTACAATCTCGTTTCATTTAACGATTGTGTATGGTAAAATTAAATTTAGGGGGACACTGAATTATCATAAATTTATGAATCACATATCTAATATTCAATAATTTTAATGAGTTTTACATGATTTAATTTTATTTTTATAATATTTTTACTTAAAATGTTTTTATGAAGGAATAACCATTATTTCCTAGTTTTCAATGAATTCTTCCTTCAATGTATATATTTTCACTAAATTGTTTTCAATGATGTGTTTAATATTCTATATTGATTTATTAATGTAATTTTTCACATTTTGTAATATATAGATTATTTAAAAGGAAATATTCTTGTAATTTTTCGAATGAACTACTTTTTTCCAATGGTGCGAAGGAAATCGTTGATTTAACAAGGACCACGAAAAAACCATTTCATATAGTCATATCTATTCCTTTATTAGAAACTTATTTAAAAAAATTAGGGTTATTCTAAATTAAAACAATTTTATAAATATTTTGTGGCTTTTTAGTTTTTAATATTATCAAAATAAAAGTGTAGTTGACACCATTTCAATCAAATGTTTTAAATTTTATATTAATTATATTTTTTTCAATGTAAACAAACCATAATTTTTCTTCAACATAACTAGGAATATGATATTATAAAAACATCTATCATATTTCATTGGATCATTTATAATGACGTTTTAAAGAGATTATCCTTAATCCCATTTATTTTCTATATAAAAAAATCAAGGTATACAGAATGAAATTTGTTTTCTCTAAAAGATTTATATTGAAAATTAATTTTTCCATGTGTTATATTCATGTATAGATATCTCATAATGATAGGTGATCCAGATATTGTTTACATAATGGGTGATCCTGATATATCACTAGTGAATTAGGTAACATTCATTGTCTTTAAAGGCTAGAAGGATGTTGTTTACATGGAATAATTCTACATGGGATTTAATTGGGATCCAAGTATTACTAAACCAATTGAAAATATGTCATGAATATTTTTTTCAAATATAATAACAGATTTTCTTTATTTTTTTATAAGTATTTTATGATTTTTTTATACCATATTAAAATTAAATAGATAATCATTATTGATTAATATGAATCCTAAACTTGTTAGAGTTTTACAACATGTACCATGACTAATAATCCATGTTTTTAGGGTCATGAACTGTCATATGTAATTCTATTATTCATTTATTATTTTCACATACCCTTATTCTCATCTTGTTCTTTTTGAATATGTTCAATTTTTTATGCCTATGATTACCCATACTGTGAAATTGAGATCTCATATTTTTTTGTTTAATTTTCCTCAATTTATAGTAAAATATGTTAAATAAAATATTTCTAGGAAGGTTTAATTTTGGAGATTATAAAGGAATTTTTTTGAATAATAGTATTTCAGTATAATTGGAAACACGATCACACAAAAATAGGGGTAACGTTCTATAATATTTTTTACTGATTATCAACAACACTAAAAATAAAATTCTATAGTTATCTAAGTGATCCTATATTTTCTAATGATGCTATAAGTTTCCAATGACTAAAATTTGGAAAAGATTATTTTTATAAAACAAACAAATAAATAAATATTCTATTTTTATCACCAGATCTAGGAGTTTGTGTTCTGTGTTATTATGTTTTTTATAAAAGTAGTGAATAGATAGTCTTGGAGACTTAGATGTATTTAGGTGTGGTTTAATTAACAGTTATGAATACTATCATGGATTTATATGTTTAAGATTTTTTATATTTTTAATTAATAAATTTCACTTTTCATGGTCAAAATATGTTATACCTTATATTGGTTTGAATCTTTTACATGGTTTTAGGTAGGATACTATATTGAGTTAATTATGGTGTCATGGGTATTGGGTTAATCATGATGGTTAAAAAGGGATGTTTTACAAGGTAAAAAATTTTAGAAATATTTTTTATCAAGCTAAGGATAACCTTTTAAGTTTTTATATAATGGGTATTCTTGTTTTTTTGGTGAGATTTACTAATTTATATGGTTCTATAATGATTTATCTTTTTTAGAGAAAGCATATTTTTATGAGTTTTATGGTTTAGAAAATTAGAAAATTATTTATTTTAAAAATACTGTTTCATTATTGAATTATTGGATATGTATGATTTATTTATTAATATAAGGTTTTATTTTGTTTTTATCTTTCCATATGATGACCATTTTAGTTTTAGAAAATACAAGAATAATATATATTCATTATTTTATGTACATAATGGTCAATGAGAATGTTATTAAATTTTTTCAAGAATAAAATATTAGTACTCATTATTTATCATAAAATACGAGATACATGTGAGAATATAATAAAACACGCAACTAAATGATGAATTTCTGAATATTGATTTATAGAAAATAATGTATGTATATTTCTTTACGTTCTTATTATATATGGTAAAGAAATTCATTAACACCAGAAAAAACATATTTAAAAAAAATTTATCCTAATATCTTCATTTATGATTCACTGATGGTCTTATTAATACAATAATGATTTATAGTTTTTTCCCTTGACATTCCCATGATCATTCAATTTCTTATGATCAATATTCACTATCACTCCACATTATATTTGGACATTAATTTTCTCCTCTATGTCGATATTTTTACTTCCCATTGTTTTTATCTCTATTTAGAAACTGGGTTATATGATATTCTATACTATCTTCATATTTATATTTTTGTATTTTAAAATAGATGATTGTTTAATATTTTTTATGATTTGGGTTTTTGAAAAAGTTATTTTAAAAGTCCACACCCTTGATTACTGTAATCAATATAAAATGATAGTGACATAATAAATTAATAAAGGGGAGAATGTAACACACCTATATTTTGATAAGAATTTATAATTTATTGAATATTATGTTTTATAGTTTCTTATTTACACAAAATTAAACTAAATGATCAGTAATAATTCTATTGAAATAAAATTATTCAATTAAAGATAAACACTAATACATTATGAATCTTCAAAAAGGGGAAAAATGATGAAATATACAATTTGAGTAAATAAAAAAATACATATAAATACTAAATTCATAAAATCATTATACTCATGGTTCTCAATGAATATTGTTACCCCAACTAAAACAATGGAAACAAAGAAAATAATTTGGAATAAAATAGACAAGATAAGAGATATGTAAATGAATAAATTTTATTAAAACATGTAAAGAAATTCATTAACACCAGAAAAAACATATTTAAAAAAAAAATATACCAATATCTTAATTTATGATGCACTGATGGTCTTATTAATACAATAATGATTTATAGTTTTTTCCCTTGACATTCCCATGATATTTCAATTTCTTATGATCAATATTAACTATCACTCCCCATTATATTTGGACATTAATTTTCTCCTCTATGTCGATATTTCCACTTCCCATTATTTTTCTCTCTATTTAGAAACTGGGTTATATGATATTCTATACTATCTTTATATTTATATTTTTTTATTTTAAAATAGATGATTGTTTAATCTTTTTTATGATTTGGGTTTTTGAAAAAGTTATTTTAAAATTTCACACCCTTGATTACTGTAATCAATATAAAATGATAGTGACATAATAAATTAATAAAGGGGAGAATATAACACACCTATATTTTGATAAGAATTTATAATTTATTGAATATTATGTTTTATAGTTTCTTATTTACACAAAATTAAACTAAATGATCAGTAATAATTTTATTGAAATAAAATTATTCAATTAAAGATAAACACTAATACATTATGAATCTTCAAAAAGAGGAAAAAATGATGAAATATACAATTTGAGTAAATAAAAAAATACATAAAAATACTAAATTCATAAAATCATTATACTCATGGTTCTCAATGAATATTGTTACCCCAACTAAAAAAATGGAAACAAAGAAAATAATTTGGAATACAATAGACAAGATAAGAGATATGTAAATGAATAAATTTTATTAAAACATGTAAGGATATATATAAGAATGTAATATGACCATTATATATATAGTCATTATACAAAGAGATTATATATATATATATATATATTAGGTATAATTAAAATCAATATTTTAAAATGAAGATAATATCTTTTTAAAAGTAAATATGATATTTTTCATAAATATATTTTTTTCTGTACAATGTATTTTTTAGAATAATTTACTAATATTGATAAATTATTATATTTAAATAATTATATTATATATTAAATTTAATTAATTGACATTAATTTAATTAATTTTATTGTTAATTGAATGAGGATAATGTCATTTTATGCTCCAAAATTAAATTTTCTACAGAATATTTTATTTGTTTTTTTGAATTAATATTATAATTAAAAAATGACACATTTAATTTTTTTTAAATAACTAATTTCATTTTTTAAATCATAATATCAATATTTTTTAGGGTAAATGTTTTTTTCCAAAAAATATTAATTTTTCAGCTAATAGTCAAAAATACATATTTTGTAGAAAGAATTCTTTTATTTTCAAGTATTTAAATATTAATGTTTTATATTTAAATAATTTTGAAACTTAATTTTCTACTTTTGATTAAAATAAATCCAAATAATTTTATTTATATTTAAATTATTATTATTATTAGTATATAAACATTTTTATACATAAAATGCATTTTTTTGGAAAACTATTTGTCTTGTAGTTTTGTGTGTTTATTATAAAATTAAAATTTTCCACATTGAGGTACTAAATTTGATAAAATTGATTAAAAATTTGAAATAGAATGTTTAAAAAAATTAATTGTATTAATTGTTTTATTAAGAGTAGTAACATTGAGATAAAAGTCTGTTATGATAGTAAGAGTTAAAATGATTAAAAAGGGGTATAACTAAAAAGATAAGGGTTAAAATGACCTATAATATTTTATAAATACTATTTTATGGTCATATTTCAACAAAATATATTATAATCTTTTTATATTATTCAATTTGGAAAATTTACCTTTAGTAAGACATTAATATATTTTAATCTTTTGAAAACACTGAAGAATTACCACTCCATCTCTTATTGAAGGACACAACATGTACTCTACTATCAAAAATTGAAGTGCCTATTATATTGTAAAATAATACCCAAATACCATTATATCATCACTAATCTTTTCTTATATTCCCATGTTTTTTTAATATTATCATATAGAGTGTTTTATTATAATACTAAGGTGGTTGTTGGAAGATGAGGTATAATTATTCACTGAGTTTTTCTTTACAATTTCTTCATTTACCTCCTCCAAACACCTCTTAACCTTTGTGATATCATAACATAAGTATCTAAAATATAAATAAATATATTTATATTAATATTTTATCCTATTTTTCATATCATTTTCAATACAAATGGGAAATGTAAATTCTGATAATGAATATGTGTTGACTATCACATCAACAAAGCGATGAGTTTTACATTCTATCAATTCCACTAATGGATGAACAAAATTATGGAATTAATTTATATATATATTATTAGCGATATAAATGTAATTATTTAAAGATAATATAACATCAATTTCCTTCAACTTCCATTCATTTGAAAATAATAATGTTGTTCATGCGTATGTGTGGATTACCTCTTTAACAAAGATATGTGATTAGTTTTTCATGTTTACCATTAAATTATTGTTGTAATATATTATTTAATGAATAAAAAATCTCATTATATCCGGAATAATATTATGGATATTATGGAATAATTACCCATTTAACTATAGGAAACCTATCAAAGGAATTTTCTCTTTACGTACTAAACATCCTCAAAACAACAAAGTTGAACTTGACCGATTAAATAATTAAACATGTAATTGAAATAAATGAAATAGATGGATTAAAAATAAATTTATAAATACAACCACGAAAATTTTATTAAAAAAATTATCCATATTTATTTTATACATGACTATATGACATAGAAAATAATTCTGGACTTCAGGTAATGGGTTTCATAAATCCATTTCATTTCATTGGTTTATTAAACATATTTATTTACTTTTTTATGAAATGATTATGTATAAATTTTATAATAATTTTTTTAAAATTTATTTCATCTTTATATATATATATATATTTATTTATTTATATCATCACTTTATGTATTAATTAACACATAAAATGTTTTATTTTTTACGTATTTCATTTCTCCCGATCTTATTTTCATGAGACATGTTTCATGAAATTAACCATAATTTATTTATATGGTTTAATTGTACATCATGAAATTTTTTATTCGTTAATTCTTATAATTCAATAGGTTTATATATCAATATAATAATTTTTTTCTTTCAATGTACTTTAATTCAAAATTTAATAATGGAGTAAATGATTTTTATTATAATCTCATTCCCTTTCAGGATTGATTTTGTCGAAGGTTCCCAAGGGTAAAATTGTACGGTCTTATTTTGATGAACCAAATATCTATTAATTGAATCTGTTTTTTATAGTTTTACATTATTTCCATTCATTCTCCTCTCATTAGAATTAAAAATGACTGGGAAAATGATTATAAAAAAATAACAATATTTTATCTTTAGTCGATGAAATTATTGTCCTGTTTCCATATTTTACATAAAAATATTTCAATACTTATTTTATTGTCCATTAATGATTGATTAAAGTCATTTTATACTTCTTTTAATTTATAATTTTTTTTAAAATTATTCACATCATCATTTTTATAAAGAAGTACTATCTTCCGATGTTGTAAATGAAATATTTTTATAACATATACCACTTAAATAGATTTTCACACCTTGAAAAATATTTCTTTCTTTAAACCATGATTAACAATTTTTATTGTAATTTTTCAATAAAATACTTTTCTAGATATTTCATGACTTTTTTTAATGGTATCGAATGAAATATTTATTTTATCATCTTTTAAATGAAATGTATTAATGATAATTTTTGGGTCGTTTCTTCTATATACTTTTTTGGAAATGATATTTGGGAATATAATTTTGTTATTAAATTAGTAATAATTATCTAGATTTTATATGATTACAATTTTAGATTGATTATCATGAAACCCATTTCATTTCTATTGTTAATTAAGGCTACACTGGAATGTAAGATATATTTTATATTTTTCTTGATGAAAAATGAAATCTTCCATGTTTTATATTTATATATGGTACATAGACATTATTTATAATAAATTTTTTGAACAATATATCTCATGATGATTGGTCTTACCAATATAAATTATCATATTAGTGGGATTTATACCTCTCTATTTGGAAAAGAAATTTTCTTTATCATTAATGGTAATAAAGTGGATGTTGTCCAATAAGTTTTATACTATATATTTTACCTGGATACAGTTATTTTTAACACTAGTGAACACAGGGGAAGAAGAGAATATTCCAATATAATGACTCATTTTATCTATGATTTCTATCGGTTTCTAATGGTTCATTTGGTCAAGACAGGCATCTCAATAATAATGATTATTATTTCTTATAATTCTTAACACTGAAAATGATTTATTCCACGTCAAAAGTTTAATAATCATGGTTTTTTAGGTATGAATCCTTTTATGTAATGTTCAAGGAAATTTAAAATTTTCACATGATCTTAATCTCATATTTTGAATATATTTTATTCTTAATTTTCATGTCAACATTTACTGAGCATTTGAGCTCTACCCATTATTATGTTACCTTTTATATAGGTAATAGAGAAATATGGTTCATACGGTTTTTAAATAAGCTTTTCATGTGGGAGATGTTTAAGAATTATGGTGGAGTAGTAATAGTTAGGTATAGAGGAAAACAAGATTACTTAAATTCAGGGGAAATGTTTCGTAATTTTTTTTATAATTCTATAAAAATAAACATAAATAATTTTACTTGTGTATATATTTGATCCAATATGTTTCGATGTTACTTTATGTTTTTCATCACTAAATGTGGGACATGAATTGCTGAAAGATGAGTTTTTATAGAATTAAGATAAATTAAAACCTCGCCTCACAGAGGGTAAAAATGATGACGACCTAGCGCATCTCCATTAGTAATAAACATTGAGTCATTAGGTAAGGAACCTGGACTGGTGTAAAAAATCAACCTTTTCCCTAGCTTTCCTTTGTGGGCTAGAGTGTCTTTTGCGTCATTCCCATCCCGCCATGTGTTAAGTATAGAAGTGAGCTGACTAAGGAGATTCCAGCATTTCCTAATAATATATGTTAATTTCCAAGGTACCTTAACCTCGTTAAGTAATATCCCAACTAGAGTTGTTGAATCAGACCACACATTGGAAATCTTAATGTTGAATTTCCTATAGAAAGACATCCCAGTGTCAATGGCACATTCCTCAGCCCCAATATATGGGTTTACACCATAAAAATAACTGTAGGCATGAAGAACAGATCATGTGTTGTCCCTTATATGTTCTCCCCCCCATAACACCATCTATAAAAGAGTCAACCAAATTCAATTTAAAACCCGAATGAGGGGAATTCTATCATACCCATAGCCCCTACTAAATCCTTACACCTATGTGCATTAAAAACACTGGAATGAGTTTTTTAAAGGAATCATTATCTTCCCCATGTAATGAGCACACTGATCTCTGCCACCATCATCTTAACCCAAATCTAATGGAAGATTTGAGATCATTTGATGACTTATCTAGACTTGTTCCTTGCTTCCTAGAGAGTCCAACAGGACACTGCTAAAATCATACCATGGTCCTTGTGTTCAGCCTTTCCCTATCTAGAACCCAGAAACCAATGTTGTGCATAAACTATTGTGAGACCCAGTACCCACTATTGTGTATACACTGCCTCATGAAGTCCCATATCACTCTCACCCATTCCCAATGTTGTGCATATACTTTTGTGAGACCCAGTACCCATTGTTGTGCATACACTACCTCATGAAGTCCTATATCACTCTCGCCCATTCCCCCATGAAAAACACATGTTCATCCTATTCATTTTGAGGATTGGTACAACACTGGAAACGATATTCTAGATCCACTCCCTTCATCAGAATTTTATCATTTTTAAGAATGGCCTGATATCCATGTCTCCAAACCAGAAACATTCATTTTCCAAGAATAGGTTTGCACCAGAGTTTGAAATTATACTTATCACAAATTTCCCACACATGCGTCAACTTCTTCATATCACATTTGCAAAACCTGCATGATTTTGATCCCACAAACACACAATAACTTGGTTCCTCCACCAGCCTAATGGACCTGTAGACCACCTTTTGAACAGCACTTAAAATAGAATTCAAAAAGTATGGATACCTATTGTCCTCTTTCAAAGTGATGTTTGGTGCCAGACATCCTAGAAAATATATCTCTTTTCGTTCCCACTTGTTCGTCCCCTAGTTTATGTCTCCCATCCAACAATCCAACTTTCATGGTCCTGCAAGACATTCATATGATCAATCATGCATCCTTCAATATTAGACATCTCACTATTGTGATCATCCCATCCCCTCTAGTCATCCCTATAACGATTTTTAATGAACATTTCCCATAAGGATGTCCCATAAATCACCTCTCATACCAATCAAGACTGCATGGATTTCATGGCTTCTACCACATTATACAACCCAATTCCACCCTCCTAAGTTGGTTTGGCTTGTCATTTCCATGATTCCCAATGACACCATCCTACCTGATTTGCATCACACAAAAAAGAGTTCATGATATTTTCTAGCATTGCAATCATACTAATGCGGGGTTGGTGGGGTTGGATAGTAGAGATAACATGAATTAGAATCGATGTTATAAACATGCTTCTCAATATTTTCCTCCTTCCAATAGAATAAAATTTACTTTTTCAGATACATAACTGTCATGTGATCCTAATCATGATTTCATAAAAATATCCTTCTTTATTCTTCCAATGGAATTGGAGCACCGAGGAAGATCATGAAAATTTGAAATTGTTTCATACCCAGTCTTTCCTGAATATCCCTGATACGCATCCTAGAAAATTTATTGGATATAAAAACATCACAATTCTTTATGTTGGCATGTTTCCTGCTCAACAGCACATAGTTGAATATAATATTAGTAAATCCACCCACTGATCATTTCCTACCATTAATGAAGAAAATGATATCATCATCAACACCTAAAAAATATATGATTATGTGTTATCACAAAATTCAAGAGTGTGTTTTTGGGTTTTTATATTTCTTTATATCTGCATGTAATTTTATAGAAGACCTTTTATATATTTTTCATGATGGATCTATTTTGTTGAGTATGAAAGCCTTGTTTCATATTTGGTGAATAGCATGACCTAGATGGTCCAAATGATTATTAAATGTATAAAAGAAGTCACATTCATTTAAATGTGTTGTTTTAATTTTTGGAGGAGGGTTTTGGAGTTCGATGATATTTATCAGGTTTCCTAGAGTATTATACTCAATTAAGTGTTAGAATATATTGATTAGTGGGGATATCAGCTTGTAATCCCTCTGTATATATCAGATCCAAATGTTTTTTGTTTCATCGCATCTTAAATAGAATCAATATAAATTTGATTTCATTTATTAATGAATTTTAGATATTGATTAGGTCACAAATTTATAGAATCATCAATTGATATTTTTAATTGCTCGGAGAAGGGTTGTGTGGTAGAATCATTCCTTTGGTTTGTGAATTTTGGAGGCACTATGGATCAAATAATTTTACATAGGAACATGAGAGATAGGCATGTTCCTAACATAAAAATCTATTTTGGACCCTTTTTTCATAAAAATAAATTATTTATTTTATAAAATTATGGTTGTGGTTTTTCCTTATGAAATATTTAGTATTTTTTGGGGGATATATTACTATTTGATAGGATTCTTATAGCATGTTATAGATTTAGGGTATCTTATTTTTAATTATAGATTTTGTTTTTGTTTTTGGGGATGAGAATTAATTCTATGGATAATAATATAGAGTCTTTGATTTCTACTAATCCTATATATAGTGGTTTGGAGATATTATAGGATTAATGTATGTGTTTGAAGGTGAGATATTGAATAAAGATATAGTTTTTGGTAGAAACTCATTTCAAAGTGAAAGTTATATTGTGATGAAAAGGGTTTTTCTATCTTTTTGTTTGTTAGAATAGTAATATGAGAAGGATTTCTAGGTTGAAAAATGGAATACTGCATTACAACATGAGGTGTGTGTTTCAACATAATGGAATGTCAATGAAATGTCGGTGATCTAAATAAAATCTAGGATTTATTTTATATGGAATTATTTCTTGGGATATAGAAGGAAGAGTATCACATTTTTTTTAATGTTGTATAAGTTAATTTCTAAAACTTTTGATTTTATAATTTCATCATGGATATATTGTACATTGAATAACTTAGTTCTTTTATTTTTGGTATTGATGCTTCATGATATAGATTATTTGGGTCATAGATCATGAAGATGAAATAGGTATTATTCTATTATCCTTATATATTCAATCACTACATCATAATAATATCTATTAATCCATGATTTTATTTTGTTGTATTGAAATTAAAATGGGTTGACTCCCTAAATTTTAAGGTAATCATGCTATGTTTTCTAAACTAAGACACCATTATTGAATGAACATTAACATTAATCTATAGTGATTATTAATTTGAATTTAAAACAAAATTTTGAATGATTTCATAGATTCTCATAAAATTTATTAAATCCATAAAACATAATGAATTAATTTTCTATTATTGGGTTGATTTTGTTCAACCATTAGTGGATATGATCTACTACTTGAAATCATTTAGATCATATAATCTGTGGTGTGTTGTATCCCTTTTTTATTAATTTAATCTCACATATCCTCTTATAAAAGGTAATATTAGTGTGGTTTCTTTATTTTAGTGATTTACAGGTCAATATTTTGATGGGTTTTTATGTTATTAATTCTAAGGATGATCCTTTGTGTGTTTTCTGCATTTTTTTAATTGTTACTCATTCAATCATGCATTGAAATTCTATAATTTTTAGATGAGGTACTATATTAAAAAATTTGTTTTATATTTTACTATGTAAAAAATTGATTAATAATGATGTATATTTTAAAAAATTAATGGATGGAATTGAGATAAAATTATTAAGAACCTTATGTGAAATAATTTAGGAGGGTTGTGTGTTCGGTGTTGTTTTACCTATTTCAATGAAGTTCCCTTCCTTGAGTATTATAATAATATATTGCATGAAAATTTTAATATTTTGATTATATTATTTTAGTAATTTATGTTATTATTTATTTCATTATAATATTATAATTTATCGATAAAAAAAGGTGTAGTTGTAGAGGACAAATAAGATAATGAAATCTATTTTTTCCAAATTAAAGAAAAATATTTCTTATTAATTAAAGAGTAACGTTAAACACTGATTTGTATCTATATTGATTACTATAGTTATATTTTCAGTCAAAATTATTACCTTAATAGAAAAATAATATTATATAGGAATATAAGTGGAAAATAAAAATATCGAATGGGTAGTCATTTTTCATATTTAGATTGATAGTGGATTTAATTGGTATTTTTAACAACTATGATAATTTTTACTTACTATTGAAATGTTTCAATGTGTTATACTATGACTATATTTTCAATATTTTTTTTATTTATAGAAATATATTAGTGATGAATACAAATTAATGGTCGATAAATTGAAATGGGGAAGAGATATGATATTGAGTTATAGTCAGATGTAAAATTTTGATGGATAGAAAAATTTATGTGAATTATTGAATATAAATGGTTAGGAAAACAATTAAGGTACCCATCAGATGATGATGATATATTTTATATTTACAATAGTATTTGGAAAAATAAATGTGTAGGTATAAAGTAAAATTTCATATGGTTGTTTTAGAAGTATATCCATTAGAAGTTCATATTTCTGATGGTGGAAATAGAAGATGTAGGTATATGTGAGATATATTACATGAATATGTATGGTTCAAGTAACAAGGTTTTGGGTGGAAGATATGGAAGTAAATGATAGTTATGATTTAAAAGACAGTGTATATTAAATATATGATTATTTTAACATTATGTAAATGTATCCATGACATGTACTAGAGGATTGAGAAGTATTATCTATATAATTTCTTAGGAAAGAAATCGTGAAGATTTAAGAAATTCCACTGTATTAAGAAAATGAAAATGATTAAAGACCCAAAATAAGAGTTTGAATATCTAATTTTTTGTTGGAAAATATGAATTATTTAGAAGAAATTTTTAGAATGCTATAGTATCTTGTTAATAACATATATAAATAATGAATCCTTTCAAATAAATAATCAATAAATATCTTAATAATAAACACCCTAGAACTATAAATGTTCTGTGAATTTGGTGACTAGATACATAAGCATTTTATTTCATGAATTATATTCAAAATAACCCGTAGCATTATTCTCAAGGAGTATATTTCTTAAGGAAACAATACTTAAACCCATTGTTCTTAACATTGGGAATGTAAATATAAGGGCCAGTTTTGATTCTCTGTAATTGTATAAATAAAAGAAATTGATCAATTTTATTAAGAGAAAATATGATAATATAATGGTATGAGATCATGATATTAACATACAATAATCATATCTAGGTAGTCAAATATATTCAATCATTAATAATGGAATACTATTTTATCAATAAAAATAAATAACACATAGTAGTGTACAATCATCAATAATAAATTAGACCTATGTTTTTAGAATACACTATGCATTGGAAATAACATCCTTAGTAAAGGTCCACATTCAAGATTATAATTAAGTAAAAATTACCACAATGTAAATTACTACATAGAAAGTTCAAACATTCAATTAGTATTACATTTTATCTAGGTGAATCCATAATCTCTTACTAGTTTTTTTAATATATTTTATATTAATATATTCTCACATCTATCATTATTATCTAATACATTAAAGAAATATATAATTATGGTCTCACCCTTCACATAATTAAAACCATACATATGTGTTCCACGAGATCATAGAACATTCATCACATAATAATCTCGTAACCCAAGAAAGTGAATATGGGTTTCTTAAATATTTTATCAGTCGACCAATGAATAACCAATGGAAATTAAATGAGTTTAATAATGTTTTCATCAAAACATAAATAAACTATGGGGATTAATTTTTATCATATAAACATCCATTTATCATCCTAATCATATGCTATCTAGAGAAATAATTCTTATTAAAACATAATATCATATCCATAATGGAGAATAAAAATAATTTTAGGAGGTTTACATAGATTGAAAATAAATTTTAAAACACATTTGATGCATTATTTGGATACATTAAAAAATATACATTTATTTTGATAAACATTTTACAGATAAACTATACAATACTTATAAAATCATTCTCATTGAAAATTATAAAATAATAATTTAATGGAATCTAAAATAAAATATTGGTTATTCCAATGGAAAAATATGTTCATATGGTATACGTTAATGAAATCATTTCATCCACACTTTTTCAAAAAATCCAAAATGATATTTTGGGGAAACATTTATATGTATTAATTTTCAAAACATTTTAAATAAGGAAAATTATTGTTAAATGTAATTATTAAAAAATTAGAGCATATGTAAGAACTTTTATTAAACAATTTTTTCAGTATGGCAATGTATAAAATAATTCATTGATGAAAGTGGAGAAAAAGTGGGATATTCATTAAAAACATTTTCTAAATCATTTATAGTAAAAAGTAATGGGAAATAGTAATAATGCATAAAAATAATATAAATAACCAACTTACAAGAAAATAAATGGGCATTAAAATCTCATATCAATATATTTTCTCTCATCAGAGATTTAGCATTGACAATATTGAAAAGAAATGGGATTTGAACATACAACCTTTCTACTTTGGAAAAATTTTAAACATCACCCCATTAAATAAATAACATAAAATGAAAATTTAAATATTAATAATATAAATATATTCATTATATAAAATATAATATGGCTATTATATACACCTCATATACATAAATAGGTGTATAAATCAAACTTGTCTCAAAAAAACAATATTGAGATAAAGAACCCTTACCTGAAATCTCATTTGGCTTTGTATGTATTAAAATATCCTATAGAATTGTTTTTTATTTTATATACATATCTTAAATAAAAATATTAATAATTTATATTCCATATATTTGTTTCATATATCTTCTTATCACTAATTAATTTACAATATTTCTTTATCATACTGATTTGTTCTATTAACAGATTCATTTTTCATGCATGATTTTTATAATAAGAGATGGATAATTAAATTTGATCACGGTTCCCTAATATATATAATAATAATCATGTAATATGTATCATATTTAATCCTTATAATATTTATATAACCATTCATATTAATTGTTGATGAAAAATTAATTATATACCTTCATGGAGAGGGTGGTACGTATGTATTCATAAGTGATGTTATCATTTTCCAACAGATTATAGGGTAAAAATATAGAAAATATATTATAATTAATGAATCATAATGAGTTTATAAATATAATATAAAAACATTAAATCCATTATGATAAATTTTAATTAATCATGGACACATAAAGTGCATCGTATTACTATATGGTGATGGTAGTCCACATGTACACACGAGTGATATTTTTGTTTCCCATTTGATGTAAAGTGGTTGAAATAGATTATGAAGTCATCCTTATATAAATAATTTATATTTCTAAAAATAAATTGTTATTTTATAACTAATATAATTGATTTATATGAGGATTAATATGAAATAAAATTGAAGTTACTTGATTAATAGTTATTCCTCTTCCTTGAGAATCCAATTTCAACTTGCACCTTAATATTTGAAAAGAGGGTATTTATAAAATAAAATAATCCTTAATATGTGGGGAAAGAATATAGCATGGGACTTGTTTAGTCATTTTTCAATATATAAGGATCAAAATTTGTGAAAATTTGATAAGGGGATTCTCCCATTTATAAGTGAGAGTAGGGTCTCCTATAGAATTACAAATAATATAAAAATAATATAAACTAAAATTTATGATGAAATCATTCCAAATATAAATATTTTAATAATATGATATCAATAAGATTAAATATTCCGGAAAAATAAAATATATATTGTTTTATTTCATGTTTTAACCCATATATCTTAGTATTAACCCCCACTAACACTTTCTACAATTATCAAAATATCATGGGTTTTTTACAATTTATGGGTCATCAATGTTACTATAAAAGAAAAATTATTACATAAGAGTAATATTTTTGATATTTTAGACCATATCCAATTAACATAGGAAATAATTAGATTTTTATTAATTTAAAATCATTTACTAAAATATTATTTAACAGAAGCCACCGTTAAAGTAATTTTTTTTAACAATTCACATAGTTTTACATTGAAGATAAGAAGAGTGAAATATAATTAGAATATAAAATTTTAAAAAACACTAATATGTTATATTTATCAATAAATTTTTTGTAACATAATAATTCCTCGAAATTTTATTAATTTTAGTATTTCCAAAATTATTAGTTTTATTTTTCAATTACATGAATTACTATTTTTTCTATATTTCATAATATTGTAAGATAATTATTTCATCACTAAAAATTAAAAATAAATTACCATGATATAAAAATAAAAAAAATATTAAATCAAAATTTATAACTGAACATAACAACTTTTTATATCGATGAAAAAATATTATATATATTAATGTAATGAATCATATATTTTATAATCTTCCTTCACTTAAAGAATTACAAAGAAATTTATCGAAGACTAAATGCACAAAAAATCCATATTTTTTAATATTTAATGGGGTGGTTGAATTAAATTCATCCAATTAAATATATGAAATTTTATTGGTGATTTGGATTCCTAATATCATATTTTATAACATGATCTATATATTTTTACCATACAGAGGCGAAAATATTCTTACTGAGGTTACTATTCATTTTGACCAAAAATTACGTTGACCTATATTAAAGATTTAAACATGATGATTAAAAATGATAAAACCATTTTATAAAATTTATTCCATATATGTAGATAAAATTTTATTTGAAATAAACCCAAAAAACGTGATGAAAAATTGCATTCCTTGAAAAATGTATTTTTTTAGTACAAAAATGTTTCTTTACAAAAATTAACCATAATAATGAAAAAATTGATATTAAATATATTATTATTAATAAAAAGGAAATAATAAAACATTAAATTTAATTCAAAATTTATTTTTAGTTTCTATGCACTTGAATAAAAAAAATATTTTTCTAAAAGATAAGTACATCTTCACTATTATCGTATAAATTAATCATTGAAAAAATGTTCAAAAATTTCACCTTAAGACAGTTTTCATTCACTAATATAAAAATTATATCATTTTTATAAATTTAATTTAAAAATGTTTCCAAAAATTATGATAATATTATCTCATTAAAAACTACAAGAATGGTTTTTTTAAGAAAAAGTATTTTTGAAAGAAAAAAACATTACTAAAAATTGAGTATCTATTTCAAAATAATTTTCCAGTAAATTTTTTATTCTGTATAAAAAATATAAATATATTTCTTAATAAATTTACTCATATTCAAATTTTCCAATTCCAAACCAATTTGATTATAATCAAAATTAAATAATAATAATTTTAAGTATATCACAATTTTCATAAATTTCGATGTTTTGTATTAATAAGGTTATTATGTTTATTAAAATTTTAATATAAATTTAAGGGGTTTTATAGTCTCCCATACTAAAATCAATTACATCCTAAAAATTTTATCTCGGTCAGAAAATAGTCTTTATTCAAATGTACTTTTGTTAAAAACCCACATCATGCAAAGTAATAATTAAAATATCTTTGAAAATTGGATCTGGGAAGGATAATGGTTACCATAAATGACACAGATTTAGTTTCCTAGAATAGAATAACATTATTGGGAATTAAAAATATGGACAATAATGAGAAATATAATATCCAATGAATTATTGAGAGCTATAGTGAATATAGTAAGAAGAAAGTTAATGACTATAAAACCTTTAGTTTGTAGTTTATAAAGAATGCGATAAATTCTTCATAAATAAAGGATTAATAATATTTTTTTATTTCATTATACTTTTCCAAGAGTTTAGGAAATATTTTACCAATAATATGTAGAATATAAAAAGTAATTACTTGATTGAATTCCATTACTTAAGTGTAATTTCATCAATTGGTTGTGTTTTTATCAATTTCCACTTCTTTAGCATCTATTACATCATTAAATGAATATCCTCGATGATTTTTTCATTAATTAATCACTGAAATTAATTTTTATTGGATCATAATAACAATAAATGAATTAAAATTCATTCCACATATCTTTAGTTATTACCATAAACAGAATTAATATAAAATTTTATCCAATATGGATTTATATTCATATGATGTAATAATAAATTAATATATAAAACCTCAATAAAACATTAAAGGATCAACATAAAAAGTCTATAAATATTTAACCTTACTAATCCTCCAAAATATGTTTTTAAGAAATATAATACCCCAAAATCCAAATTATTTGAATAAATTTGTTTTTCAAGACAAATTTTAAATTTATCCCCATACAACCTAATGTATCTCGTAATTTCATTTCAAAAACACATGAATTCCATGATCATAAATTCTATTAAAACATTATATAAATTTCTCTAAATACCCATTAAACCTCTCACAAAAAATTAATAATTTTAAAAAATAATTCAACAAAAACTATCCTATATATTCCATAAATCCACAATGATAAATAAACTACTGGATCAAAAATATTATCATAAAATCACTAATAAATTTAAAGGTCTCCAATAGAATCCAATTTTCTTTTTTAATATAAACTATCTTTTTGACAAACCAAAAAAATGTTATCCTAAAATCTAGAACATATTAAGGTTTTTTTATCCATTAATCACGTGATTTCAATAAATATCACCATACTATTAAATCACATTTCTATATTACCTTTAATTTTCAACATTAGTTTGAAAATTTTGATATCAAAACTACTTCAAAGAAACACTTTTTTGTTCCATGTTCATTATTTTAATGATATCTTTGATTAAAACCTTCTATAATATATTTCTAAAATCCCAATACATAAAGACTTCCATTATTCGATATCAATGATTGGCATAACAAATACCCTTCCTTGGCCTAGTAGATATCCTTTTGAATGGGGCATTGAATCAGATAATTCAAAATTTCCCCATACATAATACCCTGAACTACAAATTGTAATTTTGGATGTAATTTACTTCCATTAATTAAACACTCCATTATTATGAGTAGTTACATTCATTATTCCCTTGTTTCTCACAAATTAAAATCTTCTCATTCCTTTGATATATTCTATTTAGTTATTTTTTACACATTTAAAACATGAAAGAAAATGAATCATTTTTACTTATGATATTTATCCCATGAACATTAAAAAAATCCATTTTTCACTAATTGGGTGTGTCTAGAAACCCACCATTGTTGTTATTTATAATTATCTATTGAGATAGATAGATTGTAATAATCACACGATTTCAAATTACAACATCAATTTCATCCAGTTCAATATTGGTATAATAATTTTATTTTCAATTACATTCAATGTTCAAATGACCCGTTGCGGTTTTATCCATTCAGTGAAAATAAAATACAGAAGAACTCTTCATTATGAAAATTTAATTTGGGTTAGAATATTATTTTTCACTATGGCGGAGAACAGTTAGATAACTGAGTTTAAAACGTGGTTCTATTTTTAGAAACCCTTGTGGGTGATTTTGAATTTAAATTAATCTTAGTGGGAAACAAAAGTCTCATTGTATGTGGGAGGTTTAACGAGGCCAGTCTAGGCACTGGAGTGGCACTACCAAGATGATAGACCCCACCCCCATAATGGTGGTGTGTGAATATTTTCTTTCTACCCATAAACACTCATCAGAAGAGTAGTGATTTAGCTAGTGATATTTCCACCAAGTAGGATACATCGACCTGTTAGTGGGCTACTGGCTCCCTGGCAGGGTATGGTGGTGGGGTTTGATAGAGGGCCTTCTATTTAAATAAGGCACTGTGACCCCATCATTCAAACCACCCATGGATTATTTTTTCCGAGTAATCTATCTATGGACATATAACCCCTTACATCAATGTGTTCTTTCTATTATAGGGTTTAACTAGACACAAACTAATCTCGAATTAGTAATAGTCCTTAATTTTTCTTCGATAGTTACCTATTTCTCACTCATATAGTGGTAGGTTGTTGTTTCATTTATCATGGATGAATAATTGAGGTAATACTCACACATTACAACCTTTTTATATACCACTTACCAATATTCCTTTTTTTCATCTGACCATTGTAGTTCTTAATTATTCATGGACATGGTCTTACAAAAATGATCAAATACGAGTTTTATCCACTCAAGATGGAATTTACTAAGATTGAAGAAAAATCGGAATGTCATGGATAAGGGATTTCCGATGTAGATAATGCATTCCATGTATTGATTTTAAAAAAAAATCATTGATGATCTATTCTATGTAATTGGTAAATTGGTGTGAATTATCCATCGTGACATGGAATTTTCTATACCATGTTATTATCTTATAATTTTTTGAGCATAGGTAGTGGCTTGAAATCCAATGGATGACATTAAAAATATGATATATCACTTGGTTTTTTCTTCAAAAGGATCCAATTTAATTATATTAAATAATTCATTGTTTATTTCAAAATGATAGGGATTTTCCATGCGATTAAGTTTGATTTAGAAACAAACCTTCAATGAATGGTTGGTCATGGTATATCCAGGTCATGTAACCTAGTATATCATTCAAAAACTATGCCTTCAACATGGAATGTTAGTAAATATAAATTTTCAGTAAATTATTTTTTATTTATAAATAATTATTTGGAATTCTTCAGCATTATATAGAAAATTAGTTCAATTGATGGTGGTCTAATGGTCTTGGATAGCTTTGAAAAATAATCTTAATATATATTAATTTAGAGTTGCCTCTATTTGAGGTATGTGGTCCCATGTTATCTACCATATTATATTGGAATGATTTATTGGAATGTGTTCTGAGGATCTCCACTTTGGGAGAAAACCCCATATTTTTCATAATTTTTTGTAAATAATTAAAATTTATTTATTAATTAATGATCCACATGTTTGGATAAATTTTATTATCCTTTCTAGATTTAATTGGTCAATGTGATGAGGTCAGTGATGGTCCCCTTTTAACTACCATGATGTGAGTCACTAATGGTCAGGGATTGACCAATAATGTATGTTTTAAATTACATGGACCAACTTTGTATGTGTCATTGTTCTATGTGAGACTAAGTTCTCATGAAACAAAACATGATGGTTGATCACTAGAGTTTTTTTAGTATCCCATGATACTATATTTAATGATTTTCTCATGTATGTATGTGATTTATCATCCCATGGGACCCTGTCTGATATGTGGACATATTATTTTTAACCTATTGATAACTATTATTATTTGACTTATTGTTTATCGATATGATACATATTTCTTATGGATTTTTTTAAATAATGGAACCTTTTATTAGGTATCAGGATGGACAGGTAGATCAGTATATATTAGATAACCCCATAGAGTGGGAGCACGATGACGTGACCATGGGTACAGATTATGAATCATTTGAAGGTATGTTATATATCACTGACATGTTACTAACATAATATTTGATCGTGGATGCGAATTATAAATATTTCAGTTATAAAATGAAGTGGGGGAATTCCACACCGAGGTTATGTGAATATCCAATTATATAAAGAAAGTAAAATAATAATTTCCATCATCCAAGAAAAACAACCACTTTTAGGGAGGTGTATGGACGTTCATGATAAGGAACACTATTAGGTTTTTTGATATGGTATTCTTTATAAAAACCAACTTCTGGGTCGGGTGTGCTGAGTTTTCCAAATGGATGAATATGGAATGATTTGTGTAGTGTGCCCGATGATGCTCAAAATTGTGACACATATCCTGAAATGGGGTGATAAATTTTTACAAACAAATTTAAATCTACACCAACATCGAGAAAAATATGGTGTGAATATGGTTGTACAGTGTCTTGGTTTGTTCATAACCACTTTGCACATGGTTAATTTTTTGATTTTTTTTCGGGTGACTCTATACTATGTTTACAATGTAATGTATTTTTGGTTTACTTTTTATTGAGCTTATCACATGTACACAAACTAAATTTACCAGCATGGTACATTATCAAGTTGGTGGCTCCCTATTGAGCTGCACTCACAAACTGATCTAGAGACCATAGAATTCTGGTACTTGATCAACCCTTATATGATCCATGTACAAGTTGGGATAAGGTCCATGTTTTATAACTATATAAGATATATCTGAAATTGTTTTAGAAACCAAAATAAGATGAGCTACATAGTTTAAGATCCTATTGTGATTTTATCTTTTTTATCATTTTTGTTTTTGTCCAAGTGGGTGAAAAATGTCTTGTTTCTAATATTTTATTACATTTTTTTTGTTTCAAAATTATTTCATATATTTGTTGTGATTTTATTCAGATTACTCTAATTATACACTATTCACATGATAACTTATTTATTGTTTAATGTTATTCTAGTATATGGTGTAGTTTATTGATGACCTCACCTTATAACCTTACTGCTAGTTGGTATCCTGTAGAGCATAGGGAAGCATGCATGAGTTCATGTGACATTCTGAATTTGACACAGTGAGTCAAGATAGGTTGATAAAAATGGAATCTAAGCATATTTTTTCTTAGTTGTCTTATTTTGGGGGAGTTAATAGACAATTAGTATAGGAATGTATTGGGGACTGGGATAAAATGTAGTATACTATGTTTATAATGCCATTTCAATGAGATGTCTTGGATATGGTTGAATGAGATTTGTGTTCTTAAGTATTACTATTATGTTTATATGATTTCACATCATGTGGAACTGATATATTTTATGGATTTTATTTCATATGGATTTGAAACATGACTATATCAACAAGTGGTGACATATATATAATATTCTATATATAGTTTTCTCGTTATATATATGGTTATGTATGTGATTTTATTGTTGAAGGATGAATTAGTGGTTTATTTTAAAAAACAAGTACTATGTTTTGACATATTAGATCAGAATGGAATCCTTATTGGATGATCCCCTATGTGTGTTTAAATTTTATAGTAGGTCATGTGATATAATTTTTTGGTGCATCTGGGTGGTGATGTTGGAAATGATGATGATGGTGATGATTTGTGTTCTTATGTATTACTATTTAGGTTATATGATTTCACATCTTGTGAAACTGATATATTTTATGGATTTTATTTCATATGGATTTGATACATGACCATATCAACAAGTGGTGAAATATATATAATATTCTATATATAGGTTTCTCATGATATATATGGTTATTGTACGTGATTTTATTGTTGATGGATGAATCGGTTGTTTAGTTTAAAAAACATATACTATGTTTTGACATATGAGATCCTAATGAAATTTGTATTGGATGATCCCCTATGCGTGTTTACATTTCATATGGCTTTGATACAATGACGAAGTACCACCTTAAACTGAAGGTGAAATGATATTTTTTAAGCATTACTGAGTGTTAATTTCATGATTAGATTAACATGTGAAATTATAAATTAGATATTTTTGGTTCGATATATTTCTAATTATAGTTGTGGTGGAGTGATCCATGTAGCCATAATGGTATCATGTTTAGTCGAGAGTGGTGTCTCTAGCCTCTACATGGTTGGTAAATTGTGAAATCAATCATTGAATGTATTTACAGATATTACTAGATGATGTATCTTGGGTTTTTACCCTATTAAAACCTTTTTATATTTTATAAGGTCATTGCATCCTTAGAAATGTGTCTCTGGTTTCATTTGAGTTGGTGTCTCATGCTTCATAAAAATAACCAGAGTATGAATATTCATTATGATTAAATATTTAATATTAGTGGATTAAGGGGGTTTCTCATTGAATAAAACAACATTTTCATGTGAATAAACTTTGCAATATTTAATGTAAGTCATATTATGTTACCTTTCAACCTGGTATAATTTTGAACCATGAGTATTACTACTCATGATACAAGGTTGAGTTTATATCTATTAGTTGTTTTTTGCATCAAAGGGCCATGGGATTCCTAAACCACTTGTATAGAATAAAAATATTATCCAATTCCATGTGAAGAACATTGGATTTTAGACCATGAATAATTAGAGTGAGTGAGGAAGCTCGGAATCTTGAACAAAAAATCATGTCTGAAGTGGTATGTGGTGAATCTTAGTGATAATGAATTTCCTTTTATAGTGAAAAGCAATGGGTGTTCTCTAGTTTGAAGGAGTTAAATAATTATAAAATGTGGACATTAAAAATTTCATTAAAATATGTCTTTAATGTACATGAATCTTGGGGTAATCGATATATTTGGATAATGTTGATGTGTTAAAATGATTCACTAAATAATCATTAATGCATGAGCAGTCATGCTATGGTTATATGCAGGATTAGTTAAAATAGTAAAATATTATGTTTTAGAGGACCATATAGAATGTTTTTTATTTTCTTAATGAACCCAAAAGATTTAGTTGATTTAGGACACAATTTATTTTAGTTTCAATTCACCCTTGAAGATATAAACTATAGGATTTTTCTTGAATTCCACAGTGCATGGTATCTAAGAGGTTATTGTGTGATGAGATTACACTATTGTGGATTATGGAATCAAAAATTGATCGGGTATTTTTGTGTGGAAACATAGAATTTTTCACATATGGAAATTTTTTAGTTCCTTATAACAACATGTATGAAAATATAAGACTCATCTGGGGTGACATTTGTATTCCATGAATAGTCTACGAAAAGAATTTATGTTCATCGAGAATGGATTGTAGGATAGGGTGAACTGCATTCAAATAATCTAGGATTGAGTATTGTTTAGTTATTTCTTGATAGTCGGGTATAAAAGAGAGGTTATGCATAGTTGTTGCATTTATTTATGAACTACTCGAAGGCTAGGTTGGTTTATGGATGAATTCTAAGCTCAATAAAAGGATACTCTTATGGTGGGGAGCACTAACCTATTCATGTTTGAAATTTCCCCTCTTGTGGGAATGGTTGTGGCCTTATGTAAGACTTGTATTTGAAAGATAATGGTGACCTTAAGAAATTAATGTTGGGTAGAATCAAGAGAATCTAGTTCCACATTGTATGCATGATGTTTCTTTCATAGGTATCATTGGATGGTCACCAGATATTTTATTTAGGCTTCCAAAAAATAGGTGTGAACCATGAGGGATTTGGATCATTGGTGAATTTGAACATGATTGAATGCCTTATTGTTGTTGATGGTTATTAGTTAACCATAGTTTTTCCATTTAATTTAGTTTAGACAATAGTAAAGATTTCATATCATTTTTTATTTCATTGATGCTTATGTCATCATGATTTTGGTTTGTAGAGGGTCGGTTTCGTAGTTTGGGAACCTTTTTAGGTGGATGAATAGAAAAGTACCTAAGGTTTTTTCATATGATCATTGAATGCAGTGGGTTAGGTCAACATTGATCTTATCGTACCATATATGATTGAGGTGTTTATGAATCACCAAATTCCATAAATAAAGGTTCATATATTCAGGATTCATTTGTGGAAAGATACTCATGGTTATGGTTTCGAATCATGAAATATGTATTTTATCAAGATTAATCAGTGTTTTCCATTTGATCGAGTGTGATATAATTGAACGATATTGGGCATGTCATTATAATTTTGAAATATTATTCTTTATGGTGATTATAATGTTGCAAAACATTTTGATACATCGTAAATTTTCGGTTGAAGATGCCATGGTTTATTCAGTTAGATGGTTGTAGTGATCGTGGGCTCAATAAAGTATAATTGTGATAATTTTTTTCGACATATGATGTTCATTCTTGGAGTCAATAAGCTAGATCATTGTAGATGTTCACAAGTAAACATGGCCTTGAGGTGAAGAGTTATAACTCGAGGATGTAACATGGACGAATCTTTGAAGATGATGATATAGTCAGATTGGGAGGCATGATTTCGGTGCTTCCAGAACTTATTTAATAAAAGAGGATCCATACTGGAGAGGTTTTAATGAAATTCATCAATGTAAGTCTTTAATTTAGGTTGGAATTTTATATTTTCATTTGATGGATGGGTCCTATATAGAACCATGTGTCAAAATAAAGTTCGGTTAAGTCAATAAGGTTTTCCTTATGACTTTTTCCATTCCTTCTTGTTTTGAAAATCACAAACACCCTATACTTAAGCAAATCTATATCTTACTTATATAAGGAAAATTTCCTTCTCAAAGGAATTTACCCCTACCATGTTTTCATTTTTCATATCAATATTTTTCTTAATTATAAAAATCAGATTCATATCAAAAACCTTGGAGTCATTTAATTCGTAGATATAAAGCATTCTATATTATGATCCGAATTCTGGATATGAATTGTAATGAAGTTCCATTCCGAATTTTGAATATGAACTCTAATAATGTTCCATTCCGAATTCTGCATACGAACTCTGACACAGTTCAACTCTGAAATCTAGACTTCGAACTTTTACTAGTTCGACTCTGAACATTTATGAGTTCGACTCTGAACTTTTACTAGTTTGACTCCGAACTTTTATGAGTTCAACTCTGAACTTTTACTAGTTCGTCTCCGAACTTTTATGAGTTCAACTCCAAACATTTACTAGTTCGACTCCGAACATTTACTAGTTTGACTCCAAACTTTTATGAGTTTGACTCCGAACATTTACTAGTATGACTCTGAACTTTTTTTAGTTCGACTCCGAACATTTACAAGTTCGACTCTGAAATTCTACATGTTGAACTCCGAAATCTGAAAGTTCAGATTCTGAATTCTAGTGAAACCAGAATCCAAATTTACATAGAAATTAGGACTACAAATTTCTATATAATTCAGGTTTCTAATTCCTATAGTAGTATCAAAATATCTCCTTTTCATAGACTCCGAATTTCATTTTGGTTAGACTCCGAACTTTTATTTTTTTACATTCCGAATTTCAGTTTTGTTTATGCTTACACTCATTTCATTATAAAACGATGTCGTTCTTTCTGTTACACATGTTTTTTTATAAAACGATGTCGTCCATTCTGTTTCTAACTAACCATTGGTTTAGTGACATGTTTATAGGTCCCTTCGAAATTTATGGAAAATATGAACGTTGGAGGAGGGAGCCGACCGCTGGAGCTTCACCTCCAAATAGGAGCTCGTTTGAAAAGAAGCTGCAACTTTTACATCTGTGCTTACATACTGTTGAAGTTATTTCTATATTGAGAGGCTCTTATTAGCTCTCAAAGCTTCGTGTAGAAATTTTGAACAACTTGTTCAATCTTTTCCTTGTTCATACTTGCTTCGTATGACACCGAATGTTGGTGATTACATTCGAGGGCTTCTGGGGATAGGAAGATATAGGTTCCAACTACCATGAAGTTGAGGGCTTGTAGGGATAGCAAGACAGAGACCCCAATCTTTGTATCGAGGTCTTACCCGGGTGTGGGTAATATGGACTTTCTTGAAAGTATAAATCATGTGACCTTTATCCAAGGTTGTTGGATACCCTTCTCTTTGGGTTAAAATATTTATATCTTGTTAATTGTTTTAGTTACAAGTTTTCCTGCTGTATTTTATATTGTAAGGAAAGTATAACCTTCTTATATTTCTATACATTTATACTCTGATTAATTTAGATCATATACGCTTTAAGGTTGAATCTCATATTGTAAACTTTGGTTAAGTTTTAGTTTTTCAGATCCATCTTTCCGGATCCATATTTCCAGAATTGGTTTTTCGGAATCCCTTTCCAGTTTTAAGCAAGTGTGTAGCACTAGAAGTTTATAACTTCATACCTTCTCCCAATTCTCCAATTGGTGTTAGAGGTGTTGTGAAATTTCTTAGTTTAACTTTGTTAAAATTATATCTTTCCTTGTTTATGGAAATTTTTAAATTGTACAATTCACCCCCCCTCTTGTATATTGAGCATCTACCTCATTATTTCAATCCTATAATTGGTATCAGAGGAAGGTTCCTGAAATACTTATATTCACTTATAATTTTTTCTTTCTCATTTATTCATTGGTGTATATTATTCCTTTCTTAGGTATATTTTCCTTGAATCTGAATGTTTGTTATTAACAAGTTTTTGTGCAGAAAGTCTTTAAGATGGTAGGAATGAATATTGGTTCCATCGACAACCTAAATCCTACAAGACCACCAATTTTTTATGGTAATGATTATGAGTATTAGAGAGATCCATTGAAGACATTTTTTATCAATACTGGAGTAGAAAATTTTTTATGCTTACTAGAGGTTATCAAATTCATGATAGGGAAGTTAGTACTTTAAGAAACCTCGAGAAGCATGATTATCAACTCAACTATAAGGTACACAATACTTTACTATGTTCAATGACAATGAACATATATAGCCAAATTTTTTCTTGTGAAGAAGCTAGCTGTATATTAAAGTAACTTGAAGTTACTCATTTTGGCACATCTAATGTGATTGAGACTAGAAGAGCCATGCTTAGAGCGGAGTATGATGGTTTTAACTTTCCTTATAGAAAACCCATTTGTAAGGTACAACAATGATTTATGACAATCGTGAATATCTTAAAATCTATGGGTGATAATGGTATGGATGATGAAGCTCTTATTGATAAGATCATTGATATTATGCCCAATGAGTGGGAATCAAGGAGAACAGCAATTCATGATAATAGGAAAGTTACTCAAATTTCCTTAGATGAGCTATTTGGAACTCTTCTCCAACATGAAACAAGGATGAAGAGAGTTGCTGACAACATCAAAAAGAAGAATGGGAATGGTACTGTTTCTTTTACTACAACATCAAATCACATGAAAGCTAAAACTCCTGAGATAGTAACTAGATACAAGTCTAAGAAGGTTGTGATCCAATCCAAATCTAGCGAGAGTGAAGTCTTAGAGAATGACTTAACCAATCTTGCTCGAAGGATGAACAAGATAGCTGGTCAGAGAAATTTCTAATCCAAGTATAAGAAGAACGAAAGGAAAGATAAGAAATATTAAGAGGTCACATTCTATGAATAGAAGAGTAGTGGACACATATGACATGATTTTCATATGCTTAAAAAGAATGAATGAAAAGAGAGGCATTCTGAATGGAACAGGAAAAAGTTCTACAAAGCCAAATATAAGAAAAGTCATAAAGTTAATACAACTTGGAGTGCTAGCTGTGGAGACTCTTCAGAAAGTTAATCTTCTGAATATAATTCATCATCTCAAAATAATATGGGATTCATTGCTAATACTTCTTTTCTACATACATGTCTTTTGGCCAAGGTACACTCTACCGTGGCTTTAACAAATTTATCTCTTGATAAAAATTACTATTCCAAATATTCTACTTCTAATGAAAATACTTCATTCTCAGAAAATGATGATCCTTTATATAAAAAAGTATCTAGATTTTCAAAGTTAAAAGAAGCAAAAAATTGTAAAATTTCAAAGAAATTAGACAAGGAAAATAATAGGGAATAAATTACTACAAAAGAGATTTCAGATCGTTCTACAGATCTTAAAGATAAATAATTGTTTTTAGAAAAACGTTCTAATGACCTTGAGAAAGAAAATTCTGATAAGGAAAAACTTTCTAATGATCTTAAGAATGCTATTTTAAAGATGAAAATTTTTGAGGAAAAATCAAACTCTAAGGAAATGATTCCTAAGGATAGGAATTTAGTCATTAGACTGAAATCTGAAATTTTTTCCCTTAAGAAGATCCTTGCAAAATTTACCTCTGGGAAGGAAAATTTTGACAAGATGTATTCTCAAATTAAACATCAATGAAACACTACTGGAGTAGGTTGTAATCACCAAACACCAGTTTTCAAAAACAACTATTTTTCTCCTTCTAAAGCCCCTTTTTGAACTGAGTGACAAAGTGGTGGGCATTGGAAGAAAAACTATTCTTTGAAAAGAATTCAATATCTTGGGTTTCATAAAGCATATTTCTATAAAAAAATGTGGATACCCAAAATTTTGTAATCTGAAAATCTCAGATCCAAACAAGTTTGGATTCCGAAAGTCTAATTATTTTCTTATTTTCAGGATGATAAAGGAAGTACCAACAGTAACACATGGTACATGGATAGTAGATGTTCCCGGAATATGACTGGTAACAAATAGAAGTTTGAAAATATTATCAAAAGGAAAGGATGAAAATTAACTTTCAGAGATAATTCCCAGAAAGAAATTGTTGGTATAGGTAATATTGTTCTTTTTCGTGAAACTTTGATTTCAAATGTTCTATTTGTTAAGGGTCTTAAGCACAACCTCATAAGCATAAGTAAATTATATGATGAATGATACCTTGTCAATTTCAGGAATGATAAATTCTTATTTCATAATTCCAAGGACGAGTTTATTCTCTCTTCCCATAGGCAAGAGAATATATACACTTTAAACATAGAAGACCTTGGGAGCCAAGAATTACGTTGCAAAAGTGAAATGGATGATCATTCTTGGTTATGGCAAATAAGGTTAGGACACTGTATCCTTAGAAACTTATGAAAACTCTCTAAGAAAGGTTTAGTTAAGGATCTACCGAAGTTTATATTTGATTCTTCTAAAGTTGGTGATCCTTGTCAATATGGAAAGAAACATAAATCTAGTTTTAAATCAATCAGTAAAGTCTCAACAACTGATGCGTTACAGTTGGTGCACATGGATCTTTTTGGTCCAATGCAAACCAGAAGCATTGGAGGAAAATACTATGTGTTGTTTCTAGTTGATGATTACACTATATTTACATGGGTCTATTTTCTAGCAAAGAATTCTAATGCTTTTTCTTATTTCATAAGTTTTAGGGCCCAAGTTAAAAATTAGAAAAACCTTACATTGAAAACTATTCATAATGATCATGGAGTATAATTTCAAAATTTTGATTTTGAAACTTTTTGTAGTAGAAAAGGTATTACTCACAAATTTTCAGCACCTAGAACTCCTCAACAAAATGGTGTAGTTAAAAGAAGAAATAGAATTCTTCAAGAGATAACTAGAACTATGTTGAGTGAATACTTTATAGCTTGACATTTATAGTCTGAAGCTGTAAGTACAACTTGTTATACTATAAATCGAGTTTCGATTAGACCTTTTAATTATAAAACTCCTTATGAGTTATGGAATGGTAGAAAACCTAGAATTTCCTACATCAAGGTTTCTGGTTACAAGGTATTCATCCTGAATACTAAAGATAACTTACACAATTTCACACAAAAATCTGATGAAGGAATTTTCCTAGGCTACACCACAACCCCTAAGTCTTATAGAGTCTTCAACAAAAACACTTGTACTGTTGGAGAAACAGTGCATGTAAAATTTGATGAATATGATCCATTTGTTTCTAAATCATCCCAACCTACATCCTCATATGTGTTTTCAAAAACTAATTATCATCCTTTGATGGAAAATCCTTATGACAAGGAAAATGTTCAAGAAGATACTTCTAAAACATTTACCCTAGACGATTTCCTACCATTTTTGATGAACAAGTTTTACAAAACCCAAACCAGTCATTTATTAAGAATCATCCTAGTGATAGCTTCATTGGTGATGTCAATCAACCTGTAAGGACTAGAAGTTCTTTAATAAATGAAGTAGAACATCTAGAATTTCTTTCCAAATTAAAACTAAAAAGCACTGATGAAGCTTTATGTGATGATGATTGGATAAAATCCATTCAAGATGAACTAAATTAATTCAAAAGGAATAAAGTCTGGAACTTGGTTTAAAGACCTAAGAAAACTTCTATTATTGGAGTGAAATGCGTCTTTAGAAATAAGTGTGATGAAAATGGACTCATTGTTAGAAATAAAGCTAGAATAGTTGCTAGAGGCTATAATTAGAAAGAGGGAATAGACTATGAAAAAACATCTGCTCTAGTAGCTAGACTTGAATCTATTCGTATTTTACTTGACTTTGCATCATTATTCAATTTTAAAATTTATCAAATGGATGTAAAATGTGCTTTTCCTAACAGTTATGTTCAAGAGGACGTTTTTTTTAACAACCTCCGGGATTTGAAGAGACAATATATCCTGATCATGTTTTTAGACTTACCAAAGCTTTGTATGGCTTTAATCAAGCCCCACAAGCTTGGTATGATAGACTTACAGGATTTTTTCTTCAAAATAACTATGTTAAGGGAAATGAAAATCCAAGCCTTTTTATAAATAAAGAAAAGATAAATGTTTGGATTGCTTAAATATATGTTTATAAAATCATTTTTGGTTCAACTCAGGAATCATTAACTGATTCCTTTGTAAATCTAATGAAATTTGAGTTTGAAATGAGTATGATGGGTGAGTTAACATTTTTCCTTGGTTGTCAAATTTCTAAAAAACCAGAAAGAACCTATATTTCTCAACAAAATTATTATAAATATCTTCGTAAAATGTATGGATTTGACAACACATAAATAATTAGTACACCCATTGGTACCTTAAACACACTTGATCTTAATGATACTGGGAAACCAGTGGATCAAACTTCTTTTAGAGGTATGATAGGATGTCTACTATCCTGGATATCAAGTCATCCAGACATAATGTTTTAAGTATGCTTATGTGGAAGATATTAATCCAATCCTAAGGAATCTCACTTAAAGGCAGTGAAAATAATTTTTCGCTACATAAAGGGAACCATGGATTTAGGGCTCTTTTATACTTCTGGAAATGATTTTGTTTTAAAAATATTTTCAGATGCTAACATTGGTGGATGTAGAATGGATAGAACGAGTACATCCTGAACTTGTCATTTCATATGAGATTCATTGGTTTCTTGGTCCTGCAAGAAGCAACACTCAGCAGCACTCTCCACTACTAAAGCTAAATATGTAGCAGCTGGAAGTTGTTGTGCTCAAGTGTTGTGGATGCAACCAACACTCACAGAATATTGATTAAGCTTTACTAAGACTCAAATTTTGTATGATAACACAAGTTCCATTTACCTTAGTAAAAACCATGCACATCACTCCCATGAAAAGCACATAGATATTAGGAATCACTTTCTTAGGGATCACACACTAAAAGGAGATATCATTCTTCAGTTTATTGGAATGCAAGATCAACTTGCTGACATTTTCACAAAATCATTACCTTCTGATAGATTTCAATACATTAAACATAAGTTAGGAATGATAACCGTGAGGTAATCCTTCTTCATTAACTTATTTCTTAACAATTTTTCGTACAGTAATAAACTCTTTTTCAAAGGGGGAGTACATTTTCTTGTTAGCATAATCATAATTTTCATAGTCATTTTTTTAAGCTTTTGTAATAAAAATTTTAGTAGTAGGTTTTTCAAACATTTGTAACTAAAATTTTCGTAATGAAGTTTTTAGAACAGAAATTTTCGTAATGGAAATTTTCAGAACAGGAACATTCATAATGAGAATTTTCGTACTCATAATTTTCGTAATGAAAATTGTTCATACTAATACTTTTCGTACTGAGATTTTCATACTCATACTTTTCGTACTGAGATTTTCATACTCATACATTTCATACTGAGATTTCTGTACTCATGCTTTTTGTACTGGAGTTTTGGTACTCAAAGTTTTTCAACTCTAAGTTTTTCATAGTTAGTTTTTCGTAGTCAAATTTTTATTCAAGAAGAATATCACCTATTACGAATAAACATCATAGCTAATCCGAAAGGTATGATTTCCTTACATAACTTTTTTTGTCATATTTTTCTTGCTGGTATTTTCTTATGAGTTTTAAAATTTTTCAGATTCTAGTTTTCTTAAAATCCAATTATTTTTCTTAAAACCTCAAAAGATTGGATTCAAGATTTCCATGCGGGTATGTTTTCAACCATCAGATTACATCAATGAGTTTTTCAACAATTAGATTTTCTTTAAGATCAAAGGTCACCTCCATCCCCTTTATAAAGGGGACCCCCGAGGGTTGTCCCACATCTATCTTCAAGATCTTGTGTGTTGAAGTTCTACCTCCCTTCTTCAATCCCATTCTGAATCTTCTAGAGCTCTTCATTCCGAATGTCTGTAAATGAAACTTCTCAGGATATGTCAACCCTGAAGCCAATCTCAAAATGGATAGCTTACAGGGAGAGGTTATTGCAACTGATTTTCTACAAGTATGATTCTCTTATATCTAAGAATATCAGATTGAATGGCTGGGAGGAATTTTTCTTATCAATGTCATAGAAACAGGATCTAGTTTATAAAAATTTTCTTATTTAGTTCTACGAGTCTATTTCCTTCCTTAAGGAATATGGAAGAGAGTTATTATCTTTAAAGTCTTATGGGAAGACTTACAAATTATCTTACACCAAGGATACAATTTTGGTGGATTTATCTTATGAATGTGAAGCTGAGTTTTGTTCACATAAGCTTCCAGATGAGCAAGGAAGTTTTAACAAAGTGAAGGCATTGAAATGCCTTGAACTTGAAGATGCCAAGACTGCTAAGATTTCTCATCTCTCTCCGAATAATCGGATTCTACAACTTTGGGTACAAGGATTTTTAGTACCGAGAAGGGGTGATAAGGATAATCTCATGAAGAGTGATATACACATCTTTGATTTTTTGGTAAATTTAAGGAAGTTGTATTTGATGAGGCATGTTTTGATTACAGATAAGAATATTAAAGAAGGGAATCTGAAAGCTCAGATAATAATGTATCTAGCCTTGTTTTCTAAGCTTATCATTAGATGTTTTGATTCGGTTGAAGTTTCTTTCACATCAAAGAAAATAAATTTCAAGGTAATGCAGGTTAGTGACGATACATTAAAAAGGATGAAATTGGGTTGTTCTAATGAATCTGGAGAATTCTACCCCTTACCGGAGGAAGAGGCTGAGGCAGCTCAGATAGAACAACAAACTCTAGCACCATATAAAAAGGTAGGGAAGAAGAGAACGTTGAAAGAAGTGGTGGATGAAGACAAAACTCAGAAAGCTAAGGAAACTCAATCTGCACAACCAAATCCAAAGAAACAAAAAGCCTACCAAGATGTAGTGGATTGTAAGTGGAGGGAAGGAAATGAGAAGAGAAAAGATGGGGATCCTCAATTCAGATTGGACCCCGCTGAGGCTAAGGCCTTAAGAGAAAATACTGTGGATGAGTTAGAAAAACAAGAAAAAGAGAAAAACTTGAAGAAGAAGATGTCAGAATAAGATATTGTTCAATCTCTTTTGAAAGCAACAGAGATGGTTTCTGAGAAGATTCCCATTCCAGAAACTGTTGATGTCCAACCATTACCATAGAATCCGGGGAAAATTTACTTCACTCCAGAAATTTCTAAAGGGAAATAGGTTGTTGAAGAAGTATAGAAAATAGCTAGTGAAGAAGTAGAATAAGAGGTTGTTGAAGAAGAAGAAGTAGTAGAAGGAAGTGACGATCTGGATGACTTGATCAAATAAGTTTAGGATTATGATGAAAAGGATGAATCCGCCAAACATGTAACTCCGGGAAAGGGATTTGAGAAGGAAGGTAACAAAGATAATGACAAGGAAGAGGAAGAGAAAGAGCACAAATTGTCTAAGGAAGAGACCTATGAAAATAATTTTCTTGAAGAAGGACCAGAGAAGGAGAAAATAGATGAAGACAATAGCGTTCAACTATCAGAAAGTGAAGAAGAATCTCTAGATGATTAACCCATTCTGAAAACTGATAAAGGTAAGCAAGTGCTCATGGATACACCCATAAAAGATATCATCTGGAAGAAAGAAGTTGGTGATTCTTCTAAAAGGAAGTTGGTGCAGAATGAGGATGAACAATCTCCAAGAAAAGTGTCTGATTCAGAATCATCAGCACAGGCCCAGGATTTTGATGTCGAGTATTTCAAAATTTTGGTGGACACCATTCCGAATTTTCCAACTATAGATTCAAGGTTCCAGATGCTGCAACATAGTCTAAATCAGAAATCAGAACCCATATCCATGGTGGTGGATAAGTGTTAAAAGATTAAGCTGACCATAGAATTTTTGTTATCAATTATTATGTTCTTATAGAATGATGCAGCAAAATCACTTTGTGGTCAAAGAAGGTGGATGATGACTTGGTTGAGTTTGATAATTTTCAGAATGAGGTAAAAGATGATTTTGATAATGAGGATGAAAAGATAAATAATCTTCAGGAGAAGAAAATCCTTGATCAAATTCTGTGGAATCAACAAGTGAAGGATATGAATGATAAGGTTAACTATCTTGCACAATTTTTTTTAAGGCATAGAGATCTCCGGATTGAGCTTCAAGAAAATCTTGTAAAGAAAGATGAGTTAGTGAAGATGTAGGAAGAGGCTATGAAGGCTGATGCAGAAGTATTGAAAGCCTAAGATGAAAGGATAAAAGCTTTGGAGAGGCAAGATGTGGAGGATCAGAATGATTTAAAGAAGCTCAAAACCTTGTTGAAGAAGCTAATCTAAAAGGAAAAGGAAGATAAATAGACAAATCCTATCTTTTGTTGCATTTGTCTTTCCTTTTATTTTTTTCTAACTCTAATGAAATTTTGGTTGGTTTTATCTCGTGTTACTATATACTAATATTTCAGGTACTTTATTACCTTTTCCATTCCCTCAATATTTTTTTTGAAAATCACAAAGGGGAGAAGGAAAAATAATTATAAGGAGACAAAGAAAAGTCATCTAAAAATTAGAAAAAACTTTCTTAAGTAAAGTGGAGTTTATCTAAGGGGGAGTGTTCATTAAAGAAGATTTACACTTTTATAAGGAAAAGTTAATTCTGGAAATCTAGAATACAATCCTTAGAGTTTCAAAGCCTAAGGGGTGTTAGTCGTATTCACCATAATTCATAAACAAAGGGAGATATGCTTTAATTTCAAAGTCAAGAAATTTATTCTAAAACTTTATATTCTTTTTTGTAAGGTTGTTTGTGCATTCCAAAAAGGGGGAGATTGTTATGTCAATAAGGTTTTCCTTATGAATTTTTCCATTCCTTATTGTTTTGAAAATCACAAACACCCTATACGTAAAAAAATCTATATCTTACTTATATAAGGAAAATTTACTTCTCAAAGGAATTTACCCCTACCATGTTTTCATTGTTCATATCAATATTTTTCTTAAGTATAAAAATTGGATTCATATCAAAAACCTCATAATCATATAATACTTAGATATGAAGTATTCTGTTTTAGGATTCGAATTCGGGATATGAACTGTAATGAAGTTTAATTCTGAATTTTGAATACAAACTGTAATAAAGTTCCATTTCGAATTCTGGATACGATCTCTGAAAATGTTCAACTCCGAAATCAGGACTCCGATATTTTACTAGTTCAACTCTGAAATTTTATGGATTCATCTTTGAAATTTTACTAGTTCGACTCCAAACTTTTATGAGTTTGACCTTGAACATTTACTAGTTCGACTCCAAAATTTTATGAGTTCTTCTCCAAACATTTACTAGTTATACTCCAAACTTTTACTAGTTTGACTAAAAAATTTTTATGAGTTTGAATCCATACATTTACTAGTTCGACTAAGAACATTTATGAGTTATACTCCGAACCTTTATGAGTTCGACTCCGAACTTCTATAAGTCAGATTCTGAAATCTGAAAGTTCAGATTCTGAATTCTACTGAAACCAGACTCCTAATTTCCTTAGAAATTCAGACTCGAGATTTCTATAGAATTCATGTTCCAAATTCCTAAAGCAGAATCCAAATATCTCTTTATCATAGACTCCAAATTTCAATTTGGTTAGACTCTGAACGTTTATTTTTTTACATTCCTAATTTCAGTTTTGTTTATTCATACACTCATTTCATTATATAATGATATCATGATTTCAATTAAACATGTTTTTTTATAAAAAGATGATGTCCATTCTATTTCTGACTAACCGTTGGTTTAGTGACATATGTACATGTCCCTCCAAAATTTATGGAAAATATGAATGTTGGAGGAGGGACCCAACCGCTGGAGCTTCTCCTATAAATAGAATCTCATTTGAAAAGAAGCTACAACTTTGAAATCTGTGCTTATATGTTGTTGTAGTGATTTCTAGAGAGAGAGGCTCTTATTAACTCTCAAAGCTTCATGCAGAAAGTTTGAACCGCTTGTTCAAACTTTGGCTTGTGCAAACTGGCTTCGTGCGACTCTGAATGTTGGTGATTATATTCGAGGGCTTTCGGGGATAAGAAGACAAGGGTTCCAACTCCCTTGAAGTTGAGGGCTTGTGGGGATAGCAAGACAGAGACTCCACTCTTCATATTGAGAGCTTACCCAGGTGTGGGTAAGACATAATTTCATGAAAGTATAAATCAAGGGACCTTTATCCAAGGTTGTTGTATACCCTTCTCTTTGGGTTAAAAGATTTATATCTTGTTACATGTTTTAGTTACAAGTTTGTTCGCTGCATTTTTTTGTAAAGAAATTATAACCTTCTTATATTTCCTTACACATATACTCTGATTCATTTAGATTCTATACACTTTATGGTAGAATCTCATATTGTAAACTTTGGTTATGTTCCAGTTTTTTGGATCCATCTTTCCGGATCCATATTTTCGGAACCGGTTTTTTGGAATCTCTTTCCAGTTTTAAGAAAGTGTGTAGAACTAGATCTTTATAACTTCATACCTTGTTCCAATTCTCCCACTTGTGTTATAGGTGTTGTGAATTTTCTTAGTTTAACTTTGTTAAACATAGATCTTTCATTGTTTAAGGAAACTTTTAAAGTGTACAATTCAGCCCCCTCTTGTATATTAAGAATCTATATCATTATTTAGATCCTACAAGTTCATATATATTGAAAACAAATCAGGTGTGATTTTGAGGCATAAAATGAATCTGGGTGGGAGATAAAAGGATCAGAGTGCACTAGTGGTCGAGGCAGGCTAGGAGTGTAACAAAAAAATGGACTATCTAGTACCCCCACTAGTTTGTCGATGGGGTGGGTAGAGTACCTTGTTATCCATCACCACTCACTAGATATATGGAGATCCTACAATGGCTCTCACATGGGAGAAGTAGGGAGCATTTATCCCAATAGATCTCACTTTCCATTTGGTGGGTGATCGACATTCCATTTGAGAACACATGACATCATTAAGTGAATGGAATTTGGATCATTTAAGCCATCTATACCCCTCAATTTAATATCCATTATCAATTTTTTCTTAGATAAATCTTAATATTCACCTCTTCTAATCTCCCATCATGGGATCCTCTTGATACATAATATATATAGTCTCAAATAAATGGTGAATCCATTATAGATCCTATGTTATTATTCAAACATAACCTAATTATCTTTTCTATGGTTGTAGATTATTGTTCCTTTCATCATGGATAAATCCCTATGGTAAGCATCATCCCTTATGATTGTTTAATTTCTCAATTTTCCTTGTATCATCTCCCCCATGATCATTAAGTTCAACGATTGATTATTGATAGGATATTGAAAAAATATTAGATAGAAATTTGATAATATATTTATGGAATTTTCTATGATCAATATATCATTGAATCGACATAAATTTGAGATTTCCTATGATGATGAACATGTGTCATTGACAGTATCTTAGAAGAAGTTTTGTTACTTGAGGATCTGTTCCATGGTTCTGGTAAATTATATTAAATTAGCTATCATGACATTAAATTTATTTATGTATTTTTATCATCATCAAACCAAGAGTGTGGTGAGAGTGGCTTGAACATTATTGGACAAAATTATAGATAATGTACATTGTTTGGTTGGTTGTATTCAGAAGGATCCAATTAAACTATATTAAATTGATTATTTTTTTGTATTTTATTATGATATTGATATTTCCTAGAATGATACCATATATATGTAATGAACATTACAAGGATGGTTGGTCGAGTGTTTTGATTGGGATTACACCCAATAATTCTTTCATTGAGTGTGTCTTAGCCATTTAATTTTATCTCATTCAAACATTAAATTATGCATAATTAAGTTATAAATAATTTTTAGGATGTCTTGGGATTCAGAGAGAAACTCCTACTGATCTATGGATGCTGAATACGTTTGGAAAACACATATAATTATTATTTTATTTTCTCGGTTGGTAATTGACTCCATTTTTTGCAGGGCCCCCCATGAACTCTACTCTTTTTTATTATGAATTGTTTATTATCATGTGGTTTGTTTAATTCAACCTTGGTTGAAAGAACATTATTTTTCATAATATACTTTGAAGAACTAAAAATTATCATTACTTATTAATTATATTTTTATCTTAATTATTATAGTAACCATACCTAATATGACAAGTTAGTGATCCAAGGGACATGATTGTAACTTGTTCATGGGCTTGATTTTGGCCACTAATTGACATAGGCTTCCACTAATGTATGACTTGTAATACATGGACCCACCTAGGATGTGATTTTTGGAAACATGATACCTAGATCCCATCATACCACATTGGATGTTTGATTACTCGTGTGTACATCAGTATCCCATGATACCATGTTTTATGCCTCGATCACATGTTATAGTGTTTCAATATCCCTTGAGAACTTGTCTATAATGAGATCATATTATTTGTTCTTAGCATCTTAAAAATTATCCTTAATATTCATTATTGTTCTTTTCTATGATATATATTCAATGTTTTTTTTAAACATGTTGAACCTTACTTTAGGTAACTAGATGATTAGGGCGATTTTTTTTGTTAGATTTCCCCTATGGGGTTCCTGATAACATAGAAATGGCTATGGACTATGTGTTGTTTGATATTATGGGTAAAATCATATAAATATTTCTGATAATAGAGAATATTATGTATCATAATTGATAATTTGATTGTTATATGAAAAAATGGGACAATTCCATGAAGGGGTTATATGATTATCTGATTACATCAATCATGTGAGGTGCGACATTCCATCATTTAAGGATAATGACCATTATCATGGTGGGGTATTTAGTATTCATTATAATGACCACCATTAGTGTGGGGTGTTCCATGATTCTTTCAATGAGGAATTTGGACTCAATGGAATAGGGTTCCAATAAATGTAGTGAATTGTTAAATGTATCATGATGTGTGGTGATATAAATTTACATACACTTTTTTATCCATAATGAAATCATGATTAAAAAATAATGGATGATGGTTAATGATTTATTTCTAATAACACAATTGAATGATATATGGTTCTTGATTTACTATTTGTGCATAGTTGGTTATATGATATATGTAACGCCCCGACCCCAGTTACCCAGAGTCGGTGCATTATTGCGTAACATTGGCATGATCACAAAAGATGAAGTCTCGAAAGACCGATTAGTTTAGTAGCCTTGGAAACACTAGATACATTCATAAATGTTACATTACATCATAAAGTGAAAAACTACAATAACAAAGTCTCCATAGTCCACACTTCTATCCTCTTCAGACTATTCCTACGGGTCATTCATAAAATACTTCTTCACATCCTAGAAAATATTAAAACATTGAAAGGGGTGAGCTCAGATGCTCAGTAAGGATAAAAATATTTCGGAAGCTTTTGTAAATAAAAATTAACATTTAAGGCAATGTATAACTAAAACAAAAGCCTTTTTAAACTTTAACTTCGGCATAATATGGGAAAAATAAATTAAATAATTCCATTTACTTACTCACATGGATATTCTACTAGTCGAATACTCACATGAAATATCAATAACCACTTTTATAATGATGGAATGCATAATGCCAGACTATCATAACCATGCAACCAAGGCCTTGTTCCAAGACCACAAATAAGATTTTGTCAAGGCCTCATTCCAAGACACTAGTTTGTCTCATTAGACCTACCGATGCATCGAGGAGCTATAACGGGCTCCACCCGTCACTTATTAAGTCCAATTCATTCCTTATATGAATTGGTTTAAACATATCATAAACCAAAACATAATCGTATCACATAAAACATGCATAAAGGAAACATAACATTTCCACATTTCAATCACAAGATATCAATACAACACATTGATATAATAAAAACACTTTCAAAACCATTTTCAATACCAAAATAAAATAAAGTTAAAACTTTGTATTTATTTTTCATTAAAAAACGTTATGGCTTGTAGAGGAAGCCGAAACTCAAATAATGTTCATAGCGGCGGAGAAGTCGTTGTCGCTGAATATGTACAGCAAAAAATCATTCCCATTTTGTCGTTTATTAAAACGCTTCGTATAAGTAAGATTCCTTTTGAATAAACATAAAATTCAAAGGGGTTTATACACCATATAAAAGAAAGTTGTGTATAAAATAAAATATGCCTCAATGAAAGGAGATTGAGACGAAGACCCTTACAAAGATCATTTTTTAAATAAAGTAGATCTATTATGTGTATTCACTGTAAGTACACATAAATAATGTACAAGTACAAGATAGGACATAATAATATCATGACATAATTTGAAAGTAGGAGATTAACCCAAAAAATTGAAATTGGGTTAAGAAGTTCCCTTACCTCGTGTCCGAATTCACTCGACCGTTCTTTGATCTCCTGAATAATAAACTAGAGTAAATCTCTACCTTATTAAGAACCTTTTTTAAGTTTATTATTCCTTTTATATCACTTATTACCATGTTATGAACATTATTTAATTATTTAATTTTATAATGGTCGTTTTGTTGATCTTAGGTACTTGAGTCAAAAATAAACTTCTTATAATTACACTTTGTTCATGTGGTAAAATATCCATTATATCCATAATTATATTCATGATTTATATATCATATACATCATATATATCCAGTATATACATTCATTTATAATATTACATAACATTTAGTGGTAAGAAATGAAATGCACCGTTCATGGAGACGGTAAGCCGTACGTACGCATGAACGCTACTTTCATTTCTATTTCGTATTTAATGGAATGAAGTTATAATTATATAAAGGTATAATATAATTCCAGTATAATATAATGTATAATACCATTTACTCCATCCTTTATACATCCCACATATGGCATTAACGATTCAAATCACTTTGAGGGGGCGTTAGTCTGCACTTCCTAAAATGAAATTATCGTATTTACCCATAATGGAAATCATAAAGTATGCCATAAATGAGAAATACAGAAGCATAAGGAAAACATAAACATAATATATATATCATATATGAAAATAGTGTCATCAAAATGTCCAGCATTAGAGGTGTTAGAAGAATATTGAACAATCATCGTTTCGTGAGGCAGTATTTCGCCAAGCACAGAAACAGTATGTTCTTTAACCATTAGAAGAAGGTGTGTGTAAGTGTAAACCAAATACTTATAAAAACAACATCCTAGTATATTGTAGATACTGGTTTTTTTAAAAAATAAAGGAATAAAAAGAGTTTAAGGGGTTGGATAGGCAAAATAATACAAAACAACATTAGAGAAGACATTACCTTAAAATCGGGTAACTCTTTTTGATTTGAGCCAAAGGCTTCCTTGGGAAGACTTCTGCAGAAAGTGAGGCTTCTAGGAGTAAGGGAGGGAAGTTGAGAAGTATTTGGGCAGAGGATGGCCGAGCCAAACGGCATTTATAAGAGGAGAGAAGGGGCACTCTTGGAAAGATTGAAATTTTACATTATTATGAAATGCTTTTTTGTATTCTAAAGGTCCCACACTTATATATTTCTAGGATATGGTGATAAGAGTTCGAAATATACTCATACAATAGGTTTTTGACAAGTTTAAGTCTTAGATTTTACATTATCTTTTTATTTTATTTAAATCGTTAATTAATGAGGTACTCTCTACATCATCATGGTGTCATAAATAATTTAATTTATTTAATGTCTAAAAATTATTAAACAAATATCATGATGTAGGAAATCGTTTTAGCTTTCTAATGAATATTTATAGTAAAAAATATGACCTGTATAACCCCATTAACAATTTTTTTAGTAAAATAACTCATGTTTGTGACTTTTTTATTTTAACATTAAATAAAACATTTTTAATGTCATTTTCCTACCAAAGTGGCTCCATGGGGTCCCCAAGTTGACCCATGTATTGTCTTGGTCAGCAATGACTCATCCAATAGGGGTATGACAAGTGTAAAGGTATTTTCATATATTTATAATATCATTTTTACCTTAAATTTCACTAATTACCTTTAATCGCGATTAATTAAACTTAAAAGTTACTATTCACCAAAAAATTATTTTAATCCCATTAAACCACATTTTACTTCGTAATGAAAACCATGTATGTCGGATTTTTGAAAATCAAATCACAGAAGTGGTAATGTTTCATTTAAACGAAAATTTGTTTTTTAACTACCACTTAGTGGTTTTACTATTCATCCAGAATTGTTGTTTTTCAGAACGACGCCAAAATTTCACCCTAAGCTATAATTGATATTCCAAATACAAAAATGATGCCTATTTTACAAAATTCCAAACATATATGTTGCATTAATTAATTTTATAATTAATTCCCGCTGTCACAACAAATAGCGTGTTTTTAAGAAATAATATATATCGAAAGATTGACAATTGTTTATGTCCAATTTCAAAGTGAAATTAATTCTAATGACAACCATTGGATAAAATAGTAAAAATATATTCTAATTAAAATTTAAAACCACTCAATAGTATAATTTATCACTATAAAATATTTTGATTAAAAAATTTGTTTTTAAGTATTTTTCACTATTCATAAAAAATTGGAAGTTCTCAGAAAATTACAAAAAATTCAACTTTGGATAATTTTGATATTCCGAATGCAAAAATGAAGTCCATTTGGCAAGATAAAATTTATAAAATTTAAAAATATTATGTATTACTATTCATAACGGCTACTTTGATTGGTCATGGTGTGTTAGAATCACGAACTTGCATACAATGCAAGCTATTGCATTATTGAAAGAGAAGTGTATCGTGAAAGCTTGGGGTGTTACATTCTCCCCTCCTTCAATAAATTGCATCCTCGAAATTTGAAAATGTTCTTCAAAAATAAAAGGTTGAAAATAGAAAATACCTTTTTGGAAAACCCACATCGTAAATAGGGTTAATAAGAATATAACATTAAAAGAAAGAAAGGGAAGTACAAAGGTCACCCGAGATAGCCCATACTAGGATTCTATGAAAATATGGTTATGGAGGAGAAACAAACCATCAAGGTCTGATGCAGAGTTGTAGAAAATAGGATTAGTAGAAAGTTAACCATAAGAAAATCACAAACTTGTGATTGGTTAAATGATCATTGAATCCCCAGTAGGAAAAGTTAACCGACAACATTTTTTTTTAAGTTACCTTTCATAAAGTTGAGGAATTTATTTAAGAGATTTACTAAGAACATAAGGAAATATACTTACTTGTCATGTAGGCTTTCATTCTTTAATAAATTTTTACCACGAACCCATCTTTCACTCCAAAAGGTAATAGATTTCAAAAATATTATATTTATCCTAATTGTACAAAGTTCAAAATATTAACACAGACCATTTAAATTAGGAAAACTATTTTGTAATAACCAGGGACTTCCTCTAGGCTAGTGGTAGGTAATAAAGGCCTGTCGCACTATGGTTGTGGGTTCGATTCCTGCAGCTTTGTCCGACGTGACGGGTTATGTCCCACCCTGCAGGTTGTCCTTTTCCTAAAACTATAGTATTATAATATTCCAAAAATAATCTTCAAAAATGTTTTAAACTTAAACAATACTATCCAATGTTCAAATTAATTCATTCCAACTGTTCTAGTAATCCAAAATACCTCTGTCCAGAATTTCTCTAAAAGGTCTCGAAATTCTAAAATCAATTGTAACATCAGATTCCCCAAATAATGTAGCATTTCTCTTATTGTCACATACTAAAAATATGATTACCTTCATCATATTAAAACCTTAATGAAAAAAACAGGTTTTGTAGTACTATCCTTATATATATCACATTATTATTATAACCAGAATATAATCCTTGAGTCCAAAAGCACCAATACATTAATTATTCCACTTCAACTACAGTAACAACATAAGATTGTACTTGATCCCTTGGCCTTTTCTGAGGTAAGTTTCCATGACGCTTAGGACATTCATTTGCATAATGCCCCATTTCCCTACAATTGTAGCATTCAACATTGATAGCTTCATTATTTCCCTTACAATCACGCGCCTGGTGACCTTTTTCACCACATTTATAACAAACTCCCATTCCTTTTAGGCAAGTACCAGGGTGATTCTTCCCACAATTATCGCATAATGGAAAATCCTTATTTCCCATTTTTCCCTTTATCTGTCTCTTGTTCCACTGTTCTCTTCTTCTCTTGCTTTACATTATTGTCATAAGATTTAGAGAATTCCTCTACTGTCTTGATAGCACATGAGACAATATCTTCGTATGAGGAGAAGGATTGTGAGACTAAGGCTCAACAGAGAAATGGTTTTAACCCATAAAAGAAATGATCAATCTTACTTCTTGGGTTACGTATATAATATGATGCATGCCTCGCTAACCGTGTAAAGTTAGACTCATACTTTGCGACATTCTCATCCTCCTTCTGCCTCAGACTCAGAAATTACCTTTCCATATCTGCTCTATGGTCACGGGGAAAGTACTTTTATAAGAAAATATCTTTGAACTCCCTCCATTAAATATTCGATACTTCATCATCTTCCGTTGTATTTTAAATCAACTACCACCATTGATCAGCATCTCCAGTGAGGCGGTAGGCTGCCCTGACAACCTTCTCCCTTTCAATACTCCCCAAGGTGTTGAATATTTTCACTAAAGAGTTTATCCATTGCTCATCTACTAATGGACTTTTACCCCCATTAAATGTTGGTGCTTGTTGCCTCATGAAGCGGTCTATCCTTGATCCTCCACGTTTCAGATCAGGGTGCTCTGTACGAGTAAGGTTATTATTCATAACCTGAGTGAGTTGTCCCAGTATGGTAATAAGTTGATCAGTACCAGTTGTATCTCCATATCCACAATAATTATCTTGAGCAGTAGGGCAATCCCTACACGGAGCGCGTGCATTGATACGGTTTCCATTCCTTCCACTAGGCGCCATTTCTAAACAATGGCATAAACTAGATTAGTTTATGAATCAAAATACATAATTCTACACTGGTAAAATACTTAACATAAATTGAACTATTTATGGATATAATCCATAATCATAAAAAGAAATGTTTTCTTTGAGTATGTATATACTCATAACCTTTCGTAGTGGTTTGTAAAGAAAATGAGAATTATCCTAAGCATATCCCCTAGGAGTTTCGTAACCTAGACTATAGCAAGACCCGTTGTCATGCACCAGTTCCTGTTCGAGTCTATATTAAAGCGGTGTTTTCATGATTTACCCCTAGGTACATCTGTGCCAGAGCCGCCTCTACCTGCTCGTATCCAGACAGAGATGTATTGCTCGAAAAACTCACAACATCTCTATAATACCAAAATTCTAGGAAGTTCATCTATACTAATCCTCAAAGTCTATCTTTGGGCTATGCACTCTAATTAGAGTTTATCTAAATCTACCTTCCAAGGTTAGTACTAAACTTCCTCTGATACCAATTGTAACGCCCTGACCCCAATTACCCAGAGTCGGTGAATTATTGTGTAACATTGGCATGACCACAAAAGATCAAGTCTCGAAAGACCGATTAGTTTAGTAGCCTTGGAAACACTAGATACATTCATAAATGTAACATTACATCATAATGTGAAAAACTACAATAACAAAGTCTCCATAGTCCACACTTCTATCCGCTTCGGACTATTCCTGCAGGTCATTCATAAAATACTTCTTCATATCCTGGAAAATATTAAAACATTGAAAGGGGTGAGCTCAGATGCTCAGTAAGGATTACAATATTGCGGAAGCTTTCATAAATAAACATTAACATCTAAGGAAATGTATAACTAAAACAAAAGCCTTTTTAAACTTTAACATCAGCATAATATGGAAAAAATAAATTAAATAATGCCATTTACTTACTCACATGGATATTCTACTAGTCGAATACTCACATGAAATATCAATAACCACTTTCATAATGATGGAATGCATAATGCCAGACTATTATAACAACGTAGCCAAGGCCTCGTGCCAAGACCACAAATAAGATTTTGTCAAGGCCTCGTGCCAAGACATTAGTTTGTCTCCTGAGACCTACCGATGCATTGAGGAGCTGTAGCGGGCCCCACCCATCACTTATTAAGTCCAATGCATTCCTCATATAAATAGGTTTAAACATATCATAAACCATAACATAATCATATCACATAAAACATGCATAAAGGATACATAACATTTCCACATTTCAATCACAAGATATCAATACAACACATTGATATAATAAAAATACTTTCAAAACCATTTTCAATACCAAAATAAAATAAAGTTAAAACTATGTATTTATTTTTCATTAAAAAAATTTATGGCTTGTAGAAGAAGCCGAAACTCAAATAATGGTCACGGTGGTGGAGAAGTCGTTGTCGCCGCTTATGTACGGAAAGAAAAACATTCCCATTTTGTCGTTTAGTAAAAATCTTCCTATAAAAAAGATTCCATTTGAATAAACATAAAAGTCAAAGGGGTTTATACACCGTATAAAAGAAAGTTGTGTATAAAACAAAATATGCCTCAATGAAAGGAGATTGAGACGAAGACCGCTACAAAGATAATTTTTTTTAAATAAAGTAGATCTATTATGTGTATTCACTGTAAGTACACATAAATAAAGTAAAAATACAAGATAGTACATAACAATATCATGACATAATTTGAAAGTAGGAGATTAACCTAAAGAATGGAAATTGGGTTAAGAAGTTCCCTTACCTCGTGTTCGAATTCACACAACCGTTCTTTGATCTCCTGAATAATAAACTAGAGTTAATATCTACCTTCTTAAAAACCTTTTTCAAGTTCATTATTCCTTTTATATCACTTATTACCATGTCATGAACATTATTTAATTATTTAAGTTTATAACGGTTGTTTTGTCGATCTTAGGTACTTGAGTTAAAAATAAACTTCTTATAATTACACTTTATTCATGTGGTAAAATATCCATTATATCCATAATTATATTCATTATTTATATATCATATACATCATATATATCCAGTATATACATTCATTTATAATATTACATAACATTTAGAGATAAGAAATGAAATGCACCGTTCATGGAGACGCTAAGCCGTACGTACGCATGAACGCTACTTTCATTTCTATTTCGTATTAAATGGAATGAAGTTATAATTATATAAAGGTATAATATAATTACGGTATAATATAATGTATAATACCATTTACTCCATCCTTTATACATCCCACATATGGTATTAGCGATTCAAATCACTTTGAGAGGGCGGTAGTCCGCACTTCCTAAAATGAAATTATCGCTTTTACCCATAATGGAAATCATAAATTATGCCATAAATGAGAAATACAGAATCATAAGGAAAGCATAAACATAATATATATATCATATATGAAAATAGTGTCATCAAAATGGCCACCATTAGAGGTGTTAAAAGAATATTGAACAATCATCGTTTCGTGAGGCAGTATTTCGCCACACACAGAAACAGTATGTTATTTAACCATTAGACGAAGGTGTGTGTAAGTGTAAACAAAATAATTATCATAAAAACATCCTAGTATATTTTAGATACTGTTTCTGTTACAAAATAAAGGAATAAAAAGAGTTTAAGGGGTTGGAGAAGCAAAATAATACAAAACAATATTAGAGAAGACATTACCTTAAAATCGGGTAACTCTTTTTGATTTGAGCCAAAGGATTCCTTGGGAAGACTTCTGCCAAAAGTGAGGCTTCTAGGAGTAAGGGAGGGATGTTGAGAAAGTATTTGGGCAGAGTTTTTCCGAGCCAAAAGACATTGACGGTGTGAGTAAGGTGGTAGTTTTGGGGGCCTTTTATAAGAGGAGAGAAGGGTCACTCTTGGAAAGATTAAAATGTTACATTATTATGAAATGATTTTTCGGATTCTAAAGGTCCCACACATATATATTTATAGGATAAGGTGTTATGGGTTTTAAATATACTCATCCAATAGGTTTTTGACAAGTTTATGTCTTAGATTTTACATTATCTTTTCATTTTATTTAAATCGTTAATTAATGAGGTAATCACTGCATCATCATGGTGTCATAAATAATTTAATTTATATAATGTCTAAAAATTATATAAAAAATATCATGATGTAGGAAATCGTTTTAGATTTATAATTAATATATATAGTAAAAAATATGACTTGTATAACCCCATTAAAAATTGTTTTAGTAAAAGAACTCATGTTTGTGACTTTTTTATTTTAACATTAAATAAAACATTGTTAGTGTCATTTTCATACCAAAGTAGCTCCATGGGGTCACCACGTTGACCCATGGATTGTTTTGGTCGTCCAGGACTCATCCAATAGGGGTAGGACAAGTGTAAAGGTATTTTAATATTTTTATAATATCATTTTTACCTTAAATTTCACTAATTACCTTTAATCGCAATTAATTAAACTTAAAAGTTACTATTCACCAAAAAATTATTTTAATCCCATTAAACCACATTTTACTTTCTAATGAAAACCATGTGTATTGGATTTTTGAAAATAAAATCACAAAAGTGGTAATATTTCATTTAAACGAAAATCAGTTTTTTAACTACCACTTAGTGGTTTTACTATTAATCAAAAATTGATGTTTTTCAAAACAATGCCAAAATTTCACCCTAAGCAATAATTGATATTAAGAATTAAAAAATTATGTCTATTTTAAAAAATTCCAAACATATCATTTGCATTAATTAATTTTATAATTAATTCCCGCTGTCATAATAAATAGCGTGTTTTTAAGAAACAATATATATCAAAAGATTGACAATTGTTTATGTCCAATTTCAAAGTGAAATTAATTCTAAGGACCACCATTGGATAATATTGTAAGAATATATTATAATTATACTTTAAAATCACTCAATATTATAATTTATCACTATAAAATATTTTGATTAAAAAAGTTGTTCTTAAGTATTTTTCACTATTCATAAAAAATTGGAAGTTCTCAGAAAATTACAAAAAAATTTAACTTTGGATAATTTCGATATTCCGAATACAAAAATGAAGTCCATTTGGAAAGATAAAATTTATAAAATTTAAAAAATTATGTATTACTATTCATAAAAGCTACTTTTATTGGTCGCGGTGTGTTGGAATCTCGAACTTGCGTACAATGCAAGCTATTGCATTATTGAAAGAGAAGTGTATCGTGAAAGCTTGGGGTGTTACATTATATTTACACTATAACGTATTTTCAATTTACATTATAATGAGTTTATAAAATCCTTATCCATTGAATTTATAGGTTGAGTAGAGTTATGAATTGGGGGTGCCCTACAGAGTTTTACTAATACCCTGTATAGGTGTCCATGGAAGTTGTGTACTCAAGAATCCCTCACTTGATTCTTGTTTATGTTGGGTAGAAGCTTGATTTTGATCATTCATTGGGATATATCCCTAGGATTCTAGGTATAAAAAATTAGTTGATGATGGTATTTGTAGTGCCTCTAGTACTTTTATGGTTTAATCATGAATATAATAATCCTAATCGGTGATCAATGTCTTATTTCTAGTTGTGACAGTTTAGTCTATTCTTTTTAGATTCTCTCAAACAATCAATTTATATTTTATTTTTACTTACTCTAATTTTATATTTTTTACTTGTTTTATTATATATTTTTTTATTATTACTATAATTGAGTTTATATTGTCCCAATGATTTCATTATAGATCCTCACAACTATTCAGAAGCCTCTGGAGCAAGGGGAGGAACACTTGTGTTCATGTCGAATTTAAGCTCTGACCAAGGGAAATTAGGTCTGTATGATACACAAAAATCATAGTGTGATATATAATAATCATATTTACTAATCATATATTCATGAAAAATGATTCATAGGATGTCTAAAACATGAAAACCTCTTTTCAATATACGAAAGCTTAGGTTTTTCATAGGCTATCCATGTTCGCTATCTACTGAAATAATTTATAATTGTTAATAAATAAATTGTGAATTAATCCAACAATACCGTAGTGTTGATCCTTGTAAGTGGTATTAAGACCACTCCCCATACACCAGCGGTGTAAGATACTGACACTATGAAAAAATATTTTTAGTTTTCTATTTGGATTAAACTCCCTCGAAAATGGTTAATGAAATGTTTCCATGGAGTTTGTTATGTATCTGGTGTATCAATAGTGTCATGGAAAAATTGAGAAAAATGGGACTTATTGTTCATGTTGTATAGTTTGGGCATGGTTATTTATAACAATACTTCTTAGTCGTGAAGCCTATAAGAGAGGGATTTATCTTTCAAAAAAGGTGATATGTGGCCTAGGAACTTGTGTGGTTGTAGGTCACTATTTGATATAGGGGATAACGTGATCTTATCATCGTTTAAAAACGTATATATATTTAAAAAACAATTTGGATTGGTTTCCTCTCAGAAATATTAAAATTCATGATTGGTGCACTATTTGGAAAACAATGAGTCCCAACCATGTGCCTCGTTAAAAGTTGTAGAATCACATTTTTTTCTCAACCCTTATATGAATTCAACCTATTTTACTCCTCATTTATTCCTTAACATATTAAGAAGAGAACTGAGTTCCCCCCTCTCTTCCATAGATTGTTACCCCCGATTCAAATGATTTAGGGGTTCCTAATAGTAATAATCAATGGTCCGTGTAAGTCTCTAACTCAATTTCTCTCTATTTTCTATACGAATATTTTTTTAGTTTATCCTCATATTGTGAAGATTATAATCAAATTTTCTAGAGTGTTCATCTCCTTTGTATTTGAGGCTATTATAGTTCAAATAAAAGAGTCTATATTAGATTTGTGGATGTCTAAGATAATTATGTTGGTGTTATATATGCTTCTACACATAGTATTGATGTTGTTCATATGTATGTGGTTATGACAATTCTCTTCCTTATTGAGTTTTTATATATTTGACTATGAATAGTAATTTCCCTTAAAATTATGTGTTCTATACATCATGAATCATATGCATCCAATGATGAGTTGAGACCGATCCTAGGCCTACCCATGGGGTATTCCAATCCCATGAAATTGCGGTAATGAGAACGAAAATGATAAGAAAGAATACTTATGATTGAAAATGAGTTGAAATTTTCTTTTCTTAAGTTAGTATGGTTAAAGAAATACTTATTATAATTTTAGGATAAGTGTTTGTGACAATTTAAGAGGTTGATCTAAAATGTTCTCTATATTATTCATTCTAAAATGACTTCGAGGATTTTGAAATGGTTTAAATGGTCTATTTTTGATATTGATCTAGTTGTGGTTTTAATATGTAAAACCTATTTTTAATGTGGATGGAGTTTTTAAATTATTGTTTTTCCTCCATGTGATTTTAATAAGATGGTTTCAAAATTAATTTCAAATTTTAAATTGAAATGATGGCATGATTTTTAGTTTTGGTGAAAATTTCAAAATTTCTCTTTGAATGAATAAAATGAAAATTACATTATTTGGACATTTTGGGTTTCAAATAAGAAGACCCATGCTTAGGGTGGGATTACATGTGATCAAAATGGGTTTTTAGTTTAAAATAAAATGCTTATTGGGATAAGGTATTAGTGATTAATGGTTTAAGGGACATGAATCCTGATACAAAATGGTTGACTAAATGAAGAATTGTTGTGGTCAGGAATAAATATAAAATGAATGAATTCTAAATGTGTTTATTGTGATAAACCATGAATTATGTGAATAATGGTACAATTGCGATGTTCGACCGACTCACCTCATCATTGGGTCTGGACAGAATGATTCCCTAGGCCCCACTGATGTATTTTTTGGTTCGGATGTTGTAATGGTACTCCTAAACTTTAGTTTAAACTAGACAGATGATCTAGGCCCCACCGATATATACATTATGGGAACTTGGACTAACACACCCATGTGCTTCAGGTTAAAGTGGATTTCTTAAATAATTTCTCTATTTACATTGATTATGTGACCCCTATGAGAAATAGAGCAGAAAACCTGAAATTGTCATGGTTGGTTTAGTTGGATCACATGAAACCTTAGAACCTAAAAGAGAACTAGTTAATTAATCAATGGGTTCTTAAAATATTTTTACTTATATTAAAAAAAAATTCTCCATTTTTTATATACAAACACTATGATTTATACTATTTATTTCTTTAAACATCATTGGTGAGGGCCAATTGTGTTATTAACACACCTGCCTTAGGTTCCCATAATAGTTGGGTATAGGAGAAGATATTGCATGTTTTCATGTACATGTTCATGATAGTGTTTTGAATTTGGTTTAGGTTTTGGAATGTATAATAATTCATGAGATGTTAGGACATGGTTTAGGAAAAGGGATGTGTTTTGGGATTTTCATTATTTTTTTATTTGGGATTTCAATTTTGGACAACTTTATTTTTGGAGTGTAAATCTCACATGTATGCCCTTTTTCATTTGGGCTATGGTTGAAACATTCCATATGTTGTATGAATTACCAATTAAATGGGTTCTGTACCTATTTTTATTATTTTATTCATTGTAATACTCTCAAAATTGGTTATATTCTCCCCAATGTACCTCTATAGAGTAACGCTTTTAGTAGGCAACCTCTTGCATATGGGGAGGTCTGGTTGAGGATATGCAATGAACCGACATGAGGTACCAGTTTAGTGTCTCCCAAGATGGGACATTAAAAAGTGGTATCAATGTAGGTGACTTTTTTCCTTCTATTTTGGAATTGTAGATATGGTACTTGGAACATGTCATATAATGGCATTGATCTCGTCCCTGGGTGTCTACATCCCCACAAATAAAAAAACTGAGTTTCCTGGTTTGGGAAATTGATTTCTTTTCTTTTTGATATAACCATAGACTGATGTTAAAACATGATTGCTATAGTTGGATGTGGTGTTAATAATATTGGATGTTTTAATATATTTTAACAATATAAAAATAGGGGTTTTGGGTTCTATAATAATTCTAGGAACATGGGATAGAAATTTCATGTGTCTACGACATGTGGTTGATAGTTCCATGTGATTCAATATTTTTTAAGAATACTTTTCTATCATTGGTTTATGTATTCTAACCATTCATATCCTCACATTGTTATAAATTATTTAGAGGGTTTTATATTTAAGGTGTACGGAACCTTATATGTGGTTTATAGATATGTGTATGGTGGAACTCTACTTGACCAACTCCATAAAAGGGCCATATTAGTATATTCCTAACACTAAGGGTGGATGAATCAGTGTTGGGAGAATTTTAATCCAATTAAAATTTTTATCCCTTTACCATTTTAACCTATTAGGTTCTCAATTATCTTTTTTTTTATTTTTCCTATCAGATGAATGAATATTAATGAAGTAAATAATAGAATGTGATATTTTTATTTTGTTCACTACTAAAGTAGAGTAGATAGTCATTATCATAGTATTTAAATAATAAAAACCACACAAACACTTAGATAAAATACTAAAAATGTGGTTATATCAAGTATTATTAATCCTTTAACATGCAATGAACTATATTAAACTGAAATTTCTTGTTTTACAACTCTTTATTGGATCGTTATACTACCTATGAATATATTCTCTTCATTTTTAAGGTTTTATGTAACACCAAAACATAATTATAGCTGTTGATAATATTCTTGGATGTCACAATTCATCTTAGTTATTCAATATCTTAATTTTCACATAGATATTTTCAAAACATCATGCAAACAATACATCTTCTTCTTCTTCATAATAGTAAACATAAAGGTGCAAATATTCTTCTTCTGAGTTCAGTGATAATAAAATGAATTTTTTACTAATGACTTAATTTTTTCAAACCTAAATGAGAATAAAATTATAACAACTTTTATAATAACATTTTTTTCTCTATTTTATCCTTGACACAAAAATATGTGCAGTAACATATATTTGTTTTCTAACAACTTCTGTGAAAAAAAACTAAATTGGATTTTCATCTTCTTCTTTTATATATATTATGAAAATCCATTCTCATTATTGAAAACTAAAATCCCATCTCATATTGTCATAATAATAATTAAATTTTTCTTCATAGATACACAATATCAAAAAAATTTATTGTATCAGTTCCTCTTCGTTCTTCTTAGTGAAGTGTATTTTTTTTCACAACTGGGTTTCACCTTAAATTCAATGTAATTTCATGAAATAATAATCTTTCACAAAATAAGAGCTTATTTTAGTCACTTTGAAGAAAAATCATGCAAATATTACATGAAAATATCAGGTTTTTATCCTTAGTACATATGAAGAATTTTTCTTACTATTTAATGTGTTTTTTCGATACTATTAAATATCACACTTGAAAATGGATTTACTTTACAGCTTCAATCCTATATCATTTTTTATTGAGTCTTTATATATGATCATGAAATTTTACACACACACTCATGAACACATGGAAAGATAATTCACTTACTACATATGTTCTCATCCCTTGAGTGATTATGCACTTTGCATGTATGTATTCACTTTTATTCACCCAACTATATTATATTTTCATCGCACAATCACACCAATGCCTCATGCAATCATCTTCTTAATGTATACCACAAAAATTCATGTGGTTATTTATCATGAAAACTATATCATGTTATCATATTTACTCTTTGTGTAGGTCTTACGCACAATCCTTTTTATATTATAAGGATGCCCACTCATTTTTGAAAAAAAATGGGTGTGGAAACAAACATATGTACAAAAGCTTTAAAATATTCACTAAAAAATTTCTTCAATAAATTATTAGAGTGTTTATAATGAATGTATTATGAAGTAAATTATTCTTCTTCTTTATGTAGTGATCTTTTCTTCTATTAGTGTAACAAACATTATTATGTGACTCACATATCAAGTGGTATCATATCTTTTCTGCGAAAGAAAATTATTTGTAGAAAATATTAATGAAAACAAAGGTGTATGTGACTCACCTTTTTAAAAATCCTTTAATGATCCTAAAACCATTCCTCATCACACAAAATAATTTTTTAGAGAGGCTATGTTTTTTGAAAAAAACAATATCACTCAGATGTATTTTAAGTGGTATCAACTCCAATAGGATCGGTAACTCTCCTTTTATAGGAGAGGATCACAAACTTCCATGGTTCATATTACACATTTAAATCCCACAAATCCCGCTATGTAAATACGAGCTTTGAATTCCTAAAATCATTGAATTTGAATTCGTGAATTTTGGGTTACCCTGATGATGAATATTCTTGCATTTTTGTTATATTTTCTTCAACTCTCTGTGAATATATCACATGCACGCGGTCATAAACTCATGCATCTTATTTTTACCTAATTCTTAAAATTATTATATAAGGTTCTATTGCACGAATGGTCTCTGAAAAATTCATTTGTAGTTATACCGATGCCTCATCATATTAATCATGAAAAAGAAGTTGAATGATTTTTTGGATCATTTATGCCCCATTATGTTTATCTTAGTATGATCGTGGAATACACTACATTTCCCGATGGTGGTTCATTCATCCTCTTCAGTGAGCAAATACACCATTTAGAGATAGGAGGAGATAGATGATATAACAATTTTATACTTGTCAGCACATGAGATCAGAAGAAATAGGTTCAATCAATCGGTGTGTGAGATAAAATGGTTGGTGACCATCACATTGATTGAATGAATAGAATTATATTCATATATCTAAAATAGAGGAATACTACACCTCTTATTGGCTTCCACACATCAGACTCCACATGTGAGTTTCCATTGGTATATTAACCATCTCATTCCCACAGCTTGCTTGATCCATCAATGGGGTCATCTCTAATATTACATAGCACAACACACTGAAACCAACACATACAGTCTATAGGCTTCCTTTCAAGCCTTTATTTTATCTGGGAACACCCCATTGTGTGAAATCTGCAAGACTTACACATGATTACTTATTCACTCCAGCCTGCCTGTGCATGATTCCGTCATTTCACCATGGTATCCCTTATGTGGAGATGCTCACATGTGGGTTGAGCTTTATCCCCATAAATATGTGGTTGGGTTACCCACCTTGGGTGTCTTTGGTTGGACACATTTTTATTCAAGACATAAAAATAATAAGTGAAATGAAAAATAAATATTTTTACCAAGGACCCTTTTAAATACATGCATGGACAGCTTTTTCCACCATGAACAATGGGCCTATTGAAACTATTTTCACAAAATTAATGAATTTAATGGTGTCTCCTTATTACCCCTATTCCTTTAGTAATATAAACTCCAAATAACTATTCAACTTCTAATACCTCTTTGTTCGCATATTCTTCGTTATTGTAAACTAATATATCACCATTGACACATGTATTTGAAATAATGATTATCTCACTAATCATCCAAACTACTAGAAGATATATTGAGTCATGAAATACAATTTCATCTAATGAATCCAAAATAGAATTCTACAGGATCACCTTGGAAACTCAATGTATTCAAACTATTTTTATATTTCTTTAAATGATAAGATATGAGAGCATCATTAAAAGTCCATTAAAATTGGATCTTTTTCATCCTATTGACATCAATAAAATCTTTTTATTTCATTGACCATCATTTACAACCAATAATAATCATTTACCACAAATAAAACTCGTAAAAAATATGGGTTCTCCAATATCCCCATTTTTATTTTTTGGAAATACAGTCAATGTTCTTTTCAAATGAATGGGTTAATAGGTGGAGTCAGCATTTTCTCCCACCCCTTTTCTTTTCCACCATTTATTTCACTTTATCCTCTCTAATTGACATGAATTAAAAGGATCATGGGAAAATGGTATCATTATATAATTAAGAAACGTTTCATCCATCATTTAACTATATGTCTACATAATCTATACTCGATATAGAAAAGAAGATGACCTTTTTTAGAAGAAAATAAAATGTTCATTAACATATGATAATGATACCTTGTGAAATGATAACTAATATAAATGAATTAAAGGGGGTTACACTTTCATTAAATGGTGAAACTTCACAACGTTAGATCAATTTTTTTAGGAATAATAAACCTAAAACTCCTACAATTACTTCAAAAAATAGATAAAAACATTCAAGTTAAATAGGCAGGCCATGTGAACTTGGGAGACATTCATTATTCATATGTAATTAATTAATTCAATCACTATTGATTTATAAAATGATATTTATTTTATCCTAACCACTAATGACTTATTAAGATAAAAATTTATTTCCTATGAACATTATCTTTAATAAATTTCTAGAATAATATTGTTTTCATAAAAATTTATTTAATAACTCTGGAATCTACTTCATTTGTTTCCCCCTCAAGGGAAATTCCATTAGTCATCATCTTAATGGTGGATCTCATCAATAATGGATTGACAAGAAAATATATAATATTTAATACACCAAAATGAATCTTCATCTTATGATTTTCATGATTGATAATTTTCACAACTTCACTACAAATAAATTTCATAAAATTCAATTTTTTAGGTTACTATGAAATAATATCAGACCATGATAATATATTATTTATCATTGTATTATAGAATAAATCTTCATTAAATTCATTAATGATGATCCACCATCATATTTTTATTTCAATACCAAATTGAGGTATTATTCATAGATGGTGTCTTCTTCTGATTTGTTATCAAAAATTGATAAAGCTCACTAATTATTAGGTTATCCACTAAAGAAGTTGATTCAAATTCTATTTCCTCCATTATAAACACAAATAAAATAAACAAAGATTAAGGGAACAAGGTGGATCCTACTTAATTCTTCAAAATGAACAATAAGGTTTAGTTGTTTTTCACAACCAAGTTAGTCCATCTAATCCACTCTTCACACTTGCACATATTATTTTCAATTATAAATATGGATATGATTCTCTTATCACTAATTCAACTAATATGTGTGTGTATCTTATTTTCTCAATTTCTTTTACAAAAATTGTATCTTCTAGTAAAACTTTCATTATATTGGGGAATTATTTTTGTGGTAGAATTGTTCTGCTGAAATATATAATAGTATGACCATCAATGTTCCACCTCTCAAGTAGAAATTAATTATTTAAATGTGGAATATTTTCATTTATTTTTTCATTATCCTTGGATTGAGAATCATACATTTTCCGTAATATTTCCAAATATCATGTCCATATAAATAACATGTCATTGTAAAATGTGGTAGAATGTTTAGATATTCCACAAGGTTTCTCCTAATTTCCATCCTTCTTATATGATATTTTAGATGCACTTATTTCTAAGTTCATGTATTTGATATCTAAGGGATTATCATATTTCATTCTTGGAATATTCTGGGGAGTGTTTTTTCTTAAAATATTCTTAATATTTATTAACATTATAGATTCTTAATTATTATCTAAATTTGATGGTATACATTTCTTATAAAAAAATGGATAAATGTTAAGATGTATATATAATTTCCCTTTGACCACTAACATTTCATATATTATAGATTCTAAAAATATTTACAAAAATGTTTGATGTATACAGTTTCTTTGGGACATGTGGGTGATGCTTCTTCATCTCTGTCTTTCTCCCCCTTGATATAGGATTCCTTTATGCTTGAACATTTTTTGGTTTGTATAAAAACTCTAAAAACATTTAAAAATATATTATATCACCAACATTGAACAGAAAATCATGATTTATCGATTTAATATGTACAAGGATATTGGGTCTTCTTCCTGACTTAATGCGATCTTTGTGGGGAACCAGTTTCTACACACTTTTTCTTTATCCATACGAGTCATGATGTTGGGTTTATTATCACCTTTATTTTCTTATATTTGTTTTGAAGTTTTTTTAAAAATTGATCTATTCATTATAATTAGTTTAAAATAATTAATATAGGTTAATATCGATGGTTCCTATTTATTCATAGAATTATGTGATAGATCATTAAATGATTTCATGATCTTCTTATCACATATTGGAGGTCTGAAAATATTTTAATCCTCCAATGTTCATAGAGTATTAGAAATAACTTTTTCTTTGTTGTGTAGAGTCTTAATATTTTCATCTCGTGATTGGCCAACTAATCATCCAAATCATAAAATTTCATATTGAGGATGATTTTTTGATCTTCAATCATAATTATCTTGTCTTCACATGACTAAATCATTCAATCATCTTTATCATCATCCATCTTATTTGTTTCCTGAATCAATGTGTTTGGTTCCATGATCTTGTTGGATATTTCTTCCAATTATAAACCCTTGACATTAGTTCTATTTTTCAATTTCTCTTGAAGTGCATAGATCATTTCATCTTGAGTCATTTAGACTCTTTTATCTCTTCAAATTATTTAAGGAATTTTTAAGAAATTATATTAAGTATAGTACTTTTTTCTGGAAAGGTTCCAACATTTCTTGAATCATGAGCCACTTTTCCATTACATTCCATGTCTGATATGTGTTTATTATTTCTATGGAATAGAGAAACATATACTTCCACTTATTTCAATGATGGGGATATTATCATCTCTTTATTTTATCTATTAATCGTTAAACTGGTAGATATAAATTTCTTCTATGTGACAACTAAATATTCACCATAACTAAACATCATTGTTGGATTAGGAAAGAAAATCAAATATTCAAAATAGAAGAACTTCAATTTTGAGAATCCAAAAGTGGTGAACCTTCCCCCTAATACCACATGAAAGGACCAGATTTGGATGTTTCAAACACATAGGATAAGGGGTGAATCATCGTTGGAAGATACTTAAGTCAATTTAACATTTTTATCCTTTACCGTATTGACCTATTTAGATCTTGATTCTCTTATTATATTTTACCTGATCCATGAATGCATATTAATGCATTAAATAATGGATCACAATATTTTTGATGTTTTTAAAATCAATAAGAATATCTAGTCCTTGGAATAGCAGAGATATAATTCTAACCACACAACCACATAGAATAAATTCCATTAAACATGGTTTCAACAATTTCGATAAACCCTTTGACTTTAAAATCAATATAGTCAATTGAATTTTAATCTTTTACCACTCTTGTATGGTTATATTTACTACTTATAAATACATTCTATTTATGTTAATGTTATTTATAACACCAATATTGGTGTCCTCCTGTTGAGGTTGTTGTGTGATATCTGGGTGATGTTTAGTTCTTCCACCATATTCTTCTTAATTTGTTTAATTAGACATAAGTTAAGAAACAAAACTTTTTTCATCATAGTAGAAATTGTTTTATCATAATTTTTCTTCTTTTAAATTCATTCACAATTATATGAATATATTGTGAAATGATGAACTGAATTATTTTAAACATTAATGATAATCAACTAAAATCAACATGGGAAGTCACTTCTTATTCTCCCTTTGATCTATGACACACAAATCAATGAAATAGTGTATATTAGTGTCTTGATCTCCATAGAACAAAACAAACTTTGATGAATCATCTTCCCATTCTTCTTGATAGAATAAAAAACTTCTATGTTATTATTGAAAAATTGAAATCTCACCTCACATAATCATCATCACAATTAAATTTATCTTATTCGATATAGAATATGAACACTTGTTATTATATCGGTTCATATATATTCATATTAGGATATAGGATAATTTTTTCAACTAGATTTCAGAATAATTTCTATTTTATTTTAGGAAATAATAATCTTTCATAAATGAGGATATTATTTCAATAACATTAAAGACACATTATGCATATACTACATGAAAATACCAATATTTTTAACCTTATAACATATGAATCACTGTTCTTATTTAACACGTTGTTGTAATAGAAATAAATTTCTCACTTGATAATGAATGGAGTTTTCAGTTGAAATTACAACTCATAGATCTTTGGGTGACTTTATATATGTGATTGTATTGTTATCACACACATGCATGCACACAATTTTGGACACTACACTCACGACATTGGTTCTCCTCCCATGTGTTCTCATGCACTATGCATATACATAGTTCTTTTATATCCCCCCACTTATTTTTTTAACAATGTAATTAGAAAACTGCCTCATGTTATCTTCATCTTTATGGAAAATAAAAAGAACACTTTGTGGTTCTTTCTAATTTTAAAAAGGATCACATGATCTCATCTACTCATTCTATTAGTCTGCCATGTAAACTTCTATTTATTATATGGTTTCTTACTCCTTCATTAAAAATAACCATTTCATAGACCTACTTCTTCATATATGATTGAAAATATTCATACTACATGTTCTCCATGAAGCCAATCCATGTGTGTATAATACAAGTCAAAGGCATTTGGTTCTTATTCTTCTTCACACAAAGAGCTATTCTTCTCTCTTCATAAAGAACTTCAGTGTGCGATTCTCATATCAATTGGAAGTCGATATTCTTCTAGAAATCAAATTCTTCAAGGAAGTTCTTTATCGTAACAAATTTGAAAGTGAGACACATCATTAAGAGGCCTTGAACAATCATGTATCCTTTCCATATCACCGAAATTAACTCTACAGAGAGACTACATTTTTCTTAAAAAAAGATCTCTCACATGTAAGGTGAGAAGAAGAACCTTCAATAGGCCTGTTACATATAATTTTATAGGCGAGGATCACACCATTACATATATCATTAAACACATTAAAATATTTCATATAATTAAATTTAAATCTAGTCTTTGAATTCCAAAAACCACAAGTCTTAATTTTTTTATAAGGTTTGAGTCAAAGTCTTATTTTTATAATTAAATAAAATACAACATTCTGTCTGGGTAGAGGGAGACCCATTACAAATCCCCAAGCTTGAAGACCAATTGGTCTAAATATAATTCCCAAAAGCGTATTTTTTAGCCCAAATGTCCCTTTAGTGAATAGTACTTCTACCGTAACCATGCTAATATAGTTCCTCCTATAGTATCATAGCTAATATATTTCCTCCTACAGTACCCTCCACCACTACAGTGTCACCGCTACTACTATTCCCCTGCTACTATAGTACCCTTCTACAATTCCCCTACTATATAAAATTGGGATGAGTAAAATGGTATTTGATTCCCTAGTAGGAAAATTGGACGGGAAATATTTTTTTTTATGTTCATTTTCATAAGGATGAGGAATTAGTTTATGAGAATGAATAATAACATAAGAATATATACTTAAATTTCTAGTAGAGTTTCACCCTTTAATAAATTTCAACCACAAACTCATATTTTCTCCAAACGATGACTATTCGTGATGACGTGGTCACAACTAAAGCCCTAGAATCAATTTTTAGATAATCTAATAATCCATAAAAGATGAACTATATATTCCCCCTTCTGTAGACATTATCCAAAACCAAAATGGTTAATACGATATTAGATAATCCCCATAGAGGGTAATCCTTTATAGAAATAAGAATTACTCTTAATCTCCAAAATTAAACAACCAATCCCCAAAGTTCTGCAAAGACCATTCAATACACAATTGTCCTTAAAATCTTTCAAAATATTCCAAACATAGATTGAAACCCAAAACTGAGAAGAATTTAATCGCATAGTCTTTCATAATAAATCATTAAATTTATATCCAAATAACATTGACTACTCATAAAGTCACATAATGAAGTTTAATTATCCAATTCACATATTATCAATGATAGTTAAATCACTTCCATAAATAAATAAAATTTCCTTATGTCCACTATAAAAAAATATTCTTCCAAAATACAATTTCAACCATTACTCCACAAATGAAATTCTATAGTATTCTATTTTCCTTAGGCATATAGTATTCTAAAAAGAGAAAACGTCTTACAAAATAACATTTATATATTAATCACCAAATCATTTTCCTACACTAAGGATATAAATTTGATAAAACATAGCTTCCAAAAATCAACTTATTCTTGATTCATAAAATCATTTATCGTAAAAGAATAAGTTATACTAACTAGGGACTTCACATAGGCCACTGCTAGGTGATGCACCCGTGTCCCCCTTCAATAGTTGGTTTGATTCCTATGGCCTTTCTGGATACAATGGGTTTTCACCAATCATATGGGTTTTCCTTTTCTAAAAACCATATCATTCTTATAACATTCTAAAAAATAAGATAATTTCCCAAAACATTTCCACAACCAACTTTATCCCCAATGGTCATCTAATACCTTTCATTTTGCATCCCAAAATTTAATAACCATTAATCACCTCAAAACAAAAGTTTATATGAACCCCTAAGACTACCCATTATGTCCAGAGAAGAAAATATAATTCCCACTTGAATAAAATTTTCACATATCAAGCATCAGGGATACACATATTATAAAAATTCTTCACAATGTAATCCCATCATCAAAAGAAAATTAATAATTTAAAATTTTCATCACCCTACAAGATACTATAACTCTTGAATGCCTTATATATAGACTTCTTACTCATTCAGCACTCTCCATATTCCATTAACTATGAATTTCAACATTACATCTTAATATGTCATTCTTACAGATCGAATATCCTCATTATTTATAAATATCAATTCAATGATGCTTCTTTCTTTATGAATTAGAAAATAAATCATACCTTTAATCCATATATTATGTTCTTTAGAATGTTCCCTTTTTCTCTTCAGCATGTTGTTATACATTCAAAAAGTAAATGTTCGCTCCACTTCTATAATTTCAATTTTCGATTAAATTGGAAATGTTGAGATCTTGAAATCATATAAAAAATATCCCATGACACATAATTTTTTTTATAAATGAGTAGGTGTTAGATAGCTCAAACAATTTTGTATTGGTGATTTGAAAACTAAAGAAGCTGTCAAAATCAATCGAATGGGCCTTTTATATAATAGTGATGATCATATCATTGGGGAGGGATAAGAAGGTTGTGCAAAATATCATTAATTCCATCTTAAAAAAAGATCCTTAATATTTTGAAAAGAATCAAATCCTAATCATGAAACAAAATATTAAAATAAAAAATCATCTATAGTTTAAAGATTACATAAAAACTTTTATATTACTCTAATTCATCATACTTTTTATATCTCCATTGTTTTGGTTTTTATCAAAACAACCTATTTTACCATAACCTTCCAAAATATTCCATATGATAATAACCCTCTTGGTTATATGGGATCCTTTACCTATTCCTAGATGACACCATAACCTCTAAAGATATCTAAACCTACATTTGATACAAAATATAAAGCCCCATCCTTAAACATTACATAATCTTGAATTAATTTAATAATTCACATTGAGGATATTTTCTAGTATAGTGCTTTATATAATCAGTTCATAACTTATACATAACAACTTGAATATTATATGTAGAAACGTTTAATCAGTATCCATTTTATCATAAAATAAATACTCATAAAAGAGAAGAAACATGTTTAGTTTGATGTTTTAAACAACATGGATTTTTTTTGAACCCATCCCTAGACATATTCCACTTTATGTCCTATGAAAAACATTTCAAAAACTTTGGATGAGCATAGACATATCCGTAAGGGATACACAAATAAGGACAACTATCAGTTTTTTAAAACTACATGTAAACTATGATTACTTTATCATAAGTAATAATTTTCACCTTTATGAATTAGTAAATACTCTTCACTAAATAAAATCTCATTGCTTGCCTTTTTTAACCAAATTATTTCCATAAAACCCATTGAAAAAACGTATATCATATAAAGGTAACTTGGGATATAAACATACTTAAATGGAATAACCATACGGTCGACTTCCACACATATAACCAAATGTAATATCCATATGGCTGACTTCCATACCCAATGCATTGGAGGTTTAAATTAACCACGCATCCTTGGTTTATCATGGAACCACCTGTCATTTAGTTTATCACGTAATCACCTATAAAATTTCCAAGTACCGTTATATAATCATCACACATAAAATATGGAAAATATCAACATTTCAATCCTAAAATTTTATTTTCAATAATAAGAAGTAATTTCAAGATATTGAAATAGTAAATTCATTTTAAAAAACATTTCCAATAGAAATATATTTAAAAAGGGTATATGGTATTGATTTTAAATTTTAAATCATCATGTCTTATTATGGAATCCCATAATCAATAAATGCTCGCAGTGGCCGAAAGGTTTTCGTCGCTGAATATGTTAAAAATAAACAATATCTCCTTTGTTTAGTAAAACACTTTTAAACATTTCCAAGTCATGTATAAATAAAAAATATGCCTTAATGAATGAAGATTGAGACAAAGCCCCTTACCTTGATTCTAAATCATCATGTATGTTCCTTGTTCTTCATAAATAATAAACATAAGTTAATTACTACTTTCTTATGAACATTTTTAAATTTTGTTATTCCTATTATATCACTTATTACATTTCTATTACATTCATATAATTATTCATGTTCATATTTGTCATTTTGTCAATGTTCGATACATGAGTCAAAATTGAACTTGTTATAATTTCAAATTATTCAGGTGCTCAAAAGTAAATTCTATCCAGAATTTTATTCATATATATATATCCTGTATATATGTATTCGTAATATTCCATAACATTTGGAGATATGAAATTAAAAGCATTATTCATGGAGACGCTAAGTCGTACGTACGCATGAACACTAATTTCATTTCTATTTCCAATTTAATGGAAGGAAGACATGATGATACAAAGGTATATTATATTTATATTATAATATTATATTTTATAGATGTTACATAATTTCATTAATTCTATCCTTTAGAGGTTTCATTTATGTCATCAAGGAGTCATATCACATTGAGGGGGCGGTACTCATCACCACCTCGTATGAAATTATCGTATTTATACAACATGAAAAGAAAAAATTTATGTTCTCAATAATAATTAAATAATAATAGAGAGAAAATAAATATCATAAATATCATTTATAATTATAGTTACATTATAATGGGTGCTATAAGAGGTGGAGGGATAATATTTAATAGTCATCATTTCATTAAGCAGTAGTTTGTTGTCTAGAGAAACAATATTTTCTATACAGATTAGATGTGGTGTGTGTAAGTTTAGATCGAATAATTCTCATAAAAACCATTTATATTATAGATAATGTATTTTTTATGTAAAAATAATAATATTAATATCGTAGGGAGTGGAGAAACTAATATAATGGAAAGGAACATGAGATTAGATGTTACCTCAAATCGGGTAACATCATTAGAATTGATCAAAAGGAATCTCTTGAATTTCCTTATTACTATGGGATGTATTCTAGGAAGAAGGGAGTTATTTTGGGAGCTTATATGGTCAGATATTTGATGATATAATTGTTCTTGAGAGTTGTGAGTAAGGGTTAGAGGTGGTGTCCTTTTATAAGTTGGAGGAGTGGAACTTTAGGAATGTTTGAAAGTATCTTTTTATTATTAATTAATTTTTGAATTCTAATAACACCAAAGTGATATATTTCAAAGATATGATGAGGATGGGTAAAATTCCTTTCATACAATGGGTTGTAGAAAAGGTTAGTCACAAACATAAACTTATCTTTTTGCTTTAACCCATAGTAAACTAATTTAACTTTTACCATGTCTTCTGGTATATTCAAAATAAACTGTTACCGTAGTTTCTATAAAATGATAAGAAACCCCAAAAATGGATTAGTAATATAATTTTTAACATATTATATTCCAGAGGGACTAATATTAGATTTTTAGGACTGTTATATCATTTAATAAAATAGTATTTATTTTAAAAAACTCATTTGTGTCAATTTTTATACTATTCATATCATGACTTTTTAAAAATTCATAACAACATGATTTTTAAAAAACCATAATTAATGAAAATATAACAAGTCATAACTATCCCTAAATTTTTTTTATGGTATAATATGTTTCAAAATAAATTTATTTCATTTTTATAATCTCAATTTTTTAAAACATTCTTTAATATGGTAATCACAACATCACCATTGTGTCGTAAATAAATTTATTTATTTGATGTCTAGAAATTATAAGAAAAATACCATGATGAAGGAAATTTTTTTATCTTAATAATTACTATTTATGGTAGAATATAACACTTTTATAACCCCATATAATAATTTTTTTATTATATATACATGTTTATGTTATATTTTCCTTAACATTAAATTACAAGTAATTAAATGTCATTTTACACACATGTGGCTCCATGGGGTCCTAAAATTGAACCATGGATGCCCATGGTTGGAAATATCTCATCCAATAGGTTTAAAACATGGTTTATGATAATTTAATATTTTTTAATATTTTTACCCTTATTTACAAGATTTTCTCTTTAACCATGGTAAATAAAATATTTACCAAAGTTACAATTCATAGAGTATAAAAATTAAATCTACCTATTTACAAAATTTGGACCTACAGATTCAAAAGATGGTATCCATTTTTTCAATTTCAAAACACAAAAGATGTAGAAATTAATTTAAAATTAATTCATGATGTCAAAACCAAAAAAAATGTGTTTTTAAGAAATAAAAACTACAGAAACATTGACAAGTGTTTATGGCCAATTTCAAAGTGAAATTACATAAAATTTCCACAATTGGATTAAATGATAAAAATATAATCTAATTAAAGTTTAAAACCATTTAAAGGTATAATGAAATTATATAAATATATTAGGTGAAAAGATAGTTTTGACTTAAAATGTAGTATTTTTACTATTTATTAAAAATGAACATTATGGGAAAAAAATACCAAAAATTTACCCAAAGTAAATTTCGATGTCTTCTTCTAAAGAATATGTTTATTTTTTTAAAATGGATTATATCAAAGTGAAAAAACTATATTGAAAATGGGTTATCCATCAAAAGGTGGTAAATCGACCTTTTAAAATTATTAGAGTATTTCATGCTTAAAATTTGATTCATTCTCATTTTAAGCCTCTAAAAATTATTGGATTAATGTAAAGAAATTAAAAAACATGTGTAATCATAATGTAGTATGTTATGTTAATTCCCAGCAATACAACGGTTATGCATTAACTACTATTTAAAAGAATATTATTTTTATATTATCTATCGGTATAACTCAAAGTTCTCTGCAACATAAGATTTCAAAGAAACGCATTCTTGTGTGTTGAGTATGATATCAAACAAAGTGTCCTATTTAACAAAAAATTATTATCTTATTCAAAAATATTAATAGAAATTAAAAAGTATAATTCTATAAATACCTGGGTCATTACATCCTTCCCCCCATTTGGAAATTTCATCCCACCTATTTTAAAATAGGGCCTCGAAACTTCATTGAAAGTCCGACATTGGAAAAATAGACAATAAAAATATTTCTTTGAAAGAAAGAAATATAATTTCAAAGATCACCTAATATAACATAAACATGGGTTCTATTTCAGAAAACATGTATATAGAGGATAAAAAATCATCATGTTCTGATAGAGAGTAATAGAATACCAGATCAAATGAAAGTTAACTACTAGAAAACATAAACATGGGATGAGTTAAATTAACTTTGATTCCCTACTAATAAAATTTAAAAGAGAAGGTTTTTTCAGTTCCTTCTAAAAATGTTGAGGAATTTATTTATAATAATGACTAAGAACATATGTAAATGTTCTTACATTTCATGTAGAGTTTCAACCATTAATAAATTTAAAACAAAATATCATATTTTCTCCAAACTATGAGTATTCAGGATGACAGGGTCACACCTAAAGTGCTAGAATAAACTTCTAGAGAATCATATAATCCATAAAAGATGAACTATATTTTTACCCTGTCTTTAGACATTAACCAAAACCATAATGGTTAATACAAGATTAAATAATCCCAAAAAAAGGATAATCCTTTATAGAAATAAATACTACTATTAATGTCCAAATTAAACAAACAAAACCCAAAGTTCAACAAAGACCATTCAATAAACAATTTCCCTTAAAATAAATCTATTAAATTAAAACTAATATTGAAACCCAAAACATAAAATAATTTAATCACATAGTATTCCACATTAAATCATAACATTTATCTCCAAATATTATCAACTAGTCTAAAAGTCTCATACTAAAGTTTAATTAACAAAATCACATATTCTCTATAATAGGTTAATCATTTCCATAAATATCCCAAATCATCATATGTCCATAATAAAAACATAGATTCTTCCCAAATAAAATTTCATCAATTACTCCCCAAATAAAATCCCATTGTATTCTATATTCGTTAGCCATATAGTGTTCCCAAAAGAGGGAATGTCTTCCAAAATAACCTTAATCACTTAATCAGCAAATCTTATTCCTACACAAAGGATATCCATTTGTAAAACATAAGCTCCCAAAATCAACTAATTATTGATTCATAAAATAATCTAACTAAAAATAATAATATATATTAAGCATTTACTTCACGTAGGCTAGTGGTAGGCGATGTGACTTTATCACCCTTTGGTTGAGGGTTCTATTCCTATGGCCTTGCCGGATATGATGGATTGTCACCCATCCAACTAGTTGTCATTTTTCTAAAACCATATCATTCATATAAAATTATCAAAAATTATATACTTTGTCCAAAAATTACAATAACTTGCTTTATCATCAACAGATATCTAATACCATTCATTTTGCATCCTAAAATATAATAGCCATTAATCACCTCAATAAAAAAGTTCATATGAAACCTTAAGGATATCCATTACCTCCATACAAGAAAAGGTAATTCTTCCTTGAACAAAATATTCACATATCAAACCTCAGGGTTACAATTATTAGAAAAATTATTCCCAAAGTAATAACATCATCAAAAGAGCATTAATAATTTTTATCATTTCATTATCATACAACATACCATAACTCATGAATAGTTTATATGTATACATCTTACTCATTCAACACTCTCCATAATCCATTATCTATGAATTTACACCTTATTTCTTAATACATCATTCCTATTGATCGAATAACCTCATCTTTTATATATATCAATACAAATATGCTTCATTATTTATCGATATGAAAATAAACCATACCTTGATTCTAGATATCACGATCTTCAGGATGTTCTTTTCTCTTTCAGTATGTTTTCATACTTTCAAAATGTAAACATTCTCTCTACATCTTTAATTTCACTTTTTGATATAATTGAAAATTTAGAGATCATAAAATCATATGAAAAAAATACCATGACCCATAAAAAAAATTTTATAAATGATTTGGTGTTGGATAGATCAAACAATTTCGTAGAGGTAATTTGAATTCTCAAGAAGCTGTCAAAATCATTCGAATGAGATTTTTCCATAACAGTGATAATTAAATTGTCAGGGAGGGATAATAGGGTTGTGTTAGATCTCTTTCCCTCCATATCAAAAAATTAGCCTTAATCTACCAAAAATAATCAAAACATATACATGAAATGAAATATTATAATAAAAAATCTTTTATAGGTTAAAGATAACATAAAAAATTATATTACTTTAATCCATCATCTTCCTAACATATCCATTATTCAGGTTTTTATCCAAAAAAACCTACTTGACCATGAACATCCAAATATACCATATTATAATAACCCTCGTGTTTATATGGGATCATTTACCTACACCTAGATAAAACCCAAACCTCTAAAGTTATCTAAATTGACCTCTGACATGAAGGCCCCATCTTGAAACATTACATAATCTTTAATTAAGTTATTAATTCAAATTTAGGATCCTTTCTGGTTTGGAGATTTAGAGGAATAGTTCATAACTTATACATAATATCTTGAATACTTCTTGTAGAAACTTCTACTCATTATCCATTTTTATCATAAATTAAAAACTCTTAATAGAAAAGAAACATGTTTAGTTACATGTTTTAAACAACATGACTTTTCTTTCAACCCATACTCGACCCTATTCAACTTTAACCCTAGTGAAAAAACATTTCAAAAACATAGTATGAGCCTAAAAATCTCTCTAATGGATACACGATGAAAAAAAATTGTTACTTTTTCAAAACAACACATAAACCATGATTACTTTATCATAAGTATTACATTTTACCTTTATGAAGTAGTAAATAATCTTCACTGAATAAAAGGTAATTTCTTATCCCTTTTTAACAAAAATATGACCATAAAACCCATAGAAGACAATTCATAGCATATAAAGGTAACTTGGGACGTAAACATACTTGAATATAATGACTATATGGTCAATTTCCAAACATATCACTAAATGGAATAGACATATGAACAACTTCCATAACAAATTAATTACAGCTTATAACATAACCACTCATCCTCAGTTTATCATGGAACCACCCATCATTTTTTTATCACATAACCACTTGTCAAATTTCCAAGTACCATTATATAATCATTACACATAAATTAGTGCAAATATCAACCTTTCAATCATGAAATTTCATTTGCAATCACAAGAAATAATTTCAAGATATATAAATACTTAATCCATTTTTAAAACCATTTTCATTACCAAAATATTTAAAAAGGATATATGGTGTTTATTTTCCATTTTAAACATCATGTCTTGTTAAAGAAGCCAAATATAAAAAATTCTTGTCGTGGTGGAAAGGGTGTTGTCGTAGTATACGTTAAAAAGAAACATTACCTTTATTATTTAGTAAAACACTACCTTGAGAAAATATTCCCTTTGAATGAAATTAAAAGTCAAATGGGTTTATACACCGTATAAAAGAAAGTCGTGTATAATTCAATATATTTTTCAATGAAAGGATATTGAGACGAACTCCCTTACCTTGAGTCTGAATCATCATGTATGCTACTGGTTTTTCTTAAATAATAGATATAAGTAAATTTATACTTGATTCATAACCTTTTTCAAGTTTATTATTCCTTTTATATCACTTATTACCATGCTATAACAATAATATAATTATTCATATTCATATCGGTTTTTTGTCGAAGTTCGTTACATGAGTAAAAAATGAACATGTTATAATTACAAATTGTCCATGTGGTCAAGATTACATTATCTCCATAATTTTATTCACACATTTATATATATATCCTATATATCTAGTATTTATGTATTTATAATATTCTATAACTTTTGAAGATAATAAATGAAATGCACTTTTCATGGAGACTGTAAATTGTACGAACTCATGAAAGCTACTTTCATTTCTATAACATATTTAATAGAAGGAAAACATAATGATACATAGGTATATTATAATTCAGGTATAATATCATATTTTATATATGATACATAGTTTTCTTAACACCATCCTTTATACGTTCCATGTATGGCATGAATGAGTCAAATAACATTGTGGGGGTGGTAGTCTGCACTTCCTTAAATGGAATTATTATATTTATACAACCTCAAAAGCATAAATTTATGTTAAAAATGATAATTAAAGAAAAATATAGAAAAAATAAATATCATAAATATTATATATAATTATAGTGTTATCATATTGGCCACCAAAATAGGTGGTAGGAGAATATTGAACAATCATCGTTTTGTGAGGCAGTAGTTCATCGTCCACAAATTCATAATGTTCTATATCCATAAGACGGATGTTTGTGAAAGTGTTTTTAAAAAACATCTCATAAAAATAACCTAATATATTGAGGATACTTGTTATTTATGTAAACAAATAATAATAAGAGCATAGTGATTCAATAATGGAAAATAAAGGAACTGAACTTGAGAGAAGATGTTACCTCAAATCGGGTAACATCTTTTGTTTTGAGAAAATAGAATCTCTTGAATTACCTTATGCCTAGGGAAAGTATTCTAAGAGTTATTGAGGGATGTGTTGGACTCCTCTTTTATTAATCATGTTTTAATGATCACAAATATTATTCAACCTAGATAACTCCTATAAATTATATCCAATCAGGTGTATTTATGTTTAAAGTTATCTCATGATTTAAGAAGAGCCATGAAAGATCTTATTGCTCTACATTCCGTTTACCAACATTGTACTATCTTTGATCTACTCTAATAATACATTCTTTGACAAACGCTTAAGTCAAATTCTTTCTATTATCATCATTAATTAAGTGTGAATACATTTACTTTAAAAAGTCTAAGACACCATGAAGCTAGACATCGCAAAGCTGGACACCGTGAAGCCAGACAACATGAAGCCTAAAACCGTGAAGCAGAAACCGTGAAGCAAACACTGTGAACAAGACACCATGAAGAAGACATTGTGAAGAAGACACTGTGACTGTGAGACACCGTGACTGTGAGACACTGTGACCATTTGACAGTGTGACACTCTGACACCATTATCATTCTTGACACCCTGTGAAGGATACATCGTTTCCATGACTTATCGTGACACCATTTCTAAACTATTTTGTCATCATTCAATTTAATTTTTTATGGTCATATTTGATGATTTTAATGCACTCAAATAGTTAATGTTTTTTTCTAGACATATCATCTGACAGTAAGAGGTACGAGGTGAAAAATACATGCAACCTGTCAGCTCCAACACCTTCATTCCATGTTAAAAGCGAAGTGTGGCCAAGAATCATTATGCGCAATACAGAAACAAAAAGCAAGGTCGTGAGCATGATAATGAATAAGATACTTAGAGGAAGTATCAAATGAAAGGCACACCACATGAAACTCTAAAATGATGAACACACTAAGCATATTTGATGCTTAAAGAAAATGTTCACTCTGTTGATCCTCAAGAAGAATACAAGCTGAATCGCGACACTCTGTTTTTCACACAAAATCCAGAAAAGGACTCAAATCATTATTTTCTGCAATCCAAAGGAGTCTAGAGCAGCATTGACATCACAGAAGAGCATTCTAAACTCATCTCTATATTCTTTCTCTACTGTGATCATTCTTTTCCTTACATTACGAGCAGTGTGTTCTTCTATTTATTTGGACACACACTGTCTCCTAAGTTAAACTGGTGGATACTGAAATACTCATACCAAACTCTTTATACCTTTGTGTATACCACAAAGAACTTTGGTAGAGGGCAGAGGACCTGGACAGCCTGTGTGTTGTTGTCACTGCTTTCCCACGTAGAACTGTGGTAGAGGTCTGAGGACCTGGACAGTCTGAGTACTGTTGTAAACCCCAATCCATGGTGTGGATCAATGATTTATATAAAATGTTTGAGATGACTAAGTCTCACCTTGAGACAAAACCTCTTGTTTAAAACATTTGTGCATATTATTTAGTTTAAACTATTTTTAATATTTCACTTCTAATTACTTTCAAATTCAAATCTGTTTTAATGTAACTCTAATAGATGAACTAGCAAGTGTTTGTAATTATTGTGAACTAGTAAGTTAGTTTCAAAAGCTAACATAATACTTAGATTTAGTAAACTGAGAAATAATCAATCTTTGAGAGACTAATTGAACACTTACAATCTTAATAAATTCACTAAAATTTAACTTGTTTTGTGAATTGGGGGATTTCAACATAAATATTTTAAGCAGAAATTATTAAAAGGAACTCAATTAACCCCCCTCTTGAGTATCCACACCGACCAACATTTGGTATTAGAGGCTATTTATTGGGACTCTGTGTAATATTATTCAATTTTGATTTTAGTTGTATCTTAAAGATCTTAAATTTTGGTTATTTCTAAATCATTATCTTTTTAAATACATTTGCTAAAATCTAATTATTGATAACAAATTAGAAGGTGTAGCTACCAACAGGACAACCTTCTTTAATGGTGTCAATTATGAGGAATGGAAACAAAAAATGAAAATTCATTTAGGGAAAATGGGATTTGACATTTGGACTGCTATAGTGACTCAGTATAAGATTCCAGAAACCATTAGAATTACTTGGGATGAACCTACGAAAGTTGCTTACAAAAAAAATTGTAATGTAATGAATGCCCTATTTTGTGTTTTAGGAGATGAGTAATTTAATCAAATATACTCTTATAAGATTGCTTATGAAATATGGGATACTCTGGATGTTTCCAATGAGGGAACATACAATGTTAAGGAAATGAGACTAAATATATACACAATTATGTATGATAATTTTAAAATGAAATCTGATGAATCTCTTTTAGATATGTATTTTAGGTTTAATGAGATAGTAAATACAATGAGCTCACTGGAAAATGCTTTTCCAACAAAGGAGAAAATCATAAGGATAATGAGATGCCTACCAAAAAATGGAGAGGAATCTCTGTCTCTATACGAGAATCATGTGACATTGGCAAGCTACCTGTCAAGGAGAGGGTTGGAAAATTGATGATGTATGAAGAAGAGATGAAGGTAAACAAATAAGAATATGACAAACCTAAGAAGAAGTTAATGGAATTTAAGTCTATTGTCTCAAAGACCAAGGACAAGGAGAAAGGTAACATAACTATTGAAATCTCAACAAGTGATGGTTCTGACTTAGAAAATGATGAAGAGATAGCTCATATAGTGATGATATTCAAGAAATTCTATATAATGAAGAAATTTTTTCAGAAAATCAAATTATAAGGGTATGTATGACCAATAATGTAATTGTAAGAGTTATTGGAAGAAAGATGATAAAAATGATGAGATAGTCTATTATGAATGTAAAAAGAAAGGACATGTTACAACTAACTATCCAAAATTGATGTTTAAGAAGAAATAGGATTATAAGGAAAAAAATATAAGAATGTTATGAAGGTAACATGGAGTGATTTAGAAGACATCTCCAGTGGATCTGAAGCTTCTGATTCAACAGAAAAGCATCATGACAACTCGAATAATGATGATAATATGTCTAAAGCTGAATTATTTTAATACTGTAATATTTTATAAGATACTTGTAATGAGCTAAAAGATCATTATAAATCATTAAAGAACAGTATGCCTTGACTGGTACTCTTATATTTGATCTTAATATAGAAATGGAAAAGAATTCTCAACTGCTAAAGGAGATTACTATACATAAATTATCTAAATAGAAACTTAGAAAAGACTAAAAGAATTTCAAAAATTAAAAGAATACTCTCACCCAAATGCTTAGAAACAAGTTTCACCAAAGTATACTACTGGTTTTAGATACCAACCTCGACAGAGACAGATTGGTAAGAATAAATTTATTCCAAAATTTGGAAAGTATGCTGCTAGTTCAAGTTCTGTAAATTCTTAAAATTCATCTAGCTATTCAAATTCTAATAGACCAAATAACGTTTATTTATCCACATATTTTGAATCTTTTAATTATAGGAATTCCATTAGACAAATATGGGTGCCTAATGTTTTACTTGCTAACCTTTCTGGACCCAAGAAAATTTGGGTACCAAAATAATCATCTGTCTAAATCTGTTTTGTATGAAACATGCTTAAAATGTTCTTGCAGGAATATATGGTACTTGGACAGTTGATGTTCAAGGCATATTATAGGAGACTACTCATTCTTCAAGAGCTCAATCAATGTTTATAGAGGACATGCCACCTTTGGGGATAACTCAAAAGGAAGAATCATCGGCTTAGGCCAGATTAGTAACGCTGATTCAATTTTAATTTCAAAAGTACTTTTGGTTGATGGATTAAAATACAACTTGTTATGTATTTCTCATATGTGTGATGATGGTTTCAATATAAAATTTGAAAATGATTCATGTAATGTTTTTAATTCTAATTTTTTTTGGTATTTACTGCATTATGAAATTAAAATTTATATGTTGTAGATTTAAATTCATTAACTAAACAAAATATCACTTGTTTAAATGATTTTTATAAAGAATCATTGCTATGGAACAAAATTCTAGGACACTGCAATGTGCACTCACTTAGAAAATCAAATAGGAAAGGTTTCATTAGAAACTTACCTAAACTAGATTTCTTATTTAATAAACTGTGTATTCCTTGTCAAAAGGGAAAACAACAAAAAGTTTCTTTCAAATCAAGGAAATAAGTATCTACTTCTCAACCTCTCGAGTTGGTTCACATGGATTTGTTGGGACATTCAATAGTTTCATGTCTAAATGAGAAGCACTATCTTTATGTTCTTGTAGATGATTTTTCTAGGTACATTTGGGTATACTTTCTTGGTCACAAAAGTGAAGCTTGTTCTTATTTTATAAAATATTAAAAGTCTGTAGAAAAGAATAGTAGACTTAGGATCAAGACCTTGAGAAGTGATCATGGCCGAGAGTTTGAAAATCAGGAGTTTGAATCTTATTGCTCAGAAAATGGCTATAGTCATAACTTCTCTGTTCTTAGAACACCTCAACAGAATGGTGTAGTTGAAAGAAGAAATAGGACTCTTCAAGAGATTTCTATGATGATGCTCAATGAATATGATGTGCCAATTTACTTTTTGTTGAAGTTATTAATACAGCTTGTTACATTATCAATATAATCTTGATTAGACCAATTCTAAAAAAGACTCCTTATGAGCATTGGAAGAATAGGAAGCCTAAGGTTAATTACTTTATAATTTTTTTTGTAAATATATTATCCTTAACACTAAATATAATCTTGAAAACATTTCCTCCAAAAGTCATGCAGGAATATTTCTAGGTTACTAAATCTCGAGTAAAGCCTATAGGCTATTCAATAAGAGAACCAAATGTGTGAAAGAATCAGAACACATCAAATTTGATGAAACTGTTCCACATGATCGAAAACCCCTCTTGAAAATCATGAAGAACCCTTAAAACCCATCCTTTAGATGCTGTAGTAAGAGATTTAGACCAACTAGGACCCTTAAAAACAATCCTTTAGATGTTGTAGTAAGAGATTTAGATAGAGGGACACAAACTAGAGATTCTTTGAGAAACCAAGTTGAACATCAAGCTTTTATTTCATATATTGAACCTAAAAATATCAATAATGCAATAAATGATGGATTTTGGGAGATTGATATGCAAGAATAATTGAATAAATTTGAAAGAAACAAAGTTTGGGAATTAGTAGATAGATCTATGAACACTTTGACCATAGGAACTAAATGGGTTTTTAGGAATAAAGCTGATGAAGCTGGTAACATTGTCAGAAAAAAGGCTAGACTAGTTTCACAAGGCTATAGTCAAGTAGAAGGAATTGACTATGTGGAGACCTTTGCACCATTAGCCAGACATATAGCCATCAAAATCCCGCTTGTCTATGCTGCACATTTGAATTTCAAACTATATCAAATGGATGTTAAGAGTTCATTCTTAAATGGGTATATAGATGAGGATTTTTTTGTTGAACAACCCAATGTATTTACAGAACCCATTTCCCAAATCATATTTTTAAACTATGAAAAGCCTTATATGGTTTGAAGTAAGCTCCACGAGCTTGCTATGACAGATTGAGTACTTTTCTTATTTCCAATGGTTTTACAATGTGAATAGATGATCCTACCCTTTTTATAAAATGAATGTATAATTATGGTTTAGATGTTCAAATCTATGTAGATGACATTATTTTTTGATCTTTGAAGAAATATTTATGTGTTGATTTTTATAAAATGATGCAAAGTGAATTTGAAATGAGTTTAAAGCGAGAAATCAATTATTTTCTTGGATTTCATGTTTTTCAAAATTAAAAATGGAATTATTTTAAATAAAAGTATTTATACAAAGTATCTTATAAAATTTTTTTGATTGGACAACACTAAACGTAGTGACACTCCCATAAGTACCACTTGTAATTTGGATCTTGATGAAGATGGAAAATCTATTGATCAGACCAATTATAGAGGAATGATTGGAAGTTTACTCTACTTAACGGCTTGACGTCCTGAAATTATGTTTAGTGTGTGTATGTGTTCTCATTTTCAAGAAAACCCAAAGGAATCTCATTTTAATGCTGTAATGAGAATTTCCAAATACATCAAGCATACACTCAATATAGGACTATTTTATCCTAAAGGAAAATCATTTGAATTAGTTAGTTATTCTGATGTGGACTTCGATGGCTGAAGGTTAGATAGAAAATGAACCTCTGGAACATTTCACCATTTAGGCAAGTCACTAGTATCATTGTGTAGTAAGAATTTTTTTTTCATTATCTATTGTTAAAGCTGAATACATAGTTGCTGGGTATTGTTGTGCAAAAATTTTGTGGATTAAACACACATTACTAGATTATGAATATCAATTCAGACATGTACCTATAAATTGTGACAACACAAGTGTTATTAACATATCAAAGAATCATGTTTCACATTCTAGGACAAAGCACATTGATGTAAGACATCACTTTTTGAGAGGTCATTATCAAAAAGGTGATATCATGTTGGAATTCCTTGGTACAGAATATCAACTTGTTGATATATTCACCAAACCATTAAATTTAGAGAGAATACACTGTGTCATACCTGAACTAGGAATGATAAATATCAATCTGATACCATAATTGATAATGTTTTAGGTCTTACAGTTTGATATCTTACTGTGTTATACTTTGCTATTTCATACTTACGATTTCTCAGTTACTGTCTCTCACGTTTACTGTCTCGCCGTAAAGTTTTATGTTTACAGTCTCACCATTAGTATTTTGTACATATTGTTTGATGTTTACTATCTCGTCGTAACACACACTGAGAAGTTCGTTCATGGTCTCACAGTAAAGCTTATTTATTGTCTCACAGTAATGAACAGACACAATCTCACTGTAAAAATTATTTTTTTTGTAAAAAAAACATATCGCGGTAATTATTCTTTTCAGCATTTTATTTTCCTCTGTTTTTATTTTTTCGACGTTTAGTATTCCTATATGATGAAACAAATGAAGTATCACTCGATTCTTAACATGAGGTTTCTTCTAAATATTCCTTTCAAACCCTTCTTCATCCCTACAACCCTTTTCTTGCTCGAACCATCTGTGAATGCTAAGAATGAAACATCTGTCATCATCGACACCAGAGAAGCACAGCTCGAAGAAGAAGAATATTTCACCTAATCTAACACCCGAAGGACCTTTAAATCTGAATCTGGTAAACCTAATTGTTGTACCTGAGAAAGATATTTCCACCAAATGGCTTCTATCTAGTAATTCTCTGGTATTTATAGTTTTAGAATAGAAAGTATGATTAGAGTGGTTCTCAAAGGAAGATAGACCCATCTCCCCTAGGTTAGTGGCTCAGTTTTACCAGTACGTTCAATTCTTTTTTGATTCTAGTGATAGTTATGTTTTAAGAAGATGGGTCATTGGCTAGAGATGATCATTCTCTTCGAGGTTATGGGTTTCATGCCTTAGGATACCTTATGAAGGCATCTGTGAGGATTATCAGAGAGGACCTCCTCCTTCAACTGATTTCATTGATTTAGAAGATGCCCTGAAAACCTTAACTAGAAATGGCTCCCAAAGGAGGGCCATTGTACTGAATTAAATGGAGAATCCAGGCTTTTGTTTACATTTATACAGAATTTGGATCGTCTCAAAAAAAGTGATTTTTCTATTTTCAAATATCAAGATGTTATTCTGATTTACCTTATGAAAAATGGGCATAAGATCAACCTATGAAAGTATATCATACACCATATGTGTGAGTTGATCAATGTCACATCCAAGTCAACTTCTTTGTTCTACACTCGGTTAATATCTACCATGCGTTTTGCCAAGGGTATGGTTGGACAAAATTATGAAGTGATTAAACACTATGAGTACTATCTCGTAAAAGCCAATATCAAAATAAAGAAGATAAACTAGAATCCTTGGAAAAAATAATGGGTGGAAGAAAATGATATAATTTATAAGAAATTCAATTCAGTAGATTATCCCTCAAGACCATGATATATTTCTAATCCTGGATTGGTACCAGATGAGATTGTTGAGTATCCTAAAGAAGATGATGAAGAGGCTGAAGTGACACCTAGAGAAGCTGTTATTGTTGAGGAAGACTGGACTACTATTCCTTATGTAGTTCTTGAAGAAGAATTCCCTACTCCTAATGATGTTGTTAATTTAGAAACTCAATCTGAAGATGTAATAGAATTAGTTTCCTAAGAACCTGAAAAGCTTTTCATGGAAGAGCCTATAGTTGAAGAGCCTATAGTGGAAGAGCTACCTATTTTGAAAGAGGTCAATCTTGAGGAACTCCATATAGAACAATCAATTCCTGAAATCATACCTAATGCTAAAGAATGAATGGAGCTAGCTTTTCTGCTGGATAGACAGGAAATGATTGAGGAACTTAGAGCTGAGTCTGTGGAATTAAACTAAGATCCTAATCCTCTCATTCCTAAGAATAAGGCATCAGTTGAGGGGGAGAAAACCCCAAATATTGAGTCTATTGAAGCTGCACATCCAACTAAGTCAATTCCTGTAGACGCTCAGTATAAATTTCCTAGTTTTTATGATGTGGATGTCTCTTAGCAGGTTACATCAACCAGACATGATATTTCATCTCTATTATAGTTGAAATCAGTCTCCAGTATTTCTTCTGAGAAGGAACCTGAGCCTGTACCAGTTCCTACTCGTGAACCCTTGTTTGAACATCCATCCTTTGTGGGTAAAGATGATATGAAGGAATTTGGTGCTACCCTCTTATCTGGAGTTGAGAAACTCATGAATACCCAAGCACGTCCTGTGAAAAATTTATGTGAGAGAGATGCCTCACTATTATTGGACAAAATTATTTGGAAAATACATCCTAATATGCTCCATGAGTTTCATGAAGTAAGAGTTGAAAATGTGATGCTCAGTAATGAAGGGAAGACCCTAAGATGTATGCTTGAAGACATATAGAGAGAGTTGCATTCAAGATCTAAGTCTGTTTCTCCTCCTATAGAAAATGTTGCTCCTTAAACCCCACAGGTTGGTGTGTCTCAGATTAAACCTTATCTTGCATCCTTAGATGAAAAGATCGCTAAAAGGAACAATTTTTTTTTGAAGGAAATGAAAGAGCTAGTTTCCAATCATAACAAACTCACTGATGAGTATACATGGTATATTCAAAAGGTTCTTAATCAACAAAAAGCATTGACTACAGCTGTCAAAGAATATGGTCAATCCTCTAAACCCTCATTGGATAGTGATCTGCTCAGAACTATAGTCAAATAAGAACTTCAGAATGTACTCAATGGCTTCAATAGGACTTCTTTATCAAAAGTTATCATGAACAATGATAGAGTTCTTGACCTAGTGCAAATCCACTCCAAAATTTCTAACGATGATTAGAAAGATGTTGATAAGAAAGTGTATTTCTACTTTAACAGAATCTTCTCCAAGGACGATATGACAAAACATTTCATGTAACTTGTAGAAATTCTGTGGATTCCTCCTGTGACTCATGATTTTAAGACCCAAGTCAAGAATCTCATACAGTTTACTCGATGGTTGTAAATTTTTATGGAGAACAAGTATGATTTTGAGAAATCCATGTAGTATGGAGGAGTGATCATTACAGATTTAATCAAACTTCTAAGGCCCTAACATTATGTCCACAGTAAAACCATTGTTGCTTCAGTGGCTACACCTCTCAGACCTAGGCTGCCTACTTCACCTCTGCCCTAGCCTCAACCACTATGTCTGTTGGCCAAGCAATAAGTCATACCAGGCCTGTCATACTTGATCAACAACTGCCGAGATCTTCTACTGCTCCTACCTTGGCTCCCTCAATCTTTTAAGGCCTTCTTTTACACTCTATATCAACCACCTCACTGCCTTCTACTACCTAGACCTCTACCCTTATGGACTCCTCTTCTGAAACTAAAACTAAAGGCAAAGGGAAGTCCATCCCATGAAGAAGAACAGTGATTACTTTTTTTGATAGGGATTCTTTTGCTTTTATCTCACCCTACTATTTTGTACTAAACCTTGTTTTTTATTAATGGAATGTTTATTTTTTACATCTCTTATTTCTTCTTTTTGATAATCCCAAAAGAGGGAGAAGTTTCTATATGCTAGCCTTTTATCTTTTTTTTATCTCTATTGTTGAATCTAATATACACTTTAACTATATATGATTTGTGATCATCAAAATGGGGAGATTGTTGGACTACTCATGTATTAATCATGTTTTAATGATCTCTAATCTTATTCAAGCTAGTTAAATCGTATAAATTATATCCAATCATGTGTATTTATATTTAAAATTTTCTCATTCTTTAAGAAGATCCATGCAAGATCTTAATTTCTCTACATTTTGTTTACCTAATTTATACTATCTTTGATATACTCTAATAATACCTTCTTTGACAAATGTGTAAGTCTAATCATTTCTATTATCATCATTATTTAAGTCTGAGCAAAGTTACTTTGAAAATTCTAAGACACCGTGAAGTCAGACACCATGAAGCCAGACACTGTGAAGCCAGACACCATGAAGCAGACACCATGAAGTAGACACCATGAACAAGGTATTGTGAAGTTGACATCGTGAAGAAGCCACTATGACCGCGAGACACCATGACCACGAGACACCATGACCGCGAGACACTGTGACCATGAGACACCATGACACTTAGACACCGTGATCAATCTAGACACCTTGTAAAGGAGACACAATTTCCATGACTTACTGTGACACCGTTTCATAAACTATATTTTATTCCTTCAGTTTAATTTCTAATAGTCATATTTGATGATTTTAATGCACTGACATACATAATGTTTCTTTGTAGACATATCATTGGATAGTATGTGGTATGAGGTGTAGAACACATGCATCCTGTCGCTCCAACACATTCATTCTATGTTAAAAGTGAAGTGTGGCCAATAATCATTATGTGTGATACAGAAACTAAAATCAAGTCCATGAGAATGATAATGAAGAATATACTTAGAGGATGTTTCAAAAGAAAGTCACACTGCATGAAACTCAATAATGCTGAACACATGAAGCATATTTGAAGCTTAAATAACATCATCGCTCTGTTGAACTTCACAAATAATATAAGTAGAATCATGACACTCTATTTTCACAAAACTTCCAGAAAAGGACTCAAATATTCATCTTCTCCAATCCAAAGGAATCCAGAGTTGCATTGACATCACACAAGAGCATTCTAAACCCATCTCTATATTCTTGCTCTACTGTTATCATTCTTTTCCTTACATTACGAGCAGTGTGTGTTGTTGTCTGTTTGGAAACACACTGACTCCTAAGCTGAACTGGAGGATACTGAAATTCTCACACCAACTCTTTATACCTCTTTGTATCCCATATAGAACTGTGGTAGAGGTCAGAGGACCTGGACAACCTGTGTGTTGTTGTCACTGCTTTCCCATGTAGAACCGTGGTAGAGGTATGAGGACCTGGAAAGTCTGATTACTGTTGTAAACCGCAATCCAGGGTGTGGATCAATGTTTTATATAAAATTTTTGAGAGGACTATGTCTCATCTTGAGAATGAACCTCTTGGTTAAAACTTATGTGCATCTTATTTTAGTTTAAATTATTTTCAATATTCCGCTGTTAGTTTCATTGAAATTCAAATATTTTTTAAAGTAACTCTGATAGTTGAACTAGAAAGTGTTTGTAATTATTGTGAACCAGTAAGTCAGTTTCAAAAGCTAACTTAATCCTTAGATTAAGTTAACTGAGAACTAATCAATCTTTGAGAAACTAATTGAACACTTGAAATCTTTTTAAATTCATGATAGTTTAAATGTTTTATGAAGAGGGGGATTTAAATATAAATATTTTTAATAGAAATTTTAATTGGAACTCAATTCACCCCCCTCTTGAGTATCCACTCCAACCAACAGGATGTTTATGAGAATAATTGGGAAGAGGTCAGACGATCCAAGGGGGGTTTAGGGGTATTATTAAGGGTTATAAGTAGTTTCCTTTTATAATAGGTAGGAGGGGAACTTTAGGAAAGTTTAGAGGTATTATTTTATTATTAATTGATTTTCGAATTATAGTCACACCAAATTGATATATTTTCAATATCAGACGAGGATGGGTCGAAAACCTCTAAGAAAATGGAATTTATAGAAGTTTAGGTCAGAAAATTAACTTTATCTTTTAGCTTTAACCCCTAGTGAACTTATTTAATTTTTACCATGCCTTCTTATATATTCATAATATATGATTACCATATTTAATATAAAATTATAAGAAACCAAAAAATGGATCATTAAAGACATCTCTTACATCATATATGTCAGTGGGGCGAATCTTACATTTTTAAGACTATTATATCATTAAATAAAATAGTATTTGTTTACAAAAAACTCATTTGTGTCAATTTTTATACTATTCATATCATGACTTTTTAAAAATTCATAAAAACATTATTTTTTCTGAAAAATCATTATTAATGTAAATATAAAAAGTCATACATATCCCTAAAATTCTTGTATGGAATAAAACTTTCCAAAATAAATTTATTTTAAATACAATAATCTCATTTACTTAAAACATTAATTAATAAGGTAATCACTACATCATTATTGTTCCATAAATAATTTTATTTCTTTGATGTCTAGAAACTAAAAATAAAATACCATGATGTATTGAATATTTTCATCGTTATAAGACTATTTATAGTATAAGATATGACTTATATAACTCTATTTGAAAATTGTTTTAGTAAAAGATACATGTTTTGGTTATATTTTCCTTATCATTAATTTAAAAGAAATTAAATGTCATTTTCTCACACAAGTGGCTTCATGGAGTCTTAAATTCGACCCAAGGATGGCCATGGTCGAAAATATGTCATCTAATAGGGTTAGGACATGGGTTAGTGTAATTTAATATTATAGTAATATATTTTTTACCCTTATTTACTAGATTTACCCTTTATCATGGAAGATAAACTATTTACTAATGTTACTATTCATAATGTTGTAGAGGCCAAAAAGTTATTAAGTATTGGAGAAAGTTCTGAAACGAAAAAGCAAAGTCATATTTGGACCCAGAGACTCGTTCTGGAGAGCCCGAAAGTGTTCCACGAAAAAAAGGGTGATGTGCGGGAAAAATGTTGTCCCCCGCAGGAAGTATCAAGACTCGCAAAGAGTCCCGGTGCCGGCGCGAAATAATTTCACGCCCGTGCCCCACGTGGTTGGCCTTTTGTGCCACCACCTCTTTCACACAATTATTTCACGCAGACCTAAACTCCACACTGTTGGATGCATATAAATAGAAGGCGACTCCCTTCCTTTTCAGGACTGAAAAATTCAATCCGCCTCTCGTGCGTGCAATCGGCATTCCACGCGCATGAAATATGGCCTTCAAGAATGGTTCTTTTTCGCACCACTCACCCCGGGGTCCGCCTTTGCATGAGAACCCTGTGGATTGGACTAAACTCAAACCCCTTCGGGTTCCGCCCCTTGAGTGCAATTCCTTCCTTTGCACGATGGCTGTCCAAGATGCGCACAATCCTTTATTTGCGCGCACACCCTTCCATTGCGTGCAATCCCTTCTATTTCACGCAATCCCTCTGATTCGTGCGTAAACTCTTTCCCTTACGCGTAACCCCCCTTCTATATTGCGCGATCCCTTTGAGTCATGTGCAAAACCTAAGACCTCCCTATTTCGTGCAAGCAACACTGATTTTTCTCCAGCCCAGGGCTTTTCGCGGAAACATGATGATTTTTGCGCCGGACCCCTTTATTTCGCGCAAACCTCAAGAGTTGAACACAATCCCCAGGGGCCCTTCACCTCAGTGCTCTCCGGTCGCCCCCCTTGCACGAATGCCTGATGCCCCTCTTCTGGATGCCATTCGCATGTGTCTTTTGCACCCTGGGCATCCGCATCAAACATGGTTATCCCATACGACCTTCTAGGCTCGTACGAAGTGACTTAAAAGTACCTTGGACAATCATTCCCATTGTGTTGCTTTGCGTCATCCCTCTTCTCATAGGCACGCTAATGGCTATTGCTTCTTCGTATAGCCACACTAACGTGGACCCCTCGGTGGTTCGCCCTACGACACCCCCCTTAGTACAGCCTTGTTGATGCCTTCCCTTCCACAAGGGGAGAGGGAAACGGTTATGTATGTCCTAGGGGTGGGGAGCAATCCCACCTCATCTGAGCTGCAGGAAGTTAAACTACAAAGCACCTCGTCCTGAACACATAATGTTAAATTGTGACCTGGCCTCATGCCTCACATGCAGGGTCCCCTCCCCTTGGACATTCTCCACGCCCACTCATCTCCATGGGGATGGTGGGGTCATCCCTCACAGGGGGGATTTATTGGAATGGAGTTTTTCTACAGGGTAGAGGGAAACCACCTTGGTGTAAGCCCCTATCCATCCTTCCAGGAGGCAGCATCCCTGCTCCTCTTTTATTCTCGGGCCTCCATCTTGGAGTAAGTCCTGACACCATGGGTCACTCAATGCGTAATCCCCTCTTCATTTCCCACGGATGCAACCTTCCCGACGTGATCATCAGGTCTCTGCTACCTCTTGTTTCTCACACCGAGCATGACTCTCGTGAGCTTAGAGTGAGCACCAACCATGACACACCTTGTGTGGTCTCAGAGCGTACACCCCAAATTCCCTCATCCCGCATGATGTTAAACTTCCATCCATCCCAAACCACGTAGACTTTGATCCGTGCTATGGCATGGTATGTAGGAAACCTCCACAAGGTTCAAGATCCACCACCATGGGCCTCCTCAGAGTGTAATCCCCATACCCACCTTGGGCCTCCTTAGAGTGTAAGCCCCATACCCTCCATGGGCTTCCTTAGAGTGTAAGCCCCATACCCACCATGGGCCTCCTCAGAGTGTAAGCCCCATACCCACTGTGGGCTATCTCAGAGCATAAACCTCAATCCTTCTGGACCCCAGGTCCCCCTTCACGTTGGTTCACTAACCCCATATCCTTGGGCTGCCTTAGAGTGTAAGCCCCATACCCATCTTGCATGATGTTAAACTTTATTCACCACCTGAAATTCGTGGTCTTTGATTTCCCTGCCATGGGGATACGTAGGAAGCGTCCATGAGGTTCAAGCCCATCACTTATGTCTCATCCTGATCTCTCCCCCAAGCCCACGTGTCTCGGGAAGCTCATGCCCTAACACGGAGGTTCAACTTCTTCCGGGTGGCATCCACGTATCAATTCTCACGGGTCACCTCTTCAGGTGTCCCACCATACCATCGAACTACGCGGACATTGATTCCCTGGCATGGGGATACATAGGAAGTCTCTTCGAGGATGAAGACCAAAACCACCGTGCATCCTAATTCTTACCTGTTCCCCCACATCCCTATGGGATCATGCCACTTCATTCCCCATTCCCCATCAGAGCATTCGGAAAGCCACCTATGTGATGAACATAATATCGGTGTTCCCTCCAGGGGGTTCGTCAATCTAATCCACTTCTATCAGTGTTCTGATCAGTCTAATATGTCTCCGTTGGATTTTAAACTTGTGTCATACGCCGTGTTAAACATGGGAAGCTGAGGAAAACCATAGATATATGACTATGGCATAGGATTCCTCACACTCGATGCAGGATGTCTCAGGATTTCGCACCCTCGAGAAGCCCTATAATAAGGGACAGACGACAAACATGCCAATTCCCTAATGTAAAGACATGCCAGAGATGCCCAGCACGACTACTCTCCTAACCAAAGATTTCTGCCCTAATCGGACCCCTTGGAAGGTCCTGACAGAAATGGCGTAATTAAATTCTGTCCATGAAGATATGGCACCGGGAAGAGCTTCACAAACTACGTCTTAAATCTATGAGGGAGAATCATACTAGGTGATGAGTTCTGAGGAGGGATCCACAAAAGGAAGAACCAACATCCCATCATCTCGTTTCGATCAAGGAGCAGACTTCCCTGAATAAGGAGAGGATGTCACCTGCCTTTAGAAAGCGGGAATGCGGGGCTACAACAGCGTGTCCTCTGTGTGAAGGATGCGTGCGTCCCCAGTGAAAGCATCGGGGAAAAAATGGTGAACTCGACGTGAATCACTTCTCCTTAGCATGGAGGCTAGTAACGTCCAGGGCATCATTGGTTAAGCATGTAATCTGACCCCTTCATCTGGTACCAGGTCTTACCAAGCAGGCCTTATGTGAAACTTTCTAGAATTTGGGACAGTCCGGACATTGAGCATTACGTTATGCAACGTTGACTTCGTGGATCCCTCTTGCCGACCACTGAAGATGGAAGAACATTGTGGAACTAGTTGTCGATTCATTTTCATAGCAGTATTAATGTGTTCATCTCCCTGATTCAGGAATCAAGTCGTTGTACCCGGAGCTCGATCACCTTCCCACCAGCGCAGAAGTAGGGGAAATATTAGCAAACCTACCCCACGCGGTTCTACCTCTTCCACGACGGCCGCAACTACCATGACTTCTGGGTGCCCACGCCCCCTCTCCCCATCAAAAATTATCCAGCGAATGGTAACAATGACCTTGTATGCAGGTACGAGGATGAGGGAGTCTTCCCCACCAGGGATATGGCCCACTCCGATCTCGAGACAACTGCACCTCACCATCCACATTGCCCCCGAGGGCCGCGCAGGGAGACTCTTCTCCCCACCCCGACATTCTATCGCTTCGGGAGCTTGTTCCCAGAGCTCCTTGATAGCTCCCTCCCCTACACCGATGAGGTAGGAGATGTTCAGGCCGGACCGATCAGAGTCCTGCTTCAAGGGATCCCGTTGAGGACACCCACCAGGCCGCGTCAGCACCGCCACCCGGTTCCCCGGGCCGAGGAGAAGGTAATCCACGTGCCTGCACCACCGGCTCTAGTTCATCTGACCTGGGGCACCAGCAGTAGGAACAAAGGGAAGAGGATGCTCACTTTGGGGCATCAACATCAGCGAATACTGTGGCCCGATCCACTGCTGACTCATACCTCTAACTCCCTTTATATGTTGATGAGGGGAAGCTATACGCCCGACTCGGATCGAGGCCCCAACTACCCCACGGGAAGGCTGGGTCAACTCTCCTAGTCGCCGACACGGGCAATGGCCATTGCAGACCAATTTGTAGTAGTGCCACCCAGCACGGAGGCTCACCCCGCACCACCACTATTGAAGGTGAGGGTCCTCCCTACTTTCAACCTCTGCTTGGAGGTCATCATTGTGCCACCTTCAACCCAGGCGAGGGTCCTCCCTATGACAGAAACACTCCTCATTGGGGTTTCACCTATGTTCACTACACTGGGTATGGAGTCACTCCCCCTGCCGCGGACTGCAGACACGGAGGTATTGCATGTCCGGTCACTCGCCAACATGGAGGTCCTCCCCATGTCCCTGTGTCGATTGGTGAAGATCCTCCTCACCCCATAATTGGAGAGGTGGAGGCCAACCCCACTTCACCAATGCCCAGAACGAAGTTCCTCCCTCGGTTTTGTTAGAAATTTGTCCTGGCGCCCCTCGCACCCAAGCCTCTTAGGGTTAAAACTTTCTCCTCCCCAACACTAGTGGAGCCGAAGGACCACATGTGGGAAATCAGCCCTTCCCTAATGAACCACCAAGGGGCAGGAGAGCAGGTCGATGCTGCCATAAGAGGAATTCTGGGAAATGCCTGAGGGGAATCAAACAACTACGCTTCTCAGACTCCGAGGCGGAGTACGATTCACTGCTGGAGCCCTCCCCTCAGCCCTCTAAGTCAAGGGTTGGGGCAGGAACAAGGTACATCAGCCTCGTGCTCCTGGAATCTGAAGCCCGTAAGATCCTTATCTCCCTCCGAAGGTATATCCAGGAGGACGAGACCCTAGATTGGTCCCTGGGACCAACTGTTCAGTAACCACCAACATCTCTTGAAACACCCTATGTCTTGTCTAGAGACTACGGAGAGCTATTTTTGGGGTCAACGGTGGAAGATCTGTGGAATAACCCACCCCCGGCGGATGCTGATGTTGCGTCAAGAGCCCTTGTTGTTGGTCCATCCTATCAGGACATGACGACCAGGTTTCTGCAACCTTTAGAGGACAGCATAAGATTTGGAGGCCAATCAGTCCACTCACTGTCTTCTCCCACGACCAGCATGTTGTCCCAGCGGTCTGCCACAGTATTGCCGCCAGTTACTCAGCCACCATCAGTTGATGAGTGGGGAAATAAAAGGCCTAACCCTGGATCTGAGCCGAAGAACTTCTAGATCATCCTTGCAGCAGGACACTTCCCTGAGATGTTTTTTTCGGCCGTAGGATCGGATTTTGGTGCACCAGAATCGGTCACCCCAGAGGAGTTTGAATGTTTCCTCCGAACCCTCTGGTCGACTCACTTCTGTCTTCACCACCATCGAGTGACTTATCCCAGGAGCCAAGATCACCTCAAATTCATCGGCGAGCAATGTCGTCTAGTTGGCCTAGCCACACTCTCTGCGATCTGGCACCCTGAATCGCGTGGCCACCACAGGGCCCTCCAACAACAGTGCGTTCAGATATTCCAAGTACTCCGCAAAGATATTGAGGAGGCTACCCCCCACGCACAAATTCGTGGCTGGGGGGAGTACGCTTCCCTCCTCTTTAGTGTGATTCACCGGCAGCCTGACTCACTAGGGGACGTTCAAGACATTCCTCTGAGAAGAGTGGCGGTCAACATGACTGATCTGTCGGGAGTAGAGAACAAGCTGTGACTTCTCGATGGGGATGTCCCCCCCTAAGGACGTGCTGCCACTAGACCCATCAGGAAGGATTTCTCGCCAGTAGAGGAACCCCCTAGGTCTCCCTCCACCCACTGAGGCATTGGTGCTGAGCTGGAATATCAGTAAAGGAAAAGAGCATGTTGGAGCTGTCAAGCTCTCCGACTCATAGGCCTTAGTGAAGAATATGGAAGAGGACCCTGAGGAGGCCACACTGCACCAAAAACTTGTTGAGCAGATGAAGTTAGTCGATAAACTTCTGGATTAGCGTACTGAAGAGCGGCGACCCGACTATGGTGATCCTAGGCCAGGGCAGCAGGGGTAGGAACAACTACCCCTCGGTGAGATTCACCCAGGAAACCCTGATCATGCCGTATTCTCTAACAGAAAGGAAGCCGAAGCTCATGGAAATAGATCGTGGTATGTCTCGTTGAACCCTCCCTAGCGACGTGAAAATCCAAGGAACCCCTCTCAAGCCCCTCCGGAAGCCCCAAGGGTCTCTCCACCAGCCGCTCAATGAGCCGCAGAGCTTGCCTACAACATTGAAGAGCCCTGAAATGCGCTCGTGGTTAGGGATCCCTGTTAGGACCGGGACCCCCATTCAGATGATCCAATGGAGGCAAACATTTCCTGACTGGAAGAATTGGAGATGCAATAGGTGGTAGTCCCACCTGGTGGCAAGCTGTACCCGGCATGGGAGTATGACATGCCGGCACCCCCAAAATTCGTAAATCCCACTTTCTCCCCCTTCAATAAGACGAGGGGCCTGCTGCAGCACCTGGACTACTTCAATTCTAGGTGTGGGCCTATGTTGGGGACCCCAGCGTAGCAGGAGGCTGCTAAGCTCCGCTGTTTTATTCAGAGACTGGAGGGGTCATCATTTATTTGGTATAGCCATCTCCCCGTTGGGTCTATGCCTAGCTGGGAGGACCTTCGCAGGCAGTTCCTTTACCAGTTCAGCTCTACCACCCAGAAGACGAACATCACAGACCGCTTCAGGTGAAATAAGAGCCCCGATGAGCGAGTCTCAAACATCATTTCACGGTGGAAGGTGCTCACATACTTCCTTGACATGCCGCTGACTCAGGTGAAATTACTAACGATGTGCGTGGGGAATTTCATGATGAAACGTGTTCCCCCACTGACCACTCAAAATTATCCTGGAGGGTTCCGAGACTTCTTGGATAAGGCTTAGATCCTCGAAGAAGCCCTGAAAGAGGCTAACTGGGTACGACCGTTACCTCTTGACCTCCCAGCAAGGAGGGATGCCAAAGCTGATTCCTCCACCGTAGCCCAGGTAGAGGCCCCCAGACAGCTAGAATTGCTACCAGTAGAGCCAACTCTACAGCCCCGTAGAGTTCCACCGCCGTCGGCAGAGTATCCAGCCCAATAGTGCCCACCTCAGAATCGGTAGGCGCCCACACGTAACAAGCTGCCACCGCCAAGGATAGATAATCAAGTTACACCTCCTCAGCAGGCTCCTCCAGCCCCCCATCAGGGTCAGGCTCCTAGAGCCCCCTTCCTGGATCAAAGGAATCAGGTATACTCATTCGAAGAGGCTCAGGTCCCTGGTTACTTCAGCAGTGCCTTAGAGCAGGGAATTTTGCGCTTGGATGGGTACAGAAATCTAGAGGAGGCTCACCTCACTGACCATCCCGAATACTACCCTTATCACTGAATCCTGGGGCACACCATAAAGCAGTGTTATGTGTCCAGGACTGGATCCAAGCCCAGATTGACAACAACATAGTCAGGTTGGCCTAATCCCCAGCACAAGTGGGAGGTGTCTTTGTAGGATCAGATAGCGGTAGCGACGATAAGGTGAGTGGCAGCAGGTACCTAGCTGTGGAACCCATAAGTACGATGATTGGATGGCTCATAAGACGGTTGCTTACTCCCATGGCATTATTTGTGCATGCCTGAATCATCCAAAGCCTTTAGAAGCAACGACCAGCACTTCTACGTCATCAACTCAGTCGGCCTCTTCCTAGAATAGAAAGCATCGGAAACGCAAGAAAAAGCAATTCTCTTCGCCTATGCCATCGTCGTCTCGCACTCTTGGAGTCTTCAAGCCCTCAAAGATGGTCATCCCTCCCAGAATATGCACAATTGTGGATGATTCTTTGAGTGATAGTCAGGGATATGCTTCGGTTAACACCATCGAGTTGGTAAATTCCTATATGAATCCCGACAAGGAGGACCGCCAGGAAAACCTCCCCAATGTCCCCATCTGATTCCAACGTTAGTGGAACCGCTTCCATATGGGTCACCAGGGCACGCCATTTGGAACTTCCATCTAGGCCATGCATGCCACTGAGACCATACAGCAGGCCCAATGCAGACCTCTGCACACGCAACCTCTTCATCCGCCGTCGACAGGCCCGCCTCCACCATCGTTTGTGCTACTAGATCAGACAGAGCCACGATGGTTGTGCCGCAACCAGCTTCATCCCACTACAGGCCGATCCCAGTCGTACAGTCCTCACCCTACAGCTACTCTTCGAGCTTCAACTAGTGGCAGTGGGATGTCCCCAATACATGTCAGCCGCTGGTCTAACAGGCATGGTCCGCCGTGCATCCAATCACCGAGCGGCCTCCTGTAAGCAGAAGTGTGTGCCTATAGTGGAAGTATGATGTTCTTAAGCACCTCCCCGACATCCCAATGAGGCTCTCCTTCCTTGAATCCCTTAGCCTGTCACCAGATATGCGCGAAGCCCTCGCTGAGGCTTTAAGAAGACCCCTCCCATTTGAGATGGACGTAGCTGCTGCACAATCCTTCCATGATGAAGCAGTTAAGAATACCGAATGTCAGGCCATAATTTCATTCTTGGGAGAAGACGAAGGCTCTACTATACAGAGGCACATCTGCCCGAAATACATCACCGACCAATTCAACGGTGTGGATCTTTGCCGCTATCTCGTTGACACTGGCTCCAGGATCTGCCTTATCCCCACACAGACGCTGTGGAAGCTAGGGTTATCTGAGGATGACTTTAATCCCTCCGATTAGAGAATCCAGGGATATGATAGGATAGAGAAGACCCCGGTCGGCATGATCAACCTGAAGACCCAGTTCGGCGGCCTAGTTTCTAGCACTGAATTCATGGTTATCTCACAGGACACCGCGTACAATGCGTTGATGGGTGGGCCATGGATCCACCTACACGTGGCGGTCCCCTCTTCATATCACTAGTGCCTCACGTAGTCCCTTAATGGTCAAGTAGGTGTACTCCAAGGTGATGCATCTTCTTTAACATCTTGTGAAGCCCGCTACTTGGATGCTGATTATTGAAAGAGAAAGGATAAACAAGTCCAGGTAAGTGATGTTGAGCTCGTCACCTCTACGACCAACACTTGGATAGGCCTGAATGACGCCTACATCTTCCCAATCTATCGGTTGGAGGCCACAACCCACAATATGGGGCAGTGTATTGTCATTTCTGGGATAAGAGGGAATCATGCCCCCAGATCTAGGCAGCATTGGAAGATCACTTCAGATTTTTATATGGACTAGGCTCTAGTGATCCCAGAGCCTCCCACTCTCGTCAAGTATCGAGATGTCTGGCTGATGACAACGGTTGTGTGTCATACCAGTCTGTTTCATCAGATTTGAATAAGTTGGCTCTGGCCGACGTGCCACTACTGCTTCGATATTATCTAGCATGGCCCCTTAGGGCGGAGACCAGATGAGATCGGGTCAACAGCTTTCATTTCCTTGGTCTTGGTAGCGCCCGAGTTCCCCGATGGAATGACCACTACCGCAAAGGCTAGTAGCAGCCTCCCATCAGGGTTTGGTAGATCAGAAAGAGCTTCCCCTGTAGAAGATCCCTCTATAAGTTCAGAAGAAGATATAGAAGATGCTCCCCTGCCTTTGAGGAAGGATTCTCAACCACGGTCGATGAATTGGTACTGGTGAACCTCAGTAGCGAGGCAGATCCAAGACCCACATTAATCAGTGCCGCGATGTCCCTCAAAGAGAATCATCAGTACGTAGGCTCCCTCCAACAGCACCGTGATGTGTTCTCTTGGAGTTACGACGAGATGCCAAGACTAGATCCTCAAGTATCTGTCTACCACCATGGTATTCTGACGAATCATCGCGGGTTCAAGCAGCCTTCCAGAAAGATGCATCCATCTCACAATGCCATGGTCGATGCAAAAGTTGACAAGCTCATCAGGGCCAACATTATCAAGGAGGTCCAGTACCCCATGTGGCTAGCCAATATCATGAATGACAGGAAGAATAAAGGAAAGATCAGAGTCTATATCGACTTCTGAGATCTCAACTATCACTATCCGAAGGATAATTTTCCCCTTCCAGTGACAGAATTGTTGATTGATGCAATGGCCGGGTTCCAAGACCTCCCCTTCATGGATGGTTACTTTGTATATAATCAGATCTGGATGGCCCCCAAGGATGAAGAGTCAACTACTTTCTGGGTGCCCCATGTTACTTTCTATTACCATGTTATGCCATTCGGCCGAAAGAATGCATGTTCCACCTATCAGCAGGCCATGCATCACATATTCAAGCAGATTCTGTGAACTTTGGTGGAATGCTATGTGGATGATCTGGTAGTCAAATCATGCTAGCACTAGGACCATCTCACAGACCTTGAGAAAGTGTTTAGTTTCATCCGTTTCAGCCACCTGAAGATGAACCCGTTGAAGTGTGCCTTTGGGGTCACCTCCGAGAAGTTCCTTGGCTTTGTTGTCCGGTACCGGGGCATCGAGATTGACCCAGAAAAGATAAAGGCCATCATCCAGATTCCTTCCCCGATCAATATTCGGGAGTTGTGAGGTCTCCTTGCCACTTATCCTACATAGGCTGATTTATTTCGAATCTAGCTGACAAGTGTAAGTCGTTTTCTCGTCACATGAAGAACGGCACTGTTTATGAGTTGGTTGAAGAGTCTTAGACCACCTTTGTGGAGATCAATAAATATATTCTCCAGCCTCTGGTCTTGATGCCACCTGTCTCTGGGAAGCCACTAATCTTTTCTGTTACTGCCCTGGAATGGTCCCTCAGAGTCCTTCTCCCCCTGATGACCATTGGGGGGATGAAGAACATCCTCTATTACCTCAGTTGTATGCTCCTCGATATGCAGACCCGGTACTCCCACATCAAGAAAATATTTCATGCACTCGTTTTTGCCGTGAAGATTTTTCATCATTACCTACATCACTACGAGGTACAGTTGGTCTCTCGAGTGGACCTGCTGATGTACATTCTGAGACGTCCCATGTTGACTGTCTGACTAGCGCGGTGGGCTGTAATCCTCAAGTAGTTCGACATCAGGTTTGTGCCCCAGATGGATATCATGGGACAGGCATTGGTAGACTTCCTAGCTACCCATCCAACCCCCAAGGACCTGTCCCTCGACTTGCATTTTCCAGATTAGGAAATCCTCTCGGCCGATCAAGCCTCCCCGTGTTGGAAGATGGACTTTGATGGTGCCTCCCTGAGCCCCACCGGTAGGAGGCTTAATGATCTTAGGATCAACAGAGTAGTTTTGGATGTCGTCTTTATCACCTTGGTGCAAGCCGTCCTACCTTACTCATTCTTATTATCAGAAGGTTTCACTATCAACTAGGCAGAGTATCAGGCCATCATCACTGGTCTCGAGCTGGCCCTTGAGATAGATGTTCCCAATTTGCATGTGAAATGGGATTCCGAGCTGGTCATCAAGAAGGTCAATGATGACTACGTTGTCAGGATGCCAGAGCTTGTACCATTTTTAGAATGCACTCTCCAACTTATGGACCAATTTCCTTCTCGGCTAGAGGTTATCCATGTCCCTCAATCACAAAATGGTCGAGCAGATGTTTTGGCCAGCCTGGCTGCATCACTTGCAAATTCCAAAGAGGATAGTATAATCATCCACGTGGCGCATAAGAGATTCATTGATTCCGTCACCCCAGAGGATGACGACAGCCCACAGGTACGCCATCTTACAGCCAGAGCTTCCAAGTTAGGAACCCCATGCTCTTCGGATGTAGTGGATGAAGAAAATACCGACTGGAGAGCCCCTTTTGTCGATTATCTCCAAAATGGTTGCCTCCTGACAGACCGGTCTGAGTGCGAGCGAATCTGACACCACGCAATGTACTTTACTCTCCAGAGTGGTCCTAGCCTTGGGAGAATCCTATATAAATGTAGGATTGATGGTTTTTTCCTCTCTTGCATTCAAGGGGTTGAGAATCCATAAGTCATGAAAGAGTTTCATGCCGTTTCCTGTGGTTCCCATCAGGCTGGGAAAAAACTATCTCACTAGATTCGGAGACTAGGTTATTTTTGGCCCTCCATGAACCACGACTACATCGAGTACACCAAGAGGTGCCAGGCATGCCATGTTCATTCCAACTGTGTGCATCGGCCACCGGAGCCTCTCCACAATACCATGTTCTCTGATCCTTTCCAGTTTGGGGATTCGATGTCGTGGGACCATACCCACCGGCAACGGCTTTCCAATGTTGATTCATTCTGACCGCTACGGATTTATTTTGCAAGTGGGAAGAGGAGATTATGCTCAAGGAAGTCAAGGAACATTCTAGCGTTGAATTCCTAAGTTCCAATATCATCCATCGATTTGGGGTTCCTTGTGATACCCTCACTAACAATGGAACCAACTTCTGAGAAGCCGAGTTGAATAAATTGTATGAAAATTACGACATTCGCTAAAAACATACATCCCACTATCACATGCAATAAAATGGACAGATTGAGGCGTTCAATAAAACCCTCTCAAAAATTATGCAGAAAATGGATGGTCAGTACAAGAAGAGTTGGTCGGATAAGCACCCCAACACCCTCTGGGATTATCAGACGATGACCCCAAATTCCACCCAGGTGACCCCTTATTCCCTGGTATATGGAATAGAGGTCGTCCTTCCCATTGAGATTCAATTTCCCTCGTTGTGCACACCAGTCTATGACCAGCAAGCACCAGATAGTGTGGATGAGATCTATCTAGCTGAATGGGAAGCACTAAATGAGAATAGGCTTCGTTCCCTGCACAACCTAAAAAGGCATCAGAGCAGGATGGCTTGAGCTTTCATCAAGAAGGTTCACCTCCGCACTTTCCTGCAAGGCGACATCGTATTAGCTCTCATGGAACAAATGATCCCTAGAAGGAAACCACCCAAGTTGGATCCCAAGTGTGAAAGACCTTTCATTGTTCATAAGGTTTATCCCAATGGAGAATACTCCTTGGTAACCATGTATGGTGAGAGTATAACTCCTCCAACCAATGCCAATTTCCTCAAGAAATACTTTACCATAGCACTTGGTCCTCCATTACCTTAAACAAGATTATGCTCCTACATGACCTTAAACTGCATTTGGTTCTATATCTAGGCCCCTATGGTCACCCATGACCTTATACTAGACTACGGTCCCACACAACCTTAAACTACACACTCGTCCTCACTGCAAGATGATAAACTGCAAGTTAGTCAGGCCTTCCTGACCGAGGCCCAGCCTCACTCCCCTTGGACTTTTCGTCCCCCCGACCTTGGTTCTCTCTTGTAGGATTGTATTGTGTGGTGTGGGATTATTTCCTCATTCACGTCGGGTTACTCATCGTGTCGTACACATCCTCGGATGAGATGCCTCTCATCGTCTGACATGACATTAAACTGTATCTTCTAAAACTACGTCTGGCATGATTCCCATCCTTATGGGATACATTGGACCACCTGAACTTTTAGATTTTAAGTCCAGCACCATCTCTTAAAGATGCCCCGATCTCCCAGTCACCTCGGCCCCTTGGCTAGTTCCTCTCCACGAGGGGGATATATAGGTGTGGTACAGGGTTTTTGGCGCCATGCTCCCCCTTCTCCCGGGAATCTACCATCTCTTGGATGCTCTCAAATTGAGCCCCTAGTCCCTTTACAGTGGTCCACCAATGTGTTCATAGTACTCTGGTCTAGGACCTGGAGTGTCAGATTCAACTTAGGCAAGTTCCTTCCACATTCCATGATTTGTGTTCCCCTTCATTTGGGCCCCTATTATCTTTCACACCCAAAGGGACCCCCATGAACAGCATGGATACTACACCTAAGGGAACTCCTACAATTATGGGCCAATTCCCCATGGGTTTTAGACAACAAATTGATACAAATCCTGCGTTGCGATCATGGTCAGCGGTCGATGCTCATTTTTTGTCCCCATTTTAGGCTAACACGATAGGATGCTGGGTTGCGAACATGGTCAGCAGTAATCCTTCGTCATTACGCCATCCCCTTCAGGCCTTGAATGTGGGTTTCATGATTCACATTATGTTCCACCCCCATCGTGTCCAGGTGGAATCTCGACACTCTTTGCAGTAACCCTCAGTGCACCTCCGCACGTCAGGCAGACAAAGCTGCAATACAGTGTCTCTGGGGGCTCCCGCGATCCGAGCGCTAAGACTATACGTTGGGATCTTCTCTACGATCTAGGCGAAACTTGACCCTCATCCCCATGGGATATGTGGGGTCACCTAGAAATTTCATTTCATGCCCAGTTCAACTGGAAGCTAGCGTCTCCTGACCCTCTTCCTCGGATCCTCACTGGCCTCCTGGCATGAGGCTCCTCTCCCGGAATCACGAATAGTGATGATGTGGAACTTGTCCTCATTCATGTCGGGTATGATTTATTGCATCATGCCCATTCCCCCATGTCCATGAAATATTCCTTTAAACTGTGCTGATTGGTCTTACCACATGACCATAAACTGTGATGATATCGTCCCAGCTGCATGACGAAAAACGGCATTGCATTGTGATGACCTCTTCATAGAGGAAATAACGTTGGGTATCAGTCATTTCCCATAACATTTATCAATTCCCGTATGTGGATTGATTATTTTGGAGATTATAGGAATTTCTACCCTAGGTCTGTCTCTCCACAATAGAAAAAACATTCACTTTAATGGACAAACAAGATACATCAAATGCTGCTTCTTTAGGACCGAGGGCTAGACCTGCACGCCCCTTTCATCCCTTTCACAGGTAACTTACCAGGTTGTTCCACCATCCAAGAGCGACGTATGGCTTGATTCACATCCTTATGAGATACGTAAGAATGCCTGGGAACTTCCCTGCAGGCCCAGCCTAACTTTTGGGTTTGGTCCCTTGACTGGAACACTTCCCCAGGGAACACATGGTGGTGATGTGGACCTTGTCCCCATTCATGATAGGTTTCATAATAACATTACCATGTGTCTCCTTCCATCCTTACCTATACTTGGTCTGGGTTCTAGGACCTTAAACTAAGACCCTTTCATGAACTACATGTGGCTTGATTCCCATCCATATGGGATACGTGGGAACGGCTAGACATTTTGTCTCAGGTCCAGCCTCAGGGATCACCAAATCCCATCCCTCCTCACTGTCGGCCCCTTGGCCTGACTTCTCGGGGAATTGTGTAACTACATCATTTTCCATGAACCAGTTCAAGATTCCCCAGGTGATAATGGGAAGCAACTGTTCCCTTTCCAGAGAGGTCCTATCTAAAAGTAGGGATAATCCATGATTAGTTTAATGCATCTGCCTAATGTGCCTCCACCATGGTGGTGTAATATTGGGAGTGTTGGATTTTGTTTGAAAAACCACCACTTCACTTTACATGCTTTGTGTGCCCCCTTATTAAGATCTTTATCCTCTTTTACGTTTGAAGGGACCCCCTAACAGTATGGATGCTCGACCTGTGGTCCGCCTACTGTCCTGGGCCAATGTTCAGGAAGACTGATCACATTTAGAGGGACCCCCTAACAGTATTGATGCTCGACCTATGGTCCACCTACTGTCCTAGGCCAATGTTTTGGAAGTCTGATTGACGATATTTGAGTTAGGTTCTGTGTTACGAACATGGTCAGTGGTTGGACCTCATTTCTTTTCCCCATTTCATGCTAACGTGATGTGGATATTGTGTTTCCCCACGGTCAACAACTATCCACCATCATCACGCCCCTCTCATAGTGTTCCGAATTTGGGTAACGTGATTCACATTTTTCATTCCCCTATGTTCGCACTGATTCCAATACCCCTAGCATTGCCCTGCTCGTGCGCAAGAGCACATTGAGAAGACGCTACATCAATTGGTCTGAGGCCATCTGTCTTTGATTGGGCCTTCCTCTTCTCCTCGGAAATCCAGGATCGAATTTTGAATGCCCAAAGCTTGGTTAACGCTCCCACAGTCAAATGAAGTGATAGTAAGATCCTTCTTTGCTTCTCACGGCCCATGTGAGCTTAGGGATGGATTGATATTTATTTTAGGATTATTGTTCATCATGTTAAACCAAAGGGAAAAGTAAGTTACGCAAAGGGGAAAGTAAGTAAATTTTTCTATACCTATAGTTCAAAAGAATAAACAGCAGTAAAGCGGGACAATTTTATGGGTTTGGCCAAAACAAGGCCCCTAAGGGACAGATTCCTGGATAGATCTCTCCAATACCACCGCCTTTTCAATGTTGGCCCCCAGGACTGCCTCTTGTCCCCTGAGGACCCTCTCTTCATCGGCGGCCGTAGAGCACAGCTCGATGAACCTAGCCCATGCCCATGCCTATTCCTCTTGGAGCTTAGTTATTTGGTGACTCCCTTCTATAAGTTGATCTTGAGCATCCTCCAGTGGGTCCCTCAACTACTCCATGAGCTTGTAGCAGTTTTTGATGAATACCTCTTTCTCTTTCACCTGTTCCTCGAGGAATTGGACCTCCTACTATGCCTTGAGAAATGCTCGGGTACTCCCTGACTCCTCCTAGAACAGGTCGACATCGGTGCGCCAGCTGATCTCACTTATCTTCTCGCCATGTAATCACGGACTATCAGGTGAAGACATTGAGAATTCTCCCCTCCAGCACATAGGAAGTGCATCCAGGTGTGGAGTGACCCCATCCTCTTCAGCTAGTCCTCCTGGGGATGATTGAGAAAACACCGGATGCACTTCCATCCCTTAAGTTTCATCGTCCGACTCTCCTTTTCTGCTTCCGAATCTGAATCTTCAATTTATTTGGGATCAGTGGGCTGATAGACAGGGAAGACAACCACGAAGACAGTAGCAGGGTCTTCCTCCGAGATTCCTCTCAGGGGAATGGGATCCTTATCATCTGGGTGACCATCCTCTCTCCCCTCGATCCTGGTGGCACCCTCTTTGACCTCCGTCCCTACCCCGATAGTAGCGCCACTTGTTTCCGCCACTCCTTGCTCGCTAATTGGTGGGACCCAGTTAGATTGGGAGAGATGTTCTAGATGGGGTGGCACATTTTCTAGTAGCATGCACGTCGATGTTCTGGTCTCAGTAGCCTGAAGAGCCTCCAGCGTCGTGATCACTATACAGGAAAGGAGCACCATGTTCAGTTGGGTCCCCCGACAGTGAGTTCCGATATCGAATAAAGGGACCTATAGAAACCCAAGGCATTAGCCTGTAGTGATATGGCCTCTACAAGAGCTATCATGGTTGGGATCCCTCAGCACTTGTCAGCTCAATAACGAGGGTCGGTGCCCTGCCTTATTCCATTGGAGATCCTCCCCCTCCTCCGATTGAGGACTCTTGATCAGTCCCAACACCCGTTTTCTCCTATGCAAGAGAGATAAAGTGGAGATTAAGGGTTTCAAGGAATGAGAATGAAAGGAAAATGATAGAAAATTGTTTAAGCAAACCTCGAGTATCACAGTAACATCTACTTCAGAGCCGATGATCTCGTTGATCTCCTAGAGTCTCACTTGGTAGGACACCCCCTAATACCTTTCACCTTCGGGCTCCCCTTCTCTTTCTCCTTCTCCTTCACCTTCCCCTTATCCTTCTCCTCCTCTCCAGTTTTTCTACCATCTGACTCCTCATCACTATCATCTTCCCCCGGTGGAATCAATTTCGGATCACGCTTCTTGCCAAGCATCACTTTCACTAAGAGAGGTGGCTCCACACGCCGACCCCGTTGACGTGCATACGTGTCCATGGTCATTATGTATGCGTGCCATCAGTGGAAGTTCACTCTTTCAATGACCCGGACAAGCCTGAATTCTAGAAACAGGATCCCATCTCGCACTTTCATCTACCATAGGGATTCAGTACCCAGTGACTGTCGTAGGGTTATCCGAGCTGACCATAGCATGGGGTAAACGACATCCTGGGAAGGTTGAATCAAGTATCTTATTTGCTTCCTAGGAAGTTCTCTGGCTACTCTGTGGGACCCTCCTCTTCTAGGCGATGAGGGAACAACCATGCCACGTGACACCCCCACTGCTGATGTTCCGGCCTATGTGGGCCCCATTGCTGGAGGTGCTTCTGATCCTCCCCCTAGCGGAACCCTACCTGCTCTCTCGCCGCCGAGGTTCCGCACTGGAGACCTTGAGCTGCTGAACTCATTTTCGTAGAATCACCTCAGGGTATTCTATGTTTCAATGTTCAACATACTATGTTGAGAGGCCCACGTCGACTCTGGTGGGAGGGAAAGTTATGATGCCACCAGATCCGTACATTGTGAACATTAGCCACAGATGACGAAGAACGCATGGACACCTCTCCTCAAGGACGTCTGTGTACACCCTCTTAGGCATTCACTGGAGGCATCCGAATTGCCTGGAAAACCTGGACAGCACATAAGGCTCACAAAAGATCTTCGCATCAATCTGGGCCACGAGAACCCCACCACTGATGCTCTGGACGTACTCTTTCTGCACCAGTGAGCCTTGCCCATCGTCTACTAGCTGACCAGTAGGGGTGGGGAATGGGTTGAAGGTGAAGTTGGCATGGTTAATAATCCTAATCCATACCCCCTCTTCATTGAGCATCATTGGCATGACCCCGACAATATTCAGTAGAGTGGGTTGAAGGTCATTGCCCGGGGGACGGATGGAATTTGGGATGGTGTAGCCGCTGCAGTGAGCCGAAACCCATCCATGGTAGATCTGGAAGGGGACACATACTCTCCTAGGTGATCCCTCTTTCGAGATGTGTCTTAAGATGGCATACAACCAAGCCAGCTTGGGGATACCCAGCTTGAACCTATTTTTGGCAGCCATGATTCCATCCATCACCAGAGTCACTGGACGGACACCCATCCTTACATCCCAAACCAAAAGAATCCATCCACTCAAGAATTTGGCGAGTAATCTGGAATACCAGACATTTAGGTCTCGGGCCTCATTGATGTTAGAGCCCCATGATTGGTGTTGCCCCGCCTCCAGGATCCTCCAGTAGGATATGCTCTTGCTCCTCTGAACCACGGTTGGAGAACGTCTTCCCCGCCCTGGCATCTTGACTTCCTGATCCCTCTGCTGGAATAGGCAGAACTAGTCCTTGTAGGTGATATCCTTCAGGAAGTCCTTGACCCCCTGCTTCTCCTTGGCCAGCTCTAGTAGGTGCCACCTCCATATGGGGGTTCGAGACATGTCACCCCCGATGTTCATGGGTGGGAGAAACTCATCATATTGTTGGCCCTCCAAAAGGATTCCACCGATGTTGTGGATGTCCCAAATACTGATGCCGACTTCCCTATGGTGAAGATGGAATGTGTTGGTATCGGGGGACCACCGGGTGAGTAGCTCCAGTCAAAACTCAGGCTGCCGGTAGAAGTGGAACTGCGATGTCCACACCGCTCCAAACCGACCAATGTGCCGCAGCTCGTCCACAAATTGGTAGAATGTTTTTCATACCCAGTAGGCCCAAGACCACTCGCTGGTGAAGTTTCCTCCAGACCGCAGGTCCTAGTACTGCAGCCAGCCTTTGGTCTTGTAAGTGATTATCTGATGGAAAGTTCTCACATAGAGGGCCGGTGAGCTCTCCGTAACAGGGTCACCCCCAGTGATGGTCCTGGTCCTGGGGTTGAGAACATAGATGTCCATGTGCCTGGTTTCTCTGGAAATATGTCTATTATCGGTGATTTTGTATCGAGGAAGGTCATCTTTGCGGGTCACCCATGACCATGGTGTATCATCCTCGAAACTCAGCAGGGGAACATCCTCTAGAATTCTGAAGTCCCACAATGGATGATTGTTAGACATGGTGTACTCATTATGGGTGGGGGTTAGCATGTTTAAGAGGGTGTGGTTATTTTAGACAACCCTCTTTGCGCCACAAACCTCTGGATTCGAAACCATCTCGGCTCTATGAGAAGCGGCCTCCCCGTCATCAGCCCGGTTTGCGGCCATCTTCTTCCAACCAAGTGTTTTAGGAGTTGGCATGAAAACTACAAGGTTGGCACGAAATCTATGAGTTTGGCGCATAAAGTTAGAGGAATGCGTGAAATTTCAATGCGTGGTGGGGAAAGTCCCAGGTTTTCACGTAAAATATCACCAAATCTCGGAGGATTTATGCACTACCAAGCGGTTTTTCATGTTGGAGTGGAATAAATTTTGCGCACGAGAGCTCAGAGAATTTTGCATGAAAAAAGTCGTACAGAGCATGGGACCCTTGGCCGCTTTTATAGTTTAATCATGGGTTCCATGCCTGCGTGAAAATCTGATTCCGCGAGTGGCCATGTTTTGCGCGCCGCTCGAAAGTTTTGCTCAAATGGGGCCCATGTAGCCCTGCATTTCAATGTTTCCCTCGGAATCTGATCATTGCGACCCCTTGCCGATCCGATTCTGAGGGGTGGCATTTGTAGACGCCGAAAAGTTCTTAATTATTGGAGAATGTTCTGAAATGAAAAATCGAAGTCACATTTGGATCTAGAGACCCGGTCCAAAGGGCCCAGAAGTATTGTGTGAAACAAAATGGTGAAGAACGTGAAAAAAGTTATCCCGCGTAGAAAGTATCGAGATTCGCAAAGATTCCCGGCACCGGCGTGAAATAATTTCACGCCCGCACCCTGTGCAGTTGACCTTTCGCACCGCCACCTCTGTCACGTAATTATTTCGCGCAGACCTGAATTCTGTGCCGTCAGATGCCTATAAATAGAAGGCGACCCCCTTCCTTTTCAGGTATAAAAAATTCTAACCGCCTCTCATGCACGTAATCGGCATTCCGTGCGTGCACAATATGGCCTTCAGGTATGGTTATTTTTTGCACCAAGTTTCCCTAGGGTATTCCTTTATGCAAGACCTCCATGGAATAGACTAAACTCCAACCCCTTCGAGGTACGCCCCTTGCACGCAATTCTTGCCTTTACGAGAAAGCTGACCAAGTTGTGTGCAATCCTTCCTTTGAGCACAAACCCATTCCTTTGTGTGTAATCCCTTCTATTGCGCGAAATCCCTTTGAGTCGCATGTAAACTCTTTCCTTTACGCACATGCCCCTTCTATTTCACGTGATCCCTTTGATTCGCACGCCAAACCTCAACCCCCCTATTTCGTGCAAGCAACCCTGATTTTGTGCCAGCTTGGGGATTTTCACGCCAACCTGGGACTTTTCTCTCCGAACCCCTTTATTTTGCACAAACCTCAAGGGTTGCACGCAATCCCCCAGGGACCTTCACCTTGGTGCTCTCAGAGAACCCCCCTTGTGCGAACGACTGATGCCCCTATTCCGGGTTCCATTTGCTGGTGTCTTGTGCACCTTGGGAATCCGCGTCATACATGGTTTTCCCGTGAGACCTTCTAGGATCATACGAAGAAACTTCAAAGTCCCTTGGAAAATTATTCCTATTGCATTTCTTTTCCTCATGCGTCTTCGCATAGGCACGCTAACAACTATTTATTCTTCGCATAGCCACGCTAACGTGGACCCCTCGATGGTTCGTCCCGTGACACCCCATTCAGTACGGCCTTGCCGATGCCTTCCCTTCCATAAGGGTAAGATGGCATCGTTTATATAAGTCCTAGGGCTGCAGAGCAATCCCACCTCATCTGAGCTGCAGGATATTAAACTTCCAAGCACTTCGTTCTCACCACACGATGTTAAACCGTGACCTAGCCCCATGCCTCGAACGCATGGTCCCCCCGCCATGGACATTGTCTACTCCCACTCGTCTCCATGGGTATGGTGGGGTCATCCCTCATAGGGGGAGATTTATTAGAGTGGCGTTTGTCTGCGGGGAAGAGGTCATCCACCTTGGTGTAATTCCCTAGCCTTCCTTCTAGGAGGCAGCATCCCTGCTCCTCCTTTCTTCTTGGGCCTCCATCCTAGAGTATGTCCTAGCACCATGGGCCGCTCAATGCGTAAGACCCTATTCATTTCCCATGGATTCACCCATCGCAACATGATCACCATGTGTCTACCTCTTTTTACTCACACCGAGCATGAATCCAGCGAGCTTCGAGTGAGCACCGACCATGACACACCTTGGGTTGTCTCAGAGCATAAGCCCCTAATGCCCTCGTCCTGCATGATGTTAAACTTTCATCCATCCCAAACTATTTGTACATTGATCCCTGCTAATTTATCGTACGTAGGAAGCCTCCACAAGGTTCAAGCCCCACCACCATGGGCCTCCTCAGAGTATAAGCCCCATACCCACCTTGGGCCTCCTCAGAGTGTAAGCCACATACCCACCATGGGCCTCCTCAGAGTGTAAGCCCCATACCCACCTTGGGTCGTCTCAGAGCATAAGCCCCAATCCATCTGGACCCCAGGTCCCCTTCATGGAGGTTCATCGACCCCATATCCTTGGGCCACCTCAGAGTGTAAGACCCATACCTGTCTTGCATGATGTTAAACTGTATTCACCACCTGAACAATTTGGTCTTTGATTTCCCCTCCACGGGGATACGTAGGAAGCCTCCACGAGGTTCAAGACCATCACTCATGTCTCATCCTGATCTCTCCCTTGAGACCACGTGTCTATGTAATCTCATGAACTAACCTATATGCTAAACTTCTTCCGGGTCCCATCTACACGTCCATTCTCACGGGTCGCATCTTCAGGTGTCCCACTGTACCATCGAACTACGTGGACATTGATTCGCAGCCACAGGGATATGTAGGAAGTCTCCTTGAGGATTAAGCCAAAAACAACCATCCATCCTAATTCATACCCAGGCCACCACATCCCAGTGGGATCATGAAACTTCATTCCCCATTGCATGTCAGAGCATTCGGGAAGCCACCCACGTGCTGGCCCCAATATCGTTGTTCCCTCCAGGGGGTTCTTCAATATGTTCCACTTCTATCAGTGTTCCAATCAGTCTGATCTGTCTCTTCTAGATGTTAAACATTCGGTATACGCTGTTTTAAACATTGGAAGCTGAGAAAAACCTTAGATATATTCCTATGGCATAGGATTCCCCATGATCGATGCGGGATGCCTCAGGCTTCCACGCCCTCGAGAAGACCTATAATAAGGAACAGAAGATAGAAATGCCAATTCCCTAGCGTCAATACACGCCCGAGATGCCCATTGCAACTGCTCTCCTTACCGAAGGTTTTTCCTCTGACTGGTCCCCTTAGAGTGTCCTGACAGAAGCAGCGTAATTAACTGGTGTCTATGAAGATATGGAACTGGGAAGAGCTTCACGAACTACGTCTTAAATCTATGAGGGAGACCCGGAATTGGTGATGACTTTTGAGGAGGGATCCATGGACGGAATAACCGACATCCCATCATCTAGTTTCAATCCTGGAGCAGACATCCCTGAATAAGGAGCAGATGCTGCCCACCATTGGAAAGATGGAATGCGGGGCAACAGCAGCACGTCCTCTGCTTGACGGATGCGCACATCCCCGGCGAAAGCATCAGAAACAAATGTATAAAAATAAAAGGTACCTATTTACACATTTTGGACCTCCTGATTCTAAATATGGAATCTATTTTTTCAAATTCAAAATAATGAAGTTGCAAAAATTAATTTAAAATTAATTATTGTGGTCAAAACCAAAAAACATGTTTTTAAGATGTAAACACTTCAAAAGATTGATTTGTGTTTATATGCAATTTCATAGTTAAATTACCTCAAATAACAATAATTGTATTAAATGATAAAATTATATTCTAATTAAAATTAAAATTCATTTAATAGGAGAATATATTCATATAAATAAATTAGGTGAAAATACAATTTTGACATAAAATGCCGTATTTTTTACAATTCATTAAAAATGAACTTTATCAAAAAAATACAAAAAATTTACCCAATGTGAATTTTGATGACCTAATTCTAGAGAAGAAGTTTATTTTGTATAATGGAGAATATAAAAGTGACCAAAAATAGATTTGAAAAGTGTTTTCCATCAAAAGGCGGTAAACCGACCTTTTAAAATTATTAGAGTATTTCATATTTAAAATTTGATTCATAATCATTTTAAGCCCCTAATATTAATTGGTTAAATATAAAATCATTTAACAAACATGTGTAATAAAAAAAATTAAGTTATGTAAATTCCTAATAATACAATGACTATGTGTTAACTAACATTTAAAATAATAATAATATTATATTATTTTTCAATATAACTCAATGATTTGTGAAACATAAGATTTCAAAGAAACTTGTTGTTGCATCATGAGTACTCTATCGTAAAAAGTGTCCCCTTTAACATAAAATTAATATCTTAATCATGTATATTAAAAGATATGAAAATTAATATTCTATAAATACATGGGTTGTTACATCAATTTTTTATAAAATTCATGGTTATTCCCTATTTTCCTTTATAATAGAAGCACCATGTGTTCTCATCATTGTATTTTAGGATAGTTTAATTGGGAAGGGCCTTTTAAGTTTGTGAACTTTTTATTTTGATTGTATCCATTATGGGAATTTATGATTACATTGAATGAAGAAGAAAAGGTCGAATAGTGCATATATAGATCCCCTAATCTAGGGATGATACTCAAGGTGATAGGTGGACCTGTGTTCTAACATTTAATGTAAGAATGTTCAAGTTATTTGAATGGATGATAATAATTCCATGATCTTGATGAGGCTAACAAACTATGATACATGGTTAGGTGGTTAAGCGGGAACATTAACATATTTTCCTTGATGTATGAATCATGGGATGTTTAATCTTTTTTGTGAATTTTTATAAGAAATCGCGAGAACCAGGGGTTTTGGGTGGGGAAAGGCTAGTAGGGACATGATGGAGGTTAAAAATATCATTTAGGAGACATGAACAAGTGGCTTGGGTGATAGAACCTATCATTTATGGGATACCTATGCAATGTGTGATGTCTATGTGTGAAAATATTTGGTTTTCATTTAGTATAATGGTCCATTTAATATTCATTGAGAATTGTCTGGTTCATGGTGGATGAGAAGAAGTAGTGTGGTGGCGATAGTTTTATGGATGACATTGGACCATGGTTTCTTGTAAGGGAGTTTTGAGGATGTTTCAAATTTTGGTTAGTATGTTCTTAAAGAATCATAGGGATCAATATTAGAAGAGATACTTGTAGGGAGGGTATAATGAGGCTATTTTTGGGGTTGGAACTATCTCTGAATCTAGAAGAAAAAATTGGAAATGGATAATGTTATTGTGGAATATGTGGATGAAATTTTAGTGTACTCTCTGTATAGTATTGATCATGCTCAAAATATTGATATCATCATGTGTATACAAAGAGATAATTCACTATATTCTAAGATTTAAAATTTTAAATTGTTGTTTGAAAAAGGGTCTCTCTGCTGATTGAACTCATGGAGAAACATAATTAAGACCATATTTTGGGACATAAACCATTTTTAATTATATAGTAGGGTCATAGATATAGTATGGATGTATATAAATGTCATGGGATAAATTATTTGTAACTTAGAACTGAAGATATTTGAAATTTATTTGTGAATATTGTGTAAGAGATAGATAGAAACATATATTTATGTGTTTTAAATATGATAGTATCATGGTCCATTTTTGTTATAATTTCATAATATTATGTAGAGATAACTACATACATTATGTGAATAGTGACATGGCATTAGTTGGAGTAAGACCCTTATGATAGAGTGGTTGTTAAAATATGGAGCCAGTCATGGATCATATTAGGTGAAATTAGTATTATAGGATAATACCACTGAAGAGTGTTATTAAAAATATAATTAATTTCAAAAGGAATCATTGAGCTGGATTATTGAGCTAATAAGTGGATTTGGGTTCAGAGTAGTCTAAAAAGAAATAAAAGTTTCTTATCTCAGAGGGGAGTTGACGTGTGTTGTAGGGCACAATGAAGGTTCTGAGTTAGTTTAGGATTTGTCCATATAATATCATTGGGAGTTAGTTATGGACCCCTATAGGAATGTTAATGTGTTTAAGGAATGCCTCTGGGTGTGATGTTACTATGGTTGAGTGAAGAGATGAATTACTAGTAGTTGGAGATATTAATATCTAGGATTAGTTGGTTTAGGTTCATTCGATGTTGGGTACGGTATGGAATAGATGTGGTTAGTGGGAAACCTCATTTTATGTTTTCTATTGGATAAAGAAGGAGTAATTTGGGAAGTGATACTATGATTTGGAGAAAAATCCATCTTGTTCTATGTTCATGCATGGTCTGTGGGTATGCATCCTTTCTAGTTGGGTTTTGATGACTTTGACTTGTGTTTAGGATGTCTGCTGTTCTAATGAGTATTTGGGAGTAGTATACGTGGAATCACACTAAGATCCTTGTGATATTCATATATTGAGTTTTTTTTAGATTTCTGATGGTAGTGGTGCCCAGAATTAGTATTTAGAATTTGTAAGATTGTGCTTATTGTGGGTAGAACCATAGATCTGATAAGTGATCTGGTGTTAACATAATATATTTTTGGGTTGGATGGCCTCAAGTAAGAGTAAAATTGGTGTTTTGGATTTCAAAGTGGGAGTTAGTTTTTGTTTTTCATGATTGTGATACTATAAATTATGATTATTCTTTAGTTGTGTTTTAGGATTCTATATGTCTAACATGGAAGCTAGAGTTAACTTGTCACAATATTAGGTCACTTAATCTGGATGGATGGCCATAGAGATTTCTTGAGGATGATAAGTATAATAGTGGGGATATTTTAAAATCCCATATCATTAATGAGGTATAAATCTATATAAATATTATTTTAAAATTACATTAATGTGGTTAACTAGATATTTTCCTAGAGTTTTTAAGGTATCGAGAGTGTCATGGGGGTTCGGGACATGGAAATTTGATAAAAATAGGATGTAGAGTGCCAGGAGTTAGGTTGTCACATGGTTAGTAATAACCATTCACCCAAACCATGAATCCTATATGAGGTGGATGAAATGTTCACATTCCATGTGATGTGTACTAGGATCTTGTGTAGATGGTGGTAACTCTTAGATAGTTGGGAACACATGATGTTTAATCAGTTCGACAAAAAAATGCATATTGATAAAGAAACTGTGCGGATATTTTTCCTCATTGAAAAAGGATACTAAAAATTGGGTGCATGGTTTTGAAAACCATGTGGCCAACTAATTTTCCTCATCAAAAGTGGGAAAGTTATAATTACTCCACCTGATCCTTATAATATTTTACCCAATTTCCTCGTTATTTAATCTATATTATTCTAGTGGGTTAACCAATATCTCCCCTATATTCATTGGATCATTCACCTTTGATTCTAATGCATTTGGAGGGAATCAATGTGAAAACTATAGCTTTAGGTATGTCTTTGACACCATTTTATTCTATATTCTAAAATATTTAATACACGATTGTTCCTATTTTTTTGAATATTATGACCTATATTTCCAAGTACTTATTCTCAATTGTGTTTGAGTCCATTATATTTCAATTCAAGGGCCTTTTTTGGATGATTGGTTGTCTATGATCATCTGTTAGGTGGAATACAAGATTATTTCCATAGTATTTATGATGTTTCTATGTATTTTTTTGTTTCAATGTATTGTATATCTATATCATTATGTATTTCATTAAGAAAATTAATTTTTTCCTTAAATTGATGTTGAGACCCTTCATTGGCCCCATTAGGTTTGATGATGATATTAAACTGGGAAAAAGTTTACCCTTTGGGTGTTTTGGTCCCTCGAAAGTGGTGTAATTATATTGTAAATGGTAATTTAGTGATTTTTTAAAGTAAAAAAAGATTTTAATTTTATTTTCGTATATCCGCATGTATAAAAAGATACTTTTTATAATTCAGGGACATTTTTTATGAAATTTTTTAAAAAAAATAAATTTAAAATATTATTTATGTTATGATTTTTGAAACCCATTGAAGGATTTTTAAATGTTTTGAAAGAAATGATGATGATTTTTATCCAGCTATGTTTTTCAATGAAGTAAAAAAACTTATTGTGGAAATTGTTTTGAAATGAGTTTTTAACACAATTTTATTATAAAAAAGTGGTATCTAAATGGTTTTGAAATGTTTAATTGATAAGAGGGTATGGTTTCCTTTTTATGTGAAAATTACTCAATGGAAAAATGAATTATTTTTATTGAGATGAAGGTATTGGGCCTTTTTAGTTCTTTAAAAGTGGAAGGAGAATTCCAAAGGGGTGGCTTATATTTGTTTAATAGGTAATTTTTTGTTTAACTTGAAATTTCAATTATTATAATAAATGATTATGATTAAGCATGATAAATAGATAAAGAGGGATGACTCGTGTTTCTAAATAGTTGATTAATTGTTTATATGTTTTAGTTATGAATATATGGTAGCTAAATGGATGTTTAATGTATTGTTTGGGATGAACCATGAATGATATGAATAATGGTTTTATTGGGATGACATACTTATTATTATCACTGTTGCGACTGGATAAATGGATATTGCAGGTCCTACCAATGAAAAATGTGGTTTGGACGTTAGACTGCTGATCCAGATATATGGGTAGACATGTCTTAGGCTATAGGACCCATCAATATATATTTTATGGGAACATTGGATGATTATCAAATGTTTTTTGTTCAAATATGAATTTTTTTTAATGAATTTCCATTTTGACTTAATATGTGTGAGCCCTATGAGATAAGATTTAGATGACTTGAAAAGACCAGTGCAAGTTTGGTTATACTAGGGGTCACTACAAAACATGTAGTCCAAAAAGATAAATAATGAATGGTTAATTTTAAAATTTAACCCTTTTATGAACTATTTACGTATCACATGGTTATATTCAAACACTATTTTTTGGACTGGTTATTTCTTTCGACACTATTTTTAAAGGCCATATTAATTGTACTAACACCCTACTCGATAAATCATGGTACTTGGGTACCTAATCTTGATAATACATGTTTTCAAGTACATGTTTAGTATATTGAAGTGAATTTTATTTATATTTGGGCTGGTATAATGATGCATAGAATGCCAAGATCGAGTTTAGACTCGAGATCGTGTTAAATGTTTTTCATTTTGTTTTGTATTTTGTGTTTCAATATATAAATTCCTAACATGTAGTGTGTATATCTCAGTATTATGTCATGTTCAATATTGTTTATGGATGTAAAATATTTTATGTTGTTACATTAACATCATAAATATGTATTTATATATATTGGTAATATTTATAATGTTGGTTTACTCTAATAAGTTGTAATATTCTACATAATGTTCCTCCATAGACTCGGACTAGTTGTTGAAAGCCTCTAGAGTATGCAAATGAATTGTTGAGGTCATTTAGAGAACAATAATAGGGGAACAATTTGGTGGCTCCCATACTGGGACATTACATAGGATGACTGAGTTAATACCCAATATTCCCCAATCATTGTTTTTAACCCTCGGTGAATGTTTTTCCATAGATTCATCCACATTGAATTATTTTGAAAGGGATATATTAGCAAGGAAAATCAAATAACATATACTTCACTGAATGAAAAATATGTTATCATTTTCTTAGTATCATTCCGAATGTTTTATTCAAGGGTATCTATCCCAAATCTCTAAAAGAAACAATACCCTTCTATAATACCAACTATAGAGACCCTATCAAACACATAAAAATATTACAATATTTTAGATCAATATTCAATAAATCTCAAATCAATAAATTCCTAAGGACCAATTTTTTTTTGTAACTTTGGAGACTAGATACACATACATCTTATTTCATTCAATATCTTGTACATATCCCACAATGTTCTTCTTACATAGTATATTTCTTAGGAATACGATACATAAATACATTCCTCATAAACTAGGTAAATGAAACCTAATAAAGAGTGATCTTAGATCCTCAGTATGGTTGAACATAAGAGATATCATTCAATGAACATTAGTAAGCCTAATATAAGCATATGAGTATGATTATATGATCATAACATTCAATAATCATACCCAATCATTCAAATATATTTAATCATGAGTCATAAAATAATATTTTTTCAACCAAAATATATATTACATAAGAGTTTAGATTTATAAATAATTAATCATATGATAAATAACATATCATAAGAAGAATAAAAATTTCATTCATATACACATAAGAATAGCAATCACTTCATTAATCATGGTTAAATCCCATAATGTTAATTTTGTAAAAAGTTACAAAATGGAAATTCCAACATGATCATTTCCAAAATTCACTTATATTTATCATATATCATGATTACTCCACCATCTATTTGGCTTATAAAAACATCATCATCTCGTATCCGATTTCCAACTCCATAAGCATTACCCAATTCATTTGGGGATATATAATTATATGATTAATCATCACATAATGGAAAATATACATATATGTGCCATAAGATCATAAAAAATCACCACATCAATATATCATAAAACACATAAAGGGAACATGTTTCATAAAAATTTCATCATTCTATAATATCATAATCTATGGGAATGGAAAACATTTCATAACAGTTTTAACATAACTTAATTGGCCCATGGGAATGAAACATGTGTTATAGAATCAACCATTAGTAATATTCATCATAATCCATTCAAAGGAAAAATGTGGATGGTATAAGAAGATAATATCCCTAGTGAAGCATCAAAATCCTTAAAGTAAGATGGAATAGATGAAAAATAACATTAATGTTACAATACAACCTTCTTTGAAAACAACATAAAATATCATTTTCTTTTGATAACATTTTAACGAAAAAATTCCCAAAATATTTTAAAATGTACCTTTCATCGAATATAAAAAATATACATTCAAATAAAATAGAATTCATTGTGTAGGTAAATTTACTTCATTCCATATAAATTAGATGAAAACATTCCTTTCAAGTATTTATATAACCACAAAAATAGCTTATTTTTAAAATATTTTGAAGGATTCATTTTTTAATTTTGTTTATAATGTTATAGGTATTTAAAATAAAAATTTTAAATCATTTCATGTATATTTAGGGAATTATATAAAATTATTTCAATTATTAAAGACAAGTAAGAAATTTTATATAGACCAAAGAGTAGATAAATTTGACTTAGTATTGAAAAAATTTTCATTACCATTATAAATACCAAAACAATGAAAATTTTAACAAAATATGAAAATTCAAGGAATAAATATAGGATAATAAAATAGATTGATTTTAAAGTTTATGATTTATATAACTTACCTCAGTGGAAATTTAATATATAAAATCCTAAAAGGAAGTGAAATCGTAATAAAAACCCTTACAACTGTAGTTAATTTTTCATCACAACCCTATTGAATGAAATAACATAAAATGGAACACACTTTAATAGCTCATAATAATCATTAATATTGATCCATAAAATAAAAATCCTTATAGTGGTAAAATTTCTCCAATACTACAAAGGAATATCATAATTTTAATTTTATCAATGCTCATTTAAAATGTAGTTCCCAAAAAATCCGATAAACTTGCTCTGATACCAATATTGGAAACCCAAACTCTAATATCCCAAAGATGTTTTCATCTTTATTAAATTGGTATAAGATAAAATTTATACCAGCATGAAGTATTTATTAAATTAAAATTCATTGAAAATTAGATACAAACTCTATTCCCTCATTAAATTGGAAATATAAAATAATCAAAACAAAATAAACATTCTTGCATCTATTATACATTTCATAATATCATTCTTCATATCCTTGGGTATGGAAACAAAATTGGGGATGAGATTTACTTATTTTTAAGGTCTAAAAATAGTATAATATATCATGATTAAATAAATCATATTTCATTTGGAAAGGTGAATAAATAAATACACATTTAATTCAATGAATAAGTTGAACCAAAATTTCATCCATGGATAATATCAATGATGTAATGTAATGGATAATAATAAATTATAATCAATATAGAGGATACTTAATGTGGGATGTCATGATCTCAGAAATAATGATATCCTTACCATAAATTCCTTGTTCCAAGGTAGTTTAATCTATGGGTGGGTATATACCGAAAACAGAATTAATAAGTTTTCACCACAAGGTTGTCTTATTGGAGTTATTGATGCATTAAGGGGAAATATATAAATGGACTCCTCATAAATCTACATTTTTAATGTATTTATTATATATTTAACTATAAATTTCATTCATAATAAATATTCGTTATCGTAAAATATCCATATTCTGTAAAAAATAAGGAATTTTATGATTTACCCAGTCAATTGAACAAGTTGTATAGTAAAACATCATAAGTAGCAATGGTTTAGGGTGTTGGAAATCAAATAGTCCATGATAAAAAGAATATGTATATTAAATATAAATATTATTTACATCTAAAAATTTCATTGGAAATAAAATATATCAAGATATAATTTTGGAATAAAATATTAGTATGGAATTATCGTTTTTCATCAATTCATATGAATTTTCTTTAATTAAATGATTTTATTTTCAATATAGAATATAAACATTGAAAAATAATTCATTTGAGTGGTTTCTATGTAAAACCATTGTAATATTTTATTTTAATCTAAATACTATAAAATGATTATAGTTTATGTGAATATGTTAGCATTTTATACCTTAAAAATGAGACATTACTTTTTAACTTTTTAAAGAAATGGAAAATGGATATTAACAAAAAAATATAAATATTATTTTAGAAAATTTAAAAATTATAGGATAACATACAATCTATTTTATAAATCCTATGGATTTTGTAAAATGTAAATTTATAGAACAATTTTCAAATATATATACATGGAAGAGAAATAGAACTGATTAAAATAGAAATAAGATCAACTTTTCGTAAAAACAATTACACTACCTAATTCAATTGAAAAATAGTGGAAAAGTTGATGAAAATATAGAAACATGTTTAATATCCTTAGTATAATAAAATATATGGAATTTATAAAGTATATATGATTAGATTATTTTAATTAAAATTAGATAAATTCAAAAAAAAACATGAGATTGAAAAACATATTCTTATGACTTTTGTAATGATCAGATTACAACAACATAAAAAATAAAATTTTAAATTAATATTTAGTCATCATGAATAAATTTTATTTAATTTTAAATACATAACAATTTATTTATATGCATTAAATGAAAATAAATAGGTTCATAATACAAAATTTGTCTAAATGGAGTTGATTGAGTTATCAAATCCCATATAAAAATCATATCATTTAATAATAAATTATGAAATGAGGTGATTAAAAATTCCATATTAAAATAAAAAAAATCATTCGGAAAGAGAAAAAAAATCATAGGTGGTTCCTCACAAAATCTTGATATAACATGGTGAATTAATTATAAGTATAACATGGTGAATTGAGATTGGGTTATACATGCCCTAGCATCAATTTCGTCTACCCTCATTAGTTCTTTTAAAAATAAATATAATAAATTTAAATTTATTTATATGCCATAAAAATCACAAAAATATAAATAATATCATATTTTATTTATTTATAACATCTTATCACCCATTTTTAATAATATTACATTATTATCATTTTTCAGAGTTTTAGTGCTTTGTTATTCATGCGAATATTTTTGTTAGTTCTTTCCAGATTATAATTATTTTGTTACCATAAAATCCAAAATGTTAATAATGATAAAATTGTCATATATATTCAATATATATATGTATATTCATTTTCATCCATAAAAGGAATAGATTCAAAAAATGAATTACACCATTCATAGAGATGGGAGACCATACGTACTTGTGAATGTTGTTTTCAGATTTTGATAAATGTAATGAAATAAATATAAATAATTATTTCAGTTTCATCAATCATTTTTATATCATATATATCATATATAGTCCATAAAAAATTCTTCATTTCCATCTATTTGAATTGTAAATGAAAAATTGATCACATCACTTTGTGGAGGTCATAGTCAACATGTATGCACAATTGATGTAATAATAATATAACATATTTAAAGATAATAAGGTATATATAATATTATTATTACAAAAATAATAATTATGTTATCAATATAATATATATTTTTATGATCCATATTTATAACCATCAATGCAGGGTGGTGATGAAAAAATAATTACATGGAAAAGTTAAAGTGATATATCATATGTACACATGTGCGATATTTTTTCATACCATATGGTGGAAAATATATGGAAAATGGACATCTATATTTTATAAAAAAATATCATTACCTTTATGATATCGTATTTATTATATTATAATGGGTATAAAAGATGTAGATAATGTATAAGAATAAATAAACATGAAGGAGTCTGTAAAGACGATTACCTCTTCTTTGGTTGACATACATTATATTCCTTCTTAAAGACCCTTAGAATGGTTTTATAATTATAAAATTATATGTATGTCATTTCTATTTAATTTTAGGAGAATCATTTTAGGATTTTTTATATTGATAGATTAATGTGGGGTAAAAAAAGGGAGAAGGTGTGTCCATTATAAATCACGGAGGTTTGGTTTTTAAAAATTCATAATGTATTATAAGATAATATATGAATACCTCATGTAAAATGTCCTAAAAATATAATAGATTTGAATATTATTAATATATGGTTATAATTTTACCATTAAACCAAATTTATACAGGTTAATATATCATTTTGATTAACAACTTCATTAACAATTTTTATCCTAAATCAAAATATGAAATATTTCAATATTAAATGGTTATAATTTTAAATATAATGTGAAACTTCAATCATAAATGGACTAAGGGTAAAATTTTATAAAATATATTATTCCAATTTTCCTAGGATTTTTTTATTTTCATATAATTTATAAAATTAATATATTCAAAAAAGTTCATTAATGTCAATTTTTTCAATATTCATTTTATTTTAGTTTAAAGACCTCAATAAAAAATAAGGAATTTTAATATAAACCTCTATAATATCCTTAATATGGTATATTAATATATGATGTTCATTTAGAACTAAAAATTACAGAAAAAAATTACTTTTATATTTTAATAACATTTAAATTATTCTTTTCATGACCCGTCCCTTGGGGCCCATTGTAATAGAACTGTCATGGGTGCCCTCAAATGATTAATGTGATTTTGGGGTACTTAGGTGCAGCAGAGTGGCTGACCAAGGTCGTCTCTCAAATGAGGAAGTGAATTAAAGAAACTTTTTAGATATATTATAGAAATAAAATAAAATAGAGTAAAAATACTAATTGAAATGATGGGGGTAGTTTTTTATAGTTTATAAAAATTGAATAAGTTTTCTAGAAAAAGATTGCATTTTTTTGTTTTTAATTTTGAAATGATGTATGATAAAAAAGTCACAAGAAGAAGATATTTTTTTGAAAATATTTTAAAAGGTGTAATCGATCTAAATATACCTATTCCCTCTATTATTAATCATTATCATTAAAATTAACATTCACTTAATTATGATCCCTTAATTTTTTAAATCCCGAACCCTAGGAGAATTAACTTTACCACGAAGATGAAGTGATTTTAACCCTAGGCTAACTTTGGAACATGCAATCGCAACACCCTGCTTTGATTGATGTTCTAAGATTATCATATGGTCAGTGCTAAATTAAGGCACATATCCAATCTGTAAATGAGGACTAATTGAGTTTAGGTACTATGTTTTAACTCTACAAATTAATCCCATGTGGTTTTGAATTACCGATAAAGGTTGCGCTCTCACAGTACAAACAATTCCCAACCTCGCATGTTTTGTGTTAACAAATAAATTGCTTTATTAGTTTCATTTAAATTAAAAACTCAATTAATAGATCATAATATGTGAATTACAGTATCTCATTGAGTCAAAAAAATGAACGAAGAAGGATAGTGGTCGATCGATTACTAAAAAGAACTACTCTTCCATGGGTGTCGAAATCATCATAGAAGAGAATTGCATTTGCAAAGGTTTATAATGGGTATAACCCAATAACAAATCTACTCAAGAATTCCAGACCAAATAGGAATATTAAGAGAAGAATAATGTTATACAAAACTGAATAAAATATAAGATGTAAAAGAAGAACAAAGAAGTTTAAAACACAAAAGAAAATATTACAACATGAAGAAGAGAATGAGGCATCGATGAGGGGATCCTTGCTTCAAGAGCTACCCCTCTTACAATGGTTGGAAAATTTGGGTGAAACCAATTCTCTTATACCTATAATCTCCAAATTCACGTCACAACCACACCAAATGATAAAAACACAAATTTATTGAGTGGTGGGGAGGCTAGGTTCAAAGTGGTTTCAAGTGTGAATGGGTAATCTCGGCAAAATATTTTATGCCATCTTTCACCGCCCATTTGACCACCACAACGCGTGAATTGGCCAGCCTTTTATGAGTATAATATGTGATTATATGGGTAATATATCTCCTATAAATATTTGGGCTCAATCCAATCCCAAATTAAGGAGTTATGGTCGAAATGTGGAAGCTTCTCCATTATGGCGTGTCCAGCCCACCTTTGACTTTATGTCCAAATTACTCTATCCAGATGCTATATTTTTATCAAGTGTCATGAATAAAAGTTGTATAAAATGAATTAATTAACATATTTACAAAATAATAAGTTCAAATAATTTAAATAAAAATATTTATGATTGAAATGCTACAGTGATTTTGAAAGGGTAAAACTGGAATTTTCATCAAATATTCAAATGAATGATCTAATCCCAAATACTTTCTAATTGAACATATTTAACACAATTTGAGGAAATTATATCATTTATTATCAATAAAATATTCAATAAAGTGTTGTTTTATCACCCATGTCGTGACTACCCCAAGCCCACCTTCCATAGGCCAGGGGCTGGTGACTAGCATCGAAAGGAGTATTCCCCAAAAATGGGAAGTAATTGCATTTATAACCTATATTCACACAAAAAGATACGAACACAAGTCAACTGTATAGCTAAAAGAGACCTGAAAGTAAAATGGGGGCTGAAATACAATCCCAAATGTAAAGATACAAGTACAACTGAAATACAAAATAACTGAAGAAAGAGAAAAGATAGATACGGGATTGCCCTATGAGGTTCCTACCTGAAGGGTAGGTACATATCACCTCCTCAGCACTCCATGTCCACCCGTCTCCTCTGTGTACCAAAATGTCGTATGGTCCACCTCTTAGTACCGTCCAGTTCGAGTACTCTCTGCCATAGTGAGTGCTGTCTGTCGTCTGCATCCAACACAAAAAGGTGCAGGCATAGGCCATGTTGGTGTGACTATAACGATACTCAGAAGGGATCCTAAGACCCTCACGGTCTCACAAAATCCACCAAGGATAAACCACAAAGTATAAAATCAACAGATAACCCTACTTAGTTATATTCCAATACATATACTTATGTTTTCAAGTAATCCATCTCAATCATGAGGAAAACATAGAGACATTGACTCAACTCACACCAGGATTTATTCTAGGGGTAGTAACAAGTAAAATCACCAATCACATCATCGACCACATCGGTTTCTAGAGATCCTCTCCTCCATCGAGTGTAGTGGGTTTTCCGCATCACAAAAAGGTGCTTCCCACAAACCATGGACTGCTAAGGTACTCCTCATGTTGAGTATCATGGGTCTTCCATGTCACACATAGGCGTTTCCCACCATGGGTCTGTCACGTAACACAGAGGCGCTCCCCCTCGTGAATTTCTGAGGTACTCCGCCTATCAAGTACCATGGGTCTATCGCATCACATAGAGGCACTCCCCACTGTGGCCTGCTAAGTTAATCCTCCTTTCGTGTACCGTGGGTCTGCCACGTCACACCGAGGCACTCCCCACCATGGGTCTGCCGAGTCACACAGAGATGCTCCCCACTATGCCTGTCAAGTCACATCAAGTCTAAAAGGTCAGCAGTCGTCAAGTCTCATCCAGCTATTGGGTTCATGCACTATGCTCTCTCGTCTTCTGGAGGATCCGCTCTGTGAGCTACTGTTCGATACTCCAACTTCCATAAAGTCCGACAAAGAATCCTCTCAAAGGTTTGACACGTCCTAGGGGTCTCAACACAACAGACGACGCATCTACCGGACGCCCGATTTGTGTTTTATTAATCTTTTATTCTTGGGGGCCTAGTTGGATTCGTTCTTCATCCAACCTAACTATTCCCCTTCTTAATCCAAAAATCCGGTGTGGTATACTCAACAGAACCATCTCACTCCAAGATTTCTAGAGCCGCTAATGGTTTTCAAAACAGATGTCTGGTGCCATAGTTATGGCCCAAGTAAAGCAAATGGGTCGTATCAGGTCTGGGTTGGGTCTGACCCAGTTGGACCGACCTGACCTGACCTAGCCTGGGTCAACCTAGTTCGGGTCGACCTAGCCCGACCTACTTGGTCAAGCCAGACTCATGGTGCGGCCTGGCACGCTGAGCGGTCGAGCAGGTCGCGAGAGCTGTCGGTAGTGCGAGGTGACGGAGGTCGCTAGTCTGCTCGGCCGCGGACGGCGGCTTAGCCGCGAGGGTGTGGGGAGGTTCGGCCAGTGGCTTGGCAGGATGACGACAGCTCAGTAGATGGTGGCAGCGACTCGATGGACAGAGGCCTCTCGGAAGACAGCGGCAGCAACTCGGCGGACGGTGGCGGCGGCACGGCGGACGACATACGGAGGAGGCGGCTCAACCCAGACGACGGCGGATGTGGACTGCGCGGTGGGGCCGTGGGTGGCAGAGCCATGGGGTGTAGTGGACATGGGTGCCATGGAGCGGCTCGACCATGGGGGTGCCACGAGAGCATGGAGGTCGTGAGGCAGCAGTGGCCACACGGTGGTGTCGTTGCGCCCTCGCCTTCATTGCGTTCAACACCTAAATCATCACAAGATTTGAAGAGGGGTCGGGCCATGTTTTTTGTGTCCCATTCCCTCGGTGTAAGGGTGGTTGCATATGGATCCACAATAACTTGAAGAAGAACGTCAATCATTACAACCTCCCACAATGATTTATTCAAAATCATGAAAAAGAATTCAAGAGAAGAACATGGGAAAAGTATTCATACACAAATATACCCCTACCTCGTTCATTTGATTCATTGAAGATTGTCTGCGGGAAAGGAGATGATGTCGTTGGGAAAAGACGGATGTTGGTGACATCAGTGTTTCCTCGATCATTGGTTCATTGACACTGATGAAGTTCTTCATCAATGAATGTCCCATGGAAGAAGAATGAGTCAAAGTCATCATTCTTTATTGGAGAGCTTTTCCCTAAGAGCTCTCCCCATTTCCAATCCTTTCCCTCAATCCCTCCAAAATGAAAATAGCCAACATTATAATTTAAGATTTTCAAATTAAATTATGTTAGTGAAAATACAAATTAAAACATTTAATTAATGAGATGGCTTTATTAATTAAATGCAGAGGGTTGGAATAATAAATATTGGAGGAGTTGAAGTGGATCCCCCATATTTAATAGAATTTTGAGGGTTTCAAGAATCAAGTAGTCCCCACCACCATAACATCTCATGGGAGGTTTTACTAGCTCGGGTGGTCCCCACCATTGAGCATTCAATTTGTAGTATAAAAATCATATGGTCCCCACCTCCACAATATCCACAAGTGGGTGGTTACAATAAAAATAAAATAAAATGTGTGATTATTTTAATATATTATTTCCACGAAAGACCAAAATAATATCTTTCACCCTCGACCAACTACACTCAAGGTGAAAGTCTCCTTAAGCGAATAATGGAGCTGCAAGTTCAGTAGGAGCATCATATTTCAACTGTGAGCATCGGTTCAAAAGTTAAAAAACCCCACTCGCACATTTACTGAACGTACCCAAACAAAAGTTCTGAAATTCATTCCAGGAACTCTGGGCCTCAGAATCATGTGCTGTAAATTTCTAATGTAAGACACCGACCCCAATTACCTAGAGTCAGTGCATTATTACATAAAATTGGCATGATCACAAAAGATCAAGTCTCGAGAGACTGATTAGTTTAGTAGTCTTAGAAACACTAGATATATTCATAAGTATTACATTACATCAAAAAGTAAAGAAAATACAACAACATCTTGTCTTCATATCCCCCCATACTATCCCTGCAGGTCATTAATAAATTACTTATTCATATCCTGGGAAAAATAAAACATTCAAAGGGGTGATCTCGGATTCTCAGTAAGGATAAAAATATAGGGGAAACTTTTATAGATAAGCAAAAAAATTTAAGGAAATGTATAACTAAAACAAAAGCATTTTGAACTTGAACTTCGGCATAATATGGCAAATATAAAATGAAAAATGCCATTTACTTATTCACATGGATATTTTACTAGTGGAATAACCACATGAAATATCAATAACCACTTTCATAATGATGGAATGCATAATGTCAGACTATTATAACCACGTAGCCAAGGGCCCGTGCCAAGACTACAAATAATGTTTTCTCAAGGCCTGGTGCCAAGACACTAGTTTGTCTCATGAGAACTACCGATGCATCGAGGAGGTATAGCGGGCTCCACCCGTCACTTACTAAGCCCCATGCATTCCTCATATGAAAAGTTTGAAACATAACATAAACATTCGTATTAAAACTAGCATATGAAATGTCAATACTTTATCCACAAACCATGAATGATATAAAAATAGCACATCCCCTGTCAAACATAACTCATTCGATACAATATAGAAGATTTTGTTGTACCAGATTAACCTTAATCGAGAATGATGAATGATATTTACATAGATGAAAATAATCATCAAAACTATTAGAGAGAAATATCCCCCTTTTTCTTGAAAAAATTTAAAAGTCACACTATTTTTCAAGAAGCCATTTAAAAATATATCTTTCAATCAAAGTGTCCCATACCACTTTGAAACTTTTAAAAGTAATTATAATTTTAAAACTTTAATGTCCATATAAATAAATCCTTAAAACCATTTTTAAAACATGGACATTAATGAGAAAGATTTAGAAGAATAAATCTTCAAAACATTTAAAAATGATATTTTCGTTAGAGTTTCTAACCAAAATAGAGAAAATTGAATACAAATAATTGATGTAATAAAAATATTTTTATATCATGAGAATAAATGGATTCATGATATACTATGTCAAAGTACATTATATACACCATAAAAAAGAGAATTGGTGTTTGACAACAATGAAGTCTCAATGGGATGTAAATTGAGATTAAGTCTCTTATAAAGACTGTATCCTTAGGTTAAGGATAAATCAACGGAATAATTATGTGTGAAAAATATAAAAACACTCAATATGATTGGATGTTTAGTGTAAATAAATCAGAGGACATTCACACATATTCTTGTAAATACAACACCAATGAATTGGATATTTAACACAACAAATGGAGAATGAGTTAAAAACTACTCTTATCAAATTCATATCGATGAATTGAGAAATTATCAATGGAATGATTATGTGTATCAAAAGTATATCCACAGAAATGGGAGTGTAAATTAGGACATAAGAAAATTAATAGTGATTCCACACATAATCTAGGAGTCAAATAATCAATGAAGTATGTGTAAATCCGAATGAAAGGAAATTGAAATTTTAAATTCCCTTATCGATTTGGTAACTTATGAAACATAAAACCATGAAAGAAGTATAAAACAATGATGATTTAAATATTCATAAATTAAATTATATTACACAATGAATACAATCATGGGTAGTACACACACCACATTCAATAAATAAGTGGTGAACGATGGAAATATAACGAAATTAAAAGTGAGATAAGAAACCCCTTACTTTGTACTTTTCCCTTGGTCGAGGGTAGGTTATCTTATTGTATAATTGTTAAATAATTTTTGTTGAATTATACAAGAATCATATACATTAATATGATATCAAATATGATCTTTTAACATTTCTTTGTTAATAATATCTTAGTATTATCGTCGTTTCGGGTGTTAACTTACTCATTTCCTTTTATATGATTTGTTACATAAGTTGTGTTTGTTATGGATAGGTTGTATCTTATTCATATACAGAATTATATTAAGTAATTAAACAATATTTTTATTCATAAAATGAAAACTAGATTTGTATAGATATGATGGGGAATGAATCTCATCGCGTTCGTCGAGACGGTAGTCCGTAAGTACGCACGAGCGATAATATCATTATTTTGATATTAAAATAATATATACATGGATGGTATATCATATATATACATAATAATTATCATGTTATATTTATTATTTACAATAATTATACATAATTATTATACCCATCTAAATAATAATGTTTTGAATAACAAATACACCACGACGTGGAGACAGTAATCCGTACGTACGCACGTATGATGACATGTCATTCAAAGGATGGATAGAATACTGAATATGGTTGTACCATATATATAATAACATCATATTATATAGAATATACTGGAATTATTATTTTAGAATGGAAATAACAGAGAAATAATAAGTTCAAGAAGAAAGGAACTTGAAAGAGGGTGGTGAGAACGTTACCTCTTCTTCGGGTTCTTCCTTTTGATAAGATCAAAATGGATTCTTAGGTTGGCTTTCTGATCAAACTAAGGCATATAGGTTGAATTGAGGGAATTTGGGAGGATATTTGGGCAGAGTTTGGCTGAGTCAAAAGGCTTTAGATGTGTGAGGAATTGGTTAGAATTGGTTCCCTTTTATAAGGGGGAGGAGGGGCTCTTTTGGAAAAACTTAAAGTATTAATTTATAATAAATTCATATTCAGTTTCAAATGGCTCAGAAGTTTATTACTCAATTTCTAAGGTGGGTATGGGTTGAAAACCACTAACTAATAGATTTTAGACAGGTTTGGGTCTCTATAGTAACCTTATCTTTTAGATTTAACTCCTAGTTAAATAGTTTGACATTTACAATGTGTCATTGTATTTTTATATTATACAGTTAATATACATACTATATACTTCCAAGAGACCCCCAAGTGGTCCATTAATGATAAACCTATCATTATATAAGTCCTTTGGCTGAACCATAGATTTCTAGGAATATAATATCAATTAATAATATAATATTTATTTCAAAAACTCTTTTATGTCAATTTTGACACTATTGGGTATTTTGTTTTTGATAAATTCATAACTACATTATTACTTCGAATAAAATTTTTATAACCAATAATAATATGTCATAGTAAGCTATAAAATAATTTTAATTCATAAAAAGTCTTAAATTACATCTATTTGGATATTTATAATATCAATTATTTTAATATTTCATTAATTCGGTAATTACTACATCACCATTGTGTCAAAAATAAATTAAATTATTTAATGTCTAAAAATTATAAATAAAATACAATTATGTAGGAAATATTTTCATCTTTCTAATGAATATTTAAAATCGAATTTATCTTATCTATATCCCTATATTAAAAATGATTTTGTAATTAAACATTGATTTTAACTCTTTTAACTTTTCTTTGACTTAAATAATAATAAATGTCCTAATCTAATAAAAGTGGACCTAAATGATAATATTTTATTCCTAAGGTAGTTTTAGGTCAAGATACACTTGTCCAATAGAATTAGGATATGTCTTAGGGTAATATTAATATCATTTTTACCCTTAATTACAATATTTACTTTTAGCAGTGGTAAATAAAAGTTAAAAGTTACTATTCACCAAAAAAAATTATCTTATTGAACTACATTTTACTCCTTCATATTAACCCTATCTCTCGGATTTTCAAAATTTCACTCACAGAAGTGGGAAAATTATGTTTTACGTGAATTTCAAAATTCTCCTAGGAGGTGGGTAAAAGATGGGGAAAAGTTCCATAAATTTTTTATTTATCTCAAATTATTCTAAACTAACTCCAATGAATAACATTGAACTTATATAGGTATTATTTATCTATTTTGATGTTAAATAAATTTCAATAAAATAAATAATTTTTTAAATAATTTTTTTAAACTATAACTCAGTGTTTTTCACTATTCATCAAAAATTGAAAGTTTTCAGAAAAATACAAAAAATTCACCCGAAGCTAATTTCAATATTCCGAATCCAAAATATTAACTCCATTTTGAAAGATAAAATTTATAAAATTTAAAAAGGTGGATATTACTATTCATAACAGCTAGTTTGATTGGTTGTGGTGTGTGTTTGAACTCGAAGTTGCGTACAAAACACACTATTGCATTATTCAAAGGGAAACGTACCATGGAAGCTTGGGGTGTTACATTCTCCTCCCTTCAATAAATTGTGTTCTCGCAATTTTTAAATTGGGCTTGGGAATATAATGGAAAGTCCCACATCGAAAAAAGAGTCAATGAAACTATCACTTTAAAAGAAAGAAAGAGAAGTAAAAATGTCACCCGAGATAACCTATACTAGGATTCCATGTAGAAAAACATGGATATGGATGATAAACTAAGTGTCAAGTTCTGATGGAGAGGGATAGAGAACATGATCAGGAGAAAGCTAACAACAAGAAAACCACAAACTTGTGATGGGACAAATATTCATTAGTTTCCCAGTAGGAAAAGTAGACAGACAACATTTTTTTAGTTACATTACATAAAGATAAGGAATTCATTTCTTAGATTGACTAAGAACATAAAGTGATATACATTCTTTTTGAGTAAATTTTCATTTATTAATAAATTCCTACAACTAACTCATTTTTAAACAATGAGTATTCAAGAAGACTTGGTCACACTGGAAGAGATAGAATAAAATTCTTATAGAATCACATGATCCACGAAGGATAAACTATATATTTACAATGTCATTAGAGATTAATCAAAACCAAAATGGTTAGTATAAGATCTGATGATCCCCCCAAAAGATATTCCATTAGAGAAAGAAACACTAATATTAATTTCTAAAATTAAACCATCAATACCCCAAAGATAAATAAATACCATTCAATAAACAATTGTCCTTATAATCTTTCAATATAATCCAAACTAATATTGAAACCCAAAACATAGATGAATTTGGTTATGTAGTCTTCCACGTTAAATTGTATCTCCAAATGTCATCAACTACTCTTAAAGTCACATACTTAAAAGTAATTAACCTAATCACATATTCTCTATTATAGGTTAATCATTTCCCTAAATAACCAAAATCACTATAAATCCATAATAAAAACACAGATAAAAATCCACCATTACTCCTCAAATGAAATCCCATAGTATTATATTTTCCTTGGGTATATAGTGTTCCCAACAAAGTGAACATATTCCAAAATAACATTTATCACTTAATCACCAAATCATTTTCCTATACTAAGGGTATTCACTTGATAAGACATAAGATCCCAAATCAACTTATAATTGATCAATAAAATCATTTAACTAAAAATAATTTGTCACACTAACTAGGGACTTCACGTAGTCCAGTGGTAGGCGATAAATCCATATCGCACTTTGGTTGTGGGTTCGATTCCCACATCTTTGTCTGACACGACGGGTTGTCACACGGTCTATGTGTTTTCATTTTTCAAAAACATTATTTTATAACATTACCAAAATGAAATAAATTTCTCAAAATAACCATAACATAATTTAACCTCAAATGTTATCTCATACCTTAAATTTTCATCACAAAATATAATAACTTGTAATTTCCTCGAACCCAATGATCATATAAAACGAAATGGTTATTTATAACTATATCTACAAGAGAAATGACAATTCTTCCTCAAATATCATTCACACATGATAAATTTTAGGGTTACACATATAAGAGAAAATTCACCCAAAGTAATCTCAACAAAAAGGAGCACTAATACCTTTAAATATTTTTCCATCCATTTATTTCCACATAGGTTCTTCCTTGACCAAGAGGTTATCCTATAGAATAGAGCATTGACTTGGGTGATGCCAAGGTCCCTTCCATTTACTACAAATGACTGTAATTGGAATCTTGGGGCCATTTTTATTTTCTTCTATAGTACTCTTCATTTTTCCTCAGCAATTATTCACTTTATGTCCTTCCTTCCCACAGGTAAAGCATTTATTTGTTCCATTGAGACACCTTCCTGGTTGTCTCCTTCTACATTTCCTGCATGATGGAAATTGAGGATTCTTTTCTCCATGGTCTCCACTACTGGAGCTCTTATTATTCATCCCCTTTCTCTTCTTTGTTGAGTCCAGTAAATGGTTAATATATATATATTTGATCATATTTTTGGAAAATTGATTTGTCATGATGACGATATCTTTTACGCCAATCAGTATTCCATTTTGTTGTTAATTTCTACCACCGTTCCCACCTTGTACATCATTCTCAAATTCACTATGACTTCCTTGGAATCCAACCATTGACTAAAACCAGAAAGCATTGTGGGAGTAACTGTAGTCATAAAAATCATATAGAGAATATCATGTCACCATATTCTCAATTTGAAACACATTAGGATTAACCAAGGTCATTTACTCTCATAATACATCAAATTGGTTTGTAAAAAAAATGTAAATTATAATAAGAATATCCCACGGGAGTGTCGTAACCAAGAGTGCAGAAAGGCCCGTTGTCGTGCACCAGTTCCCGTTCGAGTCTATCTCAAAGATGTTTTTTCAGGTTTTACCCCTAGTTACATCTGTTCCAGAGCCGCCTCTACCTGCTCGTATCCAAACAAGGATGTATTTCTTGGAAAACTCACAAAATCTATACAATATCAAAATTCTAAGAAGTACTTCTATACTAATCCTCAATGTCTTTCTTAGGGATTTGTGCTCTAATCAGGGTTTATCTAAATATAGCTTCCATGTGTTTTACTAAACTTCCTCTGATACAAACTGTAATGCCCCAAACCCAATTACCCAGAGTCGGTGCATTATTACATAACATTGGAATGATCACAAAAGATCAAGTCTCGAAATATCGATTAGTTTAGTAGTCTTGGACACAATAGATATATTCATAAGTCTTAAATTAAATCATAATGTAAAAAAACTAAAATAACAACTTGTCTTCATATCCCCTCATACAATCCCTGCAGGTCATTCATAAATTACTTCTTCACATCCTTGGAAAAATAAAACATTGAAAGGGTTGAGCTCAGATGCTCAGTAAGGATAACAGTATAGCAGAAACTTTCATATATAATTATAAACATTTAAGGCAATGTATAACTAAAACAAAAGCCTTTTAAACTTGAACATCAGCATAATATGGAAAATATAAAAAGAAATAATGTCATTTACTTGTTCACATGGATATTATACTAGTTGAATAACCACATGCAATATCAATAACCACTTTTATAATAATGGAATGCATAATGTCAGACTATCATAACCACATAGCCAAGGCCTCGTGCCAAGACTACAAATAAGATTTTATCAAGGCCTGGTGCCAAGACACTAGTTTGTCTCATGAGACCGACCGATGAATCAATGATCTATAGTGGGCTCCACCCGTCACTTACTAAGTCCAATTCATTCCTCATATGAAAAGTTTGAAACATAACATAAACATTCATATTAAAACTAGTATACAAAATGTCAATTCTTTATCCAAAAACCATGAATGGTATAAAAATAGCACATCCACAGTCAAACATAACTCATTTGATACAATATGGAATATTGTATTGTATTAGATTAACGTAAATCGAGAATGATGAATGATATTGACATAGATGAAAATAATCATCAAAACTATTAGAGAGAAATATCCCCCTTTTTCTTGAAATCATTTAAAAGTCGCACTATTTGTCAAGAAGCCATTTAATAATATATTTTTGAATAAAAGTGTCACATACCACTTTGAAACTTTTAAAAGTAATTTTAATTTTAAAACTTTAATTTCCATATATATAAGTCCCTAAAACCATTTTTAAAACATGGACATTAATGAGAAAGATTTAGAAGAATAAATATTCAAAACATTTAAAAATGATATTTTAGTTAGAGTTTCTAACCAAAAGAGAGACACTTTAATACAAATAATTGAGGTAATAAAAACTTTTTAATATCATGAGAATAAAGGGATTCATGATAAACTATGTCAAAGTACATTATATACACCATATAAAAGAGAATTGGTGTATGATAACAATAAAGTCTGAATGGGATGTAAATTGAGATTAAGTCTCTTATAAAGACTGTATCCTTAGGTTAAGGACAAATCAACAACACAATTATGTGTGAAAAATATAAATACACTCAACATGATTGGATGTTCTGTGTAAATCAATCATAGGACATTCACACATATTCTTGTTAAGATAACACCAATGAATTGGATATTTAACACAACAAATGGAGAATGAGTTAAAAATTACTCTTATCAAATTCATATCGATGACTTGAGAAATTATCAATGGAGTGATTATGTGTATCAAAAGTATATCCATAGAAAGGGGAGTGGAAATTATGACATAATAAAATGAATAGTGATTCCATACATAATCTTTGTGTAAAATAATCAATGAAGTATGCGTAAAGCCGAATGAATGAGAATTGAAATATAAAATTCCCTTATCGATTTGGTTACTTACGAAACATACACCAATGAAAGAAGGATAATACAATTATGATGTAAATATCCATAAATTAATGTATATGACACAATTAATACAATCATGGTCAGTACACACACGACATTCAATAAATAAGTGGTGAATAATGGAAATATCTCGAAATTAAAAGTGAGATAACAAACTCCTTACTTTGTATTTTTCCCTTGGTAGAGGGTAGGTTAGGCTCATTTATAATGTTTAAATAATTTTTATTGAATTATAAAATAATCATATACATTAATATGATATCATATATGACCTTTTGACATTTCTTTGTTTATAATATCTTAGTATTATCATCGTTTCGGGTGTTAACATACTCGTTTTCTTTTATATGTTTTATTATATAACTCGTGTTTGTTATGGATAGGTTGTATATTATTCATATATAGAATTATATTAAGTCCTTAAACATTATTTTTAATCATAAAATGAGAATTAGACTTGTATAGATGCGATGGGGAATGAATCTCATCGCATTCGTGGAGACGGTAGTCCGTACGTATGGACGAGTGATAATATAATTATTTTGATATTAAAATCATATATAATTGGATGGTATATCATATATACAGAATAATTATAATGTTATATTTATTATTTACGATAATTACACATCATTATTATACCCATCTAAATAATAATGTTTTGAATAACTATTACACCACGATGTGGAGACGGTAAGTCGTACGCACGTACGTATGGTGACATGTCATTCAAAGGATGGATAGAATACTGAATATGGTTGTGCCATATTTATAATAACAAAATAGTATATATAAGATACCGGAGTTATTATTTTATAATGTAAATAACAAAGAATGAATAATTTGAAGAAGAATGGAACTTGAAAGAGGGTGGTGAAAACGTTTCATCTTCTTTGAGTTCTTCCTTTTGATTTGATCAAAACGGCTTCTTAGGTTGGCTTTATGATAAAACTAAGGACTCTAGGTTGAATTGAGGGAAGTTTTGAGGATATTTGGGTAGAGGATGGCCGAGACAAAAGGCTTGAGAGGTGTGAAGAATTGGTTTTAAGTGGTTCCCTTTTATAAGGGGGAGGAGGGGATCTTTTGAAAAAACTTAAAGTATTATTTTATAATAAATTATTATTCGGTTTCTAATGGCTCCAAAGTGGACTATTAAATGTACAAGGTAGGGATGGGCTGAAAACCTCCCAACCAATATATTTTAGACTGGTTTGGGTCAATATAGTAACCTTATCTTTTAGATTTAACTCTTAGTTAAATAGTTTGACATTTACAGTGTATCTTTGTATTTTTGTATTATATAGTTAATAAACATAATATATAATTATAAGAGACCCCCATGTGGTCCATTAATGATACCCCCATCATTATATAAGTCCTTTGGCCGAAACTTAGATTTTTAGGAATATAATATCCACTAATAATATAATATTTGTTTTAAAAACTCTTTTATGTCAATTTTGACACTATTGGGTATTTTGTTTTTGATAAATTCATAACTGCATTATTACATTGAATAAAATTCATATAACAAAACAAATATGTCATATTAACCTAGATAATTATTTTAATTCATAAAAAGTCTCAAATTACATTTATTTGGATATTTATAATATCAATTATTTTAATATTTCATTAATTCGGTAATTACTGCATCACCATTGTGTCATAAATAAATTAAATTATTTAATGTCTAAAAAATATAAATAAAATACCATTATATATTAAATATTTTTATATATTTAATTTTATAATCAAATTTATATTATCCATCACCCCATATTAAAAATGGTTTAGTAATTAAACTTTGATTTTATCTCTTTTAACTCTTCTTTGATTTAAATAATAATAAATGTCCTAATCTAATCCAAGTGGACCTAAATGATAATATTTTATTACTAAGGTTGTTTTTTGTCAATATAAAATTTTCCAATAGAATTATGACATGTTTTAGGGTAATATTAATATCATTGTTACCCTTAATTACCCTATTTACTTTTAACCATTGTAAATAAACGTAAAAAGTTACTGTTCACCAAAAATTATTTTTATCTTATTGAACCAAATTTTACTCCTTGATATTAACCGTGTCTCTCGGATTTTCAAAATTCCACTCACAGAAGAAGTAAAATTCAGTTTTACATAAATTTCCAAATTCTCCTAGGATGTGTGTAAAAGATGGTGAAAAGTTCAATAAAATTTTTATATATCTAAAATTATTCTAAACTAGCTCCAATGAATTACATTGAACTTATATAGGTATTATGTATCTATTTTGACCTTAATTAAATTTAAATAACATAAATAATTATTTACATAGAAATTCATTTTTAAACTATAACTATGTGTTTTTTCACTATTCATCAAAAATTGAAAGTTTTCAGAAAAATACCAAAAATTTACCCTGAGCTAATTTTGATATTCCGAATCCAAAAATGAATTCCATATTGAAATATAAAATTTATAAAATTTTAAATAGTGTGTATTACTATTCATAACTGCTAATTTGATTGGCTTTGGTGTGTGTTAGAAATCGAAGTTGCTTACAAAACATGCTATTGCATTATTCAAAGATAATCGTACTGTGGAATCTTGGGGGGTTACATTCATGGACTCATATAATTCCTATATATTTAAAAAAAATACATGGAAATTTCTGGTGTTTACGTTCTCCCCACATCAGGACTTTACGTCCCCATAAGCCACAACTCAAACTAAGGGAACATGTGGGGGGTATTGAGCACACATCTGAGCCTCCTACTCCCATGTGCTCTCTTAGAGGCTCCCGTGACTCCAGAAAACACACACCAGAGGTATTGATCATCCACGAAGGACCCACTCCTATCGATCCTCAATCTCTACTGGAACCTCTGTAAAAGTCGCCCCATCGTCGACGTCCATCTCTCCATGGTCGAAGATGTGAGAATGTTCATGCACATATCTCCTTAGCAGGGATACATGGAAGATGTCGTGCACCCGTTACAACTTAGGTGGAAGATTTAAGTTTTATTCCACCTCACCATCTATGTTGAGGACCTGAAAAGGTTGCATGAACCTTGGAGATTACTTGGCACCTCACCCAAATCTCCACAAACCTCATCGAGGTGAGACCCGTGGAAAAATGTGGTCACCATCCTCGAACTCCAGAGGTCTCCATCTCTTGTCAACATATGAATTATACCTGCTCTGTGCATTCTTCATCCACTCTTTGATGATCTCCACCATATCTGTGGGAGGCCGAACCATCTCATGTCCCATGAGTATTGACTCCCTTGGGTCAGTCTAGCACAAATGTGGTCTACAAGGTCACCCGTACAACGCCTCAAATGGTGCCATACTAATGGTGGATTGGTAACTGTTGTTATATGAAAACTTCTCGAAAGGAAAGTTATCCTCCCAATTGTGACCAAAGTCGAGGACACAAGCACACAACATGTCCTCAAGTGTCTGAATGGTTCACTCTGTTTGGTCATCCGTCTAAGGATGGAAGGCAGTGCTCAAATAAAGTTGCGTCCTGAATGCCTCCTAGAGCCCCTTCCATAGCTGGGAAGTAAAACGTGCCTCACAATAGGATACAATCTTCATGGGTACTCCATGTATCTCTACAATCTTCTGCACATAGAGACGTCCCAAAATCTCTACTAAACCCTTCTCTGTGATCGGTATGAAGTGGGCCAACTTTGTGAGTCGGTTGAAGATCACCCAAATCGAGTCACAATCACTAGATTTAAATGGAATTCCTATCATGATGTCTATGGATTTCCCATCTCACTTACACTCTAGGAACTCCAAAGGCTGAACCAAGCCCATGGGTACCTGATGCTCCTCCTTCACTTGTTGACAAGTGAGGCACCAAGAAACAAACTCTACTACTGATTTATTCATTCTTGGACACCAGTGCTATCATCGGAGATCCTGGTACATCTTTTCCACTCCAAGATGTACTACTAGAAGTGATGTGTGGAACTTCCTCAACACTTCCTCTTGAAGTGACACTGGTACCATGGTACATCCTCTGAAGAAGATGACATGCTCTCCACCTTCAGAAAATCCATCAAGTGCATGTCTTGTGCATATCTAAGCACGTCATGTCTCATAGTCAGCATCCCCATATTACGCCTCCCTTACTCGCTGAAGGAGTGGGGGAGTGGCTTTAAGTGAGTTAAAAAAAATTGCTCCATCTCTATCCACAAAGGATATCTGAAAAGCAGCCAGCTGCTCCGTCACCTCGCCTAGTAGCTGTATACCAAATCTCATGCTTAGAGCATATGTAACAATGTTCCCCTTCCTAAGAGTATAGACTATCTCGAATTCATAGTCCTGGAGGAACTCAAGCCAATATAATTGTATTAGGTTCAAGTCTGTCTGAGAGAAGATGTAACTAATACTCTTGTTATCTGAGTACACTATAAATCACTCACCCATCTGATAGTGTCGCCACATATTCAAGGAGAATACCACTACTGCTGACTTTAGGTCATGGGTAGCATAGTTCTACTCATGATGTCGCATCTGTTGAGAACCATATTTTATCACCTCTCTCTCCTGCATGAGGACACATCTGAGTCCAATCCTAGATGCATCATAGTAAACTATATACCCTACGCCCTCCTCTAGATGCTTCAAGATGGAGGCACTACTCAACCTATACATGAGCTTTTGAAAACCTCGCTAGAATTTCTAATACCCAAGGAAGGTTTTCCCATTATTTTTTCAATGAAAATAGTGGTGTTACAACTCTGGAAAAGTCTTGAAAAAACCTCCGGTATTATCTAGAAAACCCTGGGAAACTCAGTACCTCTGTCACACTCCTGGGTGGCTCCCAAGCAATTACCGCCTCAATCTTCGCTAGATCCACTACAACTCTAGCCTCTCATATGAAATTCCCAATAAAGTGAACCTTTCAGATCCAAAACTAGCACTTTGAGATCACACCATAAATCTCTTTCTCTCGGAGTGTGTCCAGTATTACCTGCAAATGATAGGCATGCTCATCCTCAGTAGCTGAGTAGATCAGAATGTCATCGTTGAAGACTACTACTCAGTGATCAAGGTATGGCTGAAAGATCCTATTCATGAGTCCCATGAAAACATCTAGAGAATTGGTCATGCCTAATGGCATAACCAAGAACTCTTAATGGACATACCAATATCCAATTTTCATCTTCTTCACATCCTCATCTCGCACTCTGAGCTGGTGATAGCCTGATCTAAGGTCTATCTTTTAGAACCATTGTGCTCCCTTCAGATGATGAAAGAGGTTGTTAATCCTCAGGAGTGGGTACTAGTTCTTCATGGTCACCTAGTTTAGGAACTGATTGTTGACACAACGTCTCAAGCTCCCATCCACCTTCATGGGGAACAAAATCGAGGCTGCCCATGGTAAAAAAATGTGCCGGATGAACCCCTTCCCCTGTAAGTCCTCCAGTTGTATCCCCAGCTGACGAAGCTCTGTAGGAGCCATCCAATATTCTGGTGTAAATATGAGTGCCATCCTGGGGTACAAGTCAATGTAAAAGTCTACATCTCTATGAGGAGGTAGACCCAAAACATCATCAGGGAAAATATCGGCATACTCGTCCACCACTACAGGATAACTCAGACTCTCCACATCAACTGCTCCGAGGGTAAGGCTAGCCAACTGATTAGTGAATGGATACACTCTATTATTTGTAAGTCCATATTATGCTACAAAGACTCCCATCTCGTCAGTAAAGGTAAACCTAGTCCCATCTGTGCAGACATACCACACTTTGCGCCTAATACATTCTATCTGAGAATGGACTACAGATAACCAGTCCTTACCCAAGATGTCTTCATAAGGCCTCAACGCTGCTACTAGGAGATCCCAGTCGAAGATATTTCCTCCTAGAGTAAGATCACACTGCCATAACTTGTGCTTAATCATCAAATCCACTCCCTTAGGAGTCTCCATCCGTAAGGATCGAGCCAAAAACTCCATCGGAATCTACGAGCTCTGAACGAGGGAAGTGGAAATAAAAGAATGACGTGAACATATGACTATAATTAATGTAGCTAATGTTGAGTAGACACAGATCGTACCTCATATCATCTCTGGAGTGACATGATCATAAGCCTCAGCTACCTAGAGATGAGCTCTCCCCTGTCCACCAGCTCCCTACGGTTGGGGTGGACCTCCTGGTGGTGGTGGTGGTAACATCTCAAATCATCGCCCACTACTAGCTGCAAGACCATCTCCTCCTCTACATCCTCCTGCTCCCTGCAGACCACCTCGATCGATCCTATGTCTCTACCTAGGAAGTCCCTCGATCATCTGGTGATCATTCGTAAGATAAATTAGACAGTTACGATCCATGTTACCATACCCACCGCATGAAAATCACTACATGATCCTTGCCTGAATGGTTCCTCCTTGGGTGTCCTGCACAACCGATCTTGAGTCATGCAGTCTTCCACCTGTAGGTATGGTCCTCTTAGACCTCTATGATGTATGTCTATTGTCTGCTGAAGAAGACTCCATTACATGAAGACTAGTGTTGGGTCTTTCTGCTGGTGACTGCCCAGCAAGGAAACTATCCAATAAGAGGGCTCTCTCTAACAATCCTGCCTACATTGGGATGCTAAGTGAGATCATCAAAGACCTGATATCCCACCTATGCCCCTGCATAAATGTCTGGGGCCCTAAAGAATGGGTCATGTACCATATCTGTGGAGTAGCGTGAGAGATCAGTGAAGCTCGCTGAGTACTGAGCTACAATCATGCTACCCTGCTGCAGATGAAGACGCTCCTGTATACGCACTTCATGAAGAGTCGTTGGGAAAAAATCTTCCCGAAATAGGCTCTCGAAATCTACCCAGAGAACTGTCACCTCGTTTTGAACCTGGAGAATCAAGCTCCACCATATTCTCGCTTCTACCTATAGAAGGATGGGGGAAATAATCACCATGAGATCGACTAGTGTCCCTGCGAGTCGGAAGACTCTCACCATAGCCTCCATCCAATCCTCAGCCGCCTATGGGTCCATATCTCCGCTGAACCATGGTGGCCTCTTGCACTATAACTCATGAAACATGCTCAAGCGGCATGCACTCACTACTGTTGGGGCTTGTGGCATCCGTGGCCTGACGGTTAATGGTATCACTGGTGCCTCTACTGGTGTCTCTCCTAGAAAAGGGCCCTGCACCGAGGCCTCATCACTCGGTGGGCAATCAGTGCATACAACTCTCAGAACCCCAGCTGGCTGGCTGTGTGGAGGAATCCTAAAAAAAAAACAGGTGTTCCATGGTTAATAAGTTATACTTGGTGAGATGACTCAAAGAGATAACAAAGAAAGCTCTTGGAATCACACACGCAATCTGGGTTTTCGTGCACTAAGTCGGAAATCAGAATTCAGGGTCCAGGTGTATGGATACGTTGTCCGCTGCACCAACACTGGACTCCCGGAACTAAAAACCACATTCACTACACTTAACACTATTTCAATTAAAAAAAGATCAATGTCCTATTTTCTATGGTAGAACTGACTCCTCTGATACCAATTTGTCACGACCCGTCCCCCGGGGCCCGTGTCGTGACTACCCAAAGCCCACCTTCCCTAGGCTATGGGATATCAACTAGCACTGAAAGGTGTATTCCCCATAACTGGAAGGGATTGGATTTATAACATGCAAGCACAAACAACCAAGCAAATATCAAGATACGAACAAAAGTCAGCTGTATAGAAAAAAGAGTGTTGAAAGTAAAAAGGGGGATAGAATACAAGCCCAACTGTAAATATAAAAGTACAAAAAAAATATAAAACAACTAAAGAATGATATAATACAGCTACTGGATCATCCTATGAGGTTCCTATCAGAACGGTAGGTATAGATCGCCTCCTTAGCAGTGTAGGTCCACCCGTCTCCTCTACATACCGACACGTCGTATGGTCCACCTCCGGGTACCGTCCATTCCTAGTACTCTCAGTCTTAGTTAGCGTTGTCCATCCTCTTCATCCAACACAACAAGGTGAGGGAATAATTGTTTCAAGGGTGAGTATAACGATACTCCGTAGGAACCCCGAGACCCTCAAGGTCTCACAAAATCCACCAAGGATAAACAACAATGTATAAAATTAACAGATAACCCAACATAAATATAATCCCATACATATACCTAAGTTATCATGTAATCCATCTCAATCATGAGGAAAACATAGAGATACTGACTCAGATCACACCAGGATTTATTCTAGGGGTAGTAACAAGTAACATCCCCAGTCACATTGCCGAACACCTCGGCTTCTGAAGATCCCCTCCTCTATCGGGTATAGTGGGCCTGCCGTGTCACACATAGGTGCTTCCCATAATCCTTGGACTTCTGATGTACTCCTCTCTATTGAGTAATGTGGGTATGTCGTGTCATATAGAGGCGCTCCACACCATGGGTCTTTCGCGTCACATAGAGGCGCTCCCCCTCATGAGTGGCTGAGGTACTCCTCCTGTCGGTTACTGTCGGCCTTCCATGTCACACAGAGGTGCTCCCCACTATGGCCTGCTGAGGTACTCCTCCTGTTGTGTACCAGGGGTCTGCCACGTCACAAAGAGGCACTTTCCACCATGGGTCTTCTGCGTTACACAGAGGAAATCCCCACTAGGCCTTTCAAGTCACCCAAAGTCGAAAAGGTCAGCAGTCGCCAAGTCTCTTCCAGCTACTGGGTTCACGTACTATGCTCACTCATCTCCGGAAGGATCCACTCTATGATCTACTGGTCGATAATCTGACTTCCATGAAGTCCCATGAAGAAGCATCTCAAAGGTACACCACATCATAGGGGTCTTAATGTAATAGACGGCGCGTCAATTGAACGCATGGTCTGTGAGTTATTAGTCTTTTAATCTCGGGGTCCCGGTTGGATTCGTGCTTGATCCAACCGGACTGCTCCCCATATTAATTGAAAACATTTAGTGGTGTATACTCAAAGGGACCGTCCCACTACAGGATTTCTAGAGCCTCTGACAGTTCATCCAACACACATCCAGTGCCAATGTAATGGCCTAATTAATGTAAATGGGTCGTATGAGTTCCGGGTCGGGTCTAACCCGGTCAGACTGACTCAACCTAACCTGGCCTGGGTTGACCAGGATCGTGGTGCGGCTCAGTTTTCTGGGCGACCCGGTAGGTCGTGAGGGTCGTGGGTACCACGTGGTGGATAAGGTCGCTTGTCATCTTTCTTGTGGATGACGGCTCGACCACAAGGGTGCAACGCGGGTGTGGGGTGGTTTAGCCGGCAGCTTGGATGGACGGCGATGGCTCGGCGGACAGCGGCGGTGGCTCGACGGATGACAGTAGCGGCTCGTCGGACGGTGGAGGCAGCTTGGCATGGACGACAATAGTCATGGGCAGCGCAGGGGGGGAAAGGTGGACAAGTCGTGGGGCGTGGTGACCATGGGTGCCGCAGAGGGGCTCAAACGCGGGGTTTCCATAAGGGTGCGGAGGTCGCAAGGTGGTGGTGGTCGTGGGGTTGTGTCGTTGCGTCACCGCCTTCATCGCATTCAACACCAAAAATCATCACATGATTTGCAGAGGGGGCATGCCATGTTTTTTAGGACGGTACCCTCCATGTTAGTGTTGTAGCATATCTCTCAACAAGATCATGAAGAAGAACGTCAAGATTTACAACCTCCCGCAATGATTTATTCCGAATCCCAAAAAATAATTCAAGAAAAAAACATGGGAAAGGTATTCAAACATAAATAAACCCCTACCTCGTTTTTTTATTCTTTGAAGATTGTCTGTGGGAAAGGAGACGATGTTGTTGGGAAAAGATGAACGTCGCTGACGTCTTTGTTTCCTCGATCATCAGTTCATTAATGCTGAATACGTTCTTCGTCAACGAATGTCCCGTGGAAGAAGAAGGATTCGAAGTCAGTGTTCTTCTTTGGAATTCTTCGTTGGAGATCTTTTCCCCAAGAGCTCCCCCCTTTTAGAATCCTTTCCTTAAATCCAACCAAAATGAAAATAGCCAACTTAATAATTTAAGTTTGTCAAATTAAATTATGTGGGAAAAATTTCAAATTCAAACATTTAATTAATTAGTATGGCTTAAATAATTAAAGGGGGTGGGGTGGCTTAATAAATGTTGGGGGAGTTGAAGAGTCTCCCGCATATTTAATAGGAAGTTTGAGGGTTTCAAGCCTCAGGTGGTCCCCACCACCATAACCCCTCATGGGAGGTTTTACTAGCTCGGGTGCTCCCCACCACTGAGCATTCAATTTGGAGAATAAAACTCTTCTGGTCCCCACCTCCACAATATCCAAAAGTGGGTGGTTACAAAAAAATTAAATAAAATCTGTGATTTTTTTATTTTATTATTTCCACAAAAAACCCAAAAAATATCTTTCACCCTCAACCAACTGTCGTTGAGGTGAAAGTCTCCTTAAGCGAATACTGGCACTGCGAGTTCAATGGTTCCATGAGAGTTCAATTATGAGCACCGGTTCAATGGTTAGAAAAACCCACTCGCACGTTTACTGATCGTGCCCAAACAAAAGCTCAGAAATTCATTCTGAGCACTTCAGGCCTTGGAAACACGCACCGTCAATTTTTATAGACTTCTAAAATTTCCATATATTCAAAAAATAATACATTGAACTTCCAGGTCTTTACAATTCTTTTACTCCTTACATAAACACTATGTTAGTGTTGGATAAGAATTACAGGAAACTATTTCCTTAATAAAAATTAAAAATAAATTATATTCAAAATAAATAATTCATATTTAAAATATACATTTTGAAAAATATTTATCCTATTTATCCTTATGTAAAACTTTTAGAGATTTTAAAGTCATGAGAGAAAAAATTTATAATTATCATTACATAAAATTTTATTAATGTCCTTATCAAAGGAAAATAACACCAAAATTCCCTTTATTTGAATTTAGGATGGACATGGTAGAACTAATCTCAAACAATTAAATAGTTGAATGTGGTGGATAAATTTTTAATGCGTTGTTATATTATTTTTTTTAAAATAATTATCTGATTTTCCATTTACCAAGGAGGTAAATTTAAACTAGACTAATATTCACAGGAACTAAAAATAAAACAATAGTATTCAAATAAATTTAACCTCTTGTTTCCATATATAGAATCCATTTTTTCATATCATTATCCTATAATTTGTAGAAACAAAATTAGAAACATAACTGTAAAATGAGATGAAGAACTGTTCTCGATAAAATTGGGTTTTATGCATGAAATTTTCTTTATATCAAAATTTTTTTAAATAATGATCCTAATGAAAATAAAATTCATTTTATATGTATTTAAAAAAAATTAAAATATAATGACACTTTTGAATTTCATTTTTTATAGAAACAAAATTTTATTTTTTCAAAAAATATTATTTTTTATATTCACTGAAAACTAAATATTTTTAGAAAAACCCACATAATAAAATTAGAAAGAAAATAATTAAATTATTGTTTCAAAAATGATAATATTATCTCATAGTAATATTTTAATCAGTTTTTTGGTCTTTAAAAATTTGATTTTTCTTCTTAAGTAAGCTATATATGAATGTTACTTCTAGATAAATATATCATAAAATATTAAGATTCTATGTTTAATCCTCTAAATAGAAAAAAAAATTATTATTTTAATCCAAATTGGTAAAAGTTGGTCTAAACTAATTGAACCCCTCAAATTGAATTACCGCGTGATCAATTGGGACTAATATGTTGTGTCAAGAGGGTCCCTTTATTTATAGCTACACAACTACCTGAATATCTATTGAACTAATGTATATTAAGTTAAACTTTAATGAGGGTGAATAAATATTCCCATCAAACAATAAGTATATCTTGTATGTGATGAAGAAAATAGATGGTATCCCTTATTATAGAAACATAATGGTTCTATTTTAAACATTGGAGAATAAAGAGAAGAAGTAATATAATCATTTATGAAAGTTATCCTCTAAAATTAAAAAGGAGGATCCACCAATATTATACATTATGGTGATAGGTATATTTATTCACAAATCCATTAAAATAATCCCCCATAGAAGAATTTGGTCCAAGGAATAGTAACAATGAATATATTGAATCTACCAAGGAATTTTTAACTAAAATCAAGTCTTACATATAGAATGTCATATTAATGTTTTCAAATATATAAATGAGAATAAAAAATGAATAAAGGAGTAAAATATAAACATGAAACAAAAAGTGGTGAGATAGAAATTTCTTTGAGAAAGATGATATAAAAATTTAAAAAACCCGTAGATCTTGTAGAAGAAATATAAATTTCTGCCAAAATCAATAACAAATTATTAATACTATTTGATGAAAAATTTTATGGAAGAATATGTGAGAATATTATATATTGGGATGTTATTTTAGAGGTTATAAATGTATAAAAAAATATTTATGTTAAGAAAACTCAGTTGGATGTTAATTATTGGACAATAAATGAGATTAAAAAATCCCAATAGAGAGAGAGTAAAATACTTGAAGAAAATCAGATAAAGGTATATATATGGGAAACCATCAAATATATCATTGAGTATAAGGATCAATTAGTGGAACTCTATGAAAAAATGTTCACAATTATAGAATATTTTTTGTAGAGGTTTTTTGGTGAAAATGTGTTAAATGATGTTGTTAACAAAATCAACATTCATTAGAGTATAATGGAAAATCAATTATTGGTATTAAAAATAATCCTCATGAGATCAAGGGAAATGAGTAAAGGAACATGATCCGTCCCTAAAATAGGCGGGTAAGTGTTATGAATAAATTATATAAATGTAAGAAGATGAATGTGATTATAATGTGAGGTGTTTTGAACACCAGAAGAAAAAATTAAATTTAACCTACCTTAAGCTGGTGGTGAAATATCGAAACATGGATCTTATGAAAGTTAAAATTCAAATTCATCAGAGAAAAAATACACTATATGAATTTATAAGGAATGTATTACCACTCAGAAGATTCAATTTTTGGATAAAAGAATGTAAATTCATCAAAAGATCCACTTCTCTATTTATTGAAAGATAATATATTCCCAAAATATGATGCATTTTTGTGCTCTAATTCAAGTAAATTTAATAGTGTGGACCATAGTTCTAGACATTGATGGGTTGAGCAAAGTGAGAAAACTACTACGTCAACAAATTGTTGAGAAAAGAAGAAAAATGTAAATAGTTCTCTTCACAGAGTCTAAACAAATGGTTTCTTAAATTCCAAATCATTATGTTTCATCCTATAGAAAAATTTAACACAATAGAATAAGTCTAGACATATTTACATCTAATGATGATGTGGATGTATTGGACACAAAGTTATCCACTTTTGGTATAATATTCCATCATATGAAAAAATGGATTTCCAACACTAAGGGGACCATAAATAATGTTAACAAAAATTCATCTGAGTATAAACAATGTACAAAATTAAATAAATAATTACTAATATCTAATATATTTTAATATCTTCATGCATTTTTTGGAAATTTTTGAAGAAGTTGTCATGAAGATAGTGATTGGTGGTTTACATTCTCCCAACACAATAAAACTGTTACAATTAGAATAAGGCCACTATAGCTGATGAATTTTGAATAGAAGATAGACCATAAGTCTATTTTGATGAGTGAATAAAGGGGAGTTAAAAGAAGGATTCACCACAGAAGAACGTAATGAGAGATATCATTCTTAATAAATTATTCTACTTCTGTAGAAATAATGCCAATGTAATTGGAAGTTGTAAACTCACCCTAATATTTCAACATTAGAAGAGAAATATAATTTAATAAATACATTTGTGGGTTAGAATGGAGAAAACAAATCCCAATTCAGAATTTGAAGTTCATTGGAATTTACCATAGAATGATATCTTTTTAGAAGTTAATAATCTATGTGGTAGGTTTTGAAATGTTTTAATACCTCTTTAAAAATTCCTGAAATGGTCATGCTTTCATGAGATACTGACAAATTAATTGATGAAAGATTTATAAGAATTTCTTTTATGATATGAAAATATATATTGAGGAAGGATAATCGTACTATGAAATATTACATGGTTATAAGTATAGAATATTGAGAGGAATCATGGAGGTTGGAATTAAAAGAAAAGAAGAATGTAAATTCCTTCATAGAAGAAAATATTAACAATAATCCAAAAAATGAGGATTAATGATGGAAATAATTTAGAATACTTTTATCCTAAATAGATTAATTTTTAGAAATTTAAGGGTGAAGAAATGAGGATGAAAGAAACCAAATTGATGGTATTTTCAATATTGATAGAAATTTCTCTGAACAATTTATCTATTTACTGAAAAATGGATGAATAACCATAATCCATGATGATTTATTCTGTGTATCAATAAGAAATTGTAATTTATGGTGAAAAAATCTAGAACACTAGTGATTCAATATAATTAATGAAGTATAAATGGAATGAAAATATAAGGAAACTAATGTTTAAGAAAATGGATAATAAATTTCATGAAAATTTATCATTTATGTACTCATAGGATAAAACATTGGATGATGATGATGAAGTTTCAGATATAGAAAATATGCATAATTATATAATCAATAATCATTTTGGTTTTTCTTATATACTTATTCACTGTTATTTGATAAAAAATAGTGTATACAACAATGGAAAAATTTAACATTGATGATAATGTACAAATTATCTATAAATTTTGGGGGATCCAAACTTTTTTTGGATTAAATATTTTTAGTGTATTTGTTGATATGTATTTTAAAAATAATTTTCATTAAATATTTTTAGTTTAACATTGAATAATGTTTTCCTTAGATGTTTCACTCAGTAAAAATTTATCGAGAACTCTAATGTTTATATCCTTCAGCCTTGCATTCAACCCAAAATATATCTCACGTAGTCTTATTTTTAGTTTATTTATGAATAATTTAATTAAGATATTTGATTTAATACTTCCCTGAATGATATTAGGTTTATGTGAAATTTGATCAGGGAAAATGGTGGAATATAAAAAAAAGGTTAAAGAGATACCCCCACCACATGAGGTTTATAAGGGGGATTAAAATTCAGATATTTATGTCTTCTATAAAATTAATACAATTTATAGAATACATTTAACTAATTATCTATAAGTGGGATAGAAAAATCAAATACGTTAATTGGAATTTGGCATTAACTTCAAATTCAAAGGGGGATATTGAAGTACCCATCAAATAATGAGGATATATTTTATTTGTGTCAATATTTTGTGTCATTGTTAATGAAAAAATCTAATCTGAAATTTGATATGGATTTTATAGATTTAATTCTATTAGAAGTACATACTCTAGATGGTGTATTAATTGGATGAAAGAATATCATCAATAAAAGATCTACCAAAGAAATATATCATACTCACGTCATTAAAAGTAAGGAGGAAAATATAGAAGTAAATATTGGTGATATTACGAGTGACATTAACTAATTTAACCATAATTTTAACATATAAATTTTAATGTTATTTATACTAAACTAACATGTACTTGTGTCATATATAATTGGTTGATGAATTACTAACTACATCAGTCATAAATAAATCGTTTGGAAATATTGGATAAAAATAATTAGACGATGAAGTTCATAAATGTAGATTTAAAATATTATAGAAGAGTTTAAAAATATGATTTATTTTCAAGAAATACGAGTCTTCTATAATATAATTTATGAATAAAACGATTTTTTTATTATGATTACCAAAAGATTAATAATGTGGATTATGATCACATAAACATTGATAATTATAGAATATGAATGTTAAAGGATCCTCAGGAAAGTGAAACTATTGTGGTATGAACTTGTGGCTAATGTAGGAGATGATAAAAAAATATGTGGAAAAGTGAGAATATTGAGATACTATAGGATTATTCAATCATGGGTTGATCTGATATAAAAAATAAGTTAGGAGGTAATGTTCAAACATGATTAATGTGTAATAGTTCTAGAACAATTGAAGAATGTGTGCTATAATTGAGGATTTTTAATGAACTAAAGGAAATAAAGACTATGTTGAGATAGATGAAGAGTAATAAGGATCATATTTACTACTATGGAAGATCATTTACCTAAAAAATCTATGTGATGTCTACAAATGGAAGAGAACCAAAAAATACCGTGTGGCTTCATGTAATCATTATTATGTCATAATCATTATGATAATGATTATATATAATATGAATGTTCCAATAGTCATGAAATTAAAGATAATTATTATTTATTGGATATATAGATGATATTAAATGGTGTTTTTTTGAGTATCATGTATGATACCACAATGTAAATATAGATATCTTCATACGTTATTCAACATCGTTAGTCAAAGACCTTAAGTGAGAAGGAGTTTTAAATATGAGCCCATGGTTTCAATATATTTATGATAGGGATCTAGAAAATAAAAAGGGGAACATTGTTTGAGTGAGTGTCTTGTTGATGAGAATGTTTTGAGAGTGTTTATAACATTATTTAGTACTATAAAAAAGTAATCAACCAACCAACCACATAAAAGAATATCTATTAGGTGGAATAGTTGAGTTGACAGGAACATGATTTTTTCTTGTGTTGAGGGTGGTCTATAAATTTGGAATACTATTAAGAGGTGATCCAAAAAAATATCATCTATCAACTTGTAGATGTTCCATGATTTTTAGTTCAAGGATGTGGGATCTCTATAATACCTTTATTCTAGAATCACATGATACACAGTTGCTTATGATGACTATATAAGAACAAACCCTTTAATTCAAAGGTCTATGAATGAGGATGATCAATAAGTACCCTTGATGACTAATGGTTCCGTTAGAAAAAATATTTATTCCTAGATTTATGTAATGTATTGGGTTTTTTAACAGGAGAAAATTCCTTAACCTTTTTCAATTTTTGAGTTTGGTGGTTTGGAAAACTCTTCTATTGATCTTTGGAACCTAATTATGATATTATTTAGACCCAATACATTATTTCTAGATTTATTTTTAGGATCAAAAATATTGTTTGGGTTTTAGGTGATTTGTGTGTGTGTAGGGTAATAGAAACACAGTTTTGGGAAAGCTTTGAAAGGCACATAAGGTTTGATCAAACCATACAGCTTGTATGGGGAAATCGTGTGGTGAACATTTCAACTAGACACGGCTTCTCAAAATTTGTTGGTAGGGATGCAGGTTCATGTAAAAGGTATATAGTTCTATTTAAATAGGATACACATGGGCTTCACATGATTGGAAAAACCATGTGCCTAGATGTGTGATGTGTTTGTGTTTGGGTAGTGAGCACACCATTTTTGGAGAATGATTAACCAAAATGTTTGGACAATATTTAGGGGTAATTTGAAGGGTTTAAGTGACTAAAATTCCCCCAATCCATTTATATACATCCTGTATAGACCCAAATCTTAATGTACATGGACATTACATTACTTTTGTGGAATACTTAATACATAACAAAAACAGACACCAAAGGACCGTAATAGTTTAGTGCCTTTGGAAACATAGAACATAATCTTCTAAAATTTGTGAAAGATCCTCAACATCTCCCATAACGATCTTCCCTTTTTCTTACCTAAAACCTTTCCTTATATCCTAGGGAAAATAAAACATAAAAAGGGTGAGCTCAAATGCTCAGTGAGGGAAAACATAGTGAACATAAAACAATCCATAAGCATTTGAAAACAAAAACAGGAAAATGAAATTTAAACATCAAAATCATGAGCAAAGACATATATCATGGAAGTACGTAAGGTATATATCATAATGGAACATCAATCATGATAAAATATAATGGTAATAAAACATGTAATTGTGGAAACCATTCAGCACATGTCATGATTTCCATAATAGTCAAGGCATTGCTTCCAAGACCATCTTAGTGGACAAAGTCCCTTTCTGAATCGAGTTCACTCCTCGTTTCAGTCCTCTAACACTGAACTGGATTAACTTACTATTCCAGTCATGTCTATCTCATGAGATATAAATATTTACCAAATGAATTGGAAGGAGATATAGGTCCCACCCATCTCATAATGAAATCATTTTTACTTGTTCCACAAAATAAACTTAAAACATTCATCATAACCCAAAGAATAAAATGGCTTTCATAAACATCATCCCATCAATTCATAATCCATATAAACCAAATGGACATTTCATCATAAGAAAATTGAACCATTTAAATAATAGAGACATTAAACTTGAAACATACACATATGAAATAACGTCATCTTATATGGAAAATGGTTTTGATAAAACATTTGAAATGAATTCTTGAGGAAAATATCATTTCTTCGTCAAAATCATTTTCTTTTAAAAAAATTCCATGCACTTTTAAAATAAAATAAATTTTTTGAAAATAGTCATAAAATCATGAAGAGTAAGCTTCATTAAAATTAGGCGTTATGAAACCGTAAAAATCCATTCAAGCTGTATAAGTTAAAAATAACATTCCTCTCGTACTTTTGTCGGAAAAGTCAAAAAGTACCCCTTATGTTAAAAAAATATTCCTTACATACCATGTAGTAAACGTCAAAAATGGTTAAAAAGGACTTTAAACATACATTAAAACACTTTTATAAATCATGGACATGGATGATAGAAATAACCCCAGTAAATACATACGAATAAGCAATCTCGGATAGAAATGAGATTTGCAAAATTATCCCTTACATTAGGTCCGATATGCTTCGTACGTATCCAAACCTCCTATATAATGATTTAAATAATGTCATTGACTTATTAAAAAATCATATTCATTATTATGATAAAATATATTGTTCACTTATGACTTTATATTACCCGTTCTTTTGTAAATTCCATGTTAAAGGGCGTTTTGGGTAAAATCGTTTCATTTGACGTCCTTGTTTTGACTTGTAATTATTCATATGTTTACATAGATCATGATTAATTAATTCCAGAATATAAAACATTATTTATATATAATATATATTTATAATATACATATATATAATAGATCTATAAATGGAAATAAATACACCATTCATGGAGACGGTAGGCCATACGTACGCATGAACGTTGTTTTCGTTTCTTCATTGAATTGAATGGAATTAATTGGATGACATACATATATTTACATAATTCAAGTATCGTTATTACTTAATATATTTCATGATTACTTATTATATATACATTATAATCATTCATTAATGGTTAATCATTGAGAATGAATCTCATCACGTCATGGAGACGGTAGTCTGTACGTACGCACGAGCGATGATATCATTCCCATAATTATTGAATTGAATTGGAGTGGATGATACAATATATCAGAATCAGTATGATGTTATAATAACTATGTATAGTTATTCATTACACCATTATACCCATCCAAGTAAGGTGGTTTTGGAAAAACAGATTACACCACGGTGTGGAGACGGTATTCTGTACGTACGCACGCGCGGTGATTTTGATTTCAGTAGGATGTATAGAAGGTGAAATGGGGTTGTTTCATATTTATAATAACATATCAGTATATTAGTGATACTGATGTTATTACTTTATAATGAAACAACTAAAGAAGAATAAGTTGAAGAAGAAATAAGCTTGAAATAATCGGTAGAAGAGATTTCCTCTTCTTCGACGCACCTCCTTTAAACTTCTTCTTAGGGTGCTAGGGTTGGTCTTTTTAGAAGACCAGTACCTCTATAAAGTTTCTAGGGAAGAGGGGAAGTGAAATGGGCAGAAGTTTTCCAAGCTTCAAGGCTGAAAATGGTGTGAGGAAGAGAGGGAGGATGTGCCTTTTTATAAGGGGGGAGAGGGGAACCTTTGGAATCCTCAAAAATATTAGTTTAATATAAATTCAAAACACACATAAAAACCTCCAAAAATGACTCAATTAGAATATTAGATGATATAGGGTTGTAATCTAATCAACCAATAATATTTAGACATGTTTTGATCTTATTTTAAACCTTATCATTTTGATTTATCCTTATTTAATCTATTTATGTTTATTTGTGGTAATAAAATTCTAAATTTTAAATGGTTATAAATAATAACTTATGTGTTGTTAATTTTCAATAATTGGATACCTTATGACATTTTGGACTATATAAATTTGAATTTATAATTTTTAAATATTTTTGTGATTTTTAAACAATTTAATAATATTCTATTTTTATAAAATAACAATAGTGTCAATTTTGACACTATTGGTTTATTTGAATTTAAATAAAATCTACAGAGAGGATATATTCGGAATAAAATATTTAATAGATTCCTAACATGTCAAATTTGTTTATATAATTCGTGGATCACATTAAATAGTTCATATAATAATTATTTTAATATTTTTAAAAGCATTTATTTTGTATATCTCTTAATAAAATAATTAGTACAACATTTTTGTATAATTATTTAATGTACTTATTTCTGGCATAAAAATTAAAAATAAAATCCTTCGATGAATATAAATATCAAAGATTTTATAATAATAATTTTACTCGAATTTATCATCTTAAAATAACAACATGTAAATTGTTAAATTATGAAGGTGACAGCTTTGGAATCAATTAAAGTAAAATATTATAAGTGTCATAATCACCATAATAAAGATCTAAATAGTAAAAAATTCGGCCAGCAGGTGATTAGGGTTTATATATAAACTACTAATAAGTTTTGTGCCGATTTTTGGGCCTTTTGATATGTATTACTATTTCAATAAAAACTATAATATTGATTTTTCACTAAATAAATAATTTATGCATCATTAATGTATAAGATAATAAGGTAATTAAATAACTCTTAAAAATTACAAATAAATTACCATGATAAATAAAAACATTTTATATTTCAAATGAGTATTTATAACCGAATTTATATTCTGTATAAACTTATGTTAAAAACTACTTTAATTATTAAAGTTGAGTGAGACATATTTCACTTTCCTTTAAATAAATAAACTAAAGGTCTTAATCACCTCCAAGTGGGTTCTAATGGATTCTATTTCGACACAAATAGGACTTAGGACGAAATATAATCATCCAATTGTATTAATACAAGTATTAGGATAATTTTACCCTTAATTACCCAATTTACCTTTTACTATGTTAAATAAAATTTACCGTTGTTACTATTCATAACGCCCAAAAATAAAAAGTACTCTATTAATATAATTTGGACCCACTGATTCCAAATATGGAATCCATTTTTCCAAATTCAATATACATAAGTTTCAGAAATTAATTTAAAATTAATCTCTTTGTTGAATGAAAATGGGTTTTTTATTTAAAGCATTACAAAAGATTGAATTTATTTATCCTACGAATTCAGGGTAAAATCAATGCTAACGACTTAAATTATATTAACTGGTAAAAATATATTTTATTTATACTTTAAAACCATTAAATATTATAATTTAACCACAGAATTTATTATGATAAAAAAGTTGTTTTTAATTAAAATATAGCGTGTTTTTACTATTCATTAAAAAAAATGAAATTTATCAGAATAATATGATAAATTTATCCAATGTAAAATTTTATATCCTGATTCCAAATAATAATTTTATTTTTTAAAATTGAACTTATAAACATGTCAAAACTAGATTTAAAGTGGGTGCGCCATCAAAAGGTGGCAAAACTGCATTTTTTGAAAAATACTTATTTTACCCGAAAAATTTATTTTGTTCTTATACCATGTTCTAGAAAATGTGTAGGATGAATAAAAATGTTATAAAATTAAAAATTTAGTTAATAATATTCATAACGTCTAGTTCATAATAATATTATAATAATATATCATTGTTTAGTAAAACCTAGTATTGCGTACAACACACGCTGTCAAGGAAGGTCGTGATTGCGTGTAATGCAAGCCAAGTCAGGGTTGCATGTAGTGCACAACTCCTTTGTTGTTGCGTATAAAAAAATCAATTGAATATATATATATACTCAATGTTTCATAGAATAACTACTATCAAACAAACATGAAATTTTGTGTAACACGATCCAAGATTAGTGTTGCGTATACTGCAAGCTAATACGATGTTGTGTATAGCGCAAGATAATCATAGTGTAGCGTACAACAGAAGATATGAATGAAATTAAAACGAATATATCTTATAAAATCTCGGGTTGTTACATTCTTCCCCCCTTATAATAAATTTCTCCCTTGTAATTCGTCGGGGTTATAAATCGTTTACTATTTATAGAAACCCACATTGTAAAAAAGAATACTAAAACTTAATTTTAAAAACTAAAGTATGAAACGTAACGATTACCCAAAATAAATCATCATCAGGTTTACGTAGATGAGAACATACGTGAAAAGAAGGATATGGAAGAGAAATCTAAACATCAAGTTCTGATGGAGAGTGGTAGATAACATGGCTATGAAAAATCCAACAATCACAAAGCCATAAATTTGTGATGATCCAAGGTACCATCTGATTCATCAGATATAAGGACACTAGGACAAATTTTTTTTTCATATTCAAGATAATTTCCCTAATGTTGAAGAAATTGGAATAAGAAGAAATATGTTCTTGATTTTGGTATAATCTCACCGTTGGTCGTTCCTTGGACAATTTCCACTTCATCTCTTAACGAAATGAAGTTGAATTTTTAAGTCGTGAAGTGTTTGAAGATCATATGATATAATGATAGGTCATTCCATCTATCTCAAACAAAATGTTTGAAAAAGTTATCAAATATACATAAGTCCATCTTTAGTGAGATTAATTGTATATGACTCCAAAAATGGACTAATACTTCATCTATCATACCTCTTAATAAAATAAAACTAGTTTCTACTAACCAGGGACTTCATATAGGCCAGTGGTAGGTGATATAGGCCAGTCACACTTCGATTGTGGGTTTGATTCCCACAACCTTGTCCGATGTGATGGGTTGTCGCCCGTCCTTAGGTTGTCCTTTTTTCCAAAAATACATTATTATAACTTTACATCAATAATATCGAAAAAGTTCTAGCCTTAAACAATACTAACTTATGTCAAATATAATCCATTCCAATCTTTAGGCTTATCCAAAATACTGTTTTCCAATCTCATATTATTGTGAAAACGATTACCAAACAGTTCATATAACAAGCATGTTAATACCATCTTTGATCCCCATATATCATAAGATATGTCTTGTTGGTCACATTCCAAACATTCGAAGGCCTTAATCATGTATTATCTTAAAAAATTAATACCCATTGAACCTTAGTGAAAACATGAATGTAGATAAAAGTTAATACTTTCCACATACCAAAATACTCAAAATTCTTTATACACAAACCATGATATCACTTAGTCCTTATATCAATCATGAGCTCATGAATACAGTCAAATATTTCATTTTCTCTTTATCCCTTCATTATGCGCATATCATCTACATTTCAAAATATTTGAATAACTTTTCATGGTTACCGGTACCATAAAATTATTGAAAACCACAATAGATTAATACAAATATATTCTAATACACCATAAAAGCACATCAACAACATTATTCTTTAATACCAATACATAAACACTTCAATCCATACTCATCAATGATTGTACTGGAATAAGTCCTTCCTTGATTTAGAAGTAACTTTTTAGGTCGGGGAATTGAGTTGGGTAATGCCCATGTTCTCCAGGAATAAGACATTGAAAACCAGAACAGTCTGTCACTCTATGACCCTTTTCTCCACACAGATAACATATGTCCCTCCATTTGAGGTATTCCTCAAGGTTCTTCTTCCCTTCTTTATAAATCTCAATCTTCCTTTCTTTATGCTCATAAACATGCGAACATGCATAAAAGTTTATCTTCCTCTTATTTGATGAATTAGGCATACCACTAAATTTCACATTGTTAATCATATATCAAAATGACTGATTCAGCATAATCATAATATATTTCTCTCTTGGCATTATGCAATTTTTTTGCTCATAGTCACCAATTTTTCTATTGGATTCATTGTTAACCGAATTCCTTCTGGTTCCCTCCATTAACTAAAACACAAAAAGAATTCTGTGAGAGGCAAAAATCATACAAGGAAAATAACATAATCAAGGGGGAGTACCTTTGACATCTAACATCTTAGTTTTAATTCTAATATAGTTACCGTAATTCAAGGACTATAACCTATACTTATACTTAACCTTAGGGACATCCCTAGACATACCTTAGAAATATCTCTAGGGATATCACTATAGTTTTCTCATCCTAGTTTCCAAAGGTTGACTAACCCGTTCCTCTGATACCAAATGTAGAGACCCAAATCTTGATGAATGTGGACATTACATTACATTTCTGGAATACTTAATACCTAACAAAAACAGACACCAAAGGACCGTAATAGTTTAGTGCCCATGGAAACATGGAACATAATATTATAATCTTGGTGAAAGATCCTCAACATCTCCCATAAAGATATTCCCTTTTTTCTTACCTAAAACCTTTCCTTATCTCCTCGCGAAAAGAAAAAATAAAAAGGGTGAGCTCAAATGCTCATTAAGTGCAAACATAGTGAACATAAAACAATCCATAAACATTTGAAAGCAAATACTTGAACATGAAATTTAAAAATCAAAATCTTCAACAAAGACATAAATCATGGAAGTACATAAGGCATATATCATAAGGGAGCATCAATCATGATAATATATAATTGGAATAAAATGTGTAATTATGGCAACCATTCAGCACATGTCATGATTTCCATAGTAGTCAAGGCATTGCTGCAAAGACCATCTTAGTGGACAAAGTCCCTTTCTGAATCGAGTTCACTCCTCATTTCAGTCCTGTAACACTGAACCGGATTAACTTACCATTCTAGCCATGTCTATCTCATGAGATATAAATCTTTACCCAATGAATTTGAGGTAGATATAGGTCTCACCCATCTCATAATGAAATCATTCTTAATTGTTCCACAAAATAATCTTAAAACATTCATCATAACCCAAAGATTAAAATGGATTTCGTAAACATCATCCCATAATTTCATAATCCATATAAAACATGTTGACATTTAATCATAAGAAAAGTGAACTATATAAATCATAGATACATTAAACTTGAAACATACACATATGAAATAATGTCATCTTAGATGGAAAATGGTTTTGATAAAACATTTGAAATGAATTCTTATGGAAAATATCTTTTCTTTGTCAAAATCATTTTATTTTAAAAAAATGCCATGAAATTTTAAAATAAAAATATTTTGTTGAAAATAGTCATAAAATCATGTCAAGTAAGCTTCATGAAAATTAGGCGCTATGAAACCGTAAAAATCCATTCACACCGTATAAGTTAAAAATAACATTCTCCTCGTACTTTTGTCGGAAAAGTCAAAAAGTACCTCATATGGTAAAAAAAGACTCCTTACATACCATGTCGTAAAAGTCAAAAATGGTTAAAAGGTACTTTAAACATACATGAAAACACTTTTATAAAACATGGAAATGGATGATAGAAATAACGCCAATAAATACTTACGAATAAGAAATCTCGGATAAAAATGAGATTTGTAAAATTATCCCTTACCTTAGGTCTGATATGATTTATACCTATCCGAAACTCCAGTATAATGATTTAAATAATGTCATTGAATAATTACAGATTCATATTCATTGTTATGATATCATATATGGTTCACTTATGACTTTATATTACCCGTTCTTTTGTAAATTCAATGTTAAAGAGCGTTTTGGGTAAAATCGTTTCATTTGTTGTCAGTGTTTTGACTTCTAATTATTCATATGATTATAAAGATCATGATTAATTAATTCCAAAATATAAAACATGATTTATATATAATATATATTTTTAATATACATATATATAATAGATCGATAAATGGAATGAAATACACCGTTCATAGAGACGGTAGGTCGTATGTACGCATGAACGTTGTTTTCATTTCCTCATTGAATTTAATGGAATTAATTGGATGACATAAATATATATATACATAAATCCAGTATCATTATTATGTCATATATTTCATGATTACTTATTATATATACTTTCTAATCATATTTGAATGGTTAATCATTGAGAATGAATTTCATCGCATCGTGGAGACGGTAGTCCGTACGTAGGCACGTGCGATGATATCGTTCCTATAATTATTGAATTTAATTGTAGTGGATGATACAATATATCAGAATCAGTATGATGTTATAATAACTATTTATAGTTATTCTTTACACCATTATACCCATCCAAGTATGGTGGTGTTGGAAAAACAGATTACACCACGACGTGGAGACAGTATTCCGTACGTACGCACGCGCGGTGATTTCATTTTCCGTAGGATTGATAGAAGGTGAAATGGGGTTGTTTCATATTTATAATAACATATCAGTATATTAGTGATACTGATGTTATTGCTTTATAATGAAACAACTAAAGAAGAAGAAGTTGAAAAAGAAATAATCTTGAAATAATCGGTAGAAGAGATTACCTCTTCTTCGATGCACCTCCTTTAAACTTCATCTTAGGGCACTAGGATTGGTCTTTTGAGAATACCAGTACCTCTATAAGGTTAGTATGGAAGTGGGTAAGTTAAATGGGCATAGGTCGGCTGAGATTCTAGGCTCAAAATGGTGTGAGGAAGAGAGGGAGGAGGTTCCCTTTTATAAGGGGGGAGAGGTCACCTTTGGAATCCTCAAAAATATTAGTTTAATATAAATTCAAACCCCACATAAAAACCTCCCAAAATGACTCAATTCGAAGATTAGATGATATGGGGTTGTAATATCATCAACCAACAAAATTTAGACATGTTTGGTCTTATTTTAAAGCTTATCATTTTGATTTCTCCTTATTTAATCTATTTAAGTTTATTTGTGGTAATATAATTATAAATTTTAAATGGTTATAAATAATCACTTATGTGTTGTTAATTTTCCATAATTGGATAATTTATGACATTTTCGACTATATAAATTTCATTTTATAATTTTTGAATATTTTTGTGATTTTAAAACAATTTAATAATATGTTATTTTTATAAAATAAAAATAGTGTCAATTTTGACACTATTCATTTATTTGAATTTAAATAAAATCTACACAGAGGATATATTCAAAATAAAATATTTAATGGATTCATAACATGTCAAATTTGTCTATAAAATTCGTGGATCATATTAAATAGTTCATATAATTTTTATTTTAATATTTTTAAAACCATTTATTTGGTATATCTCTTAATTAAATAATTAGTACAACATTTTTTGTATAATTATTTAATATACTTATTTGTTGCATAAAAATTAAAAAAAAAATCCTTTGATGAAGATAAATATCAAATATTTTATAATAATTACTTTACTCAAATTTATCATCTTAAATTAAAAACATGTAATGTGTTAAATTATGAACGTGACAACTTGGGAATCATTTAAAATAAAATATTAGAAGTGTCATAATCGCCATTATAAGGATCCAAATGGTAAACAATTCGGCCAGTGGGTGATTAGTGTTTATATACACACTACTAATAAGTTTTGTTCATATTTTTGGGCCTTTTTCTATGTATTACTATTTCAATAAAAACTATATTATTGATTTTTCACAAAATAAATAATTTATGCATTATTAATGTATAAGATAATAAGGTAATTAAATAACTCTTAAAAATTAAAAATAAATTACAATGATAAAGAAAAAAAATTTATCTTTCAAATGAGTATTTATAACCGATCTTATATTCTGTATAAACTTATATTAAAAATACTTTAATTATTAATGTTGAGTGATACATATTTTACATTCCTTTAAATAAAATAAACTAAAGGTCTTAATCACCTCCAAGTGGGTTCTAATGGATTCCATTTCGACCCAAATATGAATTAGGACGAAATATAATCATAAAATTGTATTAAGACAAGTATTATGATAATTTTACCCTTAATTACCCAATTTACCTTTTACTATGGTAAATAAAATTTACCATTTATACTATTCATAAATCCCAAAAATAAAAAGTAGTCTATTAATATAATTTGGACCCACTGATTCAAAATATGGAATCCATTTTTCCAAATTTAATACACAGAAGTTGCAGAAATTAAATTAAAATTAATCTCGTTGTTGAAAGAAAACAGTTTTTTTTGTTTAAAACATTGCAAAAGATTGAATGTATTTATCCTACGAATTCAGTGTAAAATTAATGCTAATGGAATAAATTATATTAAATTGTAAAAATATATTCTATTTATAATTTAAAACCATTCAATATTATTATTTAACCACATAAGTTATTACGATGAAAAAAGTTGTTTTTAATTAAAATATAGCGTGTTTTTACTATTCATTAAAATATGAAATTTATCAGAATAATATGAAAAATTTATCCAAGTTAAAATTTTATATCCTGATTCCAATGAATAATTTTATTTTGTAAAATTGAACGTATAAAAATGTCAAAAACTATATTTAAAGTGGGTGCGCCATCAAAAGGCGGCAAAATTGCATTTTTTGAAAAATAATTATTTTACCCGAAAAATTTATTTTGTTCTTATACCATGTTATAGAAAATGTGTAAGATGAATATTAATGTTATAAAATTAAAAATTTTGTTAATACTATTCATAATGGCTAGTTTATAACAATATTATAATAATATATCGTTGTTTAGTAAAACCCATTATTGCGTACAACACACGCAATCGAGGAAGGTCATGATTGCATGTAATGCAAGCCAAGTCAGGGTTGCCTATAGTGCACGACTCCTTTGTTGTTTCATATAACAAAATACATTGAATATATATATATACTCAATGTTTCATAGAATAACTACTTTCAAACAAACATGAAATTGTGTGTAACACGATCCAAGATTAGTGTTGCATATACTGCAAGCTAATACGGTGTTGCGTATAGAGCAAGATAATCTTGGTGTAGCATACAACAGAAGATATGAAAGAAATTAAAACGAATATATCTTATAAAATCTCGGGTTGTTACACATCCCCTCATCATTTCCCCTCCGTTTCCCTTGCACAACAAGGGAGATCTCCCATATTCTCATCCTCCTGGCTTTGACTATCCACTATTTTTTATCTCTGAAATGAATGTCATCATGTTTATTGGAATAGTAAAGGATAGTTATTCAATTATATTTCTTCATTTAATAATTTATCATACTATAGTGAATGATAAATACATGAAAAGTCTTTTACCCAATGTTTTGGGTCTTTTTCTAAAACTCTATTTTCTATTATTATTTCTCAAGTTAGAGGACGATATTCAATGATCGTGCACCTACATGTATAATGTAGGTGGTGGCTAGATTTCTACTTCATTTTACGAGTGTTATAGGATGTTTTCCTAAAAATTAATATTGGGTTTATTTGGTGAGATCCTAAATATATTAAATCTCTACATTTTATTTTTTGATAATTGTCATGGGATTCCATTGGGAATGACCTAAACTACAAACGTATATGCAAATAAATGTAAGGGTCTTTAACCAATTGGGATGGATTTTCCAGTTGTCTGTTTGAATTAATTAAATTGTTTATTGATTTCATGAGTTCCATGAGAACATGATAGGAATTTCCTGAATATTTGAGGTGTTTTTGACCACCTGGACTAAGGAAATACAGTGGTCTAGATAAATTCATGTCCCAAGATATATTCGTTGATGATGATCACTAGGCTGAGGAAACATGGTCATTAGTTTTAGGTTACAAGGTCATTCGGATAAGGGAATGGCTCTCAATACATAGGATAATGATTAATATTGAGATATAGAAATGTGATCATAGTTGAATGAGGTTCTAGATGAATATGATTAGGTGATTTTAGTGATCTCCTCTAACTATTGTTTGATGAAACACAATTGGAGCCGTGTTAAAAAATATGGGACTTAATTGAGGTGTTTTTTATCACTCATTGTGGGTGGAGGAATCAATAGTATTTTGTCTTAGATGATAGTGTTTACCATTAGTTATTTTTTAGGTGATCACTATAGAAATCCATAGTGGATGGAGATGGAAAATATTAGAATGGTGATGTGATAATCCGTTTGTGGGATGAGGCTAATCATGATACATGGGGCTTATTTGATGAGATTATTATATAATTGATAACGTCGTGACTCTAGACATCAGTGGTTAAGCTGACATAGATTTATTTATTTGAGGATTTATATCTTTGTTCCTTGAGATATTAGGCTTTTAGGATGATGGGGTCTTTCTGAGTGGTGTTTCGAGGGAAATGGTAATAATTATTTGGGAATGTTATTAGGACACCATATATTTAATTGGTGGCATGTAAGGTGTCATATGGAATTAGGTTCTAGTAATATTTTTCTAGGAGGATCAATAGTTCTCTCTAATCATGTTATTATTCAAGGGGCACATGGGAAATAATCCATGGGTCCTCAACACTTCCAATATATATATGAATAAATCTATTGAATGGGAATATATATATATTTGGGGGTGCATATTTAGAAAAATTTCAGTAATGGTTTATGCTGGTAGAACACTAACTTATGTTTGTTAAGAACAAGATGAGTTTGTTATATATTATTTTTTTCTGTGAGTTATTTCTAATAATTTACATATTCATACTCTATATAAATTATTGATATAAGATAAGAACACATTGTTGGCGGACTAATAAATTCATACTCACACCCTCATGGGCACCATATCATATTTTTGAACTTTATGTCTTTGATATTAGTTAAGGGAATAAGATTAAGAGCTAGACCTTAGCATGTATAGATGTACCTATTGCATGGGATAGATAGAAGTGGAACATGTGATTCTTATAAATCATGTTGGACCTTCTTTTTTGTTTATATATATATACCTATATTATAATCCATTGGATAAATTATTTATCTATTTTGTATCACCAGATATGACATATGTCTTTATCTATAAATAGTGATATGCCTTCAGGCATGTTTGTTACTAACGATGTTTATTATCATTCTGCTGTGTTTTTTATTTCTTCCATTAAGTTATAGTCCCTTTTCAACATGATATTTTTATATAAATATGGCCCATTGATAATGTCATCAATAGAGGGTATAGTATCTCTACTATCACTTAACCATGCCCTCCATTCTATTTAAAAGAATTTTTTTACATGGATCTGCTCTTAATTCCAGTTGTCCAATTGGCCTAGAAAACTGATAAGTTGATAAACTAGGTTGGGACTCAACATACGTAATTATTGGAGTTTATTTTTCTTTTTGGTCTTGGTATTTTGGATATTGTGGATCGAGGACATGTATATAGTTAGAATAAGGTAAAAATATCATGTGTGGGTTTCTTCAACCCCATGCCTGGGGAACATAACAAGTATCTAGGGATGGTAAATTGATGTTATGTTTTTCACTTTTACATTTTATTTATTTCCACATCGAGTGGAAGACATGGGTGTGATGTTATTAGATTGTATGGTATGACCCTTGGATCATTATGGAAAGGGATGATTTTTTATATGTCAAGATATAAATTTAGGATCATATAATGTTTTTTCCTTATGATCTTCATTAGGAACCAGAAATGTAATAATAGTTGTTGGGATGTTTAAACTATCAATAAAAATCTAATTTCTTTTTACTACATAGATATTTTTTTTAATTCTACTCAGTCAACACAGTTATGTGGTACTTAGTGATATTGATATGTGATTTTATTTGTATGTGATATATGGGCCAGACCATGATATGTTTTGGAAAAGATGATAAAAGGGGTTATTTGACTAATGTGTCATCAAAAGAGTAAATTTTTTTTTTCATGTATAGTAGTTTTTGTTTAATTATAATTAGATTCCCATATTTATAATATCTTATTATACCTGTTATATAATGCCTGAATCTCTTCTAGGTAGGAAGGGCTCCATGAGTCTTGATTATATATGATATTAAACCCTGATAAGGGTAGTTAAGGGGCCATTAGGCCAGATGTAATGTGTCATGGGATCGAAAGGGTGGTGAAAGGGTGATGTGATACATAGGATATTATTGGTTTCTTTATAAGTGATATATATATTATAGATTTCTAACCATTGTTTTTGTGATTTAGTATGATTTCACCTAGACAGCATTTATTTAACACAAAGAGGGAGGTGAAATTATTCTGCTAGTGCCTAGTTGGGATGAAGCCCCTGATGGTTGGGATGAGTACCCTAAGGATCAACAATATCATGAATCATAAGTACGATCTATAGTACTGGTGGAGATGATTTAATAAGATGGAATATTTTTAACCACAATTAAAATAGATTCTTTGGGAGAGATTTGTTTATGTCATATTGTGCAATGACAAGGGATAGCAGGGAGATGAGTGTTCTATGGAAGAATAGACTCTGGTGTTCTAGTCTTAGATTGCACTTTCATTTCTAAGTGAGGGTGGACCACAAGCAGTAGAGAACTTGATCGAATTGGTCTAGACTATTTTTTATCAAATTGATACACCCACTAGTTAGATGATTATGTGGTCTATATAGATTTTTAAAGGATAGTAAAATAACTATTTTGATGTACATGTTTGGAAGGAAGATAAAGGGTACATTCTGGGAAGTATTTTCCGGACATGTTATTTGATCGCTATTTTTCAAAGAAATTAATGCTAGAGTAAGCTTGTGAGTTCATGAATCTAATGAAGGGATATACATATTTTATGGATTTTTAATCCAATTTCGAAAACATTACCCATTTTCAACTTCTATAGGGGTTAATACATTGATAGGGTGTGGAGTTTTAGGATGGATTATAGTATGTAATCTGGGTACATGTAAATATCTTCAAGCAGACATCATTCTCTAAGGTAGTGACTTTTGAACTGATTAATAAGGAAAATTTGATAGACCTATCTAATGTGATGTTGGTGAAAAATTTATATGAGATTAGTTGTGGTGATTAATTTAGCCAAAAGTGGGCCTATGATGACTCACAATAGGGTACTCTTGCTTGATATTTGGGAAGACCACAAATGAGTAGTTCATTGGGGTTGCACTTCTAGTATGGGAATCCAAGGATACTTTTGCACCTAGTGTGATATGGTTATGAAGGAGTCATAATCATGTGGTAATATGAGGAATCTATTGAATTTATACAGGTGTCCTTATCATGTAGTAGGGGGTCAAGCACAAATTCATACTCAGTTATCTAAGATAATACTGATAGTGGTACCAGGGGAAGGTAGCTAGGATTCTTCCAAATGAAGATGTCATAATAGATATTGGGAGAACCCGCAGTAGGTTCTGTGGATGATATCTGGTGATCCTATATATCAATGATATGCCTTGGGTAGTTGGGCATCAGGATAGGTTAATTTCATTGAGCTTATAGGGTCATAGCAGGACGATTTTCCAATGATAGTGAGAGGTATTACTTGATCATGGCCTGAGAGTATATGTTAGCATTGATATTTTTGGTTTATAAAGATCACATGTGTTTTTTGAGACTATCTAGGTGCTGGTTATTATGTTGAAAATGATTATGATATATGATATATATCTATATGGTGCCTATAAACTGGAATTTATTTTTAGTATCAGCTAGGATACATGTATCGTATGAGATCCAAATACATTAAGAATATGATGAGGATGACTAAAAATTTATATATGATATAGAGTAAATTTTTATCATCAGTTGTGATGTAGGATCTTTGGGAATCTAAAGAGATGTGGGACCTGAGGAGTGTCGTGTATGGAAGATGAAGGAAATGGGAATCTGATGAGATGGGATACTTGACTGCTGTTAGATATTAAACAAGAATGAATTGACCACCTCATGAGTTTTATGAATGATTGTACGTCATTGGGGGACTTTTATATCTAGAGATGGTTGGTGGAACCATCAGATATTTAAATATTTGGTCGGGAAGTGACCATGAATATAATTCCAAAGGTTTGGAGTTCCATAAGGGGAATTGAGAATAACTAATAATTAGGGTAGACTAAGTTTATGTAAATGATATGGGTATCATTGGTACCATCTTTGGGTAGAGCCTCATAGCTTTGGGATGAGCTATTTTAATTTTGGTAGACTATAATTATTGTTTTTTAATGGGTTTAAATTCTATAACCTTTATGAATTTTTGAGTTTGGTGGTAAGTACAACACTTCTCTTGGCATTGAAAACATAATTCAGAGATTTTATTTGATCTAATTCCATTTTTAGATTGGTTTTATGGATTAAAAATTTCCTTTTGTATTTGGATTAGTTTTGGGTATTTTAGGCCCTAGAAACTCTATTTCGAGAAAAAAAAAGAAAAAGGCGCATAATATGATGAAATCATGCGTCCATCAAGGGGAATTCCTATAAAGTAATAGAAAAGTGTTCTCTAAAATTAGAATTTAAACATAGATTCTTAAATAAAAATGTTTAAGGGTTTCATAATGAATAATAACATTTTTTATTCCATAAATGATGTTAAAAATATAACTTTTTTACATTAGTTCCATAGAACGGTTGTTATATGTTCTCATCAATGAATTTTAGTGTTATTTTCATTCATGAACCAATGTTTATAGTGAAATTGTTGCCTCTATTTTCAAGTAACTGACCTTAAAAATCATTTAAATGTATTAGATAATTATTTATGATTCTATTTGATTGGTTATGGATCTAAAATAGACTTAAACAAAAAAATTTAAGAACGTTAGAAGTTTATCATTATAATAATTTACTTTTAATGTCAGTTTTATTGAAAGTGTTATTAAAGGTCACTTTTTGGAATTGGTTTTTTAAAAAACTAAAATTAAAAATTATTATCTAGTTGTATCTCATTTTTGATGCATATATTTTATATTTTATAGAGCTGAAACAAACTTATGGATTTAAATTTATGGACTTTGGATGTTGAACATGAGTTCTACCCCAAAAATAAAATAAATTAGGATAATAAGGATATCAATTTGAAGGAAACTCTAAAAAAATTGAAATATGTTCGAATCATTATGTTTATATTTTCATTTGGTGTATGTTATTATCATTCATTTTTCACATTTTTTTCTTTGAAACAATTTGAATCAATCAACATTTAATGATGTCCAACCACCAACAAGCATAACTTTTTATTCATAACCCTTTTTTAGCTCCACAAATAGACAAAAATAAGTTTAAAAAGGTATCTAAAACTAGATAAAAATATTTGACATAGGTTTTTTAAAAAAATGACATTAAAAAGACTTTTCATGTCAGTTCTTGAAAAAAGTGATGCTAATAGTATTCTATGATGGATTTTAGTGTCTTATTTTCATGAAACAACATTAAATTATGGTTTATAACATCACTCAATGGATAACCAATTTAGTAGACTTCCATTAGGACTTTTAACGTGATTTTATATAAAAAAATGACATTAAAACCATATGTAATCACACTTTTGATGTCGATTTTTTGGAAAATTGAAGTCGAGAGGTAAGGATTTTAATTTTTGATGTCATTTTAAAAAAATGGATGTCAAATATCCCATTTTTAAAATTTATGACTTCAATGTCGGTAAAAACCCAATATTCAAAATAAGAAAAATCAACGTTCCATACCATATTTCTACTAGTGGTAGTCCACTTTTTTACTAGAAATGACTTTTTCATACTGTGTGGATATGGTTGTATTTCCATGAAGATAGTATGTTGTTTTTAAAGAGTTTATAATCATAGTATTCACATGGATTGTAAAAATATGTTCCTATTTGTGTATTGTGTTAGTGTTTGGGTAGTGTGCACCACACGGTTGGTGCACAATTATCCAGACCATGTGGAAAAATCATGAGGGTCATTTAAATGGTTGAAATGATAAAAAATCTCATCCTCCCAACATCTTATTTTTCTTCCATTATCCTCCATTTTACATGCAAATAGGGGATCTCTCCTATAACACTCATAAATTCTAAAATATGGAAAATATATTTGATATCATGTATGGCCCACAACACCAACAGTAAGATGAAATAAAACACCCAAATACATTGAAATATACATAATTTTTAAGTAAAATTAATCTCTTAAATATATTTCATTTCACATCACGCTAATTTTATCTTATGTTACATGCAATAATAGTTTTCATAAATAGTTTTCCATATATAAAGGACTGAGTTTTACCATATAATAATATACTATTGACAATATTATTTAATATGATCGTCATTTCCTAATAGTTGGAAAGGAAGGTATCAATAGAAAAAATAACATATTAAAATATATATTTTACACAGTATTTATAAATTATATATTTATTATTATTAACAAGATTTTCATTTAAAAGAAAAGATTTATTTTTGGAAAAAATATATTTTTTTTCTAAATGACGGTTTAGTCATGCCTTGTACATTTATTTTAAGATAAAATTTTCAAGTTGTTTTGAAAATATATTAGAAAAAATAATTTCTTTTTAAATTGGGATATCAAAATAATATTTGGGTGAATTTTAAGACTTTTTATTAAATGTTTCCTTTCTTGATGAATAGTGAAAAGTATTGGATTTTAAAGGAAAACTACCTTTTCATTTAAATAAGTTATGATGTTAAATTATAAATTTAATTTGTTTCAAAGTAAAATTTGTCCAATTTTATATAAATTAATCTAATTTAGGTTATGTGAATATTATTTATATTGAATTTATATATAAAAAAATTATAGGAGTTTTAACATTTTCACTTCAAAAACTCAGTTTACTGTCACTAATGTAGTATTTATTTTAAATTATTTTCTCCCAATTCATGGAATTTAGTTTAGAAAAAATGGATTCCATATTTATAATGAAAATTATATATAACTTCTAATTATTTCAACATAATATTTGTGAAAATGAATAGTGAATTACATATACATTAATTACTGTAATTAGGGTATAAATATTGGGGTGTTAATGTCGAATGATAAGAGTAAAAATGAACAAACATATTATCTTGACTTTACATGGTGAGGTTATTTTGACAATGAATATAAAATTCTCTTAAATAAGGATATTAATTCCCAATTTACATTGAATATAATCTATATAATAAGTTATGTAATGAAAAATGTATTATAGATTGAATCTTTTTAATATATGTAATGCCCTGGGATAGGTACAGAAACATTGGATATGTTATATATTTTAGTTTTAAATATATTTTTTTTCTGACCATAATTTATTTTTAATTTTTATAGATGATTTTTTTACTTAATATTCCTAAGAAATTCCATATGTAGTGATTATTTAGTTAATAAAAAATAAAAAAATAGATACTAAAAATAATTAAAGTGAAGTAAATTGATTTAATTATTGTGTTTCATTATTTTTTTAACTGAATTTATCATGTTATATAGGATTTAACATAATATATTATAATTCCTTTAATTTATTGATATTTTTATAATTATTATAAATTAATAATGTTAAAATTTATATTAATATTATTTAATGATAAATAATATCTTAATAAAAAATAAAAAATTACTAAAAACACTACATAATTCCAAGTGATTTTAAAATTATAAAAAAATTATCTATTTTCCATTTATTTAAATGATATTCATTATAATGAATATATAGACCATTAAATAGTAAAACCTATGTCAGAGCGATTATGGTTAAATTAGTGTTGTTTCTCGGTAATATTTTTATGATAAAATTTACTTCCAACACCCATTGGAATTTTATTAATTTTAATTTAGATATTATATTAATTATAAATGGGTAAAAGTTTTCAAATTAGTCTCTCTTTATCTTAGGTTTAATGTATAAGTTATCTAGGATAGAAATACTAGATACAATACTGACTTAAAGTAATATTTTGATTATCAAAACCCTTTCAAGGAAAATATGAAAAAACCAAAAGGTTCATGAACTAATTGATATTACAAAGACATTGAAACCCAAATTCAAACTACCAGAACCAATTTCCCTATATATTTTCTAGGATATAGTGATAACCTGAGTATTTGGAACTTCTTTTAAAAAGTCATTAAATTGATATGTGAGATTGTCTTAAGTTAGTATGTACTAATCTTTATTTATAATCCCAACGTTGAATCCCCTTATCAAGATAAGGTCTTTATTTTCTATCCAAGTACTTTTCTATTCATTGGTAATAACTTTTAATGTCCTTCACATCATCTTGTTAGATTTATCCTTTATTGCATTAATCACCAAAAATGATTCTACCATTTCTTCATGTGAGTGTATAAGATATTCTAGATATTGATCATGATATGGACCTGGATCAATCTTTGGACTAGTTAGATAATCCTTGGGGACACCCCCACCCCATTAACCACATCGTCATCCCAATAAAATATAGTATGATTCATATACTGACTTTCCTTCATCTTGGATTTCCTTTCGTGGTATATCATGTTTAGATCTGAATCTGTATGTAGGATTATTTATTTCTCCCTTTCTGAATTTCTCTTTTGATATTCCTCATCATCAAAATGGGATTCGTACTATCCTTGAAATCGTCAGTAGTATCGGCTGAAAATTGATACGATCACTCATTACCAAACTCATTCTTGGAGACCTCTTCCTCATCCTTAGAGGGAACAACCCAAGCTGCTTCAATATCATGAACATGTTCCTCCTCCACCAAACCTTCACATCTATTTCCATGATCAATAACTGGAACCTCCCTATATGGGATTGTTCTTACAGATCCCTCCTTGTCTACCCTATTAAATTTGAATAGCTCACTCTCGACCTCGACTGGCCAGTAGCCATGACCCGTTCACCACTGCATCAACTTGAACCACCTACCTGAGACACCATCATGTCCTTATGAGATTCCCCTACCTCCTAAATAAAATCTAAAGAAACATCATTAATTTGGGATAACGTTAGCACTACATTATCCCAACATGCTACTTCCCCTAGACGACACCCCATAAGCCGCATTTTAGTCTGTCAAATACATCATCTACTCTCGATTCTAGAGGTATAGTCGTAACCTTCTTATGATAATAATTAATTTATCCCAATGAACTTATGGGATCAATAATATTATAAAGATCAATCCCTGTTGACTCATTACCCTTTTGTATTCCTTTACAAGTCTCATCCAGAAAACAGCCTCATTCTAATGCCATGCCAACTGAAGCCTGATTTTCCAGGTTTCTACAAGATCATGTTCCCATGTTTTAACCACTGCTCCTCAATACCTTATCCATAATTTGGTTCAACTTCACATGTGTCCAAAATTCCAAAAAATGCCCCATTTTCTATCATATAGAATAAAAATCACACCAGGACTCAAAAAATGATTTATTGTACCAGAAGTCCTCAACGACAGTAACCCAAAAAGACGCAACATGTGGTATTGAAACAACAAATTCAATAAAAACTCATGGGAAAATTGGGTGAAATACTGCACTAGTTCTACAATCAGAATAGATTTAACTACCTACTAAATTCCCAAGCATATGGCTAATTTAAGGATTCTAAAAAGGAAGCGGGAGGTTTGGAAAACTATCCCACATCACTATGGTCAAATAAGAATGATTCATGTAAAAATCTCATGACCACCTAAATAGGAAAAAACTAGATATATCGAAGAATAGAGGAGCACTCAACCACTCTAAGACCAGGTTATCTTCTAAGGAAAACTGTATCAAGATGTTCTTGGAGTCGAGGAGACCCACATTAGCACATTCCTATAAACCCCATAATCCAATGATGAATATGTCGATAGGGTCCATGAATTGATGATGATGCTTGAGTCATGCTATCAGAGTTAGAAAAAACAAAGAATAAGCATTGGTAAATTCAAGGGTTGATATCTATAGCTGCAGAAGACCATCGTACAACACTATAAATTTTTGGTTAAGGGAGATCTGAGGGAATATATTCAGATAATTGGGATTTGAGAATAGGGGAAACGAGGAGGGTTAATTTTCTTTTGAGAGGTGGTGAAGGTCCGTCCCCCACCGTGGGAGGAGGGGTATTCTCGGAATCAATCACTGTCCAGGGAATAGAGGAAATTAGAAATTGTTTCTCCTTTGTATCCCATGAACACTCAATGATACTAGATACCATAGTGGAAAACCAAAATAGTAAAAACAAGAAAACATATAAGTTACGGAACATTTTTTTTGAAAAAAATCCTTTAGGTGTTGTAGGTGTTGACAATCCATATCATAAAATCCATTAATTATTAATTTCCAAGAGACCTTAGGTAATATAATCCCCTAAATAGTGAATATGTTTGATTATTTATGTGAATGTCACTCCTCCTCAACTATAGATGGACATCCCCTCCCTCACTTATTAACTCATTAAGACATCTTTGTATAGGCCAATAGCTATCCAAATCACTTCCAAACATCAAAAACATAATTATCAATGTCTTGGATAGTGTAGAAATCTATATTAGTATGGATTTAGTGAAAAAATATGTTGGATACCTAAAGAAGAGGTAATTTTCTTCAATGAGCATCTTTATCATAATTCATTCTCAACCGAATTCACTTATTATTAAACCATGATTATATAATAAATTATGTATATTACTTATACTATGGTGTTTTTATGAGAACTTAATCACCAATAACATTCTCCATTTCCATCAATTGGGTTATGAATCATTATTTGGTTCAATGGTAGACTACTGCCTCACCAAATGATATCATTAATTTTTCCACTACCACTACTAATATTTGGGTATTATGATGGATAAAAAGTTCATATATATATATATATATTATAAAAATATTAAAAACCATTATTAATTATATGTTATAACCCTTATTATTTTACAATTTATAAATGAAGTGATAACATCTTTCATGTGTATGATGGACTAACGGATCATGAAGCGATGAGATTGGTCTTTCACTAATGCTTCCAAAAAAGGTGATGAGGATTAACGTCAATAATTATATGTGATATAAATGAAATAATCATGATACTCATTATATAATTATCATTCAATAAATATAATATATGTATCATTTAATTTTTCTTTTTAACTCATATAACGATGATGACATCATTTATATACATGTGGACTACCATCTTCGTGAAGCGATGTGACTTTCTTTTCATCTGAAAATTGCGTTGCTATGTTATAATAAGGATAGTTATACTTATTTGGTATACTTAAAAAACACAATCGGTAATATTTACAATATAAAAAAATATTTTTTTCAGTCAATCTATTAGTTGACTGGTCTCATCTTATATTTTACAGAATCAATCCATTTTAAATGAAGATTCATTGGAGCTCAGCATGTCTGGAAGTACTGGAGAACTAATGATTTTATTATCATTCTATTACCTCCTTTCTATAATGATCACTGAAAAATGGAGTCATTACTTATCCATACATATGACCTATCATCTCCATGATCATAACATACTTCATTTATCATAACAATCATTATAGATTAGTTTAAAAAGTATATTTGATTTAAAAATATTATAATTATTTCAAGATTAATATTCTAGAGATGATAAAATAGTACAAAAAACAAAAGAATTGAAATGTTCGTGGAAAGCATGCATGGTAAAACACAACAATTGACACCCGAAATATTGAAAAAATGAAATATTTTCAACGAATGGTTAATAAGAAAAATATAAAAATATAATATTCGATATTATAAATTTTAATATGGTTCGTATGAATGATAATTAAATGATTGAAAACACTATATAGTATGCTTTGGAATGTTTAATCAAAAGGAGGCGTAAGGTAAGGTATTTCATAACTGAATTTCTATTCATTGGGTTAATTGTTTATTAATTATGTTAATCTATGATTATTTGTATAAAAACTTTTGTTACCTTGTATTTTATTTACAATTTTTTAAGAGTATTTTCAGTTAATACCCATTATTTTTACATATTCCGATTCTCATTTCTACATTATTATCTTTGAAAGGGTTGCCATAAAAAGAACATTTTATTCAATATTGTTCATTATTGAATTTAAATTAATGGTAATTATTTGATAATTATTTAATAAATTGTTTTATTTTATTATCCTCAAGTTATAAATAGAATCATTCATGTAATAGTACAATTTTACACTATCTAGTAGTTAAAATGTTTTCAAAAAAATATGAATTCATTTCTATCTATGAACAGAAATATGTTTTATTCAAAAACATTGTTATATAAAACTATTTTTAAAACTATTTGAAGAATTTAAAAAAGATTTATTAATTAAAATTTCACCCATTTTTACTCTCTAAAATTTTTTCCAGGAATATAAGTTTTTTAGTCAAAAAGATCCAATTTCTCTTTTACTGAAAAAGTTAAAGGAAATGTTTTTTAATTGGTATAACATGAACATAATTTTTTTCTGTAATGACAAAATCAACTATTTTGAATATTTATTTATAAAATTCAATGATTACTTTAAAATAAAATAAAATTATTTTTAAAATAAAATAATTTTTTGGTCACTGGATCTCTAGTGGCATTGGCAGGTTGGTGTGTTGGCCATCAACAGTGTTTTAGGGGGAATTATCTCTTAATGTTGATTATGAGCCTCTATTTTTTCTTATATGGACTAATATATTTCAGATAAGTTTTTTTTGACCCTTGAGGTTTTTCTTTGGTGGTGTATGGTGGTCCTCAATGGCATGAATGATGGTTGGGTGTGGAGATCTTGCTGCGATGACGGTTTTGGGTGAATTTTTATGTGATATAGATTCTATGTGGGGAGGAGGAGATATAGTTGTATTAGTTATGAAGTGGTGACGCTTCATGGGGGTGGTGGTTCTATGAGGTTCTGATGACCTGGCGGGGATGGCATCAGTTTTGCATCGGTGCTAATTATGCGACCAGATGTGCTTTGGATTTATAATGGGATTTGGTTTTTAATGGGTTTAGTGGGATTTTTGGCCACTAAAGTTTAAGGATATGTTCCTCTAGGACTATGGGCTAGTAATGGGTTTTCCCTTATCCCAGTTCAAAATTATTACCTATTTTTTTTTCCATTTTTAATTAACGGGTTTCCCCAGAACTTTTCCGTAATTATTAACATTACTATGGACATTTTACTTCCCCTCCATTTCAATATCATTTTTCATGGACGTGTATGTTTCCTAAACCAATTTCCTTTTTTACATACATTGATAACATTGATATGTATTTTATTTAATGGGAAAATATTTATAAATATGTACCTTTTAATGAATATAGGTACATGATGATAAGGAATATTATTTATAAATTAAATTAAATATTCAATATAAGTGGAATGCTTCAGAATAGTATGAATCATGCTGAGGACTGGTTAATGCAATCCCATAGATACATCAGCAGTCTCATGATAAAAAATTATTTACAAAAACTATAGGGGTTTGTAACTAGTATGATTTAAACAGACATGTGAAAGGTCTTGATAGTAGTATGTTTTAAACCATCTTGGGAATGGTATTGAAGGTAAAGGAATCATGTACCTGGGAATCATTGTAACACCCCAGGTAAATAAAGAATATTACATTTCATATTTATCCATATTTGTGAATAAAATATTTAAATGACTTTAAAGGGGACGCTATGCTCGATGGCGTACCCAACACGCAACAACGAGTTTCTTGGGAATCTTACGTTGCACTCTAATAATAAAATAATATTATGGTAGTTAACATGTAGCCGTTGTAATGGCGGGAATGGATATAAATAACTAAAATATTATTATATATGTTTTTAAATGTTTTTACATTTATCCAATAAAGGATAGAGGCTTAAAATATGGAAAGAATTCAATTTTAGGCATATATGCCCTAGTTTTCACTAAAGGTTCACTTATCGCCTTTTGATGGCGAACCGTCATTAAATATAGTTTTGTTCACTCTTATAAATTCTATTGGACCAAATAAAACTCTTCTTAAGAATCGGGACATCTAAATTTACTTTGTGTAATGTTTTGGTATCTTTCCGATAATGTTTATTTTTTTAATGAATAGTGTAAAATGTTGTATTTTAATTCAAAACCACTTTTAATCTAATTTATTTATATGATTAGATTATATTTTGAATTGGTTTTAAAGTTAAATTAGAAAATATTTTTACCATTAAATCCAATTGTGGTCGTTGGAATTAATTTCACTCTGAAATCAGACTTAAACTAGTGTCAATCTTTTGATACTTATTGTTTCATAAAAATACGCTATTTGCTCTGACAGCGGGAATTAATTATTAAATTAATTAATGTGACTTATATGTTTTGAATTTTGTAAAATAGACTTCATTTTTGAATTCGTAATATCATATATATCTTAGGGTGAATTTTTGGTAATTTTCTGAAAAACTTAAATTTTTGATGAATAGTGAAACCACTAAGTGGTACTTATAAAGACTGATTTTCCGTTTAAATGAAATTTTGCCATCATTGTATTTTGAATTTCAAAAATCCGACATACATGTTTATAATTAAGAAGTAAAATGTGGTTCAATGAGATTATAATAATTTTTTGGTGAATAGTAACTTATTAAGTTCTTAATCGCGATTAGAGGTAATTAGTGTAATTTATGGTGAAAATGATATTATAAGAATGTGAAAACACCATGAAACTTGTCCTACACCTATTGGGTGAGTCATGGCCGACCAAGACAAACCATGGGCCAACATTGGGACCCCATGGAGACACTTTGGTTGGGAAATGACATAAATAACGTTTTATTTAATGTAAAGGTAAAAATGACACAAACATGATATGTTTTATTAAAACAATTTTTAAGTGGGGTTATACAAGTCATATTTTTTATTATAAATAGTAATTGGAAAGCTAAAAAGATTTTATACATCAGAGTATTTGTTTTATAATTTTTAGACATTAAATAAATTAAATTATTTATGACATAATAATGATGCAGTGATGACATCATTATTTGACGATTTAAATAAAATGGAAAGATAATGTAAAATCTATAAACTACACATGTCCAAAACTTATTGGATGGGTGTATTTCGAACCCTTATCACCTTATCCACGAATTATATCAATTTGTGACCTTTTAAAACCGAAACACATTTTCAAATAAAGTAATATTTCTTACTTTCCAAAAGTGCCCCTCCTCTCCTCTTATAAAAGGCCCCCACCTCTACCTCATTTCACACACTCCTAAAGCCTTTGGCTCGGCCAAACCCTGCCCATTTACTCTCTCCAAATCCCTCTCCTCATCCTAGAGGATTCCATTTGGGCAGATTCCTTTCAAAGGAAGCCATTAGGCTCAAATCAAAAGGAGTTACACTTTTAAGGGTAATTCATTCTCTCATGTTCATTTGTTTTATTTTGCTTCTCCAACCCCCTAAACTCTTTTTATTTATTTCTTTTGTAACAACAACAGTATCATAAATATACTAGGATGTTGTTATAAGATTTATTCGAGCTACACTCTCACACAACTACATCAAATGGTTAAAGAACATACGGTTTCCGTGGATGGAGAAATTGTGCCTCCCGAAACGATGATTGTTCAATACTCATTTAACACCTTCAAAGGTGGCCATTATGATGTCACTATTTTTATATATGATATATAATATGTTTATGTTTTACTTATGATTATTTATTTTTCATTTGTGTCTTACCTTTATGGCTTCCATTATGGGTATACGTGATATCTTCATTTTAGGAAGTGCGGACTACCTCCCCCTCAAAGTGATGTGATTCGTTAATGCCATACGTGGGATGAATAAAGGATGGATTTAATGTTTTTATATATGATGTTATACTGGAATTATTATTTACCTATATATCATTATTATTTCTTTCCATTAAAGTATGAGATAGAAATGAAAGTAGCGTTCATGCGTACGTACGGCTTACCGTCTCCATGAACGGTGCATTTCATTTCTTATCCCCAAATGTAATGTACTATTATAAGTACATATATATAATGGATATATATGATGTATGATACATCTAAATGATTAATATAATTCTGAAATTAAAATATACATACCTCTCATATAGTTTTAATTCTATTAATACGACATAGAAATGAAAGTAGCGTTCATGCGTACGTACGGCTTACCGTCTCCATGAACGGTGCATTTCATTTCTTTCCTCTAAATGATTATGTGATTTTATAAATACATTTATATGCTGGATATATATGATATATATGATATCAAAATCAGGAATGTCATTTTTTGATATGAAGAACCTTTGACCACACGAACAACATGTAATTGTAAGAAGTCCACTTTCGACTTAAGAACTAAATATCGACAAAACAAACATGATTAAGTTAAATGATTAAATAATGTTTATAACATGGTAATAAGTGATATAAAAGGAATAATGAACTTTAAAAAGGTTCTTAAGGAAGTATAAATTAACTCAAGTTTATTATTCAGGAGATTAAAGAACGATCGAGTCAATTCGGACCCGAGGTAAGGGATCCTACTCCTCTCTTTCTTTTTAAGTACACTCTTTTATGTAATTCCTTTTAAAGCTCATTTTTTATTGTTATTGGGATGTTATTTTATATTAATCTTACTGAAATTTTTATGTTCATGTGATGAGAGAACCTATTCTCTCTCATCCATCCATTTTGGAAGTTTTGAGTGGCGCCGATAGGCTAACGAATTTTCGTAAGAGATCTAACCTCTCTCTTTCTTTTTAAGTACTCTCCTTTATGTCACTTCTTTTAAGCTCCTCTTTGTAATGTTGGGGTATGTTCTTTTATATTCCTCTTTCTGTACATTTTATTGTAATGTGATGAGATACCCTAATTGATCTCATCGATCCATATTCGTAAGTTTTATGTGGCACCGTTAGGCTGCCGAGTTTTCGTAAGGGATTTTTTTCATCTCACTTTTACTCCCGTGAGATTTATGCTACCTTTGCCACAAATTCCATTTACTGGTGTATGTACTACCCATTATTCTACTCTTTGTGTAAAATACTTTCGTTTATGAGTATTTACATCAATGATTTATTGTCCTTCTTTCATGGGGTGTATGTTTTGAAAGATACCCAAGTCGGTAAGGGAACCTTTCACCCTCCTCTTTTTTTAAAATACTTCTTTTGTTGGGTATTTTAATTTACATATTGTTATATTGGGATATGTTCTCATATATCCTTATTGATGTAAATTTTATGTCCAAGTGATGAGATACACTTTTTATCTCTCATCAAATCATTTTGATGTGACGCTGTTAGGCTGTCAAGGGAACTTCTTAACCCAATTTCGATTTCTTTGGGTTCAACATGTTGTTATTGAATATGTCATCCTTTGAATATGTGTGAATGACCTTTGATTATTTTACACTTAATATCCACTTATATTTGGTGTATTCATTTGTCACACATAATTATGTAATTGATTTATCCTTAAACCAAGGATACCGTCTTTGTAAGGGACTTCGTCTCAATCTCCTTTCATTGAGGAATATTTCGTTTTATACACAACTTTCATTTATACGGTGTATAAACCCCTTTGACTTTTACTTTTATACAAAAGGAATCTTTTTCTACGAAGCGTTTTACAAAACGACAAAAGTGAATTTTTCTTTTTATGTACGCGGCGACAACGACCTTTTCCGCCGCCGCGAGTATTATTTGGTCTTTGGATTTCTCAAAAAGCCGTAATGTTTTTAGAGTAAAATAAATACCATATACTCTTTTATGTATTTTGGTATTGAAAATGGTTTTGAAAAAGGATTCTATTATGTCAATATATTTATGATATATTGTGATTGAAATGTGGAAATGTTACCATTCCTTTATATTGGTTTTATGTTTTATGATTTTATACTGGTACTTGGACATTTTAACGGGTGGTTACGGTATAAACCATATGACGGGTGGTGCCGTGAATACCAGGATGGGTGGTTACGTTATAACCTCCAATGCATTGGGTATGGAAGTCGGTCGTATGGCTATTCCATTAAGTATGTATTGAAATTGGCCGTATGGCTATTCCATTAAGTGATATGTGTGGAAGTCGACCGTATGGTTATTCCACTTAAGTATGTTTATGTCCCAAGTTACCTTTATATATGTTATGTGTTCTTTATATGGGTTTTATGGTAATCCTTTGGTTACAAAAAGGTAAGCAATGATACTTTTTTTTCAGTGAAAAGTTTTTACTACTTCATGAAGGTTAAATGTATTACATTGATAAAGTATTCATGGTTTACTTGTTGTTTTGAAAATCTAACAGTTTTCATTCTTTGTGTATCCCTTACTGAGCTTCTTATGCTCATCCCAAGTTTTTGAAATGTTTTTCACAGGACATAGCGTGGAATAGGGTCAAGGATGGGATCAAGGGAAATTCATGCTACCTAAAACATGGAACTATACATGTTTATTTTAAAGAGTTTTTATTTTATGGAAATTTAGTAGAAGCGACTACTTTGTAATCTTTTGAGATGTAATAGTTATGTCCTAATTCTCTAAAACTCTAAACTTGAAAAGATCCTCAATGTGAATTACTCATTTAATTCAATATTAATTAAGGTTTAAGGCTGGGGCCTTATAGTTGGTATCAAAGGGAGGTTTAGATAACTTTAGAGGTTAGGGTATTCTCTAAGCACAAGTGACATTACCATAATGGTTAGGATTTCAGAAACAGTCCTAGTTTTAGATAAAGTGAATGAGTAAGTTTATCTTAGTGTTTAACTTCATCATTTGTACATGATGGTTTTGTTGATATACTCACACTGACATTTCTATTTTTAGTGAATGGATTGATCTAGCAGGCACCAAAGAGACAACAGGTTTGAAGGAAACTGTGGTGGTTCTCTGATTAAGATACTAGATAAAATGGAGGATTCAATGAGGAAACTCGTGGTTGTTCTAAACCAAATATCAAGGAGTCATGATCAACCACTTCAACCTTGGTGAGTTCTCTAATGCATCATGTATGAGATGGCCAACCCGATGTGGAAATTCAGGTAATAATTATTAAGGTAACCATTAGGGTTTATATGATACTTAATTTTTAGGTAATTATGGGTTACTCTATGATATGGTGGAAAATGAAAGGAATGAGATAAACTTGAGGTTAAAATATGTTATGATTATTCTTGAAGATTTTATCTCATTTTGGGGAATGTTTTAAGAATTATATAGTTTTGGAAAAAGGACAACACGTAGACCGTGTGACATCTCGTCGCGTCGAACAAAGATGCGGGAATCGAACCCACAACCAATGTGCGACTGGTATTTATCGCCTACCACTGGACTACGTGAAGTCCCTGGTTAGTTTGACTGATTCTTTCTAGTTATATGATTTTATGAATTAAGAGTAAGTTGATTTTGGGTTATTTATGAAAATGAATAACCTATCATGGAGAATATGTGATTATGTTAATTACTTTTTAATACGAGACTTTAGGAGAAACTGATGTTGTTTGGAGATAAATGTTACAATTTAACTTGGAAGACTATGCGACTAAATCCTTCAAATATTTGGGTTTCAATCTTATATTGGTTTACTTTGAAGAATTTTATGGACAAATTGATTATAGAATGGTCCTCGTTGAACTTTGGGTTTTGTTGGACAAATTTTGGAGATTAAGAATAGATTTTCTTTTTATAAAGGGTTATCCTTTTCTGGATTATCTGATCTTATACTAGCCTTTTTGGTTATGGTTTTGGTTAAAGTCTAAAGACATGGGAAGTATATAGTTCTATTTTGTGGATTAGGTGATTCTCTAGAAGTTGATTATAGTACTCTTAATGTGAACAAGTCTTCCTAAATACTCGTCTTTTGGAGAAAATATGAGTTTGTGTAAGGAATCTAATAAAAGTTGAAAGTCAATATGATAAGTGATTGTGTTTCCTTATGAATGAATTCCTCAATAAAAAGTAACTTAAAACAAAAATGTTGTCTATTAACTTTTCCTACCGGGGAATCGAATACCGTTTAACCCGTCACAAGTTTGTGATTTTCTCGTGGTTAACTTTCTCCTAAACATGTTTTCTATCACTCTCCATCAGAACATGACCCTTTTTTTTTCCTCCATGTCCATTTTTTCATACTTGGAATCCTAGTATGGGTTAACTCGGGTGACCTTTGTACTTATCTCTCTTTATTTTAAAGTGTTTGTTTTACCGACTTTTGTTCCGATGTGGGACTTCCAAGGATGTTTCCAAGCGCAATTTTAAAATTGCGAGGACGCAATTCCCAAAAGGGGGGAAGGATGTAACACCCCAGGTAAATAAAGAATATGATATTTCATATTTATCCATATTTGTGTATAAAATATTTAAATGACTTTAAAGGGGACGCTATGCTCGATGGCGTACCCAACACGCAACAACGAGTTTCTTGGGAATCTTACTTTGCACTCTAATAATAAAATAATATTATGGTAGTTAACATGTAGCCATTTTAATGGTGGGAATGGATATAAATAACTAAAATATGAAAATATATGTTTTTAAATGTTTTTACATTTATCCAATAAAGGATAGACGCTTAAAATATGGAATGAATTCAATTTTAGGCATATATGCCCTAGTTTTCACTAAAGGTTCACTTATCGCCTTTTGATGGAGAACCGTCATTAAATATAGTTTTGTTCACTCTTATACATTCTATTGGACCAAATAAAACTCTTCTTAAGAATCGGGACATCAAAATTTACTTTGTGTAAATTTTTGGTATCTTTCCGATAATGTTCATTTTTTTAATGAATAGTGTAAAATGTTGTATTTTAATTCAAAACCTCTTTTTAATCTAATTTATTTATATGATTAGATTATATTTTGAATTGGTTTTAAAGTGAAATTAGAAAATATTTTTACCATTAAATCCAATAGTGGTCGTTGGAATTAATTTCACTTTGAAATCAGACTTAAACTAGTGTCAATCTTTTGATACTTATTATTTCATATAAATACGCTATTTGCTCTGACAGCGGGAATTAATTATTAAATTAATTAATGTGACTTATATGTTTTGAATTTTGTAAAATAGACTTCATTTTTGAATTCGTAATATCAAATATATCCTAGGGTGAATTTTTGGTAATTTTCTGAAAACTTCAATTTTTGATGAATAGTGAAACAACTAAGTGGTACTTATAAAGACTGATTTTCCGTTTAAATGAAATTTTGCCATCATTTTGTTTTGAATTTCAAAAATCTGACATACATGGTTGTCATTTAGAATTAAAATGTGGTTCAATGAGATTATAATAATTTTTTGGTGAATAGTAACTTATTAAGTTCTTAATCGCGATTAGAGGTAATTAGTGTAATTTAAGGTAAAAATGATATTATAAGAATGTGAAAACACCATGAAACTAGTCCTACACCTATTGGATGAGTCATGGCCGACACAGGCAAGCCATGGGCCAACTTGGGGACACCATGGAGACACTTTGGTTGGGAAATGACATAAATATCTTTTTATTTAATGTAAAAGTAAAAATGACACAAACTTGATATGTTTTATTAAAACAATTTTTAAGTGGGGTTATACAAGTCATATTTTTTATTATAAATAGTCATTGGAAAGCTAAAAAGATTTCCTACATCATAGTATTTGTTTTATAATTTTTAGACATTAAATAAATTAAATTATTTATGACATAATAATGATGCAGTGATGACATCATTATTTGACGATTTAAATAAAATGGAAAGATAATGTACAATCTATAAACTAAACATGTCCAAAACTTATTGGATGGGTGGATTTCGAACCCTTATCACCGTATCCATGAATTATATCAATGTGGGACCTTTTAAAACCGAAACACATTTTCAAATAAAGTAATATTTCTTACTTTCCAAAAGTGCCCCTCCTCTCCTCTTATAAAAGGCCCCCACCTCTACCTCATTTCACACACTCCTCAAGCCTTTGGCTCGGCCAACCCCTGCCCATTTACTCTCTCCACATCCCTCTCCTCATCCTAGAGGATTCCCTTTGGGCAGAACCCTTTCAATGTAAGCCTTTAGGATCAAATCAAAAGGAGTTACACTTTTAAAGGTAATTCATTCTCTCATGTTCATTTGTTTTATTTTGCTTCTCCAACCCCCTAAACACTTTTTATTTATTTCTTTTGTAACAACAACAGTATCTTCAATATAATAGGATGTTTTTATAAGATTTATTCGAGCTACACTCTCACACAACTACGTCAAATGGTTAAGGAACATACGGTTTCCGTGGATGCCGAAATTTGCCTCCTGAAACGATGATTGTTCAATACTCATTTAACACCTTCAAAGGTGGCCATTATGATGTCACTATTTTTATATATGATATATAATATGTTTATGTTTTACTTATGCTTCTTTATTTTTCATTTGTGTCTTACCTTTATGGCTTCCATTATGGGTATACGCGATATCTTCATTTTAGGAAGTGCGGACTACCGCCCCCTCAAAGTGCTGTGATTCGTTAATGCCATACGTGGGACGTATAAAGGATGGATTTAATGTTATTATATATGATGTTATACTGGAATTATTATTTACCTATATATAATTATTATTTCTTTCCATTAAATTATGAGATATAAATGAAAGTAGCGTTCATGCGTACGTACGGCTTACCGTCTCCATGAACGGTGCATTTCATTTCTTATCCCCAAATGTAATGTACTATTATAAGTACATATATATAATCGATATATATGATGTATGATAAACCAAAATGATTAATATAATTCTGGAATTAAAATATACATACCTCTCATATAGTTTTAATTCCATTAATACGACATAGAAATGAAAGTAGCGTTCATGCGTACGTACGGCTTACCGTCTCCATGAACGGTGCATTTCATTTCTTTCCTCTAAATGATTATGTGATTTTATAAATACATTTATATGATAGATATATATGATATATATGATATCCAAATAAGGAATTTCATTTTTGGATATGAAGAATCTTTGACCACACGAACAACATGTAATTGTAAGAAGTCCACTTTCGACTTAAGAACCAAATATCGACAAAACAAACATGATTAAATTAAATGATTAAATAATGTTTATAACATGGTAATAAGTGATATAAAAGGAATAATGAACTTTAAAAAGGTTCTTAAGGAAGTATAAATTAACTCAAGTTTATTATTCAGGAGATTAAAGAACGATCGAGTCAAGTCGGACCCGAGGTAAGGGATCCTACTCCTCTCTTTCTTTTTAAGTACACTCTTTTATGTCATCCCTTTTAAAGCTCATTTTTATTGTTATTGGGATGTTCTTTTATATTAATCTTACTGTAATTTTTATTTTCATGTGACGAGAGAACCTATTCTCTCTCATCAGTCCATTTTGGAAGTTTTGAGTGGCGCCGATAGGCTGCCGAATTTTCGTAAGAGATCTAACCTCTCTCTTTCTTTTTAAGTACTCTCCTTTATGTCACTTCTTTTAAGCTCCTCTTTGTAATGTTGGGGGATGTTCTTTTATATTCCTCTTTCTGTACATTTTATTGTAATGTGATGAGATACCCTATTTGATCTCATCGATCCATATTTGGAAGTTTTATGTGGCGCCGTTAGGCTGCCAAGTTTTCGTAAGGGATTTTTTTCATCTCACTTTTACTCCCATGAGATTTATGCTACATTTCCCACAAATTCCATTTAGTGGTGTATGTACTGCCCATTATTCTACTCTTTGCGTAAAATAATTTCGTTTATGAGTATTTACATCAATGATTTATTGTCCTTCTTTCATGGGGTGTATGTTTTGAATGATAACCAAGTCGGTAAGGGAACCTTTCACCCTCCTCTTTTTTTAAAGTCTTCTTTTGTTGGGTCTTTTAATTTACATATTGTTATATTGGGATATGTTCTCATATATCCTTATTGATGTAAATTTTATGTCCAAGTGATGAGATACACTTTTTATCTCTCATCAACTCATTTTGATGTGACGCCGTTAGGCTGTCAAGGGAACTTCTTAACCCAATTTCGATTTCTTTGGGTTCAACATGTTGTTATTGAATATGTCATCCTTTGAATATGTGTGAATGACCGTTGATTATTTTACACTTAATATCCACTTATATTTGGTGTATTCATTTGTTACACATAATTATGTAATTGATTTATCCTTAAACCAAGGATACCGTCTTTGTAAGGGACTTCGTCTCAATCTCCTTTCATTGAGGAATATTTCGTTTTATACACAACTTTATATTATACGGTGTATAAACCCCTTTGAATTTTACATTTATACAAAAGGAATCTTTTTCTACGAAGCGTTTTACAAAACGACAAAAAGGAATTTTTCTTTTAATGTACGTGGCGACAACAACCTTTTCCGCCGCCGTGAGTATTATTTGGTCTTTGGTTTTCTCAACAATCCGTAATGTTTTTAGAGTAAAATAAATACCATATACTCTTTTATGTATTTTGGTATGGAAAATGGTTTTGAAAAAGGATTCTATTATGTCAATATATTTATGATATATTGTGATTGAAATGTGGAAATGTTATCATTCCTTTATATTGGTTTTATGTTTTATGATTTTATACTGGTACTTGGACATTTTAACGGGTGGTTACGGTATAAACCATATGACGGGTGGTGCCGTGAAGACCAGGACGGGTGGTTACGTTATAACCTCCAATGCATTGGGTATGGAAGTCGGCCGTATGGCTATTCCATTATGTATGTATGGAAATTGGCCGTATGGCTATTCCATTAAGTGATATGTGTGGAAGTCGACCGTATGGTTATTCCACATAAGTATGTTTATGTCCCAAGTTACCTTTATATATGTTATGTGTTCTTTATATGGGTTTTATGGTAATCATTTGGTTACAAAAAGGTAAGTAATGATACTTTTTTTCAGTGAAAAGTTTTTTCTACTTCATAAAGGTGAAAAGTATTACATTGATAAAGTATTCATGGTTTACTTGTTGTTTTGAAAATATTACAGTTTTCATTCTTTCTGTATCCCTTACTGAGCTTCTTATGCTCATCCCAAGTTTTTGAAATGTTTTTCACAGGACATAGCGTGGAATAGGGTCAAGGATGGGATCAAGGGAAAGTCATGCTACCTAAAACATGGAACTATACATGTTTCTTTTAAAGAGTTTTTATTTTATGGAAATTTAGTAGAAGAGAATACTTTGTAATCTTTTGATATGTAATAGTTATGTCCTAATTCTCTAAAACTCTAAACTTGAAAAGATCCTCAATGTGAATTACTCATTTAATTCAATATTAAGTAAGTTTTAAGGCTGGGGCCTTATAATCATGATGTTTGATAAATAAACATTTATGTTATTCAAATTTAGTTATTATTATTCCTGATATTTTCAATTTTATATTATCAATGGATTAATGTTATTTTTGATTAATTGATTAAATGGAAAGTTGTTTTCACTTATGTGCCTTTTAATACTGAATTTTATTTTTCTTATCTTGGTAGTCATGATATTTAAATGGAATGTGTGTTTAGTTATCTATCATTCCATGTTTTTCATTCTTATTGATTCATAATATCTCCTCATGTACTTTACCTTTACTTACCATTTTATTTAACAATTATTTTGTTTCATTTATTATGAATATTTAAATAACACTATGACAGATATTCAAAGATATAATAGTGGGAATAATTTTAAACTAAAAATATTATGCTACAATTTCTGTATTCAATGAAAATTATAGACTCAATTATATATGTAGTTTACTAAGTCTACTAAACTATTTGATTCTTTGGGATGTTATTCCTTGTATAGTATGCCAATATTTTATAATAAGACACCTTCTCTAGGCTAATGGGGTCAAGGTTTCCCTAGTTATTATTAAATGATGTTTATCCGAAGCCATGGTAACTAGATTTGGGAACACATGGATTAAGGGACATAAACATACAAAATAATTTTAGGATAAGTATAGAAGAACATCCTATTTATTGGTAAGGGAAAAAAATTGGGTCTTCCTAGAAATACACAACTATCTAGTCACTACACGTGTTTGTGGTTTTTGCACAGAGGTACATAGGGGTGACAAATCTGGAAATGGAACTTTTGGATGGACCCTATAATCAACTAGTGCAAGACAACAAGCCTTACTACAGACCGGGTTTCACACTCCAGGTATATATTCTTAGGATAATTCACATTTTTATTTAAGGCCATTATAAACGATTTGAAAAAGATATATTAATAAAGAAACCATGTTTTTATATTGGGATTATATATGAATAAATTTTTAATTTATGGTAAGCATTCAAACATATTTGGGATTATAAAATTTCAATCATATTGATTTCATCAAATCTAGATTTTTACATCATTTATAAATTGGGCTTGGATGATATAATGAGAACCACATCAATAAGCATGATGTAATGATTAATAGTGAATATTTCTTAGATGGGATTAAGAAAATAATTCGATATGACTTATTCTGCCAAAAATTATCATCATATGAGGACATAGTATTGTGTGATATAAATATATATAAACAATTATCTATGAATTATGGCTTTTTATTAAATAAAGGGAAGAACTGGATGTAAGAGAAAAAGATTGATAAATTAATTAAGAGAAAGATGTATTTTCCCACATGTGTGAACTGTTGAAAGAAACACCCTAGAACATGCTTTAATGGAAATGGAGTTTTCTAAATGTGTGGTTAGAAATTCCACCACACTTGTGATTAAAAGAATGGAAAAATGATTACAATGTACAATGATTGAACTATAGAGATATGGGGACCAATTTCAATCAATGTCCAAAATATCAATGAAATATTCCTCAAAATAATCTAATGGATTATGGTGATTCTTGTGCTATTTCCAAATAAGAAATAGAAATATTAATGTACTTATTTTTAGATTCATGAATTATGACATTTCATTATTTTATCAATGATATAAATCTTATTAAAATTATGAAATATGTAAGGATGGTATTGTATTACATTATTCATTGTGGATTTGGAAGAGTGTGTTGAATGCTACCAGTGACCAAGAAAAATAATTTAATGGAAATTTTAACCTCTTGGAGGGAACATGATTGAGGGAAACATAACCTTTAATAGGTTTTGGATGTAGAGATAATGATTTTAGGATAAAGGGATTATTGATATCGAAAAAAATTGGATTGTATTGTCTACCCTAGAACTGATTAATGATTCACTGGAAAAGTGTATTTTATCCATCATTGATGGAGTTAAAAAAATTGAATTTAAGGAACAGTTCCTAAAATTTGTGTTTAATTTAAGGAATAAGGAAGAATTCCTATTTTCAATAAGGTTTTATGGAAACTAATGTTATTATCCATGTTTCAAGAGAATAGATGATGTTGTTATTCACATGTTTTATATGTGACTATTGAGATAAACATTGGGGGGTATAATGTGGATTTGGTGATGCTCCTTAAAAATTTATCCACACATATTTTGGATGACATTTACATATTACTATTTAGAGAATTAATTATGTAGAACTTTTGGTGTTTTAGGATATAATTTCTCTAACCAATTTTGGGTTTTGTAAAGATAGGAGGAATATAATCTTACACTTTTATATGATCTCATAAAATGTAATTTTCAAGCATCATGAATAAATAATCATTTTTAGATATGTAATTCATAGAGTAAGGGATTAATAAAAAATTTATTAAAGAACTACCGAAGGATGAAATTGGGATTATAAAATAGAAACATATCTTATTGGTATATTTCCTTACATTTATATATTGTAAAATAATTCCTAAACATTAGAAAAATTATATTGAAATAAAAAAATTCATAATACCTTTATATCAGATTAATCAAACAGTCTTTAAATCATTACAAATTTATGGTTTTTATGCCATTAAATTTCCATAAATTATTCAATATCTTATGATCGATGAGCACAATCACTATCTATAATTATTTATACATATCATCTATGTCCATATATTTACTTCCACTAGTGTTCTATGAATCAAAATCTTAGTTATATGTTATTTTTTATGACCATTGTACATCCCTTTACCTCATATAAAGAGGTTGTTTTACAAACCCTTATCATGACATGGGATTTCAATACAATTTTATTAAAATATCAATCCCTTTACTTCCAAGATATCTTTTAAAATTTCTCGGATGAAATTTATTTAATGTGGGTATAATGTAACAACCCATAATTATAATCTAATGATAATTTATTTGATTGTGTGTATGACATGAAACACCATGCGTAGAATGAAATATTACACCCCCAAACATTATGATATAATTTAATTTTTTACATAAATTAAATATCTTAAGTATATTTCATTACACCAAAAACTATGTTTAGCATGTGTTACACACAAAATTGAGTTTCTTCTATACCTTTCTATACTCGCAATACAATGTTTTACCAAACAACAATATAATATTAATATTATTAATTAATATAATAGTTGTCACCTAGTTGTTGGAATTACATGTATGAATGGGAATAAATAAATTATTAATATATTGATTTTAAATATTTTTTCATTATCTATTTATTATTAAAAAAATAAATTTCACTTAAAATAAAAATAAATGTTTTTTGAAAGATGAATTTTTTTAAAAGACTTTTTAATCATGTTTTTGACATTTTTTTGAAATTAATTTTTACCACATTAGTAAAATTATATGAAATTTTAAAATTAATTTTTTATATTGTTATATGAAAATTATTTTTGAGTGAATGTTTCTATTTTTTTTAAATGCTTCATTTCCTGACAAATAGTGGGAAATAATGTATTTCAATTGTAAAATGATTTTTTAAAATCAGTTATAATGTAAAATAAGATATTTAATTTTTATTAAATTAAAATTAGTTCAATTTATTATCAATTAATTCAATTTAGCTCATTTTAGTTATTTTCTTAATTAATTTAGATATAAAAACTTTGTAATATTTTGAATATTCTCACTTGAAAAACTGTATTTCTCATCAAATCTACAGGAAACAATTTGAATAAAAAAATTTCAATTATTTGAAAATAATTTGGAAAAATTGATTAAATATTTTTATTAAATAATTATAATTTAAATTATGGTCAAATAAATTTTTGGCCAAAATAAATATTGAATAGAGTGAAAATTATTTATCATTTTTAGGGTAAAACTTAATTTAAAGGGGGGTTAAACTGGAATAATTTGATTAAAAATGACATATAATTTTATCTTATTTTTATTGAATGAGTTTATTTATAAATTTTATATAAAATTTTCTATCATATTCAAATTACATTCCATTATCTGTTGAATACAACCCATATAATACGTAAAGTAAAGAAGAAGAAAAAAACCTTTATTCTTATTAATATTTATATTTATTTGGGACATGAAAAAACAAAATCAGTTAGTATATTCATATTATTTTGAAAGATATATGATTTTTTATAATAAATTTTTATATTTAATTTTTATCGATGAATTATTTACTTAATATTCTTAAGAAATGACAACAAAATATTATTAAGTTAACAGAAAATAAAATAATTGCTACTAAAAATAATAAAGGTGATGTCAATAGAAAGAATTATTGTGTTATATTATTTTTTTAGATGAATAAATGATTTTTCATTGGATCTGACATAATATATTATAATTCTTTTAAAATGATTATATTTTTTAAATTCAATTTAAATTTGCAATGTTATAATTGACCTTAATGTTATTTAAGGATAAATTATTTTTTATTAAGTGATTTAAGATTTCTAAAAATACTATATTCTAAAAAAGGTGTTTTAATGATAATAAATATTATCTATGTTTCATTATTTTACCAATTTTTCATTAATAATGAATATATTGACCCCAAAAAAGAAATAATTATGTTAGTGTGGGTAAGGTTAAAGTAGTGTTTTTGGAAGTTACAAGCTCTTATGTAAAAATTAATTTCCAAAACACAATTGATTTATATTTTTTAAATTTATATGTTCAATTTATATTTCTTGGGTCTAAATTATCAAATATAATTCTTTTTATTTTATATTTAATGTAAATTTTACATGGATAAAAATACAACTTACTGTAGTGAAAAAATAAAAAGAAAAAAATAAGGAAACATAGAAGTTAAGGTAAAAATGATTAAAACATGTATTAATTGTGTGTTGGGGGTGTGTCGACCATATCGTCCCACTAAAAATTTAATTATCAATTTTTATCCACTTTATGAAATTGAAATCGCCCATTTGTTTATATTTTGAGTATTTACTAGAATTTCCTCTCTCCCTAAATATAAATGAGCACTCACTACCTCACCTTCACACCTATTTTTATCTGACAATACCTACCCAAATCATATCCCAATATCGATTTCTTAATCCGCTAATCCATATTGTTTTGTTAAAATCAACCCTAAAATGGTTCTAGTGTATTCATAAATAGGTTACATGAAGAAGTACTAATGTGTTTCAACGAGCATCCTTATTTTACTTCCTTTTGTATATAATTATATTATTATTATCCCATTATTATAAAATAACGAAAATATATTCCATATTATGATATTATTTATGATAATTTAACTACCTAAAACCATATCTAATTCCTTTAAATGGGTTATAAAGTAATTGTTCACGTGCACGACGGACTACGAAATCACGAATAGATGCCCTTTATTTTTCAATTACAACCACTCAAGGTTGGTATTATGATGGATATAAAGTATATATATTATAATAATAACATTATTAAACATATTAAGTAATTATATTATATATATTCCATATCATTCTTCATTTCATAGGAGATATGATATTGTCACTCGTGTGAGCGATAGACTACTACCTTAAGAAGCAATGTGATTTGTCATTGGCTAATGCCTAATATATGAGAATATAAGTATTAATGTAATTTATTATATATTATAGAAATGAAATAATTATTAAATTCAAGAAATACTTATAATTATGGAAATTTAAAATATATGTCTTTTTCATTATTCCTATTTTCACTCAATTGAATATAATAAAATCATTCATGAACATGTGGACCAACACCTTGAAGAAGCGATTTTACTCTTTTTTATCATCACATCACCTGAATTATATATATAAGTATATAATATGGTAATATTTATATTATAGTAATTATGGAATGGTACAATATTACATACCTCCGTTATATAATTATCATTGGAAAATTGAAATTTTACTCATGTGTATGTATGGTTAACCATCTCCACCATTATAATGTACCTCATTATTCATAACCATAATTTATTATTGGTTTAAAATGTATAATTAATGTAAAAATATGATAATTATGTAAATATTCTTATATTTTATATCATATTCCTATATAATATACATATTATTCCGAACTTTCATGAAAAATAAGGCATTACAAAAGATGGAAATTAACACCCAAAACAATGAAAACAATTAATGATTATTAAAGAAAAAGTGATGGGATATTATAAAAGGATCATATATGATGTTTTAAATATTAATATGCTTTAAAAAAATTAATGATTTGTTCAAAACCAATATTCATGATGTTAAGGAACATTCAATCAAAATGAAGTGTATGGTAAGTGATTTATTAACTCAATTTATATAAATTAGGTCAATATTATAATTAATAGATTATGTAATGATATCTAAATGTGTTTAAGAAATTTTTATTTACTTATGTTTTATTTTATTGATTTACATTTTATATAAATAATTGATTCTTTGGTTAATTCTCACTTCGATGTTATTATCATTGAAATTGTTTTCATTACAATTTAGTTTTAATCAAGATTGTTCATTACTGAATTCAAATTAATGGAAATGTTTTAAGAAATTTTTAATAAAAAATTTAATTTTATATTACTATAGTTTATAATTAACCATTTAATGTAACAATCCCATTCTATCAAAATTTGGTACAAATACTTTTTTAGAAAAAATTTCTAGAAAATCCATCATTGTTTCTCTCTTCGGTTGAAAATATAATTTCTTCCAAAACCATGTTTTATAAAAATGATATAAAAAGTGATTAAATATTTTAAAAATGATTTATTAAAGTTATTTTCACTAATTATAATTTTATAAATTTTCTTTCAAAATAATCTTATATCATTTTCAAAATAATTCCTATTTTTATTTTTCTAAAAAATTTAAAAGAAAATATGTTTTAAAATGTAAAACATTAACATAATTTACAACAATAATGACCACTCAAAATTTTTAAAGATTATTTTATATGTTTAAAATATTATTTAAAAAAAATATTTTATGAAAATATTTTATATAATTTTAGTTTTAAAAATTTTATTTTCAACTAAAAGGACATTAAAAATATATTTCCTAATGAAAATGATACTTCCCTAAATATCATTTTAAAGATAAATTTATGGTATTTATATTCAACAACAACAAAAACCCCCTTTTTATTACATAAATGGGTATATATTGTGTTAGTTTCATCTAAAATATTTATCTGAATTTTTTATGATCACATTAAATAAAGAAATTATTGAAATTTACTTCCATGATTTATTTTGGTAGTCCTTATCTTTTCCTGGAATTTTTCACTTTACTATGGAAATTAAAATTACCCCAAATGTAAAAATTATATATTAGTGAAATTTTTATTTACTCAAACGTATAGAATTGATACATATAGTATTTACTATGATAGTTATATTATTAAATAGGGAAATATTGATAAATATATACATTTACATAATGTGAATATTTGATGACATGGCTTACTGTTTATCAATTAAATTCATTATTTTATATATGAGATATAATTTGTACACGTATGACACAGGTTGGTGACTAGTTAATGCAATCCCATTGATGCATTGGTTTTCTTAAGAGAAAAAACAGTTGGAATTACCCTATGAATTCATAACTAATATGTTTTAAAATTTCCAGTGAAATTTCTTGATAGTAATATGTTTTGAATCATCTTATAAAAGGTGTTTATGGTAAAGGTATCTTGTACTTGGGAAACATGTAGTCTAAAAATAGCCATTAAATATAATAATATTTATTTATTATTATCCAATATATTTTTACAATAATCATATCCGTGGATTCATTTCATTCATAATTTATTGATTAAATGGAATGTGGTTTCAGTTATTTAACATTCAATTTTGATTCTATCTTATCTTACCATTCAAGTCATGTTATTTTAATTTCATGTGTCTTCATTTATTGAAAATTCAATTTTATTTATGATTATTGACCCATGATTTCTTCCACTGTACTTAATATTTATTGTAACACCCCAAGCTTCCATGGTACGTTTCACTTTGAATAATTCAACAGCTTGCATTGTACGCAACTTCGATATTCTATTACACTGAGACCAATCAAACAAGCTATTAGGAATAGTAATACCCACATTTTAAAATTTAATAAATTTTATTTTTCAAAATGGACTTCATTTTGAATTTGGAATATCAAAATTAGCTTCGGGTGAATTTTTGGTATTTTTATAAAAACATTCAATTTATGATGAATAGTGAAAAACACTGAGTTATTGTTTAAAGCTAACATTTTATTTAAATAATTATTTATTTTATTCAATTTTTTTATGTCAAATAGACACATAATACCTATATAATATCAATTTAGTTCATTGGATTCATTTTATTATGAGTTTAGATATATAAAATTTTATCAAACTTTTTACCGTCTTTTTCCCACCTTCTAAGAGCATTTCCAAATTTGAATAAAACTTAATTTTACCACTTCTGTGAGTTGAATATCAAAAATTTGAAAAACAAGGTTGATATTAGTAAGTAATATTTTGTTCAATAAGATAAAAAAAATTTGGTGAATAGTAACTTTTGACTTTTATTTACCACGATTAAAAGTAAAGGGGGTAATTAAAGGTAAAGATGGTATTATTATCACCCTAGCACATGTACAAATTCTATTAGATAAGTTTAATTCGACCAAAAACAACCTTAGGAATAAAATATTATCATTTAGGTCCACTTGGATTAGATTAGGACATTTATTATTATTTAATTCAAAGAAGAGTTAAAAGTGTTAAATTCAACATTTAATAACTAAACCATTTTTAATATATGGTTCCACATAAAATAAATTAAACTATAAATATTTATTATAAAGTTAAAAATATTTTTTATATAATTTTATTTTATTTATAATTTTTATACATTAAATAATTTAATTTATTTATGACACAATGATAATGCAGTAATTTCATAATTAATGAAATGTTAAAATAATTGATATTATAAATACCCAAATATATGTAATTTGAGACTTTTTATGAATTCAAATAATTTTCTAGGTTAATAGGACATTTTAAGGTTGATTAAATTAATTTTTTTTTCTAAGAAATAGTGCTATTATGAATTTAGAAAAAAAACCAATCGTGTAAAAATTGACATAAAAGAGTTTTTAAAACAAATAAAATATTATTTCTTGATATAATAATCATAAAATATAAGGTTCGTAAAAGAGACTTATATTATTATAGTTGTATCATTAACCACTTCGGGGTCTCTAAGATGTTTATAGTTAGTTTATTAACCATATAATATTAAAATATAGAGAGACATGGTAAATGTCAAACTATTTAACTAAGAGATAAATCTAAAAGATAAAGTTGATATAGTGACCCAAACCTATCTAGAACCTATTGGTTGAGTGGTTTTCAACCGATATCCACGTTATCCTATAAATAAATCATTTTTAAGCCATTATAAACCGAAAATGTTTTTATTATAAAATAATATTTCAATCTTTTCCTAAGATGCCCCTCACCCCTCTTATAAAAGGTCACTTCCCCTTGTCTCAAATTCACTTCTTCAATGCCATTTTACTGGGCCAAACCCTGCCCAAATATCCTCCCAACAGTACTCAATTCATCCTGAAGGACTTCATTTAGTCAAAAAGCCTACCTATGGAGCCCTTTTGATCAAATCAAAAGGAAGAACATGGCGAAGAGGTAAATATTTCCTCACCTCTTTCAAGTTATTTTCTTCTTCCACTTCCTATTTATTTTTTTTTCATTCTAAAATAATAAATACAGTATCATCTATATACTATGATGTTGTTAAAAAAAATTAAAACCATATTCATTATTCTATCCATCCTATAAATTACAATGTCACTATATGTGCGTACGTACGGATTACCGTCTCCACACCATGTTGTAGTTTGTTATTCAAACACTAAATCATTTGGACGAGTATAATAATGAGTATAAATGATGAAAATAATAGATATAACATGATAATTATTCTATATATATGATATTACATCCAATTACATATGAATTTAATATTAAAATAATGATATTGTCACTCGTGCGTACGTACAGATTACCATCTCCATGAACACGATATGATTCATTCCCCATAGTTTCCATCAAAACAAATTTCATTTGATGATTAAAAATAATGTTTAAAGACTTACTATCATTCTGAATATGAATATGATACCACCTATCCATAATAAACATTACTCACGTGACAAATCATATAAAAGAAAACGAATCAGTTAACACCTGAAATGATGATACTGTTGAAATGTCATTAACAACGAAATAATAGAAGATCATATATGATATAATATTTATGTATATAGTTCTTGTATAATTTAATAACAATTATTTAACTATTATACAGGAGGTTAACATAACCTTGACCAAGGAAAATTACAAGGTAAGGGTTAACTTCACAATCTCTTTATTATCTGAGGTTGTTTTTACGTAAGTATCTACAGGGACCTCTTTATCATCCACATCCATGATTCATAAAAATGTATTCCAAAACATTATTACTATTTACTTTAATATGATTTAAAGTCATTTAAACCCTTGTTTTAATTTTTATAAAATGGTTTGAATGGAATCTTTCTGTCATTTTCCTAACAAGGCACCTTAGGACCTTTTCGACAAAATTATTGTTAGAATGTTTTTTTAACATATACGGCGGGTGCGGCTATTTTCGTCCATTATAACATCGTCAATGCTTCTTTTACAAGCTTATAAGTATATTTTAAAAATAAATTATTTATTTTATAATTATGTGACTTTAAAATTATTTCAAAATATAAAGAGATATTTCTCTAAAAAACTTTTTTATTTCATCAATGTCAACATAGTTTGGTGGATTTAAAAATTAATTGAAGTGGATTTATTAAGAAACAAAACATCCATACTGTATTGAAAGTTATTTGATATGTTTGACTATGGATGTGTTATTTTTACACCATTCATGGTCTATGGAGAAAGTATTGACCTTTCGTATGTTAGTTTTAATACGAATGTTTATGTTATGTCTGAACCATTTCATAAGAGGAATGTATTGGACATAAAAAGTGATGGGTGGAGACTGCTTAGCACATTGATGCATTTGTAGGTCTCATTAGTCACACTAGTGTCTTCGAACAAGGCCTTGGATAAATCTTATTTGTAGTCTTGGCACAAGGCCTTGACTATGTGGTTATGATGTCTGGCATTATTCATTCCATCATTATGAAAGTGGCTATTGATATTGCATGTGATTATTCGACCCGTAGAATATCCATGTGAATAATTAAATGGCATTATTTGATTTCATCTTTACCATATTATTCTGAAGTTCATGTTTAAAATGATTTGGTTCTAATATTACATTCTCTTAAATGTTTTTTCTTATTTATGAAATTTTCTGTTATATTGTTATCATTACTGACCATATGAGATCTCCCCTTTCTATGTTTTATTTTTCACAGGATGCGAATAATTGTATTATGATTGACCTACATGGATAGTCTAAGGGATGTGAGTGTGGCCTATAGAGACTATGTTGTTATAGTTTTTAATTTTATAATGTAATGTAAAACTGATTAATGTATCTAGTATTTCCAAGGCTAATAAACTAATCGGTCTTTCAAGGCTTGATCATTTGTGATCATGCCAATTTAATGTAATAATGCACCAACTCTGGGAAACTGGTGTTGGGGTGTTATAGTTGGTATCTTAGGTAGTGTAGTAAAAACCTTCGAAGCTATATTTATAAAAACTCTATTTAGAGCACATTATCCTAAGATAGATTTTGAGTTTTGGTATAGAAGAACGTCCTAGAGTTTTGGTATTGTAGAGATTTTGTGAGTTTTCCAAAACATACATCTCTGTCTGGATACGATTAGGTAGAGGCGGCTCTGGCACAGATGTAACTAGGGGTAAAACTTGAAAACACCGCTTTAAGCTAGACTCAAATGGGAACTGGTGCATGACAATGGGCCTTGATGCACTCTTGGTTACAAAAATCCCAGGGGATATGCTTAGGATAATTCTTATTTTCATTTCAAAACATTATGAAGGGTTTATGAGTATATACATCCTCAAAGAAAACAATTTTAAGAATATGGATTATATCTGTAAACTATTCAATTTATTTTAACTATTTTACAGGTTTGGAAATATGTACTGTGATTCATAAACCAATCTAGTGTATTACATTGTTTAGAAATGGAGCCTAGTTGAAGGAATGGAAACTATATCAATGAACACAATCCATATAGTTATTTCCTTCCTAATAAATATAATTATAGTGGAGCTGATGAAGCAACTGGTTCTGATCATCTTGTCACCATACTTGGACAACTCACTTAGGTTAGGAATAATAACCTTACCCGTATGGAGCACCCTGATCAACAACATGGAGGATCAATGTTAGACCGCTTCATGAGGTAACAACAACCAATATTAAATGGTAGTACAAATCCATTAGTATTTGAGAAATAGATAAATTTCTCAGAGAAATTATATCTCACACTTTGGGGAGTAGCGAAAGGGAAAACATTTTCATGGTAGTTTATCGCCTCATGGAAGATAAAGATCAATGGTGGTCATTTATTAAAAACAAAAAGGATGATTATGAAGTATCAAATATATAATGGAGGGAGTTTAAATATATTTTCTTCGACAAATACATTCCTCATGACCATCAAGAAGATATGGAAATGCAATTTCTGAGTCTGAGAAAAAAGGATGATGAGAATGTCGCAAATTAAGAGGCTATCTTTTCATGGATAGAAAGGCATGCAACATATTATATACATAACCCAAGGAGTAAGATTGATTGATTCTTATATGGGTTAAAACCATTTCTCTAGAGAGCATTAGTCTCACAATCCTTCTTTTCATAATAAGATATTGTCTCATGTGCTATCAAGACAAAAAAAGAATACTCTAAGTCTTATGACATTATAGAAAAGTAAGAGAATAAGATATCTTCTGAACACTAGAGAAATGGAAATAAGGGGAAGAAGGGAAAAGTTGAATATCCATCCTGAATTAAATGTGGGAAGAAACACACTGGTACTTGCCTGAAGGGAATGGGATTATATTACAAGTGTGGTGAAAAAGACCACTAAGCTCGTGATTGTAAGGGGAAGAAAGAGGCTATCAATTTTGAATGCTACAATTGTAGAGAAAGGGGGAATTATTCAAATGAATGTACTAAGTTCCATATAAACTTACCTTATAAAATGAGAATGGAGCAAGGAAAATCTTATGTGATCACTACCACTGAGGTTGAGGCTCTGAAATATGGGGTGGAAAGTAATTTAATGGTTTCCTCAAGTTTAGACAATGCTTTATTTGATTCTAGATCATCACATTGTTTCACATCTTCCCAGTTTGATAATAAAATTAGATATTTTCAATTTGACTTAACAAAATTTTTGTTAGTAGAAACACATAAAGGAAGTATCATTGAAACAAAGTTTTATGAATCTGTTCCCATTAGGGCATATAAAAGTTCTTTATCTTCTGATCTCATCATCATACTCATCATTTTATTTGATATTATCCTCAGAATGGATTGGATTTCAGACCATGATGTTAAAATTTATTATAAGAAGAAAGAGGTTACAATTTTTGATGATGATAAAGAGTACCTTATCATTAGAGTAGAAATGTCACCACCTAATTCTTATCTAGATCCACCCCCAGTAGCTCAACTAAATTCAATTATTTAGGAGGAAGAGAATGAAATAATTATGGGTAGGAAAGGAATGTTCAAATAGAGTACGTACCTATTTTTCAAGAATATGTTGATGTGTTTCCAGTAGATTTACATGGACATACTCCAGAATGAGAAACTGATTTTTCCATTGATTTAATTCATGGTTCAAGTCCCATACCGAAGACCAATTATAGAATGGCCACTGTGGAATTAGTATAACTAAATAAACAACTAGAAGAATTTATTAATAAGGTATTTATTCGCCCTAGTGTTTCTCCATGGGGAGGTCCTGGCCTTATTGTTACGAAGAAAGATGGATCTATGAGGTTTTGCATTGACTACACAAAGATCAATGCTATAACAAAAAAGAACATGTATTCCCTTCCTCACATTGATTTTTTATTTAAAAAACTCCATAGAGCTAAATATTTTTCAAAGATTGACCTTCGATATATATATCATCAGTTGTGTATGAAAATGGAAGACATTCCGAAAAAAGAATTTCTAACCAGGTTCGGGCATTACGAGTTTACTGTAATGACTTTTGGATAGACTAATGCACCCTCTGTCTTCATGGATCTAATGAATAGAGTTTTCAAGGAATATATCGATGGCTTTTAGTAGTATTTATTTATGATATCTTGTTATACTCCAAATGCTACCAATATAATGAAAATCACATGCACATTATTTTAAAGACTCTTAGAAGAAATGATTTATATCGTAAATTTAGCAAGTGTGAATTCTGGTTTCAAGAGAGTTCTTTTCTTGGACATTTTGTCTCTAAGGATGGAATCTCTGTTGATCCTTAAAATACCAAGGCAATCCAACAATGTCTAGCACTAATGGGAATAACTGAGGTACACAGTTTTATTGGTTTAGCAGGTTATTATCGACGTTTCGTCTAGAATTTTCCCCGGTTGGCTAATCCATTAACAAAGCTCAAACATGAAGGGGTTAAATTTGTTTGGAAAAAATATTGTGAAGAATGATTTGAAGAACTGAATAGAAGATTAGTCAATGCTTCTATCTTGAATCTGTCATTGGGGAATGATGAGTTTGTTATTTATTGTGATGATTCAAAGAAATGACTTTGTTGTGTCCTTATGTAGAATGATAGAGTTATTGACTATGCATCATGGAAGCTAAAAATTCATGACAAAAACTATCCTAATTATGATCATGAGTTAGCAGCTATAATCTTTGCTTTCATGATATGGAGACATTATCTCTATGTTGAAAAATGTGAGATGTATACTGATCACATGAGTTTGAAGAATATTTTATCACAGAAAGAACTCGACTTGAGGAATAGGATATGGCTTGAAATACTCAAGGATTATGACTGAATAATACACTACCACCCGAGGAAGGTAAATAAGGCTTCAAATGCTTTGAGCATAAAGTATCATGGAGTTTGGAACAAGATGAGAGTTGAAAGGGATCCTATTTTCATTTATCTAGTCAAAATGAATACGGGAATAATCATGGAAGGTGAAACATCAATAATTTTTCAAATGGTTTCCAAACCATCTTTACTAGAATTGATAAAAAGTTCTCATACTGATGATGAGGAGTTTCAAAAGTAAATTAATGCGGTGAACGATGGGAGATTGAGTGACTTCATATATGAAGATGAAATTTTGACACTTGGGAAGAGTCTTTGTGTTCCTAACATACCTGATCTAAAAAAATAATTGTTGTATAATGCTCATAACACCAATTTCTCAATACACCCTGGTAGCACTATGGTGTATAGAGATTTGAAGGAACATTTTTGGTGCGACAACATGAAGAGGGAGATTTCAGATTTTGTGTCACAAAGTATGGTTTTTCAACAAGTGAAAGCTGCAAGGTAACATCATGGAGGTGTCATGAAACCTATTCCCATAATTGAGTGGAAATGGGATAATATTATAATGGACTTTGTTAGGGGGCTACCCATCAAACATAGAAGGAATGATGCAATATGGGTCATTGTTGATTATCTCACAAAGTCATCACATTTTCTTGCAATAAGAGATGATTTACCAATTGAATGTTTAAAAAGACTATATATCAATGACGTTGTATGACTCCATGGTGTACCCCTATCGATTGTTTCTGATCATGATCCCCGTTTTACATCAAGATTCTGGACAAGTCTTCAAAATTCCGTTGATTCTGAACTTTTTTTGAGCACTTCCTACCACCCTCAAACTAATGGACAATCAGAATAGACTATTCAATACATAGAAGACATGTTGAGATATTTCTCACTTGACTTTCAAGGTATGTGGGATCAATATTTACCTCTGGTAGAATATTCCTATATCAATCGCTTCTATTTAAATATTCAGATGGCACCATATGAAGCGTTACATGGAAAAAGATGCTGCACTAGAACATGTTGGGATGATGTTGGTGAAAGAAAACTCATATGCCCAGAACATGTTGAGGAAATGATGGAAAAGGTTAAGGTTATCCAAACCCACATGAAAATAGCACAGAGTTGGCTGAAGAGCTATGCCAATAACCGAATGAAGGATTTGGAATTTCAGGTATGAGATCATGTTTTCTTGATGGTTTCTCCATGGAAGGGAGTTATATGATTCGGTAAGAAGGTTAAACTATGTCCCGTGTACATTGGACCTTTCAAAATTCTAGAATGAATTGGGGATGTAGCTTACTAGTTGGAAATGCCGCCAAGTCTCTCTAAAGTCCACGATGTGTTCCACATATCATTGTTTAGAAAATACATGCTTGACCCAATGCATGTACTCACCTATGAGGAAATTGAACTGGAACCAGATCTGTCTTATTGTGATGATCCTGTCAAAATTCTTGATACCAGAGAACAAGTGCTGAGAAACCGGACGAATCGTCTGGTAAAAGTTCTATAGAGAAACCATAAAATGGAAGAGGCAACGTGGGAACCCAATGAACTTATGATGAAGAACCACCCGAATCTTTTTATGTCGTAAAATTATATATATTTCGAGGACAAAATTATTTAAAGGAGGGAATAATGTAACACCCCAAGCTTCCATGGTATGTTTCCCTTTAAATAATGCAATAGCTTTCAATGTACGCAACTTCGAGTTTCTAACACACCACAACCAGTCGAACGAGTCGTTATGAATATTAATAACTATTTTTTTGAAATTTTAAAAATTTTATTTTTCAAAATGGACTTCATTTTTTAATTCTAAATGTCAAAATTACCTTAGGGTTAATTTTCGGTATTTTTCTGAAAACATTCAATTTTTGATGAATAATGAAAAAAACTGTGTTATTGTTTATAACTGACTTTTTATTTAAATAATTATTTATTTTATTTAAATTTATTTTGGGTCGAAATTGATACATAATACCTATAAAAGTTCAATTTAATTAATAGAAGTCATTTTATAATGAGATTAGATATATAAGATTTTATCGAACTTTTTACCGTCTTTTATCCACCTCCTAGGAGCATTTACAAATTTGTATAAAACATGATTTTACCACTTATGTCAGTTGAATTTCAAAAATCTGAGAAATTTTTTTGATATCATTAAATAAATTTTGGTTCATTAATATAAAAATAATTTTTGGTGAATATTTACTTTTGACTTTTATTTACCACGGTTAAAAGTAAATAGGGTAATTAATGGAACAAAATGATATTATTATTACCCTAAAACATGTCCTAATTCAATTGTATAAGTTTAATAATACCAAAAACAACCTTAGGAATAAAATATAATCCTTTAGGGCCACTTGTATTAGATTATAACATTTATTATTATTTAATTCATAGAAGAGTTAAAAGTGTTAAATTCAATGTTTAATAACTAAATAATTTTTAATATAGGGTTACAAAAAATATAAATTATAATATAAATATTAATTTAAAATATAAAAATATTTCCTATATAATGGTATTTTATTAATAATTTTTAGACATTAAATAATTTAATTTATTTATGACAAAATGATGAGGCAGTAATTACCTAATTAATGAAATATTATAATAATTGATATTATAAATACCCAAATAAATGTAATTTGAGACTTTTTATGAATTAAACTAATTCTATTGTTTAATATGACATTTTAGGGTTGATTAAATGATTTTTTTAAGTAATAACGCTGTTATGAATTTAGAAAAAACTAAATTCCAAATAGTGTCAAAATTGACATAAAAGCGTTTTTAAAACAAATAAAATATTATTGGTTGATATAATAATCCTAAAAATCTATGGTTCAGAAAAATACTTATATAATGATATTTTTATCATTAATTAACCACTTGTGGTTATCTTGGAAGTTTATAGTAAGATTATTAACCATATAATATAAAAATACAAAGAGACATGGTAAATGTCAAACTATTTAACTAAGAGTTAAATCTAAAGGATAAAGTTATTATAGTAACTCAAACCTATCTAAAACCTATTTTTTGAGTGTATTTCGACCCATCCCTACATTATCCTCGAAATAAATCATTTTTGAGACATTAGAAACTGAAAATGACTTTATTATAAAATAATATTTCAATCTTTTCTCAAGGTGCCCCTCACCCTTCTTATAAAATGGCACATCCCCTTCTCTCAAATTCACACCGTCAAAGCCATTTGGTTGGGCCAAACCCTACCCAAATATCATCCCAACTATACTCCCGTCATCCTAGAAGCCTTACTTTAATTATAAAGCCATCTTATGGATCCCTTTTAATCAAATCAAAATGAAGAACCTCGAATAAGAGGTAAATATTTCATCACCTCTTCCAAGTTCTTTTCTTCTCCCATTTTCTCATTCTTTGTTGTTTCAATTTGAAAATAATAAATACAGTATATTATATATACTTTGATGTTATAATAAAAATGGTACAACCATATTCATTATTCTATCCATCCTATTAATGACAAAGTCATCATACGTGCGTACGTACAGATTACTGTCTCCACGTCGTGGTGTAGTTTGTTATTCAAACACTTCATCACTTGTATGGGTATAATAATGAGTATAAATGATTCAAATAATAAATATAACATGATAATTATTCTTTATATATGATATTACATCAAATTATATATTATTTTAAAATCAAAAGAATGATATTGTCGCTCGTGAGTACATATACATTACCGTCTCCACGAACGTGATGAGATTCATTCACCATCATATCCTTTCAAAAATAATTTTCATTTGATGATTAAAAATAATTTTTAAATACTTTATATCATTCTAAATATGAATAAGATACATCCCATCCAAAAAAACATTACTTACATATCAAAGCATATAAAGGAAAATGAATCAGTTAACACCCGAAACGATGATACTACTGAAATATCATTAAAAATGAAATATTAGACGATCATATATGATATCATATTCATGTATATATTTAATGAATGATTTAATAACAATGATTTAACTATTATAAATAAGTTTAACATACCCTAGCCAAGGAAAAGTACAAGGTAACGGTTAAATTCACAATCTCTTTATTATCCGAGGTTGTTTTTACATAAGTATCTAATCAGAACTCTTTATCATACACATCCATGTTTCTTAAAAATTTATCCCAAAACATTTTTACTATTTTCTAGACTATGGGTTTAAGTCATTTATACCCTTTTTGGACTTTTTATAAAATTATTTGGAAGGAATATTTCCGTCATTTTCCAAACAAGGTACCTTATGACCTTTTCAAAAAAATTAAGGTAAGAATGGTTTTTTAACTTATACAATGGGTGCGACTATTTTCTTCCATTATAACATCATCAAAGCTTCCCTGACAAGAATATTAGAATATTTTCAAAATAAATTCTCTCTTTTGTAATTAAATGACTTTTAAATGATTTCCAAATAGAAATACTCATTTCTCTAAAAAATATTTTGATTTCATCTATGTGAACATCCTTTGATGGATTTTAATCTTAATTGAAGTTGATTTATTATGATACAAAACATCCATATTGTATTGAAGGTTTTGTGATATGTTTTACTATGGATGTGTTCTTTTCACACCATTCATGGTTTATGGATAATATATTTATATTTCATATACTAGTTTTAATATGAATGTTTATGTTATGTTTGAAACATTTCAAATGAGGAATGCATTGGACTTAGTAAGTGATGGGTGGAGCCCGTTATAACACCTAGACGCATCAGTAGGTCTCATGAGAAAAACTAGTGTCTTGGAATAAGGCCTTGACAGAATCTTATTTGTAGTCTTGGAAAAAGGCCTTTACTATGTGGTTATGAAATCTAGCATTATGCATTCCATCATTGTAAAAGTGGCTATTGATATTACATGTGATTATTAGACTAGTAGAATATCCATGTGAATAAGTAAATGGAATTATTTGATTTTATATTATCCATATTATTTTGATATTTATGTTTAAAATTCTTTTGTTCTAGTCTTAAATTAACTTAAATGATTATGCTTATTTATGAATGTTTCTTCTATATTGTTATCCTTACTAAGCATCTGAGATCACCCCTTTCTATGTTTTATTTTTCCAAGGATGCGAAGAAGTATATTATGACCGACCTGTAGGGATAGTCTATGGGATATGAGTTTTTCCTATGGAGACTATGTTGTTTGTATGTTTTCATTTTATAATGTAATGTAAAAATGATGAGTGTATCCAGTATTTCCAGGGCTACTAAACTAATCAGTCTTTTGAGACATGATATTTTGTGATCATGCAAATGTTATGTAATAATGCACTGACTCTGGGTAACTAGGGTTGGGGCATTATAGTTATTTAGTATTTTATCTCAAACCTATTTTGTTTCCTTTTTCATAAATCCATGAAGAGTATAATGTTTTATATGAAAGGTCATGCTAGAGGGATTAATGTTATTCCTAAAAAATTATTTTGTAATTTGTATATTCAAAGGTAATTCCAAACTCAATATGTATCTATTTTACCAATACTACTAAATTATTCCATCCATTAGGATGAAATAACTTATATATTGTTCAATTGTAATTTAGTAAGACACCAGATCTTAGCTATCGGGGTCAGGGTCACTACATCTCACATATTCCTCTCCTGCTCAGCCACAAACTTCTTCATTTATATGTGATCTGAATTGAATGTTTTTGGTTGCATTGGAATTGTATCTGTATTTTCCTGATTCCTCTTCCATTCATTTGTTATTTATCTCTCTATATGGAATGTTAAATTCTAGTGATAAATTTTTCCTTACATTCAGAGTGCTTGTCTAAAACACTATTTTCTCTCATTTTAGCCTAGTTAAAGGAAGTTATTCATTGAACAATAATGTATGAGTATAAGGTAGGTGATTGCATTATTTATCCTTATTTTTATTGGTGTTATGGGGTGAGTTCCTGAATGGACATGTTGAGTTGAATGAATAATACGATTTATAAATTAATACTTTATTTTTATTTATTAAAAATTCCATGGGATACCACTGGTCATGAACTAGCCTATATACATATATTCTATGATTCGTAAGTATCTTTTACTAGCTAGGTAAGGTAGGAAAATTGTGTGTTATACTTAATAAAATTGTATGATGATTTCTTGAGTTTTAGGGGAACATGATGGGTTTGGACTAAGGATTTTAGGGGAGGATGATCACTTGGACAAGGGTGAGGTAGAAGTTAGGCTAGGGGTATCGACTAGGATATATTAGATTATGCTAATCACCGGGTTGAGGAGAAATTTTCATCAGTTTGAGGATTAAATGTCATCAACATGAGGGAATGGATTTCAAGACATGGAATGGTGTTTACCATCTAGACATAGTGATGTGGTTTTAGGGGAATGAGGTTTTGGATGATGTGCAAAAAGTTATCTTGGTGATTTATGCTCACTATTTTCACTCTTCATGTCGTTTGAGTATTGTTCTAATAGATTGGAATCAATTGAGGTGGTGTGGAACACTCATTGTGGGTTGGTGCCTCTATAGTATTGAGACATATGGGATGGTATTGACAACTAATTATCATGGAGGTGTTCACCATAGAAAACCATAGTTGATAATGATGGACAATTAGGTAAGGGTGTTGAGACCATCAATTGGGGATTGAGGCTCACTGCAATAATTGGGGCCAATAAGTTTGAATTAATGAAGGATAGTTATCATCGTTCTTTGGTACATAAAATGTTTGTATGATTTTGATTAATTTATTAGAGTACAGATATCACCATTCCTAAAGAAATTATAATTTTGAGGGAACTATGACTAACTTTTTGGAAATACCATTTGGACACAAGTTATTTGATTGGTGGCATGTGGGGTGTTTGATTTTATGATGTACTGTTGATATATTTATAAGAGTATCTTGAGGGATATCCAGGGATATATTATTAAATGGATTCCTAGTAGTAAATCCAAGTGTCATTGAAACTATATATATATATATGCAAGAATTTATTGTATTCCATATTTATATATGGGGTCATGTACACATAGACATTTTTTCATTGGATGAAGCAGGTATAATGTTCACCTGTGGATATTGAGAACAAGTGGAGAAGGTTAGTTATTTTTATACAGCGTGATTTGATACTTTTTATTTATGTACACATACAGTATAAAAGTTATTGGTTTAATATAGAGACACATTGATGGTGTCCAACAAAATTCATAATCAAACCCCACACGAGACCCCCGGGATTCTCGTAGAATTTATGCCTTTGAGATCAGGTAATAGATTTTTCTCTTGATATGGACAATAGCAATTGTAGATGTGCCTTTTTCTTGGTATGGATTGATGTGGACAATGTGATTCCTATACATTAGTCTGGATTTTCTTTTGGGTGTATATATATATATATATATATTTATATTGTCGTCCATGGGAGGCCATTTTTATCTATTTTGTATGACATTCAGTGACATGTGCCATTATCAAAAAGGGGGGTTATGGATTTGGGATTGTTTATTAATGTTGTTGTCTATTATGCTTCACCTATGTTTATTCTCTTCATTCCACTTAGTTAATGTCCATCTTCTAATGTGAAATATATTTATGGACCATTACTACTATCATCACCACAGGGTAAAGTCACCCCATTATAACATTATGAAACACTCTATTCTAGTCGGTAACCTATGGAATATGGGGAGGTGCCCCAAATACATAGTTTTTAACTAGATTGAGGTATAAATGACGTGGAAAATCAGTTCATGATGTTATATTGTAGAATTTCTTTTCAAATTACATAGCTTATTCACATGCATAAAATTATTTTTTCAATTTTTATAATTATACTATTCGGATAAAGTATAATATATTTCCACATTGTAACACATGTTATAACATCAAAAAACTATGACATAGACATCCCAAGAGTAGAAAGGAGTTGGTTTTCGACACTAGAGAAAAACCATATAAATCTACTTGGGTGTAGTTTCCGTTAATTTATCTACACTTCACAAATGGAGTTAGTTGTTTGGGGAACATTTTAAATATCCATACATCCAGAAATGTTACCTAGGTTTGATCAACATAAAGTTAGTGAATGTTTATGATGAAGTTAATTAGTAAAAGTTGGTCACTCCAAATTCATCACCCTCTTAGGGAGACATAAACTCATTTAGAACTTACAAAATGGCTGGTTATGTGAATAGAAATGAAAATATTTTAGTGGTTATTATTGTTTGGGAATTGGGGGGGTTGGTTATGATTTAGAGAGGATATCGATCTTCAATGGGGGGTTCTAATGGTGTGATTGTTATTGTGGGATTTGTTTATTATTGGTTATTTATAGGCCACCAGTACTAGGTTGTGTGATATACTGTATCCCCTTTTTCATATTTTTTCAAACACACATGATCCCATGTCAGGTAACATTACCAAAACCCATTTTATTTGGGTTTTAGGGTGTACTCTGAATCTAGGTTGTTGAGGGAATGGATGGATGGTTACTCACTATTCCCCTTTATAATTTTGGATACAGTATATTGTATTGTGTTTCAAGGATTAATTATATATAATGGCTTTAATGGATTATGTTTTTAGAGTATATATATTAGCTAAATTGGATTTGCGTTTTAGTTTATGGTGGGTTGTCTAAGAAAGTTTAATGGAATAAAGATTATGTACTTTATTGCTGCATACCTCATCATTGAGAGACTATATTCATATAGTTATGTGGTTATAGTTGTGTTTATTAAAAAATGTGGTTGTGAGGTTATTTATGATAACAAAAAAAAATTATGGTTATGTGGTAATACGGGAATGGATGGGATCGAGGAACACGAAGTATTCTATTAGTGTGTGGGAGTGGCTAGTTCAGTGGGGTTGTGGTAGTAGGGTTATAAGGCCCCAGCCTTAAACCTTACTTAATCTTGAGTTATTACAAGAATACACATTGAGGATCTTTTCGGGTTTAGAGTTTTAGAGAAGTAGATCATTAAACTTTCATTACATTCCACATATAAACAAAGTGGTTACATAATGATAGTATTCTTCGTTCCCATCAATGGAAACATATTTAAAATAAAACATGTATTCATTCTTGACACTTCCTTGACACTATGATCATATCATGTACCTTTCCATAGACCTGTGAAAAACATTTCAAAAAAAACTAGGGATGAGCATAAAAAGCTCAGTAAGGGTTATAAAAATATATGGAAAGGAAACATGGGTACATATATACATAATAATGAAATCATACTTTACCCATAAAACATATGCACTTCAACATACCTCATCAAATCATGAATAAATCATAGAAATCATAAGACATAAAGGTAACTTGAGGCATTCATAACATTCTTACGTAGGGAGTAACCCTCTTGGTTACGTTTGGAATACCTATCACATTATATTCCCTAAATCTCTTCGGAGAAACTTTAACGTTATACTCCTTCGCGTTACCCAATGCATTGGAGAGCTATATCGGGCTCACCCGCCCTTAGTTTATCACGGAACCATCCGTCTTCATAATAATGCCCAAGAACCTCAACATAATCGTATTACATAAAACATGCATAAAGGAAACATATCATTTCCACCTTTCAATCACAAGATATCAATACAACACATTGATATAAAAAAATTATGAAAACCATTTTCAATACCAAAATAAAAGAAAAGTAAAACATGGTATTTATTTTTCTTTTAAAAAAACTGTATGTCTTGTAGAGGAAGCCGAAACTCTAATAATGGTCACGGTGGTGGATAAGTCATTGTTGTCACATACGTACGACAAAAACATTCCCTTTTGTCATTTAGTAAACGCATCGTATAAAAAATATTCCTTTTGAATAAACGTAAAAGTCAAAGGGGTTTATACACCTTATAAAAGAAGGTTGTGTATGAAACAAAATATGCCTCAATGAAAGGAGATTGAGATGAAGTCCCATACCTTGGGTCCGACTTGAATCGGTCATTCTTTAATCTCCTGAATAATAAACTTGAGTTAATTTCTACTTGTTTAAGAACCTTTTTCAAGTTCATTATTCCTTTTATAACACTTATCGCCATGTCATGAACACTATGTAATTATTTAAGTTAATAATGGTCGTTTTAATGATCATTGGCACTTGAGTCAAAAATAAACCCTTTATAATTAAATTTTGTTCATGTATCCATTATATCCAGGATTATACATGCATTTATAATATTACATAATCATTTAGAGGTAAGAAATGAAATGCACTGTTCATGTAGACGGTAAGCCGTACGTACGCATGAACACTACTTTCATTTATATTTTGTATTTTATAGAATGGAATCATAATGATATAAAGGTATATTATAATTCCAGTATAATATCATATATAATATCATAGTTCCATCCTTTATACGTCCCACATATGGTATTTAACGAATCAAATCACTTTGAGGGGGCGGTAGTCCGCACTTCCTTAAATGAAGATATCACGTTTACCCATGATGGAAACCATAAAGGTATTCCCAAAATGAAAAATACAGAAGATTAAGGAAAACAAAAACATATTATATATTATATATAAATATAGTGACATCTTAATGGCCACCTTTGAAGGTGTTAATAGAATGTTGAACAATCATCGTTTCGGGAGGCATAAATTCACCATCCACGGAAACAATATGTCCTTTAACCATTAGATGTAGGTGTGTGTAACTGTAGCTCTAATACTTATTATAACAACATCCTAGTATATTGAGGATACTTTAGTTGTTACAAAAGTGAAGAATAAAAATATTTAAGGGGGTTGGAGAAGCAAAATAATACAAAAGGACTCAAAAGAAGACATTACCTTAAAATCGGGTAACTCTCTTAGATTTGAGCTCAAAGTCTTCCTTGGGAAGACTTATGACCAAAGTGAGGCTTCAAGGAGTAAGAGAGGGATGTGGAGAGCCAAAATGGGCAGGGTTTGGCCGAGCCAAAGGCTTTGGGAGTGTGGGTAAGGAGGTAGAGTTGGGGGCCTTTTATAAGAGGAGAGGAGGGGCACTCTTTGAAGGTAAAGAAAAGACACTTTATTTTAAAATGGTATTCAGATTTAAGAGGTCCCACATTGATGTTTTTCGATGATAAGGAGATAAGGGTTCTAAATCCACCCATCCAATTGGTTTTCTCCATGTGTAGGTCTTATATTACACATTATCATTCCATTCTATTTAAATCGTTAAATAATGAGGCCATCGCTGCATCATCATGATGTCATAAATAATTTAATTTATTTAAAGTCTAAAAATTCTAAACAAAATACTATGATGTAGGAAATCGTTTTAGATTTCCAATGACTATTTATAATCAAAAATATGATCTTTATAACCCCATGTAAAAATTGTTTTAGTAAAACATTTCATGTTTGTGTCATTTTTACTTTTACAATAAATAAAAAGTTATTTATGTCATTTCCAAACCAATGTGGCTCCATGGGGTCCCCAAGTTGACCCATGGATTTTATTGGTCGACCATGACACATAAAATGAGGGTAGGACATGTGTCAAGCTCATCTAATTTTATTAAAGCATTATTTTTACCTTAAACTACACTAATTACATCTAATCGCGATTAAGAACTTAAGAGTTACTATTCACCAAAAAATTGTTTTAATATCATTGAACCACATTTTACTTATTAATTACAACCATGTATGTCAGATTTTTGAAATTCAAAACACATAAGTGGTAAAATTTCATTTAAATGAAAAATCAGTTTTTATAAGTACCACTTAGTGGTTTCACTATTCATCAAAAATTGATGTTTTTCAGAAAAATACCAAAAATTTACCCTAAGATATATTTGATATTCCGAATTCAAAAATGGAGTATATTTTAAAAAATTCAAAACATATAAGTCACATTAATTAATGTAATAATTAATTCCCGCTATCATGACAAATAGCGTGTTTTTATGAAACAATAAGTATCAAAAGATTGACACCAGTTAAAGTCTGATTTCAAAGTGAAATTGATTCCAATGACCATAATTGGATTAAATGGTAAAAATATATTATAATTTCACTTCAAAAGCAATTCAAAAGATAATCTAATCATATAAATAAATTAGATTAAAAAGCAGTTTTGATGTAAAATGTAGTATTTTTCACTATTCATTAAAAAATGAACATTGTTTGAAAAATACCAAAAATTCACACAAAGTAAATTTTGATGTCCCAATCATAAATAATAGTTTTATTTTGACAAACATAGCTTATAAAATTGTCAAAATATAGATTTAAAAATGGAGAATAATTTTATTTTGACAAACATAGCTTATAAAATTGTCAAAATATAGATTTAAAAATGGTTTTCCATCAAAACGCAGTAAAACAATCTTTTAAAAATATTAGTGTATTCCATGTTTAAGATTGGATTTATTTTCATTTTAAGCCTCTAAAACACTATCTAATTCATTAATAGACATAGATAAAAATATCTATTATTCATTACTTACTTGGGATGTTACATCCTTCCCCCCTTTTGAAAATTGCGTCCCCGCAATTTATTTACTTATCAAATAAATGGGGGTACTTATCCCTCATTGCATTTTCAGATTCCCATGTTGCCTCTTCCATCATGTGGTTTTTCCACAAAACCTTTACCTGATTAATCACCTTATTTTTTAACACTTTCTCCTTGTGGTCAAGAATCTGGACCGGTTGTTTCTCATAAGATAGGATCTCTTCCAGCTGAACTACCTCTGGACTCAAAACATGTGATGGATTTGGCATATACTTTCTCAACATCGAAACGTGAAAAAAATTGTGTACCTGAGATAAACTCGGAGGTAAAGCCACCCGGTAAGAAACTGATCCAACTCTCTCCAGAATTTTATATGGTCCAATGAACCTTGGACTCAGCTTTCCTTTCTTACCAAATCTCATCACACTTTTCCAAGGAGAAACCTTGAGAAAAACATGATCACCTACCTCGAAAGATAGATCCTTCCTCCGGTTATCCGCATAACTCTTCTGCCTTCTCTGAGCTGTTCTCACGTGCTTCTGAATCAGCTGAACTTTTTCTGCAATCTCTTCTACCAATTCTGGTATCATCAACTTCCTTTCACCCACTTCATCCTAGAAAGCTGGAGTTCGACACCGCTTCCCATATAATGCCTGAAATGGTGCCATCTGTATACTGGAATGAAAACTATTATTATATGAAAATTCAACCAAAGAAAGATATTGGTCCCAACTTCCCTGATAATCCATATAGCAAGAACGTAGCATATCCTCCAAGGTTTGAATTGTTCATTCTGACTGCCCATCAGATTGAGGATGAAAAGCTGTACAAAAATTTAATTCAGTACCCAACGACTTCTGAAGGCCTTTCCAAAAGTTATAAGTGAACCTGGGAGCACGATCAGATACAATGGAGAGGGGAACTCCATGTAACCTGACTATCCCTTTAAGATACAAACGGGAAAGTTGATCTTGGGAAAAATTATCTCGTATAGCAAGGAAATGAGCAGATTTATTCAAGCGATCACCAATAACCCATATTGCATTATTACCTCGAGATGTCTTCGGTAATCCCACAACAAAGTCCATGGATATATTCTCATATTTCCACTCTGGCACTGGTAGAGGCTGAAGCATCCCTTTCGGTAACGGCCGCTCTTCTTTAACCTATTGACATGTCATACACTTCACAGTAAAATCAGCAATATCTCTTTTCATTCCATCCCACCAGTAATACTCCCGCAGATCTCTGTACATCTTAGTACTCCCAGGATGAACAGAAAACGGAGAACTATGAGCTTCACATAACAACTCTCTCTTCAACTGTGAATCACAAGGCACACACAATCTCTTCCCAAATCTCAAAACGCAATCATTATCAATGTTTAATTCAGGCAACTTACCTTTCTGAACCAGCTCTACCTTTTTCTGCAACTCACTATCTTGCTTATATGCTTGCTTGATTCTATCTGATAGAGATGATCTCACTGATACCTGAAACAAAACAGAAGAACTTCCTGCACCAAGAAATTCTATGCCAAAGTTCATCAAATCCTTAACCAAAGGATCACGTTCCAAGCGCAATATTTCTAATGAAGCATTTCTTTTTTGACTCAAAGCATCAGCCACATTATTTGCTTTTCCTGGATGGTAATGAATTGTACAATCATAATCCTTGATTAATTCCAGCGATCTCCTCTGTCTCTTGTTTAACTCTTTCTGAGTGAATATATACTTTAAACTTTTTTGATCAGTATATATTTCACACTTTACTCCATAAAAATGATTCCTCCAAATTTTTAAAGCAAAAACAATAGCAGCTAATTCCAAATCATGTGTAGGGTAATTTACCTCATGAGTTTTCAACTGTCGTAAAGCATAAGCAATTACCTGATCATTCTGCATTAGGATGCAACCAATTCCTTTCAATGAAGCATCACTGTATATAACAAACTCACCATTCCTGGAAGGTAGTGCCAAAACTGGAGCATTCACCAATCTTCTTTTCAATTCCTGAAAATAATCATCACATTCTTTTGTTCAGATAAACTTAACACCCTTCCGAGTTAGCTTAGTCATTGGACTAGATAACCGTGAAAAATTTTGAACAAACCTTCAGTAATAGCCTGCCAAACCAAGGAAGCTAATAATCTCAGTTACATTTGTGGGTCTTGGCCATTCTTCAGCAACCTTTGTTTTTGCGGGATCAACAGTTATCCCATCTTTAGAAACAATATGACCAAGGAAAGAAATTTGTTGCAACCAAAACTCACACTTGCTGAATTTTCCATACAGTTTATTTTCTTTTAAGGTTTGCAAGATAACCCTTAAATGTCTTTCATGCTCCTCTTTACTTTTAGAAAACACCAAAATATCACCAATTAAAACCACCACAAACTTATCCAAGAACTCATGGAAAATTATATTCATTGAGTCCATGAATACAACAGGTGCATTGGTTAGACCAAAAGGCATTACTACAAATTCATAATGGCTATATCTTGTATGGAACACGGTCTTCGGAACATCTGCTTCCTTTACCTTCAGCTGATGGTACCCCGATCTCAAGTCAATATTTGAAAAATACTAAGCTCCTTGGAGCTGATCAAACAAATCATTGATATGAGGCAAAGGATAATTGTTCTTAACAGTGATGTTATTCAAGGCTCTATAATCAATGCAAAGTCTCATTGAACCATCTTTCTTTTTAACAAATGAAACAATAGCACCCAATGGTGATGTGCTAGGTCGAATGAAACCTTTCTCTAATAAATCTTTCAATTTCTCCTTCAACTCTAAAAGTTCAGTTTGAGCCATTCGATAAGGGGGTTTTGAAATTGGATTAACATCAGGAACTAAGTCAACAGTAAACTCAACTTCCCGATCTGGTATTATTCCAGGCAGCTCATCAGGAAAAACATCAGGATACTCATTTACCACTGGCACATCATTAATCTGAATAGTTCCTTTATTTTCAACGATGTGTGCAAGGTAACATTCATTTCGATCTTTTACAAGTTTCTTGGCCTCTTGATAAGTTATCAACAGTAAGGGTTCATTCTTGTACACAAACTGAATGTCTTTCTGAAAAGAAACTTCTTTAGCTCTACAGTCAATCTTAGCATGGTAAATAGAGAGTCAATCCATACCCAGGATAACATCAAACTCTACTAGAGGTAGAACAATAAGGTTTGAAAGTAGGTTCTTTCCACAGATAAGAATAGGAAGATTCTTATAAATTCCTTTTGCCTCAACATTTCCCCCAGGTGTTTTTACCAAAATTTCAGGAGTCATTTCTTGAGATGGTATTCCCATTTTACTAGAAAAGGTTTCAGAGATGAAAGAATGTGTAGACCCCGAATCAAACAACACACTGGAATAATCTGAAAAAACAAACAAAGTACCTGATACAACTTCATTTGATGGCCCGACATCTGCTGAAGTAGTTGCAAAGGATTTCACCACCCCTTTCTGCTTGTAGTCTAACTGCTTCCCATCACCCAAGCTCTTTGTTGGACACTCGTTTACATAGTGACCCATCTCATTACACTTATAAAATTTCACTAACTGTAAATCAAATTTGGTCTTACCATCACCCTGATTTTTTCAGTGCAATCACGAGCCTTATGTCTCATCTTACCACATCGGTAGCACTTTCCAGAATTTAGAAGACATTCCCCAGCATGCCTTTTTCCACATTTATCAACAACTGAAAACTTAGATTTCTCACCATCAGACTTTTTTGGAGAATTATTACCTTTCTCCTGCCACCTCGGTCTCTTCTTCTGTTGGTTGTTATAGAACACTTGATCATCGACAAACTCCATTTCCACCTTCTCAGCACATCGAACAAGATTTGCATAACTTTTAAACTCATGAGAAGCTAATGCCCTTCTATATTTTGGCTTTAATCCTGAGTAAAAATGATTGATTTTTCTATCAAGGTCTCGGACAAAATTTGGAGCATACCTTGCCAATCGAGTGAACCTTTCTTCATAGGCAACCACTGAGTCTTCCTCTTGCCTGAATTCCACGAATTGCATTTCCATCCTAAGTCGAATAGCCTTAGGAAAATACTTCTCAAGAAACATACCTTTGAATTCATCCCAGTTGAGAGCATCAATCTCATCAACGTCCCTGATATTTTTAACCATCGACCACCACTGATCTGCTTCACCCTCCAAACGATAAATAGCAAGACTAACCTTTTGATTGTCTGAACACCCCATGAAATAAAAAATCTTCTCCAGTGCCTTACTTCATCCTTCAACTAGAACAGGGCCAGATGATCCTCTAAATGATGGGGGATGTTGCCTCATGAAATGTTCCACCACAGACATGTTCCTCTGCGGTTGATCTGGATGATCTCATGTATGGATACCACCGCCTTTTATCGCTTGAGTCAACTATTCGATTACTGCAACAAACTGTTCAATTCCAATTCCGACAATCTCAGGATGCTGATTCAGAAGGTTATTTCCTTCTGCATGCCTTCCTAGCACTGCTCCCCTGTTTCCTCTGCAGAAAACCATTCTGAACAAACATGTCTTAGATGAAGCAACATGGTAATCTTCAAATACTATATCACTTCAATCTGACCATAAAAAATATTTTTGGATAATCATTTAATAGAATTCTAACTCCTAAAGTTATCTAAACCGACCTCTGATACCAACTATAAGGCCCCAGCCTTAAACCTTACTTAATCTTGAGTTATTACAAGAATACACATTGAGGATATTTTTGGGTTTAGAGTTTTAGAGAATTAGAGCATAAATCATGCATTACATTCCACATATAAACAAAGTTGTTACATAAAGATAGTATTCTTCATTCCCATCAATGGAAACATATTTAAAATAAAACATGGATTCATTCATGACACTTCCTTGACACTATAATCATATCATGTACCTTTCCATTGACCTGTGAAAAACATTTCAAAAAAAACAAGGGATGAGCATAAAAAGCTCAGTAAGGGATATAAAAATATATGGAAAGGAAACATGGGTACATATATAAATAATAATGAAATCATACTTTACCCATAAAACATAAGCACTTCAACATACCTCATAAAATCATGAATAAATCATAGAAATCATAAGACGTAAAGGTAACTTGAGGCATTTATAACATTCTTACGTAGGGAGTAACCCTCTTGGCTACGTTTGGAATACCCATCACAGTATATTCCCTAAATCTCTTCAGAGAAAAATTAACGTTACACTCCTTCACGTTACCCAATGCATTGGAGAGCTATATCAGGCTCACCCGCCTTTAGTTTATCATGGAACCACCCGTCTTCATAATAATGCCCAAGAACCTCAACATAATCGTATCACATAAAACATGCATAAAAAAACATAACATTTCCACCTTTCAATCACAAGATATCAATACAACACATTGATATAAAAACATTATGAAAACCATTTTCAATTCCAAAATAAAAGAAAAGTAAAACATGGTATTTATTTTTCTTTTAAAAAAACTGTATGGCTTGTAGAGGAATCCGAAACTCAAATAATGGTCACAGTGGCGGAGAAGTCATTGTCGCCACATATGTACGACAAAAACATTCCCTTTTGTAGTTTAGTAAATTCTTCGTATAAAAAATATTCCTTTTGAATAAATGTAAAAGTCAAAGGGGTTTATACACCGTATAAAAGAAGGTTGTGTATAAAACAAAATATGCCTCAATGAAAGGAGATTGAGACAAAGTCTCATACCTCGGGTCTGACTTGACTCGGTCATTCATTAATCTCCTGGATAATAAACTTGAGTTAATTCCTACTTGTTTAAGAACCTTTTTCAAGTTAATTATTCCTTTTATATCACTTATCTCCATGTCATGAACACTATGTAATTATTTAAGTTAATAACGGTCATTTTAACGATCATTGGTACTTGAGTCAAAAATAAACCCTTTATAATTACATGTTGTTCATGTATCCATTATATCAAGGATTATACATGAATTTATAATATTACATAATCATTTAGAGGTAGGAAATGATATGCACCGTTCATGGAGACGGTAAGCCATACGTACGCATGAATGCTAAATTCATTTCTATTTCGTATTTTATAGAATGGAATCATAATGATATAAATGTATATTATAATTCCAATATAATATCATATATAATATCATAGTTCCATCCTTTATATGTCCCACATATGGTATTCAACGAATCAAATCACTTGGAGGGGGCGGTAGTCCGCACTTCCTTAAATGAAGATATCGCGTTTACCAATAATGGAAACCATAAAGGTATGCCCAAAATAAAAAATACAGAAGCTTAAGGAAAGCATAAACATATTATATATCATATATAAATATAGTGACATATTAATGGCCACCTTTCAAGGTGTTAAAAGAATGTTGAACAATCATCGTTTCGGGAGGCATAAATTCACCATCCACGGAAACAGTATGTCCTTTAACCATTAGATGTAGGTGTGTGTAAGTGTAGCTCAAATCCTTAATATAAAAACATCCTAGTATATTGAGTATACTGTAGTTGTTACAAAAGAAAAGAATAAAAATATTTAAGGGGGTTGGAGAAGCAAAATCAAACAAAAAGACTTAAAAGATGACATTACCTTAAAATTGGGTAACTCTCTTAGATTTGAGCTCAAAGGCTTCCTTGGGAAGACTTCTGCCCAAAGTGAGGCTTCAAGGAGTAAGAGAGAGATGTGGAGAGCCAAAATGGGCAGGGGTTGGCTGAGCCAAATGCTTTGGGAGTGTGGGTATGGAGGTAGAGGTGGGGGCCTTTTATAAGAGGAGAGGAGGGGCACTCTTGGAAGGTAAAGAAAAGTCACTTTATTTTAAAATGGTATTTGGATTTAAGAGGTACCACATTGATTTTATTCGAGGATAAGGTTATAAGGGTTCTAAATCCACCCATCCAATAAGTTTTGTCTATGTGTAGGTCTTATATTTTACATTATCATTCCATTTTATTTAAATCTTTACATAATGAGGTCATCGCTGCATCATCATGATGTCATAAATAATTTAATTTATTTAAAGTATAAAAATTATAAAAAAAATACTATGATGTAGGAAATAGTTTTATCTTTCCAATGAATATTTATAATCAAATATCTGATCTTTATAACCCCATGTAAAAAGTGTTTTAGTAAAACATCTCATGTCGGTGTCATTTTTACTTATACATTAAATAAAAAGTTATTTATGTCATTTCCGAACCAAAGTGGCTCCATGGGGTCCCCAAGTTGACCCATGGATTTTCTTGGTCGGCCATGACACATACAATGGGGGTATGACATGTGTCAAGCTCATCTCATTTTATTAAAACATTATTTTTACCTTAGACTACACTAATTACCTCTAATCGCGATTAAGAACTTAAGAGTTACTATTCACCAAAAAAATTATTTTAATGTCATTGAACATCATTTTAATTCTTAATGACAACCATGTATGTCGGATTTTTGAAATTCAAAACACATAAGTGGTAAAATTTCATTTAATCGAAAAATCAGTTTTTATAAGTACCACTTAGTGGTTTCACTATTCATCAAAAATTGAAGTTTTTCAGAAAAATACCAAAAATTCACCCTAAGATATATCTGATATTCTGAATTCAAAAATTAAGTCTATTTTACAAAATTCAAAACATATAAGTCACATTAATTAATTTAATAATTAATTCCCGCTGTCATGACAAATAGCGTGGTTTTATGAAAGAATAAATATCAAAAGATTGACACCAGTTTAAGTCCAATTTCAAAGTGAAATTGATTCCAATGACCATCATTGGATTAAATGGTAAAAATATATTCTAATTTCACTTCAAAACCAATTCAAAAGATAATCTAATCATATAAATAAATTAGATTAAAAAGCAGTTTTGATGTAAAATGCAGTATTTTTCGCTATTCATTAAAAAATGAACATTGTCCGAAAAATACCAAAAATTCACGCAAAGTAAATTTTGATATCCCAATAATAAAGAATAATTTTATTTTGACAAACATAGCTTATAAAATTGTCAAAAGATAGATTTAAAAATGCTTTTTCATCAAAAGGCAGTAAAACAATCTTTTAAAAATATTAGTGTATTCCATGCTTAAGATTGGATTTATTTTCATTTTAAGATTCTAAAACACTATCTAATTCATTAATAGACATTGATAAAAATATCTATTATTAATTACTTACTTGGGATGTTACAAGGGTACCATCTTGAAATATTATATTAATATTATTTTACTATTTTTTATTTGATTTTATAATTACTATTGATTTTAATTCATCTATAACTGCTCTATTTTGCACTATATACCTAATTGATGAAGGGTCCAATAGTTAATAAAACATAAAATCTAGGTCACCAAACCCATTTTTGAAAACCTATTAAGGATAAATGTATGAATCGTCACTCTACATCCTAATAACTGATAGAAATACTATATATTGTCATTGAATGTCCTCATAATGGAAAAAATTGTTTTGGTTATTTCATTTACCATTATGACATGGTTGTTCGACCATTTTTATACAACCATTCCTTATTATAATTATTCTTCAGGTATTTTATATGACCACAATTTGGGGAAAATTTCAAAAAATTACATTGTAACCTAAAAATATTTATAGGACATAGAAATATTTGCATCAACTAATTCTACAATCTATTTTATAAAATATTTTGAAATTTATGTTTTTTATATCTTATACTATATAATTTAATTATGTTATTGAATGACCCAGTTATATAAATTAATAAAAATCTTTTATTTGAATATATTTAATATTAAAAATGTTATCCCTTTTACAAATGTGTACTTTCTATATCTTTATATTCGTTTACCAATATATAAATTTAAATTTTTTTATTTTCATTATTGATTCAATTCATTATATCATAACTAAAACCACTTTAGTATCTTCTAAATATGAATCCATTATAAAATGATGCACACATTTATAAATTCAATGCTTAATAGGTTCGTAAAAAACCTTGAATATTTTAAAAATCACATATATCATTTTAGAACGAGTTCAATACATAGAATACTTACATTGGAATTGTCACATCCAATATATATTGTTTTATATCTGAAAGAATCATATTTTCAAAAATCAAGGAATGTAACCCAATAAATTCTACCACTATTACAATTAGAACACAAATTTGATGTAAAATATAAATATATTAGGTAACATTATAATTGTATTAAATTTTTTGTGTGTTTGACATTCTATATGATAATAAATGATTTAAGTATTATAAAATAGTAAATTTAAATATAAAATGACACAGTGATTTATGTGTACCCTACTTTATTCTTGAACAGCCCAATAAACAGGGGTCTAGATATAATTAAAATATAAATGAGTTTTATAAACTACATATCAATTATTCATAGTAAAATCCACAAATACTATAAATTTTATAATTTCTAAAACTAATTTGATAACATTTTGAAATTTACTATCCTTGGGTTACCTCAGTTCTCAAATTAAAAAACCATATAAACTCAAGAATATTTATATGAATATTAGAGGGTGAAAAATAGAATGTGGTTTAATATAAATATATTGGGGAAACATTTCCTTTATTATTTTCTCACCATAAAAATAATAATACTTTTTATAAAGATACAATATTTATCATCAACCAGTCATTTATATATACCTCATAGAAATAAAATTTTACTGAGAAAATTTGATGGGTTAAATCTAAATGAATAAACTATCTAATCATAAATATTAAAATTATAACAGATTTATAAAATATAAACACATATACCAATGATAAAAAACATAAAAATAGTCTCCTTCAAATTCAACAATCATGAAACTCTAAAACACCAAAACACAATGACAAATAGATCTAATAATCGAAAATGTCTCCAATAAGTTAGGGAACTTGTATAACATGAATTACAAAGAATCATATATCACTATATTTACATTTACCATGTTTAATAACATCCACACACACATGTGGAATGTATATGTATGGTTGAGTGAAATAATGAATAAAAATTCCATTAATGACTCTAATAATTCTTATCTGTTTATAAAAGTGTATACATGTATCGATGTCTGTGATGAACGTTAAAAATAACACACAATTAATATTATAATAAAATCCTTGAATAAAGTTAAAAAAATTAATTTATAATAATATAAAGTTCATAAAATAGTTTTTATAACATGGGATCCATCATCCTTCTCAAAAAGTGAAAATAGAAATTTCAATCACATATAATGAAGATACCCTACAAGGGGTAGGGAAATTTAGTGAATATGAAATTAAATTTTCTATATCCAATTATATTTTTTCTTATATGAGACAAAAATTATTATATCCCTAATAATCAATATATATGAATTATTTCATTAAAAAGATACCCAAGTGATTTTACATTGATTAATGAAATGGGTGATATTCATAGAGCATGCACTTGGTGATGTGTCAGTGTACCAAAACACAAAAAGTAGAATACTTTTTAGTTATAAATTCATTGGGGTCTCACTAAAACTCTTGGTTTATAACACTCACAAGGATAGAAAACTCACTACGTTTCTCAGTTACAAACAACACATTTCTCCTATTAATAAAACATTGTTTATATGTGGACCAATAATGAGAATTATTTGAATATTGTCATTATAATAAGCTCTACATTATTTTAATTATTTAATATCAATTAGAAAACTATATAAAACTATTATAATGTACCTAATTCCCTATTTTTTTTAAAATATATATCTAAAATTATTATCCTTATAGGTTTCTCTATTCTTAAATATTATTATTTTCATTGATTATATATATACTTCCCTCTAATCGGTGAGAAATATACTGAATTTATCTTTGGATTTCCCAAATATGAGGATGGTCAAATTTTGAATATGGGTGGTGAATTGTAAAATTTATAAATTGAAAATAAATTATCAATGTTATATAAATATAATATCAAAAAATAAAAAATGAATATAAGAATATTTATAGTAGTTCAAATCAAAGTGACAATATATTAATTATCAGAACTCAATATTATAGTGTGAAACCCACTGTAATTTGAAATTTATTTTTAAATGGGATTTGAAGCCCATTAAAACCGACTTTTAAACACATGGACTCCCAGCCCAATGAATCTTACCTTTTTCTACAAAGTGGCACAACCAAAATAGTATAGTCCCTTTTCAACTTAGAGGCTCAGACTAGGACCTACCTTTTTAGACATAGAAGCATGGCTAAATTTGTATCTTTTTTGGGTAGTATAACATAAAAATAATGTTTATATTTAAAATGAATTTTCATTAACCTCAAAATATAGAACAAATTAAATGAAATTACAGCACCACATAATCTATAATGAAAATGAAATCTTGAGTGTTCAGGATGACATATATCACTCCATAAATTATTTTTGGTATGTCTTTCTCCATTGAAAATAATATATATATAGTGATGGAAATTGTGTAGAGAAACATTTTAGGCATCAATCCTCAATTATTCATACTACATAGTGAGTGTGATATTACCTTGTATAGGTATTCTCTTAAATATGAACTTCAGATTTTTTCTATTAAGATCTTTTCATAGAGTTTATTTAGGCACACAATATTCAAAATATTTCACCCATTATAATTCATCATTATCAAAGAATAGATCATTTATGTGAAACCAAAGGACTATATCAAATCATTATGATGTTTAATGGTAATTTCTAAAATAATGGTTCACTTGTTTTTCTACATTCAATGTGCACAAAGATTCATTTAATATTCTAGAAAACTCATCCAATTTCATTATAAATATTATGTGTCTAAATTTCATGCTACATCCCTCATGGTGTTCATTTAATACTACATTAAACACAACTAAATTATATTTAATTCAACTTATATAGTTAATATGTAATATGAAACAAATAAATCAATGAAAACCACTAACAAAATCATATAGTAAATCAGTATTCACTACAAATCCACAAAAGCTACATATTTTGAGTTTTATTAAAATAAACTATCAAATCATACATCGGGCTTGAGACCCTTAATATCATAATACAATGTTTTTAATAAGATTATAATTTTCAAAATAATTTATTTTTTAATATATATTTATCATGTGAGATATGTAAATCATAATATAAAGTTTTGTAAGATGCAAAATTTTCCATTTTATGGGTGAATCTCATATGATATAAATCTCAATTGATATAGAAATACTATATGAGATATATTTTTTTGAGATATTATTTTATTATTATAGGAATTTCATAAGATATAGTGAACAGGTAAGAAAAATTTATTCATAAGATATAAAAGTTATTTTTATAAGATATAAAATGTTTTCACAATAGACAATATTTTTAAGACAAGATAAATGATATCATAACATACCATTATAAGATATTAAACCCCATGTAAGGTATCCATATATGATTTCCATGAATGATATGATTCATTCAGGGTAAACAGGTTTTGAATGTTTTACTTATGTTTGTGAACTTTAACCCTTTTCCAATAATCTAATAAGTTTCATCAGGTAAGGTTGAGACACACTTAAATGTTTTTCACAGAGTACTATATGGTTAAGATAGATATTTCATAAGTAAAACAAAAGAAGTTAGAAAAAATTTATCTAATTCTTTCAGTGTATGATTCATTCCCCAACTTATACTAATGTGTATTTTTCTTGGAAATCAATCCATAAATCAGATAGTATATGCCAAAAAAATTGAATAGTCCATAAAAATATAACGCCGATTGAAATTATTTCTTTTTTCCATCTGTATTTTATGATTCAAAAACATTTATTCAATCATGTTAAAGAGGAAAAATGACTTTAAACTATTAAGACACATTTAAGTGGAGTATTAAGGACCCACTAAATGTCCCCCCAATTTATATAATTAGAAAACCAAATAAGATTTTAAAAATTAGATTTTTTATATAATTACACAAACAATTATAATTTCAAAAATTCTCCCATGTTATGAAATTTTCAAAAATACTAAACAAATGTTTCTCCAAATTTCATAAATAAATTTTTTCTCTATTCCCTCAAAATATTATTGAGAAGTATGGGTAATGTCAATCAATTTTTAAATTCAAAATAGTATTTTAGTATATGGAAATTTAAAATACATTTAAATAAAACAACCCTCCTTAAACTTATACATACTGAAAATAGATAACTACTTTGGAATTTGAGTACTGTAATGAAATAAATAATAAAACAAGAAGTTATTCCCCATAAATAATGTTTCTTTTTTTACTTTATAGAATGATAATATCTTTAAAACATTGTGTTCGTATTTTAATACTTTATGATATGATTATAAAAACTTCTAAAATTAAATAGTGAATAAATTCGCTGAAAAACATTTATTGATACATGAATCCCTAATATGATTTTAATATATTCAAATAATTATAAATGAAAGAAATAATTGTTAAACTAGAGTGTAAACTAGAAAATAGTAATATATTTCTTGTTCACTGGCCATAATGAAACATATATTTATATTTATATCTATAAACGATAAAATAAAATAAAATTAATACTGTTTACAAAAAAAATATTTTATCATCTAACAATAAATAAGATTTCCAATCTAATAGAATTTTTATAAATGGAAATTCCAATAGTGAAATGATTTTTTCCTTTAAAAGGAAATTGAAATATATATTAACACAAACTAGAAATCAAAATATTCTACATAAAAATAGTTAAAAAATCTATACCCATGGAATTATATATTATTAAATTAAATTTACGTAATAAAAAGTGAGATTTAATTTTCTCAAACTTTTCAACATATAATGGCTCAGTAATGATATATACTAATTGATCATCAATATAAATATAATGAAAATATATTTAATCATTCTTATAATTTTTCTTAAAAAAATGATATCTGATTTTAATTTTTTTTTGCTACAGTACTATAAATGAATATTAAAATGAGTAAAAATAGATTAATTTTCACATAAAATAGGTAATGTATAAAAATAAACATAAAAATAATTTAAAATTTTCTTATTCTATAAATAATAATCCTGTAAAATTACAAAATCTATTCACGTATATTCATCTATAAATAAAGAAATTGATTGTTGTTGCTTTGAATCATAAGTGAATTGTAGTTTACCAAAAAATAAAACAATCTAATATAAAATTTTCAATCTATTTAACATCCAAAAAAATAGAATTTAACAAAACATATAATTCAAAATTAGTTTTTCCATGAAGAAATAAAAAAAATATTTATTAAACCAGTAACATATTCTACATTATTTTAATAACGTGTATGTAACATTTTTTAGGTTTATGTTGAATTACACAAGTAATAAAAACTAAATACATTAAATATGGTAACGAAGTAGTGAAATATAATATATTTGCAATCATAAATTTAAAAAAATATCCATGTATTTTCATAATTTATTGATATGTAATTTACAAGAAGAAATCATAGGATTACTTAAGAATTTAAAATAGTAATGTAAAATTATTTTAAAAAACATTATACAATAAATATGTTGACATAGAAAACCTTTATCATTCCTTATTATAATTGGATGTCCATGAATTATTTTTTGTTCTACGATAATTCACATATCAATTTCACATATCATAAAATCTTATTATTATTTATATAATGTATCATTTTTTGATTCAAAAAAATATCTTCAAAATATATTTTAACAATCAAAATATATTTAGATGTTTCATTAAAAAAATATGATCCACCTTTTCTATAAAAAAACTTCTTTTGAAGAAATTATGATAACCTTTCATAACATGCACTAGGGGTTTGTTAATGATTATTAAGATATATAGAATGTTTCATGATATATTCAGGTTTATTATCATTCTCTTTTCCCAAGGTCTATTTTATATATTTTACATCAGAAATTAAACTATGTAGAACATCAATTTTCACATCAGTTTGTTATAATTGAAATCAATGATGAGCCAAATATGATAGTAATATTTTTATATCTCATTTTATAGAAACTACTATAAAATCATAATCATAATATATTTTATATTCTAAAAAATATCCTTGAGATACTAATCTAGCCTTATTTTATATATAATTTTTGAATTCATCATGTTTTTTTGACAAAATATATTTTGTTCCAATAAACATGGAATAATTTAAAAAAAATAAAAAACATTAATTATATAAAACTATTTATTCTATGATTCTATAAGAAATATCTGGAAATAATTTATGAAATCTATACATTTATCTTTTTTAAATTAAATTAATAATGAAACTTTTATGAGAATAAATTTGTGTAATGAATTTTTGGTTTGTATTCATTAATCAAAATATCTTAAAACCATATATATATAATTTTATTTATGTTATTTAAAAGTCCTTCCTTGAGAATGACCCCTAAAAACATGAATATTCATTTTTAGTTTCATTCATTTCAAATTTAATATCATAATAATCATCATCAAGTGGATCATAATTATCGTTCTATTCCCTTAAAATATTCATTTAATGATTAAAATTTATATAATCTTCAAGAACCATAGTTATTTTTTTATAAACATTATAATATTTGAAAAACTATATATATCCGAAAACTATACCTTAATCAAATTTTAACTTAATATTATCTAAATAATTTTTTGTGTTATGAATATAGACTTTTCAACTACATTCTCTAAAATATCTATTTTTATTTTTTCTTCACTTAAAAAGTTCATGAGGTATTTTCAATTGAATAGATTATAAAGTAATTATATAAGAGATTTATAATTATTAAAAAACTTATTCTACCAAAAATGTATCTAGGTGTTTTAAATTCAATAAATATGATAATTAAAATTTCTTAGTGTCTTTTTTTCTTTCAACTTTCCTCTTCTATTGGGGTGTTATTGGGGATTAAATGTTATGAAAATATTCATTTTACTCTAAATAATTTTCAATTTCTATAAATAAAAACTCTCTAAAATTATCAATTATAATAGATAAAAATGTATCCTTTTCATTTAAAACTATTATAAAATATGAGGAAAATTTTGATACATTTTTATATTTATGTGTAAGAAAGAAAACCCTCATAAATCTACTAATTGAATCCATTCGTATAAAATCATACATTTTACCTCTAGAACAATAAGTTATTTTAGATCTAAATATAAATGTTTATGATAAATATATTAAGGATTTATATAATGAAATTTATTTTTTAATATGAAATTCTCTTTATTTTTTATCATTCCTTGTTTACAAACAAACACAGTTTCTATATAGATTTTACATTGGTAGCTACAGAAATTGACGATTCTTGTATAGATTTTTATGTATTCTAAAATTGGCATGGCCATGTCTCTAGTTCCACTTAATATTTATGAACTATAAAAAATTTAAATATATGACATTTTTTTAAAAAATTAAATAAATTATACATTTCCATTTTTGATAACATAATATATGACAGATTCATCATTAAGTGGAATGAAATTATTATTTTAAAAATTAATAAACATTCCATCAAAAAATAAGTTTGAAATTATAACAATATTTTTATCCATAAAAATAATAAAATATATCAAGGATTAAAAATATTAAAATAATGACCTCTTCAAAAAAAATTTACATTACCGATTGAGTTTTTATAGAAACCCATATTACATTCTTCACAAATTTTGAATGATAAAAATATTATTCAAAACCAATTATGTTTCAAGATAACACACTATTCATGTACCGTGATTCAATTTTCAAACTACCAAATCATATATCCAAAAACATAAAATTTCGAAATGTTTTGGTACACCAACAAATTTTTTTCAATTAGGTGGGAAAATATTTTCATAAGACTATAAATAGAATTCAATCATTTATTCAAATGAAATATTGAGGATAAGGATGTATAAATAATTATGGAAGTCTCCAAAACTCTCACTTTAATATTTCAATTTCCCCATACATCTATACTAAATGTCTATAAATATATTTCATTTCAAACTTTTAACAATGATTTTTACATACATTTCAGTTCACTGATTATCAAAACCATGTATTGTAGATTTTTTGTAATTGATAATCATAACCAAGATTAGTGTTTTTTTAAATGTTATTCATACATTATATTTTATCATAACTATTCCTTATATGAAAAAATTAGGATAAATACTTCAGTAAAATTTAAAATTCATTTATAACCTTTCTATTTTTATCAAAAAAATATTTTTTCTCTACCTGATTATTTTTATAAAGAAAATATTATTGTTCACTAATTTAATTTTGAATAATTTCTTAATCTAGAAAGATCATATATGTAATGATATAATTTATATATGTCATATTTTTAGTTTCTTCAAGATTGATATTTATTTCCTTAAATGGTTTCTTATACTTATTTTTTAGTTATTTTTATTGATGTGAAATTTTAAAAACATTATTTTTTTCAAATTTTAATTTCATCATATAAGTCATAAAATTAATGTTTTTTAGAAATAAGTTTATAAAAAAAATTAGAATCACTAACTATATTTAATCATTATATTAATTATTAATTTCTTAATTCTATTTAATAACTACATTCCCCAAATGAATTTGATTCTATGGTATATCATAATCAAGATTCAATGAATCACTTATCCTTTTTATTTAGTTTAATCTTTCTTTCATTATTTATCTAAAATTTTATATTTAATAATGATGTTTATTTTTCTTCTACATTATTAATGAGTTACTTATATGATATCATTAGAGATAACCTTACCTTTTTGTCTTTCTCTATGATCAGATAGTGACATGGGCTAAGGAAGCCTCATTCTTAAAATATTTTCATAAGGTAAAATTTACATCTCAAATATTATAAAGAAATCCCATGAATTTATGATTTATTGTTTTGGGGGATTAGCTTCAAAAGAAACTAATTATAAAATCATTTTGATAATTTACCTATAATTTAACCATACAAAAACACATTCGATACTTATTGCACATTATACTAATCTTCACAACTTATGGTAAAATAACTCAAACAAGTGAATTAGATCAAATTATATATAGGGGTAAACATAAGATATTGAAAATATCAGGAGTTAACCTAAGTTGGTAATATGTGTATAGTCATGAAATTAATGAATATTCCTAAGAAACACATCATACATAAAAAATGAAGTTATATAAATTTGTGTAACAGAATATATAAACCCAAAGGGTGTACAAACATGTGTCAATAAATATGGGGCATGAGTTATTAACATATTTGTAGAAATTAGAAGAGAATTGTGATTCATCTTTCAAATATGGCACAATCATTGTCATCGGGAACATTTCATTCCTGTGGAATACAATTTTTCCAAAACATATGAGAAAATAAAATTTACTCATGATTATTTATCTCATGAGATGTAAAAAATAAACCAATGCATTAAAGGGTGATATAGGACTCCACCAATCATCCACTAATCTTATGGGTTACACTAAAATCAATTACTTATCAATTCATAATGAACCAATGAAAATAAAATTGGTTTTATAAAACATTCTTAATGAAAATCATTCGCTTTTATGGCATAAAAAACCCATTGAATGAATATGGGATTTAATAAAAAGAAGTTATAGATCCCATGGAATGAAAATGGATTTAATATGGATTTAAAAAAGTAAATAATTAATAATTCCATCAATATACATAAAATTAATAAAACATAGCCAATAAATGAGTATTTTATGACATAAAGTAACATTAAAGGTAAATAATATTCAAAAAAATATATTAAAGAAATATTATATACACCATATAGATAAAGTTTATAAGGATATGTCAATAAATACCTCAAATAAATATATGTTTAGAATATAAGATAAAAACCATTAATCCAATTAATTAATAAAAAAGTTATTCAAAAAGGAAATCAATTGGGGGAAATTTTAGGACCATACCTAGTGGATGATTATGGAAGTCAAATGATGTGATTTATAATCCCTAAAAAAAGAAAATATATTATATAGGATACCCAAATAAAATAGGTTTGTTTTTTATATTATAATAACATCCTTGATCAAGAATAATGTATGTTAATGGATGTTGATTTATATGAAACCCTTTGTAATTACAATGACTAGAAATATCTTTCTAAAACTAAATCATATTTAATCATGTTGAAACAATATTACATTGGAATAATTTAAATATAAAGGAGAATAATATTTTCATTTATAATACCATAAAATCCTAAAATGGAAGAATCATATAAGATGAAAAAGTCGAAAAAATATGTGTTCACAGACAAAATGTTTCGAAGAGAATATTTTTACACTGGGGTAAATAATAAATACTAGACAAATTAAAAATTCCATTAAAACATTATTATGGTGATCATGTAGTGCAAAATAACTTTAAAAACTTACATAGTTATAGATATGGAAATTTCAAAAATCATTAAACTAATTATGACATCGAAGAATTGATGTTTCTGGAAGAAAATAATATATGGGGTATATTCCACTTATAAGAAACAAATTACATAAAATATGAGTCAATGGAAAATGAAATATAGGGGGAACATATAAGACCTCATGGATGAATAAAGAAAATAATTATCATTTTTATAAAGAATAAAAGTTCCCCTAATAGAATATATTTAAAAAATCCAAATTTTAAAATAATATTATCAATTAAAAACAAATGGTTTGAGTAAAATTTTTATCATACCCAATTTAATGATGGGTTTCATTGAATGGGTGTAAATTTAAAGAATGTATAAGATCCTAAATTTTGTAAGAAGTAGGTACTTGTTTCAAATTTGAGTTATCTCTATTTTAAATGGATAATGAAATATTTTACAAGAATATTAGGTGACTTAGGGGTGTCTCGGGGGTTTGGGACATGAAAACGGATGAAGAGCAGTTATATTGTACATGTTGAATGGATAATACTAAACATACATCTGAACCATAAATCATGTCAAGAAAGGGTTCATGGTTTGAAAATAATGTGAGGGGATCCAAAAAAAGTATTTGGTTTTGTACAAATCCAAAAACATGGCCTCTACAAAGATTAGAAAACTGTGTGGGTTTCCCAAGAGACTATTTTAACCTTCCCTTATCCTAGAAATTGGGTTTCACATGGTTTGGAAAACCATGGGGCCAAAGCATTCACAAAATTGAAATAGATAATTTCAAATTTTTATCTCTCCGGATTTAAGGGTTATTACCTAATTTTCCCCCTCCTTACATCTAATATAGTTTCAATAACAAACTTGGAGCTCCACCATCATCCAAGGACTATTATACCTCTATTTTGTGTTTTTTGAAGCACCATTTGGTGAAAATCAATGATCTTAGTTTTTCAATAAATTGAATTAATTCTATTTTTAGTAAGTGGCATTGTATAATTTTTCTTCTTATTATAAATCATCTAAAATCTTTTTTCCAATAGAGTCTATTTTTTGAATTTGATGTTTTTCTAGGTTTGAGTTATGGGAAAAGGTTAAGAGATCATTCATCTACAATATTCAGATAGGTGGTATAAAAGTTATATCACAGTCATGATGTTTATTAACATGTATATAGTTTCAATTTTTTGTTGTTATGCTTTCATTATTTAACCATAATAATAAATGAAAAAATTAGTGTGTAAATTGATTGTTCAAATCCTCATGATCCCCATTGGATCTTTTGCGGATAATACGAAATATCCTAAAGGGCCACCGAAGGGGTGTGTAAATCATTTGTACACAAAACATTAGACTCTAACTGATAAATTTATGGGTATATGTGATTTTACTAATTTAAACTTATTATATAATGCTAATGTAGACTAAGTGGTTTTTGTCTTAATTGATAGATGTGAAATGACTTGTGACATATTAATATGTAAATTTGATGACGAGTTAAAGAGGCATGAATAAAATGAAAAATAATATGAAGAGGGTGAAAAATGATTCTAATAGTACTTAAATAATGAAATGGGATAGATATAAAACATAGTAATGTGTTTAATGTGATGTACATTTATAATGGGACAAGCGATAAGGTGGACCCTTGTTGTTATTTCTTTTTAAAATGGTCACTGATAATGAATCATGGAAAAAATAATGACAAATGGTTTTGTTTAGAATTTGGATTTTTGCTTCTCTCCCTTAGGTTGAGATAGACTAATTCTATTGAACCCACTGATGTATTTTATTGTTTAGGATGTCATAATAATACTCTATGCTCATAATATGTGGAAAAGAGATTGATATCCGGACTAATGCTCCAATGCATATTTTTAAATTGATTTGAAAAATGAATGACCTTATGATGTAAAGTTACTTACTCCCTTTGTAAATGACTCATAAGGATAGAATGGGATGAATCAAGATTGTTTTGTGTGGTTATCCCTTTGAATTATGAATGAAAATTGTTGATTTAAATACGTTTGTACTATGAAACTTATATCTATTTCATCTTGTTAATTTTTTGTTGTACTTATGTATACAAAATTTATAACTGGATATTATTTTCAACACCATAGGTGGTATCCCATTTAGTTGTACTCAGACCCTACTCAAGACTTTACTAGGTACCTATATATAATTCAAGATTTTAGGATAGGTTATGTTCAAGGGAACTATGGATTGTGGTTGATATATATTTTAGAATGGATGAGGGAACCCCGAATGATGATGAGACCAGTTTAAGAAATTTTTAGATTTTTTTTCCTTAGGGTATATGACACTACTGACATAGACTATTTTACCAGATTAGATTGTACGTAACTCCTCAATATTGGAATGTGGTACATGATGCTTGTGGTATTTATTATAATTTCAATTTTATTTTTATCTTTATTTATATTATAATATTATTTTTTAAAGAGGTCATAGTCTCCCCATATATTCCATTAGACCCTCACAACTAATATGTAGCCTCTCTTGAATGGGGATGTGATTGTGAAGACATGTGGTGAACTAGATCCGGCTATAGATTGACATAGAACATGAGCCCATATGTTACAAATTGGTATCAGAGTGATTTCTATTTCTATTATTTATCTTATTTTGGGATGGTATACATGACAATATGAGGTTTTGGGCCTTGATAATGGGATTGTTAATGGGAATATATAACCCATATTGAGTGGAAAACCCATTTATTGATGGTGGAATTTTTTTTCATTATGTTTTTGTTAAATTTGGATGTTATTCCATGTAACACCCTAAGATTTTATATTATGTTATCTCTTTAAAGTAATTCAATAGCTTACGCTACAAGCAACACCGATTTCAAGCGCATCATTTCCAATCAAACTAGCCGGTTGGAAAGCGGTTATGAAAATTATTAAGAACATTTTGAATTTCATATGTATCCTATATAATTTTAACATTCATATTTTTTGTTCATAGACATAATATAAGGACAAATTTAATTTTTCAGATCCCACCTTTTAATGGATATCTCCTTTTAAATACAATATTTGACACTTTTATTTATACAATTTAATGAAATTAAATTACTCTTTATAAGAGGGATAAAAAAATTTAGTTTCGATAAATGTTCAGTACTTTTCTGATAACTTTCATATTTTGATGAATAGTGAAAAATACTAAATTGTAATTACAAATAATTTTTATAATAAAAAAAATTATAATGTTATATTATATATTTCCGTAGTTTTAAATTATCATTAGATTATATTATTATCATGTAATATAATTTTGGTCGTTGGATGTAATTTCATAAATATGTTTTACATAAACACATGTAAATATTTAGATAGTTTTTACTTCTTAAACCCCACTTTCTGGTTTCGACAAAAGAAATTAATTTTAAATTAATTAATGTAAATTATATATTTATAATTTAGTAAAATTGACATCATTTTTGAATTGGTAATATCATAATTATCTTTGGGTGAGTTTTTGGTATTTTTATGAAAACATTAAATTATTACTGAATATTGAAAAACAATACTTTGTAGATAAAAAACACCCTTTTCATTTTAATAATTATTTTAATTAAAAATTTATCTTAAAGTAAAAAATATCTACATAATACATATATTATAAAATGAAATTCATTTTAGTCATTTTATAGTACGATTAGACATAAAAAATTCTATTTAACCTTTTTAACAACTTGTACCAAACATTTAGGCACAATTACAAATTTGCATAAAACGTAATTTTACCACTACTGTGAATTGAATTTCTAAAATCATAGAGACAGATTTGATATCAATAAATAAAATGTTTTTCAATAAAATGAAAATAATTTTTGTTGAATAGTAACTTTTGAATTTGATTTACTAAGATTAAATGTAAATAGGATAATTAAAGGTAAAATTGATATTATAATTACCCTAACACTTGTCTTAATTATATTGGATAATTTTATTTCGACCAAAAGAATCATTAGGAATAAAATATTTTCCTTTTTAATCGACTTTTATTAGATTAGATCATTTATTATATTTTATTTAAAGAATAGTTAAAAGTGTTAAATTCAAATTTTAATAACTAATCCATTTTTAATATAGAGTTACCCATCAAATAAATTTGACTATAAATATTCATTAGAAATATAAAAATATTTCCTAAATCATGGTATTTTAATTATAATTTTTTTACATTAAATAATTAAATTTGTTTATGACACAATGATGATGTAGTAATTACCATATTAATGAACGATTAAAATAATTTATATTATAAATATTAAATTGAATGTAAATTAAAAATTTTGATGCATTCCATGAATTTATAGGTTTATAATACATGTTAGAGATGATTTAATTATTTCTTTTCAAATATATCATGTTTTTCGACTTCTAAAAAACCAAATACTAAATAGTGTCAAAATCCACATAAATGAGTTTTTAAAAAATTACTATTTTATGGAATTATCTAATAGTAATAAAAATATAATTATCATAAAAAGGACTTATATAATTATATACAGGAAAATAAAGAATAATTGGAGGTTCTCTTGGAATTTTATAGTATGTTTATTAACCATGTAATATAAAAAGACAAAAAGACATGGTAAAAGGTAAACAATTTATGTAAGAATTAAATCTAAAATATAAGGCTAATATTGTGACCTAAAATTTCCTAAAACCTATTGGTTGAGAATATTTCGAACCATCCCCACCCTATCCTTGAAATAAATCCATTTGGAGCCATTATAAACAGAAAATGACTTTATAATAAAATAATATTTCAATCTTTTCCTAAAGTGACCCTCACCTCTCTTATAAAAGCTTACTTCATCTTCTCTTAATTTTACTCCTCCAAAGCCTTTTGGCTTGGCCAAACCCTGCTCAAATACCCTCACAACTACCCTCAATTCAACTTAGAGACCTTACTTTTATTATAAGGTCATCTTATGGAGCCCTTTTTATCAAATCAATAGGAAGCACCTGAAGAATAGGTAATAATTTCATCACCTCTTTCAATGTTCTTTTCTTCTTACACTACCTCTTTCTTTGATGTTTCTATACCAAAACAATAACCCATGTACCTTATACATACTATGATTTTATTGTAAATATGGTATATCCATATTCTTTATTCTATCTATCATATGAATGAGAAATTCATCACATGTGCATACGTACGGCTTACTGTCTCCACGTAATGGTGTAGTTTTTAATTCAACACGTAATTATTTTCATGGTTATAATAATGGGTATAATTGATATAAATAATAAATATAACATTTTATAGATTATGTATATATGATATACAATCCAATTACATATGATTTCACTATAAATATAATGATATTGTCGCTCGTGCATACATATAGATTACGTTCTCGAAAAATGTGAAGAGATTCATTCCCCATCGTATCCATTCAGGAATAATTTCCATTTTATGATTAAAAATAATTTTTATGAAGTTTATATCATTCTGGATATGATTCAAATGCATCATATCCATTACAAACATGACTTACGTAATGAAACATATAATGGAAAACGAATCAGTTAACACCCGAATAAATGATACTACTGAAATATTATTAACAATGTAATATTAGAAGATCATATATGATATAATATTTAGGTATGTGGTTCTTATGTAATTTAATAACAATTATTTAACAATTATACAATAGGTTAACATTCGCTCGACCATGTAAAAGTACATGGTAAATGTTAATTTTACAATCTATTAAATTATCTGAGGTTGTTTATACGTAGGCATCTACTCAGACATCTTTATCGTCCACATCCGAGTTTCTTAATAATGTATTTTCAAAAAAAATTACTATTTTCCTGAATATGGGTTAAATTCATTTATACCCTTTTTTACTTTTTATAATTTTTTTAAAGGAATATTTATGACTTTTTCCAAAAATGGTACTTTATGACCATTTAAACAAATTAAGGGAAGAGTTATTTTTAACTTATATGGCCGATGTAGCTATTTTCCACCATTATAACACCTTAGAAGATTCCATTACAGTCTTATAAAAATATTTTCTAAATAAATTTTTTCTTTTATAATTATGTGAATTTTAAATGATTTTAAAATAAAAAGTGATATTTCTCTCAAATAGATTTGATTTCATTTATGTCAACATCCTTTGATAGATTTTACACTAGTTTGAAGTTGATTTATTATGATACAATATTCTATTTTAAATTGAATTTTATGTGATATGTTTGACTATAGATGTGTTATTTTTATACAATTCATGGTTTATGTTTAATGTATTAAAATTTCGTATGCTAGTTTTAATACGAATGCTTATGTTTTGTTTCATCCTTTTCATATGAGGAATGCATTGGAATTATTAAGTGATGGTGGAGCCTACTATATCTCCTCGATGAATCGGTTGGTCTCATGAGACAAACTAGTGTCTTGGGACACATCCTTGAATAAATCTTATTTAAAGTCTTAGCTTGAATCCTTGACTATGTGATTATGATTCCCAACATTATTCATTCCATAATTATAAAATTAGCAATTTATATTACCTGTGATTATTTGACTAGTAGAATAACCATGTGAATAATTAAATGTAATAATTTGATTTATTTTTTCCAAATTATGTTGAAGTTTATGTTTAAAAGTCTTTTTTTATTATTATACATGGCCTTAAATGTTTATTCTTATTTATGATCGTTTTTTCTTTATAGTTATCCTTACGGAGCATCTAAGCTCACCCCTTTCTAATTTTTTATTTTTCCCAGGATGCGAAGAAGTATATTACGATTAAATTACAGTATTATGTTATGGGATATGAGTGTGTTCAATGGGGGCACAAAGTTGTTGTTTTTTTTTATTTCATAATGTACTGTAAAACTTATGTATGTCTCTATTACTTCCAAGGATACTAAACTAATTGGTATTTAGATAATTTATCTCTTGTTATCATGAAAATGATATGTAATAATGAACAGACTATGGGTAACTATGGTCGGGGCATTACAGTTAGTATTAGAGGATGTTTAGTACAAACCTTGGAAACTATATTTAAAAAAACTCTGATTAGAGAACATAACCCTAAGATAGAATTTGAGGATTTGAATAGAATAAAATCCCAAACTTTTGTTAATATAGATATTATGTGGGTTTCCATGCAATGAATCCCTGTCTAGATTCTACAAGTGTACGTGGTTCTGGAATAGATGTACCTTGGATTGAAAACTCAGACAATGAGTTTCGACCAGGACATGGGGTTTCTGGGTACATAAAATGGGCCCTTACTACGCACCAGGTCTGACAATCCTGAGGGATATTCTTAGGATAATTCATAGTTTCTTTACAAAACATTTTGAATGATTTATGAGTAAATATGTCAACAATGAAACAGATTTTATGATTATGAGACTAGATGTGTAAAAATATTAAATTAATGTTGATAATTTTTCTACTTTTGGGATTTTACATTATTATAGGATCTAACCTAGAGTATTACATCATTTAAAAATAGTGCCCAGTAGAAGGAATAATAACACCAACAATATGCATGATCCAAAGAGTAAGATGAAAAATATCATTCATGGTCTTAAGAAAACATTTATAAGGGAAATATTTTCCCACATATTCTCCTCATATGAAAAAATAGTATCATGTGTTAGTAAGATAAGTAATGATTTTGCTCAGCCATATGGATTTGAAGGGAATTCAGAGAATAATAGGATGGTAGAGTAAAAGACAGAAAAATGGAAGAAGGGAAAGAAATACTTTTCCCATATGTCATAATAGTGGAAAGAACCACCCTGTGAATTGCTTGAAAATAATTGGAGTTTTTTATAAGTTTGGAGAAAAAAGACACCATGTTCATGATTTTAATGATATGAAAATGGTTTCAAATGTATAAATATTCATCTGTAATGAGTTGGGACACTATGCGAATCAATGTCCCAATAATCAAATTATACCCTAAATGAAGCTATTGGATAATAATAAAGTTACGATACTACCATAAATGAAGTGGAATGATTACTATTATTATGTTGTTATTAAATAATTTTGTCATTTTAGTATTTTATTAATGATGTATAAGTCATAATAATTATAATGTATATAAGTATTATACTATAGTATATTTCCATTAAGGATTTGTGATTTTATGGCACCTAGTAAAGTGACACAGTTTCAAGTTATGAATTTTGGAAAATATATGGTTGGGGGAAATATTACACTTATTATGTTTTTGAAACATAGATAATGTTTTTGGAATAAGATATTATTGATTTGGGAAAATTTTATTAGATATTCTTGAATACCATGAAACTAATTATTTTTTTGTTTATTCTATCATTGTTGGTGTTTAAAACATTTTTGGATAAAAGGAGTATATCCAGTATTCTATAAGGAATAAAGGATCTTGAATGTAATCAATATGGTTTTATGGTAATTAAGTCTGATACGATGTTTTAAGAGAATACATGATAAAGGTATTTATATGTTATTACATGGAAAAAGAGATCTTCAATATGTTAACCTTCCTTATATATTTTGGACTATGAGTTTAGACAGAAGTATTTTGCATAATTCTAAAGGTTGGAATAAAATAAGTTGTAAATTGGAATCTATTTTTTACGGTTAAAACATTTCCTAATATTATTTTTGGATTTTTATAAAATGGACAGATTGGAGGTCGGGCAACAACCCATCACGCCCAGCAAGGCCGCAAGACTTGAACCCGCAACTGAAGGGCGACAAAGGTGCATCACCTTCCACTGGAAAACATGATATCCTGGTTTGTATAATGTATTTTTTTAAATGGTATGAAAGATGAATTATAAATTTATTTTTTTAAACACTATACAATTAGGCCAAATAGAATATTTTTGAGTTCTATTATCTTTTGGAGTGAAAAATGAGTTTATGGTATAAATTATTTAACGGATGGAACTCTACTTGAAAAGTATTTTTTTCCAATTAATAATATGAAGAAAATAATTATTAAACATTAGTTAAATGAACTTAAAACAAAAAATATGTTATCCTAATACCTTATGTTTTGTTGAACCAATAATATTTCAAATCATCGTAGATTTATGTCTTTAGGCCCCCAATTTTGCATTTATTGTTTACTTGTTTGTGAATGATGTACTCAATAACTTCATATAAATATTTTCATTTTCCATCTAATTATGTGTCTGTAATTTCCACCAATGTTCTCTGATTCTAAATCCTAATTTTGGTGGTGACTTTCTCATTTCACTTTCCCTCTTATTAAGACTCAATTTTATTAAACATATTTCTGATGGTGGTTTTTCGCGAAGGTATTTTCTATTTTCAAAATTTAATTTTGGAAGAAAAATTTTAAATTTATAGGACATAATTTATTTAAGTAGAGAAGAATTTAACACCCCAAGATGTTATACTACATTATCTCTTTAAATTAATTCAAAAGCATGTGCTACAGAAAATGATGATTTCAAACGCATCATGACCTATCAAACTAGCCATTTAAAAAGAGGTTATGAATACTATTAACCACATTTGGAATTTTATATATATCCTATATAATTTTAACATTCATATTTTTGTTCTTAGACATAATATAAAGACATTTTCAATTTGTCAAATAAAATAAGTATTTTTCAAATAAAATAAGTATTTTTCAAAAATGCAGTTTTTCCTCCTTTTAATAGTGAACCCTTTTAAAATCCGATTTCTGACACTTTTATATGTTTAATTTAATGAATTTATATTCTTCTTTTGAAGTGTTAAGTGAAAATTTAGTTTGGATAAATTTTTGGTACTTTTCTCACAACTTTCATATTTTCATTAATAATGAAAATACTGAATTATAATAAAACATTCTAATTGAAATAATTTATAGTGTAAAATTATACAATGTTGTGGTTTTAAAGATTAATTATATTTCATTTTTATCATTTAATATATTTTAGTTAATTGGAAGTAATTTCACTTTTAAATTGTACATAAACACAAGCCAATCTTTTGATAGTTTTTACTTCTTAAAAACCTGCTTTCTGGTTTTGACAATGAGAATTAATTGTAAATTAATTAATTCAACTTCTAAGTTTTTAATATAGTAAAATTGACATAATATAATAATTTGGAATATCAAAATTATATTTCAGTGTTTTTCTTTTGTTTTTTCAGAAAACATTCAATTTTTTATTAATAGTGAAAAACACTCTATTGTAGATAAAAAATTAATTTTTTCATTTAAATAATTATTTTAATAAAAAAAATTTATCTTAAAGTCAAAATAGATACATAATAAATATATTATTCCAATATAATTTATTTGATTCATTTTATAATAATATTAGACAAATAAAATTTTATTGACCCTTTTTAACTTCATTTACCCACCTTCTAGGCAAATTTTCAAATTTTCATAAAATGTAATACTACCACTCCTATGAATTTAATTTCAAAAATCTGAGATACATGGGTGAAATTAGTAGGTAAAATTTTGTTTAATAAGATGAAATTTTTTTTGGTGAATAGTAACTTTTGAATTTTATTTTCCACAGTTAAAAGTAAATAAGACAATTAAATGTAAAAATGATTTTATAATTACCCTAACACATGTACTAATTATATTCGATAGGTTTATATCGACCAAAATAAACATTAGGACAAAAATTGGATCCTTTTTTATCCAAATGGTTTAGATTAAGATATTTATTATATTTTATTTAAAAAAGAATTAAAATTTTTAAATTAAAATTTTAGTAAGAAAACAATTTTTAATATAGGGTTAAACATATGATATATTAGGCTATAAATATACATTGTAAATCTAAAAATAATTCCTACATCATGGTATTTTTATTATAATTTTAAGACATTATATAATTAAATTTATTTATAACACAATTATGATGCAGTAATTACCTTATTAATGAATGATTAAAATAATTGATATTATAAATATTAAAATAAATAAAAATTGAGACATTTGAGGTATTCCAAGAATTTTAAAGGTTAATATTAAATGTTAGTGTTTATTCAAAGAATTTGTTCCGATGTAATCATGTTGTTCTGTCTTTCAAAAAATCCAAATACTTAATAGTTTCAAAATTAACATAAATGAGTTTAAAAAATTACTATTTTATTACATTATATAATGGTCCTAAAAATAGAAGGTTCAACCAAAGGTATTATATAATTATAGATGTTTCATTAAAGAACCACTAGATGTTCTCTGCTAATTTTATAGTATGTTAATTAACCATGTAATATAAAAATATAAAAAGACATGGTAAAATTTAAACTATTTATATATGAATTAAATATAAAATATGAGGTTAATATGGTGACCTAAAATTGTCTAAAACCTATTGGTTGAGAATATTTTGACACATCCCCACTTTATCATTAAAATAAATCCATTTTAATCCATTATAAACTGAAAATTATTTTATAATAAAATAATATTTTAATCTTGTCCTAAAGTGACCCTCACTTCTCTTATAAAATGGTATATCGCCATACTTTAATTACACACCTCCAAATCCTTTTTACGCAGCCAACCCCTACTCTAATAACCTCACAACTACCCTTAATTCAACTTAGAGACTGTAAATTTATCAAAAATCCCACCTAAGGAGTCCTTTTGATCAAATCAAAAGGAAGTACCTCAAGAAGAGGTAATAATTTCATAACCTCTTTTAAAGATAATTTCCTCTTCCACTTCCTCTTTCTTTGTTTTTTCCATACCAAAATAATAACTCCAATACCTTATATATATTGTGATGATATTATAAATATAGTACAACCATATGTATTATTCTACAAATCCTATGAATGACATAGTCACCATACGTGCGTTTGTACGGTTTACCGTCTCCACATCGTGGTTTAATTTATTATTCAACACATCATTAATTTCATGGGTATAGTAATGAATTTAATTGAAGAAAATAATAAATATAACATGTTAATGATTATTTATATATTATATACCATTCAATTACATACAATTCCACCATCAATGTAATGATATTGTCACTCATGCGTATGTACGGATTACTGTCTCCATGAACGTGATGAGATTCACCCCCCATCTTAACAATTCAAGAATTATTTTTATTTTTTGATTAAAAATATTTTTTGAAAACTTAATATCATTCTGGATATGAATCAAATACATCTTATCCATAACAAACATGACTTTCATTACAAAACATATAAAGGAAAACAAATCAGTTAACACCGGAAACAATGATACTACTGAAATATTATTAACAAAGCAATATAATAAGATCATATATGATATCATATTTATGTATGTGGTTCATGTATAATTTAATTACAATGATTCAACTATTATACAATAGGTTAAAATACCATCAACCATGGAAAATTATAGTTTAAGGGTTAATATTACATTATCATTACTTATCTGAGGTTGGTAATATGTAAGTATCTAATGGGAATTCATTATCATCCACATCCGTGTTTCATAAAAACGTACCTCAAAACATTCTTATTATTTCTTAGAATATCAGTTAATGTAATTTATACCCTTATTTACTTTTGATAAAATATTTTGAAACAAATCTTTCTGTCGTTTTCCAAACAAGGTACTTTATGACCATTTCAAAAAATTATGGTAAGAATGTTTTTTTAACTTATATTGCAGGTGCAGTTAGTTATATACTGTTATAACACCTTCTAATATTACTTTACATTATTATAAGAATATTTTCCACATAAACGTTTTCTTTTATAATTATGTGACTTATAAATGATTTCAAAATATAAAGAGATATTTATCTCGAATGGTTTTGATTTCATCTATGTCAACATCCATTGATTGATTTCACTGTATTTTAAAGTCGATTTATTATTAAAAAAACTACTATATTGTATTGAAAGATATGTGATATGTTTTACTTTTGATGTATTATTTTTATACCATTCATGGTTTATGTTTAATGTATTAACATTTCGTATGCTTGTTTTAATACAAATATTTATGTTATGTTCCAACCTTTTCATATGAGGAATGAATTGGACATAGTAAGTGACGAGTGGATCCCTCTATAACTCCTGGATGCATCAATATTTCTCATGAGACAAACTAGTGTCTTCACACAAGGCCTTAGCAAAATCTTATTTGTAGTCATGGCACGAGGCCTTGACTATGTGGTTATGTTGTCCGTCATTATGCATTCCATCATTTTTAAATTTCCTATTGATATTACATGTGATTATTCTACTAGTAGAATATACAAGTGAATATGAAAATGGAATTATTTGATTTATCTTTTCCATACTAATCGGAAGTTTATGATTAAAAGGATTCTTTAGACTTATATATTTCCTTAAACGTTTATGCTTATTTATGATAGTTTCTGCTTTATTGTTATCCTTACTGACCGTCTGAGATCACCCCTTTCTTATGTTTTAATTTTCACAAGATTCAAATAATTATATTATGATTAACCTAGAGGAATAGGCTAAGGTATATGAGTGTGTTCATTATGGACACAATGTTGTTGTTTTTCCATTTCTTCATGTAATGTAGAACTTATGTATGTATCTAGTACATCCAAGGCTACTAAACTAATCAGTCTTTCAAGACATCATCTCTTATTATCATTCCAATACTGTTTAATAATGCACTGAATCTGGTTAACAATGCTCAGGGAATTACATTTCAACTTGGTTGATGCACTAATTTTAATGTTATAATTACTTGATATTTTATCCATGTCCCATCATGGCATGATTTTTTCATATGCATTCATCTATTAAGGTAATAGGGATATATTTGAAATAAGTCAAGTTAGGCCCACATGTAAATCTAGTTTTGGTTTGGTTATGTGTTTTAAAAATGAATTTATCCTCTATTAGGGTCATATTGAATTGGTTCCTAATGAAAATGATTCTATTGTAAAAAATTGAAATGTGTAAAAATGGAAATGGCTCAAATATTTTTTGATAAATATTTTTAATGGTTTTAATTTAAAAGTGTTGAACTAGAATGGTGAAATTGTTTTCTAAATTATAATGATTTAAGTTACCAATGTGAAATTGTTAAAAGGGTTTCTAATGAATGGTTTGTGATTTTGTATGTTTGGTGTACCTGTGATTACCATGTATAGGATAGGGATGGTTGAGGGTAGTGATGGTGCAGTGTTTGTATCCCTTGGGATATATTATAATGAGTGGTCTAGGTACAACTAGTTGTGAACCTCCATTAGGTTAAATTGTGAAATATATGTGTTAGGTGTTTTGAGACATGAATTTATAGTTCTAGATGTATTCTACCATGATGATGTTTTCCAGTTCGATGATAGAAGTAAATACCTAATAATTATCCTCAAATAGTTGGTTAAGAACCACTATTTGTTCCAGATAATATAGGGGAATAATATTTTCATGAGAAACGTTTTCATTTTATGGTGATTATGAAAAGATAAACAAGTCAGACTATGCGGAGTATGTTAAACATGATGAAATTATTTTATTTGAATCCCTATTTTATTCATGAATATAGGGTGAACTTGAGGAATTTGATTTCTATATTGAGTTCATTTTGATGTTACTAGACCTCTTAAAGACTCTTCTTTAGAATAGGGTAAAATTAGAAGTGTATATGTATTGAGGATCGGTGAAGTGTTGGTTGGATAGTCATGTTTAGAATCAGCTGGAAGATGGTATGTTGTGGAAAGACATCTAAGAGAAGTTTCTATAGAACTTTTACCTATATACCGTAAAGTATTTGAAATTATAATAGTTTATGTGGTTGAAATAGGGATGTATTTTGGTGATGGATTATGTTGTCCACTTCATACACTTGAATCATTTTCTCTCATTTTTATAGTAAATAAGGTAGTTACAAAAAAGAATTTTCTAAACTGACATAGATATGAGATCAATTATTTGGTAAATATGATTATTTTAAAGCGTTTTTTGGAGGTAGTAGGTCATATTATCATATGTTATGGGAAATATAGGGTGGAATCTAGTGGTGGAAATAATTTCTCATCTGGGTAGTTTATATTTATAACTTCTGATTGTAGGAAGATATTTTTTGAGAGTTTTCACCAGAGTGTTGGTGGATGGAGTGTATAGTATAGAGGATCATCCTCTCATAGTAGTGACTAGATTCTCTTCTATCAGTATGATAGTTTGTGACACATTTATGGTCCATTTTCCCAATCAACATTCACTTTTTGAGCATGTGGCAGGATGTGATGCGTAAAGAGGTTATACAAGAACCCTTAGATAGTGGGTGGTTAGAGAATATTAAGTCTAATAACAATTGTAGTAAGGGGGTATACTAATCCATACCATGAAGTCAGTATGTTTTTTGCTATACATTCTAGTCAGGGTAGAGTACATGGCACTACAGTAAAATAATTTCTATATCACTAGGGTTTTACAGCACCGAGAACCTAGACCAGAGCCTAGGTTCATGTGGCAGGTCAACATCATGTCATTCATCCTACACTAGGTGGTGATTGAAGTACCAAAATTGATTAATTTAATACATCATTTATATTTGTTGTAAATTTATTTTTTAGATAAAAATGTAAATGTGATCATGATTGAATTATAGATTTCATCCATTGATTTATTCTAAAGGTTATAGAGTTAATCCTAGGTATCTAGGAAACATTGTTTTGATTTTATTTGTTGTCGTGAATAAATAGAAATTAACTATGATTGTAGTAGAGTTAATCATAATGTCCCAAACATGTTAAAAATAACATTAATAATGTGAACATTTTTCCCCATTTGAATTGATTATTTGACATGTTAGTAGAAATAGGGGTTAATAAAGGCCATAAAAAATATTTTTCATAATGAATATATTGAGAAGTTCATTGAATACAATCGCATTGAAAGTTATTTATATTGTGATAAAACATATATTGGATTCAATTAAGAAATATGGTCTTCAAGCTGGTATTTTATATGATCCATGTGGACCAAAAATTTAAGGGGGAACTAGGATCAAATTTTGTGTTGTTGGCCATCATAATGGCCTAGGACATGAATAGAGTTCCCTATAGAGGCTCAATATAGAATTTGTGTGCCACCATGCATGTCTGCATGATGTAGGAGAATAATTCCTTAATTTTGAAGTGACAACTGAAATTTAGATAAGACTAGTTACTCAATTATAATGATTGACTAGCATATATTCTATAATTATGGATTTCACATACAAGTGTGGAATCAATGTGGGACTTAGGTAGAAGAACACTATTTATTATCTTTTATTGATATTATTAAAATAATTTTCATCATAACTAATCTTCTTGAGCCATTTGATTGAGGTCGTTACTGTTTTCTACCTCAAGATCATCTACAATCGGGTTTTCATCATTTTTAATCAAGGAGCCTCATTCAGGTTATTGATCCTATGATTTAGTTAACTATTTGATATTCCTGATTATTGGTATACACAAAATATATCTTGAAACATCATTTTCAGGTTTAAAAATGATCAAATCAATGGAAAATTGAAATGAAGCCTTACAATTTTTATTAAGATGGTGATTTGTATTATTTTCTGATCTTAGGAAGTGAATCCTTGAAAGAATATGAATGTTCAATTATTTGATTTCTATGTTTTTCAAAGAACAAAGTTAGTGGGATTCCTATATAAATACCTTAATATGAATTAATTTGTTTTGTGGATCTAGTTTTCTATTCGATCTAGATTTTGAGTGAGAAAAGGAACCTTGGATGTGATCTGAATTTTCAAAGTGAGTTATGTTTATTCATTCAGAGATTCTACCTTCACATTCGAAAGATTTGTTTTAATTCAGTAATTTAGTGTAACATCTACAATTTGTATTGATAAGTAATATGAAATATATATAGTGTTAAAAAAAAAGATATCATAAGATTTTGTATACTTATGCAATGATTATTTTGACGAAATAGAAGAACTACATAACACTCTTGAACAAAGAATATAAAGTTTCATATTTTACTTGAAAAGGGAATAGTGGAATCATGCATGTAGTGATAAGGAACAATAATGTATCAGACAATTAATATGCATGAAGAAAATAGATGGAACTTGTTATATGTTTTTTCATTTATGAGGGATATACTAAATTTATGCAATGTGTTTCATAAATAAAATGTGAGACACATACATTATTTGTAGACCATGTATGATACCTATTATTAAATGAATTCATGGAATAATGTATAGTGTGACGGAATGTTAGAAAGTCTATGTGTATGTTGGATTTGTGAGACTTCTAGGAAAAAAAATTACACTCACACTCATTTGAGATACTTTAAAGTAGACCAAGGTTTCCTGTGAATAAGACCAAAAAATATTTTTTATTTTTTCTAATGTGAATAATTTGTTACATAAACAAAGAATATAAAAATAATACATAGTGTAGATAATTTTTAATTTCAAAAATAAGACATTAAAACATTTTTGAAAATTGTATGCATTAAGTATTTCATGTGTTGATGAGAACTACTTGCATAGAGAACACACATTTTTCATGTTTGAAATAATTAAGTTGATTTGAGGAAATATTTTCTTTGTAAATTCCAGAAGAATACAACATGCAGTGTGATGAAGAATCTTTTATTGTTTTTTCTCTTATTATATAATGAGATTACATTGAAGTGATATCTACTGATCATTCATAATAGTATTATGAGTTATCTTTTATAAAGGGTTTTTTATTATATTGAGTGTTAGTTAAAGACTTTTAGGTTAGGTGAGAGTGTTAAGATATAGTTTATCTTAATAGCTTGAAGGGGAAGATCAATTTTTTCTTACCATGGAAGCTTGAATTTTTTTTCAACTTTCACATTTTTTAGGTGTTTTGTTTATGAGCGCTAGTGGAATTCCATTAAAAATAACACTGGTGAGATACTAGTATAAAATAAATTGGTGGGATACCAATTGAATTTGGGAAGACATTCATACCTACCAACCATGGTTTTAGGATGATACTTGAATAAACCACTCGTAATTGGTGATTTATTTCCAGTTTATAATCTATGAATCAGATCATTCTAAACACAACATGAACGTAGTCACCAACCTTTGGGGAGAACATTTTGAAAATGTTGTGTTTTGTGATTCATTTACTTTATGCCGTGCATGTGGTATAATTTTGATTATAAATAGTGAAGATCTATTTACTCTAACAAGGCCAAAGGATTAAATTTAGAAGGAAGTTAAACATAAATAACATAAAATTGGTAAAACAAGTGAAAACAGATTCACCCCCTTCTTAGTGTACATCCATGATTTATATTGATATTCAATTTTTATTGGAGATAAGGTTCCACCTAAGAGTTAATATAACTTATTATACATTATTTCTATTTTAGATATATATGAATTGAATATCTGAATTCAATAAAGTAATAGATAATCATCATATAGGAAATTTATTTCCTATATTTTTCAGTTCCAATAAAGAAGTTTCTAAAAAAACCATAAAGAAAAGTTAAAAGATATAAGAAAGAAATATGAGGATGAATCCAATGAAGAAATAGGGTACAATATTAATTAATGTACTCGGTGTGGAAGTCTATCACTACCCACTATTAAATTAGTTAATAATGATCCTTTCGATGAATCTATATCAAGTAGTGGTGAATAAGTGTTCATTAAATCACTTAGTGAGTTTTATTCATAAATAAAATTATAATTGAAGAAATTTCCTACTAAGGATGTCAAATAAATATTTTACTTTATCCAAGGACTATATGATAAAAAGTTACATCTTGAATTGGATGTTCTAGATATGGTGAAATCATTTGAAAATAAGTTTAAAAGATGAAATCCCCTCACCCAACTTATTGAATATATAGAAGAAAATATATCACTTTGCAATGAACATTTATACTATGTTTAAGAATAATTATAATGAAATGTATTTGAGAAGAAATTAACTGAGAAGGTTTTTACTGAGATGATTCAAACACCTGATGAATATCACAAATCAACCATGGATATTGGAAACTCTTAGCTGGAAATAAATAAAAAGGATTATACAATCGTCCCAGTTAAAAAATTAAAAGATTATTCTATATTGAATTGAAATTAATGATTAAAATTGGTTAAAGATAAAATAAAAAAGTACTATTTTATTGGAAGTATGTGACTATTAATGTTAATATAGAGATGATCTTTGTATTTTAGAAGCAACACATAACCACTATGAATGATAAATAATCTCAACAGGAGGTTATGAAAAGGATAATTAACATGTTGTATAATTCGATACTGGATGAAAATGAAATTAATGATTTTAATGTTCATAAAATGGTAAGGAAATGGAAAGACAAACTGAATGTTGTTGAGGATAAGAAAAATATCCGCAACATGAAGTGTCATGGAATGGAATTCTATATTGAAAAATTGATGGAAACATAATTAATGCCTTCCCAGATATAATTTGATGATATAGAGAATCCACATAAAGACCAAAAGATCCTTCAAATTCTGAAATTTCTTGTGTTGGAGGTAATGTTCCTAAATGTGGAGAGCAGTCAATCTCAATCCATAAAAAATGATACAAATTGAAAGACCACCAATAGTAAATATGAAATGATACTTTATTATAACTATAATCTTATAAGGGTAATTAATATCTTGAGATTATCTAATGATAAATATTTTTGAAATATCATTGAAACATGTACCCATTTTTCTAGATGTTGATTTGTAATAATACTGTTTCATCTATTAGTATAGGTTCCAAAAGTTATTCTGTTCAAAAATTGGAGAAAACGACAGACGATAAATCTATTATATCATTAATGGAGGATGTAAAGAAGACTATGAAATCATATTCCATACAAAGAGATTAGTTGAAAAAAAATATTCAAATGAAACAAGATGTCAAATTTATCCAAATTGTGGCATAAATGATGTGTTATATTCATGATGTGTTATAGTATATTTCGAATACTCGATATTCATTTTATGATATAAAGATAAGATAAAAAAACAATGGTAATGAAAAAAGAAGAAAAGTCTTACTTGTGGTAAAATCCAAATAAGAGAGTTGAAAAAAATGTAAAGTAAGTTACAACAATAAAGAATGATGAAAAAAATTCACACCGAAGAATTTTTTTTCTACTATAGAAGAAAAGTTCATATCATTGAAAATTGAGAAAAGGTCATAAAAAAGATAGTGGAATAATGGTAATGAATAAAAATAAATTAATCTCATAAATAAATAAAAGGTTTGATTTTGTGCATGAAAATGAAGATGAATATTCTAATTTCATCAGAGGTTCTCAAAAAAAGATAACCCAATGGTTTCTAGTGACTTGTGTGGAATTTTTATAATGTCAGGGAATATTGATGACAAATGTAGGACCTGGTTACTTGAAAAAATACAACTAATGAAGAAAAATGGAAATGCACAAGTTATTACTGTGAAAAAAATGCAATGATGAAAAATGATTCAATGCGTAAGAATAATTCTGAGCATATACCAAAAAAATTCTTAGTCAATTGGCCAGTGCATTGGGAATTGTATTAGAAGATTTTGGAAGAAAAATAGTGAAATTTAACTAATTTCCAATTTGAAAAAGACAATTACATCTAATATATATGTTGAATAAATCTTGAAGTCCATGATTCCCGTAAAATTATAACATTTATAATTTCAAACCAGGAGCTATAGAGACGAGTTTTCATAAAATTGGAGTAGAATTTAAAATAGTATATGGGTTAAAAAATAAGTCTCATCCATGTTTCTCTAACTAAAAATCATTGAAGAAACACCTTATTCCCATATATATCTAGTATTTGTTACATCCATGTAGGGAGTTTAAGGTGAGTCATACATTCAATTGTATTCCTGATGATACGTGTGCTGCAAAAACATTATAGAACATCCAAAAATTTATCCATCCTGGAAGATAATTATTTTAATTTGTTTTAAAAAATAATTTTTAGTTCTGTCATAATGAAATAAAATCATGATGAATAATATGGACGAATCCCATCCCTCTAGGGGAAAAAATGTTGATCAATGACCATATTTTGTTTTCCCAACACGTATCTTTGTAAATTTAATGTTCTGGAAATGGATTTATCCAATGTTTTCTAATTTTTTAATTTGAAGCTTTTCATTTAAGAGGTATGTTCACCTATCACTATATGATAAATAATTATTAATATAAAGGATTGAAGTTAAAAATTTGAAGAAAAATTAAAATTGATTAAAGATGAGGGATAACATTCTGGTAGTTGAATGCTTCTAACATGTTATTTCAATATGAATTTAGTGTATTAGTTTAATATCTTTTGATCATCCTCTGAAATAATGTTTTAGTGTTGGAATCACATTCTAAAATATTTATTTAATTTTTTTGACATAATTGACCACTCTTTCTTCCTAAACCGCGTTATCCAACATAAACTTTAATCTAATTAGTTAACTAATCATTTATTTTAGAATGGTGATTATTTTCTTTTATTTCAAGAAGATAAATTGTAATTTCTCTTAAGTGGAATATATTATAAAATGAGAAGTTTTATTGAGAGACTAAGAACTGTTCATTTGTCATAGAAATAAATGATTTGAATTATTTCACATGACTATATCATTTGTTTTATTGTCACGAGAGAGAGAAGAAAACATTGAATTGGGAAGTGAAGTTGTTATTGACAATAAATCTAATGTGATATATTGAAGAAAAGAAATTGAATAAGGTAATAAATTTGTTGTATTTATTGTCACTGTAATTTTTTCATGGATATTAAATGGGATAATGAGTGAATTATTGATTTATTCCATTGATTTATTCTAGATAATGTATAATTATTCATAACTATGTTCTAATGGTTGTTTTTATTGGAAGTGTTTCTTTAAATAAAAGAACATAAATTATAGAAATTGAATATCTATTTTTAATGTTCAAAACATGTAACAAATTTTATTAGAATAGTGAAATATATTTACCCCCTTGGAATTTATTATTTGATATGTAAAAAAATAAATAGGGGTCAATAAATACCATGAAAAATAAATATTTTTATGATGAATATTTTGAGAAGAGCCATGAATTGTGTTGAAAAGAATGATTTTTATATTGGGATTACATTTATATTTGATTCAATAAAAACTATATGAACTTCCAATCAGTATATAATGGGATCAATGCATGCTGCTTTTCGGTGGGAACTAGGATCTACCAGTATATATCTAACCATCTAAGTAGCTTATTAAAAGCATTGTGCACCCAACATTGGTGTAATGTGAAAGTGGTGAGCTTCTTTGAGAGGAATAATGGCATAGGAGTAGAATGATTGGACCAGGTTGTGCCAGTGGATATTCAGAGTACACTATTCATTCAATTATGATGAATGATGGGAATGCATTGTTTAATAATGGAGAACCCATACAAATGAAGAATTAAAAAGGAAATCAATTATAGAAACATTTTTCATCATATTTTCATGATATTAATTAAATAATTTTTGTCTAATATAATCATTTAGATCCCTTAGATCATTGTTGTGGTTTCTTCTTACCTCGAGATCATCTGAGAAAAGATTTTTCTTGTTTCCCATCCTGAAATGAAGTCTGGTAGATAAATATAAATCTTCCATTCACCATTTTATTGTATAGATAATTTTTACATGATTGATATATCATGAAACATAATTTACATGTTTAAGTAAATGTCAAATAGAAGGAAAAAAAATATGTAGTTGACTTATTTATTAAAAATATGGTGATTTCTGTTATCTTGTGATCTGGGGAAGTGAGAATATGAAAGATTATATAGGTGAAATGAGTTTTTATCCATGATTTTTATAGCACAGATTTGGTGGTGTTTTACTATGAATACCTTCATATGTTGTTATTTTTATAATTGATCCCATTTTATATTTGAGATAAATTTTTGGGACACAAAAGACTTGGATGTTCTCTGAATTTGAAAAGAGTGTTATATGAATTTAGGTTGAGCTTGTACATTTAAATTGGCATAACATGTTTTTGATTATGTGATCCAGTGTGAAATCTACAATATTTTTTGTGAAGTACTAGGAACCACTTACCCTATGATCTGAAGAAGATATGCCACAATACTATGTATACATACACAATGATTATTTCAATAATGAATATCTAGAAGACACTCTTTCACATAGTACATGAGGTTTCAAATTTGAGTTGTGAAAATTATAAATGGTATCATTCATTTAGTGTAAATGAACAATAGGGTATCACATGAATAATTTTTTTGAAGAACAAAAAGGATAATCATGTTCAGTATTTCTTCTATGAAAAATATATTGAATTAAAGTAATGAATTTCATGCATAAAACATGATATGCATCCATGGTTTGTAGAACATGCATGTTAAATGTGATGATATTCATGCATGAAAAAAGTAAAATGTGATGGCATGTGAGACTTTGTGAGTTCATGTTGGGTTTGTGAGACTCATGTGAAAATGAATTATTGTCACACCCATTTCATTTTATGCAAGGTAGACTATAGTATCCCTTAAATAATTCCATGAAATATATTTAGTTTTCATGAAGGTTTAGCATTGTTTACATTCACAATGAATAGAAAAATAATACATAGTTTTGTGCATTTCTTATTTTACAAATAAGACATAAAAATATAATCTATAATTATATACATTAAGTATTTATATGGGATGATGATAACTACATGAATAAAGAACACACAATTTTCATGTGTGTAATAATTCAGTAGAGATAAAGTAATATTTTTTTATAAAAACATAGAAGGACAAAACATATTGTGTTTTGAAGGATCTACATTTTTTTATTCAATAATTATAATGAGTTCAATTGGAATTGATATATTCTACTCATTTAGAATAGTAAATTGAGTTAACCTATATAAATTGTTATTGGTTACATTAACTAGTAGTCTAAGAGAGTTGTTTATAGTGAGAAATTATAGAATCAATTTTTCATATAATCTCGAAGAAGAATATTTTTTTGTATTATAGCTGATGATTTAATATTTTTTTACCTTTCTCAGTGTGTTAATTGTTGTGTTCGTAAACACTGGTGGAATTCCAATATAATTAAAACTAGTGGGATACCATAATAAAGAACACTAATGGGGTACCCATAAAATTTGGAAAGAGGTTCATACATTCCCACCATCGTTTCAAGATGATATCTGGCTAAACCACTTATAATTGGTTATTAATTTCTTGTGGAGATTCTATGAATCAGACCATCCAGAACATAGTATGGATGTAGTCGCCCTCATGGGGGGAACCCAGAAAAAATATTGTGTGATTTCTATAACTGAAATTCTAAATTTTATGTGGCATAATTGTGTTTGTAAGTAGGGAAGATCTATTCACTTTAATAGGTGAAGAGGTTATAATTTGAAAAGAATGTAAAAGTGAATAAAAGTCAATTGGTAAAACTTATGTTCATTGATTTACCCTCCTTCCCAGTGTACATGCATGATCCATTAAGAACTTCAGTAATGGGGATATACCATCGACTTATTGAGGTATAATTGTTTTAGATTCAACACATTGTAGTTCTTTATTAGATATAAGGGCCTCATATACTTTTATATATATTATCGATGTGTGAATGTTTTGGTTCTGGTGGGTGAATATTTGTGTGGGGTTGTGACCATTGACGCACTATTAGGATAATGAGTAGAATGTATTAGACAATGTAATTAGTGTTCCATAATGTTTTGTAGTTACTATCTATTTTGGGATGATTTGAACTTGATATGTCTGGTTTTATCGTAATAATATGAATGGACTAGTTAGTCACACATGAGTTACACATATATTATTATCATAGGATAGTGAGCTTCACAACCCTTTAGGGAGACTCTTATGTCCATCATGGGAATGGAATATTTTGGTAGTTCATGCATGGAATGTTCTTCCACAACTGGGTGAGCTCAGAGCCTATGTTGTTATTCATTTGATGGATGATTAGGGATTGGATAATAATGTATTTCCTTATGTGGTGGAAAAATTTGGGGATGTGATTTCAGAGGTATTCTTAGGGATTCCACCTAATAGAGTGGTTGGGGTCAACATTGAGATGTTTCATTGAGCTTCTTTGGTTTACATTCTGCAGTATAGAATTTAACTAATTGATATTCAAGTTCTTAATGCTACGTTGGAGTAGTTGTAGAATAAAGGATTAATCGATCTAAGAATGTCACCGTTGTGTTCTATTGTTGTTTTCTATGAAGTATGATGGAACATTTAACAAGTTTTTCATCTATTGGAAATTGACATAGATAACTTTTAAGAACTGAAATCCTCTTCCATACATCAAACATATTTTTTCCTAGTTGAATGGTGATTCCAGGTTCTCCAAAATTGACCTGAGGTCACGTTATCATCATCTTACCACTGCCCTTTTTCTTTTGATTTTATAAAATATATCACTTTGAGGAAAAGTGAGAATCAAGAAATATGAAATCCCATGATAAGAGGCCATTGGATGGATGGGAAAAGAACCTTATCCAGGATTAAACACACCCAAAAACACCAAAACCAACCCCAGACAATAGAAAGAAAAATATAGTCTGACCAAGGAGGGTTGACCCGCCCAGAACCAACTAAATGTAGCATGTACAAAATAGGTATGGTTTATATGAATTCATCATTACTAATTTTGCATCGATGAACATTCATACTTTGTTTATGGACATGATTAACTAAATCTTTAACATGCACCTTAGTTAGTTTGGGGTTGTTTTCATAGATGACAATATGGTGTGCTCCCATAGTCCTAATGATCAGGGCCCAAATATTGACATCATATGGAATAAAGAAAAATAGGAATGGTTATATTCCAATATATCTATGTTTTATTTCTTGATCAACAAGGTATATTTATTATGTCGCATCATCTCAAGGAAATGTGTGACCATAGATCTATATAAGGTTCATGCAGTTTCATCTTGAGAGTATCCCGATAATTTTTTTCATATCCAAAGCTTTTTTGGGTCCATAAGACTATTATCAAAGGTTCATAATAGAATTTTCTAACTTGGAGTTTATTCATTTAGGCTTTATCAATATGTTTATAAGGTATGAGTGTTTAGTATCATGTGGTAATTATTTTTGGGATCGGAGGAAATTTTTTACCACTTCACCAATCATGATCTTTTTTTATCAGAGTTAGCAGTATATCTTGTTTTGTGATGAATTATATTTTGTACTTGGGTTAGTGGTGATTTATAGAGATCATATCATGCTTTAGGGTTCACATATGGTGAGCCCCATGAATGGTAATATCCTATAAATAATCTAAAAATACTCATATTGGTTTATTAATTAAAATACATGAATCGTAATATTTTGTGTGATAAGTTTATTATTTATACCAACCACAAAATCCGTAAGTATATATTTTCCAAAAAATGATTTTAATCGTCATCATTGAATATTGGTTGAGTAATTACAAAATTTTGACATTAATATGGATTATATTTCCAGAAAAGAAACTATGTTATAGATTCTTTGAGAAGAAATGTGCCTACTTAAGAAGTTTGGGAGTCTAGTTTCATGTGGAAAAAGATATATTAGGTTACAGAGATTCATATAGGTGTTCAAGAGGACTATGAGGGGATGAAACAAATTTCATTATTATTTGTCCCTCCATTCTCAATTTGGTAAATTAGAGACCACATTAGGATTCAATATACATAGTATTGATGGTAAATTCTGATGACAAGGATCCACCTTCCAAATGGACTATTGATGATCCTAAAATTATTCAGATTCATGGTTGTGTCATTGTTCCTACTTATATGTGAGTGTTGATAATGTGTGAGTTCCATTCCCTGATGTTGGTGGTACACCCTCTTTTGACCAAAATGAACATTGATTTTCATTTATAGTATTTCTGGTAAGGAATGAAATAGATAATGGTAGGTTTCATGGGATGATGCTACATAGGTCAGTAGGCTAAGGTTAAGCCTCAATAACTGGGTGGTTTTTTACAATTGTTTCCTATTCCATAATGTATGTGGGATAATGTTACCATGGTTTTTTAGTTTTCATCATAAGGATTATTTAGAATAATGATGGAACATGGGTTATTTGGGATCGGTGGACCATGATAGCTCACATTTCTATAATTTGAGATATATTCACTATTGACCATCTTGGTGACTTTTATGTATTGTAGGTAGTGCATTTACATGGAGTACGACGTAATATTTTTTAATATCATTATCAAAATTTAAAATCATTATTAAATAAATTTTTACCAATGTCGTTGGGTACTTAGGTATTTTTATGTATTTATTTTCTCCCGTAGAATGATGGAAATCAGGACACACTATTCTGGTCGTATAGGATATGCAGTGAGATGTTTTTAGACTTTAGTGGATCTTGGGAGAAACATTTAGTGTTCCATGAGTTCACATGTAACTATTTATATCAATAAACTATTAAAATGTAACCATGTTACGATCTCTATTGTAGGCCATATAGATCTCACTTATGTTAGATGGAGGTAGGTTAATCACAGATTTTGGGAACAAGTCTCATGTAGAAGATATCATATTAGATTCAGTTGATTATTAAATGTATAACTACTTAATAGAGTAGGTTGAAGCTTTATTCTTCTCAATGTCATCATCCTCTATAGTTTTTAGGGGGTGACCTTGTGTTCCTTATAGTCTCTCCAATATTAAGACACCATGAGATTCATAAACAAGGAATGTTAGCAACTAGGTGTGTGGGGTTGTCTGATATTATGGGGAGGATTAGATAGGTGGAATATATATTGAATCTTACACAACAGTATAGTGTAATTTATGATGATTTTAATGATTCATTGTTTTAAAAGTATCACCCAGAACCTTCTCATATTATTGATTTGGATGACGTAGTTATCGAGAATAATGAATCATTTGATGAGCGTCTGGTACATATTGGGGATCGTAGTAAGAATGTTTTATAGGTTAGGACCATGCCACTTGTCAGAGTGTTTTGGCATCATGGTAATGTTCATGAGGAAAAATGAAAGTGGTATGTGGATATTTGGGCATAGTAGAATGATGTTTTTACATTTTAAGGTTATAAATACATGGGAGGGAAGCTGAAGGACGAATTTTTATAAGGTGGAGAGATTATATGATCCAATCATTTTGACTAGGAACATCATTTACTTAAATTCTGGTTTAACTCTCTTTAAAATGATTAGTTAAATTTTTCCCAAGTATATTAGTGGACTCAATGTTGTTCAATGGGGTTGAGACAGATAAATGGAGGATAAGAGTCTATGTTGTGATGGGAACATGGATGGTGAATAGTTAGTAATAAACATGCACCTTAACCCTGCAACCTATTGGGGTAGGTTGCACGGTTGTCAAACCTTGCAAGGGGAACCCAAAAACCATGTGGTTTTGGAAACATATGAAGTCATAGCCTCTACTAAAGTTTAAAAATTATATGGGATCTTTAGGAGATAGTGTGACCCAAACCTTTTCCTAGAAAATGGGTGGTGCATTGTTGGTTCATGGTTTGGACAACTATGTGTCTAACCCATTAATATTATTAAAAGAGAAAATTCTCAATTTTACCATCTCTCTTTAAGTATTATTACCCAATTATTATATTACATAAATCTATAATAGCTTCAGTGATGAAATAAAATCCCACCTTTCAACCAAGGATCATTATCCCTAGATTTTGAGTTTTTTTATGTGCTATAGGGAGTGAATCAAGTCTTAAGGTGAGTCTATCTTTCCTCTTTTAGTTATTTTATGGAATACAACTCATATAATTGATCTTATCCTTCCTAGTCCACAAATTAATTGATTTATATAATATTCAATGTTTTTTGTTTGAAGGTTGTTTTAGTTTGAATCAAGGACTTTGTTTATGTGAACTTTCATCATTGAAGATGAGGTAGGTGGTCTAAAATTTATATGGTATATGCATATTTTTTATTCCTATGTATATAGTTTTTTATAGTTATGTTGTGTATTTGAACCACTAATATGAAATGATAAAAAGGGTGTGTAAATAGATTGATGAAACCATCACGGTCTATGTTGGATCCATTGATGATGATTAGATAGAGCCAAATGGCCTAACGATAGGGTTTAACGCTCCTTTTTTACATGGAAATTGAGTCTTTATTTGATGAAATGATTTTTTATGTGATTAACGAAATTTTAATAGTGTTTATAATGCTAATGTGGAAAACAGGGTTGTTTGGATTAACATATAGAAGATAAATGAAATGAAAAATATGAATGGGTAATTGTGATAAGAGGTTAAAGAGTAATTTCTACATGGTTAAATGGAATGAATGGGGAGAAAAATGATTTTGATTATTCTTAAATGTTGAAATGGTTTAGATATGAAACTACATAATGTTTTTAATATAATTAACCTTGGTTATGTTATATGTTATAAGGTGGAACATTTTTATTATTTTTTATTAAAAAGGTCACTAATGATGAACCATAGATATATGATGATAAGTGGAATTTTTGGGACATCAGATAGGCGATCTTATTCCTTGGGTCTAGCAAGAATGATATAGATGTATTGTATAGTCTAATATATCTGAATGGTTCTCTGCTCTCTAATTTTATGGAATATAGATTTATACCTCGACCAATGCTCTATAGTACATTTTTAAACTGAGTTAGTAAACTAATAACTCTATGATATAACATGATTTAATACCATTTTATATAAGCCTGATGGGTAGAATGGACTGAAGGAGGTTTACTGTGTATGTGTATATCTTGAAACTATTAATGAAAATAGTTAATGTAAATAATTTAAAAATAATGTAACATGTTCAACTTTACATCTTTTCAATTATTTACTAGACTTCTTCATACACTATTTATGAAGGAATATTGTTGTAAACATCATTGGTGGTGACTTAATGAGTTGAACTCACACCCTACTTGGGATATTGTTGGTACCTGAGAAGACATCATGATTGTTTGACTAGTAAAGGTAAAGTTCCCTATAGAATATGGTTGATATTAGTTAATGTATGGATGCAGAAACAATACATTATACCGTGACATATTTCAAAAAAATTTAACATGCTTTATTTTTTATTCCTTGGGGAACATGACACAAGTGTCATTGAACATTTTACATTATTGGTTTGTGGGTAGTTCCCCCATTTGGAAATGTTCTTTGTGATGTTTTTTTATTTATTATAATTTCATGATTATATATATATATTGATTGATTTCTATTGTTGGATTACCCTAGTAAAAAGTGTATAGTCACATCACACGTTCCATTAGAGCCTCACTGTTAGTTGGTAGTCACTAGCATTTGGGAGGCACACATGAGGTCTTGTGGAAAACTGGCTCGGGGAACCAGTTAATGTGTAACCTGATCCAAGACATAAAAAGAATTATATGATATGTATCTTCAAAATCCATGAATATAGGAAAATTAAATACATTAGTAATTAATGAAACCATATTAAATATATCATGGTTTACATTAAGAATGATGTATCGAGAAATTAAATTTGAGAAAAATAACACCTTACCTTATTTCTATGCTTACATAAATGCAAACTCATATCCTATATATAAAAAATATCTTAATCACTAATTTTAGAAATTTTTAGATTATGTAAAATTTTCTTAACATCTATTATAATTATTCTATATATTTTAATTAGTTATTTATTATATATATTTGATTTCATGTCTGGGTAATATATATCTTTTCCATCTCGTTTTATAATTGTGTATTTGTTTTTAATCACTCTTCAAAAGATTATCCTTCCCTGTCAATTAATGTTTCTATAATATATTACCCAGAATATGAGATCATCAATGATAATTTCTTAGTGATTTTCAACATATAAAGGGGGTTTTCTTAATTAATGAGTTAAATATTGGCATATATTGTCCAAACCAAAAAATTCCGTTGATAAATATTTTTATTATATTATTCATGTAATTTAGTTTTTGTATTCATCTATGATATTATTTTATTTTATTGTTCATGTAATTTTTTAAACCGACCCAAATAAAAATATACAATGATTATTTATGATTATGGGGATATTTAGTTGCAACATCATTACAAAAGTAGCTTAATAAAAACATTTAGTGTTTATTAAGGTGATATATAAAAAATTATAAATGATTTAAAATAATAGGTAATGGGTATGTATATATTTTATAATTTGAATTAAATATTTTCCACTTATTTTTTGAAACATCGGATGTAACGATAATAGTTTATCGATAATTTAATAAATTGGTTCTCCAAGTTCCCATATGAACTCATTTATTATATTATAAAATTTATATCAATCCTTTAAATAAAATCTTTTTAATATACAAGTATGTTTGTGATTAAAATTAAAATGGAAATCACATATACAATGGAGGTGGTAGCCAAAATGTATACATAGCTTACAATTTTGTTTTCCAAAGAGTGATAGAAATGAATAATATGTTTTATTATTTGATAATATAAAACATGTTGTAAGAATCATACTTATTTATTAAATTAAAAATTATTATCTATCTTGATGTTTGTTAAGAAAAAAACTCTCATTTTGTAGAGGTGGTGGGAAGCACTCATAGAAATGTAATCTTTACATTTCATAGGGAAAAAAAGGAAAGGTTGGATAAATATTATACCATCATTATAATAACATAATATTAAAATAAGTATAATTATGTTATCATTTAGAGATAGTGAGAAATTTTTTAAATGGATGAAATTGCTATAAGTTAAATGAAAAGTAGAAGAAGCAGTATTAATTCTATAACTCATTTCTTGGGTTACCTTCAAATAATAAGGGAGGTTAATCCTTTTATGGATGGTCTTTTGAGTAGAAATAAGCATCCTTTTTTGGGATAAGAGTTTTTAAGAGAGGTTTAGGTAGATTTTTTATTCTAAAAAAGTGGTTGAGGTGTGAGGGGAGGTGAGGAGATGGTTCCCCTTTTATATGTTAAAAGGGGTGACATTTTTGTGAATACTGAAAAATTTTCAAAAATTTAAAGTTGCACTCATGGAAAATGGTGTTAAAAGTAATAAATATTAGACATGAGAATATATAAGGTAGATACACCCTTAAAACAATATATTAAAACATGTTTTAAAAAATTATGGCCCTTACCCTCTTAGGTTACTCATTTTTACCATTTCGATTTCAGCCATGGTAATTTTTTTTTACCTTGGTAATTTATCCATTATGTCAAAAAATGGTCTATACTGTATATAATAGGAAATTCTAGGGTGTGAACCCTTTTTATATCATGTATAATTTTACAAATATCATTGAAATTAATTATTTGTAATCAAAAAATCAATTTTACAACTACATTTATATTAAAATATTTAATTATTTTTATATATATCTCATATTATGATTTAATAATATTATATTATTATTTATACATATTTAATTTATACTTAAAATATTTTAAAATCATATTTTAATTTTACTGTGAGTTATAAGATTTTATAAATTTACATTGTAATAATTAACGACTTTTGTATAACTATTTTTAGATGACAAATGATCGTATTTGAATTGACCATATTTAGAATTACCATATTTCTAATAACTATATCTATAATGGTAATTTTTCATTAAAATAAATATTATTACTAAATCATTCATTCATTCCACCACAATCTATTAAGATGGAGTTCTAATTTTATATTATAGATCCTACATAGTGCTTTGTCCTTTCTTATTATTCTTCATCGTTATAGGATTTGTTTAGATAATAGTTTTCCCCTTGGTTAAAAATGATGGATGAGATTTACTATTCATGGTTATTTGATTCATTTCAATCTATTTCCCCTATTTATTTATGAACAATTTATGGATGTACTTATTTAATAGAGACTAATAATATATGACGTGCAGTACTTAGTTTTAAGTGATTTTATCTTTATTTTTCACTTATGAATGAGCAATGTGCATTTAATTTTTCTTGTATCATAATTGGCACATTTTCTATTCATGTTTGAATCATTTTGATAGAATATATAATAAATTTTAAAATTATATAAAATTATTATTATTATTATTATTATTATTATTATGTCTAAAAAATTAGGCAATTATTTTCTCTTCCTTTGATTTTAAACTATGACATGGAAATCTTAATTTCCCCCAACTAATAAAAATAGCTATGTAAATCTAAATTATATATAAAAATTAGGATGTAATTTATATGGAGATATAAAATATTAAAACATGGGAAACCTATCACTTTACTCCGGACAATATGACCCCTAATGATGAGTTTATCTCCAACACTTTAGGCTAAGAGAATAACTTTAATTGGTATCAATACCTACAATATATAGTTTCTAGAGGGTGTTTTTTATAATCCATTAATTGATAGAATATAATATGTTAATATGAAATGTGTTTTCCTACATCAAAAAAATTTCCCTCTAACTGGAGATACCAATGAATCATAAAAAACAAAATTAATTTATCTAAAATAATGAGAGTTATATTTCAACAAGAAACATTCCAATAATCGTCAACTATTAATATAATATTTCTTTCTATAGATGATGTATTTTAAAGACAAGTAATTAGGGTGGTGATTTTATGAACATTGATAACATCTTAGATAGACTGTATTTCCAATAATAAAATTCATATATGACATCTACAACTCTAGATAGGATGGTATGTGCATCTTAAAATTTAATATCCACATTATGATTGGTTCTTTCTAAAGTTTTACATTGTTATATTTTTCCTAGAGGTTGGTGATTCTCATCATGTTGTTTTGTCCTTATATTACTGAATTGACTTTGGAAATACCTAAATTACCTATACATAAGTCAATGAATTATTAACCATACATTAGGATGAACTATATTTATTTCTATCATGATGACCAAAATATTCATTTTACTATGATATTTTGAGGACCAATGAACCCATATTCTATATGAATATAATCTTCCCATCAGTTTGAGGTGATTACCTCTTGATTAATACAATATTTTTGAAACTAAGGAAATTTAACATTCATTCTATCATTATCTTCATCACATGATATTTCATTAGACACCTTATTTCTCTTATTTGATGTATTTGGTACATCGATGATGTTCACATTGGTATTTATATTTATTAATGGATATTAATTCATAATTACATGGTTATCACTCATATAATTCTGATGGTTTATTAAATTGAGTTATTTTCTCTATTTTCCCTCACACCCATGGTTCATTCTTTTTCCAAAAATTACAAAAACCAAAACGGTATACATTGGTTAAAAAATATTAACTATATAGGGGAATTATCATAATCAAAAATTAATTTCAAAATTAAAATAAAATGTTCTTTTATATTATGATGTTCTCATATAAGTCATTTAGTTTAAAATATATCAATATTAGTTTATCCAAGCATACTTTGTGTTTCATTATCATATAATTCCCCCCCTAATCTATTAATGTGAACTGGAAATCAGTTCTTCATAGTGCTTTTTAATGATAAATTGATCAATAAAATCATATCCCCTAAGAGTGTCTATATATGTGTATATTTATATTTCCGCTCATCATGAAATTGAGTTGATGATGATATCAATGCACAACCAACCCTTTTTTGGGAGGTTACCCTTAGGTTTATCTATGCCATAGTGGCATTCATATTCCAGTATCTAGATGGTGATGTTTTATTTGGAAAATGACGTACTCAATACTTTACCAATAATTTAGGATATCATCCTATAATTATTCTCTTATCTTGGGGTTTCACTGAGGTTCTCTAACCCTAAAACAAAATGTAACAACACTGATAAAAAAATTACTATACTATTTGTTGAAAACAACTATAGAGACCTGTGATAGAGTGGCCTTTATCATAAAACATTTCCAAAAGGTAAACATTATATATTTTAAATAATCCCACAATCCAAAGAAATAATGGTTTTTCTTTTTTGAGGAATAACTATATAAGAAATTTATTTTACTAAAAATTGAAAATTTATCCATTATTGAGCCAAAATAAACTCCCTCTTATAATTTTTACACATTATCATAATCATAAATGTGGGAAATCGAAACATAAAAAAGTGTGAGCTATGATACCTGCTAAGGGTAAACAAATGAGATAATAATGAAATATCATAACAAAACAAAATATAAGAACATGGTAATAATCATGAAAAATGGGAAAATTTATACCCAAAAAAGAATAGATCATAAATTATAGAATATTACTTGTAATAACATTTGACATGAATCATAAGATTACAGAAACATTTGTTAACATATATGTCCCATTAGAGCATAACAAAGTCATGATATAAAGTATAAAACTATGGAACATATTTTATCATTTTCAAAATCTTTATTATCGTGAACACTACTTTATTGAGTCACCTAATTATTTTCCATGATTATAATAAACTAAAATGTACTCTAAAATACTTAAAAAATGATATATAATCATTAAAACAATTCATTGGATGAAATTTTATGATCTCTCCCATCATCTTCCATACTTATGATTTCCATTTTAAATCAGTCACATATTATACCATAATGAACCCATGGGAATTAAATGGGTTTTATTAAAAAAAATATATCCCATAGAGAAAAATGAGTTTCATAAGGATTCACATTGGGAAATATTTAATAATTCCATAAATAATCATTACAAGGCAACCCCGTGAAAATAAATGGGAATCTAATGACATCAAGTAACGTTCTAGGTAAATATCATTTAATCAATAGAATAAATAATATGGTATTTAAACCGTATAATTGAATGATATATGGTTTAATTACTAATTTCTCAAATTATTTGATTTATGGAATCTTAGTGAACACTCCCCAATTGAATGAATTTGAAATATGGAATCCATAGAGGAAGAAATCGGATAAAAAGTTATGATCATACATGTTAGATGAATAGTAAAGAAAAAGGTATTGATTGATTATTCCTCCAATAGTGAAGGGGATTAAATAGATTGTCCTAATAAATAATGTGAATGTTTACATTATAATAATATCCTTGATGAATAATAATTTATATCAAGGGATATATGTTTTTATTGAAACCATTTATAGGAGCATCTGGAAAACTATCCTTGGAATTAAGAAAAATATATGATCATTTTTATGAAAATTTCGATGTGCATATTTTAAAATTAAAGAAGATTAATATTTTCTCATTGAAAAGAATTAAATATTAGAAAGTAATTACTACAAAAATTATTATTATTTTATAAATTATTGTTCACACAGAAAACTATAAAAAGAAATTCTTATTAAAATTTTATGAAACAGTCCCATATGAAAACATATAAAATATACTTAAAACTATTTGATGATGATAAGGTAGTTTAAAATGGATGCAAAAAAAAATTGAGTTATTGATAAAGAAACATTCAAATACAGCAACTAAATTATGAAATTTCATAAGGGATGTTTCAGCCTAAAAAGAAGAGACGATGTCGGTTTCACTTTTAAGAAAGACTTTGGGTAAATTTTCAAAAAATGTGAAATTAAATATTGAAAGAAAATATAAAAAAAAATTAATATACAATGGAAATTAAGATTGGTTTCATATTGAATAAAAATTATCGTGATGGATTATCTTTAAAAATTAATCATTATGTTAAAATAATATTAGCAACAAAATGCTTATGGTTTGAGAAACATTTTGACCAAAACCACTTACAAGTTGGGTATCATTTTAATCAATGTCAATTTAGGAAAATTAAATAACATGAGTCTAAAAACCCATATATATTGGTAAAATAAATTCATAATAGTTTAATTAAACAATATGTATGTACCATGGTGTTTACTAAAAAATATGTGGAAAGAAATAAAATTTGAGACAAAGAACACCATAGCTTGTTTCCATGCTTTGTTGAATGCAATCTAGGATCCAATATAAAAACCTAAATATTATAACAAACAACTTCATCAAATTATATATATATATATATATATTAATTAATAATATTAATTTATAATTATTCTCTTCACTAATATTAGGTAGTTGTTACCTCTTTTTGATTCAATGTGTGGGTAATCGCGATCCATTTGAATTAGTTTCATAATAGTGTAGTGGTTATTCATTCTTCTACAAAGTTTCATTGTTAAATTCTAATTAAATTCATTATATAATATTATAAATAATTATTTAATAAGTTTGAATATAAATTCTTATATACTTTAGTCTTTATCATAGAAGATGAAATCAATAGTGAACATATTTAAGGGATTTCTAACCTTCTAGATTTGTTTTCCTAATTAATGAGTTAAATATTAATGTATCATTTACATAAGAAAAAAATTATTATTTACATAATCATACCATGTTACACCACTAATTATTGTTTCAGCTTTATTCATCATATAATTATATATCTTTGTTCATGTATGTTTTCAAACTAATCCCAATATGAACATACCCATATTACTGATACTAATTTGGATAATTAGTTAATATATGTTTAAAAATAGCATAATGAAATATTTTGGAGCTTATTAGTGTGAATTATTATATTTACAAATTATTTAGAGGAATAATTACTAGATATAAAATTATTATATAATTCGGATTAAGGATTTTCCTCGTAGTGTTCTATTTTTAAATATTGAATTAACAAAAATCCTATGTTGATCATATAGTTGATAGGTTCTAAAATTTCTAGAAATATTAAATTTATGATATCATAAAAAATTTATTTTTCCATTTAACCCATTATTATTACCATTAAATAGACGAAATTAAAAATAGAAATCAATTATCCCATAGAGGTGGTTTTCCACATGTACATATGATTCACATGTTTGTGATCCATAGAATGTGATAAATTCATAATATATTTTATACAAGGACCCATCCTTAAAAAATTACATAATTAGGAATTTAGATAAGAACAAAATTCATTTCAAATTGAGGATCTTTTCAAGTTTAAGGACTTAGTGAATTTGGACATCATACATTCATAACATTTCACATTAATACATAGTGGATACTATAAAAATGGTATTCATTTATTCCAAAATATAAAACGTTTCTAATAAAACATGATATCTTTGATAATTCTTCAAACATTTGACACTGCTTACTTATTTATATTATACATCATTTTAAACTAAGAAATTAATTTAAACACATGGTATGAGCACAAAAATATCAGAAAGGGATATAAAAAGAAGGAAAAAACATATTAGTCCATGAATACTTGTAACATATGAAATCATTTTCAGAATACATACTTTTCACCCATATATACTTAATTTGTGAAACATGATATTTCAACAAGATTACCCCAATAAATAGAAACATAAATAGAACCCTAAAGGTATCTTGGTGAATTACTTACATAAAATTGGAACCCTCTCGGCTACACTATAATTTTTAACCCTCACGACTACCTTTCAATTTGTCTAACCATCATAGTTACACATGGAGTAACCATACGATCGACCTCCAACTCACACATACCTGATGAATTGGATGGAGGTATAGGTCCCAACCTTAATAAAAAATAATTCCCAAAAATAATAATGTAATCATAAATCATGAATAAATTCATAAAAACATTTCTTTTGAATTTTGTAAAATAGAATTTTGAAAGAGAATCTTCTAAAAAAAGTCCCTTACAAATATCATATAATTGATGTGAGAAAACAATATAATGAAATAAATGTTTGTATAAACTGTATATAAACATAATTCATCATAATATAAACAAAAATTAAAATCACAAAAAATCATAGTACCATATAATTAATGAAGTGTAAGGTTAACCCAAATAAAGGAAATCGAGTTAAGAATTCCTTTACCTCAGGTTTATCTTTCTTCAAACTCATTTAATCCTATAGTAAAATGGTTAAAATAATGTTATTAATATATTAAATAAACATATTCAACATTATAATACCTTTTAATATCATTTCAGTACATCATTTCACCGATTAATTGTTAATATTTTGTTCCTTTCATTGATTTGGGTGTATTCTTTACATGAATTCCATGATCAGTTCGTGATAGATATTCTTGTCGATTGGAAGTGAAAATTAAGAATTGAAATGGAATGGTATTTAAATATTTATAGATTCATTAATTATTCCATTTATAATTTTTAATTCTTACATTAGTAAAATTCATATGTTAAAACAATATTGATATTTGTTTATGTCATTTTGGTGATTCTTCAATTGTAATGAACTCATTTTGTTATAAAAAACAATAACATATGTAAAAAATGATTCCATTACCTTATACAGGATATAAAAAATAAATTATAATATGTCTAAAACATAAAAATGGTTTCATGACCAGTATTTATGAAAGTAAAAGAAATTGAAATCACATCATCTAGGATGTTGGTAAATCGACACTACACGGACGGTGTTTTAATTTCTTTAATAAGTGGGGAAGGAGAAGAATTATAATGGAGAGTCTTCCATAAACATTATTAAATACATAATATTAAGATAATGGTTCATTAATTATTTTTGAATAAGGGGAGGTGGAGAAATAATAATAACATAAAAGAAAATGAAAATAAAAAACGTAAACAAAAGAGGATGTTTACCTCTTGATCTCTTCTCATTGAGAACTTTGGTTTTGGCCTTTTGGTGAGACCAACGGCCCTAGGACATATGAACGATACTTGGGAGAAGTATTTTGAAGAACCTAGGAGTGTCTCAAGTCTTGAGAGGTGTGGGAGGAGGATGGGAATGAGGGTGGTATTTATAGTGGAGGAGAGGAGGTATTTAACATTATTTTAATCATTATTATACTATTTTTCTGAAGACTTCAAATAGTACAAACTAATGTGACCCAAAATAGTAATATTGGCATTTTAGTTCAAATAAAATTGGATTAAATCACTTATTATGTCATAAATAGTGTACTAAATTGATAATTTTAATATATTTTATTTTACCATATTTCACTATTCATCAAAAATTCAAGAATTCGAGAAAAATACCAAAAATTCACCCTAACCATTTTTCAAAATGTAGAATTCAAAAATGAACTCCATTTTTTGAAAATAATTTTCTAAATATTATAAATTTAATTTTTATATAAAATCATAATTTATTCAAAAATAACAATTTGCAAACTATAACGCATTTTTAACACCTTGAAAAATTCAACTTGTAGACATTATCTTAAATCCTTATGGAAATAAATTAATAATACAATTTAATATTAATTAGGGTCATATTAATATTCCTATTAATATTCATAAGGGTATGTTACTATTCAAAAAAATCATGTTTGTTCCATTAGACTCCAAATAACTTATTGGACACAATTGCATATGACTGTTTCTCAAAATTGAAAACATAAAAGAGAAAAATTATGTATAAAGGAAAGTTATAAATATATAGTTAAAATAAATATTCATGCATTTAAATTTATTTTTTTAACCTTGGGGTGTTTTATTTTATCATTTAATAATATAAATAATGTTTTATCTATCATAATTATTCCAGAAATCAATATCAAGACCAACCATGGAAGGTTCTTGAGGAAAATAAAACATGACATTTTGTGGAGGAGGTAGTCAATTCATACAGAAATTTTATTTTTATTATCCTAGGAAAAAGGGATGGTTTGTAAATATTGATACATCATTATAGTAAAATAAATGTATAATAATTATACTAATGTTATAATTTTTAGATGTTTTAATGAATTTTTTAATGAAAAAATGAAAAAAAAAATAAAAAAAAAAGTGGAAGAAGAGCTTACAAAACAATACCCAATACTTGCATTGCCTCCTTGGAAAAGGGGGTTATACATATAAAGGATAGTCATTTTAAAATACTAAAAGTTAATAAATGTTTATAAGAGTGTTTATAAAGGGAATGGGTAGTGTTTATGCTGAAATAATTAGTTTTGGTGTTAAGGTAAGTAATGATAGGCGAGCCCATTTTATAATAGAGATAGATTAAATTTTTTAGAATACCTAAACTTATTTATTAATTGAATGTAAATATTAAGGAAAATGGAAAAATATTTTTAATAATAGGAAGAATAATTGATAATGCTGATAAAAACATCATACATTATATAAACAGATGTATCCTACTTGTTTGACCATTTACAAATTTGGTTACTCATTTTTACCATTTTAGTTTTCAGTATGGTAAATATTTTTTACCTAAGTAATTTATCCTTTTATACAAAAATGAACCAAAAGTTTCCATAGTTGAAATAAATTTTTATTGATTCTATTTTTAAAATAGTTTAAAATTACTTTTTAATATAATACATGTAAAAATTAGTAAAAGTAATTTCTGAAAAATATTACTTGAGTTTTAAAATTTTGATCACCGGTTTTAAAATAAAAATTAATATTTTCAAATTAATATTGTAAATTATAATATTATTACTTATTCAATTAAAATGTTTTTGAAATTTCTACATCTTACCTAGATACTAATAATAGCATAAACATTTCATTATTAATATATTTCACTATTCCCCTAAAAATAATTTTTTTATAAAAATGAAAAAATTCATGGTATGTTAATTTTTAATTCTAAAAAAATTAGTATCAAATAATTTTTATTAAGAAATCAAATTTTTTAGTTTTTTACAAAAAATGGAAATTAAAAATATAAAAATTCTTTTACAGGAAATGTTGTTTTTGAGTAGTAAGTGTTCTTAATATTATTTCATATAAATTTATAATTTTCAAGTATATTAATATTGTAAAACATATATAATAATATTTCCAAAGCTTTTAGTTTAATATATGAGGATAAAATATAAAATACATAGGGAAAATTACCTTTATACTACATACACTTTAACAAATACCATTAAAATCTATTAGTTATATTCTAAAATTTGATTTAACTAATCTATTGACATTAAAATATTTATTTTAACTTTAAATAAGCTTCATATCATAAATAAATAATTATCATATCAACAAACACAAGGAAAAAATAAAAACATTTTAATATATTTTTATATCATACTTTTATTTCAATGAATGTTATAATATTTTAAATTTACTTCTTAATTATACAGGACATTAGTATACCTATTGGATATATAACCAATGAGCATATACTCAATGAACTTATTTTAAATGCCTGTATTTTCAGTGACCATATTTTGTAATTACTATGTTTCAATCTTATATAATTTGATAAATCATTATTTCATTCCACTCTCACATCACAAGGAATAGTTCTTATTTCATATTATAGATTTACGATAATGATTTCTACTTTTATGGTGGTCTTCCTCCTTATAGGTTTGGTTTAGATATTGTTTTTCCCCGCATTTAGAGATGATGTTGGAAGTTTTATATCCATTATGATCTTATTCTCCTCTATATACTTTCCCATATTGAATTATACACCCTTAGTGAATGTTATTTATCCATAATGAGTAATTATCCATTTTGTGTAGTACTTGTTTTTATGTGCTCTTGTAGAAACATACCAATTATGAATGAATAAATTTAATTTATTTTGGTTTATATCCCCTAGGTCAAATTTTCTAATCATTTTTCAATCCTATGAAAATAATAGATTAAAATATTTAAAATTATAGACATAAATAATAATAATAACGTCAATAAAACACAAAAATAACAACAACCACAAAATACAACAAAACCCGCAATTATAATGGATAATAATTCCTAGGGTCTTACAGAACCAGTATAGGATAACATTCTTCTATACTTCTTGAAAGTGAAATCATTCTTTTGTATATCCCAATAAATACTTGAGCTACTTTATCACTATTATTTCCTTATAACTCCACGTATAGTGAGTAGGAAGTAACAATCAAATATTTAAATGTAATTTATTTTTTAGTATTATCTTCATCATCAATACTCATAATTAGATATTCATATTTCAATAAGGAACCAATGAGTACATCAATAAAATATTCATTAAAATTATTAATTTCACCAATGGAATCCTAATTAGAATTTTAATAATTTAGTAGAGATCTCAGTAATCATTCAACAAGAATAATATAATTTATTTATTCTATTAAGGAACTTATAAAATTTAACATTATAACAAATGAATGAAACATATTATTAAATTTTTTCAACTTCACCCATTATGAAATATTGATATTCATCTCTAAAAATTCATAGTTTATTTCTTATCAACTTATTTGTTCCATAATGTGTGACTTCTAAAATTCTCTAAATATAATTTGAAAATTATCAAGTTGATATGTTAATAAACACATTTCTTCCCGTCAAAAAATATAAAATATTCCTAGACTTTTAGTTTTAGATATAAATAATAGCATCATTACGGGTCAAGCCCTTTATATCCATTTTGGTAAATTTTAAGGCCTTTTTATAAGGTTATATAGATCCATGTAATACTTTATACTAGTTTTCTGATAACCATAGTTAGTAACATAAAAATGGTGGTTTATTTTGAATATAACCATCATTATAACTTTTCTATATAATCTTAAATTGACCATTTCAATTGATTGACAACTCTTGGATATGTGTAGAAACAAAAGATATGTAATAATAATTTGGTTATTATTATAAGTTCAATTTTTTATACCAATTTTTCCCTTGATATGAGGATGTAAATTTATAAATAGGGGTAACTTGAAAATTTAAAAAAATTAAATAATTTACCAAAATATAATTAAATTTATAAATGGAAAATTAAACATAAAAACACTTATTTTTATAGTAGTTTAGACTAATGTGATCATGTATCAACTGTAAAAAAATCATCATGAGAGTGTGGAACCGAATAAAAAGGTAGATGAAATTTTAAGTGTGAAAGCAATCCCATAAAAATGTCTTTTACAATGATGAAGTGATATCCCAATTCACCCATACATTCCTATATGCAGTCATATCCTGAATATTTGATTTCATTTTCTACATGAAATAACAACCTAAGAAATTTCTTTTCTCATCAATAAGAACAACCCAATAAATAACTTTTGATGGGGTGTATTACCAGAAAATGGGGTATCACTTCCATCATCAAAAGAATAAACAAAAATTTAAGTATATATAGGAAAATATACCACTATAGAAACAAGAAATATGATGAAAGTTTGAATACTATTACACCCTTAAATAAATTTATATGTGAAGGTTTGGATGATGAAATCTATAAAAATTATTTTAGTAGAGGTGTTTGAAAATGTGTCCATCTCTAAATCAGGTATTAAACCAATTTTTTCATACTAATGAGAAATTTTATTATTTTGTTTATTATCTTTTTTATTTATATTTAGTCATTCTGTAATGTTCTATATTAGGTTGATTTTAAATTACTTCTTAGGAAAAAAAATTCTATTTTTTAGAAGTTTCTTACATTTTTGGAAATTGGTAATTAAATGTTTATTTAATATTAAATTTCTTAACATAATAGCAATTAAAATATTGATTCAGGAAAGGATTGGGTTTTGGATGTGTTTGAAAACATCATTCATCTTACTATAATGGCATTATCATCTTGTTGACATCCTATAGTGCTATTTTGTATAAGTGAATGTAAGAATTTATTGAGTATATTTTTCATTATATTGGGGTTTTGTGAAAAATGATATAGAATTGTTTATCATGTTTCATATTAATTTCATTTCACTAGATTGAGTTTAATAAATTATAGGATTTGGATTAGTAACATCTAGCATACTACTATCACAAAGGCACAATTGAAAATTCCAAAAAAAATATTCTTGAATCATTCGAATTATTCATATAATTATCTTCATGGGGTTTTTATAATACCATTAATTTCTTTCCCAATCATATAGGTTTTAGAGTAATCTATTTTGTTTCAATGAAATTATTCATCAAATTAATCAAATTTCTAAAAAAATTGAGTGTTAATTGAAAAATAATGTATTGGAAAGTAATTTTAAAGAAAACGAAAAATCCCTATGATTTAAATAATATGCATCTAGTACTTGTGGTATCATGTTAAAAATGTTATAACTTAACTTCTGATGTTGTTTTATGGATCCTCTTGAGGAAGTCAATTGAATTTTGGAAGATGATGTATAAAACCTAATTTAATTTAAAATATATATGAGAAATATTGTTATTAAATAGTATTTAATTTTATTTTTGTCATAATAATTTGGAAATTCATTATATATATGTTTATAACCCAAGGATATTTTAATTTTTTAAAATATTATTTGTGTCTCAGTAATTGATTCACAACTTGAAATACTCTATGTTTTAATACCTCTACACCAATAGTGATGTGTTTTTTTATTTCAGGAATAATAGGTAGAAAATTTTAGTTCAATATCTAAATTATAGAAGTATTTTATTTCATCTAAGGAATCACCCCTAGAAATGATTAAAATTGATTGTTATTGTTATTGATGAAAACTCAATTAATTTTTTACCCCATTCAAATACAATATAACAGTCCAAGAGATGTCTCTAGAGGATGTTACAAGTTATGATTGAAAACCATATATTTATTTTATATGTTTTCAAAGTGATAATTTTATTATTTTAATGGGTTTTATCAAAAATAAAACCTAAATTAAAAATATTAGATGAAATTAAATTACATTGGATGATCATAAAAGGGGGAATAAATGTTTATTAAAAAGGAGTTTGAAATCCTATTATAATGACAACTAAATTGGAGTAGGGTTATACTTTCAAAACTTATTTTTATATTATATGTGAATTGTATAATTAGATATCTTTAGGATCACCTAAATACCTCAATTTTAATACCTCAATTATTCTTAAACATCTTATCATTAATATAGTATGTGTTTCGATAATCTTACTAAAGTGATTAAAAATTTTAAAGGCCTCTACAAAATTGTATATGATTGACCCCAGTTTTCTCATAGTTGAGACCCCAATTTTTTCAAAATATGAGAAAAAGGAACATCACTTAAATAAATTGAAGAACTATATAGACTATTTCAGATTAAAAACATTCAAGGATGAGAATAAAATTTTATTCCAAATGAAATTGTTTCTATAGAGAAAAAAATAGGAAAAATGAATGAAAAAACTCAAAAGTAAGCTAAATGTCGGTCATCACTTATACAACCTCTTGAAGAGATTGTTTGAGTATGAATAAATGAAATATCATTTCTATATTATCTATATATCACACTCTTTATTAGATAAAGAAGTTCTATGTGAACCTTCCATCCAACAACATGCAATACATGACACATCCCTTCGATCTTGTTTTTTATACTATGTCTAAGTTATGCCTACATTTTACTTATACTCCCATGATAAAGTAATATATTTTAATAATTTTTATAGCCTCTACATAAATATTATTAAACCACTATACAAGTACAATAATTTTATTCCATTATTCACTATTTGGAAGACACAATATTGAATTATTCACATGATTGTTTGTATGTGATTTTAATGTAGGTTGTGTTACTATCCGCCTTAAAATTATCCCAAAATCAAAATAAATCCACATATACTATTAAATGAATCTATGTGACTAAGACAAGAGTTATTTTAGAATTTTTTAACTCTTAACATCGTTATCTATGGGATCCTTAATATTTAAAAAGGAAAACAAAATACTAGAAAATATCAAAAAAACTCATTCAAGATCCAATAGACTATGAGGTATATAAAATAACTATTTTGAGAAATATCATAATATGTGAATAAATTTGTATTTTTAAATTAAAAATATCATAAGGGACAAAAACACTTCCTATATGGATCAAAAAATATATTTGGGTATATGAAAATAACATACACAGTTCAAAAATGTTATATGAGGGTTGATTGATCTATTACAAGGGATTAAAATTTTATACAATCTCATAAAAATCATATAAAATCAGAAATTTTAAAAAAGAAATTATGAAATTGGTTCTTAAAATTTCATTATGTGGATAAAAAATATTTTTTGGGTAGAGATAATATTTTATGGTTGTTGTTTTTTACCAAGGAAATTATCATATATAGATTAAATTTGTCTTACAAGATTCAAAGAAATATATTTCAAGATCTAATAATTAGAAAAAAAATTAATTTCATTTTTAAAATGATTCTTTATAATGAAATCTAATAATCAAAATTAAAATAATTTCTTGATCAAGAAACTCCAAAAATGATTTAAAACCGAAATTTATTTCCATTTTTTGAAAAAATCACAAAATATATATAGAATCTAAAAATGATAAAATGAATATGAAAATGTTATAGTAGTGTTTATTTATTCATAAAAGTTCATAAGTAATGTTATCAAAATATCATCTCTACAAGTTGTATTATTTCTCAAAACCACTCAAATAATGTATAAACATATTGACTACCCTTCCATTATCTACAATAAGGTATATTCTTTTGAATTCCCTTATTTTTTATTATGTTCTTTGGTAGTAAAATTAAAATTAAACACAGATACACACACCTCAGACCCAAGATTTAAAGGTGTGTTGTGTCCCCCTAAGGGGATATCCCACCCGTCATGCCTTATTTATTCAATACATGGCTTATAGGCCTAGTTGGAATGAAACCCATCACACGGCTTGTATTCCTAGTGGGCATGAAATCACATTACATGGCCCATAGGCCAAAAAAATTGATCCAATGTACCAATAGTGAATAGAGAAATAACAGTACCTAGGTTACTACAATACTTCCTACAGTTCAACCACCACTACATTCCTACTAATGTACCCACCATCATATCAATGCATGTAATCCATGTAGGGATTTTCCTCCTATTCATGATAATGATTGTGGATGTTGTGATACAAATACTCATGAACAAATTATAAAGATTCAAGGGTAGGTGACTCGGATTATGAATAATAACCATACCCATATCAATCACCCTAATCCATAATGTGGAGGAACAATGTTAGACATCTTTAGAAGACAAACTCCTCTAACATTCAATGGGACTACCAATCCATCATTAACTGAGAAATGGTTTAGTTACATATATAAAATATTTCTTACATTGGGGAATAACGAAAGAGGAAAAAATTCATAGTATTTTATCATCTCTCAATAGATATAGATCAATGGTGGTCATTAATTCAAAACATGAAGGATGATGAAGAAGTATAAAATATAGAATGGAGGGAGTTTAATGAACTTTTCCGAGAAAATTAATTTCCTTGTGAACAATGAGAGGATATGGAAATGAAATTTCTATATCTCTGGCAAATGGAAGACGATATTGTTGTAATGTATGAATCTAACTTCACAAAGTTATAAAGGCAAGCAACAAACTAGATATGTTACCCATGAAGTAATATTGACCGATTCTTTGATGGGTTAAAACTATTTTTTATGGAAACTAGTATCACAATCATTCTCATTCTCTGAATATATAGTCTCATATTCTATCAGGATAGAAATAGAATTATCTATGTTTTATGAATACAAAGGAAATCAAGGGAACAATAGGGTAATTGAACACCCTTGAAAAGTATGTATGTGGAAGAAACGAAAAGCTGACAATCCACTCTATTATAATTGTGTAAAGAAACACCTCAATACATTTCAAAAGGGAATGGAAGTTTTTTTCAAGTGTTGAGAAAAAGGCCACCAAGCTCGTGATTGTAATGGAAAAAAATAAACCATTAATGTCCAATTCTACAATTATAAAGAAATTAGAAATTATTCAAATGATTGTCCTCAGATTCAAGGGAATTTTCCCTAAAATATTCCAACGGATAATGGTTTGTATTATGTGATCACAAATGTTGAGGATGAATTTTCTAATGATGTGGTGGAATGTACTATAATTTTTTCCTCAAATTTATCAAAGTAATTATTTGAATATGGATTATCACGTTCATTTAAATATTCTTAGTTTCCATTAAAATTTAGATAATTTCAATTCACCAGGATAGGGGAATTTTTAGTCAAAACTCCTAATGGAAACCTCATCACAAAATATTTGGGTCAAGCAGTTCCAATTATGGAATATAAATGTTCCCTAATTAATGATTTTACTATAGTACCTATTTAGGATTTTCATATAATCCTTGGAATCGATTTGTTTCCAAAATATAATGCCCATATTTATTGAAAAAATAATTAACTATGATTTGTGAAGAAGAAAGGTAATCCCTTATATTTAAAGCATAAAATTGATCACATGATTCATATCAAAATCCACCCATGGTAGCTTTTCTAAATGAGATTCTTTGGTAGTATGAGAAAATAAAATCTAAAAATGATGAAGGTAATCTTAAAATTGAGGATGCACATATTATAAAGGAATACATTGATGTTTTTTCTGAATATTTACATGGACACCCCATAGAGTGTGAAGTTTATTTTTCTTCTGATTTAATCCCTAATGCAATTCCAATATGAAATACTCCCTATAGAACGGCTACATGGAATTAGAGGATTTAAATAAATAACTAGATGATTTGAGTAAAAATGGATTTATTCACCCCTAGTGTTTCTATATGGAGATACCATGTTCTATTTATTATGAAAACATATAGATCCATGAGACTATGTATTTATTATAAGGCAATAAATACTATTAATATAAATAACATTTATCATCTACCATGTATATATGATTTATTTGATAAAATTCAAGGTGCACAATTATGTTCATGGATTGAACCATGTTTTGGATGTCTTCAATTATGAGTGAAGAAGGAAGACATTCTAAATATAGCTTTTTAGATCAGGTATGGTCATTACAAATTTACAGTAATTCCATTTGAATTGACTAATGCAACCAAATTTTTTATGGATCTCATTAATAAATTATTCAAGGAATATATTGACTATTTTGTTGCGGTATTCATTGATGATATTATGATATATTATAAATGGTATGAAGATAATGATAATCACATGAAAATAAATTTTTAAACTCTTCAAAAGGAAGAATTAAATGGTAAAATTAGAAAGTGTGAATTCTTGATTTAGTACATTTCTCTTCATGACCATATTTTCTCAATGGATAGAGTCATTATTGATCCTAAAAATACTATAGTAATCCACGAATGGCTAGAAGATATGAACATAACTAAGTTATGAAGATTTATTGGCTTAGTAGGTTACTATCATTATTTCATGTTGAATGGTTTCAAATTAGTTAACCATTTTACCAAGATCACATGTAATGGTTGTAAATTTATTTTGAAAATAGTGTGAATGTAATTTTGATGAATTTAAGAGAGGATTATATAATTATCATAACTTGACATTACCATTTGGGAATGTTGGGTTTGTGATAAATAGTGATGCATCAAGAAAATGCATTGGTTGTTTCCTTATACAAAATGATAGGGTTATTTCATATGCATCAGAGAAATTAAAAACACAAGAAAAAAACTATTTGATTCATGATATTGAGTTATTAGTATAAATATTTACTCTAAAGATATAGAGTCACTATATCTATTGTGAAATATGTGAGATATATAATGATCACAAGAGTTTGAAAAAAGTTCCCACAAAAATAATTCAACATGGGAAAAAGGATATGGCTTGAGCTACTCAAGGATTATAATTTCATAATACACTAGCGCCCAGAGAAGGTAAATAAGGTGGAAGATGCTATGAGTAGGAAGGACCATAGAGTTCTAAACAAAATGAATGTTTAAAGGGATCCTATGTCAATTTATCTAGTATAAATGGATATGGGAATTACCATAGAAGGTGAAACATCACTACATTTTCAAATGGTTTCCAAAACATATTTAAGAGAAAATATAGAAATTTCTCAATCAGATAATGAGGATCCTCAAAAGAAAACTAAATCATTGAATAATAGAATATTGTTCGACTTCTTATATGAAGATGGTATATTTCAATTTTGGAAGATTATTTATGTTCCCAATATACCTGAGCTAAAATGGAATTTTTAGACCATGATCTTAACATTAATTTCTCTATACACCGTAGAAGAACTTATAAGTATAGAGATTTGAAGTAAAAGTTTTGGTGGGAGAAAATGAAGATTGAGATCACTGATTATATACCAAGATGCGTGGTTTGTCAACAAGTGAAGGTTGGAAGACAACATCAAAGTGGAGTCAGGAAACATCTTCTTATACATATGTGGAAATGGGATGATATTAAGATGGATTATTTCATGAGGATAATAAAGAATCATAGATTAAATGATGATATATATATTATTTTTATCTTCTTGCTGAAGTATCACATTTACATGATATAAGAGGTCATTTCAACATTAATGTTTAGCAAGAATTTATATTAAAGAAATTTTAAGACATTATGGTGTACCCCAATCGGTTTTTTAGTTCATGATCCCTGTTTTACATCAGACTTATGGAATGATACTTAGATTCATTTATGAAATACATACCAACCTCAAACTGATTTACAAATAGAATTTTCTATTTATACTTTAAGGGACATGTTGGGATCTTTCTCCAATTAAATTCGAGGTATACGGGATCAGTATTTATGTCTAGTATAATTTTCATATAAAATTAGCTTCTATCCAGATATTCAGATGGCACCGTATGAATATTTATATGAAAATAGATGTAATACTCCTACTTGTTGGGATTATTTTGGTGAATGAAATCTTATAGGCACATAACTAGTATAGGAAATCTTGGAAAATGTGAAGATTATTCAAACCCATATCAAATCAACACGTAATAGGAAAAATATCTGTGCCAATAACTGGAGGAAGGATTTTTAATTTCATAAAGAATATCATGTATTCTTGAAGGTATATCTAAGTAAGGGTGTTATTAGATTCAGTATGAAGAGTAAATTATTCCCCATGCACATCAGACCTTTTCATAGTCTGGAATGAATTGTAGTTGTAAATTTTTTTTTGGAAATGATGCCAAGTCTATCAAAAGCTAATGATGTGTTCCATGTATCAATGTTAAAGAAATACATGCCATAACCAAATAATTTTCTCAGCTGCAAAGATATAGAAGTGGAACATAATTTTTCTTATTGTGAAGAGCCTACCAAGATTCTTGATACATGAGGACAAGTGCTAAAGAATCAGACGATTCGATTAGTAAATGTTCTTTAGAAAAACATTAAAATGGAAGTAGTTATGTGGGAAAACGAAGAAAATATGATTAAGAATTACTTATGAATATATATTCTATAAATTTTGAGAATGAAATTATTTTAAGTAGGAAGAAATGTAACTCCCCAAACTTCCACGGTATACTTTCTTTTAAATAATTCAATATCATGTATTGCAGGTAATACTGAGTTTGAGCACACAATGATCTATCAAACAAGGCATTTAAAATGTAGATATACATATTATTAACCATATTCTGAAATTTATTTTCCAAAATAGACTTTATTTTTGGAATTAGAATATCAAAATTAGCTTAGGCTGAAATTTTGGTAATTTTTTGAATGGTTTCAATTCTTGATGAATAGCGAAAGACACTACATTATTATTTTAAACCCTAATTTTTCATTTAAATATTTATTTTATATAAAAATTATATTTAAGACATAATATATACATAATACTTATATTATTGGAATGTAGTTCATTTGAATCATTTTTATAATAAAATTAGATATACAAACTTATTGAGTTTTTTAACGTCTCATTTATGTACCTCCTAAACAAATCTATAGGATTAGCATTGAACATAATTTTAACACTTAAATTAATTTAATTTCAAAAATTGTACATACATGGTTGTATTACGTACAAATATTTTGGTTTAATATGATCAAAATAATTTATTTTGAGAATAGTAATTTTTGAATTTTATTTACCGTGATTAAATGTAAATAGGGAAATTAAGGAAAAAATAATATTATAATAATATAAAATTACCCTAACACTTCTCTTAATTTCATTGGAAAATATAGTTTCATAAAAATAAACTTTATTTCATAACTATTATTTTTTTAAGCAACTAGTGCGAGGTTAGGACATTTATTATATTTTATTTATTGAAGAGTTAAAAATTTCATAATAGACTCTTAAAAACTATATATTTTTAATATGTGGTATCATAAGTGATGTGGTTGACTGTAAATAGTATTTATAAATATACATATTTAATCTAAAAAAAGGTAATTTACTTAAAATTTTATGAACTAAATAATTATATCAAATGGGGACACAATGATGATGATGAAATTGACTTATTAAAAGAAGAATCGATTAAATAGTATTAATAACACTAAAATAAATATAATTTGAAATATTTGATTACGTACATAAAAGTTTTGGATGATATTTACATTTTAGTTATGAGTTAACATAGTTTTATCAAATTAATAAATTTTTAATAACTTTAAAAATATCATGTATTAAATAGTGTCAAAGTTGACATAAATGAGATTTTTAAATAAATAGTATTTTATTTAATTATAAAAAATTAATAAAAATATATTATTTGAAAAAATGACTTTTATAATTCTAAATATTTTATAACTAGAACAATTGGGGTTCTTTTAACATTTTATATTTACTACATTAACCATTTAGTATAAAAGGAAAGTAGACATGGTAAGAGTTAAATTACTTACCTAAGGATTAAATCAAAAAGATAAGGTAAAGTTGTGACCTAAACATGTATAAAATAAATTGGATGAAATTATATAGAACTATACTCATTTAATCCTCAAAATAACTCACTTTGGGGATATTTGAAATTGAAAATAAATTTATATTAACTTAATAGCTTTGATATTTCCAAAAGTCCCCCTCCCGTCTCCCATAAAAGGGTACCTCTCCTTCTCTATTTTTCAAACTTCTAAATCCATTTTACTCAGAAAAAACATACCCATTTATCCGTAAAATTCCCTCAATTCATCCCATAGTCCATACATTGGGTATAATTGTCACAAATGGAGTCCTTTTTTTAAAATCAAAAGGTGATACACGAAGTAGAGGAAATTGTTTTATCAACTCTTTCAACGTTCTATTCTTCTTCTAATTCTATTACTATGTTATTTTCGTACCAATGTAATAAATATATTGTCATATAAATACTTATAGTTTATTATGATTATGGTGAAACCATAATACTCCTTTTATCCATCCTATGAATAATAATATCACCATGTGTGGGTACATATGGCTCACCATCCCCACGCCATGGTGTAATTTGTTATTCAACACTAACTTACTTAGACGGTTATAATGATGGATATAATGGATAAAAATAATGATTATGACATGATAATGACTAATTATAATTAATATACCATCCAATTATATACCATTTAACCAATAAAGTAAATGATATCATTGCTCATGTGTACGTATGGCCTACCGTCTCTACGATGCAATGATATTCATTCTCCACATTATCCATTCAAAAATATTTATATAATTTATAATATGAGTAAATATAATATTTATGAAAATAATATCATTCTGTATATTACTTAAATACATCCTATGCCTAAGAAACATGACTAACACAATAAAACATGCATAAGAAAATGAAGCAGTTAACACCTGAAATAATGGTAGTACAGAAATATTATTAACAAAATTATATAAGAGGATCACATATTTTATACTAAATATGGATATGGTCCTAGTATAATTTAATAATAATCCATAACCCTTATATTGGAGTTTAACACTCCCTCTACTAAAGGAAAGTACATTGTAAGGGTTAATTTCTCAATCTCATTATTATCTGAGGTTGTTTATATGTAAGTATCTACGAGACAATATTTATCATTCAGATATGTGTTTCTTAAAAATTTATTTCAAAATAGTATCTTAAATTATTAAAATTCATCTTTACACATGTTTTAATTTTTTATAAAATGATTCTAAAGGGATCATTCTATTGTTTTCCAGAGGAGATTCTTTATGACCTTTTCGATAAATTAAGGAAAGAATGTTTTCTTCAACTTATACGGTGTGAGAGACTATTCCTACCATCCTGATGCCTTAATGTTTTGAAGATTACCTTACAATATTACAAGGTTATTTTTAAAATAAATTTTTTCTTTTACTACAGTGGTACTTTTGGGGATTTTAAATTTAAAAAAATATTTCTATCAAGTAATTTTAATGATTTAATTAGATTATTTTCACATATGTCAACGTCATTTGTTGGATTTTATGATTATATAATGTTGATTTATTATGACACAAACTTCCATATTGTATTGAGGGGCTTATTATATTTTTGATCCTAGATGTTCTATTTTGATACAATTCATGGTTTATAGTTAATGTATTAATATTTTTTATTTTATTTTTAATATGAATGCTTATATTGGTTATGTTTCTCCCTTTCCATATGAGGAATGCATTAGACATAGTATGTGACCGGTTGGGGACTACCAAATGAAGTCTCTATGAGTTGGGGACTAGTTAATGAAATCCCCTTGATGCATTGGCAGTTCTCGTGAGACAAACTAGTTTGGGTTTTGACTAATATCTTACTCGCTTATGTATGGTCTAAGAATGAGGCCTTGATGATATGGTTATGATGTTTGGAATTATACATTACCTAATTATGATATAATTTAATGATAATACACGTGATTATTTGACTAATATAATATCTATGTGAATGTTTAAATGGAATTATTTGATTGATGCTTTCAATATTATGCCCAATATTTTATTTAACAGCATTGTGTTTCAGTTTTATACCATTCCATTAAATTATATGATAACTAATGATAGATTATTTCATATTATTTATCTTTAATGAGCATCTGAGAACACCAATTTATTTTGTTTAATTTTCCCCAAGATGTGAATAAGAATATTATAAATGGCTTGTAGGGATGGTCTAAGGGATATTAGTGTTTTTCACAGAGATACCATAGTATATTTTATTTCACGATGTAATATAAAACATAAGTTCGTTTCTAGTAGTTCCAATGATACTAAATTGATTGGTTCTTTAGGATTTGATTTCATTTGATCATTAAAATGCAATAGAATATTAAACCTTGTTTAGGCTTTCGATTTCGGGGTGTTATAGTTAGTATCATATGATGTTTAGTACAATCCATGGAAACTATATTTAGAAAAAAAACATTGATTTGGGAACATTACCCAATGATTGGCGTTGTGGATAAGTATAGAATAACATTCTAAAAATTTGGAAATGTAGAGATTAATTGGGTCTTCAAAGAAATATATCCTTATCTGGATACTAAAAGTGGATGTGGATATGGCACAAATGTTCATTGGAGTAACAACTCCAACAAAGTGTTACAGGCATGATTCGAGGTAACCTAGTACATAAAAATATGCCTTAATATGCACCTCATTTAACACACTTGTGGGATATTCTTTGGATAATTCACATTTTCTTGGAAAATCATTGATAAGTATTTAAAATAAATTTTTTCCCCAAAGAAACCATATTTATTTTTATTAGATTAGATAAGCCTAAAATTTTCAATTTATGATATGTACTCCGAAATATTGTATTATGAGTCAAAACCTAATCTAGTGAATGAAGTTGTTTAGAAATGGAGCCTAGTGGGAGAAATGGAAATAGTATCGACACGCATAATACATGTAAGGATTTTACACCTATAAAGGATAATGATAGTGGATCTGGTGATTTAACTAGTTCTAAATATATTATAACCATACTATGACAGCTAACACAGTTTATGAATAATAACATTACCTATATAGAGCACCATGACCCACGTCATTGAGGAACAATGTTATACCACTTCCTGAGACAACAACATCTCACATTCAATCATACTAAATCCCCATTTGTAACTAAGTAATATATAAGTTGATTATGTAAAATATTTCTTACATAGGGGATTAATAAAAGAAAAAAGTTTTCACGAGATTCTATCACCTATCCTGAGATGCAGATCAATGGTGTTCATTAATTCAAAACACAAAGAAGTATGAAGATGTAGATAATATCAAATGGGCGGAGTTTAAAAAATATTTCATAGAAAATTACATTCGTTGGGAACAATGAGTGGATATATAATGTCAATTTCTTGTCTGAGACAAAAGGAGGATGAGAATGTTGATAATTATAAAGCTAACTTCACAAGGTTATGAAGTCATGTTTCATACTTCAAATATAGCGAAATAAGTAAGGGTTTTCGATTTATAAATGGGTTAAAACCTTTCCTATGATGGGAACTAGTCTCACAATCATTCTCATTATAGAAAGATATAGTATCATGTGCTATGAAGATAGAAAAGTAATTGTATAAGTCATATGAATTTTTAGGAATTAAGGAGAATAAGATGGCCACTAAGCACCCTAGAAAAAAAATAAAAGAGAGAAAGAAAAATCTAACATTCCATAGTATAGTAATTCTGTGATGAAACACCCTTGTACTTTCATAAAGGGAATGATATTTTGTTGCATGAGTGGAGGAAAAGGCCACAATGATCGTGATTAAAAGGGGTAGAAATAAGATATTAATGTTCAATGATAATATTTTAATAAAATGGGATATTATGAAAAAAAAATTTCCTAAGAATTAAAGAAACTTTCCCTATAAAAGGCCAAGGGAGTAAGTCCAGGTTTATGTGATCACAACTGTGGAGGATGAAGTTCCTAATGATTTGGTAGTAGGTAATATAATTATCTAGTCAAATTTAGATAAAGATTCATTTGATTCTTGATCATCACATTCATTTGTATATTTACACTTTTCTTTATAAATTATATAATTCCAATTCACCCTGACAAGGTAGTTGTCAATCAATACTCATAATAGAAACCATATCGCAAAAATAATGTGTTGAGAAGTTCCTATTATGTCATACAAACAAGCTCAAATTACTGACATTACTATCATACCTATTTCTGATTTTGATAACATCCCCAGTATGTATTGTCTTTCAAAATTTGATGCCAAATTTTTTGCAAAAAGAAGGAAGTTATGATCTCTGAGGAAGAAGAAGACACCATTATCCTTAAGTAAGAAAAATCATCACCCAATTATTTTCAAAAAAACCCAAGTATCTAAACAAAATGATATTATATAGGAGGAAGAGAAAATAACATCTATGTATGAATAAGGTAATCTTAAAATTGATGACGTACCTATTATAAAGGAATAAAATTTTGTTTTTCCTGATGATTTACTTGGACACCCCCCAAAGAATGAAGTTGGGTTTTCTATTCATTATATCCCTAATGAAAAACCAATATCAAAGACTCCCTATAGAATATATACAATGAAATTATTGGAGTTGAAGATACAACTTGAATAGTTAGGTATAAAAGGAATTATTCAGCCAAGTGTTTCTCTATAGGTATCCCTTGTTCTCTTTGTCAAGAAATATGATGGATCCCTCAGACTATTTATTTATTAAAGGTAAATAAATGATATTATAATAAATAACAAGTATCATCTACCTTATCATGATGATTTTTTTGATAAGGGTCGTGGAGCTTAATTATTTTCTATAATTGGCCTCTTTTCTAAAAATTATTAGTTACAAGTGAGGAAGAAATACCTTCTAAAGAAAATAATTTGAACGAGGTATGATCATTATTAATTTAAGGTATTTCCATTTGGATTGACTAATGATCCCTCGGTTTTTATAGATCTCATGAACAAAATTTTCAAGGAATATCTTGATTATTATTTTTTCATTAATTGATGATATTAAAATATATTTCAAATTATATTAAGACCATGATAATCACTCGCTAATCATTCTAGAGACTCTTACAAGGGAACATATATATGGTAAATTAAACAAGTTTGAATTATGGCTTCATGAAATATTTTTAGGGCCATATTATCTTCATGTATGAAATCTATTTTGATCCTATAAAGACAAAGGTAATCTATGAATGGGAATCACCGAAAATCGGAGTTAAGGTGTGTATTTTTATTATTTTAGTAGGTTACTATCGGTGTTTCCTCTAGAATTTTTTAGCTAACCCTTTTACGAAACACACACGTAAGGGGTGAAATTAGTTTGAACAAAACTGTTTGAATAATATTTTGAATAATTGAATATATGATTAGTCTATTATTCTATCTTTAATTTACCATCTGGTAATGATGGGTTTTTTATTTATTGGGAAGCATCATGAAAGGACTTGGTTGTTTCCTTATTTAGAATGATAGGGTTTTTTCACATGTGATAAGGAAATGAATAACTCGTGAACAATAAATAATTGACTCATGATTTTGAGTTAGAAGTATTAATAATTTCTCTTGAGTTATAGAGGAACAATATCTATGATGAATGATATGAGATATATACTGATGAAAAGAGTTTGAAATATATTTTCTCAAAGAATGTACTCAAAAATTGACAAATGATATGTCTCGAGCAACTCAAGGATTTTTTTTGGACAATGCACTACCACCAAGGGAAGGAAAATAAAGTGAAACTGCTTTGAGTAGGATGGACTACAGAGTTCTGAAAAAATTAGAGTTGAAAGGGGTCCTATGTTTAGGGATCTAGTAAAACTGGATATGTGAATTACTATTTAAGGTGAAACATCATTTTGTTTTACAATGGTTTCCAAACCACATTTACAAGAAAATATTAAAAGATCCCAGTATAATGATGAAGATCCTGAAATGAAAATTGAATATATGAATGATGGGAGATTGTTTGAATTCATATATGAAGATAGTATATTGAAATTTGTGAAGAGGTTTTGTGTTCCCATTATTCCATATCTAAAAAGTGAATTCATGGATGATTCTCATTACTCCAATTTCTTTATATACCCTGGTAGCACTAAGATATATATAGATTTTAAGAAACATTTTTGGTGGGACAACCTGAAGAGATAGATCATTGATTATGTGTCCATGTAATTTCTTTTTTAATAGGTGAAGGTTGGAATAAATCATCCCAGAGGAGTCATGAAACCATTTATTAAACCTGTGTGGTAATGGGATGTTATTATGATGGACCTTTCATGAGGTTACCAACGAATCCCACAAAAATTATGTGTTATTGTTTAGTGTTTATCATCTTAATAAATCAACCCATTTTCTTGATATAAGAGTTGATTTACCACTTGAGCATTTAACAAAACTATATATTAAGGAAATTTTAAGACATCAACGTTTACCCCTATTAACAGTTTCTGATCATTATCCATATTTTACATCAAAATTATAAAAAATTATTTATACGACCCTATATATTGTGATTTGTTTGAGCACTTCCTACCACCCTCAAACTGATGAACAATTAGAAAGGACTATTAAAACATTAGAATGTATTTTTAGATCATTATCACTTGACTTTAAATGTATGTAGGATCAGTATATATCCCTGGTAGAATTTGTTTACAAACATCAGCATCCATTTAAGTATTCAAAAGGAACCATATGAAGCATTATATGGAAATGAAATTTTGAACATATACTTATTGGGATGAAGTTGGAGAAAGAAAACTCATAAGAACAAAACTTTATAAGGATACAACAAAAAAGTTGAATATTGTTCAAACCCAAATAAAAGTAGTTCAAATTAGAAAAAAGATCTATGCCAATAACTGAAGGATGGATTTGTAATTTCAAGTAAAAGATCATGTTTTCTTTAAGGTATCTCCATGGAAGGGTGTTATATGATTCAGTAAGAAGAGTAAATTAAGTACAAGATATATCATACATTTTTAAATTTGGGAATGAATTTGATATGTAGCTTACTACATGGATATTCCTCAATGTCTCTCTAAACTTCATAATGTGTTCTAAATATCACATAAGGAAATATATTCCAGACCCAATGCATGTACTCACCTTTGAAGAAATTGAACTGGAACATGATCTTCCTTTCTGTGAAGATCCTATCAAAATTCATGATACCATAGAGCAAGTGTTGAGGAATCAGAAAACTCGATTAGTAAAGGATCTCTAGAGAAACTATAAATTGTAAGAGGCGATGTGGGAACAAGAAGAATATATGTTAGATAATCAACAAAATAATATTTTAAAGTGATATTCTAGAAATTTCTATAATGAAATTATTTGAATAATGGAATCACATAATACCCCAAGCTTCGACAATACACATCATTTTAAATAATTCCATAGCATGTGTTTCACACAATATTGTGTTCGAGCACAACATGATCTATCAAATTAGCCATATAAAAAGATTTTTTAAATTGTATCAACCACAATATTAAATTTATTTTTCAATATAGACTTTATTTTTGAATTCATAATATTAAAAATAGATTACGGTAAAAAAATTAATTTTCTAAAAAGTTTCAATTTTGATGAATAGTGAAAAATACTTCATTATTTTTTATAACCAAATTTTTTATTTAAATAATAATTTAAATTTAAATTTATTTTAAAGTTAAAATAAATTAACAGTACATATATTAGTGCAATTGAGTTCATTAGGAACATTTATATATAAAAATTATATATAAAAATTTATTTAATTTTTGAACGTCCCTTTTACCCGCATTCTAATCATATATGCAGGATTAAAATATAACATAATTTTACCCCTTATGTGAATTGAATTTTGAAAAATAGAAATACATGGTTGAAATCAGTATGAAAATTTTGTTTAATAGGATCAAAACAGTTTTTTGGTGAATAGTAACTTTTGAATATTTACCGTGGCTAACGTTAAATATGGTAATTAAGTGTAAAAATTGTATTATAATAATAAGAAATTACTGTAACACTTGTCCTAATTTTATTGGATAAGTTTTTCAGGACCAAAATCAATATTATGTATAATATATGATCTTTTTTAAGGAACTTGTATAAAATTACGGTATTTATTATATTTTATTTAACGAAGAGTTAAAAATGCCATATTCAAATTTTAATAAAAATATCATATTTAATATGAGTTTATAAAAGAGATATGGTAGAATATAAATAGTATTTAGAAATATAAAATGATTATATGTATAATTATATTTTATTTATAATTTTATGGAATTAATAATTAAATAAAATAGTGACATAATGATGATGCCTAAATTGAATTATTAAAGGAAGAATCAATTAAATAATATTAATAATATTAAAATAAATATAATATGAAATATTTGATTACATAATATAATTTTTTGGATGAAATTGACATGTTAAGGGTTATTTAATGTAGTTTTAGAAATAATCATGTTTTTAACATTATAAAATCAAGTCTTAAATATTTTTAAAATTGATATAAATGAGATTTTAAAATTAGTAAAATTTTATTAAATGATATTAAATTCATAAACATATATAGAAAGGAAAAATAACTTTTAAAATATTAAATATTTCATAAATGATTCATTTGAAGTTCTTTTGGAATTTTATAGTAACAATATTAACCATATGTTATAAACTGGTAAGTAAACATAGTAAGAGTTAAAATGTTTAACAAAGGGTTGAATCCATAAGATTGGGGTAATTATAGGACATAAACTTGTCTAAAAATCATTGTTTGGTATTATATAGAAACTTCCTACTCTTATACTATAAATAACTTAGTTTTTAGCTATTTTAAACTGAAAATAAATTTATATTAAATTAATAGTTTTGAGTTTACAAAAGTCCCCCTCCTATCTCTTACAGAAGGGAACCTATCGTTATATGTTATTCACAATGTAAACCATATTACTCAGAAACAACTGGACAATTATTCCTCCCAAAATCCCTCACGTCATCCTTGGGGACCTACTTTAGGAATAAATCCAAAATATGGAGTCATTTTGTGCAAATCAAAAGGAGATATCCAAAGAAGAGGTAATTGTTTTATCAACTCTTTCAAAGTTATTTTATCCTTCTAATTACTCTTTATTTTTGTATTCATAAAAATTTAATAAATCCAATATAATATTATAAATAAATTTTATAAGATTACAATAAAACCATATTATTCGTTTTATCCGTCCTAAAAATATAAATATCATCATTTTGTGTGTTCGTATGACTTACCTTTTCCAAGCTGTTGTATAATTTGTTATTCCTCACTACAATAATAGGAAGGGTATAGTGACTGATGTAATGGATATAAATAATTATTTTGACATGATAATTATTCTTTATAGTTAATATACCATCCAATATCATACCATTTAATCATTAAGGGAATGATATTATCGCTCATGCGTACGTATGACCTACCATCTCCACAACGCGATGAGATACATTCTCCATGTTAACCATTCTAGAATGATTTTAAATTATATAATATGATTAAATATAAGATTTATAAACTTATTAAAATTATTTATAGGAATTAAATATATCTTATTGATAAGAAATATGACTTACCCAACAAAACAGGTATAAGAAAAGGAAGTCGTTAAATACTGAAATAATGGTAATACTAAAATATTATTAATAAAATGATATAAGTTGATCATATATGATATCACAGATATGGATATGTTCCTGGTATAATTTAGTAACCTGAATTAACCATTATATGTGATGTTAACTCACCCTCTACTGAAGAAAAGTACAAGGTAAGGGTTAATTTCTCAATCCCTTTACTATCCAAGGTTGGTTTTATATAAGTATATACTGGGACGAATTTATCATCCTTGTATATGTTTATTAAAAATATATTTCAAAAAATTATAAAGAATTGATTAATGTAATTTTACCCATGTTTGACTTTTTATAAAACCTTTTGAATGAATGTTTCCATCATTTTATCGAATGAGGTACTTTATGACCTTTTCTACAAATTAGGTAAAGAATGTTTTTATCTAATATTGTGTTAGGGGATATTTCTTCCATCATTAAACCATAATTGTTTCAGGATTACCTTACTATATTATAAGGTTATTTTTAAAACATATGTTTTTATTCATAAATGCGTGAATTATTGATGATTTCAAAGAAAAAAAAGGATATTATTCTCAATGAATTTTAATGATTTTAATAGATTATTTTCATCTATATAAACATCCCTTATTGTATTTTTTTTCTTAATTGAGGTTGATTTATTATGATAAATAACTTACATATTTTATTTAATGGTTTAAGATATGTTTGAAAATAGAAGTTTTATTTTAATACTATTCATGGTTTATGGTTAATGCATTAACATTTTATACTAGTTTTAATATGAATGTTTATATTGGTTAGCTTATTCCCTTTACATATGTGGTATGCATTGAAAATTGTAAGTGATGGGTTTGGGGTCACGTAATGAAATCCCTACAGGTTGGGGACCAGTTACTGAAATCCCCATGAATCATTAGTTGTTCTAATGAGACAAAATAGTTTGGCTTTTAATGAACGTCTTACTTGCTTATGTATGGTCTTTGCACGAGGCATTGATGATATGGTTATGACGTTTGGCATTATGCATTCCATCATTACGAGATTAGTTTATGATACTACATGTGATTATTAGATAAGTATAATATTCATGTAAAAGTTTAAATGAAATTATTTGATTAATTATTTCATATTATGCTCAATATTTTATTTAAAATCATTGTGTTTCAGTTTTAAACCATGACATAAAAGTTTTTGATTATTCATGATAGCTTCTGAAATACTATTTATCCTTACCGAGCATCTTATCTCACACCGTTCTTAAGATTTATTTTTCCCCAGGATGTGACAAAGCCTATTATGTTTGACCTGTAGGGATAGTCTAAGGGGTTGAGTGTTTTCAAAGGAGATACTATGAATTCATTCATTTTATTATGTAATATAAAATTTATATTTGTATTTAGTTTTTCTATTATACTAAACTAATATGTTCATAAGGATGTGATTTCTTGTGATCATGCCAATGTGATAGAATAATGTACCAGCTCTGGGCTTCTGTGGTTGGGGCATTTAAATTGGAATAGCTATAACCTGGAAATTAAATTGTGGGTATTAACTGGATTAAATAATTTGTAAAATATTTATAAATTTACTACTAGATATATATTTTTTAACAAACTCTTAGTGAATAATTTCTCATTTTGTAGTAAAGTATATTTATTCGTCAAAAAAATGTTTTCTTGAAAAAAAAATGTTAAAAAAATTTGTAAATAATTTCTGGAAATTATATAATTTTTTTAAATGAACATGATTTTTTTAAATAATCATATTGAATATTATCTTAGGTTTAAATGTTTATTACATTCATACAAGATATATTTTCAAGTGTAGAGAAAAATATACAAATTTTATGAAAAATATATATAAATAGTTCAATTGTTTTTTTAAAAGGGTTCTACATAAAATTTGATTTCATATATTTTTTATAATATATTTATATCTATATAAATAAATTTTTTTTCTGAATATTTAATAAAAACATTATAATTTTTAAAATTAATTTTCTTCAAAATCTATTTTTATGCCATAATTTTGTTTTCATCTCTATAAATTAAATTGATTTATATTTTTAAATTATTTTATTGAATTTTTCATATTTTATACTGAATCATATAATTTAAGATTCATATATTATTTTTAAATTCATGGGATATTAATAAATCAAATTTTATGCGTAGAAACTATATTTTTCAAAATAGTGTGTTTATCCATATCCAGCACACTTATTTTGAAATTATTTTCTTCCACTTATATGTGTCAAATTCCATAAAATAGTTACCATATTTCAAATCAAGGGGTTCATATTTAGTATTTAGGATGTTATTTTTGGTTGATATGAATATTAATTGTTGTTAAATATATCGTCTCGATAAATGGTAAATCAGGTTAATACATGTTATTATTTAGTGATAAAGCCATATTTGTTCATAATAATTCTTATTAGATGTTGGGTATTAAACATGAATAACATTAGGAGAAAAAATTAGTAATTTAATTGAATAATGTGCAATAAAATGACTAATATGATATTTATATCAATGAATGTTGCAAAATGTCACTCTCTTAATTTTAAATATCTCTTATTTATCCATATATGGAAAAATATTATTAAGGATGAATATAATTTTCTATTATTATAATATATAAATTATTTTAATTTTATATATTTAATAATAATTTTTATTACTTATATAATTACCTTAAATTCTGTTGCGCACTAAAATAATATTTATTTAATTAATAGAAAATATAGACAAATTAATTTAAAAAAAAATTAAATATTATAATATTTAAATTATTTATTGGCACCCACAATGTTTATTTATTTCTTTGACATACTATTAATGTGTTTAATAATTATATTATAATTCCCCTATCATCGTCATGTATTTAATGTAATATTAAATTAATAAGGTCAAAAATGACCCTCTTGGTATTTTATAATAAATAATATATTAACAAAAGATATTGAATTCTTAAAAATACTATATTTTTATAAATAATTGGGATATTATTTTAAATATAAAATGTGGAACATTTATGAGATTTTTGGCATTTGTTTTTAACCATTGTAAACCATAATTGGAATAAAACTATAATATTTTGGTAATTGGGGAAATAATCAATGAAGGGTTAAATTGATAAGATTTTAAATTCAGTCCAAAAATGTATAACTTTTATTGGATAGTTGGATTTGAACTCATAGTCATAATATTCTCATATAATGACATTTTTGATCCATTTTTAAATCAAAATTAATATATATTAATTTATTATTTTATAAATTTATAAGGGTGCCCCTCCACTCAATAAAAAAGGGAACCCTCCAATCATTTAATCACAAAACATTGAACCTTCTATCCTGATAAAAATCGAAATATTTATCTTCTACTCTTACCTATCCAAATCTGGGAGGTTTTTTTCATCCAAAAATCCATCCTCTAGAGCTATAAGGGGGGATTTGAATGAGTTTTTTCAAAGAATATGTAATGGCCTTAATCGATCATTTTCCTTTTATTTATTATTTTACCTCCTAAACATATCTTATATTATTAATTAAATAATTTATATAGAATCTTTAATATATATATATTCAATTATGATTATAAAACATCTCTTATTAACCCTCTTTACATCAAATAAGAAGCTAAAATATCTCTTCTGTGTACGTACAACTTACAGTATCCACATAGCTATAAAATTGATTTATCATCACCAGCATTTTTAGACAAGTATTATGATATGTCTAATATTTTTTAAATACATTTATTACATAATTATTCTTTTGTAATGATTATATAATATATAAATTATTATATTCCAAACCATTTAAAATTATAACATCAATCATATGAATATGTGGCCTACCACCTCCACAAAGAGATGTGATTCATTTGTATTTTCTATTTACATGGATTGTAGTACGGATTGATTTAATGTTCATATATGATATCAATGATATTATAATTATATATAATGGATATTTATTATTTTTTATACCTTCATTCTATTTATCGAATAATGGATACAACATTCATGCGCACGTATCACCAACTGTCTCCATGAATAAAGTAATTCACTTTTCTATATATATCTTTTATGAATGAATATTAAAATATATGTAATAAATATATATGTTTATTATATCATAATTATAATTATGGTGATTATGGAACCATGATCAATGTATAAGGACCAAAACTATCAAACCAAAGCATACATGAAAAATTAAATAGTTATCACCATGAACAGTGATCTTAATAATGAAGTGTTAACAAATGGGAGATAAAATTCTTAAGTAAATGACATATTTTATGATTTATTTGAGTATGGTTCATTTGTATATGTATAACTAATATATTCTATTTTCTAGGTTTCTCAAATACATATGATACAATTTAGACCTAAGGTAGGGTATTTTAGTCTAAATTTTATTTATCTGAGACACATGCTATGTTCATCACTTGTTTCTTTTATGTGTTGTTTATAAAATACATTAATGTATGTTATTATTAATATTATGAAATTTATTTGTATTTAAATATTAATAGAGAGTTATTTATTTCATTGGTCTTATAATTCAAATGTTACTAATGTGGTAATGGGTTTGTGTTGCAATCAAACTGTTTATAGGGAATGATTATGATTAAGTATCACATAATGAAACTCAATGATATATATTTCATGAATCATGAATTTTAATCTATGAAATTTAATTCATTATAGTATTTTCTTCCACTAATTTTCCATATATTAGGTACTAAAAATAATGAATATTATTTTTTATGTAAAATCATCATTATTTATCTTTTTGTTCGAAGACATTTTCTTATATGTCCATGAGACATAAAAATTTTAAGAAGGTTTTTAATATTTCCTATTGACTATTTAGTGCCTTTTTTATCTTAGTCAGTATTTAAAAAATTGTTTTGAAAGGAATACTAACCATAATTATCATAAATAGGTATTGTTTTTACCTTTTTTCAAAAGAAAGAAATATATATTTTTTATCTTACACTAAATGAAAATAAATTACCACTAGTAAGTCTAATCAACGATTTGAAACTACCATTATACATTTTAATGCTAAATTTCAAGGGGAAATTTTTAGGTCATACTTTTTCAAATTTTTGTATTTTATTGGAGTGTTTTTAAAATTGAATAAATATTTTCCTTAAATATGTTTTAATGATATCTTAAGATTATTTCCATTTATGAAAAACAATATCCCTTGATTTAATTTATTATCTAATAAAGAGAATATCAGAGGATACAATTCTTATTAATTGTGTATATGGTTTATATTTTTTATTAAAAGAGGATTATGAATCTCATTCCTTTTCCATGGATTATGATATGATTAACTGATTAAATTTTTATGAAACCAATTCCTTTCAAATTGGTTAGGATATTTTAAAATGTTTATGAAACCCATTTCTTTTCATTGGTACTGATATGATGAATGTTTTATGAATTTATTGAACACATATATATAAATTATATTATGTTATCGGTGGGACCTATATCTCTCTCTAATGAATTTGGTAGATATTGATATCTCAATCAATAAAATAGATAGGAATAATGAGTAAACTCTATTCATTAAGGTTATTTTTCCATTATGATAGTCTTAGGAGAGAACAATGAAAATATGATGGTTTGGGCTGTGAACCAGGTCTAATATGATAATCATAGAAGTGAATCCTTTAATAATAATGGAATCATATTTTTTTCTTATGTGTATTGCATAATTTATTATCGAATGGTATTGTAAGACATACATGGATTGTTTTCATTTACTTATTAATTGTACGCATGTTATGAAAAACTATGATTTATTCCCTGAATCAATATTATGATATATTATATTCAAGGTATGATTTTTGAATTTTATGATCATGTTCTCATACCATTACATATATGTTTTTCTAAAGGGATCATAAATATCTACATTGTCTACCCCAACTAAGCATCTGAGCTCACCCGTTCATGTGTTTCCATTCCATATGTTATAAAGTATGATATCTCTAAGAAGGATTTTATTTATGATGATCTTAGTTAGAGATCATGTTGATCTTTTATGAACAACATGGTTATCTTTTCATGTTTCCTAAAGAACTACAACTCTAAGATTATGGATTGCACCATTATGATATTTATAGAATACTAATCAATAATGATATTATTACAATTTAAAAAAAATTGTGGGACATTTTATAAAGAATAATTTACTACCAATTTTTTAAATTTTATTGAAATTTTCACATTAAATCCATGCAATTCAAAAATATCCCAGGTTCAATCGCGTAAATATGGGATTAATAAACCTTTAGAAATTTATCTCTATATCCTCCATAATTTTAACATTATATCATTGAATTATTATTCAATTTTTGGGATACCATTTACTAAGAAATACGGTACATGATCGGTAAATTAATTATCTTGAGAAAATTAAAAAAAGAAACAAATTGTTATAATATTGTTAAATATAAAAATCAATACTTGTATCATCGATAATCTATATTTCCCTATGTTAAATTAATTCCCCAAAAAACATAGTTTTGAAAAAAATCATTGATTATTATAGATGATATAAAATATTAAATTATGTATTATTTTATTTCCTATATTTCATCAATATCAATTGTTTGATAATTAATCTTATCATGAATCATTTGTAAAAAATGTATATTTAGACTTGTCTCTATGATGGACACGAAATACCCCATCAACAAAATGTTTCTTAAACATTCCTACTATGAAGAAGATATTAATTCACTATAAAATATGATCCTTGTGAGAAAAAATTTCCCATTGATTTTTCCACACCATAAAATCTAGGAAACTTTAAACAAGTAAGAATCAATAAATGTATAAGGAGAGTTCTGTAACTTCCATTTTTCTCAAGTTGAAAAATATTTTCATTCACTATCTACCATAATTTTTCCTTTTCACTCACTAGGGGATTTATTTTCATATTTGATATATTTATAGTGAAATATAACTCAACTTAAGAATATTTAGTCTTGTTCATATCTAAACAATCCAAAAAAAATTCTTGTTTGGTAGCCTCATGATCTGGGTTTTTTTATTTTATAGTATTTATGTATTTTTTTCTACAAAACATGTTTTTATTTAGTTTTTCTATAAATGTTTTAGTAACATTTTCAATATATTCCATCTCTCTAGGAAATAAATTAACATATTCTTGTAGAGTTTTATATAAAAAGTTAATACTTATCTTACATTAAAATATTGTTATTTCTATCCCAGGATTTTTTTTATGAATATTATATTTTCACCTCCTTTAAAATATGTTATTATCATGGAACTATTATTTAACTAGACCAATAAATTTATTTTTCAAAGGAAAAAAATTCAACATTGAGAATAGGATGTTCTATTCCTTACATTACATCTAAAATTCCCCTGATGTTTCTTTAAGAGAAATTGATATCATGATAGAAATTATAGAAAAAATAATCGTACATTCTCTATTGATCTTCGTAACCATGAAATTTTTAGAGACCTCTAGCTTAACAACAAATAATTTATTCTAAATATGTAAAACATAAACTATAAATATTTATATGAATTCCACAAATGTAAATAAAGTCTCAATAAATAATTAAGGAAATCATATAACCATCATTTTATTTTATAGAATCATTATTTTGTGTATTTAAAAAATATTATGATTTTACATTTTCTTGGGAATTTATGTGGTATCATCCACTCTTTCCATGGAGAAGTTCAATCATTGACAATATTGGATTTTACCATACATCACTGTATTTAGAACATGATAATATTTTCTTGTTTAATATTCTAAAAAACAAATTTTTCCTCAGTATAATTAAATTTTAACAAAAGATACTGAATGAGTAAATGTAATGATTCTTTATGACTAGAATTACCTGAATAATTTGATTATTCCCCATAATTTTTTTCTAATATTATTCCCTTTTAAAATTTATAGGCTTTTAATCTTATTTTAATGTTAAGAGTATATATATTTCTTGGGATTATTGACACTATACATAACATCATCCAATTCATGTGATTATTTTGGAAACATATAACGTATATCCTTTGTCTTCTTGTTTATTTGTGTAGTAGTTTCTTTAAGTAATACCTTTTCCTACTACATCATTTTTTCTCAATATTTTCCCTAAGATGTTCATATATTTAATCATTCATGGTTTTAAAGAAATTTATTTCTTTTATGTCAACATATTCCCTCCTAAAATATGATCCTTATATTTACATAATTATGAATGTATCCTCTATATCTTCATTTATGGATTAATTTGTCTCCCAAAACTAATCAAACACATCAACAAACCTATTATTTTCGAACTTCAGCTCACTAACATAAATTTCAGGCATTTGGCTAGAATTTATTGAGACGTTTTATCCCTATTATGTTTCATATTTTCATATTTTAAATTATGGTCAAATTTTTATATTAATTTGATAAATTCTATTTTTGCACTCATTTGGATATCATTATTATTTTTGATATAAACACTACTTCAAAAATCATGTTCTTTATCTATGCATGAAACATCATTCAAGGAATTAATATATTCCAAATAAGAATTATTTATATGTTTTTCATCATGGATATTGGAAAACCCCCTCCAAACATTATTGATTTTATTAAATATCCAAATATATGAACTACACTTATCATTTTCATTCTTCCTCAAATTTCATTATTTTGTGATAACATAAAAAATATACGGAGAAACACCCAAATAAACCTTCTAAAACAAACTAGACTAGGATAGATAAAATAAAATACAATAAGAATTAGTCAAATATTTTTATATGAATTGTTATGTCGACTAGGTATATAAGAGGGAGATTCCATGTAGTATAAATCTTATTGAATATTTTTTAAATTAAACATTTTTTTAAATTCTCTCACAAAAATAGGTGAGTATAACGTATTATTTATAGGTTTCACATATTTTTTCATTTTTTGAATTTTGATCTAGTTAATTCCCCTCATTAGTTTATCCCTTAATAAGATTACTTTTTGACTTCTTCAACCCACCATTTCTTTTTGTGTTGTGTTATTTATAGGGAAAACAAACACACACATCACATTAAAGATTTTACTTAGATCATCCTAGCAAGTAATCCGTGGAGTATGTGTGGAAAATTATGTTGATGATATAATTTACCACAAAAATAATAATATAATGGAAGGTGGTTTTACAATCTTATACACTTAGTTTTATCTCCCTGTCAAATATTTGTGTTTTCTCAGAGCCACCCAAGGCTCACAAACTCACACTTCCTCAATTCTCACTACACCAAAGGGAAAATATTAATTGAACCCTAGAAAAAATTTATATTATCACCCTTATTATGAATAGAACTGAGTAAATTATAGTTTATTTGAACTCCACACCTAATTATTTAAAGACCTAATATGAATTCCACCATAAATAATATTTTATTATTTGGTATATTATTCAAGAAACACAAAGCCTATTTATTTCATTAATTTGTATAGAACACGTGTATCCTTCTTGTGTAGTGACTTAAATTATATCAACTTACTGTATTTCAATATCTTCCATCCATTTCATGGACGTGGAAATGTTTCTCCACTTTTTTTCAGAAAAACAACTCTCATTCTTCTAAGTTTATTCAATTTTAATACTGTATTAATCTTTTATTATTACTCTCTTAAAACGTATATAACCATGAAGCTAAATGTTTCTCTCTTCTAGTTGATGTAAATTTTTTTATAATCCCTATTTTTTATAAAAATATCTCTATATAATATATATAGGAAAGATCTATAAATTCTCTCTTAAATTCTAGGGGTTCAATCAAAAAAATTATTAGAAAAAATATTTAGCTGTTTTTTTCCTATCGTATATCCCAAAATATTCTATTTAGATTTTAGTTAACCCCTATTTCAAATCACTATATTTTCTTTTTTATAAATCAATTAAATATTCCTTCTACAATACACCATTCTTATAAAAAATTTATATAATCAACTTCTACTACATTCTATTAAAAAATACACTCAACCATCCAATAAAACATTATCAAGGATTCCTTCTTCAAATAACTTTTTATGAAACATGCTCAATTTTTTTTCAATAAAAAGCCCTCGACATTTCATTAAATAATAGAAATATATTAGCATTAACTACTGACAAATATCATCTGTATTATCTCCTTGAGTGGTCGAATGATTTGTTGGTCATATATTATGATTAATAAAATTTATTTTTACATTTTGTAGGTTAACTACTCTAGAAAAATGTTGAATGAGTTACCCATCTAAAATAGAGAGTAACCATTATGAACAGCCCTACAATTATGCAGTCATATATACCGTAATGAACAAGGTATACCATTCTGATTACCCTTCCAAAACCTCAAATATGGTATAAAATTTTATGTATCATTCCATAAACACAATAAATTTTGAAAAGGTATTCTCTTAAAAAATAACTTTCTCAATCCTGTAAGAGGGTATACCATTTTGAGTACCCTTCTACAAACACATAAATGTTTATGAAATCCATAATTTTATAAAAAATAAATCTTATAATTTACTAATCCACCAAAAAAAATTCAATATAATTATTGTATAGAAACACATAGATCCTTGTTAAAAACTTTTCTTCACCTATGCAGCATAAAATGATGTCCTGATCACATGCCATTATGGCGTAATCATTTTCTTTATAATGGTTTATCCAATTTATTCCTACTATATGAACTCCTTGTATGTTTATAGTGATTATATTCATTAGTAATTTTGGTTTTAATCATGTGTTTTAGTTTTATCAATACCTCAATGAGGCTCAGTTTTAACTTTAGTTGCATGATCATCCTTATATGAAGATATAAGACACTAACGTTGAAGAAAAATATGAAATGATATCATAACATTCCAAATAATATGAAAATTTTAATTTAGGATAAATAAATAATTTATGCCTATCATATTAAATACTATGTTTTACTACTATGTGGTATATAACCCATTGTTTTCCATCACCTTCCTTCCAAATCCCTTTGGCACATAATGTCATGAGGGTCGCAGTGTTTCCCCAAATTATTCTTTCTATTAATGTGTCAACACATGATCCATTATTAGTGATGGAACTCATTGGATATATTTGTTACACCCCAATTTTCCTATATATATTAATTTTTTGAGTAAAATAAATTTATTTGATACCTTTCGTTACACATAACACCTAGTTCATCTTTCATTACACGTAACACTCAGTTTTAACAAATGCACAAGATATTAAAAATATAGTTATATAAATAGGATCAATATAAAATAGACATTATACTTGGTTATATTAATAATAATATTAGTAATTATTTTTTAAATATTAATTACCATGGTTTTATATAAATTAATCATATTGATAAAATTTTTTATAGTTTTCATTAAAATGTTTCTATGTTTTGAAAATGCTATTTTATCAACAAAAAACACGTTATTTTTTTAAAAATTAATAAAATTAGTTTTCATAACTTTTATATAATTTATTTTATAAAATAAACTTTATTTTTGAAATAATATTGTAATAATTTGTTTAATTTGATGATTTTTGATTTTTCTAAAATGTTTCATTTTTTGATGAATTGTGAAACATACAGAACTTTAATTGAAAAATATATATTCATTTAATTTATTTAACAAGTAATATTATCATTTAAATCAGTTATAATTTTATATTACATAAATAAAACGTCCATTAATCTAATTTATGTAATTTTAAACAATATTATATTCAATTATTATAAAAAAAACTTTGGAAACTTTTGAACATTTTCTCTTTAAAATCCATCTTCCACACCGTCTCATTTGAGTTATTTTTAAATTAAAATTTCCCACATTTTTCAATAGAATTTTGAATAATGGTTTCCATATTTTGAATCAAAATAATTTTTACTATCTTATAAGATAAAAATAATTTTTGACCAACATGAATAATAAAAAAGAAAAAATTCATTGTTTGTTGTTAAGGTAAAATGGATTTAATTTGGGATCAACAAAAATTATAATTTTTAAAATGATGAGATTTTCACTCAAACCCCGTTTTATTATCCATTTCCAAAAATATTACTTCTATTCTTAAGAACACTATATTTTAGAGCAACTTAACATGATAGAATAGATTTTTTAGTCTTTTCTTTTAAAAAACATTCAATTATTCTACTCAACGCACTTATAGAAGGCTACCCTATAATGACCTGAAATGTGGTAAACAAAATTCACAATTTTTATTTATTTTAATATATTATTATTTATTATTATTTTAAATATTCATGAACTTGTTTTTTCATTTATATCCTATTTAATTGACTATTAATCATCATTATAGTTGAAAATATATCCATTTAATAACGATCAAATTTTTAATATAAATTTTTATTTCTAAAAAATCCAATTGACACAAATAAAGGATGTGAGAACCTCAACTAGTAGGATCATACATTATGAATCCCATTTTTCTATGATTCTAATGGAGATACATCTATATAATATTTCATTAACCAAGCCCAATATGATATCCAACAACATAATCATTATAAAAACCATTTATGAGAGATGTTCACGATCATCGAGATCACGACCCAAACCATGTACACAAAACCACCCCATGAATGTCTGATCATCACAAAATTTACTATTAGAGATTTTACTAGAATTTTAAAGTGATATTTATCTAGATCCTCGAAATATAACTATGTACAACATTATTTATATAATAATGATTATATTTTCATCATATTTTTATTACATTCTAATAATTTTTATATAATAAAAAAATTAGTATTTTTGGGTAATAATGAAAATTCAAATAAGTAATTTATTTGGATGGATTATTTTATTATTTAAATAAATAATATTTTAATAAAATATTATTATTAAATTATGTTTATTAAATATAAATGGCCATATATGTTTTTTGAATTCCAATATACTTTTTATAAGGGATTAAAAACTGTTGTTTTAAAAAACCCATAATGTTTCAATAAATGAGGATTATTATATTAAAATTTATAATGAATATATTTACAAATTATTTTTGTAAAATTAATACTATTTTATTAATTTGAAAATCAAAATTATCCAAGAGTTAATTTTTCATAATTTTCTAAGATGATTTCTTTTTTGAGTAACAACTAAATAATATATATATATATATGGTGTGTGTTATAACATCATAATGACCAAAAGTAATTTAATAAATACTATAAAAGGAATTTAATACCAAATATATTTTTTCACCTAAATTTAATGTCTTATTTAGTTTAGTTTATTTCTTTTATAAAGTCATTATGAATCCTAAAAAACATATAATATATTTTACTGTTTTAAAATACTTTCTTTAAGAGTATGACTCGGCTCCACTTAAGAAAGGGTGTTATCTTATTATGCTAGGCCCTTGGATGAATATAATAATTTATACCATTCCCAATTTAATTAATCCATGGGAAACCCATGGTAAGGGTTGTGGTTTGGGTTATTTCATTATATAGACACCAAAACATATGGTTGAGAAATAAGAATCCCCTCCCAACTCCATTGTTATATAAAACTACTAAGATCCCATTTATCTGCAATCAAAATTTTTAGAACATGTGCTTAATATAACCTATACTATCTAGAGTCCTCCTAAGGTTACCCCATAATCTCTAGAACCTCCTCCCAAGAATTTGGAGTCGCACACTCATGTAAGTGATCCCCATATTTTATTCCTTTTTAAGTTTCTTTATTGTTTTATACATTATATTTACTAGTACTAATGTTGGTATTTGTATTTCCATGTCCCTATTATTGTCCAATTAATTTAAAAGTTATTAGAGACACATTTTTCTCTCATTAACACATTTTATAAATTTTTACATGGCACTCTTATACTTCCAAAATTGAACCATGATTTTTCCCTAAAGAAAAAATTATGTAGTGAATACCATACACATTCCCTATAAAGGGTGTTCACCTTTATTCACATATGCTTATTTTAATTAGAACATACACGTATTTATTTCATATTTTTTATCATGGAATATATTATGATGATTTATGAATCAATATTGTATGATATAAATGGAACTCCTAATCATGAGAATGAAATAAAATTGGATTGTTTTCCTGGAATTATATATTACTCAAGTGCATTGGGTATTGTTTAGTGTCACGAGATGTAATGTTAGGAAGGAGAGTGAAATTGATTCCTTTATTTTAATTTTTTCACCTTGTTTTCTTATAATTTATCATTGGCCAACATTTATGATATAGTGTTTTAAGTTATTTATATATTTCTTATGTTATTATTATCATTATATATTAGGACTAATTATTCATGTATATGATTCTCACACCTTTAATTCCCCATTGATATGCCTATTTTCTAACATGTATTATCTTCTTCATGTTTTACATGTTAATTTCCTTAATAGTATATATATCTCTCTCATTCCTTATGAATACCCCTAGTTTATCGTTTGCTGTTTTGAAATCCATGGAATTTTAGAAGCAAGATAATATTTTTTTAAGAATTTTGTTATATTCTATGTTCAAGATGTTATGATATGTACATAATTCTCAAAGTCTCTAAACTTGTCAATCTTATAGGATGTGTTTATTGTACATTTATGTAATAATTAATTAATTAATCTATAATAATATAATGGGTTCTTGAAGTTGGTATTAGAGGAATCATTTAGTCTTTTCGGATTAGGGTTATAAAACACTTGTAAAATTTTTAGGTATAAGCCTATGTATAAGAACACATTCCTAAATTTTGGTAAGTATAGAGTAAATGGTTTATTAAGAAAATACATCCATGTCAGAATACATCAAGTGGACATGGTTCCTGACGATGTTACCTAGGGGTAACAACTCTGAGAAGGTGTGTTAGGACTGACTCCGGATAACCTATTAGATAACAATGGGCTTTACTACACACCTGTTTTGAAACTCCTGATAAATATGTATTGAAAAATTATTATGATCCTTACAAAAAATTATAAATGGAATAACAAATTTCTAGATGAATATATGATATGAAATATGTCATATATAACATAGACTTAAGCATAGAAATTATTATGTTAAGTAAATTAATGTTAGTTATAAGTTATCCCATTAATGAAACTAAATTCCCATTAATATGTTTAATAGTTTAAAAATATTCATCCTAAATTTTTCCTTTGTTATATACAAAAGATAGAAATTAGTGGAATCATGTAAAAAATCAATGTGATGGACAATGTAATGACTTCCCCCATGAGATGCCCAACCCGATGGTAGCACAAATTAAATCATTCGTGAAAATACTCTCTCAATTGACTCAGGTTCTCAATAGATTCATAGAATAAGAGGAGCGACCAAACTTAATTAAGAATGAACAAGATTAAATTGAGTTATTTATGAGAAAAATGATTATAACATTCAATTTTTCATCGCATCCCATAATCATGGAATAATGGATCTGCTTCATTGAAAAGATATTCTTCATTCTTCAATGTTACAAATAATAGAAGGTCATACTAGATGTTTATCATATGTAGAGAGAAGGTGATTGGTGGTTTAAATTGATCAATAATATGGATATAGAAGTAGATATGAAATATATTGCATGAAAGGTATTCTAGAAAATGTTTTCTGCTAAATATTTTCCTCACATTAATATGACTTAAAATGGAAATTTAATTCCTTGACCACATGATAAGATACAATGAATAAATTAGGGAGTATGAGGAATGTTTTATAAGACATTGATGATATGCCCCCATATTTTTCATTACCCTCTATTTCAAGGTTAGCCACTTCATTTTTGGGATAAAACCTACTATATGAAAATCCCTAGTGATCTGTAACTTTGATATCTATGAGGAAATTTTCTGATGTTCCCTCAAATTAATAAATTGATATCATTGAATATCAAGGGTATAATAGAGAGCAGAAGTTGAAATGGTTTTAATTCAAGAGGTTCGATTATTAAATCCAATGGTGCTATGAAATTTAATAATCTGAATAGTAAAAAGTGTTTAAAGAAAAACCCTAAATATTGTATACGAGGTATGCAGAAATGATTTAGGTTTACGAAGGAAGGGAACCTAACTATCAATTTATGATAGGAGAATCCCACTAATGTGATAGAGGATTGGAATTCTCTATTTAACCCTCAGCGCATTATTCATTTCTTTAAATTAAAATTTCCATGGAATTTTGAGAATAATTACACTAAGATATGGGTTAATGGAGTCAACCAGCAACCTCTAAGGTAGAAAGGGAAAACATCTTTGATAAAAATAATTGTGGTGCATCCTAAAAATGATATGGTGATGGATTCTCTAGTTATTCATTCAAGTATACTAAATTTACTTTTTGAATCCCATTTTATGCAATCTTTCCTATCGTAAAATTTTAGTAGAACTATTCAGATGTGGCCATAAAGAATGGAAGTGTAGTTATCGATTAAAATTTCAGATTGGGTAATTATTTCATCCAAATTATATAACTCATCACCTATCAAAATATGTAGGTTAAAAATCATATTAAAACTTTTCATTCTTTTTTTGGTTTAATTTTATAAAATTATGGGTATGCATTGGCTTTCTTTATACATAGCCAACATATATTTCCATGAGAATGAAATCAATCTGCATAACATGAACTGACCCACAATTTGTTACATGTACATAGAGGATAATGAATCTTCTTTATAAAAAAAATCACAATCATGGATATTTTTTTCCTATGAGAAATATTGTCTTGATCAAATTATTAATTATAAGAAAAGAGTCATATTTTAATACATTCCCATTGTGAGGTAATACACTGAGGTGTTTTCGGAGGAATTTTCTAGTCATCCCCCAAGCCGAGATGTATAATTATCAATCAAGGTTATACATGCGGTGTTAATATTATCTAAGAATCCACATAGAAAGGTTGTTGTGTAAATTTAGAGGATAAAAAATAACTATAGGAGAATCTAGATAAATGGTTCATACACCCTAGTTCTTTACCATAGGGTGAACAAGCCCTCTTAATCAAGTATACAGATGTGTCAAAACACCTTTTCATTGATTAGCAGGAGATCAACATGATCAGGGTAAAGAAACATTATATTATGTCTCAGATTTATGACTTGTTAGATCATCTACATGGATAAAAATACTTCACCAAGGTGGATATGTGGTCAGTATATTACCATGTTTGGTTAAAGGATGATATCCCAAATACTACTATTTGTACAAGGTATGGGAACTATGAATTCATTTTAATTCCATTCAGACTCACTAATGATCTAGAAATCCTCATGGTCATGACAAATAGAGTATCCTTATATTACGATAAAATAAAAATTGGTATTGTTTATATATTTTATTCTATTATTCATTATATATTGTAGGAGTATGAGAATCATATGAGCACATTGTTAATGACCTTATAAAAGGATATGTTTTATTCCAATTACAAAAAATGTGATTTATTTTTGAAAGAAGTCTCATTATTGGGGAATAAAATAACATGAAATGGGATATCACCGGACCCTTTAATTGATGAAGAAATTGAAGGATGGATGATTCCCATATATATGTAAGGTGGCCTGAGTTTCCTTGGATTAGATAGGTATTGTAGTCAATGTGTGAAATATTTCTTGAGATTGTCAACCCCTATGACCAAGACAACATGGAATTGAGTCATGTTTACATGTAATGATTAATGTGAAGAGAACTTCATGGATTTAAAATTAAGGCTTAACATTTCACCTTCTCTCACACTATCCACATGTGGAGAAATTTTGATGGTATTTAGTGATTCATCGAAGAAGGGATTAGCATAGATGATAAAGTAGACGGGAAAAAAGTCAAAGACTATGCTTCATAGAAGTATAATTTTCATGAATATAACTATCCAACACATTATTTGTAGTTGCTTGTAGTTATTTAATGGTTGTAAATATGGTGAAATTATCTCTTTGGGGAGAATTTTGATATATATATGGAACACAAAATCCCAAAGTATTTATTCACATAGAAAGAGCTGAATATATGCCAGTGATGATGGTTATAGATGATCAATGACAATGACTGCTCAATCCACTTCCATCCTTTTATGGAAAATAATGTTGTAGATACGATATATAGAAAGGATCTCGCAAGTCACCCATTGATGAGAATTGAGAGGGTTACAATCTTCTTATACTTGAATGGGATGGACATGGGAATCATAAAAGAAGGAACATCATTATCCCTTTCACAAATTACTTCTCATCCACCTATTTTGGAAAATATAAAGGATTCTAAGCGAATTGATGTGGAAATTTAGAAGAAATTGGAAACTATAAAAAAGGGTAAATCCTTATAGTTTAATATTAATGGAGAATGATTTGTAAGATTTGGGTCATGGTTATGTGTACCATATAATCAAGAGATAAAGATAGAGATTCTAAAGGATGCTCAAAGCTCATCCTTCTCTATTAACCCATGTAGAAAAAAAATTTATCGAGATTTCTGAGTGATATATTTGTGGGAAAGTAGGAAGAAAGAGATTGGGGAACATACATCAATGTTCTTGGCATGTCAGAAATTGAACAATGAACAGAAAAGTCAACGGGGATAAGGAAACCATTACCCATACCAACATAAAAATGGGAAAAATCAAGATGGACTTATTCACAAGACTTCTAGAGAAATCCATATAAAATAAAACTATATGGGTTGTTGTGAATGTTATTTCAAAGACACCTCACATTATCACAATTCGAGAGGTATTCTTGCTCATCCAACCTTCATAGATATACAATAAACAAGTGGTTATGTTTTACAGAGTGTCACTGTCGATTATATCCAATCTAGATCTAAGATTTACCTTAATTTTATGGAAATTTTTCAACATTTGTTTGGGAGAAGATTGAAAGACACTAAACTGTTATAAATAAAATTTGCATTTATGATTTCTTTTAATGTGTTATTATGTATTACGGTTATATAAAAAAAATTCAATTATTTGGTAATATTATGTCATATTTAAATGAACATTAATAATTAATACCATAGATAATATATCAATCACATAGAGATGACATGATTCTTATAAATATACGGTTTTAACAAATCCAATTGACATAGAATAATGACATGATGATCTCAACCAGTTTGATTATAGTCTATAAAGCCAATTTTTTAGAGATTATGTGGGAGATAACTAATCTAGTATTTTCCCTCGACCACAATCATGTTGAGATCCAATAAAATGTACATGATAGAACATGTTTATGGGACAAGTTCATTCTTATTGAGATCACAACCCCAACCATGTACGTCGAACCACCCCAAAAATGTCTCACCACTGCGCACCTTACACATAGGGATTATGATGGTGTTTTAAAGGTATATGTTTCAATACCCTAATAATATGAGTATTAACATTATTTTCATTAAATAATGAATACATTTTCTTCCTATTGTTGTTACTTTTATAAAAAAAATTATAATATAAAACACAAATCATATTTTTTGTAAATATTCAAATGAAATTAATGAATTTATTTTGATGAATTAATCGATTTTTTAAATAAATAAAATTTTAGTAAAGTATTATTATTAAATATTTTTTAAATATAAATTATCCTAGAATTATAATGAATTCAATTTTGTAATATTTATAAGGGTTTAAAAATTGTTAATGTTATAAAACCTAAATTTAGCAATAAATGAAGATTATTTTATGAAAACTAAAAATTCACATATTTTGAAAATAAATTAGAAAAAATTAATATCAATTTTGGAATCATAATGTTTATATTACCCAATGGTTAATTTTTAATAATATTCAAAGATAGTGACATTTTCGGGTAAAAATTAAATGTCATATAAATATAAGGTGTGTATTATGAAATCATAATGACCCAAAACTAATGTAATAAATACTATAAGAGATATCCATGAACAAATATACGTTTTCCATTTCAAATTGAGTTATTTTATGTTTATTTTATATATCCATTATGATTCCACCAAAACATATAATATGTTTTTATGTTTTAAAATCCTTTCCTTTAGAGTAAAAGTCACCTCCATTTTAGAAAGGGTATTATGATATTATATTTGGAAATGTTCATTATAAAATAATAAAAACCCCTCCCATTGGGAAGAAATAATGAGAAAATAATTGGATTGTAAAAAAGATATATGATATGACCCTGGTATTGGATCTACCTTTAAATGGGTCCAAGAATCCTCTAAGAACATTCTCCCTAAGATATATACTATGGTTATCTTGAACCAAACTAATGATACTTGGAGAAAGATGATCTCTCTACCGTAATCCAAAATTGGTCTTGAAATTTTCACATTTCATCCCCACAAAAGATATAGCATGAAACTGATATATTTTTCTTGAATGTTAATAGGCATAACATTAATGAATTTAAAAATATCATGAAGACATACTATAGGTGGAGTTGTCAAACCATCAATCAAGTGAAGAGTATCGTGTTTATCTCACAATGATGATCAAAAAGAAGGGGGAAAGTCATTTAGGAGACTATATGAATCCATAAGAAATCATTTCCTATTGAATATATAGGAGATATTGTTGCACCTTGAAGGGTTTGGATCCATCAGTTTGATGTAATTGTTGATAAAATTAGGGGCCAAATTAAAAATAAGAATAATTGGTTCCTTTAATTTGTGGGTGTGTCACCTTGGTTAACTGTGTTCTATCCTCAATTTCCATTCATTTTCTTTCATTTCACAACATTCTAAAGACGATTTTGAACAATATTGAGAAAGTGTATATGAGAATCATTTGGAACACACTTAATGATGTGAAATTTCATTGGACATCGTTGGATAAGTTGGACAGGGAGATTGGTGATGCTGGTTTTAATAATCATAGTGTCATAGAGGAAATGCATGGTTGCAAGCTAAACATTCATTGGACATTATGGAGAATAAATTGTTATAGGCAGGGTTCAACAATAATAGATATGGGAATCATGATGTCAATGGAAGAGGGGGTATCTGTTGGCTCTGGCTTATGATTTTTATTTACTTACCATTCCTTCATAATCACTACAAATGGATTGTGTGCTGTGGACAAATCAATTTTGGAATGATTATTGGGTTGGATCATTTCTTGGATTCCCTGGGTTCCTGGCCCCTAAATTGTTTTGTATTCTAGGGTACTATATTCAAACATTTTATTCAGGCCATCATCTCTCCCAAAAAGCTATATATTTTTGACAAATTCACTCGGAAAAAGGATTTGGACAATCTTATCTTTAAGTGTTTGGATTTGGGTGCATTTTCACCTAACGGATTCAGCTCGATTACCCAAATGCATGGGATTTAGGATTAGTGGAATGAAGTTTCATCGTGTATTAACCTCCCCGTGAAATATAGTATTCTCATATGGAATCTTCATAACCAAGCCATCCCTAAAGATGAATAGGTGAGAAAAAAGGGGATCACAATTCCATCCAATGGTTTGTGTTGTGTTTATCACAGGGAGGAATCGACTGACTACCTTTTATTTGTGATTGATTCGGTGGATACAATCTAGGGCTCTCGGGGTGCGTCATTCGGGTGGGGTGGTTGGGAAAACAACATTGATTCCTTTCTTTAGTCCATGTTCTCAGGAACTAATAATAGCGTTGCTTAATAGAAGGTGAGGCCAATCATGTTTGCTACCATTCATTGTAGTATCTAGATTTGAAGAAACCTGAGTCTTCACGGAGAACATTCTACTCACTCTTATCCATGTTGTTCATAACTAGGGGTATCAGGGCCCAATTGTTTTCCCTCGTCAAAATATAGGAGACAACTTCATTGTTAATAATCTTATTGGCGAGTCTTTCTTGTATTACATCCTTGATGAATGTTATCTAACATGGGAGATGGGTTAAATGGATTCCACCGAGTAGTGGAATGAAACCCAACATGGAAGGGTCGTATCTCTCTGGAATTATGATAGGAGGGGAATGGTATGTCAAGGGTTAATGATCATGGCATTTAGTGATGGATTTGGGGAGGGAGATTCCCTTAAGGTAGAAGCTTCAACAATGTTAAAATGACTCGTGGTATGCCAGTCAAACAATATTATTTTTAGCTCGATTGAAATAGACTTCGCTATTCTCCATGGTTTAAAGTATAGAAGGCTTCAAACTCCTTTTAAAATTGCATACGTCATTTTTAATTGAAAATGTCTTCTTTATCAATAGGTGGAGCTTACTCATATTTGGTGCAAGTTGAAAAAGGTTGTTGACATTCTAGATTCTAACATTAACAATAGGGATCAAAGTTTTCTATTTTCTAGGTTGGGGACTCTCCCAAATGCATGTGGTAACATTGTTAGGGCATCTATACTTGGTCTCCATTACGTTATACATCAATAATTTTATTTTTAGACCTCTTTCCGCAATGCTTTATAAAAAAGTAAATGTCAGATAGATGGAAATGATAAAAATATTCACCACTCATTTCCTATGTAAACCCACCAAATATCCCATTTATCTTCACTAAAAATAATTTCATAGTCATTTTACACTTTCCTCTCATAAATAGAGTCCTCAAAAGGTTCCACAAGCTCTAATGAATCTTCTCCAACGCATTTGGAGTCATAGACTCAAGTAATGGATCCTCACCATCTCTTCATTATTCATGTTTATTTATTATCTTACAAATTCTATTTTCTAGTATTAATGTTCTCATATATCTTAAAATTTCAATATTTCTACCTATTTAATATGAAAATTGTTATATACTCCTATCTCTATCATAAACACATTTTATTAATTTTTATGAGATGTTGTTATGCTACCGAAATTTCACTATGATTTTTACATGCCAAAAAAATTGTGTAGTAAATACCATACCCATTTTCAATCAAGGGTGTTAACTTTTATAAACATATAAATTTTTAATTGGTAATTAAAGGTATTTATTCCATAATCCTTGATTGTGTAATAAATTTTGATTGTTAACGAATCCCTATTGTATGATCTACGTGACACAATTAAGCATGAGGATGAAATTAAAGTGATTGGTGCACCCAAAATAATATATAGTTCCAATGAATTGGGTGATATTTAATCTCAAGAGACATCATGTTCTGATAGGTTGTGAATATGATTCCTTTGTAATAATTTTTCCATCATGGTGTTTTGGGATTTATCCATGACTTGTGTTTATGATATAGTGCTTTTAGTTATTGCCACATTTCCCATGTTATGATTATCTTGTTTAATTAGGCCTTATTATTCATGTTTATGATTATAAAACAATATATTCCACCCTTGATATTCTTATTTAAAATAATGTATTATATTTTTTGTTTTATTCCATGTTTATTCCCTTACTAGGATTTATAGCTCACCCATTTTATATGTATGTCCCCAGGTCATCTAGTACAGTTTTAAAAGCCATAAAATTTTAGAAGAATGTTGAGGAGGACTTTAATAATTTTTTTGTATCCCATGTTCATGATGTTATGATATGAAAATAATTCCCAACAAGACTATGCGTTTTAATCATATGTGTTTTATTAAGTGCAATTTTATGTAATAAATCAAGAATTAATGTGTAATAAATTTAAGCGTTCATAAACAACCCTTATCTTATCTTACACACCCCATAAAACCCATTTATTTCTTCCAAGACTTGCCAAAATCACATCAAAAATTTCATCCTTTAATCTTATAATACATATTTTTAACATAAAGTCAAACAAAAAAGGGTTTTGGTGCAAACCTAAGGAGGATACCTGAATAAGAAGTATCTTTCATCAACGAGCACATTTGTTTTATTTATCCCTCATCCTTGTTATTAATAAATGATTATATAATAGCCTCAATACCTTCTATATACATATATGATTTTATGTTATGCTAATTACCTATATCAATCTCTACTTCCCTAAAATTGGTTATGAAATCATCATTACTGTGTACGGCGAACTACCGCCTCGCGAACCGATGTCATTCATTTTTCATGTACCACCTCTCAAGGTAGAAAATAATGATGGATTTGATTTTTTATATGATATTTATGATATTAGTATTATTTTAGAATAATTATATCACATATAAAGTACTTATTTATATTTTTTTCTAGTATGATAACATCGCTCATGTATAAGGAAGACTACAACCTCATGAAGAGATGTAATTCGTCCATGCAGTATATGAAATAAATTAAAGATGAGTTTAATAAAAATATGTTATATATAATATAGAAAAATGGTTCTTTAATTTTAATGTATATTATTTACTTATCTTTCATTCAATCCATCGTTAAAATGGAAACAACGTTCATGCAAATTTATAGCCTATCATCTCTATGAATTTTCTATTTCATTTAATATCTCTAAATATTATGGATTTAAGTAAATATATATATATATTAAATATAAATTATATTTTATAATTTTGAAAATTATTTATATAATATAACCCTGACTGAGTAAATTGGACCAATAATGAAAAATGAAATCATATATGGAAAACAAAATGGTTGTTACTCAAAATTTAATTTTAACATGTGATTGTTAATAAATTGGAAATAAAAGGTGATAAGTAAATCATACATGCAATGATATAAATTTTTATGTTTCTTTAATATATATATATAATAGAATTTTTTTATTATATAGGAGGATTGAATGATAATAAAATAATTCAAGGATTTAGATATGTGATTTTTTTATCAATTTTTCTTCTTTGAGACAAATATTATGTTATGGACCTAAACTATTTTATAAGGTGTATATAAAGACCATTTATCATGTATTATCTTGAATGTATTTATCATTGTTATATTTTATGGTTAATTAAATGTTATTTCTTCATTATTGTTATGATTCAATGTTACCAAATTGGTAATTATTTTATATTAAAATATCATCATTTATCAAGGTAGTTTATGATTATGTTTTTGATAATAAAATATTAATAATGATATCTCATTATACTGATAAAGTTTCTTATAAAAAGTTTTTTTCATTTTTCATGTAATCATATGATTTTTAACTCTTTGGTACTTAAGATAAATCATAAAATTCTTTTAAAAAAATCTCAATTTTTTTTCTCTTCGATCATAAATTTTTTTTCTTCCAAAACCATGTTTTCTGAAAATGATTTTTGATTTTTTTATTACACAATATTTTTTAAAATACTTTTTAACCCATGTTTAAAGTTTTATAAAAATTGAGTTTTTATGTAATTTCCCAAACAATTCAACTTTGGATTTTTCTAAAAATTTGAATGGATTTTTTGTTTTAACATGCAAGACATTAAAAAACTATTTCATCATCCTAAACATTATTTTATTGGAAGATTAATTTATATGTTTTCTGGTTATTTTAAAAGAAAGTGATTTTAAAAAAAATATGTTTTAAAATATATTTTTCAAATCGGAATGGTTATTTTCCTATGTAAATGACTAAAATGATCGATCAAAATCATTTTCTGTATAAGATGACATAAGTTGATGTTAGTTATGAATTAATTTTTATATTATCAAAGGATTACATTATTATTTATTCTCAAAATGGTTTATATTTTTATGGAATTATGTTTATGAAAACTATTTATTAACCATGGGTTTTACCATGATAAAATTCTTATGAATCCTAATTTTTTTTTCAAGAGTTATGAGATGATTATATGATGAAATAATTATGAAACCTATCACTTTTCCACAAGTTATGACCTAATGAAATATTTATGAAACCCATTTCATGTCATGTGTTATGATATGATTAATGTTTTATGATCTTATGGTGCACATAAATAAGTTTTCAGTTATGATATGGGAGGGATCTATATTTCCCCCTTACACATTGGTTAAATATTTATATCACATTAGATAAACAAGATGGGAAAGGGGTGTTAACTGATTTTACTAATGAAAATTTTCAACTATAATGGTCTTGAGAGTGAACCTTTACTACTATAATTGTTTAGGGATTAAACCCATTCTATACTAATTACCTTGGAAGTGAGCCTAGTCTAATATGTAAATGATATTATATTAATATTTTTATGCTACAAAATCCATTATTATAAAAATATTAACCTCTTATGGATTAGGTTATTTTATTTCCTTATGATTGATGGATTATGATCTTCCAATCATTTTTTCATGACTCGTGATTTTGATATTTGGTATGTAAGGTATGGTTTTAAAAATTTATTCTCATGTTCTCATGTCCTTATGTTCATGTTCTACTTACATATCTCCCATGCCTTCCATTAGGGAGCATATGATCTCACCCAATATTATATTTGTTTTCCCTAGTTATTAAAAAATGTATTAAATAAGATATTTATAATAAGGTTGTTCTTTATAAATACCATAGTGGTATGTGATGTAGTTTACCAAGGACTCATTTTTTATTCTTCCGTGTTACCAAAGGAAATAAACTATTATGGTACTCATGTGTGTGTTTGTTTGATGAAACAAATATTCAAAAAAGTGATGTAATATATTTTCATCAGAATACTGGGTCATTTTTGTTGGTATCATAGGAGAGGTTTAGTTATCATTTGGAAACTATGATGATAACATATTATTTATATCACTAAGGAAATGTATAATGATAAGTATAATTATTACTAAAAGTAGACAAAAATTTCTAGAAACATTGGTAAATGATTGAGAGACACTGGTAGAAATCCAACCTATACCAACGCCTCTATTTGAATGGTTTAAAAATAGTTGGGATAAGGTTCATATACCAATGGTTATAACCAACTATTTGTATAAGACTATGGAGGGTTGGTTTTACCAATAGTTGTATCAAAATGTTGGAATAGATTAGTCTGAGGGTCGGTTTAACAAATTGTTTAATAAAACCATTCGGAAAAATTAGCCCAAGGGTTAGTTTTACCAATGGTTTCATCTAACAGTTGGCATAGATTCGGTGTTCCCAATAGTTATTTAAAACATTGGTATTGTACTAATATACATACATTTTTTAAAAACTATTGGAGTAGAAAATCCCCAAACACAATGCGGACAGTGAACTTCCATAACCCATCTTTAACAAAATCCAAAAATGAGAGCCCCACGCTGTGAAACCTACATCCCAATCTGATCTCAAAGGTGCTAACTCTACTTTCCAGTCAGCCATACATCATTGATTCAAGTAATTTTGGTTCTTCCACTTCAAATTGGAACTTCTACATTCATTTATTTTAGATTTTTTTATTCTGTTTCTCTACAAAGTATTGTATATTATGATCCCCTTATGAACACTATTCATATATCATTTTCAGATGTGGTTTTGTTTTTATTTATCTTTATAGTTTAATTTTGATTGATATTTAAGAGTTCAATATGATCATGAGTTATTTTATCCTTGGTTTATTTTAAATTTAAGATTTATTAACAACATTTCTTTGGTTATACATAAATATAACTGTAGAATTTTTTATCATAAGTGGATTGACAAGATACTCATACATTATGAATCTACCCATAACTGTTTCCCTTAAAATATCACACTCCTACTTTATGAGGACTACACCCTCAACATAAGTCATTTAATGAATTGTAGCTTCTACCTGGACCTCTATAATGATTTGAGGTCATTTTCATGTGTTAATGGTGATAGAACAAAAATTTACTCAATTACATGATCATTTAGTCCTACTCCATCAATTAGTTCGGTCATACACTTGTAGTGTTGTATTTTAGATATTCAAAATGAGTGTTAGGAATTCATGTCAAAATTTTATTAGGAAGTTATAAAGAACAATCAAGGAATTTATATGAATTTATATCCTAGGAATACACCTATAATAAATGAGTTGAACCATCAGAGAACTCACTAAGGTTGATCATGCCTACACATTATTTTAACTCTAATATATATCTCACAAAACAAAATATCATGGTCAGGTGAATGTAATTATTCACATTCTCAATATACTTAATTTTAAATTAAATTAATTTAAAATGAATTATACTTATTGGTTTTATATTATTTTGATTCAAGGGTAAATCTGTTTGACCCTCAGTCGTGTTTTGAAATAATAAAAAAGGGGGACGTTGTTTAAGAGATTTTGATTTCATAGTTTTGATTTATTCCAAACCACTCACTTTATTTGTTATTATATTCCTATGTGTATCTATTTTCTTATTATATTATATTATATTATATGAATTATAATATAGTATACTGTTACATGTGTTAAACTTATTGATTTGTGTCATTGAAATTATGTTTTCAATTTTTTAACCTTTTTCATAAGGATACAGAGTTTCTGTATAATGACAATAAATATAATTTGAATTAATATATTCTCCAAGGAACCAAAAATTGAATAATTTATTTTATTTATTTTATATATTTGTTTTATATTATTCCATTTTCATATATAAATATGTTATTATTATCTCTTTTCCATTATTGTTCAAACATCAGTTAGAATATAATTATTACACCATTTAATATATGTGCATAAATTAATATATGACTGGATGGGATTTGTGTTTTAGTTGTTTCAATCATGATATTCTATAAAATTTAAGGAATGATTCTTTTTTATCACTTGATACATCACATGGGTGAAGTATATTGTATATGTGTGATCGTGTATGTGCTAAGAGACTAAGTTGAAGAACAACCCTACCAATAGGAAAAAAAACTTTTCAAATGATTTTATATAATGTCATAAACATGACAGATATCACAAAAAATACCAAAATAACATCATTAAATGGATGATATCAATAAAGTACCATAATACCATGTTATAATGAGAATAATAACCATGATTGGTTTTAGAAAATCATCTTATATTTAATGTACTCCATTAGCACAACAAACGTAGTGAAATAAACCAACACAATGATGGTTAGTCAATGAACACGCCATAGATACACTAGTTCATACGACATCTGAAACACATGTACCAATGAAGTTCGTGTTGATAATATACCTTAAATACAAAATAAATTATATGAAGTTTTTTAGCGATTTCAAAATGAAGATATGTGTATGTCATATGGTACGATATACATGACTCTAAATAATATCATGTGCCTTGAAAAAAGAGATGTTATATGGAATGATGTATTTGTATCGTATCACCAAATCTATAGTCGATCACATTTCACAATATATCCATTTCATAATGTAATGATATGATTTAAACATATATTATGACTAACATAGGCAGTCAAACAGTAATTGTAAACATTTGGGTAATCTTCTGCATAATCTATAGTTAATCATTGACATTTCATAGATTTATTGATTATGTTCCATATGTGACATATTTATACACATAGATACACTAATTTTTTATAAATCCATTATATTTCGTTTGTGTAGATACACTAAATTTATACCATTTTCATTGAGCACCAACATGTTTCTAGTTCACAATAGAAACTAACCAAAGATAAATAATCCATATCTCAAATTTCGTTGGTTACATAGTAGTTATCCTTTTCTAATTACTTTCATATTTTTTCAAATGAAGGAAACAAAACCATATGAGGAGAAATGAATAAAAATATGACAGTCAACAATAGTCGAACGAATGGGATGGTCATTCCTCTGTTATTGCCTATTGTGGGTATTTTATTTCAAATATGTATGCATCAATAACATATAATGTCATGTGATAAATTTTCTTAAAACTTTTATGAAGGATACTCTATTGAGGATCTAGTTATTTGATAAGCATCTAGTATTGATACTAGTTCTTAATGTGGTGGTACAAGGAGGTGGTATGAGAGCTAGGCATTCCAGTCAGTATACTCGTTTAGACTCTGCCCCTCCCAATGACCAACCATCTTCCACACATTATGACCCCACTGTGTTGTTAGGGAAACACAAGATATTTAGTCCTTCCATATTTTCACCACCCTTCACATATGATCCTTCAAACCCATATTTATAGTATCCCTTGATTATTTCCACTCCTCATCCATATTATGCAGTTGGTCAGTCATCCATTCCATCTTCTTTGCCATCTACTTCTTTTTCACAGATCTTTTACATTCCTTCTTCAACTCTTACTTTGACATAGTATATGCCTATAGAGAAAACACGGGGACCCACTACACTAGTATAGGGTTATTTTCCTTTAGTGGTAGTGTATCTAGAGGATCCCATTGATAATATTTCCATAGGTATATTTTATCACACTAACAAATGTTTTTACCATAATTTATTTTCATTATAACATCTATGGATATAATATTTGATTTGTTATCATAACAGATACATATACTAATATTTTGTAGGGGAGGAGGCTTACACACATGTTTTTGGTGTGGAACCACCACACATAGTTTATGGTCAAATACAATGAATACAATCAAATGATCAAAAAAATAGGACACCAATGTCGGAGTTTTTTCTGACGCTTTCCAAAAACTCTGACATCATTCCTGTGATCCTGATCTCATGGTGAAAATTTCCAAAAAAATTTAAGTATAATGGTTGGTCACATATATGGGTAAATAAATATATTGTATTTAATATAATATTGTTTTTTAATTTATATTAATTAATACTTTCGTGTCATCTTCGGTTTAAATTCCCTGATGGTCAGGGTACATTGCCAGCTCATCTAATGGAGTTAGGTGAGCTTTAGGGAGCCTATAAGCCTGATTTGTATATTGGATGGAATGCTAGAGTTGGCACAGAGTTAGATCCAGTACCTATAGGGGTATATTTTCTGATATAACAGTATCGTATTATGATTACTCATTGGATGACTATCAAGTTTAAATTATTAATCACATTTGATGTATTTAAATTAGAATTTTCATGTTTTTCATTAATACTTAATTTTGTATTATTGAATTTATTTAGTAATCATCTGAAAAAGAATAAAAAAAATTGATTCTAAAAAATTACTCTACATATTGTGGCATACTACGATTTGAGATCATGAGAGGAAGTGGGTACAACATTTGTTTGTAATTTTTCTTTAAGACTTGCACTTTCTATTATTTCCTACATAATTTATTCGATTTCTAAAGTGTTAATATAATTTTTTTATTGAAATAATTAATTAGTAACCTGTTTTTAATTATGGTTTCTTACATAAAATATCATTGTAGAGGAAATTATTGAATATTGAAGGAAGTGTTCCTTGAGCTAAATTTTTTTTCTCGAGTAGAAGACAAAAAGATGGAAATGTAGTTAACGAACGGACACAACATAAGATTGAAATTTTTACATTGTTGATTTAAAATATTATTATATATTTTTTATCTTAATAATAAAATTATATTTTTAATAGGATGACTTAGAGGCCATTGATTCCTAGGAACATGGCAATTTTGGGCAAAATTATCATTTACATTAGGTGTTTGGAGATGAGCATCCAGGTAGAGTACACTGCCGACCTATGCTGAGTATAGTCTCGATGACTTATTGGACCTCTTTAGGTACCAGTTGTAGTGAAATATAGTTATAATAGGTTAATTCATTGGAAAAAGCCTAAAAAGGGTCCACAAAGGTGGAAGAATGTTCTACTAGGTAAAAAACTAAATTTATCAAAAAAGTGAATGTTTTTTGTCCAAAAAATCCAGCAGTGGTCAAAACAGATTATAATAAATATATTTTTTCGATGAGTTAAATATATGGTGCACTAGGTGGATGTTCTAGTGGTGTTTGAGAGGATGTAGTTTCTAGTGATGATAGTGGTGAGGAATCGGTCGAGGACTAGGACGACGTCGGGACTGAGGCTGAGGATGAGGATGAGGACGAGGGAGAGGCAGAGGTCAAGGTAAAGGATGAGGGTGAGGATGAGGCTAACGATGATGATGAGGATGGGGTTGAGGATGAGAAAGACGGTAGGTATAACGATGAGGATGATTCTGATGATGGTGGTGGTGATTGTGATGGTGATGGTGATAAGGGAAAAATTGATCCATTGTTTTTTTGATTGATATTCATAACATTTGATGTTTTCTAATTTGATGTGACTTAATATATGTGTGATTAGTTATGTCACATTATGCTTAACATGGGTAGCCAAAATACAATGTAGTTTTAGTCATAGAACCATTTACAAATGTATTGTCATAAGTTTTGATAAATTAATTAGGGTATTTCTAAATTTATTATATGATTAAACATTCAAAGTATTGATTAGGTCAGCGGTCTTACTTGTATCGTTATTTATTTATCAATAAAAAAACATAACTGGACTTAGTGGTATGGATTCTATGATTTCTCTTTTTTACATGGTATTAAATATTTCACAATTCTCTTTTCGCACACTCAAACTCTTGGCCGAGGAACTTGAGCTTATCCATTGTCATTTTACCACTTATTAGTCATATTTCTCGGATTTATTTTTTTTAATGCTTTACATTATGGGACACCATTTTTTATCTAGTCTCATTCAAATATCATGTTGTGCTTGAAAGTATCAAATTATATATACTGACTATATTTATTATCATGAATTAGTATTTAAATTAAGGTATTTAAAATTGATTTTAAACATCCCTATTTTCCAAAAAATATATTCAAAACAACATTATTATACCAAATTCTATAAGGATAACCTACCCCTCATAAAGAAATCATGATTCCCTCATTCATAGGACACCAATGGCATTGCATAATAAAATCGAGCCCTCAGTCTTGCACCGATCAAGAATTTCCCTTAAAACTTAAACATATGCCCATGATCCTCTCATCATAGTATGTTTCCATTCATGTACCTTGCTCAATAATAAAATTCCATCATCTAACCATCATGAAAATTAGGATCAACCAACTAATATTAGATAACAATAACATGCTACTCTGAACAAAATAACTAGTTGCATACCTAGAGAACCTTATAATCACTCTATAGAGTTCAACAATATCATCCCACACATTAATCACTACTATAAACTTGACTCATTCAAATGTATTTAAACAAACAATAACTATCATGCACAACCCATACGCGGGCGTTCATACCAAGATCCAATACTAAGGATCCTCATACCCAAACCTGCACTTTAAATGGTTGTTAAACACTAGGGGAGTAACTAAAATAACATCAAAAAATCATAAAATAATCACCAAAATGGTCCCCATTAGTTAAGGAACCTCCAATGAGTTATTTTATAAAATAATGAATTTTTTTATTATTGACACTTTAATTAATCAAAACCCATTCTATATAATTATCAAGAATTATTTCCTTTTTTAAAAAATTTATAATCCCACATTTTTCATTATGAAATTAATTTCACACCCATAAGGATTAATGAACATGTCCATGTATACAAACCTATAAGACTTATGAACCCACACTCTCATACCGCATCAAGATAAGAGTAAAAAAATAAACAATAGCTTGCCCAAAAATCTTAATTTGATTAAAATTCCAGTTGAAACACTAAAAATAAATGAAAAAAAATATCATCACCTTTTTCATTTGAATTTTTAAATACATGGGTTAGTTACATACCAGTACAAGGTCTATTCTATGTTCCAACAGCACATCCTTCCTCCAACTACCCAGCTCAAATAGTCAAACAACCAAAAATATTTCTTTGTAACTTCTTTGTACTTCCTCGACTAATATAGTTAATATAAAATCATTGGAAAATCACCACAAGACCTAAGGAACACCTACCCTTATAGAAGATTATTTAGACTAGTTGTGAGATTCTATAACTATCGTGGGGATATCATACTCTTTATACCTTCCAAAATAAAAATATATAAATAAAAAATCAAAATAAAATATTAGTGTAAACATTAGAAATTAAATCTAAGAGACAACCAATAGTAATAAATAACATCACCATGATATAAATGGGTAGGGTCTTACCAATTTACCCTAATATACGTCATTATATAGAGTGTATACATGTATGGGAAAATAAAATAAGTACCAATATACAACATTCAAAAATTATGAATGGTAAGTGGGTTCTACCTTGGGAGACCCAAAACCTAACCTCACTTGATTTGGAGAATGTTGAAATAGAATTCATCTCAAAACACAACCCCAAACTCATTCCCCACCACTTAGAAAAGGTTCATGCAACTTAGTCTCGACCTCCACCCTCTCACTCGAGTTAGTTCCTTACACCAAGTCTCAATCTCATATTTATCCTCATACTTCAACCCTATTTCTCAAAGTGAGGTATGGTATCACATCCTGACTATTAAACAATCACTCAAGGTAGGATCCCATATCATATACTGACCACTACCCTCTCACTCTATGTTAGGTTCAATATCACATATTAACCACTACCGTCTCACTCATGGTAAGTTCTTATATCATATAATGGTCACGACTATCTAACTTTAGGTAATGTCATGTATCACATCATGATCATTTTACTCCACTCAAGTTATGGTCTGATATCAAATCTTGAATACTAGACAGTCACTCATATTAATGTCCCATATCACATCTAGGATAATGGGGAAGGTATAGTATCATTTCCTGATTACTACCCACTTACTCAAGGTAGGGACATATAATATTTCTCATTACATGTCACATATATCAAACAAATCACTTAGAGTGGATCTCATCACTACTATAAAACAAGTTTAGATAAAAAATAATTAAACAAAATTAGTAATAGCTCATATCATATCCCACATCTATCCTTAAAACCATCCCCACTTAGCTCTATGTTATAGAGTAGCAGATATATCTCAACAACACGTATTGTAACTAGCATCCACATCATAATTGTAATCTTAGGTCATACCGACAAACCATTTTATTTTATATTTTCTATATTTTTAGGTTCCTTAAAGTCGTTATTTATAAGGTGTTGTATTAGTTTTTTCAGGTGTGTATTCATCACAATTCAGTATTGTTTTTTCATATGTTGGTAGGTTATTTTAAGGTGTTTTTATTTCATTGTGATTCTGTATATCCCAACAACACAAACCCTAAGCACCAACACCCCCTATTCTGATTCATCCCTAGATCGTTCCAATTTCATCATGAGATCAAGGATTATTCTTGGAAGCCATGTAATATATCATCTATGTTTACACTTTGAATTCATACATGATATCAAATGTACTCAGGTATATTTTTTATAATGTCTCAATTCCAAAAATATGTTTCAAATATTGATTCTATGAATCCATGATTGATTATCATGATGGTTACATTACCATGAATGAAATCAAAATCCCCACTATATGAGTGTCCTTATTCCAAAATCTTTATATCATGCTCTTTGAAATAATATCCAATGACCTTTCCATTATTTAGTGCAACCATGGTGTGGGGACCTAAAAATATTCTATATATAATGAGGGCTTCAACCTCAAACCACCAATTATACACTCACCAATATATACCTTACCTTATACTACTAGTCAAGAACAACATCAAATGTTATCATTGATGTATGTCACTACTCCCAATCCATTAAAATACATTTATAACTAGTGACACTATTTCTCATGGAAAATTTGTGCTAAGTCCCCATATCGAGTAAATTATCTGACAAAACCTGATTCATTTCCAATATATTCTCTACTATAGAGGTACATTTATAATTCTCATTCAAACCCCATGGAAAATTCACATAAAATTACATTAAGAACATCATCCATAAACACTTATATATTTTACCATAATATAATTTAGATTTCCACTCCCCAAATATTGGGAACTATCTCAATAATCTATTGTAACATGATTATTAATGATTATATACTACCTATAAAAAAGATTCCAATTTTAACAATAACGAGACACCATTTCTGAAGAATGAAACTGATAGGTCCGAATCTATATAATTCCATCCATTCAATTTGAATCAAGATCATAAAATTATTTTTGCATCAATTTCCCAAATTAGAGAAATAATCATCCATCAGTATTTGGATCATATTTTTAAATGTTGTGTTTATGGAGATGTTTGTTATCGGGGTTTTCTGGTTTCCAGTGGGGTATTCTATTTGGTGTATTTGTATTATTGTTAATTGGTGTTATTCAGAATTATGTATAGTGTATTGAAATTGAATTGGTTTTATAATGATGGGATAATATTTGGTTCATATTTGTCTACATTTAGTTATTCTGAATTATTTACAGTGTATTGCAATTTCAGGTAATTGCATATATAATTTCATTGGTTATTCTAGGAAATTACATAAAATTCATAATTCTAGATTCTACAATGGTAATTTAATTGGTGTTATTCTTCCATGTAATTGAACAGGAGGGAGGAAGGCTGCTACCTACTGCAGTATTTTTAGAAACTCAATGGCAATGGTTTAAAAACTATTGGTATAGATGTGAAATCTTAATCTATACTAATAATATAAAGAAAACCATGGGTAAAAGTCTATGAAAACATTTTGTAAACCATTGGTATATACCTAAAAACTTAATATTTACCAACTGTTTACATCAAACTGTTGGTAAAAGTCTATACTAATTATTTATAATCCATTGGTATAGATATAAGGTTAGTTATATTAGAAGGGTATAAAACTATTGTTAACATGTTATACCAAAAGATACTAAATTTTTTTGGTATAATGTGTTTTAAGGTGCCATCTACCAATAGTTATTTAATAACTATTGGAATAGATCTATTCATGTGCCTCTACATCCAATGCTTTAGATAACTGTTGGTATATATTACAGAAATGGATTTCAATCATATACCAATGGTTTTAAACAGTTGGTATATAACATGTTTCTAGCAGTGATAGTAGTTTTCATGAAATTACATCTCTATCGAGATACTACAGATGGATGTGGCTTTGTCAAAAAGGTGTCATGGATTTATACCTCTAAAAATGTTTCATTATTGTAGATATTATTGTCAACTAATGTATGGAAATTGGCCTTTCTACATACTTGGTTTGACACTCCAAACAGAAAAGATTTGCAAATTCACAAACTATTTACTAACCATCATGAATAATTTAAATATATGATAAATATGAATGAAGTTGGAAAAACATTTGGTTTAATTGATTAAAGAATAAGTTTTCAAGATTTATATGTCTTACAAGTGTTTTTACATGATTATGTGGATCCCAAAAATGATTATTTTTTATTTCAATATATATTTTTGTATTAGTCAATATTTGAAACATGGAGAAATCATTTTAATGTTGAGTGTGATGGACAATTCAATGACTGTTTTCTTGAGAATCTTAAAATTTCGACAGATGGAATAAAAACACTTGTTATTATTCTCACACAACATTACTCAGATATGAATCATAAAAGACATCAAAATAATCAAATTGCGGAACAAAATTTTTAGAATCCTTTATGGGGATACATCCACCCTATTTTATTGGGTCTTATGATCCCCCCGTTATTGAATAATTTATCCACAGTACACAAAATATATCTTCCATTCTCCAACGATTATATCATAAAAAAATTATTTTGGGTATCAAACATTTGGATGGATATATGGATCAATGGTGTAATATTATCAAGAATATGAAGCAATGGGATGAAATAAACTTCACGACTTTAGATGAGTTCATGAAAATATTTTTCAATAAGTGTGTTTCTTGTATTATTCGTATGAAGATGGATAAATAGTTTTTTGATCTAAAACAAAATAATGATTAATCTATTGGTACGTATGAGGAAATATTCCCAAGACCTGTGAGGAACACTTATGGTAGTTTCAACGAACATGCAAGTATGTTCGGTCAATTTATTAGTCGATTAAAACCACATATATCATGGGAGTTATCCATAAGAGATATTAATATTTGTGATGATATTTTTCAATGTCCTATCAAGGTGGAAATGGATCTTGGAGTAAGATGTCAATTTCATGGTTTTAACAAGAAAATAATGATGTAGTTAAAAATATTATAAAATCTATGGAGAGAATAATATGAAATTTTCATTGTGTTCAATTTGTAGGAATAAAAATAAAGTAAATTGTCTTAAGGGAACTAGTACATGTTTTATGAGTTGATGGAAAGGTAATTGGGAAATTTATTTACAATGTAATAATAAGAATCTAGTTAATGATTTGAATAGAGATAATGTTTCACATAATGCACCACCCATACTCTAGTGTCTCCAATCGTAGGATTATGGGCATTATTATAACCAACACACAAATATGAAGGATAATAATAAAGATCAATATTATAAACCTCTTAAACCAAGGAGGAAAGGGAAATATCATGTGATCATTTTTTCTAAAGAGGTTTTTGATAATGACTTGGTGAATGATACTCTTACCACCCACTCTATAAAATCCAAGGTCCTATTTGATGATAGATATATCTATAATTTTGTATCTGAAAATTTTTGTGATGTTATAAATATTCCACCCAAAACATTATATGTAAAACTTGTATTGAAAACCCATAATTTTATGATCATCATATCTTAATTATAAGATTCTTCTTTGGTGTAAATTTATTCTAATGTGATTCATGCAAATATTATCATATTTCTTCTAGTGTAATATAATGTCATCATAGGCATGGATGGGATTTCTCAGTATAAATCCAACATCAATATTTATGGAAGGGAAGTAATATTTTATATTTCTTACCAAACTATGATCATCTAAATATTTAAGGATAATTATGAAATTCTGATGGATATCATGTATATGGTATGGGTATATATTCCAATTAATAAGGGGTATTATCACAAATTATTGGGGATAAAATTGACATCGATGATATTCCAATTATGTGGTAAATTTTTTATTTCCTTCCAAAATAATCACATAGTTTTTCAACAAAATGTGATGTAGAGTTATCAATAAACTCATACCTGATGACGTAACAATTTGAGCGACTTCTTATAAAATGGATCCCATTGAGTTATAGGAATTTTATAAGAAACTCTAGGAAAACCATGATAATGGATTCATTCAGCCAAGTGTGTCACCTTGGGGAGAACCTTTTCTCATTATTAAAAAGAAATATTATTTGAAGTGACTCTATATTGGTTATTTTGAGTTAACCAATATCACAATGAAGAACAAGTATCTTTTTCCCCATATTAATGCTTTTTTGATCATTTCCTAAGAGGCCAATTGTTTTTTAAGATTGACCTTCCTTATGGCTATTTTCAATTGAGGGAAAATAGGGAGGATATACCCAAGAAAACATTATATACAATGTAGGGAAACTATGAATATATAGTACTACATTTTAGTCAAATCAATTCCATTGGTATCTTTACATAATTAATGAATAGAGTATTTATATATTACCATGATCAGTTTGTGGTAGTCTTTATTGATGACATTATTATACATTCAAAGAGAAAGTAATGGCATGAAGATCTCTTGATAATTATAATAAATACCATAAGGAAGGAAACGATATGTGGAAAATGTATAAATTGTGAATTTTGGCTCACAAATATTTCAGGTTTGGGTCATATAATCCCAAGAGAAGGTATGTCATGACCTCTCCCAGTGGGGCTTGTGTCTGGACTCCCCAAGACCACCTCCAATAGGGTAGGGATGGTGATTATCCCAATGTAGGCATATCACTAACATGGGAGGCATTTTCTATGTACCTGTATGCATGCACCCATCTCCAAGCAGAAAAAATGCTGAAATGTAAGAACCACTAAGTAAACAATTAATGAATACCACTATATCTCATACAACATAGTAAGATAGAAAAGTAAAGAAATTATAGTAAACTATACTAGAATAAAAGTCCCCTAATAAATCAGTAACCCTGAGTCTATCCTACAAGCAATGGTCTTAGGGATGTTGTATATATCCCTCGGAACACACCTTATCCTGCCTCATCTCACAAAGCATCGTCTTCTCCGGGTACACCTAAGATATTTCAAAATGGGTTTTCATTTTCACAAGCCACGACAGGTGTGGGAAAATCCCATGTAGGGGAGAGTATAACAATACTCAGTAGGAACCCCCTAAATTACAATGCAATATAAATAAATAAAGTACAATTATCTCTACACAAGTATTTGTCTTAATCACATATAATAATATCATTATATGCTCAATCAAAGTCACGTAGTCTAGAGGTAGGTTGTGAATATATCATACACACAACAGTGATCAAGCTCATAGATTCCCTAAAGAACTTTCCTGGGAGAACTCACTCTTATGTTTGATAGCACAAATGACATTTGTCCGAGAGTAAATTCACATCAGGTCTCACTATGAGATAGATATGTTGATAGATTTAAAGAAAGCTATGATATAATAATGAGGATCCTAGCCAGGGATGTGGGGTGATAACAACAACAGAATATGGATTATCCTTCTAGGTATAGTATCAAAACCCTATAAAGTTATTCACATTAATACCAAAGAAACTACCTAGCGCATGAATAAATAATAGTGGATCCCACTCCAAGCCTCTGAGAAGATTCCATAACTCTATCAAAAAAGTCATGTTGAATGTATCATTGTCCTATGAGTATAAAATAATTTATACCTAACTTCAAAGGACTGATAAAAGGAATGATCCGTTTGAAACTACTCCAAGATACAGAGGTATATGGAATCAATTCTTGTATAAATGGGTATATGATGTGTATTAGGTTCACAAATCATGTCCCTTTACCCTGTGTACATCCCATGTACAACGAATCATGAATTTAGAACATGTCATGTATAAGACGGGTACACACTGTGTAGAAGGTGTCATACACTGTGTCCTTCAATACAGGGTCTGACCATGTGCTCTGGTCATTTTTAGGTACATGGTGTTAACCACTATGTCTATGTATGTGTACTAAAATATGTGGTAGTCTGTGTACTTGGTCCCGGATAGGTAATGTAGTGGGTTACACATCATGTAAGAAACTTGAGTAATCAACCAAGTGTTTATGTATCTCTCGAGATACACGTTTAGTCTCTAAGGAGTACTTACACACCGTGTGACTTGGGTCATAGTCCATGGGAATTTAAATATTCCCCAAAACCCTATCCACTATCCTGTGGGATCCACATGCCATGTAACCAAGGTTTCATGTCATGTTTATCGAGTTTTTCCATAATTTTACATTCTTCCTCCATGCACCTCGGTCGATGATCCAAATGTGGTTTGAATGGTCCTTCCACCTCAAAACTTTAGATCCAGGGTCATTTCTCAACCCTAACACCAAATCGATGTGTCTCAGGATTTCAATAAGCTTAGACAATAGTTTAGATCTATCCCATATTAAACCTATCAAATAATAGGTTCATACAAACCACTTTTGATTCATCCACTGTTTTCGTCATCCCACCTCTATTTGGTTTTCCTGATGCGAGATATCAAATTTCAGATTGTTTTCCCAAGAAAAAATGCACAATGATAACTCATTCGTTAACACATCTAAGAATAAAGGACATGTAGGGAATATACTGGGAGAGAAAAGGCATATTGAACGAATCATAGGAACAATCCTGGATAATTGTTAGTTCCAGCCTCAAACCATTCTCACAAAAATGTTAATCATTCTAAATTATAATAAAACCCTGTATATTTTGTAATTAAAACCCATCCCACAATGCATTTCCAAACCACAGATAAAGATATTCGTTGGTTGGTCCGTGTTTATTGGTAAATCTAATATCGGGGAAGGAAATCCAAAATAAAACATCCTACCTAGAAATTAGATTGATCCTTGTTGAATAATGATAGTCATTAGTGAGATTCATCAAGAACATAGTTCATTGATATTTGATCGACAGTTCTATCATTGCTTGTTGAGATAAATCATTATGAATTACTCTCTAGAGTTTTGAAGGAATTCTAGAGTTATGAGCCTAACCTTGGATCTATTCCTAATGGTTTATTTAAAATATAATCATTTCTATGTTGTTGTGTCGATGAAAATGAAAAATTAAAAAAATATTTCCATTTATTTTATTCATTAAAAATGATTGAAACTAATTTTCACATCCAACCCACGACAAATGATGATTGACATAATCTAGTGTAAAACCACTACTATAAACATAATAATGATCATGGATTTATTATCTATGCCCACATTTATTTGTTTTTTTTTTCATTTTTTTAGGAAAATTGTGCATGTGTGATATTAAATCATTTAATGTTTTTTAAAAAATTGTTTCATGCATAGTTGGTCTTAGAATCACATTCCATCTTAGAACCTGGCCTATAATTTAATCCATTAAATATTTAAAAATCATACATGAAAAATATAGCCCATTACATGGTTTATTGGAAAATACATCTTAGATAGTGGCTATTTAATGTTAGCAATGAACATCTATGGTGATTGAGATTCTTATTTTTATTGGATCTAACATGATAATATGTCACGACCCGTCCTCGGGGCTCGTGTCGTGACTACCCCAAGCCCGCCTTCCATAGGCCAAGGGCTGGCGACAAGCACCAAAGGCGTAAATCCCGGTAAACAGGGAAGGAATTGCCATTGTAAAATAAACAAACACCATAGAGCAAGAAAGTAGTAAGAGTAAACACTAAGTAAAACTGAGACAAGCTATGCTGAAAGTAAAGGCGGCCGTAAATACAAGCCCAACTATAAAGTACAAGAAAAGAAAAACGGAAGGAGGGTGTCAAGATGCTCCTGGATTGTCCTCCGGAGTCCCTACCTGAAGGGTAGGTACAGATGGCCACCTTCTCCTTGCGGCTCGCCCTAATCGAACCTCTGCCTCTGCCTAGGAGGTCCTTCGTTCATCAGCTGGTCATCCGTAGAACGATTCGGGCAGTCTCGAGCCATGTGACCAATCCCGCCACAGGAGTAACACTGCCTGGCAGGTCTGGCTCTGCCACTCCCCTTGGTGCCTCGCACTACTGACCCTGAGTCGCGCGATCGAACACCTGTAGGTCTGGTCCTCTTGGACCTCTGCGTCATCTGTCTACTGCCTGCTGCAGAAGACTCTGCCGCATGCTGGCTAGTGGTGGGTCCTGCTGTTGGAGACTGCTCAGCAAGGAAACTCTCCACTAAGAGAGCTCGCTCCAACACCCCTGTTTGTGTCAGAATGCTGATAGGAACAACAGATGCTCTAATCTCTCTCCTGAGTCCCTACTCAAAGGTTCGGGCCCTGAAGAACGAGTCTTGTACCATATCTGTAGAGTAGCGTGAGAGGTCTATGAACCTCGCTGAATACTACGCCACTATCATGCTGCCCTGCCGCAGCTGAAGTAGCTCCTGTATACGCACCGCTCGAAGAGTGGCTGGTACAAACTCTACCCAGAACAGGCTCTCGAAGTCTGCCCATAGAAGAGACGCCTCGTCATGAATCTGAAGCATCAGGCTCCACCATCTGCCTGCTGCCGCCTGAAGAAGGCTGGCAGCAAGGTTCAACATGAAGTCAGTCGACATCCCCACTAGCCTGAAGACTCTCACCACAGCCTCTAGCCAATCCTCAGCTGCCTGTGAGTCCGTCCCTCCCTGGAACCTGGGTGGCCTCTGGAACTGGAACTCGTGCAGTGCGCTCAAGCGACGTGCATCCTCTCCTGCTAGGGCTGGTGGCATCAGTGGCCCAATGGGTAGTAGTACCGCTGGTGCCTCCACTGAAGCCTCAACTGGGATAGGGCCGTGTACTGAGGCCTCATCGCTCGACACGCTGTCAATACGTACCACTCTTAGGGTTCTAGCTGGTCATCCATGGGGAGGCATCGTGAAAGAAACAACGTGATACGTTCAAACAATTATACCTGGTGAGTTGACCTGGTTTGAGCTGACATTTAAAAACTTTTGGAAACCCACACGCAATCAGTGTTTTCGTGCACAAGTCGGAAATTAGTTATCAGGGTCCTGGTGTATGGATACGTCGGTCGGCCGCACCAACACTGGACTCCCTGGACTGATAACCACACTCAATACTCTTAACACTATTGCTTCACATAGAAAAAGATCAGAGTTCTTAGTTCTGCGGTAGAACCGAACTCTTCTGATACCAATTTGTCATGACCCGTCCTCGGGGCCCATTCTGTGACTACCCCAATCCCACCTTCCATAGGCCAGGGGCTAGCGACTAGCACCAAAGGTGTAAATCTCGGTAAACAGGGAAGGCATTGCCTTTGTAAAATAAACAAACACCATAGAGAAAGCAAGCAGTAAGAGTACACACTAAGTAAAACTGAGACAAACTGTGCTGAAAGTAAAGGGGGCCGGAAATACAAGCCCAACTGTAAAGTACAAGAAAAGACAAATGACAGGAGGGTGTCAAGCTGCTCCTGGATTGTCCTCGAGAGTCCCTACCTGAAGGGTAGGTACAGGTGGTCATGGAAGAGGAGTTGGTCGTGCAGTTGGAGGTGGACCACGCTTTGGGGAGTTTCCACCACCACCACCAGGAGGTCCACCCCGATCGCAGGGAGTTGGTGGAAATGGGGGTGCTCAGCTTCAGGTAGCTGAGGCCTTCGATCATGGAGCTCTAGGAGCCGGTGGACAGGAGCGGAACTAGTGGATACATCTTTTGTACCTCTAGTTCCTTGTTGTTCTTGTGTAGTGTCTTTGTATTATGAGATGCAATAATAAAAGACGCTTACCTTTGTGGTGTTTTCTTTCATGTCCTCTTTTGTGTTGTAACTAAGAGGTTCCAATTTAAACTGTTGACTTGACCCTCGCTTGTGAGATACCTACTGGAGGAGACCAGATTTCTCTTATCGGAAAAGAAGAAATCTTAGCAGCTCTTGTGGGACCGGAGATGGTCCATGGCACGACAGAGAATGTCCAGGTCATCCAGGAACGGATGAGGACAGCTCAGAGCTGGCAGAAGTCTTATGCTGGTAGGAGGCGTAGGCCACTGTAGTTCGAGGATGGTGACCACGTTTCCTTACGGGTCTCACCTCGACGTGAGTTACGGAGATTTGGCTGAGGCGGTGAGTTGTCTCCACGCTTCATTGGACCCTTCCAGGTCCTTAGCTGGATTGGCAAGGTGGCTTATCACCTGGCTCTACCACCTCAGTTGCACTGGGTGCATGATGTCTTCCACGTATCTATGGTGAGAAGATACGTGCACGGCCCGACGCAAATCATTGACCATGGGGAGCTGGTCTTTGATGATGGAGAGACGTTTGTGGAGGTCCCAGTGGAGATCACGGATCGACATGAGCGGGTCCTACGTGGACGATCGATTCCTCTAGTGCGCTTCAGATGACAGCTTGGGAACCTCTAGAAGAGAACTTGGGAGCGGGAGGCTTGGATGCATTCTTAGTACCGCCTTTGAATCCCTAATTTTGTGTTGAAGCATTACGGGGACGTAAATCCCTGAGGAGGGAGTGATTTAAAGACCCGTAAAATTCAAGGAAATCTATTTTTATTAATTTTCTTTGGAATTTTTACAAGAACGCTGTTTCTGACGGCACCTGATATCGAGGTCCGGTGTGCCCGGAATCATTTTAGGAAGTTTGGCTCGGGTACGTTCAGTGAACGAACGAGCAGGGTTTTCTAACTTTTGAACCAGCGCTCGGAATCGAATTCTGAGGGCACCGATGGAATCGCAGCACCGGTTCTTGCTTAGAAACGCCTCTTCCATATATGTGTTTGCTCGGTTGTGGTTTTTAATTTTTGGGTTTTAAGTTATGAAATAAAATAAAGTTGTACAACAATTTTATTTTTATTTCACTTAAAGCCGCTTGAAGACCACTTTATGCTGCTTAAGCTCAGTTGAAACGGATAGGGTGCAATCCAAAATATCCTATCCACTTGATAGGAAATTTGTGGGGTGGGGCCCACACGATCCCCACCATTTCTTTTCCGCTAAGTAACGCACCCGTGAAAACCCCTATTGATTGAAAGTCAATTGGAGCGTTTCTTAAACAATTAAACGCTCCTATTAATTGGGCGGTTTTATTCGTTGAAATAATTCAATGAATTAATGGGTCGTTAATTAACTTATCTCTTTTTTCGTTTGTTGGCATGTTAATAAAATAAGACCAACGCTTTTCTTCTTAAGTGTTGTTCGTTGAGAGGATTTGACAGAATCCTCAAGATCTTCCTCCTTCTTCGCGAAGAACGCGAAGAACACGAAGAACGCGAAGAACGCCGAACCCGCGGAGATCAGCGACGCGATGCCAAGTACCGCGACGCCGGCGATTCTTCTTCCTTGACGTTCTTCCGCGACGATCCAACCCCACGACAAACTTCGACCGACAACGACAAGGTAGGGGGTTGTGCTCCTTTTAAAATCTTTGTGGATTATAACAACAATATGGATATAATTATTATTAATTAAATCTGTATGTTCTTGAACCTCGGAGTTTGTCGACGCGACACCGTTTTCCGCGACAACTTGATGATCGCCTCCTTCCGCGACGATCAATTCCTCAAAGAACACACGCTCGACGACTACGGCCAGGTAGGGGTTTTTATTTGGAATGATTTTACATTTTATTCCGTGGATGTTTCCGTTCAAATCAAAGAACCCAGTTTCATTAGAACAATTTTAATTTATTAAAATTGTGGTTTGTTATGTTTTCTATGAATTGATTATTTCTCCCGACTGTTATCATCTAACGCGGAGGGTGCGGGCCAAACAATCACGGCCTGACAACCCTCTGCAGTTCTTCGTTGGTGTGCGGATTGGCGGATGATGATGAAACATGCCACAGGGATGATCCGTTGTTTCCGCAGTGAAGAACAGGACCCGAGAGGAGTTTCGGCGCAGACGGGAAGGAAATCGGACCACCAGAGCAACTCCGGTGGCCCGCGGAAGCCACCGGCGGCACGGGTCGCCGGCGCGGTGGCGCTGGCTGCCGGAGGCGGCGGTGCCCCAGCGGGCCTCCATACAGAACCGTCGTGGCTGAAGCTGCAGCGGGGGCACCAGCAGAGCCGCCGCCGCGCGGGGTTTGGCGAACACGGGACGCGGCTTTGCCGCATCCGTTGATCCAGCGCGGCCCCACGCGGGGCCGCGGCACTTCCATCCCGCGGGGGCAGCGCCCCGCGGCTCCCACGCTCGTCCGAGCCGAGCCGGGTCGGGACGACCCGGTTCGGGCCGGCCCGGGCCCGGACCCCCCGTTTCCGGACCTTTTTGTTCTTTTTCCCGTAACGTGGGCTACGAGACTCCAAACGACACGCCGTCAGCGGAAACGCTATCCTTGGATTGAGACGGTCGTTTCGGTATATTACACTCAAGGTTTCAGAGAACTTTGGGTTTGGCCGGGTTGGTTCGTACACAAAACCAACCGGGCCCTCGGAGCGGAAACGGGTATATCATGAGCTCCGGACGTCCGATTGACGTTCCGTCGACTTTGATGGATTCCTCTAAGTGAAACGGATCTTTTGGCTTACTCCGCTCGAGGTTTGGCTGCCGTCGGAGTGCGGTCGGGTTGGTTCGCTCACGAAACCAACCGGGCCCCTGGAACGAAAAAGCCAATAACTTCCAGACCGGGCGTCTGATTGATGCGCCGTCAATTGCGTTGAGTTTCTGTTGACGATACGGATATTTTGGCATACTTTGCCCGAGATTTGGATGTAGTTGGAGTATGTCCGGGTTGGATTGTACCCGAAATCCAACCGGGCCCCTAGAACGGAAAAGCTGATATCTTTCAGACAAGACATCCGTTTGATGAACCGTCAGCGGTGTTGGTGATCTCGTTGAGAAACGGTCCCTATGAGTATACCCTATGAGATTTCGGGGTATATTTGAGATATGTCTGGGATTGGTTCGCTCACGAAACCAATCGGGACCCTGGGACAAAAAGGCTGATAACTAACAGACCGGGCATCCGATTGACGCGCCGTCTATTGCGTTGAGACCCCTATGACGAGGCGGCCCTCTGAGATACTTATTCGTGGGACTTTGTGATACTTGTAGTATTGACCTATAACTCGTGGAGCGGACCCTCCCAGAGACGATCGTGCGGAGTACGGAGACCGTGTTGCCGGCTGAGACCTGAAGACTGCTTGTCTGATTCGATTCAGAGTGACTTACATAGCCAGTGGGGAGCACTACTTTGTGAGGTGGCAGACCCACAGTAGAGGAGCACTACTATGTGAGGTGGCAGACCCGTGGTACTCGATAGGAGGAGTACCTCTATAGGCTATGAGGATTGGAGCACTACTGTGTTTGGGTGGCAGACCCCGGTAGGAAGCACTACTATGTGAGGTGGCAGGCCCGCGGTACTCGACAGGAGGAGTACCTCAACAGTCTTAGGTTAGTGAGAAGTACTTCAGAGTCGTGACGAGACCACTGTACACTTCAGAGACGGGGCTTTTCAGCAGTTACAGTTTCGATAATGAAAATCCTGGTTTGAGCAAAGTCAATGATCCTTGTGTTTCCTCATGATTGAGATGGGTTACTTGATAACTTCGGTATATGTATGGGCATATACCTAAGAAGAGTTATCTGTAGAGATTTCCTATGTGGATTACATTTTTCTATCCTCTGTGGATTGTGTTGAGCTATCCTATGTGGATTACGTTTTTCTATCCTCTGTGGATTGTGTTGAACTATCCTGTGTGGATTTACTGTTTACTCTCCATTTTGGATTGTGTTGTGCTATCCTGTGTGGATTTACGTTTTTCATTCCTGTGTGGATTGGGCTATGCTTGGGCTCGGGTGTTGGAGCCGAACAAGAATTGGTGACTTAGGTATATGTATGGGCATATACTTAAGCAGTGTCGGATGTTACTTCGTGATTGTATCTTATCCTTTGTGGATTTTGGGAGACCCTAGGGGGTCTCAGGGTCCCTACTGAGTATCTTATACTCACCCCTACACAGGCTATGCCCGCACTTCATTGTGTTGGATGCAGACGACAGACAGCGCTGGTCGAGGTTGAGGCTTGTTGAGCGAGTCGGTACCCGGAGGTGGACGTGACGACGAGATGGTACCCAGAGGAGGACCTCACGTCGAAACGATACCCGGAGGAGGACCTGACAACGAGACGGTACTCGGAAGTGGACATGATGACGAGATGGTACCCAGAGGTGGACGTTACAATGAGACGGTACCCAGAGCTGAGGTTGCCATTTGTACCTACCCTTCAGGTAGGGACTCCAGAGGACAATCCAGGAGCATCTTCACACCCTCCTGCCATTTGTCTATTCTTGTACTTTACAGTTGGGCCTGTATTTATGGCCCCCTTTACTTTCAGCACATCTTGTCTCAGTTTTACTTACTGTTTACTCTTACTGCTTTCTTGCTCTGTGGTGTTTGTTTATTTTACAAAGGCAATGCCTTCCCTATTTACCAGGATTTACGCCTTTGGTGCTAGTCGACAGCCCCTGGACTATGCAAGGCGGGCTTGGGGTAGTCATGGCACGGGCCCCGAGGACGGTTCGTGACATATTATTTGTTGGTTTTAGAGATGTTCCCATTTTTATCTAATGTACAAACCATTTTCACTTAAAATGGATCAAAATTTCTTTTGAAATATGAATGCGAGCAAAATTACAAGGAATTGAAATGAAGACTAGTCAGTGCTCATTTTACTACATTTCCTTGTAGTTGAGAAGAGTTATTAATCAATGGTGATGCATTCAAGAAGTGATTTGGATGTTATATAACGTATAGTTATATGGATATAGATTAATCAACATAAAAATTGATTATTCTAGATAATATTTACCCAACTCGGGATTTGGAGTTAATTGTGGTGATTTTTGGGTTAAAGATGAGGACAAACATTCATTATAGAGAATCGTGTGATATATTTATTCTAATCAGAAAAGAATAAATTATATATTCACATAGAAGAATTTTAATATCCATATAAGAAGATGGTTATATCATATTTAAAATTATTACTAGTCAATACATTATTGCCCAGGGAAAGAGAACAAGTTGGTTGATGCTTTGAGTTGAAAGGATCATGGTAGCTGATCTTTGATAAGGAATAGAAAAGATCTAATCTTTTTGGATTTGAAAAATATGGATATAGAAATCTTTAAGGAGGAAAAAAATCTAAGCTTTCTGAATTTATTTTTTAACCATCTATTCGAATGAATATTATAGAGGTACCAAAGGAATATATAGATATGAAAAAGAAGTTTGTATATGATCATGGGTTTAACTATGATTATAATGGTATGATAAGTTTTATGAACAATGTATGTGTTTATTACATAGTATATATGAAGGATTTGTTAGAGGAAAATATTTTTTCTTCATTATCTACTCATCTTGGATGTTTGATGATGTATAGATATTTGAAAGAATACTTCTGGTGGGATCCAATAAAGAGAGATATTGTAGAGTTTTTATCTCGATGATTAGTATGCCATCATGATAGATCTAAGATAAAAATCTTAATGGAATGTTACATCCATTACGCATACCATAATTGATATGGTAAAACATCACCATGTATTTTCTCATTGGACTCCCCAAAACAGCTAATGTGAATAATGCTATATGCGCTTTATTTGGTCACCTTATAAATTCAAAACAATTCATCACTATTAAATAATAATTTTACCTAGATCACATTTCCATGATATACATTAAGTAATTCCTAGGGTTTCATGAAGTACTGCATTCCATTATGTGTGATTGAGATATAACGTTTACCTCAATGTTTAGGAAAAGTCTTAGAAAATATCTTGAAATAGAGTTTGATTTTCCACACCATGTATCATCCAAAGAAATATGGGAATTTTGGGAGAACAATTAAAACCCTAGAGGATGTTTTGAGATATATGTTTTTTTTTATTTCAAAGTTTTTTGGGATTTGTACCTTCCTCTAATTGAGTTTTCTTAGATCAATTGCTTTCAATCAATCATTCAGATGGCTTTGTATGAATCAATCTATGTAAAAAGGTGTATAGATCCAATGTACTAGAATAAAGTTAAAGAAATATATCTATTGGGATCTGAGATGGCAGAAAATTTAAACAAAAGGGTAGATCAATTCAGCAACACATCATGGCAGCTTAGAGTTAGAAAAAATGTTACCCTGATTATCATTAACATGATCTAGAATTTGAAGTTGGGACAAGGTGTTTCTATGAATTTATCTATGAAATCAGGTTATGAGTAAAGGGAAACTAAGACATTGGTATATTGGTCCCTTTGAAATTATTGATTATATGGGAATAGTTTCATATTGGTTTTCACTTCCATATAACCTCTATCAATTCCATGATGTATTCCATGTATCTCTCTTGGGTAAGTAAATACTTGACTCTTCACTTTTACTAAACATAGTTATTTTAACACTGGAAAATTTTATTTCTTATGAGGAACAACAAATTGTTATCTAGGATTATAAAAAGAACTTTATAAAAAGTAATACCACTCACTTGGTCAAATTTTTGTGGAGAAACCACTAGTTTGTATAAGATACAATGGAACATGATGTTATAATGTGGAAGAATCATGCTCATTTTCTTGTATGAGAGTGATTAATTTTGTGGGAGAATTTAATTTTAATGGTGGTAGAATGTAGCACTGTAGGTTTTCATGAACTGATTTTTTGAATAAGTTAAATATATTTTATATATTATATTATAAGGAATAGCAAGTTCATCTTGTGTTACATGCAACACTAAATTTCAACAAAACAATAATATATTTTTAACATGGATATTTAAACGAGACCATTATAACATATAATTTAAACATAACTATGTGAATTGTAATAAATAATTTTAAAATTTTAATTATAATGGCTTTATATAAATAAATCCAATTGATAAAACAGTAATAAATTTCTGGTTAAGTCGTAATATGTTTAAAAAATATTAATTTTTTAAAAAATTGATTTTTATTTATTTTTGTGAACATTAATAAAAAAAATTTTTACACTTTTATAAAATTAATTAGAAAAAATAAACATTAGTTTTGAATTCATGATGTATAAAATTCCTTAGGGTAAAATTATTTGTCTTTTCTGAAAATAATCTTTTCATGATGAATAGTGAAAAATACATTATTATAATTATAAAATGCATTTTTATTTAATTTATTAATTTAGTAAAATTATATTTTACATTGGTTTTAAAATTAAATTTGTTAAAATACACATACATTAATCAAATTTAGGTAATTATAATAATTTTTATTTTGATGTTGTCCTAAAAAGGTTATAAATTATGAAACTTTTTTTCATTAAAAACACGCCTTACTATCAAGTCTGTGAGATTATTTTTACTTAAAAATTATTAACATCATGGATTAGAATTTAGATAAATAGATTCCATATATATAATTAGCATAATTAATATAATCTAATATAGAAAACATAAATTTTGTCCAAAATGAATAGAAAACATAGTATAAAATATTTATCGTAGTTAAGGTAAAAATGGATTTACCGAGGGTCCAAATAAGAAGATAAAGTTAAACAATGAGTAAAAACATCACCTAAACCCATTTTATGGACATATTTCGAACTTATCCATTATAATATTTTGAATAATTTTTTTTCAATCATAGGTGAAGTAAACATTGGATAATTCTTTATTTTTTAACAATTACAAGTGTTCCACTCAACTCACTTATAAATGGCATCCCATTATCATATCATACCCACACCATCAAACCATTTTTGTTAATAAAATACCTACCAAAATTAATTCCATAAGTCCATACTCTCATCTTATACTACATAATTTGGACCAAAATCTAACTTAGTAAGGATTTTATTAATAACCAAATGAGGTTAACCGAAGAAGAGGAAATGTTCGTCAATAATCATTTTTGTACTATTACTTCTTCCATATACATAAATTATTATTATACTATTATGATATAATATAATTAGTATATTAAATATTATATGATTTTTTATGTAAATTTAATTACCTAAAACCATCTACACTTCCAACAAATGTGTTATGAAATCATCATTCGTGTGTACGGTAGACTACCACCTCACAACCCGATGATAATCATTTTTATATTAAAACATATAATAGATAGACATAATGATGGATTTATTTTCTATATATGATATTTATCACATTATTATGATTCAATAATTATTATATCACATATACCATTATGCTTTTTATTTTTTGGGAATATGATAATGTCACCCATGTATATGGAAGACTACCGCCTCGTGAAGCATTGTAATTCATTCGCACATTAAATTAAATATATTAAGGATGTTCTTAATAACTATATATGATATAAATTATAAAAAAAATATTTAGGGTTTAAATTATATGTCAATTAATTTTATTTGATTCAATATTCTAAGAATATATAAATAATGTTCATGCATACGAAAGGCATGCGGTCTCTATGAATGGTGTATATCATTTTCTAACTCTAAATATTATGAATTACTATAAACAAATATATTAAAAAATAAATAATATTTCCATTATTTTTAACATTATAGAGAATTTGAAACCATGATATATGTAAGTGCGAACAAATAAAAAATAAAAACGTATACGCAAAACAATAGAGTTATTATCCGAAATATGACTTTAACATAAAATTATTAATAAATAGGAAATAAAAGGTTGTATGTAAATCATATATGGTATGATATATATATATATATATGTATGTATTTGTGTCTTTGATTAATATATATAAAAAGATTATATTTATTGTACAAGAGGTTCGAAGAAGTACGACAAAATTTTAGACCCAAAGTAATGGATGTTTCTCTCAACTTGCCTTCTATGAGAAATATGTTATATTATGAACCTATCCTCTTTTAGAATGATTATATATAAAAAATTGAAATATAAAATAATAAATTTATTTTTCTTCATTATAATTTTGGTTATTTTTATGTTATACCTTCATGAGTATTATTATTTAATTTTTCCTAACAGGTAATGATTTTATGTTACAATCTCATCTTCTATAATAATTGGTTATGAATCTATTTCTAATGATAATGTCTTATGACCCATATATCAATAAACTCTTTAATTTTATTCTCATAGGGTTATAAATTATATTCAAAAAATTATAGTAACATTTTTTCACTCTTTTCTAATTAAAATAATTGTCATAATTTTTTTAAGAAAAAATGTATTTATTTCTCTCTTCCTTCAAAAATTATTTTCAATCCAAATCATTATTTTCTAAAAATTATTTCCAAAATGTTTTATTATTAACATATTATTTTTATAATATTATTTTACCCACATTTCAATTTTTACAAAAAATTAATGTTCATTTAGTTTTTTAAAAAATTGGAATTTATATTTTACCGAAAATGTGAAAAGACTATGTTATTTAACATGTACGACATGAAAAAAACACATTATCACAATGAACAATATTTTAATTAATGATTCCATTAGATTATTTTAATTATATTTTCAAATAAAATTATTTTCAAATTGTTCTATGTTTTAAATGTTTTTTTTTCAAAGTAGAAAGTATATTTTACTCAATGAATGTTTTAAATGATCGCTTAGAATAATTTCCATCTTAGATTTCATCTGTTGATGTTACCAATACCTTACTTGGGATATGATCCAAGGATAACATTTTTATTAATTATATTAATGGGTTATTCTTATGAATTAATGATGTTTTAGATACCCTCTTTTCATCAACAGTTTTCACCATGATAAATTTCTTATGAATCTGAATTTTTTTCCATAGGTTATTATTTGATGTAAAGATGAAATGATTTTGAAACCTATCTATTTTTTATAGGTCATGGTATGATGAAATGTTTCTAAAACCCATTTCATTTCAAGGTTTGTGATATGATGAACATTTTATGATATAATGGAACATATAAATATAGATTTCATTATGATACAGGTGGAGCACATATTTCCCTCTAATTCATAGGATAATAATTTATATCTCACAAGATAGAAAGGAAAATAATGGGGAGTGAACTCCCTTCCGTAAGGGAATTTTTCCTATATGATGCTCTTGCGAGTAATTATTGAATTCTGTGATAGTTTGGGGAGTGAACCCATTACACTCTAATATACATGGAATTGAGACATAGATAATATTTAAACCACTTCATATGTTTATTCATGTGCCAAAAAATAATTATATTAGGCCAAGGTTATGCTCTCACGGTTCTTGTCAATTGATTTCCTTATGATTCTTGTACCGTGAACAGAAAATATTTATTCCATGACTCAATATTATGATATTTCAAATTAGGGTATCATTTAAAAATGATATTCTCACATTCCCAAACCATTATGTTCATGTAATGCTTATATATATATCCCTTGTTTACCCATACTGGGAATCTGAGGTAACCCTTCATTATGTATTATTTTCCAAAGTTTTAAAGATATTTATGACCTATGATATGTCTAATATGGGTTCTATTTATGAATATTATCATGGTAGATAGTGTAGTTTACCTATTAGTGCTTCAATTTTTCAAAGGGTGCTAAACAATTTTGGTCTTCAGGTGTGTGTATGTGTAATGTATGGAATACTCATAAACAATTATCTAATATCTAAGTATGAAAATCTTTAATCTCTATAATATTATTAAACTCTGTTTCCAATATCTTGATTGGTTCTATTTAGTTTGGAAACAGACATAGATTATTGAATACATCGTTTCTTTACTTGAGGGATGAACCTATTTTTCATGAAAATATCATCAAACATAAAGTAATAAATTTCTCATAAATACACCATATATATATATATATCATTATTCTATTGAATCAAACAGTTCCACCTCATCCCATATAAATAATACGTAGACTATAATATTTAATTCTATAATGATACATTACTATCAATCCTCCAAGTATCCCTACATTCAGTAATAGGTGACTTTCCAAACCTGGCAACCAATTATAACACCATAACACATATTGTTAATAAATACAAACCTAAACCTTCTTGTTTTCAGTTAATATACACCTAAATCCCTAGGGTAACTCTAGTCTCTAAATAATAATGAGAAAACTAATCTCTCCCCAAAATTCCTCTAGTGTTATTATATTCTTATCTATAATCAAAAAACACATCCCAAACAATAACTATTATATAATACCATTTTTTCATACACTAAACCAGATTACCCATGATCACTTCACCTGATTCAGTATATAGTATAAACTGAGGTGAATTATTGATCCCTAGAGTATTGGAAATATTGATATGGAATCAAAAACAATGGAATATGGAATGATTTTACTAAATAAATAAAAATAAACACAAAGTTCATTTAGAAGTTGAACTTGAATAATTCTTACATTAGATAACCATGATTGTGTACGATAAGTAGTTTAATAAATAGAAATAAAAAACAAGGAATAAAAAATAACCTAAACATAGAAACATGAACCTAGCTAACAAATGAATAAAATTTAGGTCATAAATAGAAAAATCGAACATATTATACAATAACATAAATAGGTACGTAAACTAATACAAATAATTTTAAAGATGTTTATAGCATAGAAAATAAAAAATAAAGATATAAAAAAATTTATTACCACTAATCTATATACATCGAGTGACGAATCCTCAATTCCCACCCCAAAAAACCTAAATTAAATCTAACAACCAACAATTTAGTCAATGAAGAACATATATTTAATCTAAAATGTATATATGCATGAGATATAATTCTATGTATATATATCTTCACACCGTATGAATAAAACATCAAAATAAGACTACCTAATTATAGATTTAAATATAGTAAAAAATCATTCATTTTAAATTTAATCCTTTTCACATGAATAAATCACTTAAGAATCGTTTTTACACAAAAAAATCATTCACCCAATTGAAAATAATCAGCTATAACGAAATTTTTCTATGATGATGGAAATTTGATGTAAATAAATCACATAGAAGTACCATGAATTAAAGGATCCAATGTTCCAAAATTATGAAATAGAATATCAATCATTATTAACCATCTAAATAAAATAAGTAAGGAAGATGACCTACATTTTATTACAATAAAATAAAAAACACACATTATAATAAATGTATATATAGAATGAAAAGAAAGGTTGAGGATAAACATAAAGAGATAAGCACAAAAATATATTAATCTAAAATATATGAGGAACATAGGTCCCCTAGATAAATCCATGTGCAGCATAATAAATATTTCCTCAAAAATGTACCTTATTTAATTCAATACTTAAACCATGGTTTTACGCTAACCTAGCCTAAATGAGAAGGAAAATCCCCTAATAAGAATATTATCATAACCTGGGTCCACTCCCTAGATTTTAGTCATATGTATTATTGTACTCATACCTTGATTTACCACTTAGCTACCTGTGGTTTCCCATTACATGAAACATAGTTGAGAAATCAATAGGAAATGAGAATCATATACATATTCAATAAAAAATATTTTAATCTTAGAACTCCTATAAATTTATTCATAAAACTATCCTATTTTTTATCAGTAAAGTAGTATATATATATATAACACATCACATAACTAGGTAATAAATATCCATTTAACCAAATAACAAAAGTGTGAAAATTTTAAGGGCACATTTACTTTGATAAAATAATTGTACTAGGTCTTAATCATTCCTTTGGAACAAATATTTAGAAACTAATTTATGAAGAAACATCATAGGAAATAATCATAAAATCTCATTGAAGTATCTCACATAGACAAATGGAAAATAATATCATTAAAATAGCTCAAGAGCACTATTATTTTGAAAGCCAATTTTTTAAAACTAGATTGAAAACAAAAAAATCCCTCGAGCCTAAAATTATTTTTAAAGAAACTAATTGAAATTTTACCAAACACTCTGGTTTCATGGTTTCTGAAAATATATTTTATCTTTACTAGAAGGGAAATATCCTGTTATATATAATGAAAAAATATTGAAAAAGTGATATCAAATGAATAATGAACAATAAAAACATTTAATACAATAATAATTTTTATAAATAAATAAGTAAAGAAGCAATAAATCATGGTTTTATGTTTTTAGATTAATTCTTGGTGAAGGATACCCCAATTCACAACATCAATCATTTTATTTGTTAATCCAACTTGAAGAGGTTATAAACATAATGGATTAATAAACTCAATCCTTATAATGTGAAAACGACCAATTAAAACCCAAACCAAAAAAAAGGCTCTATTGAAAACATGGGGATAAAAAATTAGAGGAAAACGACATTAAAAATTATTGGATGATATTTAGATGAAATTAAATTGAAGAACCAAACATACACATGGAATAAATTTATGGGAGAGATTGAGAAGGAGGTGGATTTAAGGGGGTGATTTAGGAGTATTTTTGGTTGAAATGTAATGGAAACATTGGCTTGTGAATTAAATTTGAAATAGAGGGAATGATAAATACTAATTTTAATGAAATTTGGTAGACCACAGGGCATTACATGACTCCCCCATTACAATGTGACTCATCCCCCTCAATCCTAGGAAGAGATACAATATCACCTCCCAAGGAAAGGTAATGAAAATAACTCACCTTAACCATAAGAAAACACTATGAAAATAATTTATTGTGGAATGAAACTCTTCAATCATAGTAAAAACTAATCAATTCCCTAAAATATCACACCCAATGATCCATCACATCAAGAACCACATTAGTTTTTTTATGTCCTGCCACAGTCCAAAACTATATAATTCACCAATATTTTAAGACTATAAAGAAATTCATAACATAAAATAAAAAAATAATATATAATTAAATGTTGGGGAGTGATACATTTAAATCTGATGAGTTCAAATTACATGCATATACACAAAATTACTCATAAATCAATACTTCTAGTTTTCTTCATGAGTATCTGGATGAATTTTAAATGATGTGTAAAATATCATTTTCACACTCCATTACAAATCAGTGGATTTTGTTTATAATTTATCTTGTAGTAATAATTCTAGTTCCCACTATCAAACATATTTTATAGCATGCATGACCCAAAATATCTTGTATCATTATAATGTGAGAAATAAATTAGCGATAATCACCCTTCTAATTCATAATTCATGATACTGACTACCAATCCTTGACACATACCTGTAATTATACCGAAAAATTCCCAGATCATATTTCATTGGAAGATGGATTGGAATCAATTCAATACTATCCCCTAAACCAAACCTTAATAGTCTTATTAATATTGAAACTTATATCTGTAACATATACAAGTCATATAATTAATAAACCTACCTAATAATGTATATAATAACCCACTTTTACATATTGGACACAAAATTATAATTAGAAAATATAACATAAAAACCATTACCATTAGGTTCAGTTATTTAATAATCCCTGAGTATATTATTTAATAAGATAGAAAAAATATTATTTTTGAGGTTTTAATTATTAAAACCCATTTATAACACTTTCACAAATATTTAAATCCATTTTAAAAAAAATATAATCAAAGGAAGTATTGTACACTAAAAATCAAACCACATTAAAAATATGATACATGTTCTTATGTCAATTTCCATCTGAATCCAAGAAAAAACTACTATAAATGAAAAATAAATGTCATAAATTAAATAAATAACCAAACCATAATAGCCTAGAAAAAAATATAGTCCCAAACCCTAGTATCATTAAATTTAAACCGGATAGGTTTTCATGAACAATAATCCTTTTATAACTGTTTTGTACTCCTATAGTCATGTTATATGTCCAAAATATAAAATAAATATAAATAATTAACAAATATAATATAACAATGAACTAACATAGATAACCCTAATAGATTTGGATCTATGTGATTCTTTGTGACCTCAATTTATCCTACTTGAATGTTAATGTATTTTGATTTGTAATGGCAGTCTAGAAGTACTCTATAGATTCTATAATTTATGTATTATTGGTAATAAATAACAAATAAATAATGTAAACAACATATTAAAAGGATATCATAATGTATATAAGGATTTATAACTTCATAAAACCCTGAAGGAATAAAAACTGAATATGTTACATCATAATAAATATAAAGGTCATACAATACATACAACCTAAAAATATCATCCAATAGAATGAAAATGTGATTAATAAATAAAGAAAAAAACACACTAAGAGGATGAACCACAAGAATAAGACTCTCCTCGATCTCATATCATAAATCAATCAAGAAACCCCATACCGCTAATCTACCCAACCATTTCTCTAACATTCAAATTAGATAAAAATTCATCACACCCACCCGGGTTCATGTGAAAGGTGTGGAAAATAAAACATAAAAAGTTACCAAAAACAAGTCCCCTAATAATTTTCATAATATATCATTTTTTAAATAAGACACTAATACACCAAACCAGACCTTGTTTGATCATCATTGGGGAGATGAAAAAATCACAATCAAGTAACACTGACTAGAATATCATCTTAATATACCATTATTATGACATGGACATGAAATGTAAAGGTGTATCAGGATGGAATTTTCTTGAAAAGAAATAATAATAGGGAGCCTCGATACCTGACTAACCTATGAAATCTATCAAATATTAGGGGGACTGGGTATAAAAATGTTATGAACAATACACTTTCTAGGAGGGATTCTAGAAATAAATTTTTCCCTTATAATCCATAGTCCAAACACAGGTGGTGGATCATGACAAAACCACTAAGATGACCATATCAAGTACCTTAAAGTTATATTTTATGTTCATAGTAACTAATATTTATAAAAAATCAATGTTACCTTATTATTATGATGCTCTATATTAGGGATATTATAAAATGATAACACATACATGTCATATACTACCTAAACCCTTTCTCACAACTGATTTCATACTAATCTCATGCTTATTTTACCATGATTCTCAAACCTAGGCTATTTTCATTCCTTGACATATCCCACCCTTACTTGAATAAATCTTAAAAGTAACTTATTTCTTAAAACATACACTAATCACATATCCCAAATAATTCAACTATATTTATAATCGTCAATGTGATTAAAAGGCCTATATTTTTATATCAACACATCATGAAGAATATACATAACTTTTATTTTATAACACGACCTTTCCATACTATCTCCATTATATGGTTGTATCCCAAGAAATTTTAAATAATGGCATAGACAAGGTATATTAGTGAAACCATTTCCAATAATCTCTCCCAAAAAATATAATATAGAGTAATGAACTATACCAAAAATATATAAACCATGACCTGGTTTATGTTCTATCCATTATGATAATTGATTATCCCGTCTAAAAGTCGATTCAACACTAAAGGTTACTCTCTTACCACCCATTCATCGATCATACTGATAAGGTATATCCACCATCCTCCCCTAACACACTATAATATATAAAATAAAATTCACCTCATTATGAATAATATTTAGAAAATTATCCACTCACAATAATTGAACTCAATACCCCTATTACCCTATATTAGCACGATTTCCATATTCCAAAGGACTAGTTTGTCAAATTATAATCACTTTGTTAGATCATGACATTTTATAACCCTTTATGTATCTTAAAAGAATCCATCTCGGGTTATTTCCAACTTAACTAATATTTAATTATACATCTAGGATCCATTACACAAATCATGTACCAATTCAACATAGGTAACAGAGTTGATGGGTGATCTTAAAAACATCTTGTTCTGAAATATATCTCACTCAAGTAAATATAGAACCAAATGAGTCTAACACATATATTGGGAAACAATATCATCCCAATTCATGTAATAAAAACCCAAGATTCCATGATATCAAAAAATATCACACATTGACCTATCATATGGAAAATTATTATATAGAATATATGCCTCAATATAGATTAACTCCTCCGTTAGTAGCATTATCTGAAACCTAATCAGGTGTGAATTTCTCATTTTACTCCAATGTTCCAATCCCAAAACCAAAAAATGTAATTAAATTATTTTATGATTTAATATTTACTTTTCATGAATACTCAAATATTTAGAGCATCTAAAAACACCATGACTGTTGTGTCATTAAAAAAACAACATATAACGAAATGAAAAAATTCTATATACTATATTGGATATTCATATAGAAAAATTTCTAATGAATTGACTCCTAAATTATTATTAAATTTTCTATAGACATAAAGAAGTACCCATAAAAATCATTGGGATATATCCCCCCATTAAAATGACAAGTGACAGTGTTCTCTAATAATCACCAAAGCTTATTTATCAAACACACACAAGGGCCTTTGATATCAGTAATATAATTCCAAAATCTAATTAAATTCATTAGCATCACCAACCTAACATTTATATAACACATAGGTAATTAAATAAAGGTTTAAAAGGGGAAGAAGTTTAGAAACCTACCTTAATCTCACTCCATGTTTGGAAATTTATATAACATGAACCAAATAAGGTAATAAGAAGGAATAAAGAGGGTGTAGGATAGCCAAAAGTGACTCTTCCCAGTTCCATGACATCATAAAATCTTGTGGGGGACAATAAATTATGTTATTTCCCCATAATTTATAAAATACGATTTTCAGGTCTATTGGGTACTTGATAGGTCTTCACTGGATACCCCATACACTATTGGGTAACCAAGAGACTCCCTTTATCAACATGGTGGGTCAACCCATACTATAGAACCAATGAACTATTTATTGAGTGGCTAATGTAGATATATTGGGTACCCAATATCTATAACTACAACCTTCGTCTCTAATTTCCTCAATAGAACACCATGTTTTTTTGAGAGGTGTGAAATTAAACTTCCACCTATAAAACCAATTATTCCAATAAGTAAATTATGAACAATATTCCTTTATTCTAATCAGTATTATAAAAAATAAAATTTTGAATGGCTTCCATATATAAGACACGTCATTTTCCTAATATTACAATGATATATAACCACATGGATCAATATTTGAGTGTGGAAAACACACACTTATATAACCAATGATGGACTTTATTATACTCATTAATAAGATATGTGGATTTTTCTGTTTGTGGGTGGGCCAATGGATGGGATGACATATGTCTAGGAGGTAATCGGTGGTACTTGGATGGCTCGAACCCATGAAAAATATTGAACTATTATGGTGGATGTGATAGTTGGAAATGATGGGTTGTTATAAACATAAATCTTAATAATAATTTGATAAATTCAAATTAATATATTCATAAAAAATCCTAAATTCAAAAACTAATTAATCTATTTATATTTTAATATATGTTTTTTAAGAACCCGTGGTAGAAATTAATCCCCTTGGACATAAAAATTCATTGAAAATGAATATTTCTTATTTATCCTAAAATATCCCATTATTCTAGTGCCATATTTTTTATATCAATATTGTATTCCATAAATGTGAAAATAAATTCTAATCAATAATTTTAGTACTATTTAAGTAATATATCTATTTAACGAAAAAGTTTAGTCAATAGTCTCTTGTTTTTTATTAGTGCCTCATTCTCATTATTAAACTCATTTGTTAATAATTCTAAAATATTCTACATGAACAACACCATGAAAATTAAATTCTCCATAACTAATTTAGTTAACATTTAATTAAAAAAATCTATAAAATAAATATTTAACCAATTTGGAGAAATAGTGTATACTAGTTTGTGTATAACCTATCAAAAAATTAAATAAAATTGTATTTTATTTTAAAATTTTCATTTATTGATTCACATGAAAATTTGAGTACAAGCTTGATGAAAATATTTAAAGTTGTTAAATATATATAGGATCAGATAATTTATTAAGGATATATTATTATATTCCTTTAATTAAAATTAGAGTACTCCAAAAAATATTTTAAAATAAATGTTTACCACTTTTGAAATAGTCAAATTGTGGCCCCAATAAAGACTAAAACAAAATCGAAACATCAAGCAGCATGAATAATTTTATATTAATTTAGATACATAAAATGGAAAATATATAAAACAGATCAATGTAAATAGATGTATTATACAAAATATGCCTCAATAGAGTGGGAAATATATGAACCACATTATAGTGGATTTATTATTTCACATTTTTTACAATTAATTCAAAGTAATTATAAAAATAAATAAACATGAAAGAGTTGGTTAGTACGATTACCTATTCCTAGTTAGACATACATTATATTCCATTTTAAGGACCACTATAGTGAACTATAAAAAAAAGTTCTAATAAATCAGGTCCATTAATGTGTAAATGATAATTGGGAAGGGTTTTTTCAGTATATAGGTCTCCATGTTGAATAAAGAAATTGAGAGATGGGGGTTCCAATTAGATGTAAGTGGAGGTTAACTCTAGTAATTTTGATATCCATCAAAATATAATAAAGTCATATTCATGAACTTGTGGTTCCAAAATGACAGAGGCTAAATAATGAGGATAACATCCTAATATAATCATTAAATGAAATTTATATATACTTATATATCTTTTTAAACATTATCATTTATATTCACCCCTGATTTGATAATTATATACAATAATTATAGTAAAAACTATTTAACTATTAAGTGATTATAATTTTATGTATAATGTGGAAATTGTATCATAAATGGGATATGGATGAAATTTGGGAACATATACCATTCCCTTTTCATATTTCATGATTTTTAATATGTTCAAATAATTTAGTAAAATATGAGTTTCATAAAAACAATTAATTCCATTTTTGACACTAGTAATTTAATTTGACATTAATGTTTCAAATAAAAAGATATATTTTGAATATAATCCACTCCTATAATCCAAATATTATATATTCATCATTATAATTTTAGTACAACCATAATTCATCCCAATTATATTACTTGTAAATTTTTTGAAATCTTTTATTTTAGATTTATATGAATTGAATTAATATGGTGTTGGATATCCATTATAGTTTAATGTAATTATTCAATTACTAAAAATTAAAAATAAATTAACATGATAAGATAAATTATTTCTTATTTCAAATGAAAATTTCCAACCAAATAGCTTCTTATTATACTTACAAAAAAATATTAGAGATAAAAATGTCAAGAGTGTGTCATTTTGTTTTTATTTTTTTTGATAAAGTAAAATAGAGGTCAATATCAAGACGAAAAGTCACCATGTTGTAAATTTTTTTTTTAATTGTATTGAAATGTAAAAATCATATAAATTTAATAGGATAAATAAAAGTGTTTGATAAATTTAAATTCCTTATCTAAATTTTTTAAAACTATTTTAACCGTTTTAACATTACTAGGGTAAAAAATATAAACCAATGATGCCATTAATGAAGAAAAAAATTAAAATTTCCATGTTTTACAAATTTGAAACTATTAATTATAAATATGGAATTGATTTTAAAATTTTTAAATCACTTTAGTTTTAGATATTACATTAAGATATAAAACTAATCACAATAAGAAATATATTTTTTTAAATTCATTTTTATATTCATAATATATACTAAAATTAAATTAATTTATAATTATAATTCAAATTTAATTAGTAATATTATTTATATATAATGTGTTATAATGTTAATTTATGATTCAATTCATATAAATATGTGGAATTTTCAATTAAAATAAATGTGTATTTAATAAAAATATTTAATATTTCACACTGTTATAATAAAGGAAATGACTCTACCATATGCTTTTAAGAAAAGACTACATAATCCTCCCAGCATTCAATTTTTTTAGAACATGATTCTAACTCTATCATTCTAGATTAAGTCAGTGGACCCTTCTTGATTCATTGTTGGACCTTATCCTCCCTCTCCTCCCTAGATACCATTGGATTCACTAGCTCCTTCTGTTGGGTCATTCCCTTATCTTCCCTTTGATTTAGTGTAGGCTATCCCATTAATGAATGATTTTTTCCTCCAATTATTATTTCCTAATTCTGATAGTCTTTCATATATCCAAAATTACCCTAGAAAATCATATCTTGGCATCAGTGGAGGAGCCCCCAAATCTCATCTTCCTATAAGAAGCTTTTGAGGCAGCATTGGATTTCCAAAAATGGACCTTGATGGATAGGATTATCCTAGATAGACCCCCACTTATGATGAACCAATCCTTTATAAAATACCTGGTGATGGAATCTATTTTAAGGGTTTCAACACCCAATAAAAAATCCTTCAATTTTGTTCTCTAGGAAGGATTTATGAAGGAATTCTCTCAGTCCTCTCGATATTGTGATATGTCATGCCTCAATATTCTCCAGTGGTTGATGGGAGTTCACTCAGAATTTGAATTCGCATAGCTAGTGGATTAGATTACCCACCTAGGTATTCCACTTAAATTCCACAATGCTGTGTTTCTTGAGTAAATTGGATTCATTTTTTCTTCCTTCCTCTGTTTGGATAATCACAACCTCAAATTCATAAATTCTTATAAGGCTTGTTTAGGTATGGAAATTGATAATTCCAATCATCTAAAGATCATATCCTTATGTGATATGGTTAATTTATTTCATGTGTGTAAAAAATATGGAAATATTATCTGACATTATTTTTTTTTAATTTAATATTCAAGTAAAATCATCTTCATTTTGCATGAAAGTAGAATTTATCTTCATGGTTTCTCATCCAATGGTCAGATCAAACCAAATTACACCCTCGACTCCAAGGGATGATGTTTTGGTTAATTTGATCAATCAGTCCTAGTCTCTCTTCTATGAGTGTGTTATTCTCTTTAAGATATATCACCTCCTCATGTGTCCCCCTCCCCCTCCCCTAACCTTCCTTATTATTGGGTTACCAATGATTCACCATGTCTTGAATTTTTATTTTATATCTTGAGTGTCTCTCCCAACATCACTGAAATGTTATCAATGATAGATATAATTGACTAGAACATTTTTTTTGACATGGTGGATTTGATTTCCCGGACTCATACAACTATTTCAAAGGTTATATACCTTGATATATCTAGTTTTCACCCTTTTCCCTCTCCAAAATTTTTATTCTTTAGTTTATCAACTACTATCTGTCTTATAGTCTTATTAAACTATACAATCTACATGTGCTCTTTCATACCATACTAGTGCTGTTTACTCTCACTTCTACACCAAGACTGTGTCAGGATCCCACTTCATATTACCAAAAGGCGTCCTGGTTTTGGGAATTAAAGAAATTTTTCATTTCCTTTAACAATCTCTTTAATTATGTGTAAAAACCATGGTCTAGGCACTCAGTTTAAATATGACATTATCTCCAATTAGGTCCATTAAAATTAGATCTCTCTTGTGGTAGTGCTTGATACAAGGAAAGAAACATCCATGATAACAAAGTTCTATAAAATAACGGACCTATTCAAGTGAATTTGTGATGACCTTCATAAAACATATATAGGTTTTTTAGGAATACCAAAATAATGGTGGTTAATATTGAGGTTTATTTTTAATTCATCACTTCAAATATCAGATTCGGAGTGCATAGTTTCTTCATTCTCATTTTGTACACCATGTGTGATGTGTCATCTTCGGAGGAGTAGTGGAATGGTCTTGGTTCTTTCAACCCATTACACATGGTGTGTCTGATCAAAGGATATTTAATTGTAATAATGGATCCCATAGAAAATAATAAATGATGAGCCTACCCCAAGAATCCTATACAAAAAATTTCCTCTTTCATTTCAGTTATCTCCCTTCGAGTCATGTGATTATTAAGAGACAAATGTCCATAGTGGAACAATAAGAAAGAATTTATCCACACCAAAATAGACCACAAAAAAATGTAATATAATCCAAAAATGCATATCTCCTACCTAAATAAAAAAGTTCACACCTTATTTGGGAATGTTATAATTAGACCCTAATCATTGTTAATATGTTTCCTTAAAAAGAAGGAAGTGGATGTTTTATCTTTTCTGGATGATGGACCTATGAACCTAGTTTTCAATAGGTGGAGGGAATTTAATTTTCAAAAACATTACTAGGATTATAGTCTGTTGTTCTTCACTATAGGATAATACAATTGACGGGATATCTATACTATATATATAATAACTGACCCCTGTTTCTGTGAGTTAAACTCTATTAATATAGAGATAAACAAATATGAGACATGAACCAAGGATCATGGTAAAATGATATTTCCATAACACTTATTCATAAAATGATTGAGTAAATTGATGTACTCCTATATTAAAAATGATTGGAACATGATCATTCTAGATATACTGGATTAATGTGGGAGATATGAACGCAACGTCCTTCCATGCATGCATCCAAGTGAAAAGGTGGATAACCAGGACAAACATCGACATGGAAGATAGCTCCATCAAATAGTGAACATGATATGGTGGGATATGTGGATATTAAATATTTTAAAAAATTACTAAAATGTTTTAACCCTTGACTAAAGATGGGTATCTAAGGGGGCATGCTATCATCTTTGATGTCATTCCATGAGTTGTGTCTGATGATAACAACTATTTTTTAAAAAATTCCCTAATTAGAAGGATATAATGGAGTATATTCATTCCTTCAATCATGAAACCTTTCCCATCCTCGATGGGTCCACTTGATCATTATATGTGGTCTGATGGGACCTTCTTAAGGATTATCGCATGAAGGAAGTTCCAGTTTTTTTCTATGGTAGAACTATCCCTCACATCACCATTGATAAAACTCTGATTATCATAGAGAAAGTTAAATGCCCAAAATCACTTTGAAAACATGAACCCGATATTATATTTAAGTTCACATAAAAGGTTCTCACTAGTGTTATCAACATGAAAATATCCATTCACCTTCAAAATTGGATTTCTGAATAGCTTCATGTATTCATTAAGGGGTGGTCCTTCTTGAAAGATATTGTATTACCTGAATAAATGGTTAAAGGAATAAAAATGAAATCTCTATACTATAAATTTTCTATATAAGTATACTTGGAAAAAATGTGTGATAGTATGGAGTGAAATGATATCCTTAATATGATATCTTGCATGTCGTTCAACACCTCATATACTAACTTATTGTTCAAATTTTGTAGCTCCCCTTGGGTGTATATCAACATCATGGGGAGAAACTGTGGATTATTTAAACTAGATTAGGTATTGAGAAAGGGAGGTCCATTATCACCTAGTCTCGTTACAATCACTCTTGATTCACTCTATATATATGTCATTCAGAATAATGAAAATGATTGTATCATTAATTTCTAGTGAAATCTACAATTTAGTGGAGATGGCATGGTTATCTCTAATATTAGAATAAGAAGTTATATTCATGACATAAAAAACACATTATGAGTATTGAAAATAAAATTTCCAATATATGAACTATGAGAAGAGTATATTTTACATCGTGAAGTTATGTTTAGAGAGACATGAATTTACCATCAATAGAAGTCTATTTTTTCACTGAATGTGGTTTTTCATGGAATACATGAGAAATCTAATCACTTTTGGATGGCAATTCATCCCCATGAAACCCAATAGCCAAATCCATGCATGAATGATTTTTTATGAGGAGAGGTCAGATTCTTTGAACATAAGATTGAATGAGTTAGGCTAGTATTTCTAGGGTACCTATCTTTAAACATTACCTTAAATAAAGAAATTAAACATTTCACATTCATCAATTTCATTTTGATCTATGTGAAATGTGAGTCATTGATTATAACAATGATGTTAGATGAATATGCAAAATGTTTTCTTATAAGATCATCATTGGGAGCTTACTTTGTGAAGGAATATCATGATTTATTGCAAGAATAACAAGTTAATAATATCCTTAGTGATTGAGTATGGTGAATAAAAACACAAATAATTTTTTTATCATCACTGTGATTCTATTTACATCAACGAGGGGGTTAAACTTAAGGGGGTCCGGCTCATGTGTGAATGCATTTTTTCCACAACACAAGAGAGGAATACACCAAAGATATATTCTTATAAGGGAATGGGATATTGGAGTATGGTTATCCTTTGAAGGGTTCACAAGTTTAGAATCCCAAGATATCACCACTAAAGTATTTCTTCATCCTTGACTCAGTAACATGGTAATTAATCACCATGAATCGAAGGCATTGGTCACACTCCTGGTATCTTGTTATCAGTTCATCTGGAATAGAAGGAAAAATGTGTGTAAATAAGGAAACATAAAATGAATAGCAAGTATCCATTTTTAATTTTATGGGTAATTTAATTAGAGAAAATAATTACTCCCATTTAATGGGTTTTATCCTTTGAATTCATCCAATAGTTGAAATTATATAAAACTACCAACCTCATCATCTTAATATGCAGAATATGTATTATCGTATTTTTGTTGCATGAGACTCATCCTTAATATATCCTAGAGATGAACCTTTGTAAATGAACCACTATAAGTAGTAGTTGACAAATACTGAGTACATGTGATCATTTTTGATAACTTATCCTCATATTAGTTAAAGAAACATAGAAGAGATGGTGTATGATTCTCAAGAGATAAAAATCAATAATAATAGTTTAGGAGATGAAGCTTGTGAGGATGAAAATTCTCCACTTAAAACATTTTAAATTACCCCAACTTAATTTAAAATTTCATTTTCTCATCTCAAAATGTTAAACATTCCCTAAGATGACCATGAGAACATCATGTCATCCCCAATGTGCTCGACTGACTCTAATCTATGTTACAAGTCATCTTTCCTCACATGTATCTCAAATATAAGATCTCTATGACCACAAAGGTTCATGTTTAGGGTGTGCGTATGACAATAAAATTTGTAAATACTAATATGGACCTAAAATATACAACAATGCATATATTTGAGTATATATTCAAAGTAATAACACTCAAAATAAAGATTTTAGTCAATCCATTATGTACTAACTTATAGACCATGATAATAAAACGTACCTAATTCTTTTCATAATTGGTTCCTTTAGGAAATAACCAAGCAATGTGTTCAACAACACATTAATTGAAGCTAGTCTCTGAAAAAACATAAATAAGAACAAACAACAACCCAAATGTCTAGTCACCCTTTCCCCAGCCTTAGATGAATCACTAATATGACTATAGTAACTCAAATTCTAACTTACCATACCTAGAACACATATAATAACCATCATATTCCATTATTTGTTAAAAATAATTTTTTTCACATCCACATATGTATTTCTAGAAGAAATATATTGTAATCATTCATTAAGAGGTATAATAAATATCATTTCAAATAATATAAATGATTATTTAAATAAATTATCATAAGGAAGGATTTATCAAAATTAAACAAAAAAATTAGTAACATATTGTGTTTAACACAATAATTTTAAAAATGAATATTGTAGATAAAAAAATATTGAACTATTAAATAAATCAATTAACAAAAAAATCAGTACAAAAATGTATACAATGATAAAACAAATACTTACTAAATAATAGTTATAAAAATTTTAAATTTCCAAAAATTATAATGTATAGAAAACAATCCTGTTAAATTTTATAAAAGCTCATATAGTTCTGTTAGTACTAAATTATTTATTAATGTGCATTGGTTCATTTTACAATATAAGGATAATTAAAACCATATTTTTGAATGATTATAGTAATATAATTTGAGGAATATATTTATTCTTTTAATAAATATATTATAAATCATTTAATATATAAAATAAAATAATAAATATTTATTTAAAATTTATAAATAATATGATATAATAAATAAAAATAACTTAATCGAATAGAAAAACATGATAATCACTTAAATATTTATTTTATAGTATGTGTAATACATAATAATTGATTAATATTCCATATAACCCATGTTTTCTCAAATATAACAAAAATAAAACCATTCACACTAATTGATTATGTTCAAAAATAATATAAAATCCTTATCAATGTAGTGATTTATTATTATTGAGATATTTAAATCATCAATAAGATATTTAAATTTTTAATAGAAAATTAATTCTCCATTTCAAAAAATTACTATAATATACATACATCATAAACTCTAACATATCCTTCAAGATCATAATATTCTTAAATTAAAATATAGAAACTTAACCATAATGGAAATCATTATGTAATTTCTTTATTTATTGATAATAATTTGTTATATCTATTTAGAATAAAAAACAACTATAAAATTCTATCAAAAACAAAATAAAATCTAGCACTTATTATTTTTTAAAAATATGGTCATCTTATGTATACTCTAAACCCACTCATACACAAAAATTACCAAAATGAAATTTTAATTATGGCTTATAACATATTAAATTTCAAAAATATACTTCCTTAACAATGTGTGTTCGTTTTTTATCACTTTAACAGAAATTAAAAAATTAGAAAATACTATAAAATCAAATAATATATGGTGATAATAAATATTTTTTGAATCAAATTTTCATTAAAACATTAAATTAAAATAAAATTCATATAATATTAATATATTAATATAAATAAATGTACCTATCAATGTCAAATTATTTTGATAAAAGTAAAGAACATGTGAAATAATAAATAGGGTGGCTTATAATATTGTTGTTTGAGGTAATTGGGACTCTTGTGTCACTAATAGGAAACACAGAGAGACTGAAAGCCATTAAAAATATACATAGAGACCTTGATCCTTCCAACTAAAGATAGCATGTTTGAATCTATAATATGACTATAATATTTTTGAAAAAACTTAAATGATTATAATACATACCAATGAACTACATATTATGTATTTTATTGGAAAATTTCTAGTAGTTTTTAATAAAAACATGTTTGTAAAAATAAAGAGTCAATTACATTAATTGATGGGATGACTCCCTTATTAATGAACACTAATATTTTTATCCATGTACCATTTATATGCTCTATAACAGAAGAACTCATTTCATGGGAATCTGAAATGACTGTAATGATGTAATGAATGTGCCCCAAAAACTATATATGAAGCATTAAACCCATTTCCATTTTCCTACAGTAATAGTGCGAATAATGGAACGATCCATGAGTGAGGGAGGCGATAAGAATTGTAAAAATAAGGAATAATGAGGGAGAACAATCATGACTAGAGTTATGAGAGAAGAGAAATAGGGTTCATCATGGTTGAGAACACCGTAATAACACAAACCATGGAACCCCAAAAATAAGTCAATGAGACTGAAGGGGGAATAAAATACCATGGATTTGATCCTAGATTTATCTCGTAGAACATAGAGAAGAAGCGTCAACCGTAAGGGAACTCCACAAGAGCATGAAAACCATGATTTAATTAGTCACACTTAAGGTTATTTTAAAAAGATCAGGGATACCTTTATCACCACTTCAATAAAATGCTAATAATGATACCTTTTTATAAACACTAAATTAATATGTGCCGATAAAAGATATCTTTATCATCATTTTTTAGGCTAATGAAGATAGGGCTTCATTAAAACTAAAAAAAAGGTTGATAAAAGATGTATTTATTAGTGCTAGTGGATTATCACAGATAAATAACCATTTTATCAATGCTTTTTAGCACTGATAAAGAACTTATAATTATAATAAAAATGAAAAAATATATAAATATATTTATATAATTATATATTTAATTTTTATAATTTTATAACTATTTAATTATATAATTATTTATTTATAGTTATATAATTAATTTTTATGAAAAATTATATTTTTTAATTCTAACTATAAATATAAAATTATATTAATGTAGTAAATATACATTTATAAATATATTTATCAATAAATGTATTTATATCATTATATATATTAAAATAATTATATATATATATTTATAAATTATACACAAATATAAATATAGTCAATATATTCACTATTTAAATATTTTTTTAACTTTATAAATAACAATATACTTATATCTATATATATATATATATATATATATTACAAGTAAATTTAAATATAGTATATATATTTATTATTTAAATATATACTAATTTTTTAATAAATATATAAACATGTTTTTTAAAAATTAATATTTATATATTTATATCATTATATATCTTTATATAATTATAAATAATTGTATAATTATTTATATAAATATAAATACAAATATAAATATAGTAAATAGATTCTTTATTTAAATAAATTTATTATAATTTCATATTTATTTAAATATATATAATTATTTAATTATAAATACCTAAATACTTTTTTAAAAAATAATATATATTAATTTATAATTAAAAATATAGAAATTTTAAAATATAGAAAATATAAATTTATAAATATATTTATAAATAAATATTTATTTAAAAATATATTTTTAACATTATTAATGGATATATAATCTTTAATTATGATCTTAAAAATTGATGAAATTGAATATTTAAATATGAGTACACTTTAAAAATTTGTAAAAATTGATATGTTTTATTAATTAAATATAAATTAAAAATAATATGGATATATTGTTTTAAATATGAATATATATTGAAAATACAAAAATTTAGTAAATAGACATAAATAAATAATAAATAATAAATGAATAAATATTGAAAATAAATATAAATAAAATAAAAAATATTAAAAATTAATAAATAATACTTAACTGAATGAATATTAAATTTAAATAAATAAAATATACATATTAAAAATATAATATATTAATTGTATCTGGTTATAATGAAATTCTAAAATGAATACCTAAATTTTATGAAATTACATAAATGTTAGGTGTGTATGTTTCTATATATGATTTCATTAATTGGGTAAATATTTGTTTCTATGTGTTGTATATAAAAGTACATTAATTTTGTATATTTATGTGAAATCAACGAAATAAACATTTTATATATGTTAAATTAGAAAATAAAACCACATTCAATTTTTTCCATTACTCGATGTAACATGTCAATATTTTTAGTTAATATTTTTTAAAATTATAAACCTTTTTTTCACAAAATATAAGACTTATTTAATGTAAGCATAAATATTTTGAATTATATATATATCATATTTTAGAAAATTTTATATTCATTGATATATATATATATAATATGCATATATTTCTATATTAAATATATTATTGAATAACTTTGTATAAAAAACATTTGAAATGAATAAGACGTTAATATGTTTTTAATTATTAATTTTTATTCATTTTCTATATGTATATTAATATATATTATTTATTACTATTTATAATTAATATACATATATATTAAAATTTTTCATTTTTATTAATAATTGTTTCATTAATACTTTTTAAAAATAATATGGTAATGTATTCATTTTTGTCAATAATTATTTTATTAATAAAATGTTTAATATGTTTCTTGATTGACACATAATTAATTATTATTTGTTTAATTATTTCATTTTATTCATTTTACATATATATATTTTTAGTATATAAAATTTATTAATATTTATAATTTTAATATATGTATATCAAATTTATTCCTTTTTTCAATTATTATTTAATTAAACAGTTGTTAATATTTTTTAAATTTATTCATTTTTACATGTTATTTGTTTAATTATTTCATTTTATTAAATTATATTTTTAATTATAAATGAAAAGGGATGGTAAAGGTACAATTTATCCCTGCTAAAAATAATGAACCGATAAAAGGTGCCTTTTTCAGTGCTTTTTAGCATTAAAAAAATGTAGCCTTTATCATTTATTTTTATGTTACAATAGAAATAACATTTATTAAAAAATCCTAAAGCTGATAGAGGCCAACGTTCCTAAAGGTCTGTTTTGTATCAGTGGCTATAGTTTGTTCTAGAGGACACACACCAGAGGCTAGTGGAGGTGAACCACTCAATTGCAGGGGAAGAGCCATAGAGGCAAATTTTTTATGACTTAAAAGAGGCTCCAATATATGGATGACCGTTATAAATTTATTAATCTTTATTTGTTAAAACTTTTTTCATGTATGGAAATGTTTCTTTTCATCATTATCACACTTCAAACATATTTTTGAGTTAGCTAACATGAAATCCCCAATCTCACTTGAGTCCTGCTTAGTGTGATAAAAAATAAAGAAAATGTTAATGATCAATCCTATGAGAGTATCATACATGAATTGGGGACTCAAGGACTGTATTGGTTGACTAGCCATTCGGAATTCTTGGACTGAGAGGGCCTAGGGCTAGAGAATGGGGACCTCTAAATAGTCGTCTTACTATTCCCATGAGATTATGTGCATAAATGGTGTAGTTTCTAGGACATTTATTTCTTCCCAAAAATGCCAAATGATGAGCAGGAATCGTGATACCCAAAATATGGAACAGAATGGGAGTGTTGTGATGATAGAGGATAACTACTGACCAGGTTCAACACAAATAATCTATACTACTTAGCTGGGAATGGGTATAGACAAATGAGGTTTGAATTCTTACCTTGATCAGGAGTAAAGGACATGGATCAAAATTTTGTCCAATGTATTTTGGGAAATTTCCCAGGATGGTATGATATCTATTTTGACAAGGCAATATTACTATTAGGGGTTCCTTTCAGACATGGTGGAAGATAAGGATCCAAATAAGGGGAACAAAAAGCGTGGAGATAAAGTAAATGAATGTTCAAATGTATTTAAATACTTCTTAAATTACACCATCATGGATTATAGTATAATGGTGTGGGTGTATATGTGTAAATGAATTGAAAACTATCTTCTAGGGGGAATTATCTCTGATGTCGTGCATCAGTCTGCGGTAGGTTATTGACACTGCATGAAACATATTATATAGAAATGGCATAATATTCTGTGAAGTTCTATATAATAAAACGAATATGACAATAACATATTGTAACGTCATACGATGAAGAATTTGGGCATACAGTTTATTATCATATAATATGGATGATGAATTTTATGGTTTAACATCATGTGATCAGGACCCATGTCATATTTTAACATCATGTGACTACTATTTAGATTGCATGGGGCTTATAAACTAAGCTTCCCATAATTTCGTCATCATGTATGGTCAAGAGGGAATTCTATGTTCACTAGACAGGGTAGAGATACAATTTAGCATCATGAAAAAGGGATATGGTGAACCAACATGAATCTTACCCATCTAACAGTAGGAGTTAAGTATAAATGAGGTTATCATGATGGGAAACCTCTCATTAATAAATATAATCTTTTTAGGATTGAATAAATATTAAGGTAATGATGTTATTCAACTGGTTTTAGATTAGGGCCATAAGGAATGGGATGTGAAGCTGTGGAATGAAAAGTAAACATGATGGGTCAATGGAGGTGTTGGACCCAAGATAAAATATCAATGCATTACTACTTAACCCAATAGGATGGGTATTAAACCACATGATTCCCTATAACACTTTACTCTTTATAAGTGATTTCGATAGGGGGGTACCCTCTTAAATAGGGGTATTGGATCTTATAATACAATGATATGTGGAATCCTGAATTTATAATAGGTAAGGTTAGTGTTTAGTGTCTTGTGCTTAAGAGTTCAATGATTTTTCATCCCATATTTATTATATAACCCACCCTAGTTTGTTTGAAGGTAAATTAATCTATTATTCATAGGAATTCCAAACTTATCTTGGGTAAGACTATAGTTTAAAATCTTTTGATAAGGACTTTTGTGGGATTTCAAATCAAGCTTCCCATTTTTTCATTCTTCATATCTGGCTATGAGGTATTCTCAGCCTGCTGATGGTTTATAGTAAATAAATGGGGCTTAAACCTTGAAGGAGGACAGTGGGATATTTTATGGTGATTACACCAAAATTAATTGATTGTTTTACAATGAATCTTATGCATATCCTAAACACAGAAATTATTAGCATTAGTGTGTATCCCATAAGGTTAGGAATCATGCCACCTATGGTTTTAGAGGTTAGATCCACAGTTTAATGTTTTATGGTCTTGACCATGGAAAATAGATTAGAGTCATGTTACTCTTAATAAGGATTATTAGTTTGATTTTGTGATGTATGTAATATAAAATCATTTTTCTCAAGGTAACGTGTTCTGTGTGAAAGAGTTATGACCCAATGACAATGAGGTACTAAGAGGCCCATGTACCACAGAAGTATTAAAAGAAAAAAAATCATATTTTAAATTCATAATTTTGGTACGAAAAGTGGGGAAATATGTCCAAGTGGTTGTTAAATTTTTTACATGGGAAAATAGGTGATAATTCTGGGGGTTACTACATATCTTATAAGGATTTGACTCAAGACGCATGTAGTTATGAAACAATGTGTTTTAAAAGATTTATTTCAGTAGGGGTGATCCTCTCTATCAAGGTAATTTGAGTCATCCCATAGTTATAATGTGTAAACCCATGTTTTGGAAATGTGGTAAGGTTTTTAGACCATCCCATAACCATCATATGAGTAATATGGATTCATGAATTGGACAAAATTATCCTTCTATTAAAATTTAAGTGGAATCCTAATTTTTTGATGGGGTATTACTACAATTTAAACTTAAGAGTTGAGGATGTTTGTTCACTCAATATATTTCAAATAGATCATCTAGAATTGATACAAATTAGAATAATATATTATTATAAGTAATAAGAAATGTTTCTGGGGTAAGATTGTAGTTTAATATCATGAACTATGGACATTTTCTTTATTGTTTAATGTAGTAAAACTCATATTATAGTGGTTGAAAATTATTTATGTTCATTATTTTTTGACCTATTGAGATTATTTTAGTGATGTATTCCCTAGAACAAAGGCTCTTAGTTTACAATAATAGAGTTTGGACCAAGTGGAGTTCTTTTCATAAGGATATTTTTTGTGTGGCAGCGTGACAAACCGGATGTGAATGACGTCCTAGGATGTCCAGCACCACAAATCATATTCCTGAGAAGAGTCACATATTATTTAATGTCAGTATGTTTGTACATAAACTCTTAGTTTATGGTCATATTTTTTGACCATAGGTTCTTAGTTTTTTATCAAGTTTGTACCAATGGCTGAACATTCAAAAATGCATATGTGTATGGTATGAAAACCCCAAAATGAATGAAGGGATAAGTACAACCAATGAAGAACAATACATTCTTAATGGATACCATATAAAAATAAAATTTATGATTCATGAAATTCGGAACCTCATTTATGGTCATAGATTTTGGACGCATGAGGCTCTCAGTTTATGGACACAATGTTTCGAAAAGGTACTTCATATATTAGTTTAAGGTCATAGAGTCTAGACCATCTACTTCCCATATGAGAAGTAATGCTTGAAGAACTTGGAATTGGTGGGAGGTGCAATGTGATCTCAATATGTAGTGATAAAATAGTACGAAACATTAGAATATAACATATGAATGAGTTACTCTCCTTCCCACTTGGGCACCAAATTGTTCAGCTTCTTTCCAAGTATCGTTTGATATCAAAGTTCTAGTACTATGTCACCCTGGTGGAAAGAGAGGAGTCAAACCAAATTATTGATGTCTATTTATACCATGTTCGGGTGCCTCTACAAATTGTTCAAGTCCTAATGTTTATTCTCATGGAGAGAATCCATATAATATAGAAAGAATTATACTATTTTTCTGGTATATTCTCATCCCATAAAATTGTTTTGAGTGATCTAAACTAATCAGTGATGGGTAAGACTATATATTTTCTATACACCATGGATAATGGAGTAACCAAGTAAGAATCATTATTTATCCTTTTATAGTCCTAGAGGTAATTTGGGTGATTCCCTAAAAACAACTTCTTATTTTGGAACATCATATTCTGTAAAATGTTATATAGGGTCTTGTTGAATGAATTGATCAACACATTTGCTTATGCATGGTAGAGGAAAGTCTGGTTTTACTGGATATTTCAAATGTACTATAATATATTAATCTTGGTATAGTGGAAGTTAGTTCCATTTTTAGTGAGAATAATGGGCGATAATCTAAATCAATGAATGATATTGCAACTCATTAACACTTTCATGATTCAGGAATTGACTTCCTAGAGGTAAATAATGTCTTCCCACATGGATATGTTATATGCTTCATTCATAATGAACATGTACTAGAAATATATTTTTCTGGGATATTTCTCAACAACATGGAGTCCCCATACTGCAAAGGGATAGGAATATTGGGTGGTATGGTGGATCTCTAGTTGATGATACAAAAAAGTTGATGTGGATATCAAACTCATGAAACCTCTTGGAATACTCAATGTAGTCATATAATATGGTGGTATATAAGATTCCAAACCGTAGAATATTATGGGAGTGATTCAATCATTCCCGATAGACACCATATCACCGAGCATGAACTTCCTGCGTAATATAATGGATCTCATATCCATTGATGTAACATAAGATAATACCATCAAACCCACTTATGGAAATAGTGTGCACCGTGTTAGGTATACTCTAGCTGGTTAACTATGTTATAGGAGGATGGATTCCCAAACACATGGCTCGATCTTGAGGGAGGATTCTATACATAAGATACTAAAAGAATAGAGTTGTCTAATTGGGTTCTTCTGTTCGGTGGGGGAAACCTTAGGGTCCTAAAGAAGAAGCGTCAGTAGCCGAGTTATTTATTTTTTATTTGTAATCATCATCTAGGATAATGGGAGTGATGTCCCTATGATTTACCAAATGAATGAATAGGTTATCCTAGTAAAAATATGCAAGGTATGGGACTATTCTAGCCAATCAGTTGGAACAACCATTCTTTGAATGAGGGGCATGATTCTCAAATGAGAGTGAAGGGAACGTGGATATTATTTATAGATTATGGTGATGTATGAGTAAATGTTTTGGCTCTCTGATTATTTATTCCCCATTAATATATCTGATGACTCACTTGGAGTCTCCCTTTATATGTAATCAGATAACATCAATATTGAGAGACATAACATGACTAGTGATGAGAGCCTAATACTTTGCCTCATTGATGGTGTATCAATCTGATAATAGGAATGAGTATGGTAGGAAGGATACTTTTAGGGAGATGAAGATGATCCCTAGCCCTACTATATTGACAATTGGATTGGTAATCCCTCTTCCAGTTGGAATTTGGGATTTTTCATCGAAATGAATATTCCAACACAGAATAGCCTGTTTCACTAAGAGTATGGCCTTATCCGGAAATCAACATATAGGGGAAGCTTCTTAAGGTCTTGATGGGAGGAAATTAATTCTTCCAATTCCTAACCATTGAAGGATTTATGTGGTATGAACTTGATGTGAAAATTCTAAAGGATCAATTACAAATGTGAAAAACATTCTTTCAACATGGGTTGAATCATGATATACTTTAGTGGTTTTACTCAGGACACCAACTCTATCTCCTTATGATTCAATTAATATTGCAACTTCTATACTATAAAAACTTTCATGAGATAGCTCTTATCGATGGCGGAGTATGTGTTCTCTTTGTTAAGGATCATGTGACTGAGATAGTATACAATTTTTTCTTCCCTCGTTGTTGTTCTGGGAAATAATTAGAACAAGGGGACATTCCAAGGTGGTCACAAAATTGACTAGAGGTTTCCTTAAGATGGGTGGCACAAACACCAAATGCTGATACAGGCACTTCTTAATTTTATATAATTCGGTATATCACTCATCATCCCAAAGATAAATGGTTCCATTCTTCATGATCATCAAAAAGGTCTTACACAGTCTGGTTACATTCATGATAAATTATAATATATAGGCTAAGTATCCTTAGAGGACTCACAGTTATAGGATTTTGGTTGAAGAGTTAGATGGTTGATGGTTCGATCACGTCTAGATTTGCATCAATGTTTATGTATCTAATGATTATGTTGAGATAATTTACATATGTTACCATAAAATGAACACATCAATTTTTGTTACTTCAAATGTAGATATTAAAGGATGTAGAATTCTTAATGAAGGTCTTTGAGATGGTGCTTATGTTAGAAGGATTTGACCATAAATTCATCCAGGTATTATTCTAACAACATCCTGATAAAAAATTTCAATATGTGATGCATGTTCTCCTAATAAGTGGCTACTACATTTTTTAGGCCTAATGAAATAACATTATATCCAAATATCCCTTACAGTTCTCTAATGGTCGACGAATCCTCATTCTCAGTACCATTAAGATCTGATCGTACCAAGAATTCCCATTCATAAAAGAAAAAGAGAATGAATCCTGAACATATCATCAATCAAAAAATCAATCACTAGAAAGAGAAAATGAAAATCCCTGAAATTATAAAATATGAATATTTTAACTGATAGCATATTTGACATAAAACACCATGTATGTCAGGGAATATAATATCTTAAGACATTAAAATATAATTAATATTTTAAATAAATTAAAAATATAATTTAAAATGTATGAAATTCTTTGTTAGATTATGTTACACGCAATCGAGACATTCTTTGATATCTTTCCTTTCATGTATGACTGATTTTTTCTGAAAAATAATATATTATTAAAAGATAATTATTTAATATAATAATATATTATCTATTTGTAAAATTAGTGGTCCTGACTAATACATACTAACTTATTAAAAAACAATTTTTTACAAAAATTTATAATTAATTCACTGGTTATAAATTAATTATAAATTAATATAAAAACCAATTGTATATAAAGGGAATACTTTTATAAAAACTATTTGTATGATCACAAAGTCATTTTATACTAGTAAATTAAATTAAGTACTGTTATTGAATTATATTAATGAAATTTATTATTTATATATATCAAATAAAATATTTTTGATACTTTCCCAATATATTTCATAGTAATAAGATAAGAACAACCCCAATTTTATGCAGAAAAACCAAAAACATTATAATGGTATTTTTACCGCCTTTTAATGGAAAAATTATTTTAAATTGTTTATTTGAATGATTTATTGATTTTATATGTCAAAATAAACATAATATTTCAACTAATAACATAAAAAATATTTTAGGATAATTTTTTTTTAAATTTGTTTTGTGAAGTTTGATTTTTTGAGGAATAGTGAAAAATACTGAATTTTAATTCAAAATTTGTTTTCCATATAATTTATTTATAAGGATAAATTATGTTATTTAATTTTTTTAAAGTTTAATTTCAAAAATTTTATATCAATTAAACCAATTTAGGTTGATTTAATTAATTTAACATGGAAATTTAATATAAAAACATTCCAAACTTTTGAACATTTTTACTTTTAAAACCCGATTTATTTTCTCGTGTGCTGGATTAAATATAAATTAATTTATTACAAATTTATTGTTGAAATTTTAAAAAAATAGATTCCATATTTGTAATATTAATAATTCATATTGTATTATCTGATCAACTTATTTTTTTATCAAAAATTTTAGTGAAAGTAATTTAAAATTAATTATGACAATTAAAAGAAAAATTAACATAATAAGGGACTAAACCATAAACATAAGGGAAAAATGTCTTATACATATGTCCAAATGGAAATTCTTGTTTATATTTTGAACCAATACTCCCTTTTATATAATTTGTTTCGTTATTAGAAAAGGTTTTCATAGAAAAAACATGGGTGGAATTTCATTTTCAATAATTTACAAAAATTATACTCCTCCTCTATAAAAAGAAACTCACACCTCAAGCTTACTCACACCTATCAACAGACTTTTTATAGACCAAGATCATCAAAAATAGATCCTAAATATAACATAAATAAACCAATAAGAATATCCTTGGTCGTAAATCCATCCATGGATTCTCATTGGTGTAATGAAAATTGAGTTACCTAAAGAAGAGGTAACATCATTCCTCGAGAACTTTATTTTTTTCATTCTCCTCCATCTCAACTAATCTTATTTTATGCTCATATAACAAAACTAGTATCCTAAATAAAAATATATTTTTTTATTCAAATTATTTTGACCTAATATTAAACACACTTCCATCTAATGGGTAACAAACATACTATTTCTATGTATGGTGAACTACCTCCCCGGAAATGATAACGTTCGTTTTTCCTTTACCACCTCTAATGGTAAGTAATTATGATGAAAACACTATGTATATATGATATATATATAATTCATAAATTATTTATTCTTATTTAATTTTTATATAACACATACCTGTATGCTTTTCATTTTGTGTAAATACTATAACATCGTTTGTGGATGTGTGGACTACCACCTCCGCAAAGCCATGTGATTTGTTCATGCTATGAATTAAATGTATATAAGATATTTTTAATCAAAACATATGGAATATATGACATTTATATGATAATTTAATTATAATGTACATATATATAATTTAATTCTCAATTTTTTAATACGGAAAAAAATTAAAGTAGTATTCATGCATATACACGACCTACTATCTCCATGTATGTTGCATTACATTTCTTATCACCAACTATTATGGATTATTCTAAATACATATTTAATGAATATATATTATTTTTAAAAAATGGTTTAAATAATAGGTATGATGAAACGATGATATTATAAGCAAGTAACAAGTTACAACATACTCGACAAACTAGGAAATTAACAACCAAAATAGTGAAAATAATAAACAAATGTTACAAAATGGGTATTAAGATATTATAAGAACATAATATATGATTTTATAAACATGAATATTATTATATAATAAGTTATTAATACTAATGAAACCATTATAAAGGAATTTAATGGATGGTAACCTAGAAAGAATCAGAATTGTATGGATTTAATCTCAATTTACATTCCAGTGGGACTTATTCTTTTGTTATTCACCTATTTTATTTTCTATGATGTATATACAATATTTTGACATGTTATACCATGAATATCTATATTATCATGATATTTTTAGTTTCATTTAATGTAATTACTTTAGTCGGATTATGATTCAAATGTTTAAAAGTTGAGTTGGACACATTGGAATGTTTAAAGAGTATTTTCCACAAAAAAAGTTTATAAGGATTATATTTGAAATCTCAATTATTTTTTTATTGTTAACTTTGTTTTGAAACAATAAATTTATGTTTGTTCCCCTAATTTCTTATATATGGATTCAATACATCCAATTTGACTTGTAATATCATGATTCATTCATTTTTCATGTTATTTTGTGTTTAAATTTGAATTATTTCTTCTATGGTGATTTGAGTTTAAAGTTACCAAGATGGAAAAGAAATTTCAAAACCTAACTACATTTAACTGGGTTCGAATACATCTTGATTATCATTAACATTCTATTTTTATGTGTATAATTACTTCGACTATCTACTGTTATTATTCCACTTATTTATGTGGATTTCAATTTAAAACATATAATATATTCATTTATTGATTCTAACATCAGTGTTATAATATTTTTAAGGGTTTTTTTTTACAATCACTTTTACTTAGAATTTTTTGTAGATGAATTTATATTATCAGAATTATTAAATAACTAATCAATAAACACTTTAATTTTATTTTCATGTGGTTATCCAAGAACTTTTTCTTTTATTATTACCATTTTCCCACTCTTTGAAACTCAAAATTTTTTTGTGAATGTTTTGAAGAAAATGTAACTTTTTCTCTCTCATTAGTCACATAAAGGTTTTTCATATATAAACCACATTTTCTAAAAAAATGTTTTTAAAAAATGTTTTCAAACATTCCAAAATGATTTATGAAATAAATTTTTACCCTTTTTATCTTTTATAAACATTTTCATAGGAATATTCTTGTCTTTTACCAAACAAGGAATTTTTCTATCCATTTTATCATGGAAAATGAATTTTATTCTTAATTCATGATATATGTAAATATTTACCATATTTGTTTCACTAGAGATTCTTTTTCATGATTAAAATTTTATTTTTTGATAAAAAATATTTTGGAAAAGTGATTTTCAAATAAATGGGTTTTTAAAATATTGTTCAAAATAAGAAAGATTTTTTCTTCAATAATGTTTATAAAAGATCTTATTATAGTATTTTTATTCATAAATGACAATAACCCTTTATTTTTCTATACTTGGTATTTTATTTATTAATACCATCCTTATTCTTCCTCTAGAAAATTTATGAATGATTTGGTTGTGGATAATATTGGAATTCACATCATTTTTCCTTTGTTAGTCCCCTTGAAATTTTATATTTTTTATTATTATTGAAAATTGAAAAAAATTTAATTATAAATTTCATTAATCATGGATATATTCAATTCCTGAACTGTATAACATTTTTCATATGGTTTTTACTTTGAAAATTATATTTTTATTTGGGAAAATATTGATAAATACATATCTTTTACTCCATACAGATATTTGATAAGGCACATTATTAAATGGAATATTTGATATAAATGAATTCAATAGACATGTAAAACATGGGTGGGGACTAATTATTGATATCCCCTCAGTGCATCAGTACTCCCATGAGACAAATTAGTTCCACAAATAAGAAGGGTTTATTCTTGATATACTAATCTATCTTGTGAAAGGTATTGAAATTAAATGTACCATGTACCTTTGAAACATGGTGTCTAATAATTAATAATTACTTTTATTTAGAATAAGTAATTATTTATCATCATATTTGCAGTTTACATAACGATGGATACATTTAATTCTTAGTTCATTGATTAAATAGCATTTGTTTCATGTATTATTCTTTCCATATTTATTTTTCCTTATCTAGTTATTAGAATGCAATGTGTTTTTAGTTATTACCTTTTTATATTGTTCATGCACTTCCTTATCAAATTTTTAATTATGTGGGTTTAGTTATTTACCATTCCATAATTATTATTCTTATTTATTTAGTATTTATTCCATTATACATTAAATTTACTGAGTATTTGAGCTCACCTATTTTTTATTTACCTTCCATAGTAATCCAATAATTAAATTAAGAATGATAGTCAAAGATATTCTAGATGGAATAAAGTTACCATCCTTCAAAGAAAAAATATATGTTTTAATTAGTGATTTACTTTATAATACAATACTCATATATGTGTCTAGTTTACCAATACTAATAAACTCATGGGAACTTTAGGATTTTATTCCTTTTAATAATAACAATATAAAGGTATCATGACACCAACTCTGATATTGCTAGGTTTATGCTACTACAGTTGGTTACAAAGGTTTTTTAATAGAAACCTTATGAACTAGATTTCCAAAAGCATATATTAGAGAAAATAACCATAAGGTACACTATGAGGATAAGTATAGAAGAATATCCTTGATTTTTTTTACTATAGATATTTTGTGGAACTTCCTAGAAATACATCACTATCTGGATAAAATAAGTAGAAAAGATTCTATAATAGATATACCTTAGGGTAACCACTCTGACATGGTTTATAGGGCATGACTTTGTGTAACCTAGTACATGACAACAAGCCTTATTGTTCCACTGTTTGGACACTCCCAGGGGATACACTTATGATAATTCACAATTTATTTACAAACCATTATAATATATTTGAAAGGGTAATTACAATGAATAACCAAGGTTGAATATGATGTGTCTTAGATTGAAAATAATGTATAAAGATTTATACATCCTAAAAATGATTATATGGTTTTTCTAATATAATAATTGATGCTATGTAATTTTTTTTGTTTTAAGAAATTCCCTACCCTATAGGATAAACTCTATACCAAGTAAGGACCTATTTAAAAATAAATGGATGAAGTATATGTATATTATGTTTGTATTGAAAACTATAGTTAAAATCATATCTAGTGAATAACCTTATTTCAGGGATGACCGTCATGTTTATTATGGAAAATATATTAATTTATTTTTAGAAAATAGAAACCTATATGTTTGGTGAAACACCATAAAGTTCAAAAATTGCACAAAACATGAACCCATGACCAAAGGATGATAAGGATTTCAATCCTATCATTGGCCTACGTGATGTTATTATTAATTTTTCTTTGTTTTTAGTTAAAAAATGAAAAATATATATTATTGATGAAACATTAGTATGACCCTCAAGGTATAGTGATTAATGCATTTACCATATTGGCTTTGGAAAATAGATAGATACAAATAGTAAGACTTCTCATTCATTTATTGGATCTAAGATCCATTTAATGTTTATTTTAGTACATCAGGAATCAATGTTAATTTTTTTATATCACATTCATGACTTAATGGATGAATTAGAAATTGATATAATCACAAAAAATTGATTAAAATTTTGTTTATAGAAATATGTTATTTATTATATTTCATTATATTTATTGGTACAAAAATAATTACTCAACATTCGGAAAGGAATAAAAAAATTATCCCAATACCTTGAATTTTATTGAATGAGTAGTCTTTTAAATCATCGTAGATTTATATCCTTGAGTCCCTAAATGTTGCATTGATCATTAAATTGTTTTATATTAAAGAAATTAATAACTATATATAAATATTTATGATTATCTTCCGTGAACATCGCTTGAATTTACACTAATGTTCTCCCACTTAGATACCTAGTTGTATGTTAGTCTATGTGACCTTGGTAATTCCAATTATATCTTTTCTAGATATTTTTTTATAGATCCTTCAAAAGATGTGGTATTTAAAAATAGTAAATATCAAAAAATTTATTATAAAGTTTTATTTTAAATTGAAATGATACAAATTAATTGATGGGGAGTGAATGTAACACCATGAAATTTATAAATAAGAACATTGTATTCAATGGTGTGTATGACATGCAACACCAAGCACGTAAGGGAGAATAACCTCGTGAGACTTAATAATATAATTCGTAATTTAAATAAATTAGATATATATATATTGAAATTCATGAAATTATTATTTCTATTGTGTTACATGCTACCAAGACTTCCTTCAATAGCTTTAATTGCACATAATACCAAGTTTCACCAAACAAAAAAATATTACTAAATCATTATTATTTAATATAATAAGATATCACCTAGAAGATAAATTAGCCATTATGGGTAATATAGAAAAACTTATGAAAATATATGGTTTAAAATAACATAAAATTATCTTAGTGGTTAAAAATAAAAATAGAAATTAATATAAGAACCAATTCAATAGAAATGGAGTACTTTTATAAAAATGTTTTTTATTATAACAATGATGTTTTTTCCAAATAAATTAAATTATTTATTATTAATTAATTTTATTAATAAAATTTATATATTATATCTAATTAATAAAATATTCTTTATCCTCATATAATAGATTTTAGAATCATAAGATAATGATTAACCCAATTATATGCATAAAACCTATATTTTTATAAATGTAGTTTTTCCCAATTTGAAGGGGAAAAAATTTTAAATCCTTTTTAAAAAAGTTTTATTGATTTAATATATACAAATAAATATAATATTTTATTTTTAAACATAAAAATTTTCGTAGGGTAAATTTTTGGAATTTTTAAATGAAGATTGATTTTTTGATGAATAGTGAAAAATACTGAATTTTAATTCCAAACAATTTTTTTCATCTAATTTATTGATAAGGATGAATTATATATTTGACTATTTTTGTAGAATAATTAAATAAAATTTATATCATATAATCCAATTTAGTTCCTTGAAATCAATTTCACTTTGAAATTGAATATAAAAACTTAGAAATATTTTGATCATGTTTACTTTCAAAACTCACTTTGTTGTTCCGTCCGAAGGATTAAATTTAAATTAATTTCATCCTCTTATGTGATTTAAATTCAAAAAAATGTATTCTATATTTTAAATCAAAATAATTTATATTTTTTAACATGTTCATCCTAGTTTCTTTACACATATATAAGTGAATGTAATTAAAATTATTTACAATGATTTAGAGAAATATTAACTTAACAATAGACTAAAACTTAGAAATAAGGGACAAAACAACCTATAAACTTCTCAAAATAACATTTTATTTTCATATTTTGAACCTATATTCAGTTTAATCTAATTAGGTTCATTATTGGAGACAACAATCATATTAAAAACGTCGGTACACATAGTTTTTAAAAAATTGACAAGAATTTCACTCCTCCTCCGCTATAAAAAGGCACTCACCCCCACCTAATTATTCATAATTATCAAGCCAATTTTACTCAAAAAATTATCTGCAAAAATATATCCTCAACAATCATACCCTCATCCTATAATCATAAACTATGAAATAAATCTATTCAAGGAAGTCTTTTGGTGCAAACCAAAAGGAGTAACCCTAGGAAGTGGTAACATATTTTCTGAAGATCATTAGTTTCATTTTCATTGTTCACACATTAAATTCATATTATTCCATATTTTAAAACAAAAAAATTGTCCTAAATATAATGATACTTTTTTATACAATGTTTTATACCAACACTTACACACACTTCCTTCTAATGGGTAAAGAACATGCCATTTATGTGTACAGCAAACTACCACCTCACAAAATAATGTTGTTCGATTTTACATTATCATGTATCATGGTTAAGAATTATATTTGAAACACTATATATATATTTGATATATATAATAAATTTAATTTTTTTGATTGATTAATTTCTATATAACCATTACCCTTATTCTTTCCATTTTGTGTAAAAATGATAACATTGTTTGTGGAAGGGTCGACTACCGCCTCCCCAGGGTGATGTGATTCGTTCATGCTCTTAATGGAATGTATAAAGGATTTTTTATTAAAAATATATGAAATTTATTAAATAAGTAAGATATTAGAATTATAATATTCCAAAATATAATATAATTTTCATTTTTAATAAGAAAAGGATATTAAAGTACTGTTCATGCTTACGTACGACCTGCCATTTTCATGAACGGTACATCCAATTGCATATCTCCAAATATTATGATTATTATAAATACATATATACTGAATACATATTATAATTATATCATGTTTTAAAATATTTATATGGTGAAACAATTATATGAAAAATATGTAACAAGTTAAAACATACTCCACAAACATGGTTATTTACACCCAAAATAGTGAAAAATAATGAATGATTGTTCTCAAAAGTTTAATAAGATATTATATGTAGATTATATATGGTATTATAAAAATTAATATGGTTTTTTAATAAGATATTAACACTATAAAAAAATATAATGGATGTTGATGGATTTTCACCCTAATATAAACACAAGGTAAGGGAATTCATTTCAATTTACATTTCATTGAGGATTATTTGTTTTTACACACATAGTTTCTTTGGTATAGTATATATACCTCCCTTTGACATGTTATTTTATGTGTCCACTTAATATCATGATATTTTAAGTTTAATTTAATTTTATTCCCTCATGGGTATTTTGATTCAAATTTTTCCAACTGGTATGAGACACTTTAGAGTGTTTAAAGATTATTTTCCTCATGAATGTTCTTGGTGATTATCTTGGAAATATCACTTAATTTTATGATTGTTAACGTTATCCTGAAATAATAAATTTATTTTTGTGAACCAAATTTCTTATATATGGTGTACATACTTCCACTTTGAATTGTTATATCATGATTCATTCATTCTTTATGGTATTTTGAGTTTCAATTTGAATTATTTATTCTAAGGGGATTTGATTTAAAATTCACCCAAGTGGAAAAGAAATTTCATAACCCAACTCCTTTTATTTGGGTTATATTAAATCCACTTTGTTTTTAATATTATATAATTATGTTTATAATCACTTTCAATTTATATTTATGAATTTTTACTTCCTTATATAGATTTACATTTGACACATGTAATCTATTCATTGATTTATTATCACTACAACGTTATAATATTTTAAAGGGCTTACATCAAAGTCTAATTTTATTCAGGATTTTTTGTACTTGAATTTTCATTACTGAAAATTATTTTATCATTGTTTAATAGTCCCTTTAATTTTCTTCTAATTTTTTCTTCCAGGACCATTTTCAAGTGTAATACCATTTTTTACTCTTTGGTATGGAAAATGTTTTAGAAATTTTTTTTAAGAAAACAGGAATTTATTTCTCACTTAGTCGAAGAACCCACTTTCTTATAAAAACCCTTTTCTCTATATAGGTGTAAAAAAATATTTTTAACCTTTATAAATGAGTAATTAAAGTAATTTTTACCCTTTTTGGTATTTTATATTTGTATTTGATGGAATATTGTTGTATTTTTTCAAACATGGAATTTTTATAACCATTTTATCATGAAGAAAAATGTTCCTCTTACCTTCAATGGAATATATGTATTTACCATATTCATTTCTTTGAAGCTTCATTTTCCAGTATAAAAGGATAATTTTTTAAAAAAATGTTATTGAAATGTGACGATAAATGAAAAAAAATTAAAATGTTTTTTCAAAAGAAAATGTATATTTTGCTCATGATTTTTTCAAAAGATATTTGTATAGTATTTTCATTCATCGATGATAAAAGAAGATTATTTTACTCAACTTGGGATATTTTTTATTGATACCATCTAGGTAGTTTAGGATTTATTTATCTAGGGATAGTATTAACATTCACATCTGTGATTAATTTGTTAGTCCCCTTGAAATACTCAATTTCTTATGATCATATAACATTGAATTTCTAATAATTATCCATAACATTTATCATGGATATATCTATTTCCTTAACTGTATACCATTTTTATATGGTGTTTAATTTCAATAATATTTTATTGTTTGGGAAAGTATTGATAAATATGCATCTTCTAATCCATACAAATATTTTATAAGGCACTTTATTAAATAGATTATTCGATATATGTGGAATGTTTTTGACAAGTAAGGCATGGGTGGGGCCCAGTTATTGATATACCATTGATGCATGAGTATAATCATTGGACGAATTAGTTGGGTAAATTATATGGGTTTCTACATGATATACTAAATCTTCTTATGAAAGTTCTTGAAAGTAAAGGTAACATGTATGAAGGAAACATGACATCCAATAATTAAGAATTTCCCTCATTTAGATTCAGTCATTATTCATCCATAAGATTTTGTATCGACATATCTATGGATACATTTAATTCTTAGTACATTGATTAAATTTCATGTGTTTGAATTATTTGTCTTTCCATATTTATCTTTCTTTATATAGTTAATTTAATGGCATGTTAATCTAGTTATTACCTTCCCATATTTTTTATACACTTCCTTCTTAGTTTGTTGATTATAAGGTATGTGTTTTCCATTATTTAATATTCCATAATTATTATTCTCATTGATTCATTATTGATTCCACTATTCTTTACCCCAAATGATAATTTAACCTCACATATATTTTATTTCCTTTCCCTAGCAATCCAAAAAACTATACTATGAAAGATATCCAAGGATTTTCTAGATGGAATAATGTTTTTATTCTCAAAATAAAAATATATTGTAATTAGTGTATTTCTTTGTAATAAAATTCTTATATATATATATATGGTTTACCAAGACTACTAAAGTAATTAGACCTTTAGGATTTGATTCCTTAAAATAATGAAAATTTAAAGGTAGCATGAAACCGGCTCTGGGATTGCTCTGGTTAGGTCTCTATAGTTGGAATCAAAATAAGGTTAGTAAAACCTTGGGAACTATATTTAGGAAAACATAGATTACATAACATATCTCCAAGGTATAATTTCACGATAAGTATAGAATAAGATCATCAAATTTTTTTATGGTAGTGATTATGTGAGTATTTATATAAATAAATCACCATCTAGATTGTAAAAGTGGAAATGTTTCAAAAAGATGTACCTAGGGGTGACAACTCCGATAAGGTGTGTTGGTCCTGACTCGGCATAACCTGGTACATGAAAATTGGTCTTACTTCACATATTTTGTTAAACTCTCGGGGGATACACTTAGGATAATTCACATTTTCTTTATAACCCATTATTAAGGATTAGAGTAGATATTAAGAATGAATGAACTATGTTAAACATGAGGTTTCTTAGATTGAAAATAATGTTTCAATATTTATACAGCATAAATATTAATATATGGTTTTCCAATATAAAAATTGATTATTTTAAAATGGATATTCATTTTATGAAATTCCCTACTCTATTGGATAAACTCTATACAATGTAAGGACCTGTATGGAAATAAATGGATGATGTATATGCTTATTAGGCCTGTATTGAAACCCTTTTTAAAAGGATATTTAGTGATTAATTTTATTTCAATGATATCCAACATATTTATTTTGGAAGTTATATTAATATAGTTTTATAAAAGGATATCATGTATGTCAGGTGGAAACCCATCAAATCTAGAAATTCAACAAGATGTATACCCATGACCGAAGTATGACAAGGGTTTCAATCCTACTACTCGCCTACCTGATTTTTGGGTTAATTTGTCATTTTTTGTAGTTAAACTGTTTTAAAAATAAATATTAATGATGAACTATTAGTATAAATTTTAATATTTATTGATTAATGTATCAACCATATTTTATTTTAAGAATGGGTAGAGGAAAATAACATGAATTTTCCCTCTTTTATGGGCCATAAGATCTATTAAAATTTTATTTTAGTATATCGGGAATCAACATTAATTATTGGATATATGTATCATGAAGTATTGGATTAATTAGAAATTGATCAAATCACAAACAAATGATGAAAACTGTATTTATATAACTGTTTATGTAAGTATATATCCTTATATTCATATAAAATAAAAGAATTAATCAACATTATAAAAATAATTAGGGAAACATTTATCCTAATAGCTTAATTTATATGGAACTGATGGCCTTTTGAATAATCAAATAGTTATGGATTTGTGGTCATTGGCATTCCATTTACCATTTAATTGTTATTGTTTTACGATCATAATCACTCAAAATAAATATTTATGCTTTTCCTCCATGCACATATATACATTATCCACTAATGTTCAATTACTTAGAGACTAAGTTATATGTTACTCTATATGACCATTATACATCTCATTATTTATTTTCTAGACGATTTTTTTGATCCCTTATCATGATGTGGGATTTAAACAAAGGAAATATAAAACAATTTATTAAAAAGATTTATTTTAAATTGTGAAAATGAAAATTTATTAAGGTGGGGATAATTTAACACCTTGTATTTCTAAAATAAGAACATTGTATTCGATACCGTGTATGACATGCAACACCAAGCATGTAAGGGATTATAATTTCATGAGACTTTAAAATATAATTAATATTTTTAAGAAATAAAATTTATAGCTTGAAATGCATGAAATTATGATTTATCTTATGTTAAACATAGCTAATACTTTTTTCAATAGATTTTTTTTCATGTGATGCTATGTTTTACATAACAACAATATATTATTAAAATATTATTATTTAATATAATAAGATATAACCTAGCCCTTAAATTTTCATTTATGAATTGTATTTCCAAACTTATGAAAATATATATCTTAAAAAAATACAAAAAAGAATCATTAGTTACAAATTAATTAGAAATAAATATAAAAACCAATGCAATTAAAGGGGTTATTTTTATAAATATGATTTTTATCCTCACAATGCCTTTTTATCCTAATAAATAAAATTTACCCATGTCCATTAATGATATTAATGGAATTTATAGATTATAAATTTCATATATATTATTTTTGACACTCATACAATAGATAATATAGGCATTATTTTAGAATAAACCAAATTTTATTCAAAAAAACCCTTTATTTTTATTATGGTAGTTTTACATCATTTTAATGGGGAAGCTATTTTAAATCCAATTCATTTAGCATTTATTAATTTAATAAGTAGAAATAAACTTTATATTTTTATTTTCAACAGAAATATTATATTTGGGTAAAATATTTGGTATTTTCCTGTGAAGTTTGATTTTTTATGAATAGTGAAAAATACTGATTTTTTATTCAAAAATAAATTTTCTTTTAATTTATTTATAAGTATAAATAATTTTTTTCTTTTTTTAATGATTTATATGATTAAATTTATTTAAATAAATAAAATTTAGTGAATTTTATTCAATTTAAATATTATACTTTATATAAGAACATAGAAAACATTTGAACATTTATACTTTAAAACTACTCTTTATTGTCTCTTCCATGGAATTAAATTTAAATTAAATATTTCCACATATGTGATAAGAATTTAGAAAAATAGATTACATATTTTGAGTATGAATAATTTATAATTCCTTATGAGGTAAATAAACATTATCCACAATATTAGTGAATGTAATTGAAATTAATTAAAATAATTATGATAGAAGTTAGCTTAACATGGGGTAAACAATAATCATGAGTTCCAAGATGACCAAGAAACATTTACAAAGGACATTGTATGTTCATATTTATACCATATCATCAATTTAATCTCATTTGGTTCGTTATTGGAGCAACATTTCATATGAAAAACACAGGTCAAATTCCCTTCAGAAAAATTTAAAAGAATATCACTCCCCCTCCACAATAAAAGGGCACTCACACCTCCCACATCATCACAAATCTAAATCCAATTTTCCTAGACCAAGTTCTTCTAAATATCTCCTCAACATCCCACCCATAAATATATAAGCTTTACTTTAAAAAAAATACATCCTAGGGATCCATTTTGTGCAAACCAAAAGGTGTTCCCCAAAGAAGAGGTAACATCTTTTCTCAAGCTCTTTAGTTATATTTTCATTCTCCACACACTAAACTCATATTATTCCATAATTTTATAATAATAATATTATACTAAATAAAATGAGTTCTTTTTATCATAATTTTTAATCCTATACTAACACACACTTATATCTAATTGGTAACAAACTTACCGTTTATGTGTATGAAAAACTACCGCCTCACAAAATGATGTCTTTAATTTTTCCTTTACCACCTATCATGATCAGGTATTATGAAAGACACAATTTTTATAATTTTTATATTATTATTTAATTTCTATATAACACATACCCTTATTCTTTACATTTTATTTAAATATGATAATATCATTTTTGGAAGTGTGGACTACTACCTCCTCAAAGTGATGTGTTTCTTTCACCCTATACATGGAATGTATAAATGATTTTTTTAATAAATTTATATGAAATATATATGATAATTTAATGATAATATACATATATAATTTACTTTTCATTCTTTTAATATGGAAAAGAAATGAAATTGGTGTTCATATGTATGTATGACCTACCGTCTCCATGAACTGTGACTTCCATTTATTATCTCCAAATATTGTGGATAATTATAAATATTCTGAATATATACTATATTTACATCTTGTTTTACATTCTTGATATTACGAATCCATTATTGTAACCACAAGTAATAATTTAAAACATACTTTACAAAATAGGCAATTGAAACCCAAAATAGTGAAAATAAAGAAAGATTGTTATCAAATTGGTAAGAGGATATTATAAGAAGATAATATATGATAATATGAACATGAATATGGTTATTTAGTATGTTATTAGAAATCTTAAAGCTATTATATATGAATTTAAAATATCTTCACTATAAATTAAACTTAAGGTGATGGATTTTGTTTCTATTTTCATTCCACTAAGATGTATTTAGTGTTATACACCTAATTTCTTTTAAAAGTATATATAACGACACATGACATGTTATTTCAGGGAAGGCCTTATTATCATGGTATTTTATGTTTCATTTAATTTAATTCCTTTAAGGGTATTATGTTTAAAAAAATTAAATATGATATGAGACACTTTTTAATGTTTAAATATTATTTTCCTCGATAATATTCTAAATGATTACCTTTGAAATATCACTTCCTTTTTTGATTGTTAAAATTATCTTAAAACTATTAATTTATTTCTATGAAAATAATTTCTTATATATGGTGTACATACCTCGACTTTGACTTGTAATATCAGGATTCATTCATTCTTCTTGGAATTTTGAGTTTTAATTTGAATTATTTATTCTATGTGGATTTGAGTTAAAAGTTACCCAATTGGATAATTAATTTCATAACACAACTCCTTTTATTTGAGTTATAATACTTCCTCATTGTATTTAATATTTTATTATTCTATGTATAATTACATTGACTATATATTGATGTATTTCCACTTGTTTTTTGGATTTATATTTTACACACATAATCTATTCATTGATTTATTCTCACTTAAACGTTATAATCTTTTCAAGGGTTTACTACCAATATCATTTTATATAGGATTGTTTGTAATTTAATATGCATTAGAGGAAATTATATTATCATTTTTTAATAAAACCATTAATATTATTCTCATATGGTCAACAATTATAATTTCCAATTATTAGTACCATTTCCTCACTCTTTGGTACTCAAAATGTTTTAAAAATGTTTAAAAAACACATTATTATTACTCTCTTTAGTTGGATTAAATAATTTATTCTAGAAAGATTTTTTTCTAAATAGGTCTAAATAAATGTTTTAATCATTTACAAAATGTTTTATAAAATATTTTTTACCCTTTTCATTTTCTATAAATTTTTTCAAAGGAATCTTCATGTCTTTTCCTAAACAGGGTATTTTCTAAACCTTTTTATCAAGAAAAAGGAATATTATTCTCACCTCTGTAAATATTGAGCACCATAATTTCTTCAAATATTACTTTTAAAGTATAAAAGTTTATTTTTTGAACTAAATGTGTTTGAAAAGTTATCTTTAATGAAATGAATTTTTAAATGTTTTTAAAAATTAAAATGATATTTTCCTCAACAATGTTTTTAATATTTCATTTTAAAGTATTTTAATTCATCAACAACAATTACCCTTTATTTTACTCCACTTGGTTAATTTGGAATTTATAATATCTTTATTGTTCCACTAGATGGTTTATGATTTATTTTTCTATGGATAGTATTGACATTCACATCCTTGATTCCATTATTTGTCACATTTATATGTTCAATTTTCTATGACCATTGAAAATTTAATTTTCCATAATTATCTATATCATTTATTATGGATATATTCATTTCATAAACCATATAACATTTTCAATTTGGTGTTTACATTTATATTTATTTGATTATATGGGGAAATATTAATAAATCTATATCTTCTATTACATACGTATGTTTTATAAAGAAATTTGTTAAATCGATTATTCTATATATGAGTAATGTTATGGATAGTTAAGCATGGGTGTGGCTCGGTTATAGATTTCTCATTGATTAATCGGTAGTCTCATGAAATGAATTAGTTGTGAAAATTAGATTTTTTTCTACACGACATACTAAATCGTCTTGTGAACAGTCTTGACAGTAAAGGTACCATGTACATAAGAAACATGACATCTAATAATTAATCATTTCCCTTGTTTAGATGTTGTAATTATCCATCCATGATATTTTTAATCAAAATATATATAGATACATTTTGTTCTAAGTTCATTGATTAAATGTCATTTGTTTTATTAATTTTCCATTCCCTATTGATTTATATTTATCTATTTATTTTAATTCCATGTTTTTATATTTATTTCATTACCATATTGTTTATGAACATCCTTATTAGTTTTTGGACTGTAATGTATGTGTGTTTTGTTATTTACCATGCCATAATTATTACTCTCATTGATTTTTTGTTGCTTCTATGTTACATTAGCCTTACTAAGAATTTGATATCACCCTTATTTTATTTTCTTTACCCATGAATCAAATATGTATACAAAGAAAGATATCCAAGGATACTCTAGATGGAAAAAATTTATTGAACATGAATCAAACAATTATGTTTTAATTAGTGTATTCCTTTATAATACAATATCGATGAATTTATTAGGACTAAAAATACATCTAAACTGATCTTTCCTTTATTATTTTAGTCTCTTTAATCATGCCAATGTAATGGTAGTATGACACCATATCCAAACATGTTGTGGTCGGGTCTCTCTAAACAATCATTCTTCAGACAGTGGCAGTTGAGTTCCTAGAAATTGGTAAAGAAAATGATCTTTCCATTCTTCTTCATGATTAGGATTTTTCTGGATAGCCTCATGGGTTATTGGACTTAGCATATGAATTATTCTTTCAAAGTCTCATAAAACTCATCCTTGACCATAACACCATGAGACAGCTGCATTTTTTTGGGTGGATTGTTATTCCCATGATGACTCACTAGGAGTCCAGGACGGTGATTAATGAGATGAGGGTCTAGCCCTGGATTGTAATCATAAATATAATAGAATACATCACATTTATCCTTCAGTATGTCCATATATAGAGATAGATCCTTTGAAAAATGGATACACTGATTAGATTTGGCATTAGATCTTCCTTGGTAACTAGCTTCACCTGAGTCAAATCATTCATGGGTGTGGAGATTCAATTTTCAAATATAAAAGGGTTGTCTTCCAAAACGTAATCATAAAGTATGGTAGGTGAATATGTATTAGAAGGTTGTTCTTCAAGGATTTTAATATCATGGAATTTATTGGTTCCTTCCTGGGTAGACCCAAAATTCATACTAATAGATTCATGCCCTCCATAATTATCAGTGACAAACATATCGATCCAATTCAATTTCGATTTCAACCATGAGGACCATGTGTGATATCAATGAAATGGTGGTGATTCGGATTTATATTTATAACTACATTTTTAATAGATATTAAAATTATCAAATGGCGGTTTGGGGAAAAATATCGTGGTAACTCACTGGAATTGGGGCCTATGGTATCACTCGGGCCTATCTGGTGTAAGAGTAAGAGGTAATCCATGGAAATTCATTACATTTTAGGAATTCAAAACCTTTCTATTTTTATAAAACAAAATATCTCCCTTAGTATAGAGGTGTGGTCTAAAACCATTGAATTAGGAATACCCAAGCATCATCCATATCTACCCATGAATTCACCGTGGTGGTTTTTCACTCAACCTCATTATTCTGTACCTACTTGTATCCCTCTTATAGTAGTGGTAATTAAGGTAGTGGGACTCATAGAGGTCTAAAAGGGAAGTTTCACCTTGGATTACCCCTACTAATCCAACAAGGGACTACATGAGTTAATTATTATATGATGAGGATACTACTACATGAAGATAAATCCATATCCTACCTATCTTCAAATTTTAAGTGGTATCATGTGAGACTATCATATATTTTTCACATTAAATCAAGCCACCAAGTTGGGTATTTATCTAGAACATTCCTCATAGTTTATCTTAAGTCCTATCATAACCCGGAATTTTCATTTTGGATGGAGTCGGATCTGATTTGGTCATTCTCATTTTATGAAGCCTCCTCATCGACATGTTGTTAATCAGAAAACATGTTCCCCCCAGACAGCAGCAGATCTCTCTTCCATTGATCATCCCTATAATTTACAACGAACATATTTTCTCTAGCATGAGGGTACCTTATACTTCTCTGAAGATCGAGGTGATGGATTTTCATTCTGTTTTTCAGGCCGCTTATGCATAATATGTCTCCACAACAATTACCTCAGTCCCAGATTGGAGGGGTATTTTCAATTATTTTACATGGGAAATGCTTAATACTTTCATCAAGAGGATGTCCTATAGGATCAAGAGACTTGTAGTTATTCTAGTGAGGTTCTTCAGCACATCACACACCCATACCAAATGCATGTTTTATCCCTTATTGGTTCTCCATGGTAGGAAGCAGAATGAGTGATACTGGCTATACCACTGGGCTCTGGCCGGTACTTTCAATGTCCTACCGCTCACTAGATGAACCACATTGACCCTATACCATAAGATTATTGGTTTACATGGGCCCCAATTTTCCTTGTACATGCCAGTCATGGTGTTTTTTCAGCTGGTCATCTCATTTATTTAACATAGTTGGCTCCATCTTTGTATCTATCAGAACAGACTTGGGAGAAAGTTTCTATTAATCTCTCTACAAAACCTTTTTTCTAGTCTTGGTAGTATTTATATCTCTATTTAATGTGTTTTTATAATCATCATGATATTTTTCACATCATCATCATTTCCATCAATGAAATCAAATACAGGCATATGGGGGAGGGTTTCCTAATATTCCTCACTGATGGGAAATGGGAAGTTGTATACCAACTCGATGGAATTTATAAAGGCATACTCTTACATTCCATTAGATGAGTATTATAGTGTTGGTTCGACACTTGGGGTGGTTCCGAAAGTTGAATTCATGAAATCACCGGGGGTGCGGGATGGATTTGGAATCATTGGGGGACTTTAGCCTCCCTTGGACTATTGACACCTACTCTGTAGGGATTTGGAAGTTCACGATGTCGATGCATAGGTCATAGATGAAGGATGCATGATGATTAAAGGAGATTTTTGCCTACTTTAATGGGCTTAGACGATACCATGGATGTGATTGATTGCTATGAAAGCCAACTAATCATTATACTTTTGGGTACTTTTATTAGAATCTTACTTCCTTATACTTAAACATTCACTCTCACGTTCAAGGTTAGCAGAGTTATGGGCTACCTATAATGGAAGTTCACCAAACATGAGTTAATGATTATTCAATTTATCCTCAATAAAATCATTAAAAACATAGAATTATTTCATGGGATGTATGAGGATATTTTGGTATCAACAATTTATGGGGTGTTCGATCAGTCCGACTTCCTAGGGCTCTTTCACTCTGGAGGATTCAGGATTCCTTTCTCAAGTTCATAAATGAAATAGTATAGAAACTTTTCATCCTTTAATTAATAGGCTACTTTATTCCAATCTAGAAAGGTAAATATGGTATTATATCCTTCATGAGTTGTTTGATCCACATTCTCTCATCTAGGTGGCTATACCTGGTGATCTAGGTTCTTGTGGTTATACGTCAGGCTAGGTTATGCCTGATAAGGTTTCACTAGGTGTGGTTTCACATAGTAATGATTCAATCAACAAGGATACTCTAAAAAAGGTTCCAAAAACTATACATGCTTTGGGTTCTATACCTATATAGGTGAAATAATATCTACTTTGGTAGGAATCCTTGTGGGAGTTGGAATAGGCAATGAGTTAGACAGTCTATCATGTTGTAGGGCTTCCTCCAGATGCTGGTCCTTGTTAGAAAAATCTTGGAACCCACCTAGAAATTTGTCGGTTATGAGTGTATGGACTATCTCATTCTTGAAATTCCACATGAACATTGTTAAAATATGATATTGGGTCAATTTAATTTCTATTGAGTATGTAATGCCTTTCCACGAGGGGAAAAATAACTGACTCACTCCCCAAGAATTATTTTGCATAAGGAGGTTAAGAATTAATGTATTGCACGTGAAGTAGTAGAATTTCTAAAGGAAAAATTTGTTAATATATTCCAATACAGTGATGAACCCTAAAGGAATATGGTCATACTATAAGAATGTAGGTCCCTCCATTTTATCTACAAGACCATAAAGATTTGATGTCGCATACTATTCAGGGGTTCCCATCGTAGATCTACACTATGAGATGAAGTAGGGAAAATGTTTTAGTGGTTCACCCATCTAGTTGGATAGGAAAGATCTTGGGTTACCAAAATCCAGGAGTGATTTCATGTTATCCATCCATATTGTGAATTTCTTTTTGTTAAGATGTATTTTCACATGTGTCTTCCCTAGTGCCTCAATAATAACTTTGAGAGTAGTTATCAAATCATCTGGGGGAGGATATCTCTCTTTATAGTGATTCCTGAAACCCAATATGTTGATAGTCTCATCAACTTAGTAAAAAGGATAATTTTCTTCTAGAGTATCATGACCTTGATCCTGAGGGGGATACCAATGCTACTTGGGTTGGTTTGAAAACTCAAATCATGGATTCTTTATGTATACTCCCACATTTTCTCTATCTTGATGCCTGGGACTAATTGGATCGATCGAGTGAATCTGTATAAGAAGGAAATGTTTACCAAATTTGTAGAGACCCAAATCTTGATGTACATGGAAATTACATTACTTTTGTGTAATACTTAATACATAACAAAAACAAACCCCAAAGAACCATAATAGTTTAGTGCCTTTGGAAACATGGAACATAATCTTCTAATCTTTGTGAAAGATCCTCAACATCTCCCATAAAGATCTTCCCTTTTTTTCTTACCTAAAACGTTTCCTTATATCCTGGGGAAAAGAAAACATAAAAAGGGTGAGCTCAAATGCTCATTAAGGGAAATCATAGTGAACCTAAAACAATCCATAAACATTTGAAAGCAAAAACTTGAACATGAAATTTAAACATCAAAATCTTGATCAAAGAACTAAATCGTGGAAGTACGTAAGGAATATATCATAATGGAACATCAATCATGATAAAATATAATGGGAATAAAACATTTCATTGTGGAAACCATTCAGCACATGTCATGATTTCCATAGTAGTCAAGGCATTGCTTCCAAGACCATCTTAGTGGAGAAAGTCCCATTCTGAATCGAGTTCACTCCTCGTTTCAGTCTTGTAACACTGAACAGGATTAACTTACCATTCCATCCATGTCTATCTCATGAGATATAAATCTTTACTCAATGAATTGGAGGGAGATATAGGTCCCACCCATCTCATAATGAAATTATTCTTACTTGTGCCACAAAATAAACTTAAAACATTCATCATAACCCAAAGAATAAAATGCGTATCATAAACATCATCCCATCATTTCATAATCTATATAAAACAAATGGACATTTCATAATAAGAAAATTGAACCATTTAAATCATAGATACATTAAACTTGAAACATACACATATTAAATAATGTCATCATAGATGGAAAATGGTTTTGATAAAACATTTGAAATGAATTCTTGAGGAAAATATCCTTTCTTCGTCCAAATAATTTTCTTTTAAAAATATGCCATGCACGTTTAAAATAAAAGTATTCTGTTTAAAATAGTCATAAAATTATGTAGATTAAGCTTCATGAAAATTAGGCGTTATGAAACCATAAAAATCCATTCACGCCATATAAGTGAAAAATAACATTCTCCTCGTACTTTTGTCGGAAAATTCAAAAAGTACCTCGTATGGTAAAAAAATATTCCTTACATACCATGTAGTAAAAGTCAAAAATGGTTAAAAAGGACATTAAACCTACATGAAAACACTTTTATAAAACATGGACATGGATGATAGAAATAACCCCAGTAAATACTTACGAATAAGCAATCTCGGATAAAAATGAGATTTGAAAAATTATCCCATACCTTAGGTCTGATATGCTTCGTACGTATCCGAACCTACTGTATAATGATTTAAATAATGTCATTGAATTATTAAAGAATGATATTCATTGTTATGATATCATATATGGTTCACTTATGACTTTATATTACCTGTTCTTTTGTAAATTCCATGTTAAAGAGCGTTTTGGGTAAAATCGTTTCATTTGTCGTCCGTGTTTTGACTTGTAATTATTAATATGATTACTTAGATCATGATTAATTAATTCCAGATTATAAAACATGATTTATATGTAATATATATAAATAATATACATATATATAATAGATCGATAAATGGAAAGAAATACACTGTTCATGGAGACGGTAGGCCGTACATACGCATGAACGTTGTTTTCGTTTCCTCATTGAATTGAATGGAAATAGTTGGATGACATGGATATATATATACATAAATCCAGTATCATTATTATGTCATATATTTCATGATTACTTATTATATATACTTTATAATCATTCATGAATGGTTAATCATTGAGAATGAATCTCATCGCGTCGTGGAGACGGTAGTCCATACGTACGCACGAGCTATGATATCATTCTCATAATTATTGAATTAAATTGGAGTGGATGATACAATATATCAGAATCAGTGTGATGTTATAATAACTATGTATAGTTATTATTTACACCATTATACCCATCCAAGTAAGGTGGTGTTGGAAAAACAGATTACACCACGGCGTGGAGACGATATTCCGTACGTACGCACGCACGGTGATTTCGTTTTACGTAGGATGGATAGAAGGTGAAATGGGGTTGTTTCATATTTATAATAACATATCAGTATATTATTGATACTTATGTTATTACTTTATAATGAAACAACTAAAGAATAATAAGTTGAAGAAGAAATAAGCTTGAAATAATCGGTAGAAGAGATTACCTCTTCTTCGACGCACCTCCTTTAAACATCTTCTTAGGGCACTAGGGTTAGTCTTTTGAGAAAACCAGTACCTCAATAAGGTTTCTAGGGAAGTGGGGAAGTGAAATGGGCAGATTTTGGCCGAGATTAAAGGCTCAAAATGGTGTGAGGAAGAGAGGGAGGAGGTGCACTTTTATAAGGGGGAGAGGGGCACCTTTTCAATCCTCAAAAATATTAGTTTAATATAAATTCTAAACCCAGATAAAAACCTAAAAAAATGACTCAATTATATGTTTAGATGAAATAGGGTTGTAATATCATCACCCAATAAAATTTATACATATTTTTATCTTATTTTAAACCTTATCATTTTGATTTATCCTTATTTAATCTATTTAAGTTTATTTGTGTTAATAAAATTTTAAATTTTAAATGGTTATAAAGAATCACTTATGTGTTGTTAATTTTCCATAATTAGATACTTTATGACATTTTGGACTATATAAATTTCAATTTATAATTTTTAAATATTTTTTTGATTTTTAAACAATTTAATAATATGTTATTTTTATAAAATAACAATAGTGTCAATTTTGACACTATTCATTTATTTGAATTTAAATAAAATCTAAACAGAGTATATATTCGAAGTAAAATATTTAATAGATTTCTAACATGTCAAATATGTCTAAACAATTCGTGCATCACATGAAATAGTTCATATAATATTTATTTTAATATTTTTAAAACCATTTATTTGTTATATCTCTTAATAAAATAATTAGTACAACATTTTTGTATAATTATTTATTTTTTTTGCATAAAAATTAAAAATAAAATCCTTTGATTAAGATAAATGTCAAATATTTTATAATAATAATTTTACTCGAATTTATCATCTTAAAATAACAACATGTAAATTGTTATCTTTATTAAAGTATTAAGGTGACGACTTTGGAATCATTTGAAATAAAATATTATAAGTGTCATAATCGCCATAATAATGATCCAAATGGTCCAATATTCCTCCAGTGAATGTTTAGGGTTTATATATACACTACTATTAAGTTTTGTACAGATTTTTGGGCCTTTTGATATGTATTACTATTTCAATAAAAACTATATTATTGATTTTTCACTAAATAAATAATTTTTGCATCATTAATGTTTAAGATAATAAGGTAATTAAATAACTCTTAAAAATTACAAATAAATTACCATGATAAAGAAAAACATTTTATCATTAAAATGAGTATTTATAACCGAATTTTTATTCTATATAAACATATATTAAAATACTTTAATTATTAAAGTTGAGTGAGACATATTTCACTTTCCTTTAAATAAAATTAACTAAAGGTCTTAATCACCTCCAAGTGGGTTCTAATGGATTCCATTTCGACCCAAATATGACTTAGGACGAAATATAATCATCAAATTGTATTAAGACAAGTATTAGGATAATTTTATAATATTATATTTACCCATAATTACCCAATTTACCTTTTACTATGATAAATAAAATTTACCGTTGTTACTATTCCTAAAGCCCAACAATAAAGAATTAGTCTATTAATATAATTTGGACCCACTGATTACAAATATGGAATCCATTTTTTCAAATTCAATACAAAAAATTTTCATAAATTAAATTAAAATTAATCCCGTTGTCGAAAGAAAAAGGGTTTTTTGTTTAAGATATTGCAAAAGATTGAATTTATTTATCTTATGAATTCAGTGTAAAATCAATTCTAATGACATAAATTATATTTAATGGTAAAAATATATTCTATTTATACTTTAAAACCATTCAATATTATAATTTAACCACATAAGTTATTATGATGAAAAAAATATTTTTTAAATTAAAATATAGCGTGTTTTTACTATTCATTAAAATATGAAATTTATCAGAATAATATGAAAATTTTATCCTAGGTAAAAAATTTATATCCTGATTCCAAAGAATAATTTTATTCTGTAAAATTGAACTTATAAACATGTCAAAAACTAGATTTAAAGTGTGTGCGCCATCAAAAGGCGGCAAAACTGCATTTTTTGAAAAATACTTATTTTACCCAAAAAAATTATTTTGTTCTTATACCATGTTCTAAAAAATGTGTATGGTGAATAATAATGTTATAAAATTTAAAATTTAGTTAATACTATTCATAACGTCTAGTTCATAATAATATTATAATAATATATCGTTGTTTAGTAAAACCCAGTATTGCGTACAACACACGCTATCGAGGAAGGTTGTGATTGTGTGTAATGCAAGCCAAGTCAGGGTTGCGTGTAGTGCATGACTCATTTGTTGTTGTGTATAACAGAATACATTGAATATATATATATATATACTGAATGTTTCATAGAATAACTACTATCAAACAAATATGAAATTGTGTGTAACACGATCCAAGATTAGTGTTGTGTATACGGTACGCTAATACGGTGTTGCGTATAGCACAAGATAATCTTGGTGTAGCATACAACAGAAGATATGAAAGAAATTAAAATGAATATATCTTATAAAATCATGGGTTGTTACATTCTACCCCCCTTAAAATGAATTTCTCCCTCGAAATTCGTCGGGGTTATAAATCGTTTACTATTCATAGAAACCCACATCGTAAAAAGGAATACTAAAACATAATTTTAAAAACGAAAGTATGAAACATAACGACTACCCAAAATAACTCATCATTGGATTTCCATATAGGATAACATAAATGAAAATATGGATATGGAAGAGAAATCTAAACATCAAGTTCTGATGGAGAGTGGTAGAGAACATGGCTATGAAAAATCCAACAATCACAAAGCCATAAATTTGTGATGATCAAAGGAACCATCTGATTCATCGGATATAAGGACACTATGACAACATTTTTTCGTATTCAAGATAATTTCTCTAAAGTTTAAGAAATTGGAATTAGAAGAAATAAATTCTTTATTTTGGTACAATTTCACCATTGGTCGTTCTTGAACAATTTCCACTTCATCTCTTAAAGAAATGAAGTTGAATTTTTCATTCGTGAAGTGTTAGCAGATCATATGATAGAATGACAGGTCATTCCATTTGTCTCAAACAAAAAGTTTTCAAAAGTTATCAAATATACATAAGTCCATCTATAGTGATATTAATCGAATATGATTCCAAAAATGTACTTATACTTTATCTATCATACCGCATAATAAAATAAAACTAGTTTCTACTAACCAAGGACTTACTGTAGGCCAGTGGTAGGTGATAAAGGCCGGTCACACTTCGGTTGTGGATTCGATTCCCACAGCCTTGTCTGACACGATGGGTTGTCTCCCGTCCTGTAGGTTGTCCTTTTTTCCAAAATTACATTATTATAAATTTCCATCAATAATATCGAAAAAGTTCTAGCCTTAAACAATACTGACTTATGTCCAACATAATCCATTCAAATATTTAGGCTTATCCAAAATACTTCTGTCCAATCTCATATTATAGTGAAAATGATTACCAAAGAGTTCATATAACAAGCATTTTAATACCATCGTTGATCCCCATATATCATAAGTTATGTCTTGTTGGTCACATTCCATACATTCAAAGGCCTTAATCATGTATTCTCTTGAAAAAAATGAATACCCATTAAACCTTAGTGAAAACATGAATGCAGTTAAAAGTTAACACTTTCCACATACCAAAATCCTCAAAATTATATATACTCAAACCATGATATAATTTAGTCCTTATATCAATCATGAGCTCATGAATACTGTCAAATATTTCATTTTTCACCTTATCCCTTCATTATGCACATATCATCTACTTTCCAAAATATTTGAATCCCTTTTCATGGTTACCAGTACCATAAAATTATTGAAAACCACAATAGACTAATACAAAAATATTCTAATACACCATAAAATTACCTCAAAAACATTATTCTTTAATACCAATACATAAACACTTCAATCCATCCTCTTCAATTATTTTCTTGGAATAAGTCCTTCCTTGATTTAGAAGTAAATTTTTAGGTCAGGGCATTGAGTTGGGTAATGCCCATGTTCCCAACAAATAAGACATTTAACTGCATAACAGCCTGTCACTCTATGACTGTTTTCTCCACACAAATAACATATGTCCCTCCATTTGAGGTATTCCTCATGGTTCTTCTTCCCTTCTTTATAAATCTCAATCTGCCTTTCTTTATGCTCCTCAGCATGTGAACATGCATAAAAGTCTATCTTCCTCTTATTTGATGAATTAGGCATACCACTAAATTTCACCTTCTTAATAATATATCGCGATGACGGATTCGGCATAATCACAATATCTTTCTCTCTAGCCATTATGCAATTTTGTTTTTCATAGTGACCAATTTGTCCATTGGATTCAATGTTAACCGAATTCCTTCGAGTTCCCTCCATTAACTAAAACACAAAAAAAATTCTGTGAGAGGCAAAAATCATACAAGGAAAATAACATAATCAAGGGTGAGTACCTTAGACATCTAACATCTTAGGCTTAATTCTAATATCATTAACATAATTCTAGGACTATAACCTATACTTATACTTAACCTTAGGGACATCCCTAGACATGCCTTAGAAATAACTTTAGGGATTTCACTATAGTTTTTGCATCCTAGTTTCCAAAGGTTGACTAAACCTTTCCTCTAATACCAACTGTAGAGAGCCAAATCATTATGTACATTTAAATTAAATTAATTTTGAGGAATACTTAATACATAACAAAAACTGACACCAAAGGACCGTAACAGTTTAGTTCCTTTGGAAACCTGGAACATAATCTTCTAATCTTGGTGAAAGATCCTCAACATCTCCCATAAAGATCTTCCATTTTTTCGTACCTAAAACCTTTCCTTATATCCTGGGGAAAAGAAAACATAAAAAGGGTGAGCTCAAATACTCAGTAAGGGAAATGATAGTGAACATAAAACAATCCATAAACATTTGAAAACAAAAACTTGAACATGAAATTTAAACATCGAAATCTTGAGCAAAGACATTAATCATGGAAGTACGTAAGGCATATATCATAATGGAACATCAACAATGATAAAATATAATGGGAATAAAACATGTAATTGTGGAAATGATTCATCACATGTCACGATTTCCATAGCAGTAGGCATTGCTGGAAAGACCATCTTAGTGGACAAAGTCCCTTTCTGAATCGAGTTCACTCCTTGTTTCAGTCCTGTAACACTGAACCGGAATAACTTACCATTCCAGCCATGTCTATCTCATGAGATATAAATCTTTACCCAATTCATTAGAGGGATATATAGGTCCCACCAATCTCATAATGAAATCATTCTTACTTGTGCCACAAAATAAACTTAAAAAATTCATCATAACCCAAAGAATAAAATTGGTTTCATAAACATCATTCCATCATTTCATAATCCATATAAAACAAATGGAAATTTCATCATAAGAAAAGTGAACCATGTAAATCATAGAGACATTAAACTTGAAACATACACAGATGAAATAATGTCATGTTAGATGGAAAATTGTTTTGATAAAACATTTGAAATGTATTCTTGAGGTAAATATCCTTTCTTCATCAAAAAAAATTCTTTTAAAAAAATTCCTTGCACTTTTAAAATAAAAGAATTTTTTTGAAAATAGTCATAAAATCTTGTAGAGTAATCTGCATAAAAATTAGGTGTTATGAAACCTTAAAAATCCATTCAGGCCGTATAAGTTAAAAATAACATTCTCCTTGTACTTTTGTCTGAAAAGTCAAAAAGTACCTCGTATGGTAAAAAAAGAGTCCTTACATACCATGTAGTAAAATTCAAAACTGGTTAAAAAGGACTTTAAACATACATGAAAACACTTTTATAAAACATGGACATGGATGATAGAAATAACCCCAGCAAATACTTCCGAATAAGCAATCTCGGATAAAAATGAGGTTTGCAAAATTATCTATTACCTTAGGTCTGATATGCTTCGTACGTATCCAAAACTCCTGTATAATTATTTAAATAGTGACATTTACTTATTACAGAATCATATTCATTGTTATGATATCATATATGGTTCACTTATGACTTTATATTACCCGTTCTTTTGTAAATTCCATATTAAAGAGTATTTTGGGTAAAATCGTTTCATTTGTTGTCTTTGTTTTGAATTGTAATTATTCATATAATTACGTAGATCATGGTTACTTAATTCCAGAATATAAAAAATTATTTATATATAATATATATTCAGAATATACATATATATAATAGATCGATAAATGGAATGAAATACACCGTTCATGGAGACGGTAGGCCGTACGTACGCATGAACGTTGTTTTCATTTCCTCATTGAATTTAATGGAATTAATTGGATGACATACATATATATATATACATATATCCAGTATCATAATTATGTCATATATTTCATGATTACTTATTATATATACTTTATAATCATTCATGAATGGTTAATCATTGAGAATGAATCTCATCGCGTCGTGGATATGGTAGTCCGTACGTATGCACGAGCGATGATATCATTCCCAAAATTATTGAATTGAGTTGGAGTGGATGATACAATATATCAGAATCAGTATGATGTTATAATAACTATGTATAGTTATTCTTTACACCATTATACCCATCCAAGTAAGGCGGTGTTGGGAAAACAGATTACACCATGGCGTGGAGACGGTATTCCGTACGTACGCACGAGTCGTGATTTCGTTTTCCGTAGGATGGATAGAAGATTAAATGGGGTTGTTTCTTATTTATAATAACATGTCAGTATATTATTTATACTGATGTTATTACTTTATAATGAAAAAACTAAATAAGAATAAGTTGAAGAAGAAATAATCTTGAAATAATCGGTAGAAGAGATTACATCTTCTTCGACGCACCTCCTTTAAACTTCTTCTTAGGGCACTAGGGTTGGTCTTTTTAGAAGACCAATACCTCTATAAGGTTTCTAGGGAAGTGGAGTTAAATGGGAAGAGGTTTTCCGAGCTTCAAGGCTCAAAGTGGTGTGAGGAAGAGAGGGAGGAGGTTCCCTTTTATAAGGGGGGAGAGGGGCACATTTAGAATCCTCAAAAATATTAGTTTAATATAAATTCAAACCCCTCATAAAAACCTCCAAAAAATGACTCAATTTTCATATTAGAAGATATAGGGTTTTAATATCATCAAACAATAAAATTTAGACATGTTTTGATCTTATTTTAAACCTTATCATTTTGATTTATCCTAATTTAATCTATTTATGTTTAATTGTGGTATTAAAATTATATATTTTAAATTGTTATAAATAATCACTTATGTGTTGTGAATTTTCCATAATTGGATATGTTATGACATTTTCAACTATATAAATTTTAATTTATAATTTTTAAATATTTTTGTGATTTTTAAACAATTTGATAATATGTTATTTTTATAAAATAACAATAGTGTCAATTTTGACACTATTCATTTATTTGAATTTAAATAAAATCTACACAAAATATATATTCGAAATAAAATATTTAATAGATTTATAACATGTCAAAGTAGTCTAGAAAATTAATGTAGCACATTAAATAGTTCATATAATATTTATTTTAATATTTTTAAAACCATTTATTTGGTATATCTCTTAATAAAATAATTAGTACAACATTTTGGTATAATTATTTAATATACTTATTTGTTGAATAAAAATTAAAGATAGAATCCTTTGATGAATATAAATATAAAATCTTTTATAATAATAATTTTATTCGAATTTATTATCTTAAAATAACAACATGTAAATTGTTATCTTTATTAAATTATGAAGGTGCCAACTTTGGAATCATTTAAAATAAAATATTATAAGTGTCATAATCTCCATAATAAGGATCCAAATGGTCAACAATTCGGCCGGTAGATTATTAGGGTATATATATACACTACTAATATGTTTTGAGCAGATTTTGGGGCCTTTTGATATGTATTACTATTTCAATAAAAACTATATTATTGATTTTTCACTAAATAAATAATTTCTACATCATTAATGTATAAGATAATAAGGTAATTAAATAACTCTTAAAAATTAAAAATAAATTACCCTGATAAATAAAAACATTTTATATTTCAAATGAGTATTTACAACCGAAGTTATATTTTGTATAAACATATATTAAAAAATACTTAAATTATTAAAGTTGAGTGAGGCATATTTCACTTTCCTTTAAATAAAATAAACTAAAGGTCTTAATCACCTCCATGTGGGTTCTAATTGATTCCATTTCGACAAAAATATGACTTAGGATGAAATATAATCATCCAATTGTTTTAAAACATGAATTAAGATAATTTTATAATATTATATTTACCCTTAATTACCAAATTTACCTTTTACTAGGGTAAATAAAATTTACCATTGTTACTATTCATAAAGAGAAAAAATAAAAAGTAGTCTATTAATATAATTTGTACCCACTGATTCCAAATATGGAATCCATTTTCTCAAATTAAATATGCAGAAGTTTCAGAAATTAAATTAAAATTAATCTCGTTGTCGAAAGAAAACGGGGTTTTTGTTTAAAGCATTGCAAAAGATTGAATTTATTTATCCTACGAATTCAGTGTAAAACCAATGCTAATTACATACATTATATTAAATGGTAAAAATATATTCTATTTATACTTTAAAACCATTCAATATTATAATTTAACCACATAAGTTATTACGATGAAAAAAGTTGTTTTTAATTAAATTATAGCGTGTTTTTACTATTCATTAAAATATGAAATTTATCAGAATAATATGAAAATTTTATCCAATGTAAAATTTTATATCCTTATTCCAAAGAATAATTTTATTTTGTAAAATTGATCTTATAAACATGTCAAAAACTAGATTTAATGTGGGTGCCCCATCAAAAAGCGGCAAAACTGCATTTTTTGAAAAATACTTATTTTACCCGAAAATATTATTTTGTTCTTATACCATGTTCTAGAAAATGTGTAAGATGTATAATAATGTTATAAAATTCAAAATTTAGTTAATAATATTCATAACTACTAGTTCATAATAATATTATTATAATATATCGTTGTTTAGTAAAACCCGATATTGCGTACAACACACGCTATCGAGGAAGGTCGTGATTGCGTGTAATGCAAGCCAAGTCAGGGTTGCGTGTAGTGCATGACTCTTTTGATGATGCGTATAACAAAATACATTTAATATATATATATATATATATATATATATATATACTCAATGTATCATAGAATAACTACTATCAAACAAACCTGAAATTGTGTGTAACACGATCCAAGATTAGTGTTGTGTATACTACAAGCTAATACTGTGTTGCGTATAGTGCAAGATAATCTTGGTGTAGCATACAACAGAAGATATAAAAGAAATTAAAATGAATATATCTTATAAAATCTCAGGTTGTTTCAAAATTTAGGTGAAATGGGGTCCCTTTGGGCACTGCCATAATCTAGGCACCGATCAACATGGAGATCTGGGATGATCCTTTTTTTCTCAAGGACCTGATAGAGCAAGGTGGCCACTTTGGGATCTGCCTCTATTTTTTTCTCAACCTTGAATTGATCGAAGGGTATAATATTCTCCTTACCCTATTTTAGATACCTATTGAGAGGTAATTTCTTATTAAAGAGATCCCTAAGGACACATTCTTATCTCTATTGATAGGTAAAGAAACCAATATGAGGGTTTTCCTAGAACAACATCACCCCTAGGGGATGGTTTTCCCCCCATTATGTTCTACACTATTTCCCCTATTTATCTAGTCCTCTAGAAGGTTAGGGATAACCGTTTTTAATATTATTGTACCCTTAGGGTAACCCTCATCATCGTCGTAATTAGTAGGCTAGCACATGATAGGGCTAAAATAGAAAGAAACTTACTTCCAATATCTCTGGATCTACACTTGAAGAGATGCCTCTTCCATAATCTGAAGGAGAACTATGAGGCTCTAGATGCATCTCTATTTGGAGGGTCTCGTGGTAGCTAGATTAATAGTGGAATTAAACAACTAGTATTTTTTCCAACTCAACCCTTCATAACTATGAATTGATGTTATCAAGGTGCCCTAGGAAGACTGGATATGGAAAATGATGATCATGAAGGTGATGAAACATTTCAAAGATGGTTTGGTGAAAATTAACATCATGTACCTCATTAGGGGACTCTGGGATGTTAATGATGGCAGTCACTAGTGGCCAGAATACCATTGAAAGCTGATTAGTATCCAGGACCTCCAATAATCCCTCTTGTTCTGAGGATGGGATATGTTCTTATTCATCCCAACTCCAATCAGTGTTGTTTTGGAGATAGGTTTAAATATATATATGTATTGTTTTGCTGTCGGTTTGTTCTTTATAGGATGTAATTAATTCAAGGAAATCTCTTGGGTGAAGTATCTACTAAATCATTAAATCCCTATAGGATGAGGTATTCACCACTTCCTCATTTGAGAGGGAATCATCACTCATATGTGGATGAGAAAGTTTCTCACCATATAAAATAGACATCTTAGACCCTAATATATATAGAATGTCTTCAGAATAGGTGGAGTGGAGGGAAATGGAATTTACAGTGATGTATTCCCTATAAGCCCCTATAAGGGAGTCAGAACATCCTTCACCTCTATGTACCTTCATAGGGCTCTGGGGATCCTGTGGATCTCTTATTTTATAATGGAAAACATCAGTTGTTAGGATCTTTCCTTGGAATTTGATGATTGGGGTGAGGATTCCATCAACAATTCATCTATACCACTGGATTCAGATAAGTAAACAAGGTCGATGATGACTAGGAATTTCATAGGATTCTACCTCTAATAAAGAGTGTTTTCACTCATTAACATGGTCAATTATTCAGGGTAGGGTACATTTTCATAATGTAGAGTATCTCCATGTTAGTGGGTTGTAATGTGGGTAGACCCTCCACCTTGATTGGTTGGTATATTGGGAGGACCTCCATATCGGTAGTCATTGAATTTGGTAGGGCCTCCACTTTGGCTTGTGGGAAATATGAATGGCCTCAATATTTGTTACTGGTGAAATGGATAGGACCACACTATCGATATTCAATAGTATACGGAGGATCTCAATATGTTTTGTTGAGAGAGAGGGGATGACCTCCACTCTGATTTTCAATGAATTGGGGAGGACCTCTGTTAGAGTCCGTGCTGGAGCTGGGAGGACCTATGCTTGATCTGTAGACAACAAGAGTTGTACATCAGTGCTGATTATTAAAAAATATGGGAGGTCTTATGATTTTATTTATGATGTTTAATGGAGTAACATAGAACTATAAATTATAGTTAAGGGTTGGACCTTAAAGGTAGTTAGTTGTTCCCATGATTGAAAGGGTTAACCCATATTTACTTTGAGATAACAAGGGTTGTGATTCCAATCTGGAGAGGAAATTTCCCTCTTCATATATTGCAATTAAATGATAGGATAAGATCCCAGTGGTATGGGACACAATGATCTGTGGAAGATATCCCATGTAAATAATTCTCCTGGTCCTTCTCCTGACGTTGTCTTCATGTGTTTTGGATAGAGGGCAATAGAATAGGGATGAAGTCTAGCTACTCTTCAACCTAAGGGATTGGTTATTACTGGCACTGAAAAGGCTTGGTGAAAACCTTCCATGGTGACTCTTATGTGGTAGTTGTGGCTAGGGTGACTCCAAAATCCCCCACCTCATCATAATATGGGAGTGAGTCTTTGGAGTTCTCCAAGGAGGGAATCTCAAAGTGTTTTATTGTCAAAATAAATGGTACATTCCCCTTGCATGACCCTTGGGGTAATGGAATCGTCAATTCATTGATTCCTCCTAGTCTTGAATAACCATATACCTTGTAAGAATACCCCATGCCTTCTCATAGAGTCATAAAATGGAATTTATAACCGTCCTCTAGCCAATTTCAAAGAGTGAGATGGGGCATGTGAACCTTACAGTTGAAGTCATGGTGGATTTCATGGTTAAAGTGGAATTGTGTGGGATCTCCTTACTATTTATTCTCCTACCTAGGATAATGTGGTCATTTGGATGCTGGATTCCGATTTCCATGTTCTGGCCTGGATGGTTGATTCAACCATTCGTATTGGGAGGGAGATATTGATGCCCAATTTCCCCATGTAATCCAATCATCCATAAATAAATAGGGATCTATACATATATTTTTATAGAATTTGGATACCCAATTGATAACTACCCCATTCTCTAGAGGGTTCCATGCTGGTCACACTATTCACATAGTGGGACCTATCTCCATATTATTAAATATAGAGACATGGTAATCTGATGATGTATCAAATGTTACTTTTCCCCATGGTTGAGAATAAGAGTTTCTTGTTGGGTTCACCATTTATGTTTCCCGCACATTCAATAAGGTCATGTAATATGTGTCTAATGTGAATGCATCACTCTATCTGGAATGTATCTTAGAATTCCCAAATTCCAAAGGTGGAAATTTTTCATCACATTCTTCATATATTCTTTCTACATCATCAAAATGGGATGATGGGATGTTGTCCCTCCTTCAATGGATTCCCCCTTGGATATCATATCCTTGTTCGGGTCTCCCCATAGATTAAGTCATTTTGGTGGAACTCATTCCTATTTCCATGTCTTAGTCGGAGCTAATTAATTACGTTTGTTTTGTATTGATAGGGAAAATCCATCGGTCAAGAGATTATTCACATTGGGTATCTCAAGGATGTTTAGATTCATCGCACATTACTCACCTATGAATCTTCTTCATGGGAGGTAATCTCATATGAGGCATCATATGTGTGGAACCCAAGGAATCCCATGTCGATCATGATGTAAGAAATCCGGGGGTACAAGTCTTTGAAAAAAATTTACCATAGGCATCATTTTCTCATGAAGTAGGTTCTTGGAGTTAGGTCAGATGCTCTATGTCCCATGGAGAAGGATCGGCATGTCTGGTTGTGATGAATAGGGGAATGATTTAATCATATTATAGATATGGAATTGTTTTTTCAAAACAACTTATGGATCATTGTCACGGATTTTCATGCCAAGGAGGGACTATGTCACACCATTGTAGTTTACTAATCGATCTGAATTCCTAGTGGAGGTTGATCCATGAGGTGTTTCCCTATGAAAGAAGATGTCACACATGGAATCTTACAATTGTGAGAATTTATAATTAGGGAGGAATCCCATATACCCTATTTTGAAGACAGTGATCAAATCATACATAGTTTGATATGACAGTGTATGTTAGTGTGACATGGCCAATCCAAGTAGTTTAACAGCATGTTGTAATGAAACTCTTTTCCTGAATGTGCTGTCTATAAGGGATGGTGTGGGTATAACATTTAAAATATACCCTCTATGTTTAATGCATATATCATAGTGGGACAGAGGGTAACATTACATTATGATTATACAAGGGTAATATCATGTTCATCACATGAAGAAATACCATAGTTTCATTTCATTTACTGAGGACCGTTTTGTACACTTTAATGTTGTATGACTAGGATATAGATCTAAGAATTTGTATTCCCTGAATCCAAAAAATAAGGGGAGTCACTCTTCATCCTTAGGTATTATGTAACCACCACTAATACAACTTTGGGTGGGGAATGGAATTTAACTTCCATTGATGATTGGTCAATCAATGTGTCCACATTAGAGTCATTATGATTAGAATAAATAGGGGTTATAGTACCCATTCTCCAAATTAAAAGGTATGCTTGCACTAGAGTCACATGGGATGTAAATTGAAAGGCCAATAAATTATTTTGAACAAATTTTTTAGGTTTTCCACAAGATTTTAGATAGAATTTTTCTCTAGAATAATGGAATGACATGGAGTTTGAATGATTAGATGCTCGTAAGAATTTCGTTTGGCTGAAAAAATAAGTTTACACAAATTAAGATTATTTTGTATGCAGCAAAACAATAGTCAATGGTGTTTCTTAAGGATCAATAACAATTACTTAAGTCATATTTGGGACCACATAAGGTCTTTAAAGAAGGATTATCTATCTTGGGTGTCTCATATTACACACTTCCATGGAAGATGAGTGTTTTTGTGCATGATAGAGACATTTCGTCTTCCGGAGCGCCTCTGTGAGGGTGAAGGGGAGCCTGTAATTATTTATAAAATCGATGACTATTTTTGAGAAACCCATTGTGTTCACAAGTGGTCTTATATATGGTTCCATACTTTTATATATGGATTGGATGCATAATATCATTGAATTTATGTCTCCTTTATCGTTCAGGGCATATATGTTTTGTGCATCAATGAATTATTATGTGATTCAAGTAATTATAGCATGAAGCTACCATAGGTGGTCCATTTTAATAGAGGAGTATCAATTGAACTATACACATCCATTGGTGTGTAAGAGGGTTTCTTAAAAAATTCTATCCGTAAATACAAATGATGGAACTTGTGCGCACCTGGTCCATCATCCCTTGAATGGTCCTTTGAGGTGGATGGTGTGTTTTTTTAAACAAAAACTAATAATATGAGTCCCCAAAGAAGTTTTTTGTCCCCAAAATGTTACTAATGAAGTTCTAGAAGTTTAAATGGTCCCATATATCATTGTTTCCCTAGTATGATGATGAATCGTTTGATAAATCATTAATGATAAAAGTAATGTTTATTTTGGTGGTTTTTCTGACCAACATGAACTACTATCAATTTATTTAATATTATGTGTATAAATTAGTTCCATAACATTAAACACATTATTATATATATGTTAAAATATTTTTTAACCATAATAATAATTTTATGACCATCCTAGAAGGTTGTAATGGAAAACCAAAACACATTATCTATGAAGGTGTTGATGTGACATAAAATAGACGATGTTATCATTTTTAGAATAAATGTATAAAATAAGATATTTTATGATGTATATTCCACTAAAAAATAAAATTATATTACAAATATATATATATATATATATATATATGATACTAGTGTTATGATTCTACTCTGGATAAGAAAGGTGAGGATAGGATAAGAATATATAAGAGATTAGAAGAGAATTGTAGAGGAGTTTACATCTTCAATATAGTCTACTTGAGAATCTCCTTAAGGAACATGAAATCGGTCTTTTTGTGACACCAAAAACACTTTAATGTTAATAGGTATGAGGAGAATATAATTTTTCATAGTTTATTCTAGCTATATGACTCATGGTGGAGAAATGAATTGAAGTATGGGGTTCCTTGTTATAATTGATGTGGGGGACACTGTTGTAATTTCTAAAATTATTAAAATATAATTAGACTATTCTAGGGAAAAATGATTCCAAATGGCCTCTAAATGTATAGTAAATAATATTTAAGACATTATATTACTCCCTTTCACCATATTTAGTATTTTTATGAACTATAAATAATTTAATAAAGTATATTTTTAAGAAATATTATTTTTTGTAAAATTCAATACTTTTAATTACTATGATAATAAAAATATCAAATAAAAGATTCAAATTTGAACCTATTATTTTATTATATCCTAGACATATAATATTCCCATTTATAATTCAAGGATTATCTTAATTATCTCATATTATATTTATTTTAGTATTTTTAATATCATTTTGTTTGAATTTTCCATTAATTTAATAATTACTCCATCATCATTGTGGGAGCATTTAAGGTATTAATTTCTTCTCTAAAAATAAAAAATAAATTTTTATGGAGAAATTAAACCTTTTTGATTTCAAAACAAAATTTTTAATCAAAAAAAACATCTAAAAATCCATAAATTATAAATTTTATACATATTAAAAATTGTAGTGTGAACAATTTGATATTCTTTTTAATAAAACACTATAAGGGCCCTAATGACAACTATATTGATCCCAAAGATCCAAAAGTATACCCAATGATGTATATGGTATAACATTACTCATTGTGTAAGAGTTACTCAATTTTTTATGTCATTTAATGGTTCTTATAATTTTAATTAAAATCATATCATTTATTATTATTCTTCTTATAGAAGCACATCATCAGAATTTCATAACCATTAAAGTTAACTATTTCATATATAAAAATTAAAATTAATTAATTTCTTCAAAATAAATTAATTAGTATCTATATATTAATTTATATTCATTCATTATTGATATTTACGCATATCCATATCTATGTTAAGAAAACTTAATTAATTTATTAATTTGACATTTGAAGCCTGGCACATGAAATGCACAAGAATATGGATAAGATTAATGTTATATAAGTTAAAAAATTAGAAAATATCATAATAAATGATAATTTATGAACTATATTTAATAACAAAGTCATGATCATACTTTTTACCCTTAAATTAATATCTACAATTCATCAAATTTTACCATTTCAATATTGAACAGGAACTGTGTCGGAATTGAAAATGATTTTTATATTTATCCAGAAATAATTTTTAATTTATTTTTCCTGGATAAATTTGGTATTCTATATTTATTATAGTATCATGCCTGATTATTTATAAAATTTAATAAATTTTAATATCATATTTACTTTTTACCATATCATAAAATATACCATTTTGTTATAGAAGTTATATTTTTCATATTCACAAAAAATGATTTTAGGCTATGATGCCTACTGTGATGTCTCAGGTATGTGTTTGGGTTATGTTTGGATGTAGGTAATACTTTTTTTAGCTTATATATCATATCAATTATTCCCTAACAAAAATAAATACACCATTCATGATCATTCATTGGCAGAATAGATGTGTTAACTTAAGTCTTGGTTCCACTACTTATATGGAGAGAAATTTAAAGTGTATTTAGACTATAAGAGTCTTAAGAATATCACCAATCATAAAGATATGATCTTAAGATAGATAATATGGGTAGTTTAAATTATGTTCTTTGATATTGATATTCCATACAGCCTTGAAAATTAAAATGTAGTTATAGATCCTTGGAGCATAAAATTTCAGAATTGTGCAGTGACTAAAATAACATAATAGTGGTGCTTAATGGGATATCTTTCTATAATAAAATTGGATGAAATGACAGATACCAAATAGTTTTTATTATAATTTTCATATAATGGATCTTCTATTAATTATTATATTCTACTTGTATTGTATGAGGATATTGAGTTTTCACACATTATTAGGAGCCATTATGGTGGGAAGACCTTTGGTGAGTGGTGTTGGTCTCTCAATTGGGTTTTGTGTGTCTAAGGTGGAATGGTTATTCTTATATAACTGATATTGGAATTAATGGTTAACAGAAAATGATCTAAATTTTATCTAAACCCATGAGTTATGATGATATATCATATCTTGACATATCACTACTGGTTGCCGAGAATGATAAAATTGAGTGTGGATTTTAAATATCAGTTCTTTATATTTTAAATAATTATGGTGGAACATCATAATTCATCTAGTTTTTTCATATATTACCCATTTGAATGTATAAATGAGATTATATTTCATTGGAATTTATGATTGGGGTAGATCTGAATTCTTATGATAAGGATTGGATTTAGATGATTATTTCTTGATTCCCAAAATCAGTACAGTTTCTACCCAATCAGGAGTTAATGAATGTAGGGGATATTGGACACTTGTATGTGAAATATTTTGTTAGACTAAATTGTTTTCTATAAACTATCATTACAGATAGGTAAACATTATTCACCACCAATTTTTAGAGTTATTTATATGTAGCATTGGGTTTCCACTTGAAGTTAGGAATGACATATTATCCCTAAAAGGACGTCTAGACATATCAATCCATCTAGATTCTTGGATACATTTTTTAGGCATGTGCGGTTGAATTTAATGGGTTTGGGGAGAAAATTCCTCCCATAGTAGACCATAAATAAAATAATATTTTTCATGATTTTACCATTATGATTTCATTTTTAGTATTTTATTGGAGACCTTTAAGATTGACTCTTCTTTTAATAGATTTTGGGGATGGGAAAATTGGTGGACCAATCATAATTTATGATATGACTACTATTTTTATATTTAATAAGAGAAAATAATTGTTATATCAGTTTCACCCAAAATCAGAAGATTATTTCCATATTTATCAATTGTAATTTTAGTTAAATGATCATGTTTTCCTTATTGTTTTACCTTAGTTAGGAAATAGAATTCTGGGGAGGTAGATTAAGGTAAATCCTCATTATGTCTGCTCAATTGGGATTGAATAATTACTCCAGAATATTTATTATTGATTCAAATTAATTGATATTTTGAATTCAATCCATAATGTGTTTCACATTTCCGAACTGAAGAAGTACCAAAAGATCTGTCCAATTGGATCGAGTAAGAGTATTTTAAAATTAATCCTAACACCTTGGTTGTTTATTTTAGTGTTTAGATAGTGGATCGAGTAGATAATTTTACCTATTGAAGGAAAATACTAATGTTTTGAGTGAATAGACTTATGCTAGGGAGATATAAGAAATATGATAGAATGAGCCCTTGGATATAAAAAAATTTCCTTACCAACTATAATCTTGATGAACCTAATACTTTATAAAGAAATTAAACTTTAATGGTGTAATGAATTGTCACACCGCAGTATATATAAATAGAAAAAAAGATACTATTATCTTTTACTTATTATTTTCTATGTATTTTGTTGGTTGGGAGATGAGAGGTTGGTTGATAGTTAGAGAATGATTACAACAAAATGATGGTGTATAATATTAGAACACTTATAGGTATATAGGTTCCACCAACTAGTCAATGGATACCTATATGTATAGGTTCACTGGATTTACCCACCTTCTAGTTGAGGGATTCTTCGGGACTAGTTGGGGACGCCACTGAGAGTTTTATTATATAATGTCATAAATGTAATTTTTCCCCAAAATATTAGTTTTACTCCTCTAATATGTCCCTCTCTACCCTAATTCATCCCCTTGGTTTCTAAGGCTCAATAGTGGTGATTTTGACTCTCTACCTCTCCACATTAGTGGATCATTAATATAATTAAATTCTTCAGTCTTTATGTATTATTACATGGTGAGTTGGATCTGTTATATTATGTTTATTCTTATTATTATCCATGATTTATTCATATGATACTATATCACTAGATTGATAATGGATATGGAGAATTTATATTTTTTCCCATCAGATCCAGGTTATTTAGGATCCAATATTGTCCTCTTCTATAACCGGTGATGGAGGGAGTCGGTTTTTCATTGTTGATAAGGTAGGTGTCTCTATCATATGGTCTATCACTAGACATGGTTATGTTCATGTAATAAATCCTTATAGTTTTTATTTATGAAATATAATTTTTGATATTCATGATTTATGGCCATGATATTTTTGAGAAATGGAAAGTATTTTCAAATTTGGTTTTCTTTAAAAATTACATTTATATGCACATGAGGTGCTTGATAAAATTAATCAAAGAAGTTTTAAATTAGAAAAGATATTTCAAGCATTGAACGAGTGTGTAAACACTGTATAAATAGATTAATTTATTTTTTGGATTTGTTCTCATGAATTGTAATGATGGTAAATAGTGCATTTGGGTAACATGGGGTATGGTGGAAATAAAACAAATATAAACCTCTGTGGATTAAAATATCACAAGGGTAGGAAAAAAATATTAAATGGTTTCTAGTGGGTATCCTTTCAAATTAAGAGTTCATTATAGATATTAGGATTCAGTTATATCAGCTAAAGTTCCTTTACAGGTCTTAGTTTTGTACACCTTCAGGTCCTGTATTTCCCATAGGTCCTTTGTGGATACATTACATAAAATTTTATTTGATATACTTTTTTCTCAACATGATATACATATTGATGCTTGAAAAATCAAGGTATTCATTTTTTTTATTATGGATATAAGTTATGACATGTGACATTGATTACTAGAATATGTATTATTTAATAAAATAAAACCAATGGATAACTTTATATAAAAAAAATTATTTTGGAATGGTTTTAAAAAATGTTTTATAAAATAACTAACAGAATCATGTGGAAACACATTTTTTATCATTTGTGGCATCATACTATGGTTTAGGGATCATGTTATACTATTTTACTTTGAAAATATATAGATGTGATTTTTCTAGATATATATAAAGGGATGATCATGTGGTAGATGTTGAATCTTCTGGATTGTGTTGCCTTCTAGTAATTTGGGATGTGGGTGACATATGGTTAAGTCGATATGGAACCACAAGTTGTTTAAGTATCCTTATTTGTGTAATTTTAGTTGATTAATTAGACTTCATTATAGTGTAATTTAATCTCACCAATGTGTTTGGGTTATTTTGATATATGATTTATTTGGGATATCATTTTTCATACAGTATTTTATTGTATATGATCATATGTATTTCAGAGGGTTAAATCATTCCCATTTTTTCATTTTAAGATAACTTTGTTCTTTTCACCAATGTGAAATGATCAGTCACGTGCATCAAGCCATGTGGTAGGACTATTTAAGGTATATTATGGGTTGAATTGGGTTGGAATGTTACATATCAATTTCACATCTTTGTTATGGAGGTTTTATTATTCAATTATATTATAATTATGGTTTGTGACTCTTTTTTTATTAGGGTTATTATCTCCTATTTTATTAATAGTGAATTCTAGATTATTTTAGAGGTTATTATAGTGTTTTAGTTTTTTGAATAAATTATCTTTATATGGTTTTCACAACTTAGGGTAATTTATTGAACACCAAATAAATCATTTTTAATGGAATAATATTTTATTCTCTTAAAAAATTTACAATATATTATTTTATGGAAAACATTTTTATGATTTATTATATTAAATCAATGATGTTAGAAATAAAATTTAATTCCCTTGGATTTATGAGCCATTATTATTGTTATTATTTTAATTTATGTATATGATTTTAAATAGTGCATATCTATTATTTAAAAATAACTTAATATTTATTTGAAAATATGACCTAAATTATTTGAACCAAACTAAATACACTTTATAAATTCATAAATTGGACATTTCAACTCACTCACTTAAGACTTTGTGCTTCACAACATGAATTATTACTCTCCGTTTATAATGTAATTAAATTAAACGTGCATAAATCAATAAGGGATTAAAGATTGAAAGTAATACAAATATTCATGATAAGGAAATATCATAGATTATCATAAACCTTGAGGATCACCAACAATAAAGCAAAAACATTAATAAGTAGTGGAACCATGAAAGGAGAAATCATTCTGATTTTTTAAAAATGATATAATAACTATTCCAAAAAGTGAGTGTGGAATGGACAAATTATTTATTAAGTATATATATAAGTATGAAATATAGATATTATAAATATATTAATTTCAAATATAGTGATTGAGCATAGGTTTGTTAAAAATATATCCATTTGTCTTATATACGAATTTATAATGATGTCATGTTTTTTTTAAGTATTAAATTTAAAATAATATAACTCACAGTCAAATAATAATATGATAAAAATAGTAAATATTTATGAATATTTATATTTATATTTATATTCATGTAGTATAAATATAAATATTATTGTTATTAATTTATGATATAAAATATTTATATAATTTAAATATTTATTTTAGTATCAATGTATTAGAAATATTATATTTTAGAATACAAGTATTCCATTTTAATGGTATTTGTTAAAGTTTATTTTGTAAAAGAATAATATTTATTACCTATTAACTTTTTTATATTTTATAAAAATAGATTAATAACACTTTAAAAAATTACTATATATTATATTACAGGATAACATTTTTTATATTTTAATTTGATAAAAAATAATATCAATAACCCTTAATATTTAAAAACACAATTTTTTAATGAAACTATTTTTTATTTATATTTCATATTTTCATATAAAAATGAATTTTTAATATTTATATTCTAAATAATATAAAACTGGCTTCATTTTTTGATTTATAATTTCAAAATTATAACTTAATTGTATGTTTATGTTTTTAAAAATATTTTTTTAAAGAAGAGGGAAAAAAATTTTTACAAATAACATAACATTTATGAAATTATTACTTTATATGTAAGAATATAAAATTTATTAAATTTTTTTAAAAGAAGAAATATTTTTTATATAAAAAAGTATAATTTAAATAAATTTCTTTTCACTTTATAATCCTATATTTTAAATTTTAGAATGTATGTTATATTTTAAAAAAATATATTTTCAATACATAATAAATTTTTTATTTGAAAATTAATTTCAATAAATTTTAGAAATTTAATAACACAAAATTAACATCAAATAAGGAGTATTTGTTAATGTATAATATAATATGGTGCATTTTTTAGGTATAAAGGACAGATTACCTATGTACAAACTAATCACCATGGTGAAAACCAAAATAGTAAAATGAGAAACCTAAGAGGTAAATGGTGAAACATGTTTTTATTGAGTAGTTATGGTATAAATTGAATTTATTTATTATCCACTCTATTATTTCTATATCATCATCGATCCCACGCTCCCGAATCAGGTTATAAACACAAAATATTTAAATTTATGGATTTAATATCAATAAACATAGTCCAATTTTAACCATCCTAAATATACACCATCAAACATAAATATTTTATTGATTACATACCCATGAACCTTTTAGGATTATAGTTTTATGATGTAAAATTAAATTTATTGAAAACATTACCCTTGTTGTTAGGTGAAATTGTTTCCCACTATAACTAGATTTTCTTATTCGAAAATAAGTGTTCAAAATCTCCAAAAAAAAGTATTCACACATGAAACATTTATAGAAATTATTCATTTATCATCATTAATCATAACCTATGGAAATTTAAATCATAACATGGTTGATCTTAAATGATCGGTATGGGTAAACATAAGCATTAAAAATTCATTTTAATCAGTGAGAATAAGACTAGTATGATCGTATGATTACATAATCAAATTGAATTAGCATAACATAAAAGAATAAATACCATTAAAAATGATGATCATAAATCATGATAGATTGCAAAAATAATTAACCGAAGACAATAAATGTATAAGTTAAAATCATGATCCATATAAAAAGAATCCTTGAGAAAAAGGATCAATTAAAACTCATAGAAAGCATTGATAAAACATGTTAGTATCTTGGACCATTATCTTCACCACTCATGTTCACTTATTTAATAAATAATTTATGTTTAGTTAAATCCAAAGGGGAAACCCCTCCAACTAACTCCCTAATTGTTTCGTTTAAGGAAATCGGACATCACCAAATGAATTTGAGGGATATATCAAGATCACTAGTTATATATTTTATATTAAGATCAACCATCATCATAAATAATTTTCATGTACCATACATGAATATAAAAAATGCATACTATATTTTCCTAATAAAAAAATTAAAAAATATTTCATTCCTATATGGCTTTATTTACTAATGGAAAAGTAACAAGTTTAATGGTAATATTTATAAAAATAATAATTTTAATCCATATAGAGAAATAATATGGATGGTATCATAGGATCATAATCCCATTGAAAAACTGTAATCCTTAAATGATCTTAATATATATGAAAATACCCTTAAAGGAACATTATAAAAAATTTATATGTAAATACTGGAAAAACAATTTTTTATATTTTTTAATTAAATTTACAACATATAGTAAATATTATTTTCATTGAAAATAACCATGGAAGTATTTATAGGAATACTCAAGGGAATGAATGGTCATGATTTTCATAAAATCAATTCAAGTTGTAAATATTGTAAATAAAGAAGATTTTAAATTTTTTTTAAGGAGAGTCAATAGTGGCCCTTGTAGAAAAAAATAAAAAATTCAATTTTAATCCTTTTAGTAAATGTTTAACGTATATGGAAAAACTAGGTAATAATTTATGTTTATGAAGGAAAACTACTGAAATATTTTAATGAACATAAAACATGAATTAGTTAAAAGTCTTTTAAAATGTACGAAAACATTTATTAAATAAAAATAATTTTATAGAATTTTAAAATCAAAAACCATTAGAGATAAATAACATACAATTAAAATAGAATCCCTTGATTATAAAAATAGGAATTATATTTTATGTCAATTTTCATTTTATACTATATGTAAATGAATATAAGTTCATAAATCAAAACATGTCTCAAATATGGATGTATGAGATTCTGAACCCATATAACATGGTTGTTTTCAAAATGAAAAAAAAACATTTAATTAAATAACATTACATAATTTCATAAGAAACCAAATTTAATTTAAAAAATACACTAAATCACATTCATAATGTAGTATTTACACTATAAGAAGTGAATCATGATGTGTAACATGGATCATGTATAAAATAATTAAAAGTGAGACTATGAGAACCCTTGAAAATTTTATTACATTTGAATCAATATATCAAGAAATAGGGAAAATGAAAAGGAAATTTAAAAATCATGATTAAAAATTAATTCATTAAATAATAACTCAATATGAAGTCTATACACATTATAAAATGATGTATATGTGTAAAACAAGACATGTCTCAAAGAAACAATATTCAGATGAATAATCCTTACAAATATAGTATCATTGATGTTAAAATTAATCAATTAAGTTTTTATGTGTATAAATTTTAATAATAAAAATACAAGTTGAAGAAAATAAAATTATAGTATATTTCAAACAGAACCTTGGAATAACATTGTCTATAATGTAAATGTGTAACTCAATAAATGGAAAGGTAGTTTAGAAACCATTTACCTTTGGTCCATACATTCTATATATATCCTTTTACTCCTCTATAGTAAATATTTATTAATTATTTACTTGGATTAGATATAATTACATTTTTTCTAAATCAGTAAACCTTTTATAAAATTTATTTAAATGACATATATAATTAAATAATCAGTTAATATTACATCATGTTTTTTAAGGACCTTTAGTTCACAATTTAAAATTTATTGTTATAGGTTGAGCAAGGAAATAGGGGTAATTTTTATACCATATATATATATTTTTTTAATGTAATAAATATCATTTTACCAAATTAAAAATAATTTTATATCCATCCATGAATTCCAAACACGAAAAATGAATCAATAAACTTCGTGCATGTGGTAATCCACATATATTCATGAATGATGTTATCCTTTTTCAACATTTGGGGGTAAGAAAAATGATGAAGTGTTATATTTATAGAGTCATAATTATTTCATGAATAATATATATATAGTCAGTAATTAAAAAATCCATGATAGGGAGTGATATCAAACAATATAAATCACTTCATGGAGGTAATAGTCCACACAAACACATTAATGATGTTTCCATTCCCCATAATATTGAAATTTCGAAAAAAAGGGTTATAACATAGTCATAAAAACATTTGATTATGAGGTATGCACTAATGTAATTATAACATATTGATTAATAATATTTTAATGAGTGGGATGATGTAGACAAATGAAAATGCTCGATTAAGATAATTAAATCCTTTTTATAATACCACCTTTGACTTAAAAATTAATACTTATGGGTTTGTATTTTAAAAATAAAATGACATATAGTAAGAAGGAATGAATTTTAGTAAGGCTTTTGGGAACTTAATGATTGATCTAGGAGGCTCCTGATGTGTGATGAAGAAAGGAGAGTTGGGGTCCTTTATAAGTGAAGAGAGACCCACTCTTGGAATTAAATAATGTATAAAATCAATACAAATAAAATTTTCACACTAATATGGAAACAAATTAAAAAATTTATTATATAAAATAGAGAAAATTACAAATACTCTCATAAAATAATATTTATACATGATTAGGCTATGTTTTGAAACCTTATCTCTTAGTTTTAATCCCCATTAATCCTTTTAATGTTTATAGTAATATTAATGTTTTTCATTATTTAGGGGTCAAGAAAGACACTATATAGTGAAATTTGACTAATAAATGGAAAATATTTTGTTTATTTTACCATATACTATTCACATCACAAATGGTAAATATTTTATGTAAAAAATGATTTTAATTAAATAATATTTAACGAAAAAACATTAAAGTCATCTTCAAGACTATTCATATCATTTGACATTAAGAAAATATAAATATAGTAATTTACTTTGAATATAATGTTTTAACACATAAATAATTCATCATATTTATATAGAAAATTATTCAAACACAATAAATCACTGATAAAATCATACTTTTATGTTTTAAAAAACATTTATTGGATTTTTTTAATGCTTGAAAAAGTCCTATGTTAGCATTGTGTAAGAATTTCATGTAGTTAATTTTTTGATAAAAATATTAAATAAACTAACATGAATAAAAATTTATAAATATTTCAAGTAGACTCTAAGATGTTAATATAAACATTGATTCTCCAAAAGTTTTTTTAAACAATGGATGTGATAGTCTGTTTATATTCTTTAATTAAAATAATATAATGGTATTAATACAGGAAAATTATAACCAAAATTTCCCATTTTCTTATATTTCATGTGGATGGTCAAAAAATAATTTTAAATAGATAATGTAACTATTATATATATTTTTAAATCCTTATAAAGTTTTTTTAACATTAATTTCCATATTTACTCTTATCAAGGAGACAAATATTCACCATAGTTACTATTTATTTTGATGAAAAATAAATTTGAATTATTTAATAAATACAGAAATTATTATTAAATTTTATTAATGAATTTTATTATATTATATAAAAATAGTTATTGAAATTAATATTGATATAAATAGAAAAATTTGAGGGAAAACAATTTTGAAGAAAAATTCTTTTTTTTTGTATAAAAATATTTGTGCACAAAAATTGTGCCTAATAAAGATTATAATTATTTTAATTTGAATATTTCTTTTCAAAATTAAAAAAATAAATTCTAAAATAAATTCAAAATAAAATGGTTCGTTGTAAATAATTGAATATAAATGATAGTTTTCTATAAACATAGTATTTTTTACTATTCATTGAGGAATATGATTTTTAGAAAAATAAATAACACAAGTATAATTTTGATATTATGGTATCAAAATGATTTAGTTTTTATAAAATAATATTTTTAAATGTGTTATAAATTAATTATAATATTCTCCCATAAAAAATCTATATAAACGAATTTTTCTTAGAAAAAAATTTGCGAATGATAAAATAACTACTAAAATTTTATTACTTATTACCTAGTCATGTATTGAAAGTTTCTTATTTTTTTGGACCATTATATATATATATATATATATCATAACATAGTTACTTGTATTCATACCACAAATTCAATGCCTTGGTAATAATAATCATATGTAAATGATTATATTTCATTATCGTTAAATATTGGTGTTCTATGCCATGTACCCTATTGAACATAGGGTTCATTTAAAATATTAGAGTATTAAATGTTCAAAAATTTGAGGCTATATTCCTTTATTTTTATTTTTCCTTATTTAAACATTTTGGTTATTTAAAAAAAGACAACTTCCTTTCACTTATAAATTGGGGATATCTAATATTCTCTTCCCCTTGTTAGGCCCTAGTTGAGTTTTGGTTGTATTTGTTGTCAATAGAACATATATGGTTAAAGTTGAGAAAATGTTTAGTGTTATATTATGGATATACACCATCGGACAAACTATCAAACTAATAAGGAAGATGCAGCAGACACAACGATTTGGTTGCACAACACAGAAAGAAATACTTAATTTTAGATCCATCCCATCAGTATAATAAATTTGACTCAATCCATCAGTTTGAGTCATCAAATACAATTTATCTGATTGCATTTTTAATATAAATTTAAAATTGTCTTAAAATAATATTGAGTATGTACTAAAAAATTTTATTCTAATGATCAATTTTATCGGTATTTACATTTGATACTAAATATGATGACGATTTTTTATTTTTTAATTCTCAAATATCATAATCCATCTAAGAATCTTATTTTTATAGAATTAGGATAAAAATAAGAATAAAAATTCCACCCAGTCGTATTTAGTTTTGGTTGGAATGAAATAATTTTTGGAAAGGATAGGAATTTATAATATATCCGAGTGTAAGTCAGATGATGATATGTCAATCTTATATGTTTTAAAATTCATGATTAATTCATGATACATGATTTAATTTATTGAAGTTAGTATAATATGATATTAAGTATTTTTTATGCTACTCATCAGTGTGAGTAACACCAGATAAAGAAATATATAGATAATCCATATGAGAATCATCTTGGTGAAAATAATAGAATGCTAAAATATTGATATGGTTAAGAGTATTATGAGAGGTAGAATGATGGAGCATGGTTTTTAAGAAATTATTATCTATTAGAATGATTAATAGAATTATCAACTAAATGAAATTAAATAATTTTGTAAACCACGTTCTTCAAGTTGAATTGTATTTCTATTTGGTCAATATAAAAAGAAAAAAGTAATTATTGTCTTTTGATAAGTGGTGCAAACTCATCAGACTGGCATTGATATCAATTCATTAGACAATTATTTAAATCAAAACATCATAATAAACCAGATACTTATCCATCTGATGAATGTTAACACAGATGAAGACGTTAGATGATTAAATTCATCAGACACAGAATCATCAGTATGTAGAAAAAGAAGAAAAGGTGAAATATCGAAAAATATTATATCAATGGAGATGGAAGTTATTTTCATAGAATTGATAAGGATTATTGAATCATTATAAGTTTATACTATGTTTATCACAAAAGAAAAGGCACTGTGTTTTGATATAATTCTCTCACTATTTTAATAAGTGTTTTCCAGTTGATATAGATCAAATCTATGTGAATACTTTATGTGTTTATTAATGGTCAGCATATTGTTTTTTCTCCTATTTTTTTTTGTGTTTTTATTAAAATTAATATTCATAATGAATTATTGGATAGAATAATCAGACTAAATAAATTTTTTTAAACATAACAATTCAAAATATTTGAGTATATTAGAGAAGATTCGAGAACTGCCTAAAAGTATTGATAAGAGTTTATGAATTCCATGGTGAATACTTAAATGAATGATAAATCTATGAATTTTAAATTGTTGAGAGGGAAGTGAAATTACTTTTCCTAACTTTTCCAATCTAGAGTCCTTATAATGTGATAGAACATCTCATTTCTAATTTTTAAAATGAACAGTTCATGTGTGCAAGAGCTTTGAAAATTGGGGAACAATTATTGAGTTCCCAACTAGACATTGTTTTTAGTTTAAAGAAGAATATTAAAATCTGAGTGTGGATAATTTTAATCAACAGATAATGTTCTAACATACAACAATCCATTAGAGCCAACCATATAAGTAAGCCCATCAGAGCGACCTCAGTCGGAGAAAGGATCATCAGTCAAAGATATAACATATAGAGTAATTTTGAGCTTCCATGTGATTGTCTACTAAATTGAATAAATAATATTATATGTAGAAATATAATGAGGCAAATTAGATGGATTCTATCATAAAATGCTACTAGACATAGGTATATTTTAAATATTTTTGTTGATCATGTTTTCCAAATAGAGTTTTCGAAGTACTTTTCATGACAAACAAGTTACTTAGAGAATTTTCTATGTTCCTGAACAATTTACATAGGTAAATTTTTATTTATCATACTTGTGGAGGACAAGAATACTTTATGAAGTGGATAAAAAAAGAAAAATGTATGTGATGCTTTTACTTATGGATATATAACAGTTTCTAAAAAAGATTTTTTTTCTTTTCTAGGGAGTATAAATAGCTATTGGAATGTGGATAGGGAAAATGATAGTTGGTTTTATAACCAACTAAAGTAGTAATGTTGATACTAGTATTATATAATTTTCAACTGTTTGATCCTTTATATCCCATAAATAAGATAGTGAAATAATGAATTTTTATGGGACTATCTGGCACGGAAAAGGTTCATTTATTTGTAAAGAACCTTGTGAGTATTTTTTACTACCTTCTCATCATATTTCTTTTATATTAATGGTCAGTTTTATGAGTTATATTTTAGTTCATCGTAACATTAACATGTTCAATAGGTTAATAAATTAGATTAAATAACTTATTTAATATTCATATAAAAGAAAATTTTACTATTAATTACACCCCCCTCCCCACACACGGTGGTCTTGATCCTATTTGGGAACAAAAACTGGTATTAGAGCATAGGTTTCCTCTAAAATATCCTTCTCTATGAATGAAGACTTTTAATTCAATGAACTATAACATGATTCTTATTTTTAATGGGTAGAACTATAATATCTGGAAAGATGGAATGATGTCATATATTAGGTGTCTTGGGTATGATGTCATGGAGGATACTATAAATGTATTTCCTCCATGTATTGATAATTCTCCTCTTACTATGTCTGATAAGAAAAATATTGAGAATGATGTAAGAACTAAAAATTATTTACTCTAATCACTAACTAAAAGCTATTTTATTTGTGTAATGGGATTCATAACTTCTATAGGGATCTAGGTTATGATAAAGAACATTTAATAATTCAATTAAATGTTTTAGAAGGAAATGTTAAAACTATGGATATTGAAGTTTGAAAATTTGAAAATAGATAAGAATGAGGCTCTTGGTGACTTCATTATAGTGGTAAAAGATTTTTTGTACCCTAAGGTGTCTTGTTGAGAAATTGGAAGACTCAACTATTGTTGAAAATATATTGACAATCTTTCTTGATATGTTTTACTCCAAGGTTTCATCTTTGGAACATAGATATATGTCAAATATATCATTTGTTGATCTACACAGTACTCTTGGTACTTAGGAAATGAGAAGAGAGAATGTTGTGAAAATTAAAGAAAAGAATTATCAAAAAAGTGTCCTTAAAATAATTATTAAAATGGAAAAACAAGGGTAATAAAATTAATGAAAAATAAAGTATTTCAGTATCAAAGGAACAAATTAATATTTTAATACAATCATTTAACTCCTCTATAAGAAATACCATAAGGAAAATGGAAAATGAAAACTCTCAATTTCTGGAATTTTGAAATAAATGATCAGTTTGCCTAGATTTTTTCAAGGAAGAAAGTTGAAGAATAATAGTCAGAGGAAGATGATGAGAAACCTCAAAAATGTGTAAGAAACATAAGGAATGATTTCCTTGTGATAGGAAGATAAAAATTTATTTGATTATAAGAAAGAAGAATGATTCCACATCGGGTGATGAATTAGATCATCATGTCAACTTTATTTCACAAGTTAATGATAAAATTAATTCATCATAAAATGGTGATATTGATGAATAAATTACATAAAAATAGTATATTCTAAAAGATAATTTGGAAAAAAATTGAGTAAAATACTCAAATCAACTCAAGAAAGAATGAAGATGCAGAATGAAGTTGAAAGAATAAGTTTTGATAATAATGATTGAATTAATTAATAAGAGAGAAATATCAATATTATTATATCTCAAAATTTTAATATTGGAGGAATTGAAAGAAAAATGAAAATCTATGAAAAATGATCATATGGAAATGAGAACCTCAACATGAAATAATCATTAATTTTTGAAGAAAATAAGATAAAAAATTTGAAGATATTTGAATACAAAAAAGAAGATATATATTATAAAATATAGTATAGATGAGAAAGAATAATAGTTGTTTGAAATAAAATTAATGCCTCCTAAAAAACAATGTGAGTTAAGAAATATGAGAGAACACTTCACCAAGGTAGTTGATTTTAAAGTTGAAACTTTTACAGAATGTGAGGAGAAAAGTTTACACAATCGAGTTTCTACTAAAATATCATTCCCTGAGTAAGATATGAATTATTTTGGAATGTATCCCCTATGAAATGTAGTGCACAATTTCTCAATAAACAATGATAAAAAATTTATAATCAGCTTTTCTTTAAATCTTAAACATCAAAATTTTTAGGTCACCATGGGTGTTGTGTAATTTTTGGGTACATATCCTTTTCAAGTTTGTACAATATGTCTCTACAAGGAAATTGGTTTGAATCAAGGGGGATTTTATATTAAAAAATTAATATCAATGTTTTCTAAAAATTTTAAAGACCCAAAAAAAGAAACTCATGAGTAAATGAAAGAAATTTATGATAATAAATTAAAGAAAAACAGATGTGTTGAGGTCGAAAGGAAATAGTGAATAGTTATTTGGATAGAAAATATTATATACTAAGAATGTTAGAAGAATAAAACAATTATCTAAAGTAAAGGGAAATAAAGAGGTTTTTCAAGATGTGAGAAATGTTGATAAAAAAAGATATCAAAATATTGTGGTTTGAATATTTAGAAATTATGAAAGAGATTTGTACAAGAAAGGAACATTACTAAATGTTGTTTTACTATCTTTCCAAACCAAGAGTAAGGAATAAAACATTGTTACAAACTCAATATAAAAAAATGTTATTAAAAGTGAAAATGAATTTAAATAATTATCATAAGAGTTTTCTGATAAATAGAAACTTTTCAAAAAATCTAAGAATGATGAAAAGATGGATAAAAATAAATCCAAAAAAAAATCCATGAAGGTAATGAAAAATAAATTACCAATAGGGGATTCTCAGTTTGAATGTTAGTTCTAAGAAACAATGATGTTCCTCCTTATTCACAAAACAATTTTGTATTTGTAATAACATTCAAGGAAAAGAAAGAGCTGAAATAAGGAAACTAATTTTGTGAGGTTATGAATTTTTTTTTAATTTTTGTTTATACAAATGATCTTTATTATATGTTTCCTGAGATGGGTGCATGTTACTTTTATCCAAAAAACCCTTTCACAATTTCCCCATAAATGATAATGTGGAAAGATACATGAAAATGTACTACAATAAAGTTGTGTCCTGTACAACAATGATTACAATGATTATAAACTCTTGTTTTATACATTAGGTTCATCTATGAAGACATATGGTTGTTTAGTTAAAGGATATTAATTAAGAAAAACATGTGAGACTTATGTTCTTTTGAAGAAGAGTTCTAATATTTTGAGATGAAAATTTCCAACTCTTGGAATTGTGCTAATTTTTCTATAAGGGGGAAACTTTTTATTATGGAACCTTTGAATTTTATTTTCAATGAGGATGAGATAAAAGGAAATAGAGAGAGGTAATAAATAGGGGGAAGAAGAAAAAAAGTTGGAGAACAAAATATAAGAAATGAAAACTATAAGTTTTATTGTTTTGAAGTGGGTATTGACCATATACATGATGGTAGAGTTTTTAGACCCCATTTTCGTTTTTGTTGTCTATTTTTTCAATAGATCATATATGGATGAATTTGAGAAATGGTGGAATTTATTTTATAGAGACACCCTACTAGATTAACCATCCTAATAACAATGAAGATTAAGCATACATAATGAATATGATACTAAACACACACAAAAGACGATAATTTGGACCTATGACATCTATATGAGAAATCATAATTATTCCATCAGTATGAGCCACTGAATATAATTTATAGGATTTTTTTATTGATCTAATTTCATAAAATGTTCAGACTCATATTGAGACTGGAATGAATGTTTTTTAGTGTAATGAAAAATTTTATAAGATTTTGAATTTGATATTAAATATGATGATTTTTTTTTAATTAAAAAAAATCATTAGTAATTTGATAAACATGTGATGATACCTTTATTATAGAAAGTATGAGAACAAGTTCTACCAATTTTATTGAGGTTTGGTTATAAATAAATAGATGCTGGAAGGGATTGGATGTTTCAATACTTACCAATGTAAGTAAGTTGATGCAATGTCGATATTAAAAATTCTCAAAGTCATGATGAAGTCATGATAAAGGCTGGAGTTTATTGATGAGTGGAGAACACAATGTGAAGTATTCTGGATACTACTCATCAGTGTGAGGAACTCCATATATAGAGATATATAGAACATCAGTATGAGAATCATTAGTGGGACAATAATAGAAGTATAAATGATTGATAATGATGAGAGTCTTATAGGAGCCCAAATGTTATTCATGAATTGTTGGAAATTATAATCCAAAAAAATGATTTGAGACTTGTCAACCAGATAAAAATCAATAATGTTGTTTACCACATTCTTCAGGTTGAATTTTATTTTGATTGGGTCAAGAGAAAATGTAAAAACGTAGTTATAAATTTTTAATAAGTGGTTTTGAATCATCATACTATCATTGATATGGATTCAATGGAAATGTAATGACACTGAACCATAAGAATGAACAATATACCACTACATCATATGAATTCTGACATTTATAAAGTCAAAAAATTCTGAATTTCATTAGACATAATATTATTAGTCTAATTAAGAAAAAAATTAAAATGGTTACAGAGTATTTTCAAGGGGTTTGGAAGCTGTTATTAGAGAATTTCAATGGATTACTAAATATTTTGAAGTTTAAAATATGTTTATTAAAAAAATAAAATCCCAAATATTTTAAAAAAATTATATCATCGTTTTAGTAAGTGTTTTTTAGTTGATATGATTCATTTGTTTGAGAATAATTTATGTGTTTCCAAAAGGTCATCATAATGGTATTTATTCCATTTTTAAAATTGTTTTATTATACGGAATAATCATAATGAAGAAATTGAATGAATAAATTTTTGTGATATTGAAGAATCATGATGACTTGAGTAGATTCTCAAAGATTAGATAAGCACTAAGAATTATTGAGATGTGTAGAAGAAGGAAAAGATGAGGAAATAAATGAATGATAAATTTAGGAATTGTGATCTTCAATGAGAAATAAGTTAAATTATTTTTCCCCCTTTTCTATTATATGGTACCTTTAAAGTAGAGAAAAATACATTTGCATTGTACTAACATTAACTATTAACATGTGCTATAGCATCAACAATTGTAGAATAAGTATTGAGTTATCAACCAAACATTTTTTTAGGTTAAAACTAAAGAAGATTATCAGAGTGAGGTTCAATCCAATAAACCAATGAAGTTCCAACATATGACATTCCATCAGAGAAAGTACATCTAAGAAATTCCATTATAGTGACATCCATTAGGGGAAGGATCATCAGACTAAGCTCTATCAGATGGAGGAATTGTAAGTTGATGTATGAGCTTCTACTCAATTAAATAATGAAAAGAAAAAGGAGAATCATATCAAGGATAATTTGATAGAGACTATCAAATAGAGGTTACTAGATAGATGTATATTGGATTGTGTTATATCAAACTAACATTTTTTAGTAATCTTTATAGATAGAGTTTCTGGAAAATGTTTTATGACTGACAGGTTCCTTAGATATTTTTTTAATTTCTTGAAGAGTGAATGCATGTAAATTTTGTTTCATCTTACTTGTGGAGTATGTGAATAATTTCTGAAGTGGATCTAAAAATAAGAGGAAAATTGGAGGTTGTAACTTTTAATACAACTAGTTGTTTAAAAGACATCTTTTTTTTGTTGGGGTGTATAAACAGTTGTGGGAAACTGTAAACTGAAATAGATAATTGGGGAGTATAACCAACTATAGATTGAATGTTCCTACTAGTATTGTATAAGTTTTTACTTCTCGTGCCTTAGTTTTCTAGAAATAATATAGTGAAATAATCATGTTGGTGGGACTATGAAACATGGAAATGAGCATATCTTTGTATCAAACCATCTAAATATTGTGTTTGGACTTGTCTTTATATTTATTTCTTAATAAATGTGAGGTTCAGATGTTATATTTGAGTGGATCATAACATTAACATGTTTCATAGGCTATTAATTTTTACTAATGAAGTTAATAAACAATCTTATAAAATAAAAAGGTATTATGGATTCACCCCCTCTCAATGGTCACGATTCTATTTTGGAATAACACCCCTCAAAGAGGAACAGACTTATTTTGGATTAAAATATTCCCAAACCTCTCCTAAAAAATCTTATAAACCTTAAATAGGTTCTTTTCTTCATGAAATACTTTCCCTCAATTGATTAACCCCATTAAAAATATAGATAACCCATATAATGAGGTATAGATTTCTTAATGTTTCTTCCTCACTATTTTTTCTTTCAGTGCATTTATAATTTCAAAAATTTAATTTCACCAAATAATAATGATAAATTTATTATATTTTTTATACTTTTATGTTAATATAATGATGGTTTAATATCTAATAATCCATTCATTTGTACATAAGAAAATACAAAATTAATTTTTTAGCGGAAACAACCATCTCCACAAAACATCATGTTTCATTTTCCTTATTCTCCACACATGGATATTAAAATTTTTGAATTTAAAAAATAATAATAATATCTATAAAATATTTTAGTTTCTAAAATTACCAAACAAAATATATATTTCTCCCATTCTAGATAAAATGAAAATTTCCACCATACACACATACAGACTACCTCATCCATGGAATGATTGATTTGTCATTTTCAATTCATCACCCCTTTACATGGATGATTATGAGAATCATTTTAATATATAAGTTTTTTATAATATCATTATGTTTTTGTTATGAAAAATTATAGAGCCTATTAATTATATGATAAAAAAGTATAATAGTTAATTGTAACTTTTGAGACAAGAGTTCTATAAAAAAATACTTTATTCAAATTATTTATTACTTTATTATCTATTGAGTATTTTCTTAAAAAACAAAAATAATAATATATCACAAAACTAAACACTTAATGGTTCTGTTATTATAATTTTTTGGTGATATTTAAACTAAATAACATGATAGTAATCAATAATCATTTTGTGTTCATGTTTAGGTCGATTTGACCAACTACTTGAATAATGGTATGAAATTATGTCATTAAGGATTTTGTAATCTTAATTAACAATATAATATGACATAAATATGTATAAAATTATTATTTTTTAGTTCATTAATTGTTAAATCAATATTTAAATCAATAATTAATGAAACACCATTCATTGGTTAAGAATCACCAAAATAAGAATATGATTGATTATATCTTCTAGGATAATGATTGAAAAACCCATGGATGGAAATTAAAAATTCATAAATCATTATAAGAAAAATATTATAATTAATTTAATGAACTTTAAATGATTAACATGGTAATAATAATGAATACTAACACTTCTTCTATAAAACTGGTACCAATAGTCAAAACTATGAACAACTAATGTGGGGAAATAAGAAAAAAACTAATATACAAGAAGAAAATGATTAAACATTAAAGTTATATCGATTTTTAATACTATAATATCATCTTAGAAAATATTACAACTTTTTAGATTATTATTCGATGGATGCGATTGAGATCCATATTATAACCATAATGGTTTATTGTCTTTCAAGTCTAGATATAGAATCCTTTAATTTCAGGATAGATCTTCACCAATTACCACATAGAACACTTCTTAGGAATATCATAATAAACACCTTTATTCTTAAAATTAGGAAGGAAGAGAAAGAAAGATTGAGTTTGGACGCTTAGAAATAGTAAACATAGATTATATAAATAAATTTTAATAGGATAAAAAGAGGGTATGAGATCATGTTCACAAATTTCAATGTTAATACTCCATATTTCAAAGATAATATGTCATGACTTGTCCCCCAAGGCCTATGCTGTTACTACCCAAAGCCCGCCTCCCAAAGGCCAAGGGATGGAATCAAGCACCGAAGGAATCCACTTTCAAGTGGGAGGTATTTTCTTGAGTATCTATATGCACACACACTAGAACAACCATGTCCCAACAAACTGAATGGGGAAAACAAGTGTAATAAATAAGGCTGAATTACAAGTACAACTGAAACAAGTGGCCCAAAATACTAACCCAAAAAATGTAATAAAAGATGTAAAGTACAAAAAGGAAATTTGATAGCCATCCATGAAAAACCCCACATGGTCATAAGAGTATTGAATCTATAATAATTTGAGGTCGTATGTCTTGTATGCCTAGTCTTAATGAGCCATGCATGGTCCTAGGCCACCAAGTACACCATTGTAGAGTCTGTTCGTCTTGTCTCTCTAAGAACCTCTGGGTCCTAGTCCACCAATGCCTCTATCAAAATTTATACCATCTACACTAGACACAACATGTGTGGGTGAAGCCCGAGCAGGTTTGAGTAACAAAGAACTCAGTAGGGACTCCAAAAAAAGACAACACAACAATCCTCAATGTAAATCACGAAGAACAAGAAAGCTCACAATGCAGCTCAAACCGGGTATACATTTAGGGTTGTGATAGTATAACCATCAGTCAGATCATCAAACTCTTCATCTACTAGAGAAATCCTCCTCTATCGAGTATAGTGGGCCTTCCAGGTCATAGAGAGTCACTTCCCACTAACCATGGACTGATATGGAACTCATCCCTGATGAGTACTGCAGGTATGTTGGGTCACACAAAGTCACTACCCACCATGGGTTTGTTAGGTCATGGAGTGGTGATTCCCACCTTGTTTGAAGTGTGGTACTAATCCTATTGAGTATTGTGGGTTTTTTGGGTCACACACAGCTTCTCTCCACTATTGGCATGCCGGGTCACACAGAGTTGATTCCCACTGGGATGTCGTCAAGCAGTAATTTGGTCTCATCCAACTACAAGGATCTGTATGTAGCACACTTGGGAGAACCTCTCCTCAAGTCAGTCATTGCATCTCAATGTCTATGAAAGTCACCAAAAGGAATACCAAAATATCTGCCTCGTCAAGAGGGTCCCAACGCTGTAAATATCTCGTCAATCGGACACACAATTTTCCAGATACTAGCATTTTAGTAAACAGTGGACCAATTGCAATGGGGCCCAGTCCGACCCGGCCAGACTGACCCGACCAACCAGGTCTGTGTGTCCCACATACCCCGGTTCATTTGGACAGACTTGGCCTGACCTAGTCTGGGTCGGGGTTGATCTAGTCAGGTCGGGCCAGTGGGCCAGGCCTAATAGGCCTTACTGGACCCGACCTGGTTTGGCCGAGGGTCTAGCCAGCCGGGTCACTCGGGGACTCAGTCTAGTTTGGCCTAGTCCAAAGGGTGCAATTCTGGCCTACTGGCATGGTTCTGTCATGCTGGGTGCTGGTATGGCACCCCGGTGTAGGTCCGGCCTACAAGACCGCGGGTCCACCCCATCATCCATAGCCTAGTCTCCTAGGGGGCGGACAGGCGGTGCACCGCCAGGGGGCGGACCGGTGGTGCCCTGCTCGACTGGGATGCGGTAGCCTAGGTGCCTGGCTAGGATGATATAGCCTAGTTGTGTCTGGTTCTTGATGGACCCACGAATGGGGGGCCTCCTCCTACAGTGGTTGATGGACTACAGCTCGCACCACCTGGGTGGCCCGGATGCTGGCCACCCATTCCACATGGTTCCTATCTATAGTTGCATCACAATACAACTACGGTGCACCGATGGGTGCACCACCTCCACCACCCATGGTCAACACTGCCAGCCATCAGTGTTATGTGAGCCACTGGAGTTTCGATGGTGGTCCATTCTCTAACCCGTCTGCGCCAAATGGGTCCCTCGAGTCGTTGGCATCCCTGTTTAGGCCCCAGAATCGAACTACACACACTTGAGAATATGGACACCAAGAACATATGAGAGGACTTTCCCAAGCATTTTCAATTTCCACGCAGGCCCTCTGTGTTAGAGGTTTTAATCCAAGGGTAGTTTTGGGGATTTAAGTTCAACCATTTTGTGCAAGGTTTGAATCAGGGATAATAAATTCTCTAGAAATGTCATCCTCCCACATAAATGCCTGAATCATGGATTAACTTCTTCATGGTTAAATCTATATTCATCATTTCTAGAAAAAGTTAATATCAATGAAGAACATTGAAATAAAAAAACTTACCTTGTTGGTGTTTGATGTTGAGGCATCAGTCCTTGAGTTTTCAAGACGTCGACGTTTTCACTTCTGGGTTCATTCTTCGAGGGTGTGTTGAAGGCAATGAAGTCTATCTAGTGTTCTTCATCCTTCTTGGATGGATAGGACTTCAATTGGATATTCTTCAAATATTCTCTAAGGGATTAGTTCTTTCATCTCCAATGTGCCAAATAATTGAAGGAAATATATCACATTGTTTTAGTTACACTGCGATGTCGTATCATTACAATATTTCATTTATGAAACTGTGTCATTGTTAAAATCCATTTATTAGATCATTACATTGTGTGAAACTGGTCATTAATGAGTCTCATTAATTTTTCTTTTTGTTGGATCATTGTTGCACTATAGCACCACCATCTCTCCCCATGTCGGATGACAAAAGAAAATAAAATTACATTTTAAAGTTATTTTTTTATTTTCTAAAAAGTCTAAAAAACATTTCCATTCTACCTTTACTGACTATAGTTACGTCCATTATAAGAGAATCCCAACATCCAATTTCAACAGTGTCTTCATATTTTTTATCCGAGCACCAATTCGAAAGTTAGAAAACCCCGCTCGCATGTTTACCAAACATACCTTAAAAAAGTTCAAAATTTTGTTTCAGGCTCTCGAGGCCTTGGAATCTCATGTCGTCAGAGCACGCTATCTCAAAATAATTACATATAATTAAAAAAATTACACATAATTTTAAAGACATTACATTTTCCCAACATTGGGTCTTTACATCCCCGAAATCCCAAACAAAAAAAATGAAACAAATATATGGGGGTACTGATCACAAATTTGAGCCTCCTACTCCCATGTGTTCTCTTGGAGATTCTCAAGCTGCCACTAAACATGCATTGGAGGAATCAACCAGCCACATAGGACCCACTCTTATCGATCCTCTATCTCCACCAGGAACTCTGCAAAAGTCATCCCATCTTCAATGTCCAGCTCTCCCAAGTCGATTACGTGCGATATATCATGCACATATCTCCACAACTGTGACAAATAGAAAACATCATGCACCCGGTGCATCTTTTGGGGAAGCGATAGGCAATACAGCACCTCACCAAATCTTCTTAGAATATGAACGGGTTCGATAAACCTCAAAGATAGATGTCCACTCCGTCCAAATCTCCACAATTCTCATCGAGGTGAGACCCGGAGGAACACATGATCTCCCTCCTCAAATACTGACGGTCTCCATATTCTATTGGCATAAGAGTTCTTCCTACTCTGTGAAATAATCATCTTCTCTTGGATGATCTTCACCTTCTCAATGGTAGCTCGTACCATCTTCAGACCCATGAGTGCTGACTCCCTTGGTTATGTCCATCATATGGGTGGTTTACAAGGATGCATGTACTAGTCCTCGAAAGGTTCCAGGACAATGGTGGAGAGGTAGCTATTGTTATTAGAGTACTCCACCAAAGGCAATGGGTCCTCCTAACTGTGACCAAAGTCAAGTACACATGCATGAAGCATGTCCACCAGGGTCTTTATGGTCTTCTCTATCTGACCATCCATCTGGGGATGGAAAGTTGTGCTCAAATGCTGCTGGATCCCAAACGACTCCGATAATCCCTTCCATAATTGGGATTTAAAGTAGGCATCACTATCTGAGACTATCATCAAAGGAACCCCAATGAATTCGCACTATATCCTTGATATCGAGGCATCACAAGCCCTCTACTAGTCTCTACTCCAAGTTGGGGTAGAAGTGACCCAAATTGGTGAGTTGATCAACGATCACCCAAATAGAATCAGGGATTTTGAATGAAATTAGGGACACCATCACGAAGTCTATAGAGATATCATCCCATTTCCACTCCAGTATCTTAAGTGTTTGGGCTAAGCCTATTTGAACCTAATGGTCGGCATTCCCTTGCTGGCAAGTGATTCTTCGTGAAACAAACTTGGCCGCCGCTTTCTTCATCATCAGTCACCAGTACTGGTGTCGAAGGTCCTGGTACATCTTCACCACTCCATGATATAACTTTAAAGGGGAATCAGGGACACCCCTCAATACCTCCTCCCTAATCATCAATGGTACTAAGGCGTGCCCTTGGAAAGGATGGTGTTCTTTACACCTATCAAAAATCCATCACGAACGCATCCTTAGGATAACTGAGCACATTGGGTATCAAAGTCATCATCTGCCGGTTGTGGCTCCCTGACTCTCTATAAGAGTAGGGGAGTAAAATTTGTCAACTGAAGGTAAGATCTTCCATCATCATCCACAAATTATATGTGCATCACATGTAACTACTATGTCTCCTCCCTCAGTAACTGCAAACCAGTACTCATTTCGAGTGCATATGCCACCAAGTTCCCCTTCCCAGGAGTATATAATATCTCAAATTCATAGTCCTAGAGGAACTCTTACCATTGTTATTCTCTCAGGTTCAGGTGATTAAGGGAGAGTATATACTTGAGACTCTTGTGGTTGGAGTAAACCGTAAATTATTCACCCATCAAGTAATGTATCTACATCTTTAAGGCAAAGAACACTACTTCTAGCTCCGGGTCATGGGTCGCATAGTTCTACTCATTTTTCCTCAAATAGCGTGATCCATAGGTGATTAATGATTTCTTCTACATCATGACACAACCCATTCTGGTCCTTGATGTGTCGAAGTAAACTACATACCCAAAGAATGCCTCTAATAGTCTCAATATGGGGGAACTAGTCAGTCTCTGCCTCAGCTCCTGGAAACTCTGATGAAATTTCTCCATCCGCAGGAAGGGTTGTCCCTTCGATGTCAAGGGTGATAAGGGTGATGCAACTCTGGAAAATTCAGGGATGAACCTCTAATAGTAACCAGCCAACCCCAAGAAGCTCTGCACCTCAATCACACTCCTGGGTGGATCCCAAGAAAGAACTGCCACTATCTTTGCAGGATCTACTGAAACTCTCGACATTGAGACGATGTATCCTAGAAAGTGGACCTCCTAAATCCATAACTGACACTTTGATATCTTACCATAAAGCTGGTGCGCTCGGAGTGTATTCAAGACTATGTTCATATGTGTAGCGTGCTCCTCCTCTGATTTTGATTACACCAAGATGTTATCAATAAAGACCATGAAAAACTAGTCAAGGTAATGTTGGAAGATCATGTTAATGAGGCCCATAAACACTACTGGGGCATTGGTCATGCCAAAAGGCATCATCAGAACTCATAGTGGTTGTGATGGCACCTGAAGTCTATCTTCGGTAAATCCTCATCCTGTAGCTGAAGCTAGTGATAGCATGATATGAGGTCTATCTTTTAGAACCACATCCCTCCCTTCAGCTGGTTGAAGAGGTAATTAATTCTTTGAAATGGATATCTTTTCTTCATGGTCACCTGGTTTAGGCATCGAAAGTCCACGCACAACCTCAAACATGTATATTCCTTTTTGGAAAAAAGAACTAGGGCTTCCCATGCTGAAACATTGGGCCTTACAAACCCCTTCTCCTACAAGTTCTCTAGTGGTACCCTCATCTCGTGAAGCTCTATGAGATCCATTCGATATTCTGGTGTGGATATTGGTGTCATCCTAGGGTATAGGTAAATGCTTAATTATACCTATATATGAAGAGATAGTCATGAAACATCCTCAGGAAAAACAGCCTTGTACTCTTCCTGCACTATAGGAATGTTTGGACTCCTCTCATATACTACACCAATGGTGAGGCTAGACAACTGGTGAGTGATCGGTTGCACCCTCATCCGAGAGAGTTTTTCATGTGCTGTAAGGGTTTCCTTCTCACCTGTGATGGAATACCTGGTCACATCTCCATATACACACCACACGGTATGCCTAAAATAGTCGATATGAGCATGGACTGTGGATAACCAGTCCATACAAAAGATGAAATTTTAAGGCCTTAACACCGCAACTAGGATATCTCCTCCAAATCTCTCGCCTACTAGAGTATGCGCACACTGCCGGAACTAGTCTTAAATTGTCAAATCACCTCCCGTAAGATTCTATAGCTGTAAGGATCAAGCCAATGAATCCACCGAAATCTATAAGCTCCAAATTAGATCTATTGAATGGAAGGAGTGACTAGAACCTATGTCTATAATAACAAAAGATAGGGTTTTGAAGACATAAATTGTAATTCGAATCATCTCTTGAGCACCATGGTCATAAGCCTATACTACCTAGAGTTGAGCTCACCCCAATCCGCCTTCTCTCTGTGGTCGGGGTGGACTGCCTGAGGGTGGTGGAAGTAACTCCTCGAATCGTCACCCACCGCCTTCCGCTCATCCTGCTCTACTACTACATCCTCCGCCACTATGGACCTCCTCGATCGAACCACTGTCGCTGCCTCGGTGGCCCCTTGATTGTCTGTTGTTCATCTATACGATGGTTCAGGCAGTCTTGTGCCACGTGTCCCTACCATCCAGACGAGAAGCACTGCATGGCTCCCTTATAACTCCCCCTGGACTGGGATCCTTGCACTACCGACTCTAATTCTTGTGCTCATCCACCAAAAGACTCGGCCTTCTTATGCCCATGTGTCTATTGCATGATGCTTACCAAAGACTCTGTCATCTAGGGTCTGCTGGAATCTCTAACTATCGATGCCTCCTCTTCCAAGAATCTCTCTACCAGAAGGGCTCTCTCTAGCACCCTGGACTGGGTAGTGATGTTGAGAGACAACACTGATTCCTTGATCTCCCACCTGAGTCCATGCTCAAAGGCTTGAGACCTAAAGAAAGGGTCTTACACCATGTCTATGGAGTAGTGAGATAGATCGGTGAACCTCAATGAGTACCCAGTTACTGTCATTCTACCCTTTTGTATGTGAAGAAGCACCTAAATGTTCATAGAGCACAAGTTCGAGGGAAAAATCATCCCAAAAAAGCTGCTCAAAGTCTGCCCTGGTGAGGGTCACCTCATCGTGTGTCTGGGTGGTCAAACTACAGCATCTCCCTGCTGAGCCCTACAGAAGGCTCACTACTATGATTTCCATCTGTTCAGTTAGTTTCCTCACTAAGAGGAAGAACCACGCCACAGCCACGAGCCAGTCCTTAGTGACCTAATGATCTGTCACTCCCTAGAACATGCAAGGTCTCTATCTCTGAAACTCATGAAAGGCACTGATTCTACGCACATCCTCTACCGGAACTGCCGATAGTAGATATTAACCATCGGGTGGTGGTAGCACTAGTACACCACCTGGTGGGGCCATCTCAAGCATTGGTCCCTGAACGAGAGCCTCATCGCTAGGCAGATTGTCCTCACGACCTCATATCAGGATCCTAACTGTTCATCCATGTGGAGGCATCCTGAGATTGACCAAGATGTACCACAGATAGAAGGTTATACCTGGTTAACATACTCTTATTTAAAATAAGGAGACAATTATGCAACCATTGTTTTTATGTAAAGAGTCAAAAAGCATAATTCAAGGTCCTAGTGTACGGATACGTCGACCTCTGTACCAACATTAGACTTCCTGAATTTAAAAGTCAAACTCACAACATTTAACACTTTTTCATCAAAACAAAATATAGACTCCCAGACTTTGTGGTATGACCAACCACCCTCTAATACCACCTATTCACAACCCGTCCTCCAGGGCCTATTCCCTGACTACCCCAATCCCACCTCCCAATGGCCAGGGGCTGGCGACTAGCATCGAAGGCATCAACCTATAAGTGGGAGTCATTTTCATGAGTATATGTACACACACACACTAGACCAACCATGTCCCAGAAAACTGAAAGGGGAAAAGTGTACTAACCAAGGCTGAGTACAAGTAAAACTGAAACAATTGGGCTAGAGTACAGACCCAACAAATGTACTGAAAGCTATAAAGTACAAATAAGAAACTCTAATGTCTATCTGTGGAAAACCCAACCTTGTCGTAAGAGTAGTGAAGATACTAGAATCTGAAGTAGTATGTCATATGCACCTGGTCTTATTGGGGCCCGCCAAGTCCTAAGACACCAAGTCCACCATTTTAGCGTTCATCGGTCGTGTCTCCCTGAGATCCTATAGGTCCCATACACCAAAGTCTCTGTCAAAACATTTATGTTCTGCACCAGACACAACATGTGTGAGTGAAGCTCGTGCATGGGTGAGTAAAAATATATTCAGTAGGGACCCCAAAAAAATTAAAGACCACACAAAAATCCTCTAATTAAATTATGAAGCACAAGATAGCTCACAAGGCAGATCAAACCTCGTATACATTTTGGGTTGTGATAGTAGAACCATCAGTCACATCATCAAACTCCTCGGCTTCTCGAGAACTCATCCTCTCTCTAGTATAGTGGGAATTTCAGGTTACACTAATCCACTTCTCTCTAAGCATGGACTGTTGTTATACTCATCCCGAATGAGTACCATGGGTATTCTGGGTTACATAGAGCTACTCCACAATGTGGGCCTATCGGGTCTCATAGGGCCACTTACCACCTTAGTTGAACTGAGTTACTCCTCTTGTCAAGTACCTTGGGTCTAGTAGGTCACACAGAGTCTCTCCCCACTATGGACCTACTGGGTGACACATAGTCACTTCCAACTGCACCTTTTTCGACCAGTATTCAGGTCTTAGATAACCGCAAGGTTCTGTACGTAGTGCAATTGAGAGAACTTCTCTTCAATCCATTCATTGCACCTCAATTACTTGAAAGTCACTGCAAAGCATTCCAAAAAATCTTCCTCGTCAAGAGGGTCCCAATGCCACAAATGTCTCATCAATTGGATGTTCTTTTTGTTAGATATCAGTCTTTTAGAAAACAGGGGGCCAGTTGTTGTGGGGCCCCACCGGACCCGGTCAGACTGACCCAACCAACCCAGCCTGGGGGGTCCCACATACCCCAGTTCATTTAGATGTACTCAACCTAACCCGGTTCGGGTTGGGATTGGTCTAGTCCGGCATGGAGAGTGGGTCAGGCCCAATAGGCCTTACTGGACCTGGCCTGATATGGTTTAGGGTCCTACTTGTCGTGTCGCCCCACAACCCGGTCTAGTCTGGCCTGGCCTGAAGGGCATGGTTCCAGCCTACCGGTGTGGTTCCAGACCATCGACATGGGTTTGTGCCACTAGGCCACGGATCCAGCTCGTGGGGCTGGGGGCACAGTCTGCAAGCCTTATCTTGGTCTTCTAGGGGATGTACCAGTGGTGCGCTACCCATCTAGGATGTAGTATCCGAGATGTTTCTGGATTTTTCTTGCCTCATGGACGCATGGCCTCCACCATCCATGGTCTATAGACCGTGTCTCACACCACCTGGGTGACCTGGATATGGGACACCCCTTCCACACGGCACCCACTTGGTGTCATGTCACCTTGCCACCTCTACCAGCTGGCCACGGCCTCCTACTTCTGCAGTGCGTTGACGGGCGTGCCGCCTCCACCACCTGTGGCCACCACTGTCTATCAACAACAATCCCTTCTGTGGGCCACCGGAGTTGTTTTGGTGGTCTGTTCTCAAACCTGTCTACGGTAAAGGGTCCCTCATGTCACTTCCATCTCTACTCAAGCCCCGTAATAGAATTGTTGACACATCGAGAATGTGGTTCCCAAGAACCCATGTGCGGAGGTGCTCAGGCCTTGTTTTTGGCAGCCCGTATCTTGGGCATAAGATATTTAAATCAAAGGGGTGGTTTTGGGATTTAAGTTTAACCATTTCATGCAAGTTTTGAATCCCACATAATAAATCCCTAAGAAAAGTCTTCATCCAGCATAAATGCATGAATTGCATCTCAACATGTTCAGGCGTTGATTTGTGTTCATCATTTCTAGAAAAAGAGAAGATCGAGGAAGAAATTTAAAATAAAAATGAAACCCCAACCTCATTGATGTTTTTTGTCGATGTGTTCATCCTTGAGGATTCAATACATCGACATCGTCACTTCTGAATCCGTTCTTCAAAGGTGTGCCGAAGACGATGAAGTCTCGCTGGTGTTCTCGATCATTCTTCATTATAGAGGAATTTTAATGGGGATTCATCACAGAGTAACCAAGGTTTAATTATGTCATCTCCAATGTGTCAAATAATTAGAGGAAATATTTCGCAGTGTTTCAGTTATCTTTCGTTGTAGCGTCATTATGCCGATTCATTTATGAAATATCATCACTGTTATGATCCTTATATTACATCATTTTGCTACATGATACAGGTCATTAACAAGTCTAATTAATTATCCTCATCATTGCCTTGTTGTTGAACAACAGTGTCACCATTTCACAACTCATTGGATGATAAAAAAATAAATTTTTAAAGTTATTTTATTATTTTTCAAAAAGTATGAAAAATAATCTTTTCCAATCGGACATCATTGGCCGAAGTTAAGTCCATTCTAGAAAAATACTGGAATTTCGGGTTCGACAGTGCCCTCAAATTATTGATCTAATCACCAGTTCAAAAGATAGAAAACCCCACTCGTGCGTTTACTGAACATATCATTAAAAAAAGTTCAAAATTATGTTCCAGACTCTCTGGGCCACGGAATCTTCTTCTGTAAGAGCACATGGTCTCATAATAATTCCATAAAATTAAAACAATTATATGGAATTACTGAGACATTACATAATAAATATGAGTGATGGAATAAAACATTTTTATAATAAAATGGAATACTCAATAGTTTTTTGAATCATTAATAATCTATAATGATCCAAGAGTGCACAAAAAATACATAGGCTTTGTAAAAAAACATAGAATTATAAAATTCAGAAAAAGTATAATTATAAATAAGTTCACTCATATAGTGAAAGACCAGAAATATTTTCCTCACAAAAACTAATGGACTTTAAAATAAGTCCATGAATAATCATAGATATTAAAACTATTTCAACAAATAATCTTATGGAAATGGAAAATATGTCCACAAATAGTATTTTGTACATGAAAAACTAGTCTATGAATAAAATTATGAACATAAAATTATGTCAATGTATAATATTTTTATCCAACGAGTTATCCATAATTACCAAATTCAATATAGCTCTCTAATGGACTCACCTTGACATAATCATATTCCACTAATATGTACACCACAAGATCTTGAAAACATTAAACATTTGATCATATCTTCACATATGAAAATGATAATGGGTTTTGTAAAAAACACATTATCATAACAACAAATCATTAATATAATTAATAATTATGGTACCATATAATCATATCCCTAGAGAAACATATGTAACATCCATGTATTTAATTGTAGATAAAAATTGTAAAGACACAAAATACAATTTCCTTAAGCATCTGATTACTTTTTTACATTGGTACTAGATACAATTGATTATAACTCAATGGACTGAATACTTTTTTAGTCTGGGTTAAATTTATATAAACATGCCTCCCATTTTACCTGGGAAGTAAATAAAAAAATTTGGAGAAATTAATTTTTCATTATCCTTATACATATTCAAATAACCATTCCTCATATCATGGGGAAATGAAAAACAAATTCACCTCTTAAATGTCGAGCACGGGTTATGTATTTTGGAAGCTAACATGAGTAAATATAGAATAATTTATATGAAAAGGTAAATAATACATCAAATTTAATTTTATTAACAAATTGTGCATGGATAGTAATTTAAAAAAAAGTATATAAAGACAAAATAATGACATATAACTACTTGAATGGGTTTGAAACATATCCAGATATATGATAACTCTTCAAATAATCACATAGACAAAATAACTAATATCATAATGAGGGAATTGAAAATTAAAAATATCATAAACTTATTATTAATTCCTCACGCCAAGAAATTCTACGTTAATGGGTAAGGCCTATTCCAAATACCCAAATTAATTTATCCCGTGAGACCTACAGATGCATCGAATGGATATTTGTGGACCCACCCATAACATACCTCGTAAAATTTATTCATTAAATGAAGTTATAGAATAAATATTCATTACATAATCAAAAAAAGCATTTGCATTGAAAAAACATTCAAAAATAAAAATATTTCCCGGGTCAAATTGATCACATACCATACAAAGAAAGACTAAGAATGGTGTAATTAAATCATATCCCTAGTGGTATATAATTAAAATAAATGGTTTTTTCATTTATGAATAAAATTACCACAAAATATCATTAAAATATTATTGAGTAAAATACAATTTTAAATTTTAAAATCACTTGTAAAAAATAAAAATGTCCATAATATAAGGAATTTATTTTTTGAAAATTACCATGGATATATATAAAGGAAGATAAAAAACATTAAATGATTTTGTTGGAGGTAAATTCTATTTATTTCATATATGTTATGAAAATACATTATATTCAGAATTTGGAAAAAAAAAAGTCAAAAAGTGAATTTTTTGGAAGAAAAAAAGATTATTCCTTTTAAAAAACATAAAACCTAACATCTGGTTAAAAATATATTTAATGAATAATTGAATAATTTTATAATATCCTATAAAATATATAAGGAAAATATGTATATGGAAGGAAAAGAGTACCGAATAAAAAAACAATGTCAGTTTTCCTAGAAAATATGATCTAGATCTATTTAGTACATAAATAATTTAAAATCAGAGGAAAATTTATAATTTAAATAAATAAAAATATGATAATAAAATATAATTTGTTTATGATTGATTGAAAAAATATTTTTTCTCTAGTAGAGACTTAGACAAGAATAATCCTGAATAATGATCAGATAGTGAAGTAAACCCTTACCGCTTCAGTAAATTTTGAATCATAAAACCCATGTTAGAATAAAATAATATAAAAAATTAAATAACATAATTTTACAATATTTATGATATAAAAAATAAATTTTATGTATGTACACTACAAAAAATAAATAAGTGGTGAGTATGACATATGTTTCATAGAAGTGAATGTGAGATGAGAAACCATTGCCTCATATCCGTCTTCCTTTATACATTCTTGAACATTCTATATAATAAATATATATTTATTACAATTATATTATATAATTTTAATAATATATATCATAACATATCTTATTTACTTATGACATAGTATCACCTGTTTATTAAAAATAATTTATAAAAATCATTGTTCATGGTGATATCAGCTCATTTATTATATGTGTTTTGATTACATAGTATTGGAAATTTTAATTGGATCATGGCTAAATCATGCACATAATTTCAATCATGATATAAATATAATATATATTAATTATATAAATAATTATATTCTCCCATTAAAGTTATAGATAGAAATATGGAATACATTGTTCATGGAGACAGTGGGTTGTACGTACGCGTGAACAATGTTTTCACTTTTTTACTTCTTGACTGAAAGAAAAGTAAAAAATTATTTTCCCAATAAAAATAATTATTATATCATATAAATAATTTATATTACTTAAATATATCCTTGTTAAAATCTAAAAAACATAAATGAAAAACAAATCCTATCATATTGTGGAGGTGGTACTATACACACACACACACGATTAGAATCAATTTCTCATGACTCAATTTTTATAATTGACTCTGATTAATAGAAATCAATATGAAAAATGAAATAAAAAATAGTTTTGTAGAAAAATGCATTTTTTGTATAAAAATATTTATATCACAAATTAATTTAAAATATTGATTGTAATTAATTAAATTAGATTATTAATACTATAATATAACTTATTTTACTTTCAAATCATTTATAAAAGTGGATCTATATAATTTATTGAAATAAAAATTAATTTTTTTTATAAAAATTGATATTTAACAGAATCCAGAAGAAAGGTAATATTTTAATAAAATTATTAAAATTTTTCCTGAAGAAAAATTTAAGATTTTCATTTAAAATATGATATTATTTTTATAAAATAAAATTTACATATTTTCCAGAAATTGATTATAACACTTTCACACAATAAATCATGAAAATGATTTTTTTTAACATATTTATGAAGTATAAAATAACTTTACTAAAAATTGAGTACACAATTACTAAAAATTAGTCAATGAATTTTTATTTATTGGGATATTTATATATATTTTATAATATATATATTAATATTCATTCCTTCTAATTCAATGAATATGTTTTAATGGTCAAATTTAAGTAATAATGTTATGTGGTTTGTTTAGAATCATTGTTTCTTTTCGTATATGCTTTCAACCTATGTGTTCTTCTAAAATAATAGGGTGTTACATTATCATCACATTAATAAACTGTTTCCTCAAAATTTGAACCTATGTCTCGTAATACAGTGTTTTACATTTTAAAATCCATTAACAAAAACCATCATTTGAAAAAGGGTTAATAAAACTTCATATTTAAAATAGGGAATGGGAAATAATGTGGTCATTTGGAATACCACATAACTAGGTTTGAAAATTGAAGAAAATTATTATGATGTGAAAACATAGATATGGATGAAATTATTCATGTCCAAATAATTATGGAGAGTGACATAAATCAATGATGATAAGATATTGAATGGTCATATATTGTTAACGATTCCAAAACCGTAAACCAAAGTGGTGTGAAAAAGGCTATCAATCCATCATAAATGAAGGTAAAATTATTAAAAAATTTATTAAATAACCATTCAATTGAGTTTATAAATCCCTTATAATCTAGACTAAAAACATAATGAAATATAAATACTTGACTATCATAAATTTTTCTTCTAATAAATTCTACCCCAATCCCTTATTTTCCACTAAAATATGAGTATTCTGGATGATTTTTTTGTTCATAAATAACTAAAATATGAATACAAAGGATCAAATTCTCCAAAAACTGATGAAAACAAATTCCTCATACCTTAATGAAAACTAAAATGGTTAACATAAGTTAAGACAATGGAAAAAATATATAATCTTTTATATGAATAGAGAATACATCTTACATTAAAATTTAAATAATAAAATCAAGTTTTCATCATAGAATATTTCAAAAATAAATAACCCAGTATCCTGAATTAACATAACAACCACAATAATAATTAATTTCTAACCTAAAATTATATCTCATACCCTTCAAATTATACCCCCAAAATTGTAATAAAATTCTTCAAAAATAATTTTTTATATTAAAAGTAATGGTAATATATACCTTAACCCAATTAAACATCTCCATAAATTTTATTTTTAACTCAATATTCAAAAATTCCTTATTATTTGGACTTATAATATGATTCCAAAAAACATCTTAATCCTAATCTATCAAATCATTTTAGTGAAGTAATGTTATACTAACATGGGAAATATATAGCACCAGGGATGGAACTATACCCTTTTGTCCTTTTGTGTGTTTCGTAACACCCCAAGGCTTTAAAATATTTTTATTTTAGAAAACAAATTCTATATTTCTTTATACGCAACACCATGTTATGCTTGCACTACACACAATTTTAAGATTAGCCGGTGGAACACACAATACTAAGAATATAAGAGAATAAAATAACCTATTACATTAAGATATATTTACAATATTTAATATTTTTAATATTTTTTTATGTTCATATAATATATTTGATGGACTTATGAAAAGAACAAATCCCATTTTACGTCTTAAAAGCAGTATTTTTCTATAGGCAGTTTTGTAGCCTTTTAATGATGCACCTATTTTAAAACTAAATTATTAACATTTTATAAATTTTATTTGTCAAAATAATTATTATTCATGAATTAATAATGTCACAATTATCTATGGGTAACGTTTTTGTATTTTTATGAGAAGTTTTATTTTTTGATGAATGGTGTAAAATACATCATTTTAATTGAAATCGACCTTTTCGTTTAAATATTTGTTAATGTTAAATTATATTTTAATTTTTTCTTCATGTCACAATAGATCAATAATATATATTTGAATCCTATTTATGTTATTTTAATCAATTATATATGGAATTTAGTTATAAAAACATAAAGATCTTTTTAACATTTTCACTTTATAATCCCTCTTTCTCACCACATTATCATGGTTAGATTTAAATTTAATAATTACCCTTTTGTGAATTAAATTTGAAATAACAGATATAAATAATATTAATAAGTATTATATTTATAGTCTAATATTATCTTCATAGTTTTTGAATAAAAATATTGGTTAATGTAATTAATATTAATTATAATAATTAAGGTAAAAATGATCTTACTTAGGGACTCAGCTATAATCATAAGGGGAAAAAGACATAGAAACTTTTCCCAAATTAATTCTATTCCTGTATATCAAATATATACCATATTGGTTTTAATTTTATGAGTTGTTGGGATACAATTCCATTAAGTTGACCTATATAATATGTTATAGAAGAATACAAAAAAGGAAACATCCTTACCCTTAATATTTATAAAACCTTAAGATAAGGAAGAACAACATATTTTTTGTTATACATATCATATTGAAATATAAAACATTAATTATTATAATATTAATTTTTTATTTATTTTTAGGGATGAATTAGTTACTTAAAATAATTATGAAACGTCAATACAATGATTATTTAGTTAATAATTTAATAAAATATATGATACTAAAAATATTAACAGTGAAGAAAATTTAATAAATTATTGAGTTGACTTATTTTTGTATATTAATATGTAATAATAAATAGTTTTGAACTTAATATATTTTAATTCCATAATTTCCATGATATTTTAAAATTTTAATTATTTAAATAATGTCATAATTGACATTAACGTTATTTTGAAATAAATGATAATTTATTAAAGGGAAATTATAAAAAAACTATCTTAAGTATATTTATTTTAAAATATTGATAAATATAAAATATGGTCTAATCATGATCCAATATAACTTTTATAATGAAAATATTGACCCCTAAACAATAAATATAAAGTTATCATGATTTGGGTTGAAGTAGTGTTTTTGCACGTTACTTGCCCTTGTTTTAAAATTAATTTCCATAAAAAATGTAATTTTGTTTCATAAATTTGATATAACATTTATAAATAATTTTTTCTATATTTTCAAATAATTTTCAATTTAATTTAGTATTCATGGTGAAGTTAATTTGGTTATAAAACAAGTTACCTTAATAAAAACAAAAATGCTAAAATTGGGAAAACATAGAAGTTACGGAACAAAATTTTAAGAATGCACTTATTTTTTGTTAGTAGAGATTTTTATAGGTTATAATTAACCTTTAGTATATTATTCCTCTATTTTTGATTAATTTTGGGTATGTTATTTCATGCTTGGGTAATTGATAAATCGAAGAAAGGATTTTCATATAAACAAAAAGGAGTTACCTGAATAAGAGTTAATGTTCTTTGACAATCACTTTGGTTTCATTAACTTATCCACCCCTTAAATTTATTTTATATCATGATTATATAATAACCCAATTATCTTTAATATAATTATATATTTTTGTGATTATTGTTCAATATAATCTCTCACACACATCCATCAAATGGGATACACAATCATCGTTTGTGTGTATGACGGACAACCACCTTGCTAACTAAAGACATTCTTTATTTCAATACAAACTTTAATGGTTGTAATAATGAAGTATTTATAGTTTATATATGATTCATATTTCATTAATGATTTATTTTATACTCTTTAATTTTTATATAACACTTACCTTTATGATTTCCATTGTGTGGGTATACGATAACTCTATTTATGGATGTGTAGTCTACTTCCTCCTCAAAGCGATATGATACATTCACGCTATACATGAAATGTATTAAGGATGGTTTTGAAATACATATGTAAATTATATTAAATAGTTATGATAGTTTAATGATAATATAAATATATATATCACTTAATTTGTAAATATTACAATCAAATAGAAGTATTGTTTATTTGTACATATGTCACATAGTCTCTATGAAAGATGCATTTCATTTCATATATCCAAACATTAAGGATTACTATAAATAAATATATAATGAATATATATTATAATTAAATCATTTTTTATGTTCTTGATATGACGAATTATTGATCTAATTAATAGTAACAAAAAATAACAAGTCAAAAGAGACTGAAAAAATAAGGCAATTAACACCTGAAATTGTAAGGATTTTTAACAAACGGGTAATAATATATTATAATAAGATCATATATGATATAATAAATATTAATATGGTTCTATTATATGTTAATAAAATTATTCAAAACATTATAAAAAGTTTATAGTATGTTCGTCGAAAAGGAAATGCAGTGTAAGGGATTTTAATCTCACTTTTTACATCTGTGAGATAAATTTAATATTCACCACTTACTTATTTTTGGTGGTTTATATACATAAAATATTTTTATATTATTTAATTAATTATTTAATATTCTTTTTATTAAATGTTTTATTTGATTATTAATAATTTTTTTGGTTTTTTGTTTTAGGTGTTACCGGAGATGTAAGGAGATTTCTACTCTCAATTTTATTTCTATAAGAATTATCCTATATACACCACTCGTTTCTTTTTTTTATATAATACCCTATGAAATATTTTATCCTGTATCTATTTATTCTAATTATATTCTAGGTTTCATTTAATTATGTTACTTAATAGGGATTATGATTCAATGTTTTCAAGGTATAATGAGACACTATGGAATGTTTAAATATTATTTTCCTCAAAAAATTTTATAATGACATTTTGATGGTATTTATTCTATAAAATTATGAAAACTATTATTATTATTCTATTGTGTATATGTCATATTAATACCATTATTATTATTCTAATATATGGTTTACGATTATTTTGATGAATGATAGAATTTTCATTGACTTCCTTTATTCATTTTTTAGTCCCCTTGATATATTCACTTTTTAGTGATCATTGAAAATTAAATTTACCCTTGATATCCATACCATATATCATACATATGATTATTTCTTATACCATATACTATTTTAATATATGGTTCATACTTTGAAATTAATTTTATTGATTGAGGAAATATTGATAAATCTATATCTTTTACTCAACATAGATATTTGATAAGAAACGTTGTATATTATTTTAAATGAATATTTGATAAATAAATAATGATTTGGACATGTATGACATGGGTGTGTCCTAGGTATAGATATTCTGTTTATACATCTGAATATAAGATGAATTTGGTTTCCAAATTAGATTATTTTAAACTATCTTGAGAATAAATTATGTGGCTAAGGCTATCATGTGCATGGGAAACATGACTCCCAATAATTAAGCATTGAATTTATTTAAAATTTAATTATTATTATTTTATATGGTATTTTATCATTTAAATTATCTATATATGAATTTTTATCTCAATTTTTTAAATAAATGGAATGTGTTACAGTAATCTACCCTTCCATATTGATTATTCCTTATCCATATATTTACATGGCATGTGTGCTAAACTATTTACCGTTCTATGATGATTGTACTCAGTGATTCATTATTAATTCTATTATACTTACCCTTACAGACAAATTTATCTCAACCTTATTTTTTTCCATTTACCCAGGATATAAAAGAAGATATATTTTAAATATCTTTCAACAATATTGTTGATTTCCTTTTTTATGTATCATGTTTTATTTTCTATTTCCCAATGTAATATTTCATGCATGAATGTAATCCAATTTTATAAAACTACTAAATTTATTAGTCCTTCAGGATTTGATTCTGTATAATATTTAAAATATAATGAATTAAGAAACAGAATCCAAGCATCTAGGGTCGGGGAATTATAGTTGGTATCAAAGTAATTTTAATATCATCCATGGAAATTAGATTTAGGAAAACATGTATTAGGGAACATCATCCTAAGATAGTAATTGAGGATAATTATAGAAAAAACTCTCAAGTAAACCATTTTTATCATTTTGATATTAGATACATATAAATATTTCAATATCACTAGTTCTTTTATTATAATTTTTGTTTTATATTGTTAGGATCTAATTTAGTGTGTTCCATTATTTTGAAATGGAACCTGGAAAGAAGAAGGGTGTTAATGGTCATGACCAATATAGAGGTTCCCGTATTGAGAAGGTGATATACCTAGTATTAGAAATAATAATGTTATCGATATATTAATTAATCTTAATCATGTTATTAAAAATAACCCCTTGTTTATAAGCAATCCTATTCCATCAAAATATTCTCTGATGTTGGATCACATTATAAGACCAATTTCCCAATCATTTAGTGGTACTACCAATCCAGTGGTGGATGATCAACTGATTTCTTCTTTTGATAATATATCAATAGCATTGGGATGTAGGGAATAGGAAAAGGTGATAATTTTAATTTATTGTCTTAATGTCAATAACAAACCAATGGTGGTCATTGATCTAGAATACTATGGAGGAAGAGGAAATAGAACTCATGTTATAGAAAGATTTTACAGAATGAATATTTGAAAAATATTTCTCTCATGAGAAAAAAACTGAGATGAAGTGGAAGTTACTCAATATATATAAAAAGGATTAAGAATTTGTTGTATTATATGAATATACATTCAAAATGTTAGAAAGGCCTGTAAAAAATTTTATATGCAAAAGAAAATGCAAGATCCACCATTTATGTTATGGTTTTAAGACAAGTCTCCAAAGGGAGATGGTGTCTCAATACTTTTCCTCATATGATGAAATAGTTTTATATTCTATCAATATAGAGAATGAACTATTTAATTACTACGGATTATTGGGGAATCAAGAGAATAAGAAGACAATATAGAAAAAGATGGATAAATGAAAAAAGGGAAAGAAGTATTTTCCCACTGTGTGATAACAATGGAAAGAAACACCCATGTACATTATTGAAGGTAATGGATGTTTTTTAAGTTTATAGATAAGGTCCTCCATTATAAATAATGAAAATGGAATAATAAAAATTCTATTATTTAGTGTTGTAACAATAAGAATATAGGTTGATATGAAAAGTAATGCTTCGTTTGTTAAATCAATATAACCTAAAAGAGGAAAATGGATCATTGTAAATATTTATATAATACCATAGAAGAATAGGAATGATTAATGTGATTATTCATGGAATAAATAATTATTTAATTTAATTAATTTACAAATTATGTAATCATTATAATAATTATGGAATATATGAGGATTTTACTATAATATATTTTCATTATGGATTTTTAAGTGCATGTTGAATGGTATCTATAACCAAGAAAAATGATTCAGTGAAAATTTTAACTTCTTCGAAATCATATGGTTGAGGGAAATATAACCCTAAATATGTTCCTGATAATAAGATATTTATGTCATAATATATAAGTGATTTATTTGTATACTAGAAATTATATGGTATCAAATACCTCGGGAAAAATTATTGGTTTTTTGAAAAAGTGGGTTATGTCATTATAGATGGAGTTTAAACATTTTTCAATTTAAGGATTATATCCAATAATCAATTTATTACTGATGTAATATGAAAGCATTCATGTTTTCAATATTTTTTATGGTAATTCAAGAAAATATCAAATTTCATGAAAATATATGATGAATCTATTCCCATGTTTGGTATGTGACGATTAAGATCCAATTCATTTTATTTGATAAGTTTATTTTTGTAAATTAAATGACCATTCGTCTAATGTGTTGGTCATAATATTTTGAAAAATTTAACCATTTATGAAATTTTTTAATATTATCTTTGGATTAGGATTGAGAGATTAATGTATTACATAACCATATGATGAAACATATTCTAAGAGATAATGAATAAATAGTTCAAGTCACAACCAAATGATAATAATGTGTTTATGAAATAGAAACACATCAATTATATATCGTTATATTATTAGAGAATGAAATAATTCCTCAAACATAATAAAATGGTCTTTAAAATTAATTTATCCTAATACTGTAATTTGTCTCAAACTGATGGACTTTTAAATCATCACTAATTTATGGATTTTCTACCTTAATGTTTTTATTGATCATTTACTTTTTGGTGATCAATTCCCTCAATCACTCTCTATAATTATTTACACATTCCCTCAAGATAAATATTTTCACATGACACTAAATATATCCTATGTAGAAAACATGTTATATGTTGTTTCATTTTACCATTTTACTTCTCACTCCCTATTATTAAGAATATATTTTATTAACTCTTTTATGATGTGTGGTTTTTCAACAATATTATTTTCAAATACCCAAACCTCAATTACTGAGATCATTTTTTAATTGAGAGTATGAAATTTATTTAAGGGATTGAATTTAAATCCCTAATAATTTACATTTTTTTCCTTTAAGAATAAATTTTATTTTGAATATATCTTTCTTTATACAAAACACCAAGTTAATGTTGTACTAAATGCAACACTGAGATTAGCTTGCAGAACAATGAATACTAATAATTGAAGAGAATATAAGATCCCATGATATTAATATATATTTAATATTTTTAATATAATCAGTCAATTTTTTTAACATTCATCCAATAAATTTTATAGACATGTGATAAGAAAAAAAATCTTTTTTTACACATAAAATCCTCTATTCTTATATAGGTAGTTTTTTGAACTTTTAATATATCACATATTGTAAAACTAATTATTAACCATTTTATTATTTTTTTTGTATAAACAGACATCATTTTTGAACTCATAATTTCAAAGTTATATTATGGTGCAATTTCGTTATTTTTTAGAGAAGTTGCGTTTTTTGATTAATTGTGAAATATACTACATATTAGTTGAAAACTGCCTTTTCATTTAAGTACTTATTCATATTAAATTATATTTAGATTTTTTTTTAAATTCAAAATATATTAATTATTCAAATATTGATCCTATTAAGTTAATTGGAATCATTTTTATAGTAACTTTAGATATAAAAACTTAATGAACATTTAACATTTTCAAGTTAAAAACCAGCTTTCAGGCCACTTCTGCAGGATTAGATTGAAATTTAAATTTTCCAATTTTATGAATTGAATTTGTAAGAATATATATAAATAGTTTTATATTGTATAATATTAATATTATAATAACATAAAAACATTTTTTGAAAATAAAATTGTGAATATAATAAAAATTATTATAGTGATTATGGTAAAAATTAGTTTACTTGGTGTTTAAACATTAATCTAAAGCGGAAAAAGACCTATACCTTTGTAAAAGAGCCATTGGATTCCCATATTTTGACCATATCACCTATTGTTTCTAGTTTTATACTTTATTGTTATACTATTCCATTATAGTGACCTATATAACAAGTTAAGTAAGAAGAAAGACAAAAAGGGGACCTTCTATACCTTTAACATTTACAAAGACTTGAGATATGGGGAAAACATCATATTTTTATTTATATGTATAATTTAAAAATATAAATGAGTTAATTTTATCATAATAATTTATCATTAATTTTATTTTATGAATACATTACTTTAAATTCTTTTGAAATTCCAACGCGTTGATTATTTAGTTAATAATTAAATAAAATAGATGATACTAAAATATTAAAAATGAAGAAAATTGAATGATTTATTATGTTAACTTATTTATGTTGATTAATATGTTATATAAAATATCTGTTAACTTAATATATTTTAATTCCATCGTGGCCATGATATCTTTAAATTTTAATTAATTAAGTAGTGTCCAAATTTACATTAATGTTATACTACAGTAAATGATATTTTATTTAAAGATTTTAAAATTACTAAAAATCTATATTCTTATAAATTATTTTTAAATATATATAAATATCTAATATATTCTAATAATAGAAAAATTTATGTATTATTATGGATATATTTACCCCTAAATAGTAAAAACATTGTTAGCACAGTTCAGGTCAATGTAGTGTTAATTTACAACACACAAGGGATTTTTATTTTTTAAATTAGGTATAATATTTATAATTATTAGGTTATTTATTTCATAATAAATACTATTTCAATTTATTATTAAGGGTTAAATTACTTGGGTTAGAAAACTAGTTACTTTAATAAAAACCAAAATGGTAAAATTTGGGAAACTTTGATGTTAAGGATAAAAATTATAAAATTGCAATTATTTGTGTTTTTTGGATGTTTTTATATATCATAATAATACATTAATCTATTTCTAATCATTTTAGACGCTCATTAGGTAAGGGATACCTCTAAACAGTGTTCATCTTTTGGTTTTTATAATATTTACACTCCTCATACAATATAAAAAGAAATTCACACTTCCTATTCCACATAAATCTCAAGCCACATTTTCTCATATCGCCCCTTCCAAAATAATCTCCAAATATCCCTCTTATAATCATATGAGCCTCACTTTTGGAATAAGGAAACCCATGTAAGGATTTTTTTTATAATCCAAAAGGAGTAACCTAAAAAGAGGTAATATTCTCCTACGATAAATTTTTTTTCATTTACTTCTCAACCCATTAAATTATTTTTGTATAATGTATATATTTTTTTTAAAATCAAGAAGACGGCTTAGTATTATTAAAATAAAAAGCTAAAAGATTCTTACATAGGGAAATTTATATTTATTATGTTAAAAAATGTTCATCATCTCACCTTGTATGTTGAAGTAATGAATACAGGTCCTTTCCAAGTCTCCTTTATTAGCAAGAGAATCATAAAGTTGATTTGCCTCCTAGTAGGTGTGTGTGATAATATAGCTCATAGAGGCTAGGGTAGTAAGGTATCTATTCCATTTGGTAGTAAGCTTCCAGGCGAGATGTATTTGACCCCGCTACACCGCTTGAACAATTATAGTTGAGTCACTTTCAAACCAAACATGATTCCAACCTCTTTTCCGAGCAAACTCAACGGCTTTAATTAGTCCCTGCATTTCTGCTTCAAGTGTTGTATCATGACCACATGAGCTGTGTTCCCCCTCCATAAAATCACCATTGTGTTCTATGAAAGTAATACCATATCTAGTAGGTCTGGGGTTTCCCCTTGAGGCTCCGTCTGTGTTGTATTTTATCCATCCTACAAACGGAGACAAACAGAATACTTAAATGTTTTTAAGAGGATTAGGGAAATTACCTTGAAGGTAGAGCTCCCTAAGGATTGCATGATCCCTGGATGAGTTATGATAGCAATTATCATGTAGGTAATTGGTCTGTTGAGCTACAAAAAATATGGATGAAAGGGCGTTTTGTGATAGATAATAGGTTCACCATGTTTCCATTTATTTCTTCTATTCATGAAAATATAGAAGACCTCTGCACATGCAGCCATAAAATGGATACGGACCTGCTTTGATAGCTGAACAGCAAGCTGGTCAAGCAGAAATTGAGAGAGAGAGTGCTGGTTTGCAGGTAGTGTAGATCAAAGATATCAAACACCGGATTCCACAGGGCTGAAGATGTATTACAGGAGAGTAAGATATGGTTGACAGCCTCTCGGTGTTGCTGGCAAAGAGCGCACCTGGAGGATAAAGAAATTCCCACCTTCTGCAAGTTCACATCAACTAGGAGTTTGTTGAGTTGAAGACGCCAGAGCAGAGTAAACCGAGATAGTATCAGCCATTTTTTTGTTGAAGGCCTCCATCTCTGTACTCCCACCATGGATATGGTGATTATAGTATCCCTTCGATTCAAGAATTAAATCATAGCTAGGCTCCCACAAGAGGAGATCATGATTGTCTAGGAAATCATAACTATCAATAATTTGAGCAATGTAAAAAGGAAGGTCATTATGATTATCAATCTGGCTCTTAATGAAGGAATAATATTCCCTATTCTGGTCATAAGTTCTTACTCTATCAATAAGTGGAGCCCCAGTCTAGTTATGCTTCCAAAATTTGAGGGAGGAATGAGCACTAACCATCTAGTGAGAGTGGAAACTGATATTCTGGTAGATTTTTTTCAGACCAGGCCAGATAGAAGATAGATGATAGGACATATTCCCTACAATGAGTCTTTTAAAGAGTTTGGATTTTAGGAAGTCTATAGACTGTTCCTTATTATTAATAAGCCTCCAAATGAATTGTGCCAGCAAGGATTGGTTAAATATCTCAAGGTTCTTGACTCCAAGCCCTCCTTTAGCATGAGGCATACAACATATTTTCCAAGAGGCAATAGTAGATTTCCATTCAAGGATACAGCCTCTCCACACAAATTTTCTCATGATGGAATTTAGAGACTTAATCATTGGTGTCATCTAGTAATACACCATAAAATAATAAATGAGTTTCGATATAGCCACATGTTTGACAAGGCAAAGCATTCCTGCCATTGAAAGTGTCTTTCCCTTCTAGGTGGAGAGGGTTCGTTTGACTTGGATAACAACTTCAACAAAATGAGAAGAATGAGGTCTACCAAAAAACATAGGGACTCCATGATAGTTGAAGGGTAGAGTCCCTTACTAATTTTCCAGGTCACTCATCATGCTAGATTTTCTTGTGGAAGTAATATTTTTTCTAAAGTAAATAAAAGATTTTCTCCAGTTTACCTCCTGTCCTGAAACATGTTCCTAATGAAGAATGGACTTCTTGAGATTTTGAATATTTTTTTTGTCACCCTGAGTGAAAATAATGATGTCATCAGCAATGAGAAGATGATAAGGTGCAGAAATACCTCTAGAAACTCTGATAGTTTTGAGTTCACCCATGCATGTCATGTGCAGAAGGATTCTGCTAAGGTAGTCTTCGGTGATCACAAAAATAATGGAAGAGAGTGGATCACCTTTCCTAACACCTATAGAACACCTAAAGTAACCCTCCGGGGATCCATTAATGAGAATGGAGATGTGGGAGAAGCTGATAAGATTTTTGACCCATTTTATAAACTTCATATGAAATCCAAACTCATGGATAATACGACCAATGAATTTCCAGTCAATTGTATCAAAGGATTTTCTGATTTCTAATTTAAGAGCAATATTTCTGCACCTTGTAGATTTCTGGAGTAGGTTCACACACTCAGAGGAAGTGAGAAGTCAATCTTGAATTTTTTTCCCTTTGACATACCCAAATTGATTCCAATAAATGATATTTCCTGAAATGTGAGCAAGATGAGTGGAAAGAATTTTAGGAGGATTTTATAAATTATGTGGACAAGGGAAACTGGTCTGAATTGAGCAATATCACTAGCATTCACCCCCTTAGGGATAAGGGCAATAAATTGGGAAATAAATCATTGAGAGAGAGAAACATTAGTGAATAAGTGATTAACCAGTCTGCTAACATCAAAGCTGATGATATCCCAATGAAACATAAAAATGTTATTTGTGAAGGCAACTAGACTAGGGGAACTTCCCCTATTGAGACCAAAAACATCATCTCTAATCTCAGTGTCCAGTGGGACATAAGTAAGAGACAGATTATCAACTTCGGTGACTATCGAGGGAATAATGCCATCCATAATGCCCTCATTTCTCCCAGGACCATTGAAAAGGTTCATGTAATAGAGAACAATATGATTTGAGAGACTCTGTCTGTCATCCAAAATAGTATCACCATCTTTCAACATAGATAAGGGTCGATTGGAATTTCTAACTCTTTGAAGGGAATTTAATAATTTGGTGTTGTGGTCTCCCTCTAAAAGCCATTTAACTTGAAAGAGTTCCTTTTGAATGTTATCCTTCATCTTGATGAGGGAGTTCAGTTCAGATGACACATTAGTATTATGGGTGAGATCCCCAGAAAATTTGCCTTTAGTGATATCTTCCTGGATTTCATGAAGGTATCTCCCGAGAGGGTTAGTTTCCTGATCAAGAAAACTAAATTTCTGCTTACTCCATTGTTTCATCCTAACTTTAAGGACCTTTAGCTTGAACATATAGGCAAGAGGACTGTTATTATAATCTATCATGGTCCAAGTATCCTTCATTATATGAGAGCATTTTGTAATAGTATTCCATGCATTATTAAATTGAAATGAAATGGGCTAACTATCTCTTTCTTCAACAAAGGTTATGAGAATTGGGTGATGGATAGAATTATGCTTCGCAAGAGTGATACATGAGATGGTTTTCCAACAACTAAGAAGAGATTCATTTCTAAAAGCATGATCAATTATGATTACTCTCATGCCACTTAGATTCCTCCTATACCAGGTGTATTTGGCACCAATAAGCATGAATTCGATCATGTTTGACTCGTCAACATAGGCTCTGAATTCCCACATCAAAATAAGACTTGAAGCATTTCGTAGCTTCTCATCTGCATTGAGGATGGAATTGAAGTCACCCATGAGAACCCAGTGTTCCCAGCCTCAAGACCGCATTAAGGTCTTCTTGAGTTTGTAATAGAATTTGGATTAAGCCCTTACCGATTGGGATAAAATGCCATGCGGAGAAATTCCAGCAGTGAGAGATGCAATCCTTGAGGTTAGAATAAGCCCAATGCTTCTCCCCTCGCTCATAGGAGATTCGACCGACCACCAAAAACCTACAGTAGCTCATCTCTGTGTGTATATATATTATATATAAGTTTTATTTATGCATCATGTATGTTTTATATAACACATACTTTTATGATTTCTATTTTTTGGGAGTATGATAACTTCATTTTTGGATGTGAGGACTACCACCTCATCAAAGTGATGTGATTTGTTCGCACAAAACATTGGATGTGTTATATAGTGATTTAAAATAGATACATGAGATATATGAAAAATTATTATACTATAATGATAATATATATAAATATCTGTTACTATTTAAATAATACAATGAAATACAAGTAGTGTTTATGCTTTCATATAGCCTACCATCACGAGGAATGATGCGTTTCAATTATAATCTAAAAAGTTAATGGATTACAATAAATACATATATAATGAATTTATATGATATTTACATCATGGTTTAAATTTAAGAGATGATGAAGTCATGATCTAATTAATAGGATCCAAAATTACAATTCAAAACAACTCTAAAAACATGGAAATGAACCCCTAAAAATAGTGATAATAATTATAGATAATTAACAAATGGGTAATGAGATGTTATAAGAAGAACATATATGATAAAATAAATATTAATATTGTTTTCTTATAAGTTAGTAACCTGCCTAAAATTATTATAATTTTGGTTAAAGGATTTTCACCCAAAAGGAAAGGCAATGTAAAAAACTTTCATCTCACTTTTTATAAATGTGATATAATTTCCATATTTACAACTTACTTATTTGTTATAGAGTATCTACTTCCAATTCTATTATATTTTATCATGAATTATTTTATATTCAAGGTATTTAAATGTTTTATTAGATTTTCATTAAATTTTTTGTTTTTGTTTAAGATTTTATCATAGTTGTAAGGGTACTTCTAATCACACTTTTATTTATGTGAGACTTATTCCACGTTCTCCACTTGTTTATTTTGTATGGTGTATATACGACCTTATAAAATTTTATATCATGAATAAAATTCTTCTAATGTTACTCTTAGTTTTATTTAATTGTATTCCTTCATTGTTCGTATGATTCAAGTGTTTCAATGTGGTATGGGATACATTGGAATGTTTAAAGATTATTTTCCTAAATAATTTTTTTTGTATATATTTTAATGATATTTAAATCCATTTATAAAACAACCCTTACTATTAATCAAATGGTTATATTTCTTATTTATACCATCCTTATTTTTCTTTTTACATTTTATCATTACATTTTGTAATAACCCGAGATTTTATAAGATATATTCTTTTTAATTTCTTTCATATCTTCTGTTGTACGATACACCAAGATTATCTTTCTCTATACGCATCACTGTATTAGCTTGCAGTATACGCAACACTAATCCTGGATCGTGTTACACACAATTTCATGTTTGTTTGATAGTAGTTATTCTACGAAACATTGAGTATATATATATATATTCAGTGTATTTTGTTATACGCAGCAACAAAGGAGTCGTGCACTACATGCAACCCTGACCTGGTTTGCATTACACGCAATCGCGACCTTCCTCGATAGCGTGTGTTGTACGCAATACCGAGTTTTACTAAACAACGATATATTATTATAATATTATTATGAACTAGCCGTTATGAATAGTATTAACTAAATTTTGAATTTTATAACATTATTATTCATCTTACACATTTTCTAGAACATGGTATAAGAACAAAATAAATCTTTCGGGTAAAATAAGTATTTTTCAAAAAATGTAGTTTTGCCGCCTTTTGATGGCGCACCCACATTAAATCTAGTTTTGACATGTTTATAAGTTCAATTTTACAAAATAAAATTATTCTTTTGAATCAGGATATAAAATTTTACATTGTATAAAATTTTCATATTATTCTGATAACTTTCATATTTTAATGAATAGTAAAAACACGCTATATTTTAATTAAAAACAACTTTTTCATCGTAATAACTTATGTGGTTAAATTATAATGTTGAATGGTTTTAAAGTATAAATAGAATATATTTTTACCATTTAATATAATTTATGTCATTAGCATTGAGTTTACATTGAATTCGTAGGTTAAATCAATTCAATCTTTTGCAATGTTTTAAACAAAAACCCATTTTCATTCGACAACAGGATTTATTTTAATTTAATTTCTGCAACTTCCATGTATTGAATTTGAAAAAAAATGGATTACATATTTAGAATCAGTGGGTCCAAATTATGTTAATAGGATATTTTTTATTTTTGGGAATTACGAAAAGTAACTACGGTAAATTTTATTTACCATAGTTAAAGGTAAATCTGTTAATTAAGGGTAAATATAATATTATAAAATTACCCTAACACATGACAAAATTCTATTGGATGGCCAAATGTAGACCAATATAAACTAAAGGTCATATTAGATTCATTTTATGGACTCTTGACCATGAAAATAATTTAATTATTATTAAAACCAAAGAAAGTGACAACATGTCACTCTCTTAAATATTATAAGTATAATAATTTTAATTGTGTGATAAACATCATAAAACATCGAACCTGAATAGTCCCCAGAAATCTAATAAAATTATCTACATCATGATAATTTATTTAGAATTTTTAGGGATTGAATAATTGTCATTAATGGTAATACATTAATGATACAGAAATTATTTATTAAGTGAAAAATCAGTAAAATAGTTTTTATTGAAATAATAATACCCATTAAAAGACCCAAAAACCTGACCAAAGCTTATTTTTAGTGAATATATACACCTTAAGCATCCAATGACCTAATAAATAACCATTTGGAGTCTTATAAAACTGATTATGGCACTTATATTATTTTATTTTAAATGATGCCAAAGTTGTCACCTTCATAATTTAATAAATATAACAATTTACATATTGTGATTTTAAGATGATAAATTCTAGTAAAATTACTATTGTGAAATTTAATAGATTTATATTCATCGTAGGATTTCATTTTGAATTTTTATGCAACATATAAGTATATTAAATAATTATACAAAAATGGTGTAGTAATTATTTTATTAAGAGATAAACCAAATAAATGGTTTTAAAAATAATAAAATAAATATTATATGAACTATTTAATGTTCTCCACTAATTTTCTAGATACATATGACCTTTTATTTATCTATTAAAGATTTTATTTCGAACATATATTCTGTATATATTTTATTAAATTCAAATAAATGAATAGTGACAAAATTGACACTATTGTTATTTTATAAAAATAACATATTATAAAATTGTTTAAAAATCACAAAAATATATAGAAATTATAAATTTAAATTTATATGGTATAAAATGTTATAAAGTATCAAATTATGGACAATTCACAACAAATAAGTAATTATTTGTTGTAATTTAAAATTTATAATATTATTACCACAAATAAAATTAAATTGATTAAGTAAGGATAAATCAAGTTGATAATGTTTAAAATAATTTTCTAAGATGTCTAAATTTTATTGGATGATGATATTACTACCCTATCTAATCTAATATTTGAATATGAGTCATTTTTGGTGGTTTTTAAGTGGGGTTATATTTATTATAAATTAATATTTTTAAGATTTCCAAAGGTGCCCCTCCTCTCCCTTATAAAAGGGCACCTCCTCCCTCCCTTCCTCACACCAATTTGAGCCTTCAATCTCGGCCAAAACCTGCCCAATTATCTTCTACACTTCCCTAGAAACATCCTAGAGGTCCTGGTATTCTTCAAAGACCAATTTTAGTGCCCTAAGAGGAGGTCTCAAAGAGGCGCTTCAAAGAAGAGGTAATGTCCGTTACCGATTCGTTCAACTTTATTTCTTCTTCTACTTCTACTTCTTTAGTTATTTCATTATGAAGTAATAGCATCAGTATCACTCATATACTGATATGTTATTATAAGTATGAAACAACCCTATTTCACCATTTATCCATCCTATGGAAAACGAAATCACCGCGCGTGCGTACGTACGGAATACCGTCTCCACGCCGTGGTGTAATCTGTTTTTCCAACACCACCTTACTTGGATGGGTATAATGGTGTAAAGAATAACTATAAATAGATATTATAAAATCACACTGATTATGATATATTGTATCATCCTATCCAATTCAATTTAATAATTATGGGAATGATATCATCGCTCGTGCGTACGTACGGACTACCGTCTCCAGGACGCGACGAGATTCATTCTCCATGATAACCATTTAAGAATGATTATAAAGTATAGATAAGAAATAATAATGAAATATATGAAAATATAAAGATACTGGATTTATGTATATATATATGTATTTCATTTACTTAATTCCATTCAATTCAATAAGGAAACGAAAACAGCGTTCACGCGTACGTACGGCCTACCGTCTCCATGAATGGTGTATTTCTTTCCATTTATCGATCTATTATATATATGTATATTCTGAATATATATTATATATAAATAATGTTTTACACTCTCTATGTATGTAACCATGATCTAAGTAATCATATGAATAATTACAAGTTAAAACACGAACGACAAATGAAACAATTTTACCCAAAACGCTACTTTAACATTAATTTACAAAAGAATGGGTAATATAAAGTCATAAGTGAACCATATATGATATCATAACAATTAATATAATTCTGTAATAAGTCAATGAAATTATTTAAATCATTATACAGGATTTTTGGATCCATACGAAGCATATCGGACCTAAGGTAAGGGATAATTATTCCAATCTCATTCTTATCCGAGATTGTTTACTCGTAAGTATTTACTGGGGGTTATGTTTATTATCCATGTCCATATGCTCTCAAAATGTTTTCATAAAATGTTTACTTTCCTTCCATGTATTTTTAAGACATTTTAACACTTTTCTTATGTTTACCACATCGTATGGAAGGAATCTTTCTTTTTTTTACCATACAAGGTACTTTTTTATTTTTCTGGAAAAAGTACGAGAAGAGTTTTTTTTAACTTATACGGAATGAATAGATTTTTATTGTTTTATAAAGCCTTATTTTCATGAAGATTCCTCCAAAATATTTCATGAATATTTTCAACAAAATCATTTTCTTTTAAAATTGCATGATGTTTTGTGGAAAGAAATTGATTTTGAGGAAGAAAGGATATTTTCCTCAAGAATTCATTTCAAGTGTTATATCAAAACCATTTTCTATCTAAGATGACATTATTTCATATGTGCATGTTTCAAGTATAATTTATCTATGATTTACATGGTTTCAATTTTCTTATGATGAAATATCCATTTGTTTTATATGGATTATGTGATGATGGGATGATGTTTATGAAACCCATTTTATTCTTTGGGTTATGATGAATGTTTTAAGTTTATTTTGTGGAACAAGTAAGAATGATTTCACTATGAGATGGGTGGGACCTATATCTCCCTCCAATGCATTGGGTAAACATTTATATCTCATGAGATAGACATGGCTGGAATGGCAAGTTAAACCGGTTCAGTAATACAGGGCTGGAACGAGGAGTGAACTCGATTCAGAAAGGGACTTTGTCCACTAATATGGTCTTGGAAGCAATGCCTTGGCTAATTTGGAAATCATTACAAGTGCTTAATGGATGCCACAATTACATGCTTTATTACTATGCTATTTTATCATGATTGATGATCCATTATTATCTATGCCTTACGTACTACCATGTTTTTTGTCATTGCTCAAGATTTTGATGTTTAAATATTGTGTTCATGTTTTTAAGTTCAAATTTATATGGTTTGTTTTATTTTCTCCATGCATACCCTTACTGAGAATTTGAGCTCACCCTTTTTATGTTTTCTTTTCCCCTAGGATTAAAAGAAAGGTTTCAGGTAAGGAAACAAAAAGGGGAGGATCGTTATGGGAGATGTTGAAGATCTTTCAACATGATTAGAAGTTTATATTCCAAGTTTCCAAAGACACTAAACTATTACGGTCCTTGTGTGTATTTTTTGTTATGTATTAGATATTCAGAAAAAGTAATGTAATGTCCATGAACGTCAAGCTTCGGGTCTCTACAGTTGGTATCAGAGTAAAGGTTTAGTCAACCTTTGGAAATGAGGATCCGAAAACGTTAGTGAGATCCCTAGAGATATTTCTAAGGTATGTATAGGGATGTCCCTAAGGATAAGTATATGTATAGGATATAGTCCTAGAACTACGGTAACGATCATAGAATTTAACCTAAGATGTTAGATATTGAGGGTACTCCCCCTTTACTATGTTGTTTTCCCTAGCATGATTTTTACCTCTTACAGAATTCTTTTTATGTTTTAGTAAATAGAGGGAACAAGAAGGAATTCGGTTAACATTGAATCCAATGGAAAATTTGGTGACTATGAGAAACGAAATTGCGTAATGCCTAGAGAGAAAGATATTGTGATTATTCTGAATCAGTCATCACGATATATGATTAACAAGGTGAAATTTAGTGGTATTACTAAGTCATCAAATAAGAGGAAGATGGAATTTTATGCATTTTTGCATAGTGAGGAGCATAGAGAAGGGAAGATTGAGATTTCTAAAGAAGGGAAAAAGAACCTTGAGGAATACCTCAAATGGAGGGATAGATGTTTTCTATGTGGAGAAAAGGGTCATAGAGTGACATACTGTAATGGAGTTCAATATCTTATTTGTAGAGAACATGGGAATTACCCAACTCAATGCCCAGACCTAAAAAGTTACTTTCAAATCAAGGAAGAACTTATTCCAGGAAAATCATTGAAGAGGATGGATTGAAGTGTTTATGTATTGGTATTCATGAACAATGTTTTTGAGGTACTTTTATGGTGTATTAGAATATTTTTGTATCAGTCTATTGTGGTTTTCAATAATTTTATGGTACTGATAACCAAGAAAAGTGATTCAAATATTTTTGAAAGCAGATGATATGCGCATAATGAAGGGATAAGAAGATAATGAGATTTTTTATTGTATTCATGAGCTCATGATTGATATATGGACTAAGTGATATCATGGTTTGAGTATATAGAATTTTGGGGTTTTGGTATGTGGAAAGATTTAACTTTTGACAACACTCATGTTTTCACTAAGATTCAATGGGTATTCATTTTTCAAGAGAATACATGATTAAGGCCTTCGAACGTTTGGAATGTGACCAACAAGACATATCTTATGATATATGGGGATCAACGATGGTATTAACATGCTTGTTATATGAAATCTCTGGTAATTGTTTTCACTATAATATGAGATTGGACAGCAGTATTTTGGATATACCTAAAGATAGGAATGGATTATGTTGGACATAAGTCAGTATTGTTTAAAGATAGAAGTTTTTTTCTATATTATTTATGGGATGTTATAGTAATATAGTTTTAGAAAAAGGACAACCTGCAGGATGGGCGACAGCCCATCGCGTCAGACAAGGCTGGGGGAATCGAACCCACAACCGAAGTGCAACTGGACTTTATTGCCTACCACTGGCCTACAGGAAGTCCCTATTTAGTAGAAACTAGTTTTATTATATTAAGCAGTATGATATATGATGTATAAGTCCATTTTAGGAACCATATATGATTAATATTACTATAGATGGTGTTAGGACCAATAGGGGCCTATATACCCTGAGAGGGGGGGTGAATCAGGGTATGGATATTCTTTTTCAAAGTTCTTCCTGCCCCGCTGGATCTTGACCTCTTTGTTACAAGGGTCACTTTGTTTGCACTTGTGTGTATGTTATGATCACTTACTTTCTCCTTTATCTGATGATGATGCTTTAAATGCAATGCAGGAAAATTAGCAGGTAGACGCAGGGATTTTAATTGGTTCACCGCAAAGGGCTACGTCCAAGGAGCATAGGCCGACAAGTTGCCGGTCGTATCAATTCCACTAGATTTCACTAGCTGTGGATTACAATGTTCGAGCTAGATCACTTCTATGCCCAGGCTCACTGCCTATACAATGTTTAGGGTCAGCTCACTGCTTTCCCAAGGGTCACTCCCTGTTTCTCTCTCTCTGGCTCACTTCCGGTGGAGAGGATCACCTTCTTCCTCTTCCTAAGCTCACTGCTCTTGGAAGGGATTCACTTACAGTTTATAGACCTGTAGGTCTCTTCATTTCCATTAAGGAATGCATATTTCTCTGTATGTAGATGCTCTATTGAAGTTCAACTTTCATCTGTAGATGAATACCTCTTTGCCTCTAAACACTGGGCAAACTACCTTTGGAAAGACCTCCGCAAAGCACTCAACTTCGCTAGGCTCCCAATTTCGCGAAGCTCAACAAACCTTCGCGAAGCTCCTTCCTTTTCGCAAAGCTCTCTCGCTAAGCTCTCTCGGAAAGAACTCCCGCGAAGCTCAACTCGTTGCAAATCAACTTCTCTTGCGAAGCTCACTGAGCCAACGCGGAGCACACAACTTTCTCGGAGCTACAATAGTCGTCGCGAAGCTCCTCTTTTGCGAAGCACACTGCCTTCGCGCACCACCTCCGCGAACCGAGAGTAATGGATTTTCTCTGAAAATTCTCTCTACTTCGCTCGAAGGGGTCGGCCTCTATATATAGGCGATTCCACCAACCATCGTCTCTTCCAGGCGAAGTCAACGCCACGTCATCTCAAATCGCGAAGCTCCAAAGATTCCGCCGGAATTCTGTCCAAATCGCGAAGCACCACATAAATTTGACGTTCGCGAAGATTGACGTAGTCGCGAAGAATCACCATCAACATACCTTCGCGACTTCGCCGCGAAGCTCCCTCGTGAAGCCCAACATTCCTTCGCACCTTCTCTGCGAATCTCCCTCACAAAGCCCTTCACCGCCGCGATGCGCTTCAGCCTCTGCCATTCGCGAAGCTTGACGTAATCACGAAGAATCACCAACTCCATTCTTCTAGTCTTCGCGATTTCCAAACCATGCATCCCATCTTTGCGAAATTCATGCCTTTTCCATATTAAATTATGCTCTTCATGGAAATCCACTTTTCGCGATGCTCACCAAACTCCAAATTTTGGACCCCAAAAATTTGGCAAACACTGGGAAACGGCGGCACCTTGTACTGCTCTTTTTTACCGCCTCCAGATCATCCATTCCTTTGTCATAGTTCTTTTTCAACATGGAATGTCAACAACTTCTCAGGAACTCGAGAATTCTCCATGGAAACCTGCTTTGTCAACAAACACAATCAACCCAAAAATACTACAATGTTACCTTGAGGGATTTTTTCCCAACAGATGGACTTATGTATATTTTGATAACTTTTCTAACCTTTTGTTTGAGACAGATGAAATGACCCATCATTTTATCACATGATCTGTTAACACATCACGAATGACAAATTCAACTTCATTTCTTTAAGAGATGAAGTGGAAATTGTCCAAAGAACGACCAACGGTGAGACTGTACCAAAATCACGAAAGTATTTCTTCTAATTCCAATTTCATCAACTTTAGGGAAATGATATTGAAAACCAAAAATGTTGTCCTAGTTATCTTATATCCAATGAATCAGATGGTACCATAGATCATCACAAATCTATGGCTTTTTGATTGTTGGCTTATTCAAATCCATGTTCTCTACCACTCTCTATCAGAACATGATGGTTAGATTTCTCTTCCATATCCATATTTTCACCTAAGTTATCCTATGTGGAAACCTAGTGATTAGTTTATTTGGGTAACTATTACGTTTCATACTTTAGTTTATAAAGATAAGTTTTGGTATTCCGTTTTACGATGTGGGTTTCAATTAAAGAAAATTTCAAGTAGAGAACCATTTATAACCCAGACGAATTTCGAGGGAGAAATTCATTTTAAGGGGGGTAGAATGTAAGAACCCAAGATTTTATAAGATATATTATTTTTAATTTCTTTCATATCTTCTGTTGTATGATACACCAAGATTATCTTGCACTATACGCAACACCGTATTAGCTTGCAGTATACGCAACTCTAATCCTGGATCGTATTACACACAATTTCATGTTTGTTTGATAGTAGTTATTCTACGAAACATTGAGTATATATATATATATATATATATCCGATGTATTTTGTTATACGCAGCAACAAAGGAGTTGTGCACTACACGCAATGCTGACTTGGCTTACATTACACGCAATCGCGACCTTCCTCGATAGTGTGTGTTGTACGCAATACCGAGTTTTACTAAACAATGATATATTGTTATAATATTATTATGAACTAGCCGTTATGAATATTATTAACTAAATTTTTTATTTTATAACATTATTATTCATCTTACACATTTTCGAGATCATGGTATAAGAACAAAATAAAATTTTTCGGGTAAAATAAGTATTTTTCCAAAAATGCAGTTTTGCCGCCTTTTGATGGCACACCCACATTAAATCTAGTTTTTGACATGTTTATAAGTTCAATTTTACAAAATAAAATTATTCTTTGGAATCAGGATATAAATATTTTACTTTGGATAAATTTTTCATATTATTCTGATAACTTTCATATTTTAATGAATAGTAAAAACACGCTATATTTTAATTAAAAACAACTTTTTTCATTGTAATAACTTATGTGGTTAAATTATAATATTGAATGGTTTTAAAGTATAAATAGAATATATTTTTACCATTTAATATAATTTATCTCATTAGCATTGAATTTACATTGAATTCATAGGTTAAATCAATTCAATCTTTTGCAATGTTTTAAACAAAAACCCGTTTTCATTCGACAACGAGATTAATTTTAATTTAATTTCTGAAACTTCTGTGTATTGAATTTGAAAAAATGGATTCCATATTTGGAATCAGTGGGTCCAAATTATGTTAATAGGCTATTTTTTATTTTTGGGAATTATGAATAGTAACTACGGTAAATGTTATTTACCATAGTTAAAGGTAAATCAGGTAATTAAGGGTAAATATAATATTATAAAATTACCCTAAAACATGAAAAAATTATATTGGATGGCTAAAAGTAGACCCATATCACCTAAGGGTTGGATTAGATTCATTTTATGGACTTTTGACCATGAAAATACTTTAATTATTATTAAAACCAAAGAAAGTGACAATATGTTACTCTCTCAAATCTTATAACTATAATAATTTTAATTTAGTGATAAAGATCATAAAACTTAAATCCTGAATAGTCTCCAAGAAACTAATAAAATTATATACATCATGATAATTTATTTTGAATTTTTATGGATTAAATAATTTTCATTAATGGTGATACATTAATGATGCAGAAATTATTTATTATGTGAAAAATCAGTAATATAGTTTTTATTGAAATAATAATCCCCATTAAATGGCCCACAAGATTGACACAAACTTATTTTTAGTATATATCTACACCTTAATCATCCAATTACCTAATAAATAACCATTTGGAGTCTTATAAAAGTGATTATGACACTTATATTATTTTATTTTAAATGATGCCAAAGTTGTCACCTTCATAATTTAATAAATATAAAAATTTAACTATTGTGATTTTTAGATGATACATATGAGTAGAAGTACTATTGTGAAAGTTAATAGATTTATCTTCATCATAGGATTTTAGTTTTAATTTTTATTCAACAAATAAGTATATTAAAAAATTATACAAAAATGTTGTAGTAATTATTTTATTAAGAGATAAACAAAATAAATGGTTTTAAAAATAATAAAATAAATATTATATGAACTATATAATGTTATAGAATACTTTTCTAGATATATATGACCTTTTATTAATATATTAAATCTTTTATATTGAACATATATTCTATATATAATTTATTTAAATTCAAATAAATGAATAGTTTCAAAATTTACACTATTGTTATTTTATAAAAATAACATATTATAAAATTGTTTAAAAATAACAAAAATGTATAAAAATTTCAAATTTATATTTATATGGTCTAAAAGTTTATAAATTATCCAATTATGGACAATTCACAACAAATAAGTAATTATTTTTTATAAGTTAAAATTTAGAATGTTATTACCACAAATAAAATTAAATTGATTAAGTAAGGATAAATCAAGTTGATAATGTTTAAAATAATATCCTAACATGTATAAATTTTATTGTTTGATGATATTACAACCATATATCATCTAATATTTGAATATGAGTCATTTTTTTAGGTTTTTAAGTGGGTTTATAGTTATTATAAATTAATATTTTTAATATTTCCAAAGGTGACCCTCCCCTCCCTTATAAAAGGGAACCTCCTCCCTCCCTTACTCACACCAATTTGAACCTTCAATCTTTGTCAACCCATGAAAATATATCTTCTCCACTTCCCTATAAACATCCTAGAGGTCCTGTTCTTCTTCAAAGACTAATTTTAGTTCCCTAATAGGAGGTCTCAAAGAGGCGCTTCAAAAAAGAGGTAATGTCCGTTTCTGATTCTTTCAACTTTATTTCTTCATCTACTTATTCTTATTTAGTTGTTTCATTATGATGTAATAACATCAGTATCACTCATATACTGATATGTTATTATAAGTATGAAACAACCCTATTTCTCCATCTATCCATCCTACGGAAAACGAAATCACCGCGCGTGCGTACGTACGGAATATCGTCTCCACGCCGTGGTGTAATCTGTTTTTCCAACTCCACCTTACTTGGATGGGTATAATGGTGTAAAGAATAACTATATATAGTTATTATAACATAATACTAATTATGATATATTTTATCATCCTATCCAATTCAATTCAATAATTATGGGAATGATATCATCGCTCGTGCGTACGTACGGACTACCGTCTCCACGACGCAATGAGATTCATTCTCCATGTTAACCATTTAAGAATGATTATAAAGTATATATAAGCAATAATAATGAAATATATGACATTATAAAGCTACTGGATTTATGTATATATATATGTATGTCATCTACTTAATTCCATTCAATTCAATAAGGAAACAAAAATAGCGTTCATGCGTACGTACGGCCTACCGTCTCCATGAACGGTGTATTTCTTTCCATTTATCGATCTATTATATATATGTATATTATGAATATATATTATATATAAATAATTTTTTACATTATGGATGTAAGTAACCATGATCTAAGTAATCATATGAATAATTACAAGTTAAAACACGAACGACAAATGAAACGATTTTACCCAAAACACTACTTTAACATTAATTTACAAAAGAATGGTTAATATAAAGTTATAAGTGAACCATATATGATATCATAACAATGAATATGATTCTGTAATAAGTCAATGAAATTATTTAAATCATTATACAGGAGGTTTGGATCCATACGAAGCATATTGGACCTAGGGTAAGAGATAATTATTCCAATCTCATTCTTATCATAGATTGTTTACTCGTAAGTATTTACTGGGGGTTATTTTTATTATCCATGTCTATATGCTCTCAAAATGTTTTCATAAAATGTTTACATTTCTTCCATTTATGTTTAAGACATTTTTACCATTTTCTTACTTTTACCACATCGTATGTAAGGAATCATTTTTTTGTTTACTATACGAGGTACTTTTTGACTTTTCCGGCAAAAGTACGAGAAAAATGTTTTTTTAACTTATACGGCACGAACAGAATTTTACAGTTTTATAAAGACTTATTTTCATGAAGCTTCCTCCAAAATATTTCATGACTATTTTCAACAAAATCATTTTCTTTTAAAATTGCATGATGTTTTGTGAAAAGAAATTGATTTTGAAGAAGAAAGGATATTTTCCTCAAGATTTCATTTCAAGTGTTTTATCAAAACCATTTTCTATCTAAGATGAAATTATTTCATATGTGTATGTTTCAAGTATAATGTCTCTATGATTTACATGGTTTCAATTTTCTTATTATGAAATATCCATTTGTTTTATATGGATTATGTGATGATGGGATGATGTTTATGAAACCCATTTTATTCTTTGGGTTATGATGAATGTTTTAAGTTTATTTTGTGGAAAAAGTAAGAATGATTTCACTATGAGATGAGTGGGACCTATATATCCCTCCAATTCATTGGGTAAATATTTATATCTCATGAGATAGACATGGATGGAACGACAAGTTAAACTGGTTCAGTAATATAGGACTAGAACAAGGAGTGAACTCGATTCAGAAAGGGACTTTATCCACTAAGATGGTCTTGGTAGCAATGCCTTGGATAATATGGAAATCATTACATGTGCTTAATAGATTCCACAATTACATGCTTTATTCCTATGCTATTTTATCATGATTTATGATCCATTATGATCTATTCCTTATGTACTGCCATGGTTTATGTCATTGCTCGAGATTTTGATGTTTAAATATTGTGTTCATGTTTTTAAGTTCAAATGTATATGGTTTGTTTTATTTTATCCATGCTTACCCTTATTGAGCATTTGAGCTCACCCTTTTTATGTTTTCTTTTCCCCCAGGATTAAAAGAAAGGTTTTAGGTAAGGACACAAAAATGGGAGGATCGTTATGGGAGATGTTGAAGATCTTTCAACATGATTAGAAGTTTATATTCCAAGTTTCCAAAGACACTAAACTATTACGGTCCTTGTGTGTCTGTTTTTGATATGTGTTAGACATTCCGCAAAAGTAACGTAATGTCCATCAACGTCAAGCTTTGGTTCTCTTCACTTTTACCAAGGATAGTATTTGAATTCACTACATTGATTAAATTTTTTAATCCCCTTGAAATATTCAATTTCTAATGATCTTTGAACAGTAAATTTCCTCTAAACATAAATATCACTTATCATGGATATGATTATTTCCAAAAACATATAAAATTCTTACAAAAAATTCTTACTTTGATATTTATTCAATTGATTGTGGAAATATTGATAAATTCATATCTTTTATTGAATATGGATATTTGATAATGAAAATTGTTCATGAATTAAATCAATTACTTAATATATATGAATTTCTTTATATAGGTAGGAAATGGTTGGGACATGATTATTAATCATCCCATGATGCATCTATAGTCTTATTAGATGAATTAGTTGGCCAAATCAGTGTAGTTTTAACTACTATGAAAATAGATCTTCATGGTAAATATATCATCTTCTTGGGAAGCATGAAATTAAATAATTAATATTTTTATCTGTTGATAATTCAGTTGTTATTAATATTCATGGGATTTTTTTATTTTACATTATCAATGGATCCATTTAATTCTCTGTTTATTGATTAAATAGAATTTTTTTCATTTATCTACTATACCATATTTATTATTCCTTATCTAGATATTTGTATTCCATGTGTGATTACTTATTTACCATTACGTGGTGATTATTCTCATTGATTTATTATGTATTCTATTGTAATTACCCCTATTGATCAGTTGAGTTCACCCTTTTTTTCCTTTCTCTAGGATTTGAAGAATACATATTTGAATGAGATTTCATGGATGCAATTCATTTCATTTTTTATGTATCATTTTTTATTTTCTATTTCCTAAATTAATATGGGTATCATGTATGCAATAAAATTGTACAAAACTGATAAACGGATATGTCCTTTGGGATTTGATTCCTTGAAATCATGTCAATGTAATAATCTATTTCATTGACTCTGGGCTTTTAGGATCAGGGAATCATAGGTTCAATCCTCATAACCTTTCTAGATGTGATAGGTTTTCACCCTAACTATGGTGTTTCCTTTTTCTATAACTATAATTTTCCATAGAATTTATTGAACATTCTCAAAAAAAATAATCATTAAATCAATTTTTAACCACTACATTTTTCAATATTATATATTACCAACATTTAATAAATAATTTAACCCAACAAACCATAAATAAAAATAACTCAAAATTCAAGTTATCCATAAAGGTTATCAATTACATTAAATTAGTTTCCATATAATATTAAATAATTATTCGATAGATAACCTTTTCACTAAAAAATATGTTAAACCAAATAATTTTATTCCCATATATGTCCCCAAAAAAACTTAATCGTTTTAAACATCCACAACATAAAAATTCAAATGGGGTATATATTCCATTAAAATTGTGATCGACCTTAGACTTATCATCTAAATTTACATTAGTTTTTCCCCAACATCAACCGTATGTTAAGGGTTGTTAGTACCCCAATCATGTTTTTTCCAAAAATATGACATTATCACTAAATCACTGTTATAGGTTATCAATAACATTTAAATTATGTTTTTATATCCAAAATGACATACTAAGATAGAATAGTACATATATGCTTCATGATTGTAATGTAGAAAATATAATTCATCTAATACTTATACAAAATTATTGTCAAATGTGAAAACATAAATACTTCAATCGTACTCATCACTTTTCTTTTACTCTTCACTTCTTTATGCATGTATCTTTCCCATATAAAAAATTTTTCCATTCCCTTGAGAAATTTTCCAAGGATTCACTATCCAAAATTTTTACATGAATGAAATTATGCCTTCTTTTAACCATGGTCTCCACTACCCATTCTCTCAAAAAAGTCTATTCATTCTTCTTTGTTGAGTGTGAGAGTTGGTTGGGATAGATTTTTTTAATTAAATATGTTGATAAATGAATAGGCAGAATCAAAATATATTTCACTACTATAATCATAAAATTTAGATTCTCATAATCACAACATTTTACATCATATTCAATGTTAACATGGTTCCTTATTATCTTATATATTGACTTAAATAAAAATTAATAGTTTGAGAAAAAATAATCATTATGGGAAATCATGAAATACAATTAATAGTCTGTATAAGTCATGGGACCTAATTTTTTTCCTATGAAACTGTGGGATTGTAAGAACTTTTTTATATAGAACAGGTCAAAATCCTGACCCTGTTTGAATTTTCTACTTGTTTCAGAGGAAACTGGTGAAAATGGGCAGTTTTTGGAAATTTCCAAACTACACGTCGTGTTCTTTAAGTACACGTCGTTTATATTTTAAGCGAGTACTGGTCGTGTGCTCATCGATTACATGTCATGTGATGACCGTGTGGAAATTTCTTACTACACGGCATGTAGTTTTTGACATGTTGTGTACCCTTGACAATGCGGAGTCCATACAGGGCGTGTAGACCAGTTGGCTGGGTAGATTTGTTTAACCACGTACATGTCATATCCCTCCTGGACACACTGTGTACTCTGGATGTGTATGAGAGTAATACATGGCATGTGAGTAAGTCGGTGAGGAAGGGAAGAAAAATGAAGTACACACCATGTACCCCTCAATACACTTCGTGTACCCATGTCGGTAGGATCTGGAAAGTAAGTCAGTAGAATTCCAACCACCAAATGAATAGTTAAATGGTATACATGGCATGTATCCCAATGTAAACGCCATGTAGTTTCTTTTTTTCATTAAAACGTGCAGTAGCCTCGTATTGAGGTATAACACACCTTGTGTCTCCCAGTTTCGCGAACCAAGTTAGTTGGAGCTTCAACCACTTATCGATTCTTCATCAGAAGTCAGATTTGATCATGTTTAGATGCATTAGAACCCCCTCAGTAAGTCCATGATTCCTCTTGATCCGTTTTGTTTGATTTTGGGTCTAGAACGAGTTATAGGGGTTTGAGCGGTTTTGATTCTTTTGTTGATCTACCACGTTTTAAACTTAATTGTAGGTTGTTACCGGAGGAGTATCATCGTACGAGTCTCAGGTAGGTGGTGCATACCTATTTTAGTGTTTTCACGCTCATTGGGGTGAGGGGGCATTCGGTGCATTTTTGGGTATTTTGAGTGGGACCCAGCTTTATCTTTTATTTCTGATTACATTCTTTATGGACCTATGGTATGCCTTTGGGTATGCCTTGTTACCAGTTTTTCTTGATCGGGGCCGGGCGAGGGGTCATAGCTCATCGGGGCATTTTGGTCGGGGGGATGCCAAAATTGTTATATTTGATTTATATTTTTACAAACTGTTGATTTTAATTTATTAATCCTAATATAAATTGATAGAGGCAATCAAGACCTCAGTGCTGGTATGGGACAACACCTTGCATAGTGAAAATCAACTGTTTAGAATATTTTTCATGTTTATGTTTTTTGTTTAAATATGTTATATATACAATTGCTAAATTGAATATAATGTACCCTTTTGGGTGGTGTTGGGAATGACCTGGATATTCTTGAGTGATGTTGATCAAATGTTGGGATTTTCCCGGGTCACATTGGGTGTTTTTGACCACGGGATTGGGTGTCATGGACGTCGGCTTGAGGCAGTACGACTGTCAAGTTGGGCATGTCCTGGGTTACATGGATGGCGAGGCCATCAGACCTAAGCAGCATGGTCGTAGGGGCATGAGGTGTTAGATGTTTGGTGTCTTAGGTACTGTTTTGGTGATTACAAATCACCCGAAACATTGACTAGTGTGCACATAGAGATACTCCATGATGAGGTGGTTTTTACCACTCATGTCGGTAGAGGCCCCCGTTAGATGCGGTTTAGGTACTTTTGTTGGCGGTGTTTTCCGTAGAAATCCACGTGGGAGGTGAGGAGCCTTCACGGTAAAGCATTGAGGATATCGGGTTGGGTGTAGAGGCTCACCGTTATTTGAGGGCATATATCATTGTCCCTCCAGATAATTTATTTTAGGGCAGACATTGTTGTCCCTCTCGTTACTTGATTTTAGGGCAGACATCGCTGACCCTCCGGCTATTTGTTTAAGGGCAAGCATCACTGTCCCTCGGGTTATTTTATTTGAGGGTAGGCATCTCTATTCCTCCGGGTTACTTCCTGGGCCTACCTTCAGGACGTCTGTACTTGAGACATGAGGTGTCAGGAGGCACATGGTGCCGGATTACATGACTGAGATTCTAGCGTTGGCCGAAGAAGGTGATACTCCATGGTGGCTGCTATGCACCATTGGAGTTAGTGTTCATTTGTGCATTGTTCTGTTACTTCTTTTCTTATAAATTCATGAATACTTAAACACATGTATTAGGTATGCACCGTTGGGTGGTATCCTAATGAGATTTGTCTCACACCCTGCATGGTCCCTTCGGGACACATGTAGATTTTATGGATTTGCATGCAGGAAAAAGGTCATCTTCTGGAGCTAGGCTGCGTTAGTTGTTTCATGGAGACGGTATGAACCTTGAGGTCTTACCTAGACGGAGTTACTCTATTTTTTTTTGTTTTCTTGTATCAGCAAGCTTACCTATTGAAGTTATAGTTGGTTATCCATTGGCTCTTTTTTATATTCAGAAATTCATGACCAACTTTGGATGCATGTTTCATTGTTCAGTAGTAGTTAAATGTGATCATCTTGGTGTTGTATTTATTTCCACTGTTGTTTATATATTTATTTCTTCTTCTATTTATTGATATTGAATGTGCTTCTGCTCTGTGGGTCTGGTTTGAGTCTTCTGAGTCATTTATTTCACTGCATATCTACTTTTATACTTGGTCCAGTGCTATTTTTATTATCCTCTGAGAGGGTATAGCCTCCCCACTTTACCTATCTGACTCTCGCTACTAGTCAGAAGCCTTTGGTATTCAGGGAGGTCCACCTAAGGTAGTAGCACCCGACCCGTTTAGCACTGTTCAGGTGTCTATTTGGGTCCGGGTCATTACAAAGTGGTATCAAAGGAGTTCTTGATAGGGATTCAGTAGCATCGTTTTATTGGCTACTAATGAGATTGAGACTTCTCTTTTATTTATGCTTGTTTGCTATTTGGAATATGGTAGACTGAAGATAGGTTGTTATTGGAATTGGGTTTCTAGATTGTGCTTGGGTGCCTACAGCCCCAGGTACGAGGGAGGGACCAAGTTACCTTGGGTGGGAATTACTGTTTTCTTTTTACTCACATTACAGTTTATATGATTTCCACCTCGGTGGCTCACTTTGTGTGTGAGGTTATTGATTGCGATATGCGACCCATGACCTGGTGTGGAAATGGAGAATTAGACCTTCGCCCGATATGACAAGTCTTGTTTCCTTGGCTTTTGATAAACACTTTTTGAGGGTATTTCAATTTCATAACTTCATGTATGCCTTGTGAAGTGATAATACCATGTGAATAAAATCAATTTCTATGCTTGTGTTCTCTGAAATTTGAATTGGTGAAATTCCTGATAAAATTACTTATTCTTGAAATGTGTATGCAATGCTTTATATTTTTGTATAATTTCATGTGGTAGGATATTTGGGTCTGGATCTTGTACGAGCAGAGAAGTACTATTAGTTGAGGTGATTTTGATCACTAGGATTGGGTGACTTGGTTGTTGGTTTGAGGCAACGTTGGTTGTCTGGACGGGCATGGCCCATGGTACTTTTGATACTTGGCCCTAATATGGGCGGGTAAGGAGGCCATGAGGCCGAGACCCATGGCGGATGGGTTGCGATGGGGGAGAGTAAGGGTAGTAGTTATTCACTGGATTTTAATACTTTCTTTATCTATGTTGAATTTATATTGTTATATATATATTTATGGGTTGTCTGACCATTTATGGTATTCAACGGGTTCCTTTTTGGGGGACTCAGATGGAGTGTAAGATGGGAGATGGTATAGTGCCACAGGTGTAGGATCAGGTTCAGGATCCGGTGCAGGCAGAGCAGGAGCCGTAGGTACAGGCTCAGGGACAGGATCAGGTTCAGGATCCAGGGCAGGCAGGAAAGAAGCTGGTTTAGTCATCGTTCAGGCCATGGCTCGACGAGCAGCTCTGAGCTAGCCTAGTGCGTGTCTTATAGGGGATTGACAGAGGCACGCTGGGTACAGAGCCATCTATGGAATATCTGACACGAGAGTTCCAGTCTCAGTACCTTCCACGTTTTTAGGGTGAGGGTAGTCCGCAGGCGGCTAAGAACTGGATAGAGAGCATGAAGATGATCTTCGACCAGCTCGGGATGCCTCCGGGGTGGAGGGTTAAGCTGGCAACATACATGCTATGAGGACTGGAGAAGCGTTGGTGGGATGTGCAGGTTTAGGCTTGTAGGTACGAGGTATTGGAATGGAAGGACTTCAAGGATGTGTTGTTTGAGCACTTTTACCCAAAGACGCTGAGGGAAGAGGGAACTCTGGATTTCTTGAGTTTTCAGCAGGGAGACATGACTGTCATGGACTATAAAGCTACCATCACAGAGTTTTATCTCATTGCACCTAGTATGGTAAGAGATAATGTGGCTAGAGTGAGGCTCTTTTATGATGGCTTGCGTCACTCCATTCGGGTCCATGTGAATATCTTCTGGATGGGTTCTTTTTCAGAGGCGGTGAAGTAGGTGCTCATAGCGGAGGGAAACCAGAGGGATAGGCCCCATCTTGGTTGGAAGATGGGTTCAGGTGATGGTTCAGATAGCAGGAAGTGAGGAGGAGATGTGTTCCATTAGGGTAGTCAGGTCAAGGACTCAACTAGACCACCTCGTAGCAGTTATACAGTTTTTTACTTGCAGTGTAGAAAACCAGGGAATTTTCAGACTCAGTACGACATGCCTCCAAAGAAGTGTCAGGAATGTGGATAGGTCGGGCACCTTGAGAGGTTTTGCAGGCAGCCTTTTCAGACAGCCGGAAGACATGGACCAGGAAAGATGGTGTCATCCAGAGTTGGTTCGGTTTCGGTACTAGGAGAGGTTAGTCGAGGTTTAGCAGCATGCGGAGGACGTGACAGAGACAGCGGGATCCAGCTGAGGGGTCAGTGGCTTGTGGCTGGAGCAGCACCGCAGGAAGGTCATGCAGCTGTACTTCAAAACAGGTGTACACTGTGGAGCTGCCAGAGGCTGAGTAGGCTGGTGTGCCGACGACGGTTAGAGGTACACCACATTCTGTCCGTGATTCCAATGTTTCCTTTTTTCATGACCTGTAGAGGCATGTCCGTTTTGAGTGCACGTGATGCACACGATCTATGTAGACTGACCAGATTATATTCAGTGAGATTGGAACCATATCGGGTGCGTGATATATATATATATATGTATATATATATATATCTGCGTGTGTGTTTGTGTGTCTGAGATGAGTAGCATCACGGTAATCGAGGATGCAGGTTACTTGAGGTGTCGTGGGAATCAGGGCATCAGGGATGTAGGTTACTTGAGGTGATGTGGACATCGGGTCATTGAGGATGCAGGTTACTTGAGGTGTTATGCACCACGACCTCATGGAGGTGGACACTGATGTAGTGTGGGATATGTTGGGTGTTGGGAATGACATAGGAGCACCAAGGTGGTGCAAGGGTGATGAGGTGTCACGGAAAAACTATGCATCCGGAAAACAGGTTAGTAAACCTTGTTTTCTTTTAGTTTTGTCGTGTTGAGACTGATTTAGGAAATTCCAAATGTGGGGAGCCCCCTTGAGGAATTTAGTCGGGACCTTTGAGATAGGGGAAGTTTGATTTACCTTGATCGGTGTGGTCTGTTTGGTGCCATCTTTGGGTTTCGTTTGACAGTATGGGTTTCCTTGATCGGGCAGTAGCCTCGTATTCAGGAATAACACACCTTGTGTCACTCGGTTTCGTAAACCATGCTATCCAAAGCTTCATCCTCTTCTCAGTTCTTCGTCCAAAGTAGTATTCGATCATGGTTAGATGCATTGGAACCCCCTCGGTAAGGCCTCAATTCATCTGGAGTCGTTTTGATTGATTTCGGTTCTAGAACGAGTTATATGGGTATGAGCGGTTTTGATTCATTTCTAGATATACTACATTTTAGACTTAATTGGAGGCTATTACAAGAGTATTAGAATCATACGAGTCTCAGGTAGGTGGTGCATAAATATTTTTGTATTTTCGTGATCATTTGGGTGACGTGGCCTTCGGCGTGTTTTCGGGTATTGTGAGCGGGACCCAGTTTTATCTGTTATTGCTTATTACATTGTTTGTGGACCTGTGGGATGCATTTTGGTATGCCATGTTACCAGTTTTTCTTGAGCGGGGCTGGGTGAGGGGTCGTATCTCATCGGGTAATTTTGGCTAGGATATTCCAAAATTGTTATATTTGTTATATATTGTTACAAACTGTTGAGTTTAATTTATTAATCCTGATATAAGTTGATAGAGGAATTCAAGACCTCAGTGCCAGTATGGGACAACACCTTTCATAGTGAAAATCAACTATTTAGAATATATTGAACGCTTATGTTTCCTGTTTAAATATGTTATATATGAAATTGTTGAATTGTATATGATATAACCTTTTGGGTGGTGTTGGGCATGGTCTGGATATTCTTGAGTGATGTTGGTCATAGGCTGGGCTTGGCCTATGTTACTTTGGGAAGTTTTGACCATGAGATTAGGTGTCATGGACATCACCTTGAGGCAGTACGACTGCCAGGTTGGGGATGGCCTGGGTTACATGGATGGCGAGACCATCAGACTTGAGTGGCATGGTGGGAGGGATATAAGGTGTCGGATGTGTGGTGGCATAGGTACTATTTTGGTGATTACCGCTCACCTGAAACTTTGAGTAGTGTGCACACAGAGATACTCCATGATGAGATGGTTTGGACCACTCGTGTGGGTAGAGGCCCCCGTTAGGGGTGATTTAGGTACTTTTGTTGGGGTGCTTGCCGTAGAAATCCACGTGGGAGGTGAGGAGCCTTCAAAGTATAGCATTGAGGCTATCAGGTTGGGGTAGAGGCTCGCTGTTATTTGAGGGCATATATCATTGTCCCTCAGGATGCTTTATTTGAGCGTAGACAACAATGTCCCTCCAGTTACTTGATTTATGGGCAGACATCGTTGACCCTCCAGTTATTTGTTTGAGAGGAGGAATCGATGTCACTCCGGTAATTTTATTTGAGGACAAACATTGTTGTTCCTCTGGGTTAATTCTTGGGCATGCCTTCGGGACATCAGTACTTGAGACACGAGTTTTCAGGAGGAACATGGTGTCGGGCTACATGACAGAGATTCCAACATTGGCCAAAGAAGGAGATACTCCATGGTGGATGCTGAGCACCAGTGGAGTTAGTGTTTATTTGTGCATTGTTATATTATTTATTTTCTTCTAAATGCATGTCTATTTAAACACATATATTAGGTACGCACTGTTGGGTGGTATCCTACTGAGATTTGTCACACACCCTACATTGGACCTTCGGGACGCGTGAAAACTTTATGGATTTGCATGTATGAAAGAGGTCAGATTCATGAGCTGGGTTGCGTTAGTTGTTTCATAGAGATGGTATGGACCTTGATGTCTTACCTAGATGGAGTTACATTGTTTTGTTTTGTTTTCTTGTATCATCATGCTTACTTGTTATAAATATAGTTGGTTATCCATTGGCGCCTTTTTATATTTAGATATGTATGAACTTCTTTGGATGTATGTGTGATTGTTTAGTGGTAGTTGAATGTGATCAGCATGTTGTCGTGTTTATTTCCACTGCTTTTGTTATATTTATTGCTTCTGATGTTTATTGAGATTGAATTTTCTTCCACTCCTCAGGTCTAGTTCGAGTCTACTGAGTCATTTATTTCATTGCATCACTACTATTATACATGGACTAGTTCCATTATTATTATCCCCTGAGAGGATATAGCCTCCCCACTATACCTAGCAGACCATCCCTACTAGTCGGCAGCCTTTGGTGTTTGGGGAGGTGCGCCTAAGGTAGTAGCACCCTACCCGTTTACCACTGTTTGGGTGGTTGTTCGGGTCCGGGTCGTTACAAGGATTATCCTAGGTCATCCATGATAATTATCTTTCCAAATCCTTCACAATTTTTCACAATGAAAATGTGAGTTGATACTATAATATCCTCATAGAGTTTCAAATTAGTTGTGATGTAAGGTAACAATCATCATTCATAAGAAATATGGTTAAAAAATTCTTGATAAATAATTTTTCTTGGTTATTACCCATAAATAAAGGGATTTCATTACCATATTAACTTATAATATTGAGATATTGATGTATTTCTGGGAAAATAAAATAATCGATTTTTTTATATTTTTAGGGTTTTAACATATACATAGACTCGTACTTTATGTTTTTCATAGGGTTAGTGTCCCAAATCTATGTTTTCATAAATCTATTTCTATTAGATTCTATAAAACTTTTGTTGATACAAACTAAAAATATACCATATCTAGAATCCTAGACCCGATGGTTAGTTTTTTTCAATGGTACTCAATAGAATAAATCACATCCCAAAAGACCAAATAATTTTGTATTATTGATAAACTAAATAGGAACATTCCTCACGTTTTACCTTGGAAGGAAACTGAAAACCATAGTCAAAGTAATTATTTTACATCATTGATCACAATATATGATTCCATATTCATATCTTATGGATTAGAAATAAAACATTGGTGAGCTAAAAGTTCCCATAAGGGTTATGTATATCAGAATCCTTCATCAGTAAAAAATGAATAATCAATATTTTATGGTAAATAACTGAAACACATGACAGTTAATGAATAACATGAGCATGAAAAATACAATGGATGGAGTAAATAAAGATTAAATTATTCAACATAACTAAACACATGCGTTTGAAAAATAAACGTGGAAATCATAACTATTCCAATTATCATATGGAAATAAATAATTGATATCATAATGATGGATTTCATAATGTCATACATCATAAACATAAACTTAATGAACCATTACAATACATTGTTTAAAAATAGGTAAAGAATCATCTAAATAACCAAACTATTTTGTCTTATGAGACCTATTGATGCATTTAGGGTCTATGAAAGACCATTCCCATCACTTACTAAGTCCAATTAATTCATCATATTATTGGAACGAATGATAATGGAATACATAATGAACATAAACATTCATATTATAAAACTAACATATGAAAAGTTAATGTTTAATTAGTTAACTGATCATAAACCATCAAAAGAAAGAATAATAATGATATCATTACATTATATCCCCTTTTTAGTTTAAATAAAACAATTCTTTCTTTTCATTGATGATTAGATATACAATAAAATATCATTTAAAATTTTCTTAATGAAAGTAAATTGTTCTACATGAAAATAACTTTTAAAATCTAAAACTATAAAAAAATATGAGGGAATTTTTTTTCTATGAAATCATCCATGGAAATAAATAATAAAATATTTAAATTATTTAGTGGTCATGATAGTAGTAAATTTCATTCCTGATATATACTTTAAAAAAACTCTCCTTTCACACTTTTGTAAGAAAAATAAAAACGTACCTTATTCACAAAATGACTAGAATATTTCATTTATCTATATTGTAAAAGTAAAACAAGGGTAAAATTTTCATTAATAATAAATGTATGAAAAATAAAAATATCCACTAAAACATTTTAATAAAAATATGGATATGGAAAGAAAATAATCTTGAATTAGTAGAAAAAAAAATCGGTTTTCCTTAAAAACATGGTCTCAGAATATTCAGTGCTTAGAGTGTGTAAAAGGAATGGAAAACTTATAATTTATATAAATAACCACTATAAAATAAAAAAAATTATTGTTTCAGATAGAAATATCTAATATTTTCTATGTTAGAGAGTTAAACATAATGAATCATGAATAATGATGAGATTTTGAAATAAAACCATTCCTCTTTGATAACATTTGAATCATAAACCCCATGTAAGAATAAAATAAAATATAACATTAAATTCCATGAATTATAATTATTTAATATATAACATATTGTGAAGTATATATACAAAAAAAAATTAAATAAGTTCTGAATATGATATATTTTTCATGGAAGTAAATGTGAGACGAGAAACATATACCTTCGGTCTGCCTTATTTGTATTTGTTCGAACCTCATGTATAATAAATATAGATTTTTTATAATTTCATTACATAATAATAATTATATATATCATACCAAGTTTAATATACTTATAACCTTTTATCATCCATTAATTATTAATTTTTTATTAAAATCATTTTTATAAGTGATTTTGGCTTCGTTTTCACATATGTTTTGGTTTGGTGGTTTTTTTCCTTGACATTTGATAATTTTTGAATCATCTAAAAATGATTATAAGTCGATAAATTAAATACATATTCATTATATACATATATATATTCATCCATTTTATTTACACATAGAAAATTTAATACCACCATTCTTGGGGATGGTAGGTTATATGTACGCATGAGCGTTGTTTTCACTTTTCGACCGATAAAAGAAATGAACGGTAAATAATACACCAAATTATAGGAATCATTATTATATAATATATATAATTTTTATTAAATAAATATATCCATTTTATCATCCATGTAAAATTGAAATGAAAAATAAATCATATCACTTTGTAGAAGTGGTAGTCCACACATTAGCACGATTAACATTATTTTTTTCCAATGGATTAGAATTTATTATGGTAGATGTGATATTATAATTAAAAAATTATAATTTTGGAATAAGTATAATTTATATAACTTAAACCCCTCTTATTAACCATCCATGAAATATGGTGGGGGAAAATTAATTGTACCACTACATGGAGACGGTAATCTATACTTACACATTAGTCATACTTGAACATTCCATTTGATGTAAAGAGGGTGAATAAAAGGGGTTTCATAACCATAATATTGTTTTAGTATATTAAAGATACATAATTTATTATTTAATGAAGAATATAATAGATTTAGAATAATCAATGGATTAAATAATTTGAAATAGGTCTTTTATACTGATTACCTCTTCATCGGGTGACCTTCTTTAAATACTTTCTTATGGAACTAGAGTGGGTATTTTAAGGATTTAAGGATATACTGAACATTATAAGGTTTTTTAGAATGAAAATATTCACACCTAATTAAATATAGGTTTCTAAATGTTTTGTATATAGTTAAATGAAATGTTTTCCATTTACAAGGGAGGGAAAGGGACCACATGGAATAACAATAAATATTAAAATAAAAATAAGTAATTCTATAGAAAAAATGATTAAAATGGATGAATATTGAAATATAATGAGTTTTATTTTATATTAGATACTTAACTAAAATTGATTAGATTTAGATTGTAATTTAAAAAAAAATTAACACATAAGTAAACATTTTTTAACTATCATTGCGGTGTCGTATTTCTTACTCATAAGGTGACATAATTTTACTTATGATGTAAAAATTGTTTTTTAAAATGGAAAGAGAATGAATTTAAGATAATAAATTATTCTAATTTTACTCTATTGTGATTTTAATTATTTTTGAGTAATTTAATATATCAAAATTTTTATTTTGACACTATACATTTAATTTACCTTCAAATACATAAATAAATATTTTTAATTAGATTATAAACCATTAGAATATACTTAATTTTTTTATTTATCTATATTATCCATGGGAAAAATTAATTAAGTAAAATTTTATGAAATTTAATTTTTATAAAATCATTTATTTATTTTTATTTTAATTGAATAAATACAATGTTGGATTTGAGAAATAAATTCAGGTAATTATAATATCTCAAAAATAAAAAAAATCTTGAGAAAAAATATTTATAACCAATACTATAATAATTTTATCCTTATGTCAGAAAAAATTAAATAATAAACTAATGAGAATGAAATTTTAGACTTTATAGGAAATAAAATAATATAAAGCTAAAAATCAAACCCAAATGTTCAAAAAATATTATTATTTAGAATAATTAATGGGTAAGGATGAAATATTTTAACTAGTGGAAATTATGATAAGTCTGACGGACATTTTATATATCTACTCATATTATTTTTAACATTAATTACAAGATTTACCCCTCTAGTGGTGACAATTATTTATTATGGTCACCATTCATATGGACCCAAAACAAAACAAAATCTAGTTAAAAAATTTGAAAATATAGATTCCTAATGTTTAATTCATTTATTATGCCTCAATTTCTATAAGTGGAATTAATTAATTAAATATAAAAAAACCAAATGTAAATAGTTTTCAAAAAAATGCATTTTTTGTATAATTTAATTTTTATTCCAAATTGAATCATAAAATTGATTCCAATGAACTTATATGGATTACTAATAATATATGATTAAAAAATTGCATTGAAATAATTTTAAAATATAATAAAAAAAATTAATTTCTTATAAGAAAAATACAATTTTCAATAAAAATCAATATTTTAACTATTCATCAAGAAATAAAGCAATTATTAAAAATTTGAAAATTCCACTGTTAGCTGGTTTTGATATGAATATTCCATAATTAAAAATATTATTAAAAAAAATAATTTATAGATGTTATATAAATTAGTTATAAATATCTTCTTATAAATATAAATAAAAATAATTTATGAAGAGAACAAATTTTTGAAGAATAAAATAACTTTACAGAAAATTAATTACTTATTTTCTAAGAATTAATGATTTAATTTTAATTTAGTAGGTCTTTTATATATATATTTCATATTTCGATTAATATTATTCAAACATACAAATTCAATGAATAGGTTAAAGCATTCTTATCTAAATAACAATATTATGTGGTTCATTTAGGCTTTATATTTCTTGTCATACATGCTATCAAAACAATTCTATATTATAATCTCATGGTGTTATAAAAATACCTTTAAATTATCTCATGGAACATTTTTTTATGGAAAATAAAATTTTAATTTTGTAACAACTTCTTTAAAATATATAATTTTCCAAAACAATATAGAAAACTTTTTTTTCAAAATAATACTTGAAACTTTTTAAATATGCATCAAGTAAGGATCTATAATGATTGAGGTAGATTTGGTTCATGTTGTACAAGTTTAAATAATAATTATTTTCAAAATTTTGCTAAAAACTCAAAATTACATCATTCTGAATATTAAAAGAATATTCTATTTAAAATATTTTTTAAAACATAATAATTGGTAACATTTAATTTAAACAACAATTGTATAATTTTATAGATATTATTGGAATAATTTTTGTAAAACATTGATATGGAAGCTAAATGACTTTCAACTGAAGGTATAAATAATGGTAGTATTACCTAAAACTAGAGTGGTATTATATTGAGTATATAAGAAGAGTAAAAAAAGGAAAATGTAATTTATAGAAATAAAATGATAAGAATAAAACTCATTGGATTATATATATATATATATTATCAAATTTTATAATTGAAAACTTAATAAAAAGGAATCCCAAAAAACAATGTGATTATAACATGAACCCCTTACCTATTTGGTAACATTCGAATAAAACCCCCACAAAAGGGAGAACAAATAATTGATTTATATATCCCCAAAATTTTCTTTGGAATGATTATGAATTGCATTACACTTTAAAAAATAACCCATATATATTAAATAATATGTCAATAATGCATCTATCTCATATAGAAAAATGAGATGAAAACACCTTACCTAAAGTCCATCTTTCATCATAAGCACTTTAAATTTTTTATAATAAATTTATATTCATTATAATTATATAATATATCCATGAAAATACACATGATATCATATATTATCAACTTATAACATTTTAATACACAATTATTCATAATTCATTATTAAAATCATCATTTCTGGGTGTTAACTCTTTAATTTTACCAAGAGAATTTTGTTTCGGTAGTATTGAACCTTGTACATTGATCATGGTTGCATTTTATCTAGAGTTTTAATCATTATATAAAAATAATGTATATTTATTATATATATTTATACTCATCCATGTAGGTTGTATATTCAAAAATGAATTTTGTTATTTATTGAGACGTTAGGCCATACATACGTATGAATGTTGTTTTCAGTTTTTGATGGATGGAATGAAATAAAGGTAAATAAAAATTAATAACTACATAATCATTATTATATAAAATATAAATTATTTGTTCATTTAATTTATCCTTAAAACTATTCATGTAAATAAGAATAAAAAAAGATTCAAATCACATTGTAGAAGTGGCTGTCCAAACGTATGCACAAGCGCCATTTTCATTTTCCATGGGATAGAAAGGTAAGATGGTTGACAAGATTTTATAATTATCGAAGAAAAATTATATAAAAAAATAATATAAAAATGTAAAACCCATATTAATAATAATTAATGGAACATTCTGGTGGAAAGTTAATTGGGTCATTTTGTAGAGGTTGTAGTCCACATGTACGCACGAGCAATACAATTACTCCTTAATTAATGGAAAATATTTTTCATAATTGTAGTTAAATAATTATTATAACATATGAATATGTTCAATATAAGTGGTATATTATTTAATTATTACTACTAATTATCTAGAGAAGGTATAATAATAAATAAATGGAAAGACGTTGTATAAGATGATTGCCTCTTCTTCTGTAGGCCTTTAATTGATCCCTTTTTAAGAAACATTATAATGGTATTTTAAGGATAAAGGAACCTATAATTAATGTCTTTAGAATTTTATAATAGAATATTTTAGAGGTTGGTCTATATTGATTTCTATAGTTGTGTGGGCATAGGGTAGAATAGGTTCCCTTTTATGTGTGACGAGAGGGGCACTCTTTCAATTACCTAAAGTACTGTATTAATATATATTAATTTTTAGTTTCACGTGGCTCCAAATTGATATATATATATATATATAAAAATTTTTGTGAATATTAATATATATACTCTAATAAAATAAATTTTAGACAATTTTAAGTGTTGTTTTCACACTTATCTTTTTATTTTAAAACCCACTACCCCTTTTTACAATTACCAAAATATAAATGTTTTTACTCATTAAAGGTCAAGAGAGTTTCCATAACTAGATAATAACCCTTAAATGGGTCATGGTTGATATCCTATACCATATCCCCTTGAACTATTCAATGATATGTTTTTTTAATTTTTAATTATTTAGTTAAATATTGTTTATTATAAAATATAATTACTGTTATTTTTTGGAATTTTATAATACAATTTTATATAATATGTTTCTAAATCACGAAAAATGGTTCTAAAATAAAATTAATTAAAATATAATAATGATATGGTAAAAATATAATCATAGAATCAATTTTTTATTATTTTATTTATCATTTTAACACTATATTTTGGTAAAAACCCTTTGTTAACCAATTTTAACCATAAATGTTGTAATAAATTTTTTAGTATTAAAGGGTTATAATTGTACCTATTAGGTGAAAACTGGGTCATAAATGGAAAAAGGAGAAAATAATAACCATTCAAAATTATAATTATCCTCTTGAAATATTTTTTTGATTTTTAAATAATTTAATAAAATATTTCAATAATATAATTATATTAATGTCATTTTAGGAATGATTCACATAATTTCACTTCAAAAATTACTTGAAGGAAATTTAATTTTATTCTAAACCATTCAAAAATCTATAATATATTATAATTTTATAGAAATTTCTTGAAACAAAATAATTAACCCAAATAATTTTATGTATAATATTATAAAAATAATTTATTTTATTTATATATTAATTGATAAATTATGGTGGAATTATTGTAAAAACATTTAAGGTAATTTATGAATAGATAAAATTTAAAATAAAATACTTTGATAAAAAAAATTAATTCATACTTTAAATAACCATTTGGAACCAAACTTATCCCCATTTTAACCATATGTAAAATATTTAGAGCCACTAATGTCAAGAGAGATACATTCTTTATTTATTCTTTTCTTAAAATAATATATATGTCATAATTAGAGAAAAATGGAACCCAGTTCCCATGTTTTAGGAAACTGTATTTAAAATAATGAACTACAACCATAAAATTGGATTGAAGAAAGTTATAGGGAAATTTTAAAGCCTTATACAAATGTTTTAACCATGTTTTACCTGTTTTACACTTATTGTGAGGAAAAATATTTACCAAGGGTACTATTCATAAAGTAAAGAAAATGAAAGGGAAATTAAAAAAATGATCCTCCAAATTAAAAAAAATTAATCCACTTTTTTATGATTCAATTTATAGAAGTGACATAATCTAATTTAAAATTAAACCCACAAAATTTGATGAAATATAGTTTTTATGAAAAATGTTTTCTAAAGTATAAAAGGATTTTATTCCAAAATAGGATCTAAAATTAATTATAATGTATTTAATTATATTATTTTTAATATAAATGAACTAACTTTATCATTAAAACCATTTTAAAAACAATGTTTAACTTGTCAAATTCATTGAATGAAAATTCATATTTAAAAAAATCAATATTTTCACTATTCTTTGAAAAATTAATCATTTTAGAAAATTATAAAAAAATAAATATATGAAAATTTTGAAATGATTATTTACAAAATGAATTAAATTTTTTAAAATTTAATTTCTAAATTTGGTATTAATTATTTATTAATCCCTCCATAAAATGAAATAAAAACCAATTTAGTAGAAAATGTATCTTTTAAGCTTTAAATATCTTCACTAAAGATTCATTTCTTATTTCATAATAATTAATCATTAAATTTTAATTGAATAAAAATAATATATATATATATATTATAAGGATATTTATCATATTCATAACCATCGTTTCAATAGATATGACACATTCAAATAATAATATTTTTTAATATATCTCATTTATCATAAAGCTCGATGTTGTGTGTTAAGAAAGATATCATACGTATTATTTTACCCTAAAATGTTTTGGTGTTATAATGTTTGAAATGGATATGGTTTGACAGAGTACATTAATATTTCTTTTTCTACATGTGGTTAGAGTGCATTTGACTATGTCAGAAAACATGTGAGGGGTCATCTGCCTCAAGTTTAATTTATTGAGCTGTATTTCTTAATTTGAAACATAATAAACAAAATATGGGGTGATTACTTACTAATAATGAATTTCACCATATTACTTGTATTCTAATATATAGATATTTCATTTACTTTCATTAAATTGCAATCATTTTAAGAGATACCCAACATTAAAGTGGATTTGATGAAAACGATACATAGGTCATATAATTTCCCTTGATAATATCACTTGTAGAAATGGATTCTTTTTTAGATATAATACATCTAATTAATTTTAATTATTTATAAAATATCTCATAATTTTTTCATATTCATGTGGTTTTGTATGTTTTCGGGATATTTTGTTTCCCCTGGACTCATATTTTACCAAAAGTGTTTCTTATAAGTGAAACCAACCATGTCTCTTCTATTTAGTAAGGAACATCCATTTTTTCATCTCATAATTTATTGGATGTTTTTGAAAATTTCAATATCTAACATAAATAATTTATTGATTTCATTTTCTACTACATGATATTCTTCAAAAAAATTGAAATAAAATTGTATTGTATTTTTAATGGGTTGATTTCTTCAAAGGGTAATCAGAATATCATATTTACATTTTTATGGGGTAAAAAATATTTCCACTATTATTTTAGTTTTTTATGATACATTATTTCTATGATTTTATGGTTTTATGAGAAAAAATATTAATCTCCAATATTCATACAATATTTTTATATTTTTGTTTCAAAATTATTGTGAATGTTTATTATTTTCAAAAATATTTTCATAATATAACTAAAAATGATATATATAAAATTCTAAAACCAATAAAATAAATTATATGTGATCAAAAAAATTATATTTATATAACCAATAATTTTTTTTCCTAGATGACCTATTTAATTATGTCCTCTTTTATAGGAACAATCCATCACGACCTTTTTCTTTTCTAATCATCCAATAAGTTTGATCTTAACTTTTTACCCAATTCCCTTCCAATATAAATTCCCTACTTGTTATAAATTTGATTAATGGTTGTTCACCTATATTATATACATCAATTAAGTTGGGTAAACTAATAACTTGACCATATACCCTTTATATATAGTGTGTAAATACCATATTCATTATCATATTGATTAAATGGTATTTATATATATTATAACTTGAGGTCATTGGATAAGCATTTATTTTACATGGGTTTATCATGTTATGATTATTAATTGAATTATTAATGATTTTAATATTTTAATCCATATGAAATTAATTTCTGTCACGACCCGTCCTCGGGGCCCGTGTTGTGACTACCCCAAGCCCGCCTTCTATAGGCCAAGGGCTGGAGACTAGCACCAAAGGCGTAAATCCTGACAAAAGGGAAGGCATTGCCTTATATAGTAATCATACAAAATAGAGTATGAAAGCTAAAGTAAACACTAAGTAAACTAAGTACAAAAGTAAGTGCTGGAAAGTAAATGGGCTAGAATACAACCCCAGCTGAAAGTACAGTACAACAGTAAAGAAAGTACAATTGCAGTAAAGTAAACCATCAACCACTGAGTCATCCTCCGGATATCCCACCTCAATGGTGGGTACAAATGATCTCCTCAACTCCTTGGGTACGGCCATCCGATCCGTGTACGTCCCGCCAAGTGGTCCACCTCCAGGTACCATCCCTCTCCACAAGACTCCACCTCGATCAGTGATGTCTGTCGTCTGCATCCAACACAACATAGTGCGGGCATAGCCCATGCAGGGGTGAGTATACGATACTCAGTTGGGACCCCGAGACCACCAAAGGTCTCCCGGAATCCACAAAGGATAAACCACAAAGGAAAGATACAAACACAAAGTATCAACTAACTCTACTTAGGTATATGCCCATCCATATACCTAATTCATCAATTCTACTTCGGCTCCAACTCACAAGCCCATGTTCAACACAATCCACATAGGAAAACAAGTCAATCACATCAATGATAATGACTGAAAGTCAAGAATCAAATCACACAGGTATACTACGCATGAAGAGGGGTGGATATGATAGATATAGCGTCTGAATCATCTCCCCTGCCGAACCCATGTAGGATCCAAGTACAGAAGTCATTGCTACTGAACCCACGTAGGATTATAGTACAGTAACCATCACTGCCAAACCCACGGAGGATCCTAGTACAGTCATCATTTCTACAAAACCCACGGAGGATCCAAGTATTGTCGTCCTCTCTACCAAACCCACATAGGATCCAAGTATAGTCGTCATCGTCATTGCAGTCACATCCAGGTCTAGGGTTCCCGCACACAGCATGATCGATTCCAGGAGGGTCCACACCACAAGCCAAGGGGGCGTTACATCAACTGTCATGAATTCCGGTTTTTATGTATCAAAAATTTTTGTCTCGTCAATAGAAACTCAACGCGACAGACGGTGCGTCAATCGGACACCCGGTCTGAGAGATATAGGTTTTTCCGTCCCAGGGCCCGATCAGAAATATGCTTGTTTCTACCCCGGCCGATATCCAAAATCATCTGAAACTCACTTAGAGTATCGTAAAAGTACCATCTTGTCGAAAGATTCCTAGTTCCATAGACGGCGCGTCAATCAAATGTGTGGTCCTTAAGTTAACCTCGTTTAAGTGATTAAGTGGCCCGGCCCGTTTAGCCTAGTGGGCCGACGGGTTGTGTTGACCCAGTTTGACGGGTCCGACCCAGCAGCGGTGTCAGACCAGTCCGAAGAAAAAATACTCAAATCGACCCGAAGTGGGCCAGCCCAGCGCGGTCTGGCCCATCTGGCCTAAGCCGAGCGGGTTCCACGAGGGGGTGGGGGGAAACCCCCTCGGTTTTCTGCACTGGCGGTGCCAGGAGGCGCCGCCCTTCCCCATATCGGCCGGCTAGACAGGCTGGTCTTTTGTGCATGTGGTCCGCATGGGCGGTCCGCCAGTCCTCCATCACGACGCCCTCCTGGTGCCGCAGTACAGCTCCACCCAGCCGACCGACGGGCCGGCCGGTTCATCCGTCGAAATGGCCGGTGTAACGGGCCGCGGTTCTTCCCGCACAACCGGAGTGACGGCGCCGGTTCCCTTTGTCGTGTTCCCAGCATGGTGTGATGGGGTCATTCCTCCTTTGTCGCATTCTGATTCTAGAATAATTAAACGAGAACAACATAGGGTTGTCGGGCCATGTTCATTCGGACTGCACCCTCCGCGTAAGATGATAACAATCGACCATATTTAAACAATGATTTCCAACAAGTACAGGGTATGTAAACATCCACTTTCAAGAGTAAACCCCTACCTCGATAATCGATGTCGTTCGCTTGGCGTCGCGGGAGACGGTGTCGTGGGGTGATGTTTTGAAGATGACGTTTGCATGTATCCAAGGAGGGAACGGCGTCTCCACACTAGTTGCGGAGAGATGAAGGAAAGTCATGACGTCGTTCTTTGTGGTGACGACATTCTTCGTCAAAGAGATGACGTTCTTCGTGGAGAGGATGAAGTTCTTCTTTGAGGATGGAGTTCTTCAAAAAATACTAGAGTTCTCCCACTTCCTCCTCACAAAACAATTCTAACCCAAAATAAAATAAGGCTTCTTCTTATTTTATTAAATCATTCCATACATTCAAATTTACAAAATTCTAATTCTAATTCACTTAATTAATTAAACCATGAGTTGTCTAATTAATTAAGTGATAGGTTGGAAAGTTTTAAAGAGGGAGAGAGGGCAGAGGAAGAATTACACATTTAAAGGATACAAAATTAATGGGGGGTTGCCATGTAATTAACATGGGAGTTCAAAGGGGTTATGGAATGTGAAAAGGTTGGGGCTCGTGTGGGCCCCACCCCCCACATAACCACACATGGGAAGTTTGGTGGTTGTGGGCCCCACCAACAACTTCCCATGGGAGAGTTTAACTTACAAGGATAATAAAATAAAATTTTACACAATTTTATTTACTTCTTATTTAAACCGCAAAATTTAACTTCTTCTCCCGTGCAAAAACATCTATGGTAAAAGTCCTCTTAAGAAAATACCGGCACTGCGAGTTCATAGGTGCCCTCGGATTTCAATTCCGAGCACTGGTTCAAAAGATAGAAAATCCCGCTCGTTCGTTTACAGAACGTACCCAAGCTAAAATTTGAAAATTGATTTCGAGCACACCAAGAATCGGAATCAAGTGTCGTCAGAAGCCACAGACTCTTAAAATTCCAAAGTATTTAAGAAAAAAAATCCATGAAATTTCTAGGTCTTTAAATTACTCCCACCTCTGGGATTTACGTCCCCGTAAAGAGACATCATAAACTAGGGAAAGAAATGAGGGTATTGTGCACACATCTGAACCTCTCAATCCCATGTGCTCTCCTGAAGGTTCTCGTGCTGCCACCGGATGCACTCTAGAGGAATCGACCGTCCACGCAGGACCTTCTCCTGTCAATCCTCGATCTCCGTCGGGACCTCCGTGAATATAGCTTCATCATCAATATCCAGCTCCTTGTAGTTGATAATATGCATCGACTCGTACATGTATCTACTCAGTTGAGATACGTGGAAGACATCGTGCACCCGGTGCAACTGGGGTGGAAGGGTCAGGCAGTAATCCACCTCGCCTACCTTGATAGGGACTTGGAATGGTATGATGAAGTGCGGAGATAACTTGTCGCCCCGACCAAATCGTCGTAATCCATGTCGAGGTGAGACCCGTAAGAAAACGTGGTCACCATCATCAAACTCTAGTGGTCTATGCCTCCTGTCAGCATAGGACTTCTGTCTGCTTTGTGTAGTCCTCATCTGCTCCTGGATGATCTGCACCTTCTTCGTCGTAGCCTGGGCCATCTCTGGTCCTACGAGTGCTGAGTCCCCAGGGTCAGTCCAACACAGAGGTGATCTCCATGGTCGGTCATACAATGCCTCGTATGGTTCCATCCCGATGGTGGAGTGGTAGATGTTGTTGTACACAAACTCCATAAATGGTAGGTGATCATCCCAACTACGACCATATTCAAGGACACATGCACATAGCATGTCCTCAAGTGTCTGAATGGTCCTCTCCGTCTGGCCATCTGTCTGGGGATGAAAGGCAGTGCTCAGGCGTAGCTACGTCCCAAACGCCTCCTGCAACCCCTTCCAAAGCCGGAAGGTAAAGCGAGCATCTCGATCAGAGCCGATAGATGATGGCACACCATGAAGTCGTATGATCTCTTAAATGTAGAGGTGTAATAAACTCTCCACTGAGCCATGCTCTTTGATAGGTAGGAAGTGGCCCAACTTGGCGAGTCAGTCTACGATTAACCAGATGGAGTTGTGTCCTCTATAATTACGTGGGAGCCCCGTTACAAAATCCATGGATATCCCATCCCACTTCCACTCTGGGGCCTCTAAGGGTTGTACCAAGCCTTCCGGTACCTGGTGCCCCGCCTTCACCTGCTGGCAGGTGTGGCATCGTGAAATGAACTCTACCATACCCTTCTTCATACTCGGCCACCAGTGATGTCGTCTATGGTCCTGGTACATCTTCACTACTCCAGGATGTACCGCTAGAGGGGAAGTGTGGAACTCCCTTAGCACCACCTCCTGTAGTGCAACTGGTACTATGGTACGTCCCCTGAAGAGGATGAAATGCTCCCCACGTTCAAAAAATCCATCAGGTGCCGGTCCTAAGGATATCTGAGCACGTCGCACCTCACAGTCAACATCCCCTCGTTGTGCTTCCCTGACCCACTGAATTAGTGGAGGAGTGACTGTGAGGAATTGTAGAAAGGTTGCTCCATCTCTATCTAGGAAGGATATCTGCAATGCGGCTAGCTGCTATGTCTCATCTCTAAGTAGCTGAATGTCTGATCTCCTGCTGATAGCATCAGATACTACATTCCCCTTCCCAAGAGTATAGACTATCTCAAACTCATATTCCTGGAGGAACTCAAGAAAATGCCACTATCTCAGGTTCAAGTCCATCTGTGAGAAGATATACATGAGACTCTGGTGGTCAGATTAGACTGTAAAGCGCTCTCCCATAAGATAGTGCCACCACATCATCAAGGTGAAGACCACTGCTGCTAACTCCATGTCATGGGTAGGGTAGTTCTTCTCATGCTGCCTCAACTGTCGTGAACCATAAGCGATCACTGCCTGATCCTGCATCAGGACACACCTAAGTTCGGTCCCTGATGCATCACAGTAAACTACGTACCCCACTCCCTCCTCTAGTAGCCTCAAGATGGGTGCACTGGTCAATCTCTATCTCAGCTCCTAAAACCTCTGTTGACATCTATCTAACCACACAAAGGGTTTCCTCTTCTTCGTAAAAGCTAAATGTGGTGCTACAAATCTGGAGAAGTCTGGCACAAATCTCTAATAGTACCCAGCCAGACCTAGGAAACTCCGCACCTGTGTCACCCTCCGGGGTGGCTCCCAAGAAAGTATTGCCTCGATCTACACAGGATCCACAACAACTCCCACCTCAGAGATGACGTGCCCCAAGAAGTGGACCTCTCAAATCCAGAACTGACACTTCGAGAGCTTAATATAAAGCTAGTGCTCTCAGAGTCTGTTCAGTACATTCCGCAAGTGGTAGGTGTGCTCCTCCTCAGCAGTGGAGTAAATCATTATGTCATCGATGAAGACTACGACAAATCGATTGAGTTGAGGCTGGAAGATCCTGTTCATGAGACTCATGAACACTGCTGGAGCGTTGGTTACACCGAAAGGCATAAAAAAATCTCATAGTGGCCATACCAACACCTGAAGGTCGTCTTCTGCACATCCTCGTCTCGAAATCTGAGCTGATGATAGCCTGACCTGAGATCTATCTTCGAGAACCATCGTGCTCCTTTGAGCTGATCAAAGAGGTTTTCAATCCTCGGGAGTGGATACTTGTTCTTTACGGTCACCTGATTCAGGCGACGGTAGTTGACACATAGTCGTAAGCTCCCATCCACCTTCTTGGCGAATAAAATCCGAGAAGCTCATGGTGAAACACTGGGTCTAATGAATCCCTTGCCTTGCAAGTCCTCCAGTTGTGCCCATAGATCACAAAGCTCAGAAAGATCCATCTGTTATGATGGAGTATATATCGGTGATGTACCATTGTATAGGTCAATGTAGAAGTCTACCTCTTTGCGAGGAGGTAGTCCAAGAACGTCATCAGGAAAAACATTCGCATACTAATCCACCAAATTAGGAAAACTCAGACTCCGCGCATCAACCGCTCCGAGGATGAGACTAGCCAACTGATGTGTGATCGGCTTCCCTCTCCTCTGCATATGTCCATCCAGTACTGCAAAGGCTTCCTTCTCATCAGTGAAGGTGAACCTTCTCCCATCCGTGTGGACACACCACACTTTGCGCCTAAATCAGTCGATCTGAGCATGAACTATTGATAACCAATCGATGCCCAACATGACGTCGTAAGGCCTCGACGCCACTACAAGAAGATCCCATCCGAATCTCTCACCTCCTAGAGTAAGTTCACACTGCCGGCACCAGTGTGTAATCATCGAGTCCGCTCCCGCAGGAGTTTCTAGCCGTAAGGATCGAGCCAACGTCTCCGTCGGAATCTCTGAGCTCCGAACAAGGGCAGGGACAATAAAATAATGACTCGCTCATGTGTCTATAAGAATTACAGTAAGGGTGTAGTAGAAATAGATAGTACCTCAAATCATCTCAGGTGTTCCGTGATCGTAGGCCTCGACTGCCTGGAGCTGAGCCTACCCATGTCTTCGACCTCCTTGTGTTTGGGGTGGCCCTCCTAGTTGTGGTGGTAGTAGAGTCTCGAAGCATCGTCCACCACCTGCTACTCATCCATCTCCTCTGCCTCATCTGCCTACTCCCTACGGACCGCCACGGTCGAACCTATGCCTCTGCCTGGGTGGTCCCTCAACCATCTACTGCTCATCTACATGGCGGTTCAGGCAGTCACGAGCCATGTGGCCCTGCCCACCGCATGCATAGCACTAGCTTCCTCTCATATGATTGGCTCTGCTGCGTGTTCCCGACACCTCCGAACCGGTATCCTGAGGTCGACCACCTTATGGCCTAGTCCACTTGGACCTCTGCGATATCTGTCTGCTGCCGGATGCAGAAGACTCTACTATGTGTTGCCCTGCGGTAGGCCTCACTGCTGGCGTAGGCTCAGCAAGGAAGCTCTCCACAAGGAGGGCTTGCTCCAGTACTCCTTCCTGTGTCGGAATGCTGAGGGAGATCATCAAAGCCCTGATCTCATGCCTCAGTCCCTGCTCGAAGGTCTGGGCCCAGAAGAATGGGTCTCGTACCATGTCTGTGGAGTTGCACGAGAGGTCGGTAAACCTTGCCGATTATTGGGCTACTGTCATGCTGCCCTACTGCAACAATAGTAACTCTTGTATGTGCACCGCACGGAGGGTGGCTGGAATGAACTCTAAGCAGAAGAGTCTCTCGAAGTCCGTCCAAAGTAGAGATTCCTCGTCATGCACCTGGAGCATCAGGCTCCACCATCAACCTGCTGCTGCTTGTAGGAGACTCAAGACAAGGATCACTATAATATCTTCTAGTGTCCCTACCAATCTGAAGACTTGGACAATAGCATCCAACCAATCCTTGGCTGCCTGAGGTTCCATCTCTCCGCGGAACCTGGGTGGCCTCTGTCGCTAAAAATCATGAAGCACACTCAGGCGGCGTGCACTCTCCACTGTTGAGGCTGGAGGTATCGGTGGCCCAGCGGGTATAGGTACCGTTGGTGCCTCCGCTATAATGGGGCCCTGCACTGAGGCCTCGTCGCTCAGTGGGATGCCATCTCGCACGTAACTGGGAACCCTAGATGGCTGCCGTTGTGGGGCCATCCTGAAAAGAAACATGTGAACCACAGTTAATACAGTATACCTGGTGAGATGACACAAAGTAATCAAAAAGAAACCTTTTGAAAAACACATGCAATCCGTGATTTTGAGCACTAAGTCAGAAATCAGAAGTCAGGGTCCTGGTGTATGGATACGTCGGCCACCGCACCAACACTAGACTCCCTGGACTGATAACAACACTCAATACCATTAATATTATTGCTTCACAGGAAGAAATCATCATAGTCCTAAGTTATGTGGTAGAACTGAGTCCTCTGATACCAATTTGTCACAGCCCGTCCTCGGGGCCCATGCCGTGACTACCCCTAGCACGCGTTCCAATGGTCGGGGGGTGGTGACTAGCACCAAAGGCGTAAATCCTGACAAAAGATAAGGCATTTGTTATATAGTAATCATACACAACAGAGTACTCAAGATGAAGTAAAAACTAAGTAAACTGAGTACAAAAGTAAGTGCTAGAAAGTAAATGGGCCAGAATACAAACCCAACTAAAAGTATAGTACCAAAGTAAAGAAAGTACAACTGCAGTAAAGTAAATTAGCAACCACAGAGTCATCCTCTGGATGTCCCACCTGAAGGCTGGGTACAAATGATCTCCTCAGCTCCTCGGGTCCGGCTGTCCACTCCGTGTACATCCTGCCAAGTGGTCCACCTCTAGGTACCGTCCCGCTCCACAAGACTCCACCTCGATCAGTTCTGTTTGTCATCTCCATCCAAAACAACGTAGTGCGGGCATAGCCCATGCAGGGGTGAGTATACAATACTCAATAGGGACCCCGAGACGCCTGAAGGTCTCCCAGAATCCACAAAGGATAAACCAAAAAGGAAGGATACAAACCAAAAGTATCAACCAACCTACTTTGGTATATTCCTATACATATAACTAAGTCATCAGTTACAGTTCGGCTCCAACTCACGAGCCCAAGTTCAACCCATTCCACATAGGAAAGCAAGTCAATCACATCAATTATAATGACTAAAAGTCAAGACTCATGTCACACAGGTATACTACTCACGAATAGGGGTGGAGATGGTAGATGTAGCCTCTGAATCATCTCCCTTGTCGAACCCACGTAGGATCCAAGTACAGAAGTCATTAATGTCAATCCCACGTAGGATCCTAGTACTCTAACAATCGATGTCAAACCCACGTAGGATCCAAGTACAGTCATCATCGCTGCCGAACCCACGAAGGATCCATGTACAGTCTTCATCATTGTAGAACCCACGTAGGAGCCAAGTACAATAACCATCATCGTCGCAGTCGCAAATAGCTCTAGGGTTCCTGCACACAACACGCTTGATTTCAGGAGGGTCCGCTCCATGATCCAAGGTGGCGTTACATCAACTGTCATGATTTTGATGTATCAAAAAGTTTTGTCTCGTCAATAGGAACTCAATGCGACAGATAGCGCGTCAATCAGACTCCCGGTCTGAGAGATATAGGCTTTCCCGTCCCTGGGGCCTGGTTAGAAATATGCCTGTTTCTAACCCGACCAATATCCAAAATCATCTGAAACTCACTTAGAGTATCACAAAAGGGTTGTCTCATCGAAAGATTCCTAGTGCCGCAGAGGGAACATCGATCGGACTTGCAGTCTTTAAGTTAACCTCGTTTAAGTGATTAACAGGCTCGCCCCGTTTAGCCCAGAGGGTTGATGGGTTGGGTTGACCCAGTTTGACGGGTCCGAACCAGAATGGGTGTCAGACCGGTCCAAAGAAAAAATACTCAACTCGGCCCGAAAAGACGCTACCCACCCCGAAGCGGCGCGACACGACCCGAAGTGGTGCGGCCGGGCCCGGCGGGGTGTATCCCGGCCCGACCTGGAGTGGCCCAGCTCAGCCCGGACCGGCATGGCCCGGCGTGGCCCTACTCAGCCCGGCCTGGCGCGGCCTAGCCCGGCATGGCCCGGCTGGCTCGGCCGACTGGCCGAGAGACTCCGTCGAAGCCGAGCGAGTTCCAGGTGGGCACGACCCCCCCGGTTTTCCACACCAGCGGTGCCGCCCTTCCCCAAACCGGCTGGCTAGACAGGCCAGTCTTCTGTGCACGTGACCCGCATGGGCGGGCCGCCGGTCCTCCAGCATGGTGCCCTCCTGGAAACGCGATCCAGCTCTGCCCGGCCGGCCGACGGGCCGGCCGGTCCTCTAGCACGGCGCCCTCCTGGCACAGCAGCTCCTCTTCGCCCGACTGGTCAACGGGCCGGGCGATTCTTCTCTGAAACGGCCCGTGTAGCGGGCCGCGGTTCTTCCCGCACAATCGGCGCGATGGCACCGGTTCCCTTTGTCGTGTTCCCGGCATGACGCGACGGCGTCATGCCTCCTTTTTCGCATTCCGATTCTTGAATAATTAAACAAGAACAATGGAGGGTTTTGGGCCATGTTAGTTTGGACTACACCCTCCGCGTAAGATGATAACAATCAGCCATATTTAAACAATGTTTTCCAATAAGTATGGGTACGTAAACATCCACTTTCAAGAGTAAACCCCTACCTCGATAGTCGATGTCATTCGCCGGGCATCACGGAAGACGGCGTCGACGGATGAGGTTTCGAAGACGATGTTGGAGCGCGTCCAAGGAGGGAACGACATCTCCACACTAGTTGCGGAGAGAAGAAGGAAAGGCAAGTCGTTACTCTTTGTGGTGACAGCGTTCTTCATCGAAGAGATGACGTTCTTCGTGGAGAAGATGGCGTTCTTCGTTGAGGATAGAGTTTTTCAAAAAATACTAGAGTTCTCCCACTTCCTCCTCACACAACAATTCTAGCCCAAAATAAAATAAAGCTTCTTATTATTTTATTAAATCATGCCATGCATTCAAATTTACAAAATTCAAATTCTAATTCACTTAATTAATTGAACCATGATTTGTCTAATTAATTAAGTGATAGGTTGTCAAGTTTTAAAGATGGAGAGAGGGGAGAGGAAGATTTACACATTTAAAGGATACAAAATTAATGGGAAGATTCCATGTAATTAACATTGGTTTTCAAAGGGGTTAAGGGGTTATGGAATGTGAAAAGGTTGGGGCTCGTGTGGGACCCACCTCCCACATAACCATGTATGGGAAGTTGGGTGGTTGTGGGCCCCACCAACAACTTCCCATGGGAGAGTTTAACTTCCAACGATAATAAAATAAAATCGTACACAGTTTTATTTACTTCTTATTTAAACCCCAAAATTTAACTTCTTCTCCCGTGCAAACGCATCTACGGTAAAAGTCCTCTTAAGCAAATACCAGCACTATAAGTTAATCGGTGCCCTCAGATTTCAATTCTGAGCACTGGTTCAAATGATAGAAAATCTTGCTCGTTCCATTACTGAACGTACCTATGCTAATCTTCGAAAATTGATTTCGAGCACACTGGGCCTTGGAATCAAGTGCCGTCAGAATCCACAGACTCGTAAAATTCCAAAGTATTTAAGAAAAAAAAATTCCTTGAAATTTTCGGGTCTTTACAATTTCTATTGGTTAGGTTCTTTATGAAGTGTTTAATCAAACCCATTTTATTTCCAATGTTATTTATGATTTGGTAAGAGATAGATTTCTAGTGTAATGTATTAGTATGAAAGATTAAAGGAGATGTCATATATTTACCTCAAATGAATTATATTAAATTTCATATCTCCTGGGATATGTTTTTGTGAGTACATTGTAGTTTCTCGTAAGTATGGGAACTAATGGTGAGGCTTGTGAAAATAATGTCACCTATAATAATGTTTATGTTAATGTTGAATTTTGTTTTACATTTTTATTTTAGTTATCATAAATAAATTATCCTCTCATGTATCATGTGTATTGAATCATATTTTTAAACCCTTTCGATTCATTTATTATGTTATTCTAAGTCATATTCCATGATTTATGTTATAAAATTTGTTGGGAATCAATTTTATTTTCTATCTTGATTATACTAATAAACTTATCTCATATTCTCTTATGATATTTTTTTTATTATGTATGATTACCCTTACCAAGAATCAAATATAACATCTTCATTTTGATTTAATTTACCTAGTTTATTAAGATGAGTATAAATTTTATGAAGTCTAAAAGGATTAGGGTGTGGAAAAGTTATATAGAAGTGCTCAAAGGTGTTGTAAAATATGTTGTTTATATATCTAGTCACTATGTAACCTAAAATAAATTCCATGGTTTATGTGATTTTTTATAAATATATTTATATACTAATGGAATTGATGTAATATTTATGTTATCTTTATCTTCAGTCCCTATAGAATGTATCTATGGAAAAGAATTTATTATGTTTTGAAATTAGTTTAGATATACTTTTGGTGTTAAAAAATATAGTGAAAACCATAGAGATGAGTCTATGTATAGTATTTTATCATGAAATATAGTCTAATGGTTGAGTATTTGGTTTTCTTAAAAAAATACATATCTATTTGTTGTCATGTTGATACGACTCTGGCATTGAAAAAAAAGGGTAATTTCCCCCTAAAAGTGTCGGTTGATAATTGAATAAACCATAACCCTAATACATGAAAATTGGGATTGAAAGATTATACATTGATATACACTATGGTGGATAGGTTCAGGTTAATCACAATCCTTTACAAACCATTATGAATAATGATTTCCCATATTCATTAAGAGATAAGGTTGACAATTATAAGAAAACCTAACTTAATGTAACCTATGTTAAACTATGATTTATATAGGTAAAAATAAATAAACTAAATTAATAATTAATAATTTAACTGAATAAGGTGTTTTAGGGATGAAATATCCTTTATTGGAATGATAATTTCCTTATGGGGTTAATGATTTTTCACTGATTTCATCCATTTTTATAATTTTCCTACAGGGAATTGAAAGGAACTGTTAATGTGAGGGACAATGCAGAGATTGCCTGAAATAAAAATCAATCAGAATAGGAGAAACCTTTTTAATATTCTTAAATTTTTATCAATAAATATGATTAACAATTTAAAAAATAGATTATTTCCTCAACACAATAAATAAAATAATGAGGGATTATCATAAAATATCATGAGATAATGTTTATTAAGTAAAAAAATTCAATTTATTATATATAATTTTTTTGAAAATAATCACCAAGGGTGTGCCTCAAAAATACTTGAAGGTTTTTTATTTGTGGAGGATGGGTAAATCAAGAATAAAACATATATAGGAAAATTAGGAGTTGTGTTAGCATGATTGAAATAAATAGAGTTCATCCTAATGGACCATTTATACTACAATATCTTCTGTTTGGGTAACATAGGAATTAACTAATTAAATTCACCCTATATAATGACTAACCATGAAAATGATCACCACTAACCTATAATACACAAAATATAATTGAATGCATTTAATAAAACTACTCCCAAAATGGATCTTGATATTTACGGAATACATTTCCTCCATTAAGAAGTTATAGGTAACTTATTAGAATTTTATTCTATAAACTCTATTATATCAAAGATGATTTCAAAGATTATTAAATAAAAAACATAACGATTTAAATTAAAAAGAAATATTTTATTTTTATGATTACTTTATTCCGAGTTGTTTTTTATAATAAATCTCTTTATGGAAGTTTTTTTCATCCCTTCATAAAAAATTTCCTTTTTTTAGTGATGGATTGGTTTCATCCAATTGTTGGATATTATTTCAGAAGAAAGGAATAAAAATTTCATACTAACCTATTATATGATTTCAAATAATGAATAATATTAAATTATCTTAAAATTTTATATAATCTGCGTCGTGATACTAAATTATAGTATAATCATAGTCCAACTAGTTAAAGGAAGACTCTATATTATTGATAAGCCTATATTTATGACTGAGATATTTTTTCCAGATTTTGAAAGGTTGATATATATTTATAAATTATATCCTAATTAATCTATATAAATTATAACCCCTTATCTATTTTTGTGTATTTTGTATTATTTATATTATGATGATGCAATTTATTTAAGGTGTTAAAATTTAATGCCCAAGGTTTCACGAGAAGATTTTATTATTATTATTAAGGTAAATAATTTTATAGAAAGTATTTATATTCTTTCAAAAGGATTTAAAATGACTATAAAATTTATTCTATAATAAATTTACCAAACTAAGGATACATTATTCATTCATAAGTGTGATAGTACAAAAAAATCACTTAATTCAATGTACTGCACACCACAGATTATTACTGAACTGGGATGATGTAAATCCATTAAAATTTCAAAAATCAATAGAGGAAAATAGATATGAAAATTTAAATTATTCGTCACTAGGAAATATTATGGATCAAATTTATCCTTGATGGTCACCAATAGAAAAAACCTGTAATGAGGAAGATCAATATTAAAGGGGAAAGAGTTTTGTATAATCTATAATTTTCAATAATAATTAGGATTTTCAATGTTATAGTTGAATTAATAAAACATATTATAATATTATATATATAAATAAAATTTATCCATTATAAATATGGTCATTTTAAATATGGTATTTGGTTATATATCTAATAGGCATATTGAAGGAATGTATTATTAAGTAGCAATTGTAGAAAAATATAGCGTAGAATGAAAAAAGTATTATACTAAATATTATGAGCACACATATTTTTGTTATGAATAAATATTAATTTTAATATTATTAAAGTATGATATGATGTATATAGTGAAATCAAAAAAATATTTCAACATCAATATAATTGTAAAATAAATTTTAAATTATAAATAATTAATTTTAATAGTATTTGTTAAATCGTATTTAGTACAAAAGGATAGTTATTTTTTTGTAAAGTATTTTTTCAAATATATTGAATTAAAATATTTTAAAATATTTTAGTATATGAAATAAAATATTAAAATCATAAAAATTCATAATTTATATGAAATAATATTAAAAACCCATAATGTTTTAAAATTTCATTTTAAATAAAACCAGTATTCATTATAATTTTCATTTTCATTTACAAAGATAAATTTAAAAAAAATTAATATAAATTATTGAAAACAAGATTCATTATTTTATTTATAATGTTAAAATTATCTTTGATGGAATTTTTAGTATTTTTATAAAATGGATGAACTTTAGGTGAATAATACAGAATATTATTTTTTGCAAATAATATTAATTTTATGAGAATATTAGTTTCTGAGTATATATTTAAAATATATTAATAATTTTTTAAGAAAAAACATTAACTTTATAATTGTATTTTTAATTTTAAAATTTTAATTTTTAATTTAAAAACCCATATATGAAATTTAGGAATTTAATTTATATCTTTTAAAAAAATTAATACATTGTATATTTTTTATTTTAAATTAATTATTATTAGTTATAAATTTAGAATCAACCAAACTGTCTTTCAAATATGGTATTATTAGGTCCAAATTACAAAATATTGATCATTTTAATCTAGTACATAAAATATAAATTATGTAGGTAAAGACTAGTTACCATTATGAAAACAAAAATGATAAAAATGAGTACCATAAGTGTTCAAGGGTAAATCGTGTTTAAAACATCTTCTAATAGAGTGGGTAAGGTGTTGTTTGACCATGACTTCTCTTTTCATCACTTACCCTAATACCAAACCTCCCTTATTTTAGTGAAATCCCTACATAACCCCCTATTCAACACTATTAGCCTCTATAACAATTTTATAGTCTTCTAAAAAGACCATCCTCTAATGGTTTGTCCCCATGTGCAACAGAGAGAACCCAAGTAGTGAGGTATAGAATTATTTTTGTTTCTTCATATTTTCTTTTTTTCTTAGGTTAATTTCTTCTTTGAATAATTTATTTTTATCGTCTAAAAATTATTTAATAATTTTACATGTTATATAAGTCCATTATTATAATGATTGTTTAATTTTTTTGCACAATTAACATTTTCTGTAGAAAAAGAAAAAATAAAAAATGTGTGTGCCCAGACTACCACCTCCAAAAAAATATTGTTTTTTTCCATTAAAACCATACACATAAAATAATAACTATAATTTTAATAAAATTTTATGATATTTATAACACATTTTAAATTCTGATATGATAAAACATATTATAAATTTATTTCATTCTATTTTAAAATAAATATCCAATTGTACCTACTTACAAATTATCGCTTCTAATGAATGATTGATTTCCATTTTTCTTCTTATAACCACATTACATTTATGGACTTTAAAATGTGTTCAATGGAAAAATATTTTTTATTTTATATAATTAATGTTCATTCATGAATAAAAGGATAACCTAGTAATGATATTATCAATAAATGGTCATCATTAACTCTTTCATTTAAAACAATCCTAGTAAGAGGAAAACATTTTTCTTATGATTTTGTAAGGCATTCATATCAATTACTTATTACTTTTTATCAATATTATTCCTATATATAATACTAATAAACACTTAATGATATCATTATTATACTGGTTTAATGATATTGCAACAAATTCACCTCACAATAGTCAATTATCATTCTATGCTAATTTTTAGGTCAGTTTTACCACTTACCTAAACAATTATATGAAATTATATCATGGATGATTAAGAAAATAAAAGTACTGGTCTAAAATTATATAAATATATAGGTAAAAAAATTATTGTAAAATGCTAAATCAATATTTAACACAATAAAAAACCCATTGTTGGCTTGGAATCACCAAAATTATCATATAATAGATTTCATATACTAGGATAATGTATGGAGAACTAAATTATGGATATTTAAAATTAATATATCATTTCATTTAATTAATTATAATAACTATAGTGAACATGGAGTGATGATATTTTTATGAAGAAGTAATATTGATATTATTCCTACAAAACAAATGGAAGCGGTCAAAACTATAAACACCAAATGGGTGAAATTATGAAGAAAAAAATAGCTAATATAGTAGGGTTTTTATAGAAGATGTTAGAGGTAAATATAATAAGGGGGAATAAAGTTAATGGATTGTTTTTATATAATTTAATTTAATATGAAATATTTCATAACATGCACCATGATCCATAAATATTGTGTAAATAATTCATAATGAAATTATTTTACCAAATTCATGTGTTTTGAAGAGCTTCGTCACATAATTTCATCTAATTTCCATGGATTTTAAAGATACCAAAATTGAAATTGGATCTAATAAAAATTTTACCCAAACCAAAAGAGTTTTTATTCCAATATTATATTCAAATTAATAATGTTTTTGAATTTTTTTTCATCTGGGGATTTTTTATTCATTATAAAACCTCTCATAATTTCTATTATATATTAATTGAATTTTATATGTTCCCTAGATATTTATTTTAACATTTAATCATATTTTACCAGAATTATATATTTTCAATGAAATTGTCCCCTTCTCTTCTAATTGGTTGGTAACATTCCATTTTATATGATTGAATTATTTTCACACATTATAAATTTTCCTTATCTATCCATAAATAATATATTGATTTCTTTTTATACTCCATGATATTTTTTAAATGATATTAACTAAATGTTTAATGTTTTAAATTTGGGACATTTTCATCAATGTGGAAAACGAATAGCTTTTTAACATTTTTTTGTGTGACCTTCTATTCCCACCATTGTTATCATTTTTTATGATACTTCTATTATACTATTTAATAGTTTTCTAAAAGAAAATAATATTCTCTTTTACATTTATTCCCATTATATTTAAAATGGTTTCAAAAATATCATGGATGTTTCTTTTTTACAAATCAATTTTTAATGATTCCCATAATTGTTTTCATTTAAATCCACATTCTTTGACATACATTATGATTGATCAAGGATAATATTATAATGTAACCATCAATCATCTTTTTTCTAGAATAGTGATGTTTTGTCCTAGTCTTTTGGAGGAATGATCTATCGCTGCATTTTTATTTCCTAGTCATATACCATGAATGATCCTAACATTTTACCCAATACCATATCTTTGTAAATACCATATTTTCTATTACTTTTATTATAGAGTGTTCACCTAGATGTAATTTATTGATTGGTTTTGATAAATTATAGACATAAACATATACCGTTTATCTATATAGTGTACGTTTAATTTGATTTTTAATTTTCATTTAATGGTATTTACATATAATATTACCTGATTTCATTGTACAACAATTTATTTTCAACGAATTTATCATGATTTTTTTATTAATGGAATTATTAATGATGTCATTATTTGAATCCATATGGAATAAATTTTATTATCATATAATATTTATGATGTGTTGAATGAAACCCGTTTTATTTCAATGGGTTCTTTATGAGGTTATAAGTTTTTGATTTCATGTGGAAGTTATAAGTTTAGATAATGATGGTTGAGTTTATATATCTATATTAAATTAATTTTTTTAATGTTTATAGCTCATAATATAATAATTCAAAAGTAAATTTCATTTTCCTGTAATATTTGGCACTATTATTATTATCCCATGAAAATAACATTCCATATAATAATTTTTTTTTCAACTCAAATTGATGTTTCATTTTTTGATGATTATTCTCATGACTACATTATGCTATCATGGATCATGTTTTTTTAATCTTGATTTTACACTCTTTTGATTTATTTTTTATGTTATTCCATGTCATATTCCATGATTTATCAAATATTATTTTTAGTGTATGAATTTTGTTGTCTATCATTATTATAATAATATGCTCATATTATTTTCCCTTACATTATTTTGTTGTCATCAATTAGGATTACCCTTTCTATTCATCTTATCTCACCCCTTTCTGGTATATCCATTTCCTAATGTTTTTAATATGATTATAACACATGAGAAGTCTATAAGGAGTATAATGTGGTAAAAATATAGAGAAATGTTCAAAATGTATACAAGGTATGATTTTTATAGAACTATTCTCCAATAAAATAAACCTATAATTCCTTGGGTTGTCTGGATATTTTTAAGATGTATTAATTTTACCATGTAATCAATATAATATTTATGTTATTTTTAATTTCTGTCACTATTGAACAAATATATATGTGTTATTCATTATTATTCCTTTAAAAAATTTCATAATATATGATGTAATTATGTTAAAAATGATTAGTTATTTAAATTCTATTAGATATAGGGAAATATGATAAATAAATTAAATCCCCCCCTGTGAAATGTTATTTTTTGTTCTATAAATTTTTTGTTTATTTTGATAGATATTATTAATCCATGATTCAAACTTGTTGATATTATTTGTTGATGGTGTATTATATATGATTTGAGGTTGTACCATGATAGTAAGGTGCTCAGTATTAGTGTTACCCTCTATGATTATGTTTTATTGGAGTTTGATGATCCTTGAAAACAATTAGATGGTGTTGGAAATTATTTAATATAAACTCTAACATACTCTACTAGACATTAAACTAGATTATATGTGTTTTTCTGAGCACATAGTTATTTTAGTTGAATTGTTTCTTTTTAATATGTTTGGAGGACTATATGTGCTGATGGTTTAACATGGGTCATGCAAATATTCTTCAATGAGTATTGTTAAGGATGACTCAACCCATATATTGACTTTTGAATTTTTATACATAACAAAGAGAACAATGTAATATTTTTAAATCACATAACTGTGATTAATATATAATTTATGTTTTAAAGTTATCAATAATAACTACTAAATTATTTTGATGGGTATTCTAGTGTCAATAATAAATGGAACAAACAAATCCAAGAAACTATCCCACACTAAATGTAAAATAGTTGATAATAATTTCAATATTATGATTTTTATTCCTATTAAAAACACTAAATATTTTAGGAAAAACACTTATATTAAAACAAAGCTAAGATAGTAGTTTCAAAGGTTGATTTTTTAAAAATTAATTAAATATAATTAACAGAAGAAATTTATAAATTTAATTATTTAAAGATGAAAAAATATTTTTTCCAGTTGTAAAATTTTAAAACACACAACTACCTCAAATATTTTATCTCCCATTCTCACAATAATTAGAATAATTTAATGTGTGTTAAATTGAAACATTATGTCATACAAGTAAAATAAAAATCATATTCATGATCTCTTCTACTCTACTCTATGGTATTTGTTTTCTACACCATGATCCCCCACTTCATGATCTTATTCAAAATTTAATTCTATTATTTAAAATTATACTTGTGTACAATTCTATTTTGAGCCATGTTTAAGCACAATTTAACATTGATTTTTAAATTTTAAAAAATTGTTCATTTACTTTCCTAATAAACTAATTGTGGTGGTTTCATTTATCAATTAACCTAATAATACAATTCAAACTAGTTACTCTTTTCACATCATAAATTATTTCCTTGATAATTTGTTCTAATAATGTCCAAGATTGATGGTTTTCAAAGTATAATTCAATCTTAAATTCTCTAATTTATTTTTCTACACTTTTTATTCATAAATATATTCAAACATGTGGTTATATATTAAATTAAATTTAATTATATTAATATATAAATGTGACTACTTAATATATTAAATTATTACAATACATAGAAAATTTAAATTCTTTTTCATTATATAAATATAAAAAATTATTAATTCAATGGATCACTAATAATATCAATGTAAATTTTTTAATATTTTATTTCATAAATTAATTTTTAAATTAAAACCATTATTTTTTAATTTTTATGTATGAAAATATGATATCTTTGATCAACTATGCTTATAAAATGAATTAATTCTAGCAAAAATTGTTTATTATTTACACGAACCCCTTCCCAAAAATTAATAAAAACAATTAACATAATTTGTCATTCACATTTTTTAATTTAAAATATTAATTATCATGTTAAATGAGAAAAGAAAATGGTATAAAATATTTTAATTAAATATTATTTTGTGATTTATATATATATCACTTTTTCTCTTAGTTAGTATGTTAATTATTTGTGAGGTGATATATCATATTTATCCATGAGTATTATATATATATATTATAATGGAGTGTTTTTATTAGGATATAATTAATTATTTTTTATTACTAGGGAGGGTGTAAGTGAATCAATGTTAATTATTTTCAAAAATTAGAATCCTGCACACAATAGTTATTAAATAAACTCTGAAACACATAAGGTGTTGAAATAAAGTGTTGTCTATAATATATTTATCAAGTTTTATCCCCAATGAGGGTAAATATATCCCTAATTTATGGATTTTCTTATCACATACACACATTGATGATATAGTTTTATTAATTAAACCCCAATTAAAGGGAATATCCATGAACCCTTAACAATACTAACCCCAAAAGCTTCCAAAAGTAGTAACATACTGCAAATAAGGTGAAAATAAAACATGTTGAATATTGATCATCAAGAAAAACAAGATTCTCTATTAAATTTCATGGATCATATTTTATTACACATTAAAAAATTCTCTACCTATCCATCACACTCCAAAAAATTTCTCATATATAAAATTCACTTTAGTCTTTTCATCTTATCTACATTTCATTTTTACTCCATTTCACACATACACTTTAGAAATGTTTCCTCGGTCTTCAAAAATCGCAATATGAAAAAAAATCATTATGTTAGAAACTAATTATTTATAAAAACACACATGGGATATAAAAAAATTAACTGAAAATTTTTGTAAAAACCCACTCAATTAAAATTTCATCAAATCTAGAAAACTCATCTAGAAACATATTTTCTATAGAGTGACCCTAATAATTTTCACATGAAGTATATAAAAAAATAGATACATTGAAATTATGTCACTAATATTAATGATTTTAGCACTAGACTATGTAATGATACCCTTAAATAAATAATATTCCTAAATAAATCATATGTGTTTTATTGTGAGTGGAAGTTTCACAACATAAATATTGTTCTTCAAAATATTGAGTTATAATTAATAATTATTTGGATTTCTCTATGGTGTTATAGAAACATAGCCTTTTATTACATTACTTTAAATAATTTTTAAGATAAACAAGACAATATTATTACTCCATGAGGATCTAGAGGTTTAGCGTCTTATGAAAACTAGGGCCAAACATACCATTTAAAACATCAATCATAATCGTTTATTTAATTCCTTCTTCTCTAGGTTGTTATTGGAACATGACCTCTCCTTAGTATATATAATCTCCTAAGGATAAATATATAAGAAAGGGGTGACCTAGAATCAAAATAAAAGGAAATATAATAACAATATAGAATGGGGTGATCATAATCATAACATCATCATCAAAATCATGAGAGGAAACATTAATAAAAGACTTGAAATGTGGAAATGCGTAAACATGAAGCACTGTGTATTAGTGTCGTCTACCACACATAGTTGTGACTAAATCTATAATCATGTTCACACATAATTTCACTTTAACTCATGAGATTCATCACTTTACCCAATGCATTATATCACTGTATAATTCTAGGCACACCTGTCGCATTACAACATTTATTTTCCACAATATAATTCTTGGTGCACCCATCACATCATAACATTATCATTATCATGCATGCCACAAAAAACATATATAAAAAAGAAAAAAAATAACCCATGGAAAGGAATGGGTTTCATATCAAAATAACACATTCATAAACTTTGGGCTCCCGAAAGAAAGTGGGAATAACATACTTGATACAAAAACCTTCAACCTTAAGTGAGGAGTAAAAGGTGTGTTTCTAAAATATTAGTTCTTTTAGAAATTTTATTTTTGAAATAAAATTCAGTGGAAAACATGTATATACCAGAAAATGTATGATAATTATGAAAAAAATATTTTTATGTAGTGACCATACTAAAAATGGAGTGAAAGTGGAAGACCCTGAAGAAGGGAAGTTTGGTTTAAGAATTTCCCATTACCTTGTATCTCAATGCTTTATTCAATTTAAAGTCCTGTATAACCACATTAGGTTAATTAATTAACAAATACAGACACTTTTGTATATTAATATTGTTCATTATGGGTTTATTAGGTTATTTTATGTGTCTTGGGATGAGTTATAGGGTTTAAATCAATTGTTTATGAATGTTCATTATTATGGTTTTCTTGAACGATTCACGTGTATTAATAAATGGAAGTTCATGTAGAACATGGATAAACATCTAGAACAGATATTAAATGTTATAAATTATATTAAAATATTTTAAATGATCTTATAATTAATTATTTTATATACCATGTGGATGAATAATTTGGTAAAATTTATTGATGACCATTTGGGTTAATTCGGATAGTTTTTCAACCACAAAGAACTTGTTTTATTTAATAATTTATAAATATGTACATAAGATAGTTACATAGAATTAAGTAGGATATAATACATATAACATAATCTTTTTCAACCATAAAAATGGTTTCATGACTATATCTGCAAGTGGTAATGGAAAAAAGAAAACATGTTGTTCTTAAAGGTGAAAAATTAACACCTCACAAACAATGTTTTATTTTCTAAACTTTAAAGAAGAGGACTAGGGGGTGGATGATATAACATCCCATTATTATCATAACATTGCATTATATGTGAGATAATGGAGTTACAATACCATTTGGATGAGGATATTGGGGGACATATTAAGAAAAGAACTTGAAATTGAAAGGAAATGGCAGGGAGAGAGACAGAGGAATTACATCTTGAATCCTCCTCTTGAGATCCTCTTTAAGAAACCTAGGATTGGTATTTTGATGAGACCATAAGATCTTGGATTTGTGGTATGGTCTAGGGAAATCTTTTGGGTAGAGTTCATATAAGGATTCAAACATGGGAGGTGTGAGGAAATGAGGGTGTAAATGGTGGTATTTGTAATAGAGGGGAGAGTGGTTTTCTCAATATAATATTCATTAATTTATTATTTCTCTATAATAAAAGTAATAATAAGTATTCCATGAATAATTAAAGTAATTTTATCATGTTAATAAAAACCATATTTTCTTACATCATCAAAACATCACTCATGACTCTATAATTCATGAATTTAACTTATTTTGTAAATTATCATATTTCACTATACATAAAAATTTCAAGTATTTCAGAAGAATCCCAAAAATTTACCCTAACCATTTATTGATGTGTAGAATCCAAAAATGAAGTCCATTTTTCAAAAATAATTTTATAAACATTAGTAATTTAATTTTAAATTAAAATCATCATTTAAATGAAAAATACAATTTTTAAAATAAAAACTAATTTCTTAATTCTTTCAAAAAATACATAAGTTCTTAAAAATAATATTGAAACCCAAAAGACATAGAATTTTTAATCTATGAAAACCTTTTTGGAAAATACATTTTATTTTTAATTAATTAAATAATTATAATTATTTATTTAGGACTTACAAAAATAACAATATTTTTACTATGGTCAAACTATCACTTATAAGATGCCTAAATCATATTTAATCATTCAAAAGTAAGGTTACTATTATTTTGGATGACTAACTATTCATAAGGGGAATACTACTATTCATAATGGTAGGTCACTGTTCACTAAAAATTAATTTTTTCCTATCAGACTCCAAACAACTTACTAATCGTAACCGTGTATGTCAGATTTTCGAAATTCAGAACATAGAAGTGGAAAAATTATGTTTAATGATCACATACTATTTATTGTGATTATATGTTATTGTGATTCCTAATGTGATTATACTACAAGGAATAATAATAATAATGCAATTTCATTGATAAAACTTTGGGTCTTTACATTCTTCCCCCCTGATGAAATTTCACCCTCGAAATTTCTTTTACATAAACAGATGAGGATACTTCCCCTTCATCACCTCCTCTGGTTCCCAAGATGATTATTCAAACTTATAGTTTCTCCACAACACTTTGACAATGTGGGATTTCTTGTTTCATAGAACCTTATATCTTTGGTCTAGAATCTTTATTGGTAGCTCCTCATATGAGAGATCATCTTCCAGTTGTACCACCTATGAGTTCAGTACATGTGAGGGATCTAGTATATACATACACATGAGTGATATGTGAAACACATCATGAACATGAGCCATATTTAGTAGAAGTGAATGTTGATAATACATGACTCCTATGTGGTCTAGGATCTCAAAGGGGACACAATGTTTTAGGCTTATCTTCCCTTTCTTTCCAAAATACATGAATCTCTTCCATGGTGATCTTTTAAGGAAGACTATATCTCCAACTTCGAACTCCAAGTCCATTCAATGGTTGTAAGCATAGCTCTTTTGTAGAATATGAGTAGCTTTCATATGTTTTTTGATGACTTGAACCTTCTTCATCATCTCTTATACAAGATCAGGTCCATATAGCTTCTTCCCAATAGGTTAGAGTTCTACATCACTTTCAACACATAGCTTCATATGGAGCCATCTGAATACTTGAGTGGAAGCTATTTTTGTATGAGAACTCTACTAATGGGAGATTTTGATCCCATCCACCTTTTAATTCTAGAGAGAAAGATCTTAGATTATCTTCAAGCATCCGAATAGTACTTTGAGATTGGCTATCAGTTTAAGGGTTGTAACACCAGAGACTTTTATGTTATATAAATCATCAAAGGAATCTTTTCCTACACAAAACACTTGCTTGGCTTGTTTTACAAGAAATCGCGACCTTTCTCGATAGCATGCATCGTACGCAATACAGAGTTTCACTAAACAATGATATGCTAATAAAATATTATCAAAACTAGCAGTTATGAATAGTAATAATCACTTTTTGAAATTTTATAAATTTTATTTTTCAAAATAGACTTCATTTTTGGATTCATAATATCGAAATTATCCTAGGGTGAAATTTTGGTATTTTTCTGAAAACTTTCAATTTTTGATGAATAGTGAAACCACTATGTGGTAGTTAAAAAACTGAATTTTTCATAAAACTTAATTTTACCGCTTCTGTGAGTGTAATTTCAAAAATCCAAGAGACACGGTTGAGGTCAGTAAGTAAAATGTGGTTCAATGAGATGAAAATAATTTTTTGTGAATAGTGACTTTTTACTTTTATTTACCACGGTTAAAAGTAAATAGGGTAATTAATGGTAAAAATGATATTATTATTACCCTAACCAATGTCCTAATTCTATTGGATAAGTGTAATTCGACCAAAAACAAACTTAGGAATAAAATATGACCATTTAGGCCCACTTGGATTAGATTAGGACATTTATTATTAATTTATTTAAAGAAGGGTTAAAATAGTTAAAATAAAAGTTTAATAAGTAAATAATTTTACATATAAGGATATATATAAGTTAAATTCGACTATAAATATTACTTAGAAATCTAAAAATATTTCCTACATAATGGTATTTTATTTGTAATTTTTAGACATTAAATAATTTAATTTATTTATGACACAATGATGATGCAGTAATTATCTTATTAATGAAATATTGAAATAATTGATGTTATAAATATCCAAATAAATGTAATTTGAGACTTTTTATGAATTCCAATAATTTTATACGTTAATATGACATGTTATTATTAATTTAATTAACGTTTTTCGAACTAATCATTCTGTTATGATTTTTACAAAAATCAATTACTAAATAGTTTCAAAATTGACATAAAATAGTTTTTAAAACAAATATTATATTATTAATTGTTATTTTATTCCTAAAAATCTAAGTTTTGGCCAAATGACTTATATAAGGCTATATATATTAATAATAAACAACTTGGGGTTCTTTTGGATTGTTATAGTAAGTTTATTAACCTTATAGTGTAAGAACACAAGAAGACACGGTAAAAGTAAAATTATTTAACTTAATGTTAAATCTAAATGATAAAGTCAAAATAGGAACCTAAACTTGTCTATATTCTATTGGATGAGAGGAATTAGACCCATCCCCACCATATCTTTTAAATAAATCAATTTGGAGCTATTTAATACCGAACTTGGCTTTATAATAAAATAATATTTTTTGTTATTCCAAAGGTGCCCCTCTCCTCCCTTATAAAAGGGAACCTCCTACCTCTCTTACTCACACCACTTTGAGCCTTAAAGATCGGCAAACCCCTAACACGTTCTCCTCTCCACTTCCCTAGAGACATCCTATAGGTCCTGGTCTTCTTCAAAGACCAATTTTAGTGCCTTAAAAGGAGGTCTCAAAGAAGCACTTTAAAGAAGAGGTAATGTCTGTTACCGATTCTTTCATCTTTATTTCTTCTTCCACTTATTCTTCTTTAGTTGTTTCATTATGAAGTAATAACATCAGTATCACTCATATACTGATATGTTATTATAAGTATGAAACAACCCTATTTCACCATCTATCCATCCTACGGAAAATGAAATCGCCGCTCGTGCGCACGTACGGAATACCGTCTCCACGCCGTGGTGTAATCTACTTTCCACCACCACCTTACTTGGATGGGTATAATGGTGTAAATAATGACTATATATGATTATTTTAAAGTGGCAGTGATTCTGAAATAGTATACATACACTCCAATACAATTCCATGATCATGGGAACGATATCATCGCTCGTGCGTACGTACGGAATACCGTCTCCACGATGTGATGTGACTCGTTCTATATGATCTTCATTGAATAATGATTATATAAATGAATTGAATGAATTAATATGATATATATTAGACTAATAACATTCTATAAATGAGTTATCTATAACCTAAAGAGAAGAATAAGAATTTATTCGACAAAACACGCATAAGAACAAAAAGTAATAAACACCCGAATAACAAGTTGTAATGAAATATTACTAATAAGAAGCTAAGAATATGACCATATATGATATCATAACAATAATTCTGATTCTAGAATAAGTAAATAACATTATTTAAATAATTATACAGGAGGTTCGGACACTTACGAGACAAATCGGACCTGAGGTAAGGGAAATATCACAATCTCATTTTTATCTGAGATTCTTTATACTTTGGTATTTACTGTGGTGTATTTTATAATCTACATCCATGTTTCCTCAATATGTAATATTATGTCCATCCACCTACAATTTTTTAAATCCAATTTTACCCTTCGGTGAGTTTTTATTAATGGATATGAAAGGAATCTTTTGTCGTTTTTCGTACGAGGTACTTTTTGACTTTTCCGACAAAAGTATGAAGAATGTTTTTTTAACTTATACGGCATGAATGGATTTTTAAAACATTATTTCCAAGAAGCTTTCTTTACAAGTTTTCAAGTTTATTTTTAATCAACTTCTTTTAGTTTATAATTGTACGACATGTTAAGAAAGGAAAAGTGTTTTTGAAGCAGAAAGGATATTTTCCTCAAGAATGGAGTTCAAGTGTTTTATCAAAATTATTTTCCATCTAAGATAATAAAGGGTTCTGTTTTTATCCCTAGTATTACATTGATTTGATTATGTTGTGATGGAATTATATTTTTATAAATTCCTTTATCTTATATGAATTGTTTTATGATGTCACGATGTTTAAGATTTCCATTTTTATTACATGGGTTATGCTATGATGTATGGTTTTATGATTTTGTGGAACACATAATAATGGTATCATTATGAGATGGGTGGGACCTATATCTCCCTCCAATGCATTGGGTAAAGATTTTATATCTCATGAGATAGACATGGCTGGAACAGCAGGTTAAACTGGATCTGTGAAACATGACTTAAACGAGGAGTGAACTCGGTTCAGAAGTGGACTTTGTCCACTAAGATAGTCTTGGAAATCAGTCTTGACTAACAAGAAATGATTCTCAATGATTATGCATGTATTCCACAAAGTTTCATGTTTTAAGTTATGATTATTGGGATTACATTTCACTACTATGATTTATCTCATGTTATGAAATTATGATCTCTTTTGCAGTTTAAGATTTCCAAAAGTTATGTTCTTATGTATATGATATGATTGATATTTCTTTTGTTTACTCTTACTGAGCATTTGATCTCACCATTTTGTATGTTTTATTTCCCCAGGTCAGGAAGAAGGTTATTAAGTAGAATATGACAAAAAGGGACTCTAGATATGATCAAATAAATTGTAGGCAAAGTAGATGCTTTATGAACCAGTTGTTCATGCTTTCCAGTTTCTAAAGACACTATACCTATACGGTCCTTTCATGGTTTTGTTATATGTTGTAATAAGTGTGCTTCAATTTTGAAGTAATAAAAATGTATGTAAAGTATGGGTCATTATAGTTGGTATCAGAGGAAAGGTATAGTCAACCTTTGGAAACTAGGATACGAAAGCCTTAGTAAGAACCCTAAGGATAAGTCTAAGCATAGAACACAATCTTAGTGTTTTAGAAATTTCCATGAATAACCTAGGATAAGACCTTAAGTGTAAAATTTTATTCTTTATTATGTGGTTTTCCTATTATAATTAGTGTTTCTCACACTATTATTCATGGTTTTAGTCAATGGCTGGAACCCAAAGGAACCGTGTTAATGCGGAATGCGATGGGCAATGCAATGATTGTCCCCCGGAGCAACCAAACGTTATGGGAGCTTGAATGAAAAATCTTGTAGCCATGCTCACACAACTTTCTCAAGCTATGAATCATGCTGGACTTCCAAACGAGCAAAGGAAGGAGCAACATTCTGTTGAATCCTTCATGAGGCAGCATCCACCTTCTTTCAGCAGGTCTACTGATCCATTAGTTGCTGAACAATGGATTAGTACTACTGAAAAGATATTTTCAGTTCTTCAACGTTCTGAACATGATAAAGTCATCCAAGCAGTTTATCGTTCTGAAGGAGATGCTGATCAATGGTGGAATCTTATTAAGAATACGAGGCAAGGGATGAAATTGAGTCCATGGAATGGGACGAGTTCAGGAACTTATTTTTCAATAAGTACTTCCCTCGTATTCTTTGAATAAAGATGGAGAAAGAGTTTCTTGAACTGAAGCAAAGGATGATGAATCTGTTGGTACTTATGAAGCAAATTTTACAAGACTTGCAAGGTATGCTTCTTGTATTATTATCCAACCTGAGAGTAAGATCCATCGATTCTTTAGTGGCTTAAAACCAAGTCTTCGAAGGGCGTTAGCCATAAGGGACTTCAATAGCTACGAGGAAATCATTAGATGTGCTCTCAAAGTCGAGATGGAGATTGGAGTAACCCATTAGTCATATGGGTTTGATAAGAAGAGGAAAATGGAATTCAAAGGAAAATCTAAAGAGCACACTAAAAAGAAGATGAGATTTCCCTTATGCTCAAAGTGTGGAAAGAAACATGGAGGTAGTTGTCTTAAAGGGACAAGTAAATGTTTCAAATGTGGAAAGGAAGGTCATCGGGCATTTGAATGCCGCAATGATGGGAAGAAGATTTCTAATGATGAAAACAAAGGAAGGGATACACAGAATGAACCTACTACACTTCAATGTTTCAAGTGCAAGGAGATGGGGCATTATGCCAATCAATTCCCAAATCCAAGGGTTGACGATGATGGTCGACATCAACAAACTCTTAAGGCTAAAGACAAAGGAAAGTCACATGCAATTTCTATCAGAAATGTGGAGTACGATAACGATGTGGTGAAAGGTACACTTATCATCCACTCAAAAGTAGCAAACGTTTTATTTGATTCTGGATCCATCCACATCTTTATTTCTGAAGAATTTTCTAAGGATATCACAGTATTAACTCAACAGTTAGATGTTGAGTTAGCTGTGACAACCCCTAATGGCACAACAGTCGCATCAAAAGTTTATAATTCTTCTCCGATTGATGTTTGTGGGAAAGTACTTCCTGCAAATCTTGTGATCCATCCTATAGTGGAATTTGAGGTGATTCTTGGCATGGATTGGCTTTCACTACATGGAGCTCATATCAATTTCCAAAGAAGGTAAGTCACATTTCATATTCCAGATCAATCTATGATCATCTATCGATGCAAGGATGAACATAATCTTCTAGTGGAAATTTCTTCCATTTTATGGGTATTGATTCCACTAAATGAAGGTTATTTATCTCAAATGGTTGGTGAGAAACTCATGATTAAGAATATGCCCATTGTACGGGAGTTTGATGATGTCTTTCTGAAGGAATTACTGGGTCTTCCACCGAATCGTGAAGTTGAGTTTTCAATAGAACTCGTACCGGATGCTTTGCTTATTTCAAATACACCTTATAGAATGTCCCCAATTGAGTTGAAGTAATTAAAGAAGCAACTCCAAGAGAATCTTGATAAGGGGTTCATATGCCCTAGTGCGTCACCTTGGGGGGCACCTGTTCTGTTTGTTAAGAATAAATATGGATCAATGAGACTCTTCATTGATTATCGAGAACTTAACAAGATCACTATCAAGAACAAATATCCTCTCCCGCGCATTGATGACCTATTTAACCAACTACACAGAGCTCAATACTTTTCCAAGATTGATCTTCGTTTAGGGTATCATCAATTAAGGGTCAAAAGGGAGGATATACCAAAGACAGATTTCCGTACAAGGTATGGACACTATGAATTTATAGTGATGCCATTTGGTCTTACTAATGCCTCTGCTATCTTCATGGATCTAATGAATAGAGTCTTTAGAGACTATCTTGATCAATTTTTGGTAGTCTTTATAGACGATATTTTTGTCTATTCAAAGAGAAATGAAGAACATGAAGATCACTTGAGAATTATATTGAAGACCCTGAGAAAGGAGAAGCTTTATGCCAAATTTACCAAGTGTGAATTTTGGCTTCAAAAAGATTCATTTTTGGGTCACATAATCTCAAAAGAGGGGATATAAGTGGATCCAGCAAAAACAGAGGTTATCGAAAGATGGTCGAGACCAACAACAGTAACTGAGATCCGAAGTTTTCTTGGTTTGGCTGGATATTATCGACATTTTGTGAAAGATTTTTCACGATTATCTAATCCACTCACCAAGTTGACTTGGAAAGGAGTTAAGTTTGTTTGGACAGAGGAATGTGAAGAGAATTTCAAGGAGTTGAAAATAAGGTTATCCAGTGCACCTGTGCTCACACTGCCTTGTAGTGGAGAAAGGTTTGTGATCTACAATGATGCATCCAAGAAGGGTTTGGGGTGTGTTATTATGAAAAATGATATGGTGATAGCTTATGCCTCACGACAGTTGAAAATACATGATCAAAATTACCCAAATCATGATTTGGAGTTAGCTGTGGTAATCTTTGCATTAAATATTTGGAGGCATTACCTTTATGGTGAGAGGTGTGATATTTATACTGATCATAAAAGTTTAAAGTATATTTTCACACAAAAGGATCTGAATATGCGCCAAAGAATATGGTTGGAGCTGATTAAGGATTATGACTGCTCAATTAATTACCACCCTGGGAAAGCAAACAAGGTGGCAGATGCATTAAGTTGACAAGACCATACTAGTTTATCCATGATGAGGATCACAAAAGATCCAATATTTATGGATTTACAAAGGATGGATCTTGGAATTATAATGAAATGGGAAAAATCGTATCTTTCTCAAATAAATGTTCAACCGTCTATACATGTGAAGATAAGAGGCAGAGAAAGAAGATGTCGAGTTACAAAAGAGGGTGAGAAATGTTCCTGAATTCAACCTTGATTGTGATGGGATAATAAAGTTCAGGAATCAGGTTTGTGTTCCTCCCATCCTCGAATTAAAGAAGGAGCTACTGGATGAGGCTCATATTTCTTCATTCTCTATTCATCCTGGAAGCACGAAGATGTATAGGGACCTGAAAGAGTACTTCTGGTAGGATGGCATGAAAAGAGATGTTGCTGAATATGTCTCTCGATGCTTGGTTTGTCAACAAGTTAAAGCTGAGAGACAGAAGTCTAAGGGGATGTTACAACCATTACCCATACCCGAATGGAAATGGGAAAACATCACTATGGACTTTGTCACAGGACTTCCTAAAACGTCCAAAGGCAATAATGCATTCTTGGTCATAGTGGATCGTCTTACAAAGTCTGCACACATCATTGATATTAGAGAGGATTTCTCTCTGGATCAGTTTGCTAGGATATATGTAAAGGAAGTGGTAAGATTTCATGGAGTACCACTTTATATTATATCTGATTGGGATCCGAGATTTACCTCAAAGTTCTAGCGAAGTCTTCAACATACTCTGGATACAGAGTTGAGTTTCAGCACTGCTTATCATCCTCAGACAGACGGTCAGTCTGAGAGAACAATTCAAACTCTAGAAGATATGTTGAGAGCTTTCTCTATGGATTTCAAAGGTGGTTGGGATAAACACCTACCTTTGGTGGAATTTGTTTATAATAATAGCTTTCACTCCAGTATTCAGATGGATCCTTATGAAGCTCTCTATGGAAAGAAATGCAGGACTCCAACTTGCTGGGATGAAGTTGTGGAAAGAAAGTTATTAGGACCTGATCTCATTGATGAAATAGCAGAAAAGTTCAGATCTATTCAACAACACATAAAAGCAGCTCAGAGTCGACAGAAAAGTTATTCCAACAACCGAAGAAAAGACCTAGAGTTTGAAGTGTGTGATAAAGTGTTCTTACGAATATCTCCCTGGAAGAGGGTCATGAGATTTGGAAAGAAGGGAAAGATTATCCCTAGATATATCGGTCCTTTTGAAATAATGGATCGTGTTGGGAAGGTAGCTTACCGATTGGAACTTCCACCAAATCTCTCTCAAGTTCACGATGTGTTCCATGTATCTCTCCTGAGAAAGTACATACACGATCCTTCACATGTACTCAGCTCAGAAGTTGTACCGCTGGAGCAGGATCTTTCTTATGAAGAACAGCCGATAAAGATTCTGGATCACAGCGAAAAAGTCCTACGAAACAAGACCACTCAATTGGTGAAAGTTTTATGGAGGAACCACCAATTAGAAGAAGCTACATGGGAGTTTGAGGATATGATGAGGGAGAGGTATCCTCATCTGTTTGTTACAAAGTGACGAATTTTGAGGGCGAAATTCATTTTAAGGGGGGTAGAATGTAACACCTGAGACTTTTATGTTATATAAATCATCAAAGGAATCTTTTTCTACACACAACACTTTCTTGGCTTGTTTTACACGAAATCGCGACATTTCTTGATAGCTTGCGTCGTACGCAATATCGAGTTTCACTAAACAATGATATGCTAATAAAATATTATTAAAACTAACCGTTATGAATAGTAATAACAACTTTTTGAAATTTTATAAATTTTATTTTTCAAAATGGACTTCATTTTTGGATTCGGAATATCGAAATTATCCTAGGGTGAAATTTTGGTATTTTTCTGAAAACTTTCAATTTTTGATGAATAGTGAAACCACTAAGTGGTAGTTAAAAAACGGAATTTTTCATAAAACTTAATTTTACCGCTTTTGTGAGTGGAATTTCAAAAATCCGAGAGACACAGTTGATGTCAGTAATTAAAATGTGGTTCAATGAGATGAAAATAATTTTGGGTGTATAGTAACTTTTTACTTTTATTTACCACGGTTAAAAGTAAATAGGGTAATTAAGGGTAAAAATGATATTATTATTACCCTAAAACATGTCCTAATTCTATTGGATATGTGTAATTCGACCAAAAAAAAACTTAGGAATAAAATATGACCATCTTAGAGTAGGACATTTATTATAAATTTATTTAAAGAAGGGTTAAAATAGTTAAAATCAAAGTATAATAAGTAAATAATTTTTAATATAAGGTTATATATAAGATAAATTTGACTATAAATATTCATTAGAAATCTAGAAAGATTTCCTACATAATGGTATTTTATTTGTAATTTTTAGTCATTAAATAATTTAATTTATTTATGACACAAAGATGATGCAGTAATTATCTTATTAATGAAATATTGACATAATTGATGTTATAAATACCCAAATAAATGTAATTTGAGACTTTCTATGAATTACACTAATTTTATAGGTTAATATGACATTTTATTATTGATTTAATTAACTTTTTTAGAACTAATCATTCTGTTATGAATTTCAAAAAAAATCAATTACTAAATAGTGTCAAAATTGACATTAAATAGTTTTTAAAACAAATATTATATTATTAATTGTTATTTTATTCCTAAAAATATAAGGTTCGGAAAAATGACTTAGTTAAGGTTATATATTTTAATAATAAACAACTTGGGGTTCGTTTGGATTGTTATAGTAAGTTTATTAACCTTATAGTTTAAGAACACAAGAAGACACGGTAAAAGTAAAATTATTTAACTTAATGCTAAATCTAAATGATAAGGTCAAAATAGGAACATAAACTTGTCTAAATTCTATTTTATGAGAGGATTTCAACCCATCCCCGCCTTATCTTATAAATAAATCAATTTTGATTTATTTAAAACTGAACTTGGCTTTATAATAAAATAATATTTTTGGTTATTCCAAAGGTGCCCCTCTCCTCCCTTATAAAAGGGCACCTCCTCCCTCTCTTCCTCATGCCACTTTGAGCCTTCAAGCTCGGCCAAACCCTGCCACTTTCTCCTCTCCACTTCCCTAGAGATATCCTAGAGGTCCTAGTCTTCTTCAAAGACCAATTTTAGTGCCCTAAAAGGAGGTCTCAAAGAAGAGGTAATGTCTGTTATCGATTCTTTCATCTTTATTTCTTCTTCCACTTCTTCTTCTTTAGTTGTTTCATTATAAAGTAATAACATCAATATCACTCATATACTGATATGTTATTATAAGTATGAAACAACCCTATTTCACCATCTATCCATCCTATGGAAAATGAAATCACCGCACGTTCATTCGTACGGAATACCGTCTCCACGTCGTGGTGTAATCTACATTCCACCACCACCTTACTTGGATGGGTATAATGGTGTAAATAATGACTATATATGATTATTTTTAAGTGATATTGATTCTAAAATAGTATACATACACTCCAATACAATTCCATGATCATGGGAACGATATCATCGCTCGTGCGTACGTACAGAATACCGTCTCCATGATGTGATGTGACTCATTCTACATGATCTTCATTGCATAATGATTATATAAATTAATTTAATGAATGAATATGATATATATTACACTAATTAAATTCTGTAAATGAGGTATCTATAACCTAAATAGAAGAATAAGAATTTATTCGACAAAACATGCATAAGAACAAAAAGTAATAAACACCCGAATAACAAGTTGTAATGAAATATTACTAATAAGAAGCTATGAATATGACCATATATGATATCATAACAATAATTATGATTCTTGAATAATTCAATAACATTATTTAGATCATTATACAGGAGGTTTGGACACTTACAAGGCAAATCGTACCTAAGGTAAGGGAAATATCACAATCTCATTTTTATCCGAGATTGTTTATACTTTGGTATTTACTGGGGTGTATTTTATCATCCACATCCATGTTTCATCAATATGTAATATTATTTCCATCCACCTACAATTGTTTAAATCCAATTTTACCCTTCGGTGAGTTTTCAGTAAAGGATATGAAATGATTCTTTTGTCGTTTTTCGTACGAGGTACTTTTTTACTTTTTCGACAAAAGTACGAAGAATGTTTTTTAACTTATATGGCATGAATGGATTTTTAAAACATTATTTCCAAGAAGCTTTCTTTACAATTTTTCAAGTTTATTTTTAATCAACTTCTTTTAGTTTATAATTGTACAACATGTTAAGAACGGAAAAGTGTTTTTGAAGCAGAAAGGATATTTTCCTCAAGAATGGAGTTCAAGTGTTTTATCAAAATTATTTTCCATCTAAGATAATAAAGGGTTCTATTATTATCCCTAGTATTACATTGATTTGATTATGTTATGATGGAATTATATTTTTATGAATTCCTTTATCTTATATGAATTGTTTTATGATGTCACGATGTTTAAGATTCCCATTTTTATTACATGGGTTATGCTATGGTGTATGGTTTTCTTATTTTGTGGAACACATAAGAATGGTATCATTATGAGATGGTTGGGACTTATATCTCCCTCCAATGCATTGGGTAAAGATTTTATATCTCATGAGAGGGACATGGCTGGAACGGCAGGTTAAACCGGTTCAGTGAAACAGGACTGAAACGAGGAGTGAAATCGGTTCAGAAGTGGACTTTGTCCACTAAGATAGTCTTGGAAATGAGTCTTGACTAACAAGAAATGATTCTCAATGATTATTTGTGTATGGAACAAAGTTTAATGTTTTAAGTTATGATTATTGGGATTACATTTCACTACTATGATTTATCCCATGTTATGAAATTATGATCTCTTTTGCAGGTTAAGATTTCCAAAAGTTATGTGCTTATGTATATGATGTGATTGATATTTCTTTTGTTTACTCTTACTGAGCATTTGAGCTCACCCTTTTGTATGTTTTATTTCCCAAGGTCGGGAATAAGGTTATTAAGTAGAATATGCCAAAAAGGTACTCTAGATATGATGAAATAAATGGGAGGCAAATTAGATGCTTTATGAACCATTTGTTTATGATTTCCAGTTTCTAAAGACACTATACCTATACAGTCCTTTCATGGTTTTGTTATATGTTGTAATAAGTGTGCTTAAATTTTGAAGTAATAACAATGTATGTAAAGTATGGGTCGTTATAGGGGTGATTGGTCATGCTAAAATTTAATTCAGTACTCAAATAATTTTGAAGACTTCTCCAAAATTTAGGTTTGAACCTTGGATCATGATTAGAGAAAATCGATAGTGGAACACCAACCAGTCTCACTACTTCCTTCACATATATCATTTCAAGTTTTTCAAATGAGAGATCTTCCCAAATAGCAATAAAATGGGTAGTCTTGGTGATTCGGTCAACCACAATCCATATCGTATTATTTCCCTTAGACATCTTTGAGAGACCAGTGACAAAGTCCACAGTGACATTCTCCCATTTCCACATGGGTATAAGAAACATCTACATCATCCCTTTGGAATTTTTTCTCCACTTTAACATGCAAACATACAAAGCACCATGATATATATTTTGCAATATTTTTCTTTATGTTGTCCCACCAGAAGTGTACATAGAGATCACGTTACATCTTGGTGCTACATGGATGGATAGAGAATGTTGATATATGTGCATTTTCTATTAGCTCCATATTTATCCAGGGTGATTAAGACACACAAATTCACGTTCCAAACCGAATCACACTATCATAATCAATATGAAACTCTTGTCGCTTCCCTTCCTTTACTTCCTTCACCTTATTTTGTTACTCCAGGTCATTTGTTTCTCACTACTATATTATCTCTTGTATTGATGGTTGCTCAATTATCTGGGTAAGGTAGTATGTGTCCCCTATCCTTATGATTTCAAAATACATCCTTTTCATATCCACAAATATAGGGTCTTTCTCAATCCATAACATGGATAGAGTACCAGGTTCCTTTCTTCTTAGATAATTAGCTACTTTTTTTCCTTTCCAGGATGATAATTAATAGATAAATCATAGTACTTAATTAGATATAACCATCTCCTTGGATGTGTGTTGATCTTATTTTGTGTGAATTTATAATTTAGGATCTTGTGGTTGGTGTATATGTCACACTTCTCACCATAAAGGTAGTGCCGCAAGATTTTCAAGGAAAAAATCATGGATTCCATCTTTAGATCATTTTGTTGGCTAGTTCTGCATATGTATCTTCATGTTCCATGAGGCGTAGGCTATCACATTATCATTTTTCATGAGTACGAAACACAAGCCTTTATTTGAAGAATCACTATATATCACCAAACGTTCCCCCACTTTTTGGTGGTGTGAGTACAGGTGCAGTGATCAAACTTCCCTTTATCTCCTTGAAGCTTCCATCAAATTCATCTGTCCAAACATAATTTACCCCTTTCCTTATTAACTTAGTTAGTGGGATTGACAATCATGATAAATTTCTCACAAAACTTCTGTAGTACCCATATAATCTAAGAAAACTATAGATTTCTATGACACTGGTGGGTCTGGTCCATTCTTCAATATCCTTTGTTTTTAAGGCCCAATATAAATTCCCTCACTTGTGATTAGATGTCCTAAGAACGTGACTTGCTTCATACAAAAGTCACACTTGCTGAACTTGGTGTACAACTTCTTCTCTCTCAATGTTGACAACACAAGTCTTATATGTTCTTAATTTTCCTCTTTTATCATGGAGTATATGAGAATATTATCAATAAACACTTCCAAAATTTTGTTGAGGTAATTTCCAAACACTCTATTCATCAAATCCCTGATGATTGCACGGGAATTAGTAAGCCCAAAGGGCATCACTAAATACTCATAGTGCTCATACCTTGAACGGAAGGCAGTCTTCAGAATATCTTCTTTCTTCACCTTTACCTGATGATATTCAGAATGAATATACACCTTTGAGAAGTATTGATCTCTACTTAACTGATTGAACAAGTCATCAACCCTTGGAAGAGGACACTTATTATTTATGGTGATCTTTTTGAGTTCCCAATAATCAATACACATCAGCATTGTTCCATCCTTCTTCTTCACAAAGAGCACTATCACTCCTCTAGGTGATGCACTAGAGAGTATGAATCCTTTGTCCAAATGCTTCTACATATTCTTCTTTCACTCCTCCAGTTCGATAGGAGCCATCCTATAGGGACATTTTGAGAAAGGATTTTCTTTTTGTCTGGGTTCTATTGAGAACTCTACCTTGCGTTTTGGGGTAAGTCCATGTAACTCTTTAGGAAATATGACATTGTATTCCCTCACTATGGAAATTTTCTCAAGGTTTTCACTTTCCATTGACTTAACCATTTGGGTGAGGTAATCTTCTTCATAAGCTATTAATACCCGCACCGTTGAAGGATTTTTCAAAGGAGATTCATGATCTTATTTTAATTTGTAAAGGATCATGGGATGTTTTGGAATATGAAAATATTTTTCCTTTCACTTATAGTTTATATGTGCTATATATGGTTAGACCCAATCCATTACAATTATAGCATCAAATTCCTCCAGGGAAAGTACTATGATATTTACTAGAAGAATTTTCCCACACACGCCAATTGGGGATGTCAAACACCTAGGTTTCAATGATTGTACCACTTGGTATTTTTATAGATATATCTACTTCAAGGTTTCAAGGCATTGATTTTATAGTTATAGAAACATGAAAGATATAATGGAATGTGTAGAACCAGAATCAAATAAGACTTTTCCCATTCTTGAGTGAATCAGAAGTGTACCTTGTACAACTTCATTATCTCACTCCACTTCTACGGTAGTGATGGAATAATCCTTCCCTTGTTCCTTTTTCTTTGGTGGATTTTGATGTTGATTACCTTCGAGGACATGAGGTTTAGTGCACTAGCTTGCATAGTGCCCTTGATCTCTACATTTGTAGAATTGAACCATGGGTGGTTCTCTCCATTCTTCCACTATATTCTCCTTACATCTCATTTCTTTTCAACACTCTTGGGAATGGTATCCTTCTTTCCCACACTTGATGCATTTACCCATCCCTTTGGGATAGTTCCCATGATAAAAATTCCCACATTTTTTCATGTGGTTCATTGAGTTTTCTTCCACCTTTATCCTTAGATCCCCCGGCTTGAAAATCATTCTTTCATTTCTCGTCAAAATAGCCATGAGACCATTACACAAACTCCATCTCCACTTTTAGAGCACATAAAACAACTTCTTCATAACTCCCAAAGTCTTGAATTGAAAGAGCCTTTTGAACGTGTGGTTTTAATCCATTATAGAATATGTCAATTTTTCTATCATTATTGATAACAAAACATGAATCGTACCTTGAAAGCCTTATGAAATTCAATTCGTAGGTTTTGAAATATTATCCTTATTTTAGCTTGATATTAATGAATTCTCTCTCCAATATCTATATGAAGAGTTCATGGGAAATACTCATTAAGAAACATGATCTTAAAGTCTTCCCATTTCATCTCTTCAATTTCGTTACATGGCTAGGTGTTCTTAATCAAAGCTCCCCATTGATCGACCTCTCCATCCAGATGATAAACAGCTAGTGTCACCTTCTCCGTCTCAGAACAATGTAGCATAGAAAAGATCTTCTCCATGGAGTGGACCCACTATTCCGTAACTAGTGGATCAGATGCTCCACAAAACGCTAGTGGTTGTTTCCACTTAAAACACTGATAGCCAGTTGATCCCATAAAGGATGATGTTACCCATTATTTGGGTATTTTTTCATAACATGAGATAGTTGGGTAATCATCACCACGATGTTTTTAACTCTACTTCTCAAAGCATTGGGGATGTCATTCAGAAAATCATTTCATTGGCCCTCACACGAGTTGTTGACCTCGTTTCCCTTAGTTCCCACCATTTTCTAAAATAGAAAAGGTTAGAACAAAACATAAGTCAAAAATTCAAGAATAACTTATTCATGTATAGGGTTTACATTAAAATATTAACTTATGGGATCCCTATGTAAAGCTTCTAGTGTGTATATTTTTACTTAGTCTCATGCTACAGGTTTTCTCAAGGGTTTGCTAATCCTAATTCCCAAATTAATTAAACCATGCCACTAATACCAACTATAGAGACCCATATTTTTCATACATTACTTTGACATCATTTTAAAGATAAAAAACATAACATTATTACACAAATAGGATCTAGAGGTTTAGTGTCTTGGGAAACTGGGACCAAACATAACATTTACAACATCAAGCATAATCATTTATTTAATTCCTTCTTCTCTAGCTTCTTATTAGAACTTTACCTCTCATTAGTACATGTAGTAACATAAGGATATACATCAAAAAGGGGTGAGAGAAAATCCTAGTAAGAGGATAGATAAGAACAATATATAATTGGGTGAGAATAATCATAACATCATCATCAAAATCATGAGAGGAAACATTAATAAAACACATAAAATGTGGCAATGCATAAAAACGAAACATCATGTATTAGTGTTCATCTACCACACATTATTGTGAAAAAATCTTGAATCATGTTAACACATCATTTAACTTTAAATAATGAGATTCTTCACTTTACCCAATGCATTGGAGTACTATATAATTCTGGGTGCACCCATCACATCATAACATTCATTTTTCACTATATAATTTCAGGTACACCCGTCACATCATAACATTCTCATTATCTTGCATACCATATAGAAAATATATAAAAAATGAATATAAATAACCCATGTAAATAAATGGGTTTCATATCATAGGAACACATTAATAAACTTTGGGCTCCTAAAATAAAGAGGGAATAACATACATGATACCAGAACCATCAACCTTGAGTAAGGAGTAAAAGGTGTATTTTTTAAAGAATAGTTCTTTTGGAAAACATTTGTTTGACATAATATTTAGTGGAAAACAAGTATATATCAAAAATGGTAAGATAATGGTGAAAAAATGATTTTTAAGGATTTATCATACCAAAAATGAACTGAAAGAGGAAGAACCCAAAGAAGGAACGTTGGGTTCGAGAATTTCACCTTACCTTGTATCAGAATGATTTCTTCACTTTAAAGTCATGTATAAAGACATTAGATTCATTAATTAACAAATAAAAAACCTTTTTTACATGAATATGGTTCATTATGGTTTCAATAGGTTATTATATATTCCTTTGGATGAGTTATAGGGTTTAAATTCATTGTTTGGGAATGTTCATTTTTATGGTTTTCTTGAACAGTTCACTTGTATTCAAAAATGGAAGTTCAAGTAAAACATGGATAAACATAAAGAAAAAATATTACATGTTATTAATTATATTACAAGATTTTAAATGATATTATAATGAATTATGTTATATACCATGCAGATGAATCAATAGTTAAAATTTATTGATGATCATTTGGGTTAATTTAGGCGGTTTTTCGACCAAAACGAACTTTTTTTGTTTAATCAATTAGACATATATAAATAGGTTAGTTCCAAAAAATTAAATAGTATATAATAAATATAACATAATATATTTGAACAATAAAACTGGTTTTATGACCAGATTGATAGGCAGTAATGGAAAAAAGAAAACATGTTGTTCTTGAAGGTGATAAATTAACAGCTCACAAACAACATTTTCTCTGCTGAATTAAAAAGAAGTGGATAAGGGGGTTGGATGATATATTTTCCAGTTATTAACATAAAATTCTAGAATATGTGTGATAATAGAGTTACGATACCATTTGGATGAGTATATTTTTAGAGATATCAAGAAAAAAACTTGAAATTGAATGGAAATTAAAGGAAGAGAGAGAGAGAGAGAGAGAGGAATTACCTCTTGAATCATCCTCTGGAGATCCTCCTTAAGGAACCTTGGCTTAGTCTTTTTATGAGAAAATAATATATTGAACATTGGGTATGGTCTAGGGAAGATGTTTTTTGACAGTTTATACAAGTCTTGAAACTTGAGAGGGGTGAGGAAATGAGGGTGTGAAGGGAGGTATTTATAGGGGAGGGGCGAGGGGTTTTATCAATACAATGTTCATTAATTTATAATTTCTCCCCAATAAAAGTAATAGTGAGTCTTCCAAAAATATTTAAAGTAATTTTATCATTTTAATACGAACCATATGTTCTTATATCTGCATAACATCAGTCGTGACTATATAATTCATGAATTTACCTTATTTTGTAAATTATCATATTTCACTATTCATAAAAAATTCATGTATTTCAGAAAAATCACAAATGTTAAACCTATCCATTTTTATACATATAGAATCTAAAAATGAATTCCATTTTTCAAAAATAATTTTATAAATATGAATAATTTAATTTTTAATTAAACTCATAATTTACTTTAAAATGTAGTTTTTAAAATTTAAACTGATTTCATAATGCTTTAAAAAATTTCATAAGTTCTTATAAAATTATCTTAAAACAAAAAAGACATATAATTTTTAATTAATGGAAAAAATTTCGGAAATAAATTTTCTTTGAATTAATTAATTAATTATAATTATTTATTTATGACTTACAAATATACCAATATTTTTACTATGGTCAAATTGTCACTTATAAGATGCCTATATTTTATTTTACCTTTCAAGAGTAAAGTTACTATTGTTTTAGAGAATTTAATATTCATAAGGGTCTTAATACTATTCATAAAAGAAAATTACTATTCAAAAATAATCAAGTATGTCCTATCATACTCCAAACATCTTACTGATCACAACTATGTTTTTCATATTTTCAAAATTCAGAGCATAGAAGGGGAAAATTATTTTTAATGATCACATAGTATTCAGCATCATGATGTGTCATTGTGATTTCAAATGTGATTATACTTTAAGGAATAATTATAAGAATGGAATTCCCTTGATAAAACTTTGGGTCGTTACAGGTGTGGACCTTCCTCAAAATCTAATAACCACATTGAATTTCAATGAAACCAAAATCATTGTAGTTAAAATTCATATTCTATTTTAAACCTGATATTCACTTATTAATCATGGGTTATGTATAGATAGTTTAATGGTTACAACAATATATACTTCCCAAAAAACATCACCTCCCCATTTGCTATTGACTTGTTTTTTCACACTACAATTTTTCTCCATTCACTAGATAATTATTCTTAAATAGAATCTTTTGGGAGTGATATCACCTATTATATAGTGAATTTATTCCAAATTTTTTATTATAAATTATTGTTCAACATTTTTAATTATGTAATTTCTTATATTGTGGTATGGTTTTTGATTTGTGATATAAAAAACCAATTTTTGGTTTCATATCATCTAAATTATGTTTTATACCATATTAATCTTCACCCTAAATAGACCACTTCTTTATAAACAAAAAATAAACCACATGAAAATTATTGAAATGAAATATAATTTCATAATCATCCAAGGGACTAAAAATCTCCCAATTTAGATTTGTGGATAATTCCATAAAAAATAATTTATTTTCAATTCAATCACCACCAGAATAATTATATCCCCATGAACTAAATTAGAATATCTTGAATCCCCCTTAATCAAAATTTGTCATAGTAATGAAATGCACATTTTTTACATAACTAAAGAACTAAAATTCATATTCTTACCCTTATTGAAAATAGAGATAGAGGGGCTTTAAATTGGGGATGGATTACACATCATAGTGAATTGAGTCTGGAATCAATTAACACAAATACCATTTTTTATAATTCATTTTAGAAATAAAAATATTCTAATTCATAAATGAAATCATTTTCTAAATAATCTTATATATTATAACATCTTTTAGAACAACATCAAGTAGATTTATCAATAAAATTACAAGACTAAAAACAGTAAATAGACAAAAAAATATTTAATCATGAAAAGGTTTCTCCCCTACGTCTAATATATAACCCTTTATTTCAATAAATACATTATTAATGGTAGGTAATTTATTAAAAACATACCTTAGTGATAATGTTTAATGGGTTTCTCACCCATCAAGAGGCTCAACATCACAGAACTTCTAGTTTGAAGGTGTTTTGTGATACAATTTGTACCTTTATCCATATATAAATCAAAATCCGTATTTAATGTACCATTATACATATTCTATTTCATTACAATATATTTTATTTCAATATTATTTTATCTCAAATATAGAAATATATTCTTGTAACAAAAAATTTCTATTTATTGTAACAAAGAGTAAGTATTGGATACTCAGTAGAAACCTATATATCATAAATTTATGTCATTATACATATCATTTTTTAATCATTTTTAATGTATAAACATATATATAATATTTGATACATGGTGTAATTAAATATTAGTTCTTATAACATCATGAAACTCAATTTACAAAAAAAATGAATTATCTTCCTGATGTGGAACTATAGTCATGTACAAGACTAGACCAATCAATATTCATAAATCATTGAAATTATATAATCCATATTATATCATAAAGTAGGCTATAATTGTATGTTATCTTGATATAAATGGTAAATAGTTTTGCTTAAACTATGTTTAATTCCTTAAGATTTGACAGGAGATTATCATGTACTATGTAAAAAAGTCAATTTGTAGCCTTAATGTAGTAAAAAAATAAACTACTGATAAAATTCATAAAATCTGTCTCATTCCTAATAATACCATAATTATCATTAATAAATTCTATACCCATAGAAATAGGTTTAGACACACCTATTGATTATTCAATGATTAATCTTAATCAATAGCTCCTTCTTTTAATTTTATAAAGATATTGAAACATGAACAACATCATGGGTAATTTTTAATCCCAAGAAGAAAATAATCTTTCACAGTAAAATCATATACAATATGGTTTTTATTTTTTGGAAAAAAATATAACATAATGTTTCTTTATTATGTGAAAATATGATATCATCATAATATTTGATAATAATGAGTTATCCAATCTTAGTCTTCCATAAATACATATTTTCTTGTTGTTCCCTTTTTTGAATTTAATTCTATTTAAAAACACATAGTGAATAAAGTACTAAGCGCTTAAGCTTGTTTTAACCCATATATAATATTTTTAGTTAAATATATTTTTTATATATTTTCCAAGAATTAAAACATTATAATTTCAACATATAATTATTCATTTAACTCATCATTGAATAATATATACTTAACAAAAAATAGATGAATTTTAAAGAATCATTGAACTTTAATTTTAATAATGATCCCGATGGTCTCAATTCTATATTTTTAGAAAAATATTTCATTTATATTTAGTCATTCAAATTAAGAATTTCCATTGAAACCTATTATGGATATATTTCTAGATATCTCTATTTTTTATTTAGTTTTTATAATAACCAATTTTATTCATTGGTGTTATTCAATTTACGTTAGTGTTGAAATTTTCATGTCTCAGTATTTTCAATTATTATCTGCTATTCATTCAAGGCTTCATACCATTCCTCATTATCTAAAGTTTCATAAAATGTTTTAGATTAAATCATTGATATAATTAATTATTAATATATAAGATTATTTTATTTCGGTTTATACCTATTTATTTTGATCTCTACTGATGTTTCAAGAATCAAAATTCATTTAAAGTTTAAAACATTTTCCACTAATCCTCAAACTCTAATAATCATCACCAGAATAAGAAAAATATATCTCGTCATCATACAACTATTTATTCTCATCATTTTGAATGATTGGTTGAGTAATAATTTTTTTCATCAAAAAAGTATTTATGATGGATTTTTTAATCTCATAATAACTCTCAGATTTATTTCACATCATATTAATTGAAATTTTACAATTATTTTTTGTTGTAGAATAAATAAAAAATGATATTCTATTTGTAACCAGTAAGTATTCCATCATAGGCTTTCTCATAAAATTTTTATTTCCATTTTAATTCCACTTAATCAATATTGGAATCCCAATAACTCTTAAGTGTTTTATGTTCTAATTTTTTGAACCAAATATATATGGATTCGTATATAAAATTATCTTCAATAAGAAACCATTTTGAATGATTCAATACTTTTTTAATAACTTCCATTGAAAATTATAATATGGTATAATGCTCAAATAACATGGATATATCAATATAATAAGAATACAGTTATTCCATTCAACTAAATCATTTTATTTAGGAGTTTATGATCTGATGAACTGGTTCCTTATACAAGTTTTGTCAATATATTTTTAGAACTTCTTGTTATCATATTCCTTCCCATTTTATAATCTTATCCTTTTAAAGAATATAATTTTTATTTAACATATAGTTTTTTGAAACATATAGAGGTTATTAATTCATATTTATTATTATACATAACTATACTATATGTTAATATAGTAAAATCATCAATGAATTTGGTGAACTACTTAACTCTTATTGTTTAGATCATTCTAATGGGTCTAAATAAATTATGGTGCAAAAAATACGATGGACTTTGTCTTTGGATTTCATCCACTCTAAGGATTATATTTACCATATGCCATTTTTTATATGTCCTTATATTAATGGTCATTTATTTAATTGAGGAATGAATATTTATCATAGCCTCCTATTATTAAACCATATCATGAACTTTTAAAAAATATGACCCTTTTGTATATACCATAAGTAATTTCTAAATTTCAAAAAAAATATCTGTTAGCTTCTCCAATTTGAAATAAATTAAAACTAATTATGATTTGTATATATTTAATTACTCTATCAATAAACCATTTAATGATAAAATCATTCTTTTTTAATTAAAACTCTATTTAATTATCAAAAATTTGTGACATATTCTACTAGTTATATTTGATCACATAAAAAATTTAAAATAATTGGATTTTTTGGGTTTGGAAAATATTTTCAACTTAAATAGACATTATCTATAGTGTTATTTCTTTGATAAAGTAATTTTACCATATTTCGGGTTTTGAAACATTTTTTGGTTGTTCATATCACCTAACATATGTGATGATAAATCATAGTCCATAATCAACTACTTTTTAGTTTAAAATTCATCGTAGGAAACTTCGAATGAATGTGATTAAAATTTGACTTTATTATTGTTATGATAATTTTTCATCATATTATGAATTCATTGATCATTTAGAATAGTATGAATCACATTAATGTGTTTATTTCTAGATCACATATTTCACTAAATTCCTCCAGCAATGTAAATATATTTTTCATTACAAATTTCATCCCAATTTATTGTGAAAATTTTTTCCTTTTATTTTCATTTTCTCCCACATTGATAATTATTTATCCTTTATCTAGTTGGATAAAAATTACACCTATAGCCAAATGTTTAATGAAAAAATATCCCATAACACATCTAATAACCTGAAAATATTTCTTTTAATATTTTTTTCTATATATGTTTCTATCCAAATTATTCTACTCTCATTCAACTTAATGATTTCACAGGGTCCATTTTCTAAAAAGTTCATTTAGTAGTCAAGGATAATAGATTTTGTTTCTAAAAATTTATACCCTTATATATTGTAATATTTTAACTTCTCCTTATAATTTTAATGTAATAAAATAATATATATTTTTCTAGATCACCAATAAATTTGTTCTCCCTTTGTTATACATCATTGGTAGACATAACTTTTTTATATTTATGTCATTGTTCACTGATAGGGATTTGTTTATGTTGATTAAAATTCACATCTAATTATTTCATATTATGGAAATTATTCTTAGATACTTTATATATTTCACTAATTTCTATAATACCTTTGTTTTAATTTGACTTTAATTTTTTAATGTGTTTCTCATATTCAAAATCATTAATATTGAAATTAAAAATATCTTATTATATTTGAATGATATTATAAGTCAAATCATCAATGATAGTATTCTTTTCTTAATTATAATGATTTAAAATCTCTATATCATTTATAAAATTATATTTCTCCTTATATATTTTCATTAAATCGTCATTTATTTATATAGTATGTCAGTAATAATATCTCAACATTCCATTTCCTTTATATAACATCATTATATAATTTATCATAATCTTTTCTTGAATGGTTTTATTTTATAAAATAGTAATATCTTTATCAATTTTAGTATCAAACATTATAAAAAGAACTTTATTTGTCTTTCCAAGTAGTCATACATTGTTATATAGTTTCTTTAATACACTCCTCATCGTATAAAAATATCTTGTATATCATAATAATATTACTTAATATAAATAAGACTCTTAAAAAATTGGATGAAATATTCTTTTTCATATTTTATTGGTATTGATTTCCTTTGATGGAATCCCCCTTTTAAAGGATCCATTGGGTTCTTTATCATCATAATTATCCTTAATAATTATTTAATAAATCATAGTATAATAGTGATAAACTATTCCATAATTTAAACATTCAAAATTTAGGTTATAATGATACTTACCTTTTCATCATTTGATGTTTCTTGATCGTAAAAAGAGAGTATCAACAAAGGACTCAATTTCATCATCTCCACCAAGACTATCCCTCTCCTATTAAATATTTAATTTCTTTAAATTAAATGTTATTTCATTACCATTATTAGACATTAATTTTAAGGAAGATAATTATATCAACTTATAGAAAACATATTTGCTTTGATTTTTATCAATTGTGAAGTCATCAAGCTCTCTATATCCTTGTTTTGATATTTTTCCATAAAAATTGTCTGCAAGATTACTCCTGAGTTTTATATCTAATATATATTAATAATTATTATCTCTATATCCTATGATGATGGTGACTATCTTTATAAATATTATAATGAATCTGTCATCATATTCATCTCATTAATTATTAATTCTTTATCTGGTCTTTTATAGAACTATAATTTTGTTTCATTTACCTTTATGAATTATTTTCAAATGATTTATAGTTTTTTCATATTATTTTTGATTTTTTTAATCCTTTGACATTGACTATATATATCTTAGATAGTGATTCCCATAGTGAATTCTATTCTACTCTACCACTCTGGAAATTTTTATCCTAAGATTAAGACTAGGTAGTCATCCCAACATGAATTATAAAACCATGAATTGAAATATTAGGAACCTAAAAATCCAAGAGAGTATAGATATTTCCCAATTATTTCCTTCCATATATGAGTAATTGTTTCATATAAATCATGGATAAAACTATTCATAAAAAAATTATGATGATCAATAGTAATATTCAATGGGATATAGTTAACATAGAACTATTGATATCATACCAATTCTTAAGAATAATGAAATGAATGATTAAAACATAAAGGTAGGGGGCGGAATATGTTTTGAAATCATTTTATATAATAAACAAAAGTTATCCGGTCATTAATATGTTTTAATTACACAAAATCACAATATGGGTAATGTAAATAATGTTTAAAACAAATTTAATGAGGGCTTTCCCAAGTAAGGTTGACTAAAAACCCAATGTATAGTAATTGTTATCTCACACATACATGGATGATCTCTTATTATCATTTATAACTGATAACAATGGAAAGGCCTTGAATACTTAACAATAGTCACAGTGATCACTTTTTAAAAGCACAATATTTATACAAATAATTGGGGAATAAAATTTTATGATGTAATATAACCATGTAATACTTTAGTATAAATAAGAATTTATGTATTTAATATTATTCATTATTTCACAATAATATTTGATGGTCTATAAAACTTATTAAAAAACTCTCATACATAAAAGTAAAATTAGTCATGTTTTTACATCTAGAGTTATATTCTATCATTTCTCACAAATATAATCTAGTAATTATTATAGATACCTTCATATCCCAATTTCAATTAAATTTACATGTGTTACCCCTTTAACTTTGATCAAAATATCCAACATGGGTCATGGAAAAATAGTACAACAACATGGAAAAACCTCCATTTTGAATTATATTTATAACTGGAAAAATTTTCCAGAAAAAGGTACATCAATGTGTGATTATCATGATAATAACATAGAATATCTCAACCACCATATCATTTATAGAACTGTTAAAAAATCTGTGGTATGTTTAACTAGATTGAAGTGTAGAACCATTTAATAAGTAATTATACTTATAATATTATAATACATGTTAAAATTTTTGGGTGTGAATATTTTTTATTACAAGATACATAGACACATAAAAACATTGGTATCTAACTACAATGTTCATCTTCTATAATATTCAATTATCAACTAACATGTAACAAAAAAAATTGGTGCATTACGAACTCATCATCATTCACAAACAATAATTTCACTTATTTGTCTTGATTAATGCATTATAAAATGGATGGTTTTTGAAATTCAATGTCTTAATCAACTTGACTTATAATTTTTTCATGTAGTCTTTCTTTAAAAAAACAACATATGTAAATAATATAGTAATAATCTTATGAACTTTGAAATTTTATCTCACATGTTATTGGGTGAAGTGAATTATCACTTATTATTATGCCACATGGATCAATATCCTTCATGATAAATCCTCTTCCCATGTGGTGTTATTTTGTATTCTTATAAAAATCCTCAAAATTTTATTTTTAATCAATTAGAAATTCCAAGTTTTCCTAGAACAATATTAAATAATTTGAAAATAATTCTTCTTCATCAAATGGATAGTCCCCAAGAAATGTGATGGAAAAAAATAAAATATCAAAATTATTCGATGTACTAATAGATATGGTATTGAATATTTTGAAACATATTAAAAAAATAAATTCACTTTGATATCTATAAATTTACGGTGTTAAAAAAGTTTTAATTTAACATAATAAATCTTGAGAAAAAATTTATTGGTAAGGTGGTTAATATTCAATTAAAAGGGAAATAGGGGCCTATAAGAATATAATGAACTAATAGATAGGGAAATTCAATTGTCACACCTCAAAATATAACTCTAGTATTTTTTATATAATTTAGATCAATAATGGGTTTTTATTATGGATTAAAAATTATTAAAATATTTTCTTATTTTTAGTTTCAGTAACCCTCATATACTCTTTAAATTAATAGATTTATAACTCAAAGGGACTAGGAATGGCAGAATATGTTTTATTCATTAGTTTTTGTGTAGATTTATCCACATTACTAAAGTAAAATGGCATCAACGCTTTCCAAGAGATATTGTATATATTTTAAATTATATCTTTAATTATCCTTGAATTTTTATAAATGAAAATACAATTGTGGGTAAATAAACATTGTTGAATGTTTCAATTATATTTAGTTATCCACTCATAATTTTTAGATTATAGGATCCAATCATACTTAACATTAGTCTCAAAGTCACTTGTATGAAATATAATAATATAGAACATCTTATAATGAATGTATCAAATGGATACCCCTAGTGCATGTTTTGATATATATAATTTCTTTGGTATTATCTAAAAAATAAATATAAAATAATAATGTTAATTTTAAGAATGGGGAATGTATTATCATCACATCAATCCATGAAATTACTTTTCAACTATCTTTAAAAATCTATATTATTTTTCAAGATTAATTAATTGAAAATATAAATAAAATTTCTTCTATTCATTTAGATTTATTTTCATCAATAATTTGACATCTTCTGATTTTTTATGAGATTTATAAAATTCGTCAACGAATTTTGATCTTCTTATAATGATTTCGTTTTATTTTGAATATCTTATGAACTAAAAGACTTAAATTCATTAAAAATAATATAAGTTGTAATGTTTCAACGCCTAATAGTGTCTTCTCGTTCAAAAAATAAAAAATATACCAATTTATGTAATTAATGTTTATACATATATTTAAATCACTACCTATAATTATTTAATATCTTTAATATGCAATGTATCTACCTGAGATTTCAGTTTATATTATTTAAATTTGTATATTGTTGAATAGTTTGTGTTATACAAAACACCATACTAAGGTGAAAAATAATAAATTAAAATTAATTTTAAATTAATATATATTATTAATATATAACGATCATATTAATAAATGAATAAATATTGGTAAATGATATAAAATATTGTTAAAACTATTTAACTCCTAAAAGATATGTTTTCTATAAAAGTTGCGTTCTTTATATTAATTTATAATTATTTAAAACATAAATTTTAAAATTTTAAAATTTTAATTTTAACAAAATGAAATCATTTTTTAATTTTTAATATTATAATTATCTTACGTTGTATATTGAAGATTTGTTAGAAAATTTTGGTTTTTGGGGGAATATTGAAAAATGTTTGTATTGATAATATTTTCACCATTAAATAATTATCATAATATAAGAATGACATAAATGTAATTTAGAAAAATTATATACTAATAATATATATCTAATAAGTAAAATAAATCATATTGAAATTAAATTTCCGACAAATACATCTGTTTTTTAGAATTTGAAAATCTATTTAATGCTTTTGTCCAAATAAAAAAATAGATTTTATATTTTAAATAAGTTTTCAACATTTATTTTATGTTTTTATTAGGATTAAAATTATGATAAGTCTTATTTTGTTTATGATAATATAATTAATACCATGGTAATAAATATAACACATTATTTTGGAATAAAATCATCTCAATGCTGAAAAAGGTATCTTTTCCAAAAATGGTGTTTTGTTTCATTTTGAAATCATATAATAAAAATTATTTTAAAAAAATCTGTAAACTTAATATTTTATAATTTATTTCATATTTAAAGATCATAATATTCATATTATTTAATAACTTATATTTGAAATATATCAATAATGAACATTTACGATGGTAAAAATTTTGTTCACATAGTAAGGTTAAAAATGATTGACATGGGGGTTAAACTAATAGATAATGAATCATATATCAAATAAAATTGTGTAAATATAATTTGATGATTGTATTAAAACCCTAAATTATCCAATATTATAAATATTACTAAATTGGATCCACCTTCCAAGAGAAAGTCATTTTTTTATTTTTTTTATTTTTTAAGGGGTTCCACTCCTCTCACATATAAAAGGGATCCATCTATACTCACTTATACACACACATTTAGCACTAAATATTGACCGATTTCTACCAAAATTCCTAAAAATTATCCTCCACACATCATATATGTTATTGGACCACTAAAATATGCATCTTATAAGGATAAACATATATGCCAAAGAAAGATATCCAAGGAGGATTTATATATTTTAAACAGATACTTTAATGTTTATTTCTTTTTTACCTCATTATCATCTATTATAACCATACTAGTATAATTAAATCAGTATGTTTACTAAGATAAATATTATTATTTTTATTTAAAAAATATTTTTTCCTCATTTCAATAAAATGGAAAATGAAAATATCACTTGTGTGTATGTTCATAATAAAACTTCCAAAAAATTATTTTTTTTCATTTTTACTAACACCTCACACTGATGGTCATAAAGGTTGATTTATATGATATGTATGGTTATTATGAAAAAAATTATGATTATTTAACAATTAAATGTTTTCAAAAGCCTTTCCTCCCATCTGATGAAAAATGGAAACATTTCTTGTGTGTATCTGTGGACTACCTCTAATATAAAGTAATGGATTTAATTTTTTATTACTATGTCACATGGATTGTCAGAATTAATGATATAAGGAATAAATATTTAATTTATAATATTATTATGATTCTAAAATATTTAAAAAAATCAACTTTATTTTTTTTTATCTATTAGAAAAATGAAAACATTACTCATGTGAATGTGCCGACTACCGCCTCTAAGAAACAATGTATTTTATTTTTCATGACCACCACATATTGATAATTTGGAAATTTTATTTTATTTAATAAATGATAATCATAACTTTTTTAGCATTCTATTGATTATCTGATAATGAACCCTTTGACCATGTTCAATACATCAATGTTATTTTTTACTGAATGGATTTAGAACATCTGATTTAAATGAAACCGAATTGGTATTGAAAAAAAACATGTCAGTAAAAAAATAAAAGAAATAATTATATGGGAATAAACATGAAGGATATTATTAATTAATTAATTAATTCTATTAATTTTATTATCTAATAGTTATAAAATAGATGATGAAAGAAAAGTCTCAAGGTAAAATTTTATTTTTTAAACATTAACTAAACTTTTCCTTTTAAAACATTTCCCTTAAAATACTTATTATTAAAAATGTTTTAAAAATATTATTATTTATGCATGGAATATTATTATAGGTAATTTTCACGTACTTTTAACTTTATTTAAAAATATTTTTAAAATATTTTTTTAATTTTTTTCATATCTTTCATTTTTTATTCTTTTTATAAATGTGAAAATTAATTTTGATAAAATTTTACAGCATAAAAACCATTTCCTACCATCACATCCATTATTAAAAATTAATATTATTATAAATTTTAATATATTTTTTCAATATTAATTATCCTCCCCTTATTATTGCAATTATTAGGTTTTAATAAAATAAATGGATATTTATTCTAATTTTAATAGATGATTTAAAGTGATATTGATTATGGGTTCAAATGAGTGTTATAATGGAAAATGGAATTATGACATGTCAATTTTTTATTTAATTGGTTTTAGTTAATTATATGTGATTCTATGTTGGACTAAAATATATCCCACCAATGTGTTGGGTAATGATTTATTCCCTAGGGAAATAATGAATCGTAATAACTAATTTTGGGTCATTGCATACTTCCTGACCAAAACAGAACATGGGTCATGAATAAAATATACCCAAGTTATTATTTTTTTTTATTCTCTTGTTATGTTATTTTAATGAAAATATTTTGATTTCAATAAAATGGTATAAAATATTTTAAATGATAATGATTTATTTTTTAGAAAATTCAATTTCTTGGTTCTCATGTTTTCCAAACATACAGCCTTTGTTTTCTAGGATTACTATGGGGTTATAGAGGTTTTATTTTATAAAAGATTTATTTTCACTTGTGATTATGAGATATTTTTATATGTTAAATTAATATTGTAAAAAAAGTAATAATTTTTAAATGTTTCATTCATTTTTAATATGCTAATAGGTTTCTTTTATTTATTAAACCATTTTTGATATTTTTATTCTGATCCCATATATTCAAATGATTTTTTAAAGATCTAAGGATGTTTATAAAATATTACAGGTCAATTTTTCAAATTTTATTATTATTCTGAAATGAAGAAAACTTTTCTTGAATGAAACATGCATGTAAATTTAAGAACCTGTTTTTGTGGAAAAAAATGTAAACTACATGGAAATGTAAACATTATTAATTAATGGTAATCCAAATTATCTAAACCTGTAAATATAAATGATCAATAAATGTTAATAATTTGTAATATGTGATATTAAACTGATAATAAAGTGTTGTTTGGATATACATTATTATATTTGGCATCAAAGAAAAAATTTAGATAATATTATAGGTTTGGATGTTATTATATGAGAATAATTAAAAATATTTAGATAAAATTCCGGGTAATATTTTATTTTGGGGTCATGTGTTAGAAGTCTTACATAACCTTAAAGGTTAATATGTTATTGATAAATATGGTTAATTTTGCTGAAAATTGAATGGTTTTCAAAGTATATGTAACTTTTTAAGGATAAATTAGTATTTTCCCTCCCCATAAGATAGTTTATTATGATCTTAATTTATATATTCTCACTAATAATTTTTTTAGTAAATTTTAGGAACTAACTTGGAACAATTTTACAATGTATATCAAAAACACTGTAGTGGTTTTCAAAATGTGATACAAAATGAGAAATTAGAATGATTGAAAAATCATATTGTAATGAATAACTAGATATATATAGTTATTATTAACAAACTGAACCTATGAGAGTTTCCTAATGCATGAAATAATAGAAAAATGTATTTTCAGGGATGTTATGGTTATAAGGATCATGATGGTAAAAATATTCAACATTCTATGAATCTTGGATTTTGGAAGTATCCCTTGCGGAAATTTCTCCATATAAAATGAAAAACTTCTTCTGTTTTCCAATGAAGGTAATTGAGAAATAAATTTCAAAGGAAAAATGAATAGTTCAAAAAATAGTGGAGAATAATGAAATTTACTATGTAACAAATGAATTTTTTAAATATGGGGAGTATGATCGTTATGAAAATCGATAACCAGGGTGGAATTATCATGATGGGGAATAGTAATATCATATAATTATAGTAATAGAAAAGGAATATTTTTTATGGTTAAAGATGAAGAAACTATGAATCGCATATCAAAGGTATGAATTATTTTATTAGTTTTTATTATGTTTAATGTGGGAATACATGATTAGATTGTGAATGATGAATCCAAGGATATCATTCATAGTTCTTATAAAAATAACTTATTAAAAAATTAAATGTAAAATCATTGATAATTTTTTATAATTAAATTATAAGGATTGATTTGTATTTATAATGTTCTTCACGAATTATAATGTACTGGTATTTTCAACAAGGTTTGATAATTTTTTGGATGATCATAAGTTCAAAGGTTTGGATAACCTTTCGAGTTATCATTTTATTTTAAGGTGATTAATGATATTTATATAGATGTATATTATATTCTAATAGATTATTGATTTATGTTTAATCTATTGGTTTAGCATTTGATTTAGTTTGGATGTTATTTGGGAAGAATTTTATTATTATTGGGGTTAAAAGACATAATTTAAAGACAAATTTTATTGTGTTCATGATCATTGATGTTATGGTAATTATGGTTAATTAAAATACAGGGTTATTATATTTTTGGGAGTATATTTTTTTCATATAGATTACCATGGTATTTAAAACATGATTGAGTGATTTTTTTTGTTAAAGTTTAGTTTGGTATAAGATTACTATGTTTTAGGTAATGTTATTAGAATCAGGGAGAATGGTATATTTTTTCATAGTATGTGATCATATACCAATGTGATTTATATCAATTGAGTAATAATTATTTAGTTGAATTTTTGAAGCATATGTTATTTTAATGTGGATTTATTATTATTCAAGATTAAATTATAATATTTTTTATATTATTTAATTTGGTCATAGAAATTTAATTAACGTTACTTTAAGAGTGATTCATGTTTTTTGGAGACAAATGTTAAGTTTAATTTTGAAGAATATATAATTTAATAATTCTAGTCTTTGGATCATAAATTTTGTATGGAATATTTTATATAGTTTTAGGGTTAGTTGTTTATAAAATGAATTATGATGAAATTTTGGTGTAATACTTGTGTTTTTGATGATTTATGTATTATATATTCATAATACGGTTAGCTCATATTTTATATTATCTTATATTATGATAACCATTTTTGTTTAGGTTAATGGATAGAAATTGGAGGAATAACTTTTAATGATTGTTTTGGATCCTATGATTTTTTTAAATTTTAATTATAGTGCTTTAGGTATGAAAAATTCATCATGGTTATTTATCATTTTGATTATGAGCTGATGATGAGATGTAAAATTTCTCATGACACAAAAAAATAATTAAATTATGATTTTTTGAAGAAAGAAGTATTATATTAATGGCGAATATCAACTATCGTACATAAGCAGAGCTAAGAAAGGAAGTTGTCCGGCTATAGTTGGTTGGCGTCGAAGAGGCCTGAGGCCGCTAGCTGATGAGCCGCATTGTTTCCTTCCCTTTTGCTAAAGGAGAAGGTGCATCAAGAGAAGCCTTAGAGCAGCGAGCGTATTCTTCGGATGATAATGCCAAATGCTTGGACTCTGGAGTTACCATTGTTAATAGCATTGATGACTGAAAGGCAGTCAGACTCGATGATGATATCAGCCCATCCGTGTTCCACAGCGAGCATCATCCCAGCCAGTATGGAATAGGCCTCAGCAACTGTAGGTTCCCAGAAGGCATTATGTGGTTCATATTTTGAAGCAAAAATCTACCCTAGATGATTTCGCACCAGGAGGCCGAGAGCAATAGGTCCATCCTTGGGGAGAAATGCATCCACGTTAAGCTTAAGACTCCCTTCCTTTGGGGGGGTCTAGTAAGGGGAACAGGAGGGGGCGACGCCTGGAAAAAAGTGTCATTTGTGTTCCTTTCATCCCTCAATCCATGAAGTGGCTCTTTCAATCAAGAACTCAGGAGGCTGATGAACATGGTGGAAAACTGAATCGTTACGCCGAACCCAAATGATTCAGGCCAGGGTGCAACGGGATCTTGCATTAGACGATGAAAGAGAGGAACACCAGCGCATCAGAAGATCGGGGAGATCATAGGCAATTTCCGGTGAAGCATCCGAAGCCGAGCCCCATTTATTCCAAATTTCCTTGGCTCCCAGGTAGTGAATCATGGTATGCAAAGGGGTTTCAGGAATGTTCTGGAAAAAAGGGCAGGATTCAGCACTAGCCATATGTCGGTAAACAAGGAGGCTCATGGTAGGGAGGGTGCCCGTGCACACCTGCCACCAAAAGTGGAAAATTGTTGGGGGGACGTTAAGCTTCTAAATCACTTTCCATGGTCCCTGATCACGGTCACGAGAGTGAATTCCAAGAGCCAGTCTATACCTATATCTCACCATGAACTCACCTAAAGACTCATTGGTCCAAAAAATATGGTCAGGGACGGCATCAGGGACATAGGGGATGCTCAGAATAATTCTTTGGTCTCTTTCATTAAACCATTCCAAGATTTTTTCCACACACCATCCCATGCCCTGGTCAGAAAAGAGGCAGTTGACCATGACATCTTCAAGAACTGGTTGAAAGGGGGATGTGGCACGCACACCATCCTTATCGAGAAGCCAGGGATCGGTCCAGATGTTGACAGATGAGCCATTTCCAATCCTCTAGCCCAGTCCTTTTTTCAAGAGATTTCGAGACCCCCAAATACTTCTCTAGAGGAAGACGGTGAAGGGGCCAAGGAAGGAGCCACAAAAGTCCATTTGGGGAAAGTATTTGGCCCGGAGTACCCATGCACATAAAGATTAAGGATAGTTAATAAGGATCCATCCTTGCTTGTCCCGCAGTATGTAATTAAATCATTTAATTGTATTTTTTATTCAATAACCTTGTGGAAAAATAACTATTTAGAATCAAGTAAAATGGAGATAAATTTATCTAGTCATATTTAGATAATATTGTTTAGGTGACATGGAATTATTTTTCAAACACAGTAACATGTCTGATTCTCATAATGGAAAATGAATTGTTTATAAAATATTTAGTAAATGGTATGTTTCCTAGTCAAAACATTGAAATTTAAGTTCTTTTAAAAAGGAAATTTGAATGGTTTTTTTAATTTATTTCATCCCCCTAATGTAACTTTATCTTCCACTCCACATTTCCATACCTTTACTCTATTTTTAGGTTTCATTAAATGGGATCATCTTAAAACTAATGGATATCAAAATCCTACTCCACTCATTGGAATTTATTTGGAATTGTTTTAACCCCTAGTCCATTATATATAAGATAACCATTTTTTTGGATGAAATTTCATTATGGGTAAAATTTAAAAGACTTAATTTTTTATATTTATTAAATTTAATAAAATATCCTATTTAATATAAATTAGTATGCACAAAACTATAATGAAATGAAAATTATTTTCTCAAAATTATTTTAAATAATGTCAAGAACACTTTAATACTATAAGGGTCATTTTTCTATCAAAGTTTTTATTTCATTATAATATTTTAAAAGAATTTAAAATAAAAATTTATGAAATTTAAAATTGGAGTTCGAAGAAATGGTCTTACTAATTTAATTCAAAACATAAAAATTATATTAAGGTTATTTATTTTTATAAAAAATTAAATGTTGGGTGATTTGTGAAAAATGCTAATTTCAAAAATATTTTCACCTTTATGACATTATTATTATATGGAAATTAAACTAATTGTTATAAATCCATTTTAATAAACTTAATTTATATTTATGATGTAAAATAAATAACTTAGAAATATAATTTTGAACTTATAAATCTATTTTTTATATTTTGGAAATCTATGTAATTTTTTCATTCAAAAAAGTTATTTTTTTTATTCTATTTTATAATAGTTTTAAAAATGTTGTTTTATGTTGTTATTTGTGTTAAATTAAAATAAGACTCCTATTATTTTATTTAAATTATATAATTCGATTGTAATCCAAATATTATTGATTTCTTTACAAAATCAATTTTAAGATTAAATGATCATTTTTCTAAAAACCATTTTCTTTACATTTTGACGGCATATATTAAATGAAATTTTAAACAAGTATTGAAATTTAATATTAAATTTTTTTTAATATATTTGGGATCAAAATATTGAAATTATTTTATATTCCCCATTTCATTTTTCGTTATAATGAATAGTTACTGTGTGAAAAATTTTGATACCATGATAAGGGTTAACAAGGATAAATTTGGGGGTGTTCCACTAAGATATAAGGCCTCAAATATATCATAAAATTTTATAAATATGATTATCTGAGTTTATTTTTAGCATAAATTATCAAATAGTTTTAATTGTACCAAATTGAAGCAACATTCTATGAGAATGAAATTTTTTTTAACATATAAAAGGTTTTGAAACATCTCTGTTATAACATCTCGTCAAATCATCACACTTATATACACAATATGAGAATCCTATATAAATATAATTACACTCAAAATTCCACCCAAGTCACTGTCTATAGGCTCGAGTATAACAAAAATTAAAGCTAATAAGTCTTAATGTGTATGATAAAAGACAATATCCAATTAAGAGGTATAAGTCTTAACAAAATTATTTCATGTTTATTTATTAGTATACCTCTTTAAAAATTATTCATAAAATATTAATGTAATTACATAAAGATATTTGCTGTAATAATATTTTATTATTTATGTGTAATAACTATATTTTTTATTTTTTCAATCAAATGGTTTATAAAAACATTGCTTAGTTGTACATGTGGAATACTTCCTCCATATAGTAATGTGATTTGTTTCTCATCACCAAATCACGCGTCTAATTATATATATTGATTTAATTTATATATAGTATATTAATGAAATAATTATTATTCATTAAAAATAAAATTTTTATACATCCGTACCCCCCCCCCCAATCTGTATGAAAATGGAAATATCTCTTATGTGTACGTGCGAACTACAACCTACATGACGTGAGGTATTTCATTTTTATTAACATATCAAATGCATAGTAATATGGATAAATTTAATGAATAAATATGATATTTATTATATTATTATGATTCTAAAAGGTTAAAATTTCATAAACTGGGTTTTTTATATATATTGAAAAAGTGAAAATGGTGCTCAGGTGTTAATACAAACTACACCCTATTTGAAATGATGCATTTCATTTGTTTTCCACCTTACATGGAATATTTTTAAAATTTTATTTAAAATAAAATAATAATATCAATACAAAAATTATGATTTTTAGGGTGATTTAACCATGAAACCTTTTACCATGGTCAATAGACTGAATATATATTGGACAGAGCAGCCCTAATAAGATTGATGAAAACAAAACTAATTTAGTTTTTGTATCAAATATGGAACTTATGGATATAAAATGAATAATTAAACTATCATTAATTTTAATTAGTTTATTTATGAATTAAATATATTTTTATTTTTATTATTCTAGATTTAGATAATGTATGAAGTAGGACAGAAGGAAAGGTATTTTTTCATAACATTGTATTAATGATTCCATTTCAACTCTTTTTCCTCTATATCCACATTCATCAATATTATTAAAGAATGTAAATATTTTCACAGAAAATATCATTAATTTTTATTTTTATTATCATTTTATGTTCTATAAAGTGGTTTAAAAATGAATATTTTTAACATTTTCCGCATGACACACTTTGAAATATTATTAACAAATTATAAAAATAATATTTTTTAAACATTTACCACAGGAAATGTTTTTATTACCTCATATAAATTATTATTTATCAATATCATTAAATTGTTTTTTATGGTTTTTCGGAAAATTATCCTCTTCAAATTGACATTTTTTGTATTTTAAGAATGATATATTTACCCTTACTTATCTGAGATGACTGAAACTAATTTTTATTATGTGATAAAATGTGTGTTACGATAAAAAAAGGAAAGTTAAATTATGTTTATTTTCATGAAATTGTTCATGTAAAATATATGATGATGAGTGTGGCTTGGATATATTTCTTTTATGAAATTGGAAAATATTTATTTTCTAGAGAAATAGTGATTGGGATTATCTAATTATGATTTCTTCCAAATAATTGAAAGATAAGTGAACACATGTGGTAAATATAATGTCCCTTGGTGTCTATTTGATTTTTTTGATGGTGTGATGAGTTTTAAACTGAAATAATTTTATTTTAATGACATATTATATGATATATAAATAATACTATTTAGTGTTCAAGGAATGCATTTTTCATGGGTTATCATGTTTTCCTAAGATACTTTCGTATTTTTTTCAATGATTTTTAAAGGATATAAAGGATTAATTTTATAAAAGGTTTATTTTAACATGTTATTATGTTTCATTTATATATGTGTTTTTATTTAAAAAGTACAATTTTTTTTGAGTTTCTATGATTTTATCCTAAGTAAAGGTTATGAATTATTTTTATATCCCTATAAAGATTTTTGTTCTCATATAATTTTTTAAATAATAAATTCACATTAATTGAGGATGTTTACGAAACACATAATGACCAATATTTTTACTATGTTAAAACATATTAAATGATGAAAAAGCATTATAAATAATATATGGCTGTGAATTTAAGAACCTAATTTTTTTGCAAAAATTATATTATTTGTAAATGGTAACTTTTTATCTAATTTTTTCAAAAATTCCATAAAATTATCAAAATAATGGATCATGGAAATGTGATATTGTGCAATGAATTCCATTAAACTTATAATTTTGTGTTTTTAATCTATAGGGTGTTTTAGAAAATCCTCATATTCTATCCCATGATCAACCATAAATCTCAATTGAGTATTGAAAAATTACATATAAAATAAATTATTAAAGACCATGGTCAATATTTTATTTGTAAATGTTAACTTTTTATCTAATTTTTTCAAAAATTCCATAAAATTATCAAAATAATGGATCATGGAAATGTGATATTGTGCAATGAATTCCATTAAACATATAATTTTTTGTTTTTAATCTATAGGGTGTTTTAGAAAATCCTCATATTCTATCCCATGATCAACCATAAATCTCAATTGAGTATTGAAAAATTACATATAAAATAAATTATTATAGACCATGGTCAATATTTTATTTGTGAATTATTTAATTTTTTTTAATGATATCTATGTTGACCATTACTCAAAATAATGTTTTATTCTCTAAAATTATAACTAACGATTTTACATAGATAATAGAAAAATTTATATTCTTTGAAATCACTAGTTTAATTATAAATAAATATGTTAATAACTCTAAAAAATAGTTTATCTTATTTTCAATGATTATATGTTTAAATAATTAAGGATGTTTATTATATTAAAAAACTGTATATGTATAGTTATATAAATTATTAGTGATACCCCATATTCTTGTCGTCTAGCACAAATAGTTTTCTAACATAGTAAAATAGACAGTTGATAAATTTGAATTATCTGATCATTTTAATTTATAAACATTCATTTTCACAAGTTCACATATATGTTTTAGTATAATGACTCAATAATATATTTAATTATTGAGTAATTTTAAAATAAATCTCATGTTCTCAAAATAGTTAATTAATATGATATCATAACATATAGTTATAATCATTTCACTCATCATCCCCTAAAGACTATCATGGTCCAGGGGTAATCCCTAAGTTCCAAAAAATATTTCCACATGTTCTAATCATAAACATTATTACCAAATTTTATGTAAATATAGGTAATCATAAAAAAAAATATGGTCCCTTATACCACACACTCATCCATCGAAGTACATCACTAAAAAAACTAGTTGATCATGTGAAACCTCAAAGTCACAGGTATGTATTAATTTATATCTTATTTATCCTTATATTATTTCATGGATTTTCTAGGTCCTAAGTGTACTAAATTTAATTTTTGTGTAAAACAAACCCTGATTCATTTTTAACACATTGTTTTTTTAACCATGTGGGAGGGTTGTGATGGGGGACAATGGGATTATCAATGGTATGATAAAATTTTTTCTAACCATGAAAGTGTATCCATAAATGTTTTGATATTAATTTATATTGGATAGTATCTCCCTTATAGTCAGTTAATGATTTCCCTAACCTTGATAAAAAAACATACGAGTTCTCCAGGTCATTAAAATTTTGGATTTTTACCAACATTTCATTGACAGACTAATATGATTTATGCCACAATTCGTCTCCCTATATTTCATATCCAAATCCTCTAGAAATAGAACTCTTGAACTCTTCTTCATGGTGGATTCTCATTGAATTATCGGTGTTTTAGATTGAGGTAAACCATTTTCTTTTATATTTATTTATGCTTTCCCTTATTCTTACCTTGTTCTTAAATTCCATTTAATGGTGATTTACCCAATCTAAGGGTGATATTGCGGGTTTTGGTTTAAATTATTTTGGTTTTTGTGTGTGGGAACATTTCCTTCCAAAATATAGTTATTTTTATCAAATGAAATATGATTTAAAATGATTTCATGGTTGGTTTTTTATTTTAAATTAGTCTAACATTTATAAAATTTAATCCCTCATCGCCTTTGGTTTTTATTTATTAAATATAATTCGAACTTATTTATATTTTATGATTATTACAAGAATTATTTTAATCACAATTTATTTCTGTTTAGTTCTACAAATTTGGTTTTCAAAGGGATTTTGCATGACAAACACTGTTTCATTGATAAAATGTATCAATGAAGATTAATTGTATTAAATGGATTTATAAAGAGGATTAAAATTTATTCTACTATAAGGAAATTATTTTTAACAAATTGGAATGTTGTTTTACCAAATTATATTTGAAATGGACTAAATAATGGTTTTTTTTGAAGTTAATATGTATGGAAATGAGAATCACATGGAAACCTTAGGTGTGAGGGTGTGTATTACATACATTAATAGTGTATTTAAAAGGGATCAAGTGATCTTTGGAGAGGATATTTGATGGAGCTTCCATGATACTATCTAAGTGGCCGATAGAGCCTTTTTAAGGAATAATTTTTTAGATTTTAAAATATTGACCAAATCACTAAGGGATATTATTAAAGAGTGGGGTGAAGGAATATCGATAGGGCTTCCGTATTAGTGTTCTTAGGTATATTTTTTTAGTATAATCCTCTCAATACCCTTATGGTTAAATTCCATGATCCATATTAATTATGATCGATATATTTATATTATTTTATGTATTGATTTATTGACATATTTTATTGGTATATCTTATGTTATTACCAATTCAGTTTACATTCTTATATATTAGTGTATATATTTACGATCACATTTATTCCATATGTGGTTGTGTTAATCATGTTATACTGGGTGGATTTTTTATTTATAATATAAAATTGTATTCATGTTTTTGAAACATGCATTTTTTTTGGAAACTAAAGTGGTCTAGATAAGAAACTTTTACTCATATGATCTTTCTTTTAACTAAACATTACATTGAAAATGAGACTGGAATTGGATTTTTCGGTTGGGTGGATAAAATCCTCCTTTAGAATTATTTTTGTATCCCACTAGGATTATTTCCTCACACCTTACTTGTGACTTTGGGTATGGGATGAATTTTTTTTATAGTAAACATGTAAGGGAGAGGGTGTCATGTATATTAGTGGTCCTTCTTAATTACTTCTATTTGGGGTTGTTATATTGGTGGATTTATGGTCATGTAGATATTATATCATGAGGTTTTTTGGAGTTTTTAGACATTGGTATGTCATGTATTGCCCATTTTCTTCTTGATAACTATTTTTTGATATTTATACATTTGAATATGGATATTATGATCATGTATCATATATGAAATGTTATGTATGGTGATGTAATAAAGTTATTATATATGTTATTAGTCATTAATGAATATATTAGGCTACATATTTCTATATTTTGATCTTATTGACTCAGTTTGTGTTTCCATATAAATAATGGATTACTAATACCAGTTTTCTAACTGAGAAATCATTCCCAAAAAGGATTCTTTTGATGAAATCAAGTTTTTATCTAGGCTATGTTGATTTTGAGCATGTTTTAGCCCTTATGTCATGCTGATATGGCTGATGGGTTTGGCTGACCCTAGTTGGTTTACTAAATAAAAATTTAGTTACCTTTAATTTTAGAATTAGTGGAATATTAGATCTGGGAAAATCGGTGATGGGGTGGTAGGAGAGGAGGAGTTCAAGTACCACACTAATTCATGAATAACCTAGTGTAACCATTGGTGGTATGCAAATGTCTGTAATTTTTTTAAGGTTAGTTATGGGTTTTTATTTTTTATTTGAGGTATTTCGGTATTTAATATGAGTTACTGGGTGATACCATGAGTATGTTTGAGGTATTGTATGAATCATGGAGGACAACAGGAAGAAAATAGTTCAATTAAACAGTTTTTAGTAACTACTTAGACCCCATGAAACCTTTTCTATCATCTTATAGTGTAACTTACTTGGTTGTGACATATTTTTCATAACTATTTGGAAAAATAGTTCATTGTTTAAAATCTTTTAAAATTCAGATGTTGATGGTAAAAAATCCATCAAGGTAACATTGTGTTTTTTGGGTTGATTTTGTTTTTTGATAATTCAGGTTACCAAGGTGAGTTTTGGAGATCCATGGAAATTTTTGAAAAGGTATATTAAAAAATATTCAAGATAAAGAAATGGATTCTATGGAGGCAGTAAAAAAAGTGGTATTTCTATGAATTCCTCGTAAAAATATAGTGATTTCATGTATTTCATGAAGGTTGGGTGTTTTTTAAAGATCTCGAGATTCAAGAATGTTTTGTTTTTCATGATGATATAGAGCTTTATGAAAAAATTTTGAGCATGAATCATTGAAGGGGTTCTATATGACTATGAGAAGAATTAAAAAAAGGAAAACATTCATGGATCTTCACCAATATAGGAAGGTTCATGAACAAGAAATGGTTGCTTCAGGAAAAGATAGTGTTGAGATTGAATACTTTGAGAAGGGGAGAAAACATCTATCAATAGGACAATATCACCCTCATTTAAAGTGAAGAAAGCATTAATGAAAATATAACCGCTTGTATTTCACAAAGTTGATTTATTAAGGATATTTCTTATATAAATTATTTCATAATATCATTTATTTTGTAGAGAAATGTATTTCATGAATGCTGTGTAATATTAAAGAAGGTGGTGATCATCGCAAAAGTGTTGAGCTTTGCAAAATATAAGTGAGCATTGTGAAAGGAGTAAGATCCAGGAAGGCTATACGAGATTCCTGAAAGTTATGGGATTCAAAAAAGATGTGGGATTTCATGAAATAAGTGTATTCTGGTTAGGAATTTGGTGTTTTTGAGAATGTAGAAATATTTTTGAAGCCAAATGAATTTCCTAATAAATCTACAATAGAAGTGGTATTCAACAATTAGATAAAATTGAAAATTAATGACACACCAAATGAGGTGTTAAACATATTTATTCAAGTGATAAAATGAATATTCCTCTAACGGATTAGTGATCACACTTTAGTTTAGAGATAAATGAGATTTCTAATTATGATTGGTTGTAAATGATAAAGTACTTAGAGTCCAATCCAAACCCTATAATAGTAGTTCCCTTAACTATATTTTGTATGTAGGAACATTACCATTGTATTATCTATTGATATATCCTAGTGGTACATGAGCCTCATCCTAGTTGGTGAGGACTCTTAAATGCATCCAGGCGACCTGGGATCATATCCAGGCGGAGACATAATTTTAGGGGGCACTGTAGAAGTAATATAGCAGTACTATAGCAGGACCTGTAGCAGGAAATTTGTAGTATTATAGTAGTTACTGTTGCGGGAACTGTATCATGCACTGTTTGGCACTGTAGCAACCGGGAATTTTCCCACGTTTGGGCCTTTGGGCCACTGATTTGGTCCTCGAGTCCTTTAAATCCTTCGGGTGACCCAAGCCTTCAGGCTAGTAAGGCCTTCGGGCCACCTCACGGCCTTCGAGCCACCTTAAGTGTAGATGAAAACAAGACAACATACAAGGAAAATCTCTATAGGAGGATGAGCAAGGAGGTATCACCATAGCAGAAGCTACACTGATTGCAAGAATGAGAGCGTAAGTCACCTACCATCAGGACAAGTATGTGCATGCATGGGATAGCCTAGCCAAATATCCATCTGAAGGTAGAGAGCTGATTCATGATGAAGATGCTGGGGAGAAGTAGTTCCAAGTAGTTAGTCTGGGTTGTATGTAATGTTTGAAGCCTATGGGCAGTGAATTATTATAATTCTTATGAGCTATGTAATACTTATGCCTACGGGCCTTGTAAGGGTTCCACCTAACCCCTTAAAAGGTGGATTATCAAAAATCAATAAATAATGAAGGCCTTTGGGCCATTAGATGGATATATCCTAGTGAGGTTGAACAAAGTAAAATTGTTTTTCGGAACATGCTTTTATTTCTTCTTATACATTGCTATAAGGAATGAATAAAAGAGTTTTTTTCATGATGAAACAAGATCCAAAGGTGTGGTTGTTGTAATATATCACACCCTAATCCACCCCCCACCCCCCTCAAAATATTTAACCTCATTGGGCTAAAACAATTTATCAAAGGGAATGGTTAATATCAGTGTTTCTCTACAAAGGGATTCAGTTGATGTTGTAAATCATAAAGGTTTTTTATCTTCGATGGGATAAATTTTCAATTATAGAATAATCAGATTCTACACTACTTCTGATATTCAGTAATGGATGTATTTATGGTAGCAGTGGATGGTATTTCGACAAGTGTGGTTATTAGTGATTTATAAGAAGATGACTAAAGGGAATTGGATTCGGACACCAATAGAGGCAATGATTAAGATGGAGCCCTATATAATGTAATATATAAAAGGTTGTTTTTTGTACATTGGAATAGGATGTCCGTTAAAATTTTCTCAATATATTTTAAAGTGACTCAAAATTCATGGAAGAAACATTATAGGTTCTGTAGAAAAAGTATGACCATCTGTTAATGAACCATAATGAGTTTAAAGATTCATTATTTGACTGGGTTAATGTTAATGTGAAATACATGAATGATCTAAGAGAGATTCTTGAATATGATAATATTTTCAAGTGCATATGCAAACAACATCCATATTGGTTCAATAGAAAATTTTAATTAATAGAAGATAAATATCCAAATAAGCTAACATTGGATATTCTACACAACAATATTATCACATATGATATGATAAATGAAGACAATGAGTATATAAAAAAACTAAAATACAATGATGCAGAATTCATGTCTATGAAGAAGATCACCATTAAAGATGGCCAAGAAGAAGAAGAGATAGATGAGGTGATATCATTTCTTTCCTAATATCTACAAAGTTTAAAAGTAACGTTCAAAGGTAAAATCCAATTTTCATGCCTTCTATGTGGAAAGGTTTGGATTCTTATAGTAAGGTTCCCCAAAAAATAATTATAATGATGAAGATGAAGTCAAAATTTCCATACATAAGTATTTATCCTATGTGAAAGGTAAGAACTAGTTCAAGACAATTTTATTAAATAAAAAGAATAACATTTCATAATAAAATGTAACTTTATAAGAATCAGATTCTGAAGAGATGGAGAGCTACAATGATCGTGGAGAAAATTCTATGGTGGAAGTTATAGGTAGATCCAAAATAATTGAATATGATTATAATGATAAAGAATAAGTCGAAGGAAAAATTGACCCCCATCATGAATTAGAATATTACCTTAATGAGATAGATGTTTGGTGATCCAAAACATAGAATAAAAACAATGTGGTTTGTGATTCTAAACATTATATGTAGTAGAAGGAATGAGAGAAGTCTAAGTTGGAGTTAGAAATTAAAATTCTTAATTATTTAATGCCAGTGATCTTAGAATAGGGTGTTCTGTATAAACTCAATGTTATAGAATAATAAGGGATAATTGATGGTTGGAAATGCCCCATACCATTCGGCTAGGTATTGGTTTTACTTTTTTTTTTTGAAGGGTATTTTTTACCTTGAATTAAGAGAATATCTATAATGGTGATTCCACTGATTTATTGTATTTTTAGATTTTCCTCAAATTTTTTGTTGTTTAATGGGAAGTTACATGATATGTAACGAGGGTTTATGATGTGAAGTGTCTTCCAAAATCATATTGGGGGTTGAATTAACAATAAATAAATATACCCTGTGTGTAAGGGTAAAACATTGTGTAATTTGAAATTTTGTTTTTAATTAAAATTTTTATATGTTTTTGTGTAACTTGAAATAAAAGGGATTCAAAAAGTGTAAAATATTATAAAACATGTAACTCCTTGAGTTCTAGTTTTTAAGTTGTCGTGCAGGTGTCTGAGGGCACTTTTTTTGTAGCATTCTCCTCTCGGCTAGAGCTCTTACCATAGGTTTTCTTGGGTGTCTTATTACAATGTAGAACAATCCATTTTGTGATTGATTAAAAATGTTAGGCTCTTTGTCTCTCCATTTATGATTTCCGCCCAGTTTCTCTATTGTTGGATGTAGAAACACCTTTTTGTAGGGATTAGTAATTGGATTGTGATTTTTATCAATCACTTTTCAGTATTTGGTTGTGCCTTGTCTTTAAATGGATGATATTATGGTTTCCAATCCCCATTGTCAAAGGAGGATAAATTTTTTATTCTATTGAGGTGGGTAGATTGGTTTTATTGTTCTAATTTATTTAATTTCATTTCATTCATTTTAATTTATTGATATTTAAAAGATAATAGAATGTGTTGAAATTTAAAAGGGACATGGATTCACATTCTCAATGTTTTTAAATTTGAAAACTAAATTTCTTCATTTTATAATGGAAAATATATTTTTAAAACCTTATATTATATTTTCATGGATTTTAATTTTTTTTAAAAGTGGTCAAAGATTTTAAAATAGAAATTGAAAAACAATGCCCAATGAAAACCTTATGCATCAAGATAAAGACATGGTCCTTAGTGTTTTTAAAACCACTAGAAGGTAAATTATTATATTTCTATGGCCTGTGATAGGACTTGATGTTAGTTCAAATCCGACATTATTCTTGTATGGGTTATGAGTGTGGAGTGTGTATGTTCCCATAGGCTAGAGCCCAACTGGTAGGTTCATTATTTTTTTTGGTTTCTTAATTATATGGTATTTTATTTCAGGAAAATTAGATCACATATATATTTTCATTTATGATTCTTAACCTTCTATTTTCATGATTTGGAAACATTTCATGCAATTTTTGAAAACTCAATGATTTTTTGGAGAAGGATTTCAAATTGTTTTATTTATAAAAATTATTGTGAAATAATTTTTTTAATGCATAGACTAGTACATTAATGTTACTATAAATTATATACATATTTTGGTGTTATACTACTAGGTTATGTTACTCATTCAATATATCACCTTTTGGGTGCTGGTAGACCTTGTTTTGCATGATTCAATTAAAGGGAATAGAATTATAAAGCATTAAATATTATTTTCACATCACTGTTTCATTTGAGATAGTTTGGAGGTGAAATTTGGTAACATGGAGACTTATTTTATAGAATTTTTCATTCTTTATTGTTTATATTGTTTGGACTCATTGTTTCTCTAGTTTTTTCGTTGTAATTTGGTTGTTTATCTTATTTTTATTTTATTCAAGACTATTTTTGATATATTTTTTTACCCCAAACCATGATGGGATGACTTGCTTGACTAGTCTAGTTGACCTATATTAATAAATTAAAATTTGGTATCAAAGTTTTAATTTTGTCTAATTTTTATTAACACTTCCTTATTTTTTTCAGTGTCATTGGTAGACAGGAGTAAGATCATCCAAATTTAGGCAGTAGGTGCGGAAAAGGGGACTAGAGAGCTCACTCTTATAACTAAATATAATTTGACATGGGTGGTTGGAAATATATACTAAGTACAAGATCAAGTATTTGGGTTCATTATAATAAATTGTATGGGAATTTTATTTAAATTATCCAACATTAAATGTATAAGGAAATGGTGTGAGTAATGTCATTTGAATATACTATGTGGTGTGTTTATTTGGATAGACCTATTATTTTAAAAGGTGTTGGATTCTTGTGATAGGATTCATAACTACTTTAAATTCTAAATGATTTGATTTTTTTTGGATTCTTGTTTTTGGTTTGATGGACTAGGAATTTTCTCATTATTGATTTTTTATTATCTTATTTTTAACAGAAAATGCCTCCAAGAAGAGATCTTCCAAATATGAGAGGGAAATCCGCAAGGTAGGTTCCGTAGGCACACCCTCTAGTTGAACCTTTTTTAGTCAAAGTAATGATCCATACCATTTACACTTTATAGTCAGTGAGCCTAGTAAACCCATGATGGGTGATGGATCATAGTTATGAATTTACCAAGTATAATCCACATATCTTCTATGTTGGTAGAGGACAGTAAAAGTTAACGGAGTGGATTGAATGGATTGAGAGGATATTCAACTTCATGAAGACTCTTGAGGATTATCAGGTGGGTCTTTCCATGTATATGATTGAAGGACTAGGAAGAATATTGTGGTACTCAATAGTGAAAATAAGTTGGATGAAGGTATTACCTAGGTTTCATTTATGAAGATATTTAATCAATAGTTTAATCATGATAATTTATGTACATAAAAGACTTGGGAATTTTTTGAAGTTAGAGCAAGGGTAGAATATTATTCTGAATTACTCCACCCCTTTTCTGATTTTTTGTACTTGGAATCTAAGCCAATCACCATTGATTGTCGTAAGGCTTGATGGTTTACAATGGGGATGAGGTACAATTTTTGGTAAATTATTGTTCTTTTTACCTTTTAAACTTTTTAGAGCTAGTGTATAATGTTTCCTTGGAATATTTATATATATTTGGAAGGAAATGATTGGGAAGAGATTCAAGGATTGCATCAGTTAGGTAGGGTGCATATTATGGTCCAAAAAGAATGTGCAGGAGTGGTCATTTTTCTACAGGGACGATTCCATGGGATTCTACAGGGCAGCAACATGTTTCCTTCTACCAATGTGGGAGGCATGGTCATATCAGACCCCAGTTTATAGAGACTCCTAGAACATGTAAAATATATTGGTGGTTTGGATATATGAATCATTAATGTGGTAATTTATCCCATGGAATTAAGGCATGATCCACATTCACCAATAGGTCATGGGTTCTTATTGATTCTTCTAAAGGTGATGGGTCTCAGTATTAGAACAAAGGTAATTTCCCATAGGATATGCCCAAATGGATTTATGCAATAGAATGTGCACTAGATGAATCTAAAGTAGGGACAACTATTGTTAGAGGTATAGTGTTTATTTCTTCTTATATAGTTCTATCTTAATTTGGTATTGGTTCTAATCATTCTTTTATTTCATCATAGTTAATTGACATGTTAGGTTTTTATTTATAGATTATTACATTTGTGTTGGATCCTTACATAAATTTGGGAATGAAAACCAAATAAGGTTTCAAATTTCTGTCATGTTGGGTGGTGATAGGAGACTTTGAGGTGGTTTGGGACTCTAGATCAGGAACAGTTTTATTGGTTGTTCCTTATGTCGGTCTAATGTCATTTAAGTTTTCAGAAATGTTTCATTATATAGTTGAACCATTATTAGGTGTTCTACTCCCTACTATTGTGTGTGTCTACCCTAAGGTATTTTCGGATGATTTTTTTGGCTTGCTGCCATAGAGAGAGGATAATATTATTATTGATCTATTACCTAGAATTATGACCATTTCTATTTCATCATATTGAATAAAACCTCATGAGTTTTTGGGAAATAAATTCAAACTTGATGACTAATATTTGAATGGATTTATTCTTCCAATCGTATCACAATAGGCTTCTCTTGTACTATTTTCTAAGAATTTAAATGAATGTGTTAGGAATTGTATCAACTATAAGAAGTTGAATTAGGTGACTCTTAGAACAAGTATCCTTTATCTATAATTTATGATCTCTTTGACCAATTGAGGGAGAGTCGTTGGTTTTATATGATTTACCTATGGTAGGGGTACCACCAACTGAGAGTCTGAGGAGAAGAAATACCCAAGACAATCTTCCAAAGTCGATATAGGAATTTAGATTTTCTGGTTAGGCTATTCGGATAAAATATCACTCCTATGGTCTTCATTCATTTTATTAACTAAACCTTTCATGTGTTCTTGGACTCTTTAATTATTTTCTTCATAGATGATTTCTTGGTGTACACTCATACAGAGGAGGATTACACAGACCATTTGGATACCATTTTTTATAATATGAGGTAACATCATCTTCTTGGTATCCTTTCCAATATTGAGTTTAGATATAGTATTTGATGTTTCAGGGGAATTTAATATCTGAGTGGGGAATCTCAGTTGATATTGAAAAGGTGTATGTAGTTATGTATTAGGAGTATCTTAGAAATGTTTTTGAGATCCAAATCATCATGTGTTTGGTAGGTTACTATAGATAATTTTTTCAAGACTTCTCCAAGTTCGAATATTTGATGAAAAAATTGACACATAATGGTGTAAAGTCTAAATGGAACAACAAGTGAAAGAGATATTTGGAATATATGAATATGGGGTCAGATTTAACACAAGTTTTAATTCTTCTAGAACTAGGTTCAGGTAATGATATTTTCTATGATTCTTCTGGTATGGGTTTGGGATGTGTCTTGATTCATGGGAAACATTTTGGGGCTTATGGATATCTCCATTTATGCCCTCATGAGAAGAAATAACCTACCCATGATATTTATTTGGTAACTATTATGGAAGCCCTCAAAACGTGGTGTCATTATCTCTTTCAAGTGTAGTTTATGATATATTCTTATCTCAAAATCCTGAAATATATTTTCACTCAGGGAGATATGAACTAAAGATAGAGAAAATGGGTTAATTATCTCCAGAATATTGATTTTGATATAATTTATAACCTTGGTAAAGGGAATGTGGTGGATGATTCTTGATTATAAAACTAGAGACACTAGTCGGGAAGGAATTAGTTTAATTTTAGTCTCTAATGAGTTTGTTTGATAAGATGATCTTGGAAGTATATGCTGTTCATGGATAGGTGTTCTTATATTTAATAAAATTTGACTCATCTTTTGATGAGTGATTTATAATTGAGAAAATGATATATGCCAAGTGCCTATGCTTAAAATAAATCCAAAAAAATTTGGATACCTCATGTAATTTATCTAAGTCTCCCAATAGAGCCTTGTGCTTCAGTAATAGGTTGGTTTTTCTATTTTCTTTGAGGCAATAGTTTCCTGATAGTGGACAGTAGTCTTGATATTCTGTGAACCATAGGGATAAAAATTTGTACCATAATTTGAGATTTCAATATTGGTGTCCAGGGATTAGGTAGTCAGTTTCACATTTGGTATCATGGTGTCTAACTTGTCAAAGAGTTAGTGTATAATACTATAGAACATTAGTTTTTTTGTATCCTTTACCCATTCTGATTTGAAATTGGGATGATATTTCTATGTATTTCATCATTGGTTTACCATGGAATTCTAGTGGGAAGGATGTTATTTGGGTGATTGCTGACAGACTCTCTAAATTACTGTATATATTTACATTAAAAGAATTGATGAAAGTGGAATAGCATGAGGACTTATATGTTTGAGAGATTGTAAAGCCTCATGGGGTTCCATGTTCTTTTTTACTGATAGGGAGTTGTGGTTCACATCTAGGTTTTTTTAATGGTTTAGAGATGGAAATTGGTTTCCAATTGAAACTGAGCATGGATTATCATCCATAGATGGATGGACAAATGGATATCACTATGTAGGTTATTTAGGATATATTCCGAGAATGTTCAATTTTTTTTTGGTAGATCTTGGTAAATATATCTACCTTTGGTCAAGTTAGTATATTAAAATAGTTATCAGTCTTTGATCAGGATGGAATCTAATGAGGGCCTTGTAGGGGCGGTAATATCGATCCCTATTATATTGGGCAGAGTTTGGAGAGAAGTATTTGGTTGGGCCGAGTGTTGTTTAGAAGATTATTGAGGAAGTGAAACTGATCTAGAGGTTTTTATCATGGAACAATGTAATTATAAATCTTATGAGGACCTTCATCATTGGCTACTGAAGTATGAGGTTGGTGATCATTTATTTCTCAAAGATTCAAATCTCTTGGACATCATTGATTGGGTAATCAGGTTAAGTTCATACTAAGGTTTTTGGACCCCATTAAGAACGTTGAGGAAGTAGAGAGGGTATAAAATCGATAGTTGTTTCCATCTATCATGAATTATATACATGTCTTGTTCTATGTTTCCCAGTTGAGGAGATATGTATTAGATCCATCCCATCTGATTAAATTAGAGGGTGTTATTCTAGATCCTAATACCAATTTGGTGAAGCATATAGTTCGTATTATGGATCACTAAGATAAGATAGTGAATTGTAAAATGATTCCCATGTTCTGGGTACTATGGAGGTTCAAGCAGGATACCCAAGAGACATGGGGGCATGATTCATTTTTTAGGAACCAGTGGCCTAATCATTTTTGTGGATCCAAGATATTAATATTTTTATGGGGACATAAATATTTTATGGTGGGGATATTTTAACTCCACATTACCATTAATTCTGGTATGTTCTGATCATTTCTTGTTGTTTTCCATTTTCATTGGGTGAGTATTTTTGACTTTGAATTGGAAGGATACATGTAATGGTGAAGTAAATTATTTTTTGGATTTTCATATTTTCATTTTCTATTGTACTATTCATTGAGAAGTTACATGATGTGTAACTAGGATTTATGACTTGTAATTCTTGCCGGACACATCCAATTAGTTAAATTCAGAACATGAGATTTCGCTGGTTTTCTAAGGGTTACACAACATTTTATCTGATATCCAGTTTTTAATTAAAAGTGTGATGCATTTTTTTAGAAAACATTAAATAAAGGTGATTCAAAATTTGTAAAATATTTAAGGCCATGTAATTCCCCAACAATAAGTTTTTAGGGTTTAGTGTGGGTCCGTTAGGGCCCATTTAATTTTTCAGCATTCTCTTCTCGACCAGAGCTCTTATCATATACAGTTTTGGATGTCTTCCTTCCATCCAGATTGATCTGTTCATTAATTTATCAGTACTATTAGGTGAATTGTATCTTTATATAAGATCTCCTCTCATTTTCAATCTCATTGGAGGATTTCGATCCTTTTTTGTAGGTATTTAAAATTGGATGGTGTTTTCTATCAATCCATTTTCAGTATTTGGTCATTCCATTTCTTTTGAAGAAAAATCTTGTGGTTTCCATCAACATTGTCAAAGGTGGTTAGATTATCTATGCTCTCAAGGTAGGTGGATCTATTCAATTGTTTTAATTTATTAAATTTCTTGTTATTTATATTGATTTAATGAGATTATGATGGGAATTTAATGTGTTAAAATTGAAAATGATGATGGTTTTGCATTTGAAAAGTGGGTTTTCATTGAAAACACAATTACATTGATTTAAAAAGGGAATGGAAATCTCAATCCATGAAGTAGATTGGATTGGATTTGAAATTTTTTCATAAAAATATAAGCATGGTTTTTAAAATATAAATTGATAAACATTGCACAGAAAGAACCTTGGGTATGTCGAGATAGAGACATAGGTAGCCTTAGTTACTATGATGCCATTATGATGTAACCTTATATATGATGATTTTCTATGGTTGTCCTCGATTTTACTTCAGATCTAACTTTATTCCTTGTTTGGTTTGGGATTGTCTAGTATGTGTTGTCCCATAAGATAGATCTTGTCTGGTAGGTGCACTATCATTTCTAGTTGTTTCATTACATTATATTTTATTTCATGAATGTTTTATCACATATATATTTTTATTTTATTATCTTTACCTATTTGTTTTAGAATTTGGGAAAATGTCATTCAATTTTTAAAAACTAAAGAATTATTCACAAAATTATTTTCAATTGTTTTATTTATAAAAATTATTGAAAAACTGTTTTATTTTAATGCTTCTTGTTATGAATTATTTAAATTATAACATGTATATATTTTTTGATGGTATTTTACAGGGATATCGTTCTCACAATTCACTTCTTCCTGTGGGTGGTTGTACACCTCATTTTCTAGGATTCTTGTAAAGGGAAGAAAATTTTGTAGCAGGTATTCATCTTTTTTAGGTCTCAATTTTGTTTCCAGATATTTTAGAGATGAAGTTTAGTCACATGGAGACTTGATTTCTATACATTCTATTATTTATTATTTATCTTTTTTTGATCAGTTGTATCACCTATTATTTCTACATTCCACTTTAGTATTTTAATTTTTTTTATTATATATGATATTAGTTTTGTTATATTTGTTTTACCCCACCCCATAATGGGATTACTTACGTGATTGTTCTGGTTGACTCAAGTTGGTATGCTACATGGTTTGAATGTCATAGGAAATGATCAAATCAAATGTATTAAAGAGCATGAATAGGAAGTTATAAACTAATAAAAAAATTAGAATATCAAGAGAGACTCTTGAATTTGGTTAATTCATAAAGAAGGTAGATTAATCGGCTTTGGGATTAGATGGAAGTGTCTTATAGATATATGACAAGATAAAAGAAATCGTCATATCCAAATGATAAGTATGGTATGGGGATTGATCAAAAATAGAAATCTGTTGTGATTGTTGTTAGACACAAGCTCCCACTTCATGGATAAAAAAAAATTTTGGTTCAAATAATAATCATAATACTCATAGAATTCCAAAAATAATCAGTCTAATAACAATGTACAAGAATATACCTCGTATCAAGTGTTATTGATATCAAAAGATCGGACATTCTCAAACTATATGTTCCATATCCAAATGGTACCAAAAGGAATACTATAAACAAAGGAATCTAAATGGAGTTCAATATATTCAGAATGATTATTTTGATGGTCACTATTTCTGGTGTAGAGGATTTTGAAACATGTCTATATATTTTTCATCCACAATCTATAGAAATATACTAAAGCAATCCTAAAGTGTTCGTAAGAAACATATCAAAGAATCATCGAATGAGTTGAAAATGAAAAATTGAATTGAAGATATGGGATACAAATTTGGTTCATTATACTCTGAGGAAGATAAATATTTTCAATTCATATTAGTTATGAAGTGAAAAATATAGATAAGAAAGAAAAGAGATGAGAAAGCAGTGGTTGTCGAGATTTCTATTAAAGTATCAGATTGTACTAATGTTTGGATCCCTGATAGTGGATGCATAACCCATATTATGGGAAAATGGATCTTGTTACATGCATTAAATATTACTTGGAGGGTGTTTTCTAATTTTTTTAAATGATAAAGGCATAAATATTATTGGCTCTGAAGAACCCATATTTTGGGTAAGGATATGAGATAGGATGATATCTTGGTTTTTGAAGGTATTAGTAACAACTTGTTAAGTGTTATTCAATTTTGTGAATCATTTCATGCTATAAGAATTAAGAAGAAGTTATGTATTGTGAAGGTAAATATAGTACAATATTTTTACAGGAAAAGTGAATGAATGGGAATATCTACATTTTGAGTGGATAATAAGATAGGTGATTTCAATTTAGAGAAGAAGATAATAGATTAAAGCATAAATGCATTGGAGATCTATGCCAACCATCCCAAGAATTTTTTGTTAAATTTTATGCATATAGAGTTCTCCCTAAGTTACCAAATGATCAAACTCACACATGGGATTCTATTCAATAATGGACGAGTGTCTTCAAAAAATTCAAGTATAAAAGGGAAAAATAAATTTGAGTTCATGATTTGGTGAATGTGGAATTTTGGGGACCTATCTCGTCAAGATACATTGATGGGAAGAGCTATTATGTTCTTTTCATTAATTATTTCAGTAGGATGGAATGGGTAAGTTTATTTTCCCACATATCTAGTGTATTCAATTTCATAAAACAATATCAAAGGGAATATGAAATTATTATTTAAAATATGATTCTGAAGTTTCATACTGATAATGGTAAAGAATTAAAAAATATCCAAGTTGAATACTATCTTGAGAAATACAGTATAAGGAAATTTTTTTGGATGTGATAACACCACAAAAAAATGGAAAGGTTGAGTGGAGAAATAGGATCATTAATAACATGGAAGGAACAATGCTCATTGAAAGTAACCTAAAAGAGATATTTTGAAATGAATGAGTTTTGAAATCAGTCTATATATCCAACATGGATATATTTTGTTCTAATTAAGAGAAGACTCTATAAAATATGTGTTATAGAAATAAACCAACATTGAATTAATTTTTAATATCTTGAAGTAAATGTTTTATTCATAATAAAGAGAAACACATGGAATTTTAATCATTAAGTGAATAGGTGATAAATATTTTATATTCCAAAAAACGTATATAAATGATTCAAAAATAGGTTTTAAAAAGTAACTCAAATCAATCATGTATCTATAGTACATAATGAACAGAATCTGTAACAACATAGTGAATAGTTCCCTAATGATAGTGACGATGAGGTAAGAAACTCTGTAGGGGGTGAGGTGAAAAATACTTATGATTATAAGGAGAAAGTAAAATATATATTTTCATGGAATATGAAGAGTCGAGATCAAATTGATAAGAAAAATATCATTGGAGATATAGCATCACGAGTTCAAACATGAAGAATGAAATATTTAAAGAATTCATCATTCCAATCTCTAGTATAGCCTAAATTTTTTTGAGGAAGCAACTGAATATAACAATTGGTTTTAGTATATAAATGACGTTCTTGACCAAATATGTAATAATCAAACATGGGATATTTTTTTTATACCAATAGATAAAATTTCCCTAGGGCCAAATATGTATTATGAAACAAGTTGAATGAAGATAGTAAATTTATTCACAACACATCTTGAATACTATGAAAATGTTAGTTCAATTTAAGGGGTATCGATGTTGATGAAAAGTTTTCACCTATTATGAGGTTGGAAATAATCATATTATTCTTGGTTGAAGTAGTGCAATGTAAATTCAATGTTTTCCAGATTGATATCTAGTAAAAAAAATGGCGTTCTATAAGAATATGTTTATATCAAGTATCCATATCATTTTATTATTCATGAAGATGATGAAAACATTATTTAGAAGAGAATGGAATATATGGGTTGAATCAAGCACTGAGAGCATTGTACTTAATATTGGATGAGTTTTTTTTAACGAATCATGGTTTTCAACGTGGCGGAGTTGATTACAATATCTATGTTGACAATGATATTTTTCAAAGTGTGTTGGTTCTATTATATGTTGAGGACATAATTTTTGGGGGATCAGGCGAAGATCAGAATAAAATGTTCATAAAATTCGTGAAAAATGAGTTTGAAATATCAATGATAGGTGATTTGACCATATTTTATGGTTTACAGGGGATCTAATGAAATAATGGAACAATTTTTTCTCAATCCAAATATCCCAAAGAGATTATGATAAGGTTTGACATGGGTAATTCTAAGGATATTTCAACTTAGGTGGCTAACTGAATGAAACTATCATGATATGATGATGGAATATATGTTAATTTCATAGAATATATGAAGATTATTGGTAGTCTTTGTACTTATTAGTGACATAACATGATAGTGTTTTTGATAAAAAAATAAGAGGCATGGTATCAATGAAATCCAAAATAAATAAAAACACATGAAGTAAAAAATACTTTGGTATATCAAGGGATCATTGGATTTCAGTTTCCTTTTCAATGAAAAATCTCTCCAACTATTATTGGCCTATACAGATATAGATTGGGTGAGATCAGAAAAGGATAGAAAATTTATATCAGGTGGTGTTTTCTAATTTGGTAGTTTTTGTATTTCATGGTTAGTAAAGAAATAATATTTCATTTCATTTACAAACATAGAAGTATAATATATTTTCGATACTCAATCTTTTACATAGATATTATGGATGATGTAACATCTTGATGATATGAGAGTTGAAGGGAAGCCTCCAATCAAAATCCATTTTGATAATTGAAGTCATAATAAACTTATCAACAATCTAGTCCATCACTCTTAGAAAAAAGAATTGAAATAAAATATTATTTTAACTAGGAGAAGATGGATCATGGTCTCTTAATGATGGATTATGTGCCTACAGATCTATAGGCTGTAGACAATTGAAAAAGGCATTACCCCAGAGGAATTTGAAAGGAATAAAATGGATCTTGGAGTTTGATCAACTCCCAAAACATGAAATAGTGTTGATTAAGGATCCCCTCACTGCGATGTATGTTGTATTTTCCTATAATGTGTTGATATGTATTATTTAAAATGTTGTATCCATAAATGAGTGACCTTTGGGTTCATATAAGATGGGGAAGAAAATATCTAGATAAAAATAGGGGAGAAGTTGATAGGGGTATTAATGATGTAGGTTGAGTTTGAAATATGATGATGCTAAATATTATCGATCAAAGGTTATATATCATGATATATGGGGTTCCTAATGTCATCAGTTTAATATTATAATAATGAAGTGATTTATTAATTAAAATTGCATGCAACTCTTGTTTCTCACACTGAGTGTTGCTCATGTTTCCGTAGAGTGTGTGTGGATTAAAACCTTTCATCTTTATCAAAATCAAAAGGAGATAATTTTTGTAAATATAGAAGAATATTTAAAGTGAAAAAAATATGTAAGACTTTTCAATAAACCCAAAGAGGGATATTGTTGGGAAAAATCCATCATGGTAAAGTTTTGGTTTTTTGGGTTCATTGTGATTTTTAGTAAGGAAGGTTTACAAGGTTAGTTGGGGAGTTCCAGATAATTTTTTTTATAATGTATGTTAACTAACATCCAATAAAAAGTAATGTATTCTTTTTAGGTAGTATATAAATTCACGTATACAATGTGGTTCAATTTCCCAATGTTTTCAAAATTATTGGCATACAAAATTTATGGGATGTATCAAGCATCGTGAAAGTTGTACTTTCATCAATTCTTAATAAATTTATGGATAGTTCATGTATTTCAGGAGGATTGGGTGTTTCGTGAAGGTCTAGTTATTCATGAATGTTCTATGTTTTTTAAAGGTATATATCTTCATGAAAAATAGTTGAACTTGAAATGTCGATAGTAATCTATGTGATTATGAGAAGCTTTACAAATTGGAAATTTTACATATAACTTGTTGAACATAGAGAGGTTCATGAAAAATAAAAGGCATCTCTGTAAAAAGTTATAGGTGAGATTTAAATATTTGATAAGGGTATACCATGTCTATAAGGAGGCCTCTAACCCCTCTTTTAAAGTAAGACATCCTTGATTGAAATCTAAAGGCACAAAATTCGAAAAGGTGATTCAAATTGGAATTTTCTTGTCATAAGGTTTTCATAAGATCAACTTTTTCATGGAGAAGTGGAGTTTTTGAAGGATATTTATACATAATGAAACTGGTGAGCTTCATGAATGTATTGATCCTCTTGAAGGATAAGTGAGATTCAGAAAAGAAGTAATCTTCATGAAGGCTATTCATGAAATATGATTGTAGTGAGCATTTCAAAAGTTATGGGGCTCATGAATGTTGGGTATTGTTATAATTAATTGGGAATTTTAATGAAGGATGTGAGATTTTTGAACCACAATGAATTTCCTAATAAATATATAGTAAACTTTTTATTCACCAATTAGATGAAAGTGGAAGTTAATGATGAACCAAATGATTTGTAAAACATATTTCTTTAAGTGATAAAAAGATGATTATTATGAAGTATTAGTGAGCACACTTTAATTGAAAGAGTAGCGAGATTTCAAATTTTGATTGGATGTAATCTAGTTGGGACAGTGAGTTTGCTCCAAATCTCGTAATAGTAGTACGCTTTTGTGGATTTGGTTTGTAATATCATTTCTGTTTTATGATTCTGACATATAGAACAATATAAGTGTGCCAAGTAAAATTGATGTGTTGCATGAATGTTTTTATTCTGATCATACATTGATAAGGAGAATGGAGAGAGTAGTGTTTTTTTTAGTGATGAAACAAGATCAAAAGGTTTAGTTGTTCTAATCAGTCATACCTCGATTCACCCCCCCCCCCCATCAGTGTATTTAACCATATTGGGATAAAAAATATTCTCCCCCATTTTTTATTTGAAGTATCTATTGAACCTAATGATAAATTTTGGGACATATTATTAGGGTTTCTATTGGTTTAATTTTTGATTTCTCTGATTAAATTATGAATTCTCTAGGCTAGTTTATTGTGTTTTCTTACCATTTCCTCATAGAAGTGCCTCATCTAGGTGTATTGTGGGAGATATAAAAAATAACATGTAGTTGATCTTAAATTTGATATGGATTTATTGTATTTAGTGATACATATGATCTAGTCCATTGGTAATGATCATTTCTGATATTGGACAACAATGGTGGACCATGATCATGATTTCACTAAGAAATGCATAATATAATTCCACTGTTACAAGTGGACCCAAGAGATTGAGGAGTATAGAGCACATATTATCATTTATTTTAATTTATGAATACCCCAAAAATCTCAAATGTGGGATTCACTAATTTTATTTTTCAATGAATATGTTTTAAATGGTTTGAATCCATGGTTCTAGAAAAGAAGAATGTGGATCGGAAATGGACTACCATTATTGTGGTTTTAAACCAAAAGTTTTATCCTTAGACAATAAGGGTATAAAATGTTCATCAGTTCATGATGATGGAGTGAGGAGAATATTCAGTGATAAATAATTCCCCTCAGTTTTCAGGGTTGGTTCAAGTGTCTCATTAGCTCCTTATGAATGGCTATAATAAAAATAACTTCTTTTAAATGGTATTAAATGATAAAATTCTATCTATTATTATCCATATATGATTCCAAAACTTTGTTGAGGTTGTTGAAAAGAATCATGAGGTATAGGAAGAACGTTTATAATGGAATTTCATAGTGTTTATCCTTTATTTGGTTTTAGATGGAGTTATTTATCTTCCCATAAGAGGAAACACAATGGACCGCTTCAGTCTAGTAGTAAGAGTACTCCATAGTCATTGATCACCATTCAAGTGGTTTCTTTAGGGAATGAATGGGTGGTTTGTTATTAGTGTGGGAAGATTTTCTATAACAAAACTTCTTTCCATAAGGCTTCTAGGACATTCCGTGTTGTTGGAATCTGGGTCATCTTTAAAGATTATGTAAAGGCTATTTCACAAGGGAGTAGTGTTATATCTTCATTTTCAAAAGGTCCATGGGTGATATTGAATGCTATAAATAGTTTAGGATCTCTCCCTCAAATTAAAGTGTATTCTACAAATCAAATAAAGTATATTAGTGGGTCTATATTAGTGTATCTCTATGTAATACATATGGTACAAAAGGACACTATTTTAAGGTTCTCCACTATGAGAGGCATGAGGGTTAATTCTGCATCAATGGATTAAATTTTATTTGATATAGGTGCTTCCAATTTATTTGTCTCATTAAATATGTATGATTATTTGGGTTAATAATTTGAAATTAATCCTTTTTTGATGGATTTTCAAACACCATTAGTTAGGGAAATAGATCACAGTTTCAAGTTATGAAACATTAATATTCGAATTTCTTATGTGTATGACCATTGGGATTTCTACATGTTAGAAATGGATGCTTTTTATATCATTATTAGTATGAATTGATTGAATATTTTCAAATAATATATTTATTTTTATCACCAAAGGGTCATGTTACTATATTCTGATAGTAGAACTAAGTTCTTTTTGTGTGAGTGGGATCTATAATTAGGGATATCAGGGCCTATTTCTTCACAGCTTGTATTAATATAATTTTAATTTTTCATGTTTTCCTTAATGTTGTTTCTTAGAGCTTATTTTTTGTTGTTTTTATTGGTAAAATTGTAATACCTCAATGTGTTTCTAATGGATTATCAAGGTTACCACACTAATTTTAAAATTCTTGTCCATCCCATGATCATGATATTGACTTCTTTTGGCCTACAATATTTCTTTCCCTAAGCTCTGGCCCTCATGTTTTCCCTAGGAAAAGGCCTCATGATGGGATAGCTATCCACGAAACCTTATAAAGTGTTGGTTTGTGAACCTACTCCTTTAATGTGGGATTTACACAATCCGCCACCCTAAAAGGGCCCATCGTCCTCAATGGCACATCAAATAGACACTAGCTCTGGTACCATTTTTTTAAGGTTGGGGTCAAAGCCTCGTTTATTATTAAAATCAAATACCTCTTTCAAACTGGGTAGAGAGGGACCCATTACATAGCACGAAGGATCAAGACCAAGTGGTCTGAATATAAGGCTTGAAAGTCCATTTTTTCCCAAAGATCCCTTCAGTGAATAGTACTACTATAGTACCCCTGGCTGCTATAGTCCCTTTTACTGTACCGCCACCACTACAGTTCCTGCTACAGTGCCTCCACTGCAATTGTACTACCGCTACTACAGTTTCATGATTGCTACAGTTCTACTATAGTAACCCAGAAATTAGTCATTTCCTGGATTTGATCCTGTGTCTTTTGGATGCCAAGCAGGAGCATTTACCACTTGGTTACAGGTTCGTTGGTACTCTATTACCATTTGTGACATCCCAACCTGATTCACAATCATAGTATTGTTTTCTTTGGGACTATCCTACACTATTTTTATTTCCTTGGGCTCTCTCCTTCATTCATCCCCTAATAAAAGGCCTCATGATAGGAGAGGTATCCATAGCACCTTATAAAGGTGTGCTTCATACTCCTCCTCCCTCGATGTGGAAATCCCAAATCTAAGGAGGAAAATCACCAAGCATCCCTTTATAACATATTTTGGATACCTATCTCATCATTAGGAATTTTCCTTGGGGATCCATAAATATCAAAGCCCAGGGAAAGAAAAATCATATGGTCTAGGCCCAAAGCGGATAATATCATTATCATGTGCTAGACTGGGCTATCCTGAATGGTATTAGAGCCAGTGTCTATTTGATGTGCCAGTGGGGAAGATTAGCCCTTATAGGGGTATGGATTATTTAAATCCCATATAAAATTAGTTGATCATTAAGAAACCCTTTATAAGGTCATTTGGATACCTCTCACATCATGAGTCCTTTTCCTGGGGGATGTATGAGGGCCAGAACCCAAGAAAAGATAAATTGTGCAGGCTGGGCCCAAAGTGGAAAATACCATGATCATGGACTAGAATATTCCATCACACTAATGGTAGTTCAAGTTCACTAATTATCTTCTCCTTGATATAATCCCCATTTCATTACCATATTTCTAGATGGATTGGATTGAGTTTTCAAATTTGAAATATCATTTTGTGGTCCTTAAGTGAAAATAATTTATTCTCCATGACATGTCTCTATGGGAATCAATGGCCCAATTTTAAAATATTTAATATGGGTATATCACACATTGAATAGATGAAAATATTATTAATTATGGGATTGTGAATAATAAATAGATATTACCCAAAATTGATGACTATTTCAATCAACATAGAGTAGGTCTCTAGTTTTCTAAGCCTAACTTGAGTTTAAGGTAACATTTGTTGAGGGTTCTACAGGTATGTAACTATTACTACTATTAAATGATTATATGTTCAATTTTATTATTAGTTCATTAAATTTGGACACTCTGATTCTCTTTTTGTCTTTTTGGCGTTGTTAAACTAGATCTTCCATCACTTTTTGGACTCCTTATTGGTCATGTTTATCGATGAAATATTTGAACCTTAAATGATAAAGGATGATCTCACAGAACATATAGAATTTTTTTGGTAACCTTGAGAGAGCATTGTCTATATTAAATTCTTTCGAAAAGGTAGTTTTGTATTCAAGTGTTGATTTTTGTAGGCCTCATGATTATTTTCAAAGGATTTTTATTATATCCTAAGAATATTCTAGATATTATGTATTGGGAGATACCAAGGAAAGTGTTTCAGATCAAAATAATTTTTTATTCACTGGGAATTATCAGTTCTTTATATGGGACTTCTATAGAATAGATTCTTTATTGATAGTATTGACTAAGAAATGGTAGAAGGTTGAGTGGATGGAAAATTTTTATTGTTCCTCTAATTACTTTCATCACATATTGAAATATGCATTGGTTTTCACAATTCCTCAAAATGGGAAGGATATTTGATGAATTTTGATACCTTAGGCTTGGGGTTGGAGTTCATGTTGATGATAGATGACTATGTGGCAGTCTATAGCTCATGAAACGTTTTTCCACATTAGTGGAATTACCCCACCCACAACCTATAGTTAGATGTTTTAATGTATGTGGGGATGATATGTTTCCATTACATATTTGTTTACTGTTTTATAGTATTGAGATATCATAAAAACATGAATTATATATTTACCCAATGGTACTTGAACCTCAGACAGAGAAACTAGGTAATATATCTTCAGTAATTTAATTTTTATATAGTATATACACCTGAGAAAGGGAATGTTGTTGCTGATGATTTGTTAAAAGAGGTTTCAATTAGGATATTAATGAATCATTAGATGAGAGGTGATTGATGTTTCTTTTATAATATATGGTTGAACTTGTATGATCTTAATGATCGTCTGGTTATTACAAGATTAAAGGTCACACAATCAATTGTTGTTTGAGTTCAGAGTGAGAAATCATCTAACCCCAGGTTCTATAATATCAGTAGTATTTTAAATTTTGAAGAGACCTCAAGTGATTGTTCTTAGTATTCTAATAGTTATATTCTATCCAGGAGGATATTGGTTGTTCCATTAACCATGTGGTATAAGGTGATGTAAAAGGTACATCACACTTTATTAGTCCTGAACCCTAAGGATACAAAGATGTTTTGTAACTTGAGGAGTAGGAATTGGTTCCTCGAGATGTGGTGAACAATTACTAATTTTTTATCTTGATGATTTATCTACTATAGAATCAAATTTGGGCATCATAGACATTCCAATTTCAAATAGAATATTCCCAATCCATTTTATATGTGCGGTGAAATATTGATGGATTTATCAGTTGGCCTACCACATAATTCAAGTGGGAATCACACTTTTATGAGTGATTATGGATCATTTGACCATGTTATCCTAATTTATTCCCAATAGGGTGTCGAAGAAGGTTGATTATATTGTCCACCAGAATATAAACGTTTTTTTATGGTTCATAGAGTACCTAAAAAATAGTTTACTTCCAGTATTCCCTTTTCACTTATCAGTTTTTCAAGGGAAATTAGAAAGATTTGGGAACCATACAGATGTTGATCACAACATAACACCAATAGATGGATGGGATGTTTGAGTAGACCATCTGGAATCTTAAGGATATATTCTTATAGAATGGGACTAATATTTTGTTTAATTGTGAAAGGTATCAATATTTAGATGATTTTTCATATAATAATAATTTTCATGCCTCAATTATGAATTCCCCATTTGAGGTGTTGTATGGGAATTTATGATAGTCCCCTTTATATTTGGTGGTGGTGGGTTAGTGTTTCTTGTTATAATCATGTCTCATCAATTAGATAATGAATAAATTCTTCAAAATACCAAAATTATAGTAATAAACAAGAGTAAAAAGAAGTAATATACTAATCTACGTCTTGATCTATTTGAGTTTGTGGTATGTGATCAAGTATTTCTTTAGGTTTCTATTTGAATTTGAGGATGTTTAATGGGGATGCACAAGATGTTGATGTAATTTTATATTGATTCATTCAATATTTTTTTAAATATTTGGAATGAAGCCTAAAAGTGGGAGCTTCCACTATTTATAACCTCAATTCCTAACATATTTCATGTTATCTTGTTCAAGAGATATCATCGAGACCCATCTCATGTGGTTGAGTGGGTTGATTTTGAAATAATTCCTAAAATAACAATTTTGTATCATCCTTTTCATATAATGGATTATTATAATATCATTCTCCATGGAAAATCAATCCCATTAGTCCATGTGATTTGAAAAAGTTGTGGTGATAGCCAAAAGACAAGGGAGTGAGAATTCATGGTGAGGGAGTAGTCCTCGCACCTGTTTTCCTATAAGGATACATGATGAATTCCTTGGGGTATAGAATGACATAGTGGGGATATTTTTGACACATTTTGGTCCACTATTATGGCTTATATGATTTTTTTATTTATCAGAATTTTCATTCAGGGCATTTTCTACTATGTTGGGTTAGAAATTAAATTTTTGGGGAAAATAAACCATTGTGAACAGTGTGCCCACAATTTTATAAATAGGGAAGAAAAACATATGGTATGGGTATTGTGGGGAAAATATGAATTTTCAAGGTTTGATAATGGTTTTTATAACCACGTCATAGTATTCATAAACATTATGGCTTTAATGTTTGGGAGATAGTTTTTGATGCATCAATGGTGTGTAGTTTTCCTAATCATGTAGGCATATAGGCTGATATGTCAAGTTCGTTAAATTTTTTCATTTTAAAGAATCTAACTTGAAGTATTTATATCCTATTAGCCTCATTTATCCTACCCATCATGCACAACTCATCTCCATGGTATTGGATATTATCCTCTAATATTTGTGGTGGAATATTATTGACTTCTTATTATCTTTCCTTCAGGTAGTACTAGTTCTTCTAGATTATTCAACCCTTACCATATTCATTCCATGTTATTATATATTAATCGATTATGAAATCCCTATATAGTTATTTTTCTGAATATAAGGTTGTTAATGGGGAGTTTGGCATTTATTTTATGTGTTCTAGGTGTGTGAGGGATTTTCCTTCATAAATATAGTTGTCTCCATTAAGTAGAAAATATTTTAAATCAATTTCAAGGTATGTTTCTCTATTTAAAAGTTTTTTTCATAGAGAACCTCTAATAATTTATTTCTATTGGTTTTTATTAATAAAATTTAATTTTAATTTATTTAGAATTAGAGTTTATTAAATGTTTGATGTAATGCATTTTTTAAAAAATTTATGGATTTAATGTGGGTTTTCAAATAATGTTTGATTAAATATACTTAAAGTATTTGATAAAATGGATCAAATTATTAATTACATCAAATGGATTTATAAAGTTAATTTATAAATGGATTTACCTTAAATAATATATTTAAACAAATGGGAATGTTGGCTAATTAAATTTCATTTGAAATAGATTTAATAGTGGAACTTTTTGATATTGAAATATTTGGAAATGAGTATAACATGGGGAACCATGGGTGTGAGGTTTTACATGAATTACATAAAGTGTTTGTGTTTGAGGGATTGAAATAAACTTTCATAGTAAAACCAACAGATATTATATTATATTTTCCAAGGAACTGGGAGTTTTTATGCAAGGATGACTAAGTAAGCTTCCAACATATTTACAAGGGTACTAAGAGAGATAATTGATGATTGCTTCTAAGACTATCTAATGGAGATTTCATCTTATTATTCGTATCTAGATAAAAAATTAATATCTTAGTCTTGATTACACTATAACCTTATGGTTATATCCAAAGTTGTTAATTTCATGAGTATGCTAATTTATATGATTTTATTCATTTTGTTAATGTCTTGTTTGATTGAGGTATATTATTTCATGGAAATTTCCATTTAATTGGTTATATGTTAGTTTTTCTCTTTATGGTCAATTTTATTCCATCAATTGGTCTGTTAAACATGTTATTCCAGCTGTATTTTTAATTAATTTGATTATTTTATATTGATGTATTTGAAATATTCATTATATAGGGAAAAATGGATTAAAAATGGATAATGTTTCAAGTGAAATGTTTAAAAATAAAAAGTGTTTTTAAAATGATCATTAAATTAGATTTATTAGGATCATGGTTAAAATAACTAATTTAGATTCATGGATCTATCCTAATGGTATTTTTCCTCACACCATTCATATTCCTTTGGTTGTATAAATTTTTTTTGTGCATAGTTATGGGAAAGTTAACCATGCATTTATGTGCCACTTCTGGGTCACCATCATCTAGGGTCATTATGCTGGAGGTGATGTGGTCTCATGAAATATAGATAATGAGGGTGTTTTGGAGATTTTGAATCATTGATTTGTGATGTATTATCCATTTGGTTCTTGATCCAAATTTGATTTTTTATTTGGAACAATTTACAATGGGTATATAGTTTATGTATTGCATGTGACATGTTATATTTTGTGATGTGATGATGTTATGGTATCATCTATTAGTATTTTTAGTTGAAACTATTTTCTATATTTATATTTGTTGACCTATTTTACATAGTTATTGTGGTAATACATATACAGGATTGGTCATTCTAGTTTTATATCAGTGAAACTAGTAACAAAAAGGATCCAATGATTACCTAGTGCCTACCTCTAAGACATGGAGATCGAGAATGTTCTTCGGGATTTGTCACCTATCAGCTTGCGTGGTGGTTCAAGTTAACACAAGTTAGTTCACTATAGATCACATTCCTCTAAGTGATGTGTTAGATGGAGGAGTGATGAAACCCTATCATAGAGGTTTATGCAGTTGAAATATGATTCCATGTAAAGGAATACATAAAATATATCTATTTTTAAGTACAAAACCTTGAAATTCCATTCATAAGTTTATCTATAAGCAATAAAAAATGTGATAATCAACTCCTTCTGGATATATATTGACATTGTGTCACAGAATCAGGGTGTTTCTAAGAAAAACATGAGTAATTTTCTAATAGAATCATAATATATGAAATAATAATATGTTATAAAACAAGTCACACTTCATTAATTAATGATTTCAACTATCTATATGAGAACATAATCTATTAGATTTTATGATATGTTCATTTATAATTCAATAAATAAATCAAGTGTTAACATTGTTTCCATTGGTTTTAACAATGATATTAGACACAATTGAATTGTGAGAGATGACACCCACCTAATTCATAATCCCTATATAAGAATCCTACCAACCTGTAATGTATAGAAATGAAAATATGTATTCAAATCATCACATCAAACTAAAATATCAATCTATAAGTGTAATTTTAGTAATTTTAAAATTCATGGGTACCACTAAGAGATCTGTGTGAACTCTTATTATTGAAATTAATTTGTAGATAATAACCACACATTTTCAATATAAAATTATAATTTTAGATACAAAAATACATTAAAATATACAAAAGACACACTAGAATATACCATTTTATTGTATTTGAGAAAATTATTACATGAATATTCTAAGAATATTCATTTATTGAGATATTGTCGATAAGGAATATAAATCTTTAAAATAACAAAACATGCATATAAAAACTAAATTTTTGTTTTAATAATATCACCCCCATGATCAACATGGAAAACTATGTGAAATTGAATTTTCACCTAACTCAAATGGATATCGAGAATCGGAATGAAATAATTTTTAAATTCTAGAGTATAATTTCCATGTAAATTTCACAATTACAGGTTGTGAATCATTAATTAGTTGAGACACATAGATCTGAGAAACATGGAATGTTTTATCACATTACTCGGATCATGGTATGGATTATACATCTTAGGTGATGACTTAATGGATTATTTTATGAGTTTCTTACTGCCACTCATGCTCTACCTATAATGGCTCGGACCTCCCCGATCCATTACTTTGTCAAAATCTAGTGTTTAAGGTGTTATAGAGATAATGATGATTCATTTTTTGATTTTTCCAAAATTAATGTTTTTCAATAGTATCTTGTCTGATAGTGAGTTAGGAATGGTAGTTCACTAATGGTGAGTCAGAATTAGTGACTCTCAATGGTGTGTCAGAAATAGAAATTTTCTAACAGTGAGTCTGGACCGGTGAATCACAATGGTGACTCATTAATGGTGGGTCGTAATGGGGAATCCTGATGATGAATAGCCGAATAGTGAATCACCGAGCAGTTTCTCACCAAACGGTTCCTCATAGAATGGTGCCTCTCTGAATAGTGCCTCACCAAATGGTGCCTCACCAAATGGTGCCTCACCGAATGGTGCCACACTGAATGGTGCCTCACCGAACGGTGCCTCACTGAATAGTAGCTCAACGAATGGTGACTCACCAAACGGTGACTCTCCATTAGTATCTCATCACCGGTAGCTCGTACTAGTAACTCATCCAATAATTAGTCAGCCATACAGTTCCTCACCCACAGTTGACTCACCCATCGGTGAGTTGTTTCTGATACTTTTTCAAAATTACGGTTTTCTCTTGTTCTCTTAGTTTCGACCCATTAACATTTTATTTGTCATAAATTGAGTTTAACCCCATATTTAAGGGTCTTTAAGTCGTTTCAGAGGACATAAAATATATCTCCAAATTCCTATCACCCAGGAGCCTCATAAATAGCCTAGTTGTGTGATCTTAGTCATGATTTTCCATTAATGGATTTTGAAAATGTTTTTACATTGATAAATGATATGGCCCTTCTAAAGTCGAGACCCTTTATTCCTTATATGTTTCCCTTTACTCTTGATATCGGGCACCCCTAAACCTTTATTCCTTAAATATTTGGGCGAATTTTTTATACAGCTAGATTTCATTTCCCTCAAACCTTTCACACACCCTTTTTGGTGCAAGGAGAGTGTGCATGTCTTCTATTTCACAAGGTAGGGATCCCTTCATCTCTATTTTATTTGTGTATTATGTTGGGAATGTGAATGAATTTCTCCTTTGTGAAGTTATAAGAATATAAAATTAATAATGTTAATTGAATATGTTTAAGATCAATATCTGGAAAATTTTATGTTTTTATTTGTTATGTTTTGATATTGTGAATTTATGGGTTATATAACTATTGAAAATCTTGGTTGTTTCAGTCCTTGGTTTCACACGTAATTTTTATGAATGCATGTTTTTATGATTCTAGTTAAACAACTGCATGGATTATATTAACCATATATATAAGGAAAAAAATAAATGGATGTCCTGGGATTATATGGTTTATGTGATAAAAACCAAAATTAAGTGGAATTTAATAATGGGATGCCCTAATAAATCTAGAAACATGTATTTCTCTATTATATATTGTAACTTTTTTGTGGACGCGATTGTGTGTTACGGGTTGGAATGGGTGATATTATGAAGGGAATATGAATGTTTTGTGATAGGGGTGGTAGTGGATGATATTTTTTATGCAGTGAGGATGTGTTTGTTGTAATAGTACATCTGGTTGTACAGTGGGGCTACAATGGGTATGTTTATACAGCAGGTTTTTATGATGGTTATGGTGTGGATGTGTAGAAAGGCTGTAAAAAGGGGGTGTGGCTATAAATTGGTGGTGATGTGGTATTGTTGGAAATAAATTAATGGATTTATTTGTGTGATGATTCTTTTTTGTGTTGGTTATTGTATTTTTGGAATTAATTCTAGTTCCCTGGGATATATGGAACTAAAATGGTGTATCTGTTCTTGGGAGGAATCTTGAAAAATTGGTTTATTTTAAATGGAATGTAGAATGTGAATTGATAAAGAATGAATGATAATAGGTTGGAATTTAATGAAAAAATGTGTTGTTAATATGGGATTATTGAATTTTTGTGAAATCTGTTAACCAACTAAATGTGTATTAAAAGTGTAACGTTACTTGTGGCTTGTGCTCAACTTGTATGGTTTTGTACTTATTCAAATTTATTTGTTCTGTTATATCTACCCATGTATTAATGGAATTAATATTGTGTGCTAATGAATTCAAATGGATATTTTTAATGAATAAATTGATGATGGGTTTTATTGTTTCCCTTTTTAATGTTTATAAATAAAAAAATTGGCTAGGGTATGAATTGAGTTGTGGCTCGTTATGTGGTCGTACATTTAGAGGTGGTAGTAAAGTTGGTAGTGTTTTGTGTGCTGGTTGTTATATGGAAAACCCATTGGTTGGGATGAGTTCTTGGTATCTATATATGTATATAATCTATATTTTTTTTTTAATTTCTATAATAACCCTACCCTATTTGAGAACTTTGTTCTGAACACTCGCATTGTCATGGGGGAGGGTGGCTTTTTCCCACATCCTGGTAGGAGGATGGATGGATGGTTATTGTCTCTTCCATGATTCCTCTTTGAGGAAATGGTAGCCTACGATTCTTCAAGCAGATTGCGGTGTGCTTTTGAGGCCCAAGTTTCTGTGGGCAAGGAATGCTTTCCCAGCTGTCTATAGGATAATATGTGGTGTTCTCCCAAGTGTCTTCGGGATGAGGTGTGGTTGTGACCCAGGTTTCTGTGGGTGGGATTTGCAATGGTTGTGGCCCAAGTATCTACAATCGGGATGTTCTATGGTTGTGGCCCACCTATGTGTGGGTGAGATGTGCTGATATTTGTATAACCTATTTGTGGGACTAGCTCTGAGGCCTAGGTGTGTGCGGGTGGGATGGGACGTGGGGCTTATGGGAGAGGGTGGAAGCTCCAGGATATTTTCCATTAGGGTATGAGCAGTTAACCAATGGGAAGTGGTGTAGTGTACCCAATAATAAATGTGATTTTTACATTGATTTATTTGACTTGTGTTATTTAGTGAACATTCCTTGGTGATATTTCGGGCCAGTATACCTTGTAAAGTTCTTTTTCATTCTTCTATTTTCACATGGAAGCATTAGTATGCTTCTCCCACTTGTTCACTAGAGACTTTGTTTGTCCAACTGATTCTAATTGTATACTCAACCTACTTATATGAAAACTATTTTTAGGTTTCTAAGAGGACTTTTTGACCATGTTGGACATTTCTGGTTGAGAATTTTGGAGCTATTAATGTTTAATTGCCTTAGATTTTATTTCTTTTGGAATTTCTTTTGGAGACTTTTGTATATATCATTTTTTGTTTATACATACGTTGTGGGATGGTTTGAGTTTATTTTATATATATATTGGAGTTTTTATAGTTTATTCCTCCTATCTCATGATCTTGTATTCTTATAAAGGGTAATGCCTCCCATATTGTGAGATCTTTGTACCCTTGGTGTTGGTCATTGCCTCGGGGCCTACTAGTTGTAGGACTTGGAGGTCATTATATCCCTTTCTTCACTACCATCCGAAGAGGGGTATCTTTGGGGGGAGGGGTCAAGATAGAATGGTATCAAAGATTAATGGTTGAAAGATAGGATGGAGTTTGGATTTAGGTAGAGTGAGGATTTTATGGGTTGTTAGGGCAACCGTTTTAGGTGATCTTAGTGTGTGACATAGGATAGGGAAGACTGTCTAGGAAACAAGATTTTAGGGGCCCTCCTGATTTGATTCAAGGATTTTGAGCCTACCTAATGACCATGTGAGTTGGCACTACATGAAGGGTAGAGACCTAGGAGAGGTACACTCATCATAATGACTTGGGTTCTTGTTTGAGTTGGGTGTCGTTGGAAAATTGAAATTGATAAACAAAATAAATTAAATGAATAAAATGAATTAATAGACTTTATGTGTGTTTCTCTAACTTTTCCAATGATTTTATTTCTATTAAAATTCATTAATTGTTTATTTAATCAGTCTTATAACCAAGAGGAAAGTGTAATATAATAGTTAATTGGATGGTTTTGTTTGTTTTAAACCTTCTTGAGGTTTGACTATGTTGTTTCCTTTCCTATTATAGCATGATTATTAATAAATTGTATTTTTGTTCCCTTATTATAAATGTATAACATGCCATCTAGTTTTTCTAATGTTTGAAATTGTTATAGAATCATCATTAGTGTTACTTTTTGTAATCAAGTTGTTTAATTTTAAACACTTATGGATCATGCTTCCTAAAAGTAGACTTCACACTTTCATGATAAAATAATTTTTTTTAAAAACCATGAATATAATTATTCTATCTTCCTTGTAAAGTAATATTATATGTATTTCTTTATATTGTAATTTATCAAATGCATGTATTGTTGACTTATTATAAAATATGGCTTTGGACATTTAAATTCTAAAATTTCTAAAATGACTATCTTAATTGATTGATACTTCTTTTTTATTTTTGGAAACCCTTTTCAAGAATAACTTTATTTTTATTTTGCATGATTGCAGTTCCCTATTATTAATATAACTATATATTTTGAGCATGTATTAGGGTAGGAATTTTTGTGATGTTTATATCTAAATATAGGAAAATGATATTCATTCCTAGTGGGAACTTGTTGACACTAAAACCCTATTTGAATAATTATACTTATTATTTTATGATTGATAATACATTTTAAGTATTGAAATGACCTTACCTCCCATGTTGAGTCATTAGTAGTTTGTTATGGGAATCATGCCTAAAGTTGAAATCATTGGTGTGGAAACTAAGGAAATTATAGTATGAGAGACTTGTTCATATAGCATTTTGGAAACATTACCTTTAAATATGTAAGTAGAATCAAGTTATCCTTATATAAGAATGTTTTCTTGAACTATGAAATGACTAAATTATGTTTATCCTGATCATGATAATTCATGAAAGATAGAAACACAACATGTGTAGTTTTAATTATATTTTTAGAAATCATGTCTTACTTTAATGATTATTAGCACATGTTGTTTACAAAATGAAATCTTTGAATTGAACACAAGAACATATAATGTATAATTTTTCAAAGGAAGTTGAAAGTTTATTTCTTTGGTAATAATATGAACCCAAAAATTCTTTCTCAATGATATTAAACATAACATGTGAACAGTCATATCATTATGTTGTGTTCATATTGTAGTTATTTAAATTCAATACATTATTTTTCACTAGTTTTTAGTGTTTTTATATTATTATCATTGTATTTATGTATTGTTATGCCTTACTAGAAATAGGAGTTGTTGGAAACCATGTTTATGGTGTGATTTTTGTAGATTATGAAACCCTTGATATGATAGCTTGATTAAACTCACCATGTCTTAAAATTGTAATCACTTATATATTTCTAATCATCCAATTTCCCATTGGAATTTTAAAATTCTATGAAAGTACCCATGTTAAATAATAAGAGTAAATAATTTAATCCCCTAAATAGTTCTAGAAGATGGTATGTGTTGCTGCTGTGTGTGGTTGTTCTTGTTGTGTTTCTCTTTGTATTTTATGAATAAAATTCTTCAAGAACATGGTTATGGGAATACTTGATCCTTAATTGAAACACGTTATAGCTTTATGCGATTGAAACCATGTCAGAGATTTAGTGCTGCCTGAAGTGAATAATATCTCAACATGGGAGAGGTGATTCTTGAATTTGTGTGCTTGGGGATTTGTTTTTAATTATAATTGTGATAGCTAGTTAGGGAAGTGTGGAGGATGACATGGATCGGTTTGTTAAGATAAAAGTGTAGTTTCTAGTGTATTGTAAAGTGTTGTAGGGATGTGGTTGCATGAAATTCCTGGTGGAAGTTTTTGGTAGTCGGTGAGTTTGGGGGTAGTGGTTTTGTTGTGTAGTAGTGGTGATGTGTGATTGATGATATATATGTTTATCATGATGTTTTTACTTGTGTTTATATTGTAATTTTTTGTGATTCAGTTGATTAAATTCATCACCATCAATATAAATAATTAATCACATAAAGTCGACAATAAAATAAAATAGTTGTTTTGGGAATATTGAAAGAAATGAAGATAGGATTTCCAACCATGTGTAATATCTCTTTATAAATGAATTGATGAGATGGTATTAATATTATCTTGATTGTTGGGTTTTTTTGTGATTAAATATATGGTTATGATAAGTTTTATGACCTCAAACATGTGACGAAAGGGGAAATTTTTTCTTGCATCATGACACATTATATTACAACATGTTTCAAAACTATGCGAGTGAGTTAGTGTCACCCAAAGAGAACAATGTCATGGTGTGGAGGATTAATTCCTTTGATTTGTATGCTTTTGGTAGCTATGTCTTATTTAAAATAAGTTTTCATATTGGTGGAGTAATACTATTATAAACACTGGTAAGTAATGACATATGCCTATGAAAAATCGGATTTAGAATGTAAATCCAATTATTATTTCTACATAAGCATGTTCCTAGTAATTAATGTTTTGATGAAAAACCTGATATAATTTTAAACTTTCTTAGATTTGTGTGTTTAAATTCTTGTCATATTTTTTATTCATAACAATTTCTAATTCATATTTTATAAATATGAAGTGAAATTATGGTAATATTAACTTGGTATAGATTATGATAGTGTTATGTTAGTAGAACAGAAAAAAAATTCAATGCATAAACCCTTCTAGTTTATGTAAGTGGTCATGGGAAACATGTTTAAGAAATGTGGTTTTACAAAATTTGTTGATGGTTTTTACACAAAATGTGTTTTGATAAGTACTGTGCTATAAGATGGGTTCAAAAATACCTTTCAACTCAAAATATATTTCTTAGCTGACTAAAATTGTTTTAAAAAAGACATTCCATGGAAATTTTTTAATAAGAAAGTTTACCAAACTTAGAAAGTTCCAACAAAAAATATTGAGATACATTCTAGAAATTAATAGAGTGTTTGAAGAATCATTCTTAGACTTTAAAATCCATTACAAATATGGTTTAGTAAAGTCTCGTAAATATATTGTATATGTTGTTAATAAATGGTTACTTCAGTATGGTAATCTATTTCATCGTGATATGTTAGGCGTGATATGTTTTAACTATTTTCAATTTAAAATTTATAGATATACAAATGAGGAAAATTCTTATATAAAAATTCCTTCATTGGCAGGTCTAAGTGAATTTGTTGATATAAAAGGTATAAAAATTATTTCTATTGTCTAAGACATACACATCCATTTGAAATAAAGTGGAGAAATTTTTTTGAATGTGCTTCCTTCCTTGGTGTTATAATGATTATGATGTTTTACTTACTAGACTTATTATACCTATCTATGTGGATGACTTCTTTTTTTAGAGGTATCTCTATTGGGATATTTTTGTAATTTTATTTTCTAGAATATAACTTCCTTTACCTTATTGTTTTTTTATTACAAATATTTTGACAATCATGAGAGGTATCTCATGGGTTGGTCGGACCACCATTATCTTTCCTTCTAGTTTTGTTTTAGTTGTCATGGATGAACTATTACACTAGTTCTGGTGATGGGGAGACATGGTGGAATGGAGGGTGTAATTACTTTATTCATATGTTCAAGGATGTATGTTATGTTATGATTTTTTGGGTGTTTGGGGAAACAAGTTTAGTTATTGGTAGTGTTTTTGGTGTCGCAAGATCCTAGAGAGGTATCACAAGGGATGGTTGTTCGAACCCTTCCCCTCCTTTTTCTTTTAGGAAGGTTTTAAATTCTCAAGGGTGAGAATAGTTTGATTGGTATCTGATGTAATATCATAGACCTCTCTAGTCCATTACTTTTCAAAATGCATTGTTTGAGGTGTTCTGGAGATAACGGTACTCATTTCAGAATTTTTCCAAAATACCAATTTTTCCAACAATGTCTCGTCAGATAGTGAGTCAAGAATGGTAGTTCACTAACTGTGAGTGAGGACTAATTACTCTAAATAGTGAATCAAGAGTGTTTGGTCGTTGATAGTGAGTAAGGACTAGTGACTTGATGATAGTGGGTCGCGATGGTGAGTCGCGACCGTGTCTCACCGAACAGTAAATCACTGAACGATATCTTAATGAATGGTGACTCACCGAACTATGTATTACTGAATGATGACTCATTGAATGGGGTCTCACCGAACATTGACTCTCTATCGGTAGCTCTCCACCAATATATCACACTAGTGACTTGTCCAGTGATGATTCTCCCAACATTTCCTCACCCACCGATGACTCACAATAGTGACTCACCTAATGGTGAGTCATTTCTAATAGTATTTCAAAATTTTAGTATTCACCACTTTTCTCAATTTCACTGCTCTAACATTTTATTTGATGTAAATTGAGTTTAAAAACATATTTAAGGGATTTTAAATCAACTTTAATGGATATAAAATATGTCCTTAAATTCCTAACACCCAGGAGGCTCCTAAATGGCCAAGATGTGTGGTCTTGGTCAAGATGCACCATTAATGAATTTTGAAACTATTTATTCCATTAATATAGGATCTGGCCCTTCTGAAGCCAAGAAACTTTTTCCTTTTTACATTTAGCTTTACTCTTGATATCGGTTTTCCCTGAACCTTTCTTCCTTGAGGATATATGTGTCTATGTTGCACCCCTAGATCATATTTCCCTAGAGCCTTACACGCCCCCTTTTTAGCATAAGGATGTGGTTTTGATTGTCTATTTCTCAAGGTAGGGATCCCTTCATCTCTCTTTTATTTTTTTATCATGTGGGTAGGGTGTATAAATGTCTCCTTCGTGGAGATATAAGAATACCTACTTAATAATGATAATTAAATCTGTTTAAGATAAATATGTGGGGCCTAGAAAAGTGATATGTTGTGCTTTATTATTTATTGATATTGTGAATGTATGGGTTGTATGCCTATTGAAATTCATGATCATTGGTGGTCCTTGGTTGTGCATAGAATGTTTATGAATTCATTTTTTTGTCTATTTCTGGTTAAACAAATGCATTATAACTATTAACAACATATATCCAGATAAAAATAAATGGATGCCCAAAGATTATATGTTTTATGTGATAACACCCTAAATTAAGTGTAATTGAATAAGGGATTCCCTTATAAATATAGAAGAATGTATTTCTCAATTATGTGTTATAACATGATTGTTGACAATATTTTGTGTTGTGGGTTGGCATGGGTGGTATGATCAAAGTAATATGAATGTGTTCTGATATTTGGTGGTAGTACATGAGATGTTTTATACAGTTGGGATGTGTTTTTTGAAATGGTACATGTGGTTTTACAGTGGGTTTGTGATGGGTATGGTTACACAATGAGGTTGTATGATGGTTATGGTGTGGATGTTCATTAAGGCTATAAAAAGGGGTGTGGATATAAATTGGTGTTAATGTGGGATTGTTGGAAATAAATTAATGGATTATTTTGTGTGGTGATTCTTTTTATGTGTTTTTTATTTTATTGTGTGAATTAATTCTAGTTCCCTGGGAAGTATGTAACTAAAATGGTAAATATATTCTTAGGAGGAATCTAAAAAAGAGTTGTTTTGTTTGAAATGGAATGTGGAATGTGAATAGTTAAAGAATGAATGATAACATGCTGTAATTTAATGGAAAATGTGTTTTCAATATGGGATTATTCAATATTTGTGAAATCTGTTAAGTAGCTAATTGTGGATTAAAAGGGTAATGTGACTTGTGGCTTGTGTTTGGATTTTGTGGTGTTGTGATTATGATACGTGGTTTGTTCTATTATATCTATCCAATTAGTAATGTAATTAATACTATGTGTTGATGACGTTAAATAGATATGTTTAATGAGTAAATTGATAATGGGTTGTATTATTTCACTTGTTAATGTTTATACATAAACAAACTAGTTGGTGGTATGAATTTAGTTGTGGATCATTGAGTGGTCATGCATTTAGAGGTGGTAGCAAAGTTGGTAGTGTTTTCTGTGCTGGTTGTCTGATGTAAAACCCATAGGTTGGTATGAGTGCTTGGTATCAATATATATATATACTCTTTGTTTTCCATTATGATTTCTATACACATCCTACCCTAGTAGATCACTATGTTCCAACCACCCCCATTGTCAGGTTTGAGGGTGGCTTTTCCCAACATCCTGGTGGGAGGATGGATGTATGGTTATTGGCTCTTCCATGCTCCATATTCTAGGAATTGGTATCCTAAGATTCTTCAGGCTTGTTCTGGTGCATTTGTGAAGCCCTGGAGTATGTGGGTGAGGTATCCTTTCCTAAGTGTCTACGAGATGAGATGTGTGCTTCCCAAGTTTCTTCGGGATGAGCTATGGTTTTGGCCCAAGTGTTTGCGGGTGGGGTGTGGTATGGTTGTGGCCTAGGTGTCTGTAGAATGGATGTGGTATAGGTGTGTCCCATGTGTATATAGTCAGGATTTGGTGAGCTTTGTGTGCCCAATTTGTGGGACTAACTCCGAGGCCTAGGTGTGTGTAGGTGGGTTGTGATTTGGGTCTTGTTGAAGAGTGTGTAAGGGCCATGACATTTTCGGTTAGGGTGTGACCAATTAACCAGTGCCATGTTGCGTGGAGTACCCAAAAATCTATGTGTTTATTACATTACAATAATTGACTAGTGTTATTAGGTGAGTGTACCTTGGTGAGGTTGGGATGGATAGTGTACCTTGTTAAGTGTTTTTTGGTTCTTTTGTTTTCTCACATAAGCATTAGTATTCTTCTTATAATTGTGCATGAGAGACTTTGGTTTTCTAACTGAGTATACTTTTATGCACACCCTACTTATATGAAATGTTTTTTATGATTCTAGGAGGACTTTGTGGACCGTTCTGGACATTTCTGGTTCGGCCTTTTTGAGATGTTGTCATGTCACTGCCTTAGCTTTTATTTATTTTGGCCTTTCTTTTGGAGACTTTTATATGTATTAGTTTTGATTTATCCATGCATTATGGGATTGTTTAGATTTATCTTATATATTGTATATTTTTCATATGGTTGATTACTCCTATATTCTGATCTTGTTTTATTATCAAGGGTAAGGTCTCCCATATTGTGAGGTATTTCGGCCGTTGGTGTTTGTCCCCCCCCCCCATGGCCTACTAGAGACAAGATTCAGGGGTCATTATCTCCCTTTGCTTATGGCCAGCCCAAGAGGGGTGTCTTTTGAAGGAGGGGGTCATGAAACTACCGCTAACTCATGTCAATTGATGCCCAACTTATATTGGGGATAGGTCATTAGACACTTTTTTAGGATTACTTATGGAGTCTTATATCGTACATAACATGGATTTGGGAAGACCGGCCCCTTAGTGTGGTTTTATGGTTCATGGTCCTGAAAGGGAAATATCGAACAATTCATTCATCTAGATAGTTTTTCATATGACAATAATAGTAACATGATCTAATAAATAGGCTTAACCCAGATTACTGATTCAATATCCACAACCCATTTTAGCCAAAATATACACACCCTCCCACTAAATACTCATTCTGGCATCACAACTGGGCAAGATGCATTCTTTGATTCTCAGGGTGCCTAGCCTATAACATCACGTATGCGGAGGCTAGAAGGTTTCAGAACTTCATCAATGTTGTTCTCAACAAGTAATATCAAGCCTACTTTCAGCTTATCACCACTAATGAGGAACCTGATAGGTGTGTTTTTTCCCTAAGCCTTGGGCGCCTTTTCTTCTAGGGATTGTCATCGTATCTGGGCTCCTCACTCATTTGATGACCAATGGAATGGAACCCTCTAAACAAATAGTATCCCAACCAAGATAAATTTTATCACTTGGAGGCTTTGACATGGTCCAGTGGCCACAAATGAAAACAGTCAGAAATGTGGCATCTCCATGGCCTTATGCTGCTTGTGTTGTTCTGTACCTAAAGAGGAGAGTAGTGATCACCTCTTCTTTAAGGGTGAATGGGATTAGGTGGTCTAGCTCTCCTTTGGTGGTTTTACTGCTATCCAGGCACAACCTCGGTCATTTTTCCCTTCTTCGATCACTGGTTTAGTTGTTCGGAAAATACAGGGGTTGAACGTCTAGCTAGAGCGATCATTTTTCATGCAGGGTTTTTGAGTCTCTGGAAGGTGCGGAACATAGTGAGGTTTGAGGTAATTGTTTCTACTAGGAGATCCATTTTTTATCTTACCCAAACTATACTTCTTGATATGACCTGGTGTATTGATAATTGATGGGATGGTCCCTCCCTCCATCTCTTGCAAACAACAACCCAGGTGAATCTTGCTCCCCCTATTACTTGTGGCCAATGGATCAGATGGTCGTTGTCTTGATCATGTATAAAACTAAATACCAACAAATCTTATATTTCATTTTTCATGTGGGGAGGGGGGTGATCTGTGACTCTAGCGACACCTTTGTTTTCGCGTTCTCGGTGTACCTTGGAAGTGGCTCATCCCTGCAAGCAAAGGCCCTTTCCTTTCTAGTAGGCCTTACTCTCTCTAGTCAAGGAAACATTGATATATTGGAAGTATAAACTGACTCTCAGATTCATTACAGATTGCTTCTGGGCCCCGGAAAAGTTCATCGGTTGATCGTGTATCCCATCGGGAAGAGTCGCACTCTTCCCTCCAACAGAACCCAGTTGAATCACAAACATCATGAGGGAAACAAGGTGGCTAATCATATAGTGATGCTTGTGGTTCATGGTCTAGGTAAGTCTTGCTTATATATCATTATCCATTTGAATCTCGAGGGGGTTAATCTTATTAGAGGGGATTCCCTCAGTCTCCATTAATTCCTCTCACCTAGTACACTCTCTCTCGATGTACACTTTGCATCTTTCCTTATTTTAAATAAAGAATTGATGATGATGAAGGAGATTTGGAATCCATTTTCTTTATAGGGTTGAAATCATCATCTAAATAATGTTTTCATCCACCGCCAGTAGGTTGGATTAATGTTATTCTAGGAGAATAAGTGAATGAAAAAAATGTTGCTGGAAAAGGACTAAAGAAAAGAAAAGAAACATATTTTTTTATTAATATATTGGTTTTTTCCTAAATATTTGGTTGAAATCTACCCAAAAGTAAAGGTGAGTTATCTATTGAACTCATCCATGATGCAAAACTTGTATCTATGAATCCCTATAAAATGGAAAAATTGGAATTAGTGTAACTAAAGAAACAATTACACAAGTTAGAAAATATGGGATTCATTCACCCTATAGTTTCACCTTGGGAGCCCAATTCATTTTGATAAGGACAAGAATGGGAACATGAGATTATTTATTGATTACAAGAAAATAAATTCCATTAATATAATTAAAAAGATTCATTTTCCTGACATTTATGTCTTATTTGATCAACTTCAAGGATCTCAATATTTTTAAATGATTTATATCTGTTTTGGGTATCGTTAATTGCTTATATAGATGGAAGATATTCTAAAGACAATAATTTTCTACAAGGAATAAATAATATTATATAATAGAAATTCCCTATGGATTGACTAATGCACCATATTTTTTATGGATTTGATTAATATAGTTTAAAATTAGTATATTGACAATTTTTTGGTGTTTCCTTTTAATTATTCGATTCCTAAAATATTTCATTTGTGTTTTCCATATTTTAGGTTGTGTCAAGGGGGTGTTTGGGGGACATCATCCCCTGAAATACTCAAGATGGAGTCATGATCATATGTATCACCATGGTCATAAGTGACTTCCTAATTATAGGAGTCCATATGATCATAAGAGACATCATAGTTATAGATGGAATCTCTTTTATAGGTGGTATCATTTTCATTTGTTACCTCATGGTTGTAGATGATTTCATAATCATAAGTGGAGTCATGGACTGGCCCAGAAAACTAGCGACACTGATACCCAACCCAATAACGACATTTATAGAAGAGAGTTCTTGATCCCCACAGGTTGGTGACTAGCACCTGGCATCATGTAAGATAAAATAAAGAATATTTTTTCCACCTAAATAGTGTAAGAGACAGAAACATATCTGAATGATCAAAGAAAACTCCCAAAGAAGATATAACTAGATGTAAAACATGTACAAAAAAACTCATACCATACATCACCAAAGTACTAGAAAAAAAAATAATCAACCCAAGTCCAATGAGCATAACACTCAAAGCCCGGAGAGTCAGCAGCAACAACCTACTCTAGGTTTTGATTTCCCCATTGTTGAACTTGTTATAATGAAATATATGAATGCCTGATGGTAAAGGGATGGTGTGATCTAAAATCTCTATAGGGTGTCACCAAGTATTAGATAATAAGATGTCATGAAAGTATAAACCCAATAATGATTTTATTTTCTAATATAATAGAAATGGTAGCTCAATTTCATATTTAAACAAAACATGATTTTCATTTCCTGTGGTGGAAACATTAACACAATGGATTATGTAAAAATCTTATATAAAAAAAATTATTTAAATCAACAAGCCTGAGTAAATAGATTAAAAAATTTAATATATCCAAATGTATACACAAACAATAAATATGGTTTTCTACCTAGAGGTATGATATTTACGAGTTATGGGATCCTTATACATATCATATAAATTATCATAGAAATGTGAACACACGTCCCTCTTGCACTGGCTAATGTTGAATCATCAATATCCCAATGCGGATAAGATCTCCAAACTAGGGTTTTGTTAGAGAATTAAAGCTTTAATCTATTTCTAGGGAATTCCCATCCAAGTATGTTTTCCCTAAATAACCCACTAAATACTTAGGCTTTCTAGTTATTAATAAATAAATCAACAATGGTAAATAATTCTAAAACTATTTAAAATAATATTTTCCCATTTTTTGGTTTAATATTCCAATTTCCATTAAAAATGAAATCATTGGTTTTTTATCAATTCATTACCATTTTGATGAAAACCCCATAATTTGTTTCTATCAAATTAATTTATAGCCTACTATTTTGAATATCTACTCAAGGATTACCCATGTATGAATTTCTCTACTCTCCAATGGACTTTATATATAGACAGATCTTATGGTAAACTCAAACTTGTCTTTAATGATATTGTGAATTTTTTATACCGACTAACTTACTGTTAACTCAGGAGGTTTCATACTTTTACATAAAATAATTTCAATAATAAAATTTTAATATTGAATAAAATTAACCTTTTTCATAAAATCATTTTTAGAAATAAATTTCACAAATTACATCAAATTCCAATCAGACTCCAACTTCTAATTCCAACTGAATTTTGGAGGGTTCCTAAAATACATTCCAAAAAAACAAATCACAATACACATCAGATTGGGTTTTCACAATTCATGTGAATTAAATTTAATTTATATCAAGAAAATCGAGGTTATATAAAATGGAAACTTTCAACAAAACCACCTACCTTTAATCATGAAGATAACAAAAGAAAATTCCTAAAATAAGAATTTCCAATAAAGAATGTTGGAAACAGATATTATAACATCCCAATATTTCATAGTGAGTTATTTTATTTAAAGTAATTCAATAACATTCACTACACGCAACACCGAGTTTGAGCGCACCAAAACTTACCAAACTAATCGTTAAAAAAGAGGTTATGAATAGTATTAACTGAATTATGAATTTTATATACTCCATATAATTTTAGAATCCATATTATGTGTTTCTTAGACATAATATAAGAACAAATTCATTTTTTTTCATATAAAAGAATTATTTTTCAAAAAATGAAACTTTAACACCTTTTAATAGAAAAACCATTTTAAAACCAATATTTGATAATTTTATATATTCAATTTAATGAAATTAAATTCTACATTAGAATCGGAACATAAAAATTTATTTTTGATAAATTTATGGTCCTTTTTTAATAACTTTTAAATTTTGATGAATACTGAAAAATACTAAATTTTAATTGAAAAAAACTTCTTTAATTGAAATAATTTATAGTTTAAAATTATGGATTTGAATGGTTTAGAAGTATAATTACATTAAATTATTATCATTTAAAACAATGTAAGTCGTTATAAGTAATTTCACATTTAAATTTTACATAAACACATGTCAATATTTTGATAGGTTTTACTTTTTAAAAACCCTCTTTTCAGTTTTGACAACATGAATAAATTTTAAATTAATTATTCCAACTTCTATGATTTGAATTTTTTAAAATAGAATTCATTTTTGATTTGGAATATCAAAATTATCTTAGGGTAAATTTTTGGTATTTTTTCTGAAAACATTCCATTTTTAATGAATACTAAAAAACACTAAGTTATTATTTGAAACCGACTTTTTATTTAAACAATTATTTATTTTATTTAAATTTATTTTAGGTCAAAATATATACATAATTCATATATAAGTTCAATGTAATTCATTGGACTCATTTTATAATAATATTAGGTTTATAAAAATCTTATGGAACTTTATACCGTCTTTTAACCACCTCCTAAGAGCATTTGTAAATTTTCATAAAATTTTATTTTACCACTTCTGTGAATTGAATTTCAAAAATATGAGAGATACGATTGATATCAATAAGTAAAATTTGGTTCAATAAGATGAAAATAATTTTTTTGAATTGTAACTTTTAACTTTTATTTACAATGGTTAAAAGTAAATAGGGTAATTAAAGGTAAAAATGATATTATTAATACCCTAACGCATGACCTAATTCTATTGGATAAGAGTATTTCGACCCAAAACAACCGTAGGAATAAAAAATGATCCTTTTGGTCTACAAGGATTATATTAGGATATTTATTATTATTTAATTTAAAGAAGAGTTAAAAGTGATAAACTCGAGTTTTCATAACAAAAACATTTTTAATATAGGGTTATACATAATATTTATTAGACTATAAATATTCATTAGAAATATAAAAAAATTTCCTATATAATGGTATTTTATTTATAATTTTTAAACATTAAATAATTAAATTTATATATGACACAATGATGATGTAGTAATTACCATTTTAATGAAATATTAATATAATTGATAATATAAATATCCAAATAAATATAATATGATACTTTTCATGAATTAAACTAATTTTATAGGTTAATATTACATATTAAAATTTATTAAATGAATTTTTTTTGAAGTAATCATGCTGTTATGACTTGAAAAATACAAAATACAAAATACTGTCAAAATTGACTTAAAAGAGTTAAAAACAAATATTATATTATTAATTGATATAATATTCCAAAAAATCTTAGTTTCGGAAAAAGGAAATAGATCAGGTCATATATATTAATAAATAACCACTTTTTGTTCACTTGGACATTTATAGTAAGTTTATTAACCATATAATATAAAAATACAAAGAGACAGGGTAAATGTCAAACTATTTAACTAAGAGATAAATCTAAAATATAAGGTTAATATGGTGACCCAAACCTGTCTAAACCCTATTATTTGAGTGGTTTTCGACCCATACCCACTTTATCCTTAAAATAAATCATTCTTTATCCATTAGAAACTGAAAATTATTTTATTATAAAATAATATTTCAAGCTTTTCCTAAAATGACCTCACCTCTCTTATAAAAGGGTACTTCCCTTTCTCTTAATTTTACACCTCCAAAGCCATTTGACTTGGCCAAAACCTACACAAATATCATCCCAACTTCCCTCACTTTATCCTAGAGTCCTTGATTTGGTAAAAAAATCCATCCTATAGATCCGTTTTGATCAAATCAAAGGAAAGAACCCGAAGAAGAGGTAAATATTTTATCACCCCTTTCAAGTTCTTTTCTTCTTCCAATTCCTCTTTCTTTGTTGTTTCAATACCAAAATAATAACTCCAGTACCTCCTACATACTATGATTTTATTATAAATATTTTATAGCCATATTCGTTATTCTATCCATCCTATAAATGAAAATGTCACTATACGTGTGTACGTACGGCTTATCATCCCCACATCGTGGTGTAGTTTTTTATCAAAAAAATAATTATTTGGATGGGTATAATAATGAGTATAACTGATTTAAATAATAAATATAACATGTTAATGATTCTGTATATATAATATATCATCCAATTATATACGATTTCACCATCAAAAGAATGATATTGTCACTTATGTGTATGTATGGCTTACCGTCTCCACAAACGCGATGAGATTCATTCCCCATCATAATCATTCAAGATTAATTTTCATTTTATGATTAAAAATAATTTTTAAGAACTTAATATCATTCTGTATATGAATCAAATAAATCCTATACATAACAAAAATGACTTACGTAACAAAACATTTAAAGGAAAACGAATGATTTAACAACCAAAATAGTGATACTACTAAAATATAATTAACAAAGAAAAATTAAAAGATCATATATTATGTCATGTTTATGTATTTGGTTCTTTTATAATTTAATAACAATGATTTAACCATTATACAAGAGGTTAAATTACCCTATACTAAGGAAAAGTACAAGGTAAGGGGTTTTCATCTCACTTTTTATTCCCATGAGATTCATGCTATATTGCTACTATTTCCTTTTGTGTAGTGTATATACTGCCCATGATTGTATTATTTGTGTAATATAATTTAATTTATTGGTATTTTCATCTTAATTGTATGATACTTCCTTCAGGGGATGTATGTTTCATAAGATACCAAATCGGTAAGGGAATTTTAAATTTCAATTTCCACTCATTGGGCTTTATACATACTTCATTGATTATTTTACTCCAGGAATATGTTGGAATCACTATTTATTATTTATGTAGTAATTTCCACTCCCCTTTCTGTGGATATACCATTGATACACATAATCGCATCATTTATAAATTCACATTCCATTAATATGAACTTTTTAAGGATAATCTTATCTCAATTTCCATTCATTAAGTCAAACGTCCAAGTCATTCATTTTGTTTTTTACAAGAATATGTGTGAATATAATCTGATTGATTTACACTAAATATCCAATTATATTGAGTGTATTTATATTTTTCACACATAATTATTTCATTGATTCATCCTTAATGTAAGGATACGGTCTTTATAAGGTATTTCGTCTCAATTTACATTCCTTTGATACCTCTTTGTCGTTATCCACAAATTCACTTTTAGATGGTGTACATACTGTTCCTTGACATATTATATCATGAATCCCTTTGTCCTCATGATATTATAATGTTTTTATTAATTTTATTCCTCAATTACTTGTATTCATGTGTCTCTTATTTGGTTAGGAACTCTTTAACAAAAATCTTGTTCTAAATATTTTAAAAACTTATACTTATAAATATTTCTCATTAATTTCTATGGTTTAAAAATGGATTTAAGTATTTATTGATATGAAAATAAATTTTTTTAAATTAAAATTCCTTTTAAATGTTTCAAAGTGGTATAGGATACTTTGATTCAAAAATCTCTTTTAAACGACTTCATTGATAAATAGTGGGACATATAAATATTTTCATGAAAAAGGGGATATTTCTATCAAATATTTTTAATGACTATTTTCATCAATGTCAATATTATTAAGTGTATTTTATTCTTTATTGAGTTTGATTTATCATTGTACAATTATCCATATTTTATTGAATGAGTTATGTTTGACTGTGGATGTGATATTTTTATGTCATTCATTATTTGGGGTTAAATTATTGACATTTGTTATGCTAGTTTTAATATGAATGTTTAGATTATGTTTCACCATTTCATATGAGGGATGAATTGGACTTAGTAAGTGATGGGTGGAGCCTGCAATAGAACCTCGATGCATCGGTAGGTCTCATGAGGCAAACTAGTGTCTTGGCAGAAGGCCTTGACAAAATCTTATTTGTAATCTTGGCATAAGGCCTTGACTATATGGTTATGAAGTCTGGAATTATACATTCCATCATTATGAAATTGGATATTGATATTACATGTGATTATTCTACTAGTATAATATCCATGTGAATAAGTAAATGGAATTATTTGATTTATCTTTTCTATATTATGATGAAGTTAAAGTTTTGAAAGGCTTGTTTTCTAGTCTTATACATTGTCTTAAATGTTTATTCTTATTTTGAAAGTTTCTTCTATATTTTTATCCTTACTGATCATCTGAGCTCACCAATTTCTTATGTTTTATTTTTTCTAGGATGCCAAGAAGTATATTATGATTGACCCGTAGGAATAGGCTAAGGGATATAAGAGTTTTCAAAGGGGACATAATGTTTTCTTATTTCATGATGTAATGTACAACTTATGTATATTTCTAGTACTTCCAAGTCTACTAAACTGATTGGTCTTTCAGGACATGATTCCTTGTACCATGCCAATGTTATGTAATAATGCACTGATTCTGGGTAACTGGGGTCAGGGCGTTACAGTTGGCATTAGGGCAAGTTTAGTACAACACTTGAAAATTAGATTTTAAAAAAAAACTCTGATTAGAAAACACTACCATAAGATAGACATTGAAGATTAGTATAGAAGAACATCCAAAAAAATTGGTAATGTAAATATTATGTGGGTTTTCTAAGCAATGCATCCCCATCTGGATACAAGCAGGTAGAGGTGGTTCTAGCACAGATGTACCTAGGAGTGAAAACTCCAACATGGAGTTTTGGGCTTGATCGAGGGTATCCTGGTACATGACGACGGGCCTTGCTGCACTCTTGGTTACGAAAATCTTGGGAGATATGCTTAGGATAATTCACATTTTATTTGAAAACCAATTTGAAGGATTTTAATATAAGATAAGAATAAATAACCTTGGTTAATCCTAAGGTGTTTTATATTGAAAATAAGGTGTTATTATATTCTCTAAATGATTTTATAAATCACACTATGCTTTCTTGTGTTAGTCAATGGCTGGATTCCAAGGAAGTCATAGTAACATTGAACATGAAGTACACGGAGGACACAGTAGTGGAAATGAGCAACAAAATAGAATGTTGATAGGTGTTAAACATATTGTGTTCATGCCAAATCAATTTTCCAAAAATCTGATCAACAACATATATATTATACAACTCCCAGACTCAACAAATAAGATAAAGGTAGTGAATGATAAGAGCTCCAGCTGTAGAGACCATGGAGAAAATAAATATCAATTTCTATCATGCAGAAAATGTGGAAGGATACGCCTAGGAAATTTTCTCAATGGAATAAAGAAATGATTTATGTGTGGGAAAGAAGGGCATAAATTAAAAAATTTCCTAGGAAAAATGAAGTGTACTATGATAGAAAATAAAAATGATCCCAATAATCCATTTACAGTCATTCGTCATAAATGTAGGAAACCTGGGAATTACCAGAGTAATGCCCTATTATATAGGATAACCTCTTGGTTAATGAAGAACCTATGTGGAAATAAATTGATGGTGAAATGTTTAAAAGTATTACTGCTCTTTGTTGATGGGATTACTTAAGAATACTTGTCTCTTGTATGTATAACCCTACAGTTTGTTACGTGAAAATGCTATTTTAGGAAGAATTGTCTTCTGTATTGTTTATATAGTTATAAATATCCATTTGGGTTATATTATCCTTGAATTTGAGGCAATTACAAGTTATTAAATTTTGGGATGAAAATGCTAGGTATGAGATAACATTTGTGGTAAAATTTTGTTCTGGTTATTTTCAAAAAATTTATCTCATTTTGGGAATGTTATAAAATATAGATTCTGAAAAGGGACAACATGTAGACCGTGTGACAACTCGTCGCGTCAAACAAATCTGCGGGAATCGAACCCACAACCAGAGTGCAATTGGGATTTATCACCTACCACTGGACTATGTAAAGTCTCTAGTTATTGTGACTAATTATTTTTAGTTAAATGATTTTATTGATCAATAATAAGTTGATTTGGGATCTTATGTATTATTAAATCGATATTCTTAGTATAGTAAAATGATTTGGTGATTATGTGATAAATGTTATTTTGGAAGATGTTCGCTCTGTTGGGAACACTATATACCTAAGGAAAATAGAATACTATGGGATTTCATTTGAGGAGTAATGGTGTATTTCTACCTATTTTTTTATTGTTTATTTATAGTGATTATGTTATTTATGAAAATGATTAAACTATCATAGAAAATATGTGATTAGGTTAATTACTTTTAAGTGTGTGACTTTAAGAATAGTTGATGTTATTTGGAGATACAATTTAATGTGGAAGACTACGTAATCAAATTCTTTTAAATTTTGGGTTTCAAAATTTGTTTGGATTATATTGAAGGATTTTAAGGAAAATTGTTTATTGAATGGTATTTATTGATCTTTGGGTAATGTTGGTTTAATTTTAGAAATTAATATTAATATTTCTTTCTCTAAAGGATTATCCTTTTTGTGGATCACCTGATCTTGTACTAACCATTTTGGTTTTGGATAATCTCTAAAGACAAGGGAAATATATAGTTTATCCTTTGTGAATTATGTGATTCTCTAGAAGTTGATTCTAGCGCTTCAGGTGTGACGAATTCATCTTGAATTCTCATCGTTTAAAAAAAGATGAGTTAATAGTAGAAATTTATTAAATGTTGAAACTCTACATAAAAAGTAAGTATATCTCTTTATTTTCTTAGTTCGTCTCATAAATAAATTCCCCAACTTTATGAAATGTGAACATAAAACAAAAAACATTGTCCGTTTACTTTTCCTACTAGGAAATTAATGACCGTTTATCCCATCACATGTTTTTGGTTTTCTTGTGGTTAAATTTCTTTTGATCATGTTTTCTATAACTCTCCATCAGAACTAGACACTTGGTTTATCTTCCATATCCATGTTTTCCTACATGGAATCTTAGTATGGGTTATCTCGGTTGACCTTTTTAATTCTCTTTATTTCTTTTAAAATGATAATTTTATTGACTCTTTTTCTGATGTGGGACTTTCAATTAAGTTCCAAAGCCCAATTTTAAAATTGCGATGGTGCAATTTCCAAAAGGGGGTAATAATGTAACACCCCACGATTTTATAGTGAGTTATTTTATTTAAAGTAATTTAATATCTTGCGCTACACGCCACACCAAGTTCGAGCACACCACGACTTACCAAACTAGCCATTCAAAAAGTGGTTAAGAATAGTATTGAATGAATTTTGATTTTTATATACTCCATATAATTTTAGAATATGTATTATGTGTTTCTTATACATAATATAGGTACAAATTCTTTTTTTAAGATAAATGAAGTATTTTTTAAAAAAATTAAATTCTACAACCTTTTAATGGAAAACCATTTTTAAAACCAAAATTTTATTGTTTTATATATTCAATTTAATGAAATTAAATTATTCTTTATAATTGGGATATAAAAAATTATTTTGGATAAATATTTGGTACTTTTCTAATAACTTTCATATTTTGATGAATACTGAAAAATGCTAAATTTTAATTGAAAAGAAATTTTTTAATAGAAATAATTTATAGTGGTAAATTATGGATTTTAATGGTTTGGAAGTATAATTAGATTATATTTTTATCATTTAATACAATTTAAGTCATTTTAAGTAATTTCACCTTTAAATTTTACATAAACACGTGTCAATCTTTTGATAGTTTTTACTTTTTAAAAACCCGCTTTTCAGTTTTGACAATGGGAATTAATTTTAAATTAATTAATGAAACTTCTATGATTTTAATTTGGTAAAATATAATTCATTTTTTTATTTGGAATATCATAATTATCTTAGGGTAAATTTTTGGTATTTTTCTGAAAACTTTCAATTTTTGATAAATAGTGAAAAACCATGTGTTATTGATTAAAACCAAATTTTTATTAAAATAATTATTTATTTTATTTAAATTTATTTTAAGTAAAAAATGGATACATAATAGATATATAATTTCAATGTAATTCATTGTATTTCTTTTATAATAAGTTTAGATATATAAAAATCTTAAGGAACATTTTACCATCTTTTACCCACCTCCTAGGACCCTTTGCAAATTTGCATAAAACATAATTTTATCACTTCTGTGAATTGAATTTCAAAAATTTGAGAAACAAAATTTATATTAGTAAGTAAAAATTGGTTCAGTAAGATGAAAATAATTTTTAGGTAAATAGTAACTTTTACCTTTTATTTACCACGGTTAAAAGTAAATATGGTAATTAAAGGTAAAAATGATATTATTATTAACCTTACACATATCCTAATTCTATTAGATAAGATTATTTAGACCAAAAACAACCTTAGGAATAAAAAATTATCCTTTAGGTCTACTTGGATTATATTAGGACATTTATTATTATTTAATTCAAAGAAGAGTTAAAAGTGTTAAACTCGTGTTTTCATAACTAAAACATTTTTAATATAGGGTAATACATAAGATACATTAGACTATAAATTTTCATTATAAATATGAAAACATTTCCTACATAATGGTATTTTATTTATAATTTTTATACATTAAATAATTAAATTTATATATGACACAATTATGATGCATTAGTTACCTTATTAATGAATGATGAAAATAATGGATATTATAGATATCCAAATAAATTTAATTTTAAAATTTTTATGAATTACACTAATTTTATAGGTTAATAAAAAAATCTTGGGTTGATTAAATGATTTTTTTCAAAGTAATCATGTTGTTATGACTTTAACAAAAACAAAATACCAAATAGTGTCAAAATTGACATAAAAGATTTTTAAAATCAAATATTATATTATTAATTGATATAATATTCCTAAAAATATAAGTTTTAGAAAAGGTATTTTAATTATGTGATATTTGTTAATAATGAACCACTTGGGGTTCTCTTGTCCTTTTATACTAACTTTATTAACCATATAACAAAAAAATATAAAGAGACATGGTAAATGTCAAACTATATAACAAAGAGTTAAATATAAAAGATAAGGTTAATATGGTAACCCAAACCTCTCTAAAACCTATTGGTTGAGTGGTTTTAGACCCATACCCACCTTATCCTAGATATAAACCATTTTTGAGCCATTAGAAATCGAAAATTATTTTATTATAAAATAATATTTCAAGCTTTTCCTAAAGTGACCACCACCTCTCTTATAAAAGGGTACATCCGCTTCTCTTAATTTCACACCCCAAAGGAATTTTACTTGACCAAACACTGCCCAAATATCCTCCAAAATTCCCTCACTTCATCCTATAGGCCTTACATTTATCAAAAATTCATCCTAATGAACCCTTTTGATCAAATCAAAAGGAATAACCCGAAGAAGAGGTAAATATTTCATTACCTTTTTCAAGTTCTTTTCTTCTTCCATTTCCGCTTTCTTTGTTGTTTCCAAACCAAAATAATAAATCCAGTACCTAATACATATTGTGACGGTATTATAAATATGTTACAACCATATTCATTATTCTATCCATCCTATAATTGAAAAAGTCACCATACGTGCGTACGTACGGCTTACCGTCTCCACGTCGTGGTGTAGTTTGTTATTCAAAAACATCATTATTTGGATGGGTATAATAACGAATATAACTTATTTAAATAATAAATAAAACATTTTAATTATTCTTTATATATTATATACCATCAAATTATATACTATTTCACCATCAAAATAATGATATTGTCACTCGTGCATATGTATGGATTATCGTCTCCACAAACGCGATAAGATTCATTCCCCATCATAATCATTCAAGAATAATTTTAATTTTATGATTAAAAATAATTTTTAAGAACTTAATATCATTTTTTATGTTAATAAAATACATCCTCTACATAATAAACATGACTTATGTAACAAAATATATAAAGGAAAACAAATCAGTTAACAACCAAAACAATGATACTACTGAAATATCATTAACAAAGCAATATTATAAGATCATATATTATATCATATTTATGTGTTTGGTTCTTTTTTAATTTAATAACAATGATTTAACCATTATATAGAAGTTTAACCTACCATATGCTAAGGAAAATTACAATGTAAGGGTTTTCATCTCACTTCTTATTCCCGTGAGATTCATACTATATTTCCGCTATTTACTTTTGTGTAGTGTATGTACTACACATGATTGTATTCTTTGTGTAATATAATTTAATTTATCAGTATTTACATCTTCATTGTATGATACTTATTTCATGCGGTGTATTTTTCGTATGTTACCAAATCAGTAAGGGAATTTCAAATTTAAATTTCCACTCATTGGGCTTTACGCATACTTAATTTATAATTTTACTCCAAGATTATGTGTGGAATCACTATTTATTATTTATGTAGTAATTTCCACTCCCCTTTATATAGATATACCTTTTATAAACATAATCACTTCATTGATAAATTTACATCCCATTTATATGAAATTTTTAAGGGTAATCTTAACTCAATTTCCATTCATTGAGTTAAACATCCAAGTCATTGGTTTTGTTTTTTACAAGAATATGTGTGAATGTAATCTGATTGATTTATACTTAATATAAAATTATATTTAGTGTATTTATTTTTTTCACATATAATTATTTCATTTATTCATATTTAATCTAAGGATATAGTTTTTATAAGGTATTCCATCTCAATTTACATTCCTTTGATACCTCTTTGTTGTTATGAACCAATTCACTTTTATATGGTGTACATACTATTCTTTGACATATTATATCATGAATCCCATTTTTCTCACGATATTATAATGTTTTGATTAATTTTATTCTTTAATTACTTGTATTCAATCATCTCTTATTTGGTTATGAACTCTATAACTAAAATATTATTTTAAATTTTTTAAAAACAAATTCTTCTAAACCTTTCTCATTAATGTCCATGTTTTAAAAATGGTTTTAAGTATTTATTTATATGGACATAAATTTTTTTAAATTAAAATTCCTTTTAAAAGTTTCAAAGTGGTATAGGACACTTTGATACAAAAATCACTTTTAAAGGACTTCTTTGATAAATAGTGCAACAATTAAATTTTTTCATGAAAAAGGGGATATTTCTCTCAAATATTTTTAATGACTATTTTAATCTATTTCAATATCCTTCAGTGTATTTTAATCTTTATTGAGGTTGATTTATCATAATACAATCATCTATATTGTATTGAATGAGTTATTTTTGATTGTGGATGTGCTGTTTTTATGCCATTCATGGTTTGTGGTTAAAATATTGACATTTTGTATGCTAGTTTTAATATGAATGTTTATATTATGTTTCCCCCTTTCATATGAGTATTGAATTGGACTTATTAAGTGATAGGTGGAGCCCACTATAGCTCCTCGATGCATCGGTAGGTCTCATGAGGCAAACTAGTGTCTTGGCACAAGGCCTTGACAAAATATTTTTTGTAGTCTTGGCACAAGGCCTTGAATATGTGGTTATGAAGTCTGGAATTATGCATTCCTTCATTATGAAATTGGCTATTGATATTACATGTGATTATTCGACTAGTAGAATATTCATGTGAATAATTAAATGGAATTTTTTTATTTATATTATCCATATTATGCTAAAGTTTAATTTTAAAAGGCTTGTGTTCTAGTCTTATACATTTACTTAAATATTTATTCTTATTTATGACAGTGTCTGCTATATTGTTATCCTTACTGATCATCTGAGCTCACACCTTTCTTATGTTTTTTTTCATGATGCAAAAAATTATATTACAATTAACTTGGAAGAATAGGCTATGGGATATAAGAGTTTTCAAAGGGGACACATTGTTTTTTTATTTCATTGTGTAATGTAAAACTTGTGTATGTATCTATTACATCTAAGGCTACTAAACTGATCGGTATTTTAGGACATGATTCCTTGTGTCATGACAATGTTATGTAATAATGCACCAATTTTGGGTAACTGGGGTCAAGTCATTACAGATATTGATGAATCAAACTGAGATTCAAAATCCCAAACTAATAATTTTAGATCCATTAACAATAATATGGTCTAAAAAACTTATTTAGTAGAGATTGGTATAGAAGGGTAGAATGAAAGGGAGAATAACTCTTATTTGAGTGGAATCAAATGATGATCACTAGGCTATTACAAACCATAGAATAGGTTTATATAGACTAAAATTGGTTATTAGGAACTACAATGACCTTCGATGATATCCAATCCTGAGTTACAGTCAAGTGGGGGATCATATGGGGGTTAGAAAAAATATAAAATAATTTTTGGAATTTAAAAATTTCATGTGAATTGTTAGCTGGGATGGGCTGAAAAAAATTTCAAACTGTGCCACCTAACCATGAACCTCGCAAAGTGGTTTCAATGTTTCTACTAGGTGGGTGAATGGTTTTTTAAACCATGCACCAGCTTTGAAAACCCCCATAGTTTGGGTTTTCACGGTTTACCCTAGATGGGAACAATGTTTGAGAAAAATGTGTGCCAACTGTAAATAGTCAAGAAACTTCCAAAAATTTCCTAGTTTTCACATGAAGCACCCCTAAAAGAGACCCAACCAATACATGATCAATAAGAGGGTTGAGGAGTACCTTAAAACTATAATATTATGTTACAATATCCCAACAATAGAAACTATTTTTCATAATAAATCCTATTAATAAGTTACTATGTCAAAAATATGAGATCACTTCTCTCTCGTCAGAGCACCAATCCCCTAGGTCTCATACATATTATAACCATGATTCCATAACACTTGAACCGAATTCATCATCCTCTTAAGAAGTAAATTTAATCCATAATCAACTATCATAACTAGATTTTAATTCATGGATAAATCAGGTTTAATATCAAGATCACTCTTTCTCAGAACATGAGATGGATCAGAATGATACTCTCGCAACTATGATACATTGACCATGTTATGTATCAACATCAACTACAGAAGAAGATACACATAATAATAAACTTTATCCACCTTCTAAACAACCTCAAAAGTCCCCAAAAAACATGAAGAAATCTAAACTATCCTCCCAAGAAATTGATGACCTAAAAGCGGTTTAAATATAAAGAACACCTGATTAACAATTAAAAATTTCAATGGTCCCTGTAGATTGGAGACTGGAACTTGACATCAAACAAGATAAAATAGGGAATGCTTTTGCCACATAAACATTAGAAGAGACAGAAAAAATATATGTATTCTCTCTAAAAACTACCAAAGTTTACAATACCAGAAGTCAAACAGGTAAAAAACCTAAGAAATATTTAATCAAAGTTTGATATGAACATGATAAACAACCAAAGTCCCAAAAAATAGGGCACCGTAAAGAGTCAACAGAAACCACCACATCTGAGTGGCACCTTTTTGTTTCTCAAACCTATATGAAGGAAATATATAAATTCTATAAGGCATAGGTTGGGTATAAGTTAAAATCTGAGTAGGATCTTACCAAGTTTTCCATAATAAAATCCCATAAAATAATAAAACCAATAATTCTATAAATTTATAATATAATATTCATGGAATTTCAATTGAATATTTAAAAAATTATTTTTGTTTAAAAGGATGGAAACATTTCAAGTAATGGATTAAGTAAACATTTTAAATAAAAAAAGTTTAGATAAATAAATATGCATGAGTAAAGCTGTTAAACAATGGAATATATACCAAAGTAATCACAAAAAACCAACATGGTTTTCTATAAAGAGGTATGATAGTTCCAAGCTATGGTATCCACACACATCTCATATCTGTCACTGTGAAAATATCAACACATGTCCCTCTGACACTAGACAAAGTGAACTCATCAATATTCCATTGGGGATATGATATTCCAAACAATGATTTTTTAAAGATGTAAAGTGTCAGTGAGTTTGTAGGTAATTCCAATCCTAGAGTGTTTATCTCAAATAATCCCCTAACAACTCAGTCTCCCATGTGATTAATAAATCAATTAGAAATGGAAAATTCATTTTAAAACTTATTAAAATACAATATCAACATTTTCAGTTTCAATATTACAATTTTCATTTAATAACCAAAAATAATAATTTTAATCAATGCATGTCATTTTTCAAGATAAAACCAGTGATAGGTTTCTATAAAATCAATTTAATACATTTTTTTCTCACAATGGATTTCAAAAATCAAGATCATAAATTCCATAAAATTCAAATCACACCCCAACATCCAATTCCATCAGAATTGCAGGGTTTTCCCAAAATCAATGCTAAATAAATTCAAATCCCAATCCACAGAAAATTGGGTTCTCATGATTCAATTGAAATAAATTTATATTAATTCAATAAAATATATGGTTTATTAAATGGGAAATATTAATGGAACCACCCACCTTTAATCACAATGATCTTGAAACACAATTCCCAAAATGAGAATTTCCAAGATGAACGTCAAAAATGGAGATCGAGGAATCTAACCTTGATTAGAGATAAAAAAATGAGTTTAGATCCATCATCAAAAAGATGATCTAAAAAATCCTATAAAGGATACATAGAGAGATTATGATATAAGGGATGGAAAATAAACTCCTTCTATAGAGGAACCAAACGATGTTCACCAAGACATCAATCCACCATAGAATAGGTTTAGAGGATCCATAATGGGTTCTTAGGTGCAAAATATTCCTAAGAATATTTCCATTTCTGAGTTAGGGTTAAGTGGGGGTTTATATGGGTGTTTATTAAATTCTAAAATAATTTTCATATTTAAATGTTTTTCAATATTTTCATCTATGAAGGTTCATAGGTTTTTTCAAATATTTCATCACAACCATGAAATCCTCTAAGTGGGTGTAAGATATATAGTAAGGGCACATAATTTTTCAAACCATGTACCAACTATGAAAACCCCCACTATTTTTGTTTTTATGGTTTACCATGTGTGGGAAGATGTATTGGGAAAACCATCCACCAACCATTCAAAGCCTAGATACATCCAAAATTTTCCAAATTTTGGGTCGAAGAACTCTTAAATGATACTCAACCAAAACATGATAAAAAATAGGGTCGATGAGTACCTGAAAATTTTAACAGGATTTTATTGTTGGATTAATGTTTATGCAATCATTTTTAATGATTTTAAGTTGGTCTCAAAGTTTCAAAATCCCTTTTCGTGGTATCACAATCCCCTATAATAGTCATAAAAGATCTTCTCATTGTCAAAGGATAGTCTCATGGTCACAAGACCACTTCTCATGGTTTGAGGTGTTATCATGGTATCACCATTAATGATTTATCCAAGTGATATAGTTTTATAAAATTTCCTATTTTTTCTACAATGTCATAAATATGAGTTTTTAACATTATAAAAACCCATAATTGTGCACTATACACTTTTCCATTGAGGATATGAGATGTATAAATAACATGAAAAAATAATTATATTATTTTCATGTGGGATATTGAATTGCCTTGGCTTGTATTTTATTTTATAAGGGATTATATTTTTGGATTTATAATACTCATTCTACATAGATAATTAATCTATGTATTTGGGTACTTGTGTGGCCAAAAAATTGTCCACCCTGGCTAACCAAATGGTCAGATCAACCAAGGGAACATATGGGAGACACCTTAACCATTCCCTGAGATCCATATTTCTAGTTATCTAGACAGTTGAAAGTGTGAGCTAGAATAGCTCTTGTGGTGAGTGTACAGGTCATGTGAATTTTTTCCTAGGTGTGCCACACAATGGGAAGGCATAGTCTGTGAGGGTGTGGATTTGTGTATTGTGGGTTCCGACCTCACTTATAACTCGAATTAATGTTGAACCACCTGAAATTATTAAACAGAGACATAGAGTTTGGGAATTTGATAGAGGATGTGAGCTAAGTGAGGAACTATTTCTCCATTAAAAATTTATTGAAAAAATCATGACAGACTGATCAAGCCAATCTTGGTTGTCTGATCATCTCATGTGATCATGTTCAAACTCACAATTGTTTACCAAACTCCTGACACCATTACTTCATAACCATGAGTTACAGTCGATGTCATTATGACCCCATCACTCGATGAACACCATTTTAGCATTCTAGATTGATCCAAATGAGACTAAGGATACATGATTAATGTCTATAAGCCATGCATGCATCTTCATTTTTCATGTATACCTTATTTTGAGAAAACTGAAAGCTCTCGTGTGAACATAATAAAGATATCACATGAAGTTAGTCATCCGAATTGCATTAATCCATTAATTTAATTTCTATGGATCATGAAATCAAAAAATGATGATCAAATGAGGTCACGTTGGAATCACAAGTGTAGCATCAAGAAATATAGTATTTGTTTATCAATAGCTCATTACTCCATATTTAGGATCATATAATGGTGGATTAAAACTAATATTGTGATCTCAGAACACCATCACATGATGGTAGGATAATCTGGTTATGCCCTTAGAGCCTATCCTACAAAGCCTCTAAAGCTATCACGTGAATACCTTGATAATTTTCCAAAAATAAATCATATGAAAAAATAGTGATCATATGAAACACTTTGAAATGATCATATTATTCCTTGATATCTCTCAATCATGCTATCATGTGTAGCCATCTCATGATCATGTTATGTTGATCATCCAAATCTCCCAATACTTTGGAAAGTGGAATCAAGCTTGTAGGATGAAAACCTATAAAATCCATTCACCCAATTAAATATAACACAAAAATGAGGGGCATATTATAGATAACATATGGACGGAAAAGAAGATATGGGAAACATAGTGGGGAGTATAGGGCTTCCACCTTCGAAAGAATTTCTCCAGTTGATCACAAGAACCCATCGTACAATCCATTGAATATCACATGATCACATGGTGAATTGAATATCATGTGATTCTATCAGGAAAACCCCAGTTTATGTGAATCATTCATGTAATTCATCATTGGTTTTTATAATCCTCCTTGAAACCCCTAGGGTGTTCTCCCATGAACCCCATACACCATGAAAACCCTTGTCCATGAATGTTTCTCTAATTTCATTCCATAAAAAAGTTTTTAGAACCCATCACAAGGACCTATGGAGGTCATTAGTTCTCATGACTAGTTAATCATCAGGTGATACCATCATGTGGGTGCCACTAGACATGTGTGTGGCCATATACATGTCTACCATGACATGAAATTCCCTTAAAAACCCTCGATTGTGCAATATAGACATCCGCGGACTGGAACCCATATCATGAGAGAACTCCAAGGAAGGTGGAATTAACATGAATGTGAAAATATGAAAATTATATCTTCCTGTAATAAAAAATAATTTCCCTACGTCTTTGAGCAAGAAACCCATGGAAACCTTTTTCATCTATCATATGTACACTCTTAATTGTGAACATGGTCGAAGATATGTTTGTCAGACCCCTTCACATGACTCTATTAAGTTCACATGATCACGTGACTCACTAGTCTCGAAATGAATTTATCTATCACTGTAAATGATAGAATTATACTTTGTAATTACATTGACATGTTATAATTTTCATGTAATAGCGCATAGAAAATTCAATTTGATCATGTAAATACATCTTAAACATTTCAATTTGTTCATGCGAAGATTTACTAGACATGTTAGTTTGATCTTATGTATTAATATTGTAAAATTATGTTGATCATTAAAATAGAATGATAAATTTTATCTATGATAACATAAATATCCTTGGACTTGTTAGCTTTGATCTTATGAAGCATTGTGGACCTATCAAGAAGACAAACCTCGGACGTGTCTTCCATGTCAGGATAACGCCATGAACATGTTCGACAAATAATAAAGATGTGTAAGGAAGAAAATCTTGATGAGTCTGGAAGAAAATATGGACATGTTGGTCAGACAATAAAGACACGTCATCTGTAAAATCAAAACTTTTTGGTCATACAACCTAGACATGATAGGTACACAATGTAGCCCATGTCAACATCATCCGGAAGAAATACTGAGACACATACATTATAAACCCCATATCATAAACATTTTTACGGGTACCCCATTTCATAATGGGAGTGACCTTAATTTGTCAAGGTTACATACTCATAATACCCGATTTGTGTCATGCTTATGTAAATACCAACAGTGTTCTACAAAACATATTCAACATACCTTTTATGGTCATCATTTTTCTTTATCTGTTGGAGGATATAAATTTAATATAAAACATGGGAATCCACCCTTATATAAGTCACTAGATATCCTAAATCTTTGGGAAAATAATAATTTCTCCAAGATTAATCTCACATTTTAACCCATAGGCTAGTAAGGAAGAAATTAAACTATGAGGACTAGAATTCCGGTCCAAACAGAGTACGTAGGGAACCTTCATAAGGCATGTCCTCTAAAAGGAATCCATGATGGTGTAAGTCCTTCCATATTCCAATTACCTAGGACCATATAACCCAAATCATCCCATGATTCTATCATCCTTATGCTTCCATCAATGAATGAGAAGTGTTATTGAACATGGGAATCATTTTCATTGTAATTCCTTAGCATGTCTTCAAATATCATAAACCTATCAGTGGGATAGGGATGAACTTGACTTCAAGGAATCTGATTCCTATTATAAACAGGATACATAGGATGACTTCCTAATACTCGAGAAGCATACCATATTCACCATGATACTTGTAATCATACATCTCTTATGGAAACATTAATGTGTATTTTCCATACAAATATGATGTCATGAAATGTGTTTGAACTTATCCTATCTATTTTTCTTCACAATGAGCATGACTCTTGTGGGATTAGAAATAGATGATTATCATGCCAATATCATTATAAATATTCCCCCAGTATGGGACATTTATTGGGATGTATGTCTAATTACATTTTATATTAACTTGAAGGTTTATATTGTTGATGTGTAAATTTAGGGTATCCTTACATTCATATTTTAAGCTCGAGGACTATTTTTTAACATATTTTATGATGGAGTCACCCATAACATGAACTATAGAGAATCCAATTCTTGTCTTATTAGGATACGTAGGATACTTCCTCACAAATCAATTTCATTAACATTTATTTCACATGATGATAAAAAACAATGTATATTCATGTCATATGACCATAAACTATGCTAGGTAAACTATGTGTGATTTGATTTGTGTTATCATAGGATATAGAAGATTTCATGTGGAGGTTCAATCCCATATCCATGAATGAGAAATATGATTTCATGGTCTCTTGGAAAGTATGTAATCCTTGAAGAAAACCCCAAGAAGCTGTTAATAACAAGCTGATACACTAATCATATGCACCATATTCCATGAAATCCTTGGAACTGAGGCCCCGATGTATAATGTCATTAATGAAACACCTCCAATGCCATTTGGTTAACATCATGGTTTGAGAGTACCACATCAGCAACTCTATCCTAAATTTGGAAGCAACTCCCAAAATCCCCATGAAGATGAAACATTGTTGGTCGTCTTTCCAACAAAATTCCACAGAATAGAATGTGTCCCATGTTTCCACATCCAAACACTTTGTAAGATTATCCCTAGAGCACCTCAACAGATACCATCCCACCCTATGACTGGTGTATGAGTATAATCACCAAGTCTAGTCAACCACTCAAGAGATTTATAGAATAGACCATAATAAGTATTGTCATTTTCATCAATATATGACTACAATTAAATAGGGAGGTATATAGGGAGTTATTGCCTACACTAGCCATTAAAATTAGATAATCCAATATGAGGGCCTATGTAGGGTATATAAACAATGAATCTATATAGCAGGCTTATATTCCTATTACCTCCCATGTATATGAGTCCCCCCAATGTATCCTAATAGTGGAACAAAATTAATCACAGATCCTCACTAGAAAAGATCATCTTACCTCATCATGGTTAATTTTTGTGACTATGGAATCTGATGTAGAACCCCAACCCATGTAGATGGGGTAATTCTTATCATATTTTACACTAGGTTCATCTTTAATATGGGTGTTGACCCCTCGAATGGTAATGAAATTGCTGATCAATCAAATGGTTCAGTGGGCACCGACCCAAAAAATGGTACAAAAAGAACAATCTCACCAAATTGAATTTTGGGCATCAAACTATCAAATGAGATACTCCATTGAAGAGGAACACCATACCGCTTATGTACCCATAAATATGATATCAACTAAATATGATGACTTCCCATTGAATCCAAATAAGCACACTTCTCAAATGTATAATTATTCCCTTCTAAAGTCATTAGATTCATATCATGTTGGCCAAAACAATTTCTCTAGCACATGAAATGATAGGTTTATGTGGTATCATTAATGAATCTATATAATGTATTATCAAAAATGTAGCTGCTTCAAAGTTCCATGTTGATTGATCATATGGATACTGTCACTTTTTTTAATCACTCTCCATGATATAATTTTAGAATCCTATCATCATCTACTCACCCTACCAACAATAGAAGAAAATGTTTTATCACATCTCCTACCTGTCAACCCCTTGACAATGACAAGGAAATTTCTGAATAAGAGAAGTTCACTCAAATTTAGATTAATAACAAGGATATATATGAAATAACTATGTAAATAATATATATATCTCTTCCCTATAATGAAATGTAAGCACCTTCATATAAATGTATGATTTGTAGTGAAGTTCCAGAGACCACAAGACTGGGGGTTTTCATATTTTCCATCTCCTCATCAGGTAAAATACATACATTATTCCATATCATACTAGCCCATAGGGCTAGGGGAATTTTCATATTGTCAATTCCGCTAAACTATATGAATGGGGATATTTTTATATTTTCTCCCTCATTGAGTGTATTATAAAAACTATCTATCCTCTAATGTTTCCACATAGAATCCAGGAGATTCGGGTTCCATTATTTAGTGGGAAGTTCCAACATCATCCATGGCCCCCAATACCTCATCACCATCCCCTGAACCAATAAATAAATGGGGTCATCACCTTGAACTCTATAACTTGCCATGTTACCATGCAAACAGAGGTATAATTATCATGTGGGAGATGCAATGTGGTTTCTCAATTCTTTATTAAAGGAAGTGAAAGGTATAATCCTTCCAATAAAAACATGTATCCCAATACTTTATCAATGCAATGGCGAATGATTGGATAAAACTCAAAAAAATGAGGAATATATGTGAGGCATGGTTGATAGGACATGAAAATAATTCTCCTAAAACCTACACCTTGATAACATAATAAATAGTTTCCTTAGATTTAATGATTAGATAGACTAATAGATAAATGAAAAATTGAAAGAGTTGTAAGATACTGAAACTCATGAAATATGCATAAGATTCATCTATGATCCCTTAGAAAATCCTCCCTCCAAATAGGTTATGTCACAATACTTCATAGTTACAAGAAATTAAACAACATGATAAGTCATAAAAGTATGAAATTAAATAGTATGATATGTCCTGGGAATATGATGTAAATCTATATAAAAACATCCAAGTCACACAATGTTGAACTACTTGATACATCATAGTTGCATGAGGTTAAACTTATTGACTACATCTTTGTCACATGATGTCAAAATTCATGACACATCCTAGTCATATTATGTTAAACAACACAAAAAATTTCTTACTGCATAATGTGAAACTACATAGAACATGTCCACATCATGAGATGAAAAATTGTATGAAATATAAATTTACAGTGTACATCATCAGCATTAGTTGAAACTTAATCTTTTCATAAATACCACTGATAATTTATAATCGAAATCTAGGTAATATCAAAAAATTACCAATACCCCTCAGTTTTCTATTGAGGGCATTATCACACTAGTCGCCTCTTTGGACACTCATATCCAGGCATGAAGGAAACCTTGTCAATTTTGAAATCTATAGACCAAATGGAGAGTGATCATATCCCTTCTAAGTTAAACAAATTTTTATATCAAATATATGCAACATGCAAAGGGTATTCACAGATACACACCCCCGTGGATATATCCCATCAGAATATTATGATACCATGGGGAGGGTATGAGTGAGAAAACATTCAAAAATAAATAAAATTCATCAACTAGTATATCCTAGAAACTAAGAGTGTGTGGAAATACAATCTTTTACATACCCTATTGAAGTTACAATACATTGTGATAACAACAGAGGACCTCCACTAGTATATTCTGGTGATGATGTAGTGATTGGCACACATTCCAATCCCAAAATCTAGGGAATCACACCAACATGGTCACAAGAACATGTAAATACTCCAACTAAAGTAAACATTAATTAACCTGTAGTTTTTTATATTCCAGAAAAGATCAAGACACAAGTCCAGGATTATATTCTAGTTATAATAGGGGTTCACCGAGCTAATCTGTCACATAACTCAAGACACGAACTCATTCCTATTGAAAAATAAAGGTAGAGTAATCCAAAGGTAGTGTTTTAGGATCATATCCCTTCACCAACAAAGGGATATCATGAAAATTTGGAATTCACCTTAGAGAAGGCTCATATCTCTACTAATGAAGATACTCAAAATATTCCAATAGCTCACAAAATCCATGATTATATTTGTAACACTACAACCCAAAAATCCTGGAGCAGATGTATTATTTTATTACGATGGCATGATTTGAAGGATTCCAATCCCCAAGTACTGATCGTTTTAGTCGTTTTGGAATTCCAGATTATATACAATATTCCCATAATATAGTGGTAAAAATAAAATAAAACATAACATAAGTACAATCTCGCTATCATTATAACTCATTCAAAGGTTATCTCTTTATAACCAGGGGAAAAGAAACATAATAATGGTGAGATCAAATTATCAACAAGGGTATGTAACGTTGAAGCAATAATGAATCAATAATAATAAATCTATATAAAAATGGAAATAACTAAAAACACATTCCATTCAAATAAATGGATAAGGAATACTAAATATGGAATGGTAAAAAATGAAACACATACATTTTAATAAATAATATAAGAATTAAATTTATCTAAAGGTAATGTCAAATCAATATTCTCATGGTCAATATTAATAATAATAACTAAATTATCAAAAGAGGACATTATTAATTAATGATGTCATGTTTCCTAGGTCCATGGTACCTTTATCATCAAGATATTTCACAAGATAGTTTAGCATATCGGCTAGAAATAGATCTTATTTTTTCAATTGATTCATATGAGGAGACTGTTACTAAATCGAGGAGGTTACATTAAAAATACCCAAACCCATGGTGTACCCATCCAAAGAATTCTTTCATATATCAAATAATCGATTTAAAATATTTTAAATCCAAGTGTCCCAAACAACTTTGAAAAAAATTTATACCATTAAAATAAAAGGATTCATGACATAATATATCACAATGGACGATAGATAAACCAAAAAAAATTATGTATGTGGTTAATATGACATTTATCTCACAGATGTAAAAATTGAGATGAAAATACCTTACAAATTTGTAATTATATAATTTAAAAGACATGCAGTTATTGAATAAAATATTTTCTTTTAAAATAACCTTATAAACTTGTCAAGGAAGCTTCAAAACAATATTTTCTCATGATAGAAGTAAATTAAATCCATAATGTATAATTTAAAAACAAAAAATCCTTTTACATTTTTTATGAAAAATCATATAATACCATGTTTTGGTAAATGATAAGAATATTTTTTTTTAAAGAATATAATAAGTCAAAAGGGGTAAAAGTTAATTTAAAAAATTTATTAGATAATTTTAAAAAAAATTACAAAACATTTTTTAGAAAAACATAACATGGAAGATAAATATGATCCATTGGATACTTAAACAAAAACAATCCATAATACTAGTGAGATTGTGAAATAAATCTTTACCATGTTATAATCAATCGAATCATATAACCAATAAATGAAAAAGAATTATATGGATATAAAAATACCATAATATTCAGGATAGGAATCATAATGGATATTCAAGGGAATTAAATACACCAAATATAATCAATATATGGTGAACATGGATTGTATCTCATGGGAAATAAAAGTGAGATGAAAATCTCATACCTCACACTTTCTTTTTAGTTGTATGTTATTTAATGTAATGTATAATGGTTTAAAACATATTATTAATTTATTTAAAATCCTCATTATTATTTATTATATTAGATAATATCATATTATATTATTTTTTCACACATTGTTTTATAATAATTATTTGTTACCCTTGTTTTCGGTGTCAGTTGCTTCATTTTCCTATGCATGTTTTATCATAAAAAAATCAGTTCTATTTCATAAGATATATATATATATATATCCAAGATCTATGTAATGATATAAATGTTATAAATATCATATTTAATCATTCGACACATTTTTATAACCACTCTTTAATGTTGGATAAGGAAAATGAATCACATCGCATCGTAGAGACATTAGGTCGTACGTATCCACGAGCAATGGTATAATTCCCATAAAAAGTTAATGGATAAAGAAGTTTATGATATATTAATTATTAAAGAATCAATATAATGGAATAATAATAATAATATATACAATATTTCCATCATTATACCCATCCCATTAAAGTGGTTTCTAGAAATAGATTACACCATGTCACAGAGACAGTAATTCGTACGTACACACGTGTGGTGTTTTTTCTTTTCATGGGATAGATAAAACATTTAACATGGTTTCATAATAACTATAATAACATATAAGAATATATATGATACTATATTTATTAATTTTTCATGGTAATAACATATGAAAATTATGTACCAGAAGAAATCAACTTGGATGAGTTAGTGAAAATGATTACCTCTTCTTCAGTGGACTTCCTTTAGATATATTCTTAAGGGATCTATGGTAGGTATTTTGGGAGAAGCATAACCTCCATAACTTATATAGGGATATTTAGAGGAGAAATGGGTAGTAATTAGTTGGCCTAGAAGTCTTAACATGGTGTGGTAAATCGAGGGACAGGGTTCCATTTTATAATTGAGGTGCGGGTAAATTTTGAAAACTTTAAAAATATTAAATTAGTATAAATTAATTTATAATTAAAAATGACTAAAAAGTGATTTATATCTAATATAATATGATTTAGTGTTAAAATAATCTCAAACATTAATTTTTATATATGTTTAGGTCACAGTATTATCGTTATCTTTTGGATTTGACCCTTAGTTAACACAGAAAAATCTTTCTGTAACATCATGTAATTTACATATTGTGGGTTAATATAATTATTATAAGATGCCAAATGACCAATACATGATTAATTGATGAATGTTTAATACATTTTGAAACCACTTTTTCAAAATTTATATTTTTATAAATTTTATATCATCTAATAAAATTTAATTTATTTTAAAATATCAATAATGTCAATTTTGATATTATTAATTACTTATCTTTTTAAAAATATCGTAAAAAAAAGTTAAATTCAAACAAATTCTCAAAAAAACCAATAACATATAAAAGTCATCTATAAAATATTTTATGACATTAATCATCCCAAAGTATAATTATTTTAGTATTTTTAATATCATTTATTTTACGTTTCATTTAATTTAACAATTACAACATCATCATTACAAAAGCCTTGAATTTAATTTTTTATTCTATGAAAATAAAAAATAAACTATCATGATAAAGATAAAAAAAATTCTTTCAAAATAGTATTTAAATCCAAATTGATTTCCTATATTACCACATATTTAAAATATTTCACTTTTTAAAAACAAAAATGTGACAAAATTGACTTTTATTTGAATATAATATTATAAATGTCATACTCTCCTCTAAGTGACTTTAGAAGGTTATAATTTCTGCCAAAGGCTTATTTTGGTTAGAAAAAAATCATCCAATGAAATTATAACACACATTAATATAATTTTATATTCATTATAACATTGCTTTTACCCATAATTGCCAAATTTACCCTTAACCGTGGTAATTAAAATATTACAAAATTTACTATTCCTATAACCAAAAATAAAATAAACCTATTTACATAATTTGGAACCAATGAATTCAAATGTGGAATAAATTTTTCAAAAAAAACATTGAATTTTAGTAATTAATTTAAAATTAATATCTTTGATGGAATGAGGAAATGGGTTATTGAAGTGAAAATATACAAAAAATTGTAATGTTTTTATATTAATATTCAATTTAAAATTGATTCCAATGACTTAAATTATATTAAAAGATAAAAAATTGGTCTAATAATAATTTAAAAATAATAAATAATATAATTTAACACTATAAATTATTTTAACGAAAAATCTATTTTCAATTAAAATAAAATATTTTATTACTATTCATAAAAACATGAAATTTATTAGAAAAATAAAAATAATCTTAACCAAATTAAATTTTCATATTATTATTTAAAATAATAATTTTATTTTTTAAAATAAAATGTCAATAATTGGATTTAAAATAGGTTCCCTCTTAATAGGTGGTAAGAGTATCTTTATAAAAATATAGGTTTTTTGTGTAAAATTGGGTTTATTATTATCTTATGCCTATTAAATCTATTAGACGAATTGGAAAAAAAATTTATTTAATATAAATTATATTAACATGATTCACTAATTGTAATGAATTAAATGTTTTAGGATAAAATGACTTTGGATCATAAGAATAGTATTTTTGTAAAAACACACTCTTTGTATTCAATTGGTTGTTATATTCATTTCTCATTAACTTTTAATCAATGAATTCAACCATATATTTTAATAAAATGGTAACTAATATTTGTAACCACTAACATAATGTATAGGTTATATCTTATTATATCAAATAACAATATTTGAAAAATATATTATTGTTCGGTAAAACTCGGTCTTGCATATAGAACATGATAACTTATTATTGTGTATAATGTAATTTTAACATGGTGTTTCATATAAATAAATCTATAAATAGAATTAAATGTATTCAAAAATAAAAATATGTTAAATTAAAGGAGTGTTACATTCTCCCCATGATAATTAAATTACTTCCTCGCAATTTAAACTAGATATTAGTAGTCTAGGGTCAAATATTTGAAAATAAACAATTATTAAAAAATAAAAATAATGAATTGGGTTAATAACACATGTTCATAAAAAGATGGAAAATTAAATGTGTAGGTAACAAAAAAAGGCTTTTGAATAGGATAACATTAGTGAAAACATGGATATAGAATACAAATCTAACAATCATGTTCTGATGAAGAGTGATAAAGAACATGTTAATGAGAATGTTTTGAACCACAAAACCATAATCCAAAGGTCTGAATAAAGGTCATCAATATAATTAAAAATTATGATAATGTGAAAAATATTTTTTACACGACCTTTTTTCTCTATAATTGATTAATTATTTTACCCTATAAGAATATAAGTAAAAATAAATTTATATTCCATAAATACATTCTTATCCTTTATTTTCTTATTAAACTATTTATTATTCATTTCATAGAAAAGGTTTCATGAAATGGTAAGATCTAAAATCACATCCAAATATCAACTTAAACCATTTCAAAAATGGATAAATTTTACAAAATATTATGATCCACTAATTTAGAATAAAGGTAACCAAATTTCAAAAATGAACTTCCCAAATGACATGAAGTGACATATAATCATTGCATACCAAACATACAAATATAGTAATAACTTTTTTTACCATAAAACCTTATTCTAAACATAAATTATTCTTTTTCATTAAATACAATATATATTATTTAATATATTCCTTAAATAAAAAAATTATTTAAATTCCATAAATAATAGAATAAACCACTTTGTCAATAAATCATTATGCAATTCCAAGGTATATCCTAAACATATCCAAATTACATTTTCCAAAACAATCATTTATTTATCAAAACATCATTTTCTTAACATTAGTAACATATTAGGGGTTATATATCCTTCAACCAAGTGTTTTCCAAAAAAATTACTTTCTAATGAATAACTTTTCTTAGTACCATTCAACATATGATCTAAAATACTTAACAAAAAAGTACTCAAGTACAATACTCATATGTTCTATAATTCTTCTAACAGACACATCATTGATAAAATACTCAAGTGACACAATTATTGAATACAAACATAATCACATTAATAATTTGTCTTCTTCTATGGTATTCCCATAATCTTGACTATGATCCATTAGCCTTTTTGGGTTATATTCCTTTAACGCATGACACATTTATTTTTTTGGTGTCCCATCTCCTCTAAGTTAAATAATTACACATTGGAATTATATTTCATTGCCATGTGGTTATGAACATGATGTCTTTTTTCTTCACACTTATTACAACCCCACATTCCCTTCAAGAAAGTACATGTGTGTTTTTTTCACATTTATCACATGTGAGAAAACTTCTTTATTCCATACTTATCTTTATACATCCATTGACCTTCCATATGCTTCTTTTAATTTTTTCCCTATAATCCATATAACTTATAGAATTATTTACCAATATCATTATCAAAAAATACCCCTTGATTTATTAAAATGTCTCATAAGAAAAATATTTCGAAAAAAATATGTAAAGACACAAAAATTTCAAAGAAATTTTTTTTCTTAATTTCCTTGGAATTTTACGAGACTGCGACTTCTGACGGCACCTGATTCCGAGGCATGGTGTGTCCGGAATCAATTTCCGAATTTTAGCTTGGGTACGTTCAGTAAACAAATGAGTGGGTTTTTCTATCTTCTGAACAGGTGCTCGGAATTGAAATCTGAGGGCACCGATGAACTCGCAACACTGGTTTTTTCTTATGTGTACTTTTACCATAGGTGTGTTTGTTCGGGGGAAGAATTTAAATTTTGGAGTTTAAGGGAGAAATAAATAAAATTGTGTACAATTTCATTTTTGATAATCAAGGAAGTTAAATTCTACCATGGGAAGTTGTTGTTAGGGTCCACAACCACCCAACTTCCCATGTGTGAATTTGTGGGAGGTGGGTCCCACACCCACCTAACCTCTCATGGGAGAATTTAGTGTTGTGGGGCCCACATGAGACCATAACCCCTTGAATTTCTTATAACCCCCTTAAACTCCCTTGGTTTTAAATGTGACTTTTCACATCCTCCTCTCTTTAATAAATTCTTGCTTACTCACTTCTTGAATTAATTGGTAACCTCCTCTTAATTTGTGTAACTTCTCCCCTTCCCTCTCTCCCTCTTAATTCTTTTAAGCCAAGACACGCCTTAATTAATGTATTGAGTCTCCTAAATTAATTAATTAAGTGTTTGAGTTTTGAATTTAAAATGGGATGTGTTAATAAAATAATTGGTGAGCCATTATTTTATTTTGGGACACACTATGTGTTGGAGAATTTGGAGAGAGTTCTTGTGAGAGATGAAGAAGAAGAGAATTCCTCTTCGTTGAAGAACGACGCCTTCTGAATGAAGAACAACGCTTCATAGCAAAGAATGCCGACTCCACAAAGAGCGGTGACGTACCCATTTCTTCCTTCTCGGCGACAAGAGGGGAGGCGTCACATCTTTGGGTACACTTTGGCAACGTCGGGCCTTCCAAGACCTTCGACAAAGAACGCTTCCTGGATCTCCATCAAAAGAGGAGACACCGCCGTGTGAAAAATTGCAAATGACAATGTCACCTTCCGACGTAAACGAACGACGCTACCTCTCCGTAAATCCATCGAGGTATCACATCACGAGGTAGGGGTTAATTTCTTGTTCGTGAATATTTTTCATTTCTGTTAATCGTATTATTCTTGCGTCGCCTATTATCCTTATAATGGTAGGCGGTCGGGTCACATGAACATGGACGACTCTCCTCCCCCTTCGATTTTGTGTTTGTCACGGCATGAACAAAGGCCGCGGTGCAACAACACTATGCGGAAACAAGAAGAATGCGGCGAAGAAGCGGGGCGCTGTCGTGCCGCGCCGTTGAGGCCAAACGAAATCGTGGTGAGAGTCTGGGCCGCAAAGGCAAATCAAAGACTCCGCGGTTTGTTTATTTGACATGTGGATCAACGGGCGATGACGGAATGGGCCGCAGAGGCGTTTTGAAGACTTTTCAGGGAAGAGCAGGTCCCGGGAGGACCGCTGGTGAAGACGGCAGGAAAAACAGACCACCGGAGCACGTCTGGTGGTCCACAGAAGACCCTGCCGGCATGCCACGCCAGCACAGGGGGGCCCAGTGCGCTTCCAGGAGGAACCGCCGCGGTGGCAGGCTGCCGGATCCTGCAGCCGCTCGGGATCTGGAGGAGGAGGATGCGGCAGGCGCGCCGCATCCGTGGGGTGAGAAAGGGGGGAATGGTTCCCCCCTTCTCGGCCGTTGGCCGAGCCAACGCACCCCCCCCCCCCCCGTCTGGGCTGGGTTGCGCGGACCGGGCCGCAATGCGCCCAGCTGGGTCGGACCCAGGTCGGACCGGACCCAGACCCCCCATTTTCGGATCACTTCCGGTATTTTTCCCATATCTTGGGCTACAGAACTCTAATCAACACACCGTCAGTTGATTAGTAATCCTTGGATTGAGACAGTCGTTTTGGTATATTACACTGAAGGTTTCAAAGAACTTTGGGTATGGCTGGGTTGGTTCGAACCCAAAACCAACCGGGCCCTCGGAGCGGAAACGCTTATAACTTGAGCTTCGGACGTCTGATTGACATGTCGTCGACTTTTTTGGATTCCTCTTGTTGAGAGGGAACTTTTTTCATACTTCTCCTGAGGTTTGGATGTATTTTGATAGTGGATGGGTTAGATTGAACTCAAAATCCAACCGGGCCCCTAGAATGGAAAAGCTGATAACTTTCAGACTGGACGTCCGTTTGATGAACCGTCAGCGGCATTGGTGATCACGTAGAGAAACAGTCCCTATGAGTATACCCTATGAGAGTTCGGGGTATGGTTGAGATACGTCCGGGTTGGTTCGCACATGAAATCAAAAGGGCCTCTGGGACGAAAAGGCTAATAACCCACAGACCAGGCGCCCGATTGACGCGCCGTCTGATGCATTGAGACCCCTATGATGAGGCGATCCTTTGAGGTACTTCTTTTTCGGACTTGAGATACTTGGAGTATCGACCTGTAGCTCGTAGAACGGACCCTCCCGGAGACGAGCATACGGAGTGCGGAGACCGTGTAGCCAACTGAGACCTGACGACTGCTTGACCGAATCGACTTGGAGTGAGTCGAATAGCCCAGTGGACAGAGAACTACTATGATTCAGTGTAGACCCACGGTGGAAGGAGTGCCTGGTAGCAGGAAGAAGACCCACGGTACTCGACAGGAGAAGTACCTCTGCCGGCTATTAGGGGGGATGCACTACTGTATTTGGGTGGAAGACCCCGGCGGGAAGCACTACTGTGTTTGGGTGGCTGACCCATGGTACTCGATAGGAGGAGTACCTCAGCAACCTTAGGTTAGTGAGTAGTACCTCGGAGTCATGACAGGATCACTGTACTCGTCAGAGATGGGGCTCTTCAGCAGTTACAGTTTTGATAATGAAAATCCTGGTTTGAGCTGAGTCTATGACCTTTGTGTTTACCTCATGATTGAGATGGGTCACTTGATAACTTGGGTACGTGTATGGTTATATACCTAAGTAGTGGTTATCCGTTGATTTCATAACCTTTGTTTTTTCCTCAGGATTGAGATGGGTTACTTGATATCTTAGGTATAAGTATGGGCTTGTACCAAAGTAAGGGTTATCTATTGAGTTCCTTCTTTGTGGTTATCCTTGTTGGATTTAGTGAGACCTTGAGGGTCTCGGGGTCCCTACTGAGTATCGTATACTCACCCCTGCACGGGCTATGCCCGCACATCATTGTGTTGGTTGCAGTCGACAGGTAGCGCTGACAGAGGCCCAGTGTTCGAGGACTAGACGGTACCCGGAGATGGACCTCATGACGAGTCTGTATCCGGAGGTGGACTTCACGACAAGACGATACTCAGAAGAGGTTGACAGGCGAGAGCATTTTGGAGGCTATATGTACCTACCCTTCAGGTAGGATCCATGGTGGACGACCTAGGAGTTGCTTCTATTCTTCCAACTTCTTGTCTTTTCTGTTGTACTTTGTTTTTTTATAGTTGTACTTTCAATTGGGTTTGTATTCTGGCCCATTTACTTTTCAGAACATTCTTTTGTACTTAGTGTATTACTTCCGCTTGTACTATGTGGTGTTTTGTTTACTTTTATAAAGGAAATTCCTTCCCAGTTATCGGGATTTACGCCTTTGGTGCTAGTCGCCAGCCCCTGGCCTATGGAAGGCGGGCTTGGGGTAGTCACAACACGGGCCCCGAGGACGAGTCGTGACAAAATAGTTGGGTATTTGATGTATACCAACTAATTCATTGAAATGTATTGGCCCAAGGTATTGACATTAATTATCATGATTTAATGGAAAACAGTACTATATAGTAATATAATTATGTATAACGCAATACATTTCCTTCATTAATATTATCAATTATTATTATCTATGTGATTATTATGTTGATATTTTCTATAGATATTATTTGAAGATCATGTTCATGATGAAATGGAATATGTATTGATTATTAACTTTTATATATTGCTAATTATTTATATAATATTCAATAATTTAATTGTATATATCTCTTACTAAGTATTTGAGCTCACCCATTCATTTTTTTCTTTACCTATGATATGGAGAATAAATCTTCTAATTATTTTCATGTGGGAAAGAAAGTTGTTGAAGATATCTTTTTAAAATGTAATAAAAATCATAAATTTATCTAGTTTTCAATGATATATATACTGATCAGTCATTATTTATATTATAACTTTTATCATATATAATGGTAATAAAGTTACCAAAATCTCTAGGTTACAATATTTGGGGTTGTTAGACATGGTTTACATTAAAATTAAATAATCATCCCTATATATTGTCTATTTTTTCAAATTGGTTAGTACCAAAAATTAATTTGAATATGGTGTAAATCGAATGTGAAAATAATTTTTGCATTTATTTTGGGATATATATTGAATGGTGACATGAAGAAAAAATAAAAACATGGAAAAATAAGTATTTTGAAGTAATCTATACTTGTAGAGGCCACACTGAGTAGTCATTATATTAGGTAGAAGGTCTCAAATTATGAAATTATATAAAAAAGAGGAAAATTAATGGGGGAATAAATGAAATTAATAGATAAGTTATGGGGAGATAATAGAGATAGATATATAGAGCTATATATAGAGAGATGACTATAAAAGAACATATTAATATTGATTTATTTTAATTTATAATTAATTTTTTATCAATTTAGTAGGGGTTATGGGGATAAAATATTATGATTCACTATACTATGTTTAATTTTTTATTGATGTTATTAAAAATATTATTCTTAAATATTTAATAATACAATATATAGAAAGTTAAGATTTTGGGAATGGTGATGGAGTGGAATTGGAATCCTCAGATGAGTAGAAGTGTTATTTTAATTTTTTTGAGGGATGAGAGTTATAAGGATCTTAGGGAAAAAATAATAAAAATAATTATTTGTATCAATACACATAGAAGACAAGACAAACCTCATGGTGAATCGTGATTATTAGAGTAAATCCTAAGGGTTACTCAAAGAGGATTATAAATAGATTTGGTGGTGTTTCTAAAAACATTATATTAGTGATTAAAAAAATTTAGTGAGAAGTATCATTACTACTTTTATCTCCCCACTACCTACTATCATTTTTTTACTCCATCCTCTCATGGTTTAATTTTTCGTTACCCTATTACTCATAATTGATCACCAAAACACTTACCTATTATCTATGTTTTTGAAAAACTCCCTATGATAAAATCACTCTCAATATTAACACCTAAGTTATTATTTCTAAAATATTTTCTTATATATAAGGATGTTACATAGTTTTTCACAAGCGTTTGTGCATAAAATTTAATGTTTCACTATATATGTGTTGTATAACTCATTGTACCCCCACAAGATATGCATAAAATTAGTTCAGTTTCTAAGGATTTTCAAGGGTTTTATATTTATTTTCATCTATTATAATTTAAAAAATCCACCAAAACTATAATTTACATTTATCATTAAATTTCATACACTATGGTTCTAACTGTTTATATTTTTTATTCAATGTAGTAAATGTTCCCAATAAGATCATTGTGCATTTATTTCCTTCGACTGATCCACAAAAAAAAATAAACATCCATCAAATATGAAAGAGTACTACTTTAGACATGTATAAGATATATTCAAATAGATAACCACATGATAATATATAGCAAAAAATTCAAAATGTTTTTGAAAAATAAGAACAAGATCAAATAAAGATTAATTTTTTTTGAGTTTTTAGAGTGTTTAAAAATTCTTTATGAATATAAATAACACCAAATGTGGGGAACTATCATTTGAAAATGAAGCATGTATTATATTTTATTATATTTAATGGTATTCTATTGGAGGAATATATTGATTTTTTGAATGATTTTATAACCTCTCTTCGATATATTCCATAAAATATAATTTCATAATATGAGATAAGGTTAAGATATTTTCCTAGTTACATGAGGTATTAGGAAATAAAAAAATCCTCCAGAAATTGGCTAATTAATTTAGTACATTGTATATTATTTTTATAAAATTTATCAAGATATTTTATTCTACCCAATGAACTAGGGACCTAGGGAAGAGAATATCTACCATTGGGTAGAGGGAGAAAAATAAATTTCATGAATGATGGGATAAATTTATGGACTATTACTATAAATTCACTTATAATAAATTATTTAATTATTTAATTATTTAACTCATTTAAACAGGGTCAAATTATATGGGGAAAATATTAATTGATATATCTATATGAGTTAATTATATTGATAAAAAATATTATAAACATAAAAACATTTAAAACATGTCTATTGGAATTTTTTTCAAAATGAAATTAGAGATAGAGGAGATATTTTGAATAAAATATAAAGTATTAATGACATGATCATGAAGATTTAATAACTATAAAATAAAATTTAGGGCCTTATTTTGACTAATTAAGGAGTTATTGAACAATGTAAAAAGTATGGTATGTTTAGGAATAGTTCTGTTCACCACATGGACAATGACATACCAACTTAAACCCCATGAATGGTTGATGAAATGCAATACATGGGAAACTATGTAATGGAAATAGTTAAAAATTGACCATGTTCTATTCTAGAAGAGTTACCATAACCAATCTTAGATAGATCAAGGGAATTTCATCCAAGGTGGACCATATTAGTTTCAAAGGCATTTGGTAGAAAATTATCCTTAGAGGAATATAAAAACTATACATAATAAATATCTAGTTAAATTAGTTTGATAATGATAAAGGCCATATTTTTTGATAAATTAAAAAAATTAAAATAACCATTTTAAAATAGAATATTACAACAAAAACAAATATTTAATGATTAATAAATTTAATCATGGGGCATAATATTGTATCCAAATTTTTTAAATACATGTTGTATAACTTTTTTTGAAAAATACCACATGGGATAAATGAAAAAAATCCTAAATACAGTAAAGTCAATCCAATAGTTAAATGAATGTGTATAACAATGGGAATATGTAACAATTTGAAGGGTCAATGTGTGGAATGAAAATATCAAGAAAAAATAAAAATAAAGAATAATAACATTAAAAAACCCAAAAATATTGGGAATTAGTCTATTTTAATGGAAATTTAGGTCTTACATAGAATAAACATTAGCTAAAGCTATATCTATTAAAAAGATGCAACTTAGGTCAAGGGAGATGAGAATGAATAAGTAGAATTTTATATTAACCATGGAGTATTTTATAAGGTTTAAAACACACATTTCATTTGAACTAAGAGATTTGAAATGGAATTCTAATGAGCATAAGTTCAGGTGTCACTAAAAAAGTTTCAAAAAAGAATATAATTTGCTGAAAATTTAGAAAATTTGTGTTATTATACCTAATACATAAAAAAATCATCTCAAATAAAAAAATATAGTATCGAAGGATGAAATTCTTTACTCAATGAAAAATATAGTTTATTTATTTAAATAACGAATCCTTAAACTATGGAAGATTCTTGAAGCCTCAATATTATTTGTGAACTATGATTGAAAGAAGGCTTATAAATGTCTTATTGTCATGGAAGAATGTTCAAAAAATTTACCCCTTACAATATTCGTCAAACTTAAATTAATATAGTTGAAGGATAAACCTAGCACACAAAAATTGGATAACTATTTGATCACGTAATGATAATGTATTACTGATAATTTTTTAGTACGGTTCTAGAGGGAAATACACACAACTAATTTCATATTAATTGATATTGAAATATATAGAGATATTCTTATCATAAAATAAATACCATTAGTGGGTATAGGATGAGATCAATTTTCTTTACCCAAGTGAGGACTCTCCTTTATAGTGGTAAAAGGAAAAAAAGAGATGAATCTAAAGGAGGTTATTCAATAGTCTGTATTCATATATAATTATCTTAGAGCTAACATTATTGATTTTGTTTCTAATAGGTCTGATATTTATCATGGGAAAAAAATTGTGGAGTAGTTTCTAAATGAATAAGAATTGATTTCATGGAAATCTAATTATTTAAATATTGAGTATATTAGTTTGTTTCACCATTTTAGATGATTAAATATAGAGATGATTCTAGTGAAAACTATATTGAAACCATATATATAGGTAGAAGTGAAATTATAATAGAATACCCACCCTTACACACTATTGTATTCATAACTAGGGAGATATAACCCATTAATTGTAATTTTTTCATCATGTGTTGATGATAAATAATAGAGGGACTTTTTGGAAGTGCACAAGACCTGTAAAACAACTATTGAAAGGTCTGATTTTGATATGAATAGGATTAGTAATACTTTTTGAATGTGTATGATAATCATGGACAAAAATCCTAATCCACTTATTGATTGTCAAATGTGATTGAACAATAAAATAAAGTGTATTTTAAAGGATTATTTTATCATGTTATTGGATGTTGCGATTGTGTACCCAATTTTAGATAGCTCATGGGTAAACCCAATTTAAGTGGTTACTAAGAAGGGAGGAAACACAATTCTTATAAATAGAAGGAATGGTATTATTCCCAAAATAAATATAATTGGATGGAGAGTTTTTATATATTTTAGAATGTTAAATAAAAAAATTAAATAATAATTTCTAACTTACGGATAATATATATTTTATATAAGGTTTGGAATCCCATGATTTCTATTACTTGTTAGATGGATTTTCATAATATAAAAAAAGTTTTATAAATAAAAATTATTAAGAGAATGAAAAACTCTTCCTATATATATAATAAATTTTCTTATAAAAAAATGAAGTTTGGATTTTCTGAAGCTAATAAAAATTTTCAAACTTGTATGAATGATTTTTTTATATTTCATTTAAAAGGGATCTATGATATTCATGAATGATTCTTCTTTTTTTTATAATAACATTTCAATAATTATAATAAAATCATTAAATTAAATTATGGATATTTTGGGAAAGAAGCGTGGTTTTATATTTGAAAATTTCCCAATTTATTATATATAAGGGGATTGTATTGGGGAACACAAATTCCTAGGAAGAAAATAATATCTAAAAACATAAGGTAAAAGTGATAGTAAGTCTAATTCCATATAAATAAATGAAATATATTATATTTTTGCTAGGAAATGATGTCTTCGTTAAAGGTATTATATATTTTTTTCAATGATTTGTAGATCCATGTGTTCGTTACATGAAAAAAATTAGATTATGAATTTAATCATAAATGAAAGGGGACATTTAAAATGCTCATAGATGATTAAACCATAACACCCAAAATGACTTCAACATATTTGTTTTTTTACTTTTAAAGAAATTAGTGATGATAATGTGGTTTATATTCATTCTATGAATGGTTAAAGAAATAAAATAACATATAATGTAATCTATAATTCATGAAAATATTTTACTAGATCCAAATTTTATTATTCCACTACTGGGAACTAAAAATTTCATGTGTGTATTCTAGGAGTAATTTTTGACATTAAATGAATATTTTAAAGGATTAGTATTTATAAACAATGATATAATAAACCACACTACAACCAAAAATGATAAAAAGTAATTATATTTTATATGGTAATTAATATGTCAAGAGATTGAATTAGAAATAAATGGTAATAAATGAGTTTAAACTCTAGTAGTTGACCACTTGGAAATAATTAACTGAGAAATTAAAGTTGGGAAATAATTCCTTAATATATTATTCCATGATGATCATCTATTTTTTTCAAAGACACATAAAATACTCTAGTATTCATACTTGGTGGATTATAAGGAAACATGAATAATTCAAAGGAACTACACACTCAATTAGAATAATATGTTTCTACTATATTTGAAACAATACTTTTGAGAGTATCCATTCCAATTTATGATAGGTGGAGAGGAAAAAGTTATTGGATTAATTTATATAGAAGCGGATAAAATTATCCTTTAACATTTACATTAACTAACTATAAGAGTTCACTATATATGTTGAAAAATAGATACTAATGTAATCTAATATAGTGTTTTATGAAGTAATTTTTTCAAGGATACATGATTGTCTATTATATCATGTAAAAAATTTGAAAAAATGTGTATAATTAGATTGAAATGTGAGATTGGGAATAATATTTTCTAGAATATGAGTTGTTTGATGATTTAGTTCTTTATTTCATGGGACCACATATCCAATATTTAGAAAATTATTACTTTATTTTTTAAGTCTATTATGTTTCTAAGTTGGTACTTAAAATTTAATTATGTAACAATAAGGTAACCTATGCAGTGAAGGTTCTAAGAAATAATAGTTTCAATAGATTTAATATTCTTAAATATATTATTATTGATAATGGATTCCCCTTTAGAAACAAATTTTTTAATGGATGTATAAGTATGGTTCTAGACACCAAACAATAAAAACATATTATACCCAAACCAATGGAAAATATAATGGGGTAAGGTTTTAGAAATAATTTTGTAAAAACTATTATTTTATCACAAGATGACTATTCAGTAAATATAGATGATAAAGTATGATACCATTAAACTACTCCTAAAAATTTTAGAGGAATTTATCCATAGAAGATTTTTTTTTGAAAATCTTCTCATTAAACTATTGATATTGTACATAAGTCATTCAAGGTTCTTAAGGCCATAATCAAGAGTGTGATTAAAGCTAATAAAAATATAATGATATTATAAAAAGAGATGAATGAGCTAATAAGATATCCTTTTGGGAATGAGATGGTATTCAAGGAGATAAATAAATAAACTAGGATGACCAATTCAAGTATAGGTTATTCAAATAAGGGAATAATGTGATTCGTCTAATTTTAATGATGATGTTGTATCCTAGAAAATTAAGTTCCAGAATTTTGGAACTATTTAATTTTTTAAATTTTTAGTTTAATGTAGTAGTTTATATTGTAGGTGTTTTCAGTGAACCGATTACTTTCCATGGGTTGATGATAAATTTATTTATTAAAGGATACTCAATGGAGGATACATTGATATAAATCCTTAAAGAGTGAGATGAAAATATGTTAAGGTATTAACTATAAATCATGTTCATTTTGGAGGAACCCAAAATTTTGGAGTTTTGTTTTTTATTTATTATTTTATTTTATTGAATAATTTATCATTTGATTTTCTAACCCCTTGATAATTTTTTTATAGCATGTACAAAAAAATATTTTTAGAATATTTTTTTATCTACACTTAAATGTTTATATATCATGTTGTGGCATTCCTTAACTACTATTAATTAGTATCTAGTATAGTATTAATATTAAATATTGTAGTTCCCATTATTTTTTTGTTTATGGGGATTATAATACTGAACTTTGTTGGGAAATGTTTACCATCTTATTGGAAATGGATGAATTCTTACTTAGACTAGTTTTATTTATTTAATATATTATAGGGTACTACTTTTAGAATAAAATCATGGATTAAATGAATATTAAAATAAATGAAATCATATTTCTAACTCTGTAATTTATAGAGAAATCCATGGGTTATGGAGTCCCATTCCTTGAAATAATTTCTTAAATTAAGATCACTCTGTTGATAGTATTTCAAGACATTTGAAATCATTATATAATTACATTATCTTGAAAGAATCATTCATCATATGAGAATAGATAACATTATTTTCCACTAAAGAATTCTTCTGGAGATTATGTTTTATTATAACATGAATAAAGGATTTTTTTTATACATTTAATTATACTCATTTAAAACCAATCATAAATTTTTACCCATAAATACTATGGACCTATATGAACAAAATTATAGAAAATTGCACTGAAAGGTAAAATATTTCCCTTACTTACCCATTGGTGAATTATATAAATATATTTATAAAAAGATATAGGGAATTATGATCATATCCATGAATGAAGATAGCACTAGTGGACATTATGTTTAGGGAATAATTTGGGTAACATAATGGATATTTCAGAAATTGAATTTGAAATTCATGTTTAATATCATATTATCTAGGTGTTTAAAAGAATAATATCTGAAATCATACAGGGAGGATATATGAAGAATAGAATTAGAAAAATATGTTAAACTATTAAATATAACCAAGTTAAATAATGTGGTATATAATTATTTTAATTAAAATGAGGTGGAAACTATTAATGAATGTTCAACACTTTTCCATGAAATTGTAAAAGTGTCAAATTTTCTTATTTCAACCTTTATTTATCATATTACCATTTAATCTTAAAAACATTTACAACCCTCTAATTCCTGGATAATTTCATAATTCTTGAATCAATAGTGTGTCTATTAAGATAATTACTATGCTTTTAGTGACTGTTAATTGAGTTAGATAATAGAAAATCATTACTGAATAATATCAAAATGAGTGATGATGGAAAATATCCCTCAAGGTATTCATTTGTTGAAATGGTTATGGAGATGGAGTGAAATAAATTGGGAATAATTTCATGGAGGAATTTAGAAAGTCTCTTAGATGATGAATGAAAATTATAGCTATAACATATTAACAAATGAAACTCATAGTATTGGATGTGTTTAATTGGAATAGATTCAACTTTTCTTTTTTCCCATGTGTGAATGATTACATTTTTGGGGGGAGTAGCAACCATTTTTTTTAGAAAAATTTCTTATTGAATTCACTTGATATTAAAATAATACATCCTTGTTTTTATGTTGTTTCATTTTGTTTTAACGTTTTGAACATATTTTTATAATTTGGTAATTCATGGATTTCATCCTTATTTTTGCGTTATTTAATTCATATAATATTATAAGTTAATTTGAATTGTTGAAATTGGATTTTTAATTTTTTGGTGAATAATAGGTATAGGAAGAGAAACATTAGATTATTTATAAATAAATATAAACATATCCAATAGAAAATTTTAATAAGTAGTATTAAACAAGTCATACATTATACTAATTCAACATGCTATGTAAGATTAACCAACTTAATGAACGTATTTCATTAAAAATATGAATTATTTACAAAGGGGTTGATCTAGAGAGTATGAAATAGTAAATAGATATTCATAAAGTCTATGTATGAATAAACCTATCATATATAAGAGTAAACTTACACTAGATATTAATAAATAAAGATTTAAAAAGTCTATATAAGTGTAATTTTTATATGTAAGATTAATCCTGAATTTGGATACTTATAGGAGTAAAAAAGAAGTTTATATAAGAAATATTCTATGCCTTATATACATGGAAATTTAAATTATTAAGAAATGATGGAATAGTTTCGGTGATTAAGGAGGACACATGGGTTATATAGATCATAATGAGTCTTCCCTATATAGTTTTTTAAAAAAAATTAGAGAATACGACAACTGAATACCCACATTAAAATATTATAATGAGATACATTATTTTTCATAGATCATGGTCTTGTTTATGATGGTGTGATGAAGAAAATAAGAATAATTGTGGGAATTAATGTATATTGAAAAAAACCTATGAATAGGGATTCCACATGGAATAATTGCTGGATAAGATAGACTAACTATATTATGGGAGTAGATTAAACATAATAATAGGATTAAACATGGATATATTACTTTAATTTGGGATTCACAAGGTAATGGTCAGGAGATAGAAATTAGGATATAGAGAAAGAGTGATATCTAAAGAATAACTATTTACACATTCATTATTTTAATTTAGCATTAGTGGTTTTATAATTGTAGTGAGGGTGAAGGGAATGTAATTTTAGGATTCACTATAAATTGATGAATCCCATATTAAGGTAATTAAAAATATCTTTCTTAATGGTTTTCTATGATATATAACTATATTAGATTTGGGGTAAGGATATGGATTTAAATTTGATTCCTAAACTATTAAATGGATTTTTATACTATTTTATTGAGGTATAATAGTTGTAAGGATCATATATAAAAATTTATAACATATCTAGGTTTTTATTAAAGATTATTATTGAAAAGGTAAAACTTAAATTTTATCATAATTATTAATATATATTCCAGGGTTTCTCAAAGAATATTTTCTGTGGAATTATAAATGTTTTTAACACAATTATATTGGTAGTTCAATACAAGTGTAGTGAAATGTATCATTACTATTTGAATCTCCCTACCACCTTATCTAATTTGTTTCTTCAATAATCCCATTCTTCTATTTTTATTAACCACTCGCTCAAATATTTTCACCAAAACCATTACCTATCATCCATGTTACCCAAATCCTAACATGATCACCTCACTCAATTTTTCAACAACTATGCTTTCAATTTATAACCATTATCTTATCCATATTGAGATTATGTAGTAGTTTTCTAGAATTCATTTTGAAGAGACAGTTTTCCACAGTAGTGGGGTTTTGTATAATATAATACAATAATAATAGAAATATATGGTTCCTTCTCTATTTCATATTTTTTGTATAACCTTATTCATCATATGTTTTGGGTATAAAAAATTTATTAACATTACTTCTTGATAAAAAAATTTACAATTCTTTCCTAGTGTAATTTTCTTTTTCAAAAAAGTGGTTTATGCCATTTAATATAAAAAATATTATATATTTTATGTTCCCTCCTAAATTTCTTATATATATTTAAATATTATATAAATATTTCTGAAAATCAAATATCATGTTTATTAGATTCTATATAAAATGTTTTATGACATCGAAAACGTTTTCTAACTTTATAAATGTACAATTATTTTTCCATCCCAAATTATCAACCCCATAATAATGATTCATGATACAATAATTTTTTTAAGGTTAGATAAATTTTCAGTGATGATAAAATGTACAATATATTTTACAAAAAAAATACTCACTCTCACAAAAAACAATTCATTCAGAGTAAACATTTTTTTGTAAGGATGTGAAACGACAATTTCTTTCAAGATTTTTTAAAAATTTATGTTTTATATTAAATTGCATAATTTTGGTTTTTTAGAGTTGATATTTTGGATGGTGGAGGTAGGGAAGGAGGTCTAGAGAGGATGTGGAACTGTCTGAATAAAAAAATAACTACATCATGATAGAGGACCTCTGGTGGAAGCCATTATGAGTCTAGTTTCTTAGAGGTGGCCTCATGTGATGTCACTAAGAGTCTATTAGCAAGAACTGAAATTATTTAGGGCCAAAATAACTATACTAGAATCCCAATAATACTCTATAACATCATTTGATTGTTTTTTTAGGGAAAAAATAAATTTTTACTATATAGGTTTTTGTATTGAATCTATAATTTTATATATTCATTTTATTCAGTAAATTGATATGATCATCCATAATCTCTTAATTTTTATCTTTATCTTATTATTGTGATTAATCATTTATTTATTGGTTGATTTATAGTCATTCAATGACATTGGAATCATGTAAATAATTTCATCAAAAATCCCTTCATTTATTTTCAAGAGCATCAAGGTTCGTGTTTTTAATCATTTTAATAATCTATATATTCTTTTAATTTAAAAAACTTGTGATCATTGAAGGTATAATGAGGATTTATATATTCTTTAATAGTGAAGATATTGAATATTATTATAGTTAGGTGACCTATTACACTTTTTAAATTTAATTGTGTTATATTTTATAAAAAGTTAATTAATATTGTGATATAATAATTTCTATGAGATTAAGGCTTTGATAATTGAGTTTAAATTTTTGAAAACTATTTAATGTTAATTATTAAGTGATAAAAAATTATAATAATTGTATTTTAGGGATAGATATTTGACATTACATGTGGGGAATGATGAAATAATGTGTAAATGGTCAAATAAATGATAAATTTAATGTAATCATTATTAGAGGAAAATATATTGAATTAATATGGGTTGAAATTAATATTTATGTATTGTTTTTTTAAGTGTTTATTTATACAATAGAAATTTATAATAGATTTTATAAATTGTAAATATTTTTCCTGAAATCACTGTTTAATGTTATTTTTGTTTTATTAGTATTTAATGAATAAAATTATTGTTATATAAAATTACACAAAGAATGGGTAAAAAACATACTCATAAATTAGAAGGCATGGTTATGTAGTTTGGTATTTTCTATGAAGAATATATTAAGTTGAAAAATGGTGTTTTAATTATTGAAATTAATAGTTGGATTTATTTAAGGGGGAAATAAAATGGATATTTTTTTTAATAATGAAATAATTAAAAGGTGTAAAAATGTTTTAAATAGTGATTTTAATGTTGAATTCACTTGCTGAATTTTTTTATAATTTATTTAAATTGATTTCAAGACTATAATTCTGCATATGTGTATTTTTCAAGGGACTTATTTAATGATTTCAAATAACTATGGAAATATCTGTGACAGGTTTATAATTAAATGAATTTAATTTTTGGTATATTTTTATATAACTCATTTATTAAATAAATTTCTACGATGTATTGCACTTACATGTTTCCTTGGGTAAGGATTTGATATAAGATGAAGATATATATGCCATGTGATTTAACAAACCATGTATTATGCCCAAGAATTTAAGATACTCAATGTTTTTGGAAATTGAAAGTTATAATCCATTTGTTTGGTCCCTTTTTTGGGTTTCCTCTATTTCATTATTGTGTAAAATATTATATATATATATATATGGGTTATTTGAATGATTAGGTGTTTTTGAATTTGGATGTAGAAATATTTGTAAAATTTATCTTTTTCATGATCACTTCATAATTACTAAATGAAGAGAGATATTTATGTAGCAAATTCATATATATAAACTCTTATCAATTTAATGACGAATAATTATCATTTGTTTTTTAGTAAACTACATATACTAATCATACCTGAGGTTTTTTCATAGTATAAAACATATAGATTTATTTTAATTTGGGAATATCTTACCGGTAAAGACTATTCATGGTATTTACAATTCATTTATGATAAATGGATAGTTAATAATTTAATATTACTAAGTATCCTAACCTTAGATAGTGTGAGTTTTATTTAGTGAATTGCGAATGGTTTAAAGAACATAATGGGATAATTATGAATTTTTTTAACACAATTTCTATGTATGTATCATGGTTTTCACGTAGATTATTAAATTACATAGTTAAACCAAGTGAGATTCCTATAATTTGAATATTTTAATTTACACTTTTTCATTTAATTTAATTTAGGACCTCTTGAAACTCTTTCATGTGCCATTCTCTAAGTTGAATGAAGGTTTTTTTATTCTATATTTTCTTCTTCTTATACCGATACTCCTAGACCTTATTCTATGGAATTCAAATACATTTTAATGGTAACCCTCCTATTTTCCTTGATTCCTATTATTCTCTCTTTCTTCCTTCTATTTATTTATGTTTTATTATTCTCCCATGAACCCAAATGGAATAGGTGGTAGAACTTTATTTATGGACATATTTAATCATGGGGATATGGTTTCTTATATATTGTATAGCATATTTATTTTCATGTATCTTCATTTACCATAGAAGTTTATTTTTTCCATGCAATTTGATACAGGTATTTTTGTGAGATCATTTTTATGTATAATATCAAAAGATGATTTTTTTATAAATGTTTATTATCACTTATTATTTGACAATGTTATACAATTGACATGTTTATAAATATTTTTCAATGTTATATAAAAATTCCATAGATGTTTATTCTTGTATTTAGAGTTCCTGATATCTAGAATCATTTTTAGAAATGGAAAACCCTATTAAAATGCATAGGAGGCTCTCTTAAAATGAATTTGAAGATAATAATATGCATTTATACTAAATTTTTATTTCCAATGATGGTAAATTATGGTTTAAATGTGTTATTTTCAATCAATTGGTGTGTTAAGACCTTACTAAAATATACATTAGATTTATTGGTCATTTTTTTGTGTTGTTACAATCTATATGATTTGTGTTCTATGATGTTTCAATAGATGTTTTGTTTTCTAGTTTTGGTTTCAAGCATTTTATGGTTTGTTTTTATGGTATTATTTCTAACATGGTTTCCAATTTTTATTTCTAATCATATTTTAAATTTATATATTAAAATTTTCTTGTTTTTTATTACGCCCATGGTTATGATATCCTTTTTTTTATATTATTTCAAACTCTTTCCCTCTATGGGATGGATTATAATATACTAAGATTCTTGTATAATTATCAAAGGGGTTATTCCTTGAGAGGTTGTTGGGGGTGAGTTGAGATATTATTTTTTAGGTTTTATTATTTATAAATATATTAAATATATGAATTTATTATATCCTAAACTCTATATTAGTTAGTTGATGGGAACTCTAGGTGAATATATAGAATATCTAGGTTCATGAAATACTATCAAAGATTACAACATCGTGAAGTGTTCTTTATTTTAGATCATTTCCTTTCATGGGGACTTCACCAAAGAATACTATTGTGAATAAAACTAGTGGTATTTTATTTCAGGAACATAATATGATATTATATTTTTTCGAATAAAGTATAAATATTATTCACTCTTGTGAGGTAATGGTGTTTTTCCATGATTCTATTACTTTATATTGATTAAACATTTTCATAATCCTTGATTAATATTTCATTATGATATTTTTAGTATTATGTTGAGTGAATTATAAAACATTTATCTATTATAAAAAATAATCCAACAGTATATGGGAGTTATGATTATGGTTCATATTCAAAATTCAAAATTTATTTGGTTTTTTGAAAATTAAATAGGATTTTATAGAAATTCATTTTGAAGATGGTTTTGAAAATAAGTTAGTTTTTTTCATGAACTAAGAATTCCACATTTTATGGTTTTCAAAGTGTTTTCATTACATGTGGATTTCAAAAAATTTATTTTTATTAAGGATATTGAAATTAAATATTACAAGGATAAAAATCATGGTATATTTTTTTACACTTTTATAAAATAAAACCTTCATTCCAAATAATTTTCAAACTAGTATCTAAGAACTTTCTTGTAAACGAAATCACATTGACATTGGTAAAGTACTACTTAGAAAATTTAACTCAAACCCTATATATAAAAATTTTCATATGTATATAGTTCTTATGTTTCAATTTAGGGAAAAAAATTTTACATTTTATGATGTTTATGTTGGTTAACTGCTGGTGTTGACCACAAGTATCATGGATATGATATTTTGGTATTTTATGTTTCCAGCTTGTTTAGGATGTTTGTATCATAAAAATAAATCATTCTTTTAAATTAGTCTTCTTTATATTGGTAGCTATTATTTATTATCTATGACAATATGTCTTTAAATATGGTTCTATTTAACTATATTTTTTCCCTTTATGTTTTGTTTTATTTATTTGTACAAATATACATTTTTTGCATGGATCTCCAATTTATATATTCACCATGCCATATTTTTATTAGTGATCTAATTGTTATTTATTATTATTCAACGTAAATACCATTTCTTCTTGGTTATATGATATTATAATGTTATTTTCACCATCCCATAGTGATCAAGAATGTGCTTCGAGCCTTCTGGTGGATTGGTTTGTGTGTCACGTCAGGTTATCCCAAGCCAGTTCCTTAAATTTATTCCATGGTTGATATTATAGTTTTTTCTAAAATTAGATTATATAGGTATAATGATACATATATTACTTTTATAGCATCAAATATATTAAATTTTATGTTCTAAATTATACTGTTTATTAATTTAATAGATTTTTACCCTTTATATACAATTTTGGATGTTGAAATATGTATTTCATGGGAGAGTTTGGTGATGGAATAGATAGTTCATATAACATAAAGGTTAAAATGTCTCAGAAATCTAGTTATGGTACTGGATTCTCATAAGTCTGCACCTTCTCAAATGAAAACTGTTCAAGAGATCCTGATTATGTGAAGTGTTGACAATATCCTTCTTGTAGTGCAACTCTGAATTTGCAGATATCTCATGCGTTGAAGTATCTTTTGCATGAAGGATTGATTGTATCCTTATCCTAGTGTATGTTTGGATTCTTGGAGCTCCAAACCATTTTGCATGCAAGAAGCTTTGACTAAAACCTTCATGTAACATAAATTTAGTTTTCAAAGCCCTATTGGTCCCTGAATCCCATAAATTTTCATGAGAACCGCTATCATTCACAAAATTAAATCCCCCGCCTCTAGTGGGCCTGTAAATACCCACCATGTGATACTTCTAAGGGTATGTGACCTTTCATCTTCTGATAAAATCTCTGAGTCCATGATACTCTAAATATTTATGAGAAAGAGGGAATATATACATCCTAAGGTTTAAATATTTCATTAAACCACCTCCCATATGTTTTTGAGAACCTCAAACCATGGTGGAAATTTCATTCATGATGTTTCATGGCCTTCATGAAAGAATAATTCCATTTAAGTCACTTCAGTTTTCACAAGATCAACATATTTTGTGATACCAACCCCGTAGGAACTATTACTTTACCCCACGTCAGGGATACCTTGGTCTATGTAACATTATCATTTGAAAGACCCCTGACTTTTGTGAGACCACTGGCCTTCACGAATCTAAAAACCTTTGTGAAACCCCACCATTCGCAAAACCCCTTCACCAGGTCTTGGGTTTCATCCTTTTATGTGATACTCTTTCTTGAAAATTGAGTGATCATGTCCCATGTGATCTTCCAAAGCCAACCCAATTTCCCACCAACTCCTTATGTGACCAGTACCACCGACCCTTACGTTCTCCCACATTTCTCCAAGTGTAAATTTAGACATCATCCTACCCACTACTCTTATTATTAAGTAACATAATTCTTTTTTGTTCTACTAATAGGAACCCAAACATCTTGCCTTAGGATTTTCTCTCCTCCACCATAGTACCAACACCATGTACCACCTATAGTCTCATGAGTAGTGGTCATCTTCTTCTTATTGGTTGAATCAGTGAAAAAAATCATCAACCTATCTTGATGGGGATTCATTATGATTAATATATTTCCCCCTTGACATGGTCCCCCCTCAAGGTACAAGCCCCAACCATCTTTGATCTTCATGATGTGAGACTTCCCATATCCACATCTAAATTGTATAATGTCAAGATACCTAACAATGACCAAAACACATGATAGAAACCTGTAGCAATTCCTTATATGATGAACATACAATATGCCTTTTATGAATTACATGGGATAGACTCACACCTCTCACCATATGTGATAAACATAGCATGACCCATATATAATCATCATGGTATTTATCCCAATTCACCAATATTGAATGATCCTCTTTCACGGGATTATTTCATGCATAATCCCTATACCATTCTCTTCTTAGAGTGATACTATTAAACCAAAAAACTTCTACACGTAATCCACACACCTTCCCTCTCTGAAATGTTTTCTATGATACAATATTCTTTACCGCATCATGTTAAACAACATAGACCGGTCCAGTCACATTCCCTCAAACTATTTCATCAATATTTGTGGGGTTTTATCCCTGCCTCTTCCACAGGTTATATAGGACACATCCATGTGGTTCAATCCTAACATCATATATTATGAAATTTTCCCCTTAGGGGACACAGTACACTATCCAGTGTGAAATTATCCACATTTAGGGTACATAATATTCTATAATCCATCTCTTTAGGTCATTATTCTTATAACCCATATGTACCCACAAGAAGTTAAACTCATGCCCATCTCCACAATATGTTAATCTCATTCCCAAATCATGAATCCCTACCTCGTGAAATAAATGTGTAAAGAATGAGGTATAAATACGTGGAAGGCATACTCCCCTAGTTTCAATTACCTCTAAATAGATGTAGGATGCCTTGGGTCCACACCTAATGTAACACCCCGAGATTTTATGAAAAGTATTATTTTAATTTCATTGATGTCTTGTGTTGTATGTTATACCAAAATTATCTTATGCTATACGCAACACCGTATTAGCTTATATTATATGCAAACACTATTCTTGGCTTGTGTTGCACGCAAGAGCAACCTTCCTCAATAGCGTGTGTTGTACGCAATACTGAGTTTCACTAAACAACACTATATTATTATAATATTATTATGAACTAGCCATTATGAATAGTAGTAACTACATTTTGAATTTTATGACATTACAATTCATCTTACACATTTTATAGAACGTGGTATGAGAACAAAATAAATATTTCGGGTATAATAGGTATTTTTTAAAAAATGCAGTTTTGCCGCCTTTTGATGGCACACCCACATTAAATTTAGTTTTTGACATGTTTATAAGTTAAATTTTACAAAATAAAATTCTTCTTTTGAATCATTAAATAAAAATTTACATAGGATAAATTTTTGATATTTTCCCGATCAGTTTCTTATTTTGATGAATAGTAAAAATACGCTAAATTATAATTAAAAAAAAATTCATCAAGATAATTTAAATGGTTAAATTATAATATTGAATGGTTTTAAAATATAAATATAAAATATTTTTACCATTTAATATAATTTAAGTCATTGGCATTAATTTTACACTAAATTCATAAGTAAAAACATTTCAATCTTTTGCAACGTTTTAACTTTTAAAACCCGTTTTCTCAACAGCGGGATTAATTTTAAATTAAATACTGAAACTTTTGTGTTTTGAATTTTGAAAAATGGATTCCATATTTGGAATCATTAGGTCCAAATTATGTTAATAAGATACTTTTTATGTTTAGGAATTATGAATAGTAACTATGGTAAATTGTATTTACCATAGTTAAAGGTAAATTGGGTAATTAAGGGTAAATATAATATTATAAAATTACCCTAACACTTTTATTAATATAATTAGATAATTATATTTCGTACTAAGGAATATTTGGGTCGAAAAGGAATACATTGGAACCCACTTGGATGTGATTAAGACCTTTAATTTATCTTATTGAAATATGTCTCACTCAAACTTTAATAATTATATTATTTTTAATATATGGTTATATAGAATTTAATTTCGATTATAAATACTCATTTTAAATATAAAATTTTTTTCTTTATCATGGTAATTTATTTGTAATTTTTAATAAATATTTAATTATTTTAATAGCTTATACATTAATGATGTAGAAATTATTTATTTAGTGAAAAATCAATAATATAATTTTTATTAAAATAATAATAGATATCAAAAGGACTAGAAACTTGACCAAACATTATTTTTCGAGTATATATATAACCTAATCATCCAAGTGTCAAATTTTGGACCATTTGGATCCTTATAAAATAGATTAGAACATTTATATTATTTTATTTTAAATGAAGTCAAAGATGTCACCTTCATAATTTAATAAATATAAAAATTTAAATATTGTGATTTTAAGATGATAAATTCGCGTACAAATATTATTATGAAGGGTATTATATTTATCTTCATCATAGGATTTTATTTTTAATTTTTATGCAAATAATAAGTATATTAATTTATTATACAAAAATGATGTTGTAATTGTTTTATTAACAGATATACCAAATAAATTGTTTTAAAAATATTAAAATAATTAATATATGAACAAATTAATGTGCCCCATGATTTTTTTGATGAATATGACATGTTATTAATCTAATATATATTTTGGTTCAAACGTATCTTTTGTGTGGTTTTTATTTAAATTCAAATAAATGAATAGTGTAAAAATTAACATTATTGTTATTTTATAAAAATAACATATTATTAAATTGTTTAAAAATCAAAAAAAATATTTAACAACTAAAAATTGAAATTTATATGGTCTCAATGGTTATAAAGTATCCAATCATGGTAAATTTAAAGAATTTAAGTATGTATTTATGACAATTTAAAATTTATAATTTTATTACCACAAATAAAATTAAATAGATTAAATAATAGTAAATCAAGTTGATAATGTTTAAAATAAACTAAAAACTAGTATGGTTTTATTGGGTGATGATATTACAACCATATATCATCTCATTTTCTAATTTATTCATTTTTATAGGTTTTTAAGTGGGGTTTGAATTTATTATAAATTAATATTTCTTATGTTTCCAAAGATGCCCCTCTCCTCCCTTATAAAAGGGCACCTCCTCCCTCTCCTATTCACAACACTTTTAGCCTTCAATCACGGACATCACCTGCCCATTTCTCTTCTCCACTTCCCTAGAAACATTCTGGAAGTTCTGGTCTTCTCAATAGACCAAATCTAGTCCCTTAAGAGGAAGCTTAAAAGAGGTGCATCGAAGAAGAGGTAATCTCTTCTACCGATTCTTTCAAGTTTATTTCTTCTTAAACTTCTTCTTATTTAGTTGTTTAATTATAAATTAATAACATCAGTATCACTAATATACTTATATGTTATTATAAATATGAAACAACCCCATTTCACCTTCTATCCATCCTACGGAAAATGAAATCACCGCGCGTGTGTACGTACGAAATACCTTCTCCACGCCGAGGTGTAATCTGTTTTTCCACCACCACCTTACTGGTATGGGTATAATGGTGTAAATAATAACTATATATGGTTATTATAAAATCATACTAATTATGAGATATTATATCATCCACTTCAATTCCATTCAATAATCATGGGAATGATATCATCGCTCATGTGTACGTACGGATTACCGTCTCCAATACGCGATGAGATTCATTCTCCATGTTAACCATTAAAGAATGATTATAAAGTATATTTAATGAATAATAATGGTATATATAAGATAATAATTCTACTGGATTTATGTATATATATATATATTTCATCTACTTACTTCGATTCAAGTCAATAAGGAAAGGAAAACAGCATTCATGCTTACGTATGGCCTACCGTCTCCATGAACGGTGTGTTTCATTTCATTTATATATCTATTATATATATATATACTAAATATATATGATATATAAATCATGTTTTACATTCTAGATATAACTAAATCATTATATAAGTAATAATAATATCAATAACAACAAGTCCAAACACGTACGATAAATGAAATGATTTTACAGAAAACGCTGCTTTAACATGGAATTGACAAAAGAATGGGTAATATAAAGTCATAAGTGAATAATATATGATACAATAAATATTATTATGGTTCTTTTAAAAGTTAATAATATGGTTAAACCCACTATACAGGAGTTTTGGACATGTATAGAAGAAATTGAACCTAGGGTAATGGATAATTTTTTGAATATCATTTATATCTGAGATTGCTTATACGTAAGTATTTTCTGGGGTTATATTTTTTCATCCATGTTCATAAAAATGTTTTTCATGAAGTGTTTAATATTATTCCATGTATGTTTAAAGTCACGTTTACTTCTTTTTTACTTTTACTTTCTGTTATGGAAGGAATCTTTTTTTTGTTTACCATACGTGGTAGTTTTTGACTTTTTTCTTAAAAGTACGAGGAGAATGTTTTTTTAACTTATACGGCATGAATGGATTTTTATGGTTTCATAATGCCTAATTTTCATGAAGCTTCCTCTACAATATTTCCTGATTATTTTCAATAAAATCCTTTTTCTTTTAAAATTGAATGGCATTTTGTGATAAGAAAATGATTTTAAAGAAGAAAAGATATTTTCCTCAAGAATTCATTTCAAGTGTTTTCTCAAAACTATTTTCCATCTAAGATGAAATTATTTAATATGATTATTTTTCAAGTATAATGTATCTATTTTTTAAATGGTTGTATTCGTTTTATGATGAAATTATATCCATTTGTTTTATATGGATTACGTTATGATGGGATGATGTTTATGAAACCCATTTTATTCATTGGGTTATGATGAATTATTTATGTTTATTTTGTGTCACAAGTACGAATGATTTCATTATGAGATGGGTGGAACCTATATCTCCCTCCAATGCATTGGGTAAAGATTTATATCTCATGAGATAGACATGGCTGTAACAACAAGTTAATCTGGTTTAGTGATACAGGATTGGAACGATGAGTGAACTCGATTCAGTAAGGGACTTTGTCCACTAAGATGGTCTTGGAAGCAATGCCTTGGATACTATGGAAATCATATAAATTTCTTAATTGTTTTCCACAATAAAATGGTTTATTCCCATGTTATTTTATCATGATTTATGTTCCATTATTATCTATAACTCATGTGCTTCCTTGTCATTGCTCAAGATTTTGATGTTTAAAAATTATGTTCATGTTTTTAATTTCAAATTTATATGGTTTGTTTTATTTTATCCATGCTTACACTTACTGATCATTTGACCTCACCCTTTATATTTTTTTCCCCAGGATTTAAATAAGGGTTTTAGGTAAGAAAACAAAAGGGGAAGATCTTTATGGGATATATTGAAGATCTTTCACCATGATTAAAAGATTATGTTCCGAGTTTCAAAAGACACTAAACTATTATGGTCCTTGAGTGTTGGTTCTTTTTATGTATTAATTATTCCGCAAAAGTAATATAATCTCCATGTATTTCAAGCTTGAGTCTCTATAGTTGGTATCATAGGAAAGGTTTAGTTAACCTTTGGAAACTAGGATGCGAAAACTTTAGTGAAATCCCTAGAGATATTTCTAAGGTATGTCTAGGGATGTCTCTAAGGTTAATTATAAGTATAGGTTATAGTTCTAGAATTACGGTAAAGATATTAGAGTTAAACCTAAGATGTTATATATTGAAGGTAATCCCCCTTTATTATGTTGTTTTCCTAGTATGATTTTTTCCTCTCACACTATTCTTTTTGGGTTTTAGAAAATGGCTGGAAATAGGAAGATTCACGATAATGAAGGATATTATGGAAAATGGAATGATATTCTTCATTAGAAATCAAATGAAATGGGATTTGGATGTCCCAACTTCGTTATTATGCCTAATCAGCAATCTCATAATATGATCAATAATATCAACTTTGGTAAGTTTCCTGACTCAGCTAATAAGAGAAAGATGGAGTTTCATGATGATCATAGAGGAAAGAAAGTTCAATTTCCTCCATGAAAATCATGTGGGAAGAGGCATCAAGGAGAATGTTTCAAAGGAACTGGAAGATGCTTTGGGTGTGGAAAAGAATAACACAAAGCCAGTAATTGCAAAAGAAAAGGTTCAGTTAACACCATCGACAAGGATAATGGTATTACTAAGACATCAACAATGGTTAAATGTTTTAAATGTGGAATGTATGGGAATTATGCAAACCAATGACCTAAGGGAAAGTATCATGAAGAGAATCATCATGGTCGTATGGGTAGTATTTATGTTGTTGATGATGAAGAGACTACAAATGATATATGAGATGAAATAATTGTTGAAGATTGGTCAATGGTTTAAGAAGGTAGTGGAATGATTGTATGTTTATCAAGAGTTATGTTGTCTCGGTAATTTAATGGTACTATGGAATAAAGAAAAATCTATGGATTGTTACACTTTTTTTTCTAAAGTATTTGAAAATATATGGTGAATGGTACTGGTAACCATGAAAGGTTATTCATATATTTTTGGAAAGAAGATGATATGTGCATAATGAAGGGATACAGAGAAAATTATAGTATTAACAAGATCATGGATGATATAAGGACAAAGTGATGTCATGGTTTGAGTATATAGAAATTTTTGGATTTTGGTATGTTGAAAGTGTTAACTTTTGATAGCATTCATGTTTTCACAAAAATTATTTGGTAAATCATGTTTCAAGAGAATACATGATTAAGGTATTCACATGTTTGGAATGTGACCAACAACAAGATATATCTTATCATATATGGGGGATAAATGATGGTATTTACATGCTTGGTAGATGACCTCTCTAGTAATATTTTTCTTTATACTATGAGATTGGACAGAAGTATTTTGGACAAGCCTAAATATTGGAATGGATTAAGTTAGACATCAAATAGTATTGTTTAAGTCTAGAAATTTTTGATATTATTTCTGGAATGTTATAATAGTATAGTTTTAGAAAAAGGAAAACTCGTAGGATGGGCGACAACCCATCGCATCGGACAAGGTTGCGGGAATTGAACCCACAACCAAAGTACGATAGGCCTTTATCACCTACCACTGTCATACAGGAAGTACCTGGTTTGTAGAAATTAGTTTTATTTTATTAAGCGATATGTTATATGAAGTATAAGTCCATTTTAGGAACCATATACGATTAATCTCAGAATAGATGGACTTATGTATATTTAATAACTTTTGTTAACCTTTTGTTTGAGATAGATGGAATGACCTATCATTCTATCACATGATCTCATAACACTTCACGAATGAAAAATTCAACATCATTTCTTTAATATATGAAGTTGAAATTGTTCAAGGAACGACCAATGGTGAGATTGTACCAAAATCGAGTAAGTATTTCTTCTAATTCAATTTTTTTCAACTTTAGGGAAATGATCTTGAAAACCAAAAATGTTTTCCTATTTTCCTCATATCTGATGAATCAAATGGTACCTTAGATCGTCACAAATTTATGTCTTTGTGATATTTGTATTTTTCATAGTCATGTTATCTACCACTCTCCATCAAAACTTGATGGATAGATTTCTCTTCCATATCCGTATTTTCACCTATGTTCTCCTATGTGGAAACCCTGTGATTAGTTAATTTGGGTAACCATTACGTTTCATAATTTAGTTTTTAAAATTAAGTTTTGGTATTCCTTTTTATGATGTGGGTTTCTATTAAAAAAACTTTCAAGTAGTTAACCATTTATAACCCCGATGAATTTCGAGGTCGAAATTCATTTTAAGGGGGGTAGAATGTAACACCCCGAGATTTTATGAAAAATATTCTTTTAATTTCATTGATGTCTTGTGTTGTACGGTACACCAAAATTAGCTTGTGCTATACACAACACCGTATTAGCTTATATTATATGCAAACACAATTCTTGGATTGTGTTTCACGCAAGAGAAAACCTTCCTCAATGGCTTGTGTTGTACGCAATACTGAGTTTCACTAAAAAAAATATATTGTTATAATATTATTATGAACTAGTCATTATGAGTTTTAGTAACTACATTTTTAATTTTATTACATTATAATTTATCTAACACATTTTATAGAACATGGTATGAGAACAAAATAAATATTTCGAGTAAAATAAGTATTTAAAAAAAAATGCAGTTTTGCCGCCTTTTGATGGCGCACCCACATTAAATTTAGTTTTTGACATGTTTATAAGTTAAATTTGGAAAAATAAAACTCTTCTTTTGAATCAAGATATAAAAATTTACTTTGGATAAATTATTGATATTTTTCTGATAAGTTTCTTATTTTGATGAATAGTAAAAATACGCTAAATTTTAATTAAAAAACAACTTTTTTCATTGAGATAATTTATGTGGTTAAATTATAATATTGAATGGTTTTAAATTATAAATATAATATATTTTTACCATTAAATATAATGTAATTCATTAGCATTAATTTTACACTGAATTCATAAGTAAAACATTTCAATCTTTTGCAACGTTTTAACTTTTAAAACCTGTTTTCTCAATAGCGGGATTAATTTTAAATTAAATACTGAAACTTTTGTGTTTTTAATTTGTAAAAATAAATTCCCTATTTGGAATCATTAGGTCCAAATTATTTTAATAAGATACTTTCTATTTTTAGGCATTATGAATAGTAACTACGGTAAATTTTATTTACCATAGTTAAAGGTAAATCGGGTAATTAAGGGTAAATATAATATTATAAAATTACCCTAACACTTTTCTTAATTTAATTGGATGATTATATTTTTCCCTAAGGCATATTTGGGTGGAAATAGAATCTATTGGAACCCACTTGGATGTGATTAAGACCTTTAATTTATTTTATAGAAATATGTCTCACTCAAACATTAATAATTAGATTATTTTTAATATAAGGTTATATAGAATATAATTTTGATTATAAATAATCATTTGAAATCTAAAACGTTTTTATTTATCATGGTAATTTATTTTTAATTTTTAAGAAATATTTAATTACCTTAATAGCTTATACATTAATGATGTAGAAATTATTTATTTAGTGAAAAATCAATAATATAGTTTTTATTAAAATAATAATACCTATCCAAAGGACCAGAAACATGACCAAACCTTATTGGTCGAGTATATATATACCATAAACATCCAAGTGTCGAATTGTGGACTATTTTGATCCTTATAAAACAGATTAGGACATTTATATTATTTTATTTTAAATGATGTCAAAGATGTCACCTTCATAATTTAACAAATATTACAATTTAAATGTTGTGATTTTAAGATGATAAATTTGAGTAAAAATATTATTATTAAATGTATTATATTTATATTCATAATAGTATTTCATTTTTAATTTTATGAAAATAATAAGTATATTAAATGATTATACAAAAATGATGTAGTAATTGTTTTATTAAGAGATATACCAAATAAATGGTTTGAAAAATATTAAAATAAATAATATATGAACAGATTAATGTGCCCCATGATTTTTTTGATGAATATGACATGTTAGGAATCTATTATATATTTTTTTCGAACATATATTTTGTGCGGTTTTTATTTAAATTCAAATAAATGAATAGTGTCAAAATTAACACTATTATTATTTTATAAAAATAACATATTATTAAATTGTTTAAAAATAACAAAAAAAATTTAAAACTACAAATTGGAACTTATATGGTCGATTTTTTTTAAATTATCCAATTATTAAAAATTGACAGCATTTAAGTATGTATTTATAACAATTTAAAATTTAGAATTTTATTACCACAAATAAAATTAAATAGATTAAATAATGTTAAATCAAGTTGATAAGGTTTAAAATAAACATAAAACATGTCTAAATTTTATTGGGTGATGATATTACAAACTTGTCTCATCTCATCTTCTAATTGAGTCATTTTTGGACGTTTTTAAGTGGGTTATGAATTTATTATAAATTAATATTTCTTATGTCTCCAAAGGTGCCCCTCTCCTCCCTTATAAAAGGGCACCTCCTCCCTCTCCTCTTGACAATACTGTGAGCCTTCAAGCTCAGACAACCCCTTCCCATTTCTCTTATCCACTTCTTAAGAGACATTCCAGAGGTTCTGGTCTTCTCAATATACCAACACTAGTCCCTTAAGAGGAGGCTTAAAAGAGGTACGTTGAAGAAGAGGTAATCTCTTCTACCGATTCTTTCAGGTTTCTTTCTTCTTCATCCTCTTTTCTTTAGTTGTTTCACTGTATAAGTAATAACATCAGTATCACTAATATACTGATATGTTATTATAAATATGAAACAACCCCATTTCACCTTCTATCCATCCTATGGAAAACAAAATCACTGCGTGTGCGTACGTACGGAATACCGTCTCCACGTCGTGGTGTAATCTATTTTTCCACCACCACCTTACTTGGATGGGTATAATGGTGTGACGAATAACTATATATGGTTATTATAACATCATACTGATTATGAGATATTATATCATTGATAAAACACTATTTTATTGAATATGTTATTGATAATAAATGATATATTTTCCTCACATTGTGTTAAATATGTTCAATTAAAAAGTATTTGGGATTAGATCATTCATTTGAGTATTTGATGAAAATTCCAGTTTTACCCTTTCAAAATCATTGTAGTATTTCAATAATAAATTTTTTTATTTTAATTATTTGAACTTAATAATTTGTAATTGTGTTCCTTACTTCAATGGCGACAACTTTTATTACGGACACTTGATAAAAAATGCATCTGTATGGAGTAATTGGGCCATAAATTCAAAGGTGGGCTGGACACGCTAGAATGAAGAATCTTCCGTATTTCGGCCATAACCCCTTCATATAAGATTGGGTTGAGCCCAACTTTTTAGAGAAGATATAGGACCCATATCCTCACATATGATACTTCTGGAAGGCTGGCAAATTCATGCGTTTCGGTGGTCAAATGGGTGGTGCAAGTTGGCCAAAAATATTTGGCCGATATTCTACATTCACACTTGAAATCACTTTGAACCTAGCCTCCCCACCACTCTATAAATTTGTTTTTTTCTTATTTTGTGGGGTTGGGATGTGCATTAGGATATTATAGGCAGAGGATAATTTGTTTCACCCAAATTATCCAACCATTGTAAGAGGGGTAGCTCTTGAAGCAAGGATCCCCTCATCGAAGCCACATTCTCTTCATCATGTTGTAATATTTCATTTATCTTTTAAACTTCTTTGTTCTTCTTTTATTTCTTCTATTTTCTTCTGTTTTGTTTAAATTTCTTCTTATCTTAATCTTCCTCTTTTGTTTTGAATTCTTGAGTAGAATTGTTATTGGGTTATACCCATTATAAACCTTTGCAAATGCAATTCACTTCTATGATGATTACGCCACCCATGGAAGAGTAGTTCTTTTTAGTAATCGGTCGACCTGTATCCTTCTTCATTCATTTATTTTGAATCAATGATCTACTGTAATTCACATATTATGATCTATTAATTTAGTTTTTAATTTAAATGAAACTAGGCAAGAAATTGAATAGTTAACACAAAACACGTGAGGTCGGGAATTGTGTGAACTGTGAGAGCACAACCTTAATCGGTAATTCAAAACCACATTGGATTAATTTGTAGAGTTAAAACATAATCCCTAAACTCAATTTGTCCTCATTTCCATAATGGATATGTGTCTGAATTTACCACTTACCATAATCTAATCTTATAACATCAATCAAAGCAGGGTGTTGCGATTGCATGTTCGGAAGTTAGCCTAGTGTTAAATTCACATCATCTTCGCGGTAAAGTTAATTCTCGTATGATTCGAGATTTAAAAAATTAAGGTATTATAATTAAGTGAATTTTTATTTAAATGATAATTATTAATAATAGAGTTAATAGGTAGAGTTACATCGATTATTCCTTTTAAAATATTTTCAGAAAAACATCTTCTTGTTGTGTCTTTTTAATCAAACTTCATTTCAAAATTAAAAACAAAAAAATGCAATCTTCTTCCAGAAAACTTCTTCAAAATTTATAAACTATAAACAAACACCCCCATAATTTCATGTAGTTTTTTTATTCTCTTTTATTTTATTTCTATAATACCTCTAAAAAGTTGTTTTAATTCACTTCCTCCTTTGAGATACGACCTTGGTCAGCCACTCTACTGCACTTAATTATCCCAAAATCACACTAATCATTTGAGGGCGCCCACGACAGCGCTATTTAAAATTGGAGCCTTTGCCGGGGAGGCAAGTAATTATTTCAACCAATTAGAGGTATTTATTTTATTTTACATTTTATTCTATTCCTCTCTTCTTTCTTCCTTCTTTACACAATCTGTTTTTTTCTTCTTCTTTTATTTTCTTCTACTTCTTTTTGGACCATCAACTCAAACTTATTATTTTTATTTTACTATAGTCCAATTTCTTTCTTTTAATTTTTATCTTATTTATGACACTAACTAATCTCGAAGATCTCTTAGATCTTGACCCTGAGATTGAACGCAACCTTAGGGCACGAATCAGACATTCTCAGTCTACGGTAAGTTTCAATATTCAATTAGTTGGTGAATTCCTGTCTTCTGGAAACATTGAAATTATATGAAATTCAAATTCAAACATAAAAACAGAACCAATGGCTGGAAATAATAACAATTATCTAAATATAACCATTCAAGAATTGGTTTCACCTGATATTAACTATCAACCAAATTGTATTGCATACCCAAATCTCGAATATGACTTTGAACTAAAGTCTTGGTTAATTCACTTACTTCCAATGTTTGATGGCCTCTATGGTGAGGATACAAATAAACATTTGAAAGATTTTAATGTGTTTTTCTCAACCCTAGAACCTAGAAATGTCGTTGAAGATCAAATCAAACTAAGAGCATTCCCATTCTCACTTGATGGAGCTGCGAAAGACTGGATGTATTATTTACAACCCAAAGATGTAACTTGATGGAATGATTTGAAACATCTTTTCTTGCAAAGAATTTTTCCAGCATCAAGAACCACTTCTATTAGTAAAGAGATCTCTGGGATCAAGAAAGCATAATGGGAGTCAATGTATGAGTATTCGAAGAGATTCAAGAAGTTGTGTGCAAGCTGACCACATCACCAAATCAGTGATCAACTCCCCATCCAATACTTTTATGAAGGACTCACACCTATAGAGAGAATAATGGTGGATACTGCAGCTAGAGGATCATTGGGGGACAAGTCACCAGTAGCTGCACGTGCATTGATCAACAAGATGGACCAAAACTCCCAACAATTTGGCGATAGAGGTACACCAAATGTCAGGGGAGTACATTAGGTAAGTCCTTCTTCTCTTGAAAGTCATTTGATTGATACCAAGTTGGAAGAATTGACCACTATGGTGAGGCAAATTTCTTTGGGTCAAAAGACATCCCAACCCCCTCCTTCAAGGCCTTGTGGTATTTTCACTAAGACAAGCCACACAACTGACTGTTTCCCACAACTCCAAGAAACAGAAGATTGTGCAGCCGTGTTCCCTGGGAGACCATATCAGCAACAACAACAACAACCATATCCCCAAAAGAAGTTTGATTCAACATTAAATCAAGGGTGGAAGGATCAATCAGACATGAGGTATGGCTCTGGGCAACAACAAAGGCCCCCTTTTCAACCAAACTTCCAACAACCTCCACCTTACCAACAGGGTTTCCAACAACCCCAAAGGAGATTCGAATCTCAAACATAAACAAGTTAGCAACAATGGAATCTCCAACACAAGGTAGACTATAACACTAATGATCTTTTGAAAAAAAATTGTTCTTAATCAACATAATGAGATGAAGAGTCAAGGTTCGGAGTTGAGGGAGTTGAAGACTCAAATGAGCCAGATTGCCACCGCCCTCCATGAACTTGTGAGTAAGAATTCTGGAAATATACCTTCCCAACCCACTCCAAATTAAAAGGGGAATGTCAATGCCATCACATTGAGAAGCGGGAAGCAAACAACTGATGCTTCTCCACCTACAATTCCACCTGGATTCACCTCAACTTCAAAAAATCCCAATTCCACAACAACTGACGAGAAACCCATGGATAAATATAAAGGTAAGAAAAATATTGATGATGTTCCTCCTAAACCCCTTCCTTTTCCAAACAGGGTTGTTCAAACCAAGAAGATGGCTGAAGAAGTAATGCAAAAGGAGTTTTTGGACACATTCAAGCGTGTGGAGATCAACATTACTCTACTTGAAGCCATTAAACAAATTCCAAGTTATGCTAAATTCTTAAAAGAACTTTGTACCAATCTAAGAGGGATTAAGGGAAATGAGAGGATCAACCTTGGAAGGAATGTCTCAACACTCATTACACCAACTATAGCAATGCCGACAAAGTTCAAGGATCCAGGTACATTCACCATCCCATGCACCATAGGGGAGTTTCACTTTTCTGATGAACTTTGTGATTTGGTAGCTTCCATAAATGTGATGCCTCACTCTGTATTCTCTTCATTACAGTTTGGTGAGTGGAAGATGACGAGAGTAGTCGTGCAATTGGCGAATAGAGCTACAACATATCCAGCAGGAGTCCTTGAGGATGTACTTGTCTAGGTAAGAGACATGATCTTTCCAGTAGACTTCTATGTGCTCAAAATGGAGGATGATCAGGTAAGTTATCATGCCCCCATTATCTTAGGTAGTCCCTTCCTCAAAACTTTAAAAACTATCATAAATGTCAATGAGGGTACACTTTCCATGGAATTTGGTGATGAAGTTGTGATATTTAATGTTATGGATTCTATGAAGTACCCCTCAGAGGATCATTAGCATTTGTTATCTCCCATTTTGAACCAATAAGTAAAAACACCATGGAATTGGATTGTCTTATGCTTAGAGAGATTATGATTATTGGTTCTATATTGATGTCTAAGAGTACTTACACACCCGTTTCTAAGGAAAAATACTCTCTAAGATTTGATTTTGAAATGGAATCATATTCTGGTTTTGATCATGAGAACTCTAATTATGACATGGCTGTTGAGTATGCTGGTGGATTTGATGATTTATTCTCTGATTTTGATGATGTATATTCTGATACTGATGCTCTTTGTTCACCTACTTCAGTTCCTTCTATGACTTCATCCATACACCACCCCCCTACACTAGAACTCAAGCCATTTCCACCAAATCTCAAATACTCATACTTGTTAAGTGGTGAGAAATTACCTGTTATCATTTCTAACAATCTCCCTTTTGAACATGAAGAAAAACTTTTGAATATTTTGAGGGATAACATCAGGGCAATCGGGTGGACCTTGGCTGACATATCAGGTATTATCCTATCCATTTGCATGCATAGGATTCTTTTGGAGGATGATGCTAAACCAGTGAGGAAACCACAAAGGAGACTCCATCTAACCCTTCTATAGGTTGTTAAAAAAGAGGTTGAAAAATTGCTCGAGGTATGTATAATATATCTCTTTTCAGATTCTCAGTGTGTAAGTCCTATTCAGGTTGTGCCTAAGAAAAGTGGTGTTACTATTGTTAAAAATGAGAAAGATGAGTTAGTTCTAATGAGGGTACAAAACAGTTGGTGTGTGTGTATTGATTATAGGAAACTAAATCATTCCACTCGCAAAGACCATTTCCCCCTCCCATTTATTGATTAGATGCTTGAGAGACTAGCGGGGAAGACACACTATGGTTTCTTGGATGGATTTTCTGGCTATTTTCAGGTTCCCATTGTAGCAGAGGACCTGGAGAATATGACATTCACCTGCCCATTCGGTACCTTTGATTATCGAAGGATGCCATTTTGACATTTCAATGCCCCAGGTACCTTCCAGGGATGCATGGTGAGTATTTTCTGAGAGTTCATTGAGACCTTGATGGAGGTATTTATGGATGATTTTACAGTTTATGGATCCTCATTTGATAAATGTCTCTCTAGTTTGGGTGATGTGTTTCATCGTTGTATTGAGAAGAATCTGGTCTTAAATTTTGAAAAATGCCATTTCATGGTCGAAAAGCGAATTATCTTAGGTCAAATAGTCTCACAAGATGGCATTGAAGTTGATAAATATAAGGTAGACATTATTTCATCCCTTCCATATCCTACATGTGTGTGTGATGTTCGATCATTCCTTGGACATGCTGGATTTTATCGACGCTTCATCAGAGATTTTAGTAAGATCGCTCTACCCTTATCTCAATTGCTTCAAAAAGATATTGACTTTAATTTTGATGATTCATGTAGGGTATCATTTGATGAGCGAAATAAGTGTCTGACCACTCCATCGATCATACATCCCCCACGGTGGGACCTTCCACTTGAGATTATGAGTGATGTGTCCAACTTCGCGGTTGGAGTTTTCTTATCTCAGAGGGTGGAGGGACGTTCACATGTGATTTCGTATGCATCGAGGACGTTGGATTCTGCCCAATCAAACTACACCACAACAGAAAATGAGTTTCTTGCAGTTATATTTTCTTTAGATAAATTTCATTCATATTTATTGGGATCTGAAGTAGTTGTTTTTTCTGACCATGCAGCTTTGAGGTACCTCTTAAACAAGGCAGATGCAAAGCCATGACTTATCTGTTGGATGCTCCTTCTTCAAGAGTTTGACATCGAGATAAAGGACATGAAGGGGTCAGAGAATTTGGTGGTAGACCACATGAGTAGGCTTACTCACACACCAAAGGGTGACACCTTGGACCAGGTACCACTTCAGGACACTTTCCCCAATGAGAATCTCTATACCATCTCTGGTATGCATCCTTGGTGTGCTGATTTAGTTAATTACATTGTTTCCTCAGAAATCCCATCAAATTTGAAGAAGAATCAAGTCCAAAAATTAAAAACTGAGTCTAGGTTTTTTGTGTGGGATGATCCTTACCTCTGGCGCATGTGTAGTGACCAAGTCATTAGGAGGTGTGTTCTTGATCATGAGATTGAGTCTGTTTTCCATTTCGGTCATACACTTGCTTGTGGTGGACACTTTGGACCCCAACGGACAGCTAGGAAGGTTTTGGAATCTGGATTATATTGGCCTAGCTTATTCCATGATGCCCATGTGTTTTGTAAGTCATTCTCTCATTGCCAACACAATGGGAACATTTTTAGGAGACATGAGATGCCCCAAAAACCCATACTATTCTGTGAGATTTTTGATGTATGGGGCATTGATTTTATGGTCCTTTTCCTAGTTCATTTGGTTTTTTGTATATTTTGGTTGTTGTTGATTATGTGAGTAAATGGGTGGAGGCCAAGGCCACCAGGACTGGCGATTCTCATGTTGTAGTGGATTTTGTCAAGGCTCAAATTTTCTGAAGGTTTGTAGTACCAAAGGCCATCATCAGTGACCAAGGGACACTCTTTTGCAAAATAAATTTTTCTTCCCTCCTTCGAAAGTATGGGGTGACACACAAAACATCAACACCATACCACCCCTAAACAAATGGCCAGGATGAGGTTTCAAATCGTGAGTTGAAACAAATATTGGAGAAAACCGTGCAGCCAAATAGGAAGGATTGGAGAAAGTTCTTGGATGATGCATTTTGGTCCTATAATACATCATACAAGACACCCATTGGCATGTCCCCATTTCGGATTGTTTTTGGGAAAGCGTGTCATCTCCCCGTGGAAGTTGAGCATCGGGATTATTGGGCTACAAAGAAATGCAACATGGATTTGGCACAAGCTGGAATCCAAAGGAAGCTACAAATTCAAGAGCTTGAGGATATTAGATTGTCTTCATATGAGAACTCAAGGCTCTATAAGGAAATATCAAAATAAATTCATGATAGAATGATCCAACAAAGGGAGTTTCATGTTGGAGAGAAAGTCCTTCTCTACAGTTCACGACTGAAGCTGATGCCTGGTAAGTTACATTCCAGATAGTTAGGTCCTTATATTGTATCAAATATTTTTCCTTATGTTGTAGTAGAGATCACACAAGAGGACACTAGAAGTAGCTTTACAGTCAATGGGAAACGTTTGAAGAGATACATTGAGGGACTTCCTACTAATGTAGTGGATTTTATCACATTGCATGACCCCATCATCACTTGAGCACATTAGGCTGTTCTTAACCCTTTCACTTTTATATTATTTGTCCTATTTAAAAATTCCTCATTTCATGTGAATATATCATCTCATGGGTTCAAATTGAGGAAAATTCAATATTTTAAGTGTGGGGGAGGGAACCTTTTAGTTTAGTAATTTCAATTGTTTTCCTGTTTAAAAAAAACCAAAAAAATTGTGTGTTTTTCAAATTTTGTGTGTTTATTTTTCAATTTTCTTTGTGTTTTTGAAATTTTTGAGCTGAAAAGATTCTCATCACAATTTTTAAATGCATATCAATGAGTGAAACAATTTATCCCTTGAAACTAAGCTTAAATGAATGTTGAAATGAATTTGTTTCAAGTTCAAATATTTAGTAATTTCATGAAAAGTACACTGAATTTTGAATCCCATGCCACATGTCACTGTCTTTATATTTTAAATCACTTTCTTGTGAGGATTCTGAACCATTATTTTCATATTATTTACATTCACCTCACTACTTGGGAGAACCAAACCATGCTTGATTTAACCATAATTTGATCTATTCCTGTCAAAACTTGAGAGTTTGAGGTACTTATGTTTAAATGATTGAGGCATTTTTTTGGTATTAAAGCCCCTATTTCAAAGAATCATTTTTTCATAATGGCCTACCATGAACATTTAATCCTTGTAGCCCTTAGAATCCATGAACATCTTATTAGGTTAGCCACATTACAAGACAATTTTCCCTATCTAACCAACTCTTGAAGTGAAATTGCATAATCTATTTGAGCTTAAGTGTGGGGGGATATCTCTTGTGTTGTGCTACCACATTCTGTGATACTTTGGGTGGAAAATTAAATTCTGAAGAGATGTTTTTTCTATTGAATAAATTCATTATATTGAAAGTTGTGCCTTTTCTGGAGCTTTCATGAAAAGTGAAGATGTCCCTTTTCTGGAACTTCTAATTGATGTGGAAAGCTGTTCCTATTTGGAGCTTTCAAGAAAATCGTGTTTGAGAAGATTGACATTTTTTATGCTGAAATGATGAATGGTGTAAACCTTTCATGACTTTTCATGATGATGGATCTGAATTGATACATTGGGGATTGAGGAGAAGACCATATTTAAGTGAAAATTAGATTAATGCAATTTTGCTTCAAAAAGAGTCAAGCCCTCCTCATTCAGCCTCAGAATTTTTTACATCTAAATCCTACCAACCGAAAGCCACAGAACAACCCTGAAAAGTCCTCATGAAAAAATACGTCCTTGACTCACATTGGGTGGAGATACAGAAATTTATCAATCCTATGGTGGCCCTTGTATGAGTTTGGATGAGAAAGACATTGCAAAAAAAATGACATTTGTGTGATAAGAGAAAATTCAAGTGAGGTAAGTGTTTTGTGCATGGGAGGATAAAAAAGTGGAAATATATTGAATGATATAATTGAAGAACTTTAAATAATGGTTTTTTATGAGTCATTATATCTTTTGTTTCTTGGTTTGTAATTGTTTGATCTCAAGGATATGTGTTTTAAAATTGGTATTGATTTGATATTGATGTTTACTTGATATGAGATTTTGCTCAGGGGTGAAAAAGGGTAAGTGTGAGGTAGTTGATAAAAAACTATTTCATTGAATATTTTATTTATAATAAATGATATAATCTCCTCACATTGTGTTAAATATGTTCAATTAGAATGTATTTGGGATTAGATCATTCATTTGAATATTTGATGAAAATTCCAGTTTTACACTTTCAAAATCACTACAGTATTTCAATCATAAATATTTTTATTGGAATTATTGGAAATTAATATTTTGTAACTATGTTCATTACTTCATTGGATACAACTTTTATTCAGGACACTTGATTAAAAGAATGCATCTGTATGGATTAATTGGGACATAAAGTCAAAGGTGGGCTGAATACGCCAGAATGGAGAAGCTTCTATATTTCAGTGATAACGCTTACATCTGGGCTTGGATTGAGCCCAAATATTTAGAAGAGATAGATGGACCATATACGCACATATGATCCTTATGTAAGGACGGCCAATTCACACGTTTTGGTGGTCAAATGGGTGGTGAAAGTTGGCATAAAATATTTGGCCGAGATTCCCCATTCACACATGAAAAAACATTGAACCTTGCCTCCCCACCACTCTATAAATTGGTTTTTTTCTAATTTTGTGGGGTTGGGACGTGAATTAGGAGATTATAGGTAGAGGATAATTGGTTTCACCCAAATTCTCCAACCATTTTAATAGGGGTAGCTCTTGAAGCAAGGATCCCCTCATCGAAGCCTCCTTCTCTTCTTCATGTTGTAATATTTTCATTTGTGTTTTAAACTTCTTTGTTCTTATTTTATTTCGTCTCTTTTCTTATGTTTTGTTTAAATTTATTATTCTCTTAATCTTTCTCTTTGGACTTAAATTCTTGAGTAGAAGCGTTATTGGGTTATACCCATTATAAACCTTTGCAAATACAATTCGCTTCTACGATGATTACGCCACCCATGGAAGAGTAGTTCTTTTTAGTAATCGATCAAACTCTATCCTTCTTCATTAATTTATTTTGAATCAATGAGATACTATAATTAACATGTTATGATATATTAATTTAGTTTTTAATTTAAATGAAACTAAGCAATCAATTGAATAGTTAACACAAAACACGCAAGGTCGGGAATTGTGTGAACTGTGAGAGCGCAACCTTAACCGGTAATTCAAAACCACATGGGATTAATTTGTAGAGTTCAGATATAATATCTAAACTCAATTGGTACTCATTTCTAGAATGGATATGTGCCTTAATTTACTACTGATGATAAGATAATATTAGAACATCAATCAAAGCAGGGTGTTGCGATTGCATGTTTTGAAGTTAGCCTAGGGTTAAATTCATTTCATCTTCGTGGTAAAGTTATATCTCGTAGGGTTAGGGATTTAATAAATTAAGGGATCATAATTAAGTGAATGTTAATTTAAATGATAATTATTAAAAATATTGTGAATAGGTAGAGTTATATCGATTACTCCTTTTAAAATATTTTCAAAAAAAAAACATCCTCTTGTTGTGTCTTTTTAATCAAACTTCATTTCAAAATTAAAAACAAAAAAATGAAATCTTCTTCTAGAAAACTTCTTGAAGTTTAATAAACTATAAAAAACCACCCTCATCCTATCAAGTAGTGTTTTTATTCTCTTTTATTTTATTTCTAAAATACCTCTAAAAAGTTGTTTTAATTCACTTCCTCCATTGAGAGACAACCTTGGTCAGCCACTTTGCTGCACCTAAGTACCCCAAAATCACACTAATCATTTGATATCACCCACGATATCACTCTTTAAATCATCCACTCCAATTCCATTCAATAATCATGGGAACTATATCATCACTCGTGCGTACGTATGGATTACCGTCTCCACGACGTGATGAGATTTATTCTCCATGTTAACCATTTAAGAGTGATTATAAAGTATATATAATTAATAATAATGGTATATATAACATAATAATTCAACTTTATTTATGTATATATATATATATGTCATCTACTTACTTCTATTCAAGTCAATAAGGAAAGTAAAACAGTGTTCATGTGTACGTACGACCTACCGTCTCCATGAATGGTGTGTTTCATTTCATTTATATATCTATTATATATATATATATACTTAATATATATGATATATAAATCATGTTTTACATTCTAGAAGTAAGTAAATCTTGATATAAGTAATAATAATATCAAGAACAACAATTCCAAACACGTACGATAAATGAAATGATTTTACTGAAAACGCTGCTTTAACATGGAATTGACAAAATAACGGGTAATATAAAGTCATAATTGAATCATATATGATATCATAAATATTATTATGGTTCTTTTACAAGTTAATAATATGTTTAAACCCACTATACAGGATTTTCGGACACGTACGGAAGAAATTTGACCTAAGGTAAGGGATAATTTTGCAAATCTCATTTTTATCAGAGATTGCTTATACATAAGTATTTACTAGGGTTATATTTTTTTCATCCATGTCCATAAAAATGTTTTTCATAAAGTGTTTAATATTATTCCATGTATTTTTAAAGTCATGTTTACCCCTTTTTTACTTTTACTTTGTGTAATGGGAGGAATCCTTCTTTTGTTTATCATACATGGTACTTTTTCACTTTTCCATTAAAAGTATGAGGAGAATGTTTTTTTAACTTATACGGCGTGAATGGATTTTTACGGTTTCATAACACCTAATTTTCATGAAGCTTCCTCTACAATATTTCATGATTTTTTTCAAAAAAATCCTTTTCTTTTAAAATTGAATGGTATTTTGTGATAATAAAATTATTTTAAAGAAGAAGGGATATTTTCCTCAAGAATTCATTTCAAGTGTTTTGTCAAAAGTAATTTCCATCTAAGATGAAATTATTTAGTATGATTATGTTTCAAGTATAATGTATCTATTATTTACATGGTTTGATTATTTTTATAATGAAATGATATCCATTTGTTTTATATGGATTACGTTATGATGGGATGATGTTTATGAAACCCATTTTATTCATTGGGTTATGATGAATGATTTATGTTTTTTTGTGGAACAAGTAAGAATGATTTCATTATGAGATGGGTGGGACCTATATCTCCCTCCTATTCATTGGGTAAATATTTATATCTCATGAGATAGACATGGATGGAACGGCTAGTTAATCTGATTCAGTGCTACAGGACTGGAAAGAGGAGTGAACTTGATTCCGTAAGGGACTTTGTCCACTAAGATGGTCTTGGAAGCAATGCCTTGGCTACTATGGAAATAATATCAAGTGATTAATGGTTTTCCACAATTACATGTTTTATTCCCTTGCTATTTTATCATGATTGATGTTCCATTATGATCTATGCCTTATGTGCTGCCATGTCATTGCTCAAAATTTTGATGTTTAAACATTATGTTCATGTTTTTATGTTCAAATTTATATGGTTTGTTTTATTTTATCCAAGCTTACCCTTACTGAGCATTTGTGCTCACCCTTTATAATTTTTTCCCTAGTATTTAAAGAAAGTTTTTAGGTAATAAAACAAAATGGGGAGATCTTTATGGGAGATGTTGAAGATCTTTCACCATGATTAAAAGATTATGTTCTGAGTTTCCAAAGACACTAAACTATTACAGTCCTTGAGTGTTGGTTCTTTTTATGTATTAATTATTCCGTAAAAGTAATGTAATATCCATGTACGTCAAGCTTGGGTCTCTACACCTAATATTCTTGAAACATGATATTCCCTCCAAATACAAATACTTTATAGGCACCTAATCTACCCAAATTCCAAACATTCCCAATGTTCCAAATTTTACTAGCTCCCCTAACTAAAGGTTTAATCCGTTTTGGGAAAAAATAATCATCATGAACTGGTGTCCACCTCAATATGGAACATGGAATGAGTTTCAAGAACATGACATAATCTACGAGAGAGACTTGGACTAGGATAAGAGAACCATGAATGAATTAATGGAAGGAGGAAATGACATACAATAATCTCATTTTGATCATGGAGTATAAATCATATATGAAAGTGGTAGATGTCACCCACCATTAGAAATGGGGAATGTGTGTTATCTTAAAGCTTGTGTGATGTGTTGGGCTATAACAAATGCATAAGAAATAGAAATGGTAAACCTTAAGTGAGAATCTTCACCTTAACCATAGAGAGTAGTAGTGTTTGGGGCACCGATATATTTTTATATCACCTGATTCAGATATTCAGGTTTAGGTCCTACCAAAACAATAGTGGTCCCAAAATGAAACTCACCTTCAAACCAGGGAATTTAACATTGGGAATCTGTGGTCTGTAAGATCATCATCATGGATCCTTCTCTACTTTATGAAGAAAGGATAGTTTTGGGGACTTGGTAATCACTTTCACTATACCTATATTAATGAATGAATGTGCATTCCATACAATACTAAAGTTGTAGCATTTGAAATAAATCTCACCAATAGAAAATAGTGAATGGGAAACATTAATGTGGTGAACCCTAAAAATTACACCCCTGCTGAGAATTCCACCATTAAATCAGGTACCAAAAACACACACCACATATCACCCTCTGATGTCATCTAGAGTAGGGTTATTGAAACCCTTATGTGACAGTATGAGAAGGAAGGGTCTATTCTTGTAGGAAAAATGGCATGTTAAGAACCTGATTAATCAGTTCGTCACTAACACTAATTCCCCATAGGGACACAGAGGTAGAAATTAGTCATTTTTTGATTAATAACTTCTTTAGGAGCCTCTCCCCATAGTGTTATGATGTATCACACCCCTACGATGAATAGGTAGGTGAAATTCGATCCATTCCTACCATGACCACCATTCATGGGCCACCTAGGTGGGATCCCAACTGACCTTGTCAGCAACTGAACCAATCGGTTCTATACGCCATTGAATGGTTTGATTTTATCCATATACTAATAACCCCAATAAATAACACATGGAGATGATGTTGGGGAAAACTCCATGATAGTACCCAATATAGGGAATCATATACAGCTCTTATTGATCCTTCAACCACTAGTGCATCCCAATAGATCCCAAAATAGGTGAAAAAATATACATTTTCCCACATGTTATTGATAAAATATCCACATCTTAGACAGATAGGGTTAACGATCTTATTCACCAACACCATTGATATCCTTTACGGTCCACCCCTTATTGAGGAATGTCAATGTGGAGGTCCTCCCTTTACTACCATAAATCAATATATACATCCTCCCTATGATACTAGTAAATGACACGGAGGTCCTCCCTATGTTCCTCTTAGTTAATGTGGACTTCCACCCTAATACAACAAAATATAGTGAAAAGGTACACCCCATTCTCCCAACAATCAATGCATAGGTCCTCCCCACAACAATTTTAACTAAAGCGGAGGTTCGCCCCGCCCCCATCAATAGTCATTACAAAGTTTCTCCTTGTGTTACCCGCACTGATCAACATATAGGTCCTTCTTGTACTACCATTATCCTAATTATAGATTCTTCATTCAATATCGAAAACCAATGTAGTGTTCCTCTGTACTCTATCTCTAACCAGTGTGGTGGTCCTTCCCATGTTGAAAACAAACCATACTATAATGAATTGTCCTGGTGTAATAGGGAGAACACCCACCATCATAGGTGGAACCCTAAAAAGTTTCATTTCATCACTGACCTCTCATTTTCCAAGATGATGGACAACTCAATTAGGGAACCTTCACCCCATTTACTACAGTTCAGTTCCAAATATAGGTAGTGTAAGCTAACAATCTTGGAATCCAAGTTCTATAGGATCCCTAAATCCCTCCATAGATACCTGGAAGTGGAGTACATTCTATCCCCATTACAGTGACTCACATTGGAACCTTCTCTATTACCACCATATTCCCACCTATCTACCTCCAAAAAAGATGTCAAAGATATTTTAGGGAATGTTTTGACATTCACGGATGATAGTGAAAACATTTCAATTCCTCAAATGGAATTTTCTGGACAATTTCATGACACAATTATGAACACAAAATCCAATATGGACATGATCTTAAAGTTGGCTCCACCTCCTAGAGACTACCTAGTGCATAATGAATATTTGACCTCTTTGGTACTCCATTTTCTAATAGAGTATCCATAAAGTAGGTATATGTTGGTGTTGCCAACCATATCTCATCTTGCACCAATTGGGGCTAGTGGAGATAAGGATTAGGACCCGTTATTTGAGAAATAGGGCCTATGAGAGGTTTTGGATACCAACTAGCTCTTATTGGTGTTACAACCACCTGAAACCCCATTGTTTCATTCCAAATTCCATTGCAGAAGACCAGATAGTGTGATTCCTCATGATCATTTGGGAAATGTTTCACCACCTCTGTGACCATAATTTGGCCTCCCTAGTGAGACACAACAATTCCATTGTCATCAATGATCGGTGAAATAAGGTTAAGATCACAAGTATCTTGATATAGTTGTTTCATGAATCATATTGGTAACACCATAATATCCAACTGACATGTGTTCAGATCCTCATTGTTTTATGTTGGGTCATGTAAAAGAAATATCCACACATACAGATCAGAGGATGGGGACTATACATTGAACTTCACTTTAACCATATCAGGTGATAGTGAAAATACTGATAGGATAGACTCTCCATTGGCAATTCATATTCCCCTATATCTACCACCATGTTAAATTTTGTCATCACTGACCCACTAGGAGATCATAAGAACATGACCACTTACATAGGTAAAGGTGTGGAATAACTTACTCAAGGGGGAAAATAGTACTAGGTAGACCCTTATTTAGGTTTCCCCATCCTTCAACAAAGGAAATAATTTTTTCCCATAGGTCCCCCCACAATGAGGTGTTTCTTCCTATACATCAGTACATCAACATGGAAAAGGGAAATGTAGAACCTTATGACCTATCTTAGGCTACACTAAAAGAATATTTGGAAGCCATTATAGTCTCCTATCTCTATTATCTCAAGGAATAGAAAAATTATTACCACTATACTCATTACTAAGAGGAATCTAGTCTCTAAAAATTATTTTAGGGATGCCTTCCCAAATATAGCGGGACACCAAATCCATCATTTTCAATTTACCCAATTTTATTATGGTGGCATCACACACCCAGTTAGTGATGAAGACATGGGATATTGCAAGTGACCAAGGTATGAGTCACCTCCACCACATGAGAAGTGTGATTATCTACATTGGAATAAATTCAATGTTTCTCTCCTATTTAATGATCCTATAAATGAACTGATGTCCATAGATCCTCATCACATAGACGTGATAGCAACTCTCACTCCCCCACCTCAAGGATCTAGAATAATGGATGGTGGTAATCCATCTTGATGGTATGTCTTACCTGACATGGTTGTATAGTGTGTGAGAAACCTCAGGGCATGGTAAACCAATATTCACCCCATTTAGAAAAATTAGTGATCCTATAGAACACTTTTCCATTTTACTATAAGGTGTGGCCTAATAATTGATACTCTTGAATATGAGGGGGCGTAAAATCTCCCATTCTTTATGCAGACATTAGATAGTCATGAATTACTCTGCTATAGAAAACTACCATATTGTCTATTTCCTTTTGGGGGTATCCTTGCTGGAAGTTCCTATACCAGTTCAACTACCCCACATGTATGAAGATAGTCGTCAACCTCATTATGTTTATATAGATTCCTGATGAGTGAGTTACAAATTTTTTCACGTAATAAAAAGTCCTCATGTACTTGTACGGAATGTCACTTTCCTAGGAATAATTTCTCATGATGTGTGTGGAGAATGTAATGAATGAATTTGTTCATACACTCATCTCTATTAACTATCCAGGTTGATTTCATGAGTTATCTAAAAAGGATAATTTTCTAGAATAAACCATGTAGCGAACTAGACAACATTCATTCCAATTGGCTCTTCTGACTCCCATGAGAATACCTCTGAATATAGATACCACCACTAATGTCATTGAAAAGGTTACCAAGTCGGTAAACCTACTAAACTCATTTTAATATGAGTCTCATCAATTGAATCCCTACGTATTTTAGAATCTCCCAACATAGATCCACCAGGCATATGCACACTAGGTGAAACAACCTCGATGAGAAATTATCGCTCTAGCACCTCGTCAAGGCCAGATTCCCAAGGAACATTTTCCATATAGAAGGAATATGACCCAAACCATCCTGGATTCAATGGTCCCATGGTATTTTATTTGTTCTTTAGAGAGGATAAATATAACACTACCAGTGTTCAAGAGACCCCAAGAGTCCATAATCACTAGTGGCCATAATCGCTACCCATATCATAGGATCCTGGAAAAACTAATTTTTTTTGAATTGGATCCAAGAATAAGTTAATCATGGATTATTAAATTTGGGAAACATTCCAAAAAGGATTAAACATGACTCTACTGACCCCAACAGTGATGGTTAATACTCTAGTGAATGTAAATAGTTTCCTAATAATGAGACATAAATGTATGTTAATTGGTTATCTCTCATGGAATTAAATCATGTTCATGGTATTATCTATTCCCATTCGGGCAAGATAAAAACTCTTATATTTGTTGTGCCACCTCTATTTGCTGCCTCCACATATACATCGCAACATTCCTATCCTTGGAAGAACATGTTCCAATGACACAAATAGAAATCTGAGTCCCCCATCATTGTTCAATCCATCTCACACTCTTGGTGATTTCATGCCTTCTGAGTTAATAAATGCACCCAAGATATATCCAACCCCAGAATACTCCATTGATGATGAGATGAAGTAAGATTCTATGGAATCTTTTGATCATAAAAAACACTTAATAGATCCTTATAGTAATTAATTCCCTAAAAACCCCTTGGTTTACTCTGATTGATGATGTGTAAAAATTGAATTAGACTTTTGATCCCTCTGAATGGAAATGATAACCTATACATTCATGCTACTAAGATTAGGAAGTAGTAATTTCATGGATTCTAGAAGGAACATCACTACTAGTCTATACCATCTGTAACTCCTCTATAACTTACTATGTTAGATGATCCTACAGCTCAGCCACGATAGCAGTGTGATCATATGCCTATAAACAGAGCCTCACCTTATCTGTTTGATAGTCTAATGTAATTTATTCATAGTGGGCAAAATATTTAGTATAAAAACATTTTCAATAATATACAATAAACAAAAGATAAGCTAAAAATATATTACACCCCTACCAATGAGAAATACACTTCAAGATAGAATATTCCCCTATAAGGTATGTATGATGTGGTAAAAACCCTCACTTGAATACCTGTGATATATTTGATCCTTGAGGATCTCCGCTTAATAAAGGAAATTACTAGGGTCCTTACTAATTATTTGAAAACCCCACTCTTATTGAAGGATGAGGTATATTTTTCGGAGGCCTACTATGAAGAAGAGGCCAACTAAGAGGAATATTTATCCATCATCTCATTTTATGTAGAAGACTAATGTGTCATCATACAGTGTCACATAAGAATTTTGAACATCCTAGGTAAAATTAATGGCATGGAGATTCCCTTATTCCTTGGGGATACTAGCTCTGAGATTAACCTCATCCTAGTCTAAACACTGCATAATTGTTTTCTAATAGAATCAAATATGACTCCCTGCATCTACAAAATTAAGGTTTATGATAAGAGTGAATGGTTTCCACATGGAAATATTGGGTTGAATAATAAATTTAGTGGTTTGATATAAAGAACTAAATTCAACGTAGTCTCATAGGATACCACCTATAATGTGCTTCATGTTAGTCTCTAGCTTCATTTACATACAGTGGTCCCCTCTTCGTACCACCAATACCTCAAATACTCCCTCAATGGTATATTAATTGTACTCTAGGGTTATGCTTCTACTTTTGATTCGTATTAGGCCTAATATTTGGATGATCTCCACTAAAAAGTAAATAGAAGAATATTCATACTAATGGGGTTGATAACATTGATTCCCCCAATGATATGATGGAAACTATAGACGATCCATTGGTGGACTTAAATGAAAGATTTGTTATCCTAATTCATCGTTTAGATCTTAAAAATATGGACCTTGTAAGCTGTTTCATTATCTCTATGAAAAACTATTCTGGTGTTACCATGAAAAGGTATCTCCAATATATTATCTCATTATCCTATACCAATCTATCCTGGATGATACTGAAATCCCAAAATCTCATGCAGTACTGAGTGGTTCACTCCCTATACCTTGATTTTTGGAATTCTTGCATGTTCCACATGGTAGGATTTGTTCTACACTTATGAAATCATCGCCATTTCTTTTATATCAAGATCGAACCATATTTCTAGAAACAAAATGAATTGTATCAAGATCTTCTGTCATCGTTGTCTCTAAAAAGAAGGAACCCATTAGTGAGTATTCCACATCATCTTGAGCTGATACCAATGGCCCCCCTAGATTTACTAGACTTCAAGAGTTGCCTCCTACCAATGATTATCCTATCTCATATGATGAAAATTATTTGTAAGATGCTTGTCCTATAGTTGAAGTGGGTGTTTCCACATCCATTGATGAGTTATCACAGGTGACCATTGGTGTAGAAGAAGATTTGAGGCCAATTCTGATCAGTGCAACCATGTCTCCAGAGGTGAAACAACAATTCATGGACTTCTTAAAATAGAACTATGACATATTCTCCTAGAACTATGATGATATTATAGGACTAGAACCTCATGTTTCTTCTCATCATCTTTGACGCCCTGTGGGTCATCATAGGTTCAAGAATCCTCCTAAAAATATACACCCCTCTCAGGTTGTTATGGTCAAGGATGAAGTTAGCAAGATCATCAATGCCAACTTCATCATGGAATTCCAGTACCCCATATGGATAGAATAAAATTTCCTAGTCAGAAAGAATAATTAGAAAATCATATTTCACATGGAAATTTGTGGCCACAACAAACATTTTTTAAAGGATGATTTTCTCCTTATAGTTATAGGTTTTTTTATTAATTTTGTACATGATAAAAAGCGCTTATGTATTGGAGAAAGTTCCAAAATGAAAAAGTGAAGTCATATTCGGACCCGGAGGCCCGATCCGGAGGGCCCGGAAGTGGTGTGTGGAAAAAGGGTTGATGTGTGTGAAAAAATTTATCTCGTGCGGAAAGTATCGGGATTTGCGAAGAGCCTCAGCGCCGGGGCGAAATAATTTCGCGCCCACGCCCTGCGCGGTTGACATTTCACACAGCTGCCTCCATCGCATAGATATTTTGTGCAACCCTGAATTCCACGCTTCCAGATGCTTATAAATAGAATGAAACTTGCTTCCTTTTCGAGTGCTGAAAATTTTGAATAGCCTCTCGTACATGTAATGGACATTCCGTGTGTGCGCAATATGGCCTTCAGGTATGGTTCTTTTTCATGCCATGTCACCTCAGGGTATGCCTTCTCGTGAGACCCCCATGGCTTAGACTAAACTCTAACCCCCTTCGGGGTACGTCCCTTGCACGCAATTCCTTTCTTTGTGCACAGCCAGACAAGTTGTGCACAATCCTTCCTTTTCACGCACACCCCTTCCCTTGTGTGCAATCCCTTCCATTGTGCACAATCCCTCCGAGTCGTGCATAAACTCTTTCCTTTACGTGTAGCCCCCCCCCCCTCTATCTCACGTGATCCCTTTGATTCGCATGAAAAACCTCATCCCCCCTCATTCCGCGCGAGTAGCGCTGATTTCACGCCAACCCGGAGTTTTTCCCACCGGGCCCCTTTATTTCACGCAAGCTTCTAGGGTGACACGAAATCCCATGGGGGCCTTCCCCGCAGTGCTCCATGTGCATCCTCTTGCACGAACACCGGATTCCCTCCTTCCGAGTTCCATTCGCAAGTGTCTTTTTCACCACAGGCATCTGCGCCATACATCGTTTTCCTGTGTGACCTTCTAGGTTCGTACGAAGTAACTTCAAAGTCCCTTGGACAATCCTTCATGTTTCATTGCATCGCTTCATGCTTATTTTCATAGGAACTCTAAAGGATATTGCTTCTTCGCATAGCCATGCTAACATAGACCCCTCGATGGTTCACTCTGCGACACGCCCTCGCTATGTCCTTGCCAATGCCTTCCCTTCCACAAGGGGCAGAGGGCACCGATCATGTAATTCCTAGGGGTGCGGAGAAAACCCAACTCGTCTGAGCTGCAGTACATTAAACTGCCCAGCACCTCGTCCTCAACACACGACATTAAACTGTGACCTGGACCTGTGCCTCACAGGTAGGGTCCCCCCCGCCTTGGACATTCTCCATGCCCACTCATCTCCACGGGGATGGGATCACCCCTTACAGGGGGTGATTTATTAGAGTGGTGTTTGTCTGCGGGGTAGGGTAGCCACCTTTGTGTAATCCCAAAGCCTTCCTTCTAGGAGGCAGCACCCATGCTCCTCCTTTCTTCAGGCCAAGGCTAGTGGAGGGCATGATAGGGAATGGGGCACCTCCTCTCTTCCTAGGTGCCAAATCACTCTCCCGCTGTGCTTTGTCACCCTCAGGCCTCTATCCTGGAGTATGTCCCGACACCATGGGCCACTCAACACGTAAGCACCTCTTCACTTCCCATGGACACACCCTTCATGACGTGATCATTGGGTCGTTGCTGCCTCTTGTTTCTCACATAGAGCATGACTCATGTGGGCTTAGAGTAAGCATCGATCACGACCACCATGGTCTGTCTCAGTGTGTAAGCCCCAAACGCCTTCATCCCGCGTGATGTTAAACTGCCCACCTAAAAAATGTGGACTTTGATCCGTGCTAAGGCATGGTACGTAGGAAGCCTCCATGAGGTTCAATCCCACCACCCAGTCATTCTGAACCCATTCATGTCGGTTCGCTTCCACCTTGGGCCTCCTGAGAGTGTAAGCCCCATACCCACATTGGTCCTCCTCAGAGTGTAAGCCCCATACCCATCATGGGCCTCCTTGGAGTGTAAGCCCCATACCCATCTTGGGCCTCTTTAGAGTTTAAGCCCCATAGACACCATCAGCCTCCTTAGAGTTTAAGCCCTATACCCACCATGGGCCTCCTAAGAGTGTAATCCACATACCCACCTTGGGCCTCCTCACAGTGTAATCCACATACCCACCATGGGCCTCCTCAGAGTGTAATCCCCATACCCACCTTCATCCTTCTTAGAGTGTAAGCCCCATACCCACCATGGGCCTCAGAGTGTAAGCCACATACCCACCATCAGCCTCCAACCTGGAGTAAGTCCCGGCACCTTGGGTCGTCTCAGTGTGTAAGCCCCAAACACCTTCATCCTGTATGATGTTAAACTGCACACCCGAACTACGTGGACTTTGATTTGTGTTAAGGAATGCTACATAGGAATCCTCCACAAGGTTCAAGCCCACCACTCGGTCGTTCTAACCCTATTCACGTCGGTTCGCTACCACCCTAGGCCTCCTCAGAGTGTAAGCCTGATACCCACCTTGGGCCTCCTCAGAGTGTAAGCCCCATACCCACCATAGGCCTCCTCAGAGTGTAAGCCTCATACCCACAATGGGCCTCCTCAAATTGTAAGCCCCATACCCACCTTGGGCCTTCTCATAGTGTAATCCCCATACCCACCTTGGGTTGTCTCAGAGCGTAAGCCCCAACCATCCTAAACTACGGGGAATTTGATCTGTGCTAGGGCATGGTATGTAGGAAGCCTCCACGAGGATCAATCCTGGCCCTGACCAACTCTGTGTCAGTGTTCCAAGCCACAATACATCTAGAAATCATGTCCCTCTTCATGTCGGTTCGCCGACCCCATATCTTTGAGATGTCACAGAGCGTAAGCCCCAAGTGCCCCCATCCCGAATGACATTAAACTGTATTCACCACCTGAACTACGCGGTCTTTGATTCCCTGCCACAGTGATACATAGGAAGCCTCCATGAGGTTCAAGCCCATCATTCATGTCTCATCCTGATCTCTCCCTTGAGCCCATGTTTCTCGTGAAGCTCCTGCCATAACCCAGAGGTTCTACTTCCTCTGGGTCCTATCCACACATCCATTCTCACGGGTCGCATCTTCAGGTGTCCCATCGATCCGTCGAACTACGCAGACTTTGATTCCCTACCATGGGAATACGTAGGAAGTCTCTTCAATGCTCAATCCCCAAACCATCATCCATCATGATTCCTACCCAGGCCGCCACATCCCGGTGGGATCATGCCACTTCATTCCACATTCCCCATCACAGCATTCGGGAAGCAACCCACGTAATGGTCCCAATATCGGTGTTCCCTCCAGGGGGTTCCTCAATTTAAAACACTTCTATCAGTGTTCCGACCAGTCTGATCTGTCTCTGCAGGACATTAAACTTGTGGCATACCCTGTGTTAAACATGAGAAGTTGAGGAAAACCTCAGATACTTGCCTATGGCATATAATTCTCTGTGTTTTATTTGGGATTCATCGGGCTTTCGTGCCCTCAAGAAGCCCTATAATAAGGGAAAGAAGATAGACATGCCATTCCCCAGCGTCAAGACACGCCAGAGATTCCCAACGCGATTGCTCTCCTAACCAAAGGTTGCTGCCCTGACCGGACCCCTTGGAAGGTTCTGACAGAAGTAGTGTAATTAACTAGTGTCCATGAAGATATGGCACCGGGAAGAGCTTCACGAACTACTTCTTAAACTATAAGGGAGACCCGGACTAGCTGACAAGTTCTGAGGAGGAATCCACAGAAGGAAGAACCAACATCCCATTATCCCATTTTGATCAAGGAGCAGACATCCCTGAATATGGAGCGGATGTCTCCCGCCTTTGGAAAGCGGGAATACGAGATAACAGCAGTGTGTCCTCTGCGTGACGGATGTGCGCGTCCCCAGCAAAAGCATCAGAAACAGAAAAATGGTGAACCCGACGTGAATTCCCTCTCTTCAGCATGGATTCTAGTAATGTTCGAGGCATCGGTGGTTTAATATTTCATCTGACCCCATCATCCCGTATCAGGTCTCACCAAGCAGGCATGACATGAAACTCTCTAGAAGATGGGATAGTCGGGACATTGAGCATTCCGTTCTGCAACATCACCCGCGTGGATCCCTCTTGCCAGCCAAAAAAGATGGAACGAAGCTGGGGTGCTGGTTGTCAATTCCTTTTATTAGCAGTCTTAATGAGTTCATCTCCCTACTTCAAGAATCAAATTGTTGCATCCGAAACTCATTCACCTGCCCACCGGTGTAGAAGCAGGGGAAATACCAATGCCGCTACCCCATGAGGTTCTACCTCTTACACGATGGCCTCGACTGCCATGACTGATGGGCGCCCATGCCCCTTTTCCCCATCAGAGATTATCCAGTGATGGGTAATCAATGAACTTATACGTAGGTACGAGGATGAAGGGGTCATCCCCACCAGGTATATGGCTCCCTTGGACCTCGAGGGAGGCACGCCTCACCTTCAACGCCACCCTAAGGGCCACGCAGGGAGCCACTACTCCCCACCCCAGCATTCAATCGCTTCAGGAGCTTGTCCTCGGAGCGCCTTGACATCACCCTCCCCTATGACGACGAAGTAGGGGATATCCGAGCTGGCCCGATCGAAGTCCCACTTCAAGGACTCTTGGTGAGGACCCCCACCAGGCCTCATTAGCGCCAACGCCTGGTTCCTTGGTCCGAGGAGCCGGTAGTCCAAGCGCCTGCGTCACCGACGCCAGTCCACCTAACCCGATGCCATTCTCGGGCACCAAGGGAAGAAGACACTCATCGTGAGGCATCAAAATCAGCGACTATTGTGGCCCAATCCACCGCTAATTCATATCCACAAACCTCTGCATACGCTGAGCAGGGGTAGCTATACGCCCGGCCTGGATCGAGGCCCCAACTGCCCCACGGGAACGTTCGATCGACTCTCCTGGTCTTTGGCACAGATGCTGGACACTGCAGACCAATCTGTTGCAGTGCCACCCAGCGCGGAGGCTCACCCCGCACCACCACTACGGAAGGCGCGGGTCCTCCCTACTCCCAACCTCGGCATGGAGGTCTGCCTCGTTCCACCTTCATCTCAGGTGAGGGTCTTCCCCGTGACTACAACACTTTGTGTGGGGGTATCTCCCGCACTCACTTCACTGCGTACAAAGTCACTCCCCCTGCCGAGGACTGCCGATACGGAGGCGTTGCATGTCCGGTCACCCGCCAGCACGGAGGTCTTCCCCATGTTCCTTTCAACATTTGTCCCGGTGCTCCTCACACCCTGGCTTCCTCGGGTAGAAACTGTCTCTGCCCCAGCACTAGGGCAGCCGGAGGACCCCAGGCATGACATCATCCCTGCCCTGAAGAACCACCTAGGGGCAGGAGAGTAGGTCACTGCCACTGCAAGAGGAATTCTAATGTAGGCCGTACATGAATCCGACCAGTCCGCTTCTCAGACTCCGAGGCGGAGTGTGATTCAGCACAGAAGCCCTCCCCTTAGTCCTCTAAGTCTAGGGCTGGGGCAGGAACAAGGCGCATCAGCCTCATGCTCCAGGAATCCAAGATCCGTAGGATCTCTATCTCCCTCTAAAGGTATATCCAGAAGGATGAGACCCTGGCATATTCCCAGCGGCCGACCATGCAGTTGCCACTAGAATCTCCAGAAGTTCCCTCTGCCTCGAAGCTGTTTTGGGCGGAAGAGCCATGGCGTAACCCACCCTCAGAAGATGCTGATGCTAAATCAAGAGCCCTGGTTTCCGGTTCATCCTATCGTGATATGGCGTCCAGGTGGCTACAACATTCAGAGGATAGCCTAGGATTCGATGGCCAATCGGCCTGCTCGCCATATTCTCCATCGGCCAGCCTGCCATCCTAGCGGTCTGCCTTAGTGTCGCCTCTAGTATCTCAACCACCCCCACTTGCCGAGTGGGGAAATCAAGGGCCAAACTCTGGATCTGAGTCGAGAAAATTCTGGACCATCCTTGTAGTAGGCCACTTCCCTGATAAGTTTTGGCCGATCGTAGGATTGGATTTTTTTACGCCAGAATCTCTCACCTTGGAGGAGTTTTAATGTTTTTGCCAAACCCTCTGGGCAACTCACTTCTGTCTTCTCCACCGGCGAGTGACTTATCCTGGGATCCAAGCGCTCCTCGAAGACATCGACGAGTAGTGTCGTCTGGTTGACCTGGCCACACTCCCTATGGTCTGGCACCCTGAGTCACCTGGCCACCACAGGGTCCTCCAACAACAGTGAATTCAGAGTTTCCAAGTACTCCGCAAAGTTATTGAGGAGGCAACCCCCCCCCCCCCACACTCAAGTTAGTGTTTGGGGAAAGTATGCTTCCCTCCTCTTCAGTACGATTCATCGGCAGCCTGACTCACTAGGTGACTATGAGGACATTCCCCCAAGAGGAGTGGTGGTCAACATGGTCTATCTTCCGGGAGAAGAGAATGAGATGGGACCTCTTGATGGGAATGTCTCCCCTAAGGAAGTGCCACCACTGGACCCATTGGGAAGGGTTACCTGTCAATAGAGGAGCCTTCTGGGTCTCCCTACACCCACCGAGGCATTGGTACTCAGTCGGAATGTTAGTAAGGTTAAAGAGCATGTTGGAGCTGCCAAGCACTCCGACCCGTCCGCCTCAGTGAAGAAGACGGAAGAGGACCCCAAGAAGGCCATGATGCGCTAACAGCATGTTGAGCAGAAGAAATTAGTTGATGAACTCCTGGATGAATGCATTGTAGAGTGATGACCCGACTACGGTGATCCTAGGTCGGGGCAGTAGGGGCCGGAACAACTACCCCTCGGCAAGATTCTCCCAGGAAACCCTGATCATGCCGTATTTGATGACAGGGCGGAAGCCAGAGATCACAGTAATAGGGCACGGTATGTCTCATTGAACCCTCCTGAATGGTGCTACCACCCAGGGAACCCCATCTGGGCCCCTCCGGCATCCCCAGGGGTCGCTCCACCAACCGCTCCATGAGCTGCTGAGCTTGCCTACCGTATTGAATAGCTTGACAATGTGCTCGTGGTTAGGGATCCCCGTCAGGACCAGGACGCCCATCCATATGATCTGATGGCAGCTCTCATCGCCCACCTGGAAGTATTAGAGATGCGATAGGTGGTCATCCCACCTGATGGTAAGCCATACCTAGCATGGGTGGATGACATGCCGGCTCCCTCGGGATTTAGAAATCCCACATTCTTCCCCTTCAATGGGACAGGCAACCCGCCGCATCACCTGGACCACTTCAACTCGAGGTTTGAGCCTATGTTAGGGACCCCAGTGTAGTAGGAGTCCTCCAAGATCCATTTCTTTGTTTAGACATCGTTGGGGTTGGCATTTGTCTAGTACAACCAACCTCCCGTGGGATCTGTGACAAGCTGGGAGGACCTTCACAGGCAGTTCCTTTGACAGTTCAGCTTTAACACCCAGAAGACAAACATCGTAGACCTCTTCAGGTGCAAGCAAAGGCCTGATGAGAGATTTTCAGACTTCATCACCCGGTGGAAGGGGCTCACATACTCTCTTGATATGCCACTGAATCATGAGAAATTACTAACGATGTGCATGGGGAATGTCAAGATAGAACTAGTTCCCTCCCTAATAACTCATAATTATCCTAGAGTGTTCTGACATTTCTCGGATAAGGCCCAGCACCTCGAAGAAGCCCTGCAACATGCCAACCGGGCATGACTGTTTCGTCCTAGAATCCCAGCATGGAGGGCTGCTAGAGTTGATCCCGCTGTTGCAGCCTAGGTAGAGGCCCCCAAGAATCTAGAGTTTCTACTAGTAGCACCAGCTCCACATCCCCGCAGAGTTACACCACCACGAGCACAGTTTTCATCCTAGCAGCGTCCTCCCTAGAATCGGCAAGCGCCCCCGTGTAATGCACCACCGCCGCCTAGGCGAGATAATCAAGATATGCCTCCTCGGCAGGCTCCTCCACCCCTTCGTCAGGGCCAGGCTCCCAGATCCCCCTTTCCAAATAGAAGGCATCAGGACTACTCATTCGACAAGGCTCAGGTACCTGGATACTTCTGCAGTGCCTTAGAGTAGATAATTGTGCAACTGCTTGAGTGTTAGAAGCCAGAAGAGGCGCACCTCACTGACCGCCCCGACTACTTCCCTTTCACCAGATCCTGGGGCACACCATCAAGAAATGCTATGTGTTCAAGGACTGGATCCAAGACCATATTGACAACAACGTATTCAGGATGGGCCTGGCCCTGGCACAAGTGGAGAGTGTCTTCATACAGTCTGATAGTGGTAGTAATGATGAGGGCGAGTGGCAGCAGGTTCCCAGCCACAGATCCCAGAAGTACGATGACTGGATGGCCCATAAGATGGTTTCCCATGCCCATGGAATTATCCGTGCACGCCTGATTCATCTGAAACCTTTAGAATCCTTTATGATGTTCTGAAGCACCTCACTAGCATCCCACTGAGGCTCTCCATATTTGAATCCCTTCTTTTATCACCAGATATGTGTGAATCCCCCACTGAAGCTTTAAGAAGCCCCCTCCAGTTTGAGATGGAGGTAGCAGCTCTAAAAGCATTCCATGATGAAGAAGTTGAGAATGTCGAATGCCAGGCCATCAATTCGTTCTCAGGAGAAGACGAAGGCTCTCCCATATAGGGGCACATCTTCCCATTTTACATCACCGACCAATTCAACAGTGTGGAGGTTCACCACTATCTCGTTGACACTGGTTCCAGGATTAACCTTATCCCAACGTGGATGCTGTGGAAGCTAGGGTTATCCAAGGATGACCTAACTCCCTCTAATTTAAGGATCCAGTGATATTACAGGATAGAGAAAACCCTGGTCGGAAAGATCCGCTTGAAGACCCAGTTCGGCGGCCTAGTCGCCAGCACTGAATTCATGGTTGTCTCTCAGGACACCACGTATGATGAATTGATGGGTAGGCCATGGCTCTATCTACATGCGGTGGTTCCATCATCATATCACCAATTCATCAAGTACTCTCCCAATGGTCAAGTAGGTGTACTCTAAGTTGATGTGTCTCCTTTTTCCTCTTGTGAAGCCCGCTACTTGGATACTGATTATTACAAGAGTAGGGATAAAGCAAGTCCAGGCAAGTGAAGTTGAGCCCATTGCTGCTATGACCGACCCTTAGACTGGCCTGAATGATGCCTACGTCTTCTAGATCCATCGGATGGAGGACAAAACCCCCGACATGGGGTAGTGTTTTGTCATTTTCGGAAAAAGAGGGAACCACACTCCCAAATCTAGGTGGCGTCAGAAGATCACTTTGTATTCTTATACGAACCAGGCTCCAGTGATCTTAGAGCCTCCCACTCCCATCAGGTATCGAAATGATAGGATCATGGCAACGACATTGCGACATACCTGTCTATTTCACCAGGATGGAATAAGTCAACTCTGGATGACACGCCACTACTTGTTCAATATTATCAAGTGTGGCCCCTTGGGAAAGAAATCGAATGGGATCAGGTCGACAGCCTTTATATCCATGGTCTCAGCGGCGCCGGAGTTCTTTGATGCAGTAACTACTGCCGCACAAGCTGGTAGCAGCCTCCCATCAGGATGTGGTAGCTCAGAATCAGATTCTCCTATGGATAATCCCTCCATAAGCAAAGAAGAGGATCTGTAGGATGCTTCCCCTGCCTTTGAAGAAGGCTTCTCAGCCATAATCGACGAATTGGTACAGGTGAACCTCAGTAGCAAGGCAGATCTGAGACCTACATTGATCAGTGTCGCTATGTACCTTGAAGAGAAGCAGTGGTACATAGTATTTCTCAAACAACACTGTTATGTATTCTCATGGAGTTATTATGAGATTCTAGGACTAGATCATCAAGTAGTCTTCCACCACCTCGGTCTCCCGAAAAATCATCCCGGGTTCAGGAAGCCTCCCAGAAAGATGCATCCGTCTCATGGTGCCATGGTCGAGGACTAAGATTACAAGCTCATCAGGGCCAACTTTGTCAAAGAGTTCAAGTACCCAAAGTTTCTATCCAATATTGTTCTAGTCAAAAAGAAGAATGGGTATATCAGAGTCTGCATTGACTTCAGGGATCTCAACTGCCATTGTCCGAAGGATGACTTTCCCATTCCAGTGACGGAATTGTTGATTGACGTGACGGCCGGATTCCAAGACCTCCCCTTCATGGATAGTTACTCTACATATAATTAGATCTGTATGGCCCCTGAGGATGAAGATTATACCACTTTCAGAGTGCCCCAAGGTACTTTCTGTTACCAGTTTATACCCTTTGCCCTGAAGAATGTAGGTTCCACCTGTCAGCGGGCCTTGCACCGCATATTCTAGCTGATCCTGATAACATTGGTGGAATTCTATGTGGAAGACCTGGTGGTCAAATCTCGGCAATTCCAGGACCATCTCAAGGACCTTGAGAAAGTGTTCATTTTCCTCTATTCCTGCCACTTGAAGATGAACCCATTGAAGTGTGCCTTCAGGGTCACCTCCGGGATGTTTCTTGGCTTCGTCGTTAGGTACCGGGTCATCGAGATTGACCTAGAAAAGATCAAGGGCATCATACAGATGTCTCCCCCAAGAAATATTCGGGAGATTTGAGGCCTCCAAGGCCACATAGCCTACATACACAAATTCATTGAGAATCTAGCCGAAAAGTGTTAGCTCTTTTCTCGGCTCATGAAGAAGGGCACCACTTATGAGTGGGACGTAGAGTGCCAGACTTCCTTTGAGGAGATCAGGAAATATTTTCTCCAGCCTCCAGTCGTGATGCCACCCATCCCCGGAAAGCCACTAATACTCTACGTGACCTCCTTGGAATGGTCCCTTGGTGCCCTTATCGCCCAGAAGAACAATGAGGGGATGGAGAACAACCTCTACTACCTCAATCATATGCTCCTAGATACGGAGACCTGATATTCCCCCATCGAGAAGAGCTACCTTGTGCTCATGTTTTCCAGGCAGAAATCGCGGCATTACCTGAAGCACCACGAGGTACAGCTGGTATCCCTAGTAGACCGTTGAAGTACATTCTGAATCGCCCCATATTGACTGGCCGACTAACACGGTGGGCGGTAATCCTCCAGCAGTTCGACATCAGGTTCAAGCCTCAAAATACTATCAAGGGGCAAGCATTGGCAAACTTCCTAGCTGTCTATCCGACCCCTGCGGACTAGTCCCTGGACTTTGATTTTCCCGATGAGGCAATCATCTCGGTCGATCACGCAGCCCCACGTTGGCAGATGCACTTCAATGGTGCCTCCCAGAGCCCCACCGATAGGAGGCTCAATGATCCTAGGCTTAACAGAGTAGGCATGGGCATCGTCTTCATCACCCCGACACAAGACATCCGGCCTTACTCATTCCTGTTATTAGAAGGTTGCACCAGCAACGAGGCAGATTTTCAGGCCCTCAATACCGGTCTCGAGATAACCCTTGAGATCGATGTGCCCCATTTTCATGTGAAAGGGGACTCTGAGCTAGTTATCAAACAGGTAAATGGAGACTATGTTGTCAGGACGCCAGAGCTCATACCATTGTTGGAACGCACTCTCCAGCTAATGGCTCAGTTCCCTTCTCGGCCAGAGGTTACCCATGTCCCTCGGTCGTAGAATGGTCGAGCAGACACTTTGGCCAGCCTGGCTGCATCACTTGGAGAGCCCGGTCAGGATGATCTAATGATACACGTGGCCCACCGGATGGTCATTTCTCTTATCACCCTAGAGGATGACGACGGGCCACATGTATTCCATCTTACTATCAGAGCTTCCATGTCAGGAACCCCATGTTTTTTGGATGTAGTGGTCGAAGAAACTCCCGACTGGAGAGCCCCTTTTGTTTATTATCTACAAAGTGGTTGCCTCCCAGCTGATCGGGCAGAGCGTGAGAGAATCTGGCATCATGCCTTGCAGTTTACTCTGCAGAGTGGTCCCAACCTTGAGCGGATACTCTATAAATGCATGTTCGATGGTGTTCTCCTCCATTGCATCCAAGGATTAGAGATTACACAAGTCATGCAAGAGGTCCACGCCGGTTCCTATGGTTCCCATCAGGCTGGGTTAAAGCTATCTCACTAGATTCAGAGACTAGTGTATTTTTGGCCCTCCATGATCCACAACTGCATCAAGTTCACCAAGAGGTTCCATGCGTTCCAAGTTCATGATAACTTTGTGCATTGGCCACCGAAGCCTCTCCATTCTACCAAGTACTCTTGGCCCTTTGAATTCTTGGGATTAGATTTTGTGGGACCACACCCACCGGAAACGGCTCACCAATGCTGATTCATTCTAACCGCTACGAATTTATTATCCAATTGGGACGAGGCGATTCTGCTCAAGGAAGTCAAGGCCCATTCTATCATTGACATCATGATTTCTAATATCATCCATAGATTTTGGGTTCCTCACGCTATCCTCACCGATAATGGCACCAACATTCGAGCAGCCAAGGTGAAAAATTGTATGCCAAGTACAACATTCACTCTAACCATACCTCATGCTCTCACGCGTAGGAAAATGGATAGATCTAGGAATTCAAAAAAACCCTCTCTAACATTCTATAGAAAATGGTTGGTCAGAACAAGAAGAGTTGGCTGGATAAGCTCTCCAACACCCTCTGTGATTATCAGATGACGACCCGTAATTCCACCCAAGTGACCCCCTATTCCCAGGTGTACGGAACGAAGGCTGTCCTGCCCATCGAGATTAAATTTCCCTCATTGAACATAGTAGTCTATGACCATAAAGCACTAGATAGGGTGGAAGAGATCCGTCTAGCTGAATTGGAAGCACTGGACGAGAATAGGCTTTGTGCCTTGCACAACCTAGAAAGGCATCAGAGCAGGATGGCTCGAGCTTTCAACAAGAAGGTTCACCTCCGCTCTTTCCTGCAAGGTGAATTGGTATTAGTGCTCAAGGTTCCAATGATCCCTAGTAGGAAACCACCAATGTTTGAGCCCAAATGGGAAGGACCTTTCATTGTTCATAAGGTTTATCACAATGGAGCACACTCCCTAGTGACCATAGATGGTGAGTGTATAACTCCTCCCACCAATGCCAAGTTTCTCAAGTAATACTTTGCCTAATGGATGGTTCATGCATGACCTTAAACTACATTAGGTCCTATATCTAGTCCCCTATGGTCCTCCATGACCTTAAACTGGATCATGGTCCTCCATGACCTTAAACTAGACTACGATCTCGCACGACCCTAAATTGCACGCTCGTCCTCACTGCAAGTCATTAAACTGCTAATTGGGCAGGCCTCCCTGACTGAGGCCCAGCCTCAGGCCCCCTGGCCTTTTCGGGCCCCCAACCCAATTCTCTCTTGTGGGATTTTATGGTGTGGTGTGGGATTATGTCCTCATTCCCATCGGGTTACTTACCGTGCTATACACATCCCCGGATGATATGCCCCTCATCGTCCTACACTACGTTAAACTGTATATTCAAGAACTATGTGTGGCTTGATTACCATCCTTATGGGATACGTAGGACTTCCTGAACATTTAGATTTCAGGCCCAGCCCCATCTTGTAGAGATCACATTATCTCCCAGTCACCTCGGCCTCTTGGCCTGTCCCTCTCCACGAAGGGGATATACAGGTGTGCTATAGGGTTTTTGGAACCATGCCCCCTCCTCCTAGGAATCCTCCATCTCTTGGACGCTCTCGAATTGAGCCCCTAGACACTTTACAGTTGTACGCCAATATGCTCAAAGTACTCTGGTTTAGGACCTGGAGTGTCAGATTCAACTTAGGCAAGTTCCTTCCACCTGTCAAGATTCGTGTTCCCCTTCGTTTGGGCCCCCATTATCTTTCACACTCGAAGGGACCCCAAAAAACGGCTTGGATGCAATTCCTAAGGGCTCTCCTATCATTAAGGTCCAACATTCCCAAGGGTTTCAAACAATAAATTGATACATATCCTATGTTTCCATGGTCTGTGATCAATGATCATTTGTTGGTCCCCATTTCAGGAAAACATGACAGGATGATGTGTTGCTACGTTCAGCAGTAATCCTTCGTCGTCATGCCATCCCCTTCAGTCCTTGAATTTTGGTTGCATGATTCACATTATGTTCCACCCCCACCATGTCCAAGTTGAATCTCGACAATCTTTGCACTAATCCTCAGTTCACCTCCACACGTCAGGCATACAAAGCTGTAATACGACGTCTCTCAGGGTTCCCTCGATCTGAGCGCTAAGACTATGGGCTGGGATATTCTATAAGAGCCATGAACAGCTTGACCCTCATCCCCATGGGATATGTGGGGTCACCTGGGCATTGCATTTTGGGTCCATCTCAGCTATAAGCTAGCGTCTCCTGCCCCTTGTCCTCTGACCCTCACTGGCCTCCTGGCCTGAGGCTCCTCTCCCGGAATCGCGAACGGTGATGATGTGGACCTTGTCCTCATTCATGTCGAGTATGCTTTATCGCATCATGCACATTCCCCTAGGTCCAAGCCATATGACCTTAAACTATGCTGGTTGGTCCTACCACATGACCCTAAACGGTGATGATATCGTCTCAGTCGCATGACGAAAAACGACACTACATTGTGACGACCTCTTCATAGACGACATCATGTTGGGTATTGGTTATTTACCGTACCATTTTTCAAAAAATGTACACGTATTTATTATTGTGGCAATGCCAGGAAGTTTTACCCTAGGCCGGTCTCTCCACAAAAGAAAAACCATTCACCTTAAAGGACAAACAAGATACATCCAATGTCGCTTCTTTTGGTGCGAGGGCTAGACCCACACGCCCCTCTCATCCTTTGCACATGTACCTTACCATGTCGTTCCACCCTTTCTAGAACTACGTATGGATTGATTCTCATCCTCATGAGATATGTAGGAGTGCCTGGGCACTTCCCCATGGGCCCAATCCAACCCTCGTGTTCGGTCCCTTGACAGGAACACTTCTCCATGGAGTACATGGTAAGTAGGACCTCGGCCACATTCCCATCGGGTTTCATAATCACCTTACCATGTGTCTCCCGCCCTCCTCACCAATCCTTGGTCTGAGTTATAAGACCTTAAACTAAGACCCTTTCTAGAACTATGTGTGTCTTGATTCCCATCCTTATGGGGTACGTAGGAACTCCCAGACATTTTGTCTTGGGTCCAGCCCTGGGGATTACCAAATCCCATCCCTCCTCACTATCGGCCCCTTCGCCTGACTTCTCGGGGTGTTGTGTAACTGCAGCATTTTTTCCTGAACCAGTTCAAGATTCCCCATGATGACATTGGGAAGTGACGGTTCCCTCACCAGAGAGGTCATGTCTAAAAGTAGGGATGATCCATGATTATATTAATGTGTCTGCCTAATGTGCCTCCACCACGGTGGAGTAATTTTGAGAGTGTTGGATTCTGTTCGAACAAACCACCACTTCACTTTCCACACTTTGTGTGGCCCTTTATTCGGATCCTCATCCTCTTTCACATTTGAAGGGACCCCCTAACAGTATGTATGCTCGACCTATGGTCCACCTACTATCCTGGGCCAACGTTTCGGAAGACTGATCATATTTGGAGGGACCCCCTAACAGTATGGATGCTCGACCTATGGTCTGCCTACTGTCCTGTTCCAATGTTCCAAAAGACTGATCGACGATATTTGAGTTAGGCCCTATGTTGTGAACATAGTCAGTGGTCGACCCTCATTTGTTGTCCCCATTTCAGGCTAGTGTGATGTGGATGTTGTGTTTCGAACATAGTCAACAACTATCCTCCATCGTCTGCCCCCTCATTGTGTTCCGGATTTGGGTAACATGATTCACATTTTTCATCCCCCTATGTTTGGACTGATTCCAATGCCCCTGGAATTTCCCCGCTCGTGCACTAGATCACGTTGAGAAGACGATACATCGATTGGTCTGAGGTCCTCTCCCTTTGGATGAGCCTCCCTCTTCTCCTCAAGAATCCAAGTTTGAATTTTGAATGCCCAAAGCCTGGTTAATGCTCCCACGGTCAAACGAAGCGATAGTACAAGCTTCCTTTGCTTCTCATGGCCCATGTGAGATTAGGGATGGATTGCTATTTACTTCGGGATTATGGTCGAGCATGTTAAAACAAAGGTGCAAGTATCTTAATCAATGAGGAAAGTATGTTTGTCCACACATATAGTTCAAGATAACAAGTAGCAGTAAAGAAGAACGAGTTTATGGGTTTGGCCAAAATAGGGCCCCTAAGGGTCGGCTTCTTGGATAGATCTCTCCAGTGCCTCCACCTTTTCACAGGTGTCCTCCAAGAATTCCTCCCGTCCTCTGAGGACCCTCTCTTCATCGGCGGCAACAAAGTGCAGATCACCGGCCCTGGCCCATGCCCGTGCATGTTCATCCTGGAGCTCAGTTATCTGGCAACTCGCTTCTATGAGTTGATCTTGAGCATCCACCAGCTGGGCTCTCAACTGCTTCATGAGCTTAGAGCAGTGTCTGATGAACACCTTATGCTCTTTCTCATATTCCTCAAGGATTTGGACCTCACACTCCACCCTCAGAAATTCTCAGGTACACCCCAACTCCTCCTGGCACCAGATGGCGTCGTCACGTCGGCTGCTCTCATGTATCTTCTCATCCATGTAATCATAGACCGTCAGATGAAGATGTTGAGCATCCGCCCCTCTAGCACATATGAAGCGTAGCCAGTTGTGGAGTGACCCCATCTGCATCAGCCATTCCACCTGGGGATGATTGAGAAAATACCAGATGAACTTCCATCCCTTATGTCATGTCATTAGACTATCCTCGGCTGCTTCCGAATCTGAATAGTCAAATTCTTCAGGATCAGGAGGCCGGTAGACAGGGAATACAACCAACAGGCCAGCAGCAGGGTCTTCCTTAGAAATTCCTCCCAGGGGAATGGGATCCTCATCATCTGGGTGACCTTCCTCTTCCCCCTCGATCCTGATAGAAGCCTCGTCGACTTCCAGAACTGCCCCGACAACAGCGCCACTGGTGTCCGCCACTCCTTTCTCACCAATTGATGGGGCCCACTCAGTTTGGGAGGCATGTTCTGGATGAGGAGACACATTTTTCGTTGGCACTCACATCGATGGTCTGGGCTCAGCAGCCCGACGAGCCTCCAGCGTCGTGATCACTATACAGACAAGGAGCACCCTGATCAGTTGGGTCCCCCGATAGTGAATACCAGTATCAAATCAAGGGACTTACAGGAACACAAGGCATCAGCTTCTAGTTCACTAGCCTCTATAGGAGCTGTCGTATTGGGGGATCCCTCAGCACTTGTCATCTCGATAATGAGCATCGATGCCCCGCCTTGTTCCATTGGAGCTCTTCCTCCTTCGATTGGGGACTCCTGATCAGTCCCATCACCAGTATGCTCCTGCGCAAGAGAAAGAAAGTGTATTAAGGGGTTTCAAGGAAAGAGAATGAAAGGAAAAGGATAGAAAAGGGTTGAAGCATACCTCGAGTATCTAGGTTATGTTTACTTCAGAGCTGATGATCTCACCGCTCTCCCGAAGACTCCCCTGGTGGGATTACCCCTGCGACCCTTTACCTTTGGGCTCCCCTTCTCCTTCTCCTTCTTCTTACCATTATCCTTCACATTCCCCTTCTTCTTCTGCCTCCTCCCCTATTTCTCCATCCTCTGACTCCTCATCACTGGCATCTTCCCCCAATGGAATCCTTTCCGGATCATGCTCCTGGATGAGAAGCACCTTCACCAAGAGAGGTGGCTCCACACGCCGACCCCGTTGGTGCACGTACATGTCCATGACCGTTAGGTTTGCATGACGATAGTGGAATTTCACTCTGTCAATGACCCGGAAAAGCCCAACATCTGAAAACTAGATCTCGTCTCACACTATATTCTTCAAGAGGGATTCAGTACTTAGTGACTACTGCAGGGTTATTCAAGCTGACCACAATGCGGGGAAAACGACATCCCGGGAAGGTTGAAGCGAGCATCATATTTGCTTCCCCAGAAGTTATCTGGACACTCCGTGGGACCCTCCTCCTCCAAGTGATGAGGGTGTGGCCACGCCACATGACGATCCCGCTGCTGAGGTTCCGGCCTATGCGGGGCCCATTGCGTGAGGCACTTCTGATCCTCCCCCCTAGTGGCACCCGACCTGCTCTCTCACTGCCGAGGTTCCACACTGATGAACTTGTTTCCACAAAATCCCCTCAGGGTATGCTATGGTCCAGTGCTCCACATACTCAGTTGAGAGGCCCGTGTCAACTCTGATGGAAGGTAAAGTGATGGTGTCACCAGAGCTGAAAGTTGTGAACATCAGCCACAGCTGACGCAGAATGTAGGGATGCCTCTCCTCCCGGACGTCCATGAACACCCTCTTTGGCATTCTCTGGAGGCATCCGAACTGCATGGAAAGCCTGTATGGCACATAAGGCTCGTAGAAAACGTTTCCATCAATTCGGGCCACAAGCACCCCGCCTCTGATTCTCTAAAAATACTCCTTCTGCTCTAGTGAGCCTTTCCCATTGTCTACCAGCTGGCCAGTTGGGGTGGGGAATGGGATGAAGGTGAATTTGACATGGTTATTGATCCTAATCTGTACCCCATCCTCGTTGAGAATCATTGGAATGACCCCGTCAATGTTCAGTAGAGAGGGTCGTAGGCCATTTCTCGGAGGACAGATGGAATTTGGGAAGGTGTAGTCGTCGTAGTGAGCTGTTACCCAGCCGTGGAAGATTTGAAAGGGACCACATACTCACCTAGGCGATCCACCTCTTAATATGTGTCTCAAGATGGCGTACAGTCGAGCCACCACAGGGACCCACAGATTGAACCTCTTGTTGGCATCCATGATGCCAGCCATTACCAGAGTCGCTGGATGGACACTCATCCTTGCGTCCCGCACCGGAAAGAGCCATCTGCTCAGGAATGTGGAGAGGAATTCAGCATACTGGACATTCGGTTCTCGGGACTCGTTGATGTTGTAGCCCTAGGATTGGTATTACCCTGCCACTAGGATCCTCCAGTAGGATCTGCTCTTTCTCCTCTAAGCAATGGTTGGACAACATCTTCCCCACCCTGGAATCTTGACTTCCGGATACCTCTCCAGGAATAGGCTAAACCAGTCCTTGTAGGCGATGTCTTTCAGGAAGTTCTTGATCTTCATCTTCTCCTTGGCTAGCTCTAGAAGATGCCACGTCAGTATGGGGGTTTGAGACCTATCACCCCAGATGTTCATCGGCGAGAGGAACTCATCATATTGATGGCCCTCTAGAGGGTTTCCCCTGATATAGTGGATATCCCAGAGACTGATACCGACTTCCCCACGGTGAAGAAGGAATGTGTTGGTATCAGGGGACCACCGGTTGAACAGCTCTGATCCAAGCTCAGTCTACTAGTAGAAGTGGAACTGCGATGTCCACACCGCTTCGAACAGACCAATGTGGCCCAGCTCGGCCCTGAATTGGTTGCATGTCTGGTAATCCCAGTACGTCTAGGACCACTCGCTTGTGAATTTTCCTCCAGATCGTAGGTCCCAGTCCTACAGCCAGCCCTTGGTCTCTTTAGTGATACTCTAACAGAAAGTGCTCATGTAGAGGTTCGGCAAGCTCTTCGCAACAGGGTCACCCCCAAAAATGGTCCTGGTCCTAGGGCTGAGGAAATAGACATACATATGTCTGGTTTCCCTGGAAGGATGACCATTAGAAGTGATGTTTCATTGAGGAAGGTCGTCTTTGCGGGTCAGCCATGACCGTGGGGTATCAACCTCAAAACCCGGCAGAGGAACCTCCTCCAGAATGCTGAAGTACCACAATGGAAGATTGTCAGACAGGGCGTACTCTTTCTGGGCAGGGGTGAGAATGTTGAAGAGGGTGTGGTTATTAGAGAAGACCCTCTTTTCTCCATAAACCTCTGGATTTTCAACCATCTGGGATCTACGAGCAGCAGCTTCCCCCTCATCAGCTCAGTTCGCGGCCATCTTTTTCCGACCAGTTGTTTTAGGAGTTGGCACGAAAACTAGATTGTTGGCATGGAATTTGGGAGTTTGGTGCGTAAAATCAGTGGGATGTGAGAAAATTCAGATAGAGGTGTGAAAATTCCCGAGTTTGCGTGAAACATATCACCAAATCTCGAAGTAATTACGCGCCGCCAAGAAGTTTTTCACGTAGGAGCGAAATAAATTTCAGGCACGGGAGCTTAGAGCCTATCGCGTGAGAAAAATCATACGGAGCATGGGACCCTTGGCCTATTTTATAGGCTAAGCCTGGGTTCCACGCCCATACGTAAATTGGATTCTATGCCCGGTGGATGTTTTGTGCGCCGCTCGAATTTTTTGCACGTAGACGACCCCTAAAGCCCTGTGTTTGGGCGTTTCCCTTGTAATCTGATCATTGCAACCCCTCGCCGATCCAATTCCAAGGGGGGGATTTGTAGATGCCAAAAAGTTCTTAAGTATTTTGGAAAGCTCTGAAACAAAAAAGCAAAGTCAGATTTGGACCTAGAGGCCCGGTCTGGAGGGCCCAGAAGTGGTGCGTGGAAAAATGGTTGAAGTGCTTGAAAAAAATTTTCCCGCAAAAAAATTAACAGGATTCGCAAAGAGCCTCGGTGCTGACACGAAATAATTTTGCACCCGTGCCCCACGCGGTAGATATTTTGCACCGCCGCCTCGGTCGCACAGATATTTTGCGCAACCCTGGATTCCGCACCACTATATTCCTATAAATAGAAAGAGACCCCCTTCCTTTTTGGGTGCTGAAAAATTCTAACCGCCTCTCGTGCATGTAATCTTCATTCCATGTGCATGCAATATGGCCTTCAGGTATGGTTATTTTTCATTCCATGTCACCCTGGGGTCCTCCTTCGCGCGAGACCCACATGTCATAGACTAAACTCCAACACCCTTTGTGGTCTACCCCTTGTGTGCAATTCCTTTCTTTGCACGTAGGCCGGCCAAGTTGCGCGCAATCCTTCCTTTGCATGCACACCCCTTCCCTTGCACGCAATACCTTCTATTGCACGCAATCCCTCCGAGTCACGCGTAAACTCTTTCCTTTATGCATAGGCCCCCCTCTATTTTGCGTGATCCCTTTGAGTCACGTGCAAAACCTTAGCCCCCCTCATTCCACGTGAGTAGCGCTGATTTCGCGCCATCCTGAGGATTTTTTTTCCAGGACCCTTTATTTCGCGCAAGCTTCAAGGGTTGCACGCAATCCCCTAGGGGCATTTTCCGCGGTGCTCCCCGGGAGTCCTCTTACATGAACGCCAGATGTCCTTCTTCCGAGTTCCATTCGCAAGTGTCTTGTGCACCCCGGGAATCCGCTCCATACATGGTTTTCCCATGTGACCTTCTAGGCTCGTACAAAGTAACTTCAAAGTCTCTTGGACAATCATTCCTGTGGCGTTGCTTTGCCTCATGCTTCTTCGCATAGGCACACTAACAACTATTTCTTATTCATATATCCACACTAATGTGGACCCCTCGATGGTTCGCCCCATGACACCTCCTTACTACGGACTTGCCGATGCATTCCCTTCCATAAGGGGCAGAGGGCATCGGTCATGTAAGTCCTAGGGGTGTGGAAGAAACCCACCTCATCCGAGCTGCAGGACGTTAAACTGCCAAACACCTTGTCCTCAACACATGATGTTAGACTGTGACATGGCCCCATGCCTTGCACACAGGGTCCCCCATGCCTTGGACATTCTCCACACCCACTCATCTCCATGGGGATGGGATCACCCCTCATAGGGGGTGATTTATTGGAGTCGTGTTTGTCCGCGGGGCAGGGCAGCCACCTTGGGGTAATCCCCTAGCCTTCTTTCCAGGAGGCAGCACCCCTGTTCCTCTTTTATTTGGGCCCTAGGCCAGCAGAGGGAATGATAGGGAATGGGGCACATCCTCTCTCCCTGGGTGCCAAATCCCTCTCCCGCTGTGCTTTGTCGCCCTCGGGCCTCCATCCTGGAGTAAGTCCGGGCACCATGGGCCACTCAACGCGTAATCCCCTCTTCACATCCCATGAACGCACCCATCGTGACGTGGTCATCAGATCCTTGCTGACTCTTGTTTCTCACATCGAGCATGAATCATGTGGGCTTAGTGCAGGCATCAATCCCGACCACCATGGGTCGTCTCAGTGCGTAATCCCCAAATGCCTTCATCCAGCATGATGTTAAACTACAGACCCGAACGATGTGGACTTTGATCCGTGCTAAGGCATGGTACGTAGGAAGCCTCCAGGAGGTTCAAGCCCACCACCCAGTCGTTCTGACCCCATTAATGTCGGTTCTCTTCCACCTTGGGCCTCCTCAGAGTGTAATCGCCATTCCCACCTTGGTCCTCCTCGGAGTGTAAGCCCTATACCCACCATAGGGCTCCTCGGAGTGTAAGCCTCATACCCATATTGGTCCTCCTTAGAGTATAAGCCCCATACCCACCATGGGCCTCCTCAGAGTGTAAGGCCCATGCACACTATGGGCCTCCTCAGAGTGTAAGCCCCATACCCACCTTGGACCTCTTCAGAGTGTAATCTACATACCCACCATGGGCCTCCTCAGAGTGTAAGCCCCATACCACCTTCGTTCTCCTCAGAGTGTAAGCCCCATACCCACCATGGGCCTCCTTAGAGTGTAAGCCCCACACCCACCATGGGCCTCCTCATATTGTAAGCCCTATACCCACCTTGGGCCTTCTCAGAGTGTAATCCCCATACCCACCTTGGGTTGTCTCAGAAACTAAGCCCCAACCATCCTGAACTACAGAGACTTTGATCTGTGCTAAGGCATAGTACGTAGGAAGCCTCCACGATGTTCAATCCCACCACCCGGTCATTCCGACCCCATTCACGTCGATTCTCTACCACCTTGGGACTCCTCAGAGTGTAAGCCCCATACCCACCTTGGGCCTCCTCATAGTGTAATCCCCATACCCACCATGGGCCCCCTCAGAGTGTAAGCCCCATACCCACCTTGGGCCTCCTCAGAGTGTAATCCCCACACCCATCTTGGGCCTCCTCAGAGTGTAATCCCCATACCCACCATGGTCCTCCTCAGAGCGTAAGCCCCATACCCACCTTGGGCCTCCTCAGAGTGTAAGCCCCATACCCAACTTGGGCCTCCTCAGAGTGTAAGCCCCATACCCACCATGGGCCTCCTCAGAGTGTAATCCCCATACCCACCTTGGACCTCCTCAGAGTGTAATCCCCATACCCACCATGGGCCTCCTCAGAGTGTAAGCCCCACACCCACCATGGGCCTCCTCAGAGTGTAAGCCCCACACCCACCATGGGCCTCCTTCTTGGAGTAAGTTCTAGCACCTTGGGTCGTCTCAGTGCGTAAGCCCCAAACGACTTCGTCCCGCATGACATTAAACTGCACAACCAAACTACGTAGAATTTGATCTGTGCTAAGGCATGGTATGTAGGAAGCCTCCATGAGGTTCAAGCCCACCACCTGGTCATTCTGACCCAATTCATGTCGGTTATCTACCACCTTGGGCCTCTTTAGAGTGTAATCCCCATACCCACCGTGGGACTCCTCAGAGTGTAAGCCCCATACCCACCTTGGGCCTCCTAAGTGTGTAATCCCCATACCCACCATGGTCCTCCTCAGAGTGTAAGCCCCAAACCCACCATGGGCCTCCTCAGAGTGTAAGCCCCATACACACCTTGGGCCTCCTCAGAGTGCAATCCCTATACCCACCTTGGTTCATCTCAGGACGTAAGCCCCAACCATTCTGAACTATAGGGACTTTGATTCGTGCTAAGGCATGGTACGTAAAAATCCTCCATGAGGTTCAAGCCCAACAAACCATTGGCCCTGAACGTCTTTGTGTCGATGTGCCAATCCCCAATCCATCTGGACCTCAGGTCCCTCTTCAAATCAGTTTTCTGACCCCATATCTTTGGGCTGTCTCAGAGCATAAGCCCCAAATGCCCTCGTCCCGCATGACATTAAACTTTATTCGCCACCTGAACTACGCGTTCTTGGATTTCTTGCCACATGGATACGTAGGAATACTCCACAAGGTTCAATCCCATCTTTCATGTCTCATCCTGATCTCTCCCCTAAGCCCACGTGTCTCAGGAAGCTCATTCCCTAACCCGTAGGTTCCACTTCCTCTGGGTCCTATCCACCCATCCATTCTCACGAGTCGCCTCTTCAGGTGTCCCATCGATCCATCGAACTACACTGACTTTGATTCCCTGCCACGGGGATATGTAGGAAATCTCTTTGAGGATCAAGCCCAAAACCATTGTCCATCCTGATTCCTACCTGGGCCACCACATCCTAGTGGGATCATGCCACTTCATTCCCCATTCCCCGTCATAGCATTCGGGAAGCCTCCCATGTGCTATCCCCAATATCGGTGTTCCCTCCAGGGGGTTCCACTATTTGATCCACTTCTATCAGTGTTCCGATCAGTCTGATCTGTCTCCGTTGGACGTTAAACTTGCGGCATACCCACTTTTAAACATGGTAAGATGAGGAAAACCTCATATACATGCCTATGGAATATAGTTCCCCATATTCTATATTGGATTCCTCATGATTCTGCACCCTCGAGAAGCCCTATAATAAGGGACAGAAGACAGACATTCCATTCCCCAGCGTCAAAACACACCAGAGATGCCCAGCGCAACTTCTCTCCTAACTGAAGGTTGCTGCCCTGACCGAACCCCTTGGAAGGTCCTGACAGAAGCAGTGTAATTAACTGGTGTCCATGAAGATATGGCACCAAGAAGAGCTTCATGAAATACGTCTTAATCTATAATTGAGATCCAGAATAGGTGACGAGTTCTGAGGAGGAATCCACGGAAGGAAGAACCGACATCCCATCATCTCGTTTTGATCAAGGAGAAGACGTACCTGAATAAGGAGCAGATGCTGCCTGCCTTTGGAAGGTGGGAATGCAGGGAAACAGCAGCGCATCCTCTGCGTGACGGATGTGCGCGTCCCCAGCGAAAGTGTCAGAAACAAATGTTATTGTCAAGTTCAAGACCATCACCTTCACTAATGGATATTTTGGGTACAACAATATCCAGATATTCCCTAAGGATGAGGACTCTAATACATTTATTGCACCCCTAGAGGACCTTCAACTATTAAATAACTTCTTTTTTTGATAAATGTAGGCTCCACTTATCATTTTTCCATGCTCCACATCTTCAAAAAAAATCTTTGGAAACTGTTTGAATTCTATGTGGACAATTTGGTGGTCAAATACCACTATTTTCTCACTATCTCTAGGATCATGATAATGTGTTTGGATTCCTCTACTCCTAACCCTTAAATATAAACCCCTTGAAGTGATAATATGGGAATAACTCTGGGAAATTTCTCAGCTTTGTTATAAGATAAAGAGGTGTAATGATTGAACTACATAAGATCAAGTCCATTAATCAAAGACCTTCTATAAGAATCATCCAAGAATTTCAGGATCTCTAATGCCATGTAGACTATATAAACAGATTTATCATAAATATTCCTTCATAGAGTAAGCCCTATTCTATTATCATAATAAAATACATTTTTTACTAGTGGGATGAGTTCTACCAGACTGCCCTTGAGGTTATTAGTCATTAAATTATATAACCACTTATTTTAATGCCACACATTTATAAGAAATACTTTGTTCCTTTACATGAATTATCGGGAATGATCCCTCAGTATACTTCTATACTATAAAAAATGATTGTAGGGAAATATTTATATACTAAGTTATTCACATTCTTCTTTAAACTAAGACCAGATACTACCCCATCAAGAAGAGTTTCCTCATACTGGTTTTCACATTGTAGATATTGTGAAATTATTTTTAGCACCAAGATAAATAGATAGTGTGAAAGGTGGACACACTAATGTATATCCTCAATTTACCTATGTTGAAAAGAGGGTTAGAATGTTGGGTGGTGATTCTATATAATTTCATCCTTAGGTTTCTTCTATAGAAGGTCATAAAAGACCAAGCACTAGTAGACATCTGTGCCACACATAGAACCCCTAAAGAACTTCCCATGGATATTGTTTTCAAAAACAAGTCTTTCCGCTTAGTATATTAGGTTGTTCTGTAATTTAAGACGAATTATTATGGTCCCTCCCAGATCCCAACGGGTAAAAGGATAAACAACCCCAAGCTTAATAGATCAAGCCTGAGGATCATTTTCATCACACTAGAAAATGATATATTGTAGTATTATTTCCTATCACTAGAAATTTTCACAAAAAAATGAATTAGATTATCAGTCCCTTATTATTGGTCTCGAGTTGTCACTTGAGATTGATGTCTCTAGTTTACATTTTAAGGTAGACTATGAGTTATCCATCAAATCGATCAAGGGTGACTGCATCATCAGAAAAAATGAGCTCGGTCCCCTTTAAGAAGAAACCCATTAGTTGATAGCGCATTTTCCTGTATAGATAAATGTGACTCATGTTCCGTGATCATAGAATAGTTGATCTTATTATTTGGAATTTATGGTAGCATCCCTCATAGAACTGACTAGTATTATCAATTCATTCATGTGGAACAATGAAGATTCATTTCCCCCACCACTTCTGATGATGGAAACCAATAGGTTAATCAACTGGATGTCGGTACCTTTGTGTTAGGACCCTAAAGTCTCCCTAAAGAGGAAGAAACACCCAATAGGAGGAAAATATTTTTCAATTATCTCCATCATGGAACTCTCCCATCAGACCGAGCTATGTGTGAGTGAATCCATTACTATGTAACAATTATTATAATCAAGAGTGGGCGTAACCTTGAATATAATCTCTAAAGGAAGGGTTTTGACAAAATTATATTTCATTTCTTCCATGTATACTATATACCTTGGGTTATGAAAGATTTCCATGATGGGTCATGTGGCATCCATCAAGCGGGAATGAATCTCTCTAATCAAATCTGGATAGTGGGATATTTATGGCCCACTGTAGTCTACAAAGGTATTGAGTTATCCAAGTGGTTATTTTAGTGTTAGATCCATTCCATCATTGTGAAAATACTTCCAAAGATTATCCATACAATCATTTATTATTGTCTCACTCCAACATGGGGACTTTATGTTTTGGTATCATACCTAGCAGTGATTGGTTGACAGTGAGAATTCATATTGACCGTGACATAATTCTTCCCCAAATAGGAATAAGAGGTTCTTCTAAAAGAATTCCAAGATCAGTTTATGATCAATTTTCATTATTTCCCATTCTATCCATCATTTTTGATTTCCACATGCTATTATTATAGAAAATATCAACATTTTTTGGGATTCTGAATTTAAGAAGCTGTGCACAATGCACAACATCTGGTATAACCATACTTCTCACTGCCATGCATATGAAAATTGGAAGATTAAGGCACTTAAAAAAACATACTTTAACATATTGAAAATTATGGTGGGTTATAACAAAATGAGTTGGAAAATGATCTCCTCAACACCCTCTAGGACTATGAGATAACAAATGTAAACTCCACCCAGGAGACCCCATAATCCCAAGTTTATGGAAAAGAGGCAGTCCTACCTAATGAGGTTTATTTTTTCACTTTGAAAAATTGTTTATGAATGAAAGAATCTATAAATAATTGTAGATGTCTATATATATGGACTAGAATACCTCTATGAGAAAATTATTTCTTCTTTTCAAATCCTAGAGTGGATCTAGAACATGATAATAAGATATTTTAATATGGAGGATCCCCTATTATCATTCGTTTAGGGTAACATGGAAATAGCTCTGTGAATATCTATGATACCTAGAAAAAATACACCAATGTTAGAGGCAAAATGGTAAGTAACTTACATTATCCATAATATCTATTCCAATGGAGGATAATCTATGATAACCATTGATGGAGAGAGTATTAGACCTCCAACAAATTCCATTTTTCTCAGGAAGAACATTGCATGAAGAGAATGGTTTAGGAAGTATGACCTTAATCTATTTTCAAAGGGTCTAAGCTCTATGAACTTAACTAAAAGAATCCACACAGTCTCGAAATTATTACAATAAACTAATTTTAATTGTACAAAACTCTATGAACTTAAACTACTAGTATTTGTCTAATGATTTTTAACATAAACTATTTTAACCCTCTATAATCTGAGCCCCATGTATTTTAATTATAAGTAGTTATATTCGGTGTTTTATGACTTCAAACTAAAATACATGATTTCCCTAATTCATGATGTTAAACTGTGATATGAACCTATATAAAATCATAATTCCACATATGATAAGTATGGGATGACTAAAAAAATTACCCCTTATAAATAGGGGTGACTCAAATCAGAGTGGAGGAATATTTTGGGGTACTGTAGCATTATTGTAGCAGGTACTGTAGCGGCTATTGTTCGGTACTATAGAACCTGGAACTATTCATCCATTTGGGCCTTTGGTCCCCCAGTTTGGGCCTTGGGTCCTACAAGGATTTCAAGCCACCCAATGCCTTTGGGACAATTGAATCTCAAGGCCTTCGGGCCACCTTAAGGCCTTAGGGACACCCCAATGCCTTCGGGTCACATGAATTCAGATGTACCAGTTTAACTACAAGGAACAAGGCTTCAAATGAGGATTTAGGGAAAGCACATTCACTAGAGTAGATCTAACCATATTTGGAAGAATGAGAGGGTATGGCTTTTCCATTGGTACTAGGCCTGTGCTGCTTTGTATAGGACAGCTAGCCGACCAGGCCTGTGAAGGTTGAGTGTTGATATCATGACATATGCTAGGGAGGAGAAGTTCCAAGTGGTCTTGTCTGGGTGATTCCCTCTAAGAACTATGGTTCCTTTAATTGTCTCTAAGCCTTTGGGCCTTGTAAGCGTTCCACCTCACCCCTTGAAAGGTAGATTTTCAAAAAAAATGAAGGCCTTCGGGCCATTCTAACAATGATAAACTATAGCCTTAACCTAGGTCATAAGTGTGGGATTCCGAATGAAAATATCAAGATGCCTCAATTACCTCCACATAGTGGATTTCCCATACTTTCTGTGTTGATATTCTATTTTTTCACATTATAGAACTACATTTGGATTGATTCCCATCCTTGTGGGATGAATAATGACTCCAATAACCACCATCTTTAGGCCAAGCTATAAATTTTACAACACTTCGGCCCCCTGGCCCCATTAACAGTTAATGAATTCATACCTTAAACTATGTGCAAATTTCCTAAATGTGTTTATGTTGTAGATGATCTTACATTCCCTACATTCACATCAGGTTTTCCTTCTTCATTATATATAAATACCCTTGATAAAAACTTCTTCCTAGTCCAAGAATAAGAACATTAAACTATTTTAAAATTTTCCCCTAGTCCAAGAATAATGATCTTAATCATTATGTAGTCTATTTTAAAGTGTTCATGTATAACATATTCTTGCATGACCTCCATCCATGTTAGGTTCAAACTCTTTCAGTCCATGAAAAAACTCTTCAAAGAAACACCCACTTAGTCCAAGTATCATGAATTTAAACAATTTTTTGATATTCCAAGCATAATGACTTTAATTGTTTTTCACATTACCATGGTCTAAACCTTATGAACCTAAAATTTGTTCAACTAGTTCTAGGATCACTTAGTGTACTGGAAATCCTCCTTGGCGTATTTCACATTAGGATTAAACTATTTCACACCACACAAACATCCTTGAATCACCCACCCATATGCTCTAAGATCTACAACATTAAACTATGATCCCTAGTCTAAGAATTATGATCCGAAGCTATGTGAATATTCCCCACAGTAACATGGTTTTATTATTATCTAGTTTATTATATGTCCTATTCACTACCCCTTTAAATACATGTGCATTGATTCCCATTACCATGTGATATGTAGTGACACTGAGACCTTTTTTTCTAGGCCCAGTCGCAAAATTATCATGTAGTCCTCCTCTTCAAAAATAATCCCCAATGATATTCTTTGAATATTTAGCAGGATAAGATACAATCATCAAAACAACATGAGGATGAAATGAATGGAAAACTCCATATGTAATCCCCTCCAATGTCCTCAACAGAAAATGTTAAACTATAGACTTACCACCATTAAATTCTTAATTAGTTATTCCTAATATGAGATGATTCAGTATCTTCATTCAAGAGGATAGCCACTACTAGCATTAGTTCCCTACCGTTCCACCTTCTAGAACTATGTTTGGATTGATTCCCATACTCATGTGAGATGTAGTGATGCCTAAATATTTCATCATGGTTCTGACCCTCGTTATTGATTCGTTGTAGTATCCCCTCTTCCCTGGAAAAATTAGGTCAACCAGGGTAACATTTTTTTGAGTATTGTGGAGTGAAGGGTCCCTTTATCCCTTATTTCATATCAATTTATCACTCCCTCATTCCACAAAATCCACCTTATGACTCCTATTACCCATTTTTTGGGTTAAATCTATGTGACCTTAGACCAGAAACTTCCCTAATGGCCCAAGCCCCTTGAACATAATGTTGAAGAATCCATAGTCCCAATTTTAGGACATTAAACTATAAAGTCCCATGTCCACAACAAACTTAATTAAACATATATCTTACCCCATATAGAAATTTTATGTCTCATATGAAAAGTATGATATGAACGAAAAAAACATTCTCAACATATGATGTTAATATGTAGACTTACCACATTAAAGATTGCTATTCCTCATACGATATGTATAAGATAAACAAGAAGCATAACCAATATAAAACCAGGATTCATCAAAATATAAATTGATTTTATATCCTCATTAGAGAAGATGTCACCTGAATGGTGTTGGTTTCGTACCATGATGTGTCTTAAAAATACATGTGGCTGGATTACAATCATCATGATAAATATAGTGATTCTTGGATATTTAGTGTTTGGAACTGCCCTATAATATACTCATTTCTGGGACTTTTCCCTCTAGTTTAGGTTTGGTTTCCTCTCACCATCATGGTAATCTAATACGTTCTTGTGCATGGTGAAATATTTCACAGGGCGCTCAATATTCCATCTTGGACATTTACTATTTCTACTATCAAACTTATCACTTTCTTTGTTTTGGATAATCATCACTCTATGGATATAAATAGGACCATTAATGGAAATATTCTAATGTCACACTATCTTACCTACTATATTGGGGTCATTCCTTGAATGATATTTGGGAAGAAATTGAAGATCCTTCATTTTGATCAGGGATAATAGTCAATCCACATTTTAATGCCCTATCCCAACCTGATGTGGATATAGATCCCATGTTTCTAACATGGTAAAATATTGTTCCCTACTCATCAGTTGGACCCTTTTTATTATCTAGCTCTTGATAGTAGAAATATACCTAATAGGATTTGTCAATCATTTTATCCGCTCATTGTTTTCTCAACTACAAGAAACAGAGACTCTATATATCTCCTTGTTTCTCAAACCAAGCATGCCTCATGTGGGATTAAGATCTTGGATAAGTATCTCTTAATTCAATGATAAGATACACAAGTGCCTCTTGGGTTTGAGATATATGTCCTCAAACTAAAATCCCATGATAAAAACTCTATGATCTTAAACTAAGAACCCTTTATCCTTGTATCATTACATTAAACAATGTTCTAATTATCTTGTGGATATTTTTTCCACAATATTTAGCCACCTAGTCCCCTCACTTCACATTAGGTAATCTAAAATGCCATGAAAATTCCTTTGAGTCAAACGCAATACAACCCAAGACTTATGACCATAAACAATTTTCAATTGTTCTGAACTCTATAGCCATAAAATAAGAGGTAATCTAATAAATCATGACTTTAAACTATGAACAAGTTTTCCTGAGACTATTTTATAGGTAACCATTCCTCCTTAGACACCAATTCATGTCATACTTCATAACATCCATGTCATTCATGCTCCTTATAGAATCATTCCCCCATGGTCCAATAATTATACCCTTTAAACTATTTTCCAACTTTTTGGTCCAAAAAATACAACCTCAAACTAGGATCCCAAGTCCAAGAATCATGAAATTAAACTATATTCAAGTCCCATTAGTAATGTTTTGTGGAGTGTTAGGAATTCTTGGATCCCATTCACATAGATTTGTCACTCAATAGTGCTACAAATATCCTATTTGAATACTCATCCTTGGTTATATGAATCCAAACCTGAAATTATATTCTTGGTACCCTAGAGATGTTTTATATAACATCAGGTGACCACTTAGGCCCTTTATAACACATTGGTTTATCTCTCCACCACACCATACAAATTCCACTTGAGACACACAACCCTATGGTAAAAGCATCATGACATTAAACAATGTGAAAATATCCCAATATTGTTTTTCATTAGTAAAAAACCTCCTAAGAAAAACATTTCTATTTGTTTTTAATCCTAGTGCATCTTAAGAACCCTTTCTAGGAGACAATTATTCTTAGGTTTGAGCATTAAGATCTTAAAATTTTTGTAGCACCATGGACTGATCATTATGACCCTAATCTATTTGAAACTGATTGTTCTAATTTCTCTAACCTCAAAATAAAATCCCAACATCATGTTCACAAGATGTTAAGCTATATAAATCAACATCTAAATTAGTCTATGTTAAACTATTTGATAAACCATCCTCAATGTATGACATTAAACTATGTTTCCATAATACTCAATGCACAACATAAAATCATGAGTCATATTTTCCCCTTATCTAAGAATACACTTTCCCTCTTTGGTGCTAGTCATCTACTGAATATCCCTGGATTTAGATCCCCACCATCCTAAAAGTCCAAACTGGTCCCCCATTTATAGAATTTTCTCATGCCATAATGGACCACCAACCACCCTGGCCATAATCCCTGAAAGAATTTTGATAGAATTTATTAATAAGTCCCATGTATAGAACATGTTCAATAGTAAACCATATGTTTTTTTAACATATTCATAAAACTTATTATGGATACTATGTTTTAAAAATGTTTTTGTGTTATCCGCTATATTCATGCCACCCACATTATGTTCCAAATCTTGGGTGTCTCAATTCAAACTATTCATTTGAATATGTTCAGGTAGAATCAACGGAATGTGTATCACCCCATTCATGTATTAGTGAAATTTGAGAATGATATGAAACTAATAAAAAGTACCTCTTCTCCTACCACAACATTTCATAGTCAGGAAAATCATGGTGATTGAAAAACAAGTTCATATCCAAAATTTTTACCCTTTCCTAGTACAATCACATAAAGGTGAAATCTTTCATTTTTTTCATTATTTTCCATACCATGAATGAATCACATAATATTAGTTATTGATGGATGATTTTATTTTAAATTTAATATGAGATACAACAAGATGAATGTATTTTTTAGCAAAAACGGAATGTAAAAAAAATCAACCAATGTTTGGGAGGAACATACACATATCATAGACTCTACATTTTTTTATATAAAGAAAAACCCTTATGGTTGTACCCCAATGATCAAGCACTAAGCTCATCCAAAATCTATTAAATAGATTCTAGTGTCTACTACCTCTTTAATAGATCACCCACCTCATCCTCAGATTTAGGATAGACCTCTTTATCGTTGATCTATGTGTGGTCCTACTCATCCCAGTACTCAACCACTAGAGATTCCACATCCATTTCTATATCCTAGGCTACTACCAACTAGGCCTTCTGATGGCTGATTATCTCTACCTATGTGGTTATGATGGATAAATTATCGTTTTCCTTCCCTTATCAATGGGAAATCTCCTTATAATATACCTGAAGAACATTTTTACCCTCATACTTATGTTTGTTCTAGGAAACATTGAAATCCATTCACTCATCACATTCTTGTCCAATAAGGATGTCCTGATCTAGTGCATGAAGGCCTCTAGAGACCATACCACCAGCCCCTATGATAACTAATCAGTGGTGGATAGATCCCAAATGGTATGGAATGTCAACTAATGTGGTTCGGGTGATGATGATCTTCATGTACTTACAACCTTACAATGAACGAATTAGTTCTCATTCGAAGAATCCAATATTGGATCCTTGAATCCCCCAATAATTATAGGATTATATAAAGGAAAAGTACACAGATTTTTAGTGGCTGGATCATCTTCATGCATGACCTTAGGGGGGACTAAATCCATTTCTAGAGGAAACTAGTCCATTTTATCTCCCTCGCCTATAGAATTAGATCCATCACCCTTCTGTAATACCTCTAAAGTAGATGAAATCATCCCATCCTTCTTGACTACCTCTATTGGTGGACTAATTTTAGTCACATTCATTGAGAAATCATCCCCATCTACATCTTCTGATGGATCTTCTAGGATAGGTGCATTCATCACATCCACCTTGATCAGCTCAGTCATTAGTGTGGTCACTGCCTCTTCCATGGAGTCTCCAACTCCAATTGTCTCTATTGGTAGTGCTTCAATTAAAGTCTCGTCCCTCACAGCTCCCTCATCTAGATTTTTTGAGGCCATAATCTCGACAGACCCTTCATGTTCCGCCTCCATGGTTGGACCATCCCCTAAAACCTCATCAACCATCTCCTCTTGGGAAACAACACATGTTGTTGCTACCTCAACATTTGGAACCATTAAATCAAATGTTGATGTTGGTGGATGATCTACAAAAATGATTTTAACAACAATTAAAAATGATTCAAGAACATATAAGTAGTAAAATAAGGACATGAAAAGATAAAAAAGGAGAAAATTATTACATGAATATTATAGCTTGGTGAGAAGCTCAGTGAGGTTTATGGGTAGTCCCCATAGTGAAGGAATTCTAATAGTTGCCTTCGCCTCAGTCATAGTCATTGCTTTAGTTGAAGGTTGACCGCCCATGGACACTATATCATGTATGGGCCCCACACTATTCCTTTTCATGGATGAGGATCCCTATTATTGAGTTTCATCTTGAACCCACCTCCTTGGTTCCCACTGATTCTTGTACATTTAAAAAAATAGTATGTTATGTAGCAATTATAAAGGGTGGGTTATAGTCAAGAAACGGGATCAAGAAATTTACCTGGTGGATAGTATGACCTCAATACCTAGGTAAATCCCAATAGTAATTTCTTACTCATGAATACTATGAAACCTCTAGAATAGTTACACAAATAGCCAACTCACCTGTTAGAGGATATGTGGGAGTGGGTATAACTAGTGGAACATTCTCCTGGTGGGACAGTGAATGTGCAGTGTTATAAGATTATACTAATTCCACAAGATCCATTACATATTCCATCACCTCGAATTGGGAAACATGGAAACCTTCCATGGAAATTGGAAAACCCAGAGAGTAATATCCCAAATCAATAAAGATGTTTCTGAATCCCATGGATAGTGATGATGACTTTATTGATTCTCTAGCTATCTAAGGAATCTTGAAAACGGTGTCCTTAGGGATTTCCAAACAGTGTATCCACTTCCCCAAACCTTGAACATTAGCCACTGAGATTGCACAATAGGGTTTTCCTACCCCCTATTTTCACTTTCCAAAGATTTTTGATCTTGTATCCAATACCCCCTATAGATCTGACCTATTCGGTGTGAGAAAAATCAATCTCTAACGGTCAAAACTCTACCCACAATGTTAGCCCTTCCTCTATAGCATGACCCAACCACTACTCGTCCTCTACCATATGATTTTGTTCCCCCTCCTTTATTGTCCTGGGAAACTCACCTCTATAACATCTACCTGATATATTAAGTCCTCCAAGATAGTGAAAAATCATGGGTTATCCCATAATAACTAGTAGGCGGCTACAGTTGAATCCACTGTCTTCCAATATTTTTCATAAAGATACACTAGAAATTTATGATAATAGAGGGTTGGACCTCATAGAGAACCTCAGTTTACACCTTTAGTGTCAACAAATAGAGGCATTAAAACTAGCTTGAAACCCAATGAGGGTGTACGACTCGCATTTCAATTTACCATTGACCCTCTCCATAAAACTCCTACCTCAAAATACCAACAAATCATACCACTGCTCATTAGTCCCCATGTCATCATTGATCATTATCCCACTGATAAGGGGTAATGGGTGTGAAATTAACTGGTCTACCAATCCAATATTCACCAGTACATTTACTAGGACCAAGTTGAGCAAGTGACTCCCAAAAATGTGTAGGATCAATGACCAAATTCTTTTTCTATGAGGAGAAATGGGATTCATATATTTGTATCCCCCAATGTGTTCACTGACCTAACCTTACAAAAATTAGAAGGGCCCAAGAACATGGATAGAATCATTTCCTTGGATGATGTGGTGTAACACCTTGCAACATATTTTCTAATACTAGAATAACCATGTTCATATAGTTCTACATCACCAATGTTGATACTTTTTAGAAGGTTCTCAACCACACACCTATGTACACATTCCTCTTTGGGAGAATTAAAATGTATATTATAGAAATGATAAAACCCACCATCCAAACCATAGAAGCCTTGGTATTCACACTATATCCCCACATATACCACTTTTTTCATTCATAGTCATCTAGTATTAGTTCTTATTACATTGTTGGAATGACCCAGGCATTGATGTGGACCCCTGGGTAGCCTATCAGCTCTCTCATTCATAAAGTACCCAAAACACTTCTTGAATGTGATATCCTTCATCACTATCTTGTGCTCATTCTTCCCATTCACCAAATTTTGCAGTGCCCATTCCATGGTTGGTAGTTGTCCCTAGACCTTTAATCTATCTTGGTGGGGATTCCTTATGATGAATCTCTACCCACATTGACATGATACCCCTTGAGGTATATTCCCTAACCATGACCTAGCTTCACGATTTAAAAATACCTATCTTTATGTACTAATCATACGACATTAAAATGCAAAACAATATCCTCAGCACATACAAAAAATGTATAATTATCTTATACGATGAACACATGATTCCTCGTGTATGCATGGTATGAGATGTTCTCGTACCTCTATCTCAATAGGATAAACAAAGGATTACCCATGTATGATAATCATGGAATGCCATCATATACCCCACATTGGATTGATCCTCTTGTAGAAGGAAAATTCCATGTGTAATCCTCATATCATCCCCTATAGAGTGATCATATTGCATCAAGTAGCTTCAACGATTATTCCCCATACAATCCCTCATGTATTCTCCTTCATCAATATGATTATCCTTATAATACAGTGTTAAACTACATAGACCATTCATGTCACATGACCTTAAATGGTATCATCAAAATATGTGGGTTTTGATCCCTACCACTTATATAGGATATGAAGGACACCCCCTTAAAGATCAATCGTGAAATTATCTTGTGTAAAATCATCCCTTGTGGGGGGGTAACACTCCATCATCTAGTGTTAAATTATCCCCATTATGGGGAAACACATTTCTTACATTTGTATCCATATGAAATTAAACCCATGAACTATCTATCCCAGCAGGATGTTAAACTTGTGACTCCAAGATGTTGAAATCATTCCATGATCTAGAATCTATACCCCAATGCAATGAATATGGTATGTCTAAGGTAATATGACTCATATGTGAGATTCCCTCTAATGAGGAAGAATTTATAAGTCACCAATATACCCAATTTCTAGACATTCCCAATGCTACGACCATCAATGAATGAAGGATTTTTCCCTATTGAGATAAGATATGTGTAATTAACTGATGTTCACCTTGATATGGTGTTGGGAATGAGTTTCAAAAACATGACATAATCAATGAGGGAGACCCAAAGTAGGCTATGAGATCCAAGTAAGAATCCATGGATAGAGAAAGAAACATCACATCATCCCATTTCAATCAAGGAGAAATAATTGCTGATGAATGTGATGAAAGAAATAAGCCTTTGGAAAGTTAGAATGTGGGGAAATATATATCATGCAAGATGAACTAGACCCCAGAAAAATATATGGAAATATATTTCATATTAAACACCATGTGATGTTTTCTATTCAAGTCGGTTTTCATAAGAATTTATTTTTTACTCAATTTATGTAAACACCTCTTGGGAATATAGATTATATGAATGATGTTTCTTGGAACCAAAATTGTCCTTAGTAGTTGGAAGATTATGTTAGGAGACATATTGGACATATTTTTAGATTAATTTGGAGCTGATTTAAGGGGTTGTACACACATTACAATATTTCCCAATTTTTTGTTATATCATGATAATTAATGATTACTTTTAGGTCTTGGTTCGATGTATTCTATATAAGAAAATTCATTAGATGTTTTTTCCTTCATTTATCAAGTTATATTTTCCCAACTACTTATTGATATTGTCTCATTTAATTTAGTAATGTTACAGTAATGGACCATTATTATGTAAATAAATACCCAAATGATATATATTGACTCTTAGTGATATGTACTAACCTTTTCTATGAGGAGTGAAATTAGGGACAATTTATTTTTTTCCTTAGTGGAATTATTTTTTTTCTAGGGATGATAAAAATGGTATTATAGTGGGTTCCTTTAAAATGTATTAATAATTATGTGTTTTTTAAACTATAGGTTGTGAGTTGGGACATAGTGTGAAATTCATGTTTGTGTGCCTGACTAACATAGCCATTGTAAAGGCCTAATTTTATTGAGAAATATGGGAATGAATTTTATTACATTTTAGTTTTTGATTTTTTGGGTATAATACTCACTCATTAAGGGGTGAGTGGTGGGTTATAAATAATAACCTCTACATTTATAAATACAATTTTCTTTTTTGAATGAATAAATTGCTTATTAACTAATGTAGTTATAGAAACCACATTCACTAATTTGGTTATTCTCTACCATTCTAAGTTATTTATTATCTTACATAAAATACCATTAGGAATCATAACAATCAATAATATAACTATTTCATAGTTATGGAAGGTATTATTATATATTAAGTGTTATGCTAAGGTCTAATCGACATAAAAGGAAGAAGTGATTTCCTCAACTAGTAGGATCATACCCTACAAATCCCTCTTAATAGAGATTATGAGGGAGATAATATCACTGGGATTTTCTCTTGACCAAGCTCAAGTTGAGATTAGTAACCTATATCATGAGTGAAACCATTTACAAGAGAAGTTAAAGCTCGTTGAGATAACAACCCAAACCATGTTCATCAAATGCCTCCTAAGAAAATCTCACCATTACACACCTTTCCCTTAGATAATTCACTGGGGTAATAAAGGGTTATGTATATTTACAGTAAGAGTATTATTTTTTATCATTTTTAATAAAATATTTATTACATTTTTATTTTAATATTAAATTATAATTTCTAAATAATAATTTGGATAAAAATTAAATTTTCATATGATGAATCACAAATTTTATTCTTGGGATATGTATAGTTTTAATTAAGACATTCTTTTTGGATGAATTTAATAAAATTTGAAATAAATTATATTATAATAAAATATTTTTAGAAAATAATTTTTTTAAATATAAATGATAATATAATTTCTCGATGTCAAATATAGTTTTTATAAGGGTTGGAAAACTATTATGGTGAAAAGGACAATATTTTTCAATAAATGGGGTATTTTGATTTAAAATTGTAAATTCACATAATTATAAAATTATTTTGAAAAAATAAAAATTATTTTTGAAATCATCATGTAGAAATTATACAATAGTTAATTATTCATAATTTTCTAAGAAAGTTGAATTTTTTTGTAAAACTTAAGTACCGAAAAATTATATGATTTTTATTATAACATCATAAAATCGAAAAATTGATTTATTATCACCTATAAATAGTATCTATAAAAAAATATGTTTTACCATAAAAATAATTGTTTTAATTTATTTAATTAATTTTAAAAACCCTTATGAGTCCTCCAAAACCAATATTATATTTTAAGGTTTTAAGATCAATTATTTAGGAACATGACTCACTTCTACATCACCAAGTATTTTATTTTAATGTGTTTTTCACTTATCCTTAAAACGTAATTAAAATAAAACCTATTTGGTAGATACCATTGGAAAATAAAAATGGAAGGTTTTTGTTTTAGATTACTTAATATAATAGAGTACAAAACCGAATTTATGATATTAATAAAGTATTCTTCTCTCTTTTTCTATAAAACCCACCCATACTCCCATTTACCTTCAGTAAAAACCCATGGAGAACTAATTTACTCTTTACATCCTCTCTAGATAAATCCCAAGGTGCCTATAGGATCTTATGAATCTCCACTCAAGCATTAAGAAGCACCCTCTCAAGGTAATGGATATCTCCTTCACCTCTTTATTCAATCACCTTCTTTATATTAATCCTATTGATTCTAAATTGTTCATGTTGTGATTTTTTTAAACATTACTATTACAAACAATATTATTCCAAAGTTATGAGACACCCCTTTCACTATAATTAATCACTTTAGTTCTTTATTTATCCCATTTATAATGTCGAAATTTTCCTATGATTTTCCATGCTAATCACATGTTTATTGAATAACAATCCCCATTTACACTAAAAGGTATTAACCTTCTTATACATATCATTAATTAATTGGGGAATAACATTTATGAAAACCACATTCTTAATCATTGTATTAAAATTAATTAAATACATCCTTATGTTGTATGATTTATTTGGAATAATTTTTCACGTTCATGATATCAACATGACGGGTATGCCTAGAACTATATAGAAATACAATGAATTGGGTAAAAAAATTATCTCATGATACTCAATGTATAGTGCATGATATATAATCATAATAATATTATATTATGATGTATTTGAGTTTATCTTTTAAATGTTCTTATGAGTTGATGTTTTATATTGTTGAAACATTCCCATGTTACCTTTATGATATCATGTTATATCATAACTCATTATTCTTTATTACAATACTAACCCCTCTAATGTTAACTTGATATACTACTTTGATCATGTATACTACTTTACCTTAAGATATTTTTTTTATTACAATACATGGTTTTATATTTCACCTCTTTCTTATGTATGTCCCTATGTTTTCCCATGCTATTTTTAAAGGGAAATTTAATTTTGAGGGAATGTTGTGGAATTTTATTTTATATCATAGTATTTTTGTTTTAAATTGTTATGTTATGTACCTAATTAACCAAATACACTAGGAATAATGATATTATGGATCTATATTAAGTGTAACATTATGTGATAAATCATGAAATTTTTTTATTAAATATTTTTTTTTTCATAGTTGGTATTAGATAAAAGTATAGTCATTTTTTGGATTAGTATTAGAGAACAGTTCTAAAGCCTTAGAGATAAGACTAATCATAGGAAAACATCCCAAAATTCTGGTAACATATACTGTAAGTGGTTTCCAGGAAAATACATCCATGTTTGGATAATATAAGTAGTTGTAGATATAAAATTTATGTACCTAGGGGAAATAAACCTGAAAATATTTCATTGAGATGGATCCAATAAACACCTAGGGAATGAAAATGGGACCTGCTACACATATTGTTTGACAGTCTCGATGGATATGATTTGGTGAATTCAAAAGATCTATATAAACTATTATAATGGGTATAAAAAATAACTATAATGTTTTATATTAGGAAATAGATCATAGAAAACCTATATTGAAACCTAGAAATTCATTTATTAAGGAAAATATGTCACATATGAGTTATCCCTTAAGGGTTTATATTATCCATTATATGTTAAATATTTTCAAAATTATTATACTTAAGTATAATATGGATGAAGTAAATGATTAGAAATAGAACTCACTATTTAAATGAAGGAATATCATCCATGGATCTATTCATTTTTCATATCAAACAATTTTAGTAGAACTATTCAAATACCACCTCAAAATATGAATATCAATTTAATGTTGAAGTTGAAAAAATGGGTCATTTTTTCATCCAGATAATGTAACTCATCCCTTGTCCAAATTTGGTGGATTAATTTCCAAGAAAAAATTGAGATACTATCATTAGTATAATTCAATGCTATTCTGGGCATCGATTGATTTTCCATGTATAGATCCAACATAAATTATTTGGAGAAGGAAATCATGCTTCATTTCACAATTTAAATTCTAATTTTTACAAGTAAAAGGAGGATAATGAATATTAATTATTATCAACATATTAGGTATGTATATTACATCATTATAAGAAACTATATATCTCATTAATGATTAAGACTAAGGTAAAGAACATCATTTAGGACATTCTCATTGCAATGTAATTCAATAATATGTTACCTAATGAATTTTATAGACTTCCTCCAAGTTAAGAGGTTTAGTTATGAATCGATCATATAATTGGAACATTGAAAATATCCATGAATTAATATAGATTGTATTTTTTAGATCATGAGTTTCTAAATAAAGAATTAAAAGACAATCTGGATAAAGGGTTTATATTCCCAAGTGCTTCAACTTGGAGTGCATCAATCAATTTTTATTAATAATAATGATGGGTCAATGCACTTATGAATGGATAATCATGGTCTCAGTATGATAATGATAAAAAATATGTATAATCATCCATGAATTTAATACTTGTTTAATTAGAAACATGTATCCCAATATTTCTTGAAGGTGGAGCATTGTTCGTCATATTACAATGTAAATGTGAAAAAGGAGGATATCCCAATGATTGATTTTTGTACAAGGTACAATCAATTTGAGTTCATATTTATTCCATTTTTACTCACTAATTCTTCTAAAAAATCATGGAATTAATTAATATAGTCTTTAGGGATTTTCTATACAATATTTTTGTATTTTAAAAGAATGATATTCATATCTATACAAAAAACAAGGAATAACTTAGGGAACATTTTAATGGAGTAATAAATAATTTATGAAAGGAAAATTTATATTTTAATTGATATAAATTTAATTTTTGTATATAAAATGTATCCTTACTTTATAATGTGGCCACTATCAGAGTGATATCTATGGATCCTTTAACAAAAGAAATTGATAGATGGCCCAGACCAACATCTATGATAGAAATCAGTTTTTTCCTTAGATTGGTTGGGTGGGATCATTGATTTGGGAGAAACTTTTAAATATTTTCAATCCTGATAAAATGATAATTTTATAGGGTTTCATGTCTTTATATACTATAAATGGTAATATATAATTAAATATTTGAATAAGACGCTAATCACTACACCTAATATCACATTACCTACCAATGGGGAAGGATTTTTTATCTATAGTGATGCATCAAAATGGGGTCTATGTTTTATAATCATGAAATATGACATAGTGATAGAATATTACAATTTCTAAATAATGATCAATGTGTATAACTATCCAACACATGATCTAGAAAGGTCTATTGTGATCCTTGAGTTTAAGATGTGTTGACATTGTCTCTATGAGGATAAGTGTGAAATATATAGACCATAAAATCCTCTAGTATATATTCAAACCAAATAAAATTTGTATGCTCCAAAATAGGTGGTTAGATATGATCAAGGATTATGATTTTCTATCAATTACTATCCTAGAAAAAAACAAAGTTACATATGCTCTGAGTGGAAAGGACTCATCAACTCTATATTTGATGAGGATTTCAGGGGATCCATTTTTATTGTACATGAATAGGATAGAATTAGAAATAATAAAAGGATATTCATCTTAAATTTCTAAAATAAATTCTCAAACATACATTCTTGAGATGATTGATAAGGGGTATAACGATTATGATGTGCTACATAAAAAAAGGTAAAAAATATATAAAAAACAAATTTTCTAGAGATGAAATTATAAATATTTGAACTTGGATATATACCCCCTCAAAACCATAACTGGAGTGTGAATTTATAGATAATATATATATATATATCATCCTTATTTATTCACTTAGGAAGCAATAAGATGCATAGAGTTTTGAAGAAAATCTTCTTATGGGATAAAATAATGAGGGATATTGTAGAATTTATATCACAATCCATAGAATTTTAACAAGTTAGGGTTGAATGAAACAAGTATAAGGGTTTTATAAAACCATTTCTCAGACATTTATAGAAATTCGAAAACATAACCACGGATTCCATTATAAGACTCATCGGTACATCTAAAGGTAATAATGTCATCTGGGTGGTAGTGGATGACATTAGAATGTCAATTTATTTCATTTTTATCAAGTAATATTTACCTCTTGATCATCATTTCAGGATATATATATATATATATAATGTGGTAAGACAACATGGAGTTCCACTCTCTATTTTATCTGATCATGGTATGAGGTTTAGCTCACGTTTCTTGATAATCCTTTAGAAAGTGATGGATATGATGTTGAGATTCATCATTTATTATCACACTCAAATGCATGGTCAGCATGAAAAATACATTCACACTCTAGAGGATATATTGAGATAATTTGAAATGGATTTCAAAGGATGTTTGGATAAAAACCTTACCCTATTATAGTTATTATACAACAGTAATTCCCATTAGAGAATTCAAATGGAACCCTTTTGAGAATTTGAATGGGAATAGGTGTTAGAATCTATCATGATAGGTTGAATTTGGATATTGTAAGTATATGGAACATAATCTTATTATATTAATGACATATGAGGTTCAAACCATTCAAAAAAATATAAAATACACAAAAATTTGATAGAAACTCTATGCCAACAATAATTAATGAGAAGTATATTTTGAGGCCACAGATAAAGTGTTCCTTCCTATATCACTATGTAAGAAATTCATGAGGTTTAAAAATATGTAAAGTCTTGTTCAAACATGCGTATACAACTTTTAGAACCATGATCACATTGTAGTTGTGACCTATCAACTAGAACTCACACAAAATCTATCTCAAGCACTTGATCTATTTTATTCATCCCTTTGGATGAAGTGCATACCATAACCCAATCATTTAATAAATCAAATAGTTTTAACATTGGATAATGATATTTTATACAGGTAGCGGATAATGTAGATCTTAGATCATAGAGACAATGTTATACAGAATATGAAAACTCATAATGTCAAAGTGCAGTAGTGGAACCACATGTTTAGGGAAGTAACTTAGGAACCAGAAGATGAGATGAAACAAAAATACCAGCATCTTTTTTACTATATGAAAATATAGAGGGAGAAATTTATAAAGGGTTGAAGAGTGTAACAACCCAAATTTTTATAAATGAAATTTCATTTTTGAATGAATAATTTCTTTTTTAAGTAATGTTATTATAGAAAATGCATGCACAAATTTTTTTATATTAGATAATTACAAGATATATCTTATTTGATTTAGAATTCCATTAAGAATCATAACCATTTATAACATAATCATTGTAGGAGACTACTATGATTACTATATATTAACTATTTTGATAATGCCCAATTTAAATAGAAATTAGTAGTGAGGGCCTAAACTAGTAAGGCTATAAACTATAAATCTCATTTATTAGAGATTTAGGGGGTTATTGCATCACCAAAACTTACCCTAGAAAAATACAAAGGAGATATTCATAAACTAAATCACAAATGAAACCATATAAGAGGTAAGATCATTCTCATTAGGATCACAACTGAAACCATGTTCACAAAAATACACAATGAAAATCTCACCATCACACTTCATAACCTTAGATAATTTCTAAGTGTAAAAAAGGGATATGTATATAGACATTAATACTATTAATTTTTATATTTTTATTTTTATTCAAATAATTATTATATTTAAATTTTATTATAACTTTATAATGATTAAATTATAAGCTGGATGAAAATTAGATTTTGATATGATGAAACTAAAATTGTATTTTTTTTGTATATGTATTATTTCAACCAAGACACCCATATTGATAAATTCAAGAACTTTTTAAATAATTTATTTTTTAATAAAATATTATTATAAAATAAATATATATTATCAATGTCAGATATAATTTTTATTTGGGTAAGAAAACTATTATTGTAAAAACTTATAATTTTTTAAAAAATTTAATATTTAGAATTATAAATAAATATTCACATATTAATAGATTTATTTCGCTAAAATAAATATATATTTTTGAAATCGCCTCATTTTAATTATCCAACACTGAATTTTAAAAAAAATCTAAGATAATTAAATTTTTTGGTGAAAACTAAACACCACATAATTATATGATATGATTTATTACATCATAAAAGACAAAAAATAACATAGTAATAAACATATAGAGTATCCAAAATCAATATTATTTCCCCCCTTTCAAATAATGTGTATCTGGAGCTATTTTTGCAACTTATAAACCCTTAATTAATCCTCCCAAACCTATATTATATTTTAAGGTTTAATAAAAAATTCTTTAAGAACAGTAATTGCTTCCACATTACCAAGGGTATTATTTTTTTAGTTAGGATCATATTATTATAGAATAATTAAATGAAATAATATTTTTTATGAACCACTGTAAAATCCATTATAAGGTTTCTGGTTTTGGTTACATTATCATATAGTGTCCAAAACCTATGTTTGGAAATTAATAATGAATTCCCCTCTATTATGCTATAGAAAACCCAACATCCTTTTCCACTTGACTAAAAGCCCGTGGATAATGATTTTTATCCATACTTACCTCTATATATCCCTCTAAGGTTCCCCAAAGATCTTAATAAACTCATATTAATATTTAAGTAGAACCCTCTCATGGTAAGGGATCCTCTCCTCCTATTTATTCATGAACCTTCTTTATATTATTCCCTTTGATTTCAAATTTTTCATATTTGGTTATGTTTTTACCCATCCCACATACTATCTATATTATTTAAAATTGATAATATACCCCTATTAACTCTCATTAACACTTTTCATGAATCCTTATATACTCCCATTATGTTGTAGATATTCTTTTGAAAATTATCATACCAAGAAATTTGGTTCTTGAATACCCATCACCATTTCTAGTCATGTGTGTTCACCTAGTTTTACCCTTCCATAATTTATTAGGTAATTAAATTTATTTAACCAAAAATACACAATAATGGTATTTAAATTGATGAAATATATTATTACATTTTTTGATTTATGTGGAATACCTATGCATGAACATGATATAAATATGAACGATGGGACTGAAATTATATTTCTCCCCCCAACAAATTATGTAATATTTTTATCTAATGATTTTACGAAAATAGTGAAGAGTAGATTATCCTATGAAAAATATGTTATGATTACTTGTATTATATCTTTAACATATCATTATGATGTCATGTTTTATGTTTTTGTGACATATAAATGTGATCTTTATGTAATCATGTTTTATCATCCCTTACTAATCAATATTATAATCCCCAACCCACTTATAATACCTTGATATACCTATTGGAAAACATAAACCAATTTAACTTATGTTGTGATCTTTTTATTCCCTTACTGGGCTATATATCTCATCTATTTCTTATATATGTCCCCAAGTTAACCCCTTAAATTTTAGAAGAGAAATAGAATTTTAATGGAATGTTATAGAGTTTTAGTTTATGTATTTTTATTTACTTTTAAATTTTTTATGATAAGTTCTTAATTAACCTAATAAATAGGTATTATGATATTATAGGTTTGTACTATGTGTACCTTTATGAAATAAATTAGGAAATAAATTTTACTATAAATATAGGTTGACATATTATCCATGCATCATTTTGGAATGTAAGGGTATGAAATATGTGTGTAATCATGTGTTTGTGATTGATTTTTAGTTTTATCTTAGTTAAATGAATAATTTATTGATAAAATAATTATTTTATTCCTCACTGGGTTTTTAGTAATAAAATAGTATTCTGAAGTCTATGATATGAATTCAATAATATTATGTGATAATTTTATTTGAATAATCACTCATTTTCTTCATAGTAAGTGATGTGGGTGAGTTTAATTTTTTAATTTTTTTTTATTTCAAAATTATAAGATGATTTTTTAGATTCATGGAAACAAAAATTTCTTGGACACTTTATTTTAATGATATAAAATCAAGATTTTAATGATATTAATGATTTCATGTCTTTCTATAAGTATATCATAATCTGAGATAGTTGATAGAATTGACTAAGGATGAGTCAACGTTGAGGTTAATAAACCATCAACAAGACTCACTACCATGATATATATAAGAAAATTGACAATTTATGAGACATTTTCTTATATAAGACATTATTTTCCTTGACTCACAACTAGTATGAAAATCTCTCTAAGTTTGAGTCACTTTCAGATGAGACATTACTAGAGGAGACACTGCCATCCACACATTTTTAAAAAAGTAAATTTGGAAAAGTGTGAGATATCGCCATCCTAACCTAAAAACCAAGGGGAAACCTCCAGAAAAGTGGAATTTCAGCTGAGTCTAAGGTACTGCCAGTGTAATACCACCAAGATGAGACATCATTTTCCTAAGACACCATTACCATGAGACACCACCAGACTAACCCACCACCACTATTTTATTAACTTAACCTTTTTCATTTAAATATTTTCTAATGGATGTATTATTAAAGTTAATACAGAATGTTATTTTAATTATTATTTCTTAAATTATTGACAAAATGCATTTAGAAGAATTTTAAACATGTTGTATGAGGAAACAAAATATCTGGATGCACGTGGATATTCTACCAGATACTACTATTAAGAATGGAATAAAACTCACACATGAAATATACACAATTGATTAATCAAGTAAATCGATAGAAGTTTTAGAGATTTAACTATATGAACATTCACATACAGCTAGAGTGATAAATTGTTCATCCCTAGAAAACACTCGACTAGGAAGTCAAACTACATAATTACATCAAAAGGACTTCCTTCAGTTAAGAACACAGGTATGTGACACTCACTTCTTCTATATTTTTAAAAGAACCAAACATAAGCTTTACTATAGAACAAAATCAAGAGTCACAAGCTTCAAAACAACAAACAATGCTTTTATAAACTCTGTACTCTAGGATTTGTCAGTTTTGTTTATTTATTTTTTCATATTGATCAGTGTTTGATATAAAATATTTTATATATGAACACTATGTACTATTATAAAGTTGAAGATAATTGATACCTTCTTCAATATTTTACCTCTAGCCCCACGGATAATAGTGGTATAGGTTATTGTGTGGATAGTTTGTTTTTACTCCCACGTATAATAGTATAAGAGGTCATTTGTGACCTAAACCATTGCAAACTATTATAAAACCCAATCCATGTTGTGGATAAAAGTTTTTATTTTATATAAACTACTTGGTGTAAAGTGATCACCAAGTGGAGAGTACTATGTCTCATCTTGATATTGAACCTCTTATTTAAAATTTCCACTATGTGTTATTTTTTACATTATTTATATATTTAAAACTAAAATAGTTTTAACGAAAAAAAAAACTAATCCTTTGAAGGTTAATCATTATTATTGTTTTTATAAGATTTTAATTAAGTAATTTATTTTAAATGACTAAGTTATATTGTATATTACTTACCCAAGAACTAATCACTCTTTAAGAAATATTTTTAATTATTAGAACTTATAATGATATGCTATATTGATTAACTGTGGTGTTTAAAATTAGTTGGGGGATTTAAAATTAATTCATTTTAATAGAAATTTTTTATTGGGTATTATATCCCCCACCCCTCATGAGATACTCACTCCAACCAACATTTTTTATCATAGGTTTTCATTCTTTTTTTATTTAATGTTTTCAAATTCTTTTTAACTATGATTTTAGTTGTACCTTAAGGATCTTAAAATTTGGTCATTTATAAATTTAGTTATTCAAAATGGATGATCCTAAAGAAGGTTCTAAAACTAATATAACACCCTTTTTAATGTAAATAATTAATATTAATGGAAAATCAAGATGAAAAATAATATATAAAGCATGAGATTTGATATTTGTTCTAAAATAGAAGATAAATATGTTATACGTGATATTGTTATAAGAACATGGTATGATGTAAAAAAATAGATTATAATAATAATTTTATAGACATGAATTCCCTTTACTACACTCTAGGATATGAGTATTTTAAAATAATTTCTTCATATAAAACTGCTAAAGAGATTTTGGGTCACTTTGTCAATTTCCCATGAGGGAACTACTAATGTTAAGGAGATGAGGCTTAATAATTATACTATTAAATATAATAACTTTAAAATTAAGACATATAAAGATATTTATATCATGTACCTCAGGTTTAATTAAACTTTGAACATAATGAGATCACTTGGAAAACAATTGTTTGATCAGGACTAGATTATGAGATTTTTGAGATGTCAACCTAAAAGTCGGAGAGGCACGTCTGTCTCCATCATAGAATCTTATGGTATTGGCATAATGTTAGTCAAGAAGTTGATTAAAAATATCATGATGTATGATGGAATGATTAAATTAAATTTGAATAATATGGTGAACCTAAAAAATTAGTATCCTTTAAGACTATTGCTTCTATAAAAAATAGATATAAAAATAAAAGCAGAAATATCAATCTAATAGTTCATGTGATATTGAATCCCATATTTACAGTGATAAGAAGGTGTCTCATCTATCTAGGAGATTTGATAATTTTTATAGAAAGAATAAGTTTTCATAAATCCAAACTACATTGCAAAATATGATTCAAAATGAATTTGGAAGAAACATTGGAAAAAGGATGATGATTAAAAATAAGTTGTCTTCTATAAATGTAAGAGAAAATGACATATAAAATCATATTTTCCAATGAATAAATAAAAAAAGAAATATGATCAAAAGGAAATAATATAAAAACAATTATTAAATATAGATGGAGTGCTTCAGTGGATAGATCTAGTGAATCATATTCTTCAAATGAGGAGAAACCTCATAGATAAAATATTTGTTTCATGACTAAAGTCAGTGACGTACATGAATTATCCATTGTTTCTAATATTATTCATGTGAATAATTCTGAATATTTTGATGAACAAAATAATTTTGATGAAAATATATCAAATGAGTAATTTTTTTAATATTTCAACATGTTATAAGACTCTATTAATGAACTAATGGACAAGTATAAAATTCTCAAAAGACTGTTTTCTCTAACTGCAAACTACAAATCCAAACTATCTACTGAAAAAGATAAAAATGCTCAACTACTTAAAGAAAATACTAAACTAAAATATTCAAATGATAAATTAAATAAATACTTAGAAAATTTTAAAAATAGTAAAGAAAATATTATTCATATTTTAGTCAAGAAATTTGCACCAAAGTATGTAAATGGAATAGGATATGATCCTAGACAGAGAAGTATTGTAAAAATAAATTTTTTCTAAATCCAGACCAAAGAGTTCTTCAGTATATAATTTTTCTAAGGGACCTAATATTGTATTTATTTTTCAAAAATCTTTCAACCTGCTTGTGGGAAACCTATTAGGAAAATATTGGATCCCAAATCCTTTATTACTAATATTTATGGACCCAAACAGATTTGGGTACCAAAGTCATTTCTTGCATAAATTTTGTTTTTTAGTAAAGATATTTGAATACCTCTTATTAAAGTATGTGGTACTAGGAAAGAGTTAGTTCTATGAATATGACATGATATTATTCATGTTTCAAGATAATTATTAAGGTTGATGGTGGCCATGTCACCTTTGGTGACAATGCTATAGGAAAAATCAAAGGCCATGTCCAAATCGATAATAGTAATTCAATTTTAATTTATAAAGTTTTATTTTTTGATGGATTAAATTGTAACATTATTATTATTTCTCAGTTATGTGATGAAGGTTTTTATATAAAATTTGATAATGATTATTGAAATGTTTACAACTCTAAAAATTATTCAATTTTTACTACCTTGAGAAATGATAATGTTTATGTTATTGATTTAATATCTTTAGTTACTCAAAATGTTTCATGCTTAAGTTCCTATCAAAATGAATCTTGTAATTATCATAAGAGACTAGTTCATTGAAACATTCAATCATTTAAGAAGCTAACTAGGAAAGGGTTAGTTAGAGATCTTACTAAGATTTGGTTTCCAATTCATAATGTTTGTAACCCATGTCAAAAAGAGAAACAATGCCATCATTACTTGAAATTAGAGAAATAAGTGTCAATTTCTCTACTACTTGACTTGGTTAACATGGATTTGTTTGGACCTTCTAGAGTTTCATGTATTAATGGGAAGAACTTTGTTTAAGTTCTTATAGATGATTTCTCTAGTTATACTTGGGTATACTTTCTAACTCACAAAAGTTAATCTTTCTCTTACTTTACCAAGTATGATAAGTCTATATAAAATCTTAGTAGAATTTAGATTAATAACTTAAGAACTGACCATGGCCATGAGTTTGAAAATAAAAATTTTGAATCTTTTTTCATATAAAATGGTTATAATTATAACATCTCTACTCCTAGTAACCCTCAATAAAATGGAGTTGTAGAGAGTATAAATAGATGTTTACAAGATATGGCCAAAAACACGTTGAATGAGAATGATATACCTATAAATGTGTTGGAATAAGTTTTCAATATATCCTTTTACATCTTCAATAGAGTCTTGATTGGATATATCCTTAAGGTGACCCCATATGGGCTATGAAAAAATGGGAATCATAAGGATAATTACTTTGGAGTTTTTGGTTGAAAAGTGTTTATTTATAACAGTAAGTATAATTTGGAAAAATTTCCTTCCATAAGTGATGATGGAATTTTTCTTGGTTATTCAATCTCTAGAAATTCCTATAGATTTTTCCATTATAATACCAAAACTATTGAAGAATCAATTCAAGTAAAATTAGAGGAAAATTATCCACATGAACCTAATACCTCTCTAAAAAATCTTAAAAAGTTTTTTCTGCTATTAATGTAAATTATAAACCCTTATAATCTACTTCCATATAGTTAGAAATATCATCCAGTATTAAATAATTTCCATAACATCATGAACTTAAATTTATATAACTTGAGGGGAATAATCCATCTTTTTCTCAAGATGTTATAACTATTCAATACCATCCTTTAGATTTTGATGCATGAGACCAAAATATAAAATAGAAACTATATATTCTCTTATTAATTAGGTTTAACATCAAGAATTTGTGTCTCATCATGAGCATCATAATGTCATGGAAGCAATTATTGATGAATTATGTGTAATATTCATGAAAGAATAATTCAATCAATTCAAAAGAAAATAAATGTAGAAACCTGTATATATAGACAAGGAAAAATTGAATATTATAACTAAATGGTATTTTATAAACAAGTATTATGTGTCAGGCACTATAGTTATAAAAAAGTCTAGCATTCTTTCATAGGTTTATATTCAAGAAGAAGGGAAAGACTATAAAGAAAGTTTTTCACCTATATCCCAACTTGAGTCCATAAGAATAATAATTTATTATGAATAACATCTAGATTTATAATTTTATAAAATTTATGTTAATAGTGAATTATTAAATGGTCTTATAGTTAATGATGGTTTTTTTGAACAACCCCTTGTTTTCAAAATCCCAAACAGGCTCCCAGAGTTTGGTATAATAAGCTCAAAAACTTTCTTATTTCAAAATGGATTTCAAAAGGAGTGGAAGAACCTACTCTTTGGATAAAAATAATTTCAATATATGTTTTAGTAGTAAAAATATATATTGGTGAAATTATTTTGGGATCATCAAAAAAATATCTTTGTACTGATTTTTCTAAAATGATGCCAAATGAATTTGAAATGACTTCATTGGGTGAACTCAAATTATTTCTTGAATTTGAGATTTTTCATAACAAATAAGGACTTATTTTAAATCAAATTAAATATAAAAAATATATTTTAAAAAACTTAAACTTGGATTACACTAAAAGTAGTGACACTTATATGAGTAACATCTATAAATTGGATCTTGATGAAGCTGGGAAATGAGTGGATCAAATCGATTATAGAGGTATGATTGGTAGTATTATCTACCTGACTACTAGTTAACAGGATATAATGTTTATTATTTGTATATGAGATCTATTTCAATTAAACCCTCAAGATTCACACTTAAATGGTGATGGAATAATTTTCAAATACCTCATGTATACAACCAATTTAGGATTTTTTTACCCTAGAGGAAAAGAATTTGATCTAGTGAGTTATTCTGATACTAATTTTGGAGGATTCAAATTATAAAGAAAGATAACCTTTAGAAAAAGTCACTTTTGGGAAAGTATCTATTATTTTGGTGTAGTAAGAATAGAAATTATGTAGCATTATAAACTGTTGAAGTTGAATACACAACTACTAGTAGTTGTTGTGAACAAATTTTGTGGATGAAACACACTCTACTAGACTATGGATATAAATTCTGACATGTCCCCATAAACTATGAAAACACTAGTAATATTAAAATTTAAAATAATCATGTGGGATAAATCACATTGATATAAGACATCAATTTTTGAGGGATAATTTTCAAAAAGGTGATATCACTCTTGATTTTATTAGCACAGAACATCAATTGGCTGATATATTTAATAGGATTTTGAATTATGAGAGAATGAACTATATCAAACATTATTTATTAAATATTAGTTTTGGTTATGTTTAATTTTTTGTGACATATTTTTGGGTGACACACCATTGGGTTAGATACTATTGGTTGACATAACATCATGTTTGTCTCACCGCTATGTTTATCTCACCATTATAGTTGTCTCACTACTGGGTTGTCTTGCCATTGTGATTTAAATTCCATTTTTATTTACATACCATTGGTTGTCACATTCCATTGTCAATTTCTTATTATAATTTTTCTGATCTTTCAGTTTTATATTTTTAGGTTTTTTTATAACATGACACATGTTTTCTCAGACTGAAATTTCATTTTGTTATTATTTTTTGATTTTTCATATACCTAAATCCTAAATAATACAAAAAATGAATATATATATATATATATATATATATATATATTCAAACACACCTTGATCTGAATGCAATACACTCATATCTTTCTTTCTCAAGCCTGGTGCAACCCTTTTTCTTCCAACCTTCAAACCTACAACATTTATCTTAGCCTTTGATTGATAAAAATAAATTGATCTACATGCCAAGGATAAATCACACTTCTAGGTATTCTACATGAATGTCATTATCAGCTAAGAAATATAAGAATAAACCAAGTACTCCTACTCTCGTTACATAAGTTAACCTCGATCTTGCAAATAGTGATGTTGTAGCTAAAATAGAAGTATAAGTAAAGTGGTTTTTGTCTAGTAATTATCTTATGTTTAAACTTATACAGAACCAAGGATGGGAAGATAGGTTCTCTTAAAATTAAATAACTTTTATCCTAGGTTGGTTCACCTTTTCTATCAGTGTGTTGAGTTTGGATTTGATAATTAGAAAGAATATTGGGTGACAACTAGAATAGAGGGTATAAAGCTTATGTTTTCTTTAAAACATTGGGTTGAGTGTCTAGGTGTACCACGTGAAGGAATTTATGATGACTATCAAGGATATGTACCTAAGTATGGTGACATATTTTGATATTAATATTCTCTAGAAGAACTCATTGGTAAGGAGTTAACTAGAAGACCTATTTCCTTAGTGTTGGATGGGGAGTTTAGGTTATTTTTCAAGTTCATACAACACATGCCCTATCCTAAGAAAGGTGATTTTTTACCTTGAGATACTAAGATTTTTAATTGTTTTTTATTATTAAATGAGGCCATATGATTAATCTCTATAGGTATCTCATGGTCCATATGTCTGAGATGATAAATCCAATGTTGAGATCTAACTCATTAATCTATCCAAAGCTAACTTCGGAAATGTTAAAGGCCAAGGTCCTAGTTTCTGAGAATGATGAAACAGTTATAGATTATTTTGGTTTCTTTATTTCAAAAGAAATATGCTCAAAGATGAAAATTAAATGGAACCCCTGGAAGAAAAAATTGGATGGAGATAGTGAAAAATTATATAATGAGATTATCCTAGTGGATCATCCAACCAGACTGAGGGATGTTGTTGATTCCATTCTCGAGCCATATGAGGTTGTAGAATACTATGATGAGGATGAAGAAGTTGCAAAATGATTATATTTTGATGAAGGTAGTGATCCATACTTTTCACCTCAATAACCACCGATGACATATGGAGATCTTAGATGGCTGCCAAAAGGGAAAAGCTTGTTAAAAGTGAGGAAGGTAAAACTGAATTATTAGGATAGGATAAATTCAAAATATTTTCTAAAAATGATGATTAGGAGTTGGATGGTGATGAGGATGAAGAACTAAAATATGAAAATTAAAATGGTGATGATAAAAATGGATATAGAACTGATGCTCATGATAATGATTCTAAACATGGTGGTTCGCCTAGTAAAATTAGAAGAAAATTTGTCGAGATTCTTTGAGAGTTATTCCTTTACCTAGTAAGTCTGTAGAGAAACCAAGTATGTATAAGGAAGTAGAATCAGATCCTAAATTCATATATTATTTTTTTGATAGGTTGAAATCCCTATCTGTGGAGATCTCTCATGATGTTCTATTAGTTGATAGAGTTGAGGGAAGCTCTATTTTTATTGGAAATATGGTTTATGACTCTATTATTGTTGAGTAGATGGGTGTTATAGATGTTATTTAGTAGCATGTGTCTGATAAAGACAAAAATTGGTTCCATATTATGAGAAAGAAAGTGATGTACAGTTGGTAGATATGGATACTAATGACCCTCTAGTTGACATCCATTTAAAAGTTGAACCTGTTGATGGACAAAACGTAGATGTAAAGAGGTAAAGATTTCAGAAAGTTAATGTCTAGAAGGAAGAAGTTCTAGTGGGTGAATAGCCTATTGGTGCTCAGAGTTTTGAGACAGTTTTTTCTACCCTACTATAATTTTACATGCATCTATTGTGATAACTCCTACTATTGTTTCTATAGTTGTTGTTTAATATTCTTTTGTTGTTTCTGTTGGTGCTCAATCATAAGATAGGTTGATCCAATGTTGTAATAATGAGTTAAATTTATTGATTTGAGGATTCCACTAAAGGATGGTGGACCTATGGTTTGAAATGAAGGATGTACTAAAGGATCTTTGATAGCTCAAGTTGATATTGATAGACTGTTGGAAGAGTTTCCCTCTATAAGGCCTCCTACCAATGAACCTACTTCTCTAGATACTCCTATTCTAACTGATATAATCCCAATAAGTGAATTGAATTTCTATAGTGAAAATCTAATTTCAAACATCAATAATTTGTTGAGAAGGTAGTATCCTATTTTTATTAGGATATGTGAGACTGATTCTTGATATTTTTATAAATTAGTGATTCAACACATACAACCTAAAATGATGCCTCACATACAAGTTTTTGAGGTAGAAAATAATAGAATAATTCTTGAGATGGAATCTATAAATTCATTGATTGTAGAGTTGAAATATTCCTTTTCTATATATCTACATGGTATTCTTAAAATTATGGAAGAAACCTATTCAGATACATCCTAATCACCTCCAATTGTTGATGTTAATCAAATTCGAACAATGGTTAGAGAGTAAGTTGCAACTTTGTCTAGCGGACTATCTAATGGAGAGCATGTGATCCCTTTTGCAAATTCTGATGAATATTGACCAAGGAATTAAAAATGATCATATGATTATTAGATGGAAAGAGGTGTCCATATTTTAATAGACTTCATTAATCACATGAATCACTTTCTTCTGGTTCAAGTACAAGAAGTTATTTCTTAGGAAGTCATTTCTATTACACATAATTTATCTCTTAGATAAAGAGTTTCTCTCAATCCTTTCACACCTTTTCTTTCCAAATAACAAACTTTCCATATGCCTCCTGCTCCATCCTTGAGACAAATCCGGCCAGTTGTTTTTGTAGAAGATCATCCTCAGGATATTGTTGGACTATCAATCGGTGTTCCATCTTTTATACCTAGAGCTGACTCTATTGCATCCGAATAAAAGAAATCCAACAAGAAGGGAAAGCAACCAATGAACCCCTATGAAAAATCTTAATCTTTTTGTTGTCTTCTAAATTTTTTCTTTGATGGAACTTGGTATATAATAACTTTTGTTAATCATTTTGAATGCCTTTGATAACTATTATTCTGTTATTCATTTTTGTTTTCCCTAATTTTTTCTTTTTTTATTCTGCTAATTTATTATCTTTTTGATAATTATAATAGGTGTATAACACTATAACATTGTCCTTTGGAGAACAATATGGAATTTCCCTTTGGAGAATAATATGGAATTTATTTTTGTTATTATAGTGATGTTTCTATGTTACTTTGACTTTATTTTTACCTCTTTACCTTGATACTATCTATTTTTAATCGGATTTTCCATTTTATACTTATTTATTATCTTTTATTTCTTATTATTTATCTTTCATACCATCTACACATAATGTGAATGATATGTAATGCTTTATATTCTTGATCTTACCTTTGATGGCATGTTCAATATTTTATATAGCTTTGATACCAAGATATGTGATCATCAAAAAGGGGGAGATTTTTGACAAACTTGTTTTAATTGGTCACAAAATCATGATTCTAATGATATTAATGAATTTCATGTGTTTTTGAAATTATTTAATAATCTAGGATTAGTGATGTAATTGAATAAGTTGAGACACCGTTGAGGTTAAGACACTATCAGCCAGACTCACTGTTAGGATATCTAGTAGAAAATTTAAAAAGTCTAATACACTGCCACATATAAGACACTATTATCCTTGAATCACTTCCATCATGAAAATATCTCTAAATACATGACACTATCAAATGACACACCTCCAGATGAGGCACCGCCGGTGGAGACCCCATCATCCACACACCTCCAAAATGTAAACTTGGAAAAGTGTGAGATACCTCCATTCTAAACTACTATCTGAGAACACACTGCTAGGGAAGTGGAATTTTTTCTAGTTCTAATCCACTTCCAGTGACATAATGCTAAGATGAGATATAGTTATCCTGATACACATTTATTGTGAGACACTTCTAGATTAAGTCATCGCCACTATTTTGTTAACTTATCATTTTTAATTTAATGATTTTATAACAACTATATTATTTAAGTTAATATAGAATGTTTAATTATATTTTCTTAAATACTCAAGGGAATGCATTAAATAGGATGTCATACATGCCGTATGAGGAAATAGAATATCCAAAGGCATGTGTATATTCTCCCAACTACTACAGTTAAGAATTGAAGCAAATTCCCTCATACAGTATACTCAAAGGATGTGTGAAACTGACCGATATAAATTTGAGATCTCAATCTTTCAAATCATTCACATTGTGTGAACGAAAAGAATTTATGCATCATAGAAAAAAATTTAGTAGGATGTAAAACTACATCTTTACATCAAATGGACTTCCTACAGTCATGAATGTGAGTATGGTACAAACTATTCTTATTAATTTTCCAAATGACCTGATTTAAGCTTTATAGGAAAACAAAATCAAGATTCCCAAGATGAACTAATACATGAAAAAAATTTCTAAAATTTATACTCTATTATTTCTCAGTTCTATTTATTTATTTTCACATATTGATCAATGTGTATTATACTCTGTGTTATATTTTCACAATGTCTCCTAAGATAGACTAAAATATAATTGATATCTTCTTACATCTTTTTCCTTCACTCCCATGGATAGTAGTAGAATAGGTCCTTGTGTGTTCTGATTGTTTTTACTCCCACATATAATTGTGAAGAGGTTCTGTGTGACATGGATAGAAACAAATTATTATCAAAAACGATCTAGTAAGTTGATTAACTTGTTTATTTTATATAAACTGCTTAGTGGTAGGTAATCACCAAGTATAGAGAACTATGTATCATCTTAAGACATAACCTCTTGTTTCAAATTTCTTTTGTGGGTTTTTATTTAATTTATTTCTACCTTTAAAAATGAAACTATTTTATCCAAAGAAAAACTAATACTTGGATAGTTAATCTTTATTAGTTTTTTTAAAGGTAATGCTTCGGTCAATGACCAAAGCACAATATATTAGAGAGAAAAAGGATTACAAAGATCAGAAAGATGGGATTTTTTTACAATCTCTCTCAAAGAGAGGTAATAAGTCAGCAGGAAGAGTGTCTATCCAAGTCATGTTTTGTTGAATACCTTTGTTGGCGAGGGCGTCAGCAATAGCATTCGCTTCACGGTATGCATGAGTAGCAATATAATCAATCCCATGAAGCAAGTTCAGACACTTCATCCAAAGAGTGGTAAGCGGCCAGGCAAGATGAGTGGTGTCGTTCCAAATGGCCTGGATGATAGTGGTGGAATCACTTTCAATCCAGAGCTTTCTCCAGCCTCTTTGAAGCGCGAAATCAACCGCATGGATGACACCCAGCATCTCAGCCTCAAGAGATGAAGAAAGACCACAACCAACATAAAAACAGCACTGACATTGACCAGATGAGTCTCTGAAGATGTCACCACAACTTGCAAGGCCATGGTTGCCTTTGGAAGCTCCATCGACGTTCACTTTAATCCATCCTGGCATCGGGGCTTTCTAGAAAACTTCAAAGAAGAGTTTGGGCTTTGGATATATGTCAGGAATACAGAGATGCTGAAGGATCACAAATTCATCAACCGAGTTGTTGCAAGAATCTTTTTGGACTGAAGCGGCTTCATGAATCTCAATAAGAATCCGAGCTTTACCTGCATTGAGACTAAATGAGTGGTTGTTGTGAATAAAATCATTACGAGCATACCAGATCACATGCAGAAGCTCCGCCACTGCCGCAAGGAATATATTCTTGATCTATAGATAAGCATCATATCTAATGCAATTTTTAAGAAACGAGCAAATAGAATCAATAGCTGGCCATCTGCAATTAAAAAGATTCAGAACGTATATCCCTAAAGCAGAGGTTGTCGCGCAGGACAGAAAAATACGGTTAGCATCCTCCCTATGTTGATTACACATGCAACATTTAGAGCATAGTTGAATGCTAAAGGATTGAAGACAAGTATCAGTGGGTGTTCTATTGTGAGCAATACGCCAAATAAGGGTGAGCCTAGATGGTTTTATCCAAGGCTTATTAAACTGACTCACCCATTGATAATTAGAATCCTCTCTAGAGAAGCAATGATTATAGAAGGAACTATAATCAAGGATGCCATTTGAAGCTGGTTCCCACACCAGAAAGTCACCATGGGGATAGAAAGGATGATTATCAATGATCTGAGTAATATTATCGGGGAGGGTATATCGATGGGACCGCAGGACTTCTTTTATAGAAAGACTAGTATCCCCAGGAGAGGTATTTGTAGGAAGCAAAGAAATCAAGGGGTTACCACACCAATTTCCACACCAAAAATTAATAGAAGAATCTGCACTAACCATCCATCTATAATTCTCCATGATTATGTGAAATGGGTCTCTGATAGAGGGCTAGATCGAAGAGTTGATGTAACTAAAATTCCCATTCATGAGTTTAGGAAGGAATCTATGCTTTAAGAACTCAGAGGATTTAGAGGAACCATTAATGATACGCCAAGTAAGGAAGGTTTGGAGAGCATTGTTGAAAAGCTTTAGATTTTTTATACCCATGCCACCTTTATCAAGAGGTTTACAGCAAGAATTCCAAGGGATAGTGACGAGCTTCCTTTCAAAAATGCTCCCCGTCCAAATGATGTTTTTTATATAGGTGTTAATCTTTTTGAAAATGCCGGTAGGACAATTGTAGATCATGAGAGAGTAGACCATTTTGGAAACAATGGTTGATTTGACCAGACATATCCTACCAGCCATGGAGAGAAGTTTTCCCTTCCAGGTGGAGAGTTGGTTGATAATTTGATCAGTAATATTGGTGAAATAGTTTGCTTTAGGACGACCCAAGAATAGAGGGACGCCCAAATAATTGAAAGGAAGGAGGCCTTCTTTGATACCAATAGAAGCGATGATACTAGATTCCCTTCTAACAGGGAAACCTTTTCCAAAGAAAATATAAGATTTATCCCAGGAAATCACTTGTCCAGAGACCTCTTCATAATGATTAAGGGCTTGTTTTAGGGCATGTATATTTTTTTGACCACCTTTGAGAAATAGGATGATATCATCAGTATAGAAAATATGAGTAGGGGTATTTAGATTTCTGGCAGCTTGAATAGGTTTGAGCTTGCCCTGATCAACCAGGTAAATGAGGAGTCTACTTAAGTAGTCTTCAGCGATAACAAAAAGGATGGCAGAGAGAGGGTCACCCTATCTGACACCCTTAGTACAACTGAAAAAACCTCTAGGGGTACCATTGATCATAACCAAAATAAAAGCTGATCTAAATAAAGTTTTAAGTTTTCTAATGAAAGAATCATGAAATCCAAAAGACATTAGAACATTGAAGATGAAGTTCCAATCAATGGTGTCAAAGGCCTTCCTGATATCAAGTTTAATGGCCACGCATCCCCCTCTACAGCTTTTATTAAGACAATTGGTACATTCAGAGGCAAGACAAATACAATCCTGGATGGACCTACCTTTAATGAAACCGAACTGATTCCAAGAGACAATCTTTATTATTATTTTTATAATATTTTAATTAAAATAAATTATTTTCAAAGGAATAAGTAATATTCTATATTACTTATCTAAGAACAAATCACTCTTTAATAAATCATTTGAATTATTATAACTTATAATGATCTTCGATATTATTTAACTGGGCCATTTTAAATTATTTATGGTTTTCAAATTAATACATTTTAATAGAAATTTTTTATTGGTTACTCTATTAACCCCCCGCCCTACTGAGATAGTCACTCCAACCAAAAAAATCATAAGTATGAGCATCATAGGAAAGGGTTGAACAACTATGATAAGGGTTGGGTTTGGTTATCCCCTTGTCTTATAATGTAGGAAAATTCATGTACCAATTTTTTGTTTTATTTTTATGATAGATGACGTAAGATATTTGGTGTGGAATATCTCATTTGTCCTAACTATGGTTTTTGTAGAATTTTTTTTACATTCAATTTCTTTTTTTATTTGAAAAATGAATTTCATTATTTTGATCAGACTAACCATTTCAGTAGAATTATCAAACACAATAAGTTTTTTATAATGGTAAGATGATTTTTTGGAAGATCCCCCTTAGTGGTTGGATCGACCGTAAGGAGGAGTGACATGTCAAATTCATTCCCTTTCAATATTCTAAAAGCAGCATTGACCGTAAGAAGGAAATTTACAGTCAATTCAACTTTATCCTACATTAAATCCAACCATTTTCCATGTTAGATGGTCTATAGAGAAAAAATATTTTTTTCAAATAAAAAATTTAATTCAAAATGATGAAAAAATGTTGGATTCCAAAAATAAATCAAAAATTATATCCAAAATAAATTTTTAGATTATGTCCATCTTACCAAAGAGTTTTTAAGGAAAACTATAAATAAAATTGTGAATATAGAAGTGTTAGATGATATTGTTTCTATGTTGTGGGTACTAGAGAATATATTGGAGTAAAATATTATTTAGTATCTACTAAATTTAATTTTTAATATTGAAGGGAGAACATGCAAGGAGTCCATAGTGGTGTTTGATGTGTTTTGAGGATTTTAGGAAAAAATCTTATAAATTTATGGAAGTTACTCATCCAAATAGTGATGAAAAGTGGTTAGAGGTGATGGAAAATATTTTTAGTTGGTCAATAAACCTTAGGCTTTGAAAGTTTAGCTAATTATATATATGATTGTGATACCTACTAATTACCGGAGGGTTGTATTCATTTTAGAAAAGTAGACCATGTTTTTATTATGGGATTCATTCTAGGATATTTTCTTGGAAATGTTTTATCTAAAAATGTTGAGGATAAATAGAGTACAAGGGTACGTGGAGTTTATTTTGGTGGATTTATTTATTTTTATCCAAATTCAAAAGGAAATGATAATTTTAAGGAATTGTTTTGTATAGATTAATGTTATTGATTTATTTGGATGTTAAAATTTATTACTAAGATACATTCACGATTGTGGTGAACAAAGATTATAAGGAATGAAAAGATATTAAGGAATATAATATGTCTTTAGTGGAATAATATGGATTTGGGAGCTATAAAATGATTACATTGGATTAGTTTTATAATGATAGGTTGAAATATTTTAACCAGGGAATGTTTTTTAATCATTTTTTTTAGAGATATGGACCAATACTGTAAGACCTTGACCCTAGTAACCTGGATTTGATGCCTTACTTTATTAATTGGAATATAAACTTTGAAGATGAATCTCAGGGGACTGAATAGTTAAGTAGATTTTGAAAACAAGATACATACATATGTTCAACATTACAACTTGAAATTAAATAAATCATAGAGACTCCTTTGAAAACAATCTTATTCTTCTAGATTTCATTTTCATGTCATTCATAAAATTTATCTTAGTATACTAAGGAAAATTAAACACAATAAAGGGATGATCTATAATGCTTAGTAAGGGTATGAAATCAATGGAAGCTAAAAATAAACCATAAGTAAAGGTTAATAACTAAAAATTATTGTAATTAAAATAATGAATTGAGCACAATATGGTAGGAATAAAAACTGAATATATAATTTCATATAAATAATCACATGAAAATGATACTTACCCATGGATATTATACTAGTTGAATATTCAGCTGGAATATCAAATCCTAAACTAATAATGTGGGAATGCAGAATGCATGACCTCATAAACATATTTTCAAGGCTTCAGCCAAGACCCCATACTTAATTGGTTAAGATGCTAGCCCGTACCCAAAATAGTTTGTCTCTTGAGACCTATCGATGCACTGAGGGGATATAGTGAGCCCCACACGACACTTAATAAGTCCAGTTCATTCATCATATAAAATGGTTTAAAAATAATCAACATATACATTCATATTGAAACTAACATATGGAATGTAAATAACTTTCTCCAATCGGTAAACATAATCACTAACCATTCGAAGTAATATGGTGAATGGTATCAAGATATCACATCCATAGTCAAACTAATCATAAACCATTCAATATGGTAGATGATATCACAAATATTAATCCAAATTAAACATAATAAACAATAAGGTTATTGAAATCGATGAAAATACTCTTATAAAATCATTGAGGAATTCTTGATAGAAATACTCTTTTTACATTGAAAAGAAGAGTTCTTTTCGACAAACCTTTGTATAAACAAAAAAAATATGATAGTTTTTTCATAAAAAAAAATTTGTCATTTTAAAAAAAATCATGGTATCTTAGAATATATTTTAGATGGTACTGGAATAATGGGTACGAAATCAAGATGTTCCCTTTAATCGGGCTTGCATATCAAAAAGAATTGAAAAGTGAACCTTGTAAAAACAAGTATTGCCCATAAATTAAAGTTGAACTGATCTGTATATATGAATTTTGAAAATATAGAAATAATATATAATTAGTACACCGAATTTAATAATCATTACATTGAGGTAAATATAGTTAAAGTATAACCTGAAGGAAAAAATGAAGGTTCAGGTAGAATCTTTTACCTTATGTTTGAATGTATTCTATACTTGACCATAAGGTCATGGAATATGAAATTAGAGTAATTAATAATTTAATTATGAACCTATTAGATCTTTATATAGTTTATTATATTTTTATTAAGTTCATTTATGGACTTTTTATAAGTTTTGAGATTAAATTTTGTTGTTATGAAGTGTTTGTCTCCTTGATTTTCAGGCTCAGTTCGCTTGATTATAAGTAATCGAGTTCATGTAAAATGGGTATAACTTTACATAATTGGAATTTCATGTTATTGATGAAAAAATAGAATTGTAATTGGTATTAGTTTTTCCATATATGAGGATGAATCATTATAAAACCTAATAATGATAATTGTTTAGCTTGATTTTAGCGGGTTTTCGATCACAACAAACTGGTTTTGTTCTATTATATAATGCCATGTATATTTAATGGTTACAGAACATTAAATAATATATAATGAATATTTTATAATCTTTTTAAACCATAAAAATGGTTTTATTACCATCCATTAATGGGAAACTGAATAATGAAAGTTCGTCGTCCATGAAGGTTGTAAATTGGCAACTCTCGGATGATGATTTTGTTCTTAAAATAAAATAGAGTGAGTAAAGAGATTGACAATGGATCTTCCATTTACATGATATAATTCTAGTATATATATGATAATAGATTTATCATGATCATTTTTATGTAGGAGGTGAGGAGGGGATAAAAAATGAAAAAAAAATTGAAATTAAATTAAAAGAAAAAGGAAGAGGATTTACCTCTTGAAATATCCTCCTTGAAGACCTCCTTAGGGAAAGGGGTTTTGGTATTTTTCTACGAGAAATATATAATGGACGTGTGGAGATACTATTGAAGAAGATTTGGTAAGAATTTTGACTATATTCAAGGTTTAGAGGTGTGAGGAGAAGACGAGGTGAGGGGTGGTATTTATAGCAGAGGAGAGGGCTAATTTCTCATTATTTTATTCGTTATTTTATTATTTTGTTAAAGATAAGAAATAGTGTTCATTATTGTGAATAAATACTGTAATAAGTTCAAGTGAGTTTGAACTAGGGGAGACTACATCATCCATAAATCATCTATGACACCATAATCCATGTATTTAGCATTTATCCTAAGTTATCATATTTTACTATTTAATAGAAATGTTAAGTATTTTTGAAAAATATAAAAAAGTCACACTAACCATTTTTTGATATGTAGAATTAAAAAATGAACTCCATTTTATTAAAAAAATTATAAATATGATAAGTTTAATTTTTAACTATATTCATCATCTACCAAAAAAATACAGTTTTTAAAATTATAACTGATTTTATAACACTATGAAAAATTAACTAAGATCTCATTAAATTATACTAAAATCATAAGAACACAAAATATTGATTTATGAGTAAATTTTATCATTCCTTAATTTATAATATTTCAAAATTTTATGTATATATTCATGTGTTATGTTACTATTCATTAGGCTGATTTACTATTCATAAGTTTCATATTACTATTCCTAATGTAAAGTAACTATTTCATCAGTATAAGTTCCTTAACATCTAGAAATACATCTTATTTCATTCATTATTCATTTATAAAGTTTTTATTACATTCTATAAGTGATTTTATATGATCTATACTATATTAAATAAAAATAGGAAGGGAAATCTATTTTATATAATTCTAGTTCATTACATTCTCCCCTCCTACTAAAATGTTGTCCTAAAAATTTCTGGAATGTCACCTCATAAAAAGATTTTGGTAGTTCTTCATCATATATTCCTCAGGATCCTATGTTTCCTCTTCAATTTTATGATTTATTCAAATTAACTTTACCATCTGAGTCACTTGATTCCTCAACACTTGTTCTTTAGTGTCTAGAATCCGGATAGGTTATTCCCAACATTATAAGTCATCTTCCAATTTATCCCTTCATAAGTGAGTACATGTGTTGGGTCTGGCATGTACTTCCTTAACATAGATATTTGGAACACATTTTGTAACTTATAAAGGCTAGGTGGAATTTCCAAATGATAATACAAGGCTACAATTCTCTCTAGAATTTCAAAATTACCTATGTACCTGGGGCTCTGTTTTCCTTTCTTTCCAATCCTTATAACACCCTTCCCTAGAGATACCTTTAAGAAAGCATGATCTACCACTTGAAATTAAAAATCCTTAGATTATTTTCATAGATATTTTTACTTATTTGATATACTTTGATATGGTTTTGAATATTATTTACCTTTTTTTGTTTCCTCCACAAGATCAAGGCCAATAAGCTTCCTTTCATCAACATCATCCCAACATGTTGGTGTACGACATCTTTTTCCGTACAATGCTTCATATGGTTCCATTTGAATACAAGAATGGAAACTATTGTTGTATTAAAAGACTACCAAGGGTAAATAAACATCCCAAATATCTTGAAAATCATGTGATCATGATCTAATCATATCTTATAATGTTTGTATCATCCAATCTGTTTTTTTGTAAGTTTGAGGGTGATAAGAAATACTCAAATGAAGGTCAGTATTATGATATTTCTAAACACTTTTCTTGAATTTTTATGTAAATCATGAATCATGATTACAAAAAATTAAGAGAGGTTCTCCATGATGTATTACAAATTCATTAATATAGATTTGTGCAAGGTGATCTGGTTGAAAATCCTTCCTTATAATGAGGAAATATGCAGATTTGATATGTTGATCAACAATTACCCATATTGCATCATTCATTTATTGATTTTTTGGTAATACAATAACAAAATACTTGGTGATTTCATCACATATCCATGTAGTAATAGGCAAAGGGTTCATGACTCTTCTAGGATGTTGTCTTTTAACATTCAATTGTTGAAAGACAAAACATCTTAGTAAATAATCATCAATTTTATTCTTCATGTTATTTCACCAGAAATGGTACTCAAATCTTTATAAATATTATTTCTACTATGGTGTATAGAGAAATTTGAACTATGGGCATCATCAAATAACTCTATTTTTATCTCAGGTATAGATGGAACACATAGCCTCCTCCAAAATTTCAAAATTCCATCCTCATACACAAAGTTTGGAAACATCCCATCATTTGTGACTTTAATTTTCATTTGAATATTCTCATCATCAGTCTAAGAAATTTTAATTAATTCCAAAAAATATGGTTGGGAAACCAATTGAAATGGTAGTGATGTTTCACATTATTTGATAATTCCCATATCCATCCTCACTTGATATATTTACATAGGATCCTTTTTAATCCTCATTTTATTCATAACTCTGTGATCATTCTTACTCAAAGAACCTACTACCAGATTATCCTTCTCGAGGTGGTAGTGTATGGAACAATCATAATCCTTGCGTAGCTTGATCCATCACATTTTCCTCATGTTTTATTCTTTCAGTGAGAATATTTATTTCAAACCCTTGTGATATGTATACATATCACATCTTTGGCCATAGAGATAGTGTCTATATATCTTTACAGAAGATATTATAACTAGTAACTCAATATCATGGGTTGGATAGTTCTGTTCATGGGTTTTTAACTGCCTTGATGCATAGTTAATAACTCTTTCTTTCTACATAAGGACACAGAAAAGTCCTTTCTTTCATGCATCATTATAAATCATGATCCCACCATTTCCTGTTAGTAGAGTTAGGATCATAGCATTCACTAATCTCTTCTTTAATTCTTTAAAAAAATTCTTCACATTCATTTTTTCCATACAATCTTAACCCCTTTACGAGTAAGCTTGGTTAATGGGTTGTCTAATCCGGTGAAGTTATGAATGAAATGATGATAATAACATATTGAACCAATAAAACTATATACCTATATTATTTTTTGGTGTAGTCCATTCTGGAACATCCTTTTTATTTGTATGATCAACTAAGATTCCATCCTTAGAAACAATGTTTCCAAGAAAATAAATTGTTTGAATCCATAATTCACACTTACTAAACCTCCCATATAACCCATTTCTTCTAGGATTCTTGAGAACCATTCACAAGTGATTCTCATGATCTTCATATATTTTACATTATAACATGATATCATCAATAAATACCACAATAAATGCATCAATATATTCCATGAAAATAGAGGGTAAATTAGTTAGTCCAAAATCCATTACAGTAAACTCATAATGCCCATACCTGGTTCGAAATGTTGTCATTGGAATATCCTATTTCATCACATGCAACTGATGATATCCATATAGAAGGTCAATAATCAAAAAATAATGGGCTCTATGAAGTTAATCAAATAAATTATCAATGCAAGGAAGAGGATACTTATTCTTTATCGTAATATCATTTATCTACTTATAGTTAATTATTATCCTCAAAGGTCTATCATTCTTCTTATAAAAAAGAACAGGATCACCCCATGGAGAAATAATAGGGAGAATAAATCCCTTAATACTTAACTCCTATTATAGTTTCTTTAGCTCCAATAATTTAATTGTGGATGTTCTATAAGGATTCATTGATATAGTCCTTACACCAAGAATTAAATCAATAAAAAACACAATTTCCTACTCCGGAGTATTTCTAGGTAAATCCTATAGAAACACATAACTGTATTTAGCACAATAGGTATATCCTCAATTTAAAGATTTATTTCCTCACCCATAGATATTTTCATCTCTCCCCTCCCCCCCCCCATTAATTTAATTCAGTAGAGCTACTGGGGGTGGATATAGATAAGAATTATATGGTGAGGTTTCTGTTCAAAAGATAAGAGACTCTACATCATCCTCAAAAATTGTAAATTCCTTCTTATTGTAATAGATTGTCACATTATAACTTTAAATCCAATCCATTATTATTGTTATATCAAAAAAGATCATGGGTACTATGATAATTTTAGAAACTAAATCATTTTTATGTATCATAAAGGGAATAGATTTACACTTATTTTTTATAATGATAGTTCCCTTATAAGTTTTGACTGAAATATCCTTTATTAGATCAAATTGAAAGTGTATAATTTTCTCCGGAAACTGGAAAAATATAAAATAATGTGATGATCCATAATTAAATAAATAATGGGATAAATTTGAGGAAATGTTTAAAGTACATGCCACCAAATCATTAGGAACTTCAACCTCAGCAGTTATGACCACGTAATATTGTCCTTTCTCTATTATCATTCTCTGGGGAAGGTTTCCTTGATTTCTAGGATATTCATGTGCATAATGTCCCATATCTTTAAAATTATAGCACTGAACATTGTCATATTATTTCTTTCCATTGAAATCATGGGCTTGGTGAATTTTTCTTCACACTTGTAATAGACTCCCATTCCCATTAGGCAAGTAACGAGGTGTTTCTTCCCATAATTATTACCAGGCAGAAATTTGACTCTTCCCTTCTAAATTTTCTTATTTCCTTTTCTGGAGTGTTAAGAACCCCTCTTCCTCTCTTTCTTAACTTTAAATTCATAAAACTTGTGAATTAATTTTCTATATTGATAGCACATGAGACTATATCTTCATGTGATGAAACATTTTGGGAGAGTAGTGCCCTTCAGATGAATGGGTTTAAACCAAAAAATAATTGATCAATATTAATCCTTGTATTATATATGTAGTCTGTAGGATTTATCACTAACCTTTTAATGATAGATTCATACTTTGTAATATTCTCATCCACTTTTTTCCTCATACTCAGAAACTTCATTTCCATATCCTCTCACAGTTCACGGGGAAAATATTTTTATACTAAAAAATATTTATATTATCTCTATTCCATGTGTTATATTTCTTACTCATCCTTCGTGTTTTTAATTAGTAACCACCATTGATCTATTTATCTCAATATATGATAAACTAACATAAAAACTTTCTCTCTTTCGTTACTTCCCAAAGTGAGAAATATCTTCTCTAAGGAATTTATCCATTTCTCCTCTAAAGATGGGTTTTTAGTCCCATTGAATTATGGATTCTATTGTTGCATAAAGTAGTATAAAATTTCTCCGACACATTTAGGTTCAAGATGATCTATATAGGTAAGGTTATTATTCATATCCTAAGTCATCTATTCTGGTATATTTATAAGTTTCTCAGTCACCAATTTCAACTCCAATGGGGACATTATTATCTTTCAAAGGAGGAAAATCCCTACATGGGATATGTGTATTAATATGGTGTCCATTCGTCCCACTAGTGACTATTTCTAAATAATGTAATATGCTATACTAGGTTGTGAATTGTAATGTATAAATATGGTTTCTTTGGGGAAATATTTAATTTTAAATCCTTCCAAATAGTTTGAAAAGAAAATGTGACTTATTCTAAGCATATCTACAAGAGGTGTCAAACCAATTGTGCAGTAAGGTCTGTTTTCAGGTACCAGGTTACCCTGAGTCAGGCCCATTGTTAGAGTTGTTACCCCTAGGTACATCTATTCTAGAACCACATCCACTTATAGTATCCATACAGGTATGTATTTCAAGGAATATCTGCATAATCTCTACCTTACCAAAATTTTAAGATGTTCTTTTATGATTATCCTCAAAGTATATCTTATGGTTTTGTTACCTAATATATGTTTTCTAAATCTAGATTTCAAGGTTTCTACTAAACATCCTTTGATACCAACTATAACACCCCGACCCTAGTAACCTAGAGTCAGTGCCTTAATTTATTACATTGGAATATAAACAAGGAAGACACATCATGAAGGACCGAATAGTTTAGTATATTATAAAAAAATATACATAAATAAGTTCAACATTACAACTTGAAATTAAATACATCATAGATAATCCTTTTGAAATACTCTTATTCTTCTAGATTGTCTTTTCATGTCATTCATATAATTTATCTTGGCATCTTGGGGAAAAATATACACAAGAAAGGAGTGATCTATAATTCTTATTAAGGGTAATAATTAATCAGAAAATAAAAATATACCATAAGGAATGTTGAATAACAAAAAACACTTTCTATTAATAAAAAACTTGAGCATAATATGGCAGGAATAAAAACTGAATAAATAATTCCATATAAATAATCACATGAAAATGATACTTACCCCTAGATATTTTACTAGTTGAATAATCACATTGAATATAAAATACTAATTTCATAATGAGGGAATGAATAATATGAGTCATCATAAACATACTGTCAAGGTTTCTTCCAAGACACCATATACAATCAGGTAAGACGTTAGCCCATACCCAAACTAGTTTGTCTCATGAGACCTATTGATGTGCCAAGAGGCTATAGAGGGCCCCACCTAACACTTACTAGGCCAAGGAATTTCTCGTATGAAAGGGCTGAAACATAATCAACCTATACATTCATCTTGAAATTAATATATGAAATATAAATAACATTTCTCAATTCGTAAACATAATCACTAACCATTCGAAGTAATATAGTTAATGGTATCAAGATAGCACATACACAGTCAAACTCATCGTCAAACATTCAATATTTTAGGTTATATCATAAAATATTAATCCCAATTATACATAAGAATCAACAAGGTTGTTGAAATTTATGGAGTACTCTTATAAAATTATTGAGGAATTCTTGAGATAAATACTCTTTTTTACATTGCAAAGAAGAATTATTTTGAAAAAACCTTTGTATCAAACCAAAAGTGAAATAAGATATTTTTTTCATGAAAAAATTAGTGATTTTAGAAAAATAATGGTTTCTTAAAATATATTTTATATGGTACTTTAAAAATTGGTATGAAATTTAGATATTCTCTTTAATCGGGCATCCACATCAGGAAGAATTGAAAAGGGAACCTTGTAAAAACAAGTATTTCCCATAAAAGAACAATGAACAGATCTGGATATATGATTTTGGAACATATACAAAGAATATAGAAGATTTAAACAAAAATAAATTATCATTACATTTGGGTAAATATATTGAAAGAATAACATGATGAAAAAATGAAGGTTTGGGTATAATCCATTACCTTATGTCCGGATGCATTCTTCACTTGACCATAAGGTCTTGGAATATGAAATTAGACTAATTAATAATTTAATTAAAAAAATTAGACCTTTATATAGTTCATTATAATTTTATTAATTACATTTATGACATTTTGATAAGTTTTAATAATAAATGTTTTCGGTATAGTGTGTTTGATTCATTGATTTTCATGATCGATCCACTTGATTATAAGTAATGGTGTTCGTATAAAATGGGTATAATTCTCCAGAATTATAATTACATGTTATAAATGAACAAAAATAATTTTAATTGGTGTTATTTATTATTATTTTTTCATATATGAGGATGAATCATTAGATAACATGATAATGATAACCGTTTAGCTTAATTTTAGCGGTTTTTCGATCACAACGAACTAGTTTTGTTATATTATTTAATATCATGTATATTTAATGGTTTTATAACATTAAATAAGATATAAAAATATTTAATAATAATTTTCAACCAAAAAATGGTTTCATGACTAGCATTGAAGGAGAAATTAAAGAATGAAAGTTCATTGTCCATGAAGGTTGTAATTCGGCACCTCTCAGACAATGATTTCATTCTTAAAATAAAATAGAGAGAGTAAATAGATTGATGATGGATATCCCATTAACAAGATATGATTATATTATATATATTATATTGGAGTTACCATGATCATTTGGACAAGAGGAGGTGAGGAAAGGATAAGAAAAGAAAATAAATTGAAAATAAATTAAAAGAAAAAGGGATAGGATTTACCTCTTGAAATATCCACCTTTAGAACCTCCTTGGGGAAAGGGGTTTTGGTCTTTCAATAAGACCAAGAGCTCATGGAAGTGGGGGATAGTCTAGGGAATAATATTTGGGGATAATTTTTCTAAAATCCCAAGATTTTATGAAAAATATTCTTTTTAATTTCATTAATGTCTTGTGTTGTACGCTACACCAAAAGGAGCTTTCACAACACGCATCCCTGACTTGGCTTGAATTACATGCAAGCGCGTCCTTCCACGATAGCGTGTGTTATACGCAATACCGAGTTTTTTTAAACAATAATATGTTATATAAACTATCCTTTATGAATAGTAATACCCACTTTTTGAAATTTTATAAATTTTATCTTTCAAAATGGACTTCATTTTTGGATTCAGAATATCGAAATTAGCCTTGGGTGAATTTCTGGTATTTTTCTGAAAACTTTCAATTTTTGATGAATAGTGAAAACACTGGGTTACTATTCAAAAACCGACTTTTTATTTAAATAATTATTTATTTTATTTAAATTTATTTTAGGTTAAAAATGATACATAATACCTATATAAGTTCAATTTAAGTCATTGGAGTCATTTTATAATAATTTTAGATATATAAAAATTTTATTGAACTTTTCACCGTCTTTGACCAACCTCTTATGAGAATTTGAAAATTCAAATAAAACTTAATTTTACCGCTTCTGTGAGTGGAATTTCGAAAATCCGAGAGACACGGTTAATATCAAGGACTAAAATTTTGTTCAATGAGATGAAAATAATTTTTGGTGAATAGTAACTTTTTACTTTTTTTACCACGGTTAAAAGTAAATAGGGTAATTAAGGGTAAAAATGATTTTATTATTACCCTAACACATGTCCTAATTCTATTTGATAAGTGTACTTCTACCAAAAAAAACCTTAGGAATAAAATATAACCATTTAGGCCCATTTGTATTAGATGAGGACATTTATTATTAAATTATTTAAAGAAGGGTTAAAATAGATAAATTCAAAGTTTAATAACTAAATCATTTTTAATATAGGGTTATACATAAGATTAATTCGACTATAAATATTAATTATAAAAATAAAAATATTTCCTACATAATGGGGTTTTATTTATGATTTTTAGACGTTTAATAATTTAATTTATTTATGACACAATGATGATGCAGTTATTATCTTATTAATGAAATATTGATATAATTGATGTTATAAATACCCAAATAAATGTAATTTGAGACTTTTTATGAATTACACTTATTTTATAGGTTAATATTACATGTTAGTATTTATTTAGTTAACTTTTTTCAAACTAATCATTTTGTTATGATTTTCACACAAATCAATTACCAAATAGTGTCAAAATTGACATAAAATAGTTTTTAAAACAAATATTATATTATTAATTGTTATTTTATTCCTAAAAATCTAAGGTTCGGCCAAATTACTTAGATACGGTTATATATATTAATAATAAACAACTTGGGGTTCTTTTGTCTTGTTATAGTAAGTTTATTAACCTTATAGTGTAAGAAAACAAGAAGACACGGTAAAAAAATAATTATTTAACTTAAAGTTAAATCTAAATTATAAGGTTAAAATAGAAACCTAAACTTGTCTAAATTCTATTTGATGAGAGGATTTAGACCCATACCCACCTTAGCTTCGAAATAACTCAATTTGGAGCTATTAAAAACCGAATATGACTTTATAATAAAATAATATTTTTAGTTATTCCAAAGGTGCCCCTCTCCTCCCTTATAAAAGGGAACCTCCTCCCTCTCTTCCTCACACCACTTTGAGCCATCAAGCTCGGCCAAACCCTGCCAATTTCTCTTCTCCACTTCCCTAGAAACATCCTAGAGGTTTTGTTCTTCTTCAAAGACCAATTTTAGTGCCCTAAGAGGAGCTTTCAAAAAGGCGTGTCGAAAGAAAAGGTAATATCCGTTACCGATTCTTTCAACTTTATTTCTTCTTCAACTTATTCTTCTTTAGTTGTTTCATTATTAAGTAATAACATAAGTATGACTCATATACTGATATGTTATTATAAGTATTAAACAACCCTATTTCACCATCTATCCATCCTACGGAAAATGAAATCACCACGCGTGCATATGTACGGAATATCGTCTCCACGTCGTGGTGTAATCTGTTTTCGACCACCACCATACTTGGATGGGTATAATGGTGTAAATAAATAACTTTATATGATTATTGAAAATTGATATTGATTATGAAATATTATACATACACTTCAAGGCAATTCCACGATCATGGGAATGATATCATCGCTCTGGCGTACGTACGAACTACCTTCTCCATGACGCGATGAGATTCATTCTCCATGTTAACCATTCATGAATGATTATAAAGTATATATAATAAGTAATCATGAAATATATGACATAATAATGATACTGGATTTATGTGTATATATATATATTTCATCTACTTAATTTCATTCAATTCAATAAGGAAACGAAAACAGTGTTCATGCGTACGTACGGTCTACCGTCTCCATGAACGGTGTATTTCATTCCTTTTATCGATCTATAATATATATGTATATGATGAATATATATTATATATAAATCATTTTTTACATTCTCGAATTATTTAAATCAGGATATAAGTAATAATATCAATAATGACTAGTCGAAACACATACGATAAATGAAATGATTTTACCCAAAACGCTCTTTAACATGGAATTTACAAAAGAACGGGTAATATAAAGTCATAAGTGAACCATATATGATATCATAACAATGAATATGATTCTGTAATAATTCAATAACATTGTTTAAATCATTGTATGGGAGTTTCGGATACATACTAAGAATATCAGACATAAGTTAAGGGATAAATTTCCAATCTCATTTTTTATCTGAGATTGCTTATACGTAAGTATTTACTGGGGTTAAGTTTATCATCCATTACCATGTTTTCCAAAAATGTTTACATAAAATTTTTACTACTCTTACATGAATGTTTAAAGTCATTTTTACACTTTATTTACTTTTTACCACATTGTAAGAATGGAATCTTTCCTTTTGTTATGATATAAGGTACTTTTTGACTTTTTCGACAAAAGTACGAGGAGAATGTTATTTTTAACTTATACGGCGTGAACGGATTTTTATGGTTTTATAAAGCCTTATTTTCATGAAGCTTCATCCAAAATATTTCATGACTATTTTCAACAAAAACTTTTCTTTGAAAATTGCATGACATTTTGTGAAAAGAAAATGATTTTGAAGATTAAAGAATATTTTCCTCAAGAATTCATTTCAAGTGTTTTATCAAAACCATTTTTCATCTCAGATGACATTATTTCATGTGTGTATGTTTCAAGTATAATGTATCTATGATTTACATGGTTTCACTTTTCTTATTATGAAATTATTTCCATTTCTTTTATATGGATTATGTGATGATGGGATGATGTTTATGAAACCCATTTTATTCGTTGGGTTATTATGAATGATGTATGTTTATTTTGTGGCACAAGTAAGAATGATTTCATTATGAGATGGGTGGGACCTATATCTCCCTCCAATGCATTGGGTAAAGATTTATATCTCATGAGATAGACATGACTGGAATGGTAAGTTAATCTGGTTCAGTGTTACAGGACTGAAATGAGGAGTGAACTCGATTTAGAAAGGGACTTTGTCCACTAAGATGGTCTTGGCAGCAATGCCTTGGCTAATATGGAAATCATAACAAGTGTTGAATGGTTGCCATAATTACATGTTTTATTCCCATTCTATTTTATCGTGATTTATGTTCCTTTATGATATATGCCTTACGTACTTCCAAGATTTATGTCTTTTCTCAAGGTTTTAATGTTTAGATTTCATGTTCAAGTTTATGCTTTCAAATGTTTATGGATTGTTTTATGTTCTCTATGTTTTCCCTTACTGAGCATTTGAGCTCACCCTTTTTATGTTTTATTTTTCCCAGGAAATAAAGAAAGGTTTTAGGTAAGGAAACAAAAATGGAAAGATCGTTATGGGAGATGTTGAAGATCTTTCAACATGATTAGATGTTTATATTCTGAGTTTCCAAAGACACTAAACTATTATGGTCCTTGTGTGTCTATTTTTTGTTATGTATTAAGTATTCCGCAAAAGTAATGTAATGTCCATGTACGTCAAGTTTCGGGTCTCTATAGTTGGTATCAAAGGAAAGTTTTAGTTAAACTTTGGAAACTAGGATGCGAAAACTTTAGTGAGATCCCTAGATATATTTCTAAGGTATGTCAAGGGATGTCCCTAAGGTTAAGTATAAGTATAGGTTATAGTCCTACAATTACAGTAATGATATTAGAATTAAACCTAAGATGTTAGATATTGAAGATACACCCCCTTTATTATGTTTTTTCCCTTAGCATGATTTTTGCCTCTCACACTATTGTTTTTGGGTTTTAGAAAATGTCTGGAAACAGGAAGATTAGTGATAATGGAGGATATGATGGACAATGGAATGATATTCTTCATAAGAAACCAAATGAAATTGGATATGGAGGTCCACATATAGTTATTATGCCTAATCAAAAATCTCATAATATGATTAATAATCTCAACTTTGGTAAGTTTCCTGACTCAGCTAATAAGAGAAATATGGAGTTTCATGATGATCATAGAGGAAATAAAGTTCAATTCCCCTCATGTAAATCATGTGGGAAGAGGAATCAGGGGGAATGTTTCAAAGGAACTGGAAGATGCTTTGGGAGTGGAAAAGAAGGACACAAATCCAGTAATTGCAAAGGAAAAGGTTTAGTTAACACCATGGACAAGGATGATGGTATTTCTAAGACAACCACAACGGTTAAATGTTTTAAATATGGAATGTACGGGCATTATGCAAACCAATGCCCTAAGGGAAAATCTCATGAAGAGAATCAGCATGGTCATATGGGTAGTATTTATGTGGATGATGATGAGGAGACTACAAATGATATATGAGATGAAAGAAGTGTTGAATCTCAGTCAGTTGTTTAAGAAGGTAGTGGAATGATTGTATGTTTATCAAGAGTTATGTTGTATAGTTAATGGTACTATGGAATAAAGAATCATCTACGGATTGTTACACTTTTTTTTCATAAAGTATTTGAAAGTATATATTGAATGGTACCGGTAACCATGAAAGGTTATTCAGATATTTTTGGAAAGTATATGATATGCACATAATGAAGGGGAAAAAAGATAATGAGATGTTTGATTATATTCATGAGCTCATGACTGATATAAGGACTAAGTGATATTATGGTTTGAGTATATAGAATTTTTGGGATTTTGGTATGTGGAAAGTGTTAAAATTTAACAACATTAATGTTTTCACTAAGGTTCAATGGGTATTCATTCTTCAAGAGAATACATGATTAAGGTATTCACAAGTTTGTAATTTGACCAACAAGATATATCTTATGATATATGGGGGATAAATGATGGCATTCATGTGATTTTTATATGACATTTCAAGTAATCATTTTCTTTATACTGTGAGCTTGGACCGAAGTATTTTAGATAAGCCTAAAGATTAGAATAGATTATGTTGGACATAAGTTAGTATTGTTTAAGGACAGAACTTTTTTCGATATTATTTATGGGATTTTATAGTAATGTAGTTTTAGAAAAAGGATAACCTGCAGGATGGGAGACAACCCATCGCGTCGGACAAGGCTGTGGGAAACGCACCAACAACCGAAGTGTGAATGGACTTTATCGCATACCACTGGCTTATAGGAAGTCCTTGGTTAGTAGAAACTAGCTTTATTTTATTAAGCGGTATGATATATGAAATATAAGTTCATTTTTGGAGTCTTATATGATTAACCACACCATAGATGGACTTATGTATATTTGATAACTTTTGCTAACCTTTTGATTGAAACAGATGGAATGACCCATCATTCTATCACATGATCTGTTAGCACTTCATGAATAACAAATTCAACTTCATTTCTTTAAGAGATGAAGTGGAAATTTTTCAAAGAAACAACAATAGTGAGATTGTACCAAAATCAAGCAAGTATTTCATCTAATTCAAAATTTTCAACTTTAGGGAAATAATATTGAAAACCAAAAATGTTGTTCTAGTGCTCTTATATCCGACGAATCAGATGGTACCTTAGATCATCGCAAATATATGGAATTGTGATTGATATCTTTTTCATAGCCATGTTCTCTACCACTCTCTATCAGAACATGATGGTTAAATTTTTCTTCCATATCCATATTTTCACCTATGTTCTTCTATGTGGAAACCCAGCGATTAGTTTATTTGGATAACCGTTACATTTCATACATTAGTTCTTAAAGCCAAGATTTGGTATTCCTTTTTACGATTTGGGTTTCTATTAAAGAAACTTTCGAGTAGTAAACCATTTATAACCCCGACGAATTTTGAGGTGAAATTCATTTTAAGGGGGGTAGAATGTAACACCCCGAGATTTTATGAAAAATATTCTTTTTAATTTCATTAATGTTTTGTGTTGAATGCTACACCAAAAGGATCTTGCACAACACGCATCTCTGACTTGTCTTGCATTGCACGCAAGCGCGACCTTCCACGATAGCGTGTATTGTACGCAATACCAAGTTTCGCTAAACAAAGATATGTTATATAAACTAGCCGTTATGAATAGTAATACCCACTTTTTTAAATTTTATAAATTTTATCTTTCAAAATGGACTTCATTTTTGGATTCAGAATATCGAAATTAGCCTAGGGTGAATTTTTGGCATTTTTTTGAAAACTTTCAATTTTTGATGAATAGTGAAAATGATGGGTTACTATTCAAAAACCGACTTTTTATTTAAATAATTATTTATTTTATTGAAATTTATTTTAGGTCAAAATTGATACATAATACCTATATAAGTTCAATTTAAGTTATTGGAGTCATTTTATAATAATTTTAGATATATAAAAATTTTATTGAACTTTTCACCGTCTTTTACCCACCTCCTAGGAGAATTTGCAAATTCACATAAAACTTAATTTTACCGCTTATGTGAGTGGAATTTCGAAAATCAGAGAGACACTTTTAACATAAATGACTAAAATGTGGTTCAATGAAATGAAAATAATTTTTGGTGAATAGTAACTTTTTACTTTTTTTACCATGGTTAAAAGTAAATAGGGTAATTAAGGGTAAAAATGATATTATTATTACCCTAACACATGTCCTAATTCTATTAGATAATTTTAATTCGACCAAAAATAACCTTAGGAATAAAATATGACCATTTAGGCCCACATGGATTAGATTAGGACATTTATTATTAATTTATTTAAATAAGGGTTAAAATAGTTAAAATCAATGTTTAATAACTAAATCATTTTTAATATAGGGTTATACATAAGATAAATTTGACTATAAAAATTAATTAGAAAGATAAATATATTTCATACATAATGGTTTTTTATTTATTATTTTTAGACACTAAATAATTTAATTTATTTATGACACAATGGTGATGCAGTAATTATCTTATTAATGAAATATTGACATAATTAATATTATACATACCCAAATAAATGTAATTTGAGACTTTTTATCCATTCCACTAATTTTTTAGGTTAATATGACATGTTAGTATTGATTTAGTTAACTTTTTTAGAACTAACCATTCTGTTATTATTTTCACAAAAATCAATTACCAAATAGTGTCAAAATTAACATAAAATAGTTTTTAAAACAAATATTATATTATTAATTGTTATTTTATTCCTAAAAATATAAGGTTCAGCCAAATGACTTAGTTAAGGTTATATAAATTAATAATAAACAACTTGGGGTTCTTTTTTATTTTTATTGTAAGTTTATTAACCTTATAGTGTAAGAAAACAAGAAGACATGGTAAAGGAAATATTATTTAACTTAAAGTTAAATCCAAATGACAAGGTTAAAATAGAAACCTAAACTTGTCTAAATTCTATTGGATGAGAAGATTTCGACCCATCCTCACTTTATCTTCGAAATAACTCAATTTGGATATATTAAAAACCGAATATGAATTTATAATAAAATAATATTTTTTGTTATTCCAAAGGTGCCCCTCTCCTCCCTTATAAAAGGGCACCTCCTCCCTCGCTTCCTCACACCACTTTGAGCCTTCAAGTTCTGCCAAACGCTGCAAATTTCTCTTCTAGACTTCCCTATAAACATCCTAGAGGTTATGGTCTTCTTCAAATACCAATTTTAGTGCCCTAATTGGAGTTTTTAAAAAGGCATGTCGAAAGAAGAGGTAATATCTGTTACCGATTCTTTCAACTTTATTTCTTTTTCTACTTCTTCTTATTTAGTTGTTTCATTATTAAGTAATAAAATAAGTATGACTCATATACTTATATGTTATTATAAGTATGAAACAACCCTATTTCACCATCTATCCATCCTATGGAAAACGAAATCACCGCGCGTGCGTATGTACGGAATGTTGTCCCCACGTCGTGGTGTAATCTGTTTTCGACCACCAGCTTACTTGGATGGGTATAATGGTGTAAATAAATAACTATATATTATTATTGAAAATTTATATTGATTATGAAATATTATACATACACTTCAATGAAATTACATGATCATGGGAATGATATCATCGCTCGTACGTACGTACGGACTACCGTCTCCACGACGTGATGAGATTCATTATCCATGTTAACCATTCATGAATGATTATAAAGTATATATAATAAGTAATCATAAAATATATGATATAATAATGATACTGGATTTATTTGTGTGTATATGTATGTCATCTACTTAATATCATTCAATTCAATAAGGAAACAAAAACAGCGTTCATGCGTACGTACGACCTACCGTCTCCATGAACGGTGTATTTCAATCCTTTTATCGATCTATAATATATATGTATATGATGAATATATATTATATATAAATAATTTTGTTACATTCTGGAACTATTTAAATAAGGATATAAGTAATAATATCCAGAACGACAAGTCGAAACACATGCGATAAATGAAATGATTTTTCCCAAAACACTATTTAACATGGAATTTACCAAAGAACGAGTAATATGAAGTCATAAGTGAACCATATATGATATCATAACAATGAATATGATTCTGTAATAAGTCAATGACATTATTTAAATCATTATAAAGGATTTTAAGATACATACAAATCATATCGGACATAAGGTAAGGGATAAATTTTCAATCTCATTTTTTATCTGAGGGTGCTTATACGTAAGTATTTACTGGGGTTATGTTTATCATCCATGACCATGTTTTATAAAAATGTTTTCATAAAATGTTTACTATTCTTACATGAATGTTTAAATTCATTTTTACCCTTTATTTACTTTTTACCACATTGTATGGATGGAATCTTTCCTTTGGTTACCGTATAAGGTACTTTTTGACTCTTCCGAAAAAACTGCGAGGAGAATATTATTTTTAACTTATACGGAGTGAACGGATTTTTATGGTTTTATAAGGCTTTATTTTCATGAAGCTTCCTACAAAATATTTCATGACAATTTTCAACAAAATACTTTTCTTTTAAAATTGCATGACATTTTGTGAAAAGAAAATGATTTTGAATATGAAAGGATATTTTCCTCAAGAATTCATTTCAAGTGTTTTATCAAAACCATTTTTCATCTAAGATGACATTATTTCATGTGTGTGTGTTTCTAGTATAATTTCTCTATGATTTACATGTTTTCACTTTTCTTATTATGAAATGATATCCATTTATTTTATATGGATTATGTGATGATGGGATGATGTTTATGAAACCCATTCTGTTCGTTGGGTTATTATGAATGATGTATGTTTATTTTGTGGCACAAGTAAAAATGATTTCATTATGAGATGGGTGGGACATATATCTCCCTCCAATGCATTGGGTAAAGATTTATATCTCCTGAGATAGACATGACTGGAATGGTATGTTAATTTGGTTCAGTGTTAAAGGACTGAAACGAGGATTGAACTCGATTCAGAAAGGGACTTTGTCCACTAAGATGGTCTTGGCATCAATGCCTTGGCTACTATGGAAATCATAACAAGTGCTGAATGGTTTCCAAAATTACATGTTTTATTCCCATGCTATTTTATCATGATTGATGTTGCTTTATGATATATGCCTTATGTACTTCCAAGATTTATGTCTTTGCTCAATTTTTTAATGTTTAGATTTCATGTTCATGTTTCTACTTTCAAATGTTTATGGATTGTTTTATGTTCTCTATGTTTTCCCTTACTGAGCATTCGAGCTCACCCTTTTTATGTTTATTTTTTCCCAGGAAATAAATAAAGTTTTTAGGTATGGAAACAAAAAGGGGAAGATTGTTATGGGAGATGTTGAAGATCTTTCAATATGATTAGATGTTTATATTCCGAGTTTCCAAAGACACTAAACTATTATGGTCCTTGTGTGTCTGTTTTTTGTTATGTATTAAGTATTCCACAAAAGTAATGTAATGTCCATGTATGTCAAGTTTCGGGTCTCTAAAATTTTGATAGTCATCAAGTCTTAGAGGTGTGAGGAGAAGAGGTGGTGAGGGTGGTATTTACGGTGGAGGAAAGGGGTGATTTCTCATTATTTTATTCATTATTTTATTATTTTTTCTCAATATAAGAAATAATGTTGATTCATGTGACTAAATATAGTAATAAGTGCATGTGATTTTGAACCAAGGGTTCCTACACCATCCATACACCAGCTATGACTCCATAATTCACGTATCTTATCATAAATTATTGTTTTTTACTATTCATCAAAAATTCATGTATTTTAGAAAAATCTCAAAAAATCACCATAACCATTTTTAGATGTTAATAATTATAAAAATAACTCCATTTTATGAAAACAATTTTATAAATATTATAAATTTAATATTTAATTATATTCATCATTTACTTGAAAAATGCAGTTTTTAAAATTATAACTAATTTTATAACACTCTGAAAAATTAACTAAGATCTCATTAAATTATAATAAAATCATAAGAATAGAAAATATTGATTTATGAGTAAATTTTATAAAAATTTATTTTATTTTAAATTATTTTATTAGTTATAAAATTTTAATTAAATATTTATGACTTGTAAAAATACCAACACTTCAATATTAATTTTGAAAAAATTAACTTCATATACTATGATATAATTATATCGTTCTTTAATTTATTATATGCCTAAATTTTATATATACATTCATGGGTTAGGTTACTATTCATTAGGCTAATTTACTATTCATAAGGGTTATCTTACTATTGCTAAGGTAAAGTTACTATTTCATCAGTATAGGTTCCTTAACTTCTAGAAATTATTTTTATTTCATTAATTATTAAATTATAATGTTTGTATTTTGATATATAAGTTATATTATGTGATCTATATTATCTAAAATAAAAATTGGAAGGGAAATATCAATGATATAATTCTGGGTGGTTACAATTATAGTATTACCAAAAGGGATATACTCATGCCATTCTTAATTACTTATATGGAGGAGTGTCACTATAGTGAAGAAACATTTCATATTAATAAATTTTGTTATATAATATCTCATATGGGTGGATTTTATAATTCATTTTCTATATATTCATCTCATGTAAGGGCTAATGGACCAAAGAAATATAATTTATATATCATTTTGGAAATTTGGTCATAAGGGTGGAAGTTCTTATTCGGGGCATATATAAAATATGAGAGTTAGAAGTCCAAAATTCTAGGTCTAGGTGTAGGTTATAATCATTTATTTGTTTTTAGTATACATTAATGTATCCTTATGAGGGGTCACCCATGGTTTGATATAAGATCTTTGATACCTCTACCTAGGTCAATGTGTTATCTGATTTTTTTCTTCTCATAACTTTATTTCCACTAGTTTGGTTTCTAATATGGGTTTGGATGTTGATATCATATCTAGATCATTATCTATGAATACACCACTACAAAGGAGATTGAATCTGACTAGAATATTCCCACCTTTCATGGTTAGTATTTTTAGATTTAGTCATTATTAAAAATTGTCTCCCTATACATGAAAATTTAATTAGATTATTTTATTAGATTATTTAGTATATTTTTATAGGTATTTTGATTTCTATCAGAGATGAAAAAAACATATTTCCAAATTTAAATGACTAATATGTTTTTTAAGAATAATGGGAATATCATTCTTTAAGGTCAATAATGATTTGGGAAAGCTATTGTAATGGCTCAGACCCTCTCGATCCTTTACTTTTCCAAAAACATGGTTCCAATGAAATGGTGTCACTAGTCATGGTGGCAGTGTGATGGTGGAACCAGTCATGGCAGCACTGTGATGGTGGCACCGGTCACGGTAGCACCATGAAAATGGCACTGGTCACGGCAGCACTGTGACGGTGGCACCATCACAGTTTCACACCGAAATGGTGGCACTGCTTATGGTGTCTCACCAAACTAGTGGCACTGTGAAGGTGGCACCATGATGGTGGCACCGTGATGGTGGAACCATTACGGTTGTACACCGAAATGGTGGCACCGCTTAAGGTTTCTCACTGAACCAGTGGCACCATGACGGTGGCACCATGATGGTGGCACCCTGACGGTGGCACCGTGATGGGGGCACTATGATGGTGGCACCATGACGGTTGCACACCAAAATGGTGGCACCGCTTATGGTGTCTCACCAAACTGGTGGCACAATGAAGGTGGAACCATGATAGTGGCACCGTGATTGTGGCACTGTTAGGGTGTCTCACCAAAACGTTTCCCACCCTTGTTCTTTTTTCTAGTTTCCAACTTTTTATGCTCCCACAACATATTTTCTGATGTAAAAGTGTTTTTATTCCCATTTCAATGCCATTAAAATCCCATAAATGATATCTAAAATCCCCCAAGAGTGGGGTGACCCTTGACTTACCAAAATGTGTGGCTTTTTTCTTGGTTCCACACCCATTTCCAATACTTTCCAGTTCCTCCCCTGTTACGTGTTTTCCTCTAATTAAAGTAAATCCTTTAACACACAGCTTTATGGCCACCTCTCCGATGAAAATTATTAAATAATATTTAATTCCATCATGGGTAACCATCTAAACATATTTTCAAACCATGATCTACTATTAAATCCATTTAAGATTTCATATCACGTAACTCCAGGATCTAACCTTTTTATCACACGTAAATTCTTTCTTCTTGTTGGATGGTCTCTTTTTCTTTCCTTAGTGCATTTGGAGTACCCCTTCTTGAGGCTAGTTGTGCGCCTGTGCTAGAGCATTTCCTTCCTACTCTTGGAGCCCATGGAGTTCCTCCCCCGCAAGTCATGCATCCCTATTTCTTGGCACCTGGAGAAAAACATCGATCATTGATCATCCATGTAGGGTTATTCATTTTTCTCTCTTTACTGTGTATCATGTAGGGTGGGTATGTTAATTTTTCTGTGGGGATGGATGAAACCAAACCTTAATGAAGATAATAAATATACTTTTAAATAGATAAGGGGTGTATTTGATGATGTTGTTGTACTATTTTACCCTTTATTATATGTTGTGAATTGTATGGGATTTTGTCCACTAAGAATCATGGACATTGGTGGCTTTCCTTGTGCACTAATGGACCCCTATTTTCTGTGATGATTGAATGGGTGTAACATGGAAATTAGTTAATCCTGTAAGCTCGATTGATTAAATGGATGTCCAATAAACAAGAATCCTTGTGTGATCACCCTGGTTAACCCAATGGATAAGAAGGAACTCAATGAATGGTGTGTTTAAATATAGAACTCCCTTGATCTGTCTTGGAAATATGTCTGGTTCTTCTGCTTGATTCTTGTGGGGTGACATGGATGGGGATGGGCTCTCCTATTATGGTGCAGTTGTTAGTTTGTGGATCTAAGGCTATGTGGGGCTGTATGGTGGGGCTTGGTTTGGTTCCAATACTTTGAGGGATCTCACAGATCCCTTTTATTGTTGTGACATACAATAGAACTGGGTGTAAATGATTACATTGTTTCTTGTTCGTTTTTCCTTACTAGGTTTGTGGCTATGCCTATTAGTTTCTCGGTAGTGAAGAATTATTTAAATGGAATCACTTGAAACATGAAAACAAGAATGGGTTCAATGGGGAATTGCTTTCCATGATTGAGTTGTGTCTTGGTTGTGGCTGTTGTGATTTTTATGAATGAATAGTAATGATGGTGTTTTTGTATGGGCTAGTGTTGGAACCCCTAGGTTGGGATGTGTGCTTTGTTTACCTATATGTATAATTTAGTTCTTATCATCCTTATTTTTTCCTCACCCAAGTTGATCACTTTGTGCCGAACACCCCAATTTCATGGCGGAGGGTGTTTTCTCCAACACTCCTATGAGTGTCTAGTTATTAGCTTCTTTTTACTCCATTTACCGAGTATCCCAAGACTCCTCGGGCAGGATATGATGGCCTGATATTCATTATAGCCCACGATTCTTTGGGCTGGGTAGTTGTAGTGGTTGGCACAGGTGTGTGTGGGTAGGTTTTTTCCCATGTGTCTTCGGGATGAGGCCCTAGTGTCTTCGGGCATGGTAGTAGTTGTTCGGCCCAAGTGTCTGTGGGTGTGGTTATGTGTGGTTGTTGTAGCCCAGGTGTTTGAAGGAAGGATGTGTGGTTGTGGTAGCCCAGGTGTGTGCGGGCAGGGTATGGTAGTGGGACTATGGTGGGAATAGAGGGAGAGGTCTGGCATGTCGGATGTCTTCAATAACCAGTGGGAAAGTGGTGTAGGGTACCCAAACATTGATGTGTTATTACTATTACTTTACTTTACTTTTGTTATTTGGGGAGTGTTCCTTGGTGAGGTTTGGGTGGATAGTTTCCTTGCTAGGTTCTTTTCTTGTCTTCTTTTCTCACAGGGAATTAGAATGCATCCTGACTTCTACACAATAGATTTTGGTTGTCCCTACTATGTATACCTGTATACTAACCTTACGTATATAAAAATACTTTCAGGTTTCCAGGAGGACTTCGAGGACCTTGCCAGACCCTATTATCTCAAACACCAAGAACATTGACATTGTTGTTTTTCTTTTCTTTTGGTACTTCCCTTTGGAGTTTTCTTGTACTCTGTAGCACTTTATTATTGGAACATGCATATGGTAATGGATTGTTTTGGCTTTACTTTTAGTTCTGACATTGGTTTTTTTGGGATTTATTATCTTATCTCCAGATCTTACTAAATAAAAAGTGTAATTACCTCCATATTACATGTGATTCTATACCCTTGGTGCTATTCACCACTTAGGGTCCTATTGAAGGAGGGTCTTAGGGTTCATTATCTCTCCTTCAACTTGAAGAAGGAAGGTTTTGGCCACCAGATGTCCCTTCTCGCATCTTGGTGATGGCAGGTCATGAAAAAATGGTATTAGAGGGTGAGGTTGATAGATAGGATGGAGTTCAGAGTTAGACATAGTGATGATTTCCTAGAATGGTTGGGAAACAATGTTAGGAAATCATGGAACGTGAAATAGTCTAGGAAATACTATCTAGGACATGGGATTTTAGGTCCCCCAGTGATCCAATGCATGGACTCTAGGCCTACAAAATTGACCAAGTGAGGCTACACTAATTGTAGGGTAGAGACCCTTGGAAAGATACATGTATCATAATGACTTGTGTTATTTTTGTGTCTTGAGTATTTTGGGGATTTAAAATAAATAAAAATTCTATGAAAAATTAAAAGAAATCTTATACACTACTTGGGATTAGGAATTCCTTTTTTACATTGTAGCTATGGCACCCATACGATAACCATGGGTAGTGTGGGAAATAGAGGCCCAGGAGGATGATTTAGCTGATCAGTAGAGGGATGATCAGGAGGAGGAAGATGAACAGTGGCAGAAGACGCTTCGTGCCTTTCAGCGATAGACCGTCAAAAAGTACAAGGGCAGCATATCGGATAGGGAGATGGAGAGCTGGCTCGAGGAGCTGGTGATAGCTTTCATCTTGATCTAGGAGCCAACAGAGTACTGGGTTCCTCTGGCTATAATCCAGATGCAGGGTGTGGCGCATCAGTGGTGTAATCTCTATCTTAGGGAGAAGAGGGAAGTTGAGATTTCATGGACTGACTTTGAGAGGGAGTTACGGGCAGAATTCCACTCTTCCACGATGAACGCAGAGAAGAGATAGGAGCTACTCTCCCTTTAGTAGGAGATCCATTCAGTGATGGAGTTGGGGATCAATTTCAAGGATATCCTTTGCTTTGATTCGGACCTTTTTTCAGATGAAGAGTCTTGGGAGAGACGTTTAGAGGAGGCACTCTGCCCTCCTCTTCAGTAGGTGGTAAATCCCTTCACACTACCGACATGCATGGAGGTCCAGAAGACAGTTGAAGTGGTGGAGAGGATGCATACGCTGGTAGGAGTGCTGTGAGAGGTGAACCACTTTTGATTGTCAAAGGGGAAGGTTGTCAGCAGTATCCCTCTAGCGTTGGCGCCTTCCAGGTTTCGACTAGTGGGGAGTAGGCCCCAGAAGTTCCAGTTTTGATCTCTTAGTCCCCACCCTTTCTTTGAGGACCCAAGACTGAGATGCTTCATCTGTGGTATTCATGGTAATCTTCAAAATCAGTGCCTGGACTGAGTGCAGTACGGTGCGGGTGGGCAGGTTCAGTGCCCACCTCAGTAGTAGCAGTTACCAGCCAGACCTTTTAGCAGTAGCAGTAGGGATAGTGAGCTCTCGCTCGTCCAAGAGCATACATTGTAGTAGGAGTCTAGCCTTAAGGCGCTCCTCAGGGACCTCAACTAGGGTGTGGTTGGGGAGGCAACTGATATTCGAGGGTAAGAGGATCTAGGCATGGGTCGTTGCACGCCACAGAGGCAGCAGTTCTAGCAGGACCAAAGGTTGTTCGAGGTATGATCAGCTTGTTTAGCACTCTTTAATATGCCTTGTTTGATTCAAGAGATTTGAACTCCTTTTTTGCACCCAGTCTAGCCTATACCTTGGGTCTGGACACAGAGAGACTTATCGTACCCCTGGTTTTGATTACCCCAGTCGGAGGTCAGACCAGCTTGTCTCATGTTTTTCGAGGATGTAGGCTGATGTTAGGACCACGTCAATATAGTGGGAACCTACTCTTGCTGCAGATACACCCATATGGGGTCATTTTAGGGATCAACTAGATTTTCTCTGTATGTGTTGTTATTGACTGCTTCCGAGGAAGGATCGGGTTTTTGTATATGGGATGACAAAGTTTGACTTTCATCGGTGAGCGGCGTTTCCGGGAAGGCACCTGGTGAGTGGAGCCCCTTCTTTCCTTGTTAGCTAATATATCAGTGGAGTCGGCGGATATAGAGATGTTTGAAGTCCAGAGGATCATCAGTGAGTTTATGGATATCTTCCTTAAAGAGGTGGTGACTCTACCCCCTCGACGTGATGTTGAGTTTAGGAATCCAAATTGATGATCTAATAAAGAAGGGTTTTGTTTGACCAACTGTGTCACCATGGGGTGCTTCAGTCTTGTTCATGAAGAAGGCAGATGGTGGTCTCATGATATTCATAGACTACTGGAGACTGAATCAGGTAATAGTCAAGAACCTTTATCCTCTCCCAAGGATATATGACCTTTTTGAATAGTTAAAGGGGGCAGGGTGATTATCCAATATCTAACTACAGTCGGGATATCACCAGTTGAGTGTGAAATAGGTTGACATATTGAAGACTACCTTCAGGTGCAGATATGGGAACTTTGAGTTCGTGGTCAAGTCGTTTGGTGTTACAAACGCACCAGCCATGTTCATGGGGCTCATGAACTCCGCCTTCTGGGAATATCTAGACCGGTTTGTAGTCATGTTTATTGACAACATCCTGATCTAATCAAGATCTGAAAAGGACTATGCTGGGCATATGAGGATAGTTTTAGAGGTCCTTTGGCGGAACCATCTCTATGGGAACTTTTCCAAGTGTAAGTTTTGGACACGATAAGTGCACTTCCTTGGTCACGTGGTGTCCAATCAGGGGATAGTAGTGGATCTGTGAAAGGTTGAAGTGGTTGTTTATTGGGAAGCACCCAAGAACATGATGGAGGTTTGTAATTTCCTGGGTCTGGCTGGCTATTATCAGAGGTTTGTGGCCAACTTCTCCTAAGTTGCAACACCTTTGTCGGCCTTGACCAAGAAAGACCAGGCTTTTGTGTGGAGTGATCAGTGCCAGGAAGCCTCTAGTTATCTGAAGGGGAAGCTGGTTAGTGCCCTAATACTGTGGTTTCCAGAGGAAGGGGTGATATTTGAGGTGTTCTGTGATGCTTCAGGCCAAGTCTTGGGGTGTGTGATGATGCAACAGTAGGGGTGATCACTTATGGGTCTAGTCAGTTACGTCCCCATGAGTATAACTATTCCACCCATGACATGGATCTCACAGCAGTTCTGTTCACACTAAAGTTGTAGTGGCACTACCTTATCGGGCAGTGTTTTGTGGTCTTCACATATCACAAGAGCTTGAGGTATATATTCTCTCAGTGAGACCTGAACTTGTGGCAGCAGAGGTGGATAGAGTTTCTTCACGACTACGACTTCAAAATTTCCGACACATCAAGAAAGGGGAACATGGCTGTTGATGCCTTGAGTAGGAATTCGCAGAAGGATGTTGTTCAAAAATTGGCAGATGCTTGGAGAGTGATGGAGGAGTTGCCTTCCCTACACCTAGATGCCAGGGTGGAGGATGGGGGAGGATGTCAGTTCCAGATGACAGTTCAGTCCTCTCTATTGTGGCTAGTGGAAGAGTCTCAATGGGGGACTTAGAGGCTGAAGTGATGTTCGATCGTGTTAGCCAGGGAAATGCTCCAAAAGGATGGTTGAAATTTGGCCAGAACTAGATGTTGTTTCATGGAATGTTTTCCATTTCTGTGGAAATGTGCAAGAGAGTTCTTGGTGGGTTCCATAACTCACCCATATAGGTACACCCAGGAGTTTCCTAGATGTACCAGGGTTTGAGGGGTCAGTTTTGGTGTCCTAGGGTGAAGTGGGAAGTGGCAAAGTTTTTGGTGAAGTGCCTCATGTGTCATCAAGTGAAGGCTGAACACTGCATCCCAGGGGGATCTATTACAACATTTAGATGTCCACGAGTGGAAGTCGGATGAAATATCGATGGATTTCTTCATGGGACTACCCAGAGTTCAAGGGGGTTGTGATTCTATCTGGGTAGTGGTGGATCGAATGACAAAATTAGATCACTTCCTAATAATCAAGGAGTCGAGTACGGTGGATTCATTAGAACAGAGGTATGTGGATGAAGTGGTGCGGTTTCATGGAGTTCTGAGGTCTATAGTCTCCGATCGGGATACCTATTTTACCTCATGGGTCTGGAATGATTTGCAACATGCTTTTAGCACCCATCTATGCTTCAGCACTGCTTTCCACCCCCAGATAGATGGCCAGACAGAGCGTACCATCTAGACATTAGATGGTATGCTACGAGAAGGGGTTTTGTACCTTGGGGATTGTGGGTACGACACTTTACTCTGGTATATTTTTCCTACAATAATAGATATCACTCTACCATTGGCATGGCTCTGTTCGAAGCCTTGTACTGGAGGCAGTGTTGCTCACCCATGTGCTGGACAGAGGTCGAAGAAGTATGTGTTCTTGGCCCGGAGGTGGTGGAGAACACCACAGATAAGGTTCATCTTATCTGAGAGAGGAAGAAGGTGGATAAGGACCATCATAAGTCGTATTCCAATCATAGGAGGAGACCCTTGGAGGTCGAGGTTGGGGACCACATGTTCTTAAAGGTCTCCCATCGGCATGGGCAACAGAGGTTTGGTAGGGGAAGTAATCTTTCTCCCAGGTTTGTCGGACACTTCGAAGTGTTGCAGAGGTTCGACAAGGTGGCTTATTATCTGGCGCTACAACCATCACTACAGAGGGTGCACAATTTCTTCCATGTGTCTCATCTCCGTTGGTATCAACACGATGACTCGCATATCCTCGACTAGGGGGGATATAGATATCAAGGATGACACGACTTTCATAGAGTGACTAGTGAGGATCAAGGATCGTTATGATAAGGTAATTTGTTGATAAACCATTCCTTTGGTTTGGGTGTTATGGAGTCCTGGTGTCCTTAAGGAGAGTACCTAGTAACAGGAGGCACAGATGTGTTCCTATTACCCAGAGTTGTTTTGAGTTTTTCTCTGTTTTTCTTTGTAACCATTTGTGATGTAGTGCTTGACCTCGTTGAATATAAAATGTATTGTTTACCTTTTTCTCTAGATGTGTGTGAAGAGTCCTAACTGTGGGGATGGGAGGACCTGATCCCAAATCGAGACGCATTAAAGTTGATGTGATTAAACCCATATGGGCGATTCAGTGCTGCCCAAAGAGGATAGTATCTTGACATGGAGGAAGGGAATCCCTAATACATATGACTAGATATTGACCTTTACATGTTTGTGTGGTTACTTGGGGGAGAGGAGCGGTAGTGTATCCATGTTTTTTCAGGAGATAGATAAGGAAGAGGTGTTTCTAAATATTGAGGTTGTTCTGGCTTTTGAACAACTCTAGGGTGGTTTGTCTTTGAGAGGTATCTTACGAGGATGTTGTTCGGACCCCTCTCTTATCTTCGAGTTTATCCTTGAATTCTTGAGGATGAGAATATTTTGATAGGTATCTGATGTAATGGCTCAGACCCTCCTATTCCATTACATTGCCAAAAAGTTAGTTCCACTGAAATGGTGGCACCAGTCACGGTGGTAAAGTGATGGTGTCACCATTCACGGTAGCACCGTGATAGTGGTACCAGTCACAGTAGCATTATGACGGTGGCATCAGTCAAAGTAGCAATGTGACGGTGGCACCATCACGGTTGCACACCAAAATGGTGGAAACGCTTATGGTGCCTCACCGAACCGGTGACACCGTGAAGGTGGCACCGTGACTATGGCACAGTGATGGTGGAACCATTACAGTTGCACACAGAAATGATGGATCCGCTTATGGTGTCTCACCAAATTAGTGGTACTATTATGGTGGCACCGCTTATGGTGTATCACCGAACCAGTGGCACCGTGACGGTGGCACTATGATGGTCGCACACCGAAATAGTGGCACCACTTATGTTTTCTCACAAAACTAGTGGAACTGTGAAGGTGGCATTGTAACGTTGGCACTGTGATGGTGGCACCGTTACAATGTCTCACCCAATAGTGTCACGCACTTGTTCTTTTTTCCAGTTTCCAACTTTTTTCACTCCCGAAACATTTATTTTGATGTAGAAGTGTTTTTAAACCTCTTTCAAAACCATTAAAATCCCATAAATGTTATCTAAAATCCCCCAATAGTGGGGAGACCCTTGAATTAACAAAATGTGTGTCGTTTTCCTCGGTTCCACACCCTTTTCCCATACTTTCCAGTTCTGTCCCTATTACGTGTTTTCCTCTAATTAAGGTAAATCCTTTAACGCATAACTGTTATGTCCACCTCTAAGATGAGAATTATTAAATAAAAATTAATTCCATCATGTGTAACTATCCAACTACATGGTGAAACCACAATCCTCTTGTAAATATGTTCAAGATTTCATATCCCATGACTCCTGGATCTCACCTTTTTATCACATAGGAATTATTTCTTCTTCTTGGATGGTTTATTTTTCTTTCCTTGGTTCATTTGGAGTCCCCCTTCCTAAGGCTTGTGGTGCACCTATGCTGGAGCCTTTCCTACCCACTCTTGGTGCCCCCAGAGTTCCTCCCCTGCAATTCGTGCATCCCCAGTTCTTTGTGCATAGAGAAAAATTTCGATCATTGATCATCCATGTAGGGTTATTCCATAGTCTCTATTTATTTTATATCATGTAGGTCGAGTATGCTAATGTTTCTGTGGAGATGGATGAAACCAAACCTTAAAAAAGATAATAAAAAGACTTTAAATGAATAAAGGGTTGTGTTTGATGATGTTATTGTACTATTTTACCCTTTCTTATATGTTGTAAATTGTATGGTCTTTTATCCATTGAAAATCATGGTCATTGTAGTTCTTTTCTTATGCACTAATGGACCCCTATTTTCTGTGATAATTGAATTATTGTAACTTGTAAATTAGTAAATCATGTAATCTCAGTTGATTAAATGGATGTCCAGTGAACAAGAATCCTTGTGTGATCACCCCGGTTAACCCAACAGAGAATAAAAAACTCAATAAATGGTGTGTTTAAATCTGGAACTCCCTTGCTCTATCATGGTAATATGTGTGGTTGTTCTGCTTGATTCTTGTATGGTGACATGGATGGGGATGAGATCCCCTATTGCGGTGCAGTTGTTGGTTTATGGATTTAAGGTCATGTGGGGCCATATGGTGGGGCTTGGTTTGGTTTCAGTACTTTTAGGGATCTCACATATCCCTTTTGTTATTCTGAATTATAATAGAATCGTGTGTAAATGCTTAAATTACTACTTGTTTGTTTTTTCTTCCTTAGCTTGTGGATATTCCTTTTAGTTTCCTGATAGCGAATAATTAATTAAATGGAATCACTTGAAACATGGAAAAAATAATGTGTTAGATGGGGAATTGCTTTCCGAGAATGAGTTGTGACTTGGTTGTGGTTATTGTGCTTTTTATGAATGAATAGTAATGAGGGTGTTTGTGTATAGGCTAGTGTTGGAACCCCTAGGTTGGGATGAGTGATTTTTTACCTATATTTATAATTTTTTAATTATGTTCCTTATTTGAGCCTCACCCATGTGGAGCACTTTGTTCCGAAGACCCCCATTTCATGGGGGAGTGTGTTTTTTACAACACTCTTATGGGTGCCTGGTTATTAGCTCATTTTCTGATCCATTTCCCAAGTAACCCAATACTCTTCGAGCAGGCTGTGATAGCCTGAGTTCCATTATAGCCCAAGTTTATTTGGGGTGAGGTAGTTTAGTGGTTGGACCAAGTGTGTGCAAGCAGGTTGTTTCCCATGTGTCTTCGGGATGAGGCCCAGGTGTCTTTAGGTGTGGCAGTATTTGTTTGGCCCAGGTGTCTTCGGGCATGGATACGCATGTCTGTTGTAGCCCAGGTGTTTGTGGGTGGGATGTGTGGTTGTGGTATCCTTGGTGTGTGTGGGAGGGGTATGACAGTGGAACTGCGGTGAGAATGGCGGGAGAGGTATGACATGTAGGATGTCTTCAATAACCAGTGGGAAAGTGGTGCGGGGTACCCAAACATCAATGTGTTTTTATTATTACTTCACTAGAATTACGTTATTTGGGGAGTGTTCCTTTTTGAGGTTTGGGTGGATAGTTTTCTTACTCAGTTCTTTGGTTATATCCTTTTCTCACAGGGCATTAGAATGCCTCCCCACTTGTGCATGAGAGTTTTTGGTTTTCCCTACTGAGTATACTTGTATAATCACCCTACGTATATAAAGTTGTATTGACGTTTCCAGGAGGACTTCGAGGACCGTGTCAGACCCTATTAGCTCAGACGCCATGACCGTTGACGTTGTTGTTTTTCTTTTCTTTTGGTACTTACCTTTGGATTTTTATTATACTCTATAGCACTTTTTTATTAGAACATGCATATGGGAATGGATTTTTTTTTTCTTTACTTTTACTTCTAACTTTGGTGTTGGTGGGATTTACTATCTGATCTCTCAATCCTACTAAATAAAAAGGCTAATGCCTTCTATATTACATGTGATTCTATACCCTTGGTGCTAGTCGCCACTCCAGGGCCTATTGAAGGCGGGTCTCAGGGGTCATTATCTCTCCTTAAACATGAGGAATGATGGGTTTGGAAATCTGTTGTCCCTTCCCTCATCTTGGTGAAGGAAGGTCATGACAACTATGGATTATTACATCTCTAGAATAATGTATTGTTGTTAGATAAATTGTGTGTTATTTCAACATTGTTTTCCTCTAGTTTTTATAGTTATTGGGATGTTTTTTATATATAATTTTCAATTGTTTTACTATAAAGGGAATAAGAGTTCTTAGTTTACCAGGAAAGGAGTAGCGAGTCTATCTATACACATCCTTATATTATCGATATAGTTAATATCAAGTAGATAAAATATTAATTTAACTGTTTAGAATATAAAGGATTATTTGGGTAGGCTATGAATCTATTGGGTGTTTTAGTAATTTTTTCTAAGTAAAATGAGAGGTTGGTATAGTTGTTAATTTTAATTATTTTAAATTAGGAATAATTAATAATTGGTATCTTTACTTTAGATCAATTTTTTATTTTATAAGTTGTATGGTGTGTAGCATTTTTTTTCCAAGATTGAACTTTGATTGGGAAAACACTAGTTCATGGAGAGAGTCAAATATGTTCCCAAGATAGGTTTTACAATGAGATAATGTTATTTTGAATTCTTGGAAATGTCATTAATTATGAAGAACTCATTATATATGTTTATGGATTTGATAAACCATATTTTCCATCATTATCTCAATTATATTATGATTATATCTATCAATGATATTGTGAAATTCTCATAATCTGATGAGAAAATTGGGGATTATTTGTCTTTTCTCATAGGCATATTTTGTTATCATTATTTGTATACTAAGATGTCAAGTATCATTTTTTGATCTAATAAGTGAAATTTCCATGATATGTTGTATCTGAATCTTGGATATGTATAGATATTTATAGAGTGTATTTTATTATATATTAGGGGATTCCTAATAATTCTTTTTAGATAAATATTTTCTTAATCATCATAGTTTTTTGGGTTAATTTATTCCAGCCATCTCTCACATAGTTGTACTAAAGAAAATATTTGATAGGAAAGAGGATAGATTACAATGGGATGATAAATGGGATATTTTATTTCACAAGATAAAAAAGTGGTTGAAACCATCATCTATTCTCATTCTATAAGATCTATAGAAAATCATTTAGTTATATTTGGATTTCTCTTATTTGGGATTAAGACATATGTTAATCTAGGAAGAGAGAGTGGAGGTATATGGTTCTTAGAAACACATGATACATGAGAATAATTACCCTACTCATGATCTTGAGTAAAATATTATTAATCTTGAATTTAAAAGTTGTTCTCGTTATCTATTCTTCAGTATTATAATATTAATTAATATGTGGACATAGTTCTGGATTTGAAATATAAGTGACATATTATATTAATTTTATATGAATTGTTTCATGATGAATCTATGGGGGAAGGGTGATTAATATTAGAACCATTGAACAACACATTATATCTAATGTATTGAGTAAAATAATGACATATTTCAGATTTTGGAAATTGGGGTTTCCATGATACATTATATATAAGTCATATAATTACATATTTAATGCTTCTTGGTGTGTCTCAATCATAATTTTATAGATAATATTTTTATATCTTTGTGAGAGGATGTGATGAGATATTTTCATATTTCCTGATGGGTACTTTAACCTTGTTTAACTGATTCATACAATTGTTTTTAAACGTAATTTTAGTTTCATGATATAAAAGGGGTTTGTCTGGGATTGTTTCAAGGATATTTAGTAGTAATTAGGTTAAACTTGAACACCAAATACCAGTAGGTAATCCTTAGTCATCATCGATTTATAAATAGAAATCAGATAATATCACCATATGAATTTTAATTGAATTCCTAATATTTTATAGAGGAAAGTATAGATTTTTTGTTTTTGAAAATCTGTTGAGAAATGTTTCATAATTTCTCTTGGTCAAAGAAAAAAATAGTTGATGAGCTGGGGATGATTTATGTTTATGGTATTATGATACATCATGGGATACCGAACAACTTTATATATAACTATAATGCAAGATTAAAATATATATTCTCAAAAGATCTATAAAATAATTCGGGTAATCAATTGAATTCCATCATGGATTATCATCCATAAATGGATGACCAATCAGGGCGAACTATTCATATTTATAAAAATAAGCTTTATGGAAGTATTATATATTTTAGAGGTTTTTATAAAGATCATGTGTTTTTTATATAGTTATTTATAATAACACATACTATATATACATTAAGATGATTTTTTAGTCTTTATACTAATATCCATGTTTATTAACAATATATTAGATGGAATTCAAAAATTAATTATTCATTAGGTACTTTTTGGTTTAAGGGACTTCTAATCTAGTGAATATGAATAGGAGGATATTAATTATAGAGCATAGTAGGTAGAATTTTTATATAGTTCAAAGATATTGGTGTCTCATGTTTAGGTTTGGGTAACATGTACTTCATTATTTATTACCACAATTTGGATATCATACAATGGGAATGTAAATAAATAGAGATCTATAAATGTTCATATTTTAAAATAACATGGTAGTAGTTTCTTATTTTTTAACATTACCATTGTAGTATAACTCCATGAATAATTTCATATATGTATTGAAATTGAGGAAAAATTAATAATAATAAAACTCATGAGATTAAATAAAAAGATATAGAGTTAGTGTTAAATAAATCAGTCATATAGAGAATAATGTGAGTTATTGATCATAGTGAGAAAACCTGGTAGGGAAATGTTGGGACACAAGAACAGGGATACATAAGGATTAGAAGAGAAAATGAGTTCACAATGACTATATTAATTAATTATAGACACTCAAAAGAAGTTCTTGATGATGAGAAACACAATGTTGGGGATTTATTAATTACTCAATGTTTCTTAGTTATGTTTTAAATGTTTTGAGGATTTAATTTTACTTTTTTGTAATTTAATTTTTGGAAGATGGTAGTAGAGAAATAGTTCTATATAGGTGATCAATATCAGGAAAACAATTCAACATAAAATTACACTAAAACTATGGTATAATACACTGAGAGTATAATGGCTAGGAAATTAATCTTAATGATTTCATTGGGTAGTTGTGGGCTTGGAATAAGGCTTTAGTGGGCTAAGTCAACTCAAATGGATCCCCATGAGAAATCTAATTCCTTGGACAATTTTTTTTTAACATTAGAATTTATTTATTTTACTATAGTTTGTTGTGGTTTAAATTATTTACTTTTCATTTCCATGGTAATCATTTAATGAAAATCCCCCTCTTTATAATCTCTATTTCCACTCAATCTTATTTGAGTGATTTCAACTTTATTTCATGGTAGAATTATAATACATTAGTGATGTTGACTCTCCTTGGTATGATATTTGATAGCCATAAATTTTAATATAGTGATAATTATGTTTGGTTTTTTTAGTCATTCTAATTCTTATTTTACTCTTTAGTTTAACTATTTTATGAAATATTAATGTTTTAAATTAAGTTAATTGGTAGATCTTCAATTTTATTGTTCATCTAGCATGATTAAGGTAACCTCATGGAATCCTTGGTGTTTAGTTGTTAGATTTTATTTTGAATATTAACTAATATTTTGATTTAATGATTTATGGGAGCTAATTTTTTTGTAAATGAGTTATGTTTATTGATATTAATTACCGTGATTTTTTATGTTATCAATATATTTTATTACTGCATTTTAAGAATTGAAATATGAAATTTCTTTTCAAAAATTGGGATTTAGAAAGGTAAATGGTTATGTAATTCATTAATTTTATATAACTATTGTTATATTAATTAATAATTTAATTAAATGGTCTTAAATTGATGGATAATTTTTGTTTGGTTGTGTTAAAATGTATTTCTCTTAAATATAAATTCATAATATTGTAGTTTTAATTGAATAGAATGTTTGAGAATTAATTTCCTAATAGTGTTTTCTTATTGGGTTTTAAGGATGGAACCAATGTATTGATATTAAGAAACATATTTAAAATTATATAAACTTATATAAATTAACATGAAGAACTATTTTTGAGTTATAGTTATATTTATGATGAAGGGTTTTAGTAAAAAATGATGTGTTTTTTTTGGTAATTTATATTTGGGATTAATTAATGGAAAAATAAAAATAAAAATATTTGACTCATGATAAATATATTAAATGTGTAATTAATCTACTTAAATGGGGGATTTTTAGTGTTATTCACTTTTTAAAATTATTTAATAATGAATTAAAAGGGTTTTTATTATAATATGTTTTTTTCATTCATATTTATGAAGTGAATTTGATATTTTTGTGGAGTAACAACAAAATATTTATGAATTTTTATAATCGAAATACATTTATGTTTTGGATATTTTGGGATCAATAATTTCTTGTAAAAATTTTAATAAAGTTTTTCACTTGAAATATGTCTTAGGGTGGGACTTATTTTGAGATAAGTACTTTTCAATCATGGTATTTACCAAGCTACGTGTTAGGGAATGTGATTTATAAGATTCCTTATGTGTATAATAATCAAGTTATTAACCATGTGTTTTGATACTTTCTTCTGGGGTTGATATTAAAGATTCCACATTCATTTTCTACAGTAAGAATAATGTTACTTAGTTTTCACAAAATACATTAAATTACATAAAATAATTAATATTATTAAATAATTTAATAGTTTTAAAACATTTTATATGTGATAAAATTAAATACAAGTGGTTTTTTAGGGTGAAGTGGTTTCTATTAAGTTTGTATTTCTAACTCTTTGTAAATACACACCTTATGTTCATAATGATTATTTTCATGCGATTATAGGTATAGACTGGAGGCCTCAACAGCTATGAGATTTTATCTAGAGACATCATAGTGATGTTTTTAATAATATTTTATTTTTTAATATGAGGTGTTCAAAAATTACTTAGTTTTTCATTTCAGTTATATATTTTTTGTCAAGATATTCAGAGTTTACTTTTAGGAATTGATTTTATAAATGATATATATTTTCATTCTTGGGTACACATATTAACATTATTCATTGTGTTTTATTTCATTTATACTTAATATTGTTATTGTGTCATCTAAATTGGAATTATTGATGTGATGGACTATTAGAGGGTAAATAATTCTACAAGTGATATTTATAAACCATCAATTATAATATATAACCTCTATTGATCAGAAAACATGAATGAGACCTGGGGACATTTCAGCATTGATTCATGGTCATTCCATTGTGAGACACTAAAAGATATATTTTCTGTTCTATCTACATTTTTTTATTTCTTAATATTTCAAGATGTGTATATTTTTTTATGGGTATATTTTGTCTATATTTGGTTTATATTTTTACAAAAATGTTCTATATCCAAATATAATTTTTTCAAGGGAAAACCCCATCTTAGTTATAAGACCTTTTATGGATAATTTAATTTAGATTATCATGTTGTGTTCATAATATGGGCTCAATCACACACCCTAATCTCTAGAGACGTGGAATTAATGTTGATGGACTTCCTGTATAATGATGAGGGTCTCTCTTCTTTCAATTTATTTGAGGTGGTTTCCATGGAAGCCTCATTTATAGAGGACATTCTAAAAAAATTTTCCATTACGAATGAATATTATTACGACCCCTAACAAATTTGGATCCCTATTAGCTTGATCCAATGGTATAATTATTTTTTTAGGTAGTACATTATGGGAAATATCTATCCAATTATGGTGTGAGTTGGTGAGGATATAGGCCCTCTTTGTTTAGAGTTGGTATGGACTTCATTGATCTATTCCATTTTATTATTGTAGAATGGTGGGACTAATCTATGGTGTGCAACAAAAATGACAATATCATCCATTTCTAGATCAACCTCGTTCATGGTTACATTGGAAATTCATTGTATTAGGATTTTAAATGAATATGGGTTGAGAGTTAGAATATCTTGTAATAAAAATTGGACCATCATCCCATATAAATTATTAAGGAAGGGTGCCAAATTATCCTTTTTAATTATATATTAACCATTGGTTTAATTTATTTTAAAATTTTAGTTGCCTTTGATACTTATTTGACCAACTGTGATCTTTAGGGAAACACCCGACTAGAAATGAGGTCTTGGTATTCCACCTCTTTATTATTGCATCCCACTAATAGAAAAACGAAATATGGTAGGACCTCTATCACTGGGGATAAAATTACAATCCCTAATCCAACTAGATTGTTCTTTTTTTCATCCATCTTCCTATCAATAACCTAAAGGCACCATCAATGTACATGTAAACTCCATCACTGTAGAATGAATTTTACATTAACTAAATACAATGTGTTCGATAATATGTAACCCACAGAGTACTAGATGAAATGTATTATTGAATTACTATGATACAAAATAAAATACCTTACAATATATTTAAATGAAACATTATCTGAAAGATGATTAAATTTCTAAAATCAAATTTTTCTAATTCCCATTGGAAAATAGAATTTATTTTAGAGAAACTATTTATGGGCGTGGTCGTCTAGGCTTTTCCCACAGTTTTTTGGCATGTTCTTTTGGCAGAGTGGTGTTGACAGCGGTCGTAGATCTAGATCCTCCTAGATGGGGGTCGACACTTTGATTCTATGTCAGCTGGGGGCGTGTGCGGCGGTTTGATGTGGATTTTCGGTGAGTTTGTGAAGGCAGCGACAGGATATGGCTCTGATTTGCAGCTAGGCGTCGCGATTGTCATTGTGGTTTTGTTCTCTTTTTGATTTTCTACGCTTTTGATTTTTCTGTGGGTGTGGTTGAGACCTTTTTATAGCATGGTGATTCTGGGTTTGTGATTTTCATTTCGTTTTGATCCGACGTTGTTGCAGTGGCGGCATGGACGAGATATGTTCGGTTTTCTTGGTGATGTTTAATTGCGAATTTTTGTTTTAGTGATTAGTTTGTTATCTTTTTTCATCCATTATTTGTGTGTGAGGGTATGATTTGGGTGGTGGACCATGATTTGGTGATGGAATTCATGGTTTTGGCGACCGATGAAGGATTCAGTATGGGGTCTTTGATCGGGTGTGTTTGCGTTGTTTGCGGACATCGTAAGAGGAGAATTCAAGTGGTCATGAAGACCGTTTGAGGTGATATGTGTTGTTTGATCTGGTTATTTTGCATTTTGGATTTTGGATTTTGGATTTTGGATTTTGGTTGATTGGTTTGTTGTATGTAGGTTCTCACTAACCCAAAAAGTGACTTATTTGAAAATAAAAATAATAATTTTAGGTCTAAATTCCCCTTATTTAGAGTATCAATTTTAATGAAATAACTTTTTGTTATTTATATTCAAATAAAATACCTATTTTTTAATTATTACTATATAGTAAAAAAAATATGCATAAATTCATTTTATGATGAAAATGAATTTCTATAAAAAATGATTGCGTTATTTAAATTTATATTAAAATTAGTTTTTATTATCTTAGAAAATTGAATCTAGTAAAATAAATTTCACATGTGGGATTAGTATGTTCAAAATAGGTGATAAGGTCCTTTTAAATGTTAGTTATAAAAATATGTCACCATGAAAAATTCTAGTCACCATAGTAAAGGATAAAAAATTTAAAATGTGTTAAAGTGATAATGCATTAAAATATCAGAAACTCATATCACAAAATGGGTGGATGAGGGATTCCATTACCACTAACTTTATTATCTTATCTAATTATATATTTTTGAACCACTTTCATTGAAAATGAATTTTCATTTTTTAATTAACAAGTATCTAAAAAATTCCACTAATCTCACTAATAAAATAACCCCTCCATCACCCTTTCAATCCCCCACGTAAATTTAAAATAACATCAATGATATTCTACATTTACTTAAAAAATAATCCTCTCCCATATTTGGTATCTTCTAGTCCCAATATATTTCCCAAATTCCTTTAAAACCATGTTTTTTCTAATAGGGGATATAATTTCTTCTTTCAGGATTGTTCACATTTAGTGAAGTGGGAATATTCTGTATGGGTTTGATAACCTCAATTTCTCTTCAATTATATATATATATATATTTAATATTAACCACTTGTTTTATTTTTTTAGTTTATACACAACAATTGGATTATTTTTTATCATACATCACATGAAACTCAAAATATTTACAAATACAACTTTCCCCCCTTTTAATCAGTTATGATACCAACATTACCAAATCTATAATGGTTTTTTCTCAACCTCATCATGATTTAAAAAATGGTTACATCTAAATTTATATATATAGATATTTAATTGTATCTCTGTCTTAACCCAATATTTTTTCCCTTATAATTTTTTTAGGTTTTACATGTCTTCTTATCATTAAATGTCCCATTGGTTCACAATTTATCTGAAAGGATTCTTGTAAATTGAGTTGACCTTATCTATTCTTTATTTAAGATAATTTTTCTCTTCTTTGTCTATATTCCTTAAATTGTTTTATGAATTTTGTTCTATATTAATCAATATTTTATTAATTCTATTTTTTGAAATTTATTTACATTAAAAATGTTTAGAATTTCATCTATTCAATATTTTTCATATGATTCATTTGTGACTTTCTTATCAAAATCCGGAAAATAAACTCATTTTTTTACACTTTTCAAATGAATATATTTTCCCTATCTAATAATAATTTATCTTAATCGTGAATTGTAAAGAACCTAACCCTAGTATCCCTTGGTAGGTGCATACTTCATTACATTGGAATAATATACCTGGAAGTTCAACCTGAATGACCAAATAGTTAAATATTTTTGGAAAACTAGATAAATACTTCAATATTACATTACAATTAAAAATAAAAAATAAAAAATAGTGAATCTTTTGAGAACACCATTATTCTCCTATATTGACCCAACGTATCAATCATAATAAACTTCAGGGCATACTAGGGAAAAAGAAACATAAGAAAAATAATGAACTCAGTTTCTCGGTAAGGGTAAGCATACAATGGAATCCAAATAAGGCATTAGTAATATTGAAGGAAATAAATGGAAACAAAAAAATTACACAATAAAATAACCTAAAACTAATCAATTTTTATCACAACTAATCAAATAATAATGTGGAAATCAATAATTAATATTATAATGAGGGAATAAATAACACATGTCATCATACACATACCATCAAGGATTCGGGCAAGTCACAATACATAAATGGGTATGACCTCAACCAACACCCAAACTAGTTTGGCTCATGAGACCTATAGATACATTGAGGGGATTATAGTGGGCCCCAACTATCATTTAAAATTTCCAATTATTTCCACATATGAAAGGGGTGAAATATAGTCAACATAAACATTAATATTGAAACTATCATTCAAAAGTTTAATAATTTTTCGTGTTAACACACATAATCATAAATCATCCAGAGTAGTATGGTGAATGTTAGCAAAATAGTACAAACCCATTCAAATTGGTCATAGAAAATCCAATAATATATGGTTGATATTATCATAATATATAAATCTTAAAGAAGAATAAAATTCAACCACATATGAAGATGTAGATGAAAATACTTTAAATTTGATAATACAAACAAAATTGAGGTAAAATACCCTTTTTCAGTTTGAAAATCACTTATTTTCAAAATGATATACAATTATGGAAGTAAGAATATTCTTTGAAAATAACTTTTAAAAATTTAAATAAATCATCCAATAACTAATGAGTGATGATGGTTATAAAATCAACACATTCCGTATAAGATATAAAAAACATTCCTTCGGTATTTTTGTGAAAAAATTTACAAAGTACCTTTTTTGGACTAAGAAAAAACATTATATTAAAACCATTTTTGAAAAATTTAAACCATTTTTAAAAATGGATTTTCAAATTCATATTATAATAGTAAAAAACATTAAATCATATACATTATATAGAAACATTCCCCAATGAAAACATAAGAATACAAAATCCTAGATAAAGATGAGATTGTTAAATAAACCCTTACTTAATGACAGATTTTCATCGTACATTTATAAAACTATTGTATAATAAATGTAATTTCATTATATATATTCAATAAAAATTATAAAATATATCCTAAATGAATTAATTATATCCTTTTATCTCCAATTAAAATAAATATTTATTAAATTACTATTCCTGGTAATAATAGTTTCGTTTTTCATGTATGTTTTGATTCGGAAGTATCAATACTTGAACATTGATCAAGGTCACATAATATATAGAATTTAATAATGATATAAATTTTATATATACTCATTATTTATGTATGTAAATTAATCTATAAAATGTAGAGATAGTAATATGAATAACACCATTCATAGAGATGGTAGGATGTACGTATGCCAGAATACTATTTTCATTATTTTATGGATGGAATGAAAGAAAGAAGAATAGTAATTATTCTATAACTAATAATATTTTTTTCATAAATATCTTATATACTCATTATTTTCATATTCATACAAATCCTTCTAATTTGGTGATGAAAAACTAATTACTCCCTTATGCGTAGATGGTAAGTTGTACATACGTTTGAGCAGTGTTTTTTGCTTTTCATATGATGAAAATGAAATATAAAATGGCTGAAAATAACCCTAAAAAATTATTATATTTATGATATTTTATTTACTAATTTATTATTTAATAAACACATGAAGACTAAGTAGAAGAATAAATAAACTAGAATGAGTTGGTAAAAATTATTACTTCTTCTACAGAGAACTTCATTTAAATCTCTACTCAAGGGAATTAAGGATGGTCTTTTTGGATAGAAAAACCTATGGTACTTGTATAAGTAAGTTTACAATAATAATATGAAATAATATATTGACATATAATGCTCAATGTGCTGTAAATAATTAAAGTAATGGGTGTCCTTTTATAATTGAGGTGGGGTCAGTTTTTGAATTTCTCAAATTATCAAAATATAAAAAGACTATTCTAGATCAAAATACTTTCAAATAGCTTATATATTCATAGGGGGCCTTTACAACCATATATTATTCAAATTTTACACTTTTATTATTTTTATAATTGTAAAATAATTTAATAAAATATTCATTTCTTAAAATATCATTATTTTTAAATTAGATATTATTCATTACTTTGACATTAAAACATCAATACGTCAAGTAAAAGTTGAAAAACTATTTTATTATATCATAAAAATGTAAAAATAATTTATAAAATTATTTTATCTCCTTATTTATATGAAATTATATTTCTTTAATATTTTTAAAATCATTTATTTTATTCTTCTATTAATTAAATACTTACAGCATCAGTGTAATGAAAGAATTTAAGATAATTATTAATAAAAAACAATTTAAAACTATTTAACATCATTAAGAGAAATATTTTATATTAATAAATAATATTTATAATTAAAAAACATTCTAGGTGACAACATATTAAAAATATTATATTTATTAAAAACTAAAGGGTGACATGTTTGACATTTCATTACATAAAACACTACAGAGTTAATAAGATTATACAAGGGGATAAAGATGGTTATAAATTATACATATGGATTATTATGGTCAATATATACTCAACCAATAAAATTAATTCAAGTTTCTGGGTCAATAACATTTCTTATAATTTTAATTTTAGAGTTTAAAAATCATTTTATTGATTTTTCTTCTTCTTTCTTAAGCATTACATCATTGTCACACAAGAATTTAATGAAATTATTTCATATATAAAAATTAAAAATAAATTAAAATTAGAAATGTTATTGACCCAGAAACTTGAATTAATCTCATTGTCACACAAGAATTTAATTTTAGAGTTTAATTTTAGAGTTTCTGGGTCAAAAAATCACATTGAGGATCTTTTCAGGTTTATAGTTTTATAGAATTATGCCATAATTATTACATAACAAATAAAATATTAAATTGTAGACACTTTTACTCACTATCCATTTTTTCACAATATAAAACTCTTTAAAACATGATTTCTTTATTCCGTAATAGAAATCATAATAACATTCATATTGACTTCTTCCTTTCTATTACCCATACCTATACCCTATGTAAAATATTTCAAAAACTTGGGATGGGCACAAAAATCTCACTAAGGGATATGAAATAAGAAATTAAACTGTTAGTTCATGAATATTTTGAACTCATTAAAACATTTTCACTAAACTATACTTTTCACCCATAACACATAAGTTCTTTAACATACCTCAATAAATCATAAGATTCTAGAAAAACTTATTAGCAATCATAAAAGGTAACTTGTGGAATCCATATCATAATTACATTATGGCTTCCAAATCTAAAAAGGGAGTAACATTAATGGTTAAATTTGGAATACCTATCACAGTATATTCCCTAAATCTGTTAGGAGAAACATTATTATTTAACTTTATCTCATTACTCAATGGATTAGAGAACAATCATGGGTTCACCTGCCCTTAGTTTATCACAGAACCACCTATACACATAAAAAAATCCCAATAACCATAACATAATCGTAACACATAAACAATCATAAAGAGAAAATAATATTTCTACTTTGAAATAACATTTCATATTTACAATCCACGCACACATAAATGAGAAACATTATTTTAAAATAAAATGGTAATATTTTAAAGTAAACATAAATAAATAATAGAAACATGAATGTGATAAATTCTATTCATGACGTATATGTTATAAAACATTCCATATTATTGAAATAATCAATCCATTTTTAAAACACAATTAAAACATTTAAAAAAATATTTTTTAATCCAATTTTCACATACCACTTTGAAACATTTGAAATGAATTAAAATTTTAAAAAATTCATGTCCTTATAAATAAATCCTTAAAACCATTTTTAAAACATGCACATTAATGAGAAATATTTAGAAGAATAAATATTTGAATCATTTAAAATAATGTTTTAGTTAAATAGTCCATTTCCACTTGAGAGACACATGAATAAAAATAATTAAAGAATATAATTTAATAAATACTTTAATTTATAATAGGAATATATTAATTCACGATACGATGTGTCAGAATGGTTTTATATGCACCTAATAGGATAATAAAGGTTCATAATATCAAGATATACCTCAATGAAAAGAGATTAAGACGAAATCCCTTACCTCAAGTCTGACTTTTCTCATAAGTTCATTATATTCCTAAAAAATAAAAATAGGTTAATTTATAATTTCTTTAGAACCTTTTTAATTTTATTATTACCTATATATAACTTATTTATAATTTTATTACAATTACTTAATTATTTAATTTCACGTGAGAAATTTTGTCAATATCCAGTACTAAAGTTCAAAAATGAACTAAGTATGATTTAAATTTTTCCATGTGGTCATAGTTACATAATATCCATAATAATTTTCACGAATGAGGTCGGGTCGCCAACCGACCCGGCGCCCGACCCGGTCCATGGAAAGGCTCGAAGGGCGTTCCCGATCCCCACGGGCTGGCACAAGTGCTTGGGTATCAAGAGTAACCTGTGGGAACGGTTTACCTGAAATGGTAATAAAAAACACTAACAAGATAATAAAAATGAAACTTGGAATCGACAACCAAAGAGACCATAAAACTGAAATCAAAATTTAAAGGTTTACAACTAGAACCAATGTCCAAAAAAATAAATGACAACAAAAGGGACTAAAACTATAACAAAAACCTCCAAGTGACAAGAGTTGTGTAGCATATGCACGCCACAACACCGACCTGCAAGAGAATGCCACTAACAACTCGAACCACCAACACTGAGCACGAAGTCACAACCTGGAACACAGAAGAAACAGAAACTACATACGCCCAAGGGTGTATGTAGGGTGTGAGCTAAAAGCCCAGTAGGATGCCACTGAGGAAAAAGGTTCCATGCCACAACATCAAAAGACAATTCAAAGTGCTTATTCAGAATTATACTTTCAAGCTACTTTTAAAGAAAACATTTACAGGATAACTGCTAAAGAAAACACTAAAATGGAACTCATTTCACCGACAAGATTTTTAAAGAGGAAGAGGAAGGTTCATTATGGGCACACACACACACACATACTCACACACACACACACACTCACACACACACACACACACACACACACACAGGTGGTCCTCCATATGCCGACGGAAAGCACCACGCCATCGATGGTAGAGCACTGTGGGTAAATCCCCTAAGGTTCATTTAACTCGAGTGGGACCCTAGAACCTCGTGTCTCGGTGAAACGTGTCTTATAAGGCCACGACCCTCAGAAAACGTGGCTTAGAAGGCCACAACCCTCATAACATGTGGCTTGGAAGGCCACGACCCTCAGATATTATATGTTTAGTTAGTGTTTCAATCGTCAATCCAGCTAAGTGAAACAGGGACAACACCCATCCGGTTCACTAGCGCACTAGTTCTAGTCCGCCCACCTAGATACCCAGGGTTTTCCCGTGTGCTAAAACAAGTTTCACATTCACATAGTATATTTATTTCTCATATCGCAGGCCAAACAAGATATTGCACACAAAAGTCACCATTTCTATACCCAAACAACATTTCAAAAACCCACGCATGCCAAAAATACCTTTCTAAAAGTATATTTGCCATTACCTAATCATTTCACAAAAACCCCATTTGGAAACACTCAAAAAAGAACATAAACAATTTGCACAACTTAGAAAGCATTATTTTTTTAATAACACAACAAGGGCTGACACAAATAAACACACCCAATTACAAAGAACGGAGTCGTTCAAACCACTTGCTTAATAATTTGTCCTTAAAACTAGTTTCACACCAACTACACAATTATCTGAACCATCTGCACCTTTTGTAAAACACCAAAAACCGCTTTGAGGATGCCACCATTTTTTACAAGACACCATTTAAAAAAAACCAAGACAACATGCTTAAAATGATACACTACACATTAAAAATCCACATTTAGACACACAAAACTCAATTACCCTTAAAAACTAAGTTTGAACCAACCAAACATCACTTAGAACCCAACTTGAAAACATTGCACCAAAACAAAACATATTTTTAGGTGCAAAGACCACTTTAAAATCAATTTCACACTCAATTATTCTAAAAACACATTTTCACCATATGAACAATTGATTAAACAATTTTAGGACTTACCCCAATAAGGTCAAAATGAAAAAAAACATGATCATTTATAAAGAAAGTGAGATTTTCATTACGCACACATGTCAAACAAATTTTAAAATGCCTTTCGCACAACCTATTAAACCCAACAAATCACTTATACAACAACACGCTTATAGACAACAAACGCATACTATTTCGGAAACCCAATTTTTATCAAACGAACATGCCAACACATTATAAACATAGATAGCACCATGAAATCAATTCATAGAACATATTAAATTAAACTAAACAAACAAATTAAATTATCTAAATGATGGAAAGGCATGGAACCACCTACCTCGATATTGAAAACACCAAACTAGAGTGAAATCTTCAAATTCTAGCGTGAAACATCAATCACGCGCCGTTTGCACCGCAAGGAACCTAGTGCAAAATCAAACACATGAATTCAAACCCAAAACCTCAAATTAAAACCCCAAAACAAACAATTACACCTCAAAGATATACTCCAACTCATTATAGAACCAAAACTCAAATATAGAAAATAAATAAATAAAATAAAATAGAGGAGATGCCTAACCGGATGGGGAGGAGGCTATCGGGAAATGCGAGCTCGGCCGGAAGGTCCGATCGCTGGAAAGAGGTTCGGACAACGAGGGAAGGGAAGGAGGCAATGGGGTGTGGCACTGTGGTTAGCTGGACCAAACAAGGGGGGCTACGGGAGAGGAGAATCCACTGGCGATGGGGGTCCGTGGTGCGAGCCGAGTAGGGGCTGGGGGTGCGGCACGTTCTCGAGCAGGAGGGAGGTTGGCCCAAGCAAGGGGTCTGCTCGCGTGGGAGGCACCAGAAAAAAAGGTCGGCCGAGAGGTTGGTCACGGGGGAAAACAGGGCACGGCGCAAGGGGGGGCCGTCGGCTGGGGTTCACCGGAGGGGTTTGAGGCGCCGAAGTAAGCTGGAAGCTGGAGGAAGCCGAGGGAGGCAGGGTGCGAGGTCCTGAGCAAGCGCGCAGTGCGGGTGGCCGAGTGGGGTTGCGGTCGAAGGCCTGACGTGAGGGAGGTGCAGCGCAAATCGGGAAGTCGGGAGGGGGAGCATGGTTCGATGGGAAGAGGAAGACCAAGAGGAAGGCAGGGGGTTTGACGGGCTTCCAAGAGGAGAGGAGTGGAGCGGCTAGGGTTAGAGGGAAGGGGGTGAGCCGCGCGATGGGAATGGGTAGGAGGGGGAGAGGAAAAACAGGAGGAGAATAAAAAAAGAAAGAAAAAAAAGAAAGAAAAAAAATAATGATAAAATAAAATAAAAAGAAATTAAAATAGAATAAAAAAAGGTAATAAAATCTAAATTCAATATTAAAACTAAATTAAAGTAGTAATAATAATAATAATAATAATAATGAAAATGATAATAACGTTCTTAAATATTAAAACAAACCATTAAATTTTTATCATGCTTCTTAATTTGTTTTCTCTTATTAAGTTTTTTTATCCCTCTTTAAAAATTTATTTCTTTATTAATAACTTCTTTATTTAATTTTTTGCACCTCAAGAAAGCGTGCGGAGAGCCGAGTGAGGTTACGCGGCGACCCGAGTGAGGTTGCGTGGCTTCGACAGTGGTGCGTTGAACGCCGAACAGGCCAAAAAGTGTGTTTCAAAATAAAAATCAGAAATTTATTTTCGGCCTTGACCCAAACTATCTGATGTCCAACAAAAAAATAAAATAAATAATATAAAAAAAGGGATGGGTGTGACAATTCTCCCCACCATAATGCTTTCCGTCCCCGGAAAGCCACAACCAGAACCAAACCCCCAAAGTAGAAAACCACAACCCCTTAAGGTTCAAAGGGGATCCCCACAAACACCAAGCAGGAGAGACAAAAGTATCGTGCTCACTTCGAGAACCTCATATAAAGACTTTTTGATATGTGTCGCCCGCCCCGAAGAGCTAGAACGCCTCCAGTTGACTAATCAAGGAAAACGACTCTCGCACCCATGGAAACCAACCTCAGAAGATGAAACAAATCAAACATTATTAAACAAAAACCACACTATTTGGTTGGAATCAACAGACAAGGTCAGACCATGTCCAAGGAACACTCTTATCACTTATCACCAAGCCATATTTAAGAACCAAATCAAAAGATCAACATGGGGAGGCCCGAGGGGCTCCCCACCATTAGGAACTCACTGACGCTCAAGATGAGACTGGAAAACCGAAATGGGAAAGGTTCGAGCGGACTCCCCGCCATTAAAGAAAAATACAGCACTGATTCATCCTAGAGACATTCGTGTGAGACCCACTGTGGGTCTCCCCACCATTGAGAACCTACTAATTCCCAAGGAGAGACTAGAAAACCAACATGGAAATGTCCGGGAGGACTCCCCACCATTAGGGAAAGGCCAACACCGATTTATTCCAGAGACCTTTGTGCGAGACCCATTGTGGGTCTCGCCGCCATTAGAATGAACAGAGGTTACAACACTTTGAAAAATTCTCGATGGTGACCAAACACCCCACCACAAGGGGCGGGGAGGGAGGGGCCCGACCAATAGGCGTCAAAACCACAACCGTCCACAACAAATATCTTAAAATTTCCTGTATGAACACCATTCAGATGTGAGACTAAGTTACCCAATATACTCTCATAAGGACCACTCAAGCGATTGCATCCAGTGGAACGCAACCCCCAAGACTTTAAGGCAACGAGACGAACACGCCTCCACATGGTTGCGAAAACCTTATGCAGCCAGACGGCTCATTCGGAGTGGAACAACCCTGGAATTTTTTGTAAACTACCTCTACTTTTAACATTGATGATAGAAATAAAGTTGGGGTCCCATACACTCCTGGGGTTCCTGAACACGCGTGAGCTTCACTCTGAGGCCTACGGCTGGAGCATTGATGTTTGAAGCATCTTGTGCCTCACAGTCAGGCATTGAAGACTCCCGAGCGGAGCTTCTCCTTTTGGTGCCACGCGCAATTATATTGCACACGAGGAAACACCATCAAAAACAACACATTACAGCATCTGACTGATCATATGAGGAACATTCAACAGCACCAGAGTTGAAATGGTGCATGCGCATCACTATTTGTCACACTGAATGAGAACATGACACCACAAATCATCACATAAACATGATCGTTGCTATTAAGAGAAACCTTACACTGAGAAGGACATTAAACCGCGTTTTGACCGACACGTGATTCCTGCGAACGACCATAGAAGCCTCATATGACTGGGTCTACCAAATTAGTAGCCTAACACAATCCTTTCCTTAAATGAAACCAAACAAAGACCAGAGGTCATTTAGAACGATAGACCGCACCCACAACTTAGGGTTGCTTCCACCTTTTTCCCACTGGAGCCTCCTTTACCACTTCCAAACCACCATTGACTATCAAAGGGACCTCACGCTGCGAGACATCACCCGAACATGACCCTTGCAACCGATGTAAATACTAAAAATCCCTTCAAGACACTGGTCAACACTGAAAATTCTAAACCACCTCTAACTTTCCCCGTTGGAATTTCGTTCACCGCTTCCAGGGAAACCTTTAGACACAACGATGTCAACTTCATACCCGATGAGTCAGATAACTCAAAAAGACCAAAACTCCCTTCAATTCCCCTCGCATATGTCACCCCGCTATGAGAGGATCTACATAACCGAAAGGAGAAAGGAAAATACTTAGCACTATCACCCAAAAGGGAGAGCCCTTAATCTAATCAACTGGAGGGTCGGACAACAGCGAACCATCTATGGTCGCACGTCATTTGCACATTAATTCGGCGCAAATGTGACAACCAGCTCCCGGTGACAGCACATCCACCCCGCCTTAACATGGTCGTTGGGTCCTGGCCCACCAGGTACAACCAGTTGCCCCCACAGACACATGGGGTCCACCCCAGGATCCACCCACATGCCTGAATAGGTCATCTGACTAATGAAAGTCCCCACAGGCCAACACATGTCTTTTCGAATGTGCTTTGTCCTCACTCACACACATCCTGGGAAACTTCCCAGAAACTGGAGGGTCGGACAACAGCGAACCATCTATGGTCGCACGTCATTTGCACATTAATTCGGCGCAAATGTGACAACCAGCTCCCGGTGACAGCACAGCCACCCCGCCTTAACATGGTCGTTGGGTCCTGGCCCACCAGGTACAACCAGTTGCCCCCACAGACACATGGGGTCCACCCCAAGATCCACCCACATGCCTGAATAGGTCATCTGACTAATGAAAGTCCCCACAGGCCAACACATGTCTTTTCCAATGTGCTTTGTCCTCACTCACACACATCCTGGGAAACTTCCCAGAAGGTCACCCATCCTGACCACTACTCCAGACCAAGCATGCTTAACTGTGGAGTTCTAATCAGGTGGGCTCCCGAAAAGGATGGTGCACCTTGTTGACATGAGTCATATCACTAAGTCATTTAACCCTTTATCATTTTGGGATGTTACAATCACCCCCCCCCCCCCCTTTAGAACACAACGCCCCCGTTGTGGGCCCTACATCTCAACCCAGGAAGTGGACCGCACTTAAGGCTGGGTACCAGCTCTAATACCAAATATGACAACCGGCTCCTGGTGACAGCACAGCCACCCCACCTTAACATGGTCGTCGGGTCCTAGCCCACCAGGTACAACCAGTTGCCCCCACAGACACGTGGGGCCCACCCCTGGGTCCACCCACATGCCTGAATGAGTCATCTGACTAATGACAGTCCCCACAGGCCAACAAATGTCCTTTCCAGTGTGTTTTTTCCTCACTCACACACATCCTGAGAAACTTCCCAAAAGGTCACCCATCTTGATCACTACTCCAGACCAAGCATGCTTAACTGTGGATTTCTAATCAGGTGGGCTCCCGAAAAGGAAGGTGCACCTTGTTGACATGAGTCATATCATTTAGTCATTTAACCCTTTATCATTTGGGGATGTTACAATAACCCCCCCTTTAGAGCACAACACCCCCGTTGTGGGCCCTACATCTCAACCCAGGCAGTGCACCGTACTTAAGGCTGGGTAGCAGCTCTGATACCAAATGTGACAACCGGCTCCCGGTGACAGCACAACCACCCCGCCTTAACATGGTCGTCGGGTCCTGGCCCACCAGGTACAACCAGTTGCCCCCAAAGACATGTGGGGCCCACCCCAGGGTCCACCCACATGCCTGAATGGGTCATCTGACTAATGACAGTCCCCACAGGCCAACACATGTCCTTTCCAGTGTGCTTTGTCCTCACTCACACACATCCTGGGAAATTTCCCAGAAGGTCACCCATCCTGATCACTACTCAGACCAAGCACGCTTAACTGTGGAGTTCTAATCAGGTGGGCTCCCAAAAAAGAAGGTGCACCATGTTGACATGAGTCATATCATTTAGTCATTTAACCCTTTATGAAAAATGATGTTATAATCATGGAGATGGTAGGTCATATGTACGCATGAGTAATGTTTTCATTTTCCATTGATCATTATGAAAATAAGGTAATTATTATTTTATTTTTATAGAAATATAATAACATAATTAATATTATATTAATAATTTAAATATAATTATATATATCATACAAGTTACACAGTGAATAAAAATGAATCGCATCACTTCGTGGAGGTGATAGTTCACACGTACACACGAACAATGTTATCATTTTTATGTGCATGGAAGGTAAGAAAATAATTGATATATTATTATATTATCATTATAATTATGTAATTAATATGAAATATGAACAATAATTCTATATTTATAACCATTCATTGGATAAGTTTATGGAAAACGAATTATATCGATTCGTGGAGGTGATAGTCCACACGAACGGATGAATGATTAATTACTCTCCCATTTTATAGAAGTGGAGATGGATTTAAGTGATGATATTAACATAATAAAATGTCATTATATTTAGGATACATGATTTATTATCTCATCATGTTTGGAGGATATTTTAAGGAAGTGGAAGAAGAAATAAAATAGAAACAACTAAATAAAAACATTACCTTACCTTCAGATGATCACTTTTTTAACACCTTAACACCTCTAATAGGGGTGTGATGACTTACATAAGGCCTAAATAATGTGATTAGGGAATCTAGGAAGGTTTTTTTGGTATATATTAGATGAACTAGAAGGTTTTTAATTTCAAGGAATAGATAACAGGAGATACTTTTTATAGGAGAGGTGAGGGGAAGTATTGGAATTATTAAAATTATTTAATTAATATAAATTAATTTTCTATCCCAAATTAGTATAAGTTGATTTAGTTAAAATATAGGATGAGTATGTGTCTAAATACTTTCAAAAAATAAAAATTTGACAGGTTTTGGATATTGTTTTGTCCTTATCTTTATGTTTCAACCCTTTTAACTCTTACTATTTTATTAAGTAATTTACACTTTGAGAGTTAAAATAATTACCATAACATGTTAAAAGACCAATTAATGAGTCATTAATGAAATTTTTTGACGTATCTAAATTTTTTTTATGAATATTATATTTTTATAAATTTTATATCATTTAATTAAATATTTTATATACTTAAATATGAATGATGTCAATTTTAACACTATTTATTACTTGACCATTTAAAAATATCATAACAACTTGATTACATATAAAAACCGGTTTAACTTATCAATTACATATCTAAATAATCCATAAAATTCATTTATGGAATCAAATATTTCAATATATATTTATTTTTATATTATTAATATCATTTATTTGATTCTTTCTTTAATAAATCAATTACTGCAATATCATTGTGTCACAATTAAATTTAATTATTTAACATCTAAAAATTATAAATAAATTTTAAAAATATAGATAATATTTTTGGGTTTCTATGTAAAATTTACAGTCTAAGATATCACTTATATATCTCCATATTAAAATTGTTTTAGTAATAAGATACATGTTTATGACATCTTTGTTCTTACTTTAAATAAAATGTTGTTAATGAGATAATCACACACAAGATGCTTCTAAAGGCCACAATTTAGGCCCAATTGTTGTATTGGTCGATAATAACTCATCCAATAATATTAGAAAAAGTGTTTGGGTAGTTTTATATTATTATAATATTATTTTCTCCTTTAATTACCTGATTTACCTTTAACCGTGGTAAATAAAATGCAAAAGTTACTATTCAATAAAATGTGTTGATCTTATTAGATCAAATTTTCATACTAGTTACAAACTTGTATGTACATTTCTCAAAATTCAATTGGTAAAAGTGAATAAAATTACTTTCAAAATTAATTCCATTGACGGATTGAGGAAATGAGTTTGTAAAGTAAAAATGTTCAAAAGTTCCAAAAGTTTTTATAACCAATTTCAATTTGAAATTGATTATAATTAACTAAATTGGATTAAATTATAAAAAAAATATCTAATTATACTTTAAAACCAATTAAATGTATAACATAACTATATAAATATATTATATGAAAAAGAATTTTTGAATTAAAACACAATAGTTTCACTATTCATTAAAATTTGAAATTTGTTTGAAAAATACCAATATTTCAACCAAAGTAAATTTTTATGTCCCAATTCTAAATAAGAAGTTTATTTTGTCATATATAACTTATAAAATTTTCAATAACTAGATTTAAAATAGGTGTGCCCTTAAAAGGTGGTAAAAATTCCTTTTTGAAAAATACTCATTTTATGCTTAAAAGTGAATTTGTTCTTATATCATGTCTAGAAAACATATAAGATGAATTTTAAATGTCATATTGAATTTATATTTCATTAATATAATTCCACAAGAGTGATTTGATTATTTTATTAACATAATTATTCGCACTTAAATAGTTTTTTATGAAAACTCATCCTTTATATTTGATTGGTTTTATTTTCATTTCTAATTTATTTTTTAACCAATGAATCATTATATAAACATTTTTAAACACTATTTTAATAATTCAGTTATAATTTTTCATTCCTTTAATTTTAACGTTTTGGAGATAAATACCACTTAAAATAATAATATTATAATTTACTATTTTTTCGGTATAACTCATTCTTTCCTACAACATAAGATTTCAGAGAATCCCATTATTGAATGTCGAGTATGATATTGGAAATAGCATCATATTAAGGTAAAATTACTATCTAATTCATAAATTGTAATAAATGTAAAAAATTATTATTTTATAATTACTAGGAATGATACATCCTTCCCCCATTTTGAAAATTGCATCCACACAATTTTAAATTTGGGCTTGGTAACTAAAGTTTCACATTTCAAAATTATTTCACTGAAATACCACTTTGGGAAATGAGACAATAAAACCTCCACATTAAGATAAATAAAGTTAAGTACAAAGGTCACCCAAGATTAAAAAAAAATATTAGGTTTCCATGTAGAAAAACATGTATATAGAAGAGAAAACTAACCATCAAGTTCTAATGGAGAGTGTTAGAAAATATTATCAGGAGAAATTTAACAATCACCAAACTATAAATTTGTTATAGGTTAAATCGTATTTTATTCCATAGTAGGAAAAGTAAACAGAAAATTTCTTTATTTTAAGATCATTTTAATAATGTTATGGAATTCATTTAATCCATATACTAATAATATAAGTAAATACAATTACCTGAAAATTAGATTTTCATCCTTTAATCAAATTCCACCAAAAATCATCTTTTCTATAAATGATGAGTATTCAAGATGAATCAACTTCTATAGAATCACATAATCCCCAATATATTACCCATTTATTTGTCTTTTCTTGAAACATTAACGAAACCCAACATGGTTATGATAAGATAAAACAATTTTCCAAAAATAATGAACCATTGGATGATGAAAAACTACTTTTAATCTCTAAAATTCAACTGTAATACCAAAATTTCAACATGGAACATTCAACAAATAACTGTCATTAAAATTTCTAAAAATGATCTAAACTATGTATGAAACCCAAAGCTCAGAATAATTTGATTACATAGTCCTCGAAGATAAAATTTTACATTTATCTCCAAATGACAACAAGTACACTTGAAGTATCATACCAAAAAGTAATTACCCTAATAACATATTTTCCAAGACAGGTTAATCATTTCCATAAATAACTTGAATCCCCATAACTCCACAATAAAATCATAGATTCTTCCAAAATAAAATTCAACCATTACTCATAAAATAAAATACCAAGATCAACTTATTCTTATTCCATCAACTTGTTTAAATAAAAATAAAAAATTCATACTAACCAAGGACTTCACATAGGCCACTGGTTGGTGTTAAAGGCATGTCTCCCTTTGGTTGTGGGTTCGATTCTTATACCCTTGTCTGACACGATGGGTTTTTCACCCTTCTTGTGTGTTTTCCTTTTTCTAAAACTATATAATTATTATATCATTCCCAAAATATGATAATTTCCTAAAAAATAACCATAACATTTTTTAACCTCAATGGTTATCTCATACCATTCATATTTAATCCCAAAATGTAATAACCCTTAATTACCTCAAAAACAAAAGATCATATGATTATTATCTGTTACATTATAATTATTCCTATAAAAGACAATTCTTACTCAAATAATATTTTCAAATAAAAACATTCGGGTTACATAGTACACAACTAAAAAAGTCTTCAAAATTACCCCCATAATCAAAAGAGTATTAATACTTTAAAACATTTACATGTTCTTAAGTATACCATAACTATTAAATCTTTTATATGTATACATCTTAATATTTTAAAATTATTCAAAATCCATTAACTATGCACTTCCAACTTATCTCTTAATAGCTCATTCTTAAAAATAAAAGATATATATTATATCCTCATGATTCATAAACATCAATCAAATCATGGTTCATACTTTATGGATATGAAGATAATCCATACCTTGAATCCAAATTTTAGGATCTTCTTGATGTTCCTTTTCTCTTTATACACGTTTTCCTACTTTCAAAATGTAAAATTTCACCCCAATTCTAGTATTTCACCAATTTAAAAAGTTGGATGAGTTGATATCTTAAAATCATATAAAAAAATACCATGACCCGTAAAATTGTTTTAGAAAAAGTAGGTGTTGGATAACTCAAACAATTTCTTCCAAGTGATTTGAATACTTAAGAAGCTGTGAAAATCATTCGAACTAGATTTTGAGATAATAATTATTACAAAATAATCATGTTGGGAAAATAAGGTTGTGGAAGACCTATTTCCTTCCATATTGACAAATCATCATTAATCTACTGAACATATTAGTCACTTAAACATGAAATGAATTATTAAAATAAGACTCATCTATAGGGTAAAGATAACATAAATGTTTTTATAATACTCTAATCCATCCACCTTCTTATATCTCAGTTGTTTTGGTTTTTCAAAAATCCACCTAATTTTACACATTACTCCAAAAGTTTCCATATGATAATAGCCCTATTGGTTATATGGGATCTTTAACTAACATCTAGAAAACATCTTAACCTCTAAAGTTATCTAAACCTTTCTTCTGGTACTAACTATAATTACTCATCCTTAATCACTATATAATATTTAGTTAAGTCAAGAATTCATATTGATAATATTTTTCGGATTAGTGTTTTAGAGAATTAGCCATAACTATTACATAAAAACTCAAATATTACAAAGTAGACACTTTTAATCACTATCTATTTTTCACAAGATAAAAATATTTAAAACATGATTTCTTTATTTCTTGATAGAAATATTCATAAAATTCATCTTAACTTCTTCCATTATCTTACCCGTCCTTATACCCTATGTAAAACATTTCAAGAACATGGGATGAGTACCAATAGCTTGTTAAGGGATATAAAATAAGTAATTAAACTGTTAGTCCATGAATATTTAAACCTCATTAAAACATTTTAAAAAAATCATACTTATCACCCATAAAACATAAGTTCTTTAACATACCTCATGAAATTATAATATTCCTGAAAATTTTCTTAGAGATCATAAATCATAAAGGTAACTTATAGGATCCATATCATACTTACATTGTAGCTTTCACAACTATATAGGGAATAACCTTCATGGTTACATTTGAAATACTCGTTACAGTATATTCCCTAAATCTCTTAGGAGAAACCTTATCGTTTAACTCTGTCTCACTACCAAATGCATTAAAGAGATATCACAGGATCAACCACCTTAAATTTATTATGGAACCACCCGTATACATAAAAAATTCCCAAGAACCATAACATAATCAGAACACATAAACTAAATAAAAAAATAACATTTCAACTTTAAAATCGCATTTCATCTTTATAATCCACACACTCATAAATGAAAACATGTTATTTTAAAATAAAATAATAAATTTTTAAAGTAAAAAAAATTGATACATAATAGAAACCTGAATGAAAGAAATTAAATTCATGGAATATATATTAAAAAAATAATCCATGTTATTGAAATAATCAAACCATTTTTAAAACACACTTAAGACATTTAAAAAGTATATTTTTTAATCAAAGTGTCCCATACCACTTTGAAACTATTAAAATGAATTAAAATTTTAAAAAATTCATGTATATATAAATAAAACATTAAAACCGTTTTTAAAACATGTACATTAATGAGAAATATTTAGATGAATAAATCTTTAAAACATATAAAATGATGTTTTAGTTAAAGAGTCCATAACCACTTGAGAAACACATGAATAAAAATAATTAAATAATAACGTTTAAAAAATAATTTCAATATAATTAGAATATATTAATTCATGATATGGTGCATCAAAAAGGTTTTATATACATCTTATAGGATAATAAAGGTTCATAATATTAGGATATGCCTCAATGAAGGGAGATTGAGACGAAGTCCATTACCTTGAGTCCAACTTGCCTCATATGTTCATTATATTCTTGAATAATAAAATCAGGTTAATTTATACTTTCTTGAGAAACTTTTTTATGTTTATTATTCCCTATATATCACTTATTTATAATTTTATAACAATTACATAATTATTTAAGTCTATGTCAAATGTTTTGTCAATATTCGGTAATTGTTTTCCAAAATGAACTTGGTATGATGTAAATTTTTTGATGTGGTCATAATTACATCATCTCAAGAATAATATTCATGATTTAATGATCAAATTATTAAATTAATTATACTTTTTAATCAAACCATTACTTATGGTTATGAAAAATGAACAATGTTATAATCATAGAGACGGTAGGTCGTACGTACAAATGAGTAACAATTTCATTTATCATTTATCATTTTTAAAATAAGGTAATTATTATTTTATTTTTCAAGAATTATCATAAAATAATAAATATCATATAAATAATTTAAATATACTTATATATATATCATACAAGTGATTTAGTTAATAATAACGAATTGCATCGCTTCAAGGAGGTGATAGTTCACACATATGCATGAAATATGTTATCATTTTTATTTTCATGGTAAGTAAGGACATAATTGATTTATTATTATCTTATAATGAATAATATGTCATGAATATCACATATAAACATTTATTTAATCATTATAACTAGTCATAAGAGACATTTATGGAAAATTATTTATATCGTTTTGTGGAGGTGATAGTTCACAAGTACTCACGAACAATTAATTAATTTTCCCTTTGATGGAAGTCTAGATGGATTTAGGTGATGATATTAAAGTAATAACATCTAATTATATTTAGGAATCTGGATTTATTATATCATCATGGGTGGAGTATATTTTAAGGAAGTGGGAGAAGAAATAAAATAGAAACACTTAAATAAAAACATTACCTTACCTTTAAATGATCACCTTTCTTAACACCTTAACCCCTCTAAGAAGGGCGTTATGCCTAAAATAAGGCCTTAATAATGTGGTTAGGGAAAATAAGAAGGATTTTTAGAAGATCATGTTCAAAACAAAAGGGTTTTTAGGTGTAAGTAACAGAGAAGAAGAGTGCCTTTTAATAGGAAGGGGGAGGGGCACTCTTGGAATTATAAAAAGTATTAAATTAATATAAATTCTATTTATATTCCAAATTATTATAAATTGATTTAGATAAAATATAGGATGATTATGGGTCCAAGTAAATTCATATAATAAAAATTAGACAAGTTTTGGATAGTTTTTAGTCCTTATCTTAATGTTTTAACCCTTTTAACTCTTACTGTTTAATTAAGTAATTTACACTTTGAGATTTAAAATAATTACCATAACATGTTAAAAGACAATGAATGAGTGATTAATAAAAATTTTAGACTTATCTAAACATCTTGGAAGAATATTATATTTTTATAAATTTTATATCATTTAATTAAATATTTTATATTTTAAAATATGAATTATGTCAATTTTGGCACTATTAATTAATTGATTTAAAAAAAATATTATCTTGATTCATTCAAAAAAACTAGTATAACTCATCAATAAAATGTATAATTATTCCAAAAAATTCATCTATGGAGTCCAATATTTCAATTTATATTTATTTTAATATTATTAATATCATTTATTTGATTCCTCCTTTAATAAATCTATTACTACATCATCATTATGTCATAATTAAATTTAATTATTTAATGCATAAAAATTATAAATAAATTATAATAATGTAGGTAGTATTTTTATATTTATAAGGAATATTTATAGTCAAAGATATCATTTATATAACCCCATGTTAAAAAAATAGTAATAAGAGACAGATTTATGACATCTTTGTTTTAAATTTAAATAAAAAGTTATTAATGTCATAATCACACAAAAGTGGATTGAAAAGGAAAATTTTTTTGACCAAGTATTTTCTTGGTCAATAATAACTCATCCTATAATATTAGTGGAAGTTTTATGATAGTTTTATATTATTATAATATTATTTACACATTTCATTACCAGATTTACCTTTAACCGTAGTAAATAAAATACTAAAGTTATTATTCACCAAAAATTAAGTTAATATTATTAGATCAAAATTTTCATACTAATTACAACCATTTATTACCAGTTTTTAAAATTAAATTCAAAAAAGTTACTAAAATTAATTTAAAAATTAATCTCATTGACGGATTGAGGAATCTGGTATTTAAAGTAAAAACGTTCAAAAGTTCACAAAGTTTTTATATCTAATTTAAATTTCAAATTGATTAAAATGAACTAAAATGTATTAAATGATAAAAATTATTTAATTATAATTTAAAACCAATTATAATGATAACCTAACTATATAATTAAATTAGACAAAAAAGTAGTTTTGAATTAAAACGCAGTATTTTTACTTTTCCTTAAAATATAAAAATTTTCAAAAAATACCAAAAATTAATCCAAAGTTTATTTTTATATCCCTATTTCAAATAATAATTTTTTTTGTCATATATAACTTAGAAAAGTTTCAAAAACTAGATTTAAAATAGGTGCGCCATCAAAAGGTGGTAAAAATGTCTTTTTTTTAAATACTCCTTTTATGTATAAAATTGAATTTTATCTAATATATTATCTAGAAAATATATAAGATTAATTTTAAAAATAATATTTAATTTATATTTCATTAATATAATCCAAAAACTGTGAGTTGATTATTTTATAAACCAATTATTCACACTTAAATAGTTTTTTTTATAAAAACACATCTTTTATATTCAATTGGTTTTAATTTTCATTTATAATTAATTTTCTAACCAATGAAGCATTATATAAACATTTGTAAAAAATATTTTAATAATTTACTTAAAATTTTTCATTCCATCCATTCTAATGTCTAGGTGATAACTACCACTTAAAATAATAATATTACAATATATTATTTTTTCAGTATAACTTAGTCTTGCATGCAATGTAAAAGTTCAGAGCAACCCATTGTTGTCTGTTGGGTACGCTATCAGCAATAGTGTCCCATTAAGGAAAAATTACAATATATTTAATTAATATTAATAAATATATAAATTTATTATTTTATAATTAACTATGATGTAATAATATAGAATCGTCATAGTCAAGTAAATCAGGTTATAATTCTATTTCTTCAGATGTGAGAACATGCATCGTGTCTAGAATGTACTTCCTTAATAGATATTTTTGGAACACATCATGTACTTTAGAATAATAGGAGGAATTTGAAAATTATAAGCCACATCTCCAATTATTTTATAGATTTCAAAAGGTATGATGTGTTGGGGCTCAGTTTTCATTTCTTATATTGTAACACCCTTCCATAGAGATACCTTTAAGAAAATGTGATCTCCTAATTGAAATTCTAAATAATTACTCTTTTTATCGGAAAAGATATTTTGTTTAATTTTATTTTATTTTATATGGGTTTGAATAGTCATTACCTTTTTTATTGTTTTATCTACAAGTTCTAGGCCTATAAGCTTCCTTTCACCAACTTTATCCCATTAAGTTTGTGTATGACATCTCTTTCCATATAACGCTTCATACAACACCATTTGAATACATGAATGGAAGATATTGTTGTAGGATAATTCCAGAAAAGTTAAATATTGATCCCACATACCATCAAAGTCATGTTGTAATTACCTCAACATGTCTTCTAATTTTTGGATAGTTCTTTCTAACTTCATATTAGATTAAGGGTGATAAGTGGTGATAAAAAAAACTAGTTGTCAAGATCCTTCAGATGAATTTTCTATAATTTCAAGGAAAATCATTAATCATGATTAGACACAATTGAAATTGGTTTAGCTAGAATTATTATAAATTCATTAATATAGAGCCTTTTAAGGAGCTTCAGTGGAACATCTTCCCTTATTGTGATGAAATATGTAGATTTGGTATGTCAATCAACAAAAACTAATATTGCTTCATTATCTATAGGATCATTTTTTAATCAAGTGAATAATTACTTATTAATTTCATCTTATTTCTATTTAGGAATAGTTAGTGGTTGCATGAATCATCATGGATTTAATCTCTCAGCCTTCACTTTTTGAAAAACCAGACATCTTGACATGTAATAAATAATTTCTTACTTCACATTGTCCCACAAAAAATGTTTCTTCAAATCCATATACATAATTCTGATACTATGGTGTGTAGAGAAAATAGAGCTATGTGCGTCATCAAATAATTCCCTTTATATCATCATTCTGAATTTTAGAAATTCATCTTCAAATACAAACTCTCCCAATTTCCCTTCATTTAAATCATTAAATTTCATATGTAAATTTTTATCATCACACCGATAACTTTCGGTATTTTCAAATATTTATGGTTTGGAATCCATTGGAAAAATTAGTGAAATTATCCTTACCTAATATTTCTTATATCTGTCTTTACTAGATAAATTAACACAAGAACCTTACCAGTCCTCATTTTCTTCAGAACACCACGACCCTTCCTACTCAAGGCATCTGCAACCTTATTTGACTTCCCTGGTTGAAGATATCTTTCAAAATATTTGTATTTGTATATATCTCACATATTTTAGCATTAATATATTGTCATCATATCATCAGAAAAAAATTTCAACTACTAACTCAAGACCATGAGTTGTGAAATTCTTTTCATGAGTTTTTTATTCCCTTGATGAATATGTAATAAATTTTTCATTCTATATGAAGAAACATCCACATCCCTTCATCGATTCACCATAACAAATCACAAATCCATGATTTCTAAATGGAAGAGTCAAAATCGGAGCATTCACCTATCTCCTCTTAATTTCTTTAAAACTTATTCACATTCCTTTTTCTAAAGAATCTTATCCCATTTGAGAGTAATCTGGGTTAAAAGATTGAATAATTGTTAAAAAAAATTGAAAAAATTCTGATAGTAACATTCCAAACAAATGAAACTACATACTTTGGTTATATTTTTTTAGTTTTGTCCATTATTGAACTTCCTTTTCTCAAAGAATCAGAAAAAATTACATCCTTGGAGAGACTATGGCCAATAAAAAAATTATGATGTAATAATTCACACTTTACTAACATATCATATATCTTTTTTCATTTTAAGAGTCTCAATAATGATCCACAATTAGTTCTCATGGTCCTCATATTTATTGTAGAACACCAATACATCATCAATAAATACTACAAAAAATTATCAAGATATTCCTTGAATACTCAGTTCATTATATTCATAAAAAAAAGATGGTGCAGTAGTCAAACAAAATCAAATTACTATAAACATGTAATGTCCATACCTCATTGTAAGTGTTGCCTTTGAAATATCTTTCTTATTTAATCAAAATTGATGACATACATAATGAAGTTAAATATATGAAAAATATTCGTATTCAGGAAGATTCTTGAATAATTAATCAATGTGAGTTATAGGTTAATTATTCTTTATAATATAATTAGTTTCTCTATAATCAATTAACATCATCATATATCTATCTTTATTCTTAAGAAAATGAGCATGGTCTCCCCAAGGTAAAATATTAGGGTGTATAAATGATTAACCACTCAAATCCTCTTGTTTTTTCTCTATTTTCACAAAATCCAGAGTAGCCATTATATATGGATTATTTGATATATGTATTGTATTTGGGATTAAATCAATGAAAACCATAGCTTCCCACTATGGTGGATATCCAGGTAATTCCTCAGGATATGCAACAATGTATTCCTATACAATAGGTAAATAGTTAATTTTACACTTTCATCAGTAGGTTGTGTCCATTATTCTTCTATTTGGATTTAATTTAGAAGGGATACTATTGGTGGATCAAGACAAGAATCAGATTATGATGTCTCTCCTTTAAGGATAATTAATTCCATATCTTAATCTTAAATCGTAATTTCCTTCTCTTTAGAATAATTTTTTCAATGAATTTTGAATGTCAATCTATACTGATGATTATATCAAAATAAACCATAGGTATGATTATAAAATCCTTGAATAGAGCACATTTATGTGTTATAATAGGAATTATATGACACATATTTATTGTAGTGAGATTTACATCAATATTTTTGAATGAAAATTCCCTTCTCAAGGGGAATGCTAAATGTATAATTTTTTTAGAAAAAAAAAGAAGATATAAAAGACTAATATGATCCATAATTGAATAATTCATTAGCTAAATTTGAGGATATGATTAAATTAACTTCCACCATATCATTAGATACTTCAACCTCAGCTATTGTGATCTCAAAATCTTGGCCTTTGTCCCTTTTAATTTTTAATGTAATTATCCCTTGACATCTAAGAAAATAATGTTCATAGTGTCCCATCTCCTTAACATTGAAGAATCTACCACTGTTGGCTTCTTTCATTACCTTTAAATCATGGTCCTGGTGGCCTTATTATCCACAAAATTAACAAAAACACATCCCTAATTTTAATATTCCATGATGTTTCTTTCCAAATTTATTTCATATTAGAAATTCCACCCTTCCCTTTATCCTCTTGGCTTATTTCATTTTCCATAGTACGTTGCAACCCTATTCTTAATTTTCTTCCATTAGAATCCATATGACATGGATAATTATTTCTCTCTCTTCATATCACATGATATGATATCCACATATAATGGGAATGTTTAGGAGACTAGTTTCCTTTGAAGAATTGGATAAAATCCATTAAATAAATGGGCAGTCATACTTTTGGGATTACATACATAGTCTAACACATTTATTTATATCCTTATAAAGTAGAATTTATACTTATCATCATTCTCATCCTCCTTATATCCCATGAAAAATAATTTTATCTCCTTATACACTCATTTTTTATAAGGAAAAAAGTTGAAGAAAATATCAATAAAATCCTTTCATTTAAGCATAGAAATTTCTTCCTCCACCTATTTAGTGTTTTGAATCAATAACCACCATTGATCATAATCTCCTTAGATATGATAAATTTATATGATAACCTTATCCCTTTAATTAATTCCCTTAAATAAAAATATCTTCTCTTAAAAAACTATCCATTTATCACCTATAAATGGATTTTTAGTCCCATTGAATGATGGAGATTTTTATCGCATAAAGTTTGCTAAACTTGGTACACCATGTTGTGGATCAGAAATCTCCACAAGGGTAATTTTATCACTTATAACCCGATTCATCTATCCTAATATTATAGTTAGTTAATTATATCCAGTTGCATTTTCAACTCTAACATCATTATCTTTACTAGTAGGGAAATCCCTACGTGGATTATGTGAATTGGTACAATTTTCATTTCTTATGCTATGTGTCATTTCTTAATAATGTAACACACTAGATTAGATTATGAATAATGTATACCATCAAAACTAGTGAAACAATTAACATAAATTTAAATTTTTTTATAAATAATCTCCAAATAAAAAATTTGGTTTCTTTGGGAATATACTCTATATTCATTATATGGTAAAGTTTCACTAATCTAACATTTTTTCAAAATATAGTTTCTAAATATTATACTAAACATACTCTAATACCAAATATAAATAAATTTACCTTATTATCCTAGATTCAGTGGTTAATATATTAAATTGGCATAATATACAAGGAATCACATACCTATAGACCAAATAGTTTTTTTTGAAAACTAGATACATACTTGAATCTTACATTATAATTTAAAATATAAAATCAAAACATAGTAAGTATTTTGAGAACACCATTATTCTCATAGATTTATCATGAATATCAATGATAATAATATTATTTCAATCATGAGGAAAAATAAATATATGAAAAATGGTGAGATTAAATTGATAGTAGGGGTAAGTTTACAGGGGAAGCTAAATAATGCATCACTAATATTACATGAATTAAATGGAAATCAAGTAATTCCATAATATATTGAGCTAAAACATATCCTTGGATATAATAAGTAATAAAATAATCACATGGAAATCAATAATTAGTCTCATAATAAGTTAATTCATAATGAGGGACATCAAAAAGATACAATCCAGGATTTATCTAAGGCATTATATATAAATGGGTAAGACCTCAGCCAAACCAAAACTAGTTTGTCTCATGACACCTACTAGTGGATCAACAGTCTATATAGGGCCCCTCCTATAATTTACTAATTCCAATCCATTCCTCATATCAAAGGGGTGAAATATAGTCAATATAAACATTCATATATAAACTATCATACAAAATATTAATAATTTTCCCATTCAATATACATAATCATAAACCATCTAGAGTAATATGGTGAACAATATCAAAATAGTACATCCTAAGTCAAACTGATCATAAACCAGTCAATAAAATATTTTATATCATATCATATAAGATCAATATTAATGAATCATAAAATTAAACAATGGAGGTTGTAATATATGAAAATACTTTACATTAAATCATTGAAAAATTCTTGAGAGAAATACCCTTTTGTACTTTAAAAATAATTTATTTTAAAAAAGATTCCCAATTAGAAAAGAAAACATTTTCCTTGAAAATAAATTTGTAAAAGTGTACTAAAATATTCAAGACATTGTGGTGTAATGAAGGTGGGAAAATATTTTCATATCATATCAGTTAATATAACATTACTTCTGTATTTTTGGTAGAAATTCACAAAGTAAAATATTTGTAATATGAAACAAATTCCATTAAAATAATTTTTTGAGAAGTAAAACATGGGAAAAATGTATTTAAATACTAATAGGATAATAGAAAAAATATTTTAGATAATTGTTTTAGAAAACATGGTCATGGAAGTGAAATATTCCTCAATAGAGACTTAAGCATATACAAACCTGGATAATGATGAGATTTCAAAAAACCATTACCTTATGTTTGATTTCAATTATCCATTTCTAAACCTACGGTATAATAAATATTTTTTTATTATATAAAAATTATATAAAAATTCTCATATATATACTATATAATTTAATTATACCCTTTTATCATCGATTTATAATGAATCTTTATTGATTTTATATTCCGAGTGATAATTGTTCTGTTTTACATATATGTTTTGATTTAGAAGACTCTGTTCTTGTAATTTTATCAAGGATAAATCATCTACAGAACGTAAATAATTATAAAAATATCATATATAATCATTATTTATTTATTTAATGTAATCAATGAATGGTATAGATAGAAAAATGGATATCACTATTCATAGAGACGGTTGGTCGTACGAACACATGAATATTGTTTTGATTTTTTTATTGATGGAAAAAAATATATATGAATAATAATTATTCATTAAATAGTAATATTTATGTAATAAATATCATATATACTCATTATTTAAATATTTACAACCATTTAGATAATGTGGTGATGAACACTGAATCACTGTACTATGTGGTGAGGTAAGTCGTACGTATGTACAAGCGATGGTTTTTATTTTTTTCTGATAGAAAAAATGGAATATGGTTCTCCAATAATCAAAATAACATATTAGTATATTTATAATAATGTATTTGTAAATTTAGGATGTAAACAACATAAGAAGATGAAGGATAAGAGGAAATGATCATGAATGAGTTGGTAAAATGATTAACTATTCTTCGGAGAAATTCCTTTAAATTTATTTTTATGGGACTTATAGTTGGAATTTTTAGGAGACAAGAACCTCCAAAACATGGATAATGAGGTTGATAATAGTAATGGACTGGAATTGGTGAGGCTATAAGGATCAATGTGGTGGAGTGAATTGAAGGAATGGGTGGCCTTTTATAATTGAGGTGGGGAACACCTTTGGAATTTCACATAATATTAAAATATAATAAGACTATTATAGATCCAAATAATTATAAATGAACAATAAATTCATAGGGGATGACTTTTTAGACATTATATTCTCAAAAAAAAATCACTAGAAATTTAAAAAAAATAATTAATTTAAGGAAATATTAATTCAATAAAATATCATTATTATCAAATTTGATATTATTCATTACATTAAATTAAAAACATAAAGACAATAAGAAAAATGTGAGAAAACCTTTTTATAATATCTGAATCATGTAATTATCATTAAAAATCATTTGTAACATTAATTATAAAAAGTTATATTTATTTTAATATTTTTAATATCATTTATTTTATTTTTTTCTTTCAATTAAATAATTGTTGCATCAGTATTATGCAAGAATTTAATATAATTATTTATTCCATAAAATTGTAAAATAAATTACAATCCTGAAGATAAATATTTTACCTTTCAAAATAAAATTTATTGTCAAAAATAAATTATGGATAACACAATATTAAAAGTATTACAATTATTAAAAATAATATTGTGACATGTTAGAATTTTTTTTAGATAAAATACTATAGAGGTAATAATCCTATCCAAGTGGCTCAAAAGGGTATTAAATTCTACATTTGGATGATTATATATGAGATATACTAATAAAATAATATTTATTGAAGTTTTTTATTCATTTAATGGTTCTTATCATTTTAATTTTTGATTTTTTAAAATATTTTTTTGATTTTTCTTCTTCTTGCACAAGCACAACATCAGTGTCGCATAAGAATTTAAGGTACTTATATCATACATAAAAATTAATATTAAATTAATATCATAAAAATAAATTAAATAGTCTCAATTAGATCCTTTATATTCATTAATTATGTATATTTACTCATATTCATGTAAAGACAACTTATTTAATTTGGTACTTAGCCTTTTCTAGCCTTAAACAAGCATTCCAAAATAATTTGGATGATATTCTTATTATATAACTCCAAACTTCGAAATCATCAGAATAAATAATTATTTTTTAGTGATATTTAATACAAAATTATTCAAAATACATTTAACTCTCAATTATATGATATAAGAGACCGAATTTTACTTTTCAAGTGCTATACAAGCACTTCGATAACACTGAAAATGATTTTCATATTTAACATGAAATAAATTTTAATATAAATGCTATGAATTATTTTTGTATGATAATTATATTATAATATCAAACTTGATTCATTCCATAAATTTTTATATCATAGTTATTTTTTTATGATATCACAAAAGATACAGTATTTCATAAAATCTCAATTTTTTACTATTCACCAAAACATTATCTTCATCTAGAAAAACATAAAATGTCAACATAAGATAATTTTGAAATTATGAATTCAGAAAAACTAAATTTATTTTTTCAAATACATTTTCTAATACTATAGTAAATTTTTTATAATATTCACTCATAAAAAGAAAAATTCATTTGCAAAGAAATTGTTTTTCAAAAGAATAAATTTACTAAAAAGATATGTTATTAATTTATAATCATTAAAAAATATATTTATATTCATTTAGACCTATATATTTATTTCATAAATTATTTATTACTATCCATACCCTCTATATTAACGTAATGTTTATAATGGTCACATGTAAATAATAATATTTTGGGGTTTGTTCAGGCTCGGTGTTTTATACAACACATGTAATCAAACCGAATAAATATATTCAAAAAGAGGAATGATATAAAATTGTGGGGTGTTATATGAATCACCTTTTTTGTTTCATGGTTTTCCAATGTAATTTTCATTTCCATTATTTTTTTAATTTTAAATTTTAAAATAAATGTTATCAAAGAAGAATTTTTGTTTTCCTCAATTTTCAAAGAAACATTATAACATTCTTGTAAAGGTGTATTTAATCTATTACATCGTCAGTTAATTTCTCATATTCTTTACCTATGATATTCACTATTGATACCATCAACATTATCATTGTGGATGTCTTATGATGTTGTTTTTTATAAATTTTTTTATGAAATACCTTTCATTTTGTCTGGTCAATTATATTATTATAAACTTATGAATGTTTCCATGTTATTTTGGAATACATAGGTTTTGTGTACTATTTATGTGATGGGTAGTTGTGTTATATCCCCCTAAATACATTGGGTAATTTTTTACATCTCATGAGAAAAGTCTATGGGACACAAATGGGTAGCCCAAGTCCAAATGGTCATGCGATGTAGATTATAATAAAATATACAAATGGTTATGGTCCTATGGTAATCCTAGTTTATTATGAAGTTAATGGCTTGGAGGATTTACATGATATAAGTTATAACATTTGTTCTTATTTTTGTCCCACACTCTTATTCTATATTCTAATGCTTATTTTGTACTATTATAGATCATGATTATTGACTTATGAACTACGTCTTATGCATAAATTATATTGGTATGAATTTTGATTTTAGATTTATGTTTTATTTTGTATTATTATCTTATAATGTGTTATTACACATTGAATATGTTCTCTTAACCACATTATCATACTATTCTCACTTATTATATTATATTTATATCTCATATGCTTACCCTTAATAGGTATTTGATCCCTCCATTTAATATATTTCAATTCCCACAAATCAGAATAAGGGTATTGTGTGTGATATGTCTCAATTTGTTTCACATGTAATGATTATATATTATATATGAATAAGATCAATAAAAATATGTTTTTTATGAACCTAATCAAAAATTAATTGAACCGTTGAGTACTTCTTTCTGTGAATATTGGGTAAATTGGCTTAAATTTATAAATGTGATGTAATTTGTATACATTTCATGCAAAAAACATCTCATTTGGTGTCAAATATAATATATAATGTGAATGTTTTAGCACTAGACCTAGGATTATAAGACTAGGGTGTCTCTATACATATTACATGTTTGAGGAGTGTTATGGACAGAGAAGCGTTCTTCATCAGAGATGTTTTTTCTCATTAGATGCTTCTTTAGTATAGGGTGTGTTGGGTGGAAATATTATAACACATTCCCTTTAACTATATAGTGAGACAAAATGGATACCAAACTATTAGAGGATGATTTCCCACCATTCTTGACACCCAGTTAACATTGGCTGACAAAGGATATACTAAATTAGGTTATCGTGATAGATGAGGAAAACCTAAATGTGTTGCAAGTCATGTTTTCGGTTCCTCACTATGAAAATTTACATAAGATAATTATTTTTTATATCATAGTATCAGATCTTGGAATCCAACATAAATATTTTTAGATAATATTATTTATTCTCCTTCCCCATATCATTATTCTAAATAATGAGTGTGGAATGTGATCATTCTAGAGTTTATAAAGAGAGGAGAATCAGAATCCCCTCTTCCAGTGGCATCAATACTAGTGGATATCGAATATAATTCTTGAAATAGCCAATGTGTCTCTAGAAATTTTAAGATCATTGATAGGTAACTCTATTATACATTAATTTTGTATAGGGAATAAATTTACCAGTGAGATTGGATTTGATGCGTCTAATATAGAAAAAATTTCAATGTTGTCCCATAAACTCTTAAATGTTTTAAAGAGGGGAATATTTAGTATTAATGTTATATATTTAAGGTTTAATTATATAAAATAATGACGTAACAAAAATTCAAGTAATTTTCTTAATGTTACCCCAAATGAAAAATTTAAGGGGTAAATTTTCAAGTTATGTTACCACAGTTTTTTGAAATATTTATTCAGGCCAGTAAAATTAGCACATATTTTATGACAAATGAAGAAAAATACCCAAAATAGGGTTACCTGATCCTTCCAATGAAGGGATTGTAGAAATGGATTATGGTGCATCAATATATGGATCCAACATTCTTCTTGACAAAGGTAATTAGTTGTTAGAAATATACACCTTGAGTTTTATTAAAGGTGGTGAACCCCTCATTTATGTGGGACATTTGAATATTTTTATTGCATTAATAACATACCATAAAGAAAATTTCATGGAATCCATCCATAAAATCAATTAGTAAATGTATGACTAAGACTATTAAATCATCCTTTAGGAATTATTGGTTGAGAACCATGAAAACAATGTAAACTAAGAGTTTCATGTTCTTTTTCTTGATGACCGTGATATTGGTTAGATATTTTAGGTATTAAAATTCCAAAATTATGTTGTTATTGGAACTATGGTTTCTCATTAATAATAATATAGTATATTTTGTTTCTGTTTTCAATATGAAAATGGATGACTGTGGAGTTTTGTAAGGAATGTGGTCATATGTTTGAGGTTGAAATTAGTATTGATGGTGGTGCAGTTTCCCAGTATTTTCCAAATTTTTGGGCCTCAAAACCGGAAATCTATTCATAGGAATGTATTACATGAATAATAGAAAAGTATTTTAGAATAAGGAGAGAACCTTATGACCTAAGAAATGGACCATGTACCATATCCGTGAATGGTTCGTGGTCCGCGTATGGGACAGCGGGAACGGTACGTGGAGCAGTTCATGGAATGGAAATCAGTTTGTGTCGAAGGTATGTGGATGGAGGCATGTGGTACATGGAAGGCTGGAGGTTTGTGGGATAATTGAATTTCACGGGACAGGATTGGAACACAGTGGAGGCTTTACCAAAATCAAAGATTTGGTAAATCTAGGTTTAATGGATTTTTTTAATCCATTCGTTTCAATATATGGAGCAGTAATCCCCTTCCTTAAGTGGTTGGATTAGAGATTACAATTTTGGGAAGAAATTCGGTAAATTTTGAAGTGGTTCATAGATGAGAAGATGGTATGAGTGGAGAACCATCCACATAAGGAAAAATAGTCCAGAAAATAAAGTGCAGTTCGCAAATTAATCTACCACAGTACACAGTGGAGCAAGGCAGTACACAGAGCAGGGCAGTACATGAAGAAGATGAGCAGAATGCGGAGTAAGAAAGTACATAGAGCAAGGCAGTTTGTAGAGGAGCTGGACAGTATGTGGAAACAGCAGTGGTACATGGAGAAGGTTATCCGTAAACCATACCCGGAACACAGTATGCGGAAGAGGAGAGTGGTACGCAGAACACCCAATAAATCCTAAAAATTGACCAAATCAGTTTGAGAAATTAATTAACATAACCTATCAGTGTGGGGGAAAGTAAATTACATATTTGAGTGATGAAAGGAATTCAAAATATCATCTATTTACAGTTGAGGATGCATGATCTAATGATAAAACATTTAATCAACATTCAAGTCAATAAACTAAGTGAAGATTCATTCAACGTAGTGAAAAAGGGGGAGTCAGCAAAAGTGATCCGAGGGACACAATGTGCTATCCTAAAAACATTGTAAAGGTGGTGTGATTGGCACAGAGTTATTGTGTTTAACTCTTGTAATCCAAAACTTGTGAAGATTAGTGGTTTTTGGTAAGAATGACACACTGTCGTCATATGCTCCTCGGAGATAGCCCTTAGTGGTGAACCAAGTAAAATTATTATGTTATTTCATTGCATGTGATTGGTTGATTTATACACTTCCTATTCAGATAGGTTTAATAGGTTCCTACAAACATGGGAATAGGATCCATCCGTTTAAATGAAAAATTTGACACCCTGATTTACCCTTCCCCTCTCAGGATGTTCTAGGGTCCTTCAAGTGGTATCAGAGGGTAAAAGTTGCTGGTGTTGAATATGTATTCTGTATTCATGGATAATCCAGTCAATATTAGGGGATTTCCCCACTTTGATGGAAGTAATATTCAGATATAGAAATATAGGATGAGATATCACCTAAGATATCTTGGAATTTATGTCTTATTTTCTACTGCACAGGGAATACAAGTCACAAATCCTACAGGACTGTCAATGAATGATACAGATAAGAAATTTCTTAATGTTGATGAAAAATCATAGAATGCTCTCAGTGTAGCTCTTTCTGATCAAATTTATCTGAAGGTAATGCGTTGCACATTTTCTAAGTCAATATGGGATAAACCGAAAAATATTTATGAAGGATATATCAATGTGAAGGAGGAAAAACGTCAAGTACTTCACAATAGGATTGAAGATCTGAAGATGCACCCTGATGAGAATTCCGACTCCTTTTTCAATCTAATTACTAAAGTTGTAGGAGAAATTCAAGGTCTAGGAGAAGAAATCAAAGAAATTAACATAATAAAGAAAATATTGAGAAGAATTCTACCCCTTTACAATATAATGGTTTCATTTGTTAAGTAAATAGATTTATCCACACTCTAGAGGGATGATTTTTTGAGTAATCTATTAGCATATGAAATGAGAATCAAACCAGAAGAAGTTATAACTCAAGCAAGAAAGGAAAAGGAATTCAAATCCATGGAAAAAATGAAAGTTTTGGTATATAGTGTTTATGAAGATAATGAAGAAAAATAAATTCTTTCTATCATTTCCAAAGAGATCAAAAAAGGAAAAATAAAAATTTGAAGGGAAACTACCATTGGCTTACTTTCATTGTGTAAAAGTTGGGCACATAGCCTCTCAGTGCTCAAGAAACTTTTATGATGAATAAAGAGAAGTTGAAAACATATAGAATCCTCATAAAAGATCTAAAAAAATTGAAACTTAAAATTTTAAAAGAATTTACATAGGAAGAGTTTTGTCTATGAGAACTAAGATGATGATAATGAATTTTTTGAGGAAGAAGAACTAGAATTTAAGACTGGAATCCATGCCTCCATGATGGATACCATTGAAAAGTTAGAACCATTGATTGATAAATCTAGAATCAATTAGATGACTACTAATGTAGATCCCAAGTTGCAACATAAGGATGCTTTTGTTAATATTGAGAATAAATATAAATGATAGAATAAGTGGAATGAAATAGTGGAGGAATTATCAGAATATATTGATCAGATATAAGCATAAATTATACGACTAGAAGAACTAGTGAAAGTAAAATCATCAATCCTAGAAAGCACTGATTATGTTGTGGAACTAAAACTCAGAATTATAGAACAATAAAAGTTCATCAGTTTCCTTACCTCATGACTAGAGGAGAAGTCCAAGACCATTGAGGGACTTGAAGAAGAAGTTTTTACTCTGAAAAGTAAACTCGAAAGTGAATCAATTTCAAAAGAAGCAAAGAAGAAAATATAGTTTGGAAAATTCTTATATGTTGAGTTTCTATAAAGAGATAATTTTGGTTCCATTGGAGTCGGAAAAAAGTTAATTAACAAAGACCCACATGCATGGGAAAAAATGGAATCATTTTTGATGTTGAAACATAAAATTTTTCAAATAAAGGAGGCCAGAATAAAGGCAAGTTGAAAGTGGGTCATGTTGAAAAGTCACCTGAAGTGTTGAAACAGAAATCCTCAATTCAATATGAAAGAATAACTGAATACTATCCTCAGGTATCTAGAAATGATAGGTAGACAAACTTTGTACCTAATGAAGGATACATGAGAAGGAATCGTTATGAGAAGACGTTTACACTTTTGAAATGTCAATTTTGTGGCTATCTAGGCCATACCTTGTCATATTGTGAATAGGAAAGGAGCTATATTAATGGGGAATAGATAGAAGTTAAATAAAAGAGAAAATATTCATATCCTAATTCTTGTAAAATAAATAATATCTATAGATATTGTTTTCATTGTTCTAACTTTGGTCATAAATCTGTGTATTGTAGGTAGAGGTATGATAGGATTAATTCGTACAATACTCAGAGATAGGCCAATACTTGTCAACCAGATGGTGTTGTTATTTCAATTAGGTTTTCTCTTTTGGAATAATATTATGAATATGAATAACTGGTGTACATGGAAGAGAAAATTTAAAGGACATCAGTGTCCTACACCCAATCTAATATCTCATGGATAGAAAAGAAGAAATTTGAGAAATCTTTATTTTCATAAGTAGCTCTCAAAGCTACCCAGAATAATAGAACTTGGATTATTTATAGTGGATTTTCATCCCATATTATGGGAAATGCAGACCTATTAAAAAATATCAAGAAAAAATGTTGATGGAACTATAAGGTTTGGTAATGATGGTTCTATAAAGATCAAAGTAAGTAGAAATACTAAACTGGATAATGGAGAGATAAAGAAGATATAAGTTCTTTATGTGGATGGATTGTGCCACAATCTTCTAAGTTTTATTCAACTCAATGCCTCAAAACTTATTGTTACATTCAATCAGAAGGGTTGTACTATATGAGGAAAGACAAGGAATTCTCTTATGAAAGGATGCAGAATAGAGGGAAACTTGTATTAGGTCGACAGTAATGAAAAAAATTTCTATATGACCATTGATGAAGAAAACTACTTTTGGCATCAGATATTGGAAGACATCAATCAACAAGACATGGAAAAGATGTCAAAGCTAAATATAGTCATGGATATCCCCAATCTGAAGCGTGAACAAGAAAAGACTTGTGATTCTTTCATGTGAGGGAAACTGGTTTGTAGTTCCTACCGGTCAAAGAATAAAAGAGCATCTAATCTCCTTGACCTCATCCATACAGACATATGTGTCCCAATAAATACCATTGTAACACATGGAGAAAGATAATTTATTCTTTTAATATATGATTGTAGTAGAATGGAATGTGTGATCATTATACGTAGGAGGCAATAAGTGCTTGATTGCATGAAAACCTATTGATGGATCGTAGATAATGGCACTGGATGGAAGATCAAAGTCATGTGGTCTGACATTGGAGTGGAATACATGTCCATTGTATTTGAAAAATATCTAGAGAATCATGGGATACAACATGAGGTGGTTGTAGTGATAACTCCATAGAAAAATAGATTTGTTGAGTGCCAGAATTTATAGGTAAACAACATGGCCAGAACTATGTTGATCGAGACTCATATTCCTCGACGTTACAGGAAATAGGCAGAATAAGCTGCATTGTATATTCAAAATCAAATAGGGATATATATGGGTGATACAAAGACACCATATGTATTGTGGCATAAAAGGAATCCCTATTTGAAATATTTCCATGTTTTCAGAAGAAAATGTTTCATCAGAAACAAAGAAGGAAATCAAGGGAAGAATGGAGAAAATGCATATGAAGGAATATTTCTTGGTTACTCGATAAATAGAAAACCCTAAAAGTGTTTCAATAAGCACTTGGAAATAATTGTGGGAAGTAGTGATGTTAAGATCATGGAAATGAAAAACATGAATTATTCAAGGAATTATTATTATGATGTGATAGAATATGTGGAAGAATGTGACCATAGAGAAAATACTAATATAGAGGTAGAGGAAGGTGTAAAAAACTCTCAGGAGTCACATTATGATGTTGACTCAGAATAAGAATCAGAAGAGGAAGCTGTAGCTGGAGGGAATTTGGTCGAACCCCAAAGGAGAAATTGAAGAGTAGAGATTGATTAGTCAGACATTATTAGAGATCATAATAAACCTACAAAGACAAGGAGAATGAGCAATAATGGACAATATGCATTTTTATCAGTTGGGGAAACATCCTCATTTGACGAAGCTACAAGGAATGAATCATGGGTTAAATCAATGGATGAATATCTAGATCAGATTGACATGAATGAAACATGGGATCTAGTTAAGTGACCCGAAAATCACAATATGATTGGTACAAAGTGAATTTTCAAGAATAAATTCAATGAATATGGAAATGTGATCCTAAATAAGGCATGATTGGTGTGTAAAGGATATTCATATATTGAATTCATCGATGTTGAAGAAACATTTTCTCCGGTGGCTAGACTGGAGTCAATCAAGATATTTCTTACCATTGAAATTCAAAGAGGATATAAAGTGTATCAAATGGATGTCAAGACATCTTTCCTAAATGGTATTCTTGGGGAATAAATCTAGATTGAACAACTGGTGGGTTTCCTACTTGAAAATGAGGAAATTAGGTCTTTAAATTAAATAAAGAACTCTATGGACTGAAGTAGGCACCACAGGCATGGTACTCTTGACTGGATTCTTACCACAAAAATATTGAATTCCAAAGAGGAGGATTGGATCAAAATATCTATTTGAATAATTCTCATAAGGATAGGTTCATGGTATGGGTGTACGTTGATGATTTTATTTTTCGTGTAAGTGGGTAGGGATCAGTGGATGAATTTTACAATCACATGAAATAATAATTTGAAATGTAAATTATTGGTAAACTCATATAATTTTTAGGGATGCAGGTGATTTAGAAGAAGGATTGGACTTTCATTTTATAAGAAAAGTATGAAAGAGACATATTGAAGAAATTTAATATACATGATTCCAAACCAATGTCAGCTCTGATTTTAGTTGGAAGAAAACATAGAAATCGTGAATATGGGACTTTTGTAGATCCCACAATGTATAGGAGAATCTATGGAAGATTAATGTACTTGATAGAGACCCAAAAAAATATTATATTTGAAACATGGTTAGTAGTCTTCTTTCAGATTAATCTGAAAGAAGAACATATGGAGGTATTGAAAATAATCATGAGGTACATTCAATGTACTCACAATTATGGATTATATTTTGCATAGGAAGTGATGGTGAACTACCAGCATTTTCTGATGCTGATTGGGATAAAGATTTAGTGGACAGAACATCCATCAGTGGTGGATCATTCTATGCTGGGAAGACATGTGTGGGATGGCTGGGAAAGAAAAAAGAAATTACTTCTCTTAGTACTGCTAAATCTAAATATATCACTACAACAAAATCTTTCACTTCGCTACTTTGGATGAAGCAGTAACTTACTAACATTGGTGATTTGGTGAAACAACCAAAGGTGATTTACTATGATATTAAGAGTGAAACTGATATTTTGAAGAATCTTATTCAAAATTCTCTTACAAAACATATTTAAATTAGATATCACTTCATCAAGGGAAAATTTGAACAATGAGTCATTAAAATGGATCTTGAGGGAACTGATGAGAAAGTAGCCGATATTCTTACTAATCCACTAGTAGTAGCTGTGTTTGAGAAACATCGGTTGAACCTTGGTGTTCAACCACCTTCAACTGTATAAGGAGGTCACAAAATTCCCCTCCCCCATTTTTTTTAACTGCTTTTAACATGGTTATGGAATTTATGCATGTTTATGGGGGAGATTGATCTAGGGGGAGCATGTTTTTGAGCTCTACAAGTCAAGATTCAGTTCATTTGGTTTATTTACAATGGGTTATAATGAAAAAATTCCATGGATAAAGATCTGTTTCTTTCTGGATATAGGAAATATGGAGAATTGAAGAAGCCAGGAATGCAACTATTGTTGGAGAAAAGAAAAGAATGAGAACTCAATTTAAGTCCTCTCCCTTATTTTCTACACCAAGCACTACTTACGTAGACTTAGAGTTATGGTTGAGTTGTTTATTGAAGGATCAGGTTTTGATCATGGCTATTACTTCATTGAATTTATCTGGAATACTTAGAGTGATGGTGGAGTTCTTTCTTAAAGGTTCAGGTTTTGATCATGGCTGGCGTTTTAGTGAATTTATCTGGAGATTGCCAACAAACCCAAAGGAGGAGATTTTTAGAACCAAGGTTGGTCATTGACAATAATGTAGTATGGTTTGTTTTTATAGTTCATCTACACATGGATGGCTAGGGATTTTGTAATTAATGTGGTCATACATTTGAGGTTGAAAGTAGTATTGAAGGTGGTGCAGTTTCCCAGTGTTTTCCATATTTTTGGGCCTCAAAATTGGGAATCTATTCGTAGGAATGTATGGCATGAAAAATGGAAAAGTATTTCAGCAAACGGACAGAACCGTGTGGTCTGGGACATGGACCACGTAACATATCTGGGAATGGTTCGCAGGCCACATACAGAACAATAGGAATGGTACAAAGAGTGGTTTGAGGAACCAAAATCGGTCGGTGGTGAAGGTACACAGATGGAGGCATGCAGTGCGTGAAAGGCTGGAGGTTCGCAGGATAGTTGCAGTTCATGGGACAGGAGCAGTATAGGCTTTACCAAAATCAAAGATTTCGTAAATCTTGGTTTAGAAAATTTTTTGAATCCATTAGTTCCTATATAAGGAGCATTAATCCCCTTCATAATGTGGTTGGATTAGAGATTAAAATTTTGGGAAGAAATCTAGTGAATTCAAAAGTGGTTCGTGGAAGAGAAGGTGGTATGTGGAGAGAACCATCAACATAAGAAAAATAGCCTATGGAAGAAATTGCAGTTCATAGTGGAATCTCCCACAGTACGTAGCAGAGCAAGGTAGTATGTGGAGCAGGGTGGTATGTGAAGAAGCTGAGTGGAACGTGGAGTAAGGTAGTGTGCAGAGTAGGGAAGTTCGCATAGGAGCTAGACAGTACTTGAAAATAGAAGTGGTAAACGGAGGTGGTGATCCGTGAACCATACCTAGAACACAGTATGTAGAAGAGGATAGTGGTATGCGAAACAACCAAGAAAGCCTGAAAATTGATGAAATTAGTTTCTGAAGTTAATTACCATAACCCATCAGTGTGCGGAAAAGTAAATTACATATTTTGTTGATAAAGGGACTTCAAAAGATCATCCATTTACAATTGAGGAGGCATGATCTAATGATAAACCATTGAAGCGACCTTCAAGTCGATAAACTGAGTGAAGATTCTTACAATTCATTGAGCAAGGGGGAGTCAGCAGAAGTGATCTGAGGGATATGGAGTTTTTTCCCCAAAACCTTATAAAGGCAGTGTGCCTATGTCACGACCCATACTCGGGGCCCGTGTCATGACTACCCCAAGCCCGGCTTCCAAAGGCCAAGGGCTGGCGACTAGCACCAAAGGCGTGAATCCTGATAATAGGGAAGGCATTGCCTTTATAAAAGTAAACAAGCACAACAGAGTACGCAAGTGAAGTATGATCTAAGTAAAACTGGGTACAAAAGTATGTGTTGGAAAGTAAATGGGCTAGTATATAAACCCAACTGAAAATACAATACAACTGAAAAGAAAGTACTACAGCAGTAAAGTAAAGCAGCAACCGCTGAGTCATCCTCCGGAAATCCCACCTAAAGGGTGGGAACAGATGGCCTCCACAGCATCTCTGGTCCAATCTTCTGCTTCGTGAATGTCTCGCCAAGTGGTCCACCTCCGGGTACTGTCCAGGTCTACAAGCCTCTACCTTGATCAGTGCTCTCTGTCGTCTGCAACCAACACAACGTAGTGCGGGCAAGCCCATACAGGGGTGAGTATACGATACTCAGTAGGGACCCCGAGACCCCTGAAGGTCTCCCAGAATCCAAAAAGGATAAACCAAAAAGGAAATATGAAATCACAAAGTATCAACCAACTTTACTTAGGTAAATGCTCATACATATATCTAAGTTATCAATCCCAGTTCAACTCCAGCTCCCGAGCCCAAGTACAACCCAGTACACATAGGAAAGAAGTCAATCACATTGATGATAATGATTTAAATTCAAGACACAGCTCACACAGGTATACATCTTTCGTATAGAGATAAATATGATCTGATTTAGTCACTGATTCATCTAAGCTGTTGGACCCACACATGATATAATTCCAGCTAAGCTGTCGGACCCACACCGGATACAAGACCAGCTACCCTGCCGGACCCACACAGAATACAAGTACAGTGGTCAATACTGCTGGACCCACACAGTATACAAGAATAGTATTCATCGTCATCGAACCCACGGAGGATTCCAGTACGGTATTCGTCGCTGTCGAACCCATGGAGGATTCCAGTACAGTAGTTGATGCAGTCGCAGCCAGATCTAGGGTTCCCACACACAACACGCTCGATTCCGAGAGGGTCCGCTCCTCGAGCAAGGTGGGTCGATACATCAACTATCACGAAGTCCGGAGTTTATGTATCCCAAAGTTTCATCTCGTCAAAAGAAACCCAACGTGATAGATAGTGCGTCAATTGGACGCCCAGTCTGAGAGTTATTGGCTTTTCCGTTCCAGGAGCCCGGTTGGTTTTTAAGCTAAAACCAACCGGACCATACTCCGACTGCATCCAAACCTCAAGTGGAGTATTCCAAAAGAACTTACTCATCAAAAGGAATTCAACGTAGTTGATGGCATGTCAATCGAACGTCTGATCCTTAAGTTACAAGTGTTTCCGCTCCAAGGGCCCGGTTGGTATCGGGTTTGAACCAACCCATCCATACGCAAACTTCGTAGAAACCTCGAGTTTAATATACCAAAACGACTGTCTCGATCCAAGGATTCCTACGCAACTGATGGTGCATCGATCAAAGGTCTGTAGCTCAAGTTATGGGAAAAAGACCGAAAAATGGTCGGAAGTGGGGGGTCTGGGCTCGGTCCGACCCGCCCCAACCCACCCTGGGTCGGCTCGGTAGGGAGCGGCCCGGCCGGCACGGCCCGGTCAGAGTGACCCTCCCTAGCATGGCTGGGGGGGTGTGCTGGCTCGGCCAGCTGGCCGAGCTGGGAGGCGCGGTCCCCGGTTCCGCGAACGCGGGTCCAGGATGGCACCACTAGTCTCCCCGGATCCCACGCGGCCATGAGATCCACCGCTCGTCACCATGGCCGGTGCCGCGGCGAGCTCCTGCCGGTTTCGGATCCCGCCTCCAGCCACCGACACCGCCGTGATATTCCGCGGGCCACCAGAGTTATTCTGGTGGTCCATTTTTACTTCAATCTGTGCCTGTGGTCGTCTCGGGATCCGAACCCTACTGCGAAGACCCCAAATCATCGTTTCGGTCCCGTTTTGTTGTCTCCATACACCCCGCACATCAAGAACAAAATATGGGTGGGTCCGGACTTGTTAGTTAGTCCATACCCACCGCATTAGTGGTTCAAATCATCACCCAACAATTAAACGCCATGTTCGAGAGTATAAAACACTTATATGAAATATAAAAATCCCCCTACCTCGAAGCTGTTTACGTACGTCGTCGATCTGTGGAAGACAAGTGTCATGGTAGATGGGTGTCGCGGAAGTACGGTGTCATTCCATCAAATATGGAGGAAGGGTTGTTGCCGTAGGCGACGTAGGCTCCTTGACATCGAGGTACATCCGAGGAAGATGCGTCATTGGAAGAAGTTCTTCGTGTTCTTCGCCGGGGGTGTTCTTCGTCGATGAAGGATCACCTCTCCTTTAATTATCTAGAGACTTTTCCCAAAATTTATTTGCCAACAAAAATAAATAAGAGGCTCTCCAGTTAATATAATTTCTATGCAATTCATTAATTCAAAAGTGGTCTCAATTAATTAACGCTGACATTAATTATAATATTTGGCATATTTAATGGGAAGAGGGAGGTGGGAAGGCTCCACCATTAATGAGGAGTTGTCAAAGGAAACAGCAGGGAATTAATGGGGAGTTGGTGGTTGGGGATCGTGTGGGACCCACCTCACAAATATCCAAACTTTGGAAGAAATAACCAATTAAAATATAAAATCATGTACCACACAATTTTATTTAGTTTAAGATTAAACCCCAAAAATTAACTTTCAACCTGCATAAAATGAAACTGTGATAAAGGTACCCTTAAGAAAATACCAGTGCTGCGAGTTCATCGGTGCCCTCAGATTTCAATTCCAAGCACCGCTTCGAAATATAGAAAAATCTGCTTGTTTGTTCACTGAACGTACCCAAACTAAACTTCAGAAAATTTTTCCGGGCACACCGGGCCACAGAATCAGGTGCCGTCAAAAACTGCGTACTCGTAAAATTCCAAAGAATTAAAGAAAAAAAATTTACTTGAAATTTATGGGTCTTTACATTACTCCCACCTTAGGGATTTATGTCCCTGTAAAGCTACAATATACACTAGGGAAACAAAAATGGGTACTGATCATGCATTTGAGCCTCCCGATCCGATGTGCTCTCCTGAAGGTTCCTGTGCTGCCAGCGAACGCGCACCAGAGGAATCGACCGTCCACGAAGGACACACTCCTGTCGATCCTCGATCTCCACTGGAACCTCCGAGAATTTCGCCCCATCGTCGATTTCCAGCTCCCCGTGATCAATAATGTGGGTCGGGTCATTCACGTATCTCCTCATCTGAGATACGTGGAAGACGTCATGTACCCAGTGCAACTAAGGTGGAAGGTCCAGGCGGTAATCCACCTTGCCTACTCTGCTGAGGACCTGGAAAGGTCTGATGAATCGTGGAGATAACTTGCCGCCCCGGCCAAATCTCTGTAGTCCCCGTCGAGGTGAGACCCGTAAGAAAACTTGGTCGCAATCCTCGAACTCTAGTGGTCTCCGTCTCCTATCAGCATGGGACTTCTGTCTGCTTTGGGCAGTCCTCATCCGTTCTTGGATGATCTACACCTTCTCTGTCGTAGCCTGAACCATCTCTGGTCCTACAAGTGCTAACTCCCTAGGGTCAGTCTAGCACAGAGGTGATCTGTATGGTCAGCCGTATAGTGCCTCGTATGGTTCCATCCTAATGGTGGAGTGGTAGCTATTGTTGTACGCAAACTCCACCAAGGGAAAAAGATCCTCCCTGTTGTGACCAAAGTCGAGGACACATGCATGGAGCATTTCCTCGAGAGTCTGAATGGTCCTCTCCATCTGGCCATCTGTTTGAGGATTAAAGGCAGTGCTCAGGCGTAGCTGCGTCCCAAATGCCTCATGTAACCCCTTCCAAAGCCAGGAAGTAATGCGAGCATCTCGATCGGAGATGATAGACGATGGCACACCATGAAGCCGTATGATCTCTTGAACATAGAGGCATCCCAAGCTCTCTACTGAGCCCAAATCTCTGATCGGTAGGAAGTGGGCCGACTTGCTGAGTCAGTCTACGATCACCTATATAGAGTCGTGTCCTCTGGAAGTACGTGAAAGCCCTGTTACGAAATCCATGGATATCCCATCTAACTTCCACTCCGTAACCATTAAGGGTTGTACCAAGCCTGCTGGTACCTGGTGCTCCGCCTTCACTTGGTGGAAAGTGAGGCATCGTGAAACTAACTCTACTACAGCATTCTTCATACCCATCCACCAGTACTGTCGTCTGAGGTCCAGGTACATCTTCACCACTCTAGGATGTACCGCTAAAGGGGAAGTGTAAAACTCCCTCAGCACTTCCTCCTGAAGTGAAACTGGTACCATGGTACGTCTCCTGAAGAGGATGACATGCTCTCCTCCTTCAGAAAATCCACCAGGCGCCTGCCCTGTGGAAATCTGAGCACATCGTATCTCACAGTCAATGTCCCCACGATGTGCCTCTCTGACCTGCTGAAGTAGTGGAGGAGAGACTGTGAGAGACTGTAGAAAGGCTGCTCCATCTCTATCCATGAAGGATATCTGCAAAGCAGCTAACTGCTCTGTCGCCTCTCCAAGTAGTTAAATGCCTGATCTCTTGCTGAGAGCATCAGCCATAACGTTCCCTTTTCCAGGGCTATAGACTATCTCAAAGTCATAGTCCAGACGTAACAAGATCCATTGCCGCTATCTCAGGTTTAGGTCCTTCTGCAAGAGGATGTACCTAAGACTCCGATGGTCAGAGTAGACTGTAAAGCACTCGCCCATCAGATAGTGTTGCCACATCTTCAGGGAGAAGACCACTACTGCTAACTCCAGGTCATTGGTAGTGTAGTTCTACTCGTGATAATTCAACTATCGTGAACCATAGGTGATCACTACCCTCTCTGGCATCAGGACAAACTCGAGTCCGGTCCCTGATGCATCACAATAAACCACGTACCCAACGCCCTCCTCCGGTAGCCTCAAGATGGGCGCACTGGTCAATCTCTGTCTCATCTCCTGAAAGCTCTACTGGAATCTATCTAACTGCACTAAGGGTTTCCCCTTCTTCATTAATGCTGAAAGCGGTGCTGAAACTCTGGAGAAGTCTGGCACAAATCTCCGATAGTGCCCAGCCAGACCTAGGAAACTCCGCACCTCCATCAGGCTCCTGGGTGGCTCCCAAGAAAGTATCACCTCGATCTTCGTAGGATCTACAGCAACTCCCTCATCCGAGATTACGTGCCCAAAGAAGTGAACCTCTCGAATCCAGAACTGGACCTTCAAGAGCTTACCATAAAGCTGGTTCTCTCGAAGTGTGTCCAGTACAACCCGCAAGTGGTAGGCGTGCTCCTCCTTAGTAGTTGAGTAAATCATCATGTCGTCAATGAAGAATATGAAAAATCAATCGAGTTAAGGCTGGAAAATCCTGTTCATGAGACTCATGAACACTGTTGGAGCATTGGTCATGCCGAAGGGCATAACCAAGAACTCGTAGTGGCTATACTGACACCTAAAGTTTGTCTTCTACACATCCTCATCTCAAACTCTGAGCTAGTGATAGCCTGGCCTATGGTCTATCTTCGAGAACCATCGTGCTCCCTTGAGATGATCGAAGAGATCTTCAATCCTCGGAAGTGGGTACTTGTTCCTTACGGTCACCTGATTTAGGCGACGGTAGTGAACACACAGCTGCAAGCTCTCATCCACCTTCTTGGTGAACAAAATCAGAGAATCCCAGGGTGAAACACTGGGTCGGATGAATCCTTTTCCCTGCAAGTCCTCAAGTTGTACCCGCAGCTCATGAAAATTGGTGGGAGCCATCCGATATGTTGTAGTAGATATCGGTGATGTCCTGGGGTACAGGTCTATGTAGAAGTCTACCTCTCTTTGGGGAGGTATCCCTGGAATGTCGTCAGGGAAAACGTCTGCATACAGATCCACCACAATAGGAAAACTCAGACTCCGCACATCAACTACTCCGAGGATGAGACTAGCCAACTGATGTGTGATCAGCTTCCCTATCCTCTACGTAAGTCTATCCTGTGATGCGAAGGTTCCCTTCTCACCAGTGAAGGTGAACCTGATCCCATCCGTGTGGACACACCGCATTTTGCACCTAATATAGTCAATCTGATCATGGACTGTAGATAACCAGTCCATACCCAAGATGATATCATAAGGCCTCGACGCTGCTATAAGAAGATCCCAGCTGAAGATCTCACCTCCTAATGTAAGCTTGCACTGCCGGAACCTCTGCGTAATCGTCGATTCTGCTCCTGTAAGAGTCTCTAGCCGTAAGGGTCGAGCCAACGACTCTGTCGGAATCTCCGACATCCGAACAAGGGCAACAGCAATAAACGAATGACTCACACCTCTGTCTATAAGAACTACAGAAAGGGTGGAGTAGACACAGATAGTACCTCGAATCATCTCAGGTGTGTCGTGGTCGTAAGCCTCCACTGCCTGGAGCTGAGCCTGCCTCTGTCTGCCAGCTCCCTGTGGTCAGGGTGGACCTCTTGGGGGTGGTGGTGGAAGAGCCTCAAAATGTCGCCCCCACCTGCTGCTCGGCCAACTCCTCTGCCTCGTCCGCCTGCACCCTGCGGAACACCACGATCGAACCTCTGCCTCTTACTGGGAGGTCCCTCCACTGTCTATTGCTCGTCTGCATGGCAAGTTGGGCAGTCAAGAGCCATGTGGTCTTACCCACAACATTCATAGAATTGTCTGCTTCTCGTATGGCTGGCTCTGTTTCGTCTGCCCCGCACAACCGAACCTGTATCTTGAGGTCGCCCACCTGATGGCTCGGTCCGCTTGGACCCATGTGACATCTGTCTACTACCGGCTGCAGAAGACTCTACTACGTGTCGCCCTACAGTGGGTCTCACTGCTAATGGCTGCTCAGCGAGAAATATCTCTAATAAAAGGGCTCTCTCCAGCACCCCTGCTTACATAGTGATGCTAAGGGGAATCGTCGATATAAGGCCCCATCCTTATACCTTACTTAATATTGAATTAAATGAGTAATTCACATTGAGGATCTTTTCAGGTTTAGATTTTTAGAGAATTAGGACATAACTATTACATCTCAAAAGATAACAAAGTAGTCGCTTCTAATAAAATTTCCATAAAATAAAAACTCTTAAAAAGAAACATGTCTAGTTCCATGTTTTAGGTAGCATGAATTTCCCTTGAACCCATCCTTGACCCTATTCCACGCTAAGTCCTGTGAAAAACATTTCAAAAACTTTGGATGAGCATAAAAAGCTTAGTAAGGGATACACAAAGAATGAAAACTGTTATTTTTTCAAAACAACAAGTAAACCATGTATACTTTATCAAAGTAATACTTTTCACCTTTTCGAAGTAGTAAAAACTCTTCGCTGAATAAAAGATCATTACTTACCCTTCTGTAACCAAAAGATTACCATAAAACCCATATAAAGATCACATAACATAAAAAGGTAACTTGGGACATAAACATACTTAAGTGGAATAAACATAAGGTCGACTTCCACACATATCACTTAATGGAATAGCCATTCGGCCAACTTTCATACATACTTAATGGAATATCCATACGGCCGACTTCCATACCCAATGCATTGGAGGTTATAATGTAACCACCCGTCCTGGTATTCACGACACCACCCGTCATATGGTTTATCACGTAACCACCCGTAAAATGTCCAAGTACCATTATAAAATTATAACACATAAAACCAACATAAAGTAATGATAACATTTCCACATTTCAATCACAATATATCATTTAAATATATTGACATAATATAATCCTTTATCAAAACCATTTTCAATACCAAAATACAAAAAAAAAGTATATGGTATTTATTTTATTTTAAAAACATTACGGCTTGTTGAGGAAGCCAAAGATCAAAAAATACTCGAGCAGCGGAAAAGGTCGTTGTCAACGCGTACGTAAAAGAAACATTCTTTTTTGTCATTTAGTAAAACGCTTCATAGAAAAAAGATTCCTTTTGAATAAATGTAAAAGTCAAAGGGGTTTATACACCGTATAAAAGAAGGTTGTGTATAAAACAAAATATGCCTTAATGAATGGATATTGATACAAAGACCCTTACAAAGATGGTATCCTTGGTTTAAGGATAAACCAATTGCATAATTATGTGTGACAAACGAATACACAAAATATAAGTGGATATTAAGTGTAAAACAATCAAAGGTTATTCACACATATTCATAGAACGACATATTCAAGGAGTACAAGTTTATCCCAAAGAATCAAATTTGGGTTAACAAGTTCCCTTGAAAAAATTTGACAGCCTAACGGCGTCACTTCAAAATTCAGAAAAAGAGTTGATGAGAGATAGAAAAAGTATCTCATCACTTAAAATTTACATCAATAAGGATATATGAGATCATATCCCAACATAACAATATGTGAATTAAAAGACCCAACAAAAGAAGTCTTTTAAAAAGAGGAGGGTGAAAGGTTCCCTTACCGACTTGGGTATCTTTCGAAACATACACCCCATGAAAGAAGGTCAATAAATCATTGATGTAAATACTCATAAACAAAAGTATATTACACAAAGAGTAGAATAATGGGAATTACATACACCACTCAAAGGAAATTGTGGGAAATGTAGCATAAATCTCACAGGAATAAAAGTGAGATGAAAAATCCCTTACGAAAACTCGGCAGCCTAACGGCGCCACTTAAAACTTCCAAAATTGATTGATGAGAGAAAATAGGGTCTCTAATCATATGAAAAATAAAAATTACAGTAAGGGTAGTCTAAAATAACATCCCAATAACACGAAATATGAGCTTTAAAAGGAATGACATAAAGAGCGTACTTAAAAGGAAAGAGAGGAGTAGGATCCCTTACCTCGGGTCCGACTTGACTCGATCGTTCTTTAACGTCTTGAATAATAAACTTAAGTTAATTTCTACTTGATTAAGAGAATTTTTCAAGTTCATTATTCCTTTTATATCAATTATTGAAATTTTATAAACATTATGTAATCATTTAAGTTAATAATGTTTGTTTTGTCGATATTTGGTTCTTAAGTCAAAAGTGGACTTCTTACAATTACATGTTGTTCGTGTGGTCAATGGTTCATTATATCCAGAATGATATTAATGATTTGGATATCATATATATCATATATATCCAGAATATACGTTTATTTATAATATTACATAATCATTTAGAGGTAAGAAATGAAATGCACCGTTCATGGAGACGGTAAGTCGTACGTACGCATGAACGCTACTTTCATTTCTTTGTCATATTAATGGAATTAAAAATAAATGAGAGGTATGTATATTTTAATTCCAGAATTATATTCATCATTTATATGTGAGATACATTAAATATATTCATTATAAATATGTACTTAAAATAGTACATTACATTTGGGGATAAGAAATGAAATGCACTGTTCATGGAGACGGTAAGCCGTACGTACGCATGAACGCTACTTTCATTTCTATCTCATAAATTAATGGAAAGAAATAATAATGATATAGAGGTATATTATAATTCCAGTATAACATCATATATAATAACTTTAAATCCATCCTTTATACGTCCCACATATGGAATTAATGAATCACATCACTTTGAGGGGGCGGTAGTCCGCACTTCCTTAAATGAAGATATCGCGTTTACCCATAATGGAAACCATAAAGGTATGCCATAAATGAAAAATAAATAATCTTAAGTAAAACATAAACATATTATATATCATATATAAATATAGTGACATCTTAATGTCCACCTTTGAAGGTGTTATATGAGTGTTGAACAATCATCGTTTCGTGAGGCAGAAATTCGCCATCCACAGAAACAGTATGTTCTTTAACCATTAGATGTAGGTGTGTGTAAGTGTAGCTAGAATCCTTATTATAAAAACATCCTAGTATATTGAAGATACTTGATTTGTTACAAAATAAATGAATAAAAAGATTTTAGGGGGTTGGAGAGGTAAAATAAAACAAAAGGACTCAAGTGAAGACATTACCTTAAAATCGGGTAACTCCCTTTGGTTTGAGCTCAAAGGCTTTCTTGGGAATACTTCTGCCCAAAGTGATGCTTCAAGGAGTAAGAGAGGGAAGTGGAGAGACAAAATGGGCAGAGTTTGTCCGAGCCAAAGGCTTTGGGAGTGTGGGAATGGAGGTAGAGGTGGGGGCCTTTTATAAGAGGAGAGGAGGGGCACTCTTGTAAAGTTACAAAATGTTACTTTATTTTCAAAAGCGTTTCGGATTTTAAAGGTCCCACATTGATTTATTTCGAGTATAAGGTGATAAGGGTTCGAAATCCACTCATCAAATAGGTTTTGGACATGTGTAGGTCTTATATATTACATTATCTTTCCATTTTATTTAAATCGTTAAATAATGAGGTCATCGCTGCATCATCATGATGTCATAAATAATTTAATTTATTTAATGTCTAAAAATTATAAAAAAATACTATGATGTAGGAAATATCTTTATCTTTCCAATGACTTGTATAAATCCATGTAAAAATTGTTTTAGTAAAACATCTCATGTTTGTGTCATTTTTTCTTTAACATTAAATAAAAAGGTATTTATGTCTTTTTCCAACCAAAGTGGATCCATGGGGTCCCCAAGTTGACCCATGGATTGTATTGTTCGGCCCTGACACATCCAATGAGGGTAGGACATGTTTCTAGGTCATTTCATTTTATTAAAACATTATTCTTACCTTAAACTACACTAATTACCTCTAATCGCGATTAAAAACTTAATAAGTAACTATTCACCAAAAAAATTATTTTTATCCCATTGAACCACATTTTACTTCTTAATGACAACCATGTATGTCGGATTTTTGAAATTCAAAACACAAAGATGTCAAAATTTCATTTAAATGGAAAAATCAGTTTTTATAAGTACCACTTAGTGGTTTCACTAGTCATCAAAAATTGAGGTTTTTTAGAAAATTACAAAAAATTCACCCTAAGCTATATTTGATATTATGAATTCAAAAATGATGTCTATTTTACAAAATTCTTAACACATAAGTTGCATTAATTAATTTAATAATTAATTCCCGCTGTCAAAACAAATAGCGTGTTTTTATGAAACAAAATGTATCAAAAGATTAACACTAGTTTAAGTCCGATTTCAAAGTGAAATTAATTCCAAAGACCACAATTGGATTAGATGGTAAAAATATATTCTAATTTAACTTTAAAACCAATTCAAAAGATAATATAATCATATAAATATATTATATTAAAAAGAGGTTTTGAATTAAAATACAACATTTTTCACTATTCATTAAAAATTGAACTTTTTTGGAAAAATACCAAAAATTTACACAAAGTAAATTTTGATGTCCCGATTCTAAAGAAGAATTTTATTTTTCCAAATATAACACATACCATTTTCAAAATGTTGATTTAAAAGAGGTTCGCCATCAAAAGGCGGTTAATGGACCTTTTAAAGAATATTAGAATGTTTACGCTTAAAATTGGATTCATTCGCATTTTTAATCCTCTAACATTTATTGTAAAAAGTAAAAATATTTGACAAACATATATAATGATTTTGTAGTTAGTTTTATTCATTCTTGCCATCACAACAGCTAGGCATTAACTACCATTTAAAATAATATTATTTTATTATTATAGTGCAACGTAAGATTCCCAAGAAACTCGTTGTTGCGTGTTGGGTACGCCATCGAGCATAGCATCCCCTTTAATGTCATATTAATATTTTATTCACAAATATGGATAAATATGAAATTTCCATATTCTTTATTTACCTGGGGTGTTACAGTCGAAGCCCTGATCTCATGCCTCAGTCCCTGCTCAAAGGTTCGGGCCCTAAAGAATGGGTCTCGTACCATATCCATGGAGTAGCGTGAGAGGTCAGTAAACCTTGCTGTGTACTGAGCTACTATAATGCTGCCCTACTGCAGATGTAGTAACTCCTAAATCCACACCGTAAGAAGGGTGGATGGAACAAACTCTGAGCGTAAGAGACTCTAGAAGTCCTTCCAAAGTAGAGTTGCCTCTTAGTGCACTTGGAGCATCAAGCTCCACCATCTACCTACTTCTGCGTGTAGAAGAATCACAGAAACGATCACTATAAGGACGGCTAGTGTCCCCACTAATCAGAAGACTCTGACAATAGCCTCCATCCAATCCTCGGCTGCCTGAGGGTCCGTCTCTCCACAAAACTTGGGCGGCCTCTATCACTGAAACTCATGAAACACGCTCAGGCGGTGTTCACTCTCCACTGCTAGGGCTAGTAGCATCGGTGGCTCAGTGGGTATTGTTACTGCTGGTGCCTCCACTATGATGGGGCCCTGCACCGAGGCCTCATCGTTCAGTGGGATGCCATCTCGCACGTAACTTAGAACCCTGGATGGCTACCTTCATGGGGCCATCTTGAAAAGATAGAGATGTGTCACGGTCAAACAATATACCTGTTGAGATGACATAAAGTAATCACAAAGAAAACTTTTGAAACAGACACACGCAATTAGTGTTTTCGTGCACTGAGTTGGAAATCATAGGTCAGGGTCTTGGTGTATGGATATGTCGGTCGCTGCACCAACAATGGACTCCCTGGACTGAAAACCACACTCAATACTCTTAACACTATTGCTTCACAGAAGGGAAAGATCAGAGTCCTGAGTTCTGTGGTAGAACCAACTCCTCTGATACCAATTTGTCATGACCCGTCCTCGAGGCCTGTGTCGTGACTACCCCAAGCCTGCCTTCCATAGGCCAGGGGCTGGCGACTAGCACCAAAGCCGTGAATCCTGATAATAGGGAAGGCATTGCCTTTATAAAAGTAAACAAGCATAACAGATTACGCAAGTGGAGTAAGATCTATATAAAACTGGGTACAAAAGTAAGTGCTGAAAAGTAAATAGGCCAGTATACAAACCCAACTGAAAATACAGTACAACTGAAAAGAAAGTACAACAACAGTAAAGTAAAGCAGCAACTGCTAAGTCATCCTCCGGAAATCCCACCTAAAGGGTGGGTACAGATGGCCTTCACAGCACCTCTGGTCCGACCGTATGCTCCGTGAACATCTCACCAATTTCTCCACCTCCGGGTACCGTCCAGCTCTAAAATCCTATACCTCGATCAGTGTTGTCTGTCATCTGCAACCAACACAACGTAGTGCGGGAAAGCCTGTGAAGGGTGAGTATATGATACTTAGTAGGGACCCCGAGACCCCATAAGGTCTCCCAGAATCCAAAACGGATAAACCAAAAAGGAAAGATACAATTATGAAGTATCAACTAACTCTACTTAGGTATATTCCCATACATATACTTAAGTTATCAATCACAGTTCGGCTCCAGCTCCCGAGCCAAAGTACAACCCAGTCCACACAGGAAAGAAGTCAAACACATCGATGATAATGATTGAAAGTCAAGACTCTGCTCACACAGGTATACATATTTTGTATAGTGATAAAGATGATCAGATGTAGTCACTGATTCATCTATGTTGTCAGACCCACATAGGATACATGTCCAGCTAAGCTGTTGGACCCACACAGGATACAAGACCAGCTACTCTGCCGGACCCACACAGGATACAAGTACAGAGGTCAATACTGCCAGACCCACATAGGATACAAGAACAGTATTCATCGCCGTCGAACCCATGGTGGATTCCAGAACGGTATTATTCATTGTCGAACCCACGGAAGATTCCAGTACAGTAGTCGATGGAGTAGCAGCCAGCTCTAGGGTTCCCGCACACAGCACGCTCGATTCTGGGAGGGTATGCTCCTCGAGAAAGGGGGTTCGATACATCAACTGTCACAAATTCCAGATTTTATGTATCCCAAAGTTTCGTCTCGTCAAAAGAAACCCAACGTGATAGACAACGCGTCAATCGGACGCCCGGTCTGAGAGTTATTGGATTTTCCGTTCCAGGGGCCCGATTGGTTTTTAAGATAAAACAAACCTAACCGTACTCCAAATGCGCCCAAAAATAAAGTGGAGTATTCCAAAAGAACCGACTCATCAAAAGTAATTCACCTTAGTTGACGGCACGCCAATCAGACGTCTGGTCCTTAAGTTATAAGTGTTTCCGCTCCAAGGGCCCAGTTGGTTTTGGGTTTGAACCAACTCGGCCATACCAAAACATCACCGAAACCTCGAGTGTAATATATCAAAACGTCCTTATCGATCCAAGGATTCCTATGAAACTGACGGTGCATCGATCGGAGGTTCGTAGCTCAAGTTATTGGTAAAATGCCGAAAAATGGTCTGAAGTGGGAGGTCTGGGCCCGGTCTGACCCGACCCAACCCACCCTGGGTCGGTCCGAACGGGGTTGTTCCGACCCGGGTCCAGGTCCGGCCCGGCTAGGGGGTGTGCTGGCTCGGCCAGCTGGCCGAGTAGGGGGGCGTGGTCCCCAGTTCCGCGAACACGGTGCCAGGAAGGCACTGCTAGTCTCCCCGGATCCTACGCAGCCCCGGGATCCGCCGCTCGCCACCATGACCGTTGCTGCAGCGAGCTCCTGCCAGCGGTGTGCCGTGGCGCCTCCGCCTCTGGCCACCGGCGCCGCTGCACCACCTCGGTCTTCCGCGGGCCACCGGAGTCATTCCGGTGGTCCGTTTTTTCTTCCGTCTGTGTCTGCAGTCGTCTCGAGATCCGAACCCCACTGTGAAGGCCCCAAATCTTCGTTGCGGTCCCATTTCGTCGTTTCCATACACCCCACATATCAAGAACAAAATAGCTTTGGGTTTGGACTTTTTTGTTAGTCCGTACCGACCGCGTTAATGGTTCAAATCATCACCCAACAATTAAACTCCATGTTCGAGAGTATAAAATAAATATATAAAATATTCAAATCCCCCTACCTCGAAGTTGTTGTCGTACATCATCGATCTGTGGAAGACGAGCATCACGGTAGATGGGAATCACGGAAGAATGGTTTAATTCCATAAACGATGGAGGAAGCGTCGTTGTCGTAGGTGATGTAGGCTCCTTGACGTCGAGGTGCATCCGAGGAAGATTGGTTGTTGGAAGAAGTTCGTCACATTCTTCGCCGAGGGTGTTCTTCATCGATGAAGGATCGCCTCTCCTTTAATTATCCACAGTCTTTTCCTAAAAGTGATTTGCCAACAAAAATAAATAAGAGGCTCTCCAATTAATATAATTGTTGTGCAATTCATTAATTCAAAATAGGTATCAATTAATTAATGCTGACATTAATTATAAGATTTGGCATATTTAATGGGAAGAGGGAGGTGGGAAGGCCCCACCATTAATGAGGAGGTTTCAAAGGAAATAGCATGTAATTAATGGGGAGTTGAAGGTTGGGGCTCATGTGGGCCCCACCTCACAAATATCCACACTTGGGAGGAAATAACCAATTCAAAAATAAAATCATGTACGACAAAATTTTCTTTAGTTTAAGATTAAACCCCAAAAATTAACTTTCGACCCAAATAAAATACAACTGCGGTAAAGGTCCCCTTAAAAAAATACTGGTGCTGCGAGTTCATTGGTGCCCTCGGATTTCAATTCCGAGCACCGCTTCAAAAGATAGAAAAACCCTCTCGTTCATTCATTGAAAGTACCCGATATAAACTTTAGAAAATTATTCCGGGCACACCGGGCCTCGAAATCAGGGGTCATCAGAAACTGCGTACTTGTAAAATTCCAAAGAATTAAAGAAAAAATAACTCCTTGAAATTTACGGGTCTTTAAAGCCTAGAACAGAGTGACTATGCTAAACTCTTTTAATCCACAACTTGTGAAGATTAGTGGTTTTTGGTACAACTGACACACTGTTGTTGTATACTCCTTGGATGTAGCCCTTAGTGGTGAACCAAGTAAAATTTTTGTGTCATTTCCTTGCATGTAATTGGTTTTCTTCTTCACTTTCTATTCATATAGGTTTAAGAGGTTCCTACCAACTTGGGAACAAGATCTATCTGTTTAAAAGAAAATGTTGACACCCTGATTCACCCCTCCCCTCTCAGGGTTTTTTGACATCCTTCAGTTGTCATTGATGAACTTATCAAAATTTGTTTCTAATTTTTTGTACGGGTAAGATTCATTATTATGTCCACCAATTTATTTTCATGATTAGGATTAGAAAATAATAGTTGGTGAATATAAATATTAGAGTCCATCCGAATAATTTATATATAGATACTAGAGAATACATGCCGATGTTATTTTAGAAATTATATATGTTATCTATTTTTTGGGTCCATGGTGGAACTGATCAACCTAGGATGAATATCTTCCTATGAACTGGGATTAAATTATGTGAGGTTAATGAGGGTAGCTGATTCACCATATTAAAATTCTATAGGGTAATATTTAAGATCATACTTTCAATATTCTTCTACCTCACTATTTTTAAATGTTGAATGTTAATTTGAATTTATAAATCTAATAGGGGATACATGGGTTTCTATAGATCTTAAAGATGATGTAGAGGAATTATAATATCCTGAATTTTAGGAAAGGATATTTTCATCTATATGGGAACAACCTTCCCTTTTAGAATGATCTGATTTGTATAATAAAATGAAATTAATTTGATTAATAGTAAATGTTCCTAAACCCCTAGAATTCCTTCTTCTCTAGGGATTCATATGAACTTGGTCGAAGAGTCTTTATTATTCCATATAAATATCTGTTAGACCTAAAAATGGTAAATATTCTTGAGTAAAATGTTGATATATGTGGGAAGAGGATCAATTTTTAAATTTACTAAATTTGGTCACTAAATGGGAATTTTTTCTGGCCAATATATGAATGGAAACTGATTGGATTCTTATATTTTATTCTAAAAACACATGTGTGACTCAATGAAATCCTCGATCAATATTTTTCACCTCAATTTTATTGATGGATAGTATATAGTGATCGTTGAGTTTACTAAATGGACTGATATGGAAAAATTCTAGTCAATTGTGGGCTTATAAAGATGAAGTTATTTACAATTAGCTACTTTTCCCTCTTAAATTTAACCTAGAATCTATATATTGAGTCATATATGACTCAATAGGGGAATTATAACTATATAGTACCATGAATTTTCCATTGATAGAGTACGTTAGGCATTGATGGTCCGATGATGCAACTTCCACGTGAAAATGGAGAAATATTATCCCTAACGAAGCACTGAGGTAAATATCATGGTGAACTACCAAAATTTTTGAATCAAATAAGAGTTATCCAAATTAGGTTCCATTATTAATCCTTTTGAGAGGTTTCTTCTCACTCTAATCAAATCCTTGAATGTAAGGTTGGAAGGAGATAGGTTGACTTCAATATAGCCCACACACCTTAGTGTCTAAACTTGTGTGAGACTAATCCTGTAACCATTATCCACTAGGCCTCAAAATATATCAATGTATTCTAGATTTAGGTATATATAGAATGTTCTTATATTCCCATAAATGGAAGCTTCTAGGTCATATTCTATGATCGAAATGAAAATCTGATACATGGATGAACTAGTCTTTATATAATATGTCTCCACTATAGAAACTTCTAGTTGAATCTATTGAGGACTTAAAAGAGGATCAATGAGGGATTCCTTATTTTTTATAGAAAAGTGAATATAATAAATATTTTAGAGATTGGGTGAAATGATAGTCAGTTTCATCAAGATTTCGTACATCTATACAATTATTTTGCAGTTCTTATCTTGAGTTCTTTCATTTATTTGATGTTTTGAGACTAATTATAATTGAACTTAAAGATACTTTCCTGAAATAAAATATGGGGAAACTATTTATATTTATTATTTAGGCCAAGATATCCTTCCTAGATCCCAGTATTGACTTTATAACTGAATTTTCAATAGTGATTCTTCCAATATGACTAGTCCATAGCATGCCTTGGAAGACATTGTATCAAATTAGTCTTTTATTAAAACCATTAAAGTTCTTTTATTTATTAATATGTTACTTATGGGGCTTCAACAAAAAAAATCATTAATGTTTTGATCCATTGCATCCTTTTCATTATCGACCACCTCAGCCTCTACAACCATTTCCTTGATTATGTATATTGAATCGGTATTTTTATATATCTTATTCATCAAATAAGGGATTGGTTAGGAGGAAAATTTTGATCAATCCATATTATGAATCTTCATATGACATCTATCCCATTTGATGTTGTGGTATTTTTAGTCTCATTAAGTGGTATAGTGCCCATCATTTTAAAAATAGAGGTATGAAGTCCACGAAGCTCTGAACTGACATGGTTACTATTAATGGTACTTCATATTATTTATTATTTCATCAATGGAGATGAAATTGACTCTTAGAGTATTGATCTAATGAAAATTTCAACTCAAAATTCATAGGTGGATCTATGGTCATAGAAGGATAGTTCAATTGCACCCCAAATATGGTGGTTTCTAGGGTGAAAATTGTATTCACATCCATCCATCCACAATTTTCAAATACATGTCAATGATTTTATTATATTCCCCATTTGAAACAAGTGGTGAGATAGAAATATGATTCACCTATATGGATTCTTTTTACAACTTGAGGTTCCTATATTCTTCCAACTTCTTGAGTAATTATTGAAGATAATGTAATATTAAATTTTTCCCCAATATCTAATGAAAGATGTTAAAACCTTGGTGTTAATTTAGACTAAGTCCATTTGTTTTTTCTAACAATTTGAGTTGGTTTTTCTCAAAGATAGTGTTAAAATACCAGAGATTAAACACTCTTCAGAAAGAATATGTTTTATTATTTCAGTCTTCAAACATTGTATAATGTTTTTACTTCCTTCCATTCTGAAGAGGGTGTTGTTTATACTACTTTCATTTTGGATGGGGAACCATCAAATGTTCAATTAAATCAAAAGAAAATGGATACAAAAAATCATGTCACTCTATAAATATAGTGATTGTGCACTATCCGTGGACAATCTCTAATGTATGTATAAAATAATCGATAATTAAAATATTGTTCCCATAATAATTTGGAAACTCTAGGGAGGAGGCTAAGACTTTTGGATAGACACTCCTCCACACCTATAAATCATGCTCTAACTGCCCTATATCATTTCAACCAAACAAACCCAATAAACAGCATTGACCATAAGGATATGTCGATGGTAAAGTAAGAATGATTATAAAAAACATAAATATATATCGCCAAGCAGGAAATAAACAAGTGAGGAGGAGGAGGATAAAATAATATACCATCGATTGAATCTTTGAATCAAATGGGTGAAAGTAAAGACATCGAACCCCTGGAAAACATGCGCACCTTAGATTAGTTCGACCCTTTAATCATTTGAGCCTTGTATTTGAGCCTTCAAATTATTCAACCCTTGATTCATGTTTTGAATTGAGTTCAATTCACCAAGGAGTGACGGAAGAGGGTTGATTCCATGAAAAGATTCAGATATCATAATGAGTTCATGTCTAGTTAAGTTTATTTCAATAGATCGGGACACTTTTATCAACACTTCAAAAAATAAATGGTAAAAATCTCTTTTATCTACGCTACTTTTTTTAACACTGATAAAATCAATCTTTATTAGCACTTATTACTTAAGTAATGTAAAAGTATTTATAAATAAAATTATAAATAAAATTTTTTTAAATAAATTTATATAATTATATGTATTTAATAAATATATATCAATATAAATATAGTAAATATATTTTTTATTTTGGTATATTTTATATAATTTTATAATTATTTATAAATATAATTATTTATATATAATTATATAAATTATTTTTAAAAAATAATATTTATATCATTATATATATTTATATATATATATATAATGAATACATATAATTAAAAATATATTAAATTTATTCATTATTAAATTTATTTTATAATAATTTTATAATAATTTAAATATATATATTTATATATTTATAATTATATAAATACTTTTTAAAAAATATAATATTTATTTATATATAAATGTATAAATATTGTAAATATACATTTATAAATTTATTTATTTATAAATATTTTTCATACAGATATAATTTTAACATTAAAAATGAATATTTAATATTAATTTCATGTATGTTAAAAATGATTGAAATTAAATAATTAAAAATGCGTACACTAACAATATTGAAAAAATAAATATGTTTAATTAATTAAATATAAATTATTAAAAAATATTGATATATATTGAAATAAAGAAGAATATGTACTAAAAATACTAAAACATAGTAAATAAATATATATAAAATAAATAATAGAAATTGATTAAATTACCAAAAAATAAAATAAAAAATATATATTAAATATTAAATAAGAATGAATACTTAAATGTATTAAAATTAAAAATTAATAAATAAAATTTACCATGATTAAATACATGATATATTAAATGTATCGTGTTATGATAAAATTATAAAATGAATACTGATATTTGAATAAATTACATAAATATCAAGTGTTAGGGTTTTTATATTAGATTTCATTAATTACATAAATATTTTCATTTGAGAATTGTATATATAAATGCATTAATTACGTATATTTGAAATCATTATAACACAGGTTTGATCTATATTAAATTGAAATATCAAACGATATTTAATTATGTCCACTACTCGATGCAATTAGTTATTATTTATAATTCATATTAATTTTTAGCTATACATGACCATTCACTAAATATATTACTATTTAATGTAAAGCATAAATATTTTTTATTATATAAATCATATTTTTATACATTCACATACATATATATATTTAATATATACTATTTATTAACATTATCAATGATTATTTAAATAATAAATTGTTTAATATTTTTCTCAATTTACTTATTTTTATTTTATATTTTTTTATTTTCATTTTACATATATCTATATATTTAATATATACTATTTATTAGTATTTATAATTTTTATATAGTATAATCAACTTATTCTGGTTTATCAATAATTATTTAATTAATAAAATTTTTAATATTGTTTTCATAAACTCGTTATCTTTTTTTAATTATTTAGTAACCTTTATTGTCAAAAAAAACATTGATAAAGGGTCCCTTTATGGGAAATAAAAAAATAACTACAAAAGGTTACCTTTTATCAATGCTAAAAATAAAGCGCTGACAAAGGATACCCTTTATTTTCACTAAAAAAGCACTGAAAAAGGTTACCTTTTATCATCACTAAGAAAAAGCACACATAAAAGGTACCATTTAACATTTATAGTTTTAGTGTTGATAAGGGGAATGTTTATCAGTGCTTTTTTCTAGCACTGATAAACTCCAATGTTGTAAATGACTATTTTGTAGTAGTGAATCGTAAAAAATTAGTAAACCCTTATTTCATACCAACTATAGTGACCCAAGATAAACATAACATAAAGGATAAATTGATTTCAGGATTTATATAATACATCTCAAAAACTTTATCATTACACAGTAACTAAAATATTTAGTATCTTTGAGGAATAGCTATATAAGCAACACATGTGAACATTTCTTCATAACAGAACTCCACTAGACTTGTTTCTAGACACCCCACAAGTTATACATATCTTTATAACCTAGGGAATGGTAATCATAAGAAATTAATGATCATAATTTCATAGTGAAGGAAAAGTACTCAACAACATGTCACCAATGTTTATATCATAACAATGAGAGAAAACATGAACATGGAATAATTATATTATTTAAAAAATCATGGGTTTATATTTTTTTTTCATAGCTGATGATGGTAGGGAATGTAACCTCAAAAGAATAACATTTATCTTAGAATGAGTGTCGGAACATAGTATAATAATCATAGAGAATTATATAAGAATATTAAATATAATTTTTATATAGGAATAGGTATAATTATTTATAACATTGTGAACATATATTACCCCCATTGTGCTCATTCTCAATATTTTGAACATAACTCATCCAAATTATGTTTACACTCAATCCCGTGAACATAGATAATCTGCATCATGTTAATAGTCTATATTATTAGTGCATCTTATCTATATAATGTTCAAACTCAACCTTTTGAATGTATATAATGTGTATCATTATGATCATAATCATGTGAAAGTAGTTAATATTCAGTATAGAAATACTCAACATATTTACATCATGAGGTATAAAACCTAAAAAATGAATTGTAAGGTGATATAAAACCCCACCCATCATCGTCCATACATATGTGTTTAATATGATATCAATAGTTCAACATATCATGAAATATCATGGGAAAGAAAAATGGGTTTCACAACAATTCATGTTGATATCACCAAAATTTACCCCAATCATGTGAGTAGTTGACACTGAAAAATTAGTCACCAAAAAATAGATTTCATAAGAATATTTAGAGGGCAATTCATTAAATATAAATTCAAATGAAATTAAACGGTTAGATATATGAATTCATAAAATAGTTTTTTGAAAATTCAACTTTCTTTGGATTAAATTATGATGTTATAATCAATTTGAAAAGTCATTTTCCGAAAGGTCACCATTCAAAATTTGAAAAGATAAAATTTTCAAAATCAATATTAGGAATTAAATATTAATAATTAATCCATATAAAATACCTAAATATTTAAATAATTCTATATTAAAAACATTTATAAAAACTTAATTAAAAATAGTCATTAATAATGTAGCCTCGAGAGATACATAAAATTTTTAAAAGAATAATTGAAACCACATTGAAAATTTTCCTTTTAGAAATAATATTTCATAATAGATATTCGAAAAGGAAATAAAGGTTTAAAAAATTATAAGTTATAAACCATTGAAATATTTTACTTTTAAAAAGTATTTATTTATAGAAACACTGAAAATAAATAGAGGTTTCAAAAGGAGATATGAGAATACATTGAGAAAATTTAATTTTAAAGAGAATTGTTAATAATGGAGAAATTAGAATAGATAATGTTCTCAAAATTTTGATGTAAATATAATTTTAAAAATATTGATTTTAAATTGAATAATTAATAAAAAAAATTAAAATAAATAACACTTATCAAAAATTAATGTATGGTGGTAGATAAAACCTCCCCTTTTCATGGGATGGTAAAACCTTTTTAAAAAATTTAAATAACATTATTAAAAACCCAAATCATAAAAAGGGTAACCAAAATATATTTTAAAAAATAAAATAAGTGAAATATGATGTTCACTTGAGGAAAAACATAATTAAGATTCAAATTATATAGGAGGAAATTGTCAGGAAATAAAATAATGGATACATAGGGAAAATATATTTAAATAAATATGAACTCTTCTTAAAAAATTCATTTTCAAAAAAATATTAGAATCCTAAAGGAAAAATAATATTTTGTGAAAAATTATTTTCCCATAATATGTTTTCAAAATAAAGCATAACATCATCTTATGATAGAATATATCAACATTAAAGGAGAATAGTGAATGTTTATTGATTATGAGTTACGGAACATATTTGAGTCATAAAACCCCTTTCTACTTGAAGAGTACTTAAATAAAACCCTTGTTTAATAGAGATCATAAAATTGAACATAAATTACCATTAATAAATTTAAATTTATAATATAATATCTCAAAATCAGAGTATATACACCATTTTTTAGAGATTGGTGCATAATACCAAATATGTCTCAAAGAGATGAATTTGACATACAAAATCATATAATTTATGTAAATTAAAATAAAACCCTTAAAATATTGAGATATTGAATATAATGTATAAATATGATTAATAAATATAAAAAAATTATTTTATATATAAAATTTTATGTATTCAAATATTTTAAATGAAATTAGGTTCATAGAGGAAAATGTGTGTCATCGAAGGAAAGTTTTGATTTGAAACACTTACATTATTCCAGATTCATTATGCACATATGACTAACATCATAAATAATCAAATTAATTATATTATATTACTTATTAGGAACCTTATTCATCTATATTTCATTTTAAATATACCATTAATTATCATATGATATTTATTTATTATGCATTTTTTGATTTAGTATGTACAAATGTTCAATCAGTGACAACTTATTTTAGTGATATTAGCTATCGAATATGGTATTTTAATATTACGATAAACACGTAATATAACCATTAAAGAAAAAAACATGATCATTATTTTTTTATTAACCTGTAATAACATCATAAGTTATGTTCCCATAGTTAACCATGTTATAGTTTTTTTTCATTACTCATTTAAGTGCTTAAACCAACCCCAAACATGATCATTCTATATCCTGATGGGTGATAATCTATAAAAAATGTGTATAATATCATTATAATTGAATAATCTTTTTTTAATATAAATATTTTTATGTGGTTGAATTTAGTTTATTCTTTTTTAAAATAAATAAAATCAAGGTGAAAAATAAAAAATATTATTTCATAAAGGCCACAATGTACAGTTAATGTGATTTTGTTTATCTGTGTGAAAGGAAATGAATAAATAAATATTATTACAAAAATATAATAACAAATTAGTATAATAATGGTACTGAGGTTTTAATATTACCATTTTAATGATAGGTTTTTAATTTAATGATTAAGAATAAAATGGTTAAGAATTATGTAATACTCTCTTTGGGATTTTGACCTTTCTCTTGAAAGTATCCATGAAAATAAAGGGGATAAGATAAGTAATTGAGACTAAATGATTTCTAACATGATATTGAATTCTAGTAGGATAAATATTTCATATTTTCAGGATGAAATTATATGTAATGTTGGTTGTATGAAGGGGTGGAAGCATCCCCTTCTATAAGGGATGAAAATGGAACTTTTGAGAAAACCCTTTGATTTTCAAATATATCATTACATTATTTAAGTTTCAATGAATCCAAGTTTACAAGAAATGGTTTTTGGGGTTTTATTGGGTCCTAAAATCCATAATGAATTTTTTTACACATGTCTCAAAAACATTGAAATTAATTTGATCTTAAGCTATTTACTTTTACCTTTTACTTTTTTTACCATGGTATCTAGTTTTTAACTATGAAATATATATTTTAGTAAAATTTCAAAATAACTCCTAATAAAAAAAGTAGGTATGAGAAAATTTATTTTAATAATAATTTAATAAAATTTAATTTCTAAATTAGAGAAAATTAAAATTTAATACATTTAATATATCAAAAAATATTTCATTACAGAAAAATGATGTTTAAACCATTATTCTTTATTAATATTATTTATAATTTCATAAAAATTAAATATTTGTTAATATATATATATATATATATTCCTTAAAATAATATTATTTTTATAATTATAAATTTATTAATTCAATTTATTTGATAAAAATTACGCAATATTAATAAGAAAATTATTTTAAAATGAGAGTTTTACCATTATCATGGTTATTACTAATAATATTAATAATTATACATTCATGCACAAAAACTAAATTTAATTTATTATATAAAAGAATCACTCGGATCTGAAATATTAAATCTATTTTTATATAGGTAATTTCTATATGTGACGAAAAATGAATTTTCATGTAAGCAAATAAAAATGGGTTTTATAGTAATATATTACATAAGTTTCTTATATTTTAAAAATGGGTTTAATAAAATCAATGTAATATTTCAAATGATTTATTTTACTTAAAAATATCTAAATCAGTTATGGAAAAAAAATTAAATAAACAATTAAGTCATTCATGTAATATTATAATCTCATTAAAGTGATGATTTTAGCAATATATGTATTTTTTCACTATTCACCTAAAAACCAGTTATTTTAGAAAAATATTAAATAATAATATTTAGAAATTACTTATATTCTATATTATGAAATGATGTTAAATTTTTCAAATTTAAAGTATTGTATTTATAAAATCATTTTTTATAAAACCATAAAACATAATGAAAATAATTTTTTATAGGAAAATAACATCATTTTGGAATATTAACTATTATCATTCATATTTCATATCATTTAGTTATAAGTATTGAACAACTATTCATAAAAAATATATCTTATCATCAATAATCACATGTTCTTGAAATATAAATTCATATCTCATAAGATAGACATTTTTTTAATAAATATTTTCTAAGAAATAAATTATTTTATTATCCATTTTAGGTAAAAAAATTAATTTTATTCATATAACAAGTAGATATTATTTTATTTTTACATTTAATTCATAAAGGGGTAACTTATATTAATTTTTTTTATTTCAGTAACTAGGTTTTAATCATCATAATTAAAAATTTATATCTGGTTTAAATATATGTTAATTTCATTTTAGTTTACTATTGAATATTAATAATTTTATGAAAACAATTTTTATTTAAAAAAATGTAAATTGAAGTATCGGGTCATTACACTACCCTTTCACTTTGGTTGAAGCTCCCTAAGAATACCATAACTAGTCATTGAGAAGAAATCCAAAGCATTTAATCGACCTATAATGTTAGGTATGTACACCCTATTCAAGGGCTTCATTCTGGACCATGTTGTGAGAATATACATCTTTTTTATGGACTTATATATATGAGTTAGGCTATGGATTATTCCTAATTCTTTATGTGATGAAATTTACTAATGTAAAGCACAAAAAAGAATCATATCCTTCTCTGCCTCAGATTTGTAAGGGTATTTTTCATCCTTTCAAAATCCCCCAAAGAATAGATCATGATCTTTAGTAAAATCTACATTCTTGGTTGAAAACTGTGGTTAATGGACTATATAAGGATTCCACTTACATTATTTATTGATAGTGACCTTGAGATGGTCTTCAAATTATCTCACTGAACACACTCCAAATAAAGTACATGGATCCTAATGCCTAATAAGAAATGAGGGTTATTTTTCTATGTGAATACCAATCTGGAGGGGGTTGTTTACCTTTTTGGAGGAGGGGGTATTAATGATCCCAACCATATAGGATGGATTTGACTTGGTTATACCACTATCACTTCTTGAATTCATTATAGATATTTTTATCAAAGGGTTTATAGTAGTGGCGATAAAAATTCATCGAAAAATACAGGGTGGTGTTTCTCCCATTAAACTACTAAAGATGTTTTAGTTATAGCCTTTTTGGATTTCAAGGCTCTATCCTATAAAAATATGGATTCATTTTCTATTTTAATGAATAACTACAATATTTTGTTGGATCCTATCGAATAAAGACTCTACTTTCTATAGAAGGGATGCATATTTAACCTTGTGGGTTTATTAGTGCAGAACCCTATTGATGGATTTATACCATTCAGAATACTTCCTTTAGGATTTAGGAACATTCATATTTCATTGGAACTGTCAGTTTAAATATAAAAAATCTTGGCCTAAGAACCAACATGATGTGTTGAAAGTTCATGAGTCATCCCTCGATGGGCCTTATTGGGTGATGGGTAGGGTGAATTAGAAAACTCCATATTGAACCCACCCTCTAATGTGAGCATTAAGAAGGGAATCCTTGATCATTTGGAAGAGATTATATAAGATACCAAGTCATGAATTATGAAGTAAATCACCCTAATTTTCATCCATGAAGTTTCATTGCACAAAGAAGGATGAAATTTGATTTGATGTAAGAGCTCAATCATAGCATTGGTGTGGCTAGTGTACTCCTCATAAGGATTTCATTTTTACTTGATATGATATAGAGCATCCCAAATGATCTATTGTATGTATTCTATGCATTCCTATTTCAATGAAATTACAATTTCATACCATGTAGTATCCATATCCAATAACATTACTTGAATATTGTACTCCCAATGTTACTTTGAAATGACCACATAATTATGTCAATATTTTTTTAGGTATTCCTCTACATAATCTATTCATATTATTCATTTCCCAACATCTCTATAATGGGGATTGAAGTAGTTTAGGACATACTTTATTACACTAAATGACTAGTTTTCTGAGGGAGGTCTATATGATGATTGTTTCATAGGGAAATCATTCAAATGGAATGATATATTTTCAATCTATGATGGAGAACTCGGGGTAAACAACCAAAAATTACCAATGAATCTAGGTATTTGGCAATCATTGAGAATCGTTTCACACATGGAGGACCCCCATGGATTATAACTACTGGTGGATTGGAAATGGGAGGAATATCATTCCTATTTACTTTTCTACTATGTGATGGAACTTCATATATTATATCATGGGTAGGGCCATCTTGAGGAGTACCCAAGGTAGGACCTCCATAGTTGATTAGCATAGCCCTATTGGGAGGAACATAATGGTTAATTTTTCACTCTTCCATTAAATAGGATATAGTGTCTTCTTATCAGACTATTGAAACACATTGATTACCCTTAAGAATGTCATCATTGATTGGGGAACAAATGTGAACCTACTCATCAGAAATTTGTTTTCCTTGTTAACACATTTTATATCATTATGGAAGGTTTTCCATATTTAACCCAAGAGTTTTTTGGAATTTTTTGGGACATTTTAGGGAGTTATGAAATCCCAATGATGTTTGATGTAATCTGAAATTAAAAAATTTAACCCTAGATATGTGGCTTCATCTAAACAAGAAGGAACAAATATTTTAAGTGGATATTTTCATTATGTTTGATATAATTTTAATCAATAAATTATATTCAAACTCACATGGTAAAAACAATAATTACGTTAATGAGGGATTTATGGTTATTTTGAGATTGTTATATTGATTACAGAAGTGTTTTTATGTAATCGGTTTTCCTTTGGAGTTTAATATATTTAGAATTGGAAAATTAATGAGGTTTTGTCATAAGTTTTTTAATGGTAATTAATAAGGTTTATAACACTGTGAAATATCTATGAATATTGAATACATCATAAAGATTATAGGGAATTTGTTATGATTTCCTAGATATAATAAAATAAAAAAAACATTGAAAGTTTTATCCATACATGATTATTGGGTTTCTTCAGATTTCATAAGATTCATTCAATACTTCATAAGGTTCTCTCAAAACATTATAATGTTGTTTTTAGATTTTTTGAAGTTGAATTTAGGTATTCATAAGGTTTCTATTCATCATTATAAGGCTGATCCAACTTTATAAGGATCATTTATAGACCTCATAAGGTTGATAAAATATTTTTATGGTTGGAAATGGATGTTAATAAAAATCATTACTTTATTAAAATATTGGTTGAAAAAAATCATAAGGTTTAAATTCATAAGATTTATAAACATCGAAAGGTTCATTACATCATAATGTTGAGCATAAAAAAATTTAAGGTATAATTACTCTGTAAGATTTAACACTATGGAATTTTTTAAAAAGTAAAAGGATTAAACATTTGAATTTTATAGAAATAATTAATTTGTTGAAAAAAATTATGACAATTTGTAAACTGATATTTTAAGTATTAAAACATTAGATAAGGAGTTTTTTTGATGGTTTATAAGGAAGAAAATAGTTTTACCCATAGATGAATATATTTTCACCAGAATGAGGAAAGTATACATGATAAAACTACTCAATCGTGACGTAAAAAACATTGTTTCACCATTATCTCCTAGAATGAATTTTAAAGAATGAATAAGATATATGAGAGGAGGATTAAGAAGATGAAATTAGTTAGAGCTATTTATTACCCTATATTTATAATTTGAAACTGAAATTTGGAGAGAAATTTATTCTACTTAAAGATATAATATTTATAGTTATAGAAAAATATTCTAATAGAATATTAGATAATATATATTAAAAATAAATATATATATATATATAATATCAAATGACTATAAATAATTATAAGAAGATTATTCTTGATCATAAAAATGTACATGGATAATAATAATTTACAACACTATGATAACTAATTTGTAATATCATTTGAAATAATATTAACCTATTTTTAAAATGTTTTTTTATCATTGCACCTCTATGGGAAGCATATATTCTATCAAGATACATTAAGGTAATATTATATAATGGATATTATTTACATGTTTTAATATAAATATTGATGAAAGTGGAATTTATGATCTTAGGTGAATTTTAATCATACTAAGGATTAACCATCTTTTTTTAGACATTAACTTTCTAAATCTATTGTACCTTTAGTGTGTTCATGTATTTGTGTTAAAGTAAAATTATTTTCAGTCAAATAAATAAGTATTTAATGTTGTTCCAAAAAGAAAATTAAAAAATATTTTAAAATCATTTATTCACCCTCCCCCCTCTTAGTAATTTCCTATAATAAAGGTGTGCTTTTAAAGGATATAAAATCCCAGTTCACTTAAATTATTGATATAATTATTGGAGATAAATTATTGGAGAGAAATTTTTTCTCTTCATTTGGAGTTTTTTTCATGGTATATATAATATAGATATGGATAATATGAATTTATAAAATAGTAAGTGGATTCCCACCAAATTTGAGAAAAGTTATTACTTGTAGAAGGATAAGATGTATCCCTGATATGTGTGTGTGTGTGTGTGTGTTAATTTATTAGAGGATAAGATTATTGTATTCACACCTTGTGTCAGTGGTGACCATAGGACTAAAAATAATAAGAATAACAGAAAAAATAAAGTCCATTCTCAAATTCCCACTCTATCATATTTTCCGGATAAATTATTTCAAGATGTTAGAGGATTCAAGATAACTAAGGAAATATGAGATAAACTAGAAGATATCAATTTTCTCTATTAATGGTGACATAATTCAAACTACTAGGTTGGATATTAAGGTATTGAGATCTAAAAAATTATTATCATGAAACTGTAGAAAAAATCATTACAAGGGATAAAGAAATTATGAGCAAAATAAGTGGTTTTATTGAAAATTTGGAGGATATAATAGTTGTTAAGAAGATTATATGAATTATACTAGGAACCATGTTGATTCCCACTGAATTAATGAATTTCAAGATGAAGTGGTGAAATACCCTAAATACAACTACCATATTAGTATAAAGTAATTAAGTGAAAACACCCAATTCCTTGATCGCACATCCACTTGAGGGTCAAGAGATCAGGTTACATGATTGCACAAAACTCAAATTTTCACATGATTGTGTAACATAAAGATCTTCATATGGTTAGTTCAAAGGTTAGTTTACCCATGAAGGATGTCTCTAGTGGCCACTATTCTTCATGTTATTCCCCATTTGACATGTGATTGAATAATCCTTAATGATTCATGTAACTGAGGTTATCTTGGATGATACGATATTGTAGTCACTATTCACCATGTGATTTATTAAGGGGTTGTGTGAGAACATATTCCAAAATAAATCTTGTGACTGATTTTGGCCATGATGGGATGATATCATGGCTGTTTGTTTCATGTAATGTGCTGAAGGATCTCATATATTACACACAACATGGTCATGATATGAGTATTGTCTCATGCTAAATTACATGGACATCTACCACAACCTTAGACTATCATAAACATATAACATGAATGATGATATAGTGAAAATATAAGGTGGATAATACCTATAAACCCCCTATTATAACCAAACAAAAGAGGTGGTGGATACATATAAAAACCATTACAAAATTAGTACTTAGGAATGTTTCATGCATTTGATACCCATAATTTGGAATTTAGTTAAGTAATCTTGATTAATGGGAAACTAACAAAAATGGGTGAATTATTGAAAATTTCATACACTATTTATGTGATACATGTCTTCATAGACATTTAAAAAAGTAAAAAAACATAATACCCCCTCAGTCATGTCATCGTGTGATATTCTCTTGGTCATGTGACTACATCATATGATATCCCAACTTAATAGTATATATGAGATCTTGTGACCACCCTTGTCATCATATGATCACATGAGCCCCTAATTTTATGTTATTTCAGTAACCAAAAATCATTTACATGACCGCATAAACCTATGAACTTCATGGAATCTCCTAGGTCCCAGTAGTTCCACACGAATCTCTTATTCCATATTGTCTCCTTCACCCGCATAGGGTTCCACCATATTGTATGTCCCTATTATTCCAATGATTCATAACCCCTTGGGAAACAATCCCTCTAGGTTTAATTATCTATCCAAACCCACCATTAGATGTGGAATATATGAACTCTAAGGTCTCTGATATCTCTTATAACTAGGATATGTAGAATTCTTTTTTGATGCCTACTTTCTATATCCAACATATTTCAATTAGTTGTTTCACACATCCATATACCCTGTGAAGATCATAATTTCCTTATAGAGGTTCCATATCAAAATACTCCTTATCTGAAACCTCATTCCTTCTCTCATGGATCCAAATTCTATAATGGTCTCATAATGATATTTTCCTTAAAGAATAATCAGTGTGTATTCCCTATAAAAAATCAATCTTAATCTCTTGTGAAATGTGTTTGATATTCTATTTTATTTTTTTTCTATCACCATGAATGACTCATATAGGAATATATATTCACAATGATGATTTCATTGGAATAGTGAAAATTAATCCCTTATGGGAATCCTTATTACATTTAAGCAGAAGATACATTTTCTTATATATCAAAGGGCCACATTCTTGATGGTGTACCTACAGGAAGATTCAAATTCACAATCCTATATCAACCTACTATTTTATAACCTTTTACGACATAGAGGTTCAAAACATTTTAACTACATGGAAAATAAATCTTTTCATTATATGATATGTATTATTCCCCTCTATGTCCTGATACCCCATATCCAATATTAAAATGTCCACATAGTTATCTATACCACATGATATAAAAATGAAGGTCCTATCACATGACATTAAATGATGTCACTCAAACAACATTGGAATTGATTCCTATCATGAAAATATATATAGTACTCATCCCTAATGTTCACACCCAACATCATTGAACATCAATTACAATCCTCATTGGTAAATATTCCTCGTAAATTCATTTATGTCATTCCCTTGATAGGCTATACTCTTACGAGTTTCGATGTTTCTTCTATTAAGGATATATTTCCTATGGATTATCCTCTCATTGGGAAGTATTCTTGATAGTATCATACCCCCACTAGAAGAACCATATTCCCTATAGGACACATCACACAATTCTATTCAATCCATATTCCTGGGAAAAAATAACTTCACATGGATATATTACTTATAAAACAAACCCCTCCTCCTTGGGCCCTACGTCCCTTTGAGGTTAACCAAACTGGGTCTCTCTGGAATAATTCCCACACCATACATTTATAATAATCCTTTTGAAAAGCATCGATGTGTATTCCCCATAAATATTTTATTATATGCATATATGAAATGTTTCTGATATTATTTTGTATCTTGTGTCACATGACAAGAATGTCTCCCATGGTATTAGATATTTATAAAAATCATGCAATAAACATAATTAAATTGAATATATTAGAGAACACTTTCATAGGAGTAAAATATGAATATTTTATTATATTTTTATGTAAATTATTCTTGATTAGGTAACACTAGATATCTTCAAATGGAAAATCACCACTCAATCCATTATTTTTAAACTATTTATGACACAAACATCCATAATATAAAACCATTGTAGACTCTAATTCCAATCTCCATAGGATATGTGAGGTGAATATACATGGTTTAATCCCTCATATACATTATTAAAATTCCCTCATAACCATCCTTACAACATGAAATTAAACTATAAATTGATTTCTTATAACATTAAATTAAACTATTTCTTTAACTACGTAGTGTTTGATCCATGTCTCAATTGGATACAAAGAACACATCCTTGTGGTTCAAACACAATATAATTCAACTTAAATGACCATAATCATTACATATTATTCAATTTGAGGTTTTTTATGACCATCCCTCACCAGGATATACTCATATGAGTCTAGATGTTTCTTCCCTTAGGGACATATTTTGTGTGGACCATCCCCTCATTGGGCCATATTCTTGATAGTCTCATTCCTAACTTAGAGAGAAATATTTTCTATAGGCCATATAAACCTATTCTATTCATTATATATTCCAAAAAATAATTATTTTCATGTGGCCATATTTGTGGTGAAACCAACCCATCCTTGTTGGGTCCAAAATTCAATTCAATGACAACTAGATGGGGTTACTGATTAGTGTTCCCAACTCTATATAATGTAAATACCCTTTTACACATATTAGTATATATTTTTAAGCACAATTATATATAAATACAACCATGGATCAAAATGTATAGTGTCTTTGGAAGATTATATACATAATTAGAAAGCATGAAACCCAAATAAAACAACCTTTGAGACCAAACATCTTCATATGATAACCTGGGTAATACATGAAAAAACTAATGTGCTAAAAAGCCTAGGAATGTGGAGACAATATATTACACAATATAAACATGAGTCAAGGATAACTTCTAAGACTATATAACATGGTGGACAAAGTCCCATAATGGAATCAGGTTCACTCTCTATCCCAACATGATTACTTATAAGAATAAACATTCAAAAATTTATTGTAGCACTATCTGATAGCACCCATCATGAAATATTCCTTCTTATGTGTCTGACATGAATAATCAAACCTAAAAATAAGGGCTACCAATGGAATGAAATTTGCATCATAATCATGTTAGAAGGCATAACAAATGGTCATATCATTATGGTTTCCATGAAAGAATGGATTTAAAACATAAATGGACATTAATAAGGAAAAATAGGAATATATAATGATAATTGATTCAAAATTAAGTGTAAAAATGAAAAAAGTTCATTTAATATATATTATAAATGACATATTTTAGTGAGGTTTAAGGTAAATATTAATGAGTGTTTAAAGATTAAAAGGCACATTTGTCTTCATAAAACCAAAAATGATCCAATATAGTTTTTCAGGATAAATTGATTGATTTTATAAAAAATATTGGTGTCTTAAAATAGATTATGTAGTGCACTGAAAAATGGGTAAGAAAATGGGATGTTACCTTTAATCATGCTTTCTTTTTTGAAAGAATTGGGAAGGGAGCCTTTTTAAAACATGTATTTCCCATCAAAGAAGGATATACTGATATGTATACATGATTTTTGAACATATATACAAAATTAGAAGAATTATATAAAAATAAATATGAGTTTCATTGGGGAAAACATAGATAAAGTAGAACCCAAAAGAATAAATGTTGGTTCAGAAAGAATCCCTTACCTTATGTCTGAAATAGTTATGCACTTGATTTAAATGTTATGAATAATCAAATTAATTACATTAAATAATTATTTAATAACATATTATAAATTTATATTATTTTTTATAATTTTATTAAATTTATTTATTTCCTTTTTGATGAGTTATAAGATTCAATTTCATCGCTTTGGAGTGTTCGTTGTCTTGGTTTTCATGATTGGTTTGCTTGTATATGAGTATGGATGATCATGTGAAATAGGGATAGTACTCCATAAATGAAGTTATAAAATATTTACGAACTTATATAATATTTATTAGTCTTTTATATATTGTTTTTATATATGGTATAAGGATTATTCATTAGATAAAAAGTTAATGATAATCATTTAGATTGTCTTTACGATTCTTTGATCATCACGAACTAGTTTCATTTCATTATTTATTATTTTGTGAATTTGTTAGCTCTATAACATTAAATAAGTTATAAAATACATTTTAAATTAAATTTCAACCATTATAATGGTATTATGGCCCTAATTTAATGGTATAATGGAAATTGAAAACTCTTCGTCCATGAATACGATAAATTAACACATCACAAATGATGATTTCATTTTTAAAACAAAAAGGGGATGGAAAAGAAATCATGAAGGATTATTCAATAAACCTAATAATATTTCATTATATTTGAGATAATGGAGTTATAATTCCACTTTGATAAGGGGATTTTATGGGAGAATAATAAAATAAAATAAATTGGAAAGAAATTAAAATAAAATGAAAGTGGTTTTACCTCTTGAATTCTTATTCTTGAGAACCTCATTAAGTCACAAGAGTTTGGTCTTTTATTGAGAAAAAGGGATCCTAGATATGGGATAGAGACTTGGGAATAGGATTGAGAATAATTTTTAAAAGTCTCAAATCTTGAAATGTGTGAGGATAAGGGGTGGTGAGAGGTGGTATTTATAGGGGAGGAGAGGGGAGTTTTCTCAATATTTTATTCATTATTTTATTATTTTTCATCAATAATAACAATAGTTTGAATCATATCAGTAAATATGTTAAACACATGAAGGATATCTAGAAATTATGGGCTTAAATCGTCCATAACTCATCTATGACTAAATAATTCATGTATTTGTTAAATACTGTAAATTACTAGATTTCACTATTCACCAAAAATTCAATTATTTTAGAAAAATACAAAAATTACCCTAACCATTTTCAAAAATATAAAATTAAGAAATGTACTAAATTTTATGAAAATAATTTTCTAATTATGAAAATTGTATTTTTTAAATAAAATAATCATTTATTTGAAAAATACAGATTTCTAAATTTTAACCGATTTTATGACCCTTTGGAAAATTAATTATGGTCACATAAAATTATATTATAAAAATAAGAAAACAAAATATAAATTTATGTATGTATTTTATGAAAATAAATTTTCTTTTAAATCATTATATTAATTATAAAATTTTAAATAAACATTTCTATTTTATAAAAATACCAACACTTAATTTATCATTTCTAAAACATTTATTTACTTATAATATGATATAATTATAACATATTTTCATTTATAATAGACCTAAATTTTATTTATACATTCATAGGTGAGGTTACTATTATATTGGCTGGATTACTATTCCTAATTGTCACATTACTTTTCCAAAGTTAAAGTTAATATTCCATTAGTATATGTTCATTAACTTCTAGAAATACCTCTCCTTCCATTCATTATTCATTTAAAAAGTTTTTATTGTGTTCTATATGTGATATTTTTGTGATTTATATTATATTACATAATTATAAGAAGAGAATTTTCATTGATAAAATTTTGGGTCATTACATTCTTCCCAACTTATAAAATTTCACCCTCGAAATTTCATTTTACGAACTATGGTGAAAAATTTGAGGGCAATTATCCTTCATCACTTCCCCCATTTTCCATGTTTCCTATTCATACTTATTGTTTCTCTAAAGTACTTTGACCAGCTGAGTAGTCTTGTTGTGTAGAAATTTATCTCTATGGTCTAAGATCTTCACTGGTAGCTCCTCATAATAGAGATCATTTTCCAAATCTACAACCTCTAGATTCAGTACATGTGAGGGATCTACTATGTACTTACTTAATATAGATACATTGAATACGTCATGTACTTGAGACATGGTAGGTGGAAGTGCAAGTTGATATACCGGAACTACGACATGATCAAGAATCTTAAAGGGGCCAATGTACCTCGGAATTAGTTTTCCCTTCTTTCCAAATATCATGATCCTCTTCCATAGAGATACATAGAGGAATAAAATGTATCCAATCTCAAACTCTAGGTCCCATCAATGGCACTTTTGTCTAAATTAGGCTCCCTTGATGTTTTGATGAATGATTTTCATCTATTCTACCATTTCATTGACCATTATAGGTCCTAGAATCTTACTTTCACTAACTTCATCCTAGAAAGTTGATTATATTCATCATATCCCATAAATGGATTCATTTGGAGTCATTTGGATTATTGAGTAGAATTATTTGTTGTAAGATAAATCTTCCAAAAGAAGATGTCATCCCTATCCTCCTATGAGGACCATAGAACAACCTCTCAATGTGTCTTATAGTGTTTGAATAGTTTACTCTGATTGGTCATTAGTTTGAGGATGTTAATTCATATATAAGTTTACCTCATTGTTTAGAGTATTTTGGATACTTTTATAGAACATGGAGGTGAATCTTGAATCTCGATTGGATATAGTCAATAGTGGTACTCCATATAGCCTTACCAATTCTCTATTGTATATCTGTGAATGTTGGTCCAGTGAGAATTCCTCTTAAATTGAGATAAAGTGTGTTTTCGTTGTATGATGATCCATAATGACCGATATAGAATTATGTTTTCTCGATGTAGTTGAAAGTATGGTGAAAAAAACCATGGTAATGGTTTCCCACTTCCATGTATGTATGGGTAATGTTTGTCACAACCCCTTATACATTTCCCTTTTATCCTTCACTTTTTTACACACTAGGCACTTTTATTTATATTTAGTGATCCCCTTCTTAATACTTTCCCACAAATAGTTCTCTCATGGATCTCAATACATCTTTGTGCTTCCTATGAAAATTTATAAGGTTAAGATATGTGTGCTATTTGGATGCTCTTTCATTATATTTGGATCGGATGGTACACATAATCATAAAATTAATCTCATGACTCCTTCCTCTTCCATTTTTAAATCTGGTGATTTACCATTTTTGATAGCTTCCACTATTTTTTGAATTTCCTCATCATTTATTTGAGCAACATTTATGTTATCCATAAGGCATGGTTAAGAAATCAGTTATGAAAGGATTTATGATGTTCCTTCCTTAATGATTCCCATGTCCATCCTTTTAAGGTCTAAGAATATTGGATCCTTCTCAATTATCATCATTGATAAAGTTATTGTATCCTTTCTGCTTGGAGCAACTTCCACTTTATTCCCTTTACCAGCATGATATCAGATTGAGAAGTCATAATCCTTGATAAAATCTAGCAATATTAACTAGTGCATATTATGCTCCTTCTATGTGAATATATATTTGAGACTCCTATGATTATTATATATCTCACACTTCTCCCCCAAGAGATAATGTTTCCATATTTTCAACACAAAGATCACTACCACCAACTCCAAATCAAGTGTGGGATAGTTTTTCTCATGAATTTTCAACTACCTTGAGGTGTAGACTGTCACTTTAACATTCTTCATCATCACACAACCTAATCCCTTCTTTGAAAAATTATTTTACACTACAAAAAGTTCCCCACTTGTTAACAGTGTGAGCACTGCTGCAGTGATAAGCCACTTTTTCAACTCTTTGAAGTAGTCTTCACATTTTATGGTCCAAAGAAGTTATTCCCTTACATGTAATCTTGGTTATTGGGTTTGGGAATTTTAAGAACTTCTTAAAAAAATTGTCAATACCCAGATAAACTAAAGAAACTATGGATCTTAGTTACAGATGTTATCATGGGCCACTCTTTGAATTAATTTGTCTTGGAAGGGTCCACAAATATCATTTTAATTGTGATTACATGCCTAAGTATTTATACTTCCTCCATCCAAAACTCACATTTAATATAATTTTCATATTGTATTTCCCTTTTCAAAGACTATATAATAATATTCAAATTCTCCTCATGTCCCTCATTTCTCTTGGAGTATATCAAAATATCATCAATAATGACTACTAAAAACTTTTCTAGGTAATATCTACAGTTTCTATTTATTAAATACATTAAAATTTTTGAAGCATTAGTGCTTAAAAAGTGAATCACTATGAACTCATAGTGTTCATACCTCATTCAAAAGGAATTATTCTAGGTATCTTCCATCTTCACCTTTAATTGGTGATATCGTAATCAACGATAAACCTTAGGGAAATACTTGGCCTCATGTAGTTTATTGAACAATTCATCTTTCTATGGAAAGGGAAATACTTGGTCTATCGAGTACATTACCCGGAGGTGCCGGGGTCTCTTGGGCACTATAACTAGAGTTTCTCATACCTGGCGGGAGGGCAATAAAGCTGCAGACTACCTGGCTTCTATAGTCTCACCAGGCCTAGAGGACATTTTCTTTCATACCTCTCTCAGTCTGAAAGCAACAGGGATTAACATCATCAGAGGGGATGCTCTCGGCCTCCATTACTTCAGGCCTCTGTAGCCTCTGTTTTCTTTTTCCCTTTATCTTTTTCCTTTTATCTTGTCTGGTTCTTTTCTTGTTTTCCTTTTTTCCCTCTTAGTGTGGATGCTTTGGTCCTCACCTCTTTGAAAAAATTCTTAAAAATAGAATGGAATGGTGAATGATCTCATGATAATTAATATAGAGGTGCATTGATCCATACCTTTTCTTGATTAAGAGGACTGGTTTTCCCCATGGTGAAGAACTCGGACATATAAATCCCTTATCAAGATTCTCTAATAACTACCACTTCAGTTATTCTAGATCATTGGTGGTCTTTATTTAAGGTTTATTTGATATACACATTGATCCAGGATTATGTTCAATTGAGAAATCAACCTCTCTGTCGGGAGGAAGAATAGACAATTCTTTAGGGAACAGATCATTATAGTCCCTCGCAATGGGAATGTCTTTGAGGATGATTCTCTCATTTGTCTCAATCATTTGAGCTAGATATACTTGCTCATAAAACAGTAATATCCATAATTGAGATGACGATTTTGATAGAGATTCATCCTCCTCCTTAAACTTGTATAGAATTGGAGGATTCATCGAGATGTGAAGAGTGATTTCCCTTTCTTGATATTTGATGTTGTATTTCTACAAAGATATCCAATCTATGCCCAATATAGCATCAAACTCAACCAAAGGAAGTAACACAAGATTTTATGGTAGGTTTAGGCCACAAAAATTAATCAGGGAGGAGTTATATACTTTGGATGAAATAATCACCACATTTTTTGTTCTCATAGATAACTCAACCTCTATATTTAGAGATAGTGTTTGAATAGTTATACTAAACTTTCAAGATATAAAAGAATTCATAGAACCAAAATCAAATAATAAGTTTGATATTCGTGAATGAATTACTAGCATATGTGTCACCAAATCATTGTCAGGCTCCACCACTATAGTAATAATTTCATATTCCCTCCCATATTTCCATAGAGGTTTTAATTGAGTATTTCCATTGACAGCCCTTGGAATAGGGAAATGGTTTGCATAATTCCTATGTTCCTTGAAACTGAAACATGACACTACAGGATGAGTATTGATCTGAACCTTCCTTTCGACTTCCACATTAGTTTTATTCTTTATATCCCTTCAGTATTTATTATCTATATTTCCTTATCTTTTACATTTAAAGCATCTCTTAGTTCCCTTAGCAGTTTCTAGGATACTACTTCCCACACTTTCAACATTCGGGATGTTATGTTTTCTTTCCATCATGGGATTTATCTATTTATACACCCATATTAAACTCCATTTTCTTATTTTTATCTCTAGGCCCATGATTCCACTGAGAGTCTTTGATCTCCATTTAAACCTTGAGGGCCTAATAGACAATATCTTCATAGTTTTCAATGTCTCAAATCACCAATGCTTTTCATAGACTTAGATTTAGTCTGATAAAGAAGTGATCTACCTTGCTTATTATGTTCATCAAAAAGTTGGATGCATATTGTGAAATTCTTGTGATGTTTTATTCATGCACCCCCAATAGACTCATCTTCCTTTTTATTTAGACTAAGGAAGTCCCTATCTATCCTAAGATGAACTGTTCAGGAAAATATTGATTGAAAAATATTTTATTGAAATATTCCTATTCCATGGAATCAAAAAACTCCATGGACTTCATCTTCTTGATCAGTGCCACCACTTATCAGCTTCTCTATCAAAACAAAATACTTTCAAAAAAACATTATCTTCTTTTGATAACTAGTGGATAGAGAATAGATTTTTAATGGAGTTAATCCACTGTGTCACGATAAGGGGATCAGAAGATCCACTAAACAAGAGAGGCCTTTTTACATAAATGATTCTACTCTAACTTTATCTTTATTAGGATAATATGGGAGTTCAACACAATTAAAGTTATGATTTATAACTTGATCCAGTTGTTCTAGTGATATCATGTTGTTTTGATCTCCTATTTCCATCAAATTTAGCATTTCATTAGGAAAATCATTAAATTTATTATCAAATTTATTATTGCATAGGTACTTAAATTTGTATCCATTAACTAAGAAAAATAATATAAAATTATGGTATATTGAATACTTGTCTAAGAAGTATTTAAAAAGGAAAATTTCTTCATAAAAATAAAGAGATGTAAATAAAAATTATATCCCAACTTCTGATTCCCTATGTTTCAATATAGGTTATCCATGGTGATAGAATAATCCCTAGGGTCCTTAATAAAGTGATATATCCCTAATATACAAAAATAAATATACCATGATCTGATACAAATAAAAATGGACCTATCCTTTTACACTTATTATTACATTATTGTAATCATAATTATCTAACAAATACAACCAAGGGTCATAAAGTCTGGTTTTATTTGATGATTATATACATAATTAGAAATAATGAAACCAAAATAAAAACATCTTATTTTTAATCTCTATAATGAGATCCTAACACCATTTTATCCCTCACATATACATAGGATAAGCTGGGGAATACATGAACAAAGTGATGAGCTAAAACCCCATTAAGGTAATTAGCATAGGAATATAACATATCACATGGTCTAGAAGGCATAACATGATAACGTAGAAGGATTGGGACATAAATAAACATAAGGGAGAATAAAATGTATAACATGGGAACATATAACCATGGAATCATAGGAATGTGGAAACAACATATAACATGAAATAAACATGACTCAAGGGTAACTTCCAAGACTATATCACATTGTGTACAACGTCCCATAATAGAATCACGTTCACTCCCTATCCCAACATGATGTCTCATGAGACTAAAGTTTTTCCAATTCATTGGAGCTATATCTAGGAAAACCCATTATAACATTTCCATTAATGTTTATGTTACATGAATAATTAATCATAAACATAAGGATTATCAATGGAAAGAAATCGGTATCATAATCATATTAGGAGGAATATAAAATGGTCATATCATAAAGGTGCTTATGAAAGAATGAATTTAAAACATACATGGACATTAATAAGAAAAAATAGGCATATATATTTATAATTGATGTAAATATGAAGTGAAAAAATGTAAATATATTATTTAAGAGACATTATAAAAGAAACATTTTAGTGTGGTTTACGGGAAATATTAAAGAGTGTTTAACGTGAAAGAGGAACATTTTTTCATAAAACCGAAAATGAACCAAGATATTTTGTTCATTGTAAAATGAGATATTTTAGAAAAAAATTGTCTTAATATATATTATTGATTGCAAAAAAATGGGTAATAAAACTAGATGTTCCCTTTGATCAAACTTACTTTTCATGAAGAATTGGGAAGGAAACCTTTTTAAAACATGTATTTTCCATCAATAAAATATGTAATAATTAGGATACAAGAGTTTGGAACATATATGAATAATTTAGAATAATTATATAAAAATAATGAAGGGTTAATTTGTGTAAAAGATAGAGAAAGTGTAACCTTAAGGAAAAAAATGGAGGTTTGGAAAGAATCCCTTACTTTATCTCTAAAATGGTTCTGCACTAGATCTTAATGTCAAGGATAATAAAATTAAGTCCATTAATTAATTAATTAAGAAAATTATATATATTTATTTTTTTATTATAATTTTATTAATTTAATTTATTTTCTTTTTGGTGAGTTATAAGATTCACTTTCATTGCTTTGAAGTGTTTATTTTCTTGGTTTTTGTGATCGGTTCACTTGTATATGAGTATGGAAGTTCCTGTAAAATGGAGATAGTCATCAAGAATGTAATTTATATGATATTAATTAAATTAAAGGAGACTAATTGGTCTTATATATACTTTGGTTAAATGGTATTATTATGATTCATTAGATAAAATGTTAAAGAAAATCGTTCAGAATATTCTGTAGATCTTTGATCAATGTGAATTAGTTTTGTTTTATTATTTAGTATTATGTGCATATGTTAGTTATAGAAAATAAAAATGGTTATGAAATAAATTTAAAATTATATCTAAAAAATTATAATGGTTTTATGACCATACTTGAAGGTATTAAATTAAATTGAAAACTTGTCATCCTTGAATGTGATAAATTAACACATCATAGATGATGTTTTCATTTTTAGAACAAAAATCGGAGTGGAAAGAAATGATGATGGGTTATTAAATTAACACAGTAAAATTAAATTATATTCAATATATTAGAGTCACCATTCCACTTGTATAATGGGAGGTGATGAGATAATAATAAAATAAATGAAATTGGAATGAAATTAGAAAAAATGAAAAGAGGTTTTTACCTCTTGAATTCTTATCTTTCAGAACCTCCTTGAGGAACATGAGTTGGGTATTTTATTAAGACCAAGGGATCATGGACTTGGTATGGAGACATGGGAATAATATTGGGAGGAATTTTGACACGTATAAATTCTTGAAAGTTCTGAGGAGAAGGGGTGGTGAGTGCTGGTATTTATTAGGATGAGAGGAGTGTTTTCTCATTTTTTTCATTGTGTTGTTATTTTTTCTCAATACTATAAATAGTTTGAAACTTACCACTAAATATAGTAAAAAGAATAAGGCAATTTTTATATTATTGGATTACATAATCCATGCATCATCAATGAGACAATAATTCATGTATTGTTTAAATACCCTAAATTACCATAATTCACTATTCACTAAAAATTCAACTATTTTATAAAAATCCCAATAATTAACCCTAACCATTATTTGACATGTAGAATTAAAAAAAATTGACTAAATTTCATGAAAATAATTTTATAATTATGAGAAATTAATTTTTTAAATAATATAATCAATTATTTGAAAAATAATGATTTTAAAAATATAACCAATTTTATGACACTTTGGAAAATTACTTAAGGTCTCGTAAAATTATATTATAATCATAATAAAAAAATATAAATTTATGAATCTATTTTATTGAAATAAATTTTATTTTAAATCATTATATTAATTATAATATTGTGAATAAAAAATTATGTCTTATAAAAATACCAACAATTAATTTATCTTTTTAATAACATTTATTTACTTATATTATGATATAATTATATCATATTTTCGTTTTTATGATACCAGAATTTTATTTATATTTTCATAGGTGAGGTTACTATTCTATTGGTTAGATTACTATTCCAAATGATCATATTACTATTCCAAATATCAAGTTACTATTCCACTGTTATAGGTTCCTTAACTTCTAGAAATACCTCTTATTCCATTACCTCATCATTAAAAAAGTTTGTAGTGTTTTATCTATATTATTTTTATGTGATTTATAAAATAAAACATAAATATAAAAAGGGAATATTCATTGATAAAATTTTGGGTTGTTACACTCCAACCATTGATAGGAATCCTTCACCTACTGACCTTATTGAATGATTTTAAACTACATAGATAATTCCTCATCACATGATCCTAAAAGGTATAATGTTACCATTTATGTGGAACCAAAATATATGTGTTCTGATTATATTCATATGGATATATATGAATCTTTTTCAGGTCATCGATCCAGACACTATAAACACCGGTTTCCTTCTCAGATGGAAATAAACTATAGACTTCCAAGATATAGGTCTAAAAACGAAATTCTAAGACCAATGTCACTTTATAATAATGGGTAAAAAGATATAGAACCTATGTAATATATAGAAGGATTCATTTATATAGAACCATTGAACCATACAGATGTGTACAACAATGGGGTACCATTGATTTGTATATATACACAGACCAACATAATCTTGTATCTAGTTATACATGTTAGGGAAACCCTTCCTTTATTAGTATATGGGAAAGAATAATGATCTTGACTTAAATTTATAAGAGAGTCCCATTGTAGGAAATACCCCCCCCCCTCAATAGGGTCTGATGAGCCTAACCATCAATCCTATTGAGCATTGTGAGTTTTTAAGTTTCATTGGTAAAAGAACTTAATGACTTCCTACCTTTGGAATGTAGTATAAAATATTTCTATAGAAGTGGGAACTATTGGGTGTTTCTTTTTTCATGAATAAATCCAACTAGAACCCATATAATATAGGAGAAGTTACATAAACACTAGGCTGATACATCTCGAGTTCAAAAAAATATGGTGAACTTGATGATAATATATAATAAAAAACATAAAAAGAAAATGAAAAATCAGTATGACCACACATAATTGAATTTTGGTCTACACTTCCCATTCAAACAAAAATAGTGATGTTGAAAGAAATATTTTGTTAACAAGAATAAACAACTGAATTCATTATACATAGATAATTAATAATGTTTCTAACTTATGGTGATACAATGATCAGTATTATTATATCTTGTTATATTCTTAGCTGAATATATATTTTTCCCATAATTTATTTGATGAAAATTTAATGGTACATCCATCAATAAATGTTTCTAAAACATAAGCTTCCACTATAGTTGATACCTCCGTGAACTGATGGATGATGTCACATACTAATCACCTCCATCACTGTGAGGATAATGAAATGTTCAAGGAATACCACCAATATGGTACCATACAATTCATTAAATCTATATGTAAGGGACTCTAGACATTGATACATATATGTTTATCTCATCTGAGGATAGCTACAATTAAATTAGAGATGTTGGTTTCCACTGCCAAATTTTTTTAGATCCTATCCTTAGAGCATGATATTCAATTCCTTCCATATCAAAGGTAGGAATATTTGGTAGTTGGATATGAAATTCTAATCATTTGGGAGTTTCCTAAGAGGGATCCTACCATCGATCATCAGTAGCATCAAAGAACCACAAACCCTCATCCCCATACTGAGGAAGCTTCCCAATAGGTTTCCTCCCTAGTATCTCAAACCTAGGAATCTATAAGATATCATCATGAATTAATAGATATGGATAATGTATAATATAACCATATCCATATTTTAGATGATAAATCCCTTAAATTTACCATATAAGCACAGGGTGAGTAACCCTATATCCCAGCTCACACACACCACGTCTTAAAATATGTTTCGGTAGCAATTAGTGGGAAGTTGAATCGACTCACTTTTTTTAATGAAGCCCACTGGTATATCTTAGTTAGAATGGAATAAAAGGTTGAAAATATTTTCCCAATTTGGTAAAACAATCTTTCTAGAATATCATTACTGTAGAAAGTGATAAAACCCATATTACTTATAAAACCCTTATGAAAATCATGGATATTCTGATATCAATAGAGGATAATATGTGGAATATTTGAGTAATGATACCAGAACATGCACATACACCTATTCCCATTACCATATTTTCAATCATCATGGTAAAAATGACTATATAACCACTCAGTAGTATATGTAAATCATTTCTCCCAATCGAGTCAAAATGATCATATTTTGTTGAAGGATGAGGCATATGATCTGGATCATATCTAAACTTTAATAGGTGTTAATAATATTTACTTGGAAGTCACCTTAATACATTAACATATTCTTATTTAATAAGGTTTATATATATTCCAAAGGAAATTAGGATTGGGAGAATACTCCCACTCCTTCTAAGATTCATGGGCATATTCCAACTATCACCTTAAAGAATCCCCATATCTCTAATTATAATTCAAAATCTACTCATCATATTTGGATAGCTGACTGGAGCATGACACATATTCATGGTCATGTGGATGAAGGATTATATTGGTATCCTAAAGAGTTTATATTGTATGATTCCCATATCCCTTCTCATATCCCAAAGGTTTTTCGGCATATTTTAGTACATAATAGATATTAAAATTTGGTGCATATTCCCACTTCAACTAAGACTGGATGGAATATTCATGTAGCCACCCAAAGGAAGCCTCATATTCATTAGTAAAATTTGGAAGCTCTCTATTATATAATAGAAGTATTATAGTAGTGGTAATAAATCACATTAATATACTATTATTTCTATCAGTATGTTCCAATGGCTTCCACACAGAAGACTCATACTCTTGGTAATCCTTAAATATTAGGTTGACATATTCTAACTATAATACAAGAATATGATCATATTCCTACCCTATCCGATCTAGTACCCTTCACGATATTCAATGAATTTTTTTAGCATCATATTCCTATTCAGAAAGCCTCTATAATGTTATATCTCACATAGTTAAGGACAACCTATTAATTTTGGGACACCTTAAAATAGAAGGGTTCTCAGACAATTGGGGTTAACTAGATACATTTCCCAACTAACCACCAACTATTTATGAGTTTGGTTAATAGGAAACCAAGAATAGTGACCATCATTCCTACATTATATGGGTCATGAGAAACTATATAATGAAAATTGGTCCCTTTATTCTGACGAGTTGTATGAACATTCCTCTGATGAAGTGAAATTTGGCATGTATATATTGAAAGAGATGGTAAGAAAAAAAATATGTCTATGTTCTAGTTCATTTCCAATTCCCTCTATGATATCCATGATGATATAAAGTTTTAATTCCTTCTTTTCCAATAGAAGAACTTATGAGACTATATTTAATGGATAAAAAAGGTCCATCATTTTTTGAGATGTATGGATCATCTCAAGGTAGTGAACCAACTATGTCATCATATGGATCAGGATAACTTATCTATGGTTTAGGACCTGAGGTCTAAAAAGAGATACATGTGCTAATAACATTATTTCCTCTATATCATTGCATCCATCTATATTTTAATTGATTAATTATCATCATATGTATGAATAAAAGGATGGGGTGAATATATATAGCTACACTTCACATCCTCCCTAGGCTAGAAAGGTCACCCAAAGATGAAATATGGTATTTTAGTTATTGTAGGAGAGTCCATATTCCTATAAAACATGTAATCCTATTGGTAAATTTTAATAAATCATCTTGTTTTGATGGTTTAATTATGCTACAACCATAGAGAGTAGTCCGTTGGTAGACTCCTAATTTATTCCTCCTGAAAAGTCAATAACACAACTCTGATGAGAAAGATAAAATCCTAGGCTGCAGTATTTTCCTATATCACAAGAATCTCGCATTCGGAAGATTTTCATCACTGTACTAATTCATAACTGAAAATTTTCTCTATTAAATAGATTACACTGGCAGTCACCATGGTGTCTATCCATGGGAAAACCCGACCCATATGAATAGGGGACTTTTTACTACTACCTCTACCATAAGGGTTATTAAATCCCCAATGGACCCACATCATACAATAATAAACTCTAAATCTACCCCATTCCACAGGGTTGGGGTATATTAACAAGGATCTCCTTCATAGGAGTCACAAAAACCTTACCTTTTTGGGCCCCATTACTGAGGGATTGGGAAATTATTTCTATCTCCCATGCGGAAATAGGTCTTATCAAGGTTGTGTAGTGACTTCCATTGGCTAGTTTACAATCTATTCTTACCACCATGTGGAACAACCAATTCATTCATAAATCCCTTGGAATGGAAGGATAGATATTATCTCATGTTCACTATTTAGTGAATGAAATTTGGATAATACTTGATGATGAAGATCAAACTCCATAATGTTCACAATCCAAAATGACTTAGTGAGAGAAAGTGATAGGGAGAATACCTTGAGATAACTATGGAAGGGTATATTTGACATTTAGAGTCACCATATTGCTAGAAGGATAAAAAAATGATTCATGCTACATAATATTCCTTTATGAACATTGTCACCTTCAACCGATTAAATGATACAGATCAAGACAGGGATACCAAGAGACATAATACAGAAATGATACTTCGAGGGGTGGTTTATACCGATGTATAATAATAGGATACAGGAATACAAAATAAGAGGTATAATTAGAATTATACACCTCTAATTGAGGATTTTCTACACCCTTGATTCCATTGTGCTAGAGATAAAGGGAATATTTTGGTCACATCACACTCACCACCAAGAAAGTTTGATAACCACTTCATTAAAGATATGTTACCATAGTATAATGTTGATATATTCTCAATCTAAGATGGATAAATGATTAATTTCATTAAAAAAATATATCCACTGGGTATTACCTTTAAGAAGAGGTAAATACCTCACCTCTTACTCATCAAAATAGAGTTAACACACCAATAAATGTGTAGTTTTAACACCAGGTCTATTTTATATCCAAAGAGCCAATGTGACTGAATAAATGAATTAAGGAATACCAAGAATTTCCCCCATTTGGTAATAAAGGTCCCTCATATTGGGATAATCATTGAATCACACCAAGAGGTATAATTTAGTATCTAGTGAATGTTGGGTGACTAATTTGATATTTTCCAACATCCCATACATATGTGATCATTTTGATAGTATTAAACCTTAGACTCCTCAACAATAGATTGTATATTTCCTTATTAAGGGAGGAAATGGAATTGAAATAAACCTTATTTCATCATGAAATGAAATAATATCATGAATGGGTGGGTGACACTCTAACTTCTCCCAATTTTTAGAATCACATTGTCCTGAACTTTGGTGATATGGGGAATCTAATGATACATATGACACACATAGTGTCCCAATGTGTCCCCATATTATTCCAATGAACCTAGAAAGTGCTGGTGAAAATAAGGTTATTTCTTCAGACTATGATGGATCCAAATGTTTCCTATTATAGTAGCCTCCCAAGAGGTTATATCATTATAAAAGAAGACCTTCATCACTAATTCCTATATCATTTCATCTCTATACTGAGTATTATGATGATTAGTGAACTCCTAAACTAAATACAACAAGAAAAATTGAGGGTAATCAACTTTATCTAAAAAAGGAAATGGTTAACATATTCCCTTATAATTCAACTCCCACATGATATGTTTTTAAAACATTGTGTATAAAACCTCAGGGATGATCTACAGACTCCATTGATCCTAATAAAATAACTTAGTAGATTCTAGTATTCATCAAAAATACCATAACACTCAAAAGGTGAAATTTTGTTTATTATTAAACAATCGGGCCCATTATCCTCAACATAAGGGGAAATGAGTGTAAAGGTATAAATTTATACTTCCACACATAAAATTAAATCAATTCATAATAAATTACCCAGGTAGACTCCATATAATTTGACACCTCCAGCTAAGATATAAAAATAACAAAAACTACCCTTGTCTGAAGGAAAAGAGAGATGGATACCCATTATTTGAGGAATAAAAGATAAAAATATAGTGCATTAAAAATTAATAGGTTCTTAGTTAATTTATTATTTCTATGTAGAATAAACTATTTATGATGCATGGTCCTAAGAATCCTAATGGTGTTGGCCTTAATGATCATCCTAACTATTTCTCTATTATTTATTAAATGAACCACACTATCGAAGATGGCATTGTCTTTATGGAAATCCGCTTGGGAGTGGTTTATTCATAAAATGTGATTCTAAGGAAAACTATTTCACAAGTGGAAAATGTTTCGACCACCGAATTAGATGGATAATGAAACTATAATGAAGTTCCAATTACGTGTGTGAATAATTTCAATGACTTTATATACTAAAATATAGTTTATTAGTACCATTATATTCTTATATCATAACTTAGTTAACATATTTTAGTCCTAGTACCTCCCATATCATCTCAATATGCACTGTCATTCTCACCCTTAAAAGGAAAAACAACTATAAGAAATAGAGTTGGGTAAAAAATAGTAGTCTCACTAGACTCTCAAACCAATCATGACTCTAGAATATTTAATGAACTTATCATTTGGATCATGGTAACAACCATCTCGATTAGAATCCTCATTATATGAAGATATTTTCATCAAGTATATTAATTTCATTAACATTTAAGACCCCTTATCTGATGATGAATATACATATAAACATGTGTTCTCTATAACAGAATAGGTATCTAGAGCAAATGATTGTTGATACTGATGGGGTAGAAAAATACATAGTAATGGAATAACTCAATATATATACCATATCCCCATAGAATTTGTATATGTGGCTGATCCCCATGGGAAATAACTTCAACGATCCCAATAGGATCACAGATACACCCTTGAGTCTTATAATATTATTTATAACCAAATTATTTTGGATGAATTGTTGGTTGGTGTGTAACTGTCTAATTAGCCAAGATGAGTGGTGAGACTACCTCATCTCAACCTGATGGGAAAAAGAATGCCTTCAACTTCTACTCAAGTGGTAGATATTTATACCTTGAGAAAATAATACCCTATGTAAAATTACAAGGAGAAACCCTATATTTATAATCATATGACACTAGTGTATAAGTATAAAATTTTGAAAAAATTGGTTTCTTTTTTGAAAAATATCTCAATATGATATTTTTTACTGAATTCAAATGATCTCAGAAATATTCACATCAGGTTTCTCTAGATTCTGATAGAGTTTGATATATATAACTCCATAGATGAGTTCTATTGAGTGGCAACTTCATCATAAAATTTCATTCAATTATATAATTCATAGATTAAGATCATGAAAACCAATTTGGAGTTATATTATACCCCTATATATTTCATCAAATCTTGAAAATTACGTTGTATGACAAGTTCTGATTGATAATAGATCCAGGATTAATCAAATACCAGTCTAGAGTCCCCATAATTTGGGGAACAATTATGATGATTTATATCCCACAAATCAAAACATTAAAGGGTAGGATGAGATATTGAAAAATACCCTTTTGATGATCAATCAAAATGGAATGTTTTAGGATTTGGTGTATAATACTGATTCTATAGTTAACCATGAGGGAAAAAATAAAAAACTACACGAAAAATATGTTGGCTCCATATCCTTGTGATACTGAAATAATCTTATTATAAATGCTAAAATTACACCATTAATAGAATTTTTGGAATGACATGTTGTGATTATGACCCCTATAGATCATATGAATCCCAATACATAGAGGTGGGTTTCTAAAATATTTATGAAAATAAATAGATGATATAGGGTGATATGTGGCTCACTTATCTAAATATTTTGTGGAGTTATCCTATAAAACCCTAGATATTTATCAATAAAGACTATGTACTACCTATAAAATTGATCAGGGTGGAAAATATAACTCCAAAAATCCTCTATAATTTAAAAAAATATAAGCCATGTTCGTAAAATAATGGCCAAAACAACTAATGTAGGCCAGTCAAAAGATGGTCAGATCAATGCCACAACTATTTTGGAGGATTCCCATAAACCATCAATGGAAATTTTAAATTCTATTATGAAATACTATAAAACTTGGGATGTATATACATCTTCATTCATCATTAATAGTAAAGGGGAAATCAAGAATCTATAAAAAATTTATGATCATGGTACCTATGCCTTGAGACTCCTAGGGCCCAAGAGCTGATCATTATCCATTAATAAGGATTATGATGCTCCATTATTATCTATTTTTCTTAAGGATGTTTCTTTTAAATCCATGATAGATGTAAAATATGATGATATTTGAGTTTCCCATTTTATATTTTTGGAAGGCATCTCTACAATCATTGACGTTATTAGGTAGAAAATATAGGAATAAAGAAGGATCAACAACCAATTTTTGTTAATACTTCCATAAGTCTAGTAAAGATTAATATCTCTATATATATCTTAACAAATCATCATCAAGTGTTTTTCCAGAATTAAAAAGAAATTACTGCATTTAGCCATCATGTGGCCACCTATCATCTAGGGTTTCCAAACGACCATTGTGGTTTTGAGAAGGCATCTAGGAGGATGCATCATTATCATATTTATAATGTGGTATCTAAATATGTTAGTATTTTAAAATAATTCTTCCTTTTAGAGGTTAAATATTTTAAGTTCATTTTCAAAATATTCCCCATTAACAAATAAAATGGGCAAATCAAGGAATACTTATATTATAGGTATCCCAATTGACACTATCTAAAGGAATAATTCCCAATCGTGATCTTGAATTTTTAATCAATCCAACTACAGGTTTCTATGACCATTCCATTATAGATAGGTACTCAATGTATAAACAGATCAAGATGGCCCCTAAATATTTTGAAATCATATATTTTAGGAATCCCCAAGGGGTGTTATTCTACCAGCTTATTCCCTTTGGAATATTGAATCTTAGAAACACTTAATCGCATGTTATGCTTCATATATTCAAACCCTTTCTAAGAGGAATCATAGATCTCTATATCAATGACCAATTGGATATATCCTCATATAATTTTGATCATCTCAGAAAACATTGAACAATAGTTAAAAAATTACAGGATAATCGCTTGATGATAAATCATTTAATGTGTGATTTTAGGGAAACTTCATGTAAATTTCTTATATTTTTTTATTCCACAATTAAATTGAGGTAAACCCATAGAAGTCTAGTTCAGTAATCATAATTCATCCTCCTCTTAATCTAAAATAGTTGAGGGTACATAATTGATTCCTCAAATATATTATTTCTTTATATCCATCATGGATGGAAAATTCATGGCATTCATGTAGTTAATAAACAATGGATTTTTTTATCTATAGGTAAAATATTTATAGAAATACTTTGAGGACCTCCAATAATATCATCAACACCTACCAGTTCTAACACTACCTATAGAATGGAATACACTAATCCTATACTCTACTTTTATGGAGTGATCACATGGAACCAATTCTGTAATGATAAATAAATAATCTAATGAAAATATTCTCTATTATATCTACAGGAAAATTCTAGACACTGAGACCAAAGATACTTATATCGATAATAAATTATGTATAGTGATTTTTATAGTACATAAGTTGAGGTACAACATGCATCGCCAATAAGTATGTGTGTTCACTAATGTGGACCTAGTAAAGTATTTCATCACCCACTATATATTGATTGGGAATCTAACATGGTGGGATGTAATCATTTAATAATGTAACATTAAATTCACATCCCCAAAGAATAAAAAGGGGTGGTGTTTTCCATTATTATTTTAGAACCTTCTAACCTAGAAATCATGATAGTAAAAACATAGCTCTAGGAAGAATATTTTTCCAATTCAAATGACACTCCCTAAATATGGGAGATATATTTTTATGGGGTCTCCCAAAGAGTAATGGGAAAAAAATATAAATCAATAAGATCAAATGGGTTAGTCTAAGGATTATCATTGTTTCCCCAGCCGAGGTGATTATACTGCATACATTATAACTATATTATAATTTAATAAACAAGGAAGAAGAATACCAAGTCCTTATTATAGTCCTGAAAATATCATTACAGCTAAATATATTGCATCTTAATGTTATATGTGATTTAAAATTGTTGATTAAGAAGATCAATCATTAATACATAATATATAATGAAGATATAAATATTATTCAAAAATATGTGATGGGACTAATAGTGGATATCTATTATTAAACAATACTAAATCACATCCCCAAATCACCTAATTCCCATACTAATGTGCTGAGTAATAAAACCACACCTATTTCGAATCTGACCTGGATGAGACAATCCTTTTCATGACTCACTAAATGGTAATCTCCCCCCATTCATTGACTATGATATGGAAGAGATCAATCATATTAGTTCTTCCTTGAAGAGGGATAAGCCTATGACCATAATGAGATGGATGATCATGATAATAAAATTCCTCTAAAATGGGAGGATCCCATCAAATCAAGACAACAAAGAGAAAATCTGATGTCAAGAAACAAACATCACCATTCATGATAGGCCAAATAAACAAAATTTCCTCAATAAATGGGACATCAATGGAGTCCTTATCATATGAATCATCACTGGAGAGACCTGAAACATAATTTAGGTAGTTCCCAAAGAATATTATAGTTCCCAATAATTTGGAACATATATCTCTCATTGAAATATGAGACTTGGTTATTTATAGACAATGAAGATACAATACTGCATAGAACTCACCAAGAGGTGTCATTCCAATCAAATACATGGTAACTTCATCCAAATCCCCCAATAGTTGATACAAGATTGAAACAAGATTATTATACATAGATATTACATCATTTTAGATTAAAATTAATTATATTACAAAAAATACATGCCTGAGTACCGTAATATTTTAGTGTCTATTGAAAAATAGAAACACAAAAACTCGTCAATATGAAAACCACACCATCTCCAACTATGATCTTCATAAAAATCACCTCTCATAGAAATATTATATGTAATACATTTCTTTATAACCTAGTGAAGTTAAATATAAGAATTGTTAAGTTTAGATGGTTAGTAAGGGTAATAAAGTTAGATATGTAATCATGACAACAACATATGGGTATTAGAACATGACCTTAACATTTGAAAACCATACCCTAAATATATAATATCCTAATCATGATTCATGGGATAAATAATGGAAGTTCATAAGACAAGAATCATAAGGTAATTATTGAAAATTATCCATGATAGTATAATATTGCCATAAGGCATTGTCTTATAGGATACACATAATCATAGAAAATCTTTTATCAAGTCCACCTACAAAGACATTGATAATAAGTTAGGCTAGGGATAACAACCCATGTACCTTATTTAGGATTGGTATAATCACCCATATACAATATTTTCTAGGTCTAGGATAACCACACATGTACCCTCTGAGCATGTAGAACATTTAACATTACTCAATTCATTGGAGGGAGATATAAGTCCCACCTATCACATAATTAAAATCATATGTATGTTTTCCAAAAGATCATAAATCATTCACCATTTCGTAGCCCATGAAATGAAATGGGTTTCATAAAAAAATCATCATACCATAAACTTTGTAAATGAGATTTGTTTCATAATAATTCAATATTTCTTCATAGCATAACTCTTGAAAAGTAAGTGGGTTTCATAATAATTTTCTAAAAGTATAACTCTTGTAAGAGAAAGAAGTTCCATTAAAATAATTACACAATAAATATAAGCTAATAGGAGAATTAATAAGAATGATAAACTTCAAATATATACCTATTAAGTCAAATATAACATCATTGGATTCATATTAAATGTAAAATGATTTTGATCATTCATTTAAAAAAATTGAGGAAAATATCATTTCCATATTGATAGGAAAATTTTTTAAACATAAAAAATTTCAAAAATATTTTCCTTGAAAATATCCTAGAAAACATATAAATTAATATTTAATGAAAATAATTTTCAGGATGAATGGATGTTTATTTCATGTTGTACCTGTTAAAAAAATATTTCTTTCACATTTTGGATAACATCCAAACTAGAATTGTTTGGAAAATTACATAAATATTACTTTAAAATAACTTTTGTAAAAAAGTAAAAAAAAGGTTAAAAATGTATTCTAAAAATAAAATAAAAAATAAATATTTGATTTTTTTGGAAAACATGGCTTTGGAAGAAAATATATTTCTGAATTAAGGGAGAAATAAAGCCGTATTTTCATAAAACACATTTTACCAATTATTTTAAGTACCAAAGAGTTGATGAATGGTACTATTACATGAATATTTTATGAATAACCAGAGGAGAATAAATTTTAAGAAGTTATTTACAAATAGTTCATATGATTTCATCATCAAATCATAATCATAATCTCTCTCGGTAAAAAATGAGACTGAACCATCAAATCCTTACCAGTCTTGTAACTTTTGAATTGAAAGCCCCATGAAGGAATAATAGAAATATAACTTCAAATATTGTGGGGATAAATAAATTCATGATATTAAATTTCAAATGGTATTTATATATCCATTGAAAAATAAGTTGTATAACATAATTTACATCTTGAAAAATGCAAATTTAGATAAAAATACCTTACCTTAAATATTGACTTCTATCAAAAATGTTCAAAGATCTTGTATGATTAATATATTTTTATTATACATATATTAAATATAAATTTATATTTACATATATTATTTTCATATGAAATTTGTACATGTTAAATAACAATTCCGTGTAAAATATACTTTTTGGGTAAGAACCACATTGTCATTCATATATGTTCTGATTTTTTATTTTGGGTATTATCAGTTTCATCATTATTTCATCATCAAAAAAAATTATCCATGATATAATTATCATATATATTTATTATATATTTATTTAGAGTAATCCATAATATCTATTGATAATAAACAAAATACACCATTCATGGAGATTGTAGATCATATGTACGCATAAATGATGATTCCATTTCCATACAGGTTGAAATAAATAATTGTAAATGATATGTTATCATTAAATAATAATTTTTTTGTCATATATATAACATATATTCATTAAAATCATCCTTATTTCTTTTTAGATAATGCATGAACAAATCACATAGCTTCACTCAATGGTAGTTCATCGTACACATGAGAGACATTATCATATTCTCAAAACATGGATAAAATTAAGGTATGTGTGATATAATAATTTAAAAATATAATAATATCATAAAAATAATATAAAAAATAATAAATTAATTATATCCATCCTTTATAGTTGGTAATGGAAAGAAAAATGACATCAGTTTGCATGGTGGTAGTCTATCGTTCACATGAATGATGATTTCGTAACACATTTAATGGAATTTGAGACAGGTGTAGGTCATATACATAACTTAAATAAATATAAATATATGTAATATAAAAATATTGTTATATCATCATGTTATAATAATAATGGATGGAGGTGGAGTAATAAATTAAATAAAATTTTTATTGATTAATGTTACCTTTTTTCAAGTATCCTCCATAGGTTTACACAAAAATTTTCATAGGTAGGATTTATATAAAAATATAATTCATATAGGATGATATAAATAAATTTTGGGAAGTTATTTGGGTATGTATTATATTAACTAAAAGTTTTTTATGGTGTTAAGAGGATATGAGTAGTGGTGGCCTTTTATAAGTGAGGTGATAGGCACTCTTATAATGTTTTGGAGGAAACAATGACACCAAAACAATTCATCTAACAAGGCTCCAATAGTGAACCATTATTGATAATATAAGATATAATGTCTCAATATTTCCAATAAATTGTTGTGGGTATATGTTTTGGATAACTTTTACCTCTATCATTATGCTATAACCCCATGGAAATCTATTTTTACCTTAACCGCGGTAAATAATTTTTATTTTATTTACTATTCATTTTGGTAAAAAAATATGTTGAAGTTGTTTAATAATAAAAATTATTATGATTAAAATATGTAATACATTTTTATAAATTTTATTCACATAATAGGAAAAATATAATTTAAAAATAATCCCACAGACGTTATGAGAAAGTGGGATTTTGAAGAAAAAATGTCAAAAATTTGAAATCTTTCTGTATAAAAATTTAATATGAACATGATTCCAATGAAATAAATTGGATTAATGGATATATAATTTTACTAATTTTACATATAAATTGATTTAATATAGAATTTAACTTTATAAATAATGTAATCGAGAATTCAATTTTTAGTTATAATTCATCATTTTTCATTATTCATCAAAAACTGAAAATTTTCGGAAAAATACCAAAAAATCACCCTAAGATAATTTTGAAATGATGATTTAAATTTTTTTTTAATTTTATAAAATTTATTTTCTAAATTTTTGAATGTATATTTTTATTAATTTTCACAAATGATAAATAAAAATAATTTTTTGAGAAAATAATATTTTTGAAACATATAACGACATTATAAAGAACTAAGTACATTTTTTATCAATATGTTTCCTATATATAAATATAATATAGATAATATTTAAAAATTATTTATTACTATTCATATATTTATGTTTAATTTCTAGGTTATGATGGTTTCATTTAAATAACTATATTAATAATATATTGTGGTCTTGTTAAAAAGAATTATTGTGTAGAATAAAAGCTAACCTAATGTTGCATGTAGCACATTCCTGGGATGGTACTGCGTGTAAAAAAATATATTAGTGAAATTTAATATATATGGGGAAAATAATTCTTACAAACTTAGAGAGTTACATTTTACCCCCCTTAAAATGAATTTCTCCCACAAAATTCATCACTCTCATGAAAAAAATGAGGATAAAAATTCATCATCATATCCTCATGTTCCCATATAGAATCCTAAAACTGATTTTTTTACCATAAAAATTTTACTAGGTGAGTGGTTTTGTTTCATTGAAATTTCTTTGTATGCTCCAAAATCTACATTAGTTGTTCCTTATATTAAAGATCATTCTCTAATTGTAACTCCCCAACCCCTATAGCCCGGAGTTGGTGCATTATTTTATTAAATTGGCCTAATTACAAGGAATAAAATCTTGAATGGCCGATTAGTTTAGTAGTCTTGGAGAAACTATATACATATATGGATCCCATTTTATATTGGGAAAATAAAACAAAACATAATACATAACAAAAGTTAATAAACGGTATCTATGAAAACTCAATAAATGATCCCTTATTCATAACCTATGAAAGGAAAACAAATAAAAGGGGTGAGCTCAAATGCTCAGTAAGGGAACATATAGTAAAATCATGAATCAATAATAAGTGAATTATTAACAATTTGACATAACCAATATGGTGTGGTGAATAAATGAAAAACACACGCCATCAATAAACTGAGTTTGATATTGCATCCATGGATTTTTTCACAGTTAAAACCTCATGAAAAGTAATAATTGTATAATGAATAAAGAGAATGCTTATTATTTGTAATTTATGTCTCTGGAACATGAACCATAATACTGTCAAGACTGTTTATGTCTATGGGTAGATACCCATTTGATTCTGTTTTGGAAAGAAACTTGAAGGGTTTTCACCAATGTTTTTTCCACATGAAACCTATAGATGCATAGAGGGACTATAGCAGGCCCCTCCCATCAATTCAGGTCCACATCATTCTTTATAAAAAGATTTAATACAAGAACAATATGCCTTTTCAATGTCTATATTGATTAGAGGTTATAGATTCATCATAGCATTCAAAATAACCATCGTATGTAAAATGGTATACATATTAGAAAATAATCATATTCATGAAACAAAAATATGGATATATAATACAATTAAAATTTAAAATGAAATATTATATAAAAGGGCAGTATATACACCACATAATAATGATTAGGTGCACGATAAAATGTGAATCTCAATAAAATGGAAATTGAGACAATGTCCCTTACCATATTATAATCAATCGAATCATATGACCAAAAATTAATAATCATCAAATGAATCATTTAATAATAGGAATATAAATAGAATCATGATATCATATATCAAATGGTGGTACACATACACCATATACAATAAATGAGTGGCAAATAATGGAAATCTCATGGAAATTAAAGTGAGATTAGAAACCCCTTACCTTAAGCCCAGATATATTCTATAGTTGATCTTGATGTCCTAAATAATCAAATTTGATTAATTAATTATAAATTAAATAAACTTATATACATGTAATTTATTTATTATATCTTCATTAAGTTCATTTATGGCCTTTTTATGGGTTAAGAGATTCAATTTCATCATTTGGGAATGCATGTTTTATTAGGTTACTTGATCGTTTTCCTTGTATAAGAGTATGGAGATTCGTGTAAAATGGAAATTGAAAACAAGAATTGAAGTTATGAGTTATTAATGATCATCCATAAGGTTAAATTATCATATAAGTCCTTTGGTAATTTTTTGATAGGATGAATCATTATATAAAATTTTAATGATAAATGCTTGGATTATTTTGATGGTTTTTTGATCACCACAAACTCAATTTGTTTTATAATTAAATACAATGTGTAAAAAATGATTCCAAAACATCAAATAGGATATATTACATAAATCATGATCTTGTTCAACCATAAAAATGGTTTCATGACCAGAATTGAATATGGTAATAGAAATTAAAAACCCATTATCCTTGAATGTGATAAATTAACACATCTTAGATGGTGTTTTCATTTTTATTATAAGAGGATGGGGAAAGAGATATGATGATGAAATATTCAATTAGCATAATAAAATTCTAGTATATATAAGGTAATGGAATTATCATAGCATTTGTATGATGGGAGGTTGGGAGATTAAAACAAAATAATGGAACTTTTAAAATAAGTTGAAAGGAAAAGGAAGAGAGGTTTACCTCTTGACTACTCCTCTAAGAATATTTTTAAGGCCTTTGTTTTTGGCCTTTTAGTGAGACCAGTAGGTCTTGGATGTGGGGTTAGGGTTTAGGAAGTTTATTTTTCAAAACATAGGCAAGGCTCAAAGATTGAGTGGTGTGAGAGGAATATGGGCGAGGGTGGTTTATATAGTGGAGGATAGGAGGTTTTTTTCATTATTTTAGTGATTATTTTATTTGTCAAGACCCGTCCCCCTGGGGCTCATTCCATGACTACCCCAATCCTGCCTTCCATAGGTTAGGGGTTAGTGACTATCACTGGAAAGGAATATCCCTAAAACGGGAAGGCATTGCCTTTAAACATGTACAAACACACAATCTAAGAACACAACAAGATGCAACCACAAAGTAAAACTGAAGTAGTAAAGGTGTGTACTGAAAGTAAAAGGGATAGAATACAGTCCCAACTTAAAGGTACAACTACAACTGAAAAACAAAAAACAGCTCCTAGAATCTTCCACCGAGTATCCTACCTGAAGGGTAGGTACAGGTCGCCTCCATTTCTCTCCACGTTAGCCAATATCCTCTATGTTCCGCCCGACCCTGGCTCCCTCAAGTCTTAGCCAAGCTTCTCATCATCTGCACAAGAAAAAACAAGGTGCGGGCGAAGCCCGTGCAGGGGTGAGTATAAAAATACCCAGTAGGGACCCCGAGACCCTCAAAGGTCTCTCAGAATTCCACAAAGGAAAAACTTTTAAGCATGATCTCAATCACAAAGCACAAAATAATAGACACAACTCAAACCAGGTATAAGTAAAACACAGAAGTACAGATGATTAGTTGAGAAGTTAGATCATATTATTCTATTGAGAGGAATTGTTGATGACCATACGGATTCTGAACCACATAGGATTGATAGGTACTAACCCTTGCAAGACCCACACAGGATCGATATGTACTAACTCCCGCAAGACCCACACAAGATCCGACCCACCCGGATTCGATATGTACTAACCCCCGCAAGACCCACACAGGATCTAACTCACACAATATCGGTACGTGCTGACCCACACAGGATCGTTAAGCACTAACCCACACAGGATTGATAGGTGTTGAACCACTCAGTGTCGCTCAGTACTAACCTCCATATGATCTGTCTCCAACTTATGCATCACTGTCAGCCACTGGATTCCCGCTCATAGTACGCTTGATTCTAGGAGAACCGCTCCCCAATCCATCGGTCGTAATTCAACCAACATGAAGTCCCATGAAGAAGTTTCCCAATGATCATTCATGTCATAAGGGTTCCAACGCAATAGATGGCGCATCAACCGGACACATGGTCTATAAGTTATTGGATTTTTAATGATGAGGGCCCAGCTTGATTCGGAGTCAATCCAACCCAGACGTAATCCAAAATTCTCCAAAACTCTCATGAAGTATCTCAAAAGGACTTTCTCTCTGCAAGGATCCCAGCTCTGCAGATGGTTCATCAAACGGATGTCTGGTTCACAAGATACGGTCACTTAAGTGTTACTAGGCCTAAGAGGGGTCCTAGGCTGGCCAGATTGGGATGGGCCATGGCGGGCTCAGCCCACTGGGCCGCGAAGTGACATGGCCCGCCAGCTGGGCGCAGCCCACCGAGCAGTCCGGCCCACTAGCTAGCATGTCCGGTGCAGGGTTCATGTGGTCCACCTCCAAAACTGCTCAAAGAGTCATTCGGTTTATTTAAGGTCAACACCAGGTCGTGCCACCTTGTCACCCATGTGACCTGCAAGAGGCGGGTCCCCTTCCAGCTTGTCATGGCTTCCTCCAGCACATTGTGCAAAGGCGTGCCGCCTCCACCTCCGTAGCTAGCTAATGTTGGTCGCATGTTCGACCACCGCGACGCCGCCCTCGTCCTTCAGTACAAGTCATCAGCACCATCGCGCTGGTGTCACGTCTTCACTTCTTTCACGAGCCACCAGGTGAGCTCTAGTGGTCCATTCTTCCTTCTAAATGTTCCTACAGTCCTCTTGGGATGTCTTCGGCATTGTCCGCCTCTCGGTTTCAAGGTTCTGTCAAGTTGGAACAACCCGCCTCTGAAGAATGCAAAGAAAATAAAGTGGCAGAGGGTCTGGGCCTTGTTCATTTGGATCGCACCCTCTGCGTTAGCTTTATAATAAGGGTGTAATTTATACATCATATTAAAATAATGATAAATACCCATTAAAATCTCCTGCAACAACCTCCTGAAAATTCAAAAACGAGGAATAGAAGCAAGTGAAATTCTTGATTTAAAATACAACCCCTACCTTGTGATTTGTTGGAGGTATCACGATCATTGGCAGGAGGAGATTCCTAGTCAGAGTGAGGTCATCAGTGTTTGTCGGCCCCAAATCATCACCGCTCATGCTTCCATCCTCCGTCAGTGGAAGTTTCCATAGGACTTCACCATAGGTTCCTCACTTGATGAATTCGTATCAAAACACCACCCCGAGCCTCACATAAATAGAGGGGGGAAGGGAGTAATGCATTGAGGTATTAATGAGGTTCATTTAATGAATGAACCTCTTAATTATCCAACAGTATGGTTAAAAATAAAGGATATTAAAGCCATTAATTGTCTAGAAAATTCACTGGTTCACACCACCGCCTCTCATCTGTTAGAAAGAAATAAATAAAATAACTTTGTCAAGTTATTTTATTATTTTTTATGTATGCTCCAAAATTTAACTTTTTCTCCCAACCTACTACGGTTGAATTTAAGCTTCCCTTAAGAGAATAATTGCACTAAAAATTCAACAGTGCCCTCATATTTTTAATATGAGCACTGGTTTGAAAGATATAAAATGATTCCCATGCATTTATTGAACATATGTTAGGTCCACAAGGCTGAGTACCCTGAGAGGGGGGTGAATCAGGGTATGACTAATTTAAAATTAAAGCTCGTTCTGATCTTGTTTCACTATTAATCAAAAAACCCTTCTCTCTCTTTCCCATTGCACAATGTAAACAGAAAGTAAAGCATGCATATGACACAGAAATTTTAACTTGGTTCACCGCTAAGGGCTACGTCCAAGGAGCATACGCCGACAGGTTGTCGGTCGTACCAAATTCAACTAAACTTCACTAGCTGTGGATCACAAGGTTCGGGCACAGTCACTATGTCCCAGGCTCACTGCCTTTACAAAGTTTATGGTCAGCTCACTACTTTCCCAAGGGTCAATCCCTATTTCTCTCTCTCTGGATCACTGCCGGTGGAGAGGATCACCTTCTTCCTCTTCCTTTGCTCACTGCTCTGGAAAGGATCCACTCATAGTTTATAGACTTGTAGGTCTCTTCATTTGATGAATACATGCATCCTCAACTGTTGATAGATGCTCTGTTAAAGTCCTACTTTTATTCACTGATGAATATCCCTTTTCCTCTTAACCACTAGGAAATTAACTTTGTAAACACCTTCGCAAATCACCCTACTTCGCGAGGCTCCCAATTTTGCGAAGCTCAAACAAGCCTTCGCGAAGCTCCTTCCTTTTCGTGAAGCTCATAATTTCAGGGAGCTTATACCATCGCAAAGCTCAAGCCTTCACAATGATTAGGCCATCACGGAACTCAATTCATCGTAAAGCGACTTCCCTCGCGAAGCTCACTGAGCCAACGTGGAACACACGACTTTCAAGGAGCTAGAATAATTGCCGCGAAGCTCTTCTTTCGCAAAGCACACTACCTTAACGAACTTCCTTCATGAACCATGAGCAAAGTATTTTCTCTAAGATTCTCTCTACTTCTCTCGAGGGGGTCGACCTCTATTTATAGGAAATTACACCAACCCTCGACCCTTCCATGCGAAGTCAGTGCCACGTCATCGCCAATTGCGATGCTCCGAAGTTTCCACCGGAATTCTGTCAAAATCGCAAAGCACCACAGAAATTTTCTAATCACGGAGCTCATCATAATCGCGGAGCATCATGTCATTCCCTTCGTGCCAGTGTCGTGAAGCTCCCTTGCAAAGCCTTTCATCATCGCGATGCGCTTCAACCCCTGCCGTTCGCAAAGCTTGAATTAATTGCGAAGAATCACTGCCATCAATCTTCTAGTCTTCGTGAATTTCAAACCATGAATCCTCTCTTCGCGAAATTCATGCCTTTGCCATATTAAAATAAGATCTTCATGGAAATCCTATTTTCGCGATGCTCACCAACCTCCAAATTTTGGACCCCCAAAATTTGGCAAACACTGGGAAACGACCCCACCTTTTACTGCTCTTTTGTATCACCTCCAGATCATCCTTTCCTTTGTCATCATTCTTTGTCAACGTGGATTGTCAACAAATTCTCTGGAAGTCGACAATTCTTCATGGAAACCTGCTTTTTCAACAAACACAATCAACCCAAAAATTATGCAATGTTACCTTGAGGGATTTTTTCCCAACAATCTCCCCCTTTGGGTTTGTTGATAACTCTTTGTAACTCTTCTCAGAATGATTTTATGCACATTGATACCTCATTGAGTCTTCTTCCTGCCGCTAACACCATTCGCCTCTTGCGATTCTGATAACGTTCAAGGATTCACTTAACACATACTCTATGCCCACATGAGCAATGCTCGGAATGAGAAACAAGAGTAGTATGAAAAGTTCATCAATGAATCACTTCATGTCAGACCCCAATTATCGATTCCAAACTGATACTAATTGCTAAATTGATACCAATTGTTGAACCACACTAATACCAATTGGTGATAACTAGAAACCTGCTCACACCTTTCCAACATCATTGTTCTTCTTTTATCATGATCCTCAGTTGTCGTGATATCTATTCTTTGATTGATCACTTCTAGCATCGTCGAATTTAAAACTCTCCCCATATCTCAAAGCTCTCCCCCTATCTCGGTGATCCACCTAATAGATTCTCCCTATATCATCCATGATTTCTCAAATAGCCACATTGTCTCCCCCTTTAACAATCACTATTTTGTCCCCTTTTGTCAACGAACCTAAAGGTCGCTCCTTTTCAGTCTATAACATAGTAGAGAACACACATCAGCACATTAGGGAAAACACATCATACCTCAGGGAGAGGGGGGTGTTTCCATATCCACACTCTTTCAAGTGCAGGGAGTTAATTAAACTCCCAGAGCCAGTTGATGCCTCTCAAAATCTTCCTTGGGTAAGGCCTTTGTCAAGATGTCTGCAACCTATAGTTTTGTAGGCACATACTCCAACTTCATGATCCCCTGTTCAACATTCTCCTTGATAAAATGATACTTTATCTCAATGTGCTTTGTCCTTGAGTGATGTACGGGATTTTTTCTGATATTTATAGCACTTGAGTTATCACACTAGATTCCTATCGGAGACTTCACTTCAAGTCCCATATCTTCATGTTGTTTCTTCATCCGTAATAACTGTGTGCATGCTTGATTGGTCGCAATATACTCAACTTCTGTAGTTATCAATGAAATGAAATCTTGCATCTTGCTTAGCCAAGAAATACACAATCCACCAAGATAGAATGCACCTCCTAACATTCATTTTCTGTCATCTGCTGATCTGTCCCAATCTGCATCTGTGTAACCCAATAACACTGATTAAGATTTGTCATTATACATCAGACCGAAATCCATAGTGACTTTGATATACCTAAGTATTCTTTTCACTAAAAGCATGTGGATTTATTTGGGATTACTCTGATATCTCGCTTCTTGGCATGTGGCGAAAAAAATATCAGGCCTTGTTGTGGTCAAGTACAACAAACTTCCAATAATTTTCCTTTATTCTGTGATATTAACTATCTTGACATCCTCATCTTATGATAATTTCATATGGGTAGCAATCGGAGTCTTCATATCCTTGGAATTCTCCATTCCAAACCTTCTTAGAACCTCCTTGGTATATTTGGATTGAGAAATAAAAGTTCCATTACTTCCTTGTGTCACCTGTAATCCAAGGAAAAATGTTAGCTCTCCAATCATTGACATTTCAAACTCATTTTTCATGAATTCGGAAAACTGTATGCACTGACCTTCATCTAATTTTCCAAATATTATGTCATCGACATAAACCAACACCATAATCCTTTGATTACTTTTGTTGCTGAAATAGAGATTGTAATCAACTCCCCCATGTTGGAAACTAAGCTTCTTCAAGTACTGATCAATCCTTGAGTACCATGCTCTTGGTGCTTGTTTTATCCCATACAATGCCTTCTTCAGCTTGAAAACTTTGTTCTCATCCTCATGAAGGAGAAAACCATTTGGATGTTAAATATACACCTCCTCTTCTAGAAGACCATTCAAGAATGTGGATTTGACATCCATCTGGAACACTTTGAACTTTCTTTGCACTGTTATGGACAAAAATAATCTGATTTTCTCCAGCCTTGCAACCGGTGTAAATGTTTCATCAACATCTATTCCCTCTATCTGGGAGTATCCCTTGCACACTAGTCGTGATTTGTTTCGAATCACTGTGCCATCTTCATTAATATTTTTACGATAGACCCATTTAGTCCCGATGGCATTCTTGTCTGCTGGCCTCGAAACAATCTCCCATGTCTGGTTCTTCTCAATCTGATCAATCTCTTTATTCATTTCCTGAACCCAGTTTTCATCTTCAGCTGCATCGAAAAAACATTTTGGCTCCACCTGAGATAAAAACGATGTTTTCTATAATTATTTCATTCTTCGAGTCTGAACTCGATCTATCTAATCACCAATGATATTCTACCTATCAATTTTAGCTCGACTCTTTGGATTCCTTGAAGACACAGACTTAACACTTTCTTGTTTATCATCAGTATCTTCTTCTGAGTCATCCTCTGCCACTTCTACTCCCCCTGTGTTTCTTACCTCATCATCTCTTTCATCTAGAAACTGTTCACATGGTCGTTGAGTATTCTGTTCATTTTCAACTATAGTGACATCATTGCTCTCAACAATTTTTCCTACCCTTTTGTTGAAACATTTATATGCTTTGCTTTTCCCTGAGTAGACAAGTAATATCCCCTCATCTCCTTGTGACTCAAACTTCCTGTGATTTTCTTTGTGGATAATGAAGCACTTAATCCCAAAGATTCGAAAGTATTTCAGCATTGGATTCTTTCCATACCAAATTTCATACATAGTTTTCCCTTCCTTCAGACACAACAGAGACCTTTTCGAAATATAGACCGATGTTAAAACTGCTTCCTTCCAAAATTTCTCTGGTAGGTCCTTTTCAATAAGAATCATTATGTCCATGTTGTTTTTGATCCGATTTATTCTCTCGACCACTCCTTTCTATTGGGGAGTTCTCACTGATTAAACATAATGCCTTATCTCGTGTTTCTAGAGATAGTTTTTGACTTGACTGTTTGTGAATTTTGTGCCATTATCAGTATGAAACTTCAGAATTTTCTGCCCAAGCATCCTTTCTGATTCCCTCCTATACTTCTTTATGCAACTGAACAACTCTGCCTTATGGGTAATGACAAATAACCAGGCTATTCTGCTATGATCATCAATGAAAATAACATAGTACCTTTTCCCATTTATAGCTCGTGGTGAGATTGGTCCACATACATCAGCATGCACCAATTAGAGCAATCTAGTTGATTTCTGTTCTTTTGGCATGTATGTCTTTCTGATGATCTTCCCTTGTTTGTAAGCATCACACGTATGAGTGCGATCACATGATAGTTTGGGAAGGTCTCTAGTAGCATCACACTTTACCAGATCTTCCATAGATAGCTGGCATAGATGACCGAGTCGCTTATGCCACAGCTGGTTTTCTTCCTCTATGGATAAAAGCCATGTATCTTCTTCCCTTCCTAAAATGTAAATATTTCCCCTTTTCCTTTTCCCTTGCAGAAAAACTGCTCCATCTTTTCCTTTCACAACACACATCTTCTTAGTAAATCAGATAGAATGCCTAGAGTCACATAGTTGACTGACATTGAGCAAGTTATGACTAAGACCCTATACTACCAAGACATCAGAACATCTCATTTCTTTTCCCCCAAACTTGTCTTTCCCTGAGCCAACAATCTTCAGGCCTTCATCGTTTCAAAATTTGGCAAATACTTCTTTTTCAAATTTTATACCTGTAACAAGATCCTTATTACCTGTCATGTGAGATGTGCAACCACTATCAAGGATCCACACACCAGAGTGATCTTATGCTTTAAGGAAAATCTCTACCACCACGGCCTTCTCATTTTTCTTCTTCTTAGTCCATACTTTTTCTTTCACACTTGGCATGGATTTAGGCTTTTGTTCTTTCTCAGAGTATGATGTACCAGCTTCATCTTGCAAAGCCACAAATATATTCTTCATTTTTAACTCACCTATCAATTTCTTGATCTACTAATTTTGAACGTTTTGATTATTATTTGGCACATTTCTCTGAATGGTCGAAGTGAAGTACCTAGCCATGTGCCCAAATCCTCCACACACAAAACAGTGTCCTTCAAAATATGTTCTGGAAAACCGTTCTCTATTTGGCTACAACCTCTGTTCTTGTTCCATTCTATATCTCTTGGTTATGGAACACACATACTGTGAATGTCCCATCTTCCCACAACAATAACACCTGATATAAGGTGAATTAATTCGTGTTACTTCAGCACAACGAGTTTCCCCTTGGGATCTCTAAATATTCTGATTCTTCTTTGTGCCCAAATCAACCTTCAATCTCGGGACGGGTGCTTTCAGTCTGACTTCAATTGCAACAAATTTTAGCTTCTGATCAAGACATGAATCATCCTTAACGTTTGAGCTCAATTGCTTCTTCTTTCCTACTGAACTACTAGGCTCCTATTTCATCTTTTCAGTCTTCGGAATGACCTGATTTCCCAAGAATGTATTGGGAATCAAGGGTTTATCCTGGTCTTTAACTTTCCTCCGCAGACCGACAACTTCTTCTTCAAGATCTTCGATACACTTGATGTGATCTTTCACTTTTCTATTCACGCCATCGATCTCCCTTTTCTGTTCTTATATCTTGAGCTTACACTCACTAACTGATTCTGAGTTCTATGGTGTTGATGACTTGAGTTTTTCAATTTCTTTCAACAACTCAGACTTCTCTTCTTCCTACTGCTGCATATAGATTTTGGCATCACGAACAACTTTATTGGCTTTCTTTGTTTTGGCTCTCCAAACATCTATCTCCTCAAGAGCTTATTCCAATTCGGCTTCCATGTCAACTCTTCCTTCAAATTCTTCTTCTTCTTCTCTAGCGCCAGTTTCTTCCTTTTCCTAAGGACTGCCGACGACCGCCACCATAGCATTTTCTCCTTTATCTTTGCAATTCTCTATTTCCTCAACCTCTTCAACCTCAGACTCATCTGAACTGTCTATTTCTTTTGAAAGAAGATTCTTCTTCTTGAAGAAATTTCTCTTGAACTGCTTCTTCCCTTTCACAAAGGCTGAAGATTTCTTCTTCGGAATTTCATCATCATCTTCATCATTTTCTTCTTGAAACCTTTTGGGGAATCTTGCTACGAGATGTCCAACCTTTCCAAATCTAAAGCATGCAAGAGGTATTTTCCCTTTGAACTTTCTTTTTCCTCTTTGAAGATTTGAGGAGAGGAATGACATTACCTCATCTATCTCTTCTTTTCCCTAAGAGTCTTCAATGGTGAGATTTTTCAAGGCCTTGAATGCCACCTCTTTGGATTTCCCCTTTTCCACAGCATCATTATCATCATTTCTCATTTCATATGCAACAAGAGTGCTATATAGGTTATCCAATTTTAGAGCTTTTGGATCTTTATCTTCTAGAACTGAAACTTTCATATTGAACCGAGCTGGAAGTTTCCTCAAGATGCGTTTCACAATTTTTATGTCTTCAATAACTTCTCTAAGACCTCGCATGTCTTCCACTACAACATTTACCATGTCGAAGAATGCATCAACAGACTCATTCGAGTTCATTCTCAAATCTTCATACTTCTTCCACAACACTTGCAGCTTTTACTCTCTAACCTTTGTATCCCCTTCATATATATTCAATAAATTTTCCCACATGGCATGTGATGTTTTTCAATACATCACCTTTGTATATATAGGATTGGATAGGGCTCCCCATAAGGCATTGATTTATTTGGAATTTGCATCCAACTCTTTATGCTCAGCTTCTGATAATGCACCACTATTAAGATCAGCTATTATGACATGCATTGCTACTATGAAAATGTCCATTCTCAAAGATCAGAAGTAGTGTTGCATCTGATTCTTCCATAGCTGAAAATTGTTTCTGTCGAAGATCGGAATCCCTTTATGATTAGATACCTCCATTGAGAGAATAACTACTGCTAACCTGTCGCTCTGATACTAATTGTTAGGTCCACAAGGCTGAGTACCCTGAGAGGGTGGTGAATCAGGGTATGACTAATTTAAAATTAAAGCTCGTTCTGATCTTGTTTCGCTGTTAAGAAAAACACTCTTCTCTCTCTTTCCCGTTTCACAATGTAAACAGAAATTAAAGCATGCACAGTACACAGAAATTTTAACTTGTTTCACCACTAAGGGCTATGTCCAAGGAGCATACGCCGATAGGTTTTCGGTCAAACCAAAATCCACTAAACTTCACTAGCTGTGGATCACAAGGTTCGGGCACAGTCACTCTGTCCCAGGCTCACTGCCTTTACAAAGTTTATGGTCAGCTCACTGCTTTCCCAAGGTTCACTCCCTATTTATCTCTCTCTAGCTCACTACTGGTGGAGAGGATCACCTTCTTTATCTTCCTTTGCTCACTGCTCCAGAAAGGATCCACTCACTGTTTATAGACTTGTAGGTCTCTTCAATTGCATGAATGCACACATACTCAACTATTGATAGATGCTCTATTAAAGTCCTACTTTCATCCATTTATGAATATCCATTTGCCTCTTAACCACTAGGAAATTAACTTTGGAAACACCTTCGCAAAGCACCCTACTTTGCGAGGCTCCCAATTTCACGAAGCTCAAACAAGCCTTTACGAAGCTCCTTCATTTTCTTGAAGCTCACAATTTTGTGGAGCTCATACAATCGCAAATCTCAATCCTTTGCAATGCTTAGGCCATCGCGGAGCTCAATTAGTTGTAAAGTGACTTCCCTCACGAAGCTCACTGAGCCAACGCGGAGCACACGACTTTCGCGGAGCTAGAATAGCCGTCGTGAAGATCATCTTTCACGAAGCACTCTGCCTTTGCGAACTTTTGTCGTGAACTGAGAGCAAAGTATTTTCTCTGAAATTATCTATACTTATCTCTAGGGGTCAACCTCTATTTATATAAAATTCCACCGACCCTCGACCCTTCCACGTGAAGTCAGTGCCCTGTCATCGCTAATCGCGAAGCTTTGAAGTTTCCACCGGAATTCAGTCAAAATTGAAAAGCACCATGGAATTTTTCCAATCATGGAGCTCATCGTAATCATGGAGCATCCCTTCATTCCCTTCTCACCTGCACCGCGATGCTCCCTCTCAAATCCCTTCATCTCCGCAATGCACTTCAACCTCTTCCGTTCGCGAATCTTGACAAAATCGCGAAGAATCACCGCCATCATTCTTCTGGTCTTTGCGAATTTCAAACCATGAAGCCTCTCTTCGTGAAATTCATTCCTTTCCCATATTAAAATATGATCTTCATGAAAACCCTATTTTCACAATGCTCACCAACCTCCAAATTTTGGACCCCAAAAATTTGGCAAACACTGGGAAACGGCGCCACCTTGTACTGCTCTTTTGTACCGCCTCCAGATCATCCTTTCCTTTGTCATAGTTATTTCTCAACATGGATTGTCAACAACTTCTCTAGAAATCTACAATTCTTCATGGAAACTTGCTTTGTCAACAAACACAATCAACCTAAAAAATCTGCAATGTTACCTTGAAGGATTTTTTCCCAACAACATACCTTAAACAAAGTTCAAAGAATTAATTCTGGGAACACTGGGCCTCAGAATTACACAATGTCAATTTTTGCAGACTCATAATAATCCCAAATAATTTAAAAATTATATGGAATTTCAGAGTCTTTACATTCTCCCCACCTTAGGTTGTTTCATCATCAAAAGCTGAAACAAAACTAGGGAAACATATTGGGGTACAGAGCACGCATCTGAGCCTCCCACTCCTGTGTGCTCTCTTGGAGGTTCCCATGCTACCATTGAACTCGCACCAGAGGAATCAACTTCCCACAAAGTACCCGCTCCTGTCAATCCTCTATCTCTACTGGGAACTCTGCAAACGTCTCCTCATCGTCGATGTCCAGCTCGCCCTAGTTGATAACGTGCGATGGATCATGTATGTATCTCCTCAACTGCGACATGGGAAAACATTATGCACTCGGTGCATCTATGGGGGAATATCTAGATGGTAGGCCACCTCACCTACTCTACTAAGGATTTGGAAAGGTCTAATGAACCTCGATGGTAGCTTGTCGCCCTGGCCAAACCTCTATAATCCTCGTCAGGGCGAGACCCATAAAAATACATGGTCTCCCTCATTAAACTCCAAGGGTCTTCATATCTTATCAGCATAAGACTTTTTTCGACTCTGTGTAGTCTTAATCCACTCCTGGATGACTTTCACCTTCTCTGTGGTAGCCTGTACCAACTCTGGACCCATAAGTGCTGACTCCCTTGGGTCTGTCCAGCAAAGAGGTGATCTGCATGGTCACCTGTACAAAGCCTCAAATGGGGACATGCTGATGGTGGAGTGATAAGTATTTTTGGTTGAAAAATACACCAGGGGAAGGTGGTCCTCCCAACTGCAGCCGAAATAGAGGACACAAGCACAAAGCATGTCCTTGAGTGTTTATATGGTCCGCTTCGTCTGACCATCTATCTGAGGGTGAAAGATGGTGCTCAAGCATAGATGATTTATGAATTTCTCCTACAATCCCTTCCACAAGAAGGATATAAAATGTTCATTGTGATCTAAGATGATCACTGATGGCACCCCGTTATGTCGCACAATATACCGAATGTAGAGTCGTCCCAAGATCTCTACTAATCCCTACACACGGATTGGTAGGAAGTGGGTCGGCTAGGTGAGTCGGTCAATGATCACCAAGATGGAATTCTGGCCCCTAGAGGTACGTGGCAAATCTTTCATTAAATCCATAGAGATACCCTCCCACTTCCACTCTGGTACCTCATGTGGTTGAGCTAGGACCACTGGTACCTGATGCTCGACCTTCACTTGGTGACAAGTGAGGCATCGGGATACAAACTTAGCCACTTCTTTCTTCATCCCTGGCCACCGGTACTGATGTCGTAGGTCCTATTACATCTTTTCTACTTCTGGATGTACCACCAAAGGGGTCGTGTGGAACTCCCTCAACACCTCCTCTCGAAGTTTCACTAGTACCATAGTGCATCCTCTGAAGAGAATTGTGTACTCCCCACCTTCATAAAATCCATCAGGAGCCTTTCCTGAGGATATCTGAGTATGTTGGGTCTCGTAGTCTATGTCCCCAAGTTGTGCCTCCCTGACTCACTGTAGAAGTGGGGGAGTGATAGACATAGACAGAAGGTAAGCTTCTCCATCTCTATCTATGAAGGACAACTGCAACGCGGCTAGCTGCTCTATTGCCTCACCCTACAGTTGTAGACCAGACCTCCTACTGAGTGTGTTTGCTACTACGTTACCCTTCCCATGAGTGTATACTATATCAAAGTCATAGTACTAGAGGAACTCTAGTCATCATCATTGTCTCGGGTTTTGGTCCTTCTATTGGAAGATATACCTAAGACTCTTGTGATCAGAGTAAATAGTAAATTGTTCACTCATCAAGTAGTGCTACCACATCTTCAGCGCAAAGACCACTACTGCTAACTCCAGTTCATGGGTAGTGTAGTTCTTCTCATGATGTCTCAACTTCCATGAGCCATAGGTGATCACCGCTCACTCCTGCATCAGGACACAACCATGTCCGACCCCTGATGTGTCGCGGTAAACTACGTACCCAACTCCCTCTTCTGGTAGCCTCGAGATGGGAGCACTCAGCATTCTATGCCTCAGCTCTGGAAAACTCTGTTGGCACTTCTCCTTCCACATGAAGGGTTATAACTTCTTTTTCAAAGATTAAAAGGGTGTCATAACTCTTGAAAAGTTGACTACGAATCTCCACTAGCACCCAGCCAATCCCAGGAAACTATGCACCTCTGTCACACTCATGGGTGGATCCAAAGAAAGCACTGCCTATACCTTTTCTAGATCCACTATGAATCCACCCTCCAAGATAACGTTCCCCATGAAGTGGACTTCCCATATACATAAATAGATCTTAGAGATCTTTCCATAAAGCTGGTGCTCTCATAGTGTATCCAGAACTATCTTTAGGTGTGTGGTGTGCTCCTCCTCCGATGTCGAGTATATTAATATGTCTTCGTTGAAGACCACCACAAAGAGATCGAGGTATGGATGAAAGATCTTGTTCATGAGCCCCATGAACACAATCAAAGCATTGTTCATACCAAAAGGCATCACCAAGAACTCATAATGGCTATACTGACATCTAAAGGAGGTATTTGGTATGTCCCCGTCCTGTACTTTGAGCTGATGATAGCCAGATATGAGGTTTATCTTTGAAAACCATCGATCTACCTTTAGCTGGTCGAAGATATCATCGATCCTTAGGAGTGGGTACTGGTTCTTCGCAGTCACTTGGTTCAGGTGCTGATAGTCTACACAAAGCCTCAAGTTCCCATCTGCCTTCTTGGCTAACAAGAATGGGGATGCCCATAGAGAAACACTGGTCCTTATGAACCCCTTTCCATGCAAGTTCTCCAGCTCTACCCTCAGCTTGTGGAGCTCTACAAGAGCCATCCGATATTCTGGTGTAGATATCGGTGTTGTCCTAGGGTATAGGTCGATGTGAAAGTCTACCTCTCTGCGTGGAGGTTGTCCCGGAACAACATCAGGAAAGATATCATCATACTAGTCCACCACTACAGGATAACCCAAACTCCTCACATCAACTTCTTTGAGGGTAAGTCTAGCCAACTGATGAGTAATTGGCTTCACCCTCCTCCATGATAGTCCAGCCAATGCTGGAAAGGTTTCCTCATCACTAGTGAAAGTAAACCTGATCTCATCCTCATGGACACTCCACACTATGCCTAAAATATTCGATCTAAGCATGGACTATGGATACCCAGTCCATACCCAAGATGAGGTTGTAAGGCCTCAACACTTCTTTTAGGAGATCCCAATTGAATCTCTCTCCTTCTAGAGTGAGCTCACACTGCCTGCACTAGTGTGTAATCATCGAATCATCTCCCATAGAAGTCTTTAATCGCAAGGATCGATCTAACGGCTCCATTGGAATCACAGAGCTCCGAACAAGTATTGTGGAAATAAAAGAGTGACTAACACCTGTGTCTATAAGTACTACAACTAGGGTGGAATAGACACAGATCATACCTCAAGTCATCTCTAGAGCACCATGGTCGTAGGCCTCTGCTACCTTTAGATGTAATCACCCCTGTCCACCTGATCCCTATGGTCAGGGTGGACATCCTGGTGGTGGTGGTGGTATAACCTCAAATCGCCACCCACCTCCTACTACACAGCATGCTCGATGCCTCATCTGCCACCATGCGGACCTCCTTGCTTGAATCTCTACATCTACCTAAACGGTCCCTCGACCATCTACTGATCATCGGTATGACGATTTGGGTAGTCATGATCCATGTGGCCCTTCCCACCACACATGAAGCATAGTCTGCCTCCCAGCTAACCTTCTCTATCTCGCAATCTCTAAACCTCCGACCCTACGTCATGGGGTAATCCACTAGTGGGTCTGGCCCACTTGGACCTCTGCGTCATCTGTCTACTGCCACCTACAGATGACTCAACTACCTGTCATATGGTGATGGCTCTTACCGTCGGTGCCTGCTCAGCTATGAATCTCTCCAAAAAAAATGCTCACTCGAGCACTCTAGCCTACGTTGGGATATTCAGCGATATCATCGACGCTCTGATATCCCACTAAAGACCCTTCTCAAAGGTACGGGTCCTAAAGAATGGGTTTCGTACCATGTCAGTGGAGTAATGCGATAGTTCAATGAATCTCGTCGAGTACTGGGCTACTGTCAAGATGCCCTACTATAAGTGCAGCATCTCCTGGATACACACAGGGCGTAGAGTCATTGTAAAAAACTCCCCCCTAAAGAGGATCTCAATGTCTACCTAGGTGAAGGTCACCTCATTATGTGTCTACACTGTCAGGCTCCACCATCTCCCTGTTGTGCCCTATAAAGAATAGCAGCTAGGATAACCATCTGCTCTACTGGTGTCTTAACCATGTGAAAAACTCTAGCCTCATCCTTTAGCCAGTCCTCAGCTATCTGGGGATCTGTCTCACCTCAAAACCTCAGAGGCCTCTGACTCTGGAACTCATGCAATGTTCTCAGTCAGTGTGCACGGTCTACTGGTGGGGCTGGTGGCATCTGTTGCCCAATGGGTGGTGGTGCTGATGGTGTACCACCTGAAGGTTCTACCACAGTAAGAGGGCCCTACACCGAAGCCTCGTCGCTCATTGGGACGTTATCATATAATCTATTGGGAATCCTGGCTGGCTGTCTACGTGGTGGTATCCTGAAAAGAAATAGTTGTTCCATGATCAATAAGTTATACTTGGTGAGCTAACTTAAAAGATATCAAAGTAAAAACATTTCCAAAACACATGCAATCAGTGTTTTTATGCACCGAGTTAGATTTCAGTATTCAAGGTCCTAATGTATGGATACATCAGCCGCTGCACCAAAACTAGATTCCCTGAACTGAAAATCATACTCAAAAACACTTAACACTATTGCTCCATTAAAAATATCATAGCCCTAGTTCTTTGGTAGAACTGACTCCTTTGATACCACTTTGTCACAACCCTTCCCCTGGGGCCCATTCCGTGACTACCCCAAGCCTGCCTTCCATAGGCCAAGGGTGGGCGACTAGCACTGGAAAGGTGTATCCCTAAAATAGGAAGTCATTTACTTTAAACCTGTACAAAAACACAATCCAATAACACAACAATATGCAACCCTGAAGTAAAACGGAAGTAGTAAAGGTGTGTACTGAAAGTAAAAGGGTCGGAATACAAGCCCAACTGAAAGGTACAACTTCAACTGAAAAACAGAAAACAGCTCCTAGAATTGTCTACCTAGGATCCTGCGTGAAGGGTAGGTACAACTCGCCTCCACTAATCTCCATGCCATCCAATATCCTCTATGTACCACATGGTCCTATATCTCTCAAGTCTCATCCAAGCTGCTAGTCATCTTCACAAGACATAATAAGTTGTGGGTGAAGCCTATGTCGGGGTGAGTACAATAATACCCAGTAGGGACCCTGCGACCCCCAAAGGTCTCTCAGAATTCCACAAAGGAAAAAACCAAGAAGCATGATCTCAATCGCAAAACACAAAGTAATAGACACAACTCAAACCAGGTATAAGTAAAGCATATAATTATAGATGATTAGTTGACAAGCTAGATCATCTTCTTCTGTCGAGAGGCATTACTGCTGACCATACGGAGTCTGAACCACATATGATCGAAAAGTACTAACCCCAAAAGACCCACACAAGATCTGACTCTCCCGGAGTTTATAGGTACTAACCCCTGCAAGACCCACACAGAGTCTGACCCACATAGGTTCGGTATGCGCTGACCCACACAGGATCGCTGAGCACTGACCCACATAAGATCCGACCCACATAGAATCAGTATGCAGTGAACCACACAGGATCGCTGAGCACTGACCCACATAGGATCTAACCCACATAGGATTGATAGGTGTTGACCCACGCAGGATCGCTCAGTACTAACCTTTGTATGATCTGTCTCTAACCTCCACCTCACTACCATCCACTGGATTCTCACTCATAGTATGCTTGATTCTGGGAGAACCATTCACCAAGACATCAGTCATAATTCAACTGGCATGAAGTCCCACGAAGAAGTTTTTTTATGATCTATCACATCATAAGGGTTCCAACGCAACAGATGGCGCGTCAACTGGATGCACGGTCTGTAAGTTATTGGAATTTTAATGCTGAGGTCCTGGTTGGATTTGGAGTCGATCCAACCTAAAAGTACTCTAAAATTCTCTGAAACTCTCTTGGAGTATCTAAAAAGGACTATCTTGCTCCAAGGATCTCAGTTCCATAGACAGTTTGTCAAACGGACTTCTGGTTCGCAAGATAAGGTCACTTAAATGTAACTAGGCCTAAGAGGGGTTCAGGTCCTGTACTACCCAGTCGGATCGACCCGGCCTAGGCCGACCTGACCCGGTCCAGGTCTGACCCATCCTAGCCCAAACTGGCCTGGTTCGGCCTGGTTGGGCTGGTCCACCATGGGCTTAGCCTACTAGGCCGCTGACCAGCCCGGCCCGCCGGTTGGGTGTGGCCTACTGGGCGGTCCGGCCTACTGGCTTGCGTAGCCCGTGCAGGGGCCGCACGGTCTGCCTCCCAAATGTCTCAAAGAGCTATTCGGTTTATTTAAGGGTGGTGCTAGGTGGTGTTGCCTTGTCACCTGCGGGACCTGCAAGAGGCGAGTCCCCTGCCAGATTGTCGTGGCTTTGAAGTCACAGCTTTGAAGCCGAGGCTTCCATCAGCGCGGTGTGCGATGGCATGCCACCTCCACCTCCATAGACGGCTACTTCCAGCCACCTATCCAACTACTGTGGTACCGAGCAGCACCGCACTTCCACTACGGTTGGTGGTTTCCAGTCGCCTCCCTCATCCGCCGGCGCCGCCGCACTGGCGATTCTTCCACTGGCCACCGGGTGAGCTCTGGTGGTCTGTTCTTCCTTCCAGATGAGCCTATGGTCTTCTTGAGATGTCGTCGTCATTGAATGGCTGTTAGTTTCAAGGTTCTCTAAATTTAGAACAACTCGCCTCTGAATAATGCAATGAAAATAAAGTGGTCAAGGGTCCAGGCCTTCTTCGTTTGGCATGTGCCCACCTCGTTTACTTTATAACAAGGGAGTTATTTATACATCATATTAAAATAATGATAAACCCCATTCGAATACCCAGTAACAACCTCCTACAAATTCAAGAAAGACGAATAAAATCTAGTGAATATCATGAATTAAAAGACAACCCATACCTTGTGATTCCTTGGAGGTATCGCCGTCGTTGGCGGGAGGAGTGTCCTCGTTGGAGTGAGTTCGCTAGCATTCATCGGTCCCGGATCATTTCCACCCAAGCTTCCATCCTCCATCAGTGTAAGTTACCGCAGGACTTCGCCATAGGTTCCTCGCTTGATGAAGCCATGTCAAAACTCCACCTCGAGCCTCAATTAAATAGAGGGGGGAAAGGGAGTAACACACCGAGGAATTAATGAGGTTCATTCAATAAATGAACCTCTTAATTCCCCAATGGTGCGGTTACAAATAAAGTAGAGTCAAGCCATTAATTGTGTTAATAAGTCACCGGTCCCCACCACCATCGCTCATTTTCTGTAGAAAAAGACATAAAATAACATTATCAAGTTATTTTATTATTATTTTTGTAGGGTCCAAAATTTAACTTTTTCTTCTAGTCTACTATGGGTAAAGTGAAACTTACCTTAAGGTAATCCTAGTGTTGTGGATTCAATGGTGGTGTTATATTTTTAATCTTGGCACCAGTTAAAAATATAGAAAATGTCGCACGTGTGTTTACTTAACATACCTTAAAAAAAGTTCAAAAAATTCTTTTTCGACACACCAGGCCTCGGAATTACGCACCATCAATTTTTGCAGACTCATAATAATCTCAAATAATTAAAAAAATATATGGAATTTTCAGGCCTTTTCATTATTATTTTTTCCTCAAGACTATGAATAGTCTTGATTCTTATGACTAAAAATAGAAAAGCGTGCATGTGAGTTTGAACTAATGGTTGCTTACATCATCCATGATGTAAGGAATAGTATATTTGTCCCATACTTTTTTTATACTGTAATTTTCATATTTGATTATTCACCAAAAATTAAGTTAATTCTATTAGACTCCAAATATCGCCCTGATTGAAACAATGTATGTCTATTTTTTAAATTTCAAATCACATAAGTGGAAAATTTAAGATTAATGGATTTGTTATAATTATATCCTATAACTAAGTGTTGTTTCACAAAGACTAAATGTTTCATGCATTATAAGATATCTAATGAATTGAAATTATTTAAGAAGAAACGTACCATAAAATATTGGGGTGTTATATTCTTTCCTCCTTCAGAGATTTCATCCACAAAACTTTTCATGTATAAATCCCTCTAAAAAGATGTTGGTGGTTCTTCTTCATAACATCCTTAGGATACCATGTTGCTTCTTCTATTTTATGGTTTCTTCAAAGAACCTTTACCAGTTTAGTCATTTGATTTCTCAATAATTGCTCTCTAGTGTCAAGAATCTCAATAGGCTCTTCACAGTAAGAAAATTCAGGTTCCAGTTCTATTTCTTCATAAGTGATTATATGTGTTGGGTATGAAATGTACTTTTTTAACAATGACATGTAGAACACATCATGAACCCTGGAGATACTTTGCAGTGTTTCTAAATGGTAATCTATAGTTCCAAATCTATCCATAATTTCAAATGTTCTGATGTACCTAGGGATCAGGTTCTTTTATTATTGAACCTTAGGACACCCTTCCATGGAGATACTTTCAAAAATACATGATCTCCCACTTGAAATTCCAAATTGTTTCCACAGTTGTTAGTATAGATAATTTTTATACTTTGGGTTTCCTTAATATGGGCCTCAAATGTTTTTAAATTTATCATTTTCTCTTTAATAAGTTATGGGCCTATAATTTTTCTCTCACCAACTTCATCCCAACAAGTTAGAGTTTGATACCTCTTGCCATATAAATCTTTATATGGAACCATTTGAATACTATAATGGAAACTATTATTTTAGGAAATTTAAAGAATTTTTCCCAAATACCTTGAAATTCAAGAGACCATGATCTCAACATGTCTTCCAGTGATTTAATAGCCTTTTCAGATTGTCCTTCGGTTTGGGGGTGATAAGAAATACTCATATGAAGCTCAACATCCAAATCCTTATAAATAATTTTCTAAAATTTTGATGTAAATCTTTAATCTTGATCAGACACAATCGATATAGGTGCACCATGAAGTCTTATAACTTCATTAATATAAAGTATTCAAGGTTCACAAGCAGTAAATCCTCTCTTATAGTAAAGAAGTGTTCCAATTTTGTAATACAATCAACAATTACCTGTATTGAATCATTCCTTCTTAGTGTCCTCAATAGTACTATGAAAAAGTCCATCATAATTCCATCCCACTTCCACATAGGATTAGGTAGAGGTTGCATGACCCCTCTAGGATTTTGTCTCTCGGCCTTCACTTGTTGACACACTAGACACCTTGACACATAGTCAACAATTTCTTACTTCATGTTATCCCACAAAAAATGTTCCTTTAGATCTCTATACATCTTGTTGCTACAAGGGTGTATAGATAAATTTGAGCTATGATCATCATCTAATAGTTCCCTTTTTATCTCTGGTACTGATGGAACACCTAACCTCTTTTTAAATTTTAGGACTCCATCCTCATACACGAAGTCTTCCAATCTTCCATCCCTAACATCTTTAATTTTATTTTGTAGATTATCATTATTAGACTGAGAGATTTCTATCTTCTCTAGTAATTATGGTTTAGTAATTATTTGAAAAAGGAAATATGTTTCCCCATTCATTAAAAATTACCATATCCATCTTTACCAGATCCATGAATATAGGATCTCTCTCAATCCTCTTTGGGGTCATAAGTCCATGATCTTTTCTGCTTAATGCATCTGTCATCTTATTTTCTTTTCCAGGGTGGTAGTGTATTGAACAATCATAATATTTTAGTAACTAGAGTCATCTAATTTGCCTCATGTTGAGTTATTTCTATGTAAACATGTATTTCAAAATATTTTGATCCATATATATATCATATCTTTCACCATAGAGATAGTGTCTCCATATGTTTAGATCAAATATTACAGCTACTAACTCGAGATCATGAGTTCGATACTTTTTCTTGTGAGTCGTCAACTGCCTTGATGCATAAGAAATAACTTTATCATTTTTCATAAGGACCCAACCCATTCCATTCTTTGATGCATCATTGTATATCACAAATCCATCATCTCCATATAGAAGAGTCAAAATTTGAGCATTGACCAATATTCTTTTCCATTCTTCAAATAATTATGTACATTCTTTTCTCCATACAAACTTAACCGATTTATTTGTGATCATGGTTATCAGATTAAGGAATCAGGAAAAATTATGAATGAAGTGTCGATAGTAACCTATTAATCCAATAAAACTATGTATCTTAGTTATGTTAGTTGGTGTGGGCCATTCTTGGATTGCCTTTGTCTTCACATGATCAACTAAGATTTTATCCTTAGAGACAATATATCCAAGAAAATAAAATTATTGAAGCCAAAATTCACAATGGTTAAACTTCCCAAATAATTCATTTCTTGTAAGAGTTTATATAATGATTCACAAGTATTTCTCATGGTCTTAATATATTTTGGAGTATATCAGGATATCATCGATAATAAAAAAACAAATTCATCAAGATATTCCTCTATTCATTAGATCCATAAAAACATAGGGTTCATTAGTTTGTCCAAAAGGAATCATTTTAAACTCATAATGCACATACCTATTTGAAAATTCTATCTTTGGAATATCTTCCTTCCTCACACGTGACTGATGATATCCAGATTGAAGGTGAATATTCAAAAAATATTGGGCTCTATAAAGTTGATAAAATAAATCATCAATGTGGGGAAGAGGATACTTTCTCTTTATTATAATATCATTGATCACTTTGTAGTCTAAGAAAAACCACATAGATCCATCTTTCTTATTGATAAATAGAATAGGGGCTCCCTATGGAGAAACACTATGGTGGATAAATCCTTTCTCACTCAATTCCTCTAGTTGTTTCTTGAGTTCTACCAATTCCAAAATTGTCATTCTATAAGGAGTCTTTGATATTGGTATTTATCTAATAATTAAATCAATAGTGAACTCATATTTCCACTCTGGAGGATTTCTAGGTAAATCCTATGGAAACACATAAACATATTCTCACACAATAGGTACACCCTCAATTTGAATATTTACTTCCTCACTCATATATATCGAGTTCTCATCCTCGCCAATAATTTCATTTAGTAGAGCTACTAGGGGTGGATCTAGATAAGAATCAGATGATGAGGTTTCTTCTTTAAAGATAAGAGATTCTACATCATCCTAAAAAATTCTATCTTCCTTCTTCTTATAATATATTTTTTCATCATGATATGAAATCCAATCCATACCAAGGATTATATCAAAGTAAATCATGGGTATGATGATAAAATCAGTATATAAGGCACGTTTATATGCCATAATGGGAACTGTCTGATGCATATTTGTTGCAATGATATTTTCCTTAGGAGTTTTGAATAACAACTCCTTTATTAAATAAAATTGTAAATATCTAATTTTCATGGAAAATTGGAAAGATATAAAGAAATTTTATGATCCAGAATCAAATAAAGCATTGGATAAGTTTGATAAAACAATTAAAGTACCTTCCACCACATCATTAGGAACTTCAACCTCCACGATTGTGATCACATAAGTTATCCCTTGCTATCATTTTCTTTTCTGAGGAGATTTTCCTTGGTGATTAGGAAACTCATTTTCCTAGCGTCCCATCTCTCTACAATTATAGAATTGAACTTCATTGACTTGTTTCTTCCCCTTACATTCATTAGATCGATAACCCTTTTCTCCACACTTATAGCTAACTCACATGCCTTTCAAACATTTCCCAGGATGATTCTTTCCACAATTATAACATAATGTTAATTTCTTAATTCCCTTATTCTTCATTAGAACTTCACCTTTTCCATGGTTATCATAATACCACTTCTTATCTTGGTTTCCCTTGAAAAATTTTATCTAGAAATTTCCTGCTCTATTTTGTTGGAACTTAATACAATTTCATCATATGATGAAGATGTTTGAGAAGTCAGTTCCCTTTGAATACTTAGCTTAAGACCTTCAAATAAATTATAAATCTTGTCTTCTGAGTCATTTAAGTAACCTATAGCATATATGGCCAGTCTTGTGAAGGTAGCTTCACACTCTGCAACACTCTCTTCTTCCCTTTTCTTTAAGATAAGTAATATCCTCTTCATTTCAGTTTGTTGTTCATGAGGGAAATATTTATTGAAGAATATTTCCTTAAAATTTCTCCATTACATATCTTCTATTTTTTCTTCCTCTGTGGTATTCTAGATCAAGGAACACCATTGATCAGCATCACCCTTGAGGCAATATACTTCTAGTACTTCCTTCTCATTTTCATTTCATCTTAATGATAGAAATATCTTTTTAAGGGATTTGATCCACTACTCAACTAACACTATATTAGTAGTACCACTAAAATATGGGGGATTATATCATATGAAATGATCCAATATAGGTGTAGCATGGTTATCCATCACATCCTGAGTAAGTTGTCCCAATATGGTCATGATATGATTCGCTCCAATACTGAATGTGTTGACCTCCTCAGTGGGGAAATACCTACATTTTCCATGGGTATCGATTCCCTTTCTTCCATTAGGATCCATCACTAAACAATTTTATACACTAAATTTGGTCATAATTCATAATTTATAACTAACAAAAACTTAACATTATGTGAAAATTTATACACTACTAATCTCATAATCATAAACACGGTTTCTATTTACATTTAAATCCTTCAAAATGGTTTGTAAAGATAATGTGAATTATCCTAAGAATATCCCCCAGGAGTGTCAAACCAGGTGCATAGTAGGTCTTGTTGTCATGTACTAGGATACCCTGGGTCAATCCTAAAACTCTTTTTCAGAGTTTTTACTCCTAGGTACATCTATGCCAAAACCACATCCAGTTGTATTATCTAGACGGGGATGTGTTTTCTAGGAAGACCCACATAGTATCTACCTTACCAAAATTCTAGGATGTTACCCCATTCTTATCCTCAAAGTCTATCTTGGGGTTATATTACCTGAGCTATGTTTTCTAAATCCAGCTACCAAGGTTTCTACTAAACTTCCTTTGATACCAACTGTAAATGCTCCAACCCCAATAGCCCGAAGTCAATGCATTTTTTTATTAAATTAGCATGATTACGAGGAATAAAATCATGAATGACCAATTAGTTTAGTATTCTTGGACAAAATAGATACATACATAGATCCCGTTTTATACTAGTGGAAGCATGAATCAATAATAAGTGAATCATAATTAGTTTGACATAATCAATATTTCATTGTGAATAAATGAAAAACACACGCCATCAATAAACTGAGAATGATAATGCATCCATATATTTTATCATAGTGAAAACCTCATGGAAAGTAATAACTGTATAATGAATGAAGAGGATGCTTATTGTTTGGATGTTATGTATCTGGAACATGAACCATAATATCGTCAATATGGTTTAATTATGTGGGTAAATACCTATCTAATTATTTTTTGGAAACAAAATTGAAGGGTTTTTCACCAACTACTTTATCTCATGAAACCTGTTGATCCATAGAGGGGTTATAGAGGGCCTCATCCATCACTTCAAGTCCAAATCATTCTTTATACAAGTATTTAATAAAATAACAATATGCCTTTTCGATATCCATATTGAGTAGAGGATACATCATCATAGCATTCAAAATAACCACCGTATGTAAAATGGTATACAGCTTAGAAAATAAAAATATCCATGCAACAATATTATAGATATATAATATAATTAAAATGAAAAATTAAAAATTATCTAAAATGGTAGTATATACACCACATAAGAAGTATGAGGTTCACAATACAAAGTAAATCTCAATGAAAGGGAAATTGAGACAAAGTCCCTTACCACATTGTAATCAATCAAATTGTATGACCAAAAATTTATAATAATCAAATCATTCATTGAATAAAATGAATATTAATATAATAATGATATTATATATCAAATTGTGGTACACATACACCACATACAATAAATATGTTTCAAAAAATGGAAATATCACAGAAATTAAAGTGAGATGAGAAACCATTTACCTTAAGCCTGAATGTGTTCTGCACTTGATCTTAATGTCCTGAATAATCAAATTATATTAATTAATTACAAATTAAATAACCTTATATACATATAATTTGTTTATTTTATCATTATTAAGTTCATTTATGGCCATTTATATGGGTTAAGAGATTCAATTTCATCATTTGGGAGTGTACGTTTTCTTAGATTTCATGATCGTTTTGCTTGTATAAGAGTATGGAATTTCGTGTAAAATGGAAATTGAAAACAAGAATTTAAGTTATGAGTTGTTAATGATAATATATAAGGTTAAATGATTATATAAATACTTTTGTTATTTTTGGAGATGATGAATCATTATATAAAATTTTAATGATAAACGCTTGGATTATTTTGATGGTTTTTCAATCACCACAAACTCATTTTGTTTTTAATTAGATATCACGTGTAAAAAATGATTCTAGAATATTAAATAGGATATAATAAATATATTATTATCTGGTTAAACCATAAAAATGGTTCTATTACCATAATTTAATGCATTAATATAAATTGAAAACCCGTCGACCTTGAATGTGATAAATTAACACATCTTGCATGGTGTTTTCATTTTTAGTATAAGAGGAGGGGGAAAGAGAGATGATGATGAAATATTACATTAGAATAATAAAATTATAGTTCATGTAAGGTACTGAAATTATCACCTCATTTTTATGAGGGGTGGTGAGGATAGTGAAACAAAATAATGGAACTTATATAAGAAGTTGAAAGGAAAAGGAAGAGAGGTTTACCTCTTGAGTACTCCTTGAGAATCTCTTTAAGACCTTTTTTTTCATTTTGGTGAGACCAGAAGGTATTAGACATTGGGGGAGGTATTGGGAATTTTATTTTTCATAACTTATGATAGTATCAAGTCTTGAGTGTTGTGAGAGGAAGGGGGTGAGGGTGGTTTATATAGTGGAGGAGAGGAGTGTTTTTTCATTATTTTAATCATTAGTTTATTCGTTTGCCTCAAGAATATGAATAGTCTTGATTCTTGTGAATAAAAATAGTAATAAGTGCATGTGAGTTCGAACTAATGGTTTCTTACCTCATCCATGATGCAAGGAATAGTGTATTTATCCCATAATTTATTTATACTGTAATTACCATATTTTATTAATCACTAAAAATTCAAGTATTTCAAAAAAATCCCAAAAATTCACCCTAACCATTTTTCGATGTGTAGAATCCAAAAATTAACTCAATTTTATGAAAATAATTCTCTAAATATGATAAATTTAATTTCTTATTAAAATCATCATTAAATCAAAAAATACCAATTTAAAAATTATAAGAGATTTTATGTCACATTGAAAAATTAACTAAGGTCTCATTAAATTATCCTAAAAATCATAGGGAATGAAAATATTGATTTATGAATAAATTTTATGAAAATGAATTAGATTTTAAATCATTTTATTAATTTTAATATTGTAATTAAAAATTTTTTACTCACAAAAATACAAACACTTAATTAGAAAATTCACCTTCATTTATAAGGTGCCTAAATTTTATTTATACACTCATGGCTAAGGTTACCATTCTTAAGGGTCATATTACTATTCATAAGGGTAACATTACATTTCATAAGGGTAAGTTACTATTCATAAGGGAATTTTACTATTCATAAGGGTATGTTACTATTCATCAAAATTTATGTTAATTCTATCAGACTCCAAATATCACCCTTCTTGCAATCATGTATGTTTGTTTTTCGAAATTCAAATCACAGAAGTGAAAATTTTAAGTTTAATTGCTAGGTTATAACTATCTCCTGTAACCAAGTTTTGTTTTACAAAGACTTAGTGTTGTATGCATTATAATCCATCTAATGAATTGAAATTATTTAAGAAGATAAATACCATAAAATATTGGGGGTGTTATACAGATGGTATGACCTAGGAGTTCATTATAGGTGATGGCCCAAGTATGTACTTCCTAGTTAGAGACACATGGAACACATAATGGATATGAGAGAGGTTTGGTGAAAGCACCATGAAATAGTCTACGGTCTTGATACATTCAAGAATTTCAACAGGACCGATATACCAAGGGATCAATTTCCCATTCTTTCAAATATCATAACATTATTCTATGGAGAAATTCCTAGAAAAACCTTATCACCAAATTCAAATTATAGATCACGACGATGATGATTATTATAAATTTTATACTAACTCTAAGTTTTCTTGATGTGTTTCTGAATGGATCTAAACTACTCTTTAATTTCTTTGGTATTATCTAGTTCTAATAGCATTCTTTCTCTAACTTCATTACAGCATATTGGATATCAACATTTATTTCTATATAGGGATTCAAAATAATGAATCTAAATGCTTGAGTGAGAGATATTATTTTTTGAAAAGTCAACTAGAGGATTGCGTTGATCCCAAACACCATTGAAATTTAAAGAAAATGATCTCAACAAATCCTCTAGTATTCTAATTTCTCTCTCATACTGACTATTTGTCTTAGGATAATACATAGTGATGAAAATAAACTTTGTATTAAGAGCTTCTGAAAGAAATCTCTAGAACATTGAGGTAAACCTCATATCCCAACTAGACATAATAGAATATATAGTCCACAAATCCTTTCCACTTTCTTAATTTATATCTTGGAAAGCAGGTATAAAGAGAAGTATTCTCTAATAGTGATGAAGTGTGATAAATTACTAAGGTGATCGACTAAAACCCATATAAAGTTATGCCCTTTTAGGCATTTTGGGGAGTCCAATGACAAAATCCATTGTTATGTTTTCCAATTTCTATTCTATTATGGGTAATTGATGAAAGAACCCCTTATAATTTTTTATATGATCCTTAATATGTTGATATACCAAGCATTGTGATACAAAATAAGTCATATCTCTCTTCATGTCATTCTACTAGATGTACTCTTTTAAGTCTATATACATATAAATACATCAATAATTAATAGAGAATGAATAACTTTTATATTCCTCTAAAAAATACACCATCAATTCTGATATGCATGGGACACAAACATGGTTCATGAAACTTATCATTCCATCATGATCAAAGTTAAATTCAATAACATTTTTATCATTTATTTACTACTCTACATCACTCCTCTATATCTTCCTTCTAAGCCTATTTAATCATTACATATATATATGGTTGGGCATTAAATGTAGAAAGATATGATTTACCCATTCCCTCGGGATTTCCACAACCAACATTTTTAAAATAATGAAATATTATATATTTTGTAGTCCTAATAGTAGATAAGATAGCATGATCCTTTCAACTAAAAGAATTGGCCACATTGTTTGATTTCCCATTATGGTGATGTATTGAGCAATCATACTATTTAGTCAACTCTAACCATTTTCATTGGCATATATTTAACCAATTATTCATGAATATATACATTAAACATTTATATTTAGTATATATATCACAATTATATCCATTAAGATAATGCCTCCTTGTCTTTATTTCAAAAATTACTGCATCTAACTCCAAATAATGAGTTGGTTAATTTTTTTCATGAATCATCAATTTTCATGATGAATAATTTATAATGATGTAATTATACATAATAAAATATCATAATACCTTCTTGTATCCTTCACTATATATTATAAACCCTTCTTCTTTATAGGGTAATGTTAAAATAGTTGGGATGACTAATGTTCTCTTCAGTTCCTTTAAATTTTTCTCTCATTCATCTATCCAGAGGAACATGACACCATTTTGAGTTAACTTGGTCATAGGATTATAAATTCATGAGATAGCCTCCAAAAACCATCAATAATATCCAAATAAACTAAGAAAACAAAGGATTTAAGTCACCATGGTTGGTTTGGGCTAATATTCAATAGCCTATGCCTTTGGTGGATATATTAATATATGCTCTTTTGAAATAATATGACTAAAATGAATCCTAATGTATAGAAAATTAACACATTTTAAATTTTTTATATAGTCTCTCATTCCATAGTTTCTTTATTACAATTATCATGTAGTATTCATGATATTACTTGATCTTTGAATAGAACATAATATCAACTATAAAGACTTCCAAAAACTAATCATGTTAATCTATAAGGATTCTATTCATTAAACTCATGAATATAGTAGTGATATTAGTAAGTTAGAATGGAATCACTATATATTCATAGTGGCCACACCTTTTATAGAATTATTTATTTGCAATATATAACAACTCTTCTCTTTATTTCACACTTAAACAAAATTTATTACATAAAATATTCACTTGATACAACATAGAATATTGATATGTATAGTGTATTTGGGGCTTAGTAACATCACATAACAACTTAAAACATAAAATACGCATATTTATTGAAAACTTCTTTTACATAACCACACATATTCCTTTGTACTTAGCATTGCATGGGATAACCTGAGGACATGCATAAGAAAAGGATGAGCTATAAAACCCAGTAAGGGAGTAAACAAGGAATAACATGAATAATACAGTACATGTTAGGCAATAGTCATATCAATGGAGCATAAGAGAAACATGATCATAAAGGCATGATATAGCATGATTATCATAACATGGAAATGTGGCATCAACATTTAACATGATATTAACATGGGCCAAGGATCATGCACATGGAGCATGATTACACCCTCGTTGAACTTGAATTATCATGAGTAAACCCTCATTGCAGTTGGCTTATCATGATACTAATCTTTACCCAATGCATTGGAGCGCTATCAGGGTGCACCCTTCTTAATCATTTCATTTCAAGCATAAGTGTTCCACATGGATTCAATAAACATCATAATTTATTCCACAATAAAGTAATGTGGAATTAATATATCAAAATATATAATCAATAAGTAAATTTTCATAATGTTTAATATCATTGATAGAGAAATGGTCATGGTATTCACTACACAATGACTTTGGCTTGGAAAATCATGGTGCAATTTTGACATTATAACAGTGTGACATAAAAATTCATAAAAAATGGTTGATGAGAGAGAAAGGGGTGTATAGTCATATTTACATGAAATTTATATTAAGGGTTCATATGGATACATTTCTCAACATATTTAATGGAATTTAGATTCATAATACAAAATAATTTCTTGAATATAAATGAGGAGAGAGAAATCCCTTACAGAATTCAAGCATGGTAATGGGTGTACATGGGAGGAATTAATGAGAGAGAAAGGGGTATCTCATCATAAAAACATAAGGAGGTAAGTACAGGGTAGGTTTGAAATCATACCCCAACATTTTTAACTGAAAATACAAGTGTATAACAACATAAATAAACTTGGAAAAAATGAGAGAGGAATAAATACCTTACGAAATTTCGGCATGGTAACAGGTGTACATGGACAGGATTAATGAGAGAGAAAGATGCATATAATCATTCAAACATAAGTATGAAAGTATGTGGGAGGTGTGAAATCATACCCTAACATTTTTAATTGAAAATAAAATGGAATAAAAACATAAAGAAACATGGAAAAAATGACAAAGGAAGGAAATACATTACTTGAAAGTGTGATCCCAAAGGCTTGGGTGTAACAACCCAAGATTTTATGAGAATTATTATTTTTAATTTCATTGATGTCTGGTGTTGTATGCTATAGCAAGATTATCTTGTGTTATACGCCACACTGTATTAGCTTGAAGTATACGCAACACTATTCTTAGATTGTGTTACACACAATTTCAAGTTCGTTTTATAATAGTCATTCTACGCAACATTGAGTGTGTATATATATATATATTAAATATATAAATGAAATATGGTTGGATTATGTTATACAAAACAACGAAGGATTCTTGCACAACACGCAACCCTGACTTGTCTTGCATTACACACAATCGCGACCTTCCTCGATAGCGTGTGTTGTACGCAATACCGGGTTTCACTAAACAATGATATATGGTTATAATATTATTATGAACTAGCCGTTATAAATAGTATTAACTAAATTTTGAATTTTATAACATTATTATTCAACTTAAACATCTTTTAGAACATGGTATAAGAATAAAATAAATTTTTTGGGTAAAATAAGTATTTTTCAAAAAATGCAGTTTTGCCGCCTTTTGATGGAGCACCCACTTTAAATCTAGTTTTTGACATGTTTATAAGTTTAATTTGACAAAATAAAATTCTTATTTGGAATAAGGAAATAAAAATTTACTTTGGATAAATTTTTCATATTATTCTGATAACTTTCATATTTTAATGAATAGTAAAAACAGATTATATTTTAATTAAAAACAAATTTTTTCATTGTAATAATTTATGTGGTTAAATTTCAATATTTAATGTTTTTAAAGTATAAATAGAATATATTTTTACCATTTAATATAATATAGGTCATTATCATTAATTTCACATTGAATTCATAGGTAAAAACATTACAATCTTTGACGATGTTTTAACTTCTAAAACCCATTTTCTTAACAACGGGATTAATTTTAAATTAATTACTGTAAGTTATTTATTTTGAATTTTGAAAAATTAATTCCATATTTGGAATCATTGGGTCCAAATTATGTTAATAGGATACTTTTTATTTTTGGGCATTATGAATAGTAACTACGGTAAATTTTATTTACCATAGTTAAAGGTAAATCGGGTAATTAAGGGTAAATATAAGATTATAAAATTACCCTAACACCTGCCAAAATCCTATTGGATGACTAAAAGTATACCCATATCACCTGAGGGTCGGATTAGATTCATTTAATGGACTTTTTTCTATGAAAATAATTTAATTATTATTAAAACCAAAGAAAGTGACAACATGTCACTTTCTTAAATATTATAAGTATAATAATTTTACTTTAGTGATAAAATTAATAAAATTCGTATATAAATAGTCTACATAAATATAATAAAATTATCTACATCATATGAATTTATTTAGAATTTTTAGGGATTAAATAATTATCATTAAAGGTGACATAATAGTGATGTTGAAATTATTTTATTAAGAGAAATATCAAATAAATGGTTTTAAAAATATTAAAATAAATATTATATGAACTATTTAATATGCTCCAATAATTTTATAGATACATATGACATGTTATAAATCTATTAAATCTTTTATTTCAAACATATCTTTTGTATATTGTTTATTTAAATTCAAATAAATGAATAATGTCAAAATTGACACTATTGTTATTTTATAAAAATAACATATTATAAAATAGTTTAAAAATCACAAAAATATTTAAAAATTATAATTTAAAATTTATATGGTCTAAAATGTCATAAAGTGTCAAATTATGTAAAATTCACAACACATATGTAATTATTTATAATAATTTAAAATTTAGAATATTATTACCACAAATAAAAAAAATTGTTAAATAAGGATAAATCAAGTTGATAATGTTTAAAATAAATTCCTAACATGTCTAAATTTTATTGGTTGATGAGATTACAACACTATATCATCTAATATTTTGATATGAGTAATTTTGGAAGTTTTTAAGTGGGGTTGGGATTTAATACAAGCTAATATTTGTTTATATTTCCAAAGGTGCCCCTCTCCACCCTTATAAAAGGGCACCTCCTCCCTCTCTTCCTCACACCACATTGAGCCTTCATGCTCGGCCAAACCCTGCCAAATTCTCTTCTCCACTTCCCTAGAAACATCCTAGAGGTCCTGGTCTTCTTCAAAGACCAATGTTAGTGCCATAAGATAAAGTTTAAAAAAGGAACTTCGAGAAAGAGGTAATACCTTCAACCGTTTTCTTCAAGTTCCATTCTTCTTCTACTCCCTCTTCTTTAGTTGTTTCATTATGAAGTAATAACATCAGTATCCCTCATATAATTATATTTTATTATAAATATGAAACAAACCTATTTCACCTTCTATCCATCCTACAGAAAACAAAATCATCGCACGTGCGTATGTACGGAATACCGTCTCCACGCCGTGGTGTAATCTGTTTTTTCACCAACACCTTACATGGATGGGTGTAATGGTGTAAAGAATAACTATATATGGTTATTATAACATCATACTGATTCTTATATATTATACCATCCACTCCAATTATATTCAATAATTATGGGAACGATATCATCGCCCGTGCGTACGTACGGATTACCGTCTCCACAACGCGATGAGATTCATTCTCCATGTTAACCATACATGAATGATTATAAAGTTTATATAATGAATAATAATGAAATATATGAAATAATAATGCTACTTGATTTATATATATATATATATATATATGTCATCAATTTAGTTTCATTCAATTTAATAAGGAAACAAAAACAGTGTTCATGCGTATGTACGGCCTACCGTCTCCATGAACGGTGTATTTCATTCCATTTATCGATATATTATATATATATATATGTATATTCTGAAAATATATTACATATAAATCATTATTTACATTCTGGAATTAATTAAATCAGGTTATAAGTAATAATATCAAGAACAGCAAGTCCAAACATGTATGATAAATAAAACGATTTTACCCAAAACGCTGCTTTAACATGGAACTTACAAAAGAACGGGTAATATAAATTCATAAGTGAACTATATTTGATATCATAACAATGAATATGATTCTGTAATAAGTCAATGACATTATTTAAATCATTATACAGGAGGTTCAGATACGTACGAAGCATATCAGACCTAAGGTAAGGGAAAATCTCACAATCTCATTTTTATCCGAGATTGTTTATACTTCAGAATTTACTGGGGAATATTTATCATCCACATCCATGTTTACTAAATATTTAATATTATTTCAATCCACCTACAATTTTTTAAATCCAATTTTACCCATTGGTGAGTTTTTAGTAAAAGATATGAAAGGAATCTTTTGTCGTTTTTAGTACGAGGTACTTTTTGACTTTTCCGACCAAAGTACGAGAAGAATGTTTTTTTAACTTATATGACATGAATGGATTCATAGAACATTATTTCCATGAGGCTTAATTTACAAGTTTTCAATTTTATTTTTAATCAACTTCTTTTATTTTAAAATTGTTTGACATGTTAAGAAAGGAAAAATGTTTTTGAAGTAGAAAGGATATTTTCCTCAAGAATGGGGTTCAAGTGTTTTATCAAAATTATTTTTCATCTAAGATAATATAGGGTTCTGTTTCTATACCTATTTTTACATTGATTTTATTATGTTATGATGGAATTATTTTTATGATTTCCTTTTATCTTATATGGATTATGTTATGATGGCATGGTGTTTAAGATTCCCATTTTTATTACATGGGTTATGCTATGATATATGATTTATGATTTTGTGGCACACATAAGAATGGTTTCATTATGAGATGGGTGGGACCTATATATCCCTCCAATGCATTGGGTAAAGATTTATATCTCATGAGATAGACATGACTGGAACGGCAGGTTAAACTGGTTCAGTGAAACAGGAATGAAACAAGGAGTAAACTCAGTTCAGAAATGGACTTTGTCCGCTAAGATAGTCTTGGCTATGAGTCTTGACTACTAAGAAATGATTATATATGATTATGTGTGTATGACACAAAGTTTCATGTTTTAAGTTAAGATTATTGGGATTACATTTGACTACTCTGATTTATCCCATGTTATGAAATTATGATTTCTTTTGCAGGTTAAGATTTCTAAAATGATATGTTCTTATGAATATGATGTGATTGATATTTCATTTGTTTACCCTTACTGAGAATTAGAGCTCACCCCTTTTTATGTTTTCTTTTCCTCAGGATATAAAGAAAGTTTTTAGGTTAGAAAACAAAAGGGGAAGATCTTTATGGGAGAAGTTGAAGATCTTTCCCTACAATAAGAAGATTACGTTCCAAGTTTCCAAAGACACTAAACTATTACAGTCCTTGTGTGTCTTTTTTTTATATACTAAGTATTACAAAAAAGTAATGTAATGTCCATGTACTTCAAGCTTTGGGTCTCTACAGTTGGTATCAGAGGATAGGTTTAGTCAACCTTTGGAAACTAGGATGCGAAAACTATAGTGAGATCCCTAGAGATATTTCTAAGGTATGTCTAGGGATGTCACTAAGGTTAAGTATAAGTATAGGTTATAGTCCTATAATTACGGTAAATATATTAGAATTAAACCTAATATGTTAGATGTCGAAGGTACTACCCCTTGATTATGTTATTTTCCTTGTATTATTTTTTCCTCTCACAGAATTCTTTTTGTGTTTTAGTCAATGGAGGGAACCAGAAGGAATTCGGTTAACAGTGAATCCAATGTACAAATTGGTGACTTTGAGCAAAAAAATTGCATAATGCCTAGAGAGAAAGATATTGTGATTATGCTGAATCAGTCATTGTGATATATGATTAACAAGGTGAAATTTAGTGGTATGCCTAATTCATCAAATATAAGGAAGATAGACTTTTATGCATGTTCGCATGTTGAGGAGCATAAAGAAAGAAAGATTGAGATTTCTAAAGAAGGGAAGAAGAACCTTGAGGAATACCTCAAATGGAGGGACAAATGTTATCTGTGTGGAGAAAAGGGTCATAGAGTGACAGACTGTTACGGAGTTCAATGTCTTATTTGTGGAGAACATGGGCATTACCCAACTTAATGCCCTGACCTAAAAAGTTACTTCTAAATCAAGGAAGGACTTATTCCATGACAATCATTGAAGAGGATGGATTTAAGTGTTTATGTATTGGTATTCAAGAATAATGTTGTTGAGGTACTTTTATGGTGTATTAGAATATTTTTTGTATTAGTATATTGTGGTTTTCAATAATTTTATGGTACCGGTAACCATGAAAAGTGATTCAAATATTTTGGAAAGCAGATGATATACGCATAATTAAGGGATAAGGAGAAAATGAAATGTTTGACAGTATTCATGAGCTCATGATTGATATAAGGACTAAGTGATATCATGGTTTGAGTATATAGAATTTTTGGGATTTTGGTATGTGGAAAGAGTTAACTTTTGACAGCATTTATGTTTTCACTAAGGTTAAATGGGTTTTTATTTTTTCAAGAGAATACATGATTAAGGTATTCACATGTTTGTAATTTGACCAACAAGATATATCTTATGATATATGGGTGATAAATGATGGCATTCACGTGATTTTTATGTGACATTTCAAATAATAATTTTCTTTATACTATGAGCTTGGAGCGAAATATTTTAGATAAGCCTAAAGATTGGAATGGATTATGTTGGACATAAGTTAGTATTGTTTAAGGATAGAACTTTTTTTCGATATTATTGATGGGATGTTATAGTAATGTAGTTTTAGAAAAAGGAAAACCTATAGGATGGGAGACATCTCATCACGTCGGACAAGGCTATGGGAATCGAACCCACAACCGATGTGCGACCGGCCTTTATCGCCTACCATTGGCCTACAGGAAGTCCCTGGTTAGTAGAAACTAGTTTTATTTTATTAAGCGGTATGATATATGAAGTATAAGTTCATTTTTGGAATCGTATATGATTAACCTCACCATAGATGGACTTATGTATATTTGATAACTTTTGCTAACCTTTTGTTTGAAACAGATGGAATGACCCATCATTCTATCACATGATCTATTAACACTTCACGAATAAAAAATTCAACTTCATTTCTTTAAGAGATGAAGTGGAAATTGTTCAAAGCACGAACAATAGTGAGATTGTACCAAAATCAAGCAAGTATTTCTTCTACTTAAAAATTTTAAACTTTAGGGAAATGATATTGAAAACCAAAAATGTTGTCCTAGTGCTCTTATATCTGATGAATTAGATCGTACCTTATATTATCACAAATTTATGGCTTTGTGATTGATGGCTTTTTCATAGCCATGTTCTCTACCACTCTCCATCAGAACTTGATGGTTAGATTTTTCTTCCATATACATATTTTCACCTATGATCTCTTATGTGGAAACCTAGTGATGAGTTAATTTGGGTAACCGTTATGTTTCATACTTCACTTTTTAAAATTAAGTTTTAGCATTACTTTTTACAATGTGGGTTTCTATGAAAGAAATTCTCAAGTAAGAAACCATTTATAACCCCGACAAATTTCGAGGGAGAAATTCATTTTAAGGGGGGTAGAATGTAACAACATGAGATTTTATGAGAATTATTTTTTTTAATTTCATTGATGTCTGGTGTTGTACGCTACAAGAAGATTATCTTGTGTTATACGCCACACTGTATTATCTTGAAGTATACGCAACACTATTCTTAGATTGTGTTACACATAATTTCAAGTTCGTTTTATAATAGTCATTATACGCAACATTGAGTGTATATATATATATATATTCAATGTATAAATGAAATATGGTTGGATTCTGTTATACAAAAGAACTAAGGATTCTTGCACAACACGCAACCCTGACTTGGCTTGCATTACACGCAATCGCGACCTTCCTCGATAGTGTGTGTTGTACGCAATACTGGGTTTCACTAAACAATGATATATGGTTATAATATTATTATTAACTAGACGTTATAAATAGTATTAACTAAATTTTTAATTTTATAACATTATTATTCATCTTATACATCTTTTAGAACATGGTATAAGAATAAAATAAATTTTTCGGGTAAAATAAGTATTTTTCAAAAAATGTAGTTTTGCCGCCTTTTGATGGTGCACCCAATTTAAATATAGTTTTTGACATGTTTATAAGTTCAATTTTACAAAATAAAATTTTTCTTTATAATCAAGAAATAAAAATTTACTTTGGATAAATTTTTCATATTATTCTGATAACTTTCATATTTTAATGAATAGCAAAAACACGCTATATTTTAATAAAAAACAACTTTTTTCATCGTAATAATTTATGTAGTTAAATTTTAATATTTAATGTTTTTAAAGTATAAATATAATATATTTTTACCATTTAGTATAATATATGTCATTATCATTAATTTCACATTGAATTCATATGTAAAAACATTTCAATCTTTGGCAATGTTTTAACTTCTAAAACCCGTTTTCTTAACAACGAGATTAATTTTAAATTAATTATTACAACTTATGTGTTTTGAATTTTGAAAAATTCATTCCATATTTGGAATCATTGGGTCCAAATTATGTTAATAGGCTAATTTTTATTTTTGGGCATTATGAATAGTAACTACTGTAAATTTTATTTACCATAGTTAAAGGTAAATCGGGTAATTAAGGGTAAATATAAGATTATAAAATTACCCTAACACCTGAAAAAATCCTATTGGATGACTAAAAGTCGACCCATATCACCTAAGGGTCTGCTTAGATTAATTTAATGGACTTTTGTCCATGAAAATAATTTAATTATTATTAAAACCAAAGAAAGTGACATCATGTCACTTTCTTAAATCTTATAAGTATAATAATTTTAATTTAGTGATAAACTTAATGAAACTTCGGATATAAATAGTCTCCATAACTATAATAAAATTATATACATCATATAAATTTATTTAGAATTTTTAGGGATTAAATAATTATCATTAAAGGTGACATAATAGTGATGTTGAAATTATTTTATTAAGATAAATATCAAATAAATGGTTTTAAAAATATTAAAATAAATATTATATGAACTATTTAATGTGATACACTAATTTTCTAGATACATATGACATGTTATGAATCTATTAAATCTTTTATTTCGAACATATCTTCTTTATATTGTTTATTTAAATTCAAATAAATGAATAATGTCAAAATTGACACTATTGTTATTTTATAAAAATAACATATTATAAAATTGTTTAAAAATCACAAAAATATTTAAAAATTATAAATTAAACTTTATATGGTCTAAAATGTCATAAAGTGTCAAATTATGGAAAATTCACAAAACATATTTAATTATTTATAATAATTTAAAATTTAGAATATTATTACCACAAATAAAATAAAATTGGTAAATAAGGATAAATCAAGTTGATAATGTGTAAAATAAATTCCTAACATGTCTAAATTTTATTGGTTGATTATATTACAACCATATCCCATATACTATTCAAATATGAGTCATTTTAGATGTTTTTAAGTGGGGTTGGGATTTAATATAAACTAATATTTGTTTATATTTCCAAAGGTGCCCCTCTCCTCCCTTATAAAAGGGCACCTCCTCCCTCTCTTCCTCACACCACATTGAGCCTTCAATATCAGAAAAAACCCTGCCAAATTCTCTTCTCCAATTCCCTAGAAACATCCTAGAGGTCCTGTTCTTCTTAGAAGACCAATTTTAGTGCCCTAATAGAATGTTTAAAGGAGGCACTTCGAGAAAGAGGTGGTACCTTCTACCGTTTTCCTCAAGTTCCATTCTTATTCTACTCCCTCTTCTTTAGTTGTTTCATTATGAAGTAATAACATAATTATCCCTCATATACTGATATGTTATTATAAATATTAAACAATCCTATTTCACCTTCTATCCATCCTACGGAAAACAAAATCACCGCGCGTGCGTACGTACGGAATACTGTCTCCACGCTGTGGTATAATCTGTTTGTCCACCAACACCTTACATGGATGGGTATAATGGTTTAAAGAATAACTATATATGGTTATAATAACATCATACTGATTCTTATATATTATACCATACACTCCAATTCTATTCAATAATTATGGGAACGATATCATCGCTCGTGCGTACGTACGGATTACCGTCTCCACGACGCGATGAGATTCATTCTCCATGTTAACCATACATGAATGATTATAAAGTTTATATAATGAATAATAATGAAATATATTAAATAATAATTCTACTGGATTTATATATATATATTTATGTCATCTATTTAGTTTCATTCAATTCAATAAGAAAACAAAAACAGCGTTCATGCGTACGTACGGCCTACCGTCTCCATGAACGGTGTATTTCATTCCATTTATCGATCTATTATATATATATATATATATTATGAATATATATTACATATAAATCATGTTTTACATTCTTTAATTAATTAAATCAGGTTATAAATAATAATATTAAGAACAACAAGTCCAAACATGTATGATAAATAAAACGATTTTACCCAAAATGATGCTTTAACATGGAACTTACAAAAGAACGGGTAATATAAAGTCATAAGTGAACCATATTTGATATAATAACAATTAATATGGTTCTTTAAAAAGTCAATTACATTATTTAAATCATTATACAGGAGGTTAGGATACGTACGAAGCATATCGGATCTAAGGTAAGGGAAAATCTCACAATCTCATTTTTATCAGAGATTGTTTATACTTCAGAATTTACTGGGGAATATTTATCATCCAAATCCATGTTTCCTAAATATTTAATATTATTTCCATCCACCTACAATTTTTTAAATCCAATTTTACCCATCGGTGAGTTTTTAGTAAAAGATATGAAAGGAATCTTTTATCCTTTTTAGTACGATGTACTTTTTGACTTTTCTGACCAAAGTACGAGAAGAATGTTTTTTTAACTTATATGACATGAATGGATTCATATAACATTATTTACATGAAGATTACTTTACAAGTTTTCAAGTTTATTTTTAATCAACTTCTTTTAGTTTAAAATTTTATGACATATTAAGAAAGGAAAAATATTTTTGAAGTAGAAAGGATATTTTCCTCAAGAATAGAGTTCAAGTGTTTTATCAAAATTATTTTTCATCTAAGATAATATAGGGTTTTGTTTCTATCCCTATTTTTACATTTATTTTATTATGTTATGATGGAATTATTTTTATGATGTCCTTTTATCTTATATGGATTATGTTATGATGGCGTGATGTTTAAGATTCTCATCTTTATTACATGGGTTATGCTATGATGTATGATTTATGATTTTGTGGCACACATAAGAATAGTTTCATTATGAGATGGGTGGGACCTATATCTCACTCCAATTCATTGGTTAAAGATTTATATCTCATGAGATATACATGGATGGAATGGCGGTTTAAACCGGTTCAGTGAAACAGGACTGAAACGAGGAGTGAACTCGGTTCAGAAATGGACTTTGTCCGCTAAGATAGTCTTGGTTATGAGTCTTGACTACTAAGAAATTATTCTCTATGATTATGTGTGTATTCCACAAAGTTTCATGTTTTAAGTTATGATTATTGGGATTACATTTCACTACTATGATTTATCCCATGTTATGAAATTATGATCTCTTTTTCAGGTTAAGATTTCCAAAATGATATGTTCTTATGAATATGATGTGATTGATATTTCTTTTGTTTACCCTTACTGAGCATTTGAGCTCACCCTTTTTGTATGTTTTCTTTTCCCCAGGTCAGGAAGAAGGTTATTAAGTATGATATGCCCAAAAGGGACTCTAGATATGATGAAATAAATGGGAGACAACGTAGATAATTTATGAATCAGTTGTTTATGTTTCCCAGTTTCTAAAGACACTATTCATATACGGTCCTTTCCTGGTTTTGTTATATGTTGTAATAAGTGTGCTTCAATTTTGAAGTATTAACAATGTATGTAAAGTATGGGTCATTATATTGGGAGAGGCTTTAGAGAGACTTATTTGGAGATTGGGGCGCCTTGGGAGGATTCTAGAGTGAGGAGGCCATGGTTTGGTCTATCTCTAAATGGTTTGAGTGAAGAGAAGTGGGAAATTGAGTGGGTTTATATAAGAAAGGAGAAGGAATTATTTATTATTTTGGTTTTGGATACTACACTTTAAACTAATCAGAACCACAAAACATCTCATGGTTTTTGAAAAGGGGAGTGGAAAATATTATTTTATAATTCCAACAGATGAACTTATTAAAATATTAGTCTTGATTATGTGGAGGTGAGACACACTCTCAAGGAAATCATTTTAAAATGTTAAAATGTTTTATAAGTCTTGGTGGGTCCACTACAGATTTGTAAAATAAATAAAAAAAACCTAAAATCACATTATTTTAATGGTAAAACATATATCGGCTGAACATTCCATTTATAGTATTTTATTACATCACTATTGGTTCATTAAGAAGTCATAAAACACATTATATATTTAAACGGTATTTAATTTTTACTCAAAAATTCAATTGTCTTAGAAAATTATAAACAATTCAACATTGGATAATTTCAACGTCCTAATTCCAAAAATGACATTCATAATATCTAAATAATTTTCTAAATATGGGAATGTTTACTTTTAAAATAAAAACTAACAATTATAAAACATTCATGGGTTTTGACAAAAACAGCTTTCAAACCTTAATAAAAATTATAATTGTATTCATAAAAATTATAGGATAATTTATATTTAATAAAAATTAATTTAGTAATAATATTTTCTTAAAATATTATTTAATTCAAAAATCCATTAATTCATAAAAATATATTTCTTAATTGAATATTAACTAAAAATACTATTTGTGATTTCAAAATTATTTACAATGTAAAAATGATAAAATAAATATATATTGTTTATAAAAAAATAATTTGTCGAATCATAGTTTTAGGGTCTTTTTACATAACCCCTTATAACACCCGCGTAAGAATTAAGGTTAAGCTCTTTGATTATGATAGACTCTTGGGGTGGCTCGGATAACATCACTCAAATGGTAATCTCTATAACTTCTACTTCTCCCATTGGAGATTTTGTTCAAGCTTAACGTGTTGAAGCTCAGATTAGTATTGGTCAAGAGCGAAGCCCAGTGATGCTACCTCCTTTCCAAGCTCCAACAAATAGACTTTGTATAGAAAAATTATACTATATGAGGCCATCACTTCCTTTGTCAGAGTAAATTGGATTTGTTAAAGTCCTATATTTATACTAATCTTGTGATCACTGTTCAATGACTATATTAGCAATGGTAACATTCCTTAATGGTATTTTAAAGTCCAAAAACATAAAACCAAGGAATTTCATATGTTTTATATAACCATTTTACATAATACGACATTTAATTAGATCAATTGTAATTTTTATTAATAAAAATTTGGGTCATTACATTATATCCTCATTCTTTACCAATAATTGATGATATATAGAACAAAGGACAATATTATAAAAGTATTGAGCTCCATGCAGTTGATCAAACAAGTCATCAATATGGGAAAGAGGATACTTTTTATTAATTGTGATATTTTTTCATCTATATATAATAATTTAAAATTCACATTGATCTATCATTATTTTTATCCAAAAGAATAGGATAACCCCAAGGTGGGACACTAGTCTGAACGAATCCATTTTCAAGGTTTTTCAAGAATCTATTTTTCAATTTTTACAACTCAATAGGGGCCATTATATAGTGAGAATTTGAAATATTTAGGGCACTAGGTATAACTTATATTGATAACTCAACTTTAAATTTTAGTTAAATTCTAGGAGACTCTTTCAAAAATACATAAACCAATTCCTAAAAAATATTCATATCATTGATTTCAAGTTTCTCCCCAACCATTTGAGATAAATACCCCTTTTTAATTGGAATTAGGACTCATACAATAGATGTGATCTCCATTGGAAGTTCATAATTATCATCGCATTGATATAAGATCAAAGGCTGGTTTGGAATATCAAATTTAACTTCCCTTGCTATGAAATAAATGTGGTATTTTTATAGATAAAGTCAATCCATGCCTAAGATATTGTCAAATTAAACTAGGGGGTGAATTATAAGAATTATATGAATCATGTTCTCAAAATATCCTATTAGAGAGGAATCATAGACTTGAGATTTTTTTATCATACCATTAGGGGTTTAAAATAATTATTCAATATATAATCATTTGTGTGGTGTAAGAACCCGGATCTTCTTTTCAGGTACGTTTTCCTTTTTCTGGAGTTTTTTGAGAAAAATGAATTTTCTAGAAATTTCATAAGTACACGCCATGTACTTTCTGAATACACGTTGTGTACTCTTCCCTGGCTCAAAGCCGTGTACTGGCCATGTTCAGGCCACACACACGGTGTGTAAGGCTGAGGTGGAGGCCGATTATTTCGGAGTATGGAAAATTCTAAGTACACACCGTGTACTCAAAAAGTAAATGTCGTGTACTTTCTTTTTTTCATTAAACGGACTGGGGTTGCGTCTAACCCCCATATTCGTCTTCTTCTTCAGTTTTTGACCGTTCGGGAGCGACCGTACGGCCGGATCTTCGACGGATTCCCGCCTCACCGTCCGTTCTCCGATTCGAGCACATTCGATTGTGTTGGAAGCACAGCGGTGAGTTCTTCCTTCTGCTTGAGCCTTGTTTCTTGATTCCTCCTCATTTTCAAGTTATCGTGGGATGAATGTTTTGTGCGTTTTCTCAGATCTATGTCGTTCTAAGGGGAATCTGTCGTTGAGGTTCACGTATATCGATCTCCTAGGATCAGGGTAGGTGGTTTGTGCCTTTTCGTAGAAATTTGATGGATATTTTGTGCAATTTCCACCAATACCCTTGAACGGGGTATTGCGTGTTTCCTGTTTTGCCCTTGTTACTTTCCTACTTGCTTGATTGCTTTAGTAGAGGTTATTGCTTGTGATTAGAGTATTTTTTTGTGCTCAGTTTTCTTTCCATGCTTGTTGTTCCTGTTTGGCGTTTTTCCAGTTTCCATGCCTAGTTGTAGGATTGTGGACTGTTGCCTTGTTTTTCTGTTGAGCCTTAGTTGATAGCCAAGTAGTTCTTGAGGTTTACTTGGATGATATATATACACGCGCTGAGAATGTTCAGTTATACTCAGGACTGTGGGAACCTAGAGTAGTAGACCAAAGGGAGAATTGACGGAAGGGCTTCTCCAGAGTGTCTTTTAATTACGATGCGAGACCAAGGGGAGAATTGACGGAAGGGCTTCTCCGGAGTGTCTTTTAACAACAACGCGGGCCACAGGGGGAATTGATGTTGAGTGCTTCCACAGAGAGTCTGCTTAATTACGTAGCTGAACCAGAGGGGTGAGACTGTGTGTGCCTCCCAGAGGGTTGCTAGTACTTAGAGGTTGAACCATAGGGGCTAGACTATGAGAGCTACCCAGAGGTTTACCTGTTTTTCTCTTTTGTTGTTGGATTCTTAATTGTGTGCTATACTTGTTAGAATTGTGGATTGTAGCTGTTTGTGCTTTTCTGTTTACTGCTTCTTGTTTTAGTATGGCCATGTATTCATTGACTGCTGGGCACAAATCTTTGGGTGATTTCCTACTGGGATTATATCTCACACCCTGTTTGGGCCATGTTTTTGGGCCCAAGCAGACTATGTTGCTGTAGGTATAGACAAGGGCAAGCGCCCTTCTACTTCAGGATCTTGATTGCACTAGGAGCTGGGAAGCATGGGACCGAGTCGTGGCTCACGATGCTGATGAGATTATTTTTTTTTTCTTTTGCACTTGGTTTCAGTCGTATTCCAGTATGTTGTTGTGTTGCTGCTTTCCATGGATACTTGTACCTGCTACATTATTATCATCATTGTTATATATCTGCATTTCTTCCATTGTTTGGTTTCTGTTGTTATGCATGTTGGTTGCTTCTTCCGCTGTTTATTGTAGTTTTCTTACCTTGTATACCTTACCTAATGAGGTCATAGTTTTCCCACCGACTCACCAAGGCCCTCGCTGCTAGTCGGCAGCCTCTGGTGTTTAGGGAAATGCGCTTGAGGTCATGTGGCGAACCGGGTACGGGGCACCAGTGGAGGGGCTCCGGACTCGGGATGTTACAAAGTGGTATCAGAGGGGTTATTTTCTCTTGTCTTACTATTTGGAGACCTTAGCCAGGGATAGGACGGATTCGGTACTTGTCATTAAGCTATGCTCGGGAGTAGCTAACCCGTGTACAGGCAAAAGCCATACTACCTCGTTAATTGTAGTTTTCTGGTTTTGAGATTTTATGGTTGGTATGTTTTCACCTAGAGTGATTCACATGGCTTGTGCTATTATTGTTTTGATATTTCGGTACTATTTCTATCACAACCCGATGAGATGAGGGTATTCCATCTCATGCATCATATAGGCACTTGTAGAAATCAAATTTCATGCATTCTTACCATGTCATCTAGGGTGCATTAGCGATTGCATGCTATTGTGATAGGCTCTGTGTAAATTATGCATGCTGTTGTGATAGATGCTTGATATATTCTCTGCTGTTATGTTAGAAAAATGTTTGTTTTGTTCCTGGCTTAAAAAATGAATGCTGAATTTTGGGTTCTTGAGGTGTTATGGGCCCTCACGGATCAGAATTTGGCACCTTTTCCCTTGTTTTAGTGTTTCTGGAATTCTGCGCAGTTTCTGAGCTAGTGCCCAGAAAAACTCAGAATACACAGCGTGTACTTTTTAGATACATGCCGTGTAGTTTTCAGGCCATGTCACTGACTGTGTGAGTAGAACATGGTGTCGTAGGAGTAACTTCTGGAACACGTCGTGTACCATTGGTACACGCCGTGTGAGTTTGGAGCCGTGTACCCGGTCATATCACTAACAACACGGGCTGGGGAAGCTCGGGTAGAACACGCTGTGTCTGTAGGGAACATGTCATGTAATCCTGTCCAGGTACCCGGCTGTGTCGCAAACAACACGGGCCAGTGTGACCTTCTTTTCCGCACGCCGTGTCCGTATGGAACACACCGTGTAGTCTTGTCTAGGTACCCAGCCGTGTCACGACCAACACGGGCTGGCGTGACCTTCTTTTCCACATGCCATGTCCATAGGGAACACGTCATGTAGTCCTGTCCTGGTACCCGTCCTGTCACGACCAACACGGGCCGGCGTGACCTTCTTTTCTGCATGTTTTGTCTGTGGGGAACACGCTGTGTAGTCATGTCCAGGTACTCGGTCGTGTCACGACCAACACGGGCAGGCGTGACCTTCTTTTCCACACGCCGTGTTTGTTCGGAACACACCGTGTAGTCTTGGCCAGGTACCCGGCCGTGTCACGAACAACACGGGATGGTGTCGACTTCGCCTATGCACGCCATGCATGTTCGGAGCACGTCGTGTAAGGTCCAGCCGTGTAGACGGCCGTGTACTCAACAACACAGACCGCCGCAGCCTTGTCTAGTGCACGTCGTGGTTGTTTTGAACACGCCGTGTAGTCTGGGGTTAAGTCAGACCATGTGGGTTCAACACACCGTGTAGTTTGAAGTGTACACGACTTGTAGGGCAGGGGTACACGCCCATGTCAGTGGTTTAAGAAGACACGGCGTGTAGTTTTATACACGCTGTGTAGTCGTGTTTTGCAATCTTGTGTGTTTTTCTTCCCCTGTCCCCGTTTTTGTACTCTTGTGTTCCATGTCCTTGTTTTCCTAATCTAAGGTGTGCTTTTGATCTTTCAGAGCTATGCCTCTGAGGCGTCCTCTAGTCGTACTTCTGTCGTCAGGGAGTGATCAGACGCCAGACAGGGCTGATCAAGGACTTCCTGTCGATCCCCCAGCCGAGCCAGCCTTGGCACCGGTAGTTGTTCCAGTTGCGGGTGCTGATGTACAGTTCAGGGAGGGTTTCATGAGGATGATGCAGGCCTTCCAGGGAGCACCGCCTCCTGCCTCGTCTATGGCAGACTTGACGCGGGTCTTTCAGTAGCAGCATCCTACCACGTTCTTGGGGGAGGGAGGACCTCAGGCTGTAGAGTCATGGATGGAAGCCATGCCGACTATATTCGAGCATCTGGATACACCTCCAGAGAGGCGGGTCAATCTCACCACCTACATGCTCCGATACTCTGCCAAGAGGTGGTGGGACGTGATCTCACAGGCGGGTCAGCAGTAGGCTATGGCTTGGGAGGAGTTCCAGCGCGTGTTCTACGACTACTTTTACCCGGAGACCCTGAGGGTCGATCGAGCCCGGGAGTTCATGAGCTTAGAGTAGGGTACTCTATCTGTCATGGATTATTCCTCTCGTTTCACTGAGCTACAGAGTTTTACACCCCTTCGGGATGGGAGTGGGGTGTTCTTGGCCAGGAAGTTTGAGGATGGACTCAGACGGGAGATCCACTCGCAGTTGAACATCTTCCAGCTGACTTCCATTACATCCATCGTCAACCAGGCACTGATTGCGGAGCGCAATCTGAGAGACTCTGGAGCTGCGAGCTAGGGTAGTTCTGCTTCCAGAGATAGCTTTCCTTCAGATGATAGTAAGAAGTGCCATAGGGAGCCTACGCGCGATGATGCAAGAAAGTGAGATGCATCATCAGGCAGCCAGGTGACATGCTACCAATGTGGCCGGATAGGGCACACGAGGCCGCAGTGCCAGAGAGACCCTGTAGAGTGCTGATATTGCGGCTAGATGGGTCACCTTCAGCGTTTCTGCCAGGCTTTCTCACCAGCAGCAGGTGACCGGGGTTCTTCCATAACTCCTCGTTCAGGAGAAGCCCCACCAGCTTCTCACCAGTCGGGGAACTGGAGTTCTTCCGACAGTTCGGGCTGAGGTGGTGGTTGAGGCCATGGTGGTCAGACACCAGTTTCTCAGCACCAGTAGGGATGTTCAGCTCATAGTGGTTAGTCAGGGGCGTAGGGCCATGGCACGGGCCAGTCTTTCTCCATGGAGCAGACTTATCATGAGAAGGATCCCGACCCTTCTACTGTTCGAGGTACGATTTTAGTAGCCTCAGTTTTATCTTAATCCCTTTTCGATACTGGTGCTATGCATAGCTTTATCATTGTTTCTGTTGTGGAGAGCCTTGGACTCTGCATATTTTCTTCTGTCGACTTGTTGACACTAGACACACCTTTGGGAACGAGGACATCTAGTGTATACCAGTGTAGAGAGTGACCTCTCGAGGTTGCAGGGTATCACTTCTTATGGGATCTCTATGTCCTAGAGATAACAGGCTATGATGTCATTCTCGGCATGTACTGGTTGATTCCCTTCTAGGCAGTCGTTGACTGTTATCACTGTAGAGTCAGTTTTATTTCACCGGAAGGTGAATCTTTCCTTCATAGAGGCGAATGGTATGTTCGGGCGAGTCGGGCAGGACTCAAACATCTTGGGCTAGGAGGGGTAACAGCCCAGATTTCTAGTCTTTATCTGGATGATCAGGGGACTCCACAGTTAGACTTTCCTCCAGTGGTGGATCGCCTCAGGGATGTCTTTTCAGAAGACTTTTCAGGGTTTCCTCCGGAGCATGAGGTAGACTTCTCTATTGAGATCGTTCCAAGAGCGGCACCAGTGTCCATTCCTCCCTATAGGATGGCCACACCTGAGTTGGAGGAGCTCAAGAAGCAGTTGGAGGAGCTATAGTCTAAGGGTTTCATCTGACCCAGTACTTCTCCTTGGGGTTCGCCTGTTCTGTTTGCAAAGAAGGCAGACGGTACCCTTCGGCTTTGTGTGGATTATCGGAAGTTGAACCAGTTGATGGTCAAGAACCAATATCCTTTTTCGAGGATTGATGACCTTTTCAATCAGCTTCGAGGAGCCCGGGTTTTCTTGAAGATCGACTTAAGGTCCGGTTATCATCACTTGCATGTTAGACCATCAGATATACCTCTGACAGCCTTCAGGAGCAGGTATGGTCTATACGAGTATACAGTCATGTCGTTTGGTCTCACGAACGCACCTGCAGTTTTCATGCCGCTGATGAACTGATTGTTCCATCCTTACTTGGACTCCTTCGTCATGGTCTTCGTGGACGATATATTGGTGTACTCTCACACTCGACACGACCATGCCACACATCTTGAGATCATTCTGAGTACACTAAGAGAGCATCGGCTTTATGATAAGCTCTCGAAGTTCCACTTCTGGATGGATCAGATTCACTTCTTGGGTCACGTCATCTCAGAGGTAGGAGTATCTGTGGACCCAGAGAAAGTGAGAGTTATAGTTTCCTGGGAGCAGCCAAAGAACGTTTTTGAGGTATGAAGCTTCTTAGGGCTGGCTGGATACTACAAAATCTTCATTCAGGACTTTTCTCGTCTAGCAGCACCTTTGACAGGTCTGACCAAGAAAGGGGCGAAGTTCTTATGGTCAGATTCTTATGAGTCAGCCTTTCAGGAGCTAAAAGAGAGGTTGATGTCAGCACCGATACTAGTCTTGCCAGAGCCAGGCAAGAGCTACACTGTTTACTGTGATGCTTCAAGTGTCGGGCTAGGAGCTGTGCTTATGCAGGGAGATGGAGTCGTTGCATACGGGTCTCGGAAGTTGAGGCCACATGAGAAGAACTACCCTATGCACGACCTGGAGTTGGCACCTGTTGTTCATGCCTTGCGCTGTTGGAGACACTATCTTCTGGGAGAGCACTTTGTGGTCTTCACTGACCATAAGAGTCTCAAGTATATCTTCACTCAGTGTGATCTGAATCTGAGGCAGCGCAGGTGGGTTGAGTATCTACAGTCTTTCAATTTCGATCTTGCCTATACGCCGGGAAAGGGCAACGCTGTGGCTGATGCGTTGAGTAGGAGAACTCTGATTCAGGCAGTTCAGGAGGCCAGTAGTGAGTGGTAGCTAATGGATCTATTCTCTGAGATGCATATGGAGGTGCACAATAGACGGGGACGGACTTTTCTATCTTCTGTAGCTGTTACCTCCACGCTACTTGATCGGGTACGGATGAGGCAGCTATCAGACTCGGAAGGATTAGTCCTGCGGGAGAGTGTGTCAGGAGGGGTCCCTCTTCCTGGATGGACAGTGGGCGAGGATGAGATCTTGCATTTCCAAGGATGCATATGGGTGCCAGTAGACATACGCGAGGAGCTGATGTGGGATTTCCATTCCTCTGTTTGGGCAGTTCATCCTGGCGTCACCAAGATACATCGGGACCTTCATCGCCAATACAGTTGGCCAGGTATGAAGAAGGATATTGTTGGTTTTGTCATGATATGTTCTACTTGTCAGCAGGTGAAAGCAGAGCATTAGCGACCAGCAGGGCTCTTACAGCAGTTACCCATTCCGGAGTGGAAGTGGAACGATGTTGCGATGGACTTCATGATCGGGTTGCTGAGATCACCTCGAGGGAACGATGCTGTTTGGGTTGTCATCGACAAACTTACGAAGGTTGCTCACTTCTTTCCAATAAAGGAGACCTTCAATGTCGATGATCTGGGACGACTTTACATCAGAGATATTGTGCATCTGCATGGAGTTCCATGCTCTATTGTTTCAGACAGAGATGTGCGCTTTACCTCTCGGTTCTGGCAGGGAATTCAGAAGGCCTTGGGTACACAGGTACTTTTGAGTACAGCATACCATCCCCAGACTGATGGCCAGTCCGAGCGCATGATCCAGGTGCTTGAGGATATGCTCCGAGCTTGCATCCTTGACTTTAGAGGTTCTTGGGAGAAGCATCTTCCTCTGGTGGAGTTCGCCTACAATAACAGTTTCCAGGCGACCATGTAGATGGCGCCATACAAGGCTTTATACGGTAGTCCATTCCGATCACCCTTATGCTGGCTGGAGGTAGGAGAGGAAGCTTTGCTGGGACCTCATCTTATTCAGGAGACTTCAGAGCTGATAGAGCTGATTCGGAAAAGGATGGCTACAGCGCATTCTTGACAAAAGTCTTATGCTGATCAGTGGAGGCGACCTCTGGATTACGAGGTCGGTGATCATGTTTTCCTATATGTCTCTTTGAGGTTGGGACACAAAATGATTTGGAGACAGGGTAAGCTTTCACCGCAGTACATCGGGCCGTTTGAGATCTTGGAGAGAGTGGGGTTGGTCGCCTATCGGTTGCAGCTACCTCGGAGGTATCGGGCAATGCACGACGTCTTCCACGTCTCTCAAATCCGACGTTACTTTTCAGATCCATCTCACGTCTTTCAGCCTAAGGAAGTCGAGCTTGAAGCGGATGCATCGTTCGAGGAGCATCCTATTCGGATTTTCGATCGTAGTACGAAGGTTCTCTGCGGGCGGTCTGTTCCTTTGTTACGAGTGTTATGGCTGTAACACCCTGAGATTTTATGAAAAATATTCTTTTTAATTTCATTAATGTCTTGTGTTGTACGCTAAACCAAAAGGAGCTTGCACAACATGCATCCTTGACTTGCCTTGCATTACACGCAATCGCGGCCTTCCTCGATAGCATGTGTAGTACGCAATAATGAGTTTCACTGAACAACAATATGCTATTAAAATATTATTAAAACTAGATATTATGAATAGTAATAACCACTTTTTAAAATTTTGTAAATTTTATTTTTTAAAATGGACTTCATTTTTTGGATTCAGAATATCTAAATTAGCTTAGGGTGAAATTTTGGTACTTTTCGGATAACTTTCATTTTCTGATGAATAGTGAAAATTACTAAATTTTAATTAAAAACAACATTTTTAATCGAAATAATTAATAGTGATAAATTATTAATTTGAGTGGTTTTAAAGTATATTTAGAATATATTTTTACAATTTAATACAATGTTGGTCATTGGATGTAATTTCACATTTAAACCAGACATAAACAAGTGTCAATCTTTTGATAGTTATTATCTCTTAAGAACACACTATTTGTTTTGACGACGGTAATTAATTTTTAAATTAATTAATGAAACTGATATGTTTTTCATTTGATAAAATAGACATCATTTTTGAGTTCATAATATCAAATATAGCTTAGGACTAATTTTTGGTATTTTTCTAGAAACTTTCATTTTTTGATGAATAGTGAAACCAATAAGTGGTAGTTAAAAAAAATGAATTTTTCATAAAACTTAATTTTACCGCTTCTGTGAATGGAATTTTAAAAAATCGAGAGACACGGTTGATGTCAGTAAGTAAAATGTGGTTCAATGAGATGAAAATAATTTTTGGTGAATAGTAACTTTTTACTTTTTTTTACCACGGATAAAAGTAAATAGGGTAATTAAGGGTAAAAATTATATTATTATTACCCTAACACATGTCCGAATTCAATTGGATAACTGTAATTCGACCAAAAACAACCTTAGTATTTAAATATGACCATTTAGGCCCACTTGGAATATATTAGGACATATATTATTAATTTATTTAAAGAAGGGTTAAAATAGTTAAAATCAAAGTTTAATAAGTATATCAATTTTAATATAGGGTGATACATAAGATAAATTCGACTATAAATATTAATTAGAAAGCTAAAAATATTTCCTACATAATTATATTTTATTTGTAATTTTTAGACTTTAAATAAGTTAGTTTATTTATGACACAAAGATGATACATTAATTATGTTATTAATGAAATACTGACATAATTGATGTTATAAATACCCAAATAAATGTAATTTGAGACTTTTTAGGAATTACACTAATTTTATAGGTTAATATGACATGTTATTATTGATTTAATTAACTTTTTTCGAAATAATCATTCTGTTATGAGTTTCAAAAAAATCAATTACTAAATAGTGTCAAAATTGACATAAAATAGTTTTTAAAACAAATATTATATTATTAATTGTTATTTTATTCCTAAAAATCTAAGGTTCGGCCAAATGACTTAGATAAGGTTATATATATTAATAATAAACAATTTGAGGTTCTTTTGGCTTCTTATAGTAAGTTTATTAACCTTATAGTGTAAGACCACAAAAAGACACGGTAAAAGTAAAATTATCTAACTTAAAGTTAAATATAAATGATAAGGTTAAAATAGGAACCTAAACTTGTCTAAATTCTATTGGATGAGATTAATTCAACCCATACCCACCTTATATTCTAAATAAATCAATTTTTAGCTATTTAAAACCGAATTTGGCTTTATAATAAAAAAATATATTTAGTTATTCCAACGGTACCCCTCTCCTCCCTTATAAAAGGGCACCTCCTCCCTCTCTTCCTCACACCACTTTGAGCCTTCAAGCTCGGACAACCCCTGCCAAATTCTTTTCTCCACTTCCATAGCTACATCCTAGAGGTTCTGGTCTTCCTCAAAGACCAATTTTAGTGCCCTAAAAGGAGATCTCAAAGAGGCGCTTCAAAGAAGAGGTAATGTCTGTTACCGATTCTTTCAACTTTATTTCTTCATCCACTTCTTCTTCTTAGGTTGTTTCATTTTTAAGTAATAACATCAGTATCACTCATATACTGATATGTTATTATAAGTATGAAACAACCCTATTTCACCATCTATCCATCCTATGGAAAACAAAATCACCACACGTGCGTACGTACGGAATACCGTCTCCACGTCGTGGTGTAATCTATTTTCCACCACCACCTTACATGGATGGGTATAATGGTTCAAATAAACAACTATATATGATTATTGTAAAGTGGTATTAATTCTGAAATAGTATTCATACACTCCAATACAATTCCACGATCATGAGAACGATATCATCGCTCGTGCGTACGTACGGACTACCGTCTCCACGACGTGATGAGATTCATTCTCCACGTTAACCATTCATTGATGATTATAAAGTATATATAATAAGTAATCATGAAATATATGACATAATAATGATACTGGATTTATGTGTATATATATGTATGTCATCTACTTAATTCCATTCAACTCAATAAGGAAACGAAAACAGCGTTCATGCGTACGTACGACCTACCGTCTCCATGAACGGTGTATTTCTTTCCATTTAATGATCTATTATATATATGTATATTCTGATTATATATTATATAAATCATGTTTTATATTCTGGAATTAATTATTCATGATCTAAGTAATCATATGAATAATTACAAGTCAAAACACGGACGATAAATGAAACGATTTTACCCCAAAATGCTCTTTAACATGGAATTTACAAAAGAACGGGTAATATAAAGTCATAAGTGAACCATATATGATATCATAACAATGATTATGATTCTGGAATAAGTCAATGACATTATTTAAATCATTATACAAGAGGTTTGGACACTTACGAAGCAAATCGGACCTAAGGTAAGGGAAATATCACAATCTCATTTTTATCCGAGATTGTTTATACTTTGGAATTTTCTGGGGTGTATTTTATCATCCACATACATGTTTCCTCAATATGTAATATTATTTACATCCACATACAATTGTTTAAATCCAATTTTACCCTTCGGTGAGTTTTTAGTAAAAGATATGAAAGGATTCTTTTGTCGTTTTTCGTACGATGTACTTTTTGACTTTTCCGACAAAAGTACGAGAAGAATGTTTTTTTAACTTATACGGAATGAATAGATTTTTAAAACATTATTTCCAAGAAGCTTACTTTACAAGTTTTCAAGTTTATTTTTAATCAACTTCTTTTTGTTTAGAATTGTATGACATGTTAAGAAAGGAAAAGTGTTTTTGAAGTAGAAAGGATATTTTCCTCAAGAATGGAGTTCAAGTGTTTTATCAAAATTATTTTCCATATAAGATAATAAAGGGTTCTGTTTCTATCCCTATTATTACATTGATTTGATTATGTTGTGATGAAATTATATTTATGAATTTCTTTATCTTATATTAATTGTTTTATAATGTCACGATGTTTAAGATTCCCATTTTTATTACATGGGTTATGCTATGATGTATGGTTTATGATTTTTTGGCACACATAAGAATAGTATCATTATGAGATGGGTGGTACCTATATCTCCCTCCAATGCATTGGGTAAAGATTTTATATCTCATGAGATAGACATGGCTGGAACGGAAGGTTAAACCGGTTCAGTGAAACAGGACTGAAACGAGGAATGAACTCGGTTCAGAAATAGACTTTGTCCACTAAGATAGTCTTGGCAATGAGTCTTGACTAATAAGAAATGATTCTCTATGATTATGTGTGTACGCCAAAAAGTTTCGTGTTTTATGTTATGATTATTGGGATTACATTTCACTACTATGATTTATCCCATGTTATGATATTATGATCTGTTTTGCAGGTTAAGATTTCCAAAATGTTATGTTCTTATGAATATGATGTGATTGATATTTCTTTTGTTTACCCTTACTGAGCATTTGAGCTCACCCTTTTATGTTTTCTTTTCCCCAGGATATAAAGAAAGGTTTTAGGTAAGAAAAAAAAAGGGGAGATCTTTATGGGAGATGTTGAAGATCTTTCACCACGATTAGAAGATTATATTCCGAGTTTCCAAAGACACTAAACTATTACGGTCCTTGTGTGTGTGTTTTTGTAATATACTAAGTATTCCTCAAAAGTAATGTAATGTCCATGTACGTCAAGCTTAGGGTCTCTACAGTTGGTATCAGAGGAAAGGTTTAGTCAACCTTTGGAAACTAGGATACAAGAACTTTAGTGAGATCTCTAGAGATATTTCTAAGGTATGTATAGGGATGTCCCTAAGGTTAAGTATAAGTATAGGTTATAGTACTAGAATTACGGTAACCTAAGATGTTAGATATTGAAGGTACTCCCCCTTTATTATGTTGTTTTCCATAGCATGATATTTGCCTCTCACACTATTCTTTTTGGGTTTTAGATGATGGCTGGAACCTGAAGGAACCGTGTTGATCAATGTAATGGACAATGCAATGATTTTCCTCCTGAACAAACAAATGTTATGGGAGATGGAGTGCAAAATCTTATTGCTATACTTACACAAGCTATGAATAATTCTGGAATTCCAAATGAGCAGAGAAGGGAACAATATTCTATTGAGTCCTTCATGAGGCAACGTCCACCTTCTTTCAGTGGGTCTTCTGATCCACTTGTTTCTGAACAATGGATCAGTACCACTGAAAAGATATTTTCAGTACTTAAATGTTCTGAACATGATAAAGTCATCTTAGCAGTATATCGTTTGGAAGGTGATGTTGATCAATGGTGGAATATTATCAAGAATACGAGGCCAAGAGATGAAATTGAGTCCATTGAATGGGACGAGTTCAAGAACTTATTTTTCAATAAGTACTTCCCTCGTATTCTTAGAAAAAAGATGGAGAAGCAGTTTCTTGAACTAAAGCAAAAGGATGATGAATCTGCTGGTGTATACGATGCAAATTTTACAAGGCTTGCAAGGTATGCATCTGGATTTATCATCCAACCTGAAATTAAAGTTGATCGATTCTTCAGTGGCTTAAAACCAAATCTTCGAAGGGAATTAGCTATAAGAGACTTCAATAGCTATGAAGAAATTGTGCGTTGTGCTATAAAGGTAGAAATGGAAGTTGGTGTTACTTATTCATCTCATGGTTTTGACAAGAAACGAAAGATGGAGTTCAAGGACAAATCTTAGAATAATGGTGAAAAGAAGATGAATGTTTCCTTATGCTCAAATTGTGGAAAGAAGCATGGTGGAGATTGTCTTAAAGGGACTAGAAAATGTTTTTAAGTGTGGAAAAGAAGGTCATCGAGTAGCTGAGTGTCGAAGTAATGGAAAAAGGGTTTCTAATGGTGTGAATAAAGAAAAGACTGCAGAGAACGCACCAACAACACTTCAATGCTTCAAGTGCAATGAAATGGGGCATTATGCTAATAAATTCCCTAATCCAAGGGTTAGTGATGATCGACATGAGCAACCACTTAAGGAAAAGGACAAAGGGAAGTCACATGCGATCACTATTGGCAATGTTGAATATGGCAACGATGTGGTGGTATGATTAAGTGTTTATGTAATGGGATTCCAAAATAATGTTGTATATAGTATCATGGAATATTGGAATATTTATGTATTGGTCTATTGTGGTATTGAATAATTTTATGGTATCGGTAACCATGGAAAGTGATTGAGATATTTTTGGAAATAAGATGATATGTGCATAATGAAGGGATAAGAAGATAATGAGATGTTTGATTGTATTCATGAGCTCGTGATTGATATAAGGACTAAGTGATATCATGGTTTGAGTATAAATAATTTTGAGGATTTTGGTTTGTGGAAAGTGTTAACTTTTAACTGCATTCATGTTTTCACTAAGGTTCAATGGGTATACATGATTAAGGTATTCACATGTTTGTAAATTGACCAACAAGATATATCTTATGATATATGGGGGATAAATGATGGCATTCACGTGATTGTTATGTGACATTCCAAGTAATCATTTTCTTTATACTATGAGCTTGGACCGAAGTATTTTAGAAAAGCCTAAAGATTGGAATGGATTATGTTGGACATAATTTAGGATAGAACTTTTTTCGATATTATTTATGGGATTTTATAGTAATTTAGTTTTAGAAAAAGGACAACCTACAGGATGGGCGACAGCCCATCGCATCGGACAAGGCTGTGGGAATTGAACCCACAACCGAAGTGTGACTGGACTTTATTGCCTACCATTGGCCTAAAGGAAGTCCCTGTTTAGTAGAAACTAGTTTTATTATGATATAATAAGTATAAGTCCATTTTAGGAACCATATATGATTAATCTCACTATATATCGACTTATGTATATTTAATAACTTTTGCTAACCTTTTGTTTGAGACAGATGGAATGACCCGTCATTCTATCACATGATCTGCTAACATTTCACGAATAACAAATTCAACTTCATTTCTTTAAGAGATGAAGTGGAAATTTTTCAAGGCATGAACAACAGTGATATTGTACCAAAATAAAGTAAGTATTTATTCTAATTCAAATTCTTCGACTTTAGGGAAATGATCTTGAAAACCAAAAATGTTGTCCTATTGACCTTATATCCGATGAATCAGATGGTACCTTAGATCATCAAAAATCTATGGATTTGTGATTTTTGGATTTTCCATATCCATTTTCTCTGTCACTCTCCATCAGAACATGATGGTTAGATTTCTCTTCCATATCTATATTTTCACCTATGTGGAAACCCAGTGATTAGTTTATTTGGGTAACCGTTACGTTTAATACTTTTGTTTTTAAATATTGGTTTTGGTATTCCTTTTTACGATGTAGGTTTCTATTAAAGAAACTTTCGAGTAGTAAACCATTTATAACCCCAATGAATTTCGAGGGTGAAATTCATTTTAAGGGGGGTATAATGTAACACCCCGAGATTTTATGAAAAATATTCTTTTTAATTTCATTAATGTCTTGTGTTGTATGCTGCACCAAAAGGATCTTGCACAACACGCATCCTTGACTTTCCTTGCATTACACTCAATCGTGACCTTCCTCGATAGCGTGTGTAGTACGCAATAATGAGTTTCACTAAACAACAATATGCTATTAAAATATTATTAAAACTAGCCGTTATGAATAGTAATAACCACTTTTTGAAATTTTGTAAATTTGATTTTTCAAAATGGACTTCATTTTTGGATTCAGAATTTTGAAATTAGCTTAGGGTGAAATTTTGGTACTTTTCGGATAACTTTCATTTTCTGATGAATAGTGAAAATTACTAAATTTTAATTAAAAACAACCTTTTTAATCGAAATAATTAATAGTGATAAATTATTAATTTGAGTGGTTTTAAAGTATATTTATAATATATTTTTACAATTTAATACAATGTTGGTCATTGGATGTAATTTCACATTTAAACCAGACATAAACAAGTGTCAATCTTTTGATAGTTATTATCTCTTAAGAACACGCTATTTGTTTTGACGACGGGAATTAATTTTTAAATTAATTAATGCAACTGATATGTTTTTAATTTGGTAAAATAGACATCATTTTTGAGTTCATAATTTCAAATATAGCTTAGGCCTAAGTTTTGGTATTTTTCTGGAAACTTTCATTTTTTTGATGAATAGTGAAACCACTAAGCGGTAGTCAAAAAAATGAATTTTTCATAAAACTTAATTTTACCACTTCTGTGAATGGAATTTTAAAAATCCGAGAGACACAGTTGATGACAATAAGTAAAATGTGGTTCAATGAGATGAAAATAATTTTTGGTGAATAGTAACTTTTTACTTTTTTTACCACGGTTAAAAGTAAATAGGGTAATTAAGGGTAAAAATGATATTATTATTATCCTAACACATGTCCTAATTCTATTGGATAAGTTTAATTCGACCAAAAACAATCTTAGGAATAAAATATGACCATTTAGGCCCACTTGGATTAGATTAGGACATATATTATTAATTTATTTAAAGAAGGGTTAAAATAGTTAAAATCAAAGTTTAATAAGTATAACATTTTTAATATAGGGTTATACATAAGATAAATTATACTATAAATATTAATTAGAAATCTAAAAAGATTTCCTACATAATTATATTTTATTTGTAATTTTTAGACTTTAAATAGGTTAGTTTATTTATGACACAATGATGATGCTGTAATTATGTTATTAATGAAATATTGACATAATTGATGTTATAAATACCCAAATAAATGTAATTTGAGAGTTTTTATGGATTCAACTATTTTTCTAGGTTACTATGACATGTTATTATTGATTTAATTAACATTTTTTGAACTAATCATTCTATTATGAGTTTTACAAAAATCAATTACTAAATAGTGTCAAAATTGACATAAAATAGTTTTTAAAACAAATATTATATTATTAATTGTTATTTTATTCCTAAAAATATAAGGTTCGGCCAAATGACTTATATAAGGGTTATATATATTAATAATAAACAAATTGGGGTTCGTTTGGCTTCTTATAGTAAGTTTATTAACCTTATAGTGTAAGAACACAAAAAGACACGGTAAAAGTAAAATTATCTAACTTAAAGTTAAATATAAATGATAAGGTTAAAATAGGAACATAAACTTGTCTAAATTCTATTGTATGAGATTAATTCAACCCATCCCCACCTTAGCTTCTAAATAAATCAATTTGGAGCTATTTAAAACCGAATTTGGCTTTATAATAAAATAATATTTTTAGTTATTTCAAAGGTACCCCTCTCCTCCCTTATAAAAGGGAACCTCCTCCCTCTCTTACTCACACCACCTTGAGCCTTCAATCACAGCCAACCCCTGACAAATTCTCTTCTCCCATTCCATAGCTACATCCTAGAGGTTTTGGTCTTCCTCAAAGACCAATTTTAGTGCCCTAAAAGGAGATCTCAAAGAGGCGCTTCAAAGAAGAGGTTATGTCTGTTACCGATTCTTTCAACTTTATTTCTTCTTCCACTTCTTCTTCTTAGGTTGTTTCATGTTGAAGTAATAACATCAGTATCACTAATATACTGATATGTTATTATAAGTATGAAACAACCCTATTTCACCATCTATCCATCCTACGGAAAACAAAATCACCGCGCGTGCGTACGTACGGAATACCGTCTCCACGCCGTGGTGTAATCTATTTTCCACCACCACATTACATGTATGGGTATAATGGTGCAAATAAACAACTATATATGATTATTTTAAAGTGGTATTAATTTTAAAATAGTATTCATACACTCCAATACAATTCCACGATCATGAGAACGATATCATCACTCGTGCGTACGTACGGACTACCGTCTCCACGACGTGATGAGGTCCATTCTCCACGTTAACCATTCATGAATGATTATAAAGTATATATAATAATTAATCATGAAATATATGACATAATAATGATACTGGATTTATGTGTATATATATGTATGTCATCTACTTAATTCCATTCAACTCAATAAGGAAACGAAAACAGCGTTCATGCGTATGTACGGCCTACCGTCTCCATGAACGGTGTATTTCTTTCCATTTACTGATCTATTATATATATGTATATTATGAATATATATTATATAAATAATGTTTTATATTCTGGAATTAAGTAATCATGATCTAATTAATCATATGAATAATTACAAGTCAAAACACGGACGGCAAATGAAAAGATTTTACCCCAAAACGCTCTTTAACATGGAATTTACAAAAGAACGGGTAATATAAAGTCATAAGTGAACCATATATGATATCATAACAATGAGTATGATTCTGGAATAAGTCAATGACATTATTTAAATCATTATACAGGAGGTTCGGACACTTACGAAGCAAATCGGACCTAAGGTAAGGGAAATATCACAATCTCATTTTTATCCGAGATTGTTTATACTTTGGAATTTGCTGGGGTGTATTTTATCATCCACATCCATGTTTCCTCAATATGTAATATTATTTACATCCACCTACAATTATTTAAATCCAATTTTACCCTTCGGTGAGTTTTTAGTAAAAGATATGAAATGAATCTTTTGTCATTTTTGGTACGAGGTACTTTTTGACTTTTCCGACAAAAGTACGAGAAGAATGTTTTTTCTAAATTATACGGCATGAATGGATTTTTGAAAAATTATTTCCAAGAATCTTACTTTACAAGTTTTCAAGTTTATTTTTAATCAACTTATTTTAGTTTAGAATTGTATGACATGTTATGAAATGAAAAGTGTTTTTGAAGTAGAAAGGATATTTTCCTAAAGAATGGAGTTCAAGTGTTTTATCAAAATTATTTTCCATATAAGATAATAAAGGGTTCTGTTTCTATCCCTATTATTACATTGATTTTATTATGTTGTAATGAAATTATATTTATGAATTCCTTTATCTTATATGAATTTTTTTATGATGTCACGATGTTTAAGATTCCCATTTTTATTACATGGGTTATGCTATGATGTATGGTTTATGATTTTGTGGCACACATAAGAATGGTATAATTATGAGATGGGTTGGACCTATATCTCCCTCCAATGCATTGGGTAAAGATTTTATATCTCATGAGATAGACATGGCTGGAATGACAGGTTAAACCGGTTCAGTGAAACAGGACTGAAATGAGGAATGAACTCGGTTCAGAAATGGACTTTGTCCACTAAGATAGTCTTGGCAATGAGTCTTGACTAATAATAAATGATTCTATATGATTATGTGTGTACGCCACAAAGTTTCATGTTTTATGTTATGATTATTGGGATTACATTTCACTACTATGATTTATCCCATGTTATGATATTATGATCTGTTTTGCAGGTTAAGATTTCCAAAATGTTATGTTCTTATGAATATTATGTGATTGATATTTCTTTTTTTTACCCTTATTGAGCATTTGAGCTCACCCTTTTATGTTTTCTTTTCCCCAGGATATAAAGAAAGGTTTTAGGTAAGAAAAAAAAGGGAAGATCTTTATGGGAGATGTTGAAGATCTTTTACCACGATTAGAAGATTATATTTCGAGTTTCCAAAGACACTAAACTATTATGGTCCTTATGTGTGTGTTTTTGTAATATACTAAGTATTCCGCAAAAGTAATGTAATGTCCATGTACGTCAAGCTTAGGGTCTTTACAATGGCAGCACAGGCGAGTACAGGATGAGACCTGGGAGAGGGAGACCGATGTACGATCATAGTGGCCGAAGCTTTTCGGGGTTTCTTCTTCTCCGACTCGTTAGGGAAATTAGGGGATAAATTTCTCTAAGGGGGGAAGTTTGTAAGAACCCGGATCTTCTTTTCCGGTACGTTTTCCTTTTTCTGGAGTTTTTTGAGAAAAATAAATTTTCTGGAAATTTCAGAAGCACACGCTGTGTACTTTCTGAATACACACTGTGTACTCTTCCCCGGCTTGAAGCCGTGTACCGGCCGTGTCTGGGACACACACACAGTGTGTAAGGCTGAGGTGGAGTCTGGTTATTTTGGAGTACGGAAAATTCGAAGTACACGCCGTGTACTCAAAAAGTATACGCCGTGTACTTTATTTTTTTTCATTAAACGGACCGGGGTCGCGTCTAACCCCCATATTCGTCTTCTTATTCAGTTTTAGACCGTCCGGGAGCGACCGTACGGCTGGATCTTCGACGAATTCCCACCTCGCCATCCGTTCTCCGATTCGAGCATGGTCTATTGTGTTGGAAGCGCAGCGGTGAGTTCTTCCTTCTGCTTGAGCCATGTTTCTTTATTCCTCCTCGTTTTCAAGTTATCGTGGGATGAAATTTTTGTGTGTTTTCTCAGATCTACGTCGTTCTAAGGGGAATCTGTCATCGAGGTTCACGTATACCGATCTCCTAGGATCGAGGTAGGTGGTTTGTGCCTTTCTGTAGAATGTTGATGGATATTTTGTGCAATTTCCACCAATACCCTTGAATGAGGTATTGTGTGTTTCCTATTTTTCCCTTGTTACTTGCCTGCTTGCTTGATTGTTTTTGTAGAGGTTATTGCTTGTGATTAGATTATTTTGTTTGTGCTCAGTTTTCTTTCCATGATTGTTCTTCCTGTTTGGCGTTTTGCCAGTTTCCATGCCTATTTGTAGGATTGTGGATTGTTGCCTTGTTTTTCTGTTGAGCCTTAGTTGATAGCCAAGTAGTTATTGAGGTTTACTTGGATGATATATATACACACGCTGAGCATGTTTAGTTATACTCAGGAATATGGGAACTTAGAGTAGTAGACCAAAGGAAGAATTTACGGAAGGGCTTCTCCAGAGTGTCTTTTAATTACGATGCGAGAGCAAGGGGAGAATTGATGGAAGGGCTTCTCCAGAGTGTCTTTTAAATATGACACGGGCCACAGGTGGAATTGACATTGAGTGATTCCCCAGAGAGCCTTTAGCACAATACGAGACTATAGGGGGAATTGACAGTGAGTGCTTCCCCAGAGAGTCTGCTTAATTACGTAACTAAACCAGATGGGTGAGACCGTGTGTGCCTCCCAGAGGGTTGCTAGTACTTAGAGGTTAAACCATAGGGGCTAGACTGTGAGAGCTACCCAGAGGGTTACCTGTTTTTCTCTTTTGTTGTTGGCTGCTTACTTGTGTGCTATACTTGTTAAAATTGTGGATTGTAGTTGTTTGTGCTTTTCTGTTTATTGCTTCTTGTTTTAGTATTGCCATGTATTCATTGACTGTTAGGCACAAATCTTTTGGTCATTGCCTACTAGGATTGTATCTTACACCCTGTTTTGGCCATGTTTTTGGGCCCAAGAAGACTATGTTGCTGCAGGTATAGACAAGGGAAAGCGCCCTTCTACTTTAGGATCTTGATTGCACCAGGAGATGGGAAGAATGGGACTGAGCCGTGGCTCGCGATGCTGATGAGATTATTTTGTTTTTCTTTTGAACTTGGTTTCAGTTGTATTCCAGCACGTTGTTATGTTTTCTGCTTTCCATAGATACTTGTACCTACTGCATTGTTATCATCATTGTTATATATCTGCATTGCTTCCACTGTTTGGTTTCTATTTTTATGCATGTTGGTTGCTGCTTCCGCTGTTTATTATAGTTTTCTTACCTTGTATACCTTACCGAATGAGGGCATAGTTTCCCCACCGACTCACCAAGGCCCTCGCTGCTAGTCAGCAGCCTCTGGCATTCGGGGAAACGCGCTTGAGGTCATGTGGAAAACCGGGTACGGGGCACCAGTGGAGGGGCTCTGGACTCGGTACGTTACATGTGGAATCTTGATACCCTTATAAAAGTCTTTATTTATGAAATAATGGGTCAATATAGAGTTAAATAAGACATTATATATTCTAGAGTGGATGGAATGTGATCATTTCACCATGTCATTATCACACCCTTATTTAGATATAGTGATATCATGATATTTTCCCTTTTACCTAAGATTATGAGGCAAATGGAATTGATCACAATTAGTAACCCTTAGATTTGGGAACTTATTATCAAAATTATGAAACTCCTTTCATTTAAAAAATTGAGTGTGTGTTGTACACTCTATTGAGCCTTCTCATTTTTATTATCATTATAAATCTTCTTCCCATCATTTTGGAATTCAACTATTCAATATCCTTCCAATAAAAAATTTACAAAATTCCTAGTCCCCATAATATAATTTTCTCCATCCTTCTTCTCATACATTGATCATAATGAAAATATCATATTCTTCTCTTAGAGGTTCCTTTATTTTCCTTTGAATTCCATTTTCTTATTCTTTACAATACCATGAGATTAATGCATAACTCCAAACTCTATTTCCACCTTGATATCACATCTAATAATATCTTCATAGATATTAATGTCTCTTTTGGATAATTCCATTCAGATACACAGTTTTAATCCACTAAATAAATGATCAGCCTTACCTTTAGGTTAGATGATAATAATTGAAATTTACCTCGCAAGTCTTGTAAAAATTTCTCCCTAGATACCAACAGATTCTTTATTATTTTTCTTCAACTCAATGAACTCTTTATCCATCTTCATATGAAGAATACGAGTAAAGTAATTATTGAAATACATGGTCATGAACATGTCCAAACCCATATAGCCTATTTCATACGTTTTTCTTGTATTCTTGATAATATTACACCATCGATCTACTTGACCATCCAAATGGTAGATAGAAAAAATTGAATTTTTCATGTTCTAAGAACTAGATAATGGAAAATATATTTTCAATGGATTTGATCTATTATTTAGAAACTTTTTGATTAGAAGAACCAATAAAATAATGTTGGTGTTGCCTCAAAAAGTACTCAATAGAATGTTGTTCCCAACTTTGTTCATTAGTCCATCCATCATTATTCATATCTTGATAAAGTTGATTGATTAAGAAATTAGATTTTTATTCCATCTTCGATAATATTTGGATGATCAGAAAAAAACATCATTGCATTTTATATCACAGTTAACATTATAATGGTTCCTTTGGGTTCTAACCATTTACAAAAAAATCATATTGTAAGAAAAAATAATCATACTGGGGATCCACATAGTCATAAAAACTAAATTATAGGTTATATAAATCTTGTAACATTAATTTTAATATATGTCACCTAATGATTATCCAAGGACATTCATAGTCATCATTTATTTAAACCCTTCATGATGGTTCATAAAGATTTTGTGAATTTCAAAAGTGTATCCCCCCATTACTGTTAAACTAAGTGTGAATCTAGGCCAGTTTTCATACACCAAGTGAAAATAAAATCTAGATAAATGATCCATTTATGGGTATATATATATGAGTTTAATTTTATTGAAACCAATCACTCTATCCTTTACCAATATTCTAAGTCATTTTCATATACATTGACTCATCCTTGGACTTATCATTAGATATGTACTTATGGAACTCACTAAGATTTTATCATCCTAGTTTCAAATGGTTAAATTAACCTATCTATTTATACAATCTATAATGGCACAGTCATATCATACATAAACATTACATCATTTTAAATTAATGTTCATTACATTACAAAAACACATTACTAGGGTCTATAGTTGTTTAATGTATTTGGAAAATTAGAACAAAACAGGTCAATAAGTTAACTACCTCATATACCACTATGATATTTATAATCAAAACCCTTCATAGATGTATCATACATAATATTTTTATTCCCAACCTAGGGAAAGGAAACATTTGAAAGGGAGATATTAGATGATTAGTAAGAGTAAACAATAGAGATACGTAATCATAACATAGACATGTGGGTATGAGGAAATGAGCTTAAAATTTGAAATCCATACCCTATATATCAAAGATCATAGTTTTTAGTCATGGTATAATGATAGGAAGTTCATAAGAGATGAATGATAAGGGTATAAAATAACATGATCTATGAGATAATAACATTTTTGCAAGAAATTAATTTCAAGAAAACACATAATAATAGTAAATCATATGTCAGGGATACCAACCAAGACATTCATAAAAAGATTGGATTATGATAAAGAACTATTTATCATATTAGATCTTCGGATAACCACTAGTGTACCCTATTTTTTAGGCTTGGGAAAAACACCCATGTACCCTTTGAGATCATAGAACTTTTATTATTACCCAATGAATTAGAGGGAGATATAAGTCCCACATGTAATATAATTAAAATAATAAGTATATGTTCACAACATCCTGAAACCTTTAGCATATCGTAACTGATGAAATAAAATTTCTTTCATAAACATTGCATCATATTATATATATTTTAAATGAGATGAGTTTGATAATCATTTAATCATTTCATCAAAGCATAACCTATAAAAAAGAAGTGGGTTTTAGGATAATTTTATCATGTTATAACCCTTAGAAAAGAAATAGGTTTCATAAACATAATTCCATTATAAAAAAATAAACCCTTTAGAGAAAGAATAAAAATGATATACTTGGACCATATACCTATTAAATAATTAGTGACAACAAAATATTTCATCTTAAATGAAATTGATATTGATCAATCATTTAATAAATTTCATGAGGAATGTTTAATTTCTGCTTTGAAAAACCATTTTAAAACTTAAAGCATTTGAAAAATATTGTTATCTTAAAATAAACTTGAATACTTATAATATAATATTCAATAAAAATAATGGTAATGATGATGATAAGTTATATGTATGATTTTCATGTTAAAAAAAATAATTTTCACATTTTTTATTAATGATAAATGGAAATTGTACAGGCTCCTACTTGGTATCCAAAAGACCCAGGATCAAATCCAGGCATGGACATTGTAACGTCCCGGATCCAGGTGCCATGTAACGGGTGCCCCAAACCCGGTTCTCCACAAGACCTCAAGCATATTTCCCCAAATGCCAGAGACTGCTGACTAGTAGCGAGGACCCAGGTCTGATAGTGGGGAAACTATGCCCTCATGTGTCAAAGTGTAGCGCAACGGAATATAAATTAAAACATACAACATAGCGGAAGAAGTAAATCATATACAACTAAAATAACAATAGTAGTGTATATAACCAACAGTATATAGAAAATGATGCAACATGTCTCAAGTTCTAAGAAAACAGCCAGAACATGTTATACATCAGTACAGTTCAACAAAAAGCAGAGTACAGCAAAACCAAGAAAAACAGCTGGCAGTGGCATCGCGAGCCTATGCTCGGTCCCATTCCCTCTTACTCCTCAGCAACAGTCAAGTACCTGTATAGGGAATCTTGCCCATATCTATACCTGCAGAAATGTAATATGTTTGGGCTGAAAATCATGACCCAAATAGGATGTGAGAAATATATCTCAGTAGGCACCCACCAAAGGCTCGTGTCCAGCTGCGTGTAAGCATGCAACAACAGTGTGTAGTAGAAAAATGGAATAAAGTAAGCAGTACTCAAAAGTAACTAATTACCAGTTATATTTCCATTTTATTATCCATTTAATCCATTTAATTTAAAATAACACCACAGTGAATATTCTAAATAACCAGCTAATGTCCTCGGACATGTAAACTCCTACCCTCAGGTAAAGAGTATCCAACACAAGAATCTACCCTCAGGCATAATATAGTTTTCCCTCAGGCATAGGTAGTGTCACCCACAAGCATAGAGTCAGTTTCCCATAGGCACAAAAGAAGTTTCCCTCAGACCGAAATAACTACTGCCCACAAGCTAAATAGTGCAGTGCCCACAGGCTAATCACAACAACTCCCTCAGTCTAAACAGGTAACCGGGCCATGCCCAACATGTAAATAAGTAGTAAACAAGCAATTCCTCTCAAGGAAATTCTATAATTACTACTTTAAAGGCATACCCTCGGGTATCCTGGCCAAATGGCTAAATAGTGGAACACACCCCCGGGATGGTTCCGGATCCAAGAAAAGATCCCAACTAGCATTTTAATATCATATTTAATTCAACTATTCAATTATAGGTGTTTAATATAGCAACGACCTCATCCACACGACACCCCAACATACGCACAAAACACACGGCAGTTGGAAAACAAACACCAAGTCACCTACCTTATATGCCAACGAGAAGTATACCCGAACGTCGATTCCAAAAACGCCCAAGAACGACGTAGATATGAGGTAAGAAAACTTTCATTCAACCTCAAAAAACTCCCATTAGGGAAAGAATTAGTCAGCAACACGCTAGGAGAAGAGAGGTCTTACCTGTTCGGTTCCAACGTGATCGACGGAAGCGATATCGGATTCCCGGTGCTCGATCGGTTGATCCACGAAGATTCGGCCTTCCTCCCGAGCTCCTTCCTCTGGTTCTAAGCCAATCCTGTGAACATGGTTGGATACTTCCCGTTTTAAGCGAAAAAAAGACAAAGTACACGGCGTTTACTTCCAAGTACACGGCGTGTACTCCCTTCATTTAACTATTCCTTTGGCAGTACTGCCAAACTGTTCATCCGTCGACATGAGTACACGACATGTACTCCTGAGTACACGCTGTGTACTGCCGCCTAGCTGGCGGCTACTCCACCGCCTTATTGTTTTGTCCTGCCGACTGACTACATGGCGTGTAAAGGACCACTACATGGCGTGTAGTCGGTTCCTACACCCTTAATCATCGACATGTCTACACTCCCCGTGTACCCATCCCACATGGCCAAAAGTACACAGTGTGTGGAATAGTACATGGCGTGTAGTTCCAAAATTTGGGATTTTTCCCCATTTTCCATATTTTCTCAAAAACACTTAAGTAAAAGGGAAAAGAAGCATCACGTACCTCAAAACTAAGAACCGTGTTCTTACAAACTTCCCCCCTTATAGCAATTCGTCCCCGAATTTCCCTTCCAAGGGTGGCGAAGATATAGCCATGAACAACTCCGGCCACTGAGCATGTACTTCGGTCTCTCGCCCCCAGGTTTTGTCCTGCACTCGGTCATGCTGCCATAGCACCCATATGAGAGGAACTGACTGGCCACATAGAACCTTCATGCTCCTGTCAACGATATAAATCGGATTCTTCTCAAAGGACGCATCCACCTGAAGCTCAACCTCCTATGGCTGAAATGTGTGAGACGGGTTTGAATGATAGCGGCATAACTAAGATACATGGAAGACGTCGTGCATGGCTCGATACCGCTGTGGTAACTGCAACCGATAGGCGACCAGCCCGACTCTCTCTAGAATCTTAAATGGCCCCACATACCTCGGTGAAAGCTTACCCTGTCTCCTGGTCCACCTGTGTCCTGGCCTCGGCGAAACACGCAAGAAAACCTGAACCCTGACCACGAACTCCAAAGTTCATCTGTGACGATCAGCATAAGATTTCTGTCAAGACTACGCGGTAGCCATCCTCTTCTGAATCAACAGGACCTCCTCAAAATTATCCTGCATGAGTTGTGGTCCCAGTAAAGCTACCTCACCAGCCTCTATTCAACACAAAGGTGAACAGCATGGACTACCATATAAAGCCTCATATGGTTCCATCTCAATAGTTTTCTTAAAACTATTGTTATAGGAAAACTTGACTAGGTGTATATGATTCTCCCAAGAGCCCCCAAAGTCTAGGACGCATGTGTGCAGCATGTCCTCTAGCACCTGTATCGTACGCTCTGACTGGCCATTGGTCAGAGGGTGGTATGCTATGCTCAGAAGCACCTGTGTACCTAGTGCCCTTTGAAAGCTCTGCCAGAAACGAGACGTAAAGCAGGCGTCCCTATCTAAAATGATAGAACGAGGGACCCCATTAAGATGTACGATCTCTCGGATATACAGTCATCCAAGCTCATCAACACTGAAGGTCTCCTTGATCGGCAAGAAGTGAGCCACCTTCATGAGTCTATCCATAACAACCCACACAGCGTCATTGCCTCTAGGTGACCTCGGTAAACCCATCATGAAATTCATCGCGACATCATCCCATTTCCACTCAGGAATGGGCAACTGTTGTAACAGCCCAGCTGGTCTTTGATGCTCTGCCTTCACCTGCTGACAGGTGGAACACCTCGTTACAAAACCAGTTATCTATCTCTTCATACCCGACCACCAGTACTGGCGTCTCAAGTCTCAGTACATCTTGGTAACCCCGGGATAAACTACCCAAGCTGAAGCATGAAACTCCCGCATCATCTCCCCGCGTATATCCCCTGGAACCCATACTCGTCCATGGAAACGCAGGACCTCATCATCGCCTACCGTCCAACCAGGAGAAGGGTCCACACTTGCCACCGACTCCCATATAACTAGGTCTTCTAGATCCGATAGTTGTCTCATCCTCACTCTGTCCAGGAGGTTAGAAGTCACATAAAAAGATGAAAGATAAGTCTGCCCCTGACTATCGTGCACCTCCGGATGAATCTCAGAGAACAAGGCCATGAGCTTCCACTCACCACTGGCCTCCTGCACTGCCTGTATCTGAGTCTTCCTTCTCATTGCATCAGCTACTGCATTACCTTTACCAGGTGTATAGGCAAGCTCAAAATCGAAGGACTGTAGATACTCGACCCACCTCCTCTACCTCAAATTCAGGTTACACTAAGTAAAGATATACTTGAGGCTTTTGTGATCGGTGAAAACCACAAAATGCTCTCCCAATAGATAATGTATCCAACAGTGCAACACATACACAACTGCAGCCAACTCGAGATCATGCGTCGGGTAATTCCTCTCATGTGGCCTCAACTGCCAAGACTCGTACGCAACAACTCGGTTGCCCTGCATCAACACTACTCCCAGCCCAATCCCTGATGCATCACAGTAAACTATATAGCTCTTCCTTTGCTCTAGGAGTATCAGGATCGGTGTCGATGTCAGCCTTCCCTTCTGGTCCTGTAAAGTTTCCTCGCAAGATTATGACCAAATGAACTTCATACCCTTCTTAGTCAGAACCATCAACAGTGATACTAAGCATGAGAAGTCTTGTATGAAGCGTCTATAGTAACCAGCCAGCCCTAAGAAACTATGTATCTCAAACACGTTCTTAGGATGCTCCCAGGAAACTACTGCTCTCACCTTCTCTGGGTCTAGTGCAACTCCTACCTCTGAGATAATGTGACCCAGGAAGTGAATCTAGTCCATCCAAAAGTGGCACTTCGAGAGCTTAGCATATAGTCAATGCTCTCTCAGTGTACTCAATACGATCTCAAGATGGGTGGCATGGTCGTGTCGGGTGTGAGAGTACACCAAGATGTCGTCCACGAATACTACCACAAAATAATCAAGATACGGATGTAACACTCAATTCATCAGAGCCATGAAAATAGCTAGCGCGTTCATGAGTCCGAACGGCATAACCAAATACTCGTATAGACCATACCTACTCTGAAATGATGTAAGTGGTATATCTGATGGTCTCACTCATAGCTGATGATATCTGGATCTCAAGTCAATCTTTGAGAACACTCATGCTCCACAAAGCTGATCAAAAAGATCATCAATCCTCGGCAAGGGATATTGGTTCTTAACCGTCAAATGGTTCAGCTTCCGATAATCCACACAAAGTATGAGGGACCATCCACCTTCTTCACGAAAAGGACCGGAGAACCCCAAGGAGAAGTATTGGGTCAGATAAAACACTTTTCCTATAACTCCTATAACTACCTCTTGAGCTCCTGTAACTCTGTTTTAGCCATTCTATAAGGAGGAATGGACACTGGTGTTGTTCTTGGCATGAGCTCAATAGAGAAATCCACCTCTCGCTCCGGAGGTAGACCTGAAAAGTCGTCTGAGAAGACATCCCTGAAACGATCAACAACTGGAGGGAAATCTGTCTGACAAGTCCCCTGGTCATCCAGATACAAACTCACAATCTGGGCTGTGACTCCACCTCGCCCATGATGCTCTGGTCTAGCTCGACTCGCCTGAACATCCCACTCACCCTTGTATAGAAACTCTCCACCCTCTGGTGATGTGAAACACACCCTACGACGATAGCAGTATACAAAGGCTCGATAGGGAACCAACCAGTCCATCCTGAGAATGACGTAATAGCTCGTCATCTCTAAGACATAGAGGTCCCAAAGAAAAGGACACCCACCAACCTCAAGGGGGAACTCCTTTCACCGATGCACACCAGCCGTTCTAGTCCCCAACGGAGTGTCTAGCATCATGATATCAGAAGAAGTTGAAATACAGAGCCCAAGGATATTTACAATGGGTACAGATATGAAACTATGAGTAGAACCTGTATCGAAAAGTAATGAAGATAAGAAAGAAGCTACTAGAATAGTACCTATGACTGTAGAAGGTCCGAGATCCTGCTCCTGCTGGGTCTATTGCACTACATATGCCAGCCCAGTATCGTGGTCCTGCGACACAGCCTGGATACCCTAAGCTGTCCCTCCCTACTGGCTCTGAGATCCTGATGTCTGGATACCACGTCCACGACCACCATCTCTGCCTGCATGCCCTGTCGTATTCTAGTTCCCCGACTGGTAAGAAGCCACTGGTCCTGTTCCCGTACGCGGAGTCTACACAGAACCCCTCTCACTAGTCACCGGTGGAAACGCCCTGCAAAACCGTTGCAGATGACCCATCTTCCCGCAAGCTTGGCACTCCACTGGGTCTTGTGGAAACTGAGGTCTCTTGTACCCCTCTCTACCACATTGGTAGCACATGACCTGGCCACCTGAAGCATTCTTCTGACTGGTACTGCCACCCTAAGAGAAGTCCATCTGTCTCTTCCTCTTACCAGCAGAAATAGTACCAGTAACTGGTGTTGAACCGCCCTGGCCCACACAACTAGATTCCCACAGGTTTCTCTCTGTAATCAGTGCCTGGTTCACAATAGCATGTACTGAAGGCAACCTAAAAACATTCACCAGCACTCAGATGTCATAAGGAAGACCATACTCAAAACTTCTAGCTCTCAATATCTCATCTCCCACTAGCACAGGTGAAAAACGCTGAATATCTGTGAAACGAGCAGAATAGTCCGTCACTGACATAGCGCCCTGCTACAGATTCATGAATTATCGAGTTCTATTTGCTCTTAGCATCTCTAGGGAGAAGAAATCATAAAAGACTTCCTAAAATTCTTCCCACTCCATGTCCCTGTGATGCTCTGACTGGGTGGTCACATCCCACCACCTCTTGGCAGAATCACGCATCATGTAAGTCGTGAGCTTGACCCTCCGCCCTGGAGGCATCTTAAGATGCTCGAAAATAGTCTATATCAACCCCAGCCAAGACTCCGCAGCCTGTGGTCCTCCATACCCTGAAAACATAGGCGGATGCTGCTGTTGGAAGATACGTGTCAGCTTGGCCATAGATGTGGCAGCCTGCGGTGCTCCCTAAAAGGTCTGCATGAACCGCATAAAGCCCTCACGGAACTGCGCCTCCACGCCTGTGTCCGGTATAGTAGCTGGCACTGCACCTGGATCTGCTGGTGGATCAACTAGTAGCCCATGGCCCACTATCACCGGAGTATAGTCGACACCGCTCTCCTGCCGAACAACGTGTGGTCGTCTAGGCGGCATGACACTACAAGGTCAAAGGCACGCCTTAGATTCAAGATTATTAAGACTGAAAGCGAAGGAACCACAAAGGGAACAAGAGGAAGAAGGCATTTCAAAATTTTCAAAACAAGACTACACGGCGTGTATCCTGCCTACACGGCGTGTACTTGACTTCCCTTCCCCTGCCCGGGTCCTTACACACAGCTAAGCCACACGGATTCCGTTCAACAAAAACTACACGGTGTGTATAATATCTACACGGTGTGTATGATGTTATTTTCCAACTGCCCATGTCATCTGTGACACGGCCGACTACTCGGCTTGACACTACTCGGTGTGTTACACCCGCACACGATGTGTACACCACCCAGTTTCCCCGCCACACGGCTAAGTCCACACGGTCTGTCCTCGGACAAGACTACACGGTGTGTCCAATAGGTACACGGTGTATTCCAGGTGGGGTGACACCGACCCATGTTGTTATTTACACAGCCGAGTCCCCAGGTCACACTACACGGCGTGTTCATCATTAACACGACGTGTTCTGTACAGGAGTTCACTGACCCGTGTTGTTAGTTACACGGCCGGACTCTGGGTCAACAGTACACGACGTGTACAAAAGCTACACGGCGTGTTCGCCCCAATCTCTTCTCTTCCCCGTGTGGCCTCCAACACGGTTTGTGAAGCGGGAAGATACTACATGGCGTGTACTCAGGGTACACAGCGTGTACTCAAAAAGTTCATTTTTCTTCCCGAACAGAAGAACATACACGGCGTGTATAAAGTACTACACGGCATGTATTCTGGGTTTTCCTGACAGTATGCCTCAGAAACTTCTCCGGAACCCATAAATTACTGAAACCAACACCTAAGTGTCAAATTCTGACCCATGGGGTCCTATACTCCCCACGAATCAAAGTTTGACATCTTATCTGTGTTATAACAAAATAAGCAGCCAATGATTCACCAAATTCCGGTCAATGGGGGTCCATACTCCCCAAAAACCGAAGTTTGGCATCCATTCTTTAAACAGGCTCACACAAGAAAATACCCTATCACAAAGTAGGTATTTATCAAGCAGCTATCACAACATCATGCTTTTCTAACACAACAACTATCACAACAACATGCAATTTCTAATGCACCTACAAGGCATGGAAACTATGCATGGCATGTGGTATCTAGCATGTTCCTATATGATGCATGATATGGAATACCCTCATCTCATTGGGTTGCAACTAAATAGAACCCACAGATAAATTATAAACAGCACAATCTCAAGTGTATCACCCAATGGTGAAAACAAATCAACTGTAAATTGCAAAATCAGTAAGATTGCAACACGAGGTAAATTGGCTTTTCCCTGTACATGGGTTAGCTATGCCCAGGCACAACTTGTTACCAACTACCATTCCATCCTATCCCTGATTAAGGCTCTAAATGGTAAGTCAAAGAAAAGAATTCCACTGATAACATTTTGTAACGTCCCGGGTCTGGGTGCCACGCAACGGGTGCCCCGAACCCAATTCACCACAAGACCTCAAGCGCATTTCCCCAAACGCCAGAGGCTGCCGACTAGAAGCGAGGTCACAGGTCTGATAGTGGGGAAACCATGCCCTCATGTGTCAAGGTGTAGCGCAAGGGAATATAAATTAAAACATAAAACATAGCAGAAGCAGTAAACCATACACAACTGAAATAACAATCGTAGTGGATATAACCAACAGTATATAGAAAATGATGCAACATGTATCAAGTTCTAAGAAAACAGCCAGAACATGTTATGCATCATTACAGTACAACAAAAAGCAGAGTACAACAAAACTAAGCAAAATAGCTAGTAGCGGCATCGTGAGCCTAGGCTCGGTCTCATGCCCTCCTACTCCTCAGCAACAGTCAAGTACCTATATAGGGACTCTTGCCCCTATCCACACCTGTAGAAACGTAATCTGTTTGGGCCAAAAAGCATGACCCAAACAGGGTGTGAGAAATATATCTCAGTAGGCACCCACCAAAGGCTCGTGCCCAACTTCGTGTAATCATGCAACAACAGTGTGAAATAGAAAAATGCAATAAAGTAAGAAGTACTCAAAAGTAAATAATTACCAGTTATATTGCCATTTTATTATCCATTTAATTTAAAATACCACCACAGTGAATATTCTAAATAACCAGCTAATGTCCTCAGACATGTAAAATCCTACCCTCGGGTAAAGAGTATCCAACACAAGAATCTTCCCTCAAGCATAACAGAGTTTTCCCATAGGCGTAGGTAGTGTCGCCCACAGGCATAGAGTCAGCAGCCCACAGGCACGGAAGAAGTTGCCCTCAGGATGAAATAACTACTGCCCACAGGCTAAATAGTGTAGTTCCCACAGGTTAAGCACAACAATGCCCTCAGGATAAATAGGTAATCGGGTCATTCCCAACATGTAAATAAGCAGTAAACAAGAAATTACTCCCAAGGAAATTCTACAATTACTAATTTAAAGGCATACCCTCAGGTATCCTGGTCAAACGGCTAAACAGTGTAAGACACCCCCGGGGTGGTTCCGGATCCAAGAAATGATTCCAACTAGCATTTTAATATCATATTTAATTCACCTTTTCAATTCTAGGTGTTTAATATAGAAATGGCCTCAGCCACACGACACCCCAACATGGGTTCGTGGCAAAAAAATGCACAAAACACACGGCAGTTGGAAAACAAACACTAAGACACCAACCTTATAGGCCAACGAGAGGTATACCCAAACGTCGATTCCAGAAACACCCAAGAACAGCGTAGATCTGAGGTATGAAAAATTTCATTCAACCTCAAATAACTCCTGTTAGGGAAAGAATTGGTCAGAAACACGCTAGGAGAAGAGAGGGCTTACCTGCGCGGTTCCAACATGATCAACGGAAGCGAGATCGGATTCTCGGTGCTCGATCGGTTGATCCAAAAAGATCTGGCCTTCCTTCCGAGCTCCTTCCTCCGGTTCTAAGCCAATCCTATGAATAGGGTTGGCTACTACCCATTTTAAGCAAAAAAAACAAAGTACACGGTGTGTACATCCGAGTACACGGCATGTACTCCCTTCATTTAACTGTTCCTCTAGCGGCACCGCCACACTGTTCATCCATCGACATGAGTACACGGTATGTACTCCTGAGTACACGGCGTGTACTGCCACCCAGCTGGCGGCTGCTCAACCTCCTTACTGTTTTGGCCTACCGACTGACTATACGGCGTGTAAAGGACTACTACACGGCGTGTAGTCGGTTCCTACACCCTTCTTCGCTGACATGTCTACATGCCTCGTATACCCATCCCACACGGCCAAAAGTACATGGCGTGTAGTTCCAAAATTTGGATTTTTTCCCCATTTTCCATATTTTCTCAAAAACACTTAAGGAAAAGGGAAAAGAAGAAGCTCGTACCTCAAAACTAAGAACCGGGTTCTTACAGACATAATTCCATGGGGATACTATAGCAGTACTGTAGTAGGTCACTGTAACAGTACTGTAGCGGCGGCGACTATAGCAGCAGTGAGACTATAGCGGCGGAGGCACTGTAGTAGGTACTGTAGCGGTGGTTGTACTGTACCAGCGTGAGTACTGTAGCAGTGTTGTTCACCGAGGGGTCCTTTGGTCCAAAAATGGGCTTCCAAGCCTTGTATTCAGGCCACTTGGCCTTGGGCCTTCGGGCTATGTAATGGGTCTCTATCTACCCACACTAAAGAGTTCTTTTCTTTAAATAATAAATTAAGGATTCGACCCTAACCTTTAAAAAAACATGAAGATTAATTTCAATGTTTTTTTGCAAAAAAGTAAAAAATTGGTAATAATTTATTTTAAAAATAATTGGATATTAATAGAACATTTTTAAAAAAAATTAGAAATAATGTCTATAAGAAACCATATTTTCAAATGAAGAGAAAAATAATGTGGTATTTTCATAAATAAAATTAAAAATTATTTTATGTACCAACTAGTGTAAAAAAGTTAATATTAGGTGAAAAGTTCATGAATAAACATAGGAGAATAAAATTAATGAATTTCATAATAAATATATCATAATATTTCATTATCAAAATCATAATAAAAACAGTCCCAATCAAAATTGAGATTGTAACATAAAACCCTCACCACTTCGGTATCTTTTGAATCATATTTCCTATGAAGGAATGATATTAAATAGAACATAAAATATCTTACGTATAAATAAATTCATTATATTTCATGTAAAATGGTTTGTACATTCCCCTCATTAGACAATATAGTTTTATAACATAACGTACATCTCAAAGAAGGAAAATTGAGACAAAAATCCATGACCATAAGTCCTAACATCTATGGTACATGATCAAAGATCATGTATAATAAATATTAGTTAATTATACATTTATTATTAAATAATATATTTATATTTATAGGATACATTATATGAATTTATTATTCCCTTTTTATTATATGTTTATTAAAAATTCAATGCTAAAGTAACATTTTGGTTAACTTTGTTATACACAGTCCATGGAGACAGTAGGTCTTATGAACTCATGAATCTTGTTTCCCTTTTCTTGTCAGATATAAAGAAACAAAGTTAAACCATATATTATGATAAAATATTAATTTTTTTCTCATTTATATCTCACATTTTCATTAAATCCATCCTTATTACCTTACTTGTAAATTGTGAATGAATTTCATCGCTTCGTGAGGCGGTAGTCCTCTGTGTACATGAGTGACATTACCATATTCCAACAAAATGGAGAGTATGAAGGTATGAAAGATATAATAATTAAAAAATTATAATAATATCATAAATATAACATATAAATAATTAATTAATCATTATTACCTACCTTTATAGGTGGTAATGAAAAAATGAATGACATCGGTTCGCGAGGTGGTAGTCCACTATACACATCAATGATGATTTCATAACCCATTTGAGAGAAGTTGAGATATTTTTATGTCATTAACTAATAAAAACATATTATAATATGAATGATAATGATTTTATTATATTATTATGTTATAAAAATAATTTAAATTGGTGGAGGAATAAATAAAACAATACGCTCATTGATGAATATTACCTCTTCTTCAGGTATCCTCTATAGGTTTTCCCCAAAATCCATATAGTTTGGACTTATGTACCAAATAAGGATTTTAGTATTAGAGGATGGAATATTAAAATATATTTTTATAGGTAATTGATAATCCAAAATGATTTTATTTTGTGAATAAGAGAGGAGAAGGGGTGGGATTTTATATATGAGGTGAGTGGCACACTTGTAATTTATTAAAAGAATGAATTCCACTGATGTTTATTTCATGTCCCAAGGATCAAATAATGGAAACTTATAGAGGGTATAATGTAATTTTTGGAAATATAAATGTTTTATGTTTTTCTATAACCCTTCTCATTTTATATTAAACCCAATAAACCCATTTTTACCATAACCACAACCAATTCTTTTATAATTTATATTATTCCTTTTAGAGAAAAATTAAGATGAAATTATTATATAATATAAATTATTATGATTCCATATATAGAATAAATTTTTTCAATTTTGATTTAGATATTTTTTAGAACTTAATTTAAAATAATCTCACAGACGTGATGAGAAAATGGGTTTTTAAGAGAAAATATTGAAAAGTTAGAAATATTTTTATATCAAAAATAAATGTGGGTTTGATTAAAATTACCTAAAATATATTAATAGATGTATAATTGAACTATGATTATTTTAAAACCAATTTAAAATATAGTTTTACTTTATAAATAAATTAAATTAAATGAAATTGTTCTATCAAAATTAAGTATTTTTCACTATTCATCAAAAAAAATAAAACATTTTATAAAAATACCAAATATTTACCCTAAGATAATTCTGACAATATGAAATCAAAAAATGAAGTTTATTTTGTGAAATTAATTTTCTATAATTGTGATAATTTAATATTAATGATGTTCACAAAAAAATAATTTTTGGGAAAATGTATTTTATAAACATATAATGACATTACCAAAAATTAAGTACTTTTTTGTAAATATGTTTTGTTTATATAAAAATATTATAATTAATATTTTAAAATATGTTATTAATATTAATATCTCAATGTTTAATAGCTAGGTTATAATAGTCACATTTAAATAACTATATTAATAATATATTATTGTTTCATTAAAACTCAATGTCAGGTGTAATGGAATATAACCCATTATTGTGTGTAGCACAAGTTTGACTTGGTGTTTTGTTTTATTAGATCTATCAAAGAAATTTAATTTATTTAGAAAATAATAATTCATAAAAATATATGGTGTTACAGTTAAGTACTACCAAATAAACATGGTCATTTTCCTTATGGGAAATGAATTTTATGGGGATATATACCTCAGTTACAACCAAGAAGATTAAGTACATATTCACCTCCAGTGACTTATTTTTCAAATGGTTCATGGAAATTCCCTTGAAATAAGTTGAGATGAAGAAAATCATTAACTTCATCAAGTCAAATATCATTACTAGATTTATTTTCCACATACCATATTAGTGAAAAGTGAAACCAACAACTATTATTACACATAAAAAGGATATTCTAGGAGTGAAACATTGAGTCCAAACTTTCAACTCATTATCATGAACTATGAAATGGGAAGATAAATTCCTTCAATAAAACTCTATCAAATATACTATACTAAATTTTGAATAATTATAAGAATCATGGTAAAAAAATTTCTTGTATAACTTGTGGGACTACAATATAAAAATCCAAACCACAACACATAAGATGCCATATTCACTTGTCTATGAAACAAAGGTATTTCTACCCATAAATTTCTAGTTACCATCACCCTGAATAAGTATTTGGGATTATCTCTTAGAAGATGAAGAATCATAGAAATTACTTTATGAGTTATAATGAATTGATGTGAAGATATTACCTACAATTCATTAACTATATGTTCATCAGAATCAGATTTTGAAATCCTTAACTTGAAGATACACATATTCTCATTTCTATAAGAAGATCAAGAATTGGATTTAAGAACCTCGATGATATTGGGGAAAAAACATCAAAATCTATAATCATAGTGGGAAGAACATTATGTTATATAAAAGGCCTAATCCAATGGATCTAACTCCTTAGTCATAATGGATGGGGAACAATTCATTCCTCTCACTAAAGAAATGTTTCTTAAGAACTAAATTTCATTATTTTATGGTGAGCATCCATGTCATGGTGGTATGAATCTAAACTATATAGTTACCTTCCCCACTATATGATGTTCAAATACGAGGTGTAAATTTATCCCACATGATCGTAAACTACTCAGAGTGTCTCATTCCTTATGTCTTCTTTCTCACCCACCTGATATTTCAATCCATGTGGAAATATTTAGCGCATGGTTATCTTGTGACTTACTGAATCAATGCCCTTTCTTCCTCTCATATGAGCTAGATATATTCATGGAATTACCCTTTGGAATAACTACGTAAAATTTTGATTCCAATCACTATGGGATACATAGTGATATATAGGTTATATACTATTGACATATCCATTGTATTCTTAATCAAAATATGAGCATTCCACATGCCTTCTTATGTGATAGATCTAATCATGAGATTTTGACATGGTTACTCTCATTTTTAAACTTATTATTTGAATAATATTATTTATTCCTTTTATATGATTCAAATATTTAGAAGGTTCATTTCATTCCACAAAATAAATGTGTATTGATTCCTATCTATATAGGATACATAGTAACTCTCGGATCACCTATCTTGGACAAAGACACAATGTCAAAAAAAATACACTCCCCTGCACAAGTGTTAGTTATGTGTAGAGGACGTTCTATATGGGAGTTATGTGTGGCATTAATCCCATTAAAATAGTATTTTTATTGATGTTCAGATCTACTATCTTGGGCCTAGTTTTAATGTAATAAAATATTATCCCCCCAACATAAGAGTATATTATATATAGGGGACTTTATATATAATAAATGCATGGGTCGTGATTCTTGGAATTCCATGATATATAGCACTACATGAGTATATTATTTTAGTCTTAGCCACATTTTCATCATTATCATAACCTTTTCTAGTGCTTGGTCTATATGAAAAGTGGTCACCACCATTTAGTTTCATGATTTTGAAGATGAAACAGTAAGTGAAATCCTCTCATAATATGAGATCCCTCTATCTTCAAAATATAGTACGTAGTTAGATATCATGAACATTAATCATAGTGTATAGCTACATGAACCATTCCTTGTAATTTCAGTTGGATATTTTCCAAATACAATTTCTTCCTGAACCACATGTTTCTTAGTTCATATCAATGCATGATATATAGTGATACTAGAATTCTCTATCCTGGGCCTAGCCATAATCCATAAAATTATAACTCTATGTTTTTCTTCCCAATATATAACCTAGATCATTGCATTGGAGGAATAATTCATTATATTAATTGTGTATGTAATCATCTAAAAAATAAAGTATGACAATGGCCACTTTCACCTTAATGTGTCTTATTCTCTTAATCCACTAAACGGTCATGTGAAAAAGTGAAATCCATTTTCATTCCCCTATATATCTTCTAATCTTATGAAAGGAAAATTCTCCCAATAAACTATGTATGGATAGATTCCCATATCCATGGAATATGTAGTAAAACCCAAGTCTCCTATTAGAGGTCTATCCAGAAATTTCCAAAAAATTCTCATCATACCTTAGTGTTTGATTCTTGGTGAAAATACTCTATTTTTATTTTAATTCACTAAGGTATTGTCAATTATTTTTCCCTATACCGAAGCTAGATCTGTGTAGAGAAAACCTAAAAACTATTGTGTATGGATTGATAAAAATACATTCCCTATACATATGGATTATATTTATATAGGGAGGTACATTAGAATTATATATTACTTGATTCTAGTCATCACATGATACATAGTGATGATAGTATTCTAGATTATATCCCCAACCATAATATCAAACTGAAATTACACATTTTTTATTTATACATGTTAATTATGTACAGAGGACCAGAAATATAAGAACTATAATTGGATTTATTAATATATCTATATAATACATAGTGACTCCTAGATCTACTATCCTGGGATTGTCCACAATTTCTAACAAAATACCCACTCTAAATATGATCTAAATCTAAAAATGGGGTTTAAATACAAAAGGATAATTGTAGATTAATTCTTGACCTTATAGGAGTCATAGATGCATGAAGATGGGACCATCCATATAAATCATAAATGTCCCTAACTCATGTTGGGTAATGATAAAATCACTTTTCATTAATGATGGTTATTGACAATTCTCATCACTAATACAAGTTTCCTTTACCTCACATATGAATCAGATCTATGTAGAACTGGTAATGTATCCATCATATAACCTATCCATATTTTTAATTCATCTTATCCATGCATAATTTCAGTTATTCTCAAACCACCGCTTGTTTCTCACATCCTTCATAAGTCACATGATCATAGAGGACTTGATTTCTCACTACATTTGGTTTAAATAGGATAATTACAACTAAAGGTGGTTGTAAGACTATAAACATCGTAGGAGTTATCCAGTTCTAGAGACCCTCTTTTCTTTTATATGAGGTGTATCTATATAAGGTTTATAAAATATAGTTTTTTATCCATCATGTTATATATATGTAAAATTCCCCCACATCTCTTCCAATATATATGAAGTTAAAATACGCAGAATAAGGTCATCATTTTATGATTCTAGAATCTATAACACTTGAGTCCTTATCACATGACATTAAACTACAAGGAAATTTCATCCTTTTTTCATGATGTTAAACTACCCATATTATCATTGGTTATTAATCTATATAAAAGGAAAATAATTTCCTGACCATGATTAACTAATAATATCAATTCCACCACCATTATTCCAGAATATATGAGTCTATAAGTCTTAGGTTGCATCTTGAGTGTCTTGGGTCACCGCAAACCTTCCATGGATATTAGAAGTGAGTGTGTCAATCTTCAAGGGACCCTCTTATAGACTATGTATGTATGTCCAATTTTTAAATCCCACATATTAATCCCCTCACCTTCCAACCATAGTCATTCTCACCTTTGAAAATCAACTTATGATCCTCATATAACTAAGAACATGGAAACAAAGGTTATCACCCAAATGTGATTTATAGTCTCTATCCCTTGTATGTATTTCCCATACTGGTAGTTATGATATGAGATCCTTAATCCATGATTTAAAACATTCTCATATCTTTCAAAAAATATTTTTGGGAAACTCTCAACCATGGTAATCCTAATTATATTTTTTCCCACACTTCTCCCTCATATATTATCCATACACCATGACCCTAAACAATGTACGGTGTGGTCAAATCTATATGAAAATAAAATATAATCATTTATGATTTAAATAAAAAGACCATAAACATATATGGAATGAAACATAAAACATTTTATCATGAAAACATGAGAAGGATGTATAAGGAAAAAGTCAAGTCTCAATTCACTATGACTTACTCGTCGAGAGCATAGGAAAAAGTTATAAAAAAAATTAGATAAGGGGGAAAATATCAGAGTGTATATGATATGATCTAATAAAAAGTAGAGTTAAAATAAGTATACCATTCTATCTAGGAAAAATTTAGATCAATGATTTATCATGTTGATTTACTTTGATAATTTTTTTAGTATATGAAAATAAAACATTTTCGGTTCTTGATCCCTCCATGGATAAATTTTTCGTAATACCCTAGTTCATTGGAAAAGTGTACGAATCTTCAAAAATATTCCATGGTACACAATAAAGAGAATATTCTAAATAAAGGTACTCTCTACCAGAAAATGAAAACACTCCCATTTTGGCTTCTATATATGATCCCCCAACCTAAAACTTGAAGGTGTATTTTCCTTGAAAAAATTTCCTCCAATCCTTTTGACCCCTGGAAACATTGTAGTATCTCCCTAATGTGATTAACTATAATCCCTAACATGTATTCTCCAAATCGTCATCCTTAGTTAAAAATCATTAATATGTGATTTATATATCCCTTAATACAACAATTATAGTGGTTTCAACATCTTTGATGTTGCATCACCATATACCATAATCATTCTTGGGGGAAGGATGCAGGTTTCAAGAACCCTTATCAAATAATCATCCTCCATGACTAAATCTATATATTGAGCATCTGAATTATCCATAAAATGTTATTTTTACCATAGTGAAGAGTGAATCTAGATTAAAGGGACCTTATACATGATAATACATTTACAAACTTATTTCTTATTTTATAAGAGCTCGTGATCTATCATCCATTCAATTCTTTGTCTTGTAAAATGATAAAACTATACCTATGATCCCTGGAAACATTACAGTGGAACTCATCTCCCTAGTGTGATTCACAATCATCATTATAATTTCTTCCCCATCTTATTATCCTTGATTCAAACTACTTAATATGTGATATATGCAACCCGTAATCAAACTACTCATGTGGGTTCAACATCATCAATGTTACATAACTATATATAATACCCATCCCAAAGAAAGGTTGCAGGGTGTCAAAAACCTTATAGAATATTCATCCCTATGACCCAACTCATGAATTAAGCATCTAAATACAACATAAAATATTCAGTGGCACCAGGTGAAGGGAGTGTCTAGCTTAGAGGGAACTGTTGATTGATAATTATTATATGCACATATTGGTTCCTATATGATATCCCCTAACATGTCAACCCAAGGTGTATTCACCATTTAAATAGTTCCTCTGATATCGGTACATCCCAACAACACTACAAAAAACTCATCAACCTAGTGTGATTTTTGAGCATCTCTAACATTTCTATCCAATCTCGCCACCCCTATTCAATATCATTGAGACATGATTCTATTTTTCTACAAGTTAAGCATTCATGACATAGTATTTTTATATCAATATATAGTTTAAACAATAGAAACATAGACTACATCAATATATAGAAAAATTAATACATGATTATACTATATGAAAAATGTCCCAAGCTATATAAAATTAAGATTAAGCATTGTTTTGATAAAGATATTCAACCTTAAAAATTCGTTTCATTGGTTAAACATGAAAGAACATGAACTATAGATGTGAAGATACATAGTAAACTTTATTCCAAAAACACACAATGTTCAGTCTAAGAAAAATTTGTGTATCTACTCACTGGGAAGACACCTTCTATGATATTGGAAAAATTAACTATTAAAAAAGAAAATAAAAAAAGGAAAAAACCATGACTAGTTGAAAACATGTAAAGGTTGACCTATTAAATATCCAATTCCCTACCATCTAATCCTTCCTCAAAAAATATTTATAAAAAGTTAGCACAAAAAAATTAAGAGAAAACATATGTGAGTTCCACTATATAGCCTCAAAAGGAGTCAAGAAATTCTCGTTATGCTTATGGACAAGTAAAAAAGTTAGATAACTCCATATCTATGAAATACACATCAAAATAACCCCATTTATCTAATAATTCATTGACCATTTTGAATGGATAGTCTCTCATGAATCATTAATGTTTTTATGCAAATAACCATCTACAAACCACGCCCTATAGGAATCCAATATGTATTGAGTGTTTAAATTCGTATTTAAATTAAATTAATATTTTATAGGAGCTTAATATGCCTTGATGAATTATGAGAGGTTAGATCAGCATGATACTATGAATAGTAAATAAAGAGATAGAAACTTAGTTTTAATACATGGAATTATAGATATTTTATATATTTATAATTTAAAAGTATAGAATAATATCCACATTTTTTAGTCTCTCCCATGATTAACTAGATAAAATATTTTTCCAATAATTACAATTCTTACAAAAACATATTGTTATTAGTCTCCCAAATATCTAACAGATTCTTCTCTAGGGTAGTTGTGGATTTCTGAAATTGATCTGATGATGCCGACTTCACCTTACTTTCCTTTCATAGGGCCTCCTCCCTAAAAAAATCAAGTCTATCCTTTTCCACTACATAAATAATAATATGCTATTTTATAACAATTTCATCCACAACATTCAACATGTATCCTCAGTGGGACAAGTAATGACCAAATGTTTTTAGTAAATGTTATTTCCAGAATAAATGTGTGTTGTATTATATTATATAATATTATACACATAAAAAACATAGAGAACCCAAAAAATACTTTGTTTAAGTACTAAATAATTTTACATTAATAAGTAATGAAAGGAATTAAAATCCCAACCATCACAACTGGACAACAAAATATAATTTAGAATATCTAAAAAGGGAAAATATAGATCACCTTAATCTACTAGAATCATTGCGCCCACTGTAAACACTATTGAGAAGAAGAAAAATATTTATAAACAAAGCTACATTTTAAAAGATATAAGTATAGAACCTTGAGAGGAATTAAGTTAATTATTAAGTTAAAGAATAAATTGGTATTTATAGAAGTAAAGTGATGGTTGTAATAGTAATGTGACCATTTTGAATTGTAACATGACTATTGAGAATAGTAACATGACCATTAGGAATAGTAACATGACAATTGAAATAGTAAATTTACCAAAAATAATAAATTTTAATAAAAATAACATTGATCATGATTAATTTATATAAATATATATTTTATAATTCAAACAAAAACATTATTACTAAACTTAAATAAAATATAAGCACGTTTTTAATAAATTGTATTTTAATGTATTTCGTAAAAGTCATAATTTTTATATTAAAATTTTAAATTAATAATTTTATAAATTTATTTTGATAAAATGAATATAATTTTTGAAATCATCTTGTTTAAATTATCCAAGATTTATTTTTTGGTAATTTTATTAAATACTTCAATTTCAAGGTGAATAGTAAGAATACAGTTTTCACATAATTGGTGTACCTCAAATTCTGTCATTAATGAAATACTTATGAAATAATCCTTTCTATAAAAATTTTTCAGAAATGGTATATTTAATTTCATATATAGTTAATTAATATAAAATAAATACAATTTTAAAACATAATAAATCCTTCCAAAACCTAATGTCAAAAGTGATTCTTTAAAATAACAATTGTTTTCTATATTTCCAAATGCCTTTTCAATAACCTAATTAATTCATATTATAAAGGGGTTTTAAAGTCTTAAAATTATTATATTATATTAATATATGATTTATATGGTCAAAAATAACTATTACAAGTTTTACCTTTGATGTATTATTTAATTCAAAATTTTATTCTAAAAATACCCCTCTCCCTCCACTTGGAAAACCACTCATCCCACTATTTAAAAATCCAAATATCTGATCAAATAATCCCTCTAAATAACCTAATAATACTTATGTAAATTATGGATCAATCCAACTCCAATCGCCAAGGAGTTATAGTGTCATACAAGAGAAGCTACACCGAGGATTAAGAAAGTTCTTATCCACTCATCTCTCTTTTTTATTTCTTCTACCTCTTCTACTTTTTTTCCACAAACCCTTTCACAGTAAAACCTTAAAATAATTAATTATTAATTAAATTAAATTTATATTAAATATTTTAACCTATTATAAGTACCATAATACTACATATATAAATTTTAAACTTATATTTCCCGTTCTCCCAACAATGTCCCGTCAAAGGTTAGTTAACCACCGACGGAGACATTGCCTTGTCAAAACATATAACTATAAACATGGATAGATATTATAGAATATATATAATATATATAAATTAAATTATTTTAATTATATTATTCTATAATTAATTATACTAATGTATAAATTGCATTTTATAAAATAGTGAAATTGATGCAAAATAGGAAATTTTGAAATAAAACATGATATCAAAATGATTGAATTTCATCAACATATAATTAAGAAATACAACCCAATGACTAAAATTGAAAAATATTTTTTAAAATTACTATTATTAACTTCTTGATCAATGTTTTAGTAAATATAATTTTATTATTCTGGAGGTGGAAAAGTGATAAAATAAAGCGGGAATTAAGGTAAGGGGATTCTCAAACCCAAAACCTTTCTTTAGGATATACTCTCTTCCAAGAAATGTATGTTTTTATTATGTTATTTAAATTTCCATTACCTTTTCCATATGTTATATACATGTTCCAACCATTTCAAAAAGTTTTCTAAGAGAAATCACTTTTTTTCAAAGTGAATTCAATTTCCAATACATCAGATTTTACTCCTCTTAAAATAGTTATTGTCTACTCAATAATAATGATGTATTATGTTAATGTATGATTTCACTAAATCATTTGGGAAACAAAAAAAATTATTCATAAATTTATTCTTTACGAAATCCTTATAAAAACAATTCTCTTTCGTGGGTTTACTTCATGAATTTGATTGATATATTTTCTATGTGGCATACATGATTATGTAAATGTTATGATGTGATGGGTGAGATAGAAACTATATATCCCTCTAATGCATTTTTTAATGTGATGTATATCATGAGATAATTTGAAATATGTGTGGACATGATTCTCTCTTTGTTCACAATTATGATGTTATGGTTATGTGCATATATTATATGTGAATGTGATTCTTTCTTTATTCACAACTATGTGTTGTATTTAACCATAATGACATGATGTTTCACTTTTATGCATTACCTCATTCTATTTCATTATCACTTTCTTCCCTCATGTTTTTTTGATGATCATATGTTATGATGTGATGATGAGTTCTATTCTCACCCATGTTATATTGATTCATGTTCCTTATTTATCATCTTACTGGGCTTCTAGCTCACTCCATTAATTAATGTATATCCTCAGGAGATAACTTTTACTAAGGAGAACATGAGGGCCACTAAAAAGAAAGAGAAGAAATCATTTAATTGTTTTTCTGTTATTTATATAAAATTTATGTATAATCCTGATTTCCCCAAAACACTATGCCTTTGAATTGTGGATTTGTAATGCTATTATATTTTTATATTTAAAATGATGTAATTGTCATCTAAGAAAAAGTAGGGTCTCTATAGTTGGTAGCAGGACATAATTTAGTTAATCTAGGAATTGAGTTTTGAAAAAATTAGTGAAAACCCTTAGGATAAGACTATTATATGTAAAAAAATAAGAAACTTAGTTTTACAAAAACTATAAACGTTTGGATCCCATGTGATATGATTTTAAACTTAATTATACCAAAGAATAAATTATTTATTCATTATATATTGACTTAAGTTTTTTTCAAACCTTTTCTATTTTAGAAAATGGTGGGAATTGGGAGAGACCAGGCTAATAACCCATGTGAGGGGCAATGTAATGATTGCTCAAACTTCATCAATGATTCCATGGGAGGTGGGGTTTAAAACTTCATGGAAATGCTTACCCAGTTGTCTCAGGCTATGAATAATAGCATGAATCATGTAGAATTTCGACCTTCACCCAAGACGGATCAACTAATCATTGAGTCATTTATGTGGAAATAACCACTGATGTTTAGTGAAAATTATGATTAACTTGTCATGAAATAGTTGGTTAACTCAATGGAGAAGACATTTTCTGTGATCCATTTTTATGAGAAAGAGAATTTGAATAAGGTTTTTTAACTTTTAGATGGAGAATTTGATCAATGGTAGGCATCAATTAAGAACAAAAATCCAAAGGATGAAATATAATAGATGAAGTTGGAAGAATTTAAGAAAAAATTTATTACCAGTTATTTCCATCAAACTATTAAAACAATTATGGAGGGAGAATTTATAGAGATAAAGAAAAATAAAGGTGAATCTGTCATGACTTATGAGGAAAACTTCACAAGGATTTCAAGATACACATTAGGTTTTGTTATCAATAGTGATAGACAAATATATAGACACTTTAGTGGTTTAAAACCACACATTAGAAAGGATCTAGAAATATGAGACTTTGATAGTTATAAATAAGTGGTTAGATGTGCTCTCAAAGTAGACATGGATTTTATAGAATGGTCCCATTTTTATAGAGATAAGAAGAATATAATGGAGTTTCAAGATGGTGGATCAAATGAAAAAGTAGGAAAGAGGATAAAAATACCCACATGTCAAAACAATTTGAAGAATAATCATGGGAATTATACCCAAGGGATAGGGAAATGCTTCAAGTGTGAGAGAGAATTCCATTAAGCCTATGATTTTCAAATAGATATAAAGAATTTGACCAACATGTTGGAGGAAAGGAGGGCACATCCTAATGAACCACCTATGGCTAAATGCATCAATTATTGGTAGGAAGTGTAATATACAATAAAATGAAATAGACCTCGAGTATTTTAGGGTAATCAATGTTAGTATCCACCAAATCAAAATGATAAAGGGAAATCTTATTCCATCACTACTACTGAAGTGGATAAGTAAAACGAATTCATACAATGAAAACTTCTTATTCACTCAATAATGGAAAAAAGATTTACTTTATTCTAGTTATACACATTCCTTTATATCATGAATGTTTTCTAGAACTATTGAATTGAATCCCTGATACCATGAAGTAGAGATATAGATAAAATTACCTAGTAGTCCAATCATTGAAACACAAGTTTTAGACTCTTCTTCAATTGGAATAAGTGGGAATATTCTTCCAATGAATCTCATAATGCTTCCCTAAGTGGAATCTGATTCTATACTCATCATATATTGGCTCTCATTATATAGAGCACTCATAAACTATCAAGAAAAGGTAATCTATTTTCATCTTCTGAACCACCCATTTCTCCTCTACAAATTCAAGGAAGATCATGAACCTCCTTTTTGAAATCCATTAATGGTGCAGATATTGATATCCTGTGAAGAATCATACCATTCTCAAATAGTTGAGTCAAAGGAACGTATAAACCTGAAGGAAATAGCCATTTTTAGGGAATAACCTAATTTATTTCCTAATGAATGACCTGGACTTCCCCCAGAATGTGTGGTAGAGTTCACAATCGATCTTATACCCAGTGATACTCCTTTCTCAAAATTCCCCTATAGGATGGCCCTGATCAAACTAGATGAGTTAAAGAAGTAGAAAAAATATAATTTGTACAAAGGGTTCATATTCCCTAGTTCATCACCTTGGGGTGCACTAGTGCTATATTTCATGAATAAGGATAGATCAATGTAGTTTTGTATCAAATATCAGGATCTCAATAATATCACCATAAAAAAAATTATAATCTTCCAAGTATTGATGGCTTGTTTGATCAACTATGAGGATATCATTACTTCTCAAAAGTGGATCTTCATTCTATATTTCATCAATTGATGGTGAAGAAAGTTGATATTTAAAATATTGTTTTCTATACATGTAATGAGCACTATGAGTATATATAGATTCAATTCAATGTTAATAAATCCCTATAAATATTCATGTATTTTATGAATATAGACTTTAGATAATACCTTGTCAAATTTGTCATAGATTTTATCAAAAATAGTCTCAAATACTCCAAGATCAAGTAGAAACATGAAGAGCATATAAGGATTGTTCTAGAAACATTAAGGAAGGATAAATATATTATAAGTTATGAAAGTGTTACTTTTGGATGTAGAAAGTTTCATTCTTATTGAATGGGATTGCAAGTGAAGGAATTTATATGGACCCTTCAAAGAAAAATGAAACTGAGTAATGGCCTAGACCCAGTACTATCATTGAAATTCACAGTTTTCTTTTCATAGAAGGGTACAACTAATGTTTTTTGGGAAATTTCTCATGATTATCTAGAACAATAACTAATTTAACATGGATAGGGGTAAAGTATGAATTAACAAAATAATGTAGGTAAAGATTCAAGGAGATCAATAAGAGGCTAATCGCTAAGCATGTACACACACTAAAAACAAGTGGGTAAGGTTTTTTGATATACAGTGATACTTAAAATAATGGATTAGGTTGTGTACTCATGAAAAATAATAAAGTGATATCCTACACCTCACAAAAATTGTATATCTATGAGAAGAACTACCCAATGCATGATCTGGGGCAAGCATCTATTATTTTTTCCTTAAACATATGGCAGTATTACCTCCATGTTGAGTATAGTGACATATATACTGATTAAAATATCATAAAATATATATTTATACAAAAGGATATTGTAAGAACTCAGATCTTCTTTTCAGGTATGTTTTTCTCTTCTCTGGTGTTTTTAAGAAAAATATGAGTTTCTGAAAATTTTTAAAGTACACATCGTGTACTTATATGTACATGTCGTGTACTCTTTTACCGCATGTAGCCATGTTTTGTCTGTGTAACGGCTGATCACACAGTCATGTGTGGTGACCGAAAGACTGCCTTATGTGCGGGCCAAATAAAGAGAGTAAATGTTGTGTACTTTAAAAGTACATGCCTTGTACTTTCTTTTTTTCATTAAACAGACCGGGGTCGCGTCTGATGGACAGAACACATCTCTTCTTGACCTAGTTAGGCTGAGAGAATCCATATGGAATGGATCTTCCCTGATCCCCCGATTGAGCATTTTTTCTCCAAATTGAACTTTGTCAGTTGCGTTGGAATCACATCAGTGAGTTCTCTCTTCTTATTAAACACCTTATTATATTTTATTCTCTCCCATCAGATATCATGGGTTGAAAATTTTAGACTTTTTTGTAGATCTTCAGTGTTCTAGGGTGATTCAAGGCTTGAGGTTCATGTATAATTATCCTACAACACCAAGGTAGGTGTTTTGTGCCTTTCTATAGATATTCTTTGAGTTATATGTGAAAAAGTTCCCAATACCCTTGATTGGGGTATTGCGTGTTTACAGTTTTAGCCTTATTAATTGCCTACTGTGAATGTATGCTTGAGTATAGGTTAATTGAATGTGATTAGGGTTAATTTCTATGCTTTGGAAGTGTTTTCACATACATGTTTTCTTGTTTTGACTGTTTGGTCTAGTTTTTTCTATTAGGCTACTTGCTTTCCATTCCTAGTGTTGATAGGATGGAGTAATATTATTTTATCTAACATGATGTTATGTTGTAGACTGTTTAGCCAAGTAGTTCTTGAGGTTTACTTTGGATGCCATGTATTACTATTCTCGTTTGACTTATGCAGGGTTGTGAGAACCTAGTGTAGTATACCATAGGGAGAATGGACGTGAGGGCTTCTCCAGAGGATCTGTTTTTACTGTTACAATGTGTGACCATAGGGGGAATTGACGTAAGTTCTTCCTCAGAGTGTTTTTAGTTTCTCAATGCGGGCCACAGGGGGAATGAGATGTAAGTGCTTCCCCAGAGCTATTTTTAGTTACTGATACGAGACTATAGAGGGAATTTATGTTTAGTGATTCCTGAGAGAGTCTGTGCTAAAATTGAACCATAGGGGTTAGAATGTGTGTACTTCCTAGAGGGTTGCTTTTGTTTGCAAGGTAGGACCAGAGGGGATTAGATTGTGAGTACATCCCAGAGGGTTACCTATTTTCTATTATATTCTTACTTGATATGTGGTGTTTGAATGATTTAAAATTGTAGAAATGTGTAATGTTGAGTACTCCCTTGTTTACTGCTTATTTTGCTTATTGTCTGCCATATATATTCGCTGACTATTAGGCAAAGATCTCTTGGTGGTTTCCTACTAGGTTTTAGTCTCACACCCTATTTGGGTCATTCTTTTGGGCCCAAATAGACTATTTTGTTGCAGGTATAAATAAGGTAAATCACCCTTCTACTTCAGGTACTAGATTGTTACAGATCTGGGGAGCATGGGACCAAGTTGAGGCTTGCATTGCTATGGAGCATTTTATCTGTTTTCTTTTGTACTTGGGTTTAGCATTGTATTCCAGCATTTTGACTTGTTTGGATGCTTCCCTGGACATATGTACCATGAATGATTTATATAGGTGTGATCCCACTATTTATTACTTCTATTGTTTACCTATTGCATGTTTTACTTCTTCCGCTATTGTTATCTGTTTTACTTCCACCGTGTTACTCTACCAATGTGGGCATAGTTTTTCCACTATCACACCCAGGGCCCTCCATTCTAGTCATCAGCCTCTGGTGTTCAGAGAAATGTGCTTGAGGCCATGTGACCAACTGGGTATGGGGCACCTCTGGGTGGATTCTGGAACTGGGACGTTACAAAGTGGTATCCGAGGGATTCTTTCCTAGTAATGACCCGAACCCGAATAGCCACCCAAACAGTGTTAAACGAGTCCGGTGTTACTACCTTAGGCGCACCTCCCCGAACGCCAAAGGCCGCCAAGTAGCAGTGAGGGTCTTATAGGTATAGTGGGGAGGATATACCCTCTTGGAGTATAATAATGGTACTGGTATGAGTATAATAATAAAGATGCAGTAAAATAAACTACTCAGCAGACTCGAACCAGACCCACAAAGCATAAACGCATTCAATATCGATAAACAGCGGTAGCAAAAAATATAAACAATGGTAGTGCAAAGTAAACACAACAGTATGCTGATCACTTATAAATATTACTGCACAACAAAATTTCATCCCAATGTAGTTCATACATATCTATAAGTAGAGGCGTCAATGGCTAACCAACTATAGCTACATAACAAGTAAGAATGATGATACAGGAAAGAAAGAAGAACAAAATAAACTCCGACTTGGAAAGACCTCAAGGTTTATACCATCTCCATGTGATAGCTAGAATAGTCCAGATCCTGAAGTTGATCTCTTTCCTGTACGTAAATTCCTAAAGTCTGCACGGTTCCTGAAGGGCCTATGCAGGGTGTGAGACAAATCTTAGTAGGATACCACCCAAAGGTGCGTACCTAATATAAGTGTTTAAACAGGCATGCAGTTATATGGAAAATATTAAATAGTACAATGCACTAATGAACACAAACTCCACTGGTGTTCAGCAGCCACCATGGAGTGTCACCTGCTTTGGCCAATGTCAGAATCTCTGTCATGTAACCCGACACCATGTGCCCTCTGGCACTACGTGTCTCAAGTACCAATGTCCCGAAGGCATGCCCAATAAATAGTAACTCGGAGGAACAAAGATACCTGTCCTCAAATAAGTAATCGGAGGGACAACGATGTTAGCCCTCAAATAAAGTAACTTGAGGGACAGCGATGTCTGCCCTCAAAATAAATTAACTAGAGGGTTAGTGATTTCTGCCCTCAAAATAACGGTGAGCCTCTACCCACAACTCGATAGCCTCAATGTTATCCCCTGAAGGCTCCTCACCTCCCACATGGATTCCTACGGCAAGCACCCCTAAACCAATAGTACCTAAATCACAACTAAAGAGGGCCTCTACCCACACAAGTGGTCAAAACCACCTTATCACGGAGTCTCTCTGTGTGCACACTGCTCATAGTTTTAGGGGAGCGGTAATCACCAAAATAGTACCCAAGCCACAACACCTCTGACACCTCGTGTCCCTGCGACCATGTCACTCACGTCTAATGGCCTCACCATCCTAGTAACCCAGACCATGCCTAACCTGACAGTTATCATGTCTCAAGCTGACGCCTATGATGCCCAATCACGTGGTCAAAACTACACAAAGTAATCCGGGCCAATCCCAACCTGTGATCAGCATCACTCAACAATATCCAGTCCATGCCCAACACAACCCAAAGGTTCCAACATAAGAAATTCAATAATTACATTATAAAACATTTAAAAATATACATAAATAGGAAAAACAATATAAAAACTTGTATGTGCTAACCAAGTGTGGTCCCATACCATCATTGGGGCCTTTAAGGTCTCCAACAATTCATATCAAGGTTCAATAAACTAAACTCAACTGTTTAAAACAATACAAACAATTATAACGATTTTTTCATCCCCCAGCCAAAATTCCCCGATGAGCAATGACCCCTCGCCGGCCTCACTCAAGAAAATGGTAAAAGGTAATACCCAAGGGAATACCATATGTAAAATAAACAATTAAACGGGCAAAGACAGAAAAAACTGGGTCACGCTCAAAATACCAAAAAACATGCCATAGACTGCGCCACACAAATGTCTACAAAAACACAAAAAGAGGTATGCACCACCTACCTGAGACTCGTACGATGATAATCCTCCAATAACAGCCTCCAATTAGGTATAAAATGCGGTATATATACAAAAGAATCAAATACTATCAAACCCTTATAACTCTCTCTAGAACAGAAATCAAGAAAAACAACTCAAGAAGAATCAAGGCCTTACTAAGGGGGTTCCAACACATCTGACGATGACCGAAACAGAGTTTGGATAGATGATCGGGAGAAAAAATGAGCTCCAGCCGGCTCTCCCCACTCAAACCTATCAAGGTTTTGGGTTTCTACCTCAACATGAGGCTACTGCCCGTTTTAGTGGGAAAAAAAGAAAGTACACAACGTGTACTTATAACTACACACTGTGTATCATTTTAATATTCATAAGGAGGTTGATATTTCGCTGAGGACTTTCCAACTTACTACACAGCATGCACCTATGGTACACGGCATGTACCTCTTTACTCAACTGACATCCCCAACACGCCATATATATCCTGATACATAGCCCCTCTACACAGCATGTGTACTTGATAAAAACATTCTACCCAGCCAACAGGCCTACACACCATGTATGGCCTCCACATGGTCAAGGGTATAAGGAATGTCTATAACTACATGCAGTGTAGTAAGAAATTCCTACACAGTCATCACACGGCATGTACTCGACGAGCACACGGCCAGTACTCACCCAACCCATACACAACGTGTACTTTAGAGTACATGGAGTATAGTCTGAAAATTTCCATAACTTCCTATATTTTCCCAGTTCTCTTAAGAACAAGTCAAAATTCAAAAAGGGTCGGGATTTTGACTTGTTCTAAAAACTCGGGTCTTACAATCTCCCCACCTTAACATAGCTCATCCTCGAGCTATCAAACGAAACTCAGAGATGAAACCGAACATACCACCCCAATCAAGTAACCCGGACTACCCCGATCATAAAGGTTTTGGCTAAATTCCTCAAGGGGCTCCCCACTTTAGGAATTTCCTACCTTGGTCTCCACCAGACAAAACTCAAAACAAGAAAAGGTTCACGAATCTGTTTTCCAAACACATGGTCCTATTGTGATGCATCATCACCCCTATGCCTCATTGGAGCTCCCATGTCATTCCTGACACCCAACGTATCCTGCACCGCATCGATGTCTGCATCCACAAGGTCCTTCATCCCATGGATTATCAAAATAAAACCATATTCCATGAACCTCAAGTAACTCGCATCCTCGATGCCCTAATTCCCAAAGTACCTCAAGTAACTTGCATCCTCGATGCCTCGATGCCCACAGCACCTCAAGTAACATGCATCCTTGATGCCCCGATACCCATGGCACCTCAAGTAACCTACATCCTCAATGACCCTAATGTTATGCATCTCATACATATATATAATATATCACACACCCGATATGGTGCCAATCCCAATGAATAGCATCTAGTCAGTCCACATAGATCCTATGCATCATGTGCACTCAAAACAGACATGACTCTATAGGTCATTCCAAAAATAAAACATGGAAATCATGGCCACACTCATGGTGTACCTCTAACCATTGTCGGCTCACCAGCCTGCTCAGCCTCTGAAAACTCTATGGCATGCACCTGGCCTGAAGTACGGCTACCTGATACCTGACCTCTCTGCAGTGTTGCTCCATCCACTGACCTCTGACCCCTCATATGGATCCTGATGTCTCTGTCATGTCCTCCGCGTGAAGCTAAACCTCAACTACCCTCTCCTGGTACCGAACCTGAACTAACATCAGATGCCACCATCTATACTGGTCCCTACCTATCGGTTATCTGAGAAGTCTGCCTATAGAACCTCTCAAGATGATCGACCTATCCACGTGTATGGAACTCCTTTAAAGACCTATTGCACTGAGTCTGAACATGTCCTAGTTCTCTACACTGAGAGCAAACCACTGAAGAACTGCAACGAGGTGGTCTAGATGAGTCTCTTGACTGACTGACCTGCTAGAACTCATCTCTTCCTCGCTTCCAGATGTCTAAACTGTCACCTGAAACTATTCACCAACCATCCTAGGGTTTATCCCTCTAGTTTCCCTCTACTATGAGTGCCTGATTCACCGCCTCTGAGAATGAACCTAGCCTGAATATATTCACCTAGATCTGAATGGCGTTCCTCAATCCATCCTCGAAGCGCCTCACTCTTTCTGCATCATATCTTATCATACCTGGTGCAAAGCGCGACAGCTCCATGAAAGTAAATGTGTATTCCATGATGGAAATGTCTCCATGCTTAAGGCTCAAGAACTCTCGAGCTCTCTCGTCCCTCAGTGTCTCTGGGTAAAAGTACTCTAAGAACCTGTCCTTGAAGTCTTTCCATGCTAGTCCCTCATTCATGTGAGCCTGAACTTGCACATCCCACCAACACTTCGTCGGTCTGCTCAGCATGTACGTCGCCAGCTTGACCCTCTGCCCTGGAGGCATCTCGAGTTTCTCAAAGATCATTTGCATGTTTTCTATCCAGTTCTCAGCCACCTGCGGACCACCCCCACCCTCAAAAAGGGGATGGTGCTGCAACTGGAACTCCCGTGTTAGATATTCCATAGATGGATCTATACCCTACACACCTCTATTGATCCCCTATAATACACGTACCAAGCTAGCTTGGAGCTGGTCGTCGAGCCATGGTCCAAATGCTTCTAAGCCCTGCTTTTGTCCTGCCTACACTGGATCCTGAACCTGATCTTATCCCTGAGGCCATACCTATGGATCATGCTCTGCCTGCACTGGATCTTGAACCTGATCCTACTCATGCGGCATTGTACCATCTCCCTCCTGACGCTCCATCTGAGTCAACTAAAGGAACCTGTTGAATACCATAAATGGTTAGACATCCCAAATATATATATAACAATACATACATATATATATATATAATGTAGATAAGAAAAGTAGTAAAAGTCAGTACACAACTACCGCCCTTACTCCCCCCCACTACAACTATGCCCCATGGCATCCCGACCTCATGGCCTCCTTACCCTCCCCCAACAGATCCAAATATCAAAAGTACCTCGGGCCATGCCCATCCTAACAACCAACGTTGCCTCAAACCGATGACCTAGTCACCCAATCCTGGTGATCAAAATAAACTCAACCATAGTACATGCCTGCTCTCATAATATCCAGACCCAAATACCCTACGATTCTATAAATATACAAATCATGGTATCGCACATTGCAATAGAAAAGCAATTTTATCAGGAATTTCACCTATTCACATTTCAAGAGAATAAAAATCATAGCAATTGACATTTTTTCACATGGTATTATCACATCAAAAAGCATATATGTAGTTATGAAATTGAAATACCCTAAAATTTCCCTATCAAAAGCCAAGAAAAAAAGACTTTCCAAACCAGACCAAGGTCCAACTCTCCCTTATCATATCGGGTCAAGGGTTACAAATACAAATCAATAACATCACACACCAAGTGATCCACCAAGGTGAAAATAATATAAAATGTAATTTGATCAAAAGAAAACTACAATTACCACCCATGGCAACTTGGTTCATCCCTCATACCTGGGGCTTCAGGCACTCAAGCACAAGCTAGAAACTCAGTTCCAGTAACAACCTATCTCCAGTCTACCATATCCCAAATAGTAAAACCTGTAGAAAAATAAAAGAGAAGTCTCAATCTCATTAGTAGTCAGAGAAACACTACTACTAAACCCCTATCAAGAACTCCTCTAATACCACTTTGTAATGACCTGGACCTGAACAGCCACCCAAACAGTGCTAAACAGGTCAGGTGTTACTACCTTAGGCGCACCTCCCCAAACACCAAAGGTTGCCGACTAGCAATGAGGGTCTTATAGGTATAGTGGGGAGGCTATACTCTCTCAGAGGATAATAATGGTACTGGTCTGGGTATAATAATAAAGATGTAGTAGAATAAACGACTCAACAGACTCAAACAAGACCCGCAGAGCTGAAACGCATTCAATATCGATAAATAGTGGTAGCAATAAATATAAACAACAATAACACAAAGTAATCACAATAGTGTGTTGATCAATTAGAAATACTACTCTACAACAAACTTACATCCCAAAGTAGGACATACATATCCATAAATAGTTTCATCAATGGATAACTAACTGTAGCTACATAATAAGTAAGCATGCTGATACAAGAAAGAAATCAGAACAAAAAAACTCCAGCTAGGAAAGACCTCAAGGTCCATACCATCTCCATGTGACAGCTAAAACAGTCCAACTCTTGAATCTAATCTCTTTCATGCGTGTAAATTCAGAAAGTCTGCACGCGTCCTGAAGGGACCATGCAGGGTGTGAGACGAATCATAGTAGGATACCACCCAAAGGTGCATACCTAATATACGTGTTTAAACAGGCATGCAGTTATAAGGAAAACAATAAATAGTATGATGTACAAATGTAAACAAACTCCACTGGTGCTCAATAGCCACCATGGAGTGTCACCTGCTTTAGTTAATGCTAAAATCTCTTTCATGTAACCCAGCACCATGTGCCCCATAACATTACGTGTCTCAAGTACCAACGTCCCGAAGGCACGCCCAAGAAATAGTAACCCGGAGGAACAGCGACACCTATCCTTAAATAAGTAACCGGAGTGACAACGATATCTTCCCATAAATAAAGTAACTGGAGGAACAGTGATGTTTACCCTCAAAATAAATTAACCAGAGGGACAGCGATTTATGCCCTCAAAATAATGGTGAGCCTCTGCCCCCAACCTGATAGCCTCAACGCTATCCCCTGAAGGTTCCTCACCTCCCACATGGATTCCTATGGAAATAACCCCCAAACCAATAGTACCTAAACCGCAACTAATGGGGGACTCTACCCACATGAGTGGTCAAAACCACCTCATCACGGAGTCTCTCTGTGTGCACACTACACATAGTTCTGGGTGAGTGATAATCACCAAAATAGTACCCAAGCCACAAAAACTCTGACACCTCATGTTCCTACGACCATGTTGCTCAAGTCTGATGGCCTCACCATCCTAGTAACCCGGTCCATGCCCAACCTAACAATCATCCTACCTCAATCTGAGGCCCATGAAACCCAATCCCCTGGTCTAAACCACCCAAAGTAATGCAGTCCAAGCCCAAACTATGATCAGCATCACTTAAGAATATCCAAGCAATGACCAACACATCCTAAAGGTTACAGCATATGCAATTCAACAATTACATATATAAAACATTTAAATAAAATACATAAAAAGGAAAAACAATATAAATAGTTGTATGTGCTAACCAAGTGTTGTCCCATAGTAGCACTGGGGTCTTTATGGACACTAACAATTCATAACAAGGTTCAATACATTAAACTCAATAGTTTAAAACAATACAAACAATTATAACCATTTGGGAATCCCCCAGCCAAAATGCCCCGATGAGCAACGGCCCCTCACCAGCCTCACTCAAGAAAAAGGTAAAAGGGAATACCCAAGGTCATCCCATAGGTCAAATAAACAATTAAACAAGAAATGACAGATAAAACTGGGTCACACTCAAAATACCTGAAAATGCACCATAGGTCGCACCACACAAAAGTCTGCGAAAACACGAAAAGAGGTATGTACCACCTACATGAGACTCATATGATGATACTCCTCCGATAATATACTCTAATTAAGACTAAAACTTGGTAGATCTACAAAATAATCAAAGCCTCTAAAACCCCTATAACTCTCTTTAGAATGGAAATAAAGAAAAACGGCTCAAGAAGAATCAAGGCCTTACTGAGGGGGTTCTAATGCATCTAATGGCGATCAAAACGCAGTTCGGATGGATGATCAAGAGAAAAAATGAGCTTCAGTTGGCTCTCCCCGCTCAAACCCATCAAGGGTTTGGGTTTCTGCCTCAACACAAGGCTACTTCCCATTTTAGCGAAAAAAGGAAAGTACAATGCATGTACTTATAACTACACACCATGTATCATTTTACTGTTCATAAGGCGGCTGATATTTCACTAAGGATTTGCCGACTTACTACACAGTGTGTACCTATGGTACACGGTGTGTACCTATTTACTTGGCTGACATCCCCAACACGACATGTATATCTTGATACATGGACCCTCTACATAGCGTGTACAAATAGTACAAGGTGTGTACTTGCTAAAAACATTCTACCCAGCCAACATGCCTACACGCCATGTATGGCCTCCACATGGTCAACGGTACATGGCGTGTCTATAACTACACACCATGTAGTAAGAAATTCCTACACGGTCATCACACAGCATGTACTCAGTGAGCACACGGATGGTACTCACCCAACCCATACACGGTGTGTACTTTAGAGTACATGGTGTGTAGTCTAGAAATTTCTAGAACTTCCTAGATTTTCCCAGTTCTCTCGGGAACAAGTCAAAAATTCAAACAGGGTTAGGATTTTGACCCATTCTAAAAACCCAGGTTCTTATATTCCTTCTTGATTTACTATTTGAAGCCTATATCTAGGGATAGGAAGGAATAGGTACTTGGTAATAAGTTCTGCCCGGGAGTAGCTAACCCTTGTATAAGGAAAATCCAATTTACCTTGTTATTGTAATTTTTCTAGTTTTGCAATTTTACAGTTAATTTGATTTCACTGTTGGGTGATTCACAAGTTTTGTGTTGTTATTGTTAATATTATTGAGGTTCTATTTCTGTTTCCACCTGATGAGATGAGGGTATGCTATCTCATGCATCATATAGGCACTTTTTATAAATAACATGTCATGCATTTTTTCCATGCCATCTAGGTTGCATTAGAAATTACATGTTGTTTTGATAGATTTTGTGCTAGATATGTATGTTGTTGTGATATATGCCTTGATAGAATACCGAATTGTGATAGGGTATTGAATTGTGTAAGGTTTTGTTTAAAGTAATGCCAAACTTTGGTTATTTAGGTGTTATGGGACCTCATGAACCGGAATTTGGTGGACAATTGCTCTGTTATGTTTATATATAACATGTATAATATTCCAAGCTTTGATTCACAGGGGATTATGGGCCCTCACAGATCGTAATTTGGAACTTAAATGATCGTTTCAGTGTTTTTATGGGATTCGGGATTAGTTTCTAAGGCTTACTATTCAGAAAAACCCAGAATACATGGCATGTATTGATGAATACATTTCATGTGTTCTTTTGTTCAGGAATAAAATATTTTCTTGAGTACACGTCGTGTACTTTATGTACACGCTATGTAGTCTCTAACCGTGTCACTGACTATGTGGGCAGATACATGGGGTTGATAAATATTTGGGGTAACATGTCGTGTACTTTTTGTACACCTTGTGTTGTGTAGACCTTGTGTCCACCTATGTGACTAAAAACACGGATGGATGAAAGCTTAAGTTATACACTTCGTGTCATGTTTGAACACATCATGTAGTGTAGAACTGGTATCTGGAAGTGTAGCGAACAACACAGGTTGGTGAAACCTTTCTAGTACATGCTGTGTCTAGCACAAACATGTTGTGTAGAGTGAGTCGTGTAACTGGCCATGTGACTAACAACACAAGTTTGTGAAGTTCATCCAGTACACGCTATGTCCGGCACAAACACGTCGTGTAGTCTTGTTATAAGAGTACCATATGGCTTAATAGTGTAGAAGAAATTGGGCAGGGAAAGAGGATTCAAGTACACGTTGTGTGTTTGGACAACATGTCATGTGTATGGGGTGTTACACGACCTGGGTTAGAAGAAGTACACGCCCATGTGAAGGCTTAAGGGAACACGTTGTGTAGTCATTATACAAGTCATGTATCCATGTTTTGAAAAACATGAATGCTTTATTTCTCTTGTTCCCTTCTCACAGTTCTAGTTTTCAGTCCTTGATAATCTTGATCTAAGGTGTGTGCTTGACCTCACAGAGTCATGCCACCGAGACATCCTCCGGTTGTACTCCAGTTATAGGGCAACGATCAGACATCATACATGGCTAATCAAGGTCTTCCAGTAGATTCTCCAGTTGTGCCAGTCTTTGCACCAACCATTATTCAGGACATAGGTTTTGATGCACAGTTCCGAGAGGGCTTTATGAGGTTTATGTAGACCTTTCGTGGAGTACTACTTCCTACCCTGTTCATGGAAAAGCTGACGCAGATATTTCAGCAGTAGCATCCTCCCACTTTCACCAGGGAAGGATGACCTCTGGCTATAGAGTCATGGTTAGAATCCATGCTTTCTATCTTCAAGCATCTAGAGACGCCTCCAGAGAGGAGGGTCAAGATCGCTACTTATATGCTTCGGGACTCCGCAAATAGATGGTGGGATGTGATATCACATGTGGGACGCCAGCAGGTTATGTCGTGGGATGAGTTCTAGTGTGCCTTTTATGACAGCTTCTACCCAGAGACTTTGAGGGCCAATCGATCCTGAGAGTTCATGAGTCTGGAACAGGGTACTCTCTTAGTCATGGAGTACTCTTCTCATTTCACTGAGTTGCAGCGCTACACACCTATCCTAGGAGGTGATGAGATATTTCTGGAAAGGAAGATTGAAGATGGTCTCAGGCACGACATTTGATCTCAGGTGAACATCTCTAGGTTGACTTCCATCACTTCTATCGTTAACTAGGTGCTGATCATAGAGCACAGTTCGAGGGATTCTGGAGTTATGAGCCAGGGTGGTTCAACATTCGGGGTTGGTATCCCTCCCAATGACAGCAAAAATCCTCATAGGGAGTCGACACATGGGGATCCGAGGAGGAAGGATGCTTCTTCTAGTATCTAAGTGGTGTTCTATCAGTGCGGAAAGAGTGGAATACGAGGCCACATTGCCCGAGAGTCCCAGTGGAGTGTCAATCTTGCGGCAAGATGGGTCATCTTCAGCATTTCTGTCAGTTTTTCTCACTGACATCTAGTGACAGGGGTTCTTCTATGACTCATCGTATAGAAGCAACGCCAGCAGTTTCTCACCATTCTGGGAACTGGAGTTCTTCCATCCATTCAGGCCAAGGTGGAGGTCGCGGCCATGGTATTCAGTCACTAGGCTTTCAGCAACAGCAGTGTGGATCAGCTCAGAGTGGTCAGGTAGGGTCACAAGGCTGCGGTGTTGGTCAAACATTTTTAGTGGAGCATACCTAGCATGAGAGGGATCTCGGACCCTCTATTGTTCAAGGTACGAACCTAGTTGCCTCAGTTTTAGTTTCTGCTCTTTTCAATACAGGGGATTCCCATAGTTTTATATTTTTTACTGCTATGTAGAGACTTAGGCTCTGTATCTTTTATTATACTAATATATTGACGCTAGACACATCGTTGGGGACAAGAATGGATAGTGTACAACAGTGCAAGGAGTTCCCTCTAGAGTTTGGTGGGTATCACTTCTTATGGAAAATTTATGTCCTGGATATGATAGGATATGATGTCATTCTCGGAATGGACTAGTTAGTTTCCTTCCAGGCAGTTGTCTACTTTTATTGTCGTAGGGTGAGTTTCATATCACCAGAGGGCTGATCGTTTCTTCATAAGGGAGAATGGGATGTCCAGGTGAGCAGAGCGGTACCCGAGCATCATGGGTTGGGAAGAGTTACAGCCCAGGTTTCTAGTCTATATCTAGATGACCAGGGGACTTCAAAATTGGACTTTCCTCCAGTGTTGTATTGTTTCAAAGATTTCTTCCCATAGGACTTTTCAGGTTTACATCTGGAGCGATAGGTAGACTTTTATATTGAGATCATGCTAGGAGTGGAACTGATGTTCATTCCTCCTTATAGGATGGAAACACTAGAGTTACAGGAGCTCAAGAAGCAGTTGGAGGGGTTGCATGCAAAGTGTTTTATCTGACCCAGTACTTCTCCTTGGGGTTCGCTTGTCCTATTTTTGAAGAAGGCGGATGGTACTCTCAGACTTTGTACAGATTATCAGAATTTGAACCAGTTGACAGTCAATAACTAATATCCCTTGCCAAGGATTAATGACCTCTTTGATTAGATTCAAGGAGCTCTGGTGTTCTCGAAGATTGACTTGAGATCTGATTATCATCAGTTTTATTTTAGACTATTAGATGTACCTCTTACATCATTTTGGAGTAATTATGTTCTATATGAGTATTTGGTTATGCCATTTAGTCTCACGAACGTGCCTGCGGTTTTCATGGCACTGATGAACCGAGTGTTCCATCCATACTTGGATTCCTTCGTGGTGGTCTTCATGGACGATATCTTGGTGTACTCTCACACTCGACACGACCATGCCACACATCTTGAAATCGTTTTTATTACACTGATAGAGCATTAGTTATATGAAAAGATCCCAAAATTCAACTTTTGGATGGACCAAATTCACTTCTTGGGTCATGTTATCACAGAGACAGAAGTATCAGTGGACCCAGAGAAAGTGAGAGTTGTAGTTTCTTGGGGGGTAGCTGAAGAATGTATTTGAGGTAAAAAGTTTTCTAGGGATAGATGGATACTACAGGTGTTTCATATAGGACTTTTCACACTTATTAGAACCGTTGATGGGACTAACTAAGAAAGGTGTTAAGTACTTGTGGTCAGATTCTTGTGAGTCATCCTTTTAGGAGCTGAAAGGGAGGTTGACTTCAGCACCGATACTAATATTTCCAGATCCAGGAAAAAGCTATATTGTATACTGTGATGCATCAGGTATGAGATTGTGATTAGTGCTTATGCAGGGAGAAGGGGTTGTTGCGTACGGGTCTCAACAGTTGTGGTGACATGAGAGGAACTACCTAACGCACGATCTCGATCTAGCTGCAGTTGTTCATGCTTTACGTTGTGTAATTTCTTTTTTTCATTAAAAAGTCTGGAGTCATGTCTAATGGACAGAACACATCTCTTCTCGATGTAGTTCATCTGAGAGCATCAGTTCGGCATGTATCTTCACCGAACCTTTGATCGAGCGTCTCTTCTCTGAATCAAACTCCATCGGTTGCGTTGGAATCGCATCGGTGAGTTCTCTCTTCTTCTTGAACACCTACTTCAAATTCCTTCTCTCTAGTGAGATATCATGGGTTGAAAATTTTAGATTTTTTTGTAGATATTTGGAATTATAGGGAGATTCAACTATTTATGTTCACATATAACAATCATACAACACTGAGGTAGGTGATTTGTGCCTTTCTGTAGATAGTCTTTGAGTTATATGTACAAAAGTTCCCAATACCCTTGATCGGGGTATTGCGTGTTTACAGTTTTAGCCCTGTTAATTTCCTACTATGCATGTATGCTTGAGTAGAGGTTAATTTAATGTGATTAGGGTTAATTTCTATTCTTTGGAAGTATTTTCCCATGCATGTTTTCTTGTTTTGACCATTCGGTCTAGTTTAGCCCGTTAGGCTACTTTCTTTCCATTCCTAGTGCAGATAGGATGGAGTAATATTATTTTATCTGAAATGATATTATTCTTTAGACTATTTATCCAAGTAGTTATTGAGGTTTAATTTGGATGCCATGTATTTTTGTGCTCGTTTGACTTACAAAGGGCATTGAGAACCTGGTGTAGTAAACCATAGGGAGAATGGACGTGAGGGCTTCTCCAGAGGGTCTGTTTTTACTGTTACGATGTGAGACCATAGGGGGAATTGATTTAAGTGCTTTCTCAGAGTGTCTGTAGTTCCTTTACGTGGTCCATAGAAGGAATGAGACGTAAGTTCTTCCCCATAGTGCCTTTTAGTTATCGATACAATACTATAGGGGGAATTGACGGTGAGTGCTTCCTTAGAGAGTCTATGCCAAAGCTGAACCAGAGGTGGTTAGACTGTGTGTACTTCCTAGAGGGTTTCTTGTGTTTTATACGTAGGACTGGAGGGTATTAGGTTGTGAGTACATCCAAGAGGGTTACCAGTTTGTGATTATCTACTTACTTGATATGTGGTGTTTGAATGCTTTGAAACTGTAGGAATGTGTACTATTGAGTACTTCCTTGTTTACTGCTTCTTTTGCTTATTGCCTGCCATATATATTACCTGACTATTAGGAACAGATCTTTTGGTGGTTGCCTACTAGGATATAGTCTCACACCCTGTTTGGGTCATGATTTTGGGCCCAAACAGACGATATTGTTGTAGGTATAGATAAGGTCAAGGTCCCTTCTACTTCAGGTACTTGATTGTTGTAGAGCTGGGGAGCATGGGACTAAGCTGAGGCTTGTGATGATGTGGATCATTTTATCTATTTTCTGTTGTACTTTGTTTTAGCATTGTATTCCAGCATTGTGACTTGTTTGGATGCTTTCCTAGACATATGTATCATGCATCATTTATATAGGTGTGCTCCCATTGTTTATTACTTCTGTTGTTTACCTATTGCATGTTTTACTACTTCCGCTATTGCTATCTGTTTTACTTTTGTTGTGTTACTCTGACAATGAGGGCATATTTTCCCCACTATCACACCCAAGTCCCTCGCTGATAGTCAATAGCCTTTGGCATTCAGGGAAATTCACTTGAGGCCATGTGACCAACCGAGTACAGGGCACATCTAGGTGGCTTATGGACCGGGATGTTACAGATATCAACATGAATCAAATGAGATGTTTAGAGCTAATAATGAACTAAAATTTCTTGATTCACTACCATTTAGGAAAGGAAAACAAGGTATTTGATGCTCTTAGTGGAAAATATCCTTCCATTGTATCCATGATGTAGATTAATAAAGACCATGTCTTCATGGAAATGAATTGGATAGATCTATAAATCATAACAGTAAGGAATACATCATATCCTAACCAAATGATTTACCAACCTTCCATCCAAGAGAATATCAAGGAGGCACAAAGGTGTGATTTAGATCTATAAAAGAAGCAGAAATCAGTAAAGTAAGAGAAGTTTCATGAGTTTCATACTGATGATGATGGTGTGATTTGGTTTGGAATAAGGCTTTGTGGTCCTTCATCATCTGTGATAAAGAAGGATCTATTGGATAATTCACTTAGCACATATTTCTCCATCCATTATTGAAGCACCAAGATGTGTCACGATATTTGAGAAAACTTTTTGTTGGAAAACATGAAGAAATAGATTGTTGAGTATGTCTCAAGGTGTTTGGAACATCATCATGTTAAATCAGAGTGAAATAAGTCCAAATGGATGATGAAAATATTTTCTATACCCACTTAAAAATAGGAGAAAATCACTATAGATTTTGTTACTCGTGTCCCAAAAACATCAAAAAGATACAGTGTGATATGGGTTGGGGTGGTTTTACTAGACAAGAATGCCAATTTTATCTTTATTAGAGAAGATATCTCACTTGATAAACATGCCATGATATATTTGAAGGCAGCGGTGATGCTGTATGGGATACCACTTTCATCATATTTGATCATGATCAAAGGTTCACCTCTAAATTTTAGAGAGGTATTCGAAATTATTTAAGTGCTAAGTTTAATTTCAGCATGACCTATCAGCCACAAAATGATGTTCAATCTAAAAAGACTATTTTGACTCTCAAGGAAAAGTTAAAATCCTACTCGAGGGAATTCAATGAAGGATGGGATCAGCATCAACAATTAGTGGATTTCTCAAATAACAAAAACTTCTAATTTAGTACTCAAATGGATACGATTTAATCTCTATATGGAAAGTAATGTACAAGTCCAACATGTTTGGATGAAGTTGGTGAACATAAACTACTTGAATCTAATCTTGTGAAATAGATGGCAGAGAAGGTTTAAGCCATCCAAAACATATAAAAGCTGCTCATAGTTGGAAAAATAGATATGTTGACAACCATCGAAGGGGATTTTATTTTGATGTTGGAGAAAAATATTTCCTTCTAATATCACCATGGAATATATTCATGTAGTTTAAAAAGAAAGTGAAGGTGATACTAAGGTACATTGGCGCCTTTGAGAACCTTGATCTCATAGGATATGTGGCCTATCGTCTTTTAATTCCACCAAGCATGTGTCAAGTACATGACATGTTCCACATATCACTCCTGAGGAAGTACATAATCAATCCCTCACATGTACTGAATTTGGAGGTGGTACAATTGGAGAATGACCTCTCATACAAAAGAAAATTGGTGAAGATCATGGAAAGTATTGAAAACGTTCTATAAAACAAGACAACTCACCTTATCAAAGTTATGTGGAAGAACCATGTGAATGAAGAGGAAACTTGGGAACAAGAGAAAACAATAAAAATAAGTATCCTTATCTATTATCAACTAAGAATATGAGTTTAAATTTTAGGGATGAAATTTCTAAATAGGGGAAGGATATAAAAGCCTAGTGTTTTTTGTAAAAACAATTTCCTAAATAAGTGTGTGTTGTATTATATTATATAATATTATACACATAAAAAATTTAGAGAAATCAATAGAAACTTTGTTTCAATACTAAATATTTTTAAATTAATTGGTAATGAAACCAATTAAAATTACATACAATACAAATTAATAAAAAAATATAAAATAGAAAATCGAAAATGGTAATATATGGATTACCCCAATCTACTATAATCATCACCACCAATAAAAACAATATAGCGAAGAAAAATATTAGAAAACTAAGAAACATTATAGAAGATAGAAATACATAACCTTGATAGTAATTGAGTTTAATATTATGTAAATGAATGAAGTTCTATTTATAGGATGTAAAGTGATAGTTGGAATAGTAATTTGGCAGTTGGAATAGTAACCCTACTATCGGGAATAATAACTTGACCATTTGGAATAGTAACTTGATTGTTGAAATGGTAATTTTACTTCAAATAATAAATTGTACTAAAAATAATACTTATTTTTATTAATTTATTTAAATTTAAATTTTATAATTCAAAAAAATCATGATTAAGAAACTAAAAGAAAATATAAGAACATTTTTAATAAACTGCATTTTAAAGTATTTTGTAAAATTCATAATTTATATATTGAAAATTAAAATTACATATTGTAGAAATTTATTTTGATAAAATTAATATCATTTTTTAAATCATAATGTCTATGTTATCCTAGGGTGATTTTTTGGTAATTTTCCAAAATACATCAATTTTTGGTGAATTGTAAAAACACCGTTTTTTCACAAAAACTGGTGCAACTGAAATTAAATCCTTCATGATATAATAATGAAATAATAATTTCTAGAAATTTAGGTAAAAAAATGGTATATTTAATTTCATAAATTTTTTATTAAAATACAATAATCTCAATTTCCATACCTAAAGAGAACTTTCCAAAACCTAAAGTCAAAATCGATTCTTTAAAATAACAATTTTTTCATTCTTTCCACATTGCTTTTTAAAAACTAAGGCACTATAATTATAAAAGTTATTTAAATTATTAAAAAATTTATATTATTTTATTTTATGTTTTGTATTTTCAAAAAATCACTTTTACATTTTTTACCTTTGATATATTATTTTATTCATTATTTTATTCTAAAAATACCCCTCTCCTCTAGTATAAAAAACCCTTATACCTCCTGTTGTAAAACCACTCCTCCCACCATTTCCAAATCCAAATATATACCAAAATAATACCTCTTAAGACCCTTATAATACTTTGGTACATTTTGGAGGAATCCAACTCTAATCACCATGGAGTTATAGCGTCGTACAAGATAAGTTACACTAAGGGTTCTGTAAGTTTCAATCCACCACTTGCTCTTTTTAATTTATTATTCCCCTTGTATTTATTTTTCCACCAACCCTTCCAAAAAAATAATATAATTAATTAGGTATAAATTTAAAAATATATCAATTATTTTAACCTACTATAATAATCATACTACTATATATATAAATTCTAAACTTCTTATTCCCACTCTCCGGACAATGTCCTGTAAAGTTCGGTTAACAACCTACAGAGACATTTCCATGTCATCACATTTTACCATCATCATTTATGGATAAAATAGAATATATATAATATATAAAAATTTAATTATATGCATTATATGTTTTTTTTAATTAATTATTCTAGTTTATTAATTACATTAAATAAAATAGTGAAAGTGATTCAAAACATGAAATTTTTACATAAAACATGATATCAAAGCACTTCAATTTCATTGATAAAAAATTATAAAATATAATAAAATGACTATAATTGATATATATATATATATATATATATATTTATTTATAAATTAATATAATTCAATTTTGGATCAATGATTTATCCAATATATGTTTATTATTTAGGAGGTGAAAAGTGATGAAATAAAATGGGAATTATGGTAAGGGTATTCTCCAACCCAAAACCTTTATTTGGGTAATTATCTCTTACATGGTTTGAATGCTTATATTATATTCTTAAAAAGTATATTCCAATTTACTTTGGGGATATATGTTTTCCTGCCATGTCAAAAAAAATTCTAGGAAAAATAAATTTTATTTCAAAGTGAATTCAATTTCCAAAACATTGTATTTTTTCTTCTTGAAATACTTCTTATCCACTTAAGAATAATGATGCAATATGTTCAAGTATGAATGACCTCATTAATTTGGTAACCAAAAAAGTTTATTCATGAATGTATGGCTTGTGAAATACTTGTGAAACCCATTCTCTTCCTTGGTTTTATTTCACGACTTCAATTCATATACATTCTATATGGAATTAATGATTATGTAATTATTATGATATGGCAGGTGGGATCAGAATTATATACACCTCCAATACACTAGGTAATGTGAGGTATATCTTGAAATAATGTGCAATATTTCTGAAAATTATGCTATCTTTGTTCACAATTATGATGATATAATTATTCACATATGTTATGCACGAACATGATTCTATATTTGTACAAAAAAAATTGTGGTATTTGACCACTATGATATGATGTTTAATTTTTATGCATTTCCACATTATATGATTTTATCACATGTTTCCCTCATTTTTTTGTTGATGATATTATTCTTATGATATGATGATGAGGATTATTCACACCCATTTTATATTGATACATGTTCCTTATTCATCCTCTTATTAGCCCCTTGGATCACCCCTTTCATTTATGTATATCCTTAAGATATTACTTGTAATAAAGAGAATGCGAGGGCCACTAACAAGATAGAGAATAAGGAATTAATTAGTTTTTATGTTTTTTTCTATAAAACATATGTATAATCATAATTTTCCAAAGACACTAAACCTTTGGATCATGTATTTGTAGTGATATTATTTTTTTATCTTTAAAATGATGCAATATTCATCTAGGTAAAAGTAGGTTCACTATAGGAAAACTCTTGTTGAAGCCAATTGATTTCATCTCTCCTAAAATGAACCAAATATTGGTGATTCACTATCACTATTTCATGTTGTAATTATTTTTTCAAGGCCTCATTTAGATGTTTTATGGTTGAATATGGGTCCTTAATCATTAGTAAACTCAATTCAAGGGCATTGTTTTACTCCCTAATGGTGAAAACCTCCTTCACCCTGAAATGGAGTTCTCTGTTTTTTAACCATCCTTATCCAAGAGTTGTGGATATATATTAGAAGTGGCATAATAATTCATTGATATCTTCAATGGAGACATATTTGATCATAATATAGATATCCCCCATACTTACCCCCTTAGTTGATAAAGAAATACTACATTTTCCAATCCTTTAATCCATATCATTTCAGGAAAAGGAATGTATTTTGGGACCAGGTCACTAAGCGAGGGGCTCATACACACATCTCTTGGTGAGATTAATGTATGAAAAAATTATGCTTTATCTTTTTATGTTAGGTGATATCTTGGTGTATAGGGATCAGGTATCTATAATATTTGATTTGGAGCTCCAAAAAACAAACACGTAATGTATATTAGTCTACATGCTTAAATAATGTTGTCAAAAAAATATTTCAATATGATGACCACTTAGTATATAACATTTTTTATCACATCAATATATATATCAGCTAACTTAACCTCAGTTTGAGGGTTAATAGTTTTATAGTTATATGAGTCATGAATTGGAGGAATAAATAATGTCCCTTCCATTGATCTAGTATTCCCCAGAACCATTCTTGGGATAACACTATCATGAAGATATGTAAGAATGGATAGAGGATAGACAATAATATACCGACCAAAATCTATATTCACTTTCATAAAAAAATAAAACCCGCACCCAAAATCCCTCCATCATGGGTAGGTTATTTAATTAATAACAACATCACTTAGATTCCTCTAATAACACACTCTACTATGTTGTTTCAAAGGGAACATGTGTTAGTGCATCCACATTAGACACTCAGCCAGACCCTACTTTGACCTCAACCATTCTGAACCCTCCCTTGACCTCACCCAAAACATGAGGTCCCATGGGAGGGTTTTATGGTGTACCTTATTAGTCCAAATAAATATATATATCTCTAAAAGGACATGATGAGTAGTTTTATGACTAAAAAATCTATAATGACTATTGAATCAATTCAAAGAACACATCTGGATGTCATAACACGTACATGTCGACTCCAAATGGGGTTCCATATTTAATGAACATGCATGTTTCAAATTCATATTATTATATAGAGAATGAATACCATAATGGATTTACACTTGAGGGGATGGAGGTAGTACTAGCATAGTAAAATATATTTTTTATTCTAGATTAGTAATTACCACCTCCATGAGCTCCATTTGAATAGGAGATCCCTAATTATTGTCCTCCCAATCACTATTTGAACCAATATAAACTTTCAGTACCACAAGAGAGTATATAAAATATATTAAAACAAGATTAATTTCACATGTATCCTTCATAATAAAAATAAAAAAAGATATTCACATTTCTGACAATAATACAAGTATATATGGGTAATGTAGAGATTTATTTTACCTCTTTGTTGAAACCATGATAGAATACCCTACCATTACCAACTACTATTGTTACCAAGAATAAATATTTATAAATCTATGGGTTTTAATGAAACTACACCATGGAATAATGCATCCCTGAATTGAGGTTGTAAAGAAATTCCTCAACCTTGGAACACTATTATTTATAAGAGATGCCTTCAAGTGATGTCACATTCTTGAAGACTTACATCTCTATCTCTGCCTAAAAATGAACCCTATTGACCTCAGTGGATGTTTTATTCCTCTAAAAGTTGACTATCTACTTGAATAAAATTGGAAACACTGCTACAACTAGAGAAATATCCTCACTATACAAAACATCACCGGTCAACACCCCACACACTTTTTCCACTTCCATAAACACCCTTCTTGATAATGGTTTTGGCTCCAAGAATCATTTTTTCTACTAGGGAATATATTTCTCTACTAATCTACTAAAATATGTGTTTTTGAAATGTCTCTAACTAATTGATTCCATTGGTACCCCTACCACATCACCTCCACCTTCCATTAGCATCTCCATGGATATTTTCACTAGGAATGATAACTGACCATTAGGGTATGATCAAATTTAATTATCATTATAGGCCATTTAAGTATGGAACACTCACTAGATAGAATGAAGGTTACCCAAACATGAGTTTCCTCCATTTAAATCATCATCTAGAATTTGAAAACTATCGTTGTGTTCTTATTTGAGTAGACATGAGGAGGAGTATGAAACCTTTTCTTAATGTACCATGTTTACTACCGGAACTGGTAGGTTGTGTACCACTAAAAAGAAATAATTAAACTTATTAGATAGGAAAAGGAATAAATATATATTCATATCTGGTAGGCCCAAGCATCAAGATATCTGTTTTCATATATAGTAATGGTGTAGGTTGGAGCTCAGTTTGGAATGGATACAAATTGATCTTGCTATTTGATCTTGTTCTTTATTTTCAAAATCATCCATGTTGTGGGACTAACCTTGATGATGGTTTTAAGGAATTACCTAAATAGGTCCCTAGAAATTACTAGGTTATTTATAAATTAGTAACCTCCCTTGAGGGATCCCATCCATCCCTGTAACTCTTGAAATGGTCTCGAAATCATGAATATGGACTTCCCATTATAGAAATATGGTGATATATAAGGTTAAATACATGAATGGAAAATATTATGAGATTTATAAATGTCATCATCATCACTATCATAAAAGTGGGAACCCTTAATCCACCCCTATCTCAAATTTTCAATAGGTACCTATTATGGTATATTACCAAGAAGTCGACTAGTTAGAGAAGGTGATGGACATGGGAGATTATTGGACATTCCTAGTGGTTGAGATGAACCTCTTAAGATATTTTCATGTAAGTACCCTTTCCCTCCCTGATATTAACATGATAGACTAAGATTGGGATTCTTGTCTAGATATTCATGATGGTTCTTCTTGAGGAGTAACTCAACCAACATCTTGAAAGGGGTTTAAACACTTGGATATAGGACCTTCTAAAGGAAACCCTTAACTAGATTGATAATATAAATCATGATGGGAGGAGTATACTCTATATATTCATAATCATCATGGGGAAGGGGAATTCAATCAAACATATCCCCAAGAATTATTGCACCACATATATTTTCAATTTCCCAAAGATTGATGAAATCCTCACCATGCATCAGGTAAAATGAATTTGATTTTGGACCCCTCCATTGGATGATACATTTTTAGTTATAACAAAGGTATATAAATTCCATACATCCTCACATAAAACTATTTTATTTAGCATGATGAAAATATTTATTCCGTTATGAATGACCTAGAAGGTCTAACACTAATACATCCCAAATAATCCACTTGGTCAAATATCTATGGTGGAAGACCACCAAAATTAATCATTTGATATATAATTTTTCCTTATCAATATGTAAATTTTGGTTTCACAATCAGACTCATTCCAACCCCCATAAAAATTATTTGGACTAGTCTTCAAAACATATTTTTTGGAGTCGTACAATTTGGGAATAAAGTAAACCATATGTGAATCGTTCTCCCTAAATGTGTTCCGGTTCATGATAATCCAAGGGAGAAGCATTACCCCTAATCAAGATAGTGATATTATAGATTCATTTCAGAGTTTTAATATGTACAAGGGAAACTAGTTATATAACGGGTATTTTAGATGGTTTTTCCCCATTATTCACGAACTATGATCATGAATGGACTGAATGACCATGTTCTATTCAACTACCACATTATTGAATATGGTTGTTCGACAGGTCATAACATCCTAATCCCCATTTTTCAATACATATTCATTAGAAGAATGGGGAAATTCAATTTAAGTGTGAAGATAAGGATGTTTGGATAAAAATTATTTTTGAATAAAAATGGGTTTGTAACTCATATAACATAATGTGAATCACATAAACAAAAAAATCCATGAAACAGTGTGACCATGATATGGTCATGTGCTCCCATGATCATTGATGTTTCATGTGAACACATGGAAATTGAACAATCACATGGTCACATGAACATACAAAGGATACTAGACCCCATGGTTAATGTTAATTACCATTGATTAGTTATGAAATAACATTAGGAAATTATCTCACATGACATGGATCCTGTGACACAACCTCATGATCATTTTATGAAAAATAGTTATTCAAAGCACTATTGTAAAGGTTGAGTGTCAAATATCTCTATAGCATTATTTATTTAGGATATGGATTTGGAATCTTTTATTTAGAGGTGAAATCATAAAATACCAAGAGTCATATAGAAGAGTAGAAGAAATATTAAATTCCAAAACACATAGGTGAGAATTTACTTCCTATGAATTTAGTCCTCCCATATTCATCTTAACATAATTTCTAGAGGGTTTTAACACCTACTAGAGTAATGATTCATAAGAATAATTTTTTATAATACCCAAAATATGAATACCATTTTGGTAAAAATGTATTCAAATAAAACAATATATTTCAATATCACATGACCACATGAGGATCATGTGATATAGTTATGTAATCTTATAACCCTTAATGATTCACACAATCAATTAAATTCAAGATCTTTATTCAAAAAATTAAAATGTCAAATTTTCCATTACCAAAAGACTCTCACGGTCACTCTTCTTCTTGAAATTCCCTAATGGAAATTTGATCACATAGTCCCTAATGTTTCATGAAACCATGGGTATCAATAATGAGATGATCATGTGGTTTAGGTTCGCCATGTGATGCCACCTAGTGGTTTACAAGTAAAAAAACAAATATATCACAATACCAAGGATTTCCATGAATAGATGACCTCATGATAACTCTCTTTCTATAGAGACACTAAAATATGTCCTTGAAATCATGTTTCATAGTCATGTGATACATATGATCTCATGATAACATATAAGAAAATAATCCACTCCTTAGATTGGTGTATGTGGATCACCTACCTCATGAAGTGACATAGATATAATAGGGACATCACCTATAAAACCTCTAACCCTAGATAATCAAGAATAATAGGACATGGATAGATTGAAAAAAAAAATAGATACAAAAGGCTTTATAAGGAGAGTATCATGAATTTGAAGCCTACAATTTGGAAATTTTGTATAGGCTTGGGAAGAAAATATATACCCATGTTTTCTCAAAACCATGGGTATAGATTCGAGGGTATATAATGGTATTCTAGTAGTGTTATCATGTGAGGTCTGTCAAAAAAAAATGTTTAGGCAGTTGTCTCTAGTCCAAGTGGGAGTTTGTCAGATTTGGTGTCCTGGGAACAACTCTTTATACTTTTATTACATGTATATTCAAGGATTTTAATGTTAATAACATATTATTACATATTTTTCATTGTTCTTAATGACTTTAATGTAATAATTTCCTAGGGTATCTATCACATTGATAAGGTCTTAGAAGTTCCACGCTATGATGAGAACCTTGAAGTTCTATGATGATATTATTAAATATGGTTCTATGGTTGGATAACATTCTATTATGGGTCACATAGAATGTGACTATTAGGCGAGAGTACTCATAAGAGGATGAGCCTTATTCTCATGAAGTTCATACTTGGTAATCTCCAAGATCATAGATAATGAGAATAGACCCACCAGTAGGAATTCCGCGTATTTTGGTGTCATCATACATTCCTATATATGAGTGTGTATAATGGCCATTAAAGTTTAATATTATCATTAATGAATTTCATGACTCACACACTTATATTTTCTGATGAAAACCATTTTTTCATATATTGGTGGGAATTAGGGTTCATTGGGTGTATCATGAATGAAATGTTATTATTGGATAAGTCAAGGAAAATATTTTCCCTTCCATCTGTATGGAATATTATATCTCAATAATTTGATTGGAATAGAAACATCTAATTAAATTTCATGGTCATGGGGTAATGATGTGTTTATTTAATATAGAAAAAGAAAGACATATCAAGCAGATAGTTTGGTGATAGATATGTGAAACCTGCTTGATGATATATTGAGACAAATGGATTATATTACACAAAGAGTATTCATATGTTGTTATCATTGTTGTGACATTAAGTTATTTTTATTGGGTTCCTTGACTAGTTGCTAGATACTAATCTTGTGCTTTGGGTGATCCCTTATAATTCAAATTAGAAATAATCCTAGAGGGTCAAACACTAATAGTTTCTATTGATCTCGATTAAATTCTATTTGGATTTAATTAATGGAATAAATATTATTCCCAAGAAAGATGAATAATTTTATTCATTTTTTATGGATCAAAAATATTTATTGATTAATGAAATATTTAAATTAAATATTTATTTAGGTTTTCAATAAATTTCAAGGAGGATGAATAGACCAAGACCCCTTCTGTTGATAAATATTTATTTACAAGCTGGTAAATATTATTTATCATTGTGCATGTTGGCACACGTCACAAAATAATAATAATATTATTATTATTATATGGAATGGGTTTTATTAAATATTAATATATTATTTAAGGTTTTATATATAATTAAATAATAATTTAACCAAAACCCTACCCCCATAAATATATGGTTATATCTATTATGTAGAGTGTGTGTCACTTAATCAAAAATTGAGAATAGATAATTGTTGTGCATAAGGAACTTCTCTATCTCTCTCTCTCTCCCAGATTCATCCTCCCTTCCTATCAAGAATGAGAAGAACTCCTTCAATATTGAAGGATTTTGGAGCCATCTAGATGAACAATGCAAGACAATTTATTTTCTACACTGGCACCTAGAAATCAATTGGTGTTGCTTAGAGATCAAAGGAGAATGTGTGGATCACTGCTAAATGGATTCTACACCTGAATCCTTACAACACAAAGAAGGTAATCCAATTTTTTTTTCAAAAGATAAACATCATCACTGAAAAAAATATCCTAATATGAGGTAATCATTTATATAAGATTTAATTAAATTAATTATAAATTTAACATATCATTATCCTATATTGGGGTTTCAGGAAACTCTAAATTAAAATAAATTTTAATTTAACACTCACTAAAGTTGATTCGGTTGTTCCCAAAACTTATAGGTTTGGATCTCAATTTATATTTAACTGAATCTAATGAACTTACTCAACTTCCTTGAAACTTTATTTTTTGTTTATATCAATTATTTAACCCAAATGAACTTCTGATAAATTAATTTATGAAATTTTTCTCTTCTTATTCTCTTCTTATTCTCTTATGAGCAGTGGTTCTCTATTTCTATTTTTCATCTCTTGATTAACAACTTAATATGAATGAGATCAATCCCTTTTTTAGTCTCAAATTTCCCTGATAGGTTTAGTGATTTGAAATATACAAACTCTAAGGATCCAAACCTATCCATTTTGAGAACGTTTGTAAATCTTTTAAAATCTCAGAATAAAATAAAATTTCTATAAAATTCAGTGTCAACTCTTCTTTCCATTATTTCACAAATTACAACTAAAATCACAAAATTACTTTCAGGAATATCAAAATTTTAATTTCTAGCTCACCATATTTATAATAATTATAAATTCTCATTAATAAAAATTCTCTCAATTTTTCTAGTGAACTAAATTCTACAGTATTCAACATCTTCTCACATGAACTTTATTCCGCATATTCTATTGGATATATCTTCTACCTCTATAATACTCAAACTCACATTTCTCAATGGTTCTAAACTCTTGCATATATGCAATGATAATTCTCTATGTACTGATCATAAAACCCTCACATGAATGTGCAACCCATGTTCATTATCTAGTATACACTACTAAACATGGGAAAAGATTTCAGGTGGGTGTTTTTTTAAATAAATGGGAGTATGTTTTATTTTATTTGGGAACTGGGTACCGCCAGCACCAAATGAAGTGGCACTGGCTGGAAGAATTTTAAAAGTGACACTTTTATATTTATATAAGAAATCCACCTGAAGCTTTATTCCTCTTTAAAGTAATACCCTATGAGTGACACTTTAACTGGTTCCCTTCTCTTCAATAATTGTATTAAGGGAACCACTTAAAGTGGATCCCTTCCCTTAATACCTTATAAAAGGGGGAACCCCCCCCCCCCCCACTCTCATTTCATCCCTTACTCTCAAACTCCCAAGGCCCCCCTTCCATCTAAAGCTTTCACGCTCCAACACTCCTAAAGTTCCTTTACTCTCATTATCAAGCATTTTTTGGCCTTTCTAATTTTGAGTTATTTCTGTTCATATTCGATTTTTTTAATATTTTATTTTATCTATTTAATTTTTTAGTATCTAGTTTATTGTAATGCTAATTTTCATTTTAAAATTTTTCTGTAATTTTATAGTATAATTAAATAATTATAATTAGTAATTAATTATTAAGTGATTATAATTAGTAATTAATAATTGAGTAATTATTATTACTAATTAATAATTATATAAATAATTAATTTGTAATAAATTAATATTTAATTAATTAATATTAAATATCATTTGCAATGAATATCTATAATAATTAACAATTAAAAATATTATTAGTTAATTATTAAATAAAATATTAAACATTAAATAATTGTCAATTATTAATTTATAAATAATAAAATAAAAAATTAATAATTAATTACTAATTAATTATAATTACTACTTATTTTATAATTTATCAATTATAATTTAAGTATTAATTAAATAATTATAAATAGAAATTAGTTATTTATAATTATCGATTAACCAATATTTAATTAATTGTATTTAGTAATTAACTAATAATAAACTAATGATAATTTATAATTACCAATTAATTTTAATTTGTAATTAACTTAATGTGAATAATTAGTGAGTTAATAATAAATTAATAATTAATTAATATGATTACCAATTCATATTATTTTCAATAAGAATAATAAAAAACTTGAATAATTAACAATTAATTATTAATTAATTAATATATAATTAATAAATAATAAATAACAATTACAGTAAATATTTATATTAAGAATTAAAATTATGACTAGTTAATTATTAAATAAATGATTACCATTTAATTACAAATTAATTAATAATTTACAAATAATTAAATAACTAAGTAATAATAAATGATTTGTTAATTATAATTACTAAATATAATTACTAAAATAATTATTTAATAATTGTTTATTCTTATATATAATTAAGTAGTAGGTAATTATTAAGTAATTATAATTAGTAATTATAATTAGTAATTAATAATTAAATAATTATACAAAGAGAGTCCTAGTATATGTTGATAACTCAACCCATACCAAAAAAATTTATTAATAAAAGGGAGAAATAACAGGAAGGATGAACGAGTCAAACAAAGAGGTAGGCCCTCATCCATGAAAGAAACTACATATCAAGAAACTGAGGCTCAATACCATAGTCATGATCAGAGTTATCAGTTTCATCAGTATCATTGCTAGTTTCCCATTCTGATTGCTGACTGAAGAGCACCAAATATTTCTCCCTGATCTTCTTCTGTTCCATAGTGAGCGACCTTGTAGACACACACCCTCATGAATCATTCTAGCCTCGACCATGCCCTCGACCTTGATTTTTTCGATGCTGACCCTATCTCTAGGTTTTGGGTTGATGTCCTTCAATGTCATTATCCTTCTCTAATAAGTTGAAAATGTCAAAAGACTCATTGTCCGGGTACTCAGAAACAACAACAACTCCTCCTTTCACCTCATACATGGAATCACTACATGAAGAAGGGGTCACAGCATGTGGAGAACTCACTGTGGTTGGAAAGTCCACCTGTGCATTATTGAAATCCATAGTGGTGTCCTGCCTTTGATAAAACTGATCATTTGAGGGAGGAATCAAATATTTTTTGTGTATAACCAGTTAAAATCCCTCATTGTCCACAATCTTAGTCTTCCCTTTCCTTTTTAAATCAAGAGAGTAATGCCTCAATGTGAGGTCAACTTCCTTTTGAATGGAAGCTTTAATATAATCTTTTTGATCATGATCAGAATAGTTATCCTCATCATCATTAGCTATATTGGCCCATGAAGTTTGCATGCCATCAATAACCTTAGTTGATTCTATAGTACCAATAGTTGGGGCTAAAGAATTGGTCTAGGTAGCAAGCCCCAAACTCAATTCTTGATGAGACTTTTCTATCTTCCCTTGGTTGGAGTGGATAGCAACAGAATCAACACAGGGTGCAATGCTCCTAATATGCATTTCACCCTACTTAATAGCATTAGTAAAGGAGGGAAACCCAATAATGGGAGAAACATCCTTCTATCAAAACACTTCCCTGGATTTATTACTTGGTTTCTTTCTACATTGATCAGAGTAATGCCCTAAAATTTTTCAGTGATTACAATGGATTTTCTTATGGAATTTCTCATCCGAGTGCCCAATGCATGAACAGGCACCATAAAAATTGAAAAACCACTCAAATTGAATGGATAGTTCCATCTTAAGGTCGCCTAAAACCTGAAAAATTTTCTTAATAAATTTATATGATAGATCAATTTCAACAATAACATGGAAGAAATTCCCATACCTAGATCATTCAGTCTCCCTGTCAAATTTGATTGGAGTCCCCACTACATAGGCAACATCCCATAGAATTGAGGGCTACTAGAAGAACCATCTTAAACTCATAATTCTAATCCATGTCATGGTAGAGCTTCTGGAAGTGAAAGTATTTAGTATAGGATTCCATTATTGAAGCATGAGAAAAATGGGCCAAAGAGGAATCGGTCCAAATCTCCACGCAAAGTGTTAGAGATCCTTCAAAGAGAAGACAAGGTGGAACACACCCTATATTAATGAGATTAGTTTCCATTTGTTGAATCCCTAGCATTTTTTAATGCGAGATTTGAATTACTAATCAATTATAATGACTAAATATAATTACCGATTAATTATAATTACTAATTTCTTAATAATTGATCAATTACAATTTAATAATTAATTAATTAATTATAAATAGAAATTAATTCATTATAATTACTAATTAACTAACAATGGATTAATTTTAGTTAGTAATTAACTAATAATAAATTTATAATAATTTATAATTAAAAATTAATTATAATTAGTAATTAATCTAATATGAATAATTATGAGAATGAATAATAAATTAATAATTAATTAATAAGATTAAAAATTCATATTATTATCAACATGAATAATATTTAAAATAAACATTTAATAACTAGTTAGTAATTATTTAATTAATAAATTAAAAATAATTAATTACTAATTAACTATTAATTTATAAATAATTAAATAACTAATTACTAATGAATGACTAATTAATTATAATTACTAAATACAATTACTAAACTAAATAATTAATAATTTTTTATTCATATCTATAAATTGTTTATATTATGAATGAGTGTATACCAGAGTATATTTGTTAAATTGCTTTTAGAGTAAAGTCTTGCATTAAATTCTTGTTATGATAGTGAATTTAGTTTTTCGTCTACCTTGGCCTCAGTTTGTAATTAAAGATATGAACATGAATTTTGTAGATGAATAAATTTTGTGCATATTAAGTATTGGAGGTTTCATGATTTGAATTCTCTCTTGAGTAAAATCTCATCGGGTAGATTGACTTTGGATCGGACCACCTATTTCTTGGAGGCTTGCCTTGACTGGGAAAGTGAGTGAGGTTGGCTATTTTTTTCTCTGGGCTTACTCATGTGGATTTTTTCAATCTCATGTAACTCTATGATTTTACATTACACATTTGAGTACCTCATGCATATGATGCATGTGGATATGTATTAATATGTTTGACTCCTATTTCTAGGTAAGTAACACAAACTCATGGGTTTTGTAAAGAGTTACACATCAATATGGTTTAAACATATTGATTTGGTGGAGGGAATAGGATTCAAACCTAAATTACATGAATCGTGAATACATAAAAAATAAATAACATGAGATACGATTTTTATCTTAAATCCCCCTCAAATACTAAGTGTGATAATCCTTAGAAATGTTGAAATATTTAAAAAACATATAATGGTTATATTATCATATTTAATTAATAAATATATTTTATTTTAGATAAAAAAAAGATGACTGGTATATTTATTTCAAAGGTTAAATAATTGAGATTGAATAAGGATGTAGTTATATTATATGGCCAAAAGTGTTATGATGCTTGGAGAGTGTACAACTTTGGAATCCATTCAAATAAAAATTCATCAAAGGTTAAAATTGATGGCTAATAAGGTGATAAAGACCATCATATACATACATCTACAATTTCAAGATATGTTGTGGCATGTGTCTTATCTAGTAACTGCTGATGATGACGGGGAACATATATTTTCATTATTTAAGATTAAACCTAAAAATAAAATTATGGATTTGTTTGTCACTATATCTACAATGTAAGTTCCATCAATATTGGAAGTTTTCCCATGAAAAATTCAAGATACAATGTGACATCCTCAAGCTATAACACCTCAAGAAGTTCAATTAGAATTGGTCATTTTTTCTGTCATATCCTCAGGTCATAGTTTCGTATCCTCAAGTTATGATGTCTCATAGAGGAAGTGATGTTTCCATGGATAGTCTTATGCATAATTTAGATTTACAAATGGATAATTTTTTAGGATGATAAAAATTTAGAATAATAAGATGATGAGGAAGGTGAACAATAATAGGATGTTGAAGAACATTCAAATCCCCCCATGTGAGGTTTGACCAACCTTTGAACCATACTCCACCATTGAATTCCTGGTCGACCAAAGGTGTGACATGTTTCCATAGTTTTATTGGTCTTTTATTACTCATAATAAATAATTTACAAGAATTATTGGTGGAACAAATCGAGTGTCAGAGAATCGTGTTATGTATATTGGAAGAGAGTTTGAAAGTAAAGTAATGAAAAATGAAATAAAATAATATCACATTGAAAGTCATTTGAGTTATTTTGTATAATATTCAAAGAGATCTCATAATTTTATTTGGTGTGATAAATATGATTCAGACTATCGAACACATTTAAGATTTATAATTGAAAATAATTTTCACTGTTGGTGAAATACTAGATTTACTCCACGCACATGTGTGATCCCAAGACTTCACAGGATCACTTGTCATTATATGCTGAATTCATTTCAATTATTATTATTGAAATTATAAGATCATGTAAAGAGGTTCCTATCATTCTGGTGGTGGAGAGAATCAAACAACTTTTCAGGTATCAAATATTTTATTGGAAGGCATTGGATTTATGAATAAGGCTATTGTGAAAATTTAAGGTGACTAGGAAAACTCATATTGATTTTTACCACAACTTATTGAGATTTTACACCACAAAAATCAAGTTATCTGTTGGTGATGTATTGTTGAACATGTTGACCAACACAACCAAGTTGATCAGTTGAAGGTTGTGTTTTATTTTGTAAATTTTTAAAATGTGTGACTAATTTTATCCATTTTAAGTAATTTATAAAAATTGATGGAATGTTTTTGTATGGAAATTATACCATAAATTTTTTGATTTACACCACAAAAGATGGTAATTGATCCCATGTACCTTTAGCATTTATTATTGTCATAAAGGAGAACTTATCATCTTGGAGTTGGTTCTTGGATTACCTTAGAGAGTTTTTGATGGGCATAGAAGGGATTTTTATTATTTCAGATCACCATCGATCAATCAAGGAAGTAGTAAAGTATGAGGATTTTTCATGGATACCACCCTATTCCCATCATAGGTACTATATTCGACACATTTCCAAAAATGTGTGAAAGGAATTTATGGATGATTCCATGAAGAAATAAATCATAAAAATTAGTATGAATATCATTTTTGTTTGAAGAATCATTATCATAGTTATTTTTATATGTGTTCAGATTAGTTCTTGTTTGTTAGCATATGAGCCTAAACAAAAAAGATGGAGGAGTGTCTTTAAGATATTCCCAAATCCAATACATAAGTTTATGATTACATGATGAAAATTTCAAAGAAAAATGGTCACTAGCATATGATGATGGGAGAATATATTGACATATGATAACCAACATCATAGAATGAATAAATAGAGTTTTTAAGGGATTTTGAAAATTACCCATCATATTTTATTAAGAATAATAGATTATATATTAATTAGAATACCCAAAATAAAAATAAAATATTAGTATGATGTTTTAAATGTAAATTATAGGTTTTGTACAAGAGACCTTCTATTGCACTGTAAATTATTTTTATGGAATAAGAAAATAAGGATGAAGAGGTTCTAAGTAGATGAATGTTATATGTCCACAATTTTGGATGCGATATTGATAGAGTTATTTATGATGATGAAAAAATTTAGGTCCATTCATTTTATTAGAAAGAGCATATATTTGAGGTCATTGAGCCCCATGATCATATAACTGGTATCAGTGGTCTTGTGCTTTTCATTTTATTAGATAAGTGTTAAAATGCTTGTGGTAACTTTTAAGCATTACAGTATCCTTGTGGACATGTGATCACAGCATGTGCTTATGTACGCTTATATTAGGAGCATTCTTTTGATCCATTTTATCAACTAGAGATTATTAATGACCACTACAGTTCTCCATAGATTCCTATGGGGGGATATCATAATTTTGGTCTGTCTGATGGCTCAACCACACTTCTGCTGAACATGCCTAGGTCTGCCAAAAGGGAGGAAAATTCGAATCGTATTAAAAATGAGATGGATTGGCCCAGCGAACGGGCACCTACACAGAGGAGTGGAATATGAAACTATGAAGGTCACACATGGACAAGTTTCACTAGATGTATAGGGTAGTCATATAATAGTTAAAATGATTTATGTAATCTATCAACTAATATAAAAAAATTACATGAAATTGTTTTTTAAATTATCATCAATTATTGGTTAGAGTGGAAAATTATAGAGGGGGGTGAATTTAGTTTCTAAATAAAAATGTTTGATAAAAAAATTTAAAACTAAAATCCCTAATTTATAAAAAATCCTAATTAACTAATAGTGTATATTAATATAATTTTATCTTTCAAAAAGGTTCTCAACATTTTAATCAAAACTAAATTATAAACAAGTTTGAAAACTCTTTCTAACTTTTGAAACTAATTTACATATATCAAAAACTTTATATAAGACAAAAATTAAATACAAATATCAAATTAATTTTTCCTTATTAGTTTGAAAACATATACTGGTTTGGTTTAAATACAATTGAAAAAAAAATAAAGAAAAATAAAGAAAAATAAATCTCAAAAGATAATCTAAAAAAGAAGAAATAAGAGATGAGATATGTGAAGATTTGATATAAGAGATGAGAGATGTGAATAAAGGGTAAGATATGATAGATGTGAAGATTTTCATAGAAGGTTCAGGAAAACTGAGTATTGTAGAGAGTTATGAAGAAATCCTAGATGTATTACAAGCATATACCTATGTTTCGTTGTTGTTATCTATAACAGTATATCTATTTTTTTCAACAAGAGTGTCTTTTACTTAAAAATAACTCCATGTCAAGGTATATATTAGGTTATTTTAAATAATATACTTCACTTTTACAAAAACACAATTAAAAACTTAAAAAATATTTTTTATCAAATCATAAAACCATGTATGAGTTAAATAGATGTTGAAATTAATATCTTATTATTCATACATTCAGATTGAGCAATCTATGTTATCTACCCAGCACTCATGTGTGTCACAAGACATGTTGGGGAAGTGACCTATTAGATTTCTTACTGTTTGGAGAGTAATTAATTCTCATCATGATGCACCTCTAGTGGCCATTGTTCTAAACCTCAAACATGATAGATTTTATAGAGTCACTATGTGTGATTTTAATATTATTGATTACCATTTTATTACATCACTAGTTGAGTGATGGAGTCTAGAGACACATATTCTATATCCCTAAGGGGTAGATGACCATTACTGTAGAGGACATGGAATGCATGGTTAGTCTTCCCATCCATGGACATGTAGTTATGGGTTCCACTATTTGTAAATTGTGTGTGATCATACATTATATACTAGTTGTTGACTTCATCGGTATACCATGTGTATTCTAGGGTTAATGATTACACATTGGGTGGCTTGATGATAATTTCACCATCATTCTTGATGATGTGGACAATGAGATACTTATTCGACATACACATGTATACATTATGTGATTGATCGAAGGCATGTTGTGTGTGGACCACTCCACCACCTTAATAAATATGTCGTATATTCCATTGAGGATCTTGATCAATGGATAGATATAGTTGGGGAACTAATATATTATCACATCTATATAGATGTCTCTGTACTGGTTTTTAAGATAATGTGTAGTAGATTATAGGGTGTATATTTGTGGTACATATGTGGGCATGGAATCGTTTTCCATGCATCGCTCCTAGAGTTAATGTACCACTTTCAAAACACCTATTTTAGTACTATCCTCAGGGACACTAGTATGTTTATGTTATTAATTTGAGTTATTATTAAATTTGATTAATTTTCTTTATAACATTAACTTATATTTATTTTTTTAACTAGGTGGATTCAGACTCGATGTTATACACATACTCCAAGACATATTGTGCATAGATTTTGATGGATATTTGATGCTATACAGCCCACTGATGTAACTTAAACATTAAATTATTTGTAGAAAAATTAATTTTATTATTAATTTTTAAAGATATTTCAATTTTTTCTTAGTAATATTATTGTGGTAATTTATGTATTCTTTTTTAGTTAGATTTTTTGGATTCATGGACTTTGTATACATGATTTTGTACACATAACTTCCACAATAATGCACAATTATTGTTGGATATCGTGGTGCAGTAGTGCCACTCATAGACTTTCAAATCATTGAGTGGAACCATCCAGACCGAGTCATATGATATTTTGGCTATATATAACATATCCTTATTGCACCATGAAAAGTTTATGGGTTACATTCCATTATGATTATAGGTAGATAGACGACATATTAGTCGCAATATCATGAAAACTACATAGAGTATTGGGACATGTGTTCCCAATATTGTATCTTTCAACATATATATCACACAATAATATTTTAGTTGGATGACTAGAGAGATTAGGCATATTAGTACTGATGACACACAATCATGTACCTTATATTCCATTGGATAGGAATTCAGTAGTTGGTATGTTGACTAACATTTATTATATTTTTTTAGGTCATGATTTGTATTAATTTTAATGTTATTTAATTTTTATTTAGATAAACTTGATCGATTTGTACATGTTATAGATCCTTGGGAAGAATAATTTATTAGGAAAGATTGTGTTCATCTGGATCTGGTGGCTCCCAAAGATCCTATCCATTTCATATGTGAGAGTGTCTATAATAAGGATCCACAATTATATGTCGATCTACATGCCCCAGTTGTGGCACCTGGGGATGATGATTTGCCTAATGTTCCCACTGAGGATGATACACTGCCACTACAAACACCAGCAAGAGGACAGATATGAGGAAATAGGTGAGGGTAGAGGTGGGGATGGAGAGATCAATTCCTAATAGAAGCTCCTACAAATGATGCTACATCATATAGAGAAGATCTTGTGGAATAGAAGGAGGATCTTACACATCTAAAAGACAATTATTTGAAAAAAAAATCCAACTCATACATCTGATATACCATCTCAATCTCAGATGGTTTCAATGGATTGGGACTCGAGTATGGTGGAATAGCGTGTGGAAGCCTCGAACAACCCTTTCGGTGGTGATGAATTCTTTGATATCACCCTTATAGAATATTTTGGATCTCTAGGGCCATATGGCTCCACATATGATGTCGGAATTCCCTCCACATATGATTTTTGGTCATCCTTCAAATATGATGTTGGGCATTCCTCTATACGACAATGCGAGGAGTCACTCGCAGCACCTCATATGGAGAAACTCATGCCTATATCCTGGACACCAGAGTGACATAGCCATCAGACATGGAGTATGGGCGAGGTTCATATACTGGGTTATGGAATTGAGGTGCATCGACATTGATTTCTTCTATTGGTATAGATCTCATTTCCAATAGTGAAAGGAATTTCAAAAATATTTATAAGTACAAATGTTATGTTTTTAAACAAAAATGTTTTGTTCCTTTAAAATTATTGTTCACTAACAATTTTTATGAAATTATTTTTATTTTAAATTATTTTTTATAAGTTTATACATTTTTCAAATTTTATTTAGATTTTATTTATACTTTATAATTTATAGACTTTCAGAGTAAAATACTTGTCACATTATTATGTTTTAATATGGAGATTCTAAAAGTGTATAAATTATAAAGTATAAATACTATCTAAATGAAATTTTTCACACTGAATAAATATATAATAATTTATTAAACAATTAATAAAAATTAAAAAATATAGTAAATAAAAACTAATTTTCATGACACAAACTTTATTGTTTAAAAATACTATATTTACACTTTAAAAATTTATGAGCATATTTCTTATTAAGTGTTATATTATAAATTACATTATTGTCAAGTATTATTAATTATGTTACTATTATATAATTTTATTAATTAAAATATTAATAAATATTAATTATATTGTCAAATATTTACAATAATTATATTAATAAATATGAATAATAATAGAAATGATACTAATAAATTAGTTAATAATATAATTAAAAATAAATCCTAATTGAATTAGTAATATAAATAATATCATTAGTAATAATAATGTTATTATTAATAATTCATTATATTTTAAAATTTATTTAAAATTTATTTATAAATAAATATTTATAAATATAGAAATTTAAATGTATTTAAAATTATATAATTATTAAAATATATTTAAAAATAAAATTAAAATGTATTTATATATTTATATATAAAAAATATTTTTATAATTATTAAAATATATTGATATATAAATTTAAAATATATTTATAATTGTATTTAATATTTATATATAAAAATATATATTTATTTAAATAGTTATAAATATATTTAAACAATTGTAAATTTGTAATTATAAATATATATTTATAAATATAATTATAAATAAAAATATTTACATAATTATATATATTTATATAATAATATACATGCCAAAAATATTTATTATTAATATATATATATACATATAAATTTCTATAATTATAAATATATTCAAATAATTTTAAATATATATAATTAGAAATATATATTTATAGGTATAATTATCTCATTCTTACAGATTTTACTGTCAACTATATCATCTGGTGCTTTTACAAGCACTTCATATATAATTTCTAATTTCGGTCAATTTTAGCTTTAGATATGCTTCTTATTTTGGTAATAATACTGCTTCACACTACCTAATTTAAGTTCATAAAGTTTACTGCATCATCATTATGTAATGCGCATTGTGTAGAAAGATCCCAAAACTCACTACACTACTTTTGGTAAGGCTAATATCTCTACTTTGATCAACTCTTCATTTTTCACTTCCCTATGCACTTCTCGTAGGAAAATATTTAACTTTATTCATGTAGTAATATGATAGAAGAACAACCACCATGTACACATGATGTAGTGCATGTACTTCATGAAAATATAGAATTTTTTTCCTATGAACACAATATTTTGGGCATGTTTTAGCTTCATCTTCTAATGCAGCATCTTCTTTTGTATTCAACCTATTGAACATGCACTAAAACAATTAATGGAATATTTAATTTAAGTGAATTTATCCTCCACTAAATTTTATTAATCCATAATTAATGGATTAAATAGATTGAATAATCATTTAATAGGATTTAAATAATTAATGACAATGAGAATAAATGTATATGGATACATTGAATATATCTAATTAATTTCATTAAATAAAATGCGTCGTTGAAGGTTTTATAAAGGGATATGATCACTCTTGTTAAAAACAACCAATTTTTGGAAAATCATATTACAGCTCTCTTACTTCCCAAAGATTCTTCACCACCCTTAGTGAATACTCTAGAACCTCTTCAAGTGTACATGAGTCCTTTAATTGAGATTAGGATTTTCTGGTAGGAAGAGTTTTCTTTCTACTCTTGTGATCTTCATCAAGAAAACTTGTTGTAGATTACTATATTGGTTATTCAAGTAGGTACATTTATGTTCTTTATTTATTACACATTAATTCCATCAAATATTGATCATATATATTTGGGTTTTTATTTTTCTACCATATTCATATGATGAACAACAAAAACCCCACAGTGGTATTGAAGGTAGGTTACAATCCTCTAACCTAAATAAAACATTCACTACAAAAAAGGAGGTATTATTGATAGTTCTTATTGCTAATGGTGGTGTTTTAAACTATCGCTACATGGTTTAGTGGCAGTTATGAAACCCGACGCATATTTGATGGTGGGAAATCATTTAGCGGTGGTTTTGTATGTTCCATTTTTTGAGCACTTAACATCAGTTTTGTTTTCATTTAGCAGTGGTTTACTTTTTTTAAAATCATCTGAAAATAAAATAGAGTAAATGAACATAACCACTACTACATACATTATCAATGGTTATGTTTAACTTTGGTTTATGATAACCGCCATTAAATATATTCATAAAAATATATTTAGCGGTGGTTATCATAAACCTCTACTAAATATATTTCTAAAAAAATATTTAATAAAAAATATGCATTAAAAACTCTAGAATACAATAAACTACAACATAAGTTCACAATAAACTTATAATATATTCACCGTCACACATCCATAATCATATATATATATAATATTTATCACCATAACCTCAATTAACCTATAACCCTAGTCATCAATATATACATATAAAATATTCCCACCAACAACAACAATTCATGGCCAATATACATCCATCCCATGACCTCCGCTACATCCATCTACCTCAACATCATGTCATCAGCTGGAATTGACCACGTCATTTCATCAACTAGAATAAAAAAGAAGATATAATTATACTTGAACATAATAAATCAAAATTTAATAAGAATCATTGATAATATTTAAACATACCATAAAAACTAATAATCATCATAATTGTATTTTGAAGAATTTTAGGGATTAGAACAACCATGATCATGCCTACTGTTATCATCTGTCACCTTAAATTAAAAATAGATCATTTAAGAAAAAAATTCTAAAGATAATAGACATAGAATATATTTACAATGTTACACATAATGTTTATTTTTTTTAATCAAATAGAATAAATTTTGATATAAAACAAATAGTATACCATGAAACACAATTTGAAAAAATAAATATACCTATTTAAGATATGATTCAACACTTGTAACTGAAAAGGTATAAGTATATAACAAACAAATAAATTTTTAAATTGATGTGCAGTGTGCTTGAAATTTACTTAATAAAAAAATTAAATAATTTTATAAGAAATTGTATTTTCATTGAGGTATAGAACCTTTTTTATTTAAACTCTTTATTTTATCCTTATAAATATGTCATATGGGATGAGGAATCCTCATTAGTGTTTAGGTCTTGTTCAGAGCCCGAAACTCTATATTTTAGAAAAAACAGACAGGTTACATAGTAAGTAGAAAATGTGCTTCTCAGTCCGCATGGTTAGAACAAACCATGTGAGGTGTTTCAGTGCACAGTAGAGGGCCACCCAATTTGATTTAACCTGTATTCCAAGCTGTACAATCATGTAACTATTTTGATTCCTGTTGTAGAGGATTTTTTCATGGGTTGCACACAGTTATTCAAACCATGCACCTAGACAATGTGAGGGGTGTCTTGGGACAGATTTGGGTGCACATTTGGCACATGGTTTGGTTAACTATCCAACCAAACCTTGTGAATATTTAATTTTTGAGTACAAATACCATTTTCTCCAATCTTATTATAAATCACCCCTCCCTTTATTTTCTCTTCCATGCACAACCGGAACTCCTCCAATGGATTTCCTCCTCCTTTTTCCCTAGTATTTGGAATAACTTATCTATATGGCCTTTGAATTAAGATTTATTCATCTTGTTGGATTTCTACTAGCAATCTATTCCTTCCTTTAGCTCCTTTCTTTGTTCATCTTTCAATAGATGGAGCTATTTTGGTGTGATATCATATGCCATATTTTCAAGGTATTTGTCTATTATTATATTTTCTTCCGATCTAATCCAAACCAAGGGCCAATACTAAATGAGTGCTCTACTAAATGAATAAGTTCAGTGGTATATAACATTTCCCAAATAGTATAAACATTTATAAATTGTCTTCATTGTACACATGCTGGTTTCACTGGGTGTTGCTCCTAAAATTTACATGAATTAAATTGAATTATATAAATGGTATTATAAATCCCCACTGAGATCAACTAAAATCTTTGGAGTTTGAGACCTTAACTCCAACCACCCAATTAGGGTATGTTCTCTGTTATGCCTTAAATAAATAGTGTCGTGACTACACAGAACACCGTTTCTTGTGATTTACATGACCTTAATAATGGTAATCCCTTCATTAAATTAAATTAATTATAAATTATTAAATGGAAATCCAAGATAACTCAGATTTTACTATATAACTAAAATGTTGTGTTTGTATGTCCCTATTTGACCTTTGTCATCCAAATGAAAGGTGTTGGAATGAACATAAGTAAATTTTAAAAGGAATGATTGTTACATGGACTATGATGACTTGTGAATATATATATTAGTATGTGGTGCCTATATCATATGGACCTTTTTATCTTTATATGAATGGTTAGACTTTATCCCACCTTGGATTTCAGAGGTAATGCTTTGATCACTCAGAGGACGCCATTTTGATTGATGAATCCAGTTTCCAAGGGTGATATCCACCTTAGAACTTTATCCTTTTCTACTATTGTATTCCCAAATTGATATTGTAGGATCCATATCCTCCTTCAAAAAAATAGAATGCCTTGGATTCACTCCTCAGATTCAGCGTGATGTCTTAGGATATGTGACACCTTGGATTATTCTCCTTGGGCTCCAGTCATGCTTATCTTGGGATTTTCCTTAGACATGATCAACAGACTTGGTTAGACGTATTTAAGAAGGATTCCTTTGGTATACCCCTTGTATTACACTTATCGCTTTTTCTATAATGCATTGTTGTGTACTGTGATCTAGACTGACCTTCTAAGGTCAAGGATGCCTTGTTTTCTCCTTGGATCCTATTTCATTATTATTATTATTATCACTCTATAGTAACCTATATTATATTCCTTAATCCCTTGACTAAATTATTAAATGAACACATGTTCAGAGTCATCTGATGTAGGTTGAAGTGGGTATTGTTGGCCAACTATCCCATAAGGAACCTAAGCTCGACTTGGGTTGTATTTATTTCTTATTTTACTTTTATATACATGCACATTTTTGTAGTTATTAGTATTTAAAATTGTTTTTTAATACTTTAACAGTTTTAGTTTTTTGATAAATTATTGTTTTATCTCATTTAATTAAAATCAAATTTTTTATAAAATATTATCATTTTATTTGTATACTTATTATTAATTTTTATAATAAATATCTTTTAATCGTCGAAATTTTTAGTGTTTATGAAAAAAATTTAACACTATTAATTTTTTAATGATTGTTATGTTCTGTTTACTTAATTTTTTTAATAAATTTTTTTCAAGTGATGGATTTAAGTAAAAAAGTAATCCATCCATACAAGCCCCTTAGGCTATCCCTACTACCACCCATATGGGACTAAAGGTCTACCCTGTGGGAGGTTGATCCTTGGAAGCCTTCATAGAGGAAGTTATATAAGTAGGTTCATTCACAGTGCATGCATAGTATGGGTGATCCCATGTGTAAGGACCACATATCGCACCTAGAGTTGTGTATCATTTTTTTCGTGGCCCGTGAAGAGGAAAGTGGATGTGTGGGTGTTGATGCCCCACTGACAGCTCAAATGGGGTATGGGATGAGTTGAATGATAAAGTGGCAGATCATCCAACCATGTATCCAATGTGGGATGCATGAACTGATATCATTGTTGATTCATTCTAAAAATTTATAGATATTTACTTGACTATCTGATCAATTTCATGTGAATTGTATAATATTTTTTGATCTCCCTCATCTTAATAAATCTCCATCACATCTCCTTTTTTTATTTCAGTCATCTTATTTATTTAGTCACTCATCTATCAATCTATTATAGGACACTAGAAGATCTCATATATTGATAGATAAATGTTTCATTGGTAGAATATTTAACTCTTATCACTTCATCATCCAAGAAAAAACAATCGCTTGACTTTATCTATATTGGCCATCTAGGAATCATCATACATCACCTCATCTCACCAGTGAAAACAACTCAATTTTTTCATCCTTACTACTACATCTACCATTGTACATAGGTAGACCTTAGTCACTAGTATATATTATCAACAATTGACTATTTAAGAATTGGTATATCACTTCCACTGATAGATTATTTTTCCCATTGTTAGTTCTCTCTTCACTATTTTTGCAGTGGTGTGGCAGTAGCTTCTTCATGCTTCACCAAAGTTCATCCATTTGACAGAGGTGGAATCTTTTTTGACGGTAGGATCTCCATGCATGTTGACAGTATTGTGCATCCTTCACCAATAGATCTCCTTCGAACCATTGATGCTTTAAGTTGAAATGGAATATCCTCTACCACTAGAAAGTGTCACGGAAGTGACTCCTTATTCATTTTTATAGCTCCATGTACCACTGGTAGATCTATCTACCATTGGAAATAAATGGTATATAAATCCACTATTGGATATCAATAATAAATCCTAGGTTCTTTACATCAATGGTTGATCTCCCTTAATAAACATTAGATCCTTTTCTCAACACCACTAGTAGATCAATCTACTACTGAACAACAGTGAATCCATCTACTACCAATTATTTACATCTACCATTAGTTAAAAATATTTTTTCTAAAAATTATATTTCTTATCTTCAAATTGAATTTATTAAAATAAATATTTAGATACATATTTTATTATATTTTATTAAAATATTATTATATGTTTTGTAGAAAATAATTCTAAACATATTTTATGTATATATATATACCTGAAAAATATATATCATTATGATGCTCTGTTTTACAACATTTTCACTATCTTAATAAACTATAAGTTTATTCATTTTATTTTAACTACTTTATCATTATAAATTGAATATATTTGTTATAATTAACTTTTTAAATGTTTTATATTAATATTTCATGAAGAAATATAGAGCATGAATTCTCTTTGTTATTTAGTGTAGAATTTATAAACAAAGATAATGGTAACATTATTTTATTGTTAGGAGCTAACAAGTGGCATGATGCTATTGGAATTGAAGAAACTCCTAGAATATCTTTATTTTAATGACTTGAGATTAATTTTATAGAGATACCTAAAAGGAATAAAAAACAATTATTATACATATCATTATATAGATTTCTTTCATGATAAAATTGTGACATAATTCTTGCTACTCTCATTCATTCAAGAAACTTCTAGGACTTTTATTCCTTGACTATGATCAATAAATAACTTCAAATTTAGGCCTTCTTCTACTGAAGTGATCAATGAACATCAAGATTCATTATCTTTGACATCTTTTTATCATCTTCTAGTTTATTTTTATTTTTTTTATTTGTGTTATATTTTATCTATTATATTTGTAATTATTTGAGTCTAGTTTATTCTTTTATCAATAAAAATAAATTCTTTCATTTTTTGTTTATTCTGCCACCAAAAAGGAAGTTCGATTTATGACTCCTGATCAAAATTTGGGTCATATACTAGGTTTAGTCTCCTTTAAAAATATTGGATTGTGCCTTTAGATATTTTTAAAAGGAAGTGTCTATAATAGGTTCTCACACAATTAAAAGTGAGGTTCTTAGTGGGAACTAATATTCTTAAGAAGTAGAGAAGGTTGAGTGGAGTAGGATCTTTATGATCTAAATCACTATAAATCATTGTGTTCTGTCATTTTTATTTTTTCTACACTTCTTTTTAATAAAACAACACTCACTATAGCTCATTATTTTATAAAATATGATTTATTTGTCTTTAAATTTTTGAATGACTATTCACCCCCTTCTTTTGTTTATTTTTAACTCTTATATAACCTAATGTACTACAATTAATATTCTAATGAATACAATAAAATGTTTATTTTAAGAATGTGGGTGTAATTTCAAATGATGGATAGATTCAAAAAAATCCCCCATTATTCAATGGATGTGATTATGGATACTGGAAATAAAAAATGGAAACCTACCTAAATTAGTTAAATTTGGATCAATAAACTATTACCGATAAGATATATGAGCTACCCAATGTTAATCAAGAGAAACTTGTAGGTAATGACATGGTGAAGTATGTTTTTAATTATAGAGTAAAAAATATATATGCACTATGATATAAGTATAAGTATCTATAACCATGTTTCATCTTGTAAGATAAACCACGATATATAGATAATACTTCAAGTGACTCATTATGGAACTAAAAAACTCAATAGAACCAAGCTAGGAATGCTCTGAGTAGAATACCAAGACTTCAATATGAGTGATGAAGAATAAGCAAACTAGATGTTCCATCAGTTTACAGGTATTACAAATGGTATGAGTGATCTTGGTGAAGTTTTGGACAATGCATCTCAATAGAAAATACTACTAATATCTCTTCCAAAAAAATTTAATTCGAAGATTGTTTCCACCAATGAGAGTAATAATTTTAAATAGTATACCTTAGATGAACTAATATACTCTCTATTTTAGTATGAATTAGAGTTGAAAAACATTTTTGATGAGGAGTTTATAAAGAGGAAAGGTATTTTATTTAAATATAATGTTATTTATACCTATAATGATTCTGAGTTTGTGTTCCAATAAATTGATAAGGATACTAATCACTTTAGTAATATGTTTTTCAAGTTTATGAAAAAAAAGTTGTAAAGGGATAGTTTAGAATAAAGTTTATAAATGACTACAAAAATGGTAATTATAGTAACAATAATGATGTTTCAAAATTAACATGTTATGAGTGCAGAAAGAAATATCATATAAGGACTGACTTACACACACTCAAAAATCTGAATAAAGACAAAGAGAAAATAAGAAACGAAAATAAATCTTTGTTTAGAGAATGGGATTATATAGACAGTTCTGACTCAAGTAGTGATTCGAGAAGTGAATAGGAGACATGGAATCTATCCCTGATTAGTATAAAGTGTGAGGTAAATGATTCACTCTTTACTCAATTAATAACTCCTAAAAATGTTGGTCAAAATTCTTTATCTAAAAATAAAAATTAAAATGTTTCCGACTCAAGTTTTGATCCTAATTCTATTAATTCTAAAGTTAAAAAACTGCTTAAAGAGAGTGAAGAATTAAAAAATGATGGATTAAAGATAATTGAAAAGTATACTGACATAAAAAATAAAAATAATAATTTGATTAAATAAAATGAAAAAATAAAAAATTAATGTGATGGTCTAAAATTTTGTGTTTCCTATAATGATAAATCCAAAGAGAATTATGATTCGTAGTTGTTAAAAATAAAAGAGGAATATGAAAAGGTTAAAAACATTATGGAATTAAATGATAAAGATCAAGAGAGAAGATTTAATTTAGTTTTGGATGATTTAACTAAAGTTTAAAATGAATGTAAGAAACTTAATCAAGAAAATAAAAAAATAAAAAAATATAGCTTCTAGATCTAATGACAAAGTTTGTATAGTATTAGAGTTTATTCAAAAATAGAATATAGATTTAAAAAATGAATTTGTTAATCTTAAATAGAAATTAATCTACTTATTTTAAAAGTAAATAACAATATTTTTATATGATGTATTTAATTAAACTAAATACAAATAATATTTGTTTGGATATAATAGTTTAACAAAAAGTTTGAATAAGACTAAATTTATTGAGATCTAAAAAATAAGTATTTCTAGTATAATATACTTTGAGTGTAAAATGAAAATTATTCCAATGACTAATAACTAAGATTTAAAAAATCATTTGAGAATACTAGAACATTCATTCATATAGATTTATTTTCTAATTGACCCATTAATAAATTATTTAAATCAATTTTTCTATTAAAAGTTTCTTTTACTAATTCAATTGGACTCAAGTTAGAATGGGTAACAAAATAGTCTTTTTTATTGTTTAATTTTAGGAAATATTATTTATAAGTCTCAAAGAATCATGGGATTTATACAGTGGCTAATCCAAGCACATGAAAGGTGATATTTTAAAATTTATATCATTTAATTCATGTGATAGTGGCCTTTTCACATTTGGAGACAAATCAAAAGGTCAAATTAAAGGTATTGGTGAAGTTGACTTTTATAAAATACTTATTATTTCAAAACATATTATATGTACTTATTTTAAAATATAATCAAATAAGTATATCATAATTGTGTGGTATTGAATTAAATTTTATTTTTGAAAATGATAAATGTAATATTCTAAAAAATAAATTAGTTTTATTTTCTACATATAGATAAGAAAATGTATACACTATTGATTTCTCTTATCTAACAAAAAAAGGTTAAGAGTTTGAATGTTGTACAATCACATGATATTTTGTGGCATAAGAGGCTTAGGCATGAAAATTTCAGATTGTTCCACAAACTTTAAAATCATGAACAAGTTCTAAAACTTCCCAAGTTGGGTAAAAGTAAGTATATTATGTGTGATTCCATTTTTAAAGGTAAGGAGGGAATATAAATATTTACATCTGTAAACGATGATAGTACTGCTGGATGATTAGAACTATTTCATATTGGCTTGTTTGGACCTATAAAACTTGATAATTTTGTTGGTAAGAAGTATGTATTTGTAATTGTATATGATTATAGTATATTATTTGGGATTTATTTCTATTCCATAAAAATGAAACTTTATCCAAATTTCATGCCTTCTATAGGCTTATTCAAACCCTCAAAAATATTTCAACAATATCTATCAGAATATATAGAGGTGGTGAATTTTTTAATTTATAATTTGATAAATTTTGTAAAAAAATGGATATAAACATTTTTTCTCATCCCCTAGGACACCATAATAGAATGGTGTGATAAAAAGAAAGAATATATCTATTCAATAAATGGATAGGTCAATGCTAATGGAATTTAGTACACCTAATTACTTTTGGGAAGAAGATATTAATACATATTTCCATGGTTTAAATAGAGTTTCTATTTTTTTGTTTTTAAATAATACCCCTTATGAACTATTTAAAGGATTTAAACCTACATTTATATATTTTAGGGTATTTCTCTGTAAATTCTACATCTTAAATAACAATGATAATTTTAAATAATTGATTCTAAAAGTGATGAAGGAATATTTTTATGTTATTCTGGTATTATCCAAGCTTATAGAGTGTTCAATAAGAAAACTTTAGTTGTTTAAGAATCTAGGCATGTTCAGTTTAATGAAAACAATTCTAATAAGCAGGATTCTGATTCAAGCAAAGACAATGATGAATTTAGGGAATTTTATTTTTATGAAGATAATAAGAAAGATAATGTTAATGAATAAATTGAGAGGGAGAATATTAATTATAAAACTAATCCTAAGGAATGTAAAACTCTTAAAGATAATCCAATTGAAAAATTAATTGGTAATGTAGAATCTAGAATATGAACAAGAAAATATGTTTTACTTTACTATGAAAACTCTTATTTTGTTACTGATTTTTTTCCTATCAATATAGATAATGATATAATTGATTCAAATTGACTAAATTCTATTATTGATGATTTAATTAAATTTTAAAGGAATAAATCATGGGGTTTAGTTTAATTACTCAAAGATAAACCTTTAATAGAAGCTAAATGTATTTTTTTAATAAACTTGGTGAATCTAAAAAAAGTTAAAAATAAAGTAATACTAGTATCTCAAGTTTATTACCAAGAATAAGTGATTTAATTTGAATATTTTTTTTCACTTTTTTCTAGGACGGAAGCAATTATAATTCTATTAGCTTAGGCTTTTTTTAAAACATTAAATTATTTTAAATGGATATAAAAAGTTCCTTTTAAAATGGAATTATTTTTGAAGAATTATATTTTATAAAACCACCTTGATTTGAAAATTAAAGGTTTAAAAATAATTTTTTTAAACTTAATAAAGCCTTATATAGTCTTAAGAAAGCTCCAAGATCTTGGTATGATAGACTAACATAGTTTTTAATAAAAATGAATTTTTTAAAGGTAAGGTTTATGAAACCTTGTTTATAAAAAGAGTTTCAAATGATATATTGATTATAAAGATATATATTGATGATATAATATTTATTTTAACAAATAATTCTCTACATAATGATTTTTCTAAGCTAATGATAAGTAACTTTGACATGATCTTAATAGGAGGACTAAAATTTTCCCTCAGTTTTCAAATTAATCAAAAAAAAGATGGTATTTTCTTAAATCAAGATAAATATGCTAAAGAACTTGTTAAAAGGTTTGGTATTGATTCTAGTAAATATAGAAAAACACCAATGATCACTAATTCAAAATTAGATTTAGATGAGTCTGGAAAGTCATCCAATATTAAACTGTATAGTAGCATGATAGGCAGTTTACTATATCACACTGCATCTAGACCAGACATAACTTTCTCATTTTTTTTGTGTGCTAGATTCCAGTCCAATCATAAATAGAGTAATCTTAAAGTTGTTAAAAGAGTGATTAAATATATCAAGGGTACTATTTGTACTAGATTATTTTTTTCTAATAATAATTGTTTTGATTTACTATCTTACTTTGATTTTGAATTTAGAGGTTGTAGACTTGATCAGAAAGAACTAGAGGTATGTGTCATCTTTTAGGTAAAATTTTAATTTCATGGAGTTCTAAGAAATAATTATCCGTGGATTTATCAATAGCTAAGGCTTAATATGTTGTTTCTGCTAGTTGATGCTCACATAGTATATGGATTAAAAAACTTTATTTAATTTTAATATTATTTTTTATACAATTATAATTTTATGTGATAATTACAGTGTTATTTCAATTTCTAAAAATCCACTTCGACACTCTCAAAAAAACATATAGATGTTAGATTTCATTTTCTTAGGAATCATATAAATAAAGGTGATATATGTTTAAAATTTTTTCTTACTATGAAATAGTTGGTTGGCCTTTTTACTAAAACTTTATACTATATTAATTTTTATAAAATTAATTCTGAATTGGTAATACTAGAAGATTAAATTTTATATTTAGTATAGTTAGTGTTTTTATAAAACTATTCACTATTTTTAATCTATTTCTCTATTTTAATTACTTGAATATTTTAACTATCTGGTTAAATGTTATGACGATATATTACTCTATTATTTTAAGTAATGTTTTTAAATTAAAAGGGATTTTGTTTTAAAAAAAATGGAATGTAATTTACTTTTTGATAAATTTCAAAACTGGGGAGATTATTTGTAAAAATTTAGTAAATATTAATTTTTTTAGTTTAAAAATTGGGGATATTTCTTGTATTTTAAATTCTTTTTTAATAATTTAATTTTTTTGTAGTTTTGATCAATTAATATTTCATCAAATTTAATTAAATTCAAATTATTTATAACATATAATCATTTTTTACATTTATTATTATTATTTTTCATAAAAAATTCCTTTTAATCTTTGAAATGTTTAGTTTTTATGAAAAACTTTAACATTGTTAATTGTTTAATGATTGTTATATTCTTTTTACTTAATTTTTTTTAATAAATTTTGTTTAAGTGTTGGTTTTAAGTAAAAAATTAATCCATCCACACAAGCCCCTTAGGCCAGCCCTAATACCACACATAGGGGACTAATGGCCAACCCAGTGGGAGGTCCAGCCTTGGAAGCCTGTACGGAGGTAGGCATGTAAGCAGGGTCATGAACAATGCATTCATTGTGTGGGTGGGTCCATGTGCAAGGCTCATATATCATGCTTGAAGGAGTGCATGGTTTGGGTTGTGGCCCATATAGAGGATAGTGGTTGTGTGGGTGTTGATCTCCCATTGACAGCTCAAATGGGGAATGGGATGAGTTGAATGATAAAGAGGTGTATCATCCAACCATGTATACTATATGGGATGTGTGAACTACTATCACTATTTATCTGTTCTAAAAATTTATATATATTTCTTCATCCATCTGATTGATTTCATGCAAATAGTTCGATCATATTTTTTATCTCTTGCATCTTAATAGATATACTATGCATCTTATTTTCAATTTTAGTCATCTTATTCCTCCAATAGCTCATCTATCAATATACCATCAGACACCAGTAGATCTCCTCCACCGGTACATCAATGGTTCACTAGTTACAACTTCAACTCTCCATGCTTCATCATCCAATCAATAATAGTAGCTCGACTTTATCTGCATCCACTTTCTAGGCATCTTCATACATCATTGCATCTCTCCATTGATAGTAACTCAAGTTTTTCATCCTTATTGATGTATCTACTATTGGACAGCAGTAGATCTAGGTCGTCTGTAGGTCTTATCAATGGTCGACCATTCTACCAATGGTAGATTATTTTTTTCACCTATAGTTCTCTCTTTATTAGTTTCACAGTGTCATGGAAATATCTTCTTCATGCTTCACCAAAGTTCATCCTTTTTATAGAGGAATCATCTTTCTTCAAAGTAGGATCTCTATGAATTTCAATAATACTATGAATTTTTCACTAGTAAATCTACTTCAAACCATTGATGCTTCAAGTTGCAATGGAATATCATCTATTGTAGGATAGTGTCATGGAAGTGGCTCCTTATTCATTGTGGAAGCTTTATGTATCACCAGTAGATCTATCTATTGCTGGACATTAGTGATAGATCATTCCACCAATAGACATCAATGGTATATCCTATATTCTTTACACTGATGTTAGTTCTCCATCAATAAATGTTAGATCCTCTACTCAACACCACTAGTAGATTAATCTACAGATGAAAAATGGTATACCAATCTTCCACCAAGTATTTACATCTACCATTAATTTAACATATTTTTTATAAAAATTATATTTCTTATCTTTTAGTTGGTGTTATTAAAATAAATATTTGGATAGATGTTTTATTATATTTTATTAAAATATAATTATATGTTTTATAAAAAATAATTGTGAGCATATTTCTGAACTAGATAACAACTTTGATGGCTTTCTCAATTAAATATCTCCATTTAATTGTTTCTTATTTAACCTAAATTTATTAGAAGCATAAATAAATATATGATGATACATAAAAAACTATTTTTTACTATATGTTAATCATTGAGGTTAAAAATAAAAATTACAAACTAGACAAGAAAAAATTGTATGAGGTTTAAACAAGATAAGTTTCTTAGTCTGGAAAAGTCATTAATTGAAAGTTTTGGGCACAGTAGAAGTGTTTGGTGGGTGATATGATAATTGAAATTACTTTTAATTTCAATTTATTAAAACCCCAATATAGGATCTTGTATTTTAAGTTTATAATTGATTTAATTATATTAGAAGAAATAAATTACCTTTTCTTAGATTTTATTCTTCATAGTCAATGTCGATCATCTAAAAAGACCCTTTCAGATTTTCGTTGTTGTTCTTGTGAGGATCCAAGGGTAGAATCCCTCTAGTGGTGATCCATACATGATCGAATGATCTCTAAGAAATTCCACTCGATATTTGAGTGTTATCACGATGAATCAAATGTCTTTCATTGTTCATTATTGCTCACTCATTCTTTGATCTTAAATAAATCTATCTTACATTCTCATTATTGAGAGGAATAAAGAAAGGAGGATTCAAGTGAGAATTTTTTGTGCATAATAATTATTTATTCTTTATTTTGTACAACCTACACAACAGAAATAACCATCTATTTATAGAGCTATAGTTTATGTTAAAATAATTATTTAATGCATGTAGGCCTTTAAATAACATAATAAACTTTAATGAAACCTCATTCCATATAATAATATTATTATTATTATTTGGAACATACCAAAATTTTGAAAATTTATAAATAATATTAACCTAATTGTAAATAATTATTTATCACTGGAAACGGTCTTGGTCCATTTGAACTCCCGGGTATTTATTAAATACCTGAAAAAAAAATATTTTAATTCATAAACAAATATTTCATTCCCTTACCAATGAATAAGTATTTATTTAAATATTCAATAAAATAAATAAATATATTTTTATTCACATACTGATGAAAAATATTTATTTAATTTATGAGATCAATAAAATTATTCCTTAGTATTGAAAATAATATTTATTTCATTAATTAAAATCAAAATAGAATTTAATCAAGGTAAAAGAAAACACTTAGTGCGTGACCCTCTAGGATTATTTCTCATTGGAATTAGGAGGGATTATCTAAAGTCCAAGATTACTTTATATTAATGGTTCAAGTAACTCAAGAGAAATATCTTAATTTCACAATGTCAATAACCACATATGAACAATCACTATGTAATATAATCTCTTTATCATAATATCTCATCAGGTAGGTTGAACACCCATGTCACCAACCTATATGCTCGAGATGTATTTATTTGACTATCTAAAATAAACTCATCGTTACACCAAGGATATGGAATTTAATGTGATATATATATTCAAATCAAATGGCAGAGATATCATCTTCCATAAATATAGAAGGTATAAATTTTTCCTCAACTTATCCATTAATGACATGTTACTCATGAAACACCCAATGTATCCAACTTATCCATCAATTGTTATCATCAGGGTTTATGAAATACATCTAAGAATGTGAGTTGAAACATGCATTAATAATAATATTAATGAATAAAAACCATCACACATGCTCACATATAGGAATATCCTATGACATAAAAACATAAAAAATTCTTACTCATAGGTTTGTTCTAATAATATATTGTCTTGGAGATTACCAAGTGAGAACTTCATGAAAAGAAGCCTCATCTTCTTTTGAGTACTCACACATGACGGTCTATGTTCTATGTGTCCCATAAAAGTACATTATCCAAACACAAAACATTATTTAAGAATATCATCATATCACATCAAGGTTTTTATCATAGTGTGGAACTGTTATGACCTTATAAATGTGACATATACTCTAGGAAATTATTACATTAATGTCATGCAGAAAAACAAACAACATGTAATAAGAAGTTTTATTAATATTAAATACATCAAATATAACTGTAATCAAAATAAAAACAGTTGGTCCTAGGACACCAACTCCAATAATAATTTTCCACATTAAAGAAACATGCATTCTAAATATATTTTTTTTCATTGAAGAATCATATGTTTACATGAAATCATCCCATAATTCTTGAAATTATTTGATTATAGGTTGACGGTATACATCAATGTCATTTACAAAAATTTTATTTCCAAGAATAATCTTAGAAATCATGAAATAATTCTTATTCATACACATATATGGAGGTATATTATTGGGGATAAAAACAACTAGAAAAATGCTATAATTGGTACTTAAAGTAAAAAAAGGGTTAAAACCATCAGAAACCAATCCCAAATGTGCATTCCTAATATTTGAAGAATAATATGGATATAATGAATCAAACACCTTCCATGATGTTTAATCTTTTGGATATATCATCAAGTCATCATTTTTAATATCCTAAGAATGCTACTTCATGTCACATGTAGTCTTATATGACTTGAATAATCTTCAAAAGTGTGGTTTTATATAAAACTAACAAAATACCTTTTCTTATTTTATTTCTTATTGGTATTGTATTGATTTTTACTCTCGTTATTTTTCATTGACTTTCATATTCTTGTATGAAATCATGTGTATTCTTTTTTATCAGACCCTTCTCCCCAATAAAGCATTCATTCATTAGGGCAGGCATGTATCTTTTTATAATCAAGTCCTTGTATTTTTATTATATTATTTATATCATTGAATGATGTAGGAATCTTAGATTCACTAAATTCATCATGAAACAACTCTAAAATCATAGAAATTTATTTTTCAACAATTCCATAATGACACTCAATTTGATCCAACTTAATTATAAAAGAAAACTGTGAATACTAGGCACATCCATCATAAAGTTCGTATTGTCCATCTTCAACTAATTCATAAAACTCTTTTTTTCACTAAATTTTTTAGAAATATTAATCTAATCAGGATCAAATTAAGGTTATATTGATCTATTAAAATATTATACATTTTTTCCATAAAATAAAAACATGTCAATTATCATGTTTCAAACTAAATTCTCCTCTAGTGGTTCACTTTGTATTTTTTATAGGATAGTCATTTTTTTGACATTATATAACATTAGATTCACCATGAAAAATAAAAAATATATATTAATAAAGAAACTATTTCAATATCAATTAATCATATACTTAATTTCTATTCAACCATTTCTTGAATTTATAGTCAGTACACAACCATTTTATTTTATTATCCATTGATAAGTTTGAAATTGAATAATCTAAAAATTATTCCAAACCATTATCATACTGAGGAGTGTTTTGAGGTAAATTTATCCAAATTTTATCCATAGGTATTTTATTTTTACTCTTTTCCCTGTACATTAATATATAAATATATAAATGTTTAATCAAACAATTAAAATCAATTTTTAACATCACCCAATTTCATCATTGACTAGGGTAGGGTCTTGATTTGATAGAACAAAAATTTAGTATGAAAAGGATTCAATTATACATAAAAAATATAAAAATAAATGAATAAATACTACCCCTCACAATAATATGTTAGGATGTCATGGAAGAAGGTCACAGATGCAAGGATAGGGCAACAGATAGCTTAGAGGTCATGGATACGATCCTAGAAATGCCTAACTAAGATATAATTAGTGGAAATCAAGGAGGGAGGTAGGAGTATAGGGTATTGGGGAAGGGTTTAGGGCTCGGTGGACATTTGGGGGTGGTGTTCACTGGGAAATAGGGAAGAGGGCCACCATCTCCAGAGAAGACCCGTCAAGGGATGGCATCGTGGTCAGCGTTGAGGGAGGGAGGTTTAGGGGTTGGTGGGGGTTGGTGGTCATCAATGAAAAAGGGTGGTTGGGGGTCAGGGTCAATATAAAGGGTGGGTGGGGTCAGTTGTTGGTGGTTGGAATCAAGGGAGGGGTGTCATCATTGAGGGAAGGGGATTCGGTGGCCAGTGGTTGAGGGAGGGGAATCAACATGGGGGGTTGTGGTGTCAAGGCCACAAGGTTCGGGGTGGGGTGGTGTGGTGGGAAGGGTAAATTAGGTTTTTTTTAAGTATTTAGTGGAAGTTTTAATAAATCCTCCACTAAATCTAATTATTATCAGCAGTTTTATGAAACTGCTTCTATATTTTAAATAATATAAAAAAACTAATTTGTTGTAGTTTCCAGAACTGTCACTAATAAACCACTGCTAAGATCCCATTTTGGTAGTGATTTATCAACAAAGTATTACAAATATTAAAATTTAATATTTAAAATACCTTTGACCAAATTTTGGGTATGCCTTGTGATCTAAAATAAAATGTTTATTTAATAATCATAAGAGTTAATTTATAAAAGTTTATCAATTATAAATTAAGTTCAAAATATAAATAAGTTTATATTTGAAATTATGATTTGTTCATAAATAATTAATTTTAAGTTGTTCAAATTAAAAGAGACTTTCTTTTAAGTAATTATGAAAAATATTTTGGTAGATAAATAGATTATTTATTTATAAAAGAAAAATCAATTAATAATTGAATTATATTATTTATAAATTGTTTTTAAATAATGAAAACGTTTTATGGAATGTTTGTAAAATTTATTAAAGGGGTTTTATAAATTAATTAACTATAAAATATTTATGGCTAATTGATTAAATTTTTTTGAAAAATTTATTACAAATATTACTTTAATATTAAATAGTTTATATTAAGTATATAATTTTCATGTTAATATGATTTTTAAAAGTTATAAATCATAATAAAATATATTTAAACTTTTATCTAAAATTATATGGAATGTTTGTAATATTTAAATAAAGTGTTTATTTAAGGATTATAAAAATTATTTATAATATAGTTTATAAATATCATAAATATAGTCAAAATATAAAAGGTGTTTATATTAATAATTACGAATTTTTTATATTTAATTAATTTTAAATTGTTCAAATTAAAAGGGGGCCTTATTTATAGATATTATTTAAACTAATCAAAAAGGTTTTTATTTTTGATTTGATAAAATGTTTAAATAATAAATTAAAATTACATATAATAAATAATATGAAAGAGTTCATATTGGATTGAGTATAAAATATTTTATACTCAAAATTATGGAATTTCCATAATGTTAGCTAATTTATAAAAGGGTTTATAGTTATATTCTATCCATGAATAGTTTATAAATGGTCATCCTATGCTTAAATATTTGAATTGTTAAATTATTTAAAATTTATTCCCTACTTTATTCATAGTTATAAATTTTTTATATTATATATGTGTATACTTTATTTTAACTATTAAACTACTTCTAGGAGATATATCCTTGCATTACATGCTAGGTACGGCTCTATAAAATTTATTTTTTATATACCTCGACCTCAGCTTGTAATTGAAGTTGTTATCTTCAATTTAGTTTTTGAGTATATTCTATGCATATTAGGTTTTATTGATATCATGAATTGAATTATCTCTTTATTAAAGTATCCCCAAGTAGAAGGGATTTAGGTCAGAACACCTACTAGACTAGAGGCTTATACCTTTTCTATAAAGGTGAATGAAGTTAGATGTTTGTCACTCTGGTCTTACTCATGTTGAGATTATCAATATCATATAACTCTATTATGTTACATGAAGAGTTCATGTACCTTATTCATATGATGAATTTAGATATTTATTAATATGTTTTTCTTATATTCTTGGGTGAATAACAGAAACTTGTGGGTTTTGTAAACAGTTATATGTTAATGTGGTTAGAAAGAATTAATTTGGAGGATGGATTAGGTATTCCAAAAACTAAAACCAAATAAGAATTCATCCACAAAAATGAATAAAATATGTGAAGATAATTATTAAATAGGATGTAATAGTTTTAAATTAATATATGTGTGTGTGTGTGTGTGATGTATATTAAATTCTTGGGATTTAAAAATAAAAATCCCTAAAATGTTAAGTGTGGGGGTCCTTCTAAAGCAGCACTTATCAAGACATCGATCATCCAACCAGGTAGTTCATGCCAAATCTGGGTGCCTCTGGATTATCTTGTGTAAGGAAAGAAATTTATGAGTAACTCTGGATTATCCTTTTGGTTAGGCCATTCCATAGTTGGGTGCCCCTTGATTATCCTTTTTTAGCTCATTTTTTGTGTTTCTTTTGGGTTAAACTAGCTAATTTTTCCTAATATTATTTGGTTATTGGAGAAATAGAGTTGATTATATCCATATTATAGATTTAGATAGAGTTTTATCCACTCAACTATCTAAGAGTCAAATATATTATGATTGGGTTGATTCCCTACATAAATAACTAAGTGGTGAGAGAAATTCCGAATTGGACTCATTACTTATTCAAATATGGATCTTGGATCACTAAATGGATATAATGTATGGGGTAATCAATTTTAGTGGTATAACTTTCATTAAAATCCCTTGATGAAAAATTATAAGATATGATATTCATCTGATAAAAAGTTTTTTTATAGATAAATGAATCATTATCATCAAAATAGACTTTAAATTAATCCTTAAATTTCAAATCCTAAAGTAAGAAACTCCAAAGGATTGTAGCTTAAGAAATTATCTTGAGTAAGAAAAATATTCTATGTGTTATACTATTTTCTTCCTGAGTAACCAAGTGTTGAAGTTATTCAAAAAGAAAATCAACATTCTTATTAAAGCATGGAATGATTCATTTATGATTGCAAAGGCACTAAATGATAATTGACATAATGAATTATAGTCTTATAATATCAATATGATTAGGTTTTTCGATAATATTCAATATGATTAAATATGATTAGAGAGATCAAATAATTCCTAAGAGGCCTATTATTCTAAATAAATTAATCTTATTGTCATTTATGTAAATGTTCTAAAAATATGAATTATTTCAAGAAACGTTTACCCAGTATTATAAAATTTTTGATAATTGATTAATTGGGAATATGATGCCTAAGTTATAATATTGTATAGATAGTACAAGAAGGTAAGATTTCAAAATTGGAAGAGGAAAATTTGTAAATCCCAATAATATTTCTTTAAGAATCCAGTAATTTTTTTTAAAAATGGTAAGTATTATTATGAAGGAGTAATGATTCCATATGACAGGATTATCTAGAATACCTAAAGGGGTTTGGAACTTCATATAATATCCATTTTAGGTATTAATGTTATAAAAATGATTCTTTTTTTTAAAGGGTATGTGATATTGAGTGTATGTTTTACATGTTTTGTAAATACACAGGAGCAAAAAATCACGGAAAGAATTGAAAAGAGCTTATAGTTTACATTCAATAATAAATAAAATAGTTTTTATATTAGAAATTTGAATGCAAAGATATTTTACAAGTTTGGATGAATCTAAGTAAAGGAAGTGTATCTTGATCTCACTTCTCTTATATGATAATATGTGCGAACAAAGATTTTTCACAAACAATATGATACAATTTATTTTATACACTGGGTTTATGATTAATTAGATTCTATAACATAATTTTAGAACAAGATTTGGATTAAAAAAAATTATCTAAGATAAAGTGTTTATAAATATATTTGTTAAAATATGATGGATTTTAATTACCACCCAATAGTGGTGTTTTTAAAAAAATAAAATATTATTTTTTAAGAAAATACTCTAAACACAAAGAATTCCATATGATATATAGAAACAATGGGTTATTTTTTAGATATTACAACTAAATGGAAATAAGTGTTATTTCCTAAAACACAGAGTAGTTTCTGATTGTGTTTTAGAAAGGCATTCTGAAGAGAATATAGTTTATAAGAGGCTTTTAGGAGTATGTTTGAAGTTAAAATCTAAAAAATAAAAGATTATTCCAATTTAAGTTTAAGTGATTCTTCACTTAATATCCTAAATATTTAGGATATGTGATAGTAAATAAAAATATAAATAGTTATATTTAGTTACTATGAGAAAGTGAATATCACTACTAAATAAACCATTATACCAATATAGGATTGAGTTATTTTTCAATTAATATCCTAAAGAGTTAATATATATGATAGTAAAGAAAATATAAATAGTTATTTTTAGTTGCTATAATAAAGTGAAATAACTATTATGCTAGATTAGTTACAAATTTAAATTGACATTATTTCCTAAAAGGTTTAGAATATAATAGTAAATAGTAATATAAATAGTTACATGTGTTTAACTTAATGATTTGAATGCCACTTTATCCTAAAAGATTTTAGGATATGCTGGATAAAAATTTTAATGGTTACATTGACCTTAAGGAGGAAGTCTAATGGAATAATTTCATAATTGATGATGGGGCTTAGAAATTATTCTAAGTAGACAATAAAAGTTTACATCATAACATTTGAGGTTTTTAAGTAAATAATTTTGAATATATGTTTAAATACTTGAACATTAGGAATATGATTCCCATATCTCATCATTATTCAAAATTTCTTTCTTAATAAATTTTACTTTCTAAGAGGTTAGTGGTAGTTTTATTTTATTATATGGTCACATATGGATGTGACATGAATTAAATATAGATTTAATGCTTAAAAAATCACTACTATAGCAACAAAATGTGAGTCATGTAGAATATATGGATATTAAACACTTAAGAGATTTATTGTAACGGTTGTAAAAATATCATGTAATTATAATAAAGTAAATCTCTATTTATCATTCATTCATGTGGGTTAAAACTTTACTTTACATGTATGTTCAAAGGATAAATATCCCCTCAAAGTATAAACTTTGAGTGGTCCCTAATTAATGATCATTGTGGAGTACTATGTGTTGTGATGACATGTTAATATTAGATTGAATATATTCTTGTACTTGTTAAATAGGGTTGTTTATGAGACATGAAGTATACATTCGTAAGGTAATAAGTAGATACATGTTACTTAAACTAACTCTCTAAGTTATATATCATGTAATGTCATACAGTCATAGATATTCTTAGGGGTGTGTACATATTATCAATCCTTCTTACCTAAGTTTGGTGAGATACCTAGCATTAGAACCTTCATAGTTTGATACCCCACTTAAGAAAGTTAAAATATGAACTTTTCTAATCATGGGGTGGTTTGATATGTTACTGATCATGTAGTCGGTTGGAGTGTAACCAAGATGGTATTTTTCTACTTGTATGACAAGTAAAGACATCTAGACCTTGATTTAAAATACTGAGGAAATATATGACCATGCTAAGTTGAGTCAAATATAATGTGTTCAAATAATTTTATGTGGGTTATGTGATGCACTCATCTATTAGATTAATGACATGATATGCATTCATCGACTTGGTTAGTCTCTTTCAATGAATCAAGAAAAGATGAGATGACTATACTAGATTATCATGTTTCATGTCTAGTTGTTACTAGATGTCATGGATAGAATGATTATATGGGTATAAATATGATATATATGATAATTATAGTGGTGGATATTTTTATATAGAGATATGAGTATGTTTGATAGAGATCAAACGAGACCCCTTAGTAGCTTGAGTAGCATTGATGATTTTTTACAGGCCACTCTTTTCTTACATCAATGAAATATAGATTTTATATTTTTTTCAACATTATTAAGGCTTGTAGGTTCATGTGTTTATGTATATATATAAGGATTAAGTTTTGGACAAAGTTTTTTTTTCCAAAATTAAGATATTATGATTAAATCGTATTCAAAAAAATACATGAACTAACAAGGAGTTGTGAATTTTTGCATAGAGTCCGTATATATTTTAGTAAAAGTGTGATATTTTTGAACATGCACTAAAATAATTAATGGAATATTTAATTTAGGTTTATTTATCTTCCATACGGTTTCATTAATCCATTTTAAATGGATTAAATGTCTTGAATATTCATTGAATAAGATTTAATGAATTGATGATAATGGGAATAAATGTATATGGATAAATTTAATATAGATGTCATGTTTCCTTAAATGAAACGCATCATGTATGGATATATAAAGTGATGTGATCCATCCTATTAAAAAAATCAATTTTTGGGCAAGTCTCTCAAAGATAACTTCCTTCCCGTAGCTTTTTATTACCCTCGGTGAAGATTCTAGCACATATCCAAGTTTACTAGAGACCTCTTATTGAGATCGGGATCCATAGGCTAGTGTAATCCCTTCAAGGAAGAAAGAATTTTTTATTATTCGTTGATATTTATTAATAAAACTCATTGTATATTACTACATTGGTTATCCAAGTATTCACATTTATGTTCTTTATTTATTACATATTGATACCATCAAATATATATATATATATATATATGGGTTTTTATTTTACTTCTATGTTCATGTAATGGATATTGAAAACTCAATACAACATTTATCTTATGGATACCATACTAGTTTTATGCCTTCATATTGTTATTTTAATGAACTCACATACCATTGTTAACTTCTAATTGATTCATGATTTGTGCCTCACTTTATCACAATATTAGTTTCATAAAATTGGTGTTATCCTCATTTCACAGTAACATCGAACACAGATATGTGTCCAATGAACTTTCACTGAGATCACTCATGATTATGGGGAAATTTATAATACATGATTCATGATCATTCTATAACTATTACGAGTGTTGAGTTATCAAGGATTGCAGTGAGAAACTTTCATGCACACCGCATACACAACCCTACTGGTGAGGCTAGAGAAAATTTCTAATTTGTGTCATTTCAATTAAATCTCACTCATATTTATTTTAATTTATGAATAGTATCTTCTAAAGGTTATCCTCTATGTAAAATAACATTATATATTTGTTTAGTGATATATTTGTATCATGAAATCATGTGTTAGAAAAATCTTGTGGCATACTTTTCTATTACTCTTTAATTTTACTCCCACCGGGACTTTTAAGAATGCTTCATATGCCCACACTATTGTAATCTGCTTGATATGGATTCTTTTTGAATTAATACATTCCCTTTAAAATAATTCACAAGTCACTTAGAATAATGGTAATTAGGAAAATTCTCACCTTCAGTAAAAAAATTATCATTTTTTCTCAAGGCATTAGAGAATGCATTTAAATTAATTTCTCAATTATTATAGTCAGTGAGTTCAACTATCACCTTCTCTAAAATTTATTCCAATAAAGAATATTTTAATCTATAACCTAAATTATATGATTCTTATAAAGAATTAAATAAAGTTATTTCCAACCTTCATCAGAATTTATTTTCACTTATCTTAATTAATTCTGGTGAACTTATTTGATCTTCCTTTAGTATCAACTTTTTGTAGTATAACATAAATCTATGGTTCTTTTACCTTTGAAAATTTCACTAAACATGAGTATGAAATTATAAGATATTTACTTAAAAATTATGATTAATTTACATTTGGAACAATGATGGGTATCTTTAACTTTATCTTCTCTGAATATAATTGACTTTAATTGAAAATAATGATTGAAAAATATTATAAAATACTTCATCGTCACAATCTAATGGGTTCTTCACCTTTTTCAATTCACTTAGTGTGGGGATTTTACAAACTCCAACACTCAGTAACAATCCCATTAATCAAGACCTCTTTGATCTCTCCGGGGACCCTCACAATTGACTTATACTATTTAAAGAGTAAAAAATTTAAACACATAACCTTCCACCACTTTTATAGTTGTATTTTCAGTTGCATTCAACAATGTAAAATGTGTGTTGTTAAAATTAAATTTTCTTGTTGTGGTATAAATATATTTTTTTAATTTACTATAGTATTTATATTATATTATTGGTTATTGAGTAATTATATGTCTCTTTACATGTTATAATAGTTTATGGTATCTTTATTATTGATATTTTTAAATAGAATATTAAAAGTAACATACTTCATGTATAAATATGAGGATTTCATTATTTTGATATCTGTAGTATAACTTTGAAACAATAAAATAAAAAATAATATATTCACTTAAATTCAAAAAATTATTTTTATTTTCATTATTTCATTAGTTTAACTATTTCTTATTTACTAGTTTGTATGACATTTTCATTGCATGATATCCACGATTCAGCTATTTTATACTCTATAGAAGAAAATATTAATTGAGTGATTTATTTCTCATAGTGGATTTTTTTCATTAAGTTGTATATTCTAAGAACTTAATTTTTTTATAGTATATATAGATATTATGGAGCCTAACTAGTCATACATCTATTTTGGTACTAAATCATGGTTTTATGAAAGAATTAAATGATATATAAGTATAAATTTTCCTGATTTAAATTTTTTCTTTTCATTTGGTAAGATGAAGTTGAAATAATTTTTCATCCCTCCTTTCTATTTAAGATCTCTTATTTATCATAATGATTCAATTGACACAAAAACATTTTGTGACAATATCCAAAAATATAAAAAGATATTTTTCCTTTTTATTGGAGGAAGGATTAATAAATTAATTAATAATGAATAATTCCATTATGTATTTAGAATAAATGGAAAAAACCATCACCTTATGGGTACTTTACTACCTTTGGATGGAAACAAACTTAAATTTATATATATATATATATTTATGATACTTAAAATGAAGTTTTAGATATAATTTATGTTATTAGGTATTTTAAAAACTTCTAATATCTATTCATATGTCTGGGGGTTTTTTTAAATAATTGATGTAAATATGGAATTTAAATCACAATAATAGAAATAATCATTGAAATAATTCTATTAACCCACTAATATTGGAAAAACTAAAATTAAATTTTTATGAGAAAAACCCACCAACATGAAATTTTAGAACATCTAGGGATTTACTACACTCACATATTTATAAAAATATCTAGCTTTAACTACTTAAACATATAGGATTTGATTATGAAACATACAACTTACCAACTACATATGAAATTCACATGCTTATAGTTGGTGATATTAATGTTTTGAATGAAGACAGGGATATTATTATATATATATAAATTTTTCAAATAAAATTTATACATGAACTTCAACCCTATGTATATTTTACTACAGTACCCATTAATTTTTTCAACTAGTTAAGATGGATGTAATGGTAATATTTCTCATCATTTAACCTCAACCAATATATGTACTAAATTTCACAAATCTACACTAAGGGAGTATTTTTATTACCATGTTCAATTTTTTAATAATTATTAGTCAATTATTTTACACCCTTGTCATCACCTTTAATAATTTATTTTGAATTTATATATTATGTTTGAGTCTTATAAATTATCTTCAATCCATTTTAATTATAAGAAATTAATATTTTACATTTATAGTGGTTTGAAAGATGCTTCTTTAAGTGGTGAATGTGAAGTGTGCTCTTATGGTAAGAATATTATTTTACCATCTAGATTTATTGGTGATCTAAGATATATGATTCAAAATTATCAAGATACAATGGAGATTTGTATTTTCCCTAGATATCCAGATTTTTTTTAACTTTCACATGTAATCCAAAATAACATTACATATATCAACTTCTCAGCAATCACAACCTTCAACCTTAAGATTAATCATAATTACTTTCTAGAGTTTTTAATGTTAAGGTTTATCATCTTATAAATTATTTGAAGGATAATTTTTTTTGTAAAATATAGAGCATGCATTTAATATTCGTATGATATTTTTCATCAATTAAAACCATATTTTATTTGGAGACTTTTTAAATATAAATTTCAAAATTTACTTTTTGAAGTAGTTTTTTATAAAATTAAATTCCAGATATGTGGTCACCCTCATGTTCAATTTCTATTTTTCTTGATTATAGAACATAGAATTACCACACCTTTTGATGTGAAAAAAAAAATTATGATCAAAATTTAAATGATTACAACCAACCAAAACTATATGAAGTAGTGAAAAACATTATGGTATATAGATTTTATGGTTATAGTAATCATTTCTCCCTATGAATGAATAATAAAATACATTCTATGTTTTTTCCAAAAAATAGTATAATTACATCTGTTGATAAGGATGGATGTGTTATTTATAGAAGAATTGATACTAGTAATAATACAGTGAAAAATGGTGTTATTCTGGACAATCATTATGTTATTCCTAGAAATACACAATTATTGAGAAAATTTTAGGCTAATATTGATATAGTGATCTATAGAAAATCATTTTTAATTAAGTATTTATTTAAATAAATTAATAAATAGAATTATTGTGTCACTAATTTTCTTTTTGAATTCAATGTTAATCATGTTATTGATAGACATGTTTATGGGATAAAAATTTCTATAGATATCAATATATATCCCCCTATAAAGTATCTTAGATAATTTATAGCTATGAAATCTATTATAGATTCTCTATGGATGAAAGATTATTGCTCCACTTACCAGGTGAATATATAATAAGTTACAGATATGACACTTTAAAATAAAGAACTTTTGATAAAACATAGAGTTGGTCAAATTATATTGAATTAAGACTAGTGAAGACACCTAATAGAGTGGTGAATCATGTGTCAACTACTTTTTACCAATTAAAAATTCTTCTTTTATTATTTTACCCCATTTTCAATTAAGCCTCGTTTTCTGTTTAGTAAAATTGGATCTATTTCATATTTTACGAAACAACTATTTTCCACATGCATTCAAGTAAATTAGATAAAAAAAGGCAATATTTTTTCAAGGTTCGATCCAAAGACCTACTACTTTCCTTTATTATTTGTTCACCCAAATCAAGTATTATCCACTATAATATAATTTTGATTGTAATGGGTGGTGTTTTCCACACAAACACTAAGTCTCACAGTGTTTATAAGGAATGTGTCACATGGGAATTCCCTTTTTGTACAAGACTTATCTCAGAAACTTCACATGGTTTCCACAAATTCACACAGTGATCTGCCTACATACCTTAAGTCATACAGGTTTTATAGAGTCTCATTATATATATATATTCAAGTGATTGCTTTAAATTTATTCTTGGAAGAGATATCGGGTCCTATATATTATGATTCTATAGTAATATCATATATCTTCTTTAACTTAAATTATAGTATTCTAATCCTTTTGTATATTAAAGATAGATTGTATGAAACTCGGTATAAACCATAGATTAGCTTCATAGTTCTTTAATTGACCATATTACTTAGCTTTCTTTCTACTCTAATATAGAAAGTCTCAAAACCATGTATAAATAGCACAGAACAATCAGTATTTCCACTATTTTTATTCTTACAACTTTTTCACTCTCAAAATGATCTCAGATTTATGGTCATATCCTATTTTTATTCTTTGATACAACTTACGGTGGATACTTCTTTTTTTCTTTAGGAGATTCAGTTCTCTTTGATAATCAGAAATCACATGCACACACATAGTAAGAAACACAACAATAGATTTATTTTTACTTTTATTCTCCTCAATTTTCACATCTCCCCATGTGAATAGGTGGATAAATTCAATGCACTCTATCTTTTCAAATACCATAAATGGTATATTTACAAGACCAAATGGTCACCAATCCAAAAGCACCATTATAGAATACCCATTACGGGTGTACATGTGTTCTTATGCACACCTTTTCCTTCTCAAGGAGTATTCTAGAAATAACCCTCATTAAATTATTTTTCTTTTGAAACAAAGCCCAAAATATCTTTAAAAATATCCATAGTAGTAATAGCTTTATCTTCTCAAAATCTTCTAACAAATTCCACTTTTAAAATCTTCCAGCTGTATCAACATTACAAAACAAACATATATGTGGCATATAGCTCATCTTGGATTTACAAATTTATGAAATCTTAAAGTATTCTCATTTATCAACACTTTGAAAAATTCTCAGACTTCCATATTATTTAATCGTAAATAATTTAGCATCATTGAATAAAAATGATGTAGGATTTGATAAATAGCATATCAAGGTTCGATGGAACTTCATCTACATTATTCTTGAAAACCTAATAGGTTTATTTTCTACATAAATAAATACATGGAGTGGCTCTCCTCATTTCAATCTACTCAAAATAATCTCATATCATGGAATCTCTAAGATTTATGATGTTTTGAACTCAAAATCACAACTTTAATATCGATTGATTTTATTTCTATATAATTAAATAATTATAGAAATCCTATTTTCATTTTTCTTTCATATTCCATTTCTATGGATGCATATAAACTTTTATTTCTTCTAAATATTATATAACATTCCATTCTAGGTGTTTATTATGTTTATACTATGAACAATTATTTCTTTCATCACCACAAATAAGTTCATCTTTATTAGATTCAAAATCCATAATATCATTTTTTTCATCCAACAGAACTTCAAAATTTTCCTAAGTATTAAATTCTTATGCTAGGGAATTCAAATACTTATGTTCCTAAATCCTTATGATGAAGTTTTACATTATACTATGGGTACTTATTTTTATACAATATCCTTATAAAAATATCATGAAGTGTTTAAGATTTATGCCCATCCAAATATTTATGTTGGGGACTTCAAAGAATTATGATCATAGAAGAAGCCTTACAGTCAATGGATTTATCAAATTTTAGTAGACTTTAAAGACTTACAATTAATTCATGTTATTATAAAATACTTACATTTAATACCTGAATTCTAACATTTATATTGAATCTATTCGTTCTATTATGAAAAGACTTATGCTCAAAACTTATCCAGTTTTTTATAAAATCCAAAATGCATACTTCTACAAATAGCTTTAAATAAACTTATTATTGTTAAATTTATTCTCTAAAATCATTAAAATCATATCAAAACTTATTAAAATTATTTTTGGAGTTATTATAATAATTTCAAACTACTTTATCAACTCCAAGGTGTTTCATTATATATAATACTCAAATAGGAGTATTTTATTGATTATATGAGCCAACTTAGGTGCAGATCCTCATCAATAAATTTTGAACCATCTATATTCACTTCAGCATCCATCTAGGAGTGTATAAACACTAATAAAAAATGATTTCAGCAACTAATATACTTTATACTCCTCGTATGGGTTCTCTTATTTCATCTAGCTTCGTCACTTCCTAGAAGATGTCCGTACAAATCTCTATAGGTAGTAGAATCTTCCACTAAACCAGTCAAAGGAATGGGTCTTTCTTCATAACTTGTCATAGATTTGAATATTAGTTCTTTTAATTATCTAAGTTTTCTATTTTTCTACTCAAATTTGTCCAACCATATCATTAAGTAGTAGTGGGTATTTTCTTATTCCATTGCCAACATATGAGACTCCCATTATACATCCAATGGAAACACACTCTATTCCTCACTTTCCATAGTGTATGGGAATCTCCTTATTCATACATTAGGTGGATACTTCAATCCATCACCCATATCATCACCTTTTCATCATGACATTGATAGTGAAAACTAGGTCAAGTGACAATAAATACAATCATCAACCTAAGGGAACTTCATCTTGGTTTGAATAAAATTCAAAATATCCTTAAGATTGATCTCCCATTTATACTTAATTTTATTTTAAATTTTTCTATAACTAAAATTATTAAAAAAAATATCCATGAAAATGAGGTTTTTTTATTGAGAATTTGTAATTTGTGCCTCTAAAAAATAGTAAAAAAAATTTAAGAGATTTTTTTTATTAAGGTAAATGTTAAAACTTATTATAAATAAATTTTGTGTGTTAATAATAAAATACATTATATTTTTTGACCAAAATATTAATCCTTAGGTTTACTTTTAGATTATTTTAAATTTATTAAATTTATTGAAGTTTTCTTTGTAGGATAGTGAAGATTCTTTACAAAGGTTATTTGCTCACATTATTTTCTCAAACACTATTTACCAACCACATCATGTATGGAGTGTTAATTATAATTTCATTATGAATATATTAAATATATTTAATTAAGGAGATTTTTTTTCTTTATATAACATATATCTAACAGTTTTTTAAAAGATATAATATTTTTTCATTGTTCTATATTTTTATTTTTGATATTTTAGTAACTTTGTATTTTTATTTAGATTAATAGTTACACTGTAATAGATGATATAATTTAATATAATGATTAAAAAATTTATCATTATATTATTATAGATTTGTGTGTTAATAGAAAAACTTTTCTTAATATTACATATTTAATTCTCATAGATGATCTAAAGAATAATTTTACATTGGATGAAATTAATAATATCTTATGGGTTAATGGAAGATCCTTAAAATGTTTTCCACATATTATTGTAATAAGTTATTACTATTCATACTAAGATAATATATTAGTTTCAAAATAACTTAATTAGTGTAATATCCGCACCCTAATTCACTCTAAATAGTAACAGAATCAGGTTGATACTTAACCTTCAGTACACCTCCCCATATGCCAGAAGTTTCCAACCAACAGTGGGGGTCTAGGGTGTTACCATGGGGAGACTATACCCCCATATTAGAGTTTGAAATAATTGGTATATAAAAAAAGTTAATCCATAAATAATAAACATCTCGGTTTTCATAATCAATAAATAACAATACATGTTATATTAAAAGTAAATGCAGAAGCATGTAGTCATATAGACTCATAGTCATGCTAGCATGTAATGGTCGATCTCCCACTAGGTCGATCATACATATACAATAAATGAAAAGGATAAGAATACACTAAGGATATACTAAAAATTGAGTCATACCTTAAACATAGTCTTCAATTCCATCTGATCTATCCTACTCACTCATCTTATATCGGGCCTTTTCTCAACCTGAATCTTTGATCAGTGAAGATTTTCTCAGGTACCCAAGTGCCATGGTTGCCTGAGTAGGGTTTGATTTTAACTCAGTAGGGCACCACAAAATTTTTCCCATACATAACCATTAAATACAATGTGTACACATTTTATATAGTCGTATTAATAAATAAATAAAAGATGGAAGTGTAAATAAATAACCACTTTCAATCCTTGGGTTCTAACACGACACAAAGGATAACCTAAACATGATTTGGCTAGTTACTGAGTGTCTCTTAGCATGCCATGGGACCTTACCAACCTGTATCAGGCTCATGGACGATTAATAGGAGCACATACTAGGAAATCCAATAGCATCAAGATAAATATATGGGTCCTAGGAGTAAGTCGTAGTCATCCACTAGTATATTAATCACTTGGGGTAGTATATACCTCTTAGATCATCTCATGTATACATCTCATCGGGGGGTAGTGTGTCCCTCCTATAACATATAATAGTATACTGACCACTTGGGGGGTGAATCACTCCCATATTATCTCACATATACATCTATGTGGGGGTAGTGTGTCCCTCCTATCTATCTCATATATCACATGAGGGGCAGTGCATCCATTAGAACCATCTTATATATCACATTAGGAGGAAGTGTGTCTCTCCCTTCCATCTCATATATATTCCATGAAGGTTGAACCCAAGGAGTATGTCTAAGTCATCCCATATATCTCAATACATCACATTGGATAGTGAATCCTATCTAAATCATCATATATATGCATCTTATAAGGGTTAGTCATCTGTCTGAAATCACCAAAAAAAAGATGTCAGCCTCTCAAGTTAATGACCTATCACTATCACTATCATTGTATAAATATAAGGCATGTATAATCAATTAAATTACTATGGTGACACCCACAATTGTCTATACTCATCTTATCACACACCCTCTTAAGGGTCAACATCTCACTAGGGAACCCTCTTGGGTCCCCTAAGTCTCGTCGAAACACGGACACCCAACATGGGCTCCCCAACCTCAATATCATCTCTTATATTAACACCAAAAACATAGAGGACATAGAATCCATATTAATCATCATATTCATCTCAAGGCCTCATTGTTCTCCTAGGATGTACCATACTAGTTCCACTTAATGGAGATGGCATAAAGCCCGTATCACGTCCCAAGTCATCACTAGGTTGGTCCTCACACCCAACCAATCCATAAATCTCCATAGGGTCTACCCACCCAAGTTATCACATACTTGAGGTGGTGGAACTCTCACCCTAATATATAATCATATATCTAAATAGATCCATGGTATCTTGTAGTTCCATAATGGCATACCCGATCCAATCATCTCATTCCAATACTCTCCCCTACAAGGAGGTGCCTAAGGGATCCTATAATAGGGACACTATATCAATTAATTTTTCTACATATTACCCCTCGGGGTCTATCTATCATAATTCATACATATATGTCCAAGGACTCAATCATCGATAGTAGAATAATCAAACTAGTGCACAATATCCCTTATGGCCTTGGCACTTTGTTCTTTCTTGGAATTTCATTAAATAAAAACATTTTATTTAATTAAAACCATCGATCTCTCGTGGTATTGAGACCACACATCACAATCATATAACTAAATGCATAAACTAAATGGGAATTCTTGAGGTAGCACCTTACTCATTTATGAATCCATTCTATTTTTAAACACAACCAACCAATCACTATCTAGGAATGTACATGCATCACAAAAAATACTGAGCACCTATCACAAGTCACAAAACCCAATAATTAATTATAAACTATTTAAAAAATAATTATTCAATACATTTTACAATAATTTATAATTTATTTATAAATTAATTCAATTAATAATAATTACCTAATACACATCGGTCAATCTTGTCTCACCAACATGAAAACCAACCATTCATAAAAGTTCCATGACATACCCGTAACACCATTCTGAGAAAAAACATAAATAATAAAAAATAATAAAATTTACAATTTAATTTAATTTAAATCTATATTTAATTAAAAATCTTGAAAAAATCTAAGTAGTGATGTAACTTAATTGAAATGGTGTGCTAAGGTGTTCAAATATCATCTCGGATCACCCTTTTCCCACCACATACAAAAGCCTCATCATATCAGGTTGATTCCACTATCATCTAGTGGAATTTTCTTAAGAACCCTAACCAATGATATTCAAAATTAGAAGTGAATCAAAAGAAAAAATATTGAAGGAATAAGAGGAGACAAATCACCATGAATCACCATGAAAACACACCAAAACCCACCCTTAATTGAAGGGGACTAAGAGAGAAGAGAGGGTAAAGTCCTCCCTTATATTGGGTGTGTTAAAGAAGGAAAATAGTGGAAGTAGTTGTTTTAAAATAGATATGGAGGAAAAATGGATTCACCAAAAATTTAAAATGAATGAGTACAAAAAAGACTTACACCATGGATTTCCCTATGTCGTGGTTCACCCCTAAGTATCCCTGAAGGATCCTTGACATGACTAGCCCTATGAAAAATCCCTCGTGGTCCCTCCCTCGCACTGAAGCACAAATCTATAGTGTGGTAGAGTTTCCTTGGCTATTTTGGCCACCCACCTAGCCAAAATGCGTGGTGAAATTCTCATCTAAGGTGTTTCACCCTCCCCATTCCCTATAGGTGGTTCCCCTTAGGTTCCACAATCACCAAAACTCATAATCCCAGTGTACTATGGTGTAGTGGGTTTCACATTCACCATTCACATTAAAAAATCATATCCATAGAATATCTACCTGATTATTTCTGATAGGCGCTCCCCTCAGTCACCACTACGATCATCAAAATGCTTATCCAGGGAATTTAAAAGGTTGTTTCACATAGAGACATGCCCAACTCTTACACACACTCACCTATTATTTCCTTTACTTTATATAAAGCACCCATAACACCTCTTATGCCTCAACACATGTATATAAACATATCCTTGAAATATTAAATCACTCTGAACTCTGGTCAAAGTCTCAATTCTCAAATTCCCTTTGCTTTGGAGAACAAAAAATAAAATTCCCCCAGAAAAACTCAAACCATATGGATGTGGGTATTTAAAACCTCCCCAATATAATACTTTTCATCCATAATAATCCTCAGTGGACTTTAAAAAATTTATCTTATCCTATCTCATTCATTAATTAATAACCAACTCATCATGCTCTACTTCAGAATATGGAAGGAGATTCTACTTCAAAACTCCAAACACAAGTCACACTATCCATTAAAAGTCAAACCTATTCTTATCATCATCATCATAGAATCAATTATATGGATTTTACCCACATTCATATATACCAAAACACCACAGTATCATTAATCAATTCATATCTAGGGTTATGGAACTCCCCACCATAAGGCTTAGCCCATAAGGTCCAATCTCAATACATGGTGCTCCACAGTATCATAATCACCTACCGATATGCATTTATCATAGTCTAACAACATTTTTGGTGTGACTTCCAACTCAATTCACCCAATAATATGAAAAAACACTGGTCAGGTCTCACCAGGTAAACCAATCCTAAAAAAACTTAGTCACACCCTTCAATGCACTATCACCTAACCCAATCTTGATGTCTTACTTTTGAAGGCACCCTGAGATCATCCAAACTACAAAAGAAAAGTCTAAACCTAACCCCTGATGTAAGTACATGGTTGGATCCTCATCTAACCAAATTCATCATCATACTTTTCTCAAGAGTACTATCATGTCTTCATTCTGACTCAATCTCAAATCCCACCAAAATCATCCTAATCCTAGTGTTAATTCATGTAATTTATGTAACATCACATCCAAATTCCAAGTATATCATATATCAAGAAACCGAATAAAAATAGAATTAATTTTCTCATTGAAATCCAAATTCCACCTCAACCATCCAATGATCGGCCACTCACACCCATGACCCTACCAACAAGAGGACCATACCTCCATAGATATTGCTTCATCCATTACTACACAGAATTACTAGACTTGGACACCTCATTAAAACTTGATATCTAATTTGAAACATTATTCTCTATCCCTTTATGAATCATTAGAAAATCATTCTCAAAACCCACCAAAATTTACCCATAACAAGGGTCACACAATCTGATGGACAATAGTGCACTCCCCACTATATGGATTTACTTATACAATCCTCAATTTCAACCCCAATATGTTCTATCATTACAATTCCCTACCAACAGGTTTTGAAGCATGAACTTCATTCGACCATACTATAATACCCCAATCTATCTTTGATGTCACCACTCACCTTAGAGGAACATTTCCTATTCCATTGAACCTCTTGGGCCACCATGCTCATAAGAGTTTCACCATCAACATTAGTCCTAGACCTATAAATTACTTCTCATCAATTTAAAATTTTGTGGCACCATGCATAACTAGTGTACACTAACTTGACCACATTCAGACCCAGGGTCTCCAGAGCTAGGAATCCTACTGATCCTACCCTCTGAAACTCATTTTGGTACCAAGGCACTGACTCTCACAGTACTGCATCAATGAAAATTCAAGTCATCTCATATACCTATACCCCATACCTGGTAGAACCCCTTGTGAACCAATCTCATAAATCGAAGCATCCACCCATTATTATCACTTTTAAGGAACTTACAAACATGAACTAACCACTCTCATAGGTTACCCTAATATATTACACTACTCATCTCAACCATAATACCCATCTCCCCAATATCTTGAACCACATAAATAAGCAATAGGATACCCACCTATCCCATAAGTCACATCTCACATAGATCTTTACTCATGGGAAATGCCTCTTTGTTCTAGTCTCAAACATCCCAAAGGTAACTCATGTGCCAAAAAACCATCCTAGGGTATCACATATACAACATCAATCATCTCATACCAAGTCATTAGCATACTCCTTGGCACTAATTCTCACTAATAATCCATATATGATTTTATAACCTCTAGAATCACTATCTCATATTAATCCTCATCATGCCTTTATATACGAGAGACACCACCTTGAGGATCATTATCTAATCCATAAACATATAAGTATAATGAAATCATCCTAAATTATCTATGTTGCATAACCATATTTAGAAAATTTATTTTAAGTATAATGACACCAAGAATCTATATAGAAAATTTTCATATAAGTTTTTATTGAAACTATAAATAACTGGAACTATTTTATAATCACCCACAAGGGTTCCATAACAATGGAATATAATGCCTTTAACAACCTATTAAGGGTCACTATCCATACCTTACACTAAGGTACTATATAGTCGTTATCAATGGGAATCCCTATATAGAATCCACAAGAACTATCATAATAAGAAATACACCATAATCCAGCTGAGTAGAATGTATCCACCAAGTTATATGGGAAAATTCAATGTGATTTATCACTAAAACTTTAAATAGTTTATCCCTATATCATTAAATAAATCAACCACACACATACTAGATTATGTCATGTGAATATTACATGCCAAATATAATTCATGTACACCAACCACTTAACAACGAGCTGAGAGCCAAAAACCCATAAACCATAAATCTATAAAATCTCAAATGATTCACACTAGGTGAAATCATACAACTATAAAAATGTAAACCAATAACAAAAATACCATATCCCTAGTAACTTAGACTTCTTACTAGAAAAGTTGGTCATGACATACCATTCTGATATCCATTACATGATATGATGCATTCTTATATAAAATGTTTACTTTATCACAAAATCATAAGATAAAAAAAGTTATACACTCTATGATATCAATTACAAGAATTGATACCATTATTTAATGTGACTATCCCAGGTCACCCTAAATAGTAACTAGATCTGTTCTCAACTTGACCTCAGGCATACCTCCCAATATGCCAGAGGTTTCCGACTAGAGATGGCAGTCAATGATGTTTTTATGGTGAGACTATACCCCATATTAGAGTGTGAGATAAAAGGGAAATAAATTAGGGGAATACGTAAATAATAAATATCAAATTGTTCATAATCAATAAATAGAAACACATGTTATATTAAATGTAAATTTGAACTAATATAGTCATACAGACTCATGGTCATTCCAACACACAACAAATAATCTCTCACTAGGTCAATCATACATAAAGGATAAATTAAAAAAATAAAAAATGCCTCATATCTACTGAATTTCAATCCATACTGAAGCCCCAGCCTCAAAGATCAACCAATATATCCCACTAACTCATGCTAGATTGGGAATCTTTCCAACCTAAACATATGATCAGTGAAGATCTGTTTGGGTACCCAAGTGCCATGGCCACCTGAGAAGGGTATGGGTACAATTCAGTAGGGAACCACCAGCACGGTCTTGTACATAACCATAAAATTAAGTTGTAAACATGTGGTATTCTCATCTAAATAAATAAATAAACTAAAAAATAATAAATAAATAACCACTATCGATTTTAGGGTTTTAACACAACACCCAAGATCAACCAAAACTTGTTTCACCTAGTATCAGAGTGCGTATGAGAACATCATAGAATTGTGATAACCAATATCATGCCCATGGTTTATTCCTATGAGTAGGACCTAGAAAATAAATTAGCATCAAGATGAATTATTATATCCTAGGATCAAGCCCTATGGATCCACTGGTATATTGATCACTTGAGGGGGAAGTTCTTCCCTCTTGGACCATCTCATGTATACATCTTGTTAGGGGGAAGTACATCCCTATCATAATATATCATAGTATACTGATCACTGAAGGGGTATTCTATCTCATTCATCTAATATATCATATATAGGGGTAGTGCGTTCCTCTCATCCATCTCATATCACATTTGGGGGTAGTGTGTCCCTTATTTCCATCTCATATATCACATCAGGGAGAAGTGTGTCCCTCTTTTCCATCTCATATATTAGGAATAAAGGCTGGATCCAAGGAGTGTGTCTAAGTAATCCCATGTATCTTAATACATATTGTTGGGTAGTGCATTCCACCCTAATCATATCATATATATATCTCATAAGGATCGACCATCTTCATAAACCCTTCTCACAAAATAGAGGTCAACCTCTCAAGTGCACAACCTATCACTATCACTATAGCCATAAAATTCTTTCATCACTGATTTGGGTTCTAACTTGACACACACAATCATATATACTCATCTTTTAATTCACCCTCTCAAGGTTCAACATCTCACTAGGGAACCCTCTAGGTTTATCTAGATCTCATCAAAACATGAACACCTAACATGGTATCCCCAAAATCAATATAATCTCTCATGTTAAAACCCAACACTTATAAGGGATATCATACCTTGACATCATCATAATCATGTCAAGGCATCAATAGTCTCTTAGGTAGGTCCATGTTGGTGCTACTTTGTAAAGATGGCATAAATCCCATCTCGCATCCCATGTCATGACTTGGTCGGTCCTTACACCCTACTTATGCATCTATCTCTATAGGAACTACCCACACAGGTGATCATATGATAGAGGGAGAGGAACACTCACCCACTCTCTAATTAACTAGCCTAAATTCTCTACAGCATCTCATGGTTCCATAGCCTACCTGGGGAAATCATCTCAGTCCAATACTCTCCCTTATAAGGAGGTGTATAAGGGATCCTATACTAGAGCCACTACATTACTTAATTAATTTAAATCTCATCCCTTACCATATGTTTGTCACAAATTATATATATATATATATAAGGCCTCATTCATCAATTAAAAAATAATCAAGCCAGTGCACAAGGTACTTCATGGTCTTAGCACATTATTCTTTCTAGGAATTTCATTTAATAAAAACATTTCATTTAGTTAAATTTTTTTATCTTCTTTGGTGGTGAGACCACACATCACATGTATATAACTAAATTCATAAATAAAATGGGTATTCTTGAGGGACCACCTACTATTTTATCAATCCATTCCATTTGTAAATGTAGCTCTTCCATCATGAATAAGGATATTCCAAGAATCACATCAACTCATGAGCACTTATTTCAAGGAAAACACCCAATAATTAATTATAAAAAATTATAATTATTTATTTATTCCATTTTACAATAATTTATAATTTATTTAAAAATTAAATCAATTATGAGTGATTTATTAATACACGCCAGTCAAACTCATCACACCAAAATGATGACCAACCTCTTGTGGAAGGTCTATGGTGTATCCTAGATGCCATCCTAGAAAAAATCTCTAATAATAGAATCCAATAATATCACCAATTTAATTTAATTTAAATCCAACTTTAATTAACTCTAGAAAATACAAGAGGCAATGTACCTTCATTGGAATGGTGTGTGATGGTGTGTGATCATTATCTCGGAAATTTGAAAGGAGATAGAGGAGGAGATAACTCATTGTGAATCACCATGAAAACATACCAAAATCCACCCTTAATCAAAGGGGTTGAGATAGAATAGATGGGTGAGTCCTTTATTGGCTTGGGAATCCATGATAAGGAATAAAGGGGGAGGACATGTGTTAAAACTGATGGGGGAAATGGGGGATTCACCAAAAATTCAAAATGCGTGGGTAGAAAAACAGTTTTTTCCATGAATTGAATTATATTGTGGTGCACCCTAAAGAATCCCTAAATATTCCATGACACACCTACCCCCATGGAAAATTCCCACCCCACCCTAGTTCTCACCATTTTTTACCATAATTCCTCCCCCACACTAAGGCCTAGATCTATGAATAGTGGAATTTCCTTGGCCATTTTCTCACCCATCAAGAAAAAACACTCATAAAACACCCAACCATGGTGTTTCTCACTCCCTTTGTTGCACATATGTAACCCCTTAGGTACCATAATCATCAAAATGCTTGATCTCTAGGCACTACAGTGTGGTGGGTTTCCCAACCACCACACTCATCCATGGCATTTCTCCCTATCTTTTTCTGATTGGTAGGCCCCACAAGTGGCACCATAGACATCAAAACACCCATATTAGATGTTTTTTAGGATTTTTCACATAGGTAAGAGACCAAGGACACCACATTGTCAAATTAACTCACTATAATTTCCTCTTGAGCACTCGTAACACCTCTCGTGGATCGAAACATGTCTAAAAAATATCCTAGATATGTTCAACCACTTAGAAATATGATTTGAGTCCCGATTCTCAAACACCCACTACTTCATAGTACAAAAATTTAAATTCCCTCAGAGAAAATCAAACCATAAAAAAGGATTTTTACAATTAGAATAAGGAAATTTTGTAATAATAATTTAAGAATTTTTAAATTAAGATGTCAATTGAACAAAAAACATACTACTCACAATAATGAATACAACAACTTCTTCTATTGAGGGTGTTTTCTTATTCATGGTTATGGTGGGTCAAGAAAAACATATATATCAAGGGATTTAAGTTCTAAATTAGGCTATAGTGTTCAAATTTCACTTACTTTTTCTTCTAGTGGAGTAACATCCCTACTCCTCTCAGTAAAAAGAATAACACACTCTTTGATTTTTATTCTAATTATTGTTACTAAAATGTCAACATGTAATATAAAAAAAGAAGTGACATGTTAAAACCCCTTAAATTATTTAGACTTACTATATAGTAAGAATAACCTATGGATGATAATCATTGATTTGAAGCTCTTGATTGTACTTTTATATTATGAATACTCAATTTAAAAATTTGTCAGATTTTCCTTTTAGTGGTAAAATTATTTTATTTGGTGAAGATTTTAGAAAAATATTCTTATGGTGCCTATTGGGAATAGAAGAGGCATAGTTTTTACAAGAATAAATTCTACTTATCTATATAAATTCTATCAATTTATTATTATAAAAAAATATGAGATTCCATTTTGATGATTAAGTTTTTGACTCGGTGGAATTATAAGGTTTTTCATAATGGATTTTAAAATCAAGGGATGGAAAACTTAGTGATCCAAATGATGATGAGTATAAAATAAAGATTCCACATGACATAATCATTACTTAAATTAATAATCTACATAATGAAATTGTAAATTAAAAATTCCCATTTCTATCATAGAATTACTGCAATGAAAATTACATAAAATTGTGAGAAATATTAACACTAACCCATGAAACTATTGAACAAATAAATGGATACATGATATACTTGACTCTTGGAGTAGTAAAGGTATATTATAGTTCAAATTTTCATATTGGGTAGGTTTCAATTTATACACAAAAAAAATGTTTACATGCCTTAAATTTTAAAAGATATCAACATATATGGTTTACCATGTCATAAAATTAAGCTTAAAATAGGGGTTACAACTATAGTGATAAGGAATATAGATTAGTATTTTGTTCTTTGTAATAATACTAATTTAATTTCCCTGAATTTTTAAGAATATATAATTGTTTCTCATATTTTATTTGGAACTCATTTTTTCCAAAAAAACAATTATTCCAAGGATAAATATGATACACTCATATTCTAGATGGCCCTTCAAACATCTGGGATAATACTAAACTTTAATTATTTTATGTTCTATGAATATTAACTGAATTCATGATCAATATCTTTTTTATGTTAGTTTGTATCTTTATAAGCCTATTTTCTATCATAGACAACATTATGTAATTTTATTTAGAGTTACCAATAAAAAAGGTTTAAAAATTGATACAAAATAAAGATAATTCATCTTTGATAATAATAAAAAAATAGTGTATAAGGAAATATTTCAGAACTTAAACTAGATATATATTTAGTATTTTTTTTAATAAAAACACCTTACTGATATTTTTTGACGTTATTGATCTATGTTTCCGAATAAAAAACAATTTCTTTTCTATTTTAAGGCATTCATTTTACTTTTCACATTATTTTATAGTTGAATTCAAATTTCATTCTCTCTTACTAATCTTGGTGACATTACACTTGAAGATGAACTAACATTGAAGATTAAAATTATAGTTATCAAAATGTGGTATAAAAAATCTTCCAAATTTTCTAATAATGATATTTTTTTTTATCTACTACTTTTATACAAAAATGTACATATTTTTTTAAAAATTAACATTAATTATATTCTTATTACACATATTGGCCTAGATTTTTAGCCAAATCCATTTGAAAAGATTATTATTAATATTTAATTTTATATTCTTATGGTTGGATGGTTTTTAAAGGGTGTAACGAGCTCAAAAAATATTTATTATATAAAAAAAATTAGATAATAAATATTTATTAAAATAATTAAACACTATAAAAAACATATAACCATGGAATTAAATATTAATAGAAGTATTTTTGAAATTTATTTGGCTAAAAATTTATTTTGCTTCAATCTCCCCACCTTCAATAAATTTCTTCTTGAAAAGAAAAAATCATTAACATAGGTGAGGGTACTGAGATCACATCTGATTCTCATATTCCCATGATCTCTCCTAAAGATTCTCATGAAACCACTGTGTACTACTGATATCACCCACCCCTAAAAGGGTCCTCTCCCATTAGTATTCAATCACCATTGAATAGTCTATGAAGTTGGTGTCATCCTCGATGTCTAGCTCTCCCAGTCAATAATGTTTGGTAGATCATACACATTTCTCCTCATCTAGGACACATGTAAGGTATTTTTCACTTGGTATAACTATGTGGGTAACTCCAAGTGATAAGAAACCTCACCTTCCCTGTGAAATATCTTGAATTGATTGATGAACCTTGAGGAGAGATTTATCCCCTGATTAGACCTCTTTAAAGCATGTTTTGGAAAACATTTAAAACTGTATGATCTCCCTCCTCAAACTCCAAGGGAATTCATCATTATTATATGTATAACTTATGATGGATATGATTTATTCTCATATAATCTTTTATTATGTACACTTTCTCTATTTTCAATAGTAATATCTTTGGTCTCGTAAGAAATGACTTACCAATATTCATCCAACAAAGAGGATACCAGTAAGGTATCTCAAACAATTACTAAAATGGAGTTATTCCAATATTGGAGTGGTAACTAGTATTATACATGGACTCTACTATAGGTTCTTGATCAACTAATATCCTACCAAGATCAAGCATATACACCCTCAAAATATCTTCAAGAACCAGAATGGTATTCTTCATCTGGACATCTATTTGAGGGTGGAATATTATAATAAATTTAAATTATGTCCCAAAATCCTCCTATAATATTTTAGATAACTAGGATTTGAATCAATCATCTTAGTTAAAAATTATCATTGATGGTACTATATGTAACTAGATAATCTCATCCACATAAAGATGTCTCAAAAATTTCATTGAACTCGGCTCCCAAATAAAAATAGAGTGGGATAACTTAGTCAATTGACCTATGATCACCTAAATAGAATCATAAACCTTTAACAAATGTGGAATTACTATGATAAAATTCTTCAATATACAATCCCACTTTCAATTTGAATTCTTAAGGGGTTAGGCCAAATCGGCTGGAACCTGATGCTCTGCATGCACCCACTTATAGGTAAGGAATCAAGACATAAACTCTATAGCACTAATATTCATTTATGACTAACAAACATTAATACCTGATATCCTAGTATATTTCTTTTATACCAGGATGTACCACTAAAGGGGGTGTGAAACTCCCTTAATTTCGCCTCACGTAGCATGATTTTAACCACTATATGCCCTTATAAGTGGATTATGTGCACTCAACCTTTATAAAATCCAATAATTACATCACTTGAGAATATCTAGTTGTGAGGGATCTCATAATATATGTCTCTAAGTTGGGACTCCCTTACTCACTAAAGAATTTTGGGGACACTACCATTAATTGAAGATAAGTGATATCTCCCTCCTTCATCAAAATAAACTACATCGAGGCTAGATATTATTTTATCTCCTCTAATAATTAAGCACGTGATTTCATACAAAGGGGATCATCTAACACATTTACCTTTCTAGGAGTATATAAAATCTAAAATTCATAATCTTTTATTAATTATATCCATTGTCTTATCCTTATGTTAATATATCACTAAGATAAAATGTACTTGAGACTCTTATGATCCATGCATTTAATGACTTGACCCACTAGGGGCCACCTAGATGGTGGAAGTTTGGGCCACCATAACCCCAAGACTACCTCCAATAGGTCATGGGGTGGAAACCAATGTTGAGAAGGTATAAATGAAATGGGAGGCCTTTTCCTAATGTAGCTGCATGTACATACTCATCCATCTTCATGCAACAGTGTAGAAGAATAATAATAGGATAGTAACATCTAGAGTAAACCATGTATGTAGTAACCTTTAAGGAATACATCATATTATGAAAGAATAAAACTAAATTTTAAAGGGGAAAAACATGAATAACCATAAAATAAGTCCCAAACTGACAATAACTAGAATAAAGATATATGAAAGAGCCTTAGTCCTGATCTTCAATATCAACCACCATACATAGGCTATGCATCTAAGTATCACTATGATCTACTGATGATTCCTTTGAATTGTTCTTCTTCTGCATAAGACATGAAACATGTGAGAAAATCCCATGTTGGGGTGAGTATATATATACCTAATAGGATGCCCTGAAAACCAAAAAGGGTTCAATATAAAGATATGATATAAGTAGTAATATCAACCTAAAGTAATAGAGAAATGAAACCCAAAAACATATATATATATATATATATATATAAAGAAACATAGATGATAGATAAATGGGATCTCTATCTCATAGTTCATATAACAACCTTGGTCTTGATTATACATTTAAACATGCTTTATTATATAAAATTTCACATAACACAACACAAAAGATAGAGACGTCTATTATCTTTGGGGATTAGGAATATTACATGATAACTTATGACATAAAATACAAATCTTTATTCAAAACTTCTTTTACATAACAAAAACTTTACTCCGTACTTAGCATTGCATGGGATAACTTGAGGACATACAAAAAGAAAAGGGTGAGCTATAAAGCCCAGTAAGGGAGTAAAAAAGGAATAAAATGAAGAATACAATACATTTTAGGAAATATACATATTAATGGAGCATAAAAAAAACATAAACATAAAGTCATGATACAGCATGATTATTATAACATGGAAATGTGGCAAAAACTTAAAACAATGCATCATTAACATAAAAAAATCAATTAAAACCTTGTACCAACATGATGGAAAAGGTCCTATAAAGGAATGGGGTAAACCCCTGTACCAACATGAATTATCATGATACTAAACATTACCCAATTCATTGGAGTGCTATCAGGGTGCACCCTTCATAATCATTTCAATATCATGCTTAAGTGTGCCACATAGATCATAAAACATGGATTCATTAATCATCGTAATTTATTCCACGATCAAGGGGTGTGGAAAAAACATGTAAGTCCTAAATAAAAAGTTATATATGCATAAAAGTGAACACCTTTGATAGGTAATGGGTATGGTATTCACTATAAAATTGTTTTGGAATGGAAATTCGTAGTGCAATTTTGGTAGCCTAACGGCGTGAAATAAAATTTATAAAAAGGTTTTATGAGATTGAAAGGGGTATATCATCATATATACATGAAACTTACAGTAATTGGGTCATATAAATACATGTCCCAACATAAGGAATTTGGAAATAGAATTCATAACATAATAAGGAAACTTGAAGAAAGAAGAGAAATGGAATAACTCTTATGAAATTTTGATATGGTAACGGGTGTAAATAGGAGGGATTAATGAGAGATAAAGAGGTGTCCCGTTATATAAATACAATAAGGGTAGTATGGGTAAGGTTTGAAAATATACCTAATCATTTTTAATTGAAAATAAAAGGGTGTAACTATATAAGGAAACTTGGATAAAAATGAGAGAGGAAGAAAACCCTTACTTAGATGTGTGATCCCAAAGGCTTGGGAGAGGATTATTGGGAGCTTGGGGGCACCCTGGGAGGACTCTAGGGAGTGTAGAGAATAGTGAGGATGATCTTTAAGGAGTTTTAGTGAAGAGTAATGGGTTCTTGGGTGGGTTTATAAATGAAAGGAGGGGGAATTATTTATTATTTAGGTTTTGGACACTACACACTAAAATATTCAAAACCACAAACCAACCCATGGTTTTTACCCATAGTTTCTGGAAAATGGGAGTGGAAGAAATTATTTAATAATTCCAATGTACAAGTATATTAAAATATTAGCCTTTATCATGTGAAGATGAGTCACATTATTAAACAAATAAATTTAAAATCATAAAATATATTATACATTTTGGAGAATTCACTAAGGCTTTATAAAATAAGTAAAAAAAATATAAAATCACATTATTTTAATTTTAAAACATATATTGGGCTGATAATACCCATTATAGTATTTATTACATCATTTTTGGGTCATTATGATGTCATAAAATGCATATTTTATTTATACAGTATTTAATTTTTACCCAAAATTCAACTATCTTAGAAAATTATGAAAAATTCACCATTGGATAAGTTTGATGTCTAGATTCCAAAAATAATATTAATTTTATCTAAATAATTTTATAAATATTTGAATTTTCACTTTTAAAATTAAAACCGGTATTTATTGAAATTCATGGGTTTTGACAAAAATAGTTTTCAAACCTTAATAAAAATTACATTTGACTTCATAAAAATTATATACTAATTTATTATTAATAAAATTAATCTGATAATAATATTTTATTAAAATATTAATTATTTTAAAAATTCATTAATTCCTTAAAATAAATTCTTTACAAATACACTTTTTGTTTTATCGTATAAAAATATAACTCTTATAAAACTGATTAGCTAATCATTTACAGATAAGGAACTGATATAATCATCATTTATAAGAATTAATTTTATAATATTATTAATAAAAACCTTATTTTAATATAATAATTTATACATTTCAAAAAAATTACCATTTTTACCCAAATAATCTATTTATCAAATTGATTATTTTTTTAAGAAATACTATTCTCATAAAGAAATTGATGGAATAATAATTTTATTTATAGAACACTTTCATAAGGGGATACCTTGTTAAATATCCCCTTATAACACTTTCATAAGACTTTAGGTTAAGGTGTGCGATGGGGACAGACTCTTAGGGAGGCTCAAATAACATTGCCTGGGTGGTAATCTCTATTAACTTGAACTTATCCCGTATGTGATTCTGTTCAATATTAAAATATTGAAGCTCGTCTTGGGATTGGTCAAGAGTAAAGACCATTGATGCTACCTCTTTTTAGAGAACTGGAAAATGAGCTTCATATGGATCGAGTCTACTGGATGAGGCCATCCTCTCCTTTTTCTATGTCGAAATGATTTTTTAAAAAAACTTATATTTATATCAATTTTGTGATCATTGTTCAATGGGTATATTATCAACGGTAATGATACTTAATGGTCATTTAAACCCACTAATAAAAAAAAGAGTGCATGTGTTATCTATATCAATAAGACATTAAAATAAAGGAAATTTTATTCATAAATGATTAGGCTGTTACAACCTTCCCCCCTTAAGAAATTTGGTAGTTGAAATTTTCTTTTCCCATACTAAAACAAATGAGGGTAACTCTGACTCATCACTTCCTTCGGTTCCTACGTTTCACCTTCAAACTTTTTGGTTTTGTCACAACACATTAACGAGGGGAATAGTCTTATTTAGTAAAACTTTTTCTCTCTGATCTAAGATCTTCACCGACTTATCTTCATAGGATATTTCATTCTATAATGGTACCACCCATGGATTGAGTACATGTGATGGTTTAGGTATGTACTTCCTCAAGAGTGATACATGCAATACATCATGTACTTGAGATAGGTTTGGTGGGAGTGTTATTTGATATTCCATTGATCCTATGTGATCTAAGATCTCTTAAGGGATGATATACCTTAGACTAAGCTTTCCCTTCTTCCCAAATCTCATCACTCTATTCCATGGAGATATGCGGAGGAAAACCATATCTCTAACATCAAACTATAGGTTTTATCGATGGTTGTCAGCATAGATCTTTTCTCAAATCTAATAAGATTCGATGTTCTTCTGGATGGTCTTAACCTTATCCACAATTTCTTATACCATTTCCAAACCTAGATGTTTTTTTCCCCAACTTCATCCCAACATACTAGTGTTATACACCTATTTCCATAAAGGGAATTATAAGGATCCATTTGGATGCTTGACTGGAAACTATTATTTTAAGTGAACTCAATCAAAAGAATATATTGATACCATCCTCTTTTGAAGTCCATTGATCATGGTCTAAACACGTCCTTAATTTTTTTGATAGTCTACTCAAATACGCCATTAGTTTGAGGATGATAAGCCATACTGAATTTCAGCTCAGTATTCAGAGCATGTTAGAGACTCTTCTAGAACATAGAGGTGAATCTCGGATCTCGATCGGAAACAATAGATAGTGGTACTCCATATATCCATACCACTTCTCTAATGTATATCCATACTATTTGATCTAGTGAGAAATCCTCTCGAATTACAATGAAGTATATAGCCTTTGTAATACGATCCACAACAACCTAGATAGCATTATTTCTTTTGGATATCTTTAGAAGTCTAGTGAAAAAATGCATGGTGATGTTTTCCCATTTCCATATTAGTATGGGTAATGGTTCCATCATCCCCTTAGACTTCTACCTCTCAGCCTTTACTTGCTGACATACATGGTACATTGATGTATATTCATCGATCTCTTTCTTCATGTTGTCCCACCAATAGTTATCTCAGATATCTCGATACATGTTTGTGTTTATTGGGTGAATGGAGAAATTTAAACAAAGTCAATCATCCAAAAGTTCTTTATTTAACTCCAGATTTTATGGAACACATAATCTTGATACAAATCTCACAATTCCTTCTTCATTAACATTGAACTCCAAGGATTTCTCTTTTCTGATTGTTTCCACTTTCCTCTAAATTCCAACATCATATTTTTAAGCATACTTTAACCTTTCCAAAAGAGACAGTTGAGAAATCATTTGTGAAAGGATTGATGATGTTCCCTTATTTATTATTCTCATGTTCATATTCGTAAAATCTAAGAATATTGGATCCTTTTCAATTCTCATCAATGATAGAATCATTGGGTCCTTTCTAATTAGATCATCTTCCACCTTGTTCCCTTTCCCAGGGTGGTAATGGATTGAGTAGTTATAGTCTTTAACCAACTCTAACCATCTTTGTTGGTGCATATTAAACTCTTTATATGTGAATATATACTTGAGGCTTTTGTAATAAATATATATTTCGCACTTCTCCCCAAAGAGATAATGTCACCAAATTTTCAAATCGAAGATCACTACAACCAACTCCAAATCATGTGTTGTATAGTTCTACTCATTAAATTTCAATTTACTTGAATCAAAGGCAATTACTTTTTCATTTTCATCAACACACATCCCAGTACCTACTTTGAAGAATCACTAAATACCATGAAAATTTATCCACTTGAGGGTAGTATGAGCACAGGCACAGTGATAAGCCTCATTTTCAAATCCATGAATATTTCTTCACATTCATTATTACAAGAAAAGTGGACTCCCTTTTAAGTTAGCTTGGTAATAGGGTTTGACAATTGTGAGAAATTTTTCACAAATCAGTGATAATATCCAGCTAACCCAAGGAATCTATGGATATCCATCACAAATTTTTGAATTTTCCATCCCTCAATTGCATTTGTCTTTAAGGGATCCGCAAATATCCTATTTCTTGTGATGATATGACCCAATAATGAGACTTTATTCAACCAGAACTCTCACTTGTTGTACTTTTCATAGAGTGTCTCCTTTCACAAGGTCTCTAGTATAGTTCATAGATGCTCCTCATGATCCTCCTTGGTTTTAGATTATATTATAAAATCATCTATAAAGACTACCAAAAATTTTTCGAGGTAATCTATAAAGAATCTATTCATCAAGTATATGAATATTTATAGATAATTAGTGAGTTTGAAAGGAATTATTATAAATTCATAGTGCTTTTACCTTGTACAAAAATCAGTCTTGGGTATATCCTCCTTCTTCACCCTTGGTAATATCACGACCACAGATCCACCTTAGAGAAGTATTTTTATCCACATAGTTGATCAAAAAAGTCATCAATTCATGGAAAAGGATACTTGTTCTTTATCATGATTTTATTGAGCTTACGATAATCAATGAAAAGGTGCATTGACCCATCCTTCTTCTTGACGAAGAGGACTGGTTCACCCCATGGTTAAGCACTTGGGTGTATAAACCCTTTATCCAGATTCTTCTGTAGTTGTTACTTTAGCTCCCCAATCTCCACAACAACCATTATATACGGAGTCTTAGATATTGGAAATGCCCTAGGTATAATATCAATTGAGAATTCAATATCTATTTTAGGAGGAAGACTAGGAAATTCTGTGGGAAACACATCAGTGAATTCCCTCACAACAGGCATGTCTTTGAGGATGGTTACTTCCTTAGACTCAATCATATGAGGAAGATACGTGTGCTCATAGGGAAGTAATATTCATGCTTGAGATGATGGTTCTAAAAAAGATTCATCTTCCTCCTTTCACTTGTATATAATAGAGGGTTGATCCACCATATGGAGAGTTATTTTCCTCTCATAGAAATTTATGTTGGCCTTGTATAGGGAAAGCTAATCCATGCCAAGAATTGCATCAAATTACACGAGAGGGAGTATAACAAGGTTTTTTAGGAAGTTCAATCCACAAATTGTGATAGGGGAGAAGTTATATTCATGGAATACAATAATTTCCCCATTTTTTGTTTTCACTGACATATCTACTTCCATTCTTTGTGGTGTTGTTTGGATTATTTTGATAAACTTTCAGGATATAAAAGAATGCATAGAACCAGGATCAAAAATTATGTTCACTATCCTTGAATTAATAACTATCATACTTACTACCACTTCATTTTCAGGATTCACTTCAGCATTAGTGATGGAAAATTCTCTCCCTTTCTACCTTGGAGGTTATTGGTTGCCTCTAATTACCCCTTTCTTAGGGCACTGATTTGCAAAGTGACCAAGTTCCTTATAGTTGTATCAATGAAAAACGTGTTGATGGTCTAATGGAGAATTTCTTTCCTCTATCACATGGGTGGGTTTCTCCTATCAACAATCATCTTCCAAGTTCCCTTCTCTTCCACACCTAAATCATTACCTCGTCCCCTTCAGGAAATTTTTGAGGTGCTTCTTTCTGCACCTTTGGAAATTGGGGTGTTGTAATTTCTTACCACCATTGGATTTATCCATCAGATCACCAGAATTAAAGTCCACATTTCGCTTCTTATCCCCATGATACCCCTGAGATTATCTAATCTCCATATCAACTTTGAGGGAACATCGGACAATTTCCTCATAGCTATCAAAGTCACTCTCTAGGGCTTTCTATAGTCTAGGTTTTATCCCACAAAAGAAGTAGGCAACCTTGAATTCGGGGGTAACGACAAAGATGGAGATGTATCATGCAAGCCTTGTGAATTTTGTCACATAGAATCCAATGGATTCATTGTCTTTTTTCTTGAGGTTAAGTAATTCCTTTTCCATCTTAAGTTAGAGGGTTCGAGGAAAATATTTATCAAAAAGAAATTTTTAGAAATCCTTCCATTCCAACACCTCGATCTCTTCCTCGGGATTAATATTCTTTATCAATGTCCACCATTGATCAGCTTCACCCTCTATATGATAAGCATCTAGAAGAACCTTATATTGTTTAGAACATTGAAGTATGGAGAATATATTCTCAATGGATCTGATCCATTGTTCGGCGATTGAGGGATCGGATGATCCATTGAAATTATGAGACCTTTGTCTCATAAATATCTTGATTGTGACTTATTATTTATTAGGGTGGGTTAGAAATTACTATTGACCCATGTTTATATTCAAAACTTTATTTAACTAAGAGAGTATCATGACAAAGTTTGTGATTCTCACTCCCATCGGATTGGGCATCTCATTAGAATAGTTATCACATTAATCTTCGCATCGGTTGTTAGCCCGAGTCCTCCTATTACCATCCATTGGATAAAATAAAAGGATAATAGGGGTAAGTATTTTAAACTATTAAAAACATAAAGGGGAATCCAATGAAAAAAGGTATAACATACATATTACATTTGTTTCTTTAACTTATGAATTTCTAGGATTCAATATAAATTATCCATGATCTATTTCCTAACATATATTATTATGGGTTTTTGGGTTTTTTTGCCCCCATAATAACAGTTCATACTAAGCATATTAATTTACCAAAGCATATCCCTCAGCAGTGTCAAACCAAGAGTGCAGAAAGGTTCATTTTCATGCACCAGTTTCCATTCGAGTCTAGATCAAAGCGGTGTTTTCAGGTATTACCCCTAAATACATCTATGCCAGATCCACCTCTACTTGTTTGTATCCAAATAGAGATGCATTTTATTGATAAAACACTTACTATATATTCACCAAAATTTAGGTATTATTTTCTTATAATCATCCTTATACCTAAGGCTTCCACTAGAGTTTTATAACCTTAATCCCAAAAATAACTAAACATATCCTCTGATAGAAACTATGAAACCCTGCACTTTATTTCATATTTAGATATGATTTATTGCATAAAATTTAACTTAATACAACCTATAAGATCGATAGGTCTAGTGTATTTAGGGATTAGTAACATTACATGACAACTTAAGACATAAAATACACATATTTATTGAAAACTTCTTTTACATGACCACAACATTCCTTCGTACTTAGCATTGCATGGGATAACCTGAGGACATACATAAGAAAAGGGTGAGCTATAAAGCCCAGTAAGGGAGTAAAAAAGGCATATGAATAATACAATACATGTTAGGTAATATACATATCAATGAGGCATAATAGAAACATGAACATAAAGGCATGATATATCATGATTATCATAACATGGAAATGTGGAAACAACTTAAAACATTGCACCATTAACATAAAGGAATTAGGTAAACCCCTATCCCAAAATGATGGAAAAAATTACTATAAAGGAATCTGGTAAAACCCTATCCCAACATGATGTATCATGATACTAAACATTACTCAATGCATTGGAGTGCTATCAGGGCACACCCTTCATAATCATTTCAATCTCATGCTTAAGTGTGCCACATAGATCATAAAAGATGGATTCATTCATCATTGTAATTTATTATATGATCAATGGGTGTGGAATAAATACATTTAAGTCCTAAATAAAAATTTATATATATATATATAAATTTGAACACTCTTGATTGGTAATGGGTACAGTATTCACTATACAATTGTTTTGGAATGGAAATTTGTGGTGCAATTTCGGCAGCCTAACGGTGTGACATAAAAAATCATAGAAAGGGTTGATGAGAGTTAAAGGGTTATATAATAATATATAAATGAAATCTAAAGTAATTTGGTCATGTAAATATATTTCCCAACATAGTTAATTTGGAAATAGAAGTCGTAACATAATAAAGAAACTTGAAGAAAGAGGATAAATGGAATAACTCTTATGAAATTTCGGCATGGTAATGGGTGTACATAGGAGGGATTAATGAGAGATAAAGAGGTATACCATCATAAAAACACAATAAGGGTGGTAATGGGGAGGTGTTAAAACATAACCCCATCATTTTTAATTGAAAATAAAAGGGTGTCATTATATAAGGAAAGTTGGATAAAAATGAGAGAGGAAGAAAACCCTTACTTGGATGTGTGATCCCAAAAACTTAGGAGAGGCTTCTTGAGAGCTTGTGGTAACCTTGTGAGGAATATATAGAGTTTATATCAGAGTTATTATGATCTTAAATGAGTTTTAGTGAAGAATAATTGGTGCTTGGGTGGGTTTATATGGGAAAGGACGGGGAATTGTTTATTATTTAGGTTTTGGACACTACACACTAAAATATTCAAAACCACAAACCAACCCAAAGTTTTTGCCTATGGTTTCTGGAAAATGGGATTGGAATAAATTATTTTATAATAAAAATTTCTGAACATATTAAAATATTATCCTTTCTTATGTGGAGGTGAGTCACACTATTAAAGAAATGAATTTAAATCGTAAAATATAATATACATTTTGGGGGATTCACTAAGCCTTTATAAAATAAGTAAAACAAATCTAAAAAAACATTATTTTAATTTGAAAACATATATTGGTCCAATAATACCCATTATAGTATTTATTACATCATTTTGGGGTCTATATGATGTCATAAAACACATATTTTATTTATACGGTATTTAATTTTTACCCAAAAATTAAACTATCTCAGAAAATTATGAAAAATTCACCATTGGATAATTTAGACATCCTCATTCCAAAAATGATATTCATTTTATCTGAATAATTTTATAAATATGTGAATTTTTACTTTTAAAATGAAACCCGACATTTATTGAAAATTCAAGGGTTTTGAAAAAAACAGTTTTCAAACCTTAATAAAAATTACATTTGACTTTATAAAAAATATATAATAATTTATTATTAATAAAAGAAATTTGATAATAATATTTGATTAAAATATTTATTATTTCAACAATTCATTAATTCTTAAAAATAAATTCTTTAAAAATACACTTTCTGTTTTATCATATAAAAATATAACACTTATCAAACTAATTACCTAATCATTTACAAAAATGGAACTCATATAATCATCATTTATAAGAATTTTTTTTATTATATTATTAATAAAAACCTTAGTTTAATATAATAATGTATATATTTCTCAAAAGTACCATTTTTACCCGAAGAATCTATTTATCAAATTCATCATTTTTTTAAGAAAGACTATTCTCATAAAGGAATTGATGGAATAAGACTTTTATTTATATAAAGGGATTAAATAATAAATAATTAATACCTTGTTACATAACCCCTTATAACACCCGCATAAGACATAAGGGTAAGGTGTTTGATTGTGATAGACTCTTGGGGTGGCTCAGATAACATCACCCAGGTGGTAATCTCTATCAACTTGAACTTCTTTCATATGTGATTATGTTCAAACTTAATGTTTTGAATCTCAACTTGGGCTTGGTCAAGAGCGAAGCCCAGTGACACTACCTCCTTTCTGAGCTTCGACAAATGAGCTTAATATGCCCAGAGTCTACTGGATGAGGACATCCTTTCCTTTGTTTATGTCGAATGGATTTTTTTTTTAAAATATTTATATCACTTGTGTGATCGCTGTTAAATTACTATATTATCAATGGTAATGATAATTAACATTCATTTAAACCCAATAATAAAAAAAAGAGTGCATGTATTTTCTATATCCATAAGACATTAAAATAAATGGAATTTTATTCATAAATTATTGGGTCATTACAACCTTCCCCCCTTAAGAAATTTCACCCTCAAAACTTCCTTTCCCCATAATAAAACATATGAGGGTAACTCTGCCTCATCACTTTCTCTGGTTCCCACATTTCTTCTTCAAACTTATGGTTTCACCACAACACCTTGATGAGGGGAATCATCTTATTTCATAGAAATTTTTCTCTATGATCTAATATCTCTATCATCTTCTCTTTATATGAGATGTTATTCTACAATGGTACCACCTCTATATTGAGTACATGCGATGGGTCAGGTATGTACTTCCTCAAGAGTGATACATGGAATACATCATGTACTTGAGACATGTTCGGTGGGAGTGCTACTTTATAGGCCACTACTCTGGTGCGATCAATGATCTCAAAAGGGATTATGTATCTTGGACAAAGCTTTCCCTTCTTCCCAAATCTCTTCACTCTCTTACATGGATATATGCATAGGAAAACCATATCTCCAACATCAAACTCTAGGTCTCATCAATGGTTGTCATCATAGCTTTTTTCGACTCTGATCAGCTTTGATGTGATACTATATGGTCTTAACCTTCTCCACCATTTCTTTGACCATTTCCAGACCTAGAATTTGTTATTCCCCAACTTCATCTCAACATGTTTTTGTTCTATACCTATTCCTATAAAGGGATTCATAAGGATCCATTTGGATGCTTGAGTGGAAACTATTATTGTAAGAGAACTCAATCAGAAGAATATGTCAATCCCATCCTCATTTTAAGTCCATTGAGCATGCTCTCAACATATCCTCAAGTTTTTGGATAGTCCACTCAGATTGGCCATCAGTTTGAGGATGATAATTCGTACTAAAGTTCATCTCAGTATTCAGAGCATTTGGAGACTCTTCCAGAACATAGAGGTGAATCTTGGATCTTGATTGGACATAATCGATAGTAGTACTTCATGAATCCCTACCACTTCTCTGATGTATATTCATGCTAGTTGATCTAGTGATAAATCCTCTCTAATTGCAATGAAGTGTGCAGTCTTTATAAGACGATCCACAAAACCCCAAATAGCATTGTTTCCTTTGTATGTCTTCATAAGTCCAATGATAAAATCCATGGTGATGTTTTACAATTTCCATGTTGGTATGGGTAATGGTTGCATCATCCCCTTAGACTTATACCTTTTATCCTTCACTTTCTGACATACCAGGAATATTGATGTATATTCAGTGGTCTCCTTATTCATGTTGTCCCACCAATAGTGATCTCGGAGTTCTCGATATATCCTTTTGTTTCCTAGGTTAATGGAAAAATTCAAACTATGTGAATCATCCAAAAGTTATTTATTTAAATCTATATTTAATGGAACACATAGTTTTGACCCAAATCTCACAATTACTTCTTCATTAACATTTAACTCTAAGGATTTCCATTTTCTAATTTTTTCCACTTTCTTTTGAATTACCACATCATCTTTTTGAACATCCTTTAACCTTTCCAAAAGATACAGTTGAGAAATAATTCATGAAAGGATTGATGATTTTCCCTTCTTTATGATTCCCATGTCCATCTTCATCAAATCTAAGAAGATTGAATCCTTTTCAATTCTCATCAATGATAAAATCATTGGTTCCTATCTACTTAGAGAATCTTCCACCTTGTTCTATTTCCCAGTGTGGTAATGGATTGAGAAGTAATAATCTTTTATCAGCTCTAACCATCTTCATTGGAACATATTCAACTATTTCTACATGAATATATACTTGAGGATTTTTTGGTCCGTATATATTTCACACTTATCCCCAAAGAGGTAATGTCACCAAATTTTCAAATCAAAGATCACTGCAGCTAACTCCGGATCATATGTTGGATAGTTCTTCTCATGAACTTTCAATTGCCTTGAAGCATAGGCAATGACTTTTTCATTTTTCATCAACACACATCTGAGGCCCTTCTTCAAAGAATCACTTAATACCACGCAAATTTCTCCACTTATGGGTAGTGTGAGTACAAGAACAGTGATAAGCCTCCTTTTCAAATACATGAATCTTTCTTCACATTCATCATTCCAAGAAAACTTGACTCCCTTCCAAGTTATCTTGGTAATAGGGTTTTAAAATCATGAGAAATTTCTCATAAATTGGCAATAATATCTAGAAAACCCAAGGAATCTATAGATATCCATTACAGATGTTGGCCTCAGCCATCCCTCAATTGCATTTGCTTGGAGTGATCCATAGATATCCCATTGGTTGTGATAATATGACCCAATAATGAGACTTCCTACAAACAGAACTCACACTCGATGTACTTTTCATAGAGCTTATCCTTTTGCATGGTCTCTAGTACAGTGAATAGATGCTCCTCATGCTCCTCCTTGGTTTTGGATTATATTATAATATCTTCTATAAAGACTACCAAACATTTTTCAAGGTAATCTCTAAAGAGTATATTCATCAATTACATGAATAGTTTTGGAGAATTAGTGAGTCTGAAAGGCATTATTATGAATTCATAGTGCTCTTACCTTGTACGAAAAGCAGCCTTGGGGATATCCTCCTTATTCACCCTTACTTGGTAATATCCCAACCACAGATCCACCTTAGAGAAGTATTATTCTCCGCATAGCTGATAGAACAAGTTATCAATTCATGGAAAAGGATACTTGTTCTTTATCATGATTTTGTTGAGCTCACGATAATCAATGAAAAAGTGCATTGACTTATCCTTCTTCTTAACGAAGAGGACTGGTGCACCCCATGATAAAGCACTTGGGCATATAAACCCTTTATCTAGATTCTCATGTAGTTGTTTATTTAGCTCCTCAAGCTCCAAAAAATCCATTATATATGTAGTCTTGGATATTGGAAATTCCCTAGGTATAAGATCAATCGATAATTCAATATCTCTTCTAAGAGGAAGACCAGGAAATTCCTTGGGAAATACATCAGTGAATTCCCTCATAATAGGCATGTCTTCGAGGATGGTTTCTTCCTTAGACTTAATCATCTAAGAAAGATATGTGTGCTCATAGGGAAGTAATATCCATGCTTTAGATGATGGTGCTAAATAATATTCATCCTCCTCCTTTCACTTTTATAGAATCGGGGTTTGATCCATCACATAGAGAGTGATTTCCATCTCACGGAAATTTATGTTGGCTCTATATAGAGAAAGATAATTCATGCTAATAATTCCATCAAATTCCACCAGAGTGAGTATGATGAGGTTTTCTAGGAAGTTAAATCCAAAAATTGTGATAGGGGAGGAGTTATATTCATGGGATGAAATAATTACCCCATTTTCTATTTTCACATGCATCTCTAATTCCATTATTTGTAGTGTCTTTTGGATTTTTCTACTAAAATTTTGGCATATAAAAGAATGCATCATAATCAAAAAGTATGTTCTCTGTCCTTGAATTAATAACTAGAGTACCTCTCACCACTTAATTTTTGGGATTCACTTTAGTAGTAGTGATCGAAAATGATTTCCATTAGTTCCTTAGAAGTTGTTGGTTGCCTCCAATTACCCTTGTCTTAGGGAACTGATTTGCAAAGTGCACAGGTTCCTTGCAATTATAGCAATGAACAATGCGTTGATGTTCAACCAAATCATTCATTTCCTTTATCACATGAGCGGGTTTCTTATATCATAAATCATTGGTCAGGTTCCCTTATCTTCCACACCTAAAGCATTTCCTTGTCCCCTTCAGGTAATTTCTGAGGTTCTTCTTTCTGTACCTTTGGCAAGTGGGGTGCTGGAATTTCTTAGCACCATTAGATTTATCCATCAGACTGTCAGAATTAAATTCCACATTATGCTTCTTATACCCATGATACCCCTAATATTTTCTGATCTCCATCTCAATTTTTAGGGAACATCAAACAATTTCCTCATAGCTATCAAAGTCACGGATCGCTGGAGATTTCTGCAGGCTAGGTTTTAGAACACCAAATAAGTGGTTAACATTTCATTTAGGGGTAACAACAAATCCAGAGGCATATTGTTCAAGCCTTGTGAATTTTTCCTCATACACTTCGATGGATTCATCTTCTTTTTTATTGAGGGTAAGGAAGTCCCTTTCCATCTTAAGTTGGAAGGTGTGAGGAAAATATTTATTGAAAAAGAAATTCTGGAAATCCTTCCATTCCAATGCCTCAATCTCTTCCTCAGGCTTCATATTTTTTATCAATGTCCATTATTAATCAGCTTCACCCTCTATAAGATAAGCAGCTAGAAGAACCTTCTCCTGTTTAGAACATTTAAGGATGTAGAACTTCTTCTCAATGGAGTTGATCCATTGTTCAGTGATTGAGGGATCAGATGATCCATTGAAAGTAGGAGGATTTTTTCTCACGAATATCTCTATTTCAACTTGTTATTTATTAGGGGGGTTGGACATTCCTATTGACCCATGTTTTTATTCAAAACTTGAGTTAAAAGAGAGAGTATCCTGAAAAATTTTACGATTCCCACTCCCATCAGATTGGGCATCCCATTAGAATAGTCATCACATTGTTCTTCGCATCAGTTGTTAGCATGAGTCCTCCTATTACCGGCCATTGGCTAGAATAAAAGAAAAATTATGGGTATGTATTTTATAATATTAAACACATAAAGGGGAATCCAATGAAAAAAGTTATAACTTATAAATTACATTTATTTTATTAACTTATGAATTTATAGGCTTCAATCTAAGTTATCCATGATCTATTTCCTAACATATATTATTATGGGTTTTTTTTGTTTTTTTTTTGTTCCCATAATAGTGGTTAATACTGAGTATATTAATTTATCAAATTATATCCCCAAGGAGTGTAGAACTAAGAGTGAATCAAGGCCAATTTTTATGCACCAGTTCTCGTTTGAGTCTATCTCAAAGCGGTGTTTTCAGGTTTTACCCCTAGATACATATGTGCCAGAGCCACCTCCACTTGTTTGTATCCATACATGGATGTATTTTATTGATAAACCACATAATATATACACACAAAAATTTATGGATTATTTTCTTATACTCAGTCTTATCCCTAAGGCTTTCACTATAGTTTTATAACCCTAATACCAAAAATAACTAAACCTATCCTTTGATACCAACTATAAAAACCTTTCACCTTATTTCATATTTAGACATGGTTTATTACATAAACTTACACTTAATACAACCCAAAATATCAATATTTATAGTGAATTTTGGTATTAGGAACATTACATGACAGCTTAATACATAAAATACACATCTTTATTGAAAACTTCTTTTACATGACCACAACATTCCTTCGTACTTATCATTTCATGGGATAACCTAAGGACATACATAAGAAAAGGGTGATATATAAAGACCAGTAAGGGAGTAAAAAAGGAATAACATGAAGAATATAATACATGTTAGGAAATAGATATAACAATGGATCATAAAAGAAACATGAATATAAAGGCATGATATAACATGATTATCATAATATGGAAATGTGGAAACAACTTAAAACACTACATCATTAACATAAAGGAATCAGGTAAAACTTTGTCCCAACATAATGGAAAAAATTCCTATAAATGAATCAGTTAAACCTCTGTCCCAACATGACATATCATGATACCAAACATTATTTAATGCATTGGAGTTCTATCAGGGTGCACCCTTCATAATCATTTCAACCTCATGCTTAAGTGTGCCACATAGATCATAAAACATGGATTCATTAGTCATAATAATTTATTCCACAATAAAGGGGTGTGGAATACATACATTTAATTCCTTAATAAAAAAGGAATATGTGCATAAAATTGAACACCGTTAATAGGGAATGGGTACGGTATTCACTACATAATTGTTTTGGAATGGAAATTCACGATGCAATTTTGGTAGCCTAATGGTGTGACAAAAAATCATAGAAAGGGTTGATGAGAGTGAAAGGAGTATATAATCATATATACATGAAATTTATAGTAAGGGTTTTATATAAATACATTTCCCAATTTAATTAATTTGGAAATAGAAGGTGAAACATAATAAAGAAACTTGAAGAAATAGGAGAAATGGAATAACTCTTACAAAATTCTGGCATGGTAACAGGTGTACATGGGAGGGATTAATGATATAGAAAGATATATCCCATAATAAAAACAATAAAGTTATTATGTGGGGTTATAAAACATACTCCATCATTTTTAATTGAAAATAAAAAGGTGTAACTATATAAGGAAACTTGTATAAAAGGAGAGAGGAAGAAAACCCTTACTTGGTTGTGTGATATCAAAGGCTTGGGAGAGGCTTCTTGGGAGATTATGGGAGACTTAGGAGCACTCTAGAGAGTGGAGAGAAGAGTGAGGACGAGATTCAAGGAGTTTTAGTTAAGATTAATGGGTGATTGGGTGGGTTTATATAGGAAAGGATGGGGATTTATTTATTATTTAGGTTTTGGACACTGCACACTAAAATATTCAAAAACGCAAACCAAACCATCATTTTTTCCCACAGTTTCTGGCCAAGGTGAGTGGAAGACATTATTTTATAAGTACAATATACTAACATATTAAAATATTAGCCTTTCTTATGTGGATGTGAGTCACATTATTAAAGAAATGAATTTAAAATCATAAAATATATTATACATTTTGGAGGATTCACTAAGGATTTATAAAATAAGTAAAAAATTATAAAATAAAATTATTTGAATTTAAAAAATATATATTGGTTTGAGAATACCCATTATAGTATTTATTACATCATTTTGGGGTCATTATGATGTCATAAAACACATATTTTATTTATATAGTATTTAATATTTACCCAAAAATTCAACTATCTTAGAAATTTATGAAAAAATCACCATTGGATAATTTAGACATCCTAATTTCAAAAATAATATTCATTTTATCTGATTAATTTTCTAAATATGTGAGTTTTCACTTTTAGAATGAAACCCAACATTTATTGAAAATTCATGGGTTTTGATAAAAACAGTTTTCAAACCTTAATAAAAATTACATTTGACTTCATAAAAATTATATAATCATTTATTATTAATAAAATAAATTTGATAATAATATTTAATTAAAATATTAATTATTTCAATAATTCATTAATTCCTTAAAATAAATTCTTTAAAAATACACTTTATATTTTATCGTATAAAAATATAACTGTTATCAAAATGATTACCTAATCATTTACAGATAACGAACTGATATAATCATCATTTATAAGAATTGTTTTTATAGGATTATTAATAAAAACTATACACTACTGAAAATAATTATTTTCCCAACACTTGTATACCAATGTTTCAAAAGAACCATTGGTATAGGTGTTATTTACCAACAGTTTTCATGAACCATTAGTAAAGATGGAGTTTAGATGGAGTTTCCCAACGGTTTGATGAAACTGTTGGGAAAGATAGAGTTTAGATGGAGTTTTTCTAACGGTTTGGTGAAACCATTGGGAAATCATTGTTTTTACAATGGTTTTTAATAATAATTGGGAAAATATGCCCCAAATTTGAACTAAGGCAGGCAACCCCCCCCCCCGGATTCCGGAAGCAGATTGTGCGACTCCCAGAAGCACTGCCCGACTCCCAGAAGCCCTTGAGAAGCCCCAGCACAGGTGCACCTCTTTCATCTGATCTTCTTCCAGGTTAGACTCCTTCCACATATTCTCAAGGATATCCTTCCACATATTCTCAAGTATATCCTTCTATTATCAAGGATATTGTTATTCCCTATTTCTAGGGATTTTGGAAAATTTTATGATTCACTACTCCACGAATTGTGTACTCAAATCACTACATCAGTGTACACATTTTCCAATTAATGTTTTCATTACACATATACATTTATAATGGAATGGTTTCTCTTTCTTGTGTTCTAATTTTAAATATTCATAGTTTTTTTTAATCTCAATGCTTCAAATATTACATATTCATGTATATGAACTCATAAGAAATTGTTTATAATATTTATTCATAGTATTTCATGAAAATCACTCCTTTCATTAATATCATGTCAAACATTAAGATCTTATTCATCTTAATTTTTGTACACTATGTGTATTACATAACAAGTATGTATCATGTTTCTATCAAAATCTATATATATATAAAATGGAACATTGTTCACTTATCCTTTGCACAATAGAACATATGGAGTATCTTCTTGAACTTTGAAAAATAGTATGTGGTCCCTAATTATTCTTCACAGAAGAAATAAGAAATACTTAACTGTACAATCCAATGTTCTTTATGAATAAAATATCTACAAAGGGAACTCTCGGTGGGACCTCTCCTTTTCCCATGTAGTGCTTCTTCGTTCTTCATGAAACTAATTCACAGAATGTCAAATTCGCAATATTAATGAATATTATTTTTCCTAATATAACCATTAATCATTCTACCTTCAACATCATACATGAGTTAATCAATCACCTTTTTAAAACACAATGAACATTTTCAATGATTTGGGGTTCCTCAAAATTCTTGGGAAAATCAGAAAAAACACATGTATTGAATCATACTTATCATATGGTTTCATGGATACAAGTTCATCTCAAAAATCATGACTGCGTGGTTCAAATATCAAGAGGACCATGGGATTATTATTCTTCAAACAAATGAAGTTGTTTTGATCTCTTCCTTTTGTGAACACAATGCTCATGATCCACTCTATTTCACTCCCAAAAATCATTATTCGTATGTGAGATAAAACACAATAGAACTTGTATGGAATGGATGGATATGGTACTTTCTGTGGGATAGGTGGTTTTCCTATTTTTTTAGTGGTGTGATATGGTACTTTATATGGACTTTAGTGTGGGTTTTAGGAAATGTAATAACTTTTCAAAATATTTCCATTTTTTAGCATCAATAACTTATTTAAAAAACTCTCTTTACATGGTTGTGGGTGATTATTTAGGATGTAAGATAGTATGACTTCATTTTACTTGATATATCCAATATTATTATTGATTTATGTTCAATTTGATTATATTTGACAAGTTATGTTGTTTAATAATTTGTTATTAATGGTTGTAATAATGACGATATGGTATAAGGCTTCACATGGTTTGTATAATGGTTGACATGGTGTCTACGATAATCTAGTGTCCTGAGAATGTACATGGGAATGTAAACACAATACATGACTTTGATAGCCATGTAAATATACATGGCCAATCCCTTATGGTGAAAAGTATGTTTGGCCAAATGGGGTGCTGAAAATGTCCCATTTACACATGGATTTGTTTCATGGGTATGACCACCCTCCTCCCTGGACCCCAGACAGCCCAAAAATCATTATTTTTATGTGAGATAAAACACAATAGAACTTGAAGGTCCCTCTCCAATGAGTGTCTATCTGGGTTCGGGTCACTAATGAGTGGCATCCTGGTTTGGGACGTCACAATTCTTGGATATCCTTTTTATAGGTGTTTCTAATCAAATCCATACCTATAACTATTTAAGGTCCCTCTCCAAAATCAATTGGGACATGATTCAATGAATACACCCTACCAACCTATGATCTATGGCCCCAAACCTAGGATCCTTTAATCCATGGTTAAGGTGAAACTTGATGAGGCCATAACTACTTTTGATGTGATCCTCATCCTACTCCTCATCCTGATCTCCCTGAAAAAGTTAAAGTATAAAACTCATGTACTCCCAACAAGACCCTTAAGGATTATGTATTCCTTGATTCACTTCCAATATCTTACTGGGTAATCCTTGAATATAGGAATTATAAATTATGTATCTTATTTTCTTATATACACTGTATTTTGTTGTATTTCTTAATATGATTCTCATATAGAGTAATGTGTCAGTTATGATTTTATTTAAAGTAAACAATTGTCATTTACCTAAATATTTTTTTGATTGAGCTTAAATATTATTGAATTGCTTTGAAATGACTTATTGCAATTTTTTTATATAATGGATAGAAGTTGGATGTACGAAACTGATCAGATTTCAACTGATTTTCAAAATAATTTGAGTAGATTTTTAGATTTTGCATTTGACAAGGCTTCAGATAGTGGTCGCATACACTGCCCATGTTCTAATTGTGCTGGAAGACCTTGGTTGAGTCATGAAGCAGTTAGCTATCATATAACCAAATATGGTTTTCAAACAAACTATTATGTGTGGTATCACAATGGAGAGAAAATTCAATCTCAAAATGATGATGATCCAAATGATAGGACTGAATTGGAGAGTTTGATATATGATCGGTTTCCATTTATTTGGCATCATGAGAAGGAAAGGATGTCCAGCCAACAAGATTTCGATACAAGCACACATGATGCGTCCAATGAAAATGATGATGTTGATAGGGTGAAAAAATGAATGATGTTGCGACGACTCCAGTATATCAATAATGTGGTAAAATGAAAAGGTTGGAATTTTTAATCTGATTGTTTCATGGGAAAACTATGTATGGGATTTCAAATACTTCAATCGATTACATTCTTACCTTCTTTAAGGACTTACTTCTAGATGATGTAGATATTCCCTCAAACCACTATATGGCATGGAAGTTATTTGATGAACTTGGATTCTCAAAAAAATTCATGCTTGCCCGAATGATTGCAGCTTATTTTGGGAGGAAATTTCTGAAAGAAATGATTGTATCAAATGTGGAACCTCCCGATGGAAGCCAAAATATGATGAAACACCATCTCGTGTTCCACAAAAAGTAATGTGGCACTTTCTATTGATCCCCTAATTATAGAACCTTTTCATGTCTGAGGAAGTATTAGTAAAAATGTGATGGAATGACACCGAGAGAAAAAAGAATAATGAAGAGTTGGTTCACCCTGCAGATGGATTTTCATGGCAGAGATTTGATGCTCGATATCCTTAATTTGCATCCGACATGCGTAATGTGAGATTAGGTCTTTCATGTGGCGGTTTTAATCCATTTGGGCAAATGATTACTTCGCACAGCACATGTCCGGTTTTCATACACATTTATAACCTTCCCCCATGGTTGTGTATGAAAAATCCTTACACTTTCTTGAGTATATTGATATCTGGACCTTCTGATCCCATAAATGATATAGATGTATACATGCAACCTTTAATAAAATATTTTAAACTTATTTGGGATGTGGGTGTTCCCACATATGATGCATGTTCGAAAGACATATTTCAAATGTGTGTTACACTTATGTGGACGATCAATGATTTTCCTGCTTATGCAATGATTTCTGGATGGAGAACAAAAGGAAAATTGTCATATCTTATTTTTATGAATAATACTCAATTGAGAAGACTGAAATATCATCGTAGTTTTAGTTTTATGGGACATTGATGATTCTTTCCAATAAACCATCCATATAGAAACAATCATCGAAGATTTGACAATACCATGGAGACTGACAATCCACCTCAGTGTATGTCTAGAACTGATGTGATTAATGAATTAAACGATTTCAGTTATTCATTTGGGAAGTGTGTAATGAAATATAGAAAGAGGGAAAATGTTTCCAATGATACCTGTTACAATTGGAATAAGAAGAGTATATTCTTTGAGTTGTCATATTGGTCAACCAACTTGTTACGTCATTTCTTAGATGTAATGCACATTGAAAAGAATATGTGTGAAATGTTACTTTCGATTCGTCTAAATGTCAAGGAGAAGACAAAAGATGATTTACGATCTCGGCGTGACTTGGTAGATTAGGGGATCAAAACAGAATTGCATCTTGTCTGTATCAGTGAAAATAAATGGCAAGTTCCATGTGCTTCTTATGTGATGAAATCTGCTGAAAAAAAAATCAATTTTTGGAAGTGCTAGAGACTATTAAAGTTCCTGATGTCTATTCAAGAAATATATCAAAATGGGTCAATAGAAAATAGTTGAAACTGAAATCTTTGAAGACTCATGATTATCACGTCCTTCTACATGATTTGATTCCAATAGCAATCCGTCATCTCTTTTCTAATAATGTAAGAGTCTCAGTTATTTGGTTGTGCTATTTGTTTAGAGATCTTTGTGCTAAGAAGTTGTCCAAATCCTTCTTGAAAAAATTGTTGGTAGAGACACCATTAATTTTGTGTGATTTAGAGAAAATAGCCCCTCCATCATTTTTTACATGCATGTTGCATCTGACTGTCCATATTCTGACTGAAATACTTTTTGGAGGACCCGTTGCTTTCTGTTGGATGTATCCAACTGAAAGAAACACGTACACATTGAAATAATATGTTCGGAACAGGAATTATCCTGAAGGTTCTATTGTGAATGGTTACTTGGCTCAAGAATGTATGGGAATGTATAGATTTCTGCTCAATGTATTTTTCTGATCTTACTACGAGAATAAACAAACCAATGAGAAATGAAGAAGAACAGTATGAGAAAATTGAACCCAGTTTTCCATCACTTCCTCAGACAGGAGGAATTCCGAGATCATATACATTAACGACATTAAGCCTTGAAGAGCGAGAGATGGCACATCGCACAGTGTTGTTCAATTTTGATTTATTCGATGAGTATATCAAGTAAGTAAATTGTACATGTATCTCTTATCTTATATCTTGTAATTTTAAATATTTGTTAAACTATTATTATTTTTATCTACAGGGAACATAAAGAATTGATATATAGAAAGCATCATTCTTTATCTTTGAGGAGGAAAGAGACTTTTTATAGTAAAGGGTTTTCTACTTGGTTGAAATTGAAGGTAAAAATATTTCTGTAATAACTAAATAAAAATAATATTTAATTAAGTTTACTATTTGTTTATATTTTAGGTATCGAGTTTTCCTGAGGACTCTATTTCTGAGGAAATAAGAGCTTTGGCTTTTGGTCCTAATACCGTGGTCTGTGCTTGTAAATCACTTATTATCAATGGATACAAATTTATTATCACTGAACGAGCAAGAAACATGAGAACACAGCATGATGGTGTTATGCTAACTGCCACAACCAACTGTTATGTCAGTTCATCGGATAATAGACCTCATTCTAAAAATGTAGCTTATTATGGAGTCATGGAGAAAATAATAATTTTGGATTATTACTCTCATGGTCGAGTCACGATGATGAAATTTCAATGGTTTGATTCAATGACAAGGCAAGGGACCATTATTGATGATTGTGTATTTCGAGTTATTGACATGAATCGCACTCTTCCACCGATGAACCATATGTATTGGCATCAATGGTGAAACAAGTTTTTTATTTCAAAGATCATCGTCATCCTAAATTAACTGTAATTATCGAAGTAAATCCCAGACATGTTTTTGATGATGATGATGATGAAGTTGACACTATCCCTACTACAATTGGAAGTAATCCATTTATTACTTATGATGACTCTAATAGCTCAATTTTCAGAGTATATTGTGAACCCGAAGTTGTGGTGGGAAATATATAGAATCATATAGTCGTGTTCTCACCTACATGTTTAACCTATATCATTCAGAGTGTGTATCCTAGTACTTACCTTCAAACCACCATGAATCTTTTGTTTCTTTATGTTTTTTTATCAGAATGGTTTTTCTATATTTTGTTTTTTGGGTTACACATTAGTTATCTGTTTCTAATTACTTACATATTTGTTTTTATTATAGGAAATGACACCCATTGAAGAGAGGCAGTGAAAAAAGATGACATAAAATAATCGTCGCATGACACAGATGGTCGTTCCTCCACTCATCCCTATTGTGAGTATTTTATTTCAAATATATATATTTCAATAACTTATAATATTATGTGTTTACTTTTGTGTTAAACTTTTTTTCAAGATCCACCCCCTAGACGACAGATATCCTATGAGGAGCCTGATATTTCTCCCAGTATAGAGGTTGGTGGTAGGAGGGGGGTGGTGTCAGAGTTAGATGATCATTTGGTGGTCCCGGTACTGAGTTCAATGGTACGAGGGCTCGTGGTGTGAGAGTTAGATGATCCACTGGTCGTACCTGATTGAACTATGCCCCTACCACAGGCATATCTTCTATGCCCCATTTTGATCTGGTTGTGTCTTTAGGGACACACGGGATATTTAGGACTCATATGTTTACACTACCAGTTGGCCAGATGTCTGTTCCATCATCTTTTGCTTCTGGTTCATTATCTCTGAGCTATTATATTCCACCTTCTTCAACTCCTGCTCCGACATAGTATGTGGCTGATGAGCATACACTGAGGGACACTCCACCTGTACAGGATATTCCTTCAGCTTCTGCACATCTAGTGACACCCATTGATCTGACTAGCACAGGTATATTTATATAACTCTAACAAATTTTTTAACCAAAATTTATTTTTATTATAACTTGTACTGATATTTTTTTTCTTTAATAAAAAATTATTCTACTGATAGGAGGCGGGGGAGGAGGCGTACTCACTTGCATGCGGTATAGAACTTCTAGACATAGTTTATGATTGAATACAATGATGATGGACATATGATTGATAAATCTGGGCAGGAATGTCGGGGTTTTTTGGTGACGTATGCTAGCCAAATACTCCGACATCATTCCGGTCAGCCCTCTCTCTTGGAGACATCTGTCACACAAAGTCAAGGATAATGCATTGGCATAAATATGGGTAAAAATCTATTGGATTTAATGTAGTATTTTTTTATTTATAGTAATTAATCTATTAGGTGTCAGCTTCAGTTTAACTTCCCTGATGGCGAAGGTTCACATCTAGTGCATTTAAAGGATCTAGGAGAGATTTTGAGAGCTTATAAGAATGAGTTGTATATTGGATAGTGTGATAGAGTGGTCACAGATTTGGAGACATTACCTATCGTGGATGACTTCCTAATAGAGCAATATCACCAAATGATTACCCATTGTGCGACTTCCAAATTTAAGGTATTAATCCCATTTGAGGTATTTAAATGACAGTTTTCATATCTTTCATTAATATTATCTTATTTATTATTAAACATTATTTAGGAATATTCTGAAAAAACAAAATAAAACATTGATTCAAAGCAATACCTCCACACTTTGGGGCGCACTACTATGTCAGATCATGAGAGGCAGCTGGTATGATATAGTTGTTTATAATTTTTCTTTAGGACTTTCCCTTTTTATTGTTTCCTACTTAAATTATGTGATTTATTGAATATTTAATATATGATTATACTTGAACTATATATTGTTTCAATGTCATTATAGAAGCACAAATTGAATATTTAAGGACGTATCCCTCGAGAAAAATTGTTTTGCTCGAGTAGAAGGAAAAAATATGGAACTGTGGTTAATGAACAGACACAAGAAAAGATTGTAAATTTTAATTTGTTTATTTAAAAGTTTAATATATATTTTAAAATTTAATAATCTATTAATATTTTTAACAAGATGATATAGAGGGCCTTGATGCCTAGGATCCTAACAATTTAGGTCCACATGATCATTTATATCAGGTTTTGGGAGATGAGCACTCTGGTCGAGTACGCTACTGACCTGGTAAGAATATAGTCCCAATGAGGTATTGGTCCTCTCCAGGTATCCATTATAGTACCACCAAGTTGGATCAGGTCAAGAATAATTCAAGACAGTCTGATAAAAGGGTCACCGAGTTGGAAGAACAGGTTCAAATGAGGGAAAAAGAATTTATGAAACTGATCAAATCTTTATCTTCATCACTTCCACCAGAGGCCAGTGTGGCTTTTTAGGCATATATGTCATTGATGGGTGCATTGTCCAATGAACCAGGTGGCAGTTCTAGTGTCATTCGAGATGATGAAGTTCCTGGTGATGATGAGGATGCTAGAGAGGACGAGGGTGAGGATGAGGATGAGGACGAGGGCGAGGATGGGACCTAGGGCAAGGATGGGGCTGAGGACGAGGATGGGGCTGATGATGAGCATGGATAAGATGATGAGGATGACGGAGAGGATAGAGATAGCAGTGACGATGATGCTAATGATGACAGTGGTGATGGTGATGGTGATCAGGGGCAGATTGATCCATTACATTTTTTAATTCTGTATAACTCTTTATTTTTTAACCTGGTTTTTCACTCTGGTATGGATATTTTTGAATTCTGTATAACTAGTTTTTCACTCTGGCATGGATATTTTTGAATTCAGTATAACCTGGTTTTTTACTCTAGTTTTTCACTCTGGTATGGATATTTTTTAAATGGACAACATTTTAAGTGAAAACAACTACTGACATATGGAAAACCAACCAAACACATCCAGATTCTGTTGATACTTTAGGAAAATAATCCAAGGGTAATTTTTGATGTGTACGAGTCAACCCTACCTCAATCTAAGGCATGGTGTGGTGGGTATCACTCGAAGTGTATGTCTTTTGTTAAAAATGGACACTGTTTTAAGTAAAAACAATAGCCGTACAGAAAACTGACAAAACGTATTCTGATTGTGTTGATACTTTAGAACTGTCACGACCCATCCTCGGGGCCCGTGTCGTGACTACCCCAAGCTCGCCTTACATAGGCCAGGGGCTGGAGACTAGCACCAAAGGTGTAAATCCCAATAACTGGGAAGGCATTTCCTTTATAAAAGTAAACAAAACACCACAGAGTACAAGCGGAAGTAAAACACTAAGTACAAAGAGAAGTGTTGAAAGGTAAATGGGCCAGAATACAAACCCAACTGAAAGTACAACTACAACTAAACAAATTACAATAGAAAAAGAAAACAACTGGAAGAACGGAAGCGGTTCGTGGGTCATCCTCCTTGGATCCTACCTGAAGGGTAGGTACAGATGGCGTAGCTCCTGGATCATCCACCACAGATCCTACCTGAAGGGTAGGTACAGATAACACTCTTGCCCGTCAACCTCCTCTGTTTGTCGTCTCGTCGTGTGGTCCACCTCTGGGTACCATCCAGTCCTCGAACACTCGGCCTCCGTCAGCGCTGCCCATCGTCTGCAACCAACACAACGATGTGCGGGCATAGCCCGTGCAGGGGTGAGTATAAAGATACTCAGTAGGGACCCCAAGACCCTCAAGGTCTCACTAAAACCAACATGGATAACCACAAAGAAGATCTCAACAGATAACCTCTACTTAGGTATATGCCCATGCATATACCTAAGTTATCAAGTAACCCATCTCAATCATGAGGAAAACACCAAGATCATGAAATCAACGGATAACCACTACCCAGGTATATGCCCATACATATACCTAAGTTATCAAGTGACCCATCTCAATCATTAGGTAAACACAAAGGTCAAAAGTCTCAGCTCAAACCAGGATTTTCATTATCGAAATCGTAACTACTGAAGAGCCCCGTCTCTGGAGTGTACAGTGTTCCTGTCACGACTCCGAGGTACTGCTCACTAACCTAAGACTGCTGAGGCACTCCTCCTGTCGAGTTCTGTGGGTCAGCCACCCAAACACAGTTGTGCTTCCCGCCGGGGTATGCCACCCAAACACAGTAGTGCATACCCCCTAGTAGCCTGCAGAGGTACTCTCCAGACGAGTATCGTGGGTCTGCACTGTCACACAGGTAGTGCTCCATCCACCATGGGTCTGCACCCAAACAAAGTAGTTCTCCGTCCACTGGGCTAGTCGACTCACTCCAAGTCGAGTCAGTCAAGCAGTCTTCAGATCTCAGTCGGCTATATGGTCTTCGTACTCCATACGCTCGTCTCTGGGAGGGTCTGCTCCATGAGCTATAGGTCGATACTCCAAGTATCTCAAAGTCCCATGAAGAATTATCTCAAAGGACCGTCTCGTCATAGGGGTCTCAACGCAATAGACGGCGCGTCAATCGGACGCCCGGTCTATGAGTTATTAGTCTTTTCGTCCTAAGGGCCCGGTTGGTCTTGTGTGAGAACCAACCCGACCGTATCTCAACTGTACACCAAAATCTCATAGGGTATACTCATAGATAACATTTCTCAACGTGATCACCAATGCCGCTGACGGTTCATCAAACGGACGTCTGGTCTGAAAGATATCAGCTTTTCCGTTCCAAGGGCCCGGTTGGATTTCAGGTAAAATCCAACTCATCCATACTCCAACTGCATCCAAACCTAGGGAGAAGTATGCCAAAAGTTCCGTCTCATCAAGAGGAATTCAACGAGACAGACGGCGCGTCAATCGGACGTCCGGAACTCAAGATATAAGCATTTCTGCTCCGAGGGCCCGGTTGGTTTCGTATCCGAACCAACCCGGCCAAACCCAAAGTTCTCCGAAAACTTGATTTTAATATACTGAAACGACTTTCTCGATCCAAGGATCACTACACAACTGACGGTGCATCGATCAGAGGTCTGTAGCCCAAGATATGGTCAAAAGACCGAAAGTGATCTGAAAACGGGGGGGTCTGGGCCCGGACCGACCCGGCCCAACCCCCCCTGGGTCGGCCCGACCCGGGTCCGGGTCCGACCCGGCTGGTCGCGGCCCAGCCCGGCTAGTGTGGCCCGGCCCGGCCTGGGCGCGGCCCGGCCTGGTGGTTCGGCCGGGCGGCTCGGCCCGACGCGCTGGCTCGCTGGCGCCGGCCAAGCCGCCGCGCAAGGGGGGACCATCCCCCTGGACGAAACCGCAGCCCCCACGCGGGGGCCGCTCCCTGTCAACGAACGTGGCACGATGATGCATCCCGCTGGTCCCGCGCGGTCGTGGGACCAGCCTCCCAGCGCCGTGGCTTCAGCCACGGTGGCCCCTTCCCAGCGGCGCGCCGGGCACCGCCGCCTCCGGCCGCCGGCGCCGCCGGCAGAGTCTTCCGCGAACCACCGGACGCGCTCCAGTGGTCCATTTTTCTCGCCGCTTTCTCCAACGGTCCTCCCGGGACCCATCCTTCACTTCGGAGGCTTCAAAATTAAATTGCGGTCCCATTTGTTGTTGCCCGTCAATCCACGCACAACAATCAATCGGCAGAGTCTTCAATCGCCTCTGCGCCCCCGACTACGGTCGCGGTTTTGTTTAGCCTTAACGGTGCGGTGCGACGGCACCACACTTCTTCACCGCATTCTTTATCGTGTCTTCACGGTGTCATTGCACTGTGCCGCCTTTGTTCGTGCAGCAACGAATCAAAAGAACAAGGGGGGAGGAGAGTCAGTCGTGTTCGTGCGGTCTGACCTCCTCCCGTTAAGTTGGTAACAAGCAGCCCAAAAGACGAAGAACAACAAGGAATTTTCACGAACAAAAGAGAATCAACCCAAACAGTTTTTCCCCACAACAGATTATTCCCAACCTGCAATGAAAACTTTCACAGATCAACTAGGTAATAAGTTGATCCATGTTCTTTGTTTTCTTTATAAAGAAAGAAATCAAGGGAATAAAATCATTCTCAAACATAATTCCCTACCTCAACATTGTCGTCGAACGCGAGTTCGTCGCGTCGCGGAAGGGGCGTCGTGGAAGAAGTGTCGTTGACGTCACGATACACGGCGTCGCGTCGTCGATCTCCGAGGGTTTGGCGTTCTTCGTCGGAGGTCGGAGCATTCTTCGCGTTCTTCGCGTTCTTCATCAAAGAAGAACGCTTTCCTCCAAATCCTCTCCGCGCCACAAGTTCCTACAGAAATAAAATAAGAGTTATATTATTTTATTAATGCACATGACACATTTGAATTTCAAAAGAAGCGAAACGAACAATTAATTCAATGAATTAATTGTAATGATTTAACCGCCCAATTTAATGAGGCATTTCTTAACTAGAAAAACGCACGGTTGAATTTCATTAAAGTGGGGGGTTGTGGGTGCGTTACTTAGAGGGAAAGAAATGGTGGGTCTCGTGTGGGTCCCACCTCACAAAATATCCTACCAAGTGGGTAGGATATTGTAGGTCCCACATCCTCCACTTAACACAGGTTAAGTGACTTAAATAAAATAAGTTGGCCGTACCATTTTATTTTATTCATTTACTTAACCAGAAAAATTTAAAAACCACACCCGAGCAAACGCAACTCCAAAAAAGGTGTTTTTAAGAAATTACTAGCGTTGCGAGTTCATCGGTGCCCTCATATTTCATTTCCAAGCACCGGTTCAAAAGTTAGAAAAACCCGCTCGTTCGTTCACTGAATGTACCCGAGCTAAACTTCGGAAAATGATTTCGGGCACACCGGGTCTCGGAATCAGGTTCCGTCAGAAACTGCATTCTTGTAAAATTCCAAAGAAAATTAAGAAAAAAAAATTCCTTGAAATTTCCGGGTCTTTACATTACTCCCACCTTAGAGCTTTACGTCCTCGTAAAGCTTTAACACAAACTAGGGATACAAAAGTGGTACTGAGCACGCATCTCAGCCTTCCGCTCCCATGTGCTTACCTGGAGGTTCTTGTACTACCAAAGAAAGTGCACCCGAGGAATCAATCTTCCTTGTAGGATATGCTCCTGTCGATCCTCGATCCCCACTGGAACCTCCGTAAAAGACACCCCATCGCCATCATCCAGCTCCCCATGGTCGATGATATGTGAAGGATCATGCACGTATCTCCTTAGTTGAGATACATGGAACTCGCCGTGCACCTGGTGCAACTGAGGTGGATGGGTCAAGCAGTAAACCACCCCGCCTACCCAGCTGAGGACCTAAGAAGGTCCGCTGAACCTTGGAGATAACTTGCCGCCTTGGCCACATCTCCGTAAACCTCGTCGAGGTGAGACCCGTATAAGGACGTGATCATCATCCTCGAAATCCAGAGGTCTCCAATTCATGTTTAGAACTGGAACTCAAAAGGACTGCTGCCACGAGGGTAAGTTTGACCGAATCAAGAGTGATCGGTCGCACCCTCCTGTGCATGAGTTTATCTTGTGCTGCCTGGGGTTTCCTTTTCGCCGACCAAGGAAAACTCATTCCAACGTCGTAGTTAAACCACAACCTTTTTTCCTAATACCGTCAATCTGTGTATGAACTGTGATTGCCCAATCCATACTCAAACCAACGTTGTAAGGCCTCGACGCTGCCACCAAGAGATTCCAACCAAAACTCTCGCCTCGAGGGTCTGACCACACTGTCGGCGTAAGTGTGATTATCGAGTCTTCTCCCAAGGTATCTCCAGACGTGTGGGTCAAGTCTACGTTTTACTAGAAACTCTAGGTCTGGGACAAGATTTGTGGAAGGAAGGAATGATTCTTATCAACGCCTGTTACTACGGTAGCTAGTAGTGGACATAGACGGTCCCTTGAATCATTCTTAGAGCCATTGGGTCACTCTCCCTGACCGCATGCAGCTACTCTCTTCCTCCGCCCTCCAGCTCCCTGAGCCTGGCGGGGGTAACTAAGGCGTGTGGTTGTAGCATGTTAAAATGTACACCACCACATGCTGCTCTCCTAGCTCTGCCTCCATGTCTGCTGCTTCGCAGACTCAACTCTCCTTTAAGCTTCCACTTCTTGAAACATTTAACATGCCCGAGTCTCTAAGACCGGTGCCAGTTTCCTGTTTCTTACTGCACTGTGCAGTCTTCATCTGCTCCTAGATGATCTGCACCTTCTTTGCCTATGATCTGAAAGAGCTTTTAAAATTTCTCCTTTTCCGAAAAGAGAAACTCGGTCTCATCCCCTGGATGAACCACGCCCATTGCCCAATACAGTCAATCCTGACATGAATGATGCATTCATGTCATGGATGATGTCGTAAGGCCTCGACGTAACTACCAAGAGATCCAACTGTCACTCTCGCCTCCAAAGGTCGAGTCACACTGTCGGCATCAGTGCGAGGTCACTGGGTCTCCTCCAGTAGAAATCTCGAAAGTGAGGGTCAAGTCAACAGTCTTAACCGGGACCACTCAGTATCAACCAAACAAAAGGACAGGAAAGCAAACAAAGATAAGTGTCTTTTTATTATTGCAGCTCATAGTACAAAGACACGAATACAACAACAACATGGAACTAGAAGTACAAGGGATGTATCCACTAGTTCTGCTCTTGTCCACCTGCTCCTGGAGCTCTATTGCCTTGTCCACTGCTCGGCTGTTGCTCAAGCACCTGCCGCTGCTTCTGCCTTGGTGGATCCTCCAAAGCCTATAGATCAACTGTACGAGGAGTCGGATAGTCACGTGCCAGGTGACCCTTCCTGCCGTAGGAGAAACACTGTCTGTTTCTGGCACGCCTGGCTCTGACCCCACCCCGGGTGCCCTGCACCACCGATCCTAAAACACGAGATCGTCCAACTACTGGTCTGGTCCTCCTGGACCTCTGCATCATCTGTCTACTGCCCACAGATGACTCGGCTACTGATCGAAAACCCTTCGGCAAAGGCAGAAGCTCTTGTACATTCTTGGGGTGTAGAGCCACTGGCACAAACTCCTCCCTGAAGAAGGTCTCGAAGTCTTCCCATGTGAAGGTCATCTCATTGAAAAACTAGAACAAGTGGATCCACCACCTGCCTGTTGCTGCCTGAAGAAGGTTGGCAGCAAAGATCACCATGAAGTCTGCTGGTGTCCCCACTAGCCTGAAGACTCTCACAACAGCCTCTAGCCAATCCTCAGCCGCCTCTGGGTCCGTCTCTCCCCGAAACCTGGGTGGCCTCTGGCGCTGAAACTCGTGCAGGGCACTCAAGTGGCGTGCATTGCCTACTGCTGGGGCTGGTGGCATCGGTGTCCCAACGTATGGTAGTACCACTGGTGCCTCCGCTGGTTCCTCAACTGCAAGAGGGCCCTGTACCGAAGCCTCGTCGCTCGGCAGGCTATCAGTATGCACATCCCTCTGGGCTCTAGCTGGTCGTCCGTGAAAAGGCATCCGGAAATAAACAACACGAAACGGTCAAATAATTATACCTGGTGAGCTGACCTGGTTTGAGTTGTTTTAAGGGAAAACCTTTGAAAACACACACGCAATCAGTGTTTTCGGGCACAAAGTCAGAAATCAGTTGTCAGGGTCCTGGTGTATGGATACGTCGGCCGCCCGCACCAACACTGGACTCCCTAAACTGAAGACCACACTCGGTACCCTTAACATTATTTCTTCATAGAAAGAAAATATCAGAGTTATAAGTTCTGCGGTAGAACCTCCCTCTGATACCAATTTTTCACGACCCGTCCTCGGGGCCCGTGTCGTGACTACCCCAAGCCCACCTTCCATAGGCCAGGGGTTGGTGACTAGCACTAAAGGCGTAAATCTCGATAACTAGGAAGGCATTGCCTTTATAAAAGTAAACAAAACACCATAGAGTACAAGCGGAAGTAAAACACTAAGTACAAAGAGAAGTACTGAAAGGTAAATGGTCCAGAATACAAACCCAACTGAAAGTACAACTGAAACTGAACAAAGTACAACAGAAAAAGACAACAACTAGAAGAACGGAAGCGGTTCCTGGGTCGTCCTCCTTGGATCCTACCTGAAGGGTAGATACAGATGGCGCAACTCCTGGATCATCCACCACGGATCCTACCTGAAGGGTAGGTACAGATAACACTCTCTCCCGTCAACCTCCTCCGTGTGTCGTCTCGTTGTGTGGTCCACCTCCGGGTACCGTCCAGTCCTCGAACACTCAGCCTCCGTCAGCGCTGCCCGTCGTCTGCAACCAACACAACGAGGTGCGGGCATATCCCATGCAGGGGTGAGTATAACGATACTCAGTAGGGACCCCGAGACCCTCAAGGTCTCACTAAAACCAACATGGATAACCACAAAGAAGATCTCAATAGATAACCTCTACTTAGGTATATGCCCATGCATATACCTAAGTTATCAAGTAACCCATCTCAATCATGAGGAAAACACCAAGATCATGAAATCAATAGATAACCACTACCAAGGTATATTCCCATACATATACCTAAGTTATCAAGTGACCCATCTCAATCATGAGGTAAACACAAAGGTCAAAAGTATCATCTCAAACCAGGATTTTCATTATCGAAACCGTAATTGCTGAAGAGCCCCGTCTCTGGAGTGTACAGTGGTCCTGTCACGACTCCGAGGTACTGCTCACTAACCTAAGACTGCTGAGGTACTCTTCCTATCGAGTACCGCGGGCCAGCCACCCAAACACAGTAGTGCTTCCCGCTGGGGTATGCCACCCAAACACAGTAGTGCACACCCCCTAGTAGCCTAAAGAGGTACTATCCGGACGAGTACCGCGGTTCTGCACTGTCACACAGGTAGTGATCCGTCCTCCATGGTTTTGCACCCAAACAAAGTAGTGCTCCGTCCACTGGGCTAGTCGACTCACTCCAAGTCGAGTCGGTCAAGCAGTCGTCAGGTCTCAGTCAGCTACACGGTCCCCGTACTCCGTACGCTCGTCTCTGGGAGGGTCCGCTCCACGAGCTATAGTTCGATACTCCAAGTATCTCAAATTCCCACAATAAGTATCTCAAAGGACCACCTCATCATAGGGGTCTCAACGCAACAGACGGCGCGTCAATCGGATGCCCGGTCTGTGAGTTATTATCCTTTTCGTCCCAGGGGCCCGGTTGGTCTCGTGTGTGAACCAACCCGCCTGTATCTCAACTGTACCCCAAACTCTCATAGGGTATACTCATAGGGACCATTTCTCAACGTGATCACCAACGCCGCTGATGGTTCGTCAAACGGACGTCTGGTCTGAAAGATATCAGCTTTTCTGTTCTAGGGGCCCATTGGATTTTGGGTACAATCCAACTCATCCATACTCCAACTGCATCCAAACCTCAGGAGAAATATGCCAAAAGTTCCGTCTCATCAAGAGGAATTCAACGAGATAGACGGCGCGTCAATCGGACGTCCGGAACTCAAGATATAAGTGTTTCTGATCCGAGGGCCCGGTTGGTTTCGTATCCGAATCAACCCGGACGAACCCAAAGTTCTCCGAAACCTTGAGTGTAATATACCGAAATGACCTTCTCGATCCAAGGATCGCTACGCAACTAACTGTGCATCGATTGGAGGTCTGTATCCCAAGATATGGGCAAAATACCGAAAGTGATCCGAAAACGGGGGGTCTGGGCCCGGACCGACCCGGCCCACCCCCCCTGGGTCAGCCCGAACCGGGTCGACCCGACCCGGGTCCAGGTCTGACCCAGCTAGGTGCAGCCCAGCCCGACTGGCGTGTCCTGGGCGTGGCCCGGCCTGGCGGTCCGGCCGGGCGGCTCGGCCCGGCGCGCTGGCTCGCTGGCGCCAGCCAAGCGGCCGCGCAAGGGGGGACCGTCCCCCTGGACGAAACCGAAACCCCCACGCGGTGGCCGCTCCCTATCAATGGACGCAGCGCGATTCCACATCCCGCGTGGCCGCGGGACTAGCCGCCCGCCGCCGCGGATTCAGCCGCCGCGGCCCCTTCCTGGCGGCGCGCCGGGCGCCGGCGGAGTCTTCCGCGAACCACCGGACGCGCTCCAATGGTCCGTTTTGCTTGCCGCTTTCACCAACGGTCCTCCTGGGACACGTCCTTCACTACGGAGGCTTCAAAATTAACTCACAGCCCCATTTGTAATCACCCGTTAATCCGCGCACAACAATCAATCAGCGGAGTCTTCAATCGCCTCTGCGGCCCCGACTCCGGTCGCGGTTTCGTTCAGCCTCAACGGCGCGGCGCGACGGCGCCGCACTTCTTCGCCGCGTTCTTTCTCATGTCTACACAGTGCCATTGTAATGTGCCACCTTTGTTCGTGCCACAACGAATCAAAAAAACAAGGGGGAGGAGAGTCGTCCATGTTCGTGCGGTCCGACCTCCTCCCGTTAAGTTGGTAACAAGCGGCCCAAAAGACGAAGAACAACAAGGAATTTTCACGAACAAAAGAGAATCAACCCAAATAGTTTTTCCCCACAACAGATTATTCCCAACCCACAAGGAAAATGTTTTTGGATCAACTAGGTAATAAGTTGATCCGTGTTCTTTGTTTTCTTTAGAAAGAAAGAAATCAAGGGAATAAAATCATTCTCAAACATAATTCCCTACCTCAACGTTGTCGTCAAACGCAAGTTCATCGCATAGCGGAAGGGGTGTCACGGAAGAAGCATCGTTGACGTCGCGATACACGGCGTCACGTCGTCGATCTCTGAGGGTTTTGCATTCTTTGTCAGATGTCGGAGCGTTCTTCGCGTTCTTCGTGTTTTTCGTGTTCTTCGTCGAAGAAGAACGCTTTCCTCCAAATCCTCTCCACGCCACAAGTTCCAATAAAAATAAAATAAGAGTTATCTTATTTTATTAACGCACATGACATGTTTGAATTTCAAAATAAATGAAACAAACAATTAATTCAATGAATTAATTGTAATGATTTAACCGCCCAATTTAATGAGGCGTTTCTTAACCAGAAAAATGCACGGTTGACTTTCATTAAAGAGGGGGGTTGCGGGTGCGTTACTTAGAGGGAAAGAAACGGTGGGGATCATGTGGGTCCCACCTCACAAAATATCCTACCAAGTGGGTAGGATATTGTAGGTCCCACATCCTCCACTTAACATAGGTTAAGTGACTTTAATAAAATAAGTTGGTCGCACCATTTTATTTTATTCATTTACTTAACCGGAAAAATTTAAAAACCACACCCGAGAAAACGCAACTCCGGAAAAGGTGTTTTTAAGAAATTACTGGCACTGCGAGTTCATCGGTGCCCTCGGATTTCAATTCCGAGCACCGGTTAAAAAGTTAGAAAAAACCCGCTTGTTCGTTCACTGAACGTACCCGAGCTAAACTTCAGAAAATGATTCCGGGCACACCGGGCCTCGGAATCAAGTTCCGTCAGAAACTGCCTTCTTGTAAAATTCCAAAGAAAATTAAGAAAAAAAAAATCCTTGAAATTTCTGGGTCTTTACAAGAACAATGATCCATGGGTCATTTGTGATGTGTACGAGTCAACCGCGCCTCAATCCGAGGCCCGGTTTTGCCGGTACCACTCAATATGTCTCACTTTTATTTTAAATGGACAACATTTTAAGTGAAAACAACAACTAGCATATGGAAAACCGACCAAACACATTCGGATTCTGTTGATACTTCAGAACAATGATCCATGGGTCATTTGTGACGTGTACGAGTCAACCCTGACTCAATCCTAGGCACGGTGTGGCGGGTATCACTCGAAGTGTCTGTCTTTTGTTTAAAATGGACATTGTTTTAAGTAAAAACAAAAGACATACGTAAAACTGAACAAATGTATTCTGATTGTGTTGATAATTTAGCACAATGATCCATGAGTCATTTTTGACGTGTATGAGTCAACCACGCCTCAATTCGAGGCACGGTTTGGTCGGTACCACTCAAAGTGTCTCATTTTTATTTGAAATGGACAACATTTTAAGTGAAAACAACAACTGGCATATGGAAAACCGAAAAAATGTATTCGGATTTTGTTGATACTTTAGAACAACAATCCATGGGTCATTTTTGATGTGTACGAGTCAACCACACCTCAATATGAGGCATGGTGTGGCCAGTAACACTCAAAGTGTCCCACTTTTGTTTGAAATGGACAACATTTTAAGTGAAAACAACAACTGGCATACGGAAAACCGACCAAACGCATTCGGATTCTGTTGATACTTCAGGACAATGATTCATGGGTCATTTTTGACATGTATGAGTCAACCCTGCCTCAATATAAGGCACGGTGTGGCCTGTATCACTCGAAGTGTCTGTCTTTTGTTTAAAATGGACATCATTTTAAGTAAAAACAGTTGGCATACGAAAAACCGACCAAACGTATTCAGATTGTGTTGATACTTTAGCACAAGGATCCATGGTCCAGCCTCACACAATCCACTTCTCATGTGAGGAACTCTTTCCCCTATTCTAAAACACATGTCATTTATTATTCCAAGGATAACTACATTCCCTAAGTCACACAATCTCATTGATACACACCCATTATCATAATCACTAAGTTCAAAGACACCCATCTCAAACCATGAGACATTATATTTGTTTTTGGTTTAAGTCATTTATCTATTTCCTTATTTTGGTGTTATTAGCTTCTAATTTCTTTATTAAATTGTGTATGTGTTATACAAAATGAAATTTTGTATGTATTCTTAATTCTGTATAAAACATATAATTACGTATTCAGTTTTTTATGTATTGTATTCATAATTGATAATTAAATTATGTATGTATTCAATTCAGTATTCAATTATGAATTGAATTTCAGATTGTACTTGTAATTATCTCTCATAATTGAATTCTAAATCAATTATGTATGTTTATAATTTCCTTATGAGTTATGTTTTCATTATATGTGTGTATAGTTTCTTGAAGGTGGAAACTAATTGATTTAGAATTATTTTTTTCATTGTATATGTATTCAATTCAGGCCTGGAAATGCAGGCCTAGAAATCACTCAAAGAGGCCTGGACAGACCAATCACAGTAGCAGCTCACAGCAGGCTGCTGCTGCAATTTCTCATCATGGCCTATGCCAACAGTTGTAAACCGTTGGCATAGGTAGTTTTATACCAATAGTTCTATAGAACCATTGGTATAAAACATCTAAACATATATCTGGAATAGCCTCTTCACCAACGATTTGAAACTGTTGGTGAAAACTTTATACCAATGGTTATGTAAAACCATTGGTATAAGGTGGATATCCTAAGATATACCAACGGTTTTCCACAAACTGTTGGCATATCTCTTTCCCTATTCCTTAATTCCCCATGGTTTGGATAACCATTGGTATAATATATACCAACGGTTATCCAGCCTTTACCAATAGTTATTAACCATTGGTAAAGGATTATTTTTCAGTAGTGTTAGTTTAATATAATGATGTATATATTTCTCAAAAGTACCATTTTTTACCCGAAGAATATATTTATCAAATTCATCATTTTTTTAAGAAAGACTATTCTCATAAAGGAATTGATGGAATAATACTTTTATTTATAGAAATGGATTACACAATAAGTAACTAATACCTTGTTACATAACCCCTTATAACACTCACATAAGACCTAATGGTAAGGTGTGTGATGGTGATAGACTCTTGGGAAGGCTCGGATAACATCACATGGGTGGTAATCTTTATTAACTTGAACTTCTCCCGTAGGTTATTCCGTTCAATATTAACGTGTTGAAGATCAGATTGGGATTGGTCAAGATTAAAGCCTAGTGATTCTACCTACTTTCTAAGCTCCAACAAATGAGCTTCATACATCCCAAGTCTACTGGATAAGACCATCCTCTCCTTTTTCTGGGTTGAAATGATTTTTTTTTAACTTATATTTATATCAGTTGTGTGATCACTATTAAATGGCTATATTATCAACGATAATGATACTTAATAGTAATTTAAACCCAATAATAATAATAAAAATAGTGCATGTTTTTTCTATATCCATAAGACATTAAAAGAAAGGGAATTTTATTCATAAATGATCAGGTCGTTACAGTCCAGACCAGGATGATGAGTCTTCCAACAGCTTCAAAAGGTACATCATCGATGTTCAAAATCTCACGTGTGTTCCTGAGGAAGTCATGATAAGGACCCTCACCTCTCCACTTCTCCATAGCGTGAGGGGTGAAATATCCCATAGAAAGAGTACATTCACTCTAGTATGTTAGGGGGATTCCACTCAATAGATAGAGGACCTAAAACCTAATATAATAGAGGGATTCCACTCAGTATATTAGTAGAGGACCCTCACCATAGTGTGTTAGGTGGATGCCACTCAATGGGTAGATGACCCACTCCCTAATACATCAGAAGGATTCCACTCAGTTGATAGAGGACCAATGCCCTAATTTATCAAGGTATGCCACTTGATAGGTAGAGGACCCTTGCCCTAGTGTGTCAGGGAGTGTCACTAAGTAGATATCAATAGAGGACCCATTCCCTAGTGCATCAAGGGGCTTCCACTCAAAGGTTAAAGGAACCACATCCTAGTATATTAAGGGTTCCACTCAACCTATGAAAGGAATATGGGGACCCACACCCTGGTGCAATAGGGAGGTTTCCAACCCTATCCACTCTCTCGAATGATTCTACTTAATCAGCGCTATTATCAAGCATCACCTAAAGAAGTGTCACACTATGAACATTACATGTCATATTTTAAAATCCACTGTGAAGGATATAATCATGTTATAAATAGAAAAATTCTTAGGATAGGCTACTCTTGGGATAAAATATTAGTCCATGCATAGGATATATGCAATGTGGGAGTTTCTAAAAGGGGTACGTAGCATGTGTGGGGTCCATATAGTGTTTGGTCCTGCTCCAATGCCTAGCTGTTTTCTCCTCTAGTCACGACTCAAAGGACATGTCACCATACTTAGCATGTAAGGGGACCCACATGGTGTGTCTCAACCACCTGGGGCTTATCTATGTGCTCTTGGTTATTCCCATTTTTATTAGTATGTTCCCATATACCTGGACATGTACCTTACCATGCCTTGGTACCATCTCATGTCTGTGTACTCCCAAAGTACACAATGTGTCCCTTAACACAAGGTATTATGCATGTGATAGCTGGCACATGGCTTGGAAACCCAGGGAGGGTCATATAGTGTGTGGTCCTAGACACACATCATGTGATCATTATCATCCATGAAACCCTAGTCGACATAGATTTGTGGGGATACATGGAATGTGTTCTTGGACTACACGCCATGTAGTTAGAATTTTTCACCAAAACCTTGGTTCTTTACATGGTTCTCTAGATCTGGCTTCTCCACTGTGATTCTAGATATTTTACCACCTAACAATAGTGGTATTCACCTCCAACCATTGATTCCCAACCTCTGATGGCCGAAAATCGGAACATAACGATCCTCTTGATGCGTGGAATGGCGCACTTTGTGCCTCCAATCGCTTGCTGCATGATCCCATCACCCATATAGATCCTAGATATATGAATTATCCCTCTAATCCATCATAATTCTTCAATCCATCCATAAACCATTGATTCATGTGTCTACCATGCTACTGTAATGAATCCAAGGGTACGGTCATGCTCAAACATGCCCTGGAAATGTGGAATTGTGGCCCCATATTCCAACGATGAAGAACATGATGAATGGAGAGGGAAAATTCACATGAACAAAGTAAATAATTCATTATAAAATTTTTATTGACCAATTATTACATAACAAGTATGTCTATTGGATATATCATGGCATAACAAAAATAAATTGATTAGACAATTTGATGATCTGGATGGGCTCATGTGAAGGGTGTAAAAACATAGATCAAGGATAAAGATGATTAATGATCCATATTAAAATTTTTAATCAAGGGAAGAAACTAAAATTAACAATCCCTACCTCAATTATGGATTGATCATTGGTGAGGAATGTGTTCTCTAGTGATAGAGAATACCCACTGCATTTTTTTCCTCTCGGTCCACCTCGATTTGATCATCATTCATCATATGATATTGATATGTCAATGAAAAACACTCTCCTAATCCTCTTAAATATAGAAAGGGTTGTGTGGATAACCCTAAAAAATTTTAATAAAAAAATATTTATAGAGGGAGCTTTAGGTTAGGTTTATTAAATAAATTAATTAAATCACTTAACGCACCCACTAGCAGCTGCCTCAACTGAACATTTGGTATCGACCAACCTTAGGCCATGCCTAGGGTAAACCCTACATCTCTTATTCAATTATGGTCTTAGATTTTTGATCCAAGTCTATACTCTGGATATATTCAATTATTTATGAAAACTTATGTGCATGTTATATTAATATATTTAATATTTTATGATATCAATTTTGATCTCATCGAGCCTCAGAATCTTCCACCAACTCAATTCATGGCTTCAAAAATATTCCTTAATATATTTCAAAGTCTTATAAGGAAAAAAATTCACTAAATTGTTCCCCCCTTCAAGGCTTTTCATCCCTAAAAATCACAAGATAAACAAAAAGGTTGGGATATTGATCCCACATCTGGATCTCCCACTCCTAAGAGCTCTCCTACATGATCTCCTGCTACCATAGGACCCAAACCAAGAGAATGGTCCATCCTCATGAGATCCTCTCCTATCAATCCTTGATCTCCACCAGGTACACCATGAAGGTGGATCTATTCTCGATTTCCAGATCACCCTGATAAATGATGTGTGTAGGATAGTGCACATGTCACCTCAGCTATGCAACATGTAAGACATAATGCACCCACTCCAACTATGGGGGTAGGGATAGGTGTTAAATAACCTTTATAAACTTTTGAAGGATCTAGAATGGTCTGATGAACCTCAGGGATAGCTTTCCTCCCTAGATAAACCTCAACAATTCATATCATGGGAAGACCCTTAGGAAAACATAGTCTCCCAATCAAACTTCGAGATCCTAATACATCGATCTGTGTAAGATTTTTTTTCAATTATGGAATGTCCTAATATTCTCCTAGATCACCTGATCTTTCTCTGTTTTTTCTTACACCATATATGGCCCAACAAGAGATGCCTTGACAATCTCATTCCAGTATAAGGGTGGTATTCTCGGTCTCTCGAACAAGGCCTTAAAAGGTTTCATGCTAATCATAGAGTGATACTTGTTATTATAAGATAAATATACCAATGGAAAGTGGTATTTCTAACTTTTAACAATGTATAAAACATAATCCCTCAGTATATCCTCAAAAATATGAATATTTCACTCAGTCTGCCCATACATTTGGAGGAGAAATTTTGTACTCATTAGCTACTAGGTCTTGAATGCCTCATGAAATCCTCTCCAAAACTGTGACATAAACCGTGAACCACAGTCATAGACAATATTCAAGGGTAACCCAAGGATCTAGATGATTTCCCACACATAAAAATGTCCTAGAATATCCATGAAACTCTGATCTCTAATGTCAAGGAATTGTGACAAATTCATGATTCGATCAAAAATCACCTAGATAGAATCATAGCCTCCCACTATCTACAGAATCCCTGTCATAATTTCCATAGATATTTCAACTTCAAGAACCAAATAGACTATTTCAAACCTTCCAAAACTTAGTTTTCATCCTTCACCTGCTGACACATGAGACACTGAGAGACAAACTCAAAAATGCTCTGCCTCATGTTATCCCAAAAAAAATCTTTTGAAGGTCTATGTACATATTCCCCACACTGTGATGTAAATCCAATGGAGAATTATGAAAATCCCTCATCAACTCATCTTTCAATGCGACCAAAACCAACTTCCTTCCCTAGAAAAGGATAACACATTCCCCTCCTTCAAAAAATTCATTTGTGGAATCTATTGAAGATATCTGATGAAAAAGAACCTCACAGTTGATGTCTCCCAATTGTGCCCCCCTCACATGATAGAGAAGTGGAGGAGTCAACACCATTGATTGAAGGTAAGTTGAAGCCCTCTCTTCCACCAGGGTCAACTAAAAAGAATTCAACTCCTCATACACCTTCTCCACCAAACAATAAAGTGACTTCTTACTGAGGGAATATTCTACTACATTTCTCTTCCCATGAGTATAAACTATCTCAAATTCATAGTATTATAGGAACTCCAACTAGAGCCTTTGTCTCGGGTTTATATCTCTTTATATAAAGATATACCTAAGACTATGATGGTCTAAGTGAACAATAAAACACTATCCTAGATTATAGTGCCTCCATATCTTCAAAGCAAAGACTATAACTACCTACTCTAAGTCATGAGACATGTACTTATGATCATGGGGTCTCAACTACCTCAATCCATATGATATCACTGCCTATATATTTATCAGTAGGAAGTTGAGCCCAACTCTAGAGGCATCACAATACACTATGTACTCCACACCATCCCTTCCTAGTCTCAACATAGGATCATAGGTCAACCTTAGCCTCAACTTCTTGATCAATATTTAAAATTTCTCAATCTTGGTAAATGAATACCCTTTCCATTTCATGGAGGTCAAAGGAGATAAAATCTTGGATAATTCCTCCACAAACCTCCAATAGTATCTAACCAAGCCAAGAAAACTATGTACCTCTTATATTCTCTTGGGTGGATCCCAAGAAAGCACTACATCAATTTTCACTAGGTCTATAGCTAATCCATGATTGGAAATTACATGCCCCAAAAAGTAAACCTCACATATATAGAACTGGAACTTAGATAGATTACCATAAAGAATGTTCTCCCAGAGTAAGTCTAGTACCATCCTCATATGATCTTCATGATTATATTATGACACAATGTAAACAAGTGTTTCATCAATGAAGATAAACACAAATCAATCCAAGTATAATTTAAATATCAAGTTTATCAAATCCATAAGCATAACAGGGGAATTTATCACACCAAAAGAATCATCAGGAACTCATAGTGTCCATAGAAAAATTGGAATTTTATATTCAGTTTATCATACTTGCAAAACATCAAATGGTGTTAGTCGGACCAGAGATCGATCTTTGAGAACCATCTTGCACCTCGTAACTAATCGATGAGGTCTTCAATACTATTTAAGGGATACTTATTCTTTATCATTACCTGTTTTAGGTTATGATAATCAATAAAAATCCACAAGAATCCATCCTCCTTTTTCATGAATAAAACCAGAGATTCCCAGGGGGACACACTAGTTATGATAAAACCCTTCTCTCAAAGGTTCCCCAACTACACACTCAAATCCTAGAGCTTGATAGGGGCTATCCAATATGTCATAGAATATATAGGTATAGTCCCAAGGTTAAAGTCAATGCAGAAGTCCATATCTCACCTCAGATATAGTTCTAAAACATTCTCAAGGAAGAATTTTATAAATTCCTCCACTATCAAAGGAAATCAGATGCATGAAGAACCAACTATGCCAAGATATAATCTCACACAACTTATGGGTTATGGTCTAAAGAATCCTACTCATAAGTCCCACTCTCTCATCCATGAGATCTCTCTCACCCAAAAAGTAGAATATCTTTCTATATATCCAAAGGAACCTAACTTATCTATGATGACAGTCAATATGGGCCCAAACCATAGACAACTAGTCCATACTCTAGATGAAATCATAAGGTTTCATCAAGATAATCAAGTGGTCCCATGATAAACTCTCTCCACCAAGAGAAAGCACGCACTACAAATAGATAATCAATATCAAAGAATAAAACCTAGTCGAAACCTCTAGAAAAACAAATGGGATAATTTATTAATGAGGAGATCTATCTCTTGTACAAGATATAAAAAATGAAGGATTGAATCACACATATGTCTACAAGTACTAGAGAAAGTGTAGAATAAACATAGATCATACCTCGTATCATCTCATGAGTTGTTGGTCCATAATCCTCCATGGCCTGTAGCTTCTCGTAGTCCTGGCCACCATATCTCTAAGACTTGTGTGGATCTCTTGGTGGTAGTGGTGGAATTATCTCATAATATATCCCTCCACCAGAATCTCCTCCCCATAGAGATCCACCTACTCCTCTTCCATCACTGCCTCCCTAAGGACCACCCCAACAATGCTAGGGAAAACCCTAATCACAGTGTTATCTCTACTATGGTAGTCTATCCACTGCCTTCTTGTCCTTCTAGACATATCAGGTTGGGAAAATCATGTACCATGTGACCTCTCCCATTACATGCATAACATCACCCCTCTCCAGGATGACCTAGTCCTCTATGAGAACCTCACTCTACATATCCATGTGTTTAATACTGGTCATGAGGAGGTGTCCTACACTGAGATCCTAATGAATGATGCCTACTAGCTACTGTAGATGACTTAGCCCCACGATGGTCACTGCCAGCTATATCTACCTAGCATCCCTCAAAAAGTAATCTCACTGTCACCATCACCCACTATAGCAATTCCAAAATAAGTGGTATTGCACAGGGAAACCATAATAGCACAAATTTCTCTACAAAGACCATGATAAAACTTCATCATCCAAAAGTAACCATCTCACACCATGTCAAGGGAGTACTGTATAATGTTAGTGAACCTCGTGGAATACTCGGTAATCATTATACTACCTTAATGAAGCTCTATAATCTCATGAATCTGAACTGATCACATGCGCATACATTAATACTCCACATGAAATAGATGCTGGAAGTCAGACCATGAGAACGTCATCTCATCATGATTCTATATGACAAGACTCCACCAACTCCCAGCTTCTCCATGGAAAATATTGGCTTCCATCGGAACCATCTGATCAGTTGGGGTCCTCAAGAGCCTAAAGACTCAGATCACTAACTCAAGCCAATCCTCTATTGCCTAGGTATCTAGATTGCTATGAAACCTCAATGGTCTCTGGTGATAGAACTCACATAGCATGCTAAGCTTACATGATTCCTCAGCTTTCCCAGCTTATTCAAACTGTTAATAAATGGGTGGGGGTGATACTATCTACCCAAGTGGAGGAAGATCCTCATGATATGTCCCATGAACTGAGTCCTCATCACTCATTGGATCATCGTCACAATCCTAAATTGGTAAAATGGTTGGCTATCTTCACATAGGAATCCTAACAGTGATCCAAATGTTTCATGATAAGATGAGTATATATATATATGAGGAGCATAATTAAGAGGTACAGTCAAAAGACTCAATCATATATCATGCATGTACCATTGTTCCCTACAACAAATGTCTCCTTGTGACAATTTGACAAGTAGGTAGTTAGAGTCATAGTGTATTGATATGTCAGCCGCTATAGAAACACTAGGTTACCTGAAATAAAATCCACACTTGAGACACTCTGAAACTATTTCCCTAAGTTCCCAACCAATCCTCACTATGGGTTCATCTCTAAACTAACCTGGGCATGAACCGCCTTTGACACCACTCTATAACAACCCGACCCACTAGGGGCCACCTAGCCAGTGGAAGGTCGGGATTCCACAACCCCAATACCATCTCCAATAGGGAATGGGATAGTGACAATAAATAAGAATTCATAAATAAAATGGGAGGAATTTTCCTAATGTACCTGTATACGCACACTCATCCATATCCATGCAACAGTGCATAGTAATAATAAGAAGATAGTGACATCTAGAGTGAAACATGCATGTAGTAACCTCTAGAGAATACATTATAGTATGATAGAATAAAATCAAAGTGTAAAGGGGGAAAATACACTCCTAACCAAAAAATAAGTCCTAACCTGAAAACAATTGGAATAAAGAAATTTGAGAGATCCCAACTCCTAATCTTCAAGAACAACCATCATATGTGGCTCATGCACCCAAGTATCACAACTCTCAACCGATGTCACCATCGAACTGTCCTTCATCTATATAATACATGACATGTGTGGGAAAATCCCTTGTAGAGGTGAGTATATACATACCCAGTAGAACACCCTAAAAACCAAAAAGGGGGAAATTGATAGATATGATAGAAGTAGTCAGATCAACCAAAAGAAAGAAGTAAATGTAACCCAATAACATATATATATATATATTATCATAAATAAACCTGGATAAAATAGAAAGGGGATCTCCATCTCATAGACCAATCCAGAATGATGAGTCTGGAAATAGCTCCAAAAGGTCTATCATTGATGCACAATATCTCACATGTCTGCCTGAGAGAGTGATGAGGAGGACTCTCACATCTCCACTGATCCACGACCTAAGGGGGTGAAATCTCAAATAGAAACAATACTCATTCTCTAGTAAATTATGGGTATAACACTCAATAAATAGAGGACCCTCACCCTAGTGTGATAAGGGGATTCCACTCAAAAGATCGATAGAGGACCCTCACCCCAACATGTTAGGGGGCTTCCACTCAATTGGTAGAGTCCCCGCACCCTAATACATTAGGGGGATGTCACTCAGTAGATATAGGAACCATGCCCTAGTGCATCAAGGGGTTTCCAATTAGTAGGTAGAGGACCAACACCCTACTACATCAGGAGTTTCCACTTAGTAGATATTAATAGAGGAACCACGCCCTAATGCATCATGTGGGTGCCACTCATAGGGTAGAGGAACCATGCCCTGGTATATCAGATTGGTGAAACTCAACAAGTGTAATGAGTATGGGGGACTTACACACTATTTCAATAGGGGGGGTTTCCAACCTCATCCTCTCTCATAGATGATTCTACATGATCATTGTTGTCATCAAGTGTCACCAATAGAAGAATCATGCTCAGAACATTCCACATCATATCATGAAATCCAATAGAAAGGATATCATTGTGTTTATGAATAAAAATGATTAGGATAGGCTACTCATGGGGAAAAATCTAATTCTAGACAAAGGAGATACACAAGGTGGTAGTTTCTCATAGGGGGACACAGTGTGTTTGGGGTCTACACGTTGTGTGTTCCCACTCCATTGTTTGGCCTTATTCTCCTCTAGACATGGATCAGAGACCATGCCACAATATAGGGAATTTAAGGGGGCCCACATGGAATTTCTCAATGAGCCCAACCTTGATTATGGATCAATAATTTTTGAATAACTCATTCACAAGCTGTGGATAATACACTTTTTGTTTGTTGCCTCTCGATCCACCTTGATATGATCATAATTCATTGTCTGATATCAATCTACCAATTAATAACTCTCTCCTCCTCATCTCATATCTAGAAATGTTTATGCATGTAACCCTATAAAATCATCATAATGGCATATTTATATATGGAGGGTTAAGTTAGGTTTATTAAATAAATAAATTAAATTAATTAATTCACTTAACACACTTGCCAATAGCTGCATCAATCGAATGTATGGCACCGACCAACCTTAGGTCATTCCTAGGGTAAACCATGCATTTCTGGTTCAACTGTGGTCTTGAATTTCTGATCCAAGACCCATATAAGGAGATATTATATTATTTATAAAAAACTATGCACACGTGATATTAATATATTTAATAATTTTATAATATCAATTTCGGGATCATCGGGCCTTGTAATATCACGTTGTCTCAATGCCAAGATCTAAAAATATTCCTTAATTTATTTAAAAATTTTATAAGGAAAAAAAATAGGGTCACTATAGTGAAGGTCACAAATCATTCACTGAGAAGTTTTTTTCCCTGGGTCTTCAAGGTGAACACTACCATAGTGAGCTCTAGATCATAGTTGGAATAGATTTTCTCATGAGGTATCATTTACCTAAAACCATAAGAAATCATTTCCTCCCTCTGAAATATCACATGATCAATCCCCATCCCAAAGGCATCGCGTGGCATTGAGTACTCAACTCCTTCATATGGTAGTTATAGCACAAGATCACTAGTAAACCTCTACTTTAGATCCTATAAATATCTTTGTCATTTATTACACCATGTGTCGCGTCTCCCTCATAACTTGTGTTATGGTTAGGAATCACTACTTACGGGTGGTTTCCATTGGATTTATTTATGGAACCAAAAACATCCAATGGTTCTTTATCAAAAGGGACATACTTTCCAAAGGCATGCATTCATTAGGTTTGGACCTATGATACTTAAGAACATGCATTGGTTGATAGGATGGTAGGTCAGACTCATCACACCCTTTTAGGGGAAATTATTGCAAACTTTAGTACTCTCTTATAGATTTTAGATATTTTCATGAACCCTTATTAATTCACCAAGTATAATGTATGTTTACATTGGGATTTGAAATAAATTATGTTTGGAATTTAGAATCATTCGTATGTAATCTAGGTTCTTTATTAATGGATAAATCCATATGTATTTGAGGTTCTCCATCAATGGTATCCTCTCATATAATATTTAGAGATTCTTTTAACTGTTTTTATGATAATACTAGTTTTTTAATCCACTCAGTGGGGCACTCTGGAATTTACTATAGTCGAGGGAGATGGAAGTTTTTTTTTTGATGTTGGGATCATACCCATAAATGGGCTACCTAGGTATCCTTGTGAAAGGAATCAGAAACCTCTTATTTTGGTGTCGCTTAATGGGGAACATCATACCTTTTAAGATCATTTGATAAGGACCTAGTCATACAGTTTGATGTCATGTGGTAAGGACATCTAAGTTTAATGGGCTTAGTCAAAGTTTGGTGAGGGAATTATGCATATACAACCCAAGGAACCTAGAAGAAATATGAGTTTCAAAGTTGGATTAGACCATGTATGGAATATGGACCAGGAAGATCAGGGTTGTTTTGGAGTGTTGGGTTTGAACCTCAAAGAGGCTTCCTATGTATCTCATTCAGATGGGAATCAAATCCCACGTAGTTTGATGGGTCTCATAGGAGAGTTTAGTCCTTCGAGAGAAATGATTTTGGTCTTACTTCCTGAAAAGGATTCCTATTGAGGTTTAGTTTGTGGCTTACTCTTAAGGAGTATGCCCATTGATGTTTTGTTTGTGTCTTACTCCTAAGGAGGATTCCCATTGAGGTTTGGTTTGGGGATTACTCCTAAGGAGGATTCCCATTGATTTTTGGATGAAGTGGGATGGATAAAGTGAGATGAAGCTCAGTCCTTAGGAAGGATTCCTATGTATCCCAGTTATGATGGGAATCAGAGTTCTCATAGTTCATTCGGTGAATTTTATGGATGTTGTGATCATCACAATTATATAATCCCACATGAGTCATACTCAGTGTGAGGAACAAGAGGATGTGTAAGATTCAAAAAACCACACACTCTCTCTTAAACTAATGGAAGAGGGTGGGGATATGGTGAAATAAGTTGAGGCGACGGTGGGAGAGGGCATAGAGCAATGAACCTTTCAATGTGAGATGACATTGGAGGTCATGCGGCTCAGATCTCGGAATATTAGGGACTTACCTTAGTGGGAGTTCCCTCTGTGGATCCCAAGAGAGGAGGGAGAATTATCATTTGTTTTAATGGAAAATTAAGTGTGACCCTCATTATCCTTATTGGGAATCGAAGGCTCTGAATCTTAGAGATGAGAAGGGGAGGTCTTGACACAAACCCTAATCCTCCAGACCAGGAACTCCCTAACACTGTTCCTGGGAGAAAGGTTCATGTGACTGTAGATATACAACCCCACAGACACTCCATGAATCCTAATCTCATTACAAAACAAATGTGGGAAACCTTTGAATACAGATATACAAACCTAAATAGGAGACATGCTGATGTGTCCTTCCCAAAGGTTGGATAAGTCAGGAGGTTTTGGTGGAGTCTTCAACTTAGTCCCTTTCAGATAAGGGAACCAAGGAAGAATATAACCTTCCATGTGTGGATTTGAAGAGGGTTTACAAGGTTATGTTTAGACCCTTTTCACAACTATTAATCATAGGTATACTGCGTAGGTATGTCGCATAGCTATATCGTGTAGGTATGTCATTTAGGTACACTGTGCAGGTATATTTCGTAGGTGTGTCACATAGCTATGTTGCGTAGGTGTGCCACATGGATCATAGTGATGACTAAAAAAAGTGTTTAATATAGGATAACCAATCCTATGCAAGCTTTAAAAAAACTTTCTTATCCCATCTACGTTTCTCTTCTCTCATGTTTTAGATATCTACCTGAGAAAATTTGAGGGACTTGGGAAAAAGAGCTACACAATGGGAGATTCAAGAGTTCTTATAACTTTTTTAAAACTTTAAATGAGGAGATTAAGGGTCCTAATTATAGGCTAGGATGGGTTGTTCAAAAGGATTTTGTCGGTGTAGGTCACCTGTGCAGCTCCTCTATGTAGCTCCTTCGCGTAGGGGTACATAAACCATCTTATCGCGAAGCTTTGTCGTGTAGGTCCTCCATGCAGCTTTGTCGCGTAGGTCCTCTACGCAGGTCTGTCTCATAGCTCCTCAACACAAGTCTATAGTAATTTTATTATTCCTTTTATTTCTTTTAGCTTCATATTGAGATTTTAAAATATCTGGAGGAAGTCTTCATAATATTTTTATCATACTGAGGAGTTTCAACAAAATCACCCCTTAAGATTGAATCTGATTAGAAAGAGGTTCGAGTCATGAGGTAAGATCATGGGGAAAATACTATGGAGTAAATTATGAGCTACGTAGGTTTGCGGTGTAGCTATATCGTGTAGTTATGCCACATAGCTATATCGTTTAGGTTTTTCATGTAGCTATATCATGCAGGTTTTCCGCATAGGTCGGCGGTGTCTTTAAATAGCTCTGTTCTTTTATGATTTTGTTCACCCAGGATCTCAGATTTTTCACTCTCATTATGTAGCTCATTCGTCTAGCCTTGTCGTGTTGTTCCCTCATGTAGGTCCCTTGAAATTTTCTCAAGGTGAAACCATTTGAGTGATGGAGCTACATGGAAGGATTTCATCGAAGGACTTGCGCTAGGATCATTGTCGAAGGACCTACGTGGATAGCCTCATCAAAGGACCTATGTGGATGGCCTCATTGAAGGACCTATGCAGAGCATTTCCTTTAACAAATTTTTAAATTCCTTTAAGTTAAAATTTGAATTTTCTTAATTCAAAATTCCAACCTAATAGGGGAAAACTTGGTAACACTTTTGCAGGAAATGGCTCACTTGATGGTTGCCACTGAGGAAGCTAAGGCTCATCAAAACGAGATGATGAAAATTGTCAAATCATGCTATTATGACATTATTGAGAGTACTCTCCTTATACTAATGAAAGTATTGATTCCATACCAATTGAAATATCCACAAATTCATTATCTGCCTCTATACGGACATGGGATTTTTCAAGATTCCCACATTCTGGATATTAAGAAATACTTTCCAAAGAATTAGTTTCTCTATTATTTTAACTATCATTACATGAATATAATAGTGGAGGGTATGCCTGTTCATGAGTGAATAGTCCCTATTGGATGCATCCTACACCATAGTGGTTGTACCCCTGACATGAAAGATCATATTGTAGATCCAAGGACGCATTTTTATGATTCAACCTTTAGTTCTTCGCAAACAGATCAGTCTAATAGTTGGAAGGAGTATTTATATCTTCATTCCAGAGGAGGAGTTAAACCTAAATAGATGTGGGAATTTTGGGTATTCCGAACTTGTGCATAATTCAAGAAAGATCTATCAGATGTTAACATTTATGAAGCTGTTTGGATGGGAAAAACTAATGTTTACAAAAATGACTTCATCCATGAATTTTTGAGCTGATGAGTCTGAAAACAAATACTTTTCACTTGACACATGGTGAGGTTTTCATCATTATATGGGATATCTACCAGATATCTGGGGTTCCTATTCTCAGGGAGATGTGTGATGAGTTCATTCCACCAATAACAACATGGGGTGATGTTACTAGGACACCACCATTGGCTCGTGAATTATTCAAAATAGTAAAGTAATTTCCAAAATAAAAGAAATATATTCATATAAAAATGTGGATGGTATATTTTTTAGAACCAACAACAGAGAAAGGTCCCATCTGCGGATGTCCTACTATTTGTCCATTTGTAGATAATCGAGGCATTTCAGGAACATATTAGCTCACATTGGAGAGAGGTGACTACAAGTACTGGGGATATAAATTCAAATCTGATATCGATGTGAAGGTAAGATTAGCCAGCTTTTTTGCTATGTGGATAAGTATTTAATTGCTTCCAGTCCATGAGTCTGGTAGAGGTGTAAGGCCAAGGAATTTTTTTATTGCATCCAAATTGGTAGAGGGAAAATATATTGGGTTAGAAACTCTTGTATTGGTAAGAATTTGTTATTCCCTTATCCATTTGTATAATGGTAAGGCTCCATTTAGACTTTCAGGGCCATTCCAAGTGTTGTGGGGCTGGATTACGGCACACTTTTCTTCATAATCATCTTTGAATTTAGTTAGAGTCCCCAATGGTCGATTTACTCCATTTTTACAGAAAGTATCTGGTATTCATCCCCAAAACTTGAGACTTGATGTGGTGCTAAGGGTATTGAATACATAGAGATAATTAAGTTTCTTCCCTTTTGGTAACCCACCAACTAGAACATTTATTGATGATGGTAAGGAAGAAAATTATGAGTTGAGGTCCTATATGATGGAATTCAGGGATAGGGTATTATCAACCAGGATTGATGGTGAAATTATTTGTGAGGATTATGTCCCTTATAGGTTTTCTTTCTAGTTCATATGTCTTCAATAATCAAACACTTTTCCTCCCATATATGTTAGACATGAGAAAAATCCAATGGTATCCAGACAATTGTGGATTCTGATGGATTTAGAGACATCCAAATTATCAATTACTTTACATCCATCAGATGCGTCAATCGGATTATAAGTTGGATATACCAAATCTTGGGATTCTTCGTATCCTCAGGGGGCTTTAATAAAAGGAATATATCAGGTAGTAGCCACAATGACTATTGTGCATAGCAATCATGGTAAGAGGTCTAAAGCTAAAGATGATGTAGAGGATTCAAAAGTTTCAAAACCTTCAAAACATCTTCACAGAAGGTAAACTAAGAATACTAAGGATAGGGAAGCCGCACCTCCAGCACTGAGACGATCTAGTCACCATCATCAAAAAGAAATCCTCATCCCATCTGCTGATTCTTCTGAAGAAGAAGGGAGGCCTTCCAACCAGAGGGTGTTGAGTTTTCTCCACAACCAACCATATTAATACCGAATTATGTGCGGCCTTCAACTATTCAATTTTGGGAGATATTGACTCATGAACTCAGATATGCATGGGTATTCCTCTAAAATGGCCTTCAAATACTGGATGTGGGTGATATTAAAGCACCTTCTGATTGTCTTCTGGATAGTAACCTGCCTGAAGTACATGATTATATTGTGCAGCTGGAGACCTTTATATATGAAACCGATGAACAAGTCTCAACCTCTAAACAAGTAACTGATATGATGGAACTAGGTATATGCAAAGGAGTAATTATTCACCCTAAAGAGGAATGGTACATTTATGTTAATACTGAGAATGTATTTTCTTTTTCTCTTGTTTAAATTTTTTTTTTCATTCATCATCATTAATATTGATGAGATTTCATTTTACATCTTGAATTTAGGGAAGGAACCTCGGGACAGGTTCTCAGGTCACCAAGGTATGTACCTATAGGTTCTCCCATCGACATATTAAATGATCCTCTCAAGTCTCCGAAAATTTCTCTAGGAGCGAGAATCGTGACTGGGGTAATGGTGACAGAAAATCCTCAGCCATTACCTCAGGTTTCTACTACCAAGAGGAGTATTTCAATTTCTCCACAAGCTTATAAAAAGAAGCACAAGAGAGCATTGAGATTGGTCCTAAGTGTACATCAAAGAAGTAAGTATTTGTAATGTCCTAAGTTATTATGACTTTCTTGATATATATTGGTGAACATGTTCATCCTATCATAGGATCTACATCTCTCTCTTCTCTTAAGGGATTAAGAACTAGTCCTTCAAGAACAGAGAAGGAAACCCCAAGAGAATCACAAATTCATGCTGATGAATTTGTTACCTTAACAGAAAAAGTACCAAGAGAGACAACTGCATATGTTTCTATTTCTATTAAGAGAGAGAAAGGTCATGGTAATTTCAAATACATTTCTATTTAATATCAAATTATTTTGTTAATATTCCCTTCCTCATAAAATATCATATCAGTTTCCCTTGACAACGGATCCTACAATAATCAATGTTGATATTCCTATTGCTTTAAAAGGAAGGATCAAGGATCCTAGAAAAACTGAAATAGATAATGGTGCTAATCCTGACTTGGAAAGACCTAATAATGTTGCACCAGTTTAATAATTGATAGAACAAAATGTAAACGGATCCAATTTTGGCATCAACCAATATTTATTGGATACCTTAAATGGTGAGGATGTTATAGCATTCCAAGTTGCATCCACTAAAATGATGTACACCCTTAATCTAAACATTTATATTCTAGGTTCCATCAAGAATTTTTTGTACTTCCATGAGGAATTACAAGGACGTAAGTTCTTATTCTTTCATTTTCCATACCTAACTATTCTTATTTTACTTGTTACTTCACATCAAAGTTCAATTCATGCAGATTTGTCTACAGAGAATGTTGAGAAGTCCCTTCAAGAATAGGGAATTCCACTCTATTATTCTTATTCTGAAGGTGGATAAATACCAACTAAGAACCCCATATTGGGAGAAACTCTAGAGCCTTCAATCATGACAACTGGGCAAACTCAGGTGAACACTCCTCCCCAAGAAACACTTGCTCAAACTACTGAAGTTGAGAATATTGGGGATGAATATAATCAAGAATATAACTTATTATTGTGTAAATGATATTGAATGTATAAATCATGCCCCACTTCTTCCATTATTCTAAAACTGATAGTGATTTTAACTCACCATTTAGGGTTATCAGCTCCCACATCTAGATCAGAGGGTGAAACTTCTATGTTGGATCAAACATCAACAAAAGGTAAAGCATCCACTATTCTGAGAGAAGAAGATCAAGGAACCTCTCTAAGTGATTTTTTTTTCAGAGTACATTCTGCCCTATGGTAGTGACTCAAATTCATATTTAGAGATTCAAGATTCTCTTAGCATGGCATATAAAAAGACATGGCAAAAAATTTGGAAGATAATTACTGAGAATCCTTTGGATGAGATTTTGTCCCATTTTGGAAAACACCCAGCACTATTTTGCATATTGGGATTTGGTGGATTTAATTATCACCCAATCTATAATGAAATGAAAGAGACCATTCACTGATGGGAGAAAGAACATAAGCTGCTGCAAGATCTTGAAAAGGATAAACACTTATTAATATTGAGAGCTTCTAAGATGAAGTAGTTGAGGTCGAGGCCAACTATAGTAAGAGTTCGATAGAAATTATCCAACAAATTAAAGAGGTGATGAAGGAGATGATACGTATTTAATAGAAAATTAATGTTGTTCATAACAAACTTGAGAAATTAAACCAAACATTGGGAGAAATCCTATTGGAAAGGATAACTGCCATTTCAACTGCCAAAGAAGCACTTCATCAAGCCAAGGAGGCTGAAGTTTATCAACTATCTCAACTTCAAAAAGTTGTTGATAAGTCTCATGAAGTTGTTCGATAGATAAATATTCATGCCAAGAGTTTTTTTAATACAAGATAGAGGGGCTCCATTATGTGGATGTCCTTCTAATTTTACCATATGAATGAAAGGAATTTTGTCGGCACTTATATATGTATCCATTCTTATTTTCTTTAATCAACATATTGAAGGTGATGATTATGATGATTTCTTTTAACATCAAACTTTGATGTTAGATAATCATAATTACAATAACAGGAATGGGGGTGCTCAAAATTTTCCACTTAAGTCAATGAGCCCAATGAGCATAGTTTGATTTTTACTAGGGTTATATAAACAAACCCCACAAACTTTGTATCTTTTGACTTTTTATTGCTCAATATTGCCTAAACCATACAAAATATAGGTCTAGAGATCTAAGACTCAACTTTTTTTCGGAGTTCCCTTTGCGGGTTTTCAATCTAGTGAGTACCATGTCTCTTGTTATTGAAAGTTTAGAGTTGTTCATGTAGGACTAATAAGGCTAGTGTTTAAGGTTGAATATATTTGGCCATAAATTTTGAAATTAGATCCCAAACAAGTATTAGTGGCTAGGAATTTCTCCAATATTCTTTAGATACTTCCAAGGGTAATCTTGTGTCATGATTTTTATAGTCACAAAATCTAAAACTTGAAGTATAAACATAAAGGAGGTCTTTTCCAAGAATGAATTTATCATCGTTTGAAAATACCATTATGGGGGTTGTATTATACAGGGATAATTGGGGAATGTGCTGCATAGACAAATAGTGGCATCTTTTGACTGGCTGCCCTGTTATGTAGGCAACTTTATGCAAGGCCACCTAGGGGAATGTACTGTATAGTCAGACAAAATTGATCTTGACAATTTGACATTTTATTGTTGATAAGAAAGGGAAATTAAGATTTGGGTGACTTAAGACCACAGTGGGTGGTTTTTTCAAGGAAAGAGATCTAAGAGTAAAGGTCCATTTCTGCCGACATAGTTCATGAATGGGGAAACCACTTATACACAAATTTGGTGTGTGTGGAATGATTAAATTTTTCAGAAAGGGAGCTTTCTGATATCATCCTATGCAGTTTTAAAGTCATGCAGTGAGGACATTATACTATGCAGTTTAAATTCATGTAGTGAGGAAAATATGAGGCTTTAATTTAAGGTATTTATCTCTGATTAAAGGTTTATGAGTTCCAATTCATTGATAATTTTTCTAGAAACATACCACCATGTTCATTTATGGAAAGAAAGAATTATAAACTATGATTTGGGGATTTCTAGATCTGGATAATGGTATGGGAAAAGGGATAAAGGCATTAGAGGAATTATTTTCCAAGAACAAAGTTACCATTATTTGAAAAACCCATTATGGGGGCTGTATTATGTAGGGCCAACTGGGGAATATGATGCATAGCCAAACAATGACATCTTTTGACTGGCAGGCCTATTATGTAGGCAACTTTATACAAGGCCACCTAGGAGCACATACTGCATAATCAAGAAAAAGAGATTTTGAGTATTAAACACTCTATTGCTAAAATCCAGAGAAAGTTTATGGAGATTTAGATTTTCCAAAGCATAGAGTTTGGTTTATGGATAAAGGTACCTGAATACAAAAAGAGTATTTCCAATCATGATTTCCAAATAATCAGAGGAATTGGTTCTTTATGAAGGTCTGATTCAATTGTAGGAAGTATGGTGTATTTAGTTTTAGGTCATATGACTAGGACTAAAATATAATGGAAATAGTATATGATATGTGGTCAAATTATCCAAGGTTATTTTAATATGCTTTGAAGACATTGAGAGGGAAAATTTGTAAACCATGTTCTTGGAGACTTTTAGATCGAGAGAAAGGTAATAGGACAAATATGAACATATGAACGCTTTAAGATATGGATTCTTGTATATTGTCATCAAAGTTTTAAGGGGATAGAAGATGTTTTTAGAAAGAATTAATTTACCATTATTTAATGAACTTGTTATGGGGTTTGTATTACATAGGGCCAACTAGGTCATATGCTGCATAGACAAACAGTGAAATCTTTTGATTGACAAGCTTGTTTATAGAAGACTTATGCAAGTCCACCTAGGGGAACGTACTACATAGTTAGGAAAAATATCTCTCAGGTATTGGAAATTATTCCACCAAAAAACGTTAGAAATATTATGAAGATCTAAAAGTATTTAAGATTAAGAGTGTGAAATATGAAAGGGGGTAATTATCAATGCATAGTAGAAATATTTGAATCAATATTGGCCATGAGTTTGGAGTTCCTTATATATATCTGACTCATATGTAAAATGGGGATATTTCTTGTTTCCTTGGTTGGCTCTTTAGGAGAGGACCCAAAATGAAGACTCCTGCATAGATTGTTAATTATATGTGGAATAGGGATAAAAAATTATCTCGTGGTTGGAACTAGAATCCTAGGCCTAGTTTTCACTACATATCTCAATTGCGATGAGAATAAAGTCATACATAGTTCTTTGGGTACTTTTTAGTTTAATGTCATGAAGTAAGGACATGAAGTGGTTCTGATGTGAAAAAGTAATATTGCGATTGGATGAGAGAATTGAACTCAGGTGTCACTACGTATCTCATAGGGATGAGAATCAATCCACACATAGTTCTTAAAACATTCCCTATGTAGGTTTGATTCATACACACAGGTAATAAAGGGTTTTTTTATATCGTGATTGGGACCAAGATTGGAGATCTAGGTTTCTCTACATATCCCATTGAAATGAGAATCAATCCAAACATAGTTCTTTAAACAGTCATTTACCACATCAATTGAGTTTCATGTGAGAGACGGGGGATTTTAAGACATTCTAGAAGAATGGTTAACTTAAGACACAAAAATGGTATGAAGATAAAACTATGTATCCTGAAGGAGTACTCTATATAGATCTGGTTTATATACAAGAGGATAAAATGGAAATAAATTTCTTTGTGGTTGCAGTTGGGCCCAATATTGGATATCCAAGCATCTCTACGTATCTCATATGGATGATAATCAAGCCACATGTAGTTCTTGAGATGAGGTCTCTATGCAGATTTGATTCAAACATAGGGAGAAATGGAACTCAAGTTCCACTAAGGAGTAGCAATGATGTGAGTAATACTTGTGCATGGAAGCTATGCATTTTTTAAGAACCAAAAGGAATACCAATTTGTGGTAACTTATGGGATTTCTTAATGTAAAATGAAGATGATGTTAGCCATATAGTTTAATGTCATGTAGCAAGGACAAATGATGTCATGTAGTTTAACGTTGTGCAACAAAGACAAAGATTCTATGAATTTTAACATCGTGCAGCATGGACGCATATGGTTGTTATGTAGTTTAATGTATTGTAACTAGGACTTTGTGTTGTGCAGTTTAAAGTCATGCAGTGAGGACATATATGGTTGTTATGTAGTTTAATTTCTTGCAACTAAGACTTTATGTTGTGCAATTTAGAGTCATGCAGTGAGGACATATGATGTGTCATTACACAAAGTACTTCTTCAAGAATCTTTCATTGTTTGGAGTTGTAATAAGTTCTCTATCCATTGAGATTAGTGAATAAGCTCTATTAGAGTATACCTTGTGTATAGAGTAAGGTCCTTCTCACTTTGGCTCAAGTTTTGGAGGTTTCTTTCCTAGTATCATCAGATTCCTGAGGACTAATACCAATTCTCCTTGAAGAAATGAGTGGAGGTGAAATTTTTTATTAAAATATTGTTCTATTTTATTCTGATAGACTTCTAAATGATTCAAAGTATGAAATCTCTTTTCATCTAATCATTCCAGCTCATCAAATCGCTTCTGAGATGGTTCATCTATAAATAACTGATCACATATTGCAACTCAGAGTGAAGTCAGTTGAATTTCAATTGGAAAAACTAATTTTGTTCCATAAACAAATGAATATAGAGTTTCCTAAGTTTCAGTATGAGTAGTAGTCTTATAATCCCATAAATCATGTGAAAGTTTATCAGGATAATATTTCTTATCTTTTTCTACCATTTTCTGGGGTATATTTGATAGGGTCTTGTTGAAAGCCTCTATATGTTCAATGGCCACTATATGATAGCGATATGGATGGTTAGATTTGATATTGTGCTCCTGATATAACTTCTTTATCTCAAAAAAATAGAAAGTGGTGTCGTTATCTTTCAATATGGTGTAAGGGACACCAAATCTAGTAATGATATTAGCCTTCACAAAGTTAAAAAATCTTTTGTACACAACTTCTTTGAAAGGTATTACCTCAGCCCATTTGGAAAAGAAATCAATAGCAGTAAGAATATACTTAAACTACTTAGTTGTAGCTATAGGATAAGGTCCCACTACATCCATCCCCCATGTATCAAATGGCCAGGAGTATTTAGTTATATGTAGCAACTCTGAGGGTTGATGAATAAAGTTGGCATACACTTAGAAGGGGTGAAATTTCTTAGTGAAATCTGTGCAATCCTGCATCATTAAAGGCTAGAAGTATCCAAGCCTTTGGATTTGATCAGAAATATCGTGCCCATATTGGTGAGCACCACAAGTTTCTGCATGTACTTCTTTCATGATAGCTATAGTTTCTTCTCCATCGATACATCTGAAGAGGACTCCATCAAAGCCTCATTTATAGAGGATCTTCTAGTGATTTGGACTATCATAAAGAGTGAAATTGACCACTTGCCACCGAATCTATTCTTTTTCATCTCTATCTGGTGGAAGTACTCCGTTTTGAAGGTATTTTATGATAGGTGTCATCCATCCTATATCATGACCATATGGCATGGAAATAGGGATGATTTCATTAATTTCCTCTATTCTAGTTTGAAAAAAAGGTAAAACCACACGATTATAGGAAATACTGATAGTTGTATCATTCCTATTTGGATCTTCTAGGGTTGTGGTCGCATTAGCCAATCCATCATCTTGGGCATTTTGTGATCGTGGGACATAAGAAAATATTGGCTCTGAGATAAATTCAACCATTAATCCTCTAACATAATCAAACAAAGGGATTAACTCTTCTTTTCTGATAGCATAATCCCCATTGATTTGTTTTATTACCAATTTTGAATCACCTTTCACTTTTAGGTGGTTCACTTGTACCTAGAGTGCCAATTCCAAGCCTAAAATGAGAGCTTGATATTCTGCCTCATTGTTGGTATCGTCTTCTGATAATAGAAAGTAATATGGAAACACTACCTTTTCTAGGGAGATAATCACAATTCCTAATCCAACTTTGTTGAGTTTATATTTTTCCATTCTCTTCCCAGTTGGACTTCTGGAAGCACCATCAAAGTACATTTCTCATGTTTGGGAATTATCTTTAATAGATAATATTTATTCATCAAGAAGTTCATTATTCAAAGATGTATCTTCTACATATGGGTGTTCATAAAGGAATTCGGCTAAGCCTTGGACTTTTATTTCTTTCTAAGGCACAAACTGGATATCAAACTATTTCAAAATAAATTTTCATCGTGATAAACATCCTATAATCATAGGACAACTGATGGTAAATTTGAGTGGGTTATTGCGAGATAGAAAGTGGACCTCTTGATGTTATAGGTAGTGCCTCAGCTTCTGAAGTGTAAAGATTGGTGATAGGTAGCACTTCTTGATACTTGAATATCAATTCTCTATGTCAATCATAGTTCAGCTGAGATAGTAAAGGTTATTTTCATTCCCAGTATCATTCTTTTGGGCAAGGAAGGTACCCAATGATCGTTCTAAAGCTATCACATAAAGAATAAGTGGATTTCCTTCAACAAGTGGAATTAATACTGATGGACTCAAGAGATATTTCTTGAGGGTATTAAATGCCTCTTGGAATTCTTCAGTCCATTGATATATAACTCCCTTCTTCATTAATCTGGTGAAGGGAAAACACTTAACTGCCAAATTGGCAATAAAGCGCCAAATATAGGCCAAGTGTCCTTGAAGTCCTCTTAATTCCTTAAAATTTCAAGGAGGTTTCATGTCAAGGAATGATTTTTTCTTTTTAGGATCAACTTTTATGCCATGATGGTGTACAAAAAAGCCAAGTAATTTTCCCAAGGTAACCCGAAAAGCACATTTCAAGGGGTTTATATTCAAATTATGTTGCCAAAGTTTACTAAATATGGTCTTTAGTTCAGTCAAGTGATCAGAACATTGTCTATATTTAACCACTAGATCGTCCAAATAACATTCAACAAATTTTCCTAAGAAGGGTTTAAATATATGGTGCATGGTACGTTGATACATTTCACCTACATTCTTTAAATTGGAACAGGAAAGTCATCTATGGGATAATTCTGGTTAAGATCTCTGAAATCAATGAAAACTCTAATTTTCTCATTATTCTTTTTCATTGGGAAAATTTTGGACATCCGTTTAGGATATTTCACCTCTCTAACAAATTTATATTTGATAATATTGTTGAATCCAGCTTCAATTTTAGAGGCGTGAGTTGGGTGTGTTCTTCTTATTGCCTACTTAAATCCTCAATACTCTTCTGGAAAACCAAAATGATGAGTATCTACATTAGGATTAAAGCCTAGAATTTATATATAGTTCCAAGAAAATATATCTTGATGTTTCTTTATAAATGAAGTATACATCTCTTGATCTTCAAAATTCATGGCCACATTAATTAGAGTAGGGCGTGAATATTCTTTTGTGCCCAGATTTATTTCTCTGATCTCATCCACAGTGGTGGAGATGCTTTCCTCAAATGTTGTAGGAGAATCCTTAAGATATTCTTCTTATTCCTTATGTGTCAATTCTTCTATTTCTACTTGCAGAGTAGGTGATGAAGAAAAACTTTTAGAACTAGGGGAAGAGTCAATATTTTAACATCCTAAATAAGTGATAATCATTTCTAACCCTACAGATAATGAAGGGTCTTCTTTAAGTATTGAAGATAAGATTATGGTTTGGGAATAAACATCATTGTATTCCTTTATTAATGTGAAAACTTCTTCTAGATTGATTGATGAAGCAAAGACTTACTGAACTTCATTGGATGAAATGAAAACATCTCCATTTAAGCTTTCACTATCAATAACTTCTCCCATGCTGTTAGGCTCTATTTCCACAATTGATATTATGGAAGTCACTGAACAAGTTCTTGGATTTAGGTTTATCCTTTAAATTTGATTGATAGGAAACACGTAATCTATACTAAGATGTTTGAATGGTTTAGTCAGGATCTTTTCCAAACCATTCGTATCATTACTTCTTGTTACATATTTTGCCACAGATCGCATTCCCTTTGTGTGATAGAATTCTGCCTCAATATACTAAGATTCACACATTTTGAGTGGAGATTTAAGGAATGGTCACATGTTGATGTATCCAAGGCCTTCCAAGTAGTATGTTGAAGGTTGTTTCCTGTCGGACAACCATGAAGTCTGAATTAGACACAAGATCCCCAAACTAGGTTCTCGGTGTAATCTCACCTAGAGGTTCTTGTTCATTATTTTCATAACCTTGCAAAATCAAAGTGGGAGGAGATAAGTCAGATTCAGTGAGACCCAATCAATGAAGTGTACAGATGGGAATGAGGTTGACTCGTGATTCATTATCAATGAAAGCTCACCGGATGTCTATATCGTTAACCCTTCCAGATATATACAAGTTCCTAATGTTTCCATGTAAAAAATCATCCTCATATTCATCCATGAAAGATATAAATAAATGACATTCAGTAGGATCATTCTCTATATGGTAAACCTCATAAGTAGCAACTTCGTTTTAAAACTCTTGAAGAATTGAAAAATCCTCAATAAGTGCTTCTCGAAGATATTTTGACAGATTTAAGGAAACCAGGATTGATAACTTGGCCAATAATTGGGATAGCTATTTCAAAACATCATAATTTTTTTCCAAAGGTCTGCATTTTCCAGCATTAAGATGCAGTTTTGAAGGTGCCTTGGAAGTTTATGCTCCTAATGTAGATATACCATGTGTCGAGGCAGAAGTTGGAAATACTTATACTCTTGATAGATTAGATTGACTTGGTCTGTCTATTTTCTGAGAGAGTGATGGTGTAACCTATAATCAGTCTTCTAAGATGATCATGTTAGGACCGATCCAGTCATGTGTGGAAGAATTTACTTATTCTTTCTGATCCTGTTGATGGGATCTCCTATGATTTTCTTCTATATAAATAGTTTGAGCAGGGGTATAGTTAAAAAAATGGTTTCTAGCATGTTCATGTCTTCCCCTATTTCCTCGACCTTGGCTTCTTCCTCTAGTTCCCCAATCAGGTACAAGGAATTTAGGCTCATCATAACCAGAATCATCATTTTCATAGGGGTCTATTAATCAGATAACATTAATATAATCGAAGATTAATTCTTTATCTGATGAAGATTTTTCTTGACAGGTCAGTTCTTATTGTGCCATTTGGTGGGGTGGTGCCCGTGATTTTGAGACTGATGGCATGAAATCTACCAAATTCAAGAACAACTTTGGCCTTGAAATGAGTTCTTCTTCTTCTAACTTCTCTTTATCTTTATAATCATATCACTTATTTGAGGATTGATATTTTGATTAATATGGTTTTTTTATAGAGTAAGTGTCAAGATACATAGTTGGTTGTTTCAACTATGTTCATAGAATTTCATGAGTTCGTTTGATCATTTTCATAACCATCCAATCATCATACTTCTGCATAATTTTTATTTTTAATTCCTATCTATTAGGTCCACTGGGTTAGATACCCTTAGAGGGAGGGTGAATCAGGGTATGACAGATTAAAACAACTGCCCCTATTGATCTTGTCTCGTTGTTAAGAAAGACTCTCTTCTCTCTCTTTCCTGCAGCAAAATATAAACAAAAACTAAAGCATGCACAGGACACAGCTATTTTTACTTGGTTCACCCTCACCGGGCTACATCCAAGGAGCATACACTGGCGATGTGCCGATGTACTAAATCCACTAAAAGCGCACTGTTGTTTACAAAGTTCGGGATAGATCACTTCTATTCCCAGGCTCACTGCCTTTACAATGTTTAGGGTCATCTCACTACTTTCCCAAGGTTCACTCCCTATTTCTCTCTCTCTGGATCACTTTCAGTGGAGAGGATCACATTCTTCATCTTCCTTTGATCACTACTCTGGAAAGGATCCACTCACATTTTATATACCTGTAGGTCTCTTCATTATCACTAATGAATACATCCTCTATTGTATGTAGATGCTCTATTGAAGTCCAACTTTCACCCGTAGATGAATCTCACTTTGCATCGAAGGTATTGGGTAATCTTCCATCTTTCAGGCAGCCCTGAATCACTGTCGTGCTTCAACCATACCTGGCGCCCTTCTCTAATCCAACGTGCAAGTCTCGGAACGCAAGTTAAAACTGGCACACAAGTGCACCTCAACCACTTGTGCGACACTAGCTTCTGCAACTCCAAACTTGCATGACTCACACCCTTTTATGCCCAAACCAATTTTGGCATGCAACCATCAACTATCGCGCTTCTTCAAAACCTGGTGCGCAAGTGACACCAAACCACTTGCGCGACACCCCCTTCTTCAACTCAAAACTTGGGCGACTTCCTTACTTTCTCGCCTAAACCACTCTGGATGCACAACAATCAACTGGCGCACAACTTCTACTTGCGCGACCACATCACCACTTGCGCGACCACCACACCTGCGTGACAGGAGCTCTAATTTTCTCTAAGTGTTGTACTATTATAGAATGATGAGGGGTTGGCCTCTATTTATAGGCATTTGGACACCCTAAGCGACGGCGCGTAATTCTCCTCTCGGCGCGCAAGTCTCGCTGCCCTAGTCTCTGCCACGCAAGTCACTTGCGCGACCAAACATAAAACTTGGGCGCCCCTTTTCCCTTTGCCATATTTTGATGTTCTGGTCTTGAAAAACATATGGCACCCATGTTTCCAATCCTCCAAGACACCGGTGATCAAGTCCCTTTTCCAAAAACACTTTTCTCCATTTTTCGCTTTTCAGGCCCAAAATTTGGAAAACACTGGAAAAAGACACTGCCTTATATATTCTCTTTTTGAACCGCCTCCAGATCGACCATTCCATTTTCAATGTTCTTGAATCAAACATGGATAGTTAACCACATCCCTTGAACTTGGCATACCACCATGAAATTCCCTTTTTCAACAAATTTTTATGTCATGGTTTGCTTTGTCAACAATCAAAACATGGATGTCCACATTGTCAAAAAACACAATCACCTAAAAAATGCTTCAATGATACCTTGAGATATTTTTTCCTAACACTATCATTCATCTTCTTCCTCTAGATTGGTAACAGTAACACATGCTACTTGGGCTGATGAACTTTTTAGTTTCACTTGTCCAGAGTATACCATTTTTTGTAGGAGGTCTTTGAAAACAAAACACTCCTGAATGGGATACCCCAATATTTGATGAAAGGGGAAATAAATTGGGAGATCTTCATCTCCTTATTTATTTGGTTTCTTTGGCCTTGTAAATTAAACAAAATTGTTTTCCAAAGTAGAAATGAAGTAATTGGGAACCTGTTCATTCCGAAAAGAATAAAATTTGTTCTTGAAATCCTCAAATTGTCTCCAACTTTGATATTTTTTATCATCTTGACAAGGCGGTCATTTCTATTGACACTTGGGATGTGGATCCCTTTGGTATGATGAAGGTTTTGAAGTAGAATAAGGTATAGGTTCTTGGTTGAGTGTGACTATAATAGCCTCTACTTTATATATTCTTCTTCCCAGAGATGGTATAATTACACAAGATTTATCTTTGGTTTCCACAATGGAATCCTCCATTTTGTGTGTGATTAAAGTAAGGTCTCGAAACCCTCCTATGTATTTCATAGGGATTATTGGTGGGTGTAACTCATCACGCAGATTTTCCACAAAAATTGGCAACAACTCTTCTTGAGGGAGTTCTAGATTTAAGGAATATGTTAATTATTTCCATTAAGTAATGAAATATTAAACTCTTTCATTCTCCCTTTGTTTTCAATTTGTAAGATCAAAAATTGTTTTCTTAGGCAGTGTTGAGCTGAATTGGAGAAGGAATTTCTGACGGAGGTCTTCTCATCCAGTAATTGATCGAGACTACAAACTTATATACTATAAAAAGGCTGACCCCTATAATGATTGCACAAAACATTTGAGCTTTACTGCTTCTTATTGTTGAGGGTTCCCCATCATGGGATCATAATGAGATAGAAAATGTTTTAAGTGCTACTCTGGATCTCCCAAACCATTAAATTTTGGAAATTTGGTATTCACAAATTTTGGTGGGGGGGATTGGATCTACCCATTTAGGGTAAGATTTATTTTCTAGTTGTACTGGTGAATGTCATTATTCCATAGATTTTAATATATTTTTTAATGCCTCAATCATATTCATAAGAATTTGGGGAATATCTGGATAATTTGGGACCTGTACAGGTATAGCAGTTGGAGCTTGAATCGCGACGACTGGAAAAACCACTGGTGGTGGTGGTGCTGATATTTATCTTGGATAACCCATTGGGAAAGTCCTATAAGGATGTGTTTTACCATGTCCCAGCTATGTAACCAATAGATATAATTCATTATCCATATCTTTAGTTGCAACAAACCCTCTTTACCGAGGAGTTCCTATAGGATGTACAAGTTGAGAATCTGCTTGTGGAGAATGTCTGGTAGAAATGATGCTTCGAAGTAACTTTGCATTGAGTCTTTTTAATTCCTTCATCTCCTCCTCTTGTTGGTAAAATCTTTCTTAAGGAAAAAGAGATTGACCTCCTCTAGTGGAAAAGTAATATGTGATCTGACCTTTACCTTTCTCCTTGTTAGATGCCTTTCAAAGAGGTGGGAGTTGGTTACTTGAGGGAATACCTAGATTCTGAGTAAGCCTCTAATTTTGGGTATGTACACCTCCTTCATTTTATTTAGTGTGTACTGTATTATGAAAAATAACTTCATCCTATGACTCCCCTAAACTGGACTCATTTTCTGGAGGATCTTCCATAATGGTATTAATGACATTTACTGACGCTTAATGCATTGGAATCATTCTGTTAGTATCTTTATAAGATTATCTCCTTATGTATCCTCCATAAGACTTTTTTCTCCTATATTCTGAATTACCAAGAACTATTTGATAGACAATAACCTGAAGGGAATCCTTGGATAGTTCAGTTGTGCATTCACTTTGAGGATTCTTCCTTAATTGGGAGAAAACTGACTTCCATTGAGGAGGGGATTTTAGATGTGAAAAATCCCCCATCTTTACAGGATAGGGCTATTCTTGTTATTATTATTCAAACCTTCAAACTTTTTTTATTGGATTAAAAGGTTGATTTAAACAATCCCCCAACCCAGCATGTTGGGGTGGTACCTAAACTACTATGGATGATAATAGTGTAGCTGCTCTTCTGATTTTGCAAATCCTAGTCTGAACATTGACTAGATGCATTACTTGACAACCACTTAAATCACCTGTTTTAGAATTCCATTGTGTTATTTTAGACATTTTAACAATATGATGGATGACATCCTCTAGGAGAGAGGCTTTCTTAATGTTCTCAAATGCTTGATGAAAAATTATCTCATCAGCTTTCTCTCTTTGGTCCTGACTTTTATGAGAGCTAGTCGAGGCCTATTCTTCAGCGTATCTTTGATTACACACAAAATATTTTGATTATATCCATCCATGGGAAATAACATTGCATGAGACCACTTTTGGTAGGCTTTGCTAATTTTGGATCGTAGTGAAATGCAATGCTCCGTGTGCACCCCATACTCTAATACGAACACCAAATGGGGTATCATTAATTAGCTAGTGTAGCCTCTTTAGTGCATCGAGGCATGCATGCTGAAGGGTTCCCTTCTACTTCTCAACCTTTGGATGTCAGGAAACTGAGAGATATTCCAAGTCAATTTGGCATTTCAACCCTTTTATTACCTTTACATGACTTTGATATTCATCGCATGGTAATACCTTGGCTTTCAGATGAAAAAGAGTTTTATATATGTTGAGGCGAATATCATGAATGAAATCTTCTGCCATCAATTCTAGATTGTTGTATTAAGAGGTTTCAAAAGGCCAAAACATTACTAGTATTTCACCCCTAGCCAGTCATTTTCTCATATTCAACATATCTTCATCATATATTTCTAGAATTTTATCCACTTGGTCCGACTAGAGTGGATTATTCTCAATTGTTTTATTACAAACAATGGAATTAGTTGCTTTTTCATCTACTATATTAGAAGGTAAATAACCTAAGGGGGGTTCAAAGAATGACCATATCCTTAGGATATATTATGGTTGAGAAAGTATTTCACCTTTTAGTGACAAGGTATCATACATTACTTGACTTATGTTGAAAAGTACCTTGAGATAAGAGGGATTTCTCATCACTACCTTGTCAATTAGAGAATTATCTTGACAATGTGAAACACTACTGCAAAGAGAACCTTCACAGTAAATGTCATCATGGGGAGGACCACCATGGTAGATTATATAAAGGGATAAATCCTCTTGATCCTTGGTCTTTTGGCCCCATAGAGGGTTTTTGCAGGTCTCATCTAGAGATAGGTTCTATAAATTGACTGAATTTTCATGAATCAAGCCTTCATGATGAAGTTTCTGATGGGTAACTTCAAAATTACTGTTACTACTCCCATAATTTGGCAATGGGAGAGTAGGATATTGAGTTGAAACAGATAAATGTCTAAGGACTTCAAGAACTCTAGCATTAAGAGGATCCAGATCGCAGATTGGATCTTGATTTTCCAACTGTGTTTGGAAAGATTTCTTCTTAGATGCTTTTTTGTACATAGTTGGGACCACTTGCTAGGATAAGTGGTTATCATGGTTAGGTGTATGTGTCTGGCTTGTAATGGTCATCAGAATATGCTGATTATCTCTGATTGGAAAGGGTGTATGTTCCTGATCCGGTTGTCCATATGATATGGGGGAGTATTCCCCATAACCCTCATGGATAGGAACAGAGGTGTGCATCTTCTCCGAGATGGAATACTGATGATTCATAATCGGTGTGGGTATAGAATTATGTGTATATTCTCTTAGTACTACAGAATATGCTGTAATGATATTCTAGTATGCTTCCAGAATATGGGTAGGAATTTGTGTCTTCCCTTTCACCATTTATAAAATTTGTTTGGTGACTTCAGCAGTCGTAATGGGAATATACGTCCATTCTATATCTAGAGTAGGTGTATGTGCCTACGTCTATCCTCTATTTCTTATTAATGAATACTAATAGTACTCATGTATGGGGTAGAGAGTTGAGTCTGACCCAAGTTTGTCATCGGATCTTTCCGACTGACTTCTCCGGATGTTTCCAAATGAGACTACTAGAAAACTTGACGAATGTTGACAGGTGTATCTGCCTGATGGATGTTTTCCACCAAGAATGGTTGAAAAAATTCTTTCAATGCGGACAAATGATACTACTGGAAGGATTGGTGAGTGCAGGAAGGTGTATGTCCCTGCTTACCAGTTGTCACCAAATTTGATTGGTGGTCTTTCTTGAATGCAGTCAGATTAGTCTGCTGACTGGTTGATAGTTTGTAAGTAGGTGTATGTGACTGGTCATGGTACTCCACTAGGTTTAAATATTGGGCTTGGTTTGGCTCCACCAAATGAGTCTGCTATCTAGAATAATTAAGGCGGGCAGGTGTATGTTCCCATTCGTTGTTTTCCACCAAGATAGGTTGATGGACTTCTATGAAGGGGGAAAAGGTGATAACTTTATCCCTATTGGCCGGATGTCATCCCCAGAAGTTTGTCTTGGATGCCCAAGTCTGAAGAACCCGGGCCTAATAAATGAATGCAACACCCCCATCATGTTGTGGGTTCACTTACACATGATTATGTTGGTGGTGATTGTTGGTGGGATCCCTCGGGAAGGACCCTCATGTCTTTGAGTTGAGGACATGAGTGAACTCTTGATCCACCTCCCTGTAGTATGGTAGGGACTAGTTATTAGGTTCTAGGGATAAGAACCCAAAATGGTTGAATACAGCAGTTGACACCATCTGCTTCTTGAGCATTGGTCGTTACTGACCGAACGATCGGTGGTTATTGTTAACTTGGAGAGCTTTTTAGGCAGCCTCCAGGGTTGGGATAGTACTGTGTTAATGGTATTCCCATACCAATACATTTGATACCCAATGTTGAAGATTCTAATTTGGTGATAATGTCCTTACAGTGGATTATGATCCATCTTGAGTAGCAGATGGGTCATTCACGGGTGCAAACTTGAAGGAAGCCATTTGGAGTGAAGGGAGTTCTGAGAAAACTAAGAAAATTCAAACAATGAAATCCATTAAAGAAGTGTCTTTTAGATGGACACGTGAATGATTTATTCCTTTGTATAGCCTTCCTTTATCATTGATAGGGGCCTGATAGATGGTTAATACTATCAACTTGGTTAAGGATCCACATTAGGTTCACCATTTTTGTTTCACATTTCCCTCAGAACGTGTGTTTTGGTTAGGAATCACTACTTCTGGGTGGTTTAAATTGGATTTATTTATGGAACTGAAAATATCCAATGGTTCTTTATCAAAATTTACCTACTTTACAAAAGTATGTGTTCATTAGGTTTTGACCTATGATACTTAATAACACGCATTGGTCAAGCGGATGGGAGGTCGGACTCATCACACCCTTTTGGGGGGAATTATTTCCTAATCTGGGACTCTCTTATAGATTTGAGATATTTTTATAAACCCTTATTAATTCACCAAGTATAATTTATGTTTCCCTTGGGATTTTCAATCAATTATTAGCATGTGTGGAATTTAGAATCATCTGTATGTATTCAAGGTTCTTCATTAATGGATACATTTGTATGTATTTGAGGTTCTCCATCAATGGTATCCTCTCATATACTATTTAGAGATTCTTCTAACCATTGTTATGATAATACAAGTTTTTTCAAACACTCAGTGGGGCACTCTAGAATTTACTATTTTCCATGGAGATGGAAGTTTATTTTTGATGTTGGGATCGTACCCATAAATGGGATACCTACGTATCCTTGTGAAAGGAATCAGAACCCTCACTTAATGGGACACATCATACATTTTAAGGTTGTGTAATAAGAACCTAACTGTATAGTTTAATGTCATGTGGTAAGTACATATAAGAGGAAGGGGCTTAGTTAAAGTTTGGTGTGGGACTTATGCGTAAGAAACCCGAGGAACCTGGAAGAAATATGAGTTTCTAATTTATATTAGACCCTTTTGTGAATATAGACTAGGATGAGCAGGGATGTTTTGGAGTGTTGGGTTTGAACCTCAGAGAGGGTTCCTACATATCCCATTCATATGGGAATAGAATCACACATAGTTCTATGAGTATCATAGGAGAGTGTAATCCTTTGAGAGAAATTATTTTGGGATTACTTCCTGAAAATAATTCCTAGTGAGGTTTGGTTTGGGTCTTACTCCTAAGGAGGATTTCCATTGAGGTTTGGTTTGGGGATTACTACTAAAGAGGATTTTCATTGAGGTTTGTTTTGGGGATTACTTCTAAGTAGGATTCCCATTGAGGTTTGGATGAAGTGAGATGGATAAAGTGATATGGATAAAGTGAGATGGAGATCGGGCCTTAGGAGGGATTCCTACGTATCCCAGTTATGATGGGAATCAGAGTTCTCATAGTTCATTTGGTGGCTGGTATGGATGTTGTGACCATCACAATTATCTAAGACCACGTGAGTCAAACTCGGTGTGATAAACAAGAGGATGTGAAAGATTCAAAAAAACACACTCTCTCTCTCTCTTCTGTTGGTGGAATAGGGTGGGCCTACAATGAAATAATCCAAGGCGATGGTGGTAGAGGGCATGGAGCAATGAACCTTTCAATGTGGGATGACATTAGAGGTCATGTGGCCTGGCTCTCGGAAGATTAGGGATTTAGCTCAGTGGGAGTGACCTCTTTGGATCCCATGAGATGAGGGAGACTTCTAATTTGTTTTAATGGAAAAGAAAGTGTGACCCTCACTCTCCTTATTAGGAACCGGAGGCTCCGAGTCTTAGAGATGAGAAGGGGAGGTCATGAACCAAACCCTAATCCTCCAGACCGGGAACTCCCCAACGTTGTTCGAGGGAGAAAGGTCCATGTGACTACAGATATACAAACCTAGAGACACTCCATTAATCTTGACCCCATTACAAAAAAAATGTGAGAAACCTATGACTGTGGATATAAAAACCCAAATAGAAGACACACTAATGTGTCCTTAAAGTTTTGATAAGTCGGAGGTTTTGGTGGAGGCTTCAACTTAGTCCCTTTCCGATAAGGGAAACAAGGAAGGAGATACCCTACCATGAGTGGATTTTAAGAGGGTTTATAAAAGGTGATTCATAGTCCCTTTGTGTAGCTATGTAGCATAGCTATACCACATAGGTATTTCTCATAGCTATACTACCTAGGTATGTCGCATAGGTACACCGCATAGGTATATTGCATAGGTGTGTCGTGCAGCTATGTTGCGTAGGTGTGCCGCGTAGGTCCTAGCGATGACTAAAAAAAGTGCTTAAAACAGGAGAACCAAGCCTATAAAAGATTCAAAAATTATGAAATTATTTCAAAACGTGTTTATTCCATCTAATTTTCTCTTCTCTCTTGTTTTAGAGAGCTACCTGAGAAAATTTGGGGGACTTGGGAGAAAGAGCTACGCAATGGGAGCTTCAAGAGTTCTTACAACTTTTTTCTATTTTCAAATGAGGATCCCAAGTGTCCTATTTATAGGCTAGGAGGGGGTTGGTCAAAAGGAGTTTGTCGGCATAGGTCGGAGGCACAGCTCCTCCACATAGCTCCTCCACATAGGGGTACAGAAACCATCTTGTCGCGTAGCTCTGTCGTGTAGGTCCTCTGAACAGCTCTGTCGCATAGCTCCTCTGTGCAGGTTTGTCGCATAGATCCTTGGCGTAGGTCTATAGCAATTTTCTTATTCCTTTTACTTATTTTATCTTCTTCTTGAGATTTTGAAATATCTAAAGTAAATATTAATAATATTTTTTTCTTACTAAGGAGTGTCGACATACCATATAAAGGTTTTCCCATTTTTTGTAAGGTAAATGATGGGATTTGAAATCCTGGAGAATTATTCCACAAATCTCTGATAATATTTCATCATACTATGCAATTTTTTAACCTTATAAATGTTCTTATATGGATCACAGGTAACCGCTAACTTGATAAATAGTAGTTTAGTTGTTACCTCAGACTCCAAGATGATATGCCACCAAAAATAAAATTCCCAAATTCATAATTCACACTTAGAGAGTCTATTGTAATATCAGTGCTTATGAATGAAGTCTAGGAAACCCCTTATATACTAAAAAATATCATACTCTATCACTAAATAGATAAGGACTTCATTGATTAATACTTTGACAAATGTGCTTAATAATAGTTGGAATATATGGTTCTTGAATCTCATGAACATAACTAGAGAATTCACTATTCCAAACAACGCTACCAAAAACTCATAGTTATCAAAGTGACACCTTATTGGGAAAAAATATCTCAAGGTATCATTGAATCATTTTTTAGGGGATTGTGTTTGTTGACAAAGTGGGCCTTCATGTTGTGTTTGTTGAAAAAGCAGACCACGATGTACAAATTTGTTGAAAAAGGGGGTTTTTATGGTGACATGTCGAGTTCAAGGGATTTTGTTAAAAATCCATGATTGATTGAAGAACATAGACAAAAGAATGGATGATCTGGAGGTGGTATAAAAAGAGCAGATACAAGGTGGCGTTGTTTTCTAGTGTTTGCCAAATTTTTGGGCCTCAAAATCGACAAATGGAGAAAAGTGTTTTTGGAAAAGGGACATGTGTGTTGGTGTCTTGGAGGCTTGAAAACTTGAGCGCCATATGTTTTTCAAGATTAGAACTTCAAAATATGGCAAAATAAATAGGGGTGCCTAGGTTTTTTTTTGGGTGTGTAAGTGACTAGGGCGATAGAGGCTAGGGCGGCTTGACTTGCACGCTGCGAGGATACTTGCACGCCAGCGCTCAGGGTACCCAAAATGCCTATAAATAGAGGGATACCCCTCCTCATTTTATAGAGAGTTCAACACTTAGAAAAAATTAGAGCTCCAGTCGTGCAGGTGGTTTGGTCGCGCAAGTGGTGGTTTGGTTGCACAAGTATAAAGATACTTAGAAGTTATGTGCCAGTTGATAATTGTGGGCCAATATTGGTTTGGGTGTAAAAGGTTGTGATTCGCCCAAGTTCAAAGTTGAAGAAGGGGGTGTCATGCAAGTGGTTTGGTGGCACTTGCACACCAGGTTTGGAGAAGTGTGCCAAAGCATAGAGAATCACGCCAAGCTAGAGAAGCGTGCCAGTTATTATAGGGTTGCGTGAAAGTTGGAAGATTTCCCGATACATCTGTGGAAAGTTGTATTCATTAGTGGATGAAATTGGAACTTCAACAGAGCATCTACATATAGAGGAAGATTCATTCATTTGTGATAATGAAGGGACCTGCAAGTCCTTAAATTGTGAGTGGATATTCTGAAGAATCAGTGAGCACACTTCAGTTGAGAGAGTAGTGAGCTTTCATATTGTGAGTGGTTGTAAACTAGGAGGGATAGTGAGTCTTCTTTGAACTTTATAAACAGCAGTGTGCTTTTAGTGGATTTGGTATATTGGCACATCACCGATGTATGCTCCTTGGAAATATCCCAGTGAGGGTTAACCAAGTAAAAATCATTGAGTCTTCTGCATTATTTAGTTTTTGTTTATACTTTGTTACAAGAAAGAGAGAGAATAGAGTTTTCCTTAACAGCGAAACAAGATCGGTAGGGGAAGTTGTTTTAATCTGTCATACCCTGATTCACCCCCCTCTTAGGGTATCTAACCCAATGGACATAGCACACCTAAACACCATCTTTAAGATATCCTCCCTATGAACCTAAATCTAGTGATATTATAACCACTCTAATTTTATTATATTTTTCCATTGAATACTTATATGTATATATCTAGATTTATCCTCAGAGTTGGTGCAACGTTTGGGTGTCTCGGGACCCTAGAATTAAAATATTAAAAATAATAAAATGTTTTGATGTACACATATACATAATTTTAGTTTTTTTTTCCCATTGTTAGGACCTTGGATATAAAATTTGAGACAATGGTTGATTCTGGAATATGTGGTTTACCCTAGGCATGACTTAAGGTTGGTCTTTGTCAGATGTTTTTAGGAAATCAATCGTTGGTGGGTTCATTTAATTAAAATAAATTATTTATTTATTTATTTTATATTAAATTACCTAAATATAATCCTCTATAAATACCCAATTATGAAAAATCAGTAGGGTTGGATGCATAACCCTGGGAGGATTTGAGAGGAGGATTAAGCATTCTTCATTAGCGAATTGCATTGGAGGATGACAAACGATCGGAACAAGGTGGATTGAGAGGTAGCAAATGTAGTGGGTCTTATTCTATATTTGTGAATAAGTTATTCACCAATAATAAATCCTTATAAAGGTAAGATTTATCATTTGTGGTTTCCTCCCTTTTTAGTAAAATATTTAGCATGCATTTTGATATCTGTATTTTTATTGATCTATGATTATCATCCATTAGAATGATCCCATTTTAATAAATTGAATTTTTTATTCCAATTTAATTATTATTCCTTGACAAGACACATGGTTTTCCTTTTTATATGATCATTGGTCGATAAATCTTGTCCAAAATGGTTTCACCTTTGCTCTTATGCATTTACACCCACCCGTTCTTGGTGTTCTTCATCATTGGACCATTGGGTCACAATTCAACATTGTCAAGGAATTCTCGAGTATGATCAACCACTAAATTTGTAGTGGTTGTTTGCATGAAAAATGAAATGGTGATTTGTGAATGGATCAAGATGAAATATGGGTGATGCTTCGTGGATTTGGGATTCGAAGTGGTGATGTTGATGGGAGGTGCTACAGGATGTATGGTGGGCTTCGAGTAGTGATCAGATTCCAATTTTTAGCCACTAGGGGTCGGGAATCTATAGTAGGAGAAAACCCCCATTAGTTTCATATGGTAAATTGATGAGGAAAGTGGTGGAAGTTGAATCTATATAACCTCATTAAGGATATGTAATTATTTGAAAATCGTAACTACACGTCATGTAGTGTGGAAGAACACAGGACATGTTATTTGGATTTCATTCAGCTAGGTTTTCCAGCCAAGTTAAGGATCACACGTCATGTGGCTGGGCCCACACTCCAGGTGAACCTAGCTGGACAATCGATTCATGTGTTGGTTGTACATGCCCAGGACCCTAGGTGGTCAAACACATTGCGTTATGTGATGGACATGCCATGTGGTCATGTATATCCAACAAAGGTGATTGCCAGCTATATACAACCAGGAACCCAAGTGGTTATACACACTATGTACCACATTTACATGTTGTGTGTATATACTTGTCCAGTTGATTCATGATCTTAGAGTACACGCCTAGGTCCCCAGATGGATATACACATCATGTACTGACTGTACATGTCCTGTAGACTTACCTAGAAACCTAATCCATTTTTAGAGGAGAATAGGTTCAGGTGATGAGGTGGGGTCACATGTCATGTGGACCCCCATACATTTCATGTATTCCCTCCATAAAATTCCTCCTCTCATATCTCCATCTTCATAACTCGGATTTTGGCTTGAAAGTAGCCTATCCTAGGCATTTTTTCATATAGAACATGATTGCATCTTTCATTGTGGTATACGAGATATGATGTGAGGTTTTTCTAGTGTGATACTTATTTAGGCGATTCTTGATGATGATAGTGATTAAGTTAGGATCATTGAAGAGATATTAGGTTTGGTATTACCTTGTCACACCAAGGAGTGGGTCCCCCATACTCTTTATACAGGTAGATATGGTACTCCCCTGTAATAGGTGTGGGTCCTCTATATATGGAGTGTTACCCCACATCTTAGATCTCCAACATCATGTGGTTCCTCTAGGGGAGTTGTATCTCCCTTGACTATGGATCATAGTATCAAAAAGTGTTCCACTCCACACAGACTCCGGTGAGATTTCAATTGATGCTGGACATTAAATATGGTCTTTGGGTGCTATTGGAATACTCATAGACTTTGGATAGGCTATGATATGGAGATCCCCTTTCTATCTCTACTGGGTTTCTTTATGAGCATATATATATATATATATATATATATATATATATATATATATATATATATATATATATTGGGTTTCATTTACCTCTTGCTTAGGGCTGATCTAATATCTATCATATCCTTTTCTTACTCCCTCATGGTTTTAGGGGTGTCCTCATGGGTATGTATATACTCACCCCTACATGGGATTTTACTGAATGTGTTGTGTATTATGCAGATGACAGGTAGATCGGTAGTGACATTGGTGGAGATTAGTGGCCCATGTATGGTGGTCAGACTTGGAGATCAAGAGATGGGCTCTATCAGTTTTCCCATTTTATAGTTATATTCAAGTCAAGACTTCATTTCTGGTTGGTAATGTATTTTTTTCTATTTCATTTTGGTCTATATTTTCATACCCTATTTATTTTACTAGATTTTATTATATGCATATTTTCACTCTAGATGTTGCTTTCATTTATTATATTCCTCTATATTTTTTCATGGAGACAGTTGGGTGTGGATGTACATGTACTTTAGGAAAAATATTCCCATTTATTTATTCCTTCTTGGTAATTGGTTCCACCCCCTAGCCTATTTGAGGTGGGATTAGGGTTGTAGCAACTTAGCCTTCCATTGGCTAAGAGTGCCTTTATGGATTAGGTCATTACAGAGTGGTATCAGAGTTTTTAATTACTTAAGATGGTGTTTGGATTTTTTTCCCTTATGATGAATTGGTTGGGATTTATAGAAATGGTTTTTAAGTGTCTCAAGTGTGGATTTCATGCCAAGGAACCCAATGTTGGTGTGGTGGATGGCGTATCCATTCACCAGGACTCAAACTACCTGCTTTTCAACTTAGCATAATAAGAAATTGGTTGCAGGAAATAGTGGTACATGAATCATATAGGATTGATTCCTTTGACTATACTTCTTGAGTCAGATCCCTATATATATATTCTCATCATATCATGGTAGTCTTGATCACTTTTAGGATTCCACTATATAGACCACCAGTTAGGTTACCAATTCAAAATCATTATAATGATTTGATGAGTAATGAGGCATTACTTCAAGGGTAATATCACAAGGTGTTTCCTCCTGGAAAACAAAGAGAAACACCCCTCCTGTTGAGCATCATATAGTACCAGTAGTTTAGGATGATTATGTGTACAGGATTAGAACACTCAATTAGTTCTATAATTATAGACCATTGAGGTTCTACAGTGTTTCAGATCCCCAGGAAGTGGTTCATTGGCTTGATTTAGTGGTTTAAGTCTTCAGGATGGTTTGGAACCTGACCACTCATATGGTTGTGCTGGAAGACAGAATTTTGTATAGAAAAACAGGGCACTGGTGGAGTTTGGTAACATAGACCCATGATGAGATGACGCTCTCATGGTTCAACTTCCATCAACTATTTAGTGATGAGTATTACCCCTCATTTTTATAATCAATTCAGATCCAGGAGCTACTTGAGTTATAGGAGGGTAGTATGTCAGTTACAGATTATTCTATTGGGTTCATTGACCTCATGTGATAATCCATTGATACGGTTTGAGAAAACATCTTCTAGGTGAGGAAGTTTAAGTATGGTCTCTAGAGATACATTCATTCCAGTGTGGTCTCCTTTGGCATGCTCACTTATAATGGAGTGTTAGAGTGGTCTCTAATGACTGATGGATTCCTAAAAGAGGGATGTCGCACAGTTGGATTCGGTGGTGGGAAGCATGTTGATTAGATGTATGTAGTTAGTAGTAGTCATTATACATCAAGGACTCGGTAGAGGAGGCATTCTCATTATCAGACTTAGATATGAGTATTTTCAGCTCAGAGATTTCATATAGGATCCAATCTTCATGGATAGGGGTGATGTTATGCTTGTGATGGGTGGGGTCACTTGTATTGTGATTTCCTAACCCATCTTGCTCAGTAGTACAGGATGATAGTGGATGGACCACCATGGTATGGGTAGACCTATGATTAGGGATCTCCCAAGTGTCGTTATGGTAGCCCTCAGGGAGGTGGTGTGGTGAGATGAGTAAGTAGAGATTTAGAGGGAGGAGCAGCTAGTGGAGGCCGACGCAATGAGATTCTTCCACCACCACCACCAAGAGGCCCATATTAGGATTAGAGGGCTAGCATATGGGTCCACGACCAGCTATATTATATGGGGGGTTATTACTAGGCTGTGCAAAATACGATTTGAGGTATAATTTTTGACTTTTTTACTCTTTGATCGATACTAGTAGACATAGGCATGATTCATTCCTTTATCACCTTATCTCTTGTGTGAGAGCAGGATCTCCTAATTGATACTTTATCCTAACATCTATGGAAAGGGGTTCTTGTAGGGAGTGATTCTTCTATATCACATATCTACTAGTAGTGTGAGCTAGGTCTTTGTGGAGATAGTTTCTCATGGGACCTCTTGGTCATAACGATGAAACCTTATGGCGTCATCTTGGGTATAGATTGGTTATCCATGGTTCAAGCCCAGATTGATTGTCATCATAAATGATTTATATTCCTTCATATGGATGGGACAATATTCTCCTTTGTGTGTGTGAGATATATCATGACAGAGTGAGTGGGTATTTTGGGTAGGAATCTATAACCCATCACCCATTAGTTGGTGATATTATCCCTTGGTGTGATGGGAACTTTAGGCATCTAGATTATTTTGATCATGGAGGACTTTATGTATGTCTTACCCAAGGATGTTTTAGGACTACCTATAAGGTAGGATATGAACTTCTACATTTAATTAAACCTTGATACCACACCAATATCTTCTTCAACATATTGGATGGACCCTATCGAGCTCTGGAGCCGATGATGTAGTTTGAGGACCTTTTAGATATGGGTTTCATCAAACCTAGTGTGTCCCCCTCAGCAATTATAGTTTTGTTCTTGAAAAGGTTGTATGGGACCTTGAGGATTTTTATTGATTATCAACACCTAAATTAGGTAATGGTAGATAAAAAATTCCCCTTTCCAAGGATTTATGACTTTGACTATGGATAATATTCTTGTCTTTATAGATGACATAGTCATTTACTCCACATCATAGGAGGAGAATGTAGTGTATATTAGGATGGTCCTAGACTTACTTCGGGAGAACCAGATTTAAGTGCTGGTTTTGGATCTGAGAGGTTTACTTTTTGGGGCATGTCATTTCTTAGCATAGTTAGTTGTGGACCCAATAAATATTTTTTCATTTATTTCTTGGGAGACACCCAATAGCATGTAAAAGGTGTGATATTCCTTGGATTGTAAGGTTAATAAATGAGGTTTTTGTAGGAACTCTCCAAGATTTTATCCCCTTTTAATACCCTGACATGGAAAGATAATCCATTTACCTACACTTAGTAGAGTTGGGGTTGAGGCTGATCAGTGCTCCTATGTTGAGGCTACCAGAGGAGGGCATGGAATATGTAATGTTTTTCAATACCTCTAAAACTAGTCTCAGATTAATTTTGATGAAGAGGAAGACAATGATTACATATGGGTCAAGGCAGTTGATACCCCATGAGAAGAACTACATAACTCATGAAATAGAGTTGGTAGTGGTGGTCTTCGCTCTAAATATGTGGAGGTACTATCTTCTGGATGATAATTTTTTATTTACTCATATAATCATAGACTCAATTATATCTTAAAGTATAGAGATCTTAACTTGATATAGAGGCATTGGTTGGAGTTCATGTAGTACTATGAATTTGAAATAGTTTATACTCTAGGGAAGGTAAACATGGTGGTGGATTCCCTTAGTAGGATGTCTCGTTCTTTCCTCGTGGAGGAGGTGTCTGAGTAATTGGATTCTTTACAGTTGACCCTAATAGAGGATAGGGGTGAAGTTTTTTTAGTTGATATTGGTGATTAATCCACTTATTTAGTGTTTGATATAGAGGATCAGTTGGGAGGCATCAAATGTGAGGTTTTTCATGACCAGATATCCTCTGGAGATTCACCAAATAGATTTTCTAAAGAAGGGGAACATGTTAACCTTTTTTAGGATGGATGATGGATCTAGTCACATTATTAGATGAGGTGATGAGTTATTTTCACACTTACTATTTATTTGTACATCCTGGTGTGGAAAATATGTACAAGGACCTTTAGAAGTAGTTTTTATGGGATGGAATGAGGTGCAGAATAGATGAGTTCATCTCTTGATGTCTCACATGTTGGTAGGTGATGACTGATCATCAGGTTCTAAAATATTTTAAACAAACTCTTGAGATCCTAGAGTGTAAATGGGATGGATTATCCATGAACATTTTTATAGGTATTCCACAGATAGAAATAAGACATGATGTTATCTAGTTAACTGTTGGCTGACTCATGAAGTCATTACACTTATTTTCTATCAGGGAGCAGAGTTCATTTGAGAGCCTATGAAAATTGTCTGTGTGGGAGGTCATATGGAATCATGGGGTACCCTCAATTATTGTCTCTGAATATTATTCTAGATTCACATCACAATTTTGGAGAGGTCTACAGGAGGAATTCAGGACTCAGTTGAGGATTAGTACGGTGTTCCACCCCCATAAGGATGGCTATACCAAGCAGACTATCCAGGTGTTATAGGATATATTGAGAATTTTCATGTTAGACTTCGGATGGAGCTGAGATGATCAATTTTCATTAGTATATTTTACTTATAAAAACAATTATCACTCTACTATTAGTATGGAACCTTTTGAGTCCCTTTACAGGAGACCCTTTAGGTCACCATTATAGTGGACTATGATTAGAGAGATATCTCTAGTTGGGGTAGATATGGTGCATGCAATGACAAAGAAGGTTTAAGTGATCTATGGGCATATTATGATAGTCTATAGAAAATATAAATCCTACACAAATCTGTGTCATAGGCCCTTAGAGTTCTAGTAGGGAGAACATGTTTTCTTGAGAGTCTTCTCATGATAAGTATTATAGATGTTTTTCCAAACAATAAAGTTATCAACAAGTTTTATTGGAACTTTTAAGATCCTACAGAGAGTTAGAAAGGTTGCTTTCTTCTTATACACATTATTTATTGGGGTGAGTTGGACATCAAGGATAGATACACCTTCATGGAGTACCCATTGGTGATCTAGGATTAGCAATATAGTATCCTACAAGGTTAGACCATTCCCTTGGTTTGTGTGATGTGGTAGCATGAAAGTGTGCAGGAGAGCTCCTAGGAGTGAGAGAGTCAGATGCAAACTCATTACCCCCACCTCTTTTTATATCTTGTGCTTTCCAAGATGAAAATCCTTAAAGGATGGAAGAATATAATGAACCTTATTTTATTATATTTTTCCTTTAAATATTTATATATATATATATATCTGTATTTATCCTCAAAGTCAGTGTAGTGTTTGGTTGTCTTGGGACCCTGAAATTATTATATTAAAAATATTAATATATTTTAATGCATGAGTGCACATTGTTTTAGCATTTTTTTTCAATTACTTGGGACCTTGGATGGAAAATATAATACCAATGTTGATTATTTAATGTGAGTATTTCCCTAAGCACAACTTAAGGTTGTTTGACATCATACGTTTCAAGAAAATCATCCATTGGCGGGTGCGTTTAATTAAAATAAATAATTTATTTATTTATTTTATATTAAATGACCTAAATATAATCCTCTATAAATAAAAAAATTATGAAAAAATTCTAGGGTTATCTACATAACCCTGGGAATATTTTAAAGGATAATTAGGCATTCTTCATTGGAGGATCGCATCAGAGGGAAACAAATGATCAAATCGAGGTGGATCGAGAGGCAGCAAACACTGCAAGTCTTCTTCACCACTGGAGAATGTGTTCTTCACCAACAATCAATCCTTATTGATATAAGACTCATAATATGTGGTTTCCTCCCTTTTGATTAAAATATTGATCATTTATTTGGATATCTACCCTTTTATTGATCTTTGATTATCTTCCCTTCACATGAGACCATCTCAATAAATTGAATTATTAATTCCAATTAAATTAGTATACCTATCTAACCACTATGTATTTCATGTTTATATGATCATTTTACAAGAAGGATTATCCAATGATGGTTTCACCTTAGTTCTTATTCTTTTCCCCCCACCCATTCTTCACATTCTTCAACGTTAAACCATGAAGTCATAATTTCACATTATCGAGGTGGGTTCGAGCACGATTGAACCTCCAAATTCATGGTGGTTATGTTCAAGATGAATGTATTGGTATTTTTTGTATTTATTGGGATTATTTGTTGGTTATGCTTCATGGATTCGGGATCTGGAGTGGTGATGGTGATGGGAGGTGCTACGGGACACATGGTAGGCTTTGAGAAGATGATCTGATTCCAATTTTCATCCACCGTATGATGAGGATTGATGACCAAAGATGAACCCCATTTATTTAGGGTGGTTTATCAATAATGAAAGTAATGGTAAAGTAATATCTGAGAACTATGTGAAGTATTTTTAATTCTATGAAAAACATGACTACAAGTTGTGTAGTGTGTAAGAACACACAATGTGTTCATTAGATTTCATAGTAACTAGGGTTTCGAGATAAGTTAAGCATCACACACTATGTGGTCGGGCCCACATGCCATGTGACCCTACCTGGAAAGCTAGGTCATTTTCCAGTTGTACATGCCTAGAACTCTGGGTGGTCATACATGTCATGTCACATGATAGACATGTCATGTAGTCAGGCATGGCCAGCTAGGCTGAGTGCCATTTGTACACTCCTAGGACCTCAGGTGGTAATACACATCATGTACTACCTATACGCGTCATGTGGATTTACTTTTCTATTTGAGTTGTGTTCCTAGAGTACACGCCCAAGTCCCCAGGTGGATATACACATTGTGTACCATATATACATTTTGTGTATTATGGAATGCATACCCAGGAAATGTATAGAGGAGAACAATTCCATGAAATTAGATGGGATCACACACCATTTAGACCCCCATACATGTCATTTATTCCCTATAGAAACTTATTCCTCTCATATCTCCTTCTTCTGGACTCATATTTTGGCCCACGAGTAGCCTATCCTGATCATTTTTCTGCGCAGAATGAAATGGTAGCCTTCATTGTAGAATACAATACACTATGTGTGGTTTTCTGAGCATAAAAATTCTTTAGGTGATTCTTGATGATGGAAGTGATTGGGCCAAGATCATTAGATATATATCATGTTTATTAATCCCCTGTCATATTAGGGTGTTGGTCCCCAATAATCTTTATACAGGTAGAGATGGTACTCCTTTTCACTAGGTTTGGGTCCTCTATCTATAGAGTAGTACTCCCCTATAATCGATATCTGGAAGTGTGGAGGTCCTCTATGATATTTTTGACTCCATATACTATGGATCATAGTGTAAGTAGATTTACCCTCCACATAGACACTAGTGAGGTCACATTTGATGCTAGAAATTAGAGATGTACTTTTGGTACTTCAGACAGACTCGTCGACTTCATATGGGCTATAAAATGGATATCTCCTTTCTCTTTCTACTAGGTTTATTTATAAGTATATATATATATATATTGGATTTTTTTCCCTTTTAATTTGGGTTGAGATGATATTTTTTTTATCCTTTTATTGCTCCCTTTTGGTTTTTGGGGCATCTTAGTGGGTATGTATATACTCACCCCTACATTGGATTTTCCCAAATGTGCCATGTCTTATGAAGATAACAGATATATTGATGGTGACATCAGTGGAGCTTAGTGGTACTTGGGTGAATTGACCATGTATAGTGGTTGGAATTAGAGATCAGGAGTTAGAATCTCTCAATTTTTACATTTTTTAGTTATAGTTAGGTCATGACTTCATTTTTGGTTGGTCGTGTATTTCTACCCTTTCATTTTGATTTATATTTTCATACTCTATTGTATTTTCCTAGAGAATATTATATTAATGTTTTCACTCTAGATGATACTATATTTTATTATATTCCTCTTCACTGTTTCATGGAGATGGTTGGGTTCATGCATATAGGTACATTAGGAAAAAACCTCACATTTAGTTAAGCCTTCATGCCACTTGGCACTAGCCCCTAACCTATTAGAGGTGGGCTTGGGGTCTTGGAGGCTCGGCCTTCCATCGTCCAAGCTGGCCCTTATGATTTGGGTTATTATAGATATTCAAAACTAAGGCAAATATTTTACAGTCATCTCACTCCATTTAATTGGTTGAATTGGTTTCCAATCCTTGGTAGAGAGTATTTGTTCTTTATTGTTACCCGGTTTATATGATGTTAGTCAATACAAAGCCTCAATATATTTTTTTCATCTTGGTTAATAACTAAGTATATTATTAAGTGGACACACTAGGATGGATAAAACCTTTCTTGAAAAGGTCCTAAAACTAAACTTTTAGCACCCTGATCTCAGTTAAGGCCATTCGATCAGCTACAGGGGGTATCTGTATGGTTCTGGGGTGTATCTCAATACATAAATTGATATTTCAATAAGAAGGAAATATTTAAACATCCTTTTTAAAAATTTCCATGTACTTCTCCACAACTATGAGCATCTAATTATCTAAAGTTTTTACAAAACAAAGATCCAAACTCACCAATTTTTGGGTAATCAGCTACAACTTCTAGTGCATATGACTTACTCATCCCAACTAAAGTTCCCACTCACACACAAAATATAACCTTGATCCATAAGATCAATAGAATTACAATCTATGAATATGGAAATCTATTTAGTCCCAAACTAAATATAATCATTCCACACCCAAGATGATGCCATAGGGATTTATCCTAACTATGATGAGTTCCAAAGAAAATATCTTTTTAATAAGTGTATGATTGCACGATTGATAGATGTGGGTGAGCATGTGATCACTTATAATAGGTTCCTCTAGGCATATAAGTTGGGTTTAAGTGTCTTCCAATGGGTATGTTAGTTTAGTTTAAAGATAAATATCACATAACCCATTTTAGGTGGGTAAAACATATTCCCACATTCAACACCCTAATAGGTTCTTTTCCATAAAACTCAACATGGAGGGTTGAGGAGTTTTAAAAGGTGAGTTAGTTTGGGTTAAAAAATAGTTATAATCATTCATAAAAATATATATAGTTTTTAATTCATAAAAATAAATAATCTTTCAACTTCAATAATTCTTTCATATATCATTCTACAAAAGTAATAATTTTTATAACCTTGTATTTAACTTAATCATTCAAAAAATCATATTTTTCATTTTTAAAATTTGTTATATGTAATTAAATTTAATAAAATAAAGTTTAAAATTCATTTTATAAAACAATTTTATTTTTAGGGAGAGTTGGTTGGGCCAACCCAGCTAAAAAAATAATCACCCAACCACCCATCTTGACTTGGCACAAAAACAATTGACTTTCCAGATTTGTGGTTTTATGGGTGGGTCATATTAAGTTAGGTTAGTTTTATAAGTTTTTAATTTTTTTACACACATATAGTAAATATAAATGTTTTATTGGGATTTATATATCCCAATCTAGAGATGAAATAATTAAATAATGGTACATACTTATGTCGATAAGTATGGGGGTCAGTGTGGAGAAGACACTGATCATACCTCAAACCATGTTAGACACTGCTTGGTTATATCCCTCTATAGTTTACATATTCCCTCAACCCTAGACACAAAATACATGATACTGGTAAGGACCACCTTGATATGGTGTAGGTGGAAGTGGATCATAGTGACATCCACCTCCGGATCCTCCTGGTGCATCACCATTTCCTCTTCCAAAACCACCTCCTAGAGGTTCAACCTGACCAACATGGGGAGACACTTGATATCACTACTATCTTTCAAGTGTAGGTTCATCCACTATTCAACCCTCAATTCCCTCTACTACTTATTGTATTTTCTATTCCTAATTCATATGACCTTATCCTAAATTTTTTTAGAAAATCATATCTCCTTATTGGTTGGATCCTTGGTGTGACAATCCTAACATCAACCCATGATATTGGGATCGATCATGCATAAGCCTCTAGGGTAAAGATCCTCCACATATCATAAAAAGGTCATAGATGAAGGATTTAATCTAAGGAAACTGAAACCAACCTTTATCTCAGACAATACCTCCAAGAATAATCTCTTAAACACTAATGATCTCTCCAATACTCTGACATAGGGGAATGTAAAGATGCCCCAACCCCCACTCATATCTCTTAGTAGATGCCTTATTAAAATTTTCAAACTCATAAGAATCCATCATTAACAATTTATATAGTACCTTTTAAGTTCAAGGAACCTCAACACATACTCATCCACAAATATACTTTCCTATTAAAGATTCAACAGCTTTTAAACTAACACCATCTTCTACCTTGTTGAATAGTTATCCTCTCAGAAGAGGTTACCTTAAAACAAGGTAGAGTATCCTTGCAGAAAACCTAACCTAAATACCTAAATAAAACCCATATCAGGTCACTAATAACCCCAGGGTCATTCCCTAATTCCTAGGGGTATTTGAATACCACCACGGGTTTGGTGTTAATATTGGGTAATGGTTTACCCTCTTTGGTTGAATAAATAATTCAATCCATGTTTTACCAGAAATTCAATGTGACTAGTTCATATGTAAAACTTCTTCACAAATAAGATCTAATACACAATAGTAAACAATAATGTTAATATAACTCATCTTTCTAAATGCTTATTAAGGCACCACCAGTGGTGTATCAACTAAAACCTTGAATAAATAGGTGTATGGATGAATATGTCTACTCATTTACATATATATAACAAAAAAATTAAAGTGGTCATGAATTAGAGAATGGAAGCAACAAATAGTGAATAAATACATAGATCAATATCAATCATAATTGATAGCCCCTAATATAGTGAGGTCCCATACCTGTACTACTTGCTTCAGGTCTAACTTGGATCTGAGATGATGTGTTAGTTCCATGCCCTATGGGAGGTAGTTCCCATATCTATAAATCTTCCATGAATTTGTGTGTGTATATATATATATATATTTTTGTATGTTTATAATAAATTTGGGGCCCATGTGACCCATCACATCGAGGGAAAGTGAATTGTGTCTATTCAAGTCAAGAAAATCTTATAGATCATCCCTTCGAGAATATGGGAAGGGCTATATTAAATTTAGGGAATTTTGTGCCCATCCCATACCACCCTCCTATTAATCAAAATGTGGGTACCTTTCTAAGATTAGAGTAAAATATGCCTTTTATTATACTCACCATCTATCAAAATAGTAGTCATTATCAAGACAACATTATTATCCATTATAATCAACATCTTTTATATAGAAAAATAGTAATATAAACAAAATATTTAAGAAATAATAGTGATTAAATAATAATTAAATCTTAAAAATCATATTTCTCATTATCTTAAAGGGTGGATGAATTTATTTACTTTACATTAACTATAAGATCAATATAACATAGTTTTATGTACATGTAAACATGACGTATTCCATAAAAAATACACAGGAACTATATTAAAGATTTCTCACAGGAGTTGATGTAAAAAACTGAGAATGACATATACTATAGAGTAATATATACTCAATAATGTTCTAGCATCAAGTCATATCAAACATAATTCATGGTGTGGTAAACATTCCATGGTTCATTAATTCTTATCCAAACATGGCACTAGGTATGGCATAGTCAAAAACTAGTCCACATTAATGGTAAATTTTCCTTCAAATTTTTTTTCATGTTTAAGATTTACTTTAAGAAAAAAACATTTATTTGAAGAAAACTATTCAATATAAATAAATTTATTACCATTCAACCTTTTACCATATAAAATAAGTTTACTCATTTTACCTTGAAATCAATACTTTATTAAAATATTATAAAAAATAAGCATTAGAAAAATATAGTTTTTAAAAATTAAAATTTAAAGTATTTCTATAAAACCAAAACAAAGTCTAGAATTTTATGGAAAAGAAACAATTTCAAGTTTCAAAAAAATATATTTTATTTATTTAAATATTTTGTAAAAGAAGATAAATATTTTTAATATTTAAATCACCCATTTCTACATAAACTAACCAAGTTATTACATTTAAAGTGATTAAAACTTTTAACTAAGGTTAATTATGGATTTATGACTTATAACTAATGCAGGTTAAAGTGTAAATAATTGATTTACTTTATAAAAAAATTGATAAAACAAAGTTATCCCAATATAAGTATGAACCACTATCATCTTATTTTCTTACCTCAAATTCCAAGACTATAGTGAATTTAGGTTACAAAGTTTGGTGATATGATCTAAAAATTTAATGTAATAAGTTATTTATAGAAAATTTCTAACGTAATAAAATATAAATTCAAAATAAGATCATAAAATGGTGTTCTCATAAAATTACTGACAATCTATTAAAAAAATTGATCTTAACTTATTAAAATTAAAAAAAATTATTAATGCAAAAGACCTTACTAAAAATAATCTTTTTTTTTAACTATAAATAAAGGGTTTAAGGAATATAAGAATGATTTGAAACCATCACAGTCCTTTATATAAAATATCAATAGAATATTCCAACTTGGTATATCATAATATCTTCAAAAACTATTCATTTATAATTCAAAAAATAGAAGCTTAAACTTTATTTCTTATTTATAAACAAAAAATGGAAAGTGGGTCCTAGGCTAGTTGTAATGTCCCGATATAGATCACTCTATGAACAATAACCATATTGGTTTTCCACATAACTTTAGGTGTGCCTACTCTTACTCTATATTCTGAAAACTAGCAGTGGGGTTCTAAGGTAATACTATGAGGAGACTACACCTCCTGGATCAGAGTACACAATCATACATAAATAAAAAAATAAATAATCATAGAAAAAATCTATCATAGATCATGGAATAAAATAAATAAACAAAGATCGCCAATAATAAAAATATGTGAAAGAATAAAGTCATATAGTATGGTTGATATCCCACTAGACCGACCACACATATACAGTTAGTAAAAGAATAAAATAAAATTGAAGGTATAAGAGGATCTACTACAACTCTAAGACATACCTCAACCCAATCTCTATGTACTTGCCTAAATTATCCCACTTGATCAATTTTGGTCCTCATACCAACTTGTTCCTAAAACCAAGTGAGAGTATGCTCAAATATCCCAAGTGGAATGACTGCACAATCAAGGTGTGAGTACATAATTCAGTATGGTACCACCAACACTATCCCATTAAATACTAACAATACATTTATATGTACATGTGTCATGCTTAGAATAAATAAATACAATATAGAAAAATAAACAAATAAATAACCATCATCGATCCTCGGGTCTGTGACCCTGATCAACCATACCTACACCAGCCAGTGCTGGGGGTTTCTTTGAGAATTTCATGATGAATATACCTAAATAGTAACATAGTAGCTCTAAATCCATGATATCCCTAGCTATATCCTCATGAATCTGGGGACCCATCCCATGGAAGTCCAAACATCTGAGCTCCAAATTCATAGAATCTCTAACACCAAACTCCAAATTCATGGAAGCTCAAATAGTATTTTCATAGATCCAAGGATATAAACCACAATATTATGAAATATAAGCTCTAAATAAATGGAATATCCATCAGAATCCTCACAACTCTAGGTTTGTGACCCAGAACAGTCCAACATCTGAGATCCAAATCCATGGCATCTCTAGCACCAATCTCCAAATCCATAGAAGCTCCAATGGTATAATGGATCCAAATCCATGGAATCCAAACCATATCCTCATGGATCTATGGTACCATCCTATGGTAGTCTAAACAGAACAACTCAGGCTCTAAATCCATGGTTTCCCCCAAATAATATAATATGGTATCCAAATCCATGGTATCCCCCTCCAAAAGTAACATAGACCTACCCTATGAGAGTTTCCTCAACCATATATCACATAAAAATACTACCCCTAGGGATTTTTTTATAAAGAATAAATCACATTGATAGAATATACCATGCCCCAAAATAAAAGAAAAAACAACTAGGGTTAGTCAAATTTCTAAACCTATAATCTTTATCCACCCCAAGGCATACCCTCTCATTAGGGTCAATAATCACTTGGGGACCCACTAAGATCCTCTATATCACCACAAAAAAGGGGAACCCACTTGGGGTCCATGATATAAACTAGTTTCAAGTTAACACTTGATGATCTAAGGATGTCTCATCCCTTGGAATCCTTAGTATGGTAGCATGACCTCACTGGCTACATAGGGGTTCGCTATGACAACCCTTATCTTTATTAAACCTTAATTCATGGTTTATTACATCATAATACATATGATACAACCAAAATATCAAAAATCCTAGATTATTTGGGTAATTATGTGTATTACATAAAAAAATTAAAACAATTTTTACATCGGTATTATTGAAAACTCCCTTAACATGCTCATAATTTTCCATTGTACTTAAAACTGCATGGGATAACCTGGAGACATACATAAGAAAAGGGTGAGTTATAAATCCCGGTAAAGGAATAAAAAAATCATAACATGAAGAATGTATTACATGTTAGAAAATAGGAATTTAAATGGGACATAAAAGTGTTTATAATCATAAACATTAACAAAGAGTCGTGATATAACATGATAACATAAAGTCGACATGGGAATGTGGCAACAACTTTAAACATAATATCATAAACACAGGTCAAGGATAACCACCAAGACATCATAACATGGTTTGTAATGTCCCATAATGGATTAGGATCACTCCCTAATCCCATACATGAAGTGTTATGAGACTAAAACATTAATCAATGCATTGGAGTGCTGTATAATTTTGGGCGCACCCATCACTTTCATATCATATATTTGCTTAATTTTGCCACATGGATCATACAACATGAGGATTTATCTCATAAATTTTAATGTAATGGTAAATGAGTGGGGGTTAAATAAATTGAATTACCTAATCAATTAATTATAGGTACATCAAGGTGAATACCCTTGAGTGGAAATGGGGGTGGATATTCAGAACACAATTGTTTGGCATTAAAAATCGTAATGAAATTTCAACAGTATAAAATAAGTAATTAATGTTTCATAAAATGGTTTAATAAGAGTGAAAATATTATATCATAATTTTGATATAAAAAAGAAAGTAATATTTATGTGTAAAAACATATCCCAACATTAGGAATCTAAAGGCATAAAATAGAGAAGATGCTCTAATATAGAGAAGAATGAGAGGATATCTTACTAAATTTTGACATGGTAATGACTTAGGTAAATGCTATAATGAGAGGGTATAAATGATCTATACTTATTATAACATCAATTTTATAGTATAGGTATATTTATAAGTTCATTAAAACATAACCAAATGTGATTTAAAATTCCAAATAAAAAGAAGGTGCTTGAATTGAAAAGAAGAGAGAGAGGTCCCTTACCTGGAGAGGGTGATTCCAAAAACTTGGTAGAAGATTCTTGAGAGCTTGGGGGAACCTTAAGAGTAATATATAGAGGTGAGGGTATAGTAAGGACATTATAAAATATTTTTTAGTGAAGAGGAATGGGAGATTAGGTGAGTTTACATTGGAAAAGAGAGGGGAGTTCTTTATTATTTCTCATACTTAGGTTTTGGACTCTATATAATAAAATAATCAAAACCAAAAACCTTCCCATGATTTCTACCAAATAGGAGTTTTTTTTTATTTTATAATTCCAAGTTCCTAAATCAATAAAATATTACACTTGTTGATGTGTAAGTGGGTCGTGTTTATAAAGAATTGATTTTAAAACTGTAAAATATAATATAGGTTTTGGAGGATTTATAAAGGATTTATAAAATTAATAAAATAACCTCAAAAAAATATTTTAAAGGGTAAACATATATTTTTTCTTGTATAACCATTATATAATTTATTACATCACTTTTGGGTCATTATAATGTCATAATACATATCGTATATTTATATCATATTTAATTTTTACTCAAAAATTCAAATATCTCAAAAAATTATGAAAAACACTATTGGATAATTTCTACATGATTATTAAAAAAATTATTTATTTTATAAAAATTATTTTCTAAATATCTTAATTTTCACTTTTAAAATAAGAATTGTTGTTTATTGAGAAATGCTAGTTTTTTTTACAATAACAGTTTTCAAACCCTTATAAAAACTACATTTTACTTCATAAAAATTATATTATCATTTATATTTAATAAATATTATTTAATTTTATTATTTTAATAATAAATAATTTATTTTTAAAATTCATTAATTCATCAAAAGGGAAAATCTTAATTGAAATTTCATATTACACAAAAATATAATTTGTGTTTTATCATGTCAAAATGAAAATCATTTACAAAGTAACGATAATAAAAAGTAAATATAACCATTATTATATTGAAAATACAATATAAATATTCATATTATTAGTTTTTTGATACATATATCTTTATTACACCATCAAACACCCTAAGGGTAAGGTGCAAGATGGTGATATTTTGATGGGATGGTTCGATGTACATGGTTTGGGTCATGATCTCAATGATCTTAAACATCTATCGTAAGTGGTTTTGATCATAATTTAGTTATTAGATGTCAAATTGGGATTTTTCAATGGAAAATCCCAATAATTATATCTCCCTTGTAATCTTTGAAAAATGGAATTCATTGGGTATGATCCTACTATTCAAGGTCGTCACTTCCTTTGTCTATGTAAATTGGATTTATAAAAAACCCTATATTTAAATTAATCATATGATCATTGTTAAAAGCCTATATTATCAATGGTTATGACACCTAAAATTATTTTAAATCTGATAGGATAATAAAACCAAAAATTTTATGTGTTTTCTATAACCATAATAGAGAATTAAATTCAATCACAAAGGTAATTTTATTTATAGAAGTTTGGGTCATTACAATATTCCCCCTTCAGAAACTCAATCTTATAAATTTTCAATTCACACACTAAAATAGATGAGATTAATACTATTTCTTCACATCCTCTAGTTCTCATATCACTTATTCAAACTTCTAGTTTCTTTATAGCACTTTGACCAGGTTCACTGCCTTATTTCATAGAACTTTATCTCTACAATCTAAGATCTTCACCGGTTTATCCACATATAAATGATCATTCTCCAATGGTGCCACCTATGGATTTATCACGTGTAATGGTTTTGGTATTTACTTCCTCAAAAAGGATACATGGAACACATCATGAAATTGAGATATTTTAGGTGGTATTTCTTATCAATAGGCTACTACCCTGATGTGATCAAGGATCTCAAAGGGACCGATGTATCTTGGACTAAGCTTTCCCTTATTTCTAAATCTCATGACTTTATTCCATGGTGATATTTGTAGGAATAACTTATCTCCAACCTCAAACTCCATGTCTCACCAATAATTGTTAGTATATCTCTTCTAACAACTCTAAGAATCCCTGATGTGTTGTTGAATGGTCTTGACCTTTTCTACCATTTCTTTTACCATTTTAAGACCAACAGTTTGTGTTCTCTAACTTCATACCAACATATAGGTGTTATTCATCTATTTCCATAAAGGTCTTAATAGGGAGATAATTTGAATCTTTAGTGGAAATGATTATTGTATAAGAACTTTACTAAAGGAATATGTTGATTGTATCCTCCTTTCAGGTCTATTGAGCATGCTCTCAATATTTCTCAGAGTTTATGGATAGTTTACTCAGATTGTCCATCAGTTTGAGGGTGATAAATCATGATGAAGTTAAACTCATTATTTAGATCATGTTAAAGACTCTTCTATAACTTGGAGTTAAATCTTATATCTATATAAAATATAATTGATAGTGGTGTTCCATAAATCCCCGCCACTTTTATAATGTATATCCTTACAATTTGATCGAGTGAGAAGTCCTATTGGATTACAATGAAGTGAGAAGTATTTATAAGATTATCCACCATAATTCATATAGAATTATTTCCACTTGATGTCTTCATAAGACCAATGAAAATTTCTATGATTATGTTTTCCCATTTCCATGTAGGTATGGGTAATGGTTGTATCATCCCCTTGGTTTTTTCCTTTCACCCTTCACTTAATGACATACAAGATACCTTGATGTATATTCTACAATATCCTTATTCATATTGCACCAATAATAGTGCTCTCAAATAACTTGATACATCTTTATTATCCCTGGATGGATGGAGAAGTTCAAGCGATGTGCATCATCAAACAAATAATTCTTTAACCCAAGATTTTAGGGTAAATATAGTCATGACCTAAATCTTACAACTTCTTCTTCACTAATTTTGAAATCCTATGATTTCCTTTTTATTATAGATTACACCTTCTTCTTAATTTCCACATCATCTCCTTGAGTATCCATTTTTTTCTCTAGAAGGTATGGTTAAGAAATCATTTGTGAAAGTATCTATGATGTTCCTTCCTTTATGATTCCCATTTATATATGTTTCAAGTCTAAGAATATCGAATATTTCTCAATTATCATTAATGATAAAAATTTTAGATACTTTATACTTAGAGTGTCTACCACTTTATTTTATTTCCTAGGATATTAGTGGACTGAGCAGTCACAGTCCTTAATTAGTTCTAACCATATTCACTGGTCCATATTCATCTCTTTCTATGTGAATATATAATTGATGCTCTTATAATCTGTATATATTTTATACTTATCCCCTAAAGAGATATGACACTAGATTTTAAACACAAATATCACTAAAACCAACTCCATATCATGTGTTGGGTATTTATATTCATGAACTTTCAATTACCTTGAGGCATAGAATATCACTTTATCATTATTCGTTAGTACACATCCCAATCCATTCTTTAAAGCATTTCTTTATACCATGAAAAGTTCCCCACTTGTGAGTAGCATAAGTATGGGTTCAATGATAAGCCTCTTTTTCAACTCCTTGAAGATATCTTCACATTCATTATTCCAGAAAAACTTGACTCCCTTCCGAGTTATCTTGGTTAGAGGGTTTTAAAAACATGATAAATTTCTTAAAAATCATCGATAATACCCATATAGTCTAATAAAACTACATATATATGTCTCAAATTTTATCCTTGGACATCCTTAAATTGCCTATATTTTTTAAGGGTCCATAGATATCCCTTTGTTGGTGATAACATTCCCCAAGAATGATACTTCCTTCAACAAGAACTTATATTTTCTATACTTTGCATAAATATTATCCTTTTATAAGGTCTTTATCATAGTATTCAGATACTCCTCATGCTTCTCCTTTCTTTTGGAGTATATTAGAATATATTCTATAAATAATACCACAAATTTTCTAAGGTAGTATCTAAAGACTATATTCATCAAGTCCATGAATATTATTTGAGAATTAGAGAGTACTAATAGAATTACTATGAACTCATAGTGCCCATACTTTGTATGGAAAGTAGTCTTGGTGATATCCTCCTTCTTCACCCTTAATTAAAAATACCCTGACCAAATATCCACCATGGAGAAGTACTGGGTGCTACGTAGATGATGGAAAAAGTTATCATTCTATGGTAGAGGATACTTATTCTTTATCATTATCTTGTTGAGCTCATGATAATCAATGTAAAGGCATATTGACCCATCATTATTCTTTATGAAGAGGACTAGTGCACCTTAAGGTGAATCACTTAGGTGTATGAACCGTTTATCCATATTCTCTTGTAGATGTTTCTTAATCTCTTCAAGTTCCACAACATCCATTCTATATAGAGACTTCTATATTGGAAAATCCCTAGGTATAAGATCAATTGAAAATTAAACCTCTCAATTAGGGGGAAGACTAGGAAATTCTTTGGGAAACACATTAATGTATTCCCTCACAATGGGCATATATTTAATGATAATCTTTCCCTTAGATATAACTATTTCAACTAGATACTCTTTTTTGTAGGAAAATAATATTCATGCTTGATATTTTGGTTATAAAGAATATTTATCAACCTCCTTTCACCTGTACAAAATCAAAGTATGATTCATGATATGAAGAGTGATTTCCTTCTTATGGAAATTTATGTTGGCTCTATGTAAGGAAAGCTAATGAATACCAATAATTGCATAAAATTCCATTAAAGTGAGTATCTCAAGGTTCCCTAGGAATTTTATCCCATAAATTATGATGGGGGAGATTTATACTTGTGATGTAATAATTTTCCCATTTTTTATTTTCACCAATAGCTCTACTTCCATGCTTCATGGTGGTGTTTGGATATTTATACTAACTTTTATGATATGAAGAAATTTGTAGAACCAAAATCAAAAGGTACATTCTCTATTCTTGAATGAATAACTAGTATACATTTCATCACTTCATTGTCAAGATCCACCTTAGAGGTTATAATTACATAAGCTCTCCCTTACTACCTTAGAGATTATTAGTGTGGATTATCTCTAACCACCCCTAGCTTAGTGAATTGGTTTGCAAAGTGACCTTGTTCCTTGAATTTGAAACATTGGACAATAGGTTGGGGGTTAATTGGATCATTCCTATATTCCATTACATTGGTGGGTTTCTCCCATTAGAAATCACTAGCTAGGTTCCCTTCCTTCCCACACCTAAAGAATTTCCTCATCCCCTTCATGAAATTTTTGGTGTTCTTCTTTCCACACTTTTGACAAGTGGGATGTTGAAATTTTTTACCACCATTAGATTTCTCCATCACACCACCAGAATTAAACTCCACTTTCCACTTCTTATCCAGATGAGACCCTTTAAATTAACTAATCTCCATTTCAACTTTGAGGGAATAACAGAAAATTTCTTCATAGCTATCAAAGTCCTAGATCACAATGGATTTTTATAGAATTGGTTTTATCCCACCAAAGAAGTGGTAAACTTTGTATTTGTGGGTAACAATAAATTCAAAATCATATCATGAAAGTCTTGTGAATTTTTTCTCATACACCCTAATAGATTCATCAAATTTTTTCTTGAGGGTAAGGAAATCCCTTTCCATTTTAATTCAGATAATGTGAGGAAAATATTTTTCAAAAAAAACATTTTCTATAATTCCTTCCACCCCATCGCTTCGATCTATTCTTCAGATTTCATATTCTTGATCAATGTCCACCATTGATCAGCTTCTCCCCCTCTATGATAAACAGACAAAATGAACTTATCTTTATAATAACATTGAATAATAGAGAATATCATCTCAATAGAGTTGATACATTATTCTGAAATTAAGGGATTAGATGATCCATTGAAATTTGGAGTCCTTTTTCACATAAAGGTATCAATTATAGTTGTTCTTTCTTAGGGGAATTTGGGTTTTTATATTAATTCAGGTTTCTATTCATAACCTGATTAAACTGAGAGAGTATCATCATAAATTTTGTGATTCCTACTCTTATTAGGTTGAGAATCTCATTTGGATAGTCATCAAATCACCCTTCACATTGGTTATTTAATTGGTTCCTCCTATTTCTGACCATTATCTAGAATAAATTGAAAATTATAGATGAGAAATTTTAAACTATTAAATGAATAAATGGGAATCAAATAACATTAAAGGGATAATTTATAAATTACATTTAATCCTTAACTTATGAATTTCTAAGCTTTAATATAATATATCCATGATCTATTTCCTAACATTGTAACACCCCGAGATTTTATGAGATATATTATTTTTAATTTCTTTGATGTCTTCTATTATACACTACACCAAGATTAGCTTCTACTATAGGCAACGCCGTATTAGCTTGCAGCATATGCAACACTATTCTTGGCTTGTGTTACACACAATTTCAAGTTCGCTTTGTGGAAATTATTCTATGCAACATTAAGTATAGATTTTGTTTAATGTATAAATGAAATAAGTTTTGATTATGTTATACACAACACCAAATGGAGCTTTCACCACACGCATCCCTGACTTGGCTTGAATTACACATAATCAAGACCTTCCTCAATAGCGTGTGTAGTACGCAATACCGAGTTTCACTAAATGAGATATTATTATAATATTATTATGAACTAGCCATTATGAATAGTAATACCCACTTTTTGAAATTTTATAAATTTTACCTTTCAAAATGGAATTCATTTTTGGATTTGGAATATCAAAATTAGCCTATGGTGAATTTTTGGTATTTTTTTGAAAACTTTCAATTTTTGATGAATAGTGAAAACACTAGGTTACTATTTAAAAATTGACTTTTTATTTAAATAATTATTTATTTTATTTATATTTATTTTAGGTAAAAATTGATACATATTACCTATATAAGTTCAATTTAATTCATTGGAGTCATTTTATAATAATTTTAGATATATAAAAATTTATTGAACTTTTCACCGTCTTTTACCCACCTCCTAGGAGATTTTGAAAAATTTACACAAAACTTAATTTTACCGCTTCTGTGAGTGGAATTTTGAAACTCCGAGACACATAGTTAATATCAAGTAGTAAAATGTGGTTCAATAAGATAAAAATAATTTTTGGTGATTAGTAACTTTTTACTTTTATTTACCACGGTTAAAAGTAAATAGGGTAATTAAGGGTAAAAATGATATTATTATTACCCTAACACATGTACTAATTCTATTGGATAAGTGTAATTCGACCAAAAACAACCTTAGGAATAAAATATTACCCTTTAGGTCTACTTGTATTAGATTAGGACATTTATTATTATTTTATTTAAAGAAGAATTAAAATAGTTAAAATCAAAGTTTAATAACTAAAAAATTTTTAATATAGGGTTATACATAAGATAAATTCGACTATAAATATTAATTATAAAGATTAAAAGATTTTATACATAATTGTATTTTATTTTTAATTTTTAAACCTTAAAAAATTTAATTTATTTATGACACAATGATGATGCAGTAATTACCTTATTAATTAAATATTAACATAATTGATGTTATAAATACCCAAATAAATGTAATTTGAGAATTTGTATAAATTACACTGATTTTTTTAGGTTAATATTACATGTTAGTATTGATTCTATTAACTTTTTTCTATCTAATCATGCTTATATGATTTTCACAAAAATCAATTACCAAATAGTGTCAAAATTGACATAAAATAGTTTTAAAAACAAATATTATATTATTAACTCTTATTATATTCCTAAAAATATAAGGTTCAGCCAAATGACTTAGATAAGGTTATATATAATAATAATGAATCACTTGGGGTTTTTTTTTCTTGTTATAGTATGTTTATTAACCATATAGTGTAAGAAAACAAGAAGACATGGTAAAAGTTAAATTATTTAACTTAGAGTTAAATCTAAATGATAAGGTTAAAATAGTAACCTAAACTTGTCTAAAACCTATTGGTTGAGATTATTTAGACCCATCCCCACTTTATATTCTAATTAAATCAATTTGGAGCTATTATAAACCAAATATGACTTTATTATAGAATAATATTTTAAGTTTTTTCTAAGGTGCCCCTCTCCTCCCATATAAAAGGGCACCTCCTCCCTCTTCTCTTTACATAATTTTGAGCCTTAAAGCTCGGCCAACCCCTGCCCATTTACCTTATAAACTTCCCTATAAACATTATATAGGCTTTGGTCTCCTCAAAAGACCAACTCTAGTGCATTAATAGAAGTTTAAGAAGAGGCGCGTCAAAGAAGAGGTAATATCATTTACCGATTCTTTCCAATTTATTTCTTCTTCTACTTATTCTTATTTATTTGTTTAATAATAAATAAATAACATCAGTATCAATAATATACTGATATTTTATTATAAATATGAAACAACCCTATTTAATCTTCTATCCATCCTACGGAAAACGAAATCATCGCGCATGTGTACGTACGGAATAACGTCTCTATGCCGTGGTGTAATATGTTTTTCCGCCACCACCTTACCTGGATGGGTATAATGGTGTAATGAATAACTATATATAGTTATTATAACATTATAATGATTATGAGATATTATATCATCAACTCCAATTCAATTCAATTATTATGGGAATGATATCATCGCTTGTGCGTACGTACGGATTACTGTCTCCACGACACGATGAGATTCATTATCCATGTTAACCACTCAAGAATGATTATAAAGTATATATAATGAATAATAAGGAAATATATGACATGATAAAGCTACTGAATTTATGTATGTATATATATATATGTCATCTACTTACTTCCGCTCAAGTCAATAAGGAAAAGAAAATAGTGTTCATGCGTACGTACGGCCTACCGTCTCCATGAACGATGTATTTCATTTCATTTATCTATCTATTATATATATATATATACTAAATATATATGATATATAAATCATGATTTACATTCTGGAAGTAATTAAATCATTATATAAGTAACAATAATATCAAGAACAACAAGTCCAAACACGTACGATAAATAAAACGATTTTACCCAAAACGCTACTTTAACATGGAATTTACAAAAGAACGGGTAATATAAAGTCATAAGTGAATCATATATGATATCATAACAATGAATATGATTCTGTAATAATTCAATGACATTATTTAAATCATTATACAGGAGGTTTGGACACGTACGAATCATATCGGACCTAAGGTAAGGGATAACTTTTCAAATCTCATTTTTATCTAAGATTGTTTATTCGTAAGTATTTACTCGGGTTATATTTATCATCCATGTACCTATTTTCTAAAAATGGTTTCATGTATGTTTAAAGTACTTTTTACCCATTTTTTACTTTTACTACATGGTATGTAAGGAATCTTTCTTTTGTTTACGTTACGAGGTACTTTTTTGACTTTTCTGGAAAAATTACGAGAAGAATGTTTTTTTTAACTTATACAGCATGAAAGGATTTTTACGGTTTCATAACGCCTTATTTTCATGAAGCTTACTATACAAGATTTAATGACTATTTTCAACAAAATCCTTTTCTTTTAAAATTTAATGACATTTTGTGAAAAGAAAATGATTTTGAAGAAGAAAGGATATTTTCCTCAAGAATTCATTTCAAGTGTTTTATCAAAACCATTTTCCATATAAGATGGAATTATTTCATATGTGTATGTTTCAAGTATAATGTATCTATGATTTACATGGTTTCACTTTTATTATGATGAAATGATATCCAATTTTTTATATGGATTATGTTATGATGGGATGATGTTTATGAAACCCATTTTATTCTTTGGGTAATGATGAATGATTTATGTTCATGTTGTGGCACACGTAAGAATGATTTTATTATGAGATGGGTGGGACCTATATATCCATCCAATGCATTGGGTAAAGATTTATATCTCATGAGATAGACATGGCTGGAACGGTAAGTTAATCTGGTTCAGTGATACAGGACTGGAACGAGGAGTGAACTCGATTCAGAAAGGGACTTTGTCCACTAAGATAGTCTTGGCAGCAATGCCTTGGCTAATATGGAAATCATATCAAGTTCTTAATGTTTTTCCACAATTACATGTTTTATTCCCATGCTATTTTATCATTATTGATGATCCATTATGATTTATGCCTTACGTACTGCCTTGTTTTATGTCATTTCTCAAGATTTTGATGTTTAAATATTATGTTCATGTTTTGAAGTTCAAATGTATATGGTTTATTTTATTTTCTCCATGCTTACCCTTACTGAGAATTTGAGATCACCCTTTATATTTTTTTTCCCCAGTATATAAAGAAAGGTTTTAGGTAAGAAAAAAAGCAAGATATTTATGGGAGATGTTGAAGATCTTTCACTAAGATTAGAAGATTATATTTCTAGTTTCCAAAGACACTAAATTATTACGGTCCTTTGGTGTCTATTTTTGTTATGTATTAGATATTCTGCAAAAGTAATGTAATGTCTATGTACATCAAGCTTTGGGTCTCTACATTTGTTATCCGAAGAAAGGTTTAGTTAACCTTTGGAAACTAGGATGCGAAAACTTTAGTGAGATCCCTAGAGATATTTCTAAGGTATGTCTAGGGATGTCCCTAAGGTTTATTATAACTATAGGTTACAGTCCTGGAGTTATGTTGACGATCATGAATAACCTAGGGTGAACCTAAGTTATCATGGATTAAAGAATGTGTGATAAGTTAGACATCCCATAAGTGAATTTTAATGATTATGTGGTTCCTCTTTATTTTAAATGTTTCTTACACTATGGTTTCTGGTTTTAGTCAATGGAGGAAACGAGAATGAATTCAGTTAATGTTGATTCCAATGGACAAATTGGTGATTGTGATCAACAAAATCGTGTAATTCCTAGAGAGAAAGATATTGTGATTATACCGAATCAGTCATCACGCTATATGATTAACAAGGTGAACTTTGGTGGTATTCCTAAATCATCAAATAATCGGAAGATGAACTTTTATACATGTTCTCATTGAGAGGAACATAAAGGAAGGAAGATGAATCTTTCTACGTATCAAGAAGAGGGAAGAAGAACCTTGAGGAATACCTCAAATGGAGGGGAAGATGTTATCTATGTGGAGAAAAGGGTCATAGAGTGACAGACTGTTATGGAGTTCAATGTCTTATTTGTGGAGAACACGAGCATTACCCAACTCAATGCCCTAACCTAAGAGGTTACTTATAAATCAAGGAAGTAATTATTCCATGAAAATCATTGAAGAGGATGGATTGAAGTGTTTATGTATTGGTATTCAAGAATAATGTTGTTGGGGTACTTTTATGGTATATTGGAATATTTTTGTATTAGTCTATTGTGGTTTTCGATAATTTTATGGTACTGGTAACCATGAAAAGTGATTGAAATATTTTTGGAAAGTAGATGATATGCGCATAATGAAGGGATAAGGAGAAAATAACATGTTTGATGGTATTCATGAGCTCATGAATGATATAAGGACAAAGTGATATCATGGTTTGAGTATATAGAAATTTTGGGATTTTGGTATGTGGAAAGAGTTAACTTTTGACAGCATTTATGTTTTCACTATGGTTCAATGGGTATTCAGTTTTCAAGAGAATACATGATTAAGGTATTCACATGTTTTTAATTTTACCAACAAGATATATCGTATGATATATAGGGGATAAATGATGGTATTCACTTGCTCGGAAGATGACATTTCTAGTAATTGTTTTCTTTATACTATGAGCTTGGATAGAAGTATTTTGGATAAGCCTAAAGATTGAAATGGATTATGTTGGACATAAGTTATTATTGTTTAAGGATAGAACTTTTTTTTGATAATATTGATAGAGTGTTATAATAATGTAGTTTTAGAAAAAGGGACAACCTGCAGGACGGGCGATAACCCTTCGTGTCGGACAAGGCTGTGGGAATCGAACCCACAACTAAAGTGCAATAGGCCTTTATCGCCTACCACTGGCCAACAGGAAGTCCCTGGTTAGTAGAAATTAGTTTTAATTTATTATGTGGTATGATATATGAAGTATAAGTCCATTTTAGGAACCATATACAATTAATCTCATCATAGATGGACTTATGTATATTTAATAAATTGTGCTAAACTTTTTGCGATAGGAACAGATGGAATGACCTATCATTCTATCGCATGATCCGTTAACACTTCACGGAAGACAAATTCAACTTCATTTATTTAAGAGATGAAGTGGAAATTGTTCAAGGCACGAACAACAGTGAGATTTTATCAAAATAAAGTAAGTATTTATTTTAATTCAAAAATTCTTCAGCATTAGGGAAATTATATTGAAAACCAAAAATGTTGTCCTAGTGATCTTATATCTGATGAATCAGATGGTACCTTAAATCATCACAAATTTATGTCTTCATGATTGTTGGATTTTTCATAGCCATGTTCTCTACCACTCTTCATCTAAACATTATGGTTAGATTTCTCTTCCATATCCATATTTTCACCTATGTTGTTCTATGTGGAAACCCAGTACTGAGTTACTTTGGGTGACCGTTATGATTCTAAATTTCCTTTTTAAAATGAAGTTTTAGTATTCCTTTTTATGATGTGGGTTTCTATGAAAGAAAATTTCAAGTAGTAAACCATTTATAACCCTGAAGAATTTCGAGGGCGAAATTTGTTTTAAGGGGGGTAGAATGTAACACCCCGAGATTTTATGAGATATATTATTTTTAATTTCTTTGATGTGTTCTATTATACACTACACCAATATTAGCTTGTACTATAGGCAACACCGTATTAGCTTATAGTATATGCAACACTATTCTTGGCTCATTTTACACACAATTTCAAGTTCGCTTTGTGGAAATTATTCTACGCAACATTAAGTATAGATTTTGTTTAATGTATAAATGAAATAAGTTTTGATTATGTTATACGCAATACCAAACGGATCTTTCACTACACGCATCCCTGACTTGGATTACATTACATGCAATCAAGACCTTCCTCGATAGCGTGTGTAGTACGCAATACCGAGTTTCACTAAACGAGATATTATTATAATATTATTATGAACTAGCCGTTATGAATAGTAATACCCACTTTTTAAAATTTTATAAATTTTATCTTTAAAAATGGACTTCATTTTTGGATTCGGAATATTGAAATTATCCTAGGGTGAATTTTTGGTATTTTTCTGAAAACTTTCAATTTTTGATGAATAGTGAAAACACTAGGTAACTATTTAAAAACCAACTTTTTATTTAAATAATTATTTATTTTATTTAAATTTATTTTAGGTAAAAATTGATACATAATACCTATATAAGTTCAATGTAATTAATTGGAGTCATTTTATAAAAATTTTAGATATATAAAAATTTATTGAACTTTTCACCGTCTTTTACCCACCTCCTGGGAGAATTTGAAAATTTTACATAAAACTTAATTTTACCGCTTCTGTGAGTGGAATTTCAAAAATATGAGAGACATAGTTAATATCAAGGAGTAAAATGTGGTTCAATAAGATAAAAATAATTTTTGGTGAATAGTAATTTTTTACTTTTATTTACCACGGTTAAAAGTAAATAGGGTAATTAAGGGTAAAAATGATATTATTACTACCTTAACACATGTCCTAATTCTATTGGATAAGTGTAATTCGACCAAAAACAACCTTAGGAATAAAATATTATGCTTTAGGTCCACTTGGATTAGATTAGGACATTTATTATTATTTTATTTAAAGAAGAGTTAAAATAGTTAAAATCAAAGTTTAATAACTAAAACATTTTTAATATAGGGTTATACATAAGATAAATTCGACTATAAATATTCATTATAAATATAAAAATATTTCCTACATAATGGTATTTTATTTATAATTTTTAGACATTAAAAAATTTAATTTATTTATGACACAATGATGATGTAGTAATTACCTTATTAATGAAATATTAACATAATTGATGTTATAAATACCCAAATAAATGTAATTTGAGACTTTTTATAAATTGCACTAATTTTTTTAGGTTAATATGACATTTTATTATTTATTCAATTAACTTTTTTTGAACTAATCATGCTTATATGATTTTCACATAAATCAATTACCAAATAGTGTCAAAATTGACATAAAATAGTTTTAAAAACAAATATAATATTATTAAATATTATTCTATTCCTAAAAATATAAACTTCATCCAAATGACTTAGATAAGGTTATATATATTAATAATTAGCCACTTGTGGTTCGTTTGTCTTGTTATAGTATGTTTATTAACCATATAGTGTAAGAAAACAAGAAGACACGGTAAAAGTTAAATTATTTAACTTAGAGTTAAATATAAATGATAAGGTTAAAATAGTAACCTAAACTTGTATAAAACCTATTGGTTGAGAGGAATTCGACCCATACCCACTTTAGATTCGAATTAAATCAATTTGGAGCTATTATAAACCGAATATGACTTTATTATAAAATAATATTTTAAGTTTTTCCTAAGGTGCCCCTCTCCTCCCTTATAAAAGGGAACCTCCTCCCTCTTCTCTTTACACAATTTTGAGCCTTAAAGCTTGGCCAACCCCTGACCATTTACCTTCTAAAATTCCATAGAAACATTATAGAGTTTCTAGTCTCCTCAAAAGACCAACTCTAGTGCCTTAAGAGGAGGTTAAGAAGAGGCGCGTCAAAGAATAGGTAATATCCTTTACCGATTCTTTCCAATTTATTTCTTCTTCTAATTATTCTTATTTATTTGTTTCATCATAAATAAATAACATCAGTATCAATAATATACTGATATGTTATTATAAATATTAAACAACCCTATTTCATCTTCTATCCATCCTACGGAAAATGAAATCATCGCGTGTGCGTACGTACGGAATACCATCTCCACGCCGTGGTGTAATCTTTTTTTTCCACCACCACCTTACTTGGATGGGTATAATGGTGTAATGAATAACTATATATAGTTATTATAACATCATACTGATTCTGAGATATTATATCATCCACTACAATTCAATTCAATTATTATGGGAACGATATCATCGCTCGTGAGTACGTACGGATTATCGTCTCCACAACGCGATGAGATTCATTCTTCATGTTAACCACTCAAGAATGATTATAAAGTATATATAATGAATAATAATGAAATATATGAAATTATAAAGCTACTGTATTTATTTATATATATATATATATATTTCATCTACTTACTTCCATTCAAGTCAATAAGGAAAACAAAACAGCGTTCCTACATACGTACGGCCTACCATCTCCATGAACGATGTATTTCATTTCATTTATCTATCTATTATATATATATATATATATATACTGAATATATATGATATATAAATCATTATTTACATTCTATAATTAATTAAATCATGATATAAGTAATAATAATATCAAGAACAACAAGTCCAAACATGTACGATAAATAAAACGATTTTACCCAAAACGCTGCTTTAACATTGAATTTACAAAAGAACGGGTAATATAAAGTCATAAGTGAACCATATATGATATCATAACAATAAATATGATTCTTTAATAAGTAAATGACATTATTTAAATCATTATATAGGAGTTTCAGACACGTACGAAGCATATCGGACCTAAGGTAAGGGATAACTTTTCCAATCTCGTTTTTATCCGATATTGATTATTCGTAAGTATTTAATTGGGGTTATATTTATCATCCATGTACCTGTTTTCTAAAAATGGTTTAATGTATGTTTAAATTCCTTTTTACCCATTTTTTACTTTTACTACATGATATTTAAGGAATATTTCTTTTTTTTTACGTTATGAGGTGCTTTTTTGACTTTTCCGGCAAAAGTACGAGAAGAATGTTTTTTTTAACTTATACAGCATTAACGGATTTTTACGGTTTCATAATGCCTTATTTTCATGAAGCTTACTCTAAAATATTTAATAACTATTTTCAACAAAGTCCTTTTCTTTTAAAATTGAATGACATTTTGTGAAAAGAAAATGATTTTTAAGAAGAACGGATATTTTCCTCAAGAATTCATTTCAAGTGTTTTATCAAAACCATTTTCCATATAAGATGGAATTATTTCATATACATATGTTTCAAGTATAATGTCTCTATGATTTACATGGTTTCACTTTTCTTATGATGAAATTATATCCAATTTTTTATATGGATTATGTTATGATGGGATGATGTTTATGAAACCCATTTTATTCTTTGGGTAATGATGAATGATTTATGTTCATATTGTGGAACACGTAAGAATGATTTCATTATGAGATGGGTGGGACCTATATATCTCTCCAATTCATTGGGTAAAGATTTATATCTCATGATATAGACATGGATTTAATGGTAAGTTAATCTGGTTCAGTGATACAGGACTGGAACGAGGAGTGAACTCGATTCAGAAAGGGACTTTGTCCACTAAGATGGTCTTGGAAGCAATTCCTTGGATACTATGGAAATAATATCAAGTGATTAATGGTTTTCCACAATTACATGTTTTATTCCCATGCTATTTTATCATGATTGGTGATCCATTATGATCTATGCCTTACGTACTGCCTTGTTTTTTGTCATTTCTCAAGATTTTGATGTTTAAATATTATGTTCATGTTTTGAAGTTCAAATGTAGATGGTTTGTTTTATTTTCTCCATGATTACCATTACTAAGCATTTGACCTCACCCTTTATATGTTTTCTTTTCCCCAGGATATAAAGAAAGTTTTTAGGTAAGAAAAAAAAAGGAAGATCTTTATGGGAGATGCTGAAGATCTTTCACCAAGAATAGAAGATTATATTCCGAGTTTCCAAAGACACTAAACTATTACGGTCCTTTGGTGTCTGTTTTTGTTATGTATTAGATATTCCAAAAAATTAATGTAATGTCTATGTACGTCAATCTTTGGGTCTCTACAAACATAGACACTTATACATGTTTTAATTTCCCTTAATAATGGTTTCTAATGAGATTGTGAATTTACCAAAGAATATACCCTGGTATTTTCAACCTAGTTTTTCAACAAGGATCATTATTGTGTACCAGGTGATGATTGAGACCAGCTCAATGCACCATTTTAATGATCATTACCCCTAGTTATCTTTGTGTCAGAGTCACATCCACTTGTAGTATCTAGACAGGGATGTATTTTCTTAGAAACCACTTACTCTATATTTTACAAACAATTAGGGATATTTTTTATGTTTATTATTATCCTGAAGTGTTTTTAAAGAATTTACTAATCCTAACCCCAAAAATAACCAAACTTTCCTTTGATACCAACTATTACAACACTATTCTTTATCACACCTTAATTCATGATTTATTACATAATAATACACATGATAAAACCCAGAAGATTTATAATTATAGTGTATTTAGGTAATTTGGTAAATTAAATAACAACTTAAAACAAGTGGTACATCCAAATTATTGAAAACTTCCTTAACATTCTCATAATTTTCCATCATACTTAAAATTTCATGGGATAAAATAGGGACATACATAAGAAAATAGTTATATATAAATCCCAATAAGGAAATAAACAAAGAATAACATGAAAAGGTATTAAATTTTATACAATTGGAATTGAAATGGAACATAAAATTGGTGATAATCAGAAACATGAATAAAGAGACATGATATAACATGACAACATAAAGGCAACATGGTAATGTGGAAATAACTTTAAACATGACATCATAAACATAGGTCAAGGCTAACTAACAAGACATAATAACATGGTATAAAAAGTACCATAATAGATTAGGTTCACTCCCAAATCCCATACATTACATCTCATTATACTAAAACATTACCCAATTTGTTAGAGTGCTATATAATTCTGATCACACTCGTAGTTTTCATATTATGTAAATGCATAAGTGTGTCACATAGATCATACAACATAAGGATGTATTTCATCAATTTTAACCCCACTATAAAGGAGTGTGGGTTACATATATAGAATTACCCAATAAATTATGGATAGGTACATCTAGGTGAATAACCTTGAGTGGAAATTGTAGTGTATATTCACAATACAATCGTTTGGCATGAAAAATCACAGTGAAATTCTGGCAGCATAACGCCAATACATAATGATTCATAAAATGGATTAATGAGAGTGAAATGGGTCTCTAATAATTTGGATATAAAAATGAAATTAATAGGGACATGTAAAATCATATCCCAACATTATGAATTTGGAAATCCAAAGTAATAAAATAGAGAAGATGCTTGAATAAATAGGAGGAGAGGATCCCTTACTAAATTTAGGCATAGTAATAGCTTAGGTAAATGATATAATGAGAGGGGATAAATGATCTATAATTATTATAAAATCAATTGGAAATTATAGTTATCTTTATAAGGTCATAAAACATAACCAGTTGATATTTAAAATGCTGAATACAATGAATTTTCTTAGCCACCAAAGATTTTTTTTGATTTTATTAAAAAAGAAAGGGCTAAAAATCCTACAGGAGAAATTACGAAGGTCTGAAGAAATGGAGTCCAAGAGAATCGGCCCTAAAAAGTGCATTATCCTAGGGGGAAAGGATTTGGGATGAGAAAAAATAAGAAACTAGTCGTTCTGAGAAAAAATAGAAGCAAGGAAATCTTCCACTGCATTCCCCTCTCTCTAGGTATGCAGGATAGAAGTATGATCGTCCAGTATATTCCTGCAGTGTCTGATAAAGTAGATAATGGACCATGGGACAGGACCCTTACCTGAAAGTGCATTACAGAGGGTCATCGAATCAGTCACAATCTCTGTGAGAAATAAGCTCCTTTGATTTCAAAGCTTGAGGCCATAAATCATGGTGAGAGCCTCTGCTTGAAGAGATCCACCTAGGCCCAGAAAGACTGAAAAGGCAGCAAACACTGATCCGGTATTGTCTCTAATAACTCCACCCCATCGCATCATTCCCATGCAGCATGAACCATAAGTATTCAATTTAATCCCTGAGTCTGGTGCTTTCCATAGAACCCAAGCACCCCAGATGAGTGGATCCAAACTGGACATGGAGTTCTGGGGAAGAAGTGTAGAAATAGACGGGGCAACTTCAAGACTTTTGTCTAACCTTCAAAAATCAAGAATGAGGTTTAGGACTTTAAAGATGATGCCCAAATTTGAAGCCACCATATTAGAGTGACACATATCATTCTGAGAAGTCCAGAGAAACCAATATCTTGTGATGAAGATAACTGCCCTTGCCTGTCATTCAGCACATGGTCTGTCCAGCGCCGAAAACCACTATTGAAGGAAGGTAGAAGTCGAGTAAATCCGATTAGACCAGCCTATAAACTATCCGAAGGAGCTCTAAATCATTTTATCCCAATCTATATTTAAGAAAAGGTAGACAGTAGATTCAGATTGTGTCTCTTTACAGCAAAATCACTTCGAGGCCAAACAAACACCCCTTCGTTGTACATTTTCATCTGAGGGAAATGCACCATGTCAGACACGCCAGGCAAGGAAAAGGAATTTGGAAGGAGGACTTTTTCACCATAGAAGATCCCCCCAGCAGTCCTGTTGGGAATCAGTAGATTGAAGTCTTAGAAAATCTCTAATAGAGACCATACCTGACATCGATCCTGTGAAAACAAACTTATCAGGGTCATTAGAAATCATGATATTCTAGTAGACATTTTTTAGCAGTATCCAGAGTGGTCCGGATAAGTAGAGGAAAATATCTAGCCTCCCTGAAAGATATGGATAGAGAGGGACAGTTAGGGAAACCCAAAATTGAACCCGATCAGTTTTGATACCAGAAGCTAGCATCCCCTTTTCCAATAATCCACCGAGTGTGTTGCTGGAGAAGAGGAAAGAAATACAGAATTAACTTGCAGATTCTGGAATGTTTACATCCAGTGAAACTCCCTTCCCGACCATAAGTGTTTTAAATATTCTTTCCCCATAGAGATCTCCCCTCAAGAACATCCCAGGCCAGCTTGGCATGAAGACCACTCATATAGCCAGAAACACTTCGCAGGTTCAAACCCCCCTCTTCAACCGGCTTGGCCATCTTACTCAAAGAAGCCCAATGAAATTTTTTCTGAAGGTTCCCACCCCATAAGAAGTCTGAAATGGTAGATTCAATATTGGAAATCACTTCCTTAGGCACCTTGAGGGTAGATAGGATGTGCATGGGTATGGAAGATAGGACTGAATTGATCAACGTAATTCTACCTCCAAATGATAGAAGCATGTTCTTCCAATTGAGAATGCGCCCTATGATTTTATCTGTAACCATATCTAAGTGTCCAATAAGGAGGGAATGAGGAGACACTGGAGCACCCAAGTAATTCATTAGAAACAAGCCTTTTCTCATACCAAGGATGGACTCCAGAATTCTAGAGTGACTCTCCAAGCACTTGGTTGGAACAAAGAAAAGACTCTTCTCACGATTAACAACTTGACCACTCCACCCGCAATAGAGCTCCAGAGCATCATTAACCCCCTGAATCGATTTTATTCTACAATTAACAAATAGGATGGTATAGTCAGCAAACATCAAGTGAGATATACTCCCAGAAGAGGATTTGTGGCGATAGGGAAAAATGTTTCTTACAGTGATACAATGACTAAGATAACGAATGAAAGCATCTTGAGCAATGATGAATAGAGAGGGGGATAGAGGGTCCCCCTGTCTCAAGCCTCTGACCACCTTGAAGAATCCAAATTTCTTATCCATAAAGAAGGTGGTCATCCATGGAGAACGTAAGCATCAAAAAAGAAGATCAACAACCCAAGAAGAGAACCCCATCCTTAAAAGGACCCAAATTACAAAACTCCATTCCATACTATCATATGCTTTGCTCATGTCTAGTTGAATGACCACATTACTACCTGGAATTTTCAGATTGATGTCGCTGATAATTTCCTAGGCCAGGCCAATATCCCCTTGAATAGATATGCCTTTCACAAAACCATGTTGTTCTGGGGATACCCAACTTGAGAGGAAAGGGGATAATCTTAAATTCAAAATGATAGCCAAGACTTTATAAGGAACATTTCAAGTTATAATGGGTTTATAATGGTCCAACTAAGAGGGGTTTTTGACCTTTGGAACTAGCACCAATTTAGTTTCACATGCCACATGGGGAAGATTACCTCTACAGAAGAAATCTTGCACAGCACTAAATAAACTAGCTTTTACCGTATCCTAGGCCGCATTGTAGAAGGATGCTATAAAATCATTCGGTCCACGATCACTGACCATGTTGATAGAACAAACAGCCACTTTGATTTCTTCCTCTTCAGGGGGAGTTTGAAGTAAAACATTCACTGCCTCTGACACCGAGCAAGGAATAGCATCAAATAGGACCGAGGTGCCATTCACGTAACCATCAACCATAAGAGGGTTCGGATTAGCCAGAAAGGATCTAAAATGGATGTCATCCAAGATACCTAAAACATCTCTATCATTAGAAAGGGATCCATCCTCTAAAAGGACATTAAGACTTTAAAATCTACATTTTTCCTTAATGAAAGCATGAAAATAAGATGTGTTATGGTCACCTTCACAGATCCATTTGATATGGGACTTCTCTCTTGCAACGCGTTCTTGCTTCATTAGTAAATCGGATAGCATGTCTTTTTAACCCTAAGCTCAGCAAAAACAGAATCATCCCAGGCAAGTTCCAGTACTGATTCAAGAAGATTAATTTCTCTGCCAATATTCTCTAGCACAGCATCTGGAGAGGTAAGGGCATTGGCCCAAGAATGAAGACGATTATTCATTTTCCTTAAGTTTGTGTGAAGAGAAACCCAGGGATTGGAATTCTCAGGAAGATCCCACATATTTTGAACAAGATCTTGAAAGGCAGCGTCCTCCACCCAGTAAGCCAAGAAGTGGAAGGGGGACACTGCTATCACAGGCTACCAAAGAGAGTCTGAGGGGCGAGTGGTATGAGATACCTCTCACCAGGTGATGAACTTTGATATCAGGGAGGGCTAAGAGAGTGGCATCGTTAACTAAACAGTGATCCAGCCGACACTAGTAATGCCTATTTCCTTACTGGTTATTGCACCAGGTAAAAGGATCACCGGAAAATACCACATCCATGGGGCCATTATGAGCCATAAAAGAAACAAAAGTCTAAATGTCCCATCTAGGAAAATCCCCTGGACCTTTTTTCTCCTCCAGACTAGTAACTATGTTGAAATCTCCACCAAGTATCCAAGGATAATCTCCGGGGTTAACAGAACTTAAATCATCCCATAACAGTTCACGATCATGATGAGCACACTTATCATAGACAACATACAATAAAATCTTAGTATCTCTCACCTGAAGCTTGACATTAATACATTGCTTAGAAATAGAAACTAGATCCACTGCACAGCTTGACTTCCAGAATAGCCAAATGTGAGAGTTGGTTGGGTATCCTTGAAGAGATCCAAGAGCCATCATGCGCTGAGAAAAAAGCTTGGTTTTATCAGGAGCATGTTTGGGCTCCAAGACAGCAACCAAAGAAACAGAATGAGAGCGAAATTCATTGGAAATAAAATCTTATTTTACCCACGATCCCAGGCCATGAGCATTCCACAGAAGGATATTAAACATTAAAGGATAGTTTTTTGGCACTGGCCCCAGACTCATAGCCCCTAGATTTCTTTGAAACTCTGACTTTAGATTCGGATTTGGATTGGGATCTGGTTTTTTCCCATGTTTTTTTTCAAATAGTAGTGGTTTTTATTATTTTATAAGTCCAATGGCCGAAATAAATAAAATATTACCCTTAGTTATGTGCAAGTGAATCATGTTTATAAAGACTTGATTTTAAAACCTTAAAATGTAATATAGGTTTTAGATGATTCATTAAGGTTTTATAAAATTAATAAAATAACATAAAAAACACATTATTTTACATAGAAAACATAGATTTTTTCATGTATTCCATTTATAGAATTTATTACATCGCTTTTAAGTTATTGTGATTTCATAATACACGTTGTATATTTATACAATATTTAATTTTTACATGAAAATTCAATTGTCTAATAAAATTATAAAAAAAATAAATGTTATATAATTTTGAAATTATGAATCCAAAAATAATATTTATTTTATAAAAATAATTTTCTAAGTATGTGAATTTTCACTTTTAAAATAAGAATCAACATTTATTGAGAAATGATAGTTTTTTCGATAATAATAATTTTTGAACCCTTGTAACAATTACATTTGACTTTATAAAAATTATATTATAATTTATATTTAATAAATATTTTTTAATTTTATTATTTTATTAATAAATAATTTATTTTTAAAATTCATGAATTCATCAAAATGGCATATCTTAATTGAAATTTCATATTACACAAAAATACAATTTATGTTTTATCATGTAAAAATCAAAATCATTTACAAAGTAATGACAATAAGAAGTAAATATAACCATTATTATATTGAAAATAAAAAATACATATTCATATTATTAGGTTATTTATACATAGATCTTTATTACACCATAAAATTCCCTAAGGGTAAGCTGTAAGATGGTGATATTTTCAAGGGGTGGTTCGACATTCATGGTTTGGGCTATGATCTCGATGAGATTGAACTTCTCCCATAAAGGGTTTCGCTCATGATTTAGTTATTGGATCTCAACTTCGGCTTGGTCAAGGAAAATCTTATTGATTATATCTCCCTTGTAATCTCGGATAAATGGGATTCATAGGGTATGATCTTTTTGGTTAAGGTCATCACTTCCTTCATCTATGTCAATTGTATTTATCAAAATCCTATATCTATATTAATCATATAATAACTATTCAATGTCTATATTATCAATGGTTATGATGATTAAAATTATATTAAATCCAATATGATTATAAAACTAAATAAGTTAAAGTTTTTTCTATAACCATAATAGGAAATTTAATTCAATTACCAAGGGAATTTTATTTATAAAATTTCAGGTCATTGCATTTGTCACATAGAAAATAGTCAATGTGATAGCCCACAGCCTATCTCGATCCTCAAAGTAACTCTGGGTTGGTCTGCACACCTAATCTAATCCTAGTCTTCCTAAGGTATTTACACCTATGCCTAGTCACATCAGATTAGGAAGATCACTAACCCCAAGTTAGACTATGAGACTACGAGCTCTAAGGTATTATAAGGTTCCCACATGGCCCACTTAGTCTAAATATCCTAGTTCCCACTCTCCTCTAAAATATGTATAAGGCTCCCATACTAGGGTTAGTAGACTAAATTCCTTTATGTAACACCCCTTAGGAGGGTCTCATGCATATTATGGAATTTATTAAGTCAAGTTCTTAGCCATTAGCAGCTGAGGAAAACTACCCATTACCAAAAGTAAATCAGGGACTTGAAACTTTGTGCATCCTAATTGAGGTATCACTTTATAAATTAAAATTTTAACTTCAATTGATAAAAAAAATTAAATTAAACACTTCGATATACTAATTGTTATGACCATACATCCCATTCATGATAAACAAATCAAAAAATATATAGGGAAAGTATGTTGTACACCTACCTTATTAGGATATTTTCCCTTTTTCTAGTTTTACACCACCTGACAACTTGTTGTGTGGCCTCAATAGAGCTTTCTATTATGCAATCAGTCACCTCCTGTGATCCCAGAACCTATACCACACTAATACATCAAACATAACTAATTATAGTCATTTAAAATTAATTAATCTAATTTAACCAAAAAATAATTACACCCAATTTCTCACCAAACATCATCGCTAAACTGAAACCACACACAACAGCACCCCAAGGGATTGTATCACATCTTAAACCCTATGCTGAGTGAAAACACAAAAAAATGAAAATTTTATGGTAAATTTAATTTAATCTAAAGGAAAATCCTTGAAAAAATCACATGGTGGAACACCTTTGATGAAACAAATAACAGCGGCACCCGGACATCGTCTCAGGATGTCCTCTTCCTAGGTAGAACAAAATCTTCCTTGCATTTGGCCGATTCCACCATGCTCCGGTATAATTGGAACCAAAAACTAAGACAAAAAAAATAAAATTAGAATTATATGATAAAGAGAGGAGTGAAGATCATCAGATGGTGAGGCATACCATGAATCATAGCAAAAACACATCATGAACATCCAAAATGGAGAATAAACAAGGGGGAAGGGAGCCTCGATCGGTTGGGCTTATACATGAAAAATGAGAGGAAGTAGTGATTACTTGTATAAAAACTTGATAGTAGAAATAGAAATTTTTTCCCCGCTTAATATCACAGGATATCCGGTGAAACCCTTGTACAAGTGGGTGCCACCCTCCAGCCACTGGCTAGTCGATTGCTGCTGCAATTTTCACTACAGAAACCCGATCACCTTGTACTACTTCCAACACATTCTCAATCCTCCCCATCACCAATTATACCTCATTACCCATCCAAAATAACTTCTTTATGGGTTATAATAAATAGAATTCATTTTTGAATTTTATTTCAAAATATGGACCCTCTACTAATTCAAAACTCAAATTCACCTCAAATTATTAACATCCATACACATTGGGTATTACAAAATCCACACCTTACCACTTATCATTCCTAAAAATTCATAGAATTAATCTAACCATACATATTTACCTACCTCAATAATCAATTCTTCATCAATCGATCACGTCCCTCTCCAAGATTCCTAACATGATTCAAAAGTGAAACCTTAAACATAAGGTGCTTGAACCACCAAAATAAGAGACGATTCTTGTAACCATTACTAAATCATTTTTATGGTACTATATTGAGCTCATCCATCCTTAGATACGACTACATAATTATCAAATTCATTTTTTGGTCCATGATTCTCACCACCATAAGATTTAGCTCACAAGTGCCAATTCCAATTATTGGGCACTTCTGCCATTGAAATTGCCTATTAAAACTCCACACCCACAGTACAACAATTAACATGGAATGGTTCCCAAATCACTACACCCAACCAAACAAGAAAAAACCTACCAATACCAATAATACCTCTAATTCTCAATTTTGAACCAACACTAAGGAGTTTCACTACCCCTACACGAGGTCCCTAAATATACTGACTTCCCTCAAAAAGACCTGACCAACTCCCAAAACAAACCCATAATATCTATTATGATATACCCAATGTGGTTTCCAATTCACCACATTCGATTTTCATATAAAGAAACCAACTAGACCCCCTTTGACTAACTTTCCTCAAAACTCTTGGCTACCCCCAGTGATGAATTCTCAAATTACCAAATCCCAATGCCTCTAATCTTTAAGGTATCTCATGATCATACAAGTATCCATACTGATTTATATACCCAAAACCTTGTTTGATCTCCTCGATTGGATTATCTCTCAACTAAACATGCAGTGTGATTTTTGTGATCATTGATGCATTCCTAATCCACCACATTCAAATCATTATAAACCATCCTCAAACCGATACTCACACTTGAAATCTATTCATCAAGAAAAAAAAATTATAAAAGGCACTCACCTAGCCATTAGAATAAAATTTCCATCAGAAAATTATATTAAATTTTCTCCCAAAACCATGACCCTAATCATACGGGGTTGTATCACCCATGATTGATAGGACACTCCCCACCATAGGAGTTTCCTTATCACCACTTCACTTGATTAAAACCTTAAAACCGTAGCCCATGGCTATGTTTATCCCTATATATGATGATTGGATGTTTCCAAACCCATGAATTCCTAAGTTCCCACCCAAAATAAAACTCATTACCCATTCCCAACCCATGGGAATTTCATCCTCAAAAAACATTGAAATTGGATCTATAAATAGGGTCACTGCCCATAATCTTCTACTAGAGTTATTAACACTACATGGTATCACTTATGTAATTCCTTTAGTTCCACCTCAAAAGTTTATATTTCCAAAAACATGTGATTCTCTTACCAAGACATGCTCATTTCATCCCAAGAATCACTTGCCTTTATCTTCTCCCTGATTTACTATGTCACCAAACCCAATCCAATTTCAATGTCTCCTCTACCACATAGGTAAATTTCAAAATCCCCTTATGAGCCTCAAGTTTTCATGCCTACAAGTGTCGTATTAAAACTTATCAACCCATGGGTCACACAAAACCTCTTGTCAATTCATATTTCTTTAGGAACCACTCTTACCAGCACACACTACCTTGACTAGATCAAAATCCAAGGGTCACACACCTTTGTTATGACCAACCAAAAAAACCCAACTCATGAATTATCATATTTCACATCATCAAAAATAGTTGTACATACTTCATGGAATTCTGTTTTTTCAAGAAAACCACATGCTAAGAAACCATCCTAAACCATCTCAAGGCCTTGATCATTTACCCACACTATCAATGCACTGCTAAAGTGCATCTAAATTCAATAGGGTTAGGCACCCGAATGAAACCACACTTTGATTCCATTCTCAATACCAAAGAACTTGAGGTGATTTCTCTCTAGAAAACTAAGGAATTATCATGCCTACATCATATACTCAATGGAACCTCCATGCATCAATCTAAACACAATAATACATCCATTTTCACCACCTCTAAAGCACCAAAAGTCCAGGATAACCCCTCAAATGGGTTTAACTATAACATAATTAACCACTGACCCACTAAGGTATGATTCAAAACTAAGGGCCTCTAGGTCTCCCACCTAGCCTATCAATCAAGTATCATATTAAGGTCACTATGTCTGACCACCTAACCCAAGGCTAAAACTCACAGAAGGTCGCAGTTCATGGGATTCTATCCTCTATCTCATCTTAGAATCCCATGGAAATACATGTTCCAAAACACCCACTTGAGGGTCTCACATATACGTAAAATTCCAGGCATGACATGACAACCATCCGCTAAAAAGGGTATAGATTCCCATGAGCATCAACACATGGGACTACCCCCTAAATAATAACAACTCATTTGTCACAAATATCACAACCAACAACACTATACTAGACAATATTTATTAAGGAAAACCATATCCACTGGATTAGTTAAGAAAAATAACATTCTGATATTTATAGTAAAATGCCATATAGGTTTTTTTTACTTTAAGTAACTAAACTTAAAAAATACTCACACTCAAGGGGTTCATCTCTAAGAAATTGAATTCCTTTAATGTCCCTTAATATTCTATAATCATACCTTATTGAAGTGACTATACCACCATCATCACCATCATTCATCTCATCATAGGATCCATAAGACCCTCCAACAAAGTAAAATATATATACAAGTTGGATGAATTGAGTATAACGCCACAAAGTACTTATAATGTAAAACACTGTATGAGTAGCTATTGACACTTAAAAAAACTAAGCCTCGATATTTAGTGAAAACAATCACACTTTCAAGAATATATCATGTGAATTCTATATGCCTGATATGATACATGAGATGCCTCTTACCTCTACAGGAAAAGAGTCAAAATTCAAATAATAGGCCTCTTTCCAATGGTCCAAGAGAAAGAATCTATAAACCATAAATCATATATCTCAAACATCATGTGTGTCATGCTAGGTGAAAATAATGAAAAACTAAAATAGTATAATCCAATAACATCAATCCCATACCCATGGTAACATGTACTTCCATTAGAAAAGGTGTTTGTGACACACTAGTCCAAGATCCATCTCAAGCTCTGACACATTTCTATGTCTCCAGTCTACCAAAACATGAAATAGTAATATAAAATTAAGACATCTATTATACCACTTTGTAACATAGTGGCTTGGATCACTTTATGAATAGTAATTCGGTCAGTTTACTATGTAACCTTAGGCGCACCTCCTTATACTCTAGAGGTTACCAACTAGCAGCGGCAGTCTAGGGTGGTACCGTGAGGAGAAAATACCCCAAGGATTAGAGTGCACAATAATATATAAATAAAAAAACATAAACCATCACAAAAAAAAATATCCATTATAGTATGTGGAAGTAAATAAATAAATAAGTTTCATCAATAATAAAATATTTTGAAAGAATATAGTCATACAAAAAGACTGGTCTCTTATTGGGTAGACCATGTATACAAACTAAGTAAAAGAATAAAATAAAATTACATGTATAATAGGATCTACTAAAACTATAATTCATACCTCATTCCAAGATCTATGTACTTTCCTGAGCTAACCTGCTTGATCAATCCTAGGCCTCATCCTAACCCGTGCTAACAACTAAGTGAGATTTTTCTCGAGTACCGAAGTGTCATGTCTGACTGGGTGGGGTGTAAGTATATAAATTAGTAGGGAACCATTAATGTTTTCCTATAAAATACTATAAATTTTATGATATGTTTATGTGACATGATCAAAATAAATAAATACACTACAAAAAAAATTAAAAAAAATAACCATTATTGATCCTTAGGTTCATGACCTTGATTCACCATACCTTATTTGGCCAATGTCAGGTTTTCATTCAGCATGTCATGATGATAATTCCTACCCAGTAGTATATAGGATCCATATCCATGGAATCCCCAGCCATATCCTCGTGACTTAGAGGACTCATCCCATAATAATCCAAACATCTGATCTCCAAATCCATGGAAACTCCAACACCGAATTCCAAATCTATAACTTCTCCAATAGTATCCTCACAACTTAGGGTACGTAATCTAAGATAGTCCAACATCTTATATCTAAATCCATGGTATCTCCAGAAGTGTCCTTGTGACTCTAGGGACATAACCTGTGGTACTCCAATATTCAAGCTCCAAACCCATGAAAGCTCTAGCACTAGATCCAAATCCATGGAATCTCAAATAGTATACCATCTCCAAATCCATGGCATCCCAATCATATCCTCGCAACTTCGGGGTCCCATCCCATGGTAGTGCAAATAGAACAACCTTGGATCCAAATCCATGATATCCCCAAATAGTATAATCTGGGCTCTAAATCCATGGCAGTCCCCTCTAATAGTAACACAGACCTCCCATATAGGATTTTCCTCATCCAAATGTCATATAACAAGACTGCCCCTTGGGTGTTTTCTATATAAAAATAAAATCATCTTGAGGGTGTATACTGGGTCCCAACATAAAATAAGAAAGAACTAGGGTTTTTTGAATTCCTAAACTTATAATCTCTATCCATCCTAAGGAACACCCTCTCACTGGGGTCAATACATGACTAGGGGACCCACTAGAGTCCCCTAGGTCACCAAAAAATTGGGGCACCCATTTAGGGTCCTCGGTCTCAACTCATATTGGGTAGACACCCAAATATATAAGGATTACCTATCCCTTATAATCCTCACCAGGGTATCATTGCCTCACTAGCTACATGGGGGTTATCTAGGTAAGAAATGGTCAAAGAGACATCCCATGGCCTATCTCAGTCCTCAAGGTCACTCTGGGTTGGTCCTCACACCCAACCCAATCGTGATCTTCCTAAGGTATGTCCATCTATGCCCAATCACTCTAGACAGGGAGGATAACTCACCCCATCTCAGCACTATAAGCCAACAACTCTGAGGTATTAAAATATTCAGACACATCCCACTCAAGGAAAATATACCAGTTCCCACTTTCATCTACAAGTATATGTCTAAGGATCCCATACTAATTCAAGTACACTATATTTCTTTAGGTCACATCCCTTAGGAGGGGATTATATACCTCAGTTAATTTCTCAAGTAAATTCCTCAACCATCGGTAACTGAGGAAAACCAACCAGTACCAAATTCCATTAGGGCCTTATCACTTTGTGCATCCTAATTAGGGAATAACTTTTTAAATTAAACAATTAACTTCAATTAATAAAAAAATTAAATTAACTATGTTTAATCCTTAAGTATCATGAAAAAAACCCACATAACATAAATAGAGACAAATCCATATAGAAAGTATGACAACCACTTGCCTCATTAGGATCTTTTCCATTTTTCTAATCTTATACTGCCTAGTAACTCATTGTCTGGCCTCAACTAAGATCTCCTTGGATCAACTGATCACCACCCACGCTTCTAACACTTAATACACACCAAGACATCAAACATAATTAATTATAGTCATTTATAATTAATTCATTCATTTTAACCAAAAAATCATAACATCTAATTTCTCATTGAACATTGTTTCCACATTGAAACCACACCCAACAGCACCCCAATGGACCATCTCATATCCCCAGGCCTATGCAGACAAAAACACCCAAAACAGCACCAAATAAATTGGAAATTTAATTTAATTTAAAGGAAACCCTTGAAATAAATCACATGGTAGTGAAACTTTTATGAAATTAAGAATGATGGAACCTATATTTCATCTAGGGTTATCTAATTTTTAGGAAAAATAAAATCACCCTTTCATCTGGATGATTCAATCATTCTTCAATGGAATCAGAACCAAACCCTAAGTTAGGATAAAATAAAATTAAAAGGATAGGAGAAGGAGAGGGGTGGAGATAACTATAGGTAGATGCATACCTTGCATCATTATGAAAATGCCTCAAGAACAAAAAAATAGAGAAGAAATCAGGGGAAGATAGCCTTGGTTGGATAGGATCACATGACCAAAATGAGTGGGAGGAGGATAGTGCCACCTCTAAAAACCCAGGGGGATAGGAAATTGTACCTCAATTAAGACCACTAGATATATGGTATGGGTCCACCATCTATTTGGCGGCACCCCTATTCAAGTGAGTTCCACTATCTAGCCATCAGCTAGCCGGTGGCTCACCAGTAGCTCACCAATGGTTGATTTAGTTTTCACTATAGAAGCCTGACCACCACAGGCTTTTTCTAACACATGGAAAAGCCTCTCTATCACTAATTATCCCTCATTAACCATTAAAAATACCACTTTTTAGGTTTCCAAACATTCAGAATTTTATTTTGAATCTCGGTTCAAAATTCAGGCTATCCACTAATTAGAAACTCAAATTGCCATAAAATTCCAATTTTTCTATACCCATGGGGTATTACACTAGCCTAAAAATTAAACTAAAAGGTTTATGCCACCTACCATGATCAATTTAAATCTTTCCCAACCTAAAAAATCCTCAATAATCACCTAAAATCTATTAACTAATAATCCATAAATAAATAAATCCCATAAATCAAATACCTAAAATCATATAGAACTAATCCTTAAGGAAAACATAGGAGAATCACTCCTAAAATTCATTATGCATCATAAAAACCTAAGGCCCCAAATAAAATAAACTAATCATCATTAAATTTCATCCTAAAACCATTAAAACCCTATAAGAAACCATATATCACTTAATTTATATCAAAAAAGTGATAAATATATGTATAAAAACTCACCAAAGCTTCTTTTAAACAAGGGAAGAGGAATCCCTAAGATTATAGGTGGTTTCTCTATTCCTTGATGAAATCAAAATTCTATTAAAGGTAATATAAAATAAAAAAAGATATATAGGAAGGAAGAAGAGAAATACGGTAAGGGATTACCTAGTTTTTTTGGAAGAAATACCCCTTGGATGTCATGAATTAAAGAGAGTAAGAGGGGAATAAGAGGAATGAAAGGAGCTCTAAGAGGGGATCTTGGATGGGCTAGTATGAGTTAATATAAAGGAGACCAAAAGGGTGGATAAAAGGTTAGGGAATAAAAGACCAAAATTCTCATATTTTAAGAAAAAATCAGGATGGGCCTATTAAATAACCATTACAGAACCACTATGTACCTAATGGAACCCCTAGAAATACATAATCTCTACCCAACTCATTGACTACCTGGTGCCTCCCACAAGTACCTGTTATAAGTTCTAGGATTCATTTTTGGAGTAAAGGTTATTTATATTTTATATTTTTAATATTAAAAATTCCTAAAATTTAATTGGGAATTGAATTTATTTATATTTTTATAATTATATTTTTTTTATAATGATACAATTATTTATTATTTAGTCATTAATTAATTGTTCCTTGATTATTAATTAATTATTTTTTAAATTCATTAATTGTTCATTATTATTTTTATTTGATTATATTTTGTTTGAAATAAATTTTTCAAAGTGCCTTTGTTACTCATACATAATTATGTACATTTGTTTTTACCTTTATATTTGCATACTTTTACCCTCACATAGTATGTATGAATTCTTTGTTACCTTTATGTGAAGATTTCTTACTCTTACATGGTTTTTGTATCTACCCTTATGAATGATTAGGTATTTACTTTTACCTTTACATGAGTTTTTATATTACCATTACATATTATATATATAACTCTTCTAACCATTATGCGATCTTTGTTTTAATATCTTTACCCTTAAACAAGTTCAAGTATTATATTTATACTACCTTTACACAATATATATATTTTTATTACCATTACATAACTTCAATATGACTCTTGCATAAATAGTTTTTTGTACTTACCCTTAATTATGTAATAGTTTACTCTTCCACAGGCTGTAGGATATACCCTTACAAAATTATTTCTTTTACCCTTACATGAAACTTACCTTTATGCATTATTTTTAGGTTAGAGTAGGTTCAAATGGAAAGAGGGGTGAATTTCCCTTTAAAAAAATAAATAAAACCTTTAAAGACTAAAAATCTATTTTTAAAATTTTTATGATTATTAAAACCTTTTGAAGACTTTAAAAAGAAAAACTGATATAAAAAAAATATAAATAACAATGGAATATTTATATATGTTTATGAAAGCATAAGAATACATAATAAGTGATTTTTAAATTAACAATTAAGTATATTGATGTATGAAAGTATAAGTGAAAAATTAATAAAAATATAAATAGAGAAATCATAAAATAAATAACATTATTTAATAAAGTTTTTTAGTTAAATTTATTTGATTAACCCCTACTTATCATACCCTTATTTCTTGAGGGTTTATTGTATTAGTCCTTTAACTTTAACAGTATCTAAGATACCAAAAAACCATTTATTTTAAATTGGTTGTAGTAAGAAACTAGAATAAAATCAACCATATATTTTTAAGTGTTATATATAGAAACCTCATAGAGAATTAATCCCTTGTATTTTAGTGGTTTTTAAAAGAAAACTGAGCCCCTCACTTTAAAAGGTTGCAAATACCAAAATAGAAAAAAAAATATGAAGAATTAGAGTATTTCTAAAATAAATATCATTTAATAATGGTATCAATTGTCTAAAATATATAATAATAATAACTTTGAGATAATGAGAAATATATAGTGGGGAAAAAATTATAAGATAAGTATAATTTTGGAATTGAGAGCACTTTGGAGAAAGAGAGAAATTCAGAAATCATAGAGCTTTAAATTTTTAGAATAATTGAGAAGACAAGTTGATAATCCATCAAAGGGGACTATTTATATTCTCCAAGTTCTTTGAGAACATTATATATTCAAACTAGGATCAAGGAATTCATGAGGTACTAATTTGATATATCTTGGACCATAATAAATGCACAATTGGCCAGCTTGTCCTAACACCACCTGATACCGGGTGGTTGTTGGACCTTTTGTAACTCTATAGAAACTAAAATAACCCACCGGTTGGATGGTGAGAAATTATTTCATGGGAGATTCTATACATCACCTCTAACTGGTCATTTATCCTCCACTAGGTGGCTGGTTAACTTCATATGCACAAGAGGTTCTATCCACATGGCACTGGCTAGCTGATGATGCATGTTTCTTATCAAACACTCAATGGCATATCAACCTTCCTTCAAAACCTCTGATATATCCAATAAAATCACTCCAAGAGTTTAATAAGTCCAAAAATACTTTAACATGTATTATTCAATGCTCTTTCAAAATTCTATCAAGATATCATCATGATCCACCAATAACCAAGATTAACACATGAAATATTTAAATACCAACATCTTGAATGAAATCATTATAAACTTTAAAGTGTTTTTTTGATCATTGAAACTTAATAATGTGAGAATAAAAACAATCCCCACCCCCATTTTATGACCATAAAAAACTTGAATATAAATATAATATAACAATAATAGAAAGATAAGATTTAAAAAAAATATTTTTCCTAAAAAGTAAAACAACATCATTTCTCCTACATAACAAACACAAATAACAAAATATCATTTTCAAGAGATAAATATAATTACATTTACCAAATATTTCACTAAATACATGATATTTATCCCCCTTTGAGATTATTAAAAATAATTTATAGATGATGTTATATTAAATAAGAGAAATAAAATTTAAAACTTTGTTTATCATCATTAATGATATTTAGAGAGAGACAAAAACAATATCTAAACATTTAAAAAACTAAAATGAATTATAAAAATTAAAAATAGAGATTTTTAGTAAATATCAAGATAAAATAAACCAAACATTTATATATATATATATACTTAAGAGATAAATAATTTTTTTGAAAAATAGGTTTTTCAAAAAAACTCAAGTTAAATAAAATTTTAAAAAACAATTTCTAAAATTTTTTCTATCCTAGGATTACTTAAATATCAAAAACATTAGTTTCACCTCCAATAATTCATTATAAATATGAGAATCTATTAAAAATTACTAAATATAAACGAAATATTTTTAATGAAATATTTTAAAATCAAGAAAGTGCATAAAAAACAAAAGGAAGTTAAAATAGAAAATCCATTCCATCATTTAGGTTTAGAAAATATTATGTTAATAAACCACAAAAAATTATATAGTAATGACAAACCAAGTTTGTAGTAAATTCCCAATAGTCATTCTTAGGGTGAATATTGGATTAAGAATCCAACCATCGCTTTTTTAGGTAATAACCTCTTGGTGCATCTATACTAGAACCACGTCCACTTATTTTTATCTAGATAGGAAAGTTTTTTCTTGGAGTATCGCACTCACTATACTTTACCAAAATTATAAAAAGTTTGAAAAAAAAAATTGGTTTGAAAAACAATTATAAAACATTTTAATTTTAGAAAAAAAATTAAAACATATTGAAAAATTATCAAGATTTAAAAGTATAATATATAATTATAAAAATATAACCATACCCAACACTCCTTTAATAAAGTCAAATCATTAAAGAAAAATGGGTTTAGTGATGTTATTGGAAGGTTTATGGTTGGTGGAAACAAAGTAAAATATGATGTCACTTTTTTGAAAGTGATCATTAATAAAGTGGTGTCTCATATCAATGTTCTTGTTGTGATTGTGTGGTATAGGGTTTTTAGAGATACTAATCACACTATTTTTATCAAACTTTATAGGTATGTGATCATATGTAATCCTAAAGTCCAATGGAGTATGTTTAATCCATATAATTTGGGTGCAATAAATCCAAATGGTTATGTATTTCACTATGGGTGTATAAAGAGAAATAGGGTTTTAATTCTTACTACTCTATGAGACAATGTATTTTACTAGTAGGTGGAAATTCCCACTATTATATTTATTATCTAGTTTGAATCCTATAAAATCAGAATTATAAAAACAAGTAAGTTCAAAATAAGTTTCCTTTGGTTAAAATAATCCTAGACTTTTAGTTTATTTCAAATATCTAAAAATATTTTTGAGGTATTTCAAATGAGGTTTGTTTTCATTTGATTGAAAATTAAAACAAAGTCATACACTAAACATGATTTCATCTTGGGTCACATTAAGGTAAAGTATACTTCCAATCAAACTTCTAAAATATTATTGTCAAACAATTTATTGGATTCATCCAATATTATTTTATAATTTGTACTCAAAGTTGTTCTAATTTCCTAATAATGATCCAAGACAAACTGCTTTAAAGGTTAATTATTATATTTACTTTGTTTTAGAAAACTTCCATCAAAAATTTGGGAAATTTGAAAACCAAGGATGAATTTGAGTTCTCCCATAAACCTCATTTCAAAATCTATATTCATTAAAAAGAAAAATTCAATAAAAATATATTCTTTAGTTTATTCAAAGATAACATCATAAACATATATTTGAACAATTAATAAATCATTTTTAAAAAAATGAGAAAAAGAGTTGAATCAAATTTTTCCATTTTAAAATCATTTGATAAATATAATTTGGTAAAAAATTTATAAAAATTATAAGGGGGTTATTTTAAACCATAAATATATTTGGTTAAATTGAAAATGTGATTTATAAATTTAATATTTTCAAAACCTTATGGTTGATCCATAAAGTCATTTTCAAAAATAAAACCATTTAAAAAAGAACTTTATATATCCATTTGAAAAAGTTTAAAATTAAAATTAGTGGAAAATTAAAACAAGATTTTAATGGATTCTATATGATAAATGGGTGAAAAAATTTCACCATAATCAGTACATTCTTCTTGATTATATCCCTTAGTAACAAGTTAGACCTTGTTATGGGTGATATTCCCTTGTTCATTGAGTTTTTTTCAAAATCACCACTTGGTTCCAATAATTTGTTGATTATCAAGTTGTTCCATGAGATTAAAAAGATTGTTCCTTTAAAATTGGTTCAAATAATATTTCATGGAAAGCATCTAATTCTCATAATTAATAGAATCATCAAGGGATTGGGGTTTAAGGTTATATAAAAAATCTTGATGTTCAACCTCATTGACTAGCCTTCTAATATGAGTTTTGGATTGTAATTCTCCAATAAAATTCTCAATGGGATGGTATTTGGATTGAACCCATGATTTGGGTAAAGTAGTATAAGGTGGTTGATGAAAATATTTAGTTTCTTTAAAATATATAGGTTTAAGTAAGTTAAAACTATCTTTATCAGTATCATCATCAATTTTAGGATGAGGTTTAGGAATATTTTAATCCAATTTTAGTTGAATTGACAATTATAATGTCTTAGTACTCTTATTGAAGACTCTATAGGCTTTACTTTAGTTTGAGTACCCATGAAATATACCTTCATCAAATTTGGGGTCAAAGTTTCCTAGATAATCCTTGCTTTTAAGGATAAATAATTTAAAACCAAAAACTTTAAAGAAAACAACTTTAGGGATTTTTCTATTCCAAAGTTCATAAGGGGTTTTTCTAAAGAGGGTCTTATGATAACATGGTTAAGGATATAGAAAGATATATTGACTTTCTTGATGCAAAATTATTGATGTTTCTTAAAATAATTCATGATATTCCTAAACATTTCTTGTAGGTTTCAATTTCATCTTTTGACAAACCCTTTTTTAGGTGTTCTAGGAGTGGAAAAGGAATGTTTATAACCTTGAGAAGAACAAAAATCATCAAATTCATTGTTATCAAATTCTCCACTATGGTCACTTCTAAGGGATAAGAGTGTGTAGCCTTTTTTATTTTCAAATTTTTAGGAAAATTGATAAAGACCTTATAATACTAATTTTTATGATCTAAGAAGAATACCCAAGTAAATATAGTATAATAATTTATAATTATGAAGTTGTAATATTTACCTCTAATAATAGAAACTTTAGTCGATATAAAAAGGTCAAGGTGAACTAGTCTTAAGTATTTAGAGTACGAAACTTCCATTTTAGATTTAAAGGAAGGTTTTTATTTCTTTCCAATTTTTCAAGGTTTACAGAATAAGTTATCGTAGAAAAAAAACTTCAATAAATATTTTACTAGTCAGTTGCGTTTGATATTAACAAGAGTTTGAATGTTACAATGACCTAGGATCTAATGAAAAATCCAAGATTAATTATCTTGTGTACTTAGACACTTAACATTTTTACTTTCATGATATTTTAAATCTATAATATAAACATTTTGAAAATTATATGTGGTAAAAAAATTCCTTTAGAATTAAAAAAAATTAAAAATCATTTTCAAAAGTAATTTTATAACTGTTATCACATAATTAACTAATAATTAGTAAATTATGCCTAAAAAAATTAACAAATAAAATATCTTTAATTAAATTAGATTTAGAAAAATGGATTGTATCAATAATGGTGATTTTACTTTTTTAATCATCTCTAAATATGACATGTCCTCTATTGAATTCTTTGAGATGAATGAATTCAAAAATATCACTACACATGTGACTCGATCACCTCTTATACACATACCAAGTATCTTCCTGGATATTTATCTTAAGAACCTTGTTCTATAAAATATTAAGAGACTAATGTTTATGGTACCCATATTTGGGGTCCACTTAAGTTATTTAATAAATACGTTGGAATTCAAAATTGTTTAGGAACATTTTTTCCATTAAAAATGTGAGAGAATATATGAATTCTATTTGGTCTACCATATCTATAATTTTTTCAATTTAATTTATATATAATATACCCACATTTATTATAATAATTAAAAAAATATTTTGGGAAGTCCCCTTTAAAAAAGTAGTCTTTTTAGAATTTTTGTGAAAACAGATTGTTTTGAAAACCCAATTCCAGAATTAATTTTAACAGCATGTTGAGATCCAAAAATCATATTTAGATATTTGTCACCATAGGTGAATTGATAAATATTATCTTTAACATCTTTAATTTTATATTCCAAATCCTAAACATTTCTTTGTTCACTTAGTTTTAAAACCAAGTCATATTTTTCTTTTAAAAATTAATCTTTTTCAAAAAAAACTAGATTTTATTTATTTTTAAGATCTTTAAATTTTGAAACAAGTTAAAAAACAATTTAAAAGTTTATCTATAGAATAAATAAGATAATTATAACTTAAATAATATATTTAATAAGTATATGATAAATAATTAGAATATGCAAAAATTTACTTTAATACATACCTCAATATCTTCCATAAGTCACTTAGTACTTTTATCACTTGATTAAGATGATGAAAGTTAATCCTTTATAAAACTCCATGTTAAAACATTTAGATATTTATTACTTTACTTATTATATTTATACTTCTTCTCATTCAAGGGACAATATTGCTTTATGTGACCCTTATTTTAGAAACTGAAGAAATTAACTTCCATTTCATGATTTTACTTTTTAAAGCATAGAAAATATCTTTTCTTTTTCATGTACTTGTTCATATTATTGTAAAGATGAGCAATCTTGGTTTATATTTTGGAAGTTTCACCCATTATTTCCTTTAAAAACTTATTTTTATTTTCTTTGATCTCTTATTAATCATTTTAGGCTTGTGTTTTCATAGTTATCTCATATGTCATGAGAGATCCTATGAGCTACTCAACTCACAATTTATTTATGTCTTTATCTCCTTGGATCATGGTGAATTTGGGTTCCTAATTTATAGGTAAAATCAAAAGTATTTTCTTGAATATTCTCTTTATAAAGAGTACCACTAAGATCCTTTATACCATTACAAATGTTAGTTAATCATGTAAAAATTTCAATAATTGACTCATTAGGATACATAAAAAAGCTCTCAAAGTCTTATCTAGACATATCTAATGTATTATATTTGACTTTTTTCATTACTCCATGAGTAACTTCTAAGATTTTACATATTTCATGAACCTATTTTCATATACAAACTCAAATAAATTCATTTTGTTCTAAACCATAATGCAAGGAATTCATTGATTTACCATATAATTCAAGGGAAGAAATATCATCATGAGTTTATTTTTCTTCTTTTTTAGTAGTAGAAGAATAACCATGCATAATTATATTCCATACAAGATAACCAATTTATCTAAGAAAGGTATACATATGTGTATTACAATAACCATAATTTTTACCATCAAAAAAGGGAGCATGGCCTATAGAGTATCATTCAGGAGCACCATGGGTGTTTGAAAAAACCATTTAGAAAAATAATGTTTTTTAAAAAAACTAGTTAAAGATTTTGAAAACTAATTAAGATTTGAAATATTTTAAAATAAATAAAGAAAGAAAAAAAATATTTAATTCTATTCAAGACCCCTTTTAAACAAAATGTAGGTTGAAATAGGTTAAAATGTCAAGAGAGGGGTGAATTTCCCTTTAAATAAAGCAATAATTAATGTCTTAAAGACTAAAAACCTCTTTTTAAAAGTATGATAATAATTAAAACCTTCTGAAGACTTTAAAAATAATAATTTATACAAGAAAAACAAAAGATAAATCACAATTTAATAACTATATATTTTTATAAAAGTGGATGCATATATAATAATGGATTCATAAATTGAACAATTAATCATATTGATATATAAAAGTATAAGCATAATATTAATAAAAATATAAATAAATAAAGCATAAAATAAATAACATGATTAGATAAATGATTTAATCTAAATTTTTTTGATTAATCCATATGTATCCTACCCCAAATTCTTAAGGGTTTATTATATTATTCCCTTGTATTTAATGGTATCCAAGAAACCAAAACTCATTTACTTTTTAATTGGTTATAGTAAGAAACTTAAATGTAATCAACCCTATATTTTTAAGGTATGTATCAATAAACCTCATAGAGAAGTAATCTCTTTCCTTTTAGTGATTTTCACAAGAAACCAAAGTCCCTCACTTTAAAAGGTAGTGATCACCGAAATAGACAAAAGATAGAAAGAATGAGAGGATTATTAGAAGGAATATAATTTATAAACAGTCTCAATTATCTCAAATAGATTAGAAAAGGCACTATTATAGAATGAGAAATATTTATTATGGAAAACATTATCTGATAATTATAATTTTTTAATTGAGATCACTTTGGAGAAAGAGAAAAATTTGGTGATCATAGAGCTTTGACATTTGAGAATAGTTGAGAATGTAAGTTGACAAGTCACCCAATGGGGTGTATTTATAGCCTCAAAATTATTTGGGAACATTCTAGAATTGAACTTGCGTCAAGGAAGTCATGGGAGAAAATTCTATACATCTTGGATCATAATAAATGCACAATTTAACAGCTTATCTTGAAACCACCAAATACCTAGTAGCATCCATCGAGTAGTCGGTGGACCTGATTTAACTCTCTAGAAATCATCAGAACCTAGTCAACAAGTAATTATTCCATGGTAGGTTTTTTCCATCACTATCGGCTTGTAAGTTCCTCCATCGGGTGGCCAGTGGTCTTCTGCTGCATAAGTGGCTATGCCCACATGGCACCGGCTGGCTGATGTTTCCTACTACTTCCCAAACACTCCAAGTCCTATTAAACTTCTATCAATGCCTATGATAGATTGGGGAACTTCACTTCAAGATTTTAATAAGTAAAACAAGACTTAAATAAGGACTATTCAATGCTCTTTTAAGATTATATAAATATTTCATCATGATCCTCCAATAACCAAGATTGAAACATGAAATATTTTACTTACAATAACATAAATGAAGTCCTCAGGCACTTTAAAGAGTGTTTGTTATCCTTAAAACTTAAGAAGGTGAGAATCACTAAAAAATTGTTATTTTTGTTTTAAATTTACTTAGCATGTTCTTTTTACCTTTAAACAAGTTTATAAAAGTTTCCCTTATATAGATATATGTTATTATCTTTAAAAAAGTTGTAGAATTAGATAATTACTTTCACATAGCTTATTAAATTACTCTTACTCAGCATGTAAATCTACTTTCACATAGTATAAAACTGGATATCAAAAACATGCTCTATTTTTCACTATTCTGGGCATATAGATTTAATACATGTTAGTTTTGTAACATCCCAAGTAATTAATGAATAATATATATTTTTATCTATGTCTATTAATTATTAAGATAGTGTTTTAGAGGCTTAAAATGAAAATAAATCTAATCTTAAGCATGGAATACACTAATATTTTTAAAAGATTGTTTTACTGCCTTTTGATGGCAAACCATTTTTGAATCTATATTTTGACAATTTTATAAACTATGTTTGTCAAGATAAACTTATTCTTTATGATTGGGACATCAAAATTTACTTTGTGTGAATTTTTGGTATTTTTCTGACAATGTTCATTTTTTAATGAATAGTGAAAAATACTGCATTTTACATCAAAACTGCTTTTTAATATAATTTATTTATATGATTAGATTATATTTTGAATTGGTTTTGAAGTGAAATTAGAATATATTTTTACCATTTAATCCAATGGTGGTCATTAGAATCAATTTCACTTTGAAATTAGACTTAAACTGGTGCCAATCTTTTGATACTTATTGTTTTATAAAAACACGCTATTTGCTCTGACAGCGGGAATTAATTATTAAATTAATTAATGTGACTTATATGTTTTGAATTTGGTAAAATAGACTTCATTTTTGAATTCGGAATATTAAATATAGCTTAGGGTGAATTTTTTGTAATTTTCTGAAAAACTTCAATTTTTGATGAATAGTGAAACCACTAAGTGGTACTTATAAAAACTGATTTTCCGTTTAAATGAAATTTTGCCATCATTGTGTTTTGAATTTCAAAAATCCGACATACATGGTTGTCATTAAGAAGTAAAATGTGGTTCAATGAGATTAAAATAATTTTTTGGTGAATAGTAACTTATTAAGTTTTTAATCGCGATTAGTGGTAATTAGTGTAGTTTAAGGTAAAAATAATGCTTTAATAAAATAAGATGAGCTTGAAACATGTCCTACCCTCATTGGTTGTGTCATGGCCGACCAAGAAAAGCCATGGGTCAACTTGGGGACCCCATGGAGCCACTTTGGTTGGGAAATGACATAAATAACTTTTTATTTAATGTAAAAGTAAAAATGACACAAACATCATATGTTTTACGAAAACAATTTTTACATGGGGTTATAAAGATCAGATTTTTTATTATAAATAGTCATTGGAAAGATAAAAATATTTCCTACATCATAGTATTTTTTTTATAATTTTTAGACTTTAAATAAAATAAATTATTTATGACATCATGATGATGCAGCGATGACATCATTATTTAACGATTTAAATAAAATGGAAAAATAATGTAATATCTAAAACCTAAACATGTCCAAAACCTATTGGATGAGTTGATTTCGAACCCTTATCACCTTATCCTAGAATTATATCAATGTGGGGCCATTTAAATCCTAAACTCATTTTCAAATAAAGTAATATTTCTATACTTTCCAAGAGTGCCCCTCCTCTCCTCTTATAAAAGGCCCCCACCTCTACCTCATTACCCACACTCCCAAAGCCTTTGGCTCGGCCAACCCCTGACCATTTACTCTCTCCACATCCCTCTCCTCATCCTAGAGGATTCCCTTTGGGCATAATCCTTTCAAAGGAAGCCTTTAGGCTCAAATCAAAAGGAGTTACACTTTTAAAGGTAATTCATTCTCTCATGTTCATTTGTTTTATTTTGCTTCTCCAACCCCCTAAACTCTTTTTATTTACTTATTTTGTAACAAAACCAGTATCTTCAATATACTAGGATGTTTTTATAAGATTTATTAGAGCTACACTCTCACATAACTACATCAAATGGTTAAAGAACATACGGTTTCTGTGGATGGCGAAATTCTGCCTCCCGAAACGATGATTGTTCAATACTCATTTAACACCTTCAAAGGTGGCCATTATGATGTAACTATTTTTATATATGATATATAATATGTTTATTCTTTCCTTAAGCTTCTGTATTTTTCATTTATATCATACCATTATTTTTTCCATTATGGGTAAACATGATATCTTCATTTTAGGAAGTGCGGACTACCGCCCCCTGAAAGTGATTTGATTCGTTAATACCATATGTGGGATGTGTAAAGGATAAAGTTAATGATATTATATATGTTATTATACTGGAATTATAATATACTCTTATATAATTATGATTCCATTCCAGAAAATATGAAATAGAAATGGAAGTAGCGTTCATGCGTACGTACGGCTTACCATCTCCATGAACGGTGCATTTCATTTCTTACCTCTAAATGTGATGTAATATTATAAATACATGTATAATCTGAATATATATGATATATATGTTATCCAAATCATTAATATCATTCTGGATATAACGAACCTTTGACCAAATTAATAACATGTAAGTGTAAGAAGTCTATTTTTGACTTAAGAACCAAATACCGACAAAATGAACATTATTAAATTAAATGATTACATGATGTTCATAACATGGTATAAAAGGAATAATGAACTTGAAAAAGGTTCTTAAGCAACTAGAGATTAACTCAAGTTTATTATTCAGGAGATTAAAGAACGGTCAGGTCAAGTCGGATACGAGGTAAGGGAACTTCTTAACCCAATTACCATTCTTTGGGTTAATCTCCTACTTTCAAATTATGTCATGATATTATTATGTCCTATCTTGTATTTGTACTTTCTTTATGTGTACTTATAGTGAATACACATAATAGATCTATTTTATTTTAAAAATGATCTTTGTATGGGACTTCGTCTCAATCTCCTTTCATTGAGGCATATTTTGTTTTATACACAACCTTCTTTTATACGGTGTATAAACCCCTTTGACTTTTACGTTTTTTCAAAAGGAATATTTTTTATACGAAGCATTTACTAAACGACAAAAGGGAATGTTTTTGTCGTACGTATGCGGAGACAACGACTTCTCCTCCGTTGTGACCGTTATTTGAGTTTCGGCTTCCTCTACAAGCCATACCTTCTTTTTAAAAGAAAAATAAATACCATGTTTTACTTTTCTTTTATTTTGGTATCAAAAATGGTTTTCATAATGTTTTTTATATCAATGTGTTGTATTGATATCTTGTGATTGAAAGGTGGAAATGTTATGTTTCCTTTATGCATGTTTTATGTGATACGATTATGTTGAGGTTCTTGGGCATTATTATGAAGACGGGTGGTTCCGTGATAAACTAAGGGCGGGTGAGCCCGATATAGCTCTCCAATGCATTAGGTAACGCGAAGGAGTGAAACTTTAAGGTTTCTCCGAAGATATTTAGGGAATATACTGTGATGGGTATTCCAAACGTAACCAAGAGGGTTACTCCCTACGTAAGAATGTTATGAATGCCTCAAGTTACCTTTATGTCTTATGATTTCTATGATTTATTCATGATTTGATGAGGTATGTTAAAGTGATTATGTTTTATGGGTAAAGTATGATCTCATCCTTATGTATATATATACCCATGTTTCCTTTCCATATTTTTATATCCCTTACTGAGCTTTTTATGCTCATCCCATGTTTTTTTGAAATGTTTTTCACAGGTCAAGGGAAAGGTACATGATATGATGATAGTGTCAAGGAAGTGTCAAGAAAGAATCCATGTTTATTTTAAATAAGTTTCCATTGATGGGAATGAAGAATAATATCTTTATGTAACCACTTTGTTTATATGTGGAATGTAATGAAAGTTTTATGATCTAATTCTCTAAAACTCTAAACCCGAAAAGATCCTCAATGTGTAATCTTGTAATAACTCAAGATTAAGTAAGGTTTAAGGCTGGGGCCTTATAAGTTTCATATTTTTAAATTGTCTTAAAAATTACATTGACACTTATTAATTATGTAGAAACTATGTGAATTAATTTTAGAGTATTTTAAAAAGATTTTAATAAAGATTAATTTTGTTCATGTTTCATACAGGAACATAAAACATGAAATTATAAATTTTGAATATATTTATTTTAAGTTAATTTTGTTTCTAAAATAATCTTTAAAACTGATTTTCATATTAAAACTTTTTTATATTATTTAATACAGTGATAATTGAATTCAAATTTTGTTATGAATATCTTCATGCATAAATATTTTACGTATTTTAAAGTTATTTTTTTTTTTGAATACTTATTTTATTAAATAACTATAATGTGAGATTTGTGAGATGTTATTTGACCTATTAATATGGGGATAATTTTCAATTTATTCAAATGATTATTTTTAGGGATTAATTATTTTTAAATTCAAATAATAAATATGATGATAATTTTGGAAATTATTTTCTCTCTCTCTCAACAATAATTCCACAATTATTATTATTATTATTCTGAATTATTTTATTTGATGGAGGTATTTTTATAGTTTTCATTCTTATTTAAATAAGGATAAATTACTACATGAGATATATGAAACCCTTGACACTACTATAAAGCTTTTCTATGAAATTTCATAACTTTTAAAGTGTTATACAACACTATAAACATCTTATCTTCCAATAGATCCTATGTGAAAAAAGTTATATCTATTGGATGAACTTTCAAGTAGAACCAAAACTTCTATGAATATTAATAATTTTATAATAATTATAGATCCTTTTCTCTGAAACCAAAGGTTTTTCTATAATATGTTTTTATCAACTTCTTTTACCTAATTTTTCTCTGGAGTCTATATTAATTCTTTAGATATATCTCATCTATTCTCTAACATTGGTTTATTATTTTACAACATAAAATCATTCTCTCTATTGGGTTGAGATTCTCATATTATAAATTAATTATAGGTTATACCTTCCTTAAAAGGTACATATTATAAGGTTTTTGAATCCCCACACAAAATTTAGGGTGTCTAGTTGTACCTCTACTAGAAAATGTAACACTATAATGGGTTAGGATTGCCAATAAAAAAAATCATGTTCATAGTACACAATGCATCTCTCAAGGAGTAGAGAGATGTAAGAGTAGACTTAGGTCCACTTTGGACCAAACTAATATAAAAATACCAATGTTCATTACCTTATTTTATACTAGAAATTATTGTTCATAGTTCTATCCTACCATCCTTTCGATAAAAAATCAAAAGTAGTTATTCCAGAATCACTAGGCAGAAATAGATTATAGAAGGAACTCTCTCAACTTAATGTTCCAAAACATGGAAGAAACTAAGTTCACCCAAATCAATATATTAAGTTCAAATAAATTATGATCTATTCAATCCAAAATAACAATAATTAAAGTAAATATAATAAGATAAAGAACACTTTGGTTTTATATGGTTCGGACTGAAATCCAACATCCATGGGAAAAACATTGGATCATTTCATTTCTTAATAAGAAAAAATTAAAACTTAAAAACTTAAAGAGTCACTTGTATTACTAGAGACAATTAATCACAATTTTGATAAGTTTCAGTTATATCCAACAAAAAATGTGGCCCCGCCTTCTTTATAGAGAGAGTAACTTCTGGTTATCTAGTTATATTAACCTCTGAAAAGTGTGGGAGTCCAAATGTTTCACTGTTCACACCATCAATATCCTATAACAATATTCAGTGTGACCACCACCTTTGATAAACTAGAAAACACACCACATATTAATTTAATATCTCTATCCTTCAAAAGTAAAATATGAAGCATCCATAACAACACCACATGTATTGAACACATTATAAAAAGAAACTTTTAAACCACATCCTTCTGAAAAAATCCTTCCATAACACTAAAGGAAAACCTACCATTACCATAACTTCAATGAAATGAAAAACTTACATATCCACTCATTTAGGTCAATTTATTTGATTCAACTCAATTAAACTTTAAAAATTAAAAAAAAATCTCCCACTTAAATATTCCTTTAGAAAAAATATCATGACACCACCTTCAACTTCTATAAAACATCCTTTATTTTCCACTACATATAATGATTACCACCTTATTCTGTTTACCCATTCCCAACTATGGATTTATGATTCCTCACTACTTATATAATAAAACTCTATATAAACATACTTTTTGGATTCTATTTCTTAGCTACTATATATAACTCCAACTTATTATCTTCCAGCATCCTTCAGATATATTAGTACTTTAGATCAATGTTTTTAGTTCTTGAATGAACCACTAGATTCTTATCAAAATTCATTACACTGTGTATACTATATAATATAAACCCTTTCACCTAGATATAACTGGTGCCTTTAACTAAACTCCTTAACCATATCATCTCCTTGTTTTCTTCCATAACAGCCACATACTCTGATTTCATTGTAGAAAGTGAAATTACTAATTGTAACTTAGGTATCTAAATAACCACGGTTCCTCTAAAAGTGTAAACATATCAAGTTATTATCTTCTATTAATTATAATCACCCCCAAATTCTACATCTATAAACCTAAGTAATGGATCATTATCTCTGAAATAAATACTTTTACCTTTTATTCCCTTGATATATTGAATAATCTAATTAACAGTTTCCCAATGAACCTCCCTAGATTTTCCTTAAACTGGATGACCACTCCCACTACATGAGTAATATCCATATGTGTACACACCATAGAATACATCAAACTTTTGACTATTGTGGCATACAAAACTTTATTCATGTACTTATTTTCTTCTTTGGTTCATGGTTCATGCTCCTTTGAAAGCATAAATTGAACAGTAAGAGGAGTTTAAACTGGATCACATCCACTCGTTATAAATATCTCAATGATCTTATGATTGTAGACCCTCAGTGATAAAACCAAGCATCCATTTTTTCAATCACATTCAATCCTCATGCCAAATATTTTCTTTTCTTTACAAAGATATTTCATCTTAAACTTCCCTGATGGATCCTCCTTTCAACTTATGAATCATCTGAATATTTGGACCTACCAAAAACATATCATCCATGTAAAAGAGTGATATTATGAATTCATTTCCATTGAACTTCATTAAATAAAAATAGTGATCAAAATTAATTTGAGTGAAACCTTTCTCTTCTAAGAAGGAATTAAACTTTTGTTTCTAACACCTCAGTAATGGTTTCAAACCATAAATACTTATTTTTAGTTTTTACACCAAGCCTTGATTCAGATTGTCCATGAAACTAATAGGTTTCTTCATATAAATTTATTCCTATAAATACCCATGAAGAAAGACCTTATTCACATACATTTTTTCAAGGTACGCATTTCTAGAACCAACCTAAAAACAATTCATATGGTAGTATGTTTTATCTACCAAAAATAATATCTCATAAAAGACAATACCTTCCTTCTTCTAAAACCCATTCACAACCAGTCATGCTTTATATATCTTCTTTTCATCAGCCTCTTCTTTTAACTGAAATACCCACTTATTCTCAAGTACTTTATTATCAAGTGTTAGTTATGTTAACTCCCATGTGTTATTCACTTATAGTGAATCCAACTCCTCCAACATTGCTAACTCCAACTTTATATAATCACTAGGAGTATCTTATTTTTCCAAAATCTCTATTTCTCCTGTATCTATTAAAAATAAAAACTTATATTAGATCTATACCTCTACACTAGTCATATGATCCTTGAAGATCTATAAAAATTAACCTATGATTCAACTTACTCTTGAAGTGTAATTTTTAAATAGTCACCTTACAAGAACTATTGATAGAGTTTCCCTAGTTCCTAAGCTTTCAAATATACCTTTTGCTACATGAACTTCCAAACCATATACATAACCCTCTAAACTTTATTTCAGAATATGTGTCCTTCTAATAGATTCAGAGACATATGAACATTTTGTAACATGTGATCCTCTAAAACCATCATTCAAATCAACTTGAATTGAATTTGAATATTTATCCTTGAACTATTTCTATTTCAAGTTCCATTATTTTCACAATATGTGCTCATTGAATATAATATTCTAAATTTTGAAAAAATTATTCATTTCATCATCCTTAATCCAGAAACCAAATTCTTCATCTTCGTAGCCTATGAAGAATAATGGTCAAGATTTTTCTTCAATATTATCTCTTTATTTTTCATTCACATGCATATAGGCTAAAATTATAAAAATTTTGAGGTGAGAAACTTCTAGAAGTTTTTTGGACCAAATTTATTTTTGTAATTTATGTCCAATTTGGGTTGAATCACTTCTATTTATTAATAATTTTTATGTTACCACAGATTCTACCCAAAAATCCTTAAGAATTTCATAATGTATTAGCATGATTATTGTCTACTCCATTAATGTTCGATTCATTCACTTTGTAATTCCATTTGTTCATGTGTTCCTAGAATAATCCTATCATGTTGGATTCTACCTTTTTTAGTAATTTTGAAAAAGTCCTTACAGTAAACTCATCAATATCTTTAGACCTCAAACATTTCAACCTGCTTCTAATTTCTCTTTCCACCATATCCTTTCATTGAACAAAGATTCCAAACACTTCAATTTTATGTTTTAGAAAATTATACCCATTATTTTCTTATGGAAACATTAATAAAAGTAATAAACTACCTAGATATTCCACAAGAATGACCTAGGGTAGGACCCAAACATCAGTATGAATCAATTCCAGTATTCAACATTTAGGTGTTCTTCTTTAAAGATTGAAAGGAACCTTTTGTTACTTACTAATTATATAACTCTTTCATCTTCCAAAGTTTGAATGATCCAGTTTCAGTATTTCTCTATCTACTATAATATTTATACTTTTCTCACTAAGGTTACAAAACCAATTATACCAAAGTTCTGAAATTATGGAAGATGTCATTCTAGAAACTATAGCTCCCATAACCCTTCCAATTAAATATAGTACCCAGTATTTTACACCTCTAGCTATGATAATATAACCCGAAGTAATCTTTTATACTCCAACAAATTTTATCACAAAGTTCTGGAACAATCCACACTTCCTTTAGAATAATAAAACCTTCATTCTTAAACTAAACTTTTACTTATACCTTTCCCAAAATGTTGATAGATTCATAATAAGAAAGATTCACTCTACCAAAATTCCTGAATACTTAATTTGATATGCACCTTTTTTCTCTCATGGAATGAAATAAAGATATGAAATATATTGTAACGACCCAAAATTTTGAATAAATCTTGTTTCCTAATTTTGTGTGTTATTTTATTTCATACTCAACAAAAAATTTTCATTTAATAAAATGAGTATAATTAAAATGAGGCTGTTGGGTTTTGAATATTATATGACCGTTAGTCAGTATGACCGTTGGAAACTGAATGTTGTGACTATTGTCTCTAAATACAAGTGATCTTGGTTGATTAATATAGAAAGAAGATTTGATGGCCTCATCCAGTAGTCTTGGACCGATCGAAGCCCATCTAACAGAACTTGGGAAGGAGGTAGCACCACTGGGCTTTGCTCTGGACCAAACCCAAGCCGAACTTCATCGTGTGAAGCTAGAATGGAATCGCCTTCACGAAAAGTTCAAACTGATAGAAATTACTACTCGTGTGATGTTGGCTGAGCTGCCCTCAGATTCTCTCACCTTAGCACACCTTACACTTAGGTCCTATGCTGGGGTTATAAGGGGCTGTGTAAGAAGACCATAACTGCCTTGTGTAATCCTTTGATTTAAATAAAAATTATGATTTCTCCTTATGATGAAGTATGTGAATTTTCAAATGTCTGGATAAATATAGTATGCATATTTTTGATGAATTATAGAAAAAGGATATTTTAAAATAGTTTTATAAACCTTAAATAATTAATGATGTGTAATGATTTTCAAAAAATGGTCTTCTACAAATGTGTTCAGTAAGAAATTTAGAGTCTAATAAGATCAACTTAATTTTTAATGAATAGTAAATTATGAATAGTGATTTTATGCTTAGGATTAGTAATGTGACCAAATGGATTAGTAATCTCACTTAAAGAAACTATTAATATAATTTAAGCACCTTGATTAAGTAGTGTGATTCAATAAAATAGGTAAATAACTGTTTCATTAATTATTAGTCAAGTATTAGTTTTTTCAAGTGAATAGTGTTTTTTGATTAAAAATTAAATTGAAAATATTTAGAAAATTATTTTTATAAAATGGACTTTATTTTTGAACTTAGAGCATCGATATTATGTTAAGGTAATTTTTTGGGATTTTTCTGAGAAAAATAAATTTTTGGTGAATAGTGTTTTTATTTAAAAATTAAATTAAAAATATTTAGAAAATTATTTTTATAAAATGGAGTTTATTTTTGAATTCAGAGCATTGATATTATGTTAAGATAAATTTTTGGGAGTTTTCGGAAAAAGTTAAATTTTCAGTGAATAGTAAAAATATAGTTTTAGGGTTTCAGTATGTTTAATAAAATCATGACTGCATCATGATGATTTCATGAGATATTTTAAGGTTTGGGTGACCAAAGGTGATGAATTATTATATGGGGGGCCATGTGGCCTAACACCATAGGAAATACCATGGGAGAGCCCATGGTTTTGAGAAAACCACTTGTGAGGTGTCCCTTGAAATTATTAAAGTATCACCTCCCTTTCCCTATAAATACCCACCCTTTCCTCCTTTATTTTTCACTCCCAACTCTCCCCAAACAAAGCTCTGGTCTCATTACCTCCCAAAGAGTCCTCCCAAGGTGCCCGCAAGCCCTCAAGGTCCCAACCTTCGAGTTTTAATAGTTACGTTTTAAGGTAAGGGATCCAACCTCTCTCTTTCTTTTCAAATACTCTCTTTTAAGTCATTTCTTTTATGCTCCATGTTCTTATGTTGGAGGATGTTATTTTATATTCATATTACTTCCCTTTTCATGTTCATATGATGATAGATCCCCTCTTACTCTCATCATTTCATTTTATGAATGTTTAAGTGGCGTTGTTAGGCTGCCGAAATTTTTGTAACGGGTTCTTTCACCCTTCTCATTTTCAAGTTCTATTTTCATGTCAAGTCTTTCAAGTTCCTTTTTATTATTTTGGGGTATGATATTTATATCTATAATACTAATATTTTATGTTCATATTATGATATACCCTATTTGACCTCGTTAATTCATTTTTTTGAAGTTTTAAGTGACGCCGTTAGGCTGCTGAATTTTCATAAGAGAAATCTTATTTTTGTCTTCCTTCCATGTTTTTCATTTCAAATGGTATATCCTTAAAATTTCATTACCATGTTAATATAACCTTTATATTCTATCCCTATACTATTTTATGGATCATTTATGATTGGTTGACCCATTTCCCCTCTCTTTTCAATATTTTCTAAAACCCTATAACATAGTTGTTATGCTGCAGAATTTTCGTCTCAAAATGTCTCTCTCTTTTTCTCAAATTATTTTATTTTATTAAGTTAATACTCAAAGCTCTTTCTTATATATGGGTATTCACATATATATAAAAATTTTCTATTTTAATTCTTCGATTTACATTCACGAAACCCGCTTTCCTTTTTCGTGGGTTTAAAGTGACATAAAGATCATGTCTTTAAAGCAGTTTTTAAAATGTTATGATTATGAAATGAAATCCATTTATTTTATGCTATATGGGTTATTTATGAAATTTTTGATGATGATATATGTGTATCACATGATAAAAAAGTAAAATTTAAGGGTGAGACCTGATAGCGCTTCAATGCATTGGGTAAAGACTTAATCTCTAGAGATGACCATTTTTAACGATATCTTGGTGAATAACCTTGGTAATTTTTAATGACACCTTGGTGATGGAACTTGGTGAAATGGAAATGATTTTCTAAGTTAAATGTTATAGACAAATCTTTAGGTTATGAAATATGTTATTTTTATTATGATATGCCTCATGATTTCTTTCTCATGCCTTGAAGTTCTTTTTCATAGCTTTATTGATGTATCTCAAGTTCACATGTTAAATGTTTCCCTTGTTTCCCTTACTGGACCTTCTACTCACCCTTTCTTTTGATGTATGTCCCCAGGTTATGAGATAAAGTAATGAACCTAGAATGAACATAAGGAGAATCCCTTCAAGTGTTTAAGAAGAATGTTTTATGTTTTCATGTATTAAGTTCCTGGTTTCCAAGACACTAAACCTTAAAGATCCTCAGTTTTGTATTTTGTAATGAAAGTTAATGTGATAAAAAGGCGAGATGTTATAGTTGGTATCAAAGGATGGTTTAGTTATTTGTGGAAATTAGGATATGAAAACTTTGGTAATAATCCTATAGAAAATTTTAAATATATTAAATCTTCCTGGTATTTTGGTGAGTATTGAGTAAGTGGTTTATCAAGAAAATACATCCATGTCTGGATACGAGCAGGTAGAGGTGGTTCTGGCACAGATGTACATAGGGGTAAAACCCAAAAACACTGCTTTGAGCTAGACTCGAACGGGAACCGGTACACAATAATGGGCCTTGCTGCACTCTTGGTTACGACACTCCCGGGGGATATGATTTGGTAAATTCATAAGCTTAGTATGAACCATTATTAAAGGAACAAAGATAAAATAAAATAAATATTTACATAAGAATATATAATCATGGATAACCTAGATTGGAACCTAGGACATCACAAGTTAGGATATACTTTTCCTCTAAAAGTTTATCCTTATATGATTAAATTTTCCTTTTCATGATTATTGGATAAGTATTTAAGCCCCTAATTATACTTTATTTTCTTAGTTAATAGCAGGAAATAGAAGAACATGTCCCAATAATCAATGTGATAGGAAATGTGAAGATTTCTCTGTTAATGTGATAGAGATGACAAGAGATCAAGTTGAACATATTTTGATTATTCCAAACCAGATATCAAAAATCACAATTAATAATTGGTACCTAGTTTAATGCCCAAATTCATCAAGGAAGAAGAAGACGAAGTATCAAGGATGCTCATCTGATAAAGTTGATAAGGTAAAGAAGACCCAATTCCCTTTGTTCAAAAAGTGTGGAAAGGGGCACCAAGGAGAATGTCACAAAGGAACTAGGAGATGGTTTAAGTGTGGGGTGATAGGGCATAAAGTAGCCAATTGCTTTAAAAAATGTAAAATGTGATGAATAGAGATAAGGTTCGATCTAATGTACCTTATACTTTTCAATGTCGTAAATGTGGAGAAGTTGGACATTATCCAAGGCAATTATCTCTTAGAAGGGATGAGAAGCATGATAAGAATCAACAATCTTCAAGGAAAAGGGAACAATGCAAGTCCTATGCTGAGATGGATCATGATGACTAAAGTACATGTAACTTCTTCGCAATAATTGTCTATGTCATGTCGTTTTTTAGTTCATGCCCTATGAGCATATCTTTAATGTTTTCTAAGAACATCAAGTCACTACCTAAGATGGTTTTATATCATTAAGGAAAACATATATTGTTATGTATCACATGTTGATGTTGTGAAGTTGTTCTTATTGAAAAAAATGATTAGGGGATTAAAAGATGATTATTATTTTGGAAGACGTTCACTATTTTGGGAACCCTATATGATCAAGGTAAATAGATTACTACGATATTTTCTTTGAGGAATAAAGGTTGACTTATATTTTGAAGAATCGACGAATTTAAGGTGAACTTATGGTAATATAGGTTACTTATGGAAATGATTAACCTATCTTGGGGAAAATATGTTTAGGTTAGCTACTTTTGTTATAATATGTTAGTAGTGGTTGATGTTGTTTGGAGATAAACGATGAAGTTTATTTTGGAATACTATGTTCTCAAATCCTTCTCATATTTGGGTTTCAATCTTGTTTTGGTTTATTTTGAGGAATTTTAAGGATAGATATTTATGTAATGGTCTATGATGAACTTTGGGTAGTATCATGGAACTTTAAATATTTAAAGTAGTTTCCCTTCCTCTGGGGTTCTTTCTTTTTGAAGAGTTGTTTTATCTTACCCTTTCTGTTTTTGGGATAAATGTTTAAAGATATATAGTTTTTCTTTTGTGGATTATGTGATTCTATAGAAGATTATTCTTTTGCTTTTGATGAGACCAAGTGTTTTTTAATGCTCATCATTTGGAGAAAAGATTAGTTTTGGTAGAAACTTATTAAGGGATGAAACTCTACTTGAAGGTAAATATATTTCCTTGTGTTTTTATTCTATGTAGTAAATGAATTCCTCAAAAATATGAAAAGGAACGTAAAACAAAAATGTTGTCTGTTAATGTTTCCTACTGGGAAATCAAATACCATTTAACCCATCATAAGTTTGTGATTTTCTTATTGTTAACTTTCTCTTAATCATGTTTTCTATCACTCTCCCTCAGAACGTGACCCTTTGTTTTCTCTTCCATGTCCATGTTTTTCTACATGGAATCCTATTATGGGTTAACTCGGGTGACATTTGTACTTACTTTTCTTTCTTTTAAAGTAATAGTGTTACTGACTCTTTTCCGATGTGGTACTTTCAATGAAATTTCCAAACCCAGTTTTAAAAATTGCGAGGACGCAATTTCTTAAGGGGGGAAGATTGTAACGACCCAAAATTTTGAATAAATCTTGTTTCCTAATTTTGTGTGTTGTTTTATTTTATACTCAACAAAACTTTTTCATTTAACAAAATGAGTATAATTAAAATGAGGCTGTTGGGTTTTGACTATTATATGACCGTTAGTCAGTATGACCGTTGGAAACTGAATGTTGCGACTATTGTCTCTAAATACAAGTGATCTTGGTTAATTAATATAGAAAGAAGATTCGATGGCCTCATCTAGTAGTCTTGGACCAATCGAAGCCCATCTAACAGAACTTGGGAAGGAGGTAGCACCACTAGGATTTTCTCTGGACCAAACCCAAGACGAAATTCATCGTGTGAGGCTAGAACAGAATTGCCTTCACGAGAAGTTCAAACTGATAGAAATTATTACTCGTGCGATGTTGGCCGAGCTGCCCTCAAATTCTCTCACCTTATCACACCTTATACTTAGGTCCTATGCTGGGGTTATAAGGGGCTATGTAAGGAGACCATAACTTCCTTGTGTAATCCTTTGATTTAAATAAAAATTGTGATTTCTCCTTATGATGAAGTATATGAATTTTCAAATGTCCGGATAAATATAGTATGCATATTTTTGATGAATTCTAGAAAAAGGATATTTTAAAATATTTTTGTAAACCTTAAATAATTAATTATGTGTAATGATTTTCAAAAAATGGTCTTCTGCAAATATGTTCAGTAAGAAATTTAGAGTCTAATAAGATCAAATTAATTTTTGATTAATAGTAAATTATGAATAGTGATTTTATGCTTAGGATTAGTAATGTGACCAAATGGATTAGTAATCTCACTTAAAGAAAGTATTAATATAATTTAGGCACCTTTATTAAGTAATGTGATTCAATAAAATAGGTAAATAACTATTTCATTAATTGTTAGTCAAGTATTAGTTTTTTCAAGTGAATAGTTTTTTTAATTAAAATTTAAATTAAAAATATTTAGAAAATTATTTTTATAAAATGGACTTTATTTTTGAACTTAGAGCATCGATATTATGTTAAGGTAATTTTTTGGGATTTTTCTGAGAAAAATAAATTTTTGGTGAATAGTGTTTTTATTTAAAAATTAAATTAAAAATATTTAGAAAATTATTTTTATAAAATGGAGTTTATTTTTGAATTCAGAGCATTGATATTATGTTAAGATAAATTTTTTGGAGTTTTCGGAAAAAGTTAAATTTTCAGTGAATAGTAAAAATACAGTTTTAGGGTCTCGGTATGTTTAATAACATCATGACTGCATCATGATGATTTCATGAGATATTTTAAGGGTTGGCTGAACAAAGGTGATGAATTATTGTATGGGGGGCCCATGTGGCCTAACACCATGCGAAATACCATGGGAGAGCCCATGGTTTTGAGAAAACCACTTGTGAGATGTCTATCACCTCCCTTTCCCTATAAATACCCACCCTTTACTCCTTTAGTTTTCACTCCCAACTCTCCCCCAACGAAGATCTGGTATCATTACCTCCCAAATAGTCCTCCCAAGGTGCCCCCAAGCCCTCAAGGTCCCAACCTTCGAGTTTTAAGAGTTACGTTTTAAGGTAAGGGATCCAACCTCTCTCTTTCTTTTCAAATACTCTCTTTTAAGTAATTTCTTTTATGCTCCATGTTCTTATGTTGGATGATGTTATTTTATATTCCTCTTACTTAACTTTTCATTTTCATATGATGAAAGATCCCCTCTTACTCTCGTCGTTTCGTTTTATGGATGTTTAAGTGGCGCCGTTAGGCTGCCGAAATTTTTGTAACGGGTTCTTTCACCCTTCTCATTTTCAAGTTCTATTTTCATGTCAAGTCTTTCAAGTTCCTTTTTATTATTTTGGGGTATGATCTATATATCTATCATACTGATATTTTATGTTCATATGATGAGAGACCCTATTTGACCTCGTCAACTCATTTTTTTGAAGTTTTAAGTGACGTCGTTAGGCTGCCGAATTTTCATAAGGGAAATCTTATTTTTGTCTTCCTTCCATGTTTTTCATTTCAAATGGTATGTCCTTAAAATTTCATTACCATGTTCATATACCCTTTATATTCTGTCCCTATACTATTTTATGGATCATTTATTAGTGGGTGACCCATGTCCCCTCTCTTTTCAATATTTTCTAAAACCCTATAACTTAGTTGTTATGTTGCAGAATTTTCGTCTTAAAATGTCTCTCTCTTTTTCTCAAATTATTTTATTTTATTAAGTGAATACTCAAAGATATTTCTTATATATGGGTATTCACATATATATCAAAATTTTCTATTTTAATTCTGGGATTTATATACACGAAACCCACTTTCCTTTTTCGTGGGTTTAAAGTGACGTAAAGATCATGTCTTTAAAGTAGTTTTTAAAACGTTATGATTATGAAATGAAACCCATTTCTTTTATGCTATATGGGTTATTTATGAAATGTTTGATGATGATATATGTGTCTCACATGATAAAAAAGTCAAATTTAAGGGTGTGCCCTGATATCACTCCAATGCATTGGGTAAAGACTTAATCTCTAGGGATGACCATTTTTAACGATATCTTGGTGAATAACCTTGGTAATTTTTAATGACACCTTGGGGATGGACCTTGGTGAAACGGAAATGATTTTATAAGTTAAATGTTGTAGCCACATCTTCAGGTTATGAAATACGTTATTTTTATTATGATATGCCTCATGATTTCTTTCTCAGGTCTTGAAGTTCTTTTTCATGACTTTATTAATGTATCTCAAGTTCACATGTTAAATGTTTCCCTTGTTTCCCTTACTAGGCCTTCTGCTCAAAATTTCTTTTGATGTATGTCCCCAGGTTATGAGATGCAGTAATGAACCTAGAATGAACATAAGGAGAAGCCTTTCAAGTGTTTAAGAAGAATTTTTTATGTTTTCATGTATTAAGTTCCTGGTTTCCAAGACACTAAACCTTAAAGATCCTCGGTTTTGTATTTTGTAATGAAAGTTAATGTGATAAAAAGGCGGGATGTTATATATATAATCCATGATTTCATTTTTATACAAACATTTTCAAATAAATATATACTAATTTATATTACCACACTCAACTCTCCAGAAGATAATCTTTCATAGGTTTTCTTGTTATCATGATAATATTTCTAGAGGTGGCCTCTCTTTCTATAATGTTAATAAACAGGTCCCCTTATAAAAGAATTTTCTTTTCTTATTTCCCTATATTTCCTCTCTATATAATTTTGATTATTATGATGAGGTGAGTCTCTCATTCCTACAATATTTAATATATCACAATAATATGTTTCACTCTCTTTTCATTGGAGCTACTCATTTATAATCAAGTTTTGAACATTAGTGAACACCAAGTCATTATTTCTACTTGAACTACTTATAATATTATTATGGCTTCCCAAGATTCAAGTAAAGATGATAACAATAAAATATATCAAACATCATTTATAAATTTAACCTTTATAGACTCCAAATATATAAGTATTAAGTTGAAATCGTTCAAAAAATTGATGTAGATGTTCCTTCTAAAAACCTCATGCTAAATAACCTTTGCATCAAGAACACTTTATTCAGTGGTGTAGGTTTCTCATACATATCTGCAAGGACTGCCATTAACATTGTTGTATTTTTCTTCTCTTGAATTTTCAAAGCCCCATTTGGGACTAAATACATTCATATAAAACTAAGTGCCTTCTGATCTATCTTTTATCATTCACCTTTCTCCATTTCTTCTAGTTTGACACCCTTTAATGGAAGCTCTAGATATTTATGAATGAGATAGTATTTAATCTTCTTCTTCCAAAAACTAAAAGAAAATTTAATAAAACTTTTTGATATAGACCTTACCTTATTCTAATGTTATCCTTCTAAAAAAATTCACTCCCACTGAAATTCAAAAAACTTATAATTAAGAGAATATTACCTGAACAACCGAGTGAACTATTGAGCCTCATAAGAACCAAATTATCTAATACCACTTGCTGAGAATTCCACCTAATTATCCTTTTGATAAAAAAAATAATTTTTTTTCCAAAATCACTATATAGAAATAGATTTTTTAAGGAACTCTTAAAACTTAAATTTCCATAATTTTGAATAAAATAAGTTCACCCAAATCACCACATTAAGTTGAAATAATTTTATCCTTATTCACACCAATAAAAATTTATACAATGAAAGTAAATGTAAGTAGATAAGGAACACTTTGATTTTACATGGTTTAAACTAAATTTCCTACATCCATGGGAGAAAAATTTCAGAATTTTATTTTTCTGAAAGAAAATATTACATCTTAGAAACTTAAGGAGTCACTTAGATTACTAGAGACAAGTAATCACAATTTTACTAAGTGTAAATTGCATAAAATAAAAAAATTAGCCCCATACTCTATATATATATATAAACTTCCCATTATCAAATTGCATTAACCTCTAAAAAGTGTAGGAGACCATCTATTTCACTATTTGCACTGCCAATCTCCTATAGAAATATTCAATATGACTGCCACCTATGGTAAACCAGTAAACACATCAAAAAAAACTGAACATCCCTAACTTCTAATAGTACAAGCTAAAACTTCTGTATGAACACCACCTACACTGAGCACATCGGAGGAAGAAACTTCTGAACCACCTCCTTCCATAAAAATCTTTCCATAACACTAAAAGAAAACATGCCACTGCCACAACTTTAATGAAATAAAAACTTCTGGAACCACTCCTTTTGGTCGACCAATTTCATTCAGCTAAAGTATACTTCATAAATTCTAAAAAATTATCACCTACTATGCATGATAATTAACTTTGATAATTAACTTAGATAATTAATTTGACTCTTTAAAATTTTTAATTTGGTTTATTCACCCCCTATAGACCATCTGTGTTTTCTATCTCAAGCCTAACACTTGGTATTATTTCCTGTTCTTTTTTGGATATAGAGTCTATTTTTTGTTTTAACCTATATATCCTGGACCTCACAATATAAGGAAAATATATATTTTAAAGATAATAGGAATAAATAAAAACTATATTAGGATTCCTTAGAATCCACCACATTTTAATAGAAATGATTACGGATGCTGGAAACCTCTAATGGAAACATACATCAAACAACTTAGTCTGGATCATTAAACTGTAATGGTAAAACCATATAAGTTTCCTGATTTTGACCCTAAGTTATTTACTAGAAATTATGATGATAATTATGTTCTGATTTACAAAATTATGAATATTTTATACTGCGTTATTCATATAAATTTTTTTATTCATTTTTATATGTGTAAGATAGATCATTAAATTTGGAAGATTTTGTAAGTTAATCACCTTGGATCACGTAATCTGATTAGAACTAAGCTTAAAATTCTTTAGGATAAGTATCAATATTTCAAGATGGGTGAAGATGAAAGTGTCAACTAAATGTTTCACAAATTCATAAGCATTGTGAATGGAATGAATTACCTTAGAGAAACTTTAGAGAACCCAATTCTTATTGAAAGAGTCTTTAGAGCTCTACTAAAAAAGTGGATTGCAAAGAAATTAAAAAATTTAAGGAATATATGTTAGAATAATGATTGGATCAATACTTAAATACAAACTAAAGTTGAAGAGCATCTTTGAAGAAGAGTCTTCAAAGAATAAAGGAGTTTCACTTAAATAAAATATATATATATTCTAATAATTATTATGAATATTAATCATAGATCATAGGAAATAAATAAATATAAAATTTTACTAAAGGTTTTTAAAAAATGATTAAAAGAACTATAGGATTCAAGAAGTGATTTAAAAATCATAATCACGAGTATGATTAAAATAAGAAAGTTAAACTTGATTAAAATGATGTTCCTGAACTAACATGTTATGAGTTTAGAAATAAGGGACACATAAAGCCTAACTATATAAATTTAAATCATTTTATAAAATATAATAAATATAATAAAAAGGATAAAAGAGTTTTTATAGTTGGATGAATCCACATAGAAGAATTCAATTCAAATGATTAAACAAGATGTGAAGAAGAAACCATCAACCTATGATTTAAGGATCAAATTAAAAATTAAGTTGGTAGTTATTTTTATTTTAGTTTTTATTATTTTGTATCTAAATAACCTAATATAGAAGAATTAATTGAAAAAATGGAAAATTGAAAAAAAAAATATTTTATACATTTTAGTTTTTTATAAAAAAAATGATAATATAATGAAATAATTTAACAAAATGATAAATTAACTCAAGAAAATGATGTGTTTAAAAAAATATTCTTGTTCGAATGAAAAAAAATCAATGATTTAAATTTTTTTCAAAAAGATAATGAAAATGTGAAGAAATAAATTGTAAATTTGAAATAAAATATGTCTACTTTTGTTTAAGGTATATATAAGTATGGTAAGATGATGACTTTAAAGAAACCAAATAATGATAAGAGTGGATTTTGATATAATAAACATATACCTAAGTTATATAAAACATTATTTGTTAAGAGTACTAAAGGAATTTTATCTAATGTTATATTATTTTTATGTGGTATGAAAGGTCGTTATGATAATGAAATCTCATTGAAATTTCATCAATATTTAGGCCATACAAAAACTTTTATTTCAAAGAATTTATCTTCTTGGTTACCAATAAATGTTCATTTAAATTGTTTTTGGGTACCAAAGAATTCTTATACTAACCTGATTGGACCTAAGATAGCATGTGTACCAAAATAATTATAATTAAATAATATTTTATGGAAACTTTCCTTATATGTTTAAAAGGTACATGGTACATAGACAATGGATTCCCCAGAAACATGAATTAAGAACTATAAAATTTTTTATCTTCTAATAAATATGATGGTAGATCTATGACATTCAGTGATAACTTGAAAGGAAAGGTTAAGAGATTTGGTGAAGTAAGTATTTCTAAAATTGTTTTAATTTTTAAAGTATAATACATTGAATATTTGAATCATAATTTAATTAGTATTTCATAATTATGTGATGATTTAATGAGTATTAAATTTAAATATAATAAATGTTTAGTTTTAAAAAATTCATTGTTTTATTTTATGCTAATAGGAAAAAGAATATTTATTCTATTGATTTTTATAAATTATCTAACCATAATTTAAAGTGTCTTGATATTATAGAAACATATGATATATTATGGCATTGGAGGATTGGACATGTGATTCTTGATGATTTTAGTAGATTTACTTAGATTTATTTTATGTCTTGTAAAATTGAAAATTTATTTAACTATTTTATTTTATAAGTTGTTTAAAAATCTAAAAGGTTATTTAATTATTTTTATAAGAAGTGATAATGGAATCAAATTTATTAATTTTGAATTTGAATTTTTTTTTCAAAGAAAATGGTTATTTTTATATTTTTTATGATTCAAGAACACCATTGGTGTTGTAGAATTGAAAAAATAAAACTATTATTAAAATGGATAGAATTATATTAAATGAATATAATTTACCTAAATATTTTTTGTTTGAATCTATTAATACATCTTATTGTAATTTAAATAGTGTTTTAAATATATCATTTTTAAATAAAACTCTTTATGAATTGTTTAAAGTTAAAAAACCTAATGTTGGTTATTTCAAATTTTTTTGGGGGTAGATTTTTTATTTTAAATACTAAGGATAACTTAGATAAATTCAATTCTAAAAGTTATTAAGGAATATTTTAGGGCTATTTTAATAAAATTAAATCTTATAGAGTTATAATTAAAGAACTATTGTTGTAGCATAATATGTTCGTGTTAAGATTTTTGAAGATTTTCTGAAAACGGATTATGTTATATATAAGTTTCAAGAAGAATTTCATGACTTCAATTTTTGTGAATAAAAACCTCTAGATAATAATGTAATTGTTGAGGGGGGCTTACTACTTTTCATTTTATTTCTATGTCTTAGAAAATTCATAAATACAACCATGTTGATAATATTATTTGTAATGTTTATTCAATTATTAAAACTAGAAATACTATTTTTAATTCTTATAAAATTTTTGATTTTATTTCTAAATTTATGCCAAATAATGTTTTTGATGTTTTTAATGATGCTAATTGGATTATTTCTCTGTAATATAAACATAATTAATTTTCTATAAATAATTTTTTTTTAGTTGAACCACTAGTAGATAAGAATTTTATTGGAAATAAAAGGATTTTTTAAAATAAAATGAATAAATTTGGTCATATTATTAATAATAAAGCTTCACTTGTAGCTTATGGTTATCATTAAGAAGAAGGTGTAGATTTTTATGAATCTTTTCTTTTTGTAGCTAGGATTGAATCTACCAAAATTTTATTGGATTTTGGCTTTATAAGGTTTTAAATTATTTCAAATAGATGTTAAAATTTATTTTTTAGTGTTTCTATTTTGGAATAAGTTTATGTTTCTCAAACATCCTATTTTGAAAATAAAAAACTTCTTAACCATGTTTTTAAGTTATCAAAGGCTTTAATGGTCTTAATAAAGCAGGTTATACTTAATATGATATACTTTATTTTTGTTGTAAAATGATTTTTTAAAAAGAAAATTATATCATACTTTATTTATTAAAATGATATTTTAATTATATAGTTTTATTTTGATGATTTTTTTTTGGCTCTTCAAGTGAATTTATTTGTAAAAAATTATCAAATTTGAAAAAAAGTGAATTTTATATGAGTTTAATGGGTGAAGTTAAATTATTTTTGGGTCTTCAAATTTATAAAAGAAATTATGGAATATTTTTAAATCAGAGTAAATATGCTAAATATTTAGTAAAGAGGTTTGGTGTAGATTCTAGTAAGGCTTTTATAGCCTCTCGGAGTACTAATTTTAAGTTATATATAGATAAATCTATAAAATTTATAAATTCTAAAATGTTTAGAGGCCTGATTAGTAGTTTGTTATATTCAACTACTTCTAAACTAGATAATATGTTTAGTGCTTATTTATTTGTAATATTTCAATCTAATCTTATGTAATCTCATTTAAAATTTGTTAATAGAATTATTAGATATGTTAAAGGAACTATTATTTGTGGACTATTTTATTCTAGAAAAAATTGATTTGTTTTTTTAGTTATTCGGATCTTCATTTTAGAGGATGAAAACTTGATAGAAAAAGTACTTCAAGTATGTGTCATTTTCTTAGTAAAATTTTAGTATCTTGAAGTTCAAGGAAACAATATTCTATTGCTTTATCTACTGTTGAAATTGAATATATTTTTACTAAATCATGTTATTCTAAATAATTATGTATTAAAAAAACTTTTTCTAAATATAGTTTTAATTTTTAAAAGATTCATATTTATTGTGAAAAATCTTTTACTGGTTCAATCTTGAAAATTCCTTTATATTATTCCACAAAAAAATCATATTAACATGAAATTTCATTTTCTTAGAGATTATATTAATAAAGGAAATATTATTCTTGAATATGTTTCAACTAAAAATCATTTTTTTGATATATTTACTAAGTAGTTGAACTATGAAAAGTTTGAGAAAATAAAATTTGTGCTTGGTATGATGGGAATTTAATTTCAATGTATTTGTTAAGGGGGGGTCTTCAAATTTCCATGATATGTATCAATATATTTTTACTTTTTTAAATTTTTTTGATAAATTTCAAAAGGAGGAGAATTTTGTAAAAACAAAATTGGTTTTTTAATTTCCAAAACGGGGGGTATTTTTAGTTCTATGACTGATTTTGGAGTAATGGTTATTAATAATTTATGTTTTGAATATTAAAAATGCCTCATAATTTTATTAGAAACTAAATTTATTTATATTTTCATAATTATATTGTTTACATATTTATTTTATTCTTTATTATTTAGTCATTAATTAATTGTTCCTTGATTAATAATTATTATTTTTAAAATTAATTAATTGTTTAGTATTATTTTTATTTGATTATATTATGTGTGAAACATATTTTTCAAAGTGTTTTTGTTACCCTTACATAATTATGTAAATTTTTTTACCTTTATATGTGCATGATTTTACCCTTATGTGGTATAAATGAATTCCATGTTCCCTTTATGCAAAGCTTTCTTACCCTTGAATGGTTTTTCCATCTACCCTTATACAAGCTTAAGGAATTTAATTTTACCTTTATGTGAGTTTTTTTATTACCCTTATGTATCATATATAAATAGTTTCTAACCTTTGTGAAATATTTGTTTTAATCTTTTTACCCTTACATGAGTTCGAGTATTCTGTTTATATTACCTTTATGCAATATATATAATTTTTATATTACCTTCACATAAATATAATCCTACCCTTACATAAACAATTTTTTTATTTACCCTTACACATGTAGTAGTTTACTTTTACATGAGCTATAGGATAAACCCTCACATGAGTGTACCTTTTACCCTTACATGAAACTTACCCTTACACAACATTTGTTATTTTTCATTTTATATTTACATAGCATGTTATTTTTACCTTTATAAAATATTATGAAAGTTAAACTTATGTAGATATGTGTTATTACACTTATGAAAGATGTTTAATTTTATAATTAATTTTATGTTTCTTATTAAATTACTCTTGTGCATCGTGTAAAGCTACTTTCATGAAATATAAAATTAGATATAAAAAACATGCTCTATTTTTTATTATTCTTGGTATATGGATTTACTTCATGTTAATTTTAAATGTCTAAATTGTTTTTGATAATTCCATTAACTCTTATTAACTATACAAAAACCATGTGAATCGATTTTAGATCATTTTAAATATATTTTAATAAAGATTAATTCTATTCACATTTCATGCCTATAAATTTTCAATATATATATTTTAATTTTATTTCATTGATTTATTCATTTATAAAATAAAATTTAAAGATAATGATCATATTTAAACTTGTTTTGTAGTATTTAATACAATTATAATTTAATTCAAATTTTTTATGCATATCTGAATGGATAAATATAGTATGTATTTCATTATTAAAAAAAAATTGAATAATTCAGTTAAATAACTACAATGAAATAATTGTGGTATGTTCTTTGATCAATTAATATAGAGATATTTTTGAATTCATTTAAACAATTTTTTTGAATAACCATTTATTTTTAAATTAAAATTATTATTGTGATGATGATTTTAGAAACTATTTTCTCTCTATCAATAATAATTAAGAAATTATTATTATTATTATTATTTTGAATTTTATTACTCAATGGAATTATTTTTGTATTTACAATTATAATTTAAAGAAAATTTGAGCACTGTATGAAGGATATGAAACCCTTAAAACTTATATGAAGAATTACTATAAACTTTCAAACTTTCAAAGTGTTATGAAATATTTTGAACATCCAAACTTCCAACTGGTGTTGTGAGAAAAAAATTACATCAGTTGGATGAACCCTATATGGGAACCAAAAATTATACAAATAATACTTCCTTGAAGATACTTATTAATCCTTTTCTACAGAACCAGAGGTTGTGTTTCAATTTGTCTTCATCAACTTATTTTTCTTAGTTTTTCTTTGGAGTCTTTATTAATTCTTTTTATCTGTCTCATCTATTCTCAAACATTGGTTTATGATTTTCCAACCTAAAATCATTCTCTCTCTCAGGTTGTAACTACTATATTCTAAAGTCAAGATAAGTTATACCTTCCTTAAAAACTATGTATTATGAGATTTTTGACTCCCCATATAAAATTTAGGGTGTCTAGTTGTACCTCCACTATAAAAGTTAGGATTGTAATAGGTTATGATTCATAATAAAAAATTAGGTTAATTGTTCACAATGAATCTCTCAAGGAGTAGAGTGGTGTAAGAGTGGATGCAGGACCACTTTGGACCGAATTACTATAAAAGTATTTTTGTTCATTGTTTACTTCTCTACTAAATATTATCACCTATTGTGCATGATAATAAACTCTGATAATGAACTTAGATAATTAATTCAAATCTTTAAAAAATTTAATCTGGTCTATTCATCCCCCCCCCCCCTCTGGATCATCTGTTATCTCCGTCTCAAAACTAACACTTGATGCCACATATAGTTTAAAACTACAGGTAGTACAAGATATTAACCTACTAAAAACCTTCAAACCTTCTACAAACCCTCAAACCACATCTATAAACACCTATAATTTCATCCTAAAATTTCAAATTTTGTGACTATCTCCCAAAAAAATGACTCTTGATATGAAACCAAAAAAAAATCAAATAAACCTGCATTCTTGCCACTCAAATTTCTAAATAAAATCCATTATAGTAATTTACTTAATATAAGAAATACATAGATCACTACAAACTCTCAATTACATGGATTATTATCCCTAATTCCATAAATATTCTCACCTAAATACTCGCTACTTCACTAAATTCCAAAAAATATTAACTTACCATTCATCTAAAATTCACTACGCTGTTAAATTCCCAAGTTATGGAGGAAATATCCAACCAAAAAACTAACATTCATCCCAAATCTTCTACCATGATTCTTATACATGATTACTAAATCCCTCCTAAACCATAAAACACCCTATGATCCTAATATTCACAATGCACACTACCTACTAGCATAGTGGTACACACCCCAAATCACCCACTATATTATCTATAAATAATCCCTAAAAGAAAAAAATATCTAAGATCACAAAATTCCAATACCTAAACGACTTACTAATGTACCCAAAATTCCTCAAAACACCAATTACTAAACTACCCTATCTCTTATTATACTCCCTATCATAATATTATACTATTCATCTCCTACCATTGAAATCCAATTTACTAAAAATATTCCCTTGTTAACACAATTTTTCAATGTGATAAATCCTCATCTTAAAATCACATGTCAAAATCTATATTTAAAAACACTGAATTTTACAAAATCAACTCACTTAACAAATTTATTTTGAGGAAAAATTTCCCCAATTTCACTTTACAAAAGATATATCTTTCTAAATAACTGTTAATTTTCATAACCATTTTCCATTTAAAATATAAAGCTTTAAAACCATTCTCATTTTAGCTGAAAATACTTCCAATCATTTACATTACCAAATCCTCGGCATTAGCACGAATTTCATGAAAATTTATTAAGTAAATAGCTAGAAACATGGTAAAAACTAGATTTATAAACAATTATAATTATATATCACTAATAGAAAAAATATAGCATGTTTATGTACACAAATCATTTAATAATTATAGAACAATTTATCAAATAATTGATTGATATCATTCTTCAAAATCCAGATTATAGGATTTTTTATAATACATAATAAATAAATAAACAAATATTAACATGCTCAGTAATAAAAAATTAAAAAAAAGGAAGTGTAATGCACAAAATATAAACTATATAACCATTCTATAATACATTATTCAACTAAGAGAAAATTGTTAAACTTAACACAAATAGATAATAAATAACCCACTAAAGAATCACATATTATAAAACAATATCAAAAATATCTATCCAAACAAGGTATACATGATCATCATCAATAGAAACATATATATAATTCACTATAATTAATAATATAATACATAATATGGTATTAAATATTTTTTAGAAACCTTACCTTGAATACCCAAATAACACCTAGATCAGGTCACTACTAACCCTAAGAGAATTCCATAATCCCCAAGGGTTGGTAAATAACACCAAGATTTTATAGTCAACATTAGGAAATGATTTATTCACTTTGGTTGAATAAATAAGTTGAGCTAAGTTCTACCATAAATTTAGTGAGAATATTACATATATATAACTTCTCCACAAATAATATTTAATACCCAAGTAGTCATACAAGAGTGAATATGAATGTAAATATAACATTTCTCTAAATTAATTAATACAAGATCAATACATATGGAGTATACAATGTACAATGGGTCATAATATATGTAAATACCAAACATAGATTAATTTGTAGAAGACCAAATGAATAATAGGTGATGTTTCAAACAAGACCCCCAACCATCTCACCCATAGATCTAACTTTGAAGTGGGAATTTATATCACATCAATTAAAAACATGAGCGATAAGCCACAAAAATCTAAAATTTACAAATATAATCATACATACCTAAAATTTAATAGTGGGAATACATGTTTACCAAGGTTTTCATACATAGTGTGATCATAAATGCTCGAGATAGTGCCACCAATTTTGTCTTAACTCACACAATGAAGAAACAGGTGTATGCATGAACATTTCAACTCATTTACACAGATATAACAAAACAAAATTACAATAATCCATTAATAAGAGCATGAAAGAAACCAATAGTGGATAAATACATAGATCAATATCATCCATAACTAATAACCCCCAATACTAAGAGGGTCCATACCTACACTACATGCTTTGGGCCTAACCTAGTTCTGAGATAATGTGTCAATGCCATCTCCTGTGGGAGGAAGTTCCCACACCTATAAATCTATCACACATAGATTTTTGTGTGTGTGTGTGTGATAAATTTTGGTCCCTAGAGTCTCATTACATCATGGAAAAGAGAATTTTTTATACTCGAGTCAAGGAAATATTACATATCGTCCCTTTAGGATTAAAGGAAGGGGTATACTAGATTTTATGTATTGAGAACCCATCACATACCATCCATTTATTCATCAAAACATGGGTACTTACCCATGCTCAAATATAGAAATATATCCCTCTAGTATACCCATTGTTAATTAAATAATTATCCATGCCTAAGAAACATTACCATCCATATCAATAAAAATTCTTGATATAACAAAACAAAAACATTATCAATATATTTAAACAATATCCATGCTCAAATAATAATTAAATCATAAAAATCATCATGCTTATTTTAATAAATGGTAAACAAACTTATTTACTATATATTAGCTATCATATAAACATAACATAGTTTGATGCTATACATAAACATGACGTATGTCATAAAAACACATAAGCATTATATTAATGAATCCTGAAAAGTGTTAAAGCAGCAAACTAATTATGATATATACAATGAAGAAATATCTCCTCAAAAAATGTGTAGTATAGAGTCATATAAAATATAATCTATGTTGTAAGAAATATTATAAGGTTTCTTAATTTATTTCAAAATAAGGTATTAGGTATAGAATAGGAAAAATTAGTCTACATTAAAGGTAAAGTTTCCTTTAAAATATTTTTCATATTTTAAATTTACTTTAATAAAAAAAATATGTGAAGAAAACTATTCATTATAAATGAATTTTTTAACCTTTGATCTTTTATGATATAAAAAGAAATTTACTCGGTTTACCTTGAAATCCCTAATTTATTAAAATATAGTGAAAACAAGATTTTGAAAATATATAATGTTATAAAATATAATTATAATTTAGAGACTTATTATAAAACCAAAACTAAGTTTGAAACTTTGTGGAAAAGAAAAAATTTAGAGTTTCAATTCTTTATATTTTAATTAGGTGAAATATAGGTTAAATAAACTAAATATGTTTAATAAACAAATCTACACTTTCCACTTAAACTAACCTAGTATTTACATTGCCACTGATTTAAAATCTTAACCAAGGTTAAGTAGGGATTATTGACCTATAACTCATGTAGGTTAAAGTGGTAATAATTTATTTCCTTTGTAAAACTTTGGGATAAAACTAAGTGATCCCAAGATTAGTATAAAACACTATTGACTTATTTTCATTCCTTAAATTCTAAGACTAGATAGAATCTTGGTTACTAAGTCAGGTAATATAATCTAAACATTTAATAAAATTATTCATTTATAGAAAATTACTACTTTACCAAATGCTAAATTCCTTAAAATATCATATAAATATGTAACCATAACATTGCTAATAATCCTATAAAACAAATTAATCTTAACTTATTAAAATTTAACATTTTGATGAATTTCAAATACCTTACTAAAAACCAACCCTTTTAAAAACTATGAAATAAGAATTTAAGGAATATAAGAATTAGTTAAAACCATCAAAATCTTTTATATAAAATATCATTAAAATGTTCCAACTTAGTATAGGAAAATATATTTGAAAACCCATTCATTAATAATTCACAAAATATTTTTTTAAGATTTATTACTTATTTAGAAAAACAAGTGGAATGGATGTCCTAGACATAGCCTAGAAATTCACTTAAAGGGTTAAGACCACCTACCATAATCATTAGCGATATTTCCTAATCTAAAAAATCCTTGAGCATCCCCTAAAATACATTAAGTTAGAATCCATAAATAAATAACTCCAATAAATCAAATGACCAAAATCGAAGCAAACTAAACCTCAAAGTAATCCTAGGATAATCACTTATAAAATCTATTAAGTATCATAACAACCTAAATCCCCAAATAAAACAACCTAATCGCCTTCCAATTTCAACCTAAAGCCATGAAAAACATAAAACAAAACATATATTAGTCTCTTTATATCAAAATAGAGACAAACAGGAGGATAACAACCCAGTATAAATTCCTTTAAATAAGGGAAGAGTAAGACCTGAGCTTAGAGTTTATTTCACCATGCCTTATTGAAATCACAAATCTATCAAAGGAAAGAGAAAAAAATATAAAATAAGGAAGAAGAAAAAACGTAAAGGGATTACCTTAAATTTTTTGAATAAAGACCCCTTATATTCTATAGATTAAAGAGATATTAATGAGGTGAATAAGGAGAATTATATGAGCTCCAAGAGGGGTTTTCGATTGGGATGGGATGAGTGATCTCAAAGAAGTAAAAAATGGGGGATAAAAAGTTGGTAAGGAAATGACAATTATTCCTATTTTTTAAGAAAAAAATAGGTTGGTCCTACTTAGGACCCATTAAAATACCAACAGGTTCCTGGTGGCACCCCAATAAATACCACCTCTCTACCCAATTCATTTGATACTAGATACCTCTCACTGGGTACCTAATTCAACCTATAGTTTAAAATTATATGTGATACCAGCTCCTAACCTATCCAAAACCCCCAAACCTTTTATTAACCCTCAAACCACATATGTAAAAAACCTATAATTTCATCCTCAAACTTCAAATTCTATGATCATGTTCCAATATGAAAATTTTCCCTTTATACAAAACCAAAAAAACCAAATAAACCTATATTCTCACTATTCATATTTCTAACTAAAATACATAATAATTATTTATTCTATATAAGTAGGAAACGGGTCACTATAGTACATATCATGAGTTTAAGTCATCAAGGGCCACTGGTGACTTGTTGCACCATGAAAAAGACTAGATAACAAAACTAAAATTTGATTAGTATGTGTTTTGACTAACTGGAACACCTGTATCACCACATCTAGCCACTCATTTATATCCTAAGGTATATGATCAGCTTATAAAATAGGTTTTATCTATCTTAAAACTCATGTGCAACACTCATCCTATGGATATCCTTATCTTGGATGACTAGGATCATCCTCTTCTTAGAAGGTGGAGTATCATCCCCCTACACTATGGGTTGGGGTCTACTCAATTTATAAAAGGTGTAGGATTTTCTCTCGGATCTCTCAGTGGGGTTATCACATTATTAATCCCCTAAATGGAGGCCTTATCACTCAACTTATTAGAAAAAAAAAAGAGGCTTTATTATAAGGAAGGTCACATCACAACCCTACCCCAAAATCCTTGTTATATGTCTATGATGTGGAATCTTGTATTTAATAAGATAAATCCAAGGTTAAATAATATTAGGGTGATATAACTCAAAAAGGACATAGAAATCAACAAAAATCCACTAAATAATGTGCATTCCATCCTATGTGTACCCTATAAACAATTCCTATGATTTCTAGGCTGATTAACATATTATAAAATTCTTAGAAAAAGAATGCATCAGACACCACACCAATAATTATGTTCCAAAGTTTGTAAAATAAACTTGATACCCATTGATACCCTTTACCTAAAATTCCCAAACCAGTATCACAATACTCCTAACTTCAATCTCTATACCTAGGACATAACCTAGCCCTAATACCACTTTAACATGGCATGGCTCATCAGAACCCTACTTGGGTTGGAGCTAAGTCGAGTATACCACCCCAATCCCACCTTCAATAGTCTATAGGCTAGTGAATATCACCAAGAAGACATATCTCACAGATAAGAGGCCTCATCCTAATTAACCTGCACACAACTACACATCCCCAACACGAAATGACGACCGAATCTCTTGGAGTTTGATGAAAGAAATCAGGTCTTCCTAAATGTTTTTTCAAAACATGGTTTGAGGAGGTTTAATCAGAGGATAAATATAACCCTAATATTTATCAGTCTGTTTTAGATCTTACATAGGGTAGGAAAGGTTGTTTATCACTTGTAATTACCACTATAGTTAGATCGAGTGCACAATGTATTTCATGTGTCATAGTTATGGAGATATGTATATAACCAATCACACATTATCTATTAGGGGATCTATATGTTGTGGATAAATCACCTTCTTGGATTACTCGGTGGATATCAAGGACTGGCAAGAAATGATCCTTCAGAAGTGGGTAATACCATTGGTGTGCATTTTTTGGAAGTATCAGAATCTTTAGGAAATCTCGTGGGAATGTTAGAATTAGATGTGATATCAGTACCCTCACCTATTTGAGCGAGTTGTTCTTTTTTAGATGAAAATAATTGAAGGTGTGTAGGATATAGCAACCTATATTTTAATTCAAAACATTTTGAAAATGACATTATTAATATTTAATTATATGGTTTCATGGTCAGATGGATTTTAGATGGTTTTACAAGATCGATAAATATTTATTGTATGGAAATATAATGTTTTTAGGATATAAATGATAAAACTTAAATAATTACTATATTATAAATGGGGAACCCATATAAATAATTATTCACTACAGTTTTACTTGGAATGGGGGTTTACCCTAGGGGTGGTGTAATTTTCATTTGGGTTTTGAATCCTAGATTGAGTATGTCTCGTGATTTAAAAATAAAATATTGTTAAACCTAATTAATTTATATAAATTCATCCTTAACCCTCTAAATTTTTGTTGGTCTCCAATAATATAAACCCTAATTTATATAGAACTTATAATATTAGTGATCATTGTATGCATGATTTAAAGAATCAATATCAAACCCAGAGAAAATCATGAATTTTAAAAAAATATGATCCACCTCCACAACCACCCTAATTTAGGGCTTGATATTTTTTCATGATCCATTCTTTATGAAGTTTAAATTAAATTATTCATTCTTGAATCATTCTAGACATGTATATTATCATAATTATGTGATATAATTTATTATTATTTTGATTTTGATTTCTTTATATTCAATGATCAAAGATAGATCATATCTATGGACCAAAGACCCAATGGTCACTACTACTAGCCACTGAACCTCCCCATACCTCTTATCTTGTATGCCCAATAGCTTGAAATAGTGTTTCCTTCTATGTTAGAAGATGGATTTAGAGGTCATTCGAACCTATAACTATTGTACACTCCCTTGCTCTCTCTTGTCTCTCTCTTTATATCATTCTCCCAACTATTAAATATAGAATGTCCATCATCCCATGTGATGATCAAAGGTGTATTAAGGTAGAAACGGATGGTGATTTGGGTGTCGGCACATGGTCAATGAACCCAAGGCTACCTAGAAGGCATGGGAAGAGGTAGTGTGAGGTAGTCTTATGGTATGGTAGGGATGAATTGGCAATGAATCCATATGATAATGAAAAATAGGGTTTTTTATAGGGATGAGATGTGGGTTTTGATCTTCACTATTATATTGTTCAGGAATGATAGATCCACATCCTACATGTGGTGGGTAGAGTTTATTAGTCGAGTCCTACTGATGAGATGCACCTACCCGACCCAAAAAATAGGTCAGGTGGCATGGGTTGGCCTCATGAAACACCCAACCTAGCTGCATGGTTTGGAGGGCCAATAGGTTGGGTGCACTGGCTTGAATGAACTGGTGGAGTGACTAGCTGACTATCCAACCTTCCCTAGAAAACCCATGGGGGTGGTCCAAGTCCCCTTCATGAGCCACCCCCCCCCCATAGGGTACTAAGGTCCCGAGTCTAGTTCTCACTTACCTAACCTGACCCCAGGGTGGGGTATATATAGTGCTAGATTCTTGTGAAACCCCTACCCATGAAAGGGAGGGACACGTTCCCCAAGGGTTCATTGTTTTTTCACATCACAAAACCATGTAGTGTGCCCCATGGATTTCCAAAAGTCCTTATGCTCACCTTTTTGAAAAAAATTCCTACTTTTTTCTCATGTGTTTTAATCAAACAAGTAAATATTTTATCCTGGTTGTTTTCTCATATATAACATAATGGTACAATCCTTTTTTCCATTAGTCACTTTCAAGGCATTTTCAAATTTTGGATTTTCATCTCTATAGGTCAAGTTATGGGGTTTGGGTGAGATAATCAAAGAATACATGTGGTTTGGTACTCCCCTAAAAATGTGTTAGTGATAGGGATTGTGTCTCACACACACTTTGGTCCTCCCCAACATACCAGGGCATGTTTCCTCTAAATTAAACCATTAGATCATTACTACCTTGTTCTTAACAAGGCATAGGTCACCCATATGACTAATGGAATTATAAACTCTCCCACATATTGGGAATAGGTTCCCCGTTTGTAGATTCATCACTCCCTAAATCTATGTGATTTAATTGATAAGGTGTGAGTCATCCATTGAGTTTGATACTCCCCCAATTGTCACACATACCTTGGTGATATATAGGTCTATCACTACATATTCTAAGTAGTGATGTGGGATTTATAAATCTAATTAGTTTGGTTTTATATAGTTTTATTATGATAAAAAATCCTTGTGTATCTAGGCTTTGAAGATTGGGACTCTCCTACATCCTTAGTTCTCCATCCTTAAAGCATATCTGGATTAACTTTTTATTCTCCTTTAGAATGTGTTTAGAGATGGATTATGTATCATTTCTTCTTATTTTGTTTTCAAGGTGTCATACTAGGTATTTTTACACTCACCCATGAATGGTAGTTCCACCCATACATTTTATACCCTATGAAAATGATGCACATTTTGGTGATGATGTCATTGGATGTAGAGTTGGGGGACATTGAAATTTTTAGTGCTCAATGGTTATAGACATTGATAGTGTTCATTTATGGATATGGTGTGTCAAGGATTTTCCCCTTTCCCATTATTTTAGGTCTATCTTCATTTTGGGATGTTGGGATCTTATGTTTTTCTTTCTTTTTGGCATTTCATTTTTCATACTATTATGGGATTTTATCATGTCTATCATGCATGTTACACTATAGTTGATTATTATGTTTAGTTATATATATTTTTTATATTGTTTTTTAGATTTGTGTTTGTGTGAATATTCATTAAGATAAGGCCTACTATATGTTATATATGTCTTCTTGATGCTAGTAACCATCCTCTGGCCTATTAGAGGTGGGATTGGGGGACACACTTGGCTTACCACCATCCTAGTAAGGGTTCTAGTGGATTTGGTCATGTCATTATAATCATATCATATTATATTACAACTTTTAAGATATTTTTAACTTACTATATCAAATGTTATGATATTATTATATGACTATTTGAATCAAACAAAACAACAAGCAGTGGTTACTAGATGAAATCTTATACAAAAGTATATCTTAGTTTTTCAAGAAGGCCTTTGATAATTAATTAATAAATTCTAAATTTCTATTAATGGTGTAAAATACCTATCATAAAATCACAAATACAAAATTATTTTTCAATTGGAGCACTCATATAACATTGTGTGAAGCTAATATACCATATTTTATTTTTGAATTCATTTCTTTTCATGATATTATCAAGAGAAAGGTATTAGAAAAACACTTGATAAATACTATTTTAAATTTTACATGTTTTTCTAAATTCATTTCACATTTTGATAAAATTCATTTCACTTATAATTAAGATATAATTATTAAAATTAAAGTTTTATCTTCTTACCTTTGAACACTATCAAATAATATGGATTTCCATTAAATTTCATTAAACTATTTAAAAAACCATGTCATTATTTGGATTTTCATTATGTTTTCAACATATATTATTGTTTATAAACCTTGATTAATATGTGTAAGTATTAATCGCATGTTACAGCCTCCATAAATGAAATTCTAAAATTTTAATGGTTATTTAGCAATAATTTTATGAACTGATCTTTTCATTTGAATAAAAAATAAATAGGTAGTGTCTTAATTTATTATTCTTTATTGATGTTACCTATTTTTATAAAATTGAAATGAAACTTTATTGTCATTGTATACATTATCCATAATATTAAATTTTATAATTCAATGCATATGTTACTATGTTTTCTTTTATTTTCATTTGTATGGAGTTTAAATTTTATAATTATCTATAATATTTGGTAAGCGGCATATAAAATGAAATTCAATTATTTATTTTTTAAAAATATGATAAATTATAAATTGAAACCTTATCTTATAAAATTAAGGGTGTGAAAAGTGGTGGGTCAATTTGGTTTAAAGATAAATCTCACCCAAATCATCTTAAGTGAAAATAATTTCTATAATGTTTCAACCAATCTTACCTGAACATTAACTGAACTGATTTTTTCACGTGACCTCATGCATTCCTCCCAATATATCAGAGGTTGATGAATGAAAGTTAGGTTATATATGTAATGTGAGTAGATTATAGACACTTGATTAGATAATCGTAAATAATAGCATAATCAGTGATAATAAATCAACACCATAATATAACAGCATAATGTGGATATTGTAGTTATGATACAACTATAATAAAGCATATAACATACTGTAATAAAATGTAATACCACTATAATGTCACACAGTCATACATAAGTTACCTAGATATCCATATAGTCCTATCATATACAATGCATCCCAAAAGAAAAAAAAATTATGAACATAAAAAACTAAGTCCAAGTCTCTATCCAGTCTCATCTCCCCTCCAAGAATCCATCCAACTCATCCATCATCAACAAGGCCCTTTCCCTTACTTATGTCTCTAATCATAAAATCTACACGTGCACCAAGATACTCATGTGGGATGTGAGTACAACTTAGTAGGATACCACTAAAGGTGTCCCTAACCAAATACATGATATATATAAGTGCATGTACAAATGATATACCTTAAATTAACAATAAAATATAACACAACAATATTTATCACACACTCGATTAATAAAAAAGCTACTCAATGGGAAACTATACTTTCCATAACCAAATCCATTATCAGTCTGAACATATTACTTAAAACACAAGGGATCAACATAACATTTTACCATATACACATAATTGGGATCAAAGAAGATACATGTTAGCATAACCATTAGTTCATCTAGGCCATCAAGTCTAACTTAACATTTTATAAGAAATAAATAATGGAAAGTAATGACATCTCTTCAATTAAACAATTCATCAATGATTGTTCATGTCATTCCAATCTATAAACAAGATCAATAATGTGTGGGAATATTTCACCAATCCAAAATAGGTGAAAGGGGTAAATAGCATATCATTTCATCTCATAATCGATGTAAATAGTAAATGTCCATTTACTCCCATTACATAATAAATTACATGAGTGAATGGAATATTTTTCCATCCCATACTCAATGTCTATAATGAATGGGCATGTAATTCCATCCCATAACTAAGATAAGGAATGGATGTACATGACATTATATCTCACTTACAAGTATATGCTGGATTGAAATAGCATTCCAATCCTATAACCTAACAAACAAATCATAAACATAGTGTTACACCATCCAATAAATGTTATATACATTAATCATATCAAAACCCATCCCATGATATATCAAAACATAACTCATAAATATCGCAACATGGATGCGAAAGATATCTCAAACCATTTCCATCTTAAGAGAAGTCGGTCTAACTCTCAACCTCGTTCCATAATTACTATAATATTTTTTCTCACATAGACAACCCCTTTTCCATATCCTATTCTAAGTAACAACCTTACCAAGAACTATTCTGATTAAAGGTGTAAATATCACCTCATGCAATCAAAAAGGTTATAAGGTGACTCAAAATATAATTACAAGGTAATATTTAAGATAACCTCTCATACGAACAGACATAATTATATCAAGGAGGATAAAGTAAATTATAAAGGTATATTATATTATAACATGACAAGGAATCCCCCTTTGTAGGTTCCAAGTACCAGAACTATCAACATTTTACAAGATCCTTATAATCATCAGTGAAAATAGAATCAAAATCATCATTATGAAGACCTCTCATGGACCTAAAATCATTATTTTACCCATTAGATATTAAGAAAACCAATTTGGTTTCATATAGGGACATTTTTGCATGAATACCTAAACCATCACATTAAAACATACATGAAACTCATATAAACCAATAGGATATCTTAGGGACCACCTAACCCATTTTAGTACATCTCCACTCATTGAAGATCATTGGAAGAAATAGACTCAAATAAAATAAATTCTAGAACTTGTTATAATACCTTAAATTAGATATTATCAATGAATAATTATATATAAGTGATCCTATGGGATAAATATTTCCTCAATCAGAGATCGAACAAAAGAGATCATCCACTAGGAAGATAAAGAAAATGAGAGGATGGGGGTATGGGTTATGTGGCCTATTAATTATAATTGGGGAACTTATTTTATAATATTAACCCTTTAATACATTTAATTAAATTATATAAAAAATTACATAGGTAGATATTATGGTGTGACCACATGGGTCACAGTGCAACACCCTCGCCTAGGTTCTCATTATGGTGTGACCCATAGGTTTATGGAACAATGCCCCTTTTCCAGGGAAGCACTAATAAAACATGGCCATATGTTTTTTTTGTGATCTAAGGATTCATGTAAAAACCATCTTAATATATAGTGTGACACTTTACCTTAAGGTTCCTTCATGACACGATGGCTTAGGTTGTGGCATGATCTTCCACCTTCACCAAAAAACTTTACCCAAAATCAATAAACCATGGCACAGTTAACCTATTGCATAGTGTGATAACTAATCCCATTTCTAAAAAAACTTCTTAACTCCCCTAAAATATCAAAATTACTAGAATACACAGTGTTTTTTTCAAACAATTTAAATAGTCTCATACCTTGATATATATGGGGTTTTCTAACCTCCACACCATATAAAAATTCATCCTCGAACATCACTGAGAACCACTAGAAAAAATATATTGCTATTATACTCATATATCCACATATTAATCCCATTTCTCCTACTAGATATGACCATGATACCACTGCACACATATTAGGGGTATCATCTTACCATGTAGGATATTTTCACTCTAGTCCATAATATGAATTGGTCATTCTTTTAATGATACATTAGCCTCCATCACAATATCATTGATGTTGATGGCATGAGAAATATCAATGTGTTATCTTATAAGTTGAGATATATGAGATATATCATAAATCACATAGAATCTTTAATGAAACACTAATTAGTATGTTATAGTACTGATTATCTTGAAAACCATAAATAGTCCCACAAACTTTATGGGTTTTTAGGGATTGAATGACACTAATTAAAAATAATATAAGAAATAAGAAACCTTAAATCCCAATATCTACCATGATTTAAATCGAAATCATGTATAACTAAAATGAATAACTCATGTGTACCTTGCATAGTATATGGATTCTGTAGTTTTCTTTGATCAATATGCTTAATGAAGATCCCTTAGAGGCATTCAAAGGAATCCCTCCTCTATGATGTATCCATAGGCTAACATGAATCATCCATAATATGGTTAGGAACCTTATAAATCCCACTATATACTAGTATCTCTTGGGAAAATTAAATGAATAGGGAGAGAGCTATAGGGAAAGTGGTATCACCCAAATTTACCCAAGATTTTAGGGTTAAGCAGTCGCTTGAAGTTTAGCTTGGGTTGTCGAATCCTCAGAGACCTAAGAAGTAACCTACATACACGTACATTCTATGGATTTTTCTTGGATATGAAGTGGATAAATTGGGTTGATTTTAGATGGGTTTAAGTTAAATCTAAGAGATTTAAGTGAATTCAAATTAAAATAATGAGTTGATCCTAAGTTATCACTTGGGGTGGATTGGATGAATTCAATTTTTTTAACAATTTTAATTTCATTAATTCAAGCGGGATTCATTTAATGAATTCAAACTAACCTCATCACTTAATGGTTAAACACCTTCACAAACACATGCTAATAACCTATACACTTTTAGGATCATTTTCATGAGCACTCCAAGGTAAAGGATCTTATTATGACACAAAAGTAGGATGATAAAATTCAATAAGGAAGAGGAAGAGAGAAAATCCTTGAATAAAAGAAACTCAAGTAAAAGAAATAAATAACATTTATATATTGAGAAATAACATCCAATCCATCCCCTTGATACTCCCTTTTATAAACCTATAAAAGAGTTATCCCTCCATTTATGACGTCTTCTCAACGGAAGTGGGAAGTAGACTCATAAGGGCAAAATTGAAGAAGTAAAAACAACAAAATAACAATCACTCCACCGTTGTGTGAAGAATATCATAAGGTATGGTGTGAATAAATTCACACCTTAAGGAAACGGTAACAAAGTTATATATTGGAAAACATAATAAGAGGAAAAGAAGAAATTTTATTAAAAACTAAGGTGATTCAAACAACTTACATGAGAAAGAAGAATGCTACAAAGACAAATCGGCATAATAACATTACAATGAAAAAAAAGCTCCAATATCCTCCAATAATTCAACAAAACTACCTTAAATAGTCATTTTTGAAGCCTTAGGTAGATCCAAAAATATTTTAAGTCACCTCAATTAATGGTGGTGGGCCTAGGTGGGTGGAAAGTTAAGGGAGAGTGGACTTTTCCACCCTTGACAATCAATCTGAGCCAACTAGCATCCACTAAACATAAGCATAGAAAAGAGCATCTAGATGACCGAATTTTGGTGTTACATAGAAGAAGAAAAATAATATACAGATTTCCTATGATTGTCTGTAAAATTTCATCCAAAATGAATATTTTGTTTGCGATATATGTGTAAAATGGTGGGATGTTTTTCTGGGACGCAGAATCTAGCCCAGAATTTTATCTCCAACTTGGTCCACCTTTAACTCCATTCAAACATCCGAATTATATTTGGACACTATTTAATTAAATGTTCTCCATGATATATTCTATCTTTATTTAAATTTTTAGAATCATTGGGGTTGTATATTGGCTACTATAGTCTCTTTATTGGGATTCTGTCCAGTTTACTTTGCCCAGAATGTGTTGGCATGAAAGCCCATTTTGGTGGTCTTCCAATGTGAATCTTCAAGTGATCCAAAAGCATTAATTGTTAGTTATATAATGGGATACCTAAAAACAAAATATTAAAATAAAACCAAAACCATTGTGTGTCTTAGGACATGTTCAAAAATGTATCATCTAATAGTGTATTTTAAGAAATAATTGCAATCATAATGTGAAATAATGTTCAAATTGTAAAATGCAATAAAAATGGTGTTTATGAATAATGAATCACATGAATATTATAATATAGACAATGAATATTAGCCTATTTTAGTGGATAATCACACCCCCACTTGAGTTTTTCTAGTCCTGAGAAAAATGTATCTAAAAAATATGAAATTTGAATTCCCTTTTCCAAAAACAATTAATACACAATGATCACCAAGAACCCTTATACCAAACAATCATGAAAACCATCAAAATATTTTAATAAAATATAGTTTCATAAGAATATCCCAAGACCAATCCCATTCCTTTGTTCAAATTCATCTCCATATTTCATCCAATATCAATTAATCATGAAGATGTGTTGTGTATCACAATAGACATGTGGGTTTATTTTTATTCAAGGGGGAAATGATGGAAGTGATAAGTGAAATCACATTTCAATATTAAGATGAGTATTCATTTTTTTTCATTATATATTTTTTTTGTTTTTTTTTTACAATTTTTCCATGCTAATTGAAATTGAACTCAATCGATTCAACCCATGTAGCAAGACTTTGTCGATGAATCCCAAGATCAAAGACCTTAGGGCACCAAGTGAAGCCCACATACTCGGGCATAATCTCAAGTTAAATCAGTCAAAAAAAAGTCAAATTACCAAAAATAAAGATAAAATTACTAACTATGGTCCAGAAAACTATGGAGTCACGATCCCCAAGTGTCGAAAGCCACACATTAGGTCATTTCATTGCTCTACATGCACATTTATTGTTTTTTTAATGATCGTATTGAAACTAAAATGATCAAAAAATTGTAATATTTATTTGGGGGACCCCATGAACTCAAAATAATACCCCATTATCCAAAGTACGTACATTGTGATTCTTTTTTTATTTGGATGAAAATATAAACAATAAAATATCACATTAGATAGCCACACTTTCCAAAATATATGCTCATGAAATATACATGGATTAAAATCAGAATTAAGGCATGCTAAATTAGTTGATATTAAATTTCAAAGTGTGCAATGTGTATTATCATGTTCAAGGTTAAAGGAACCTTTCCTTCCATTAAGGCATACTTTTTTTCAAATCATTTTTTTTCACAAAAAAGAATTTTTTTTATTTCATATCCCCCCCCCCAACTTAAAATAACAATATCCCCAGTGTTTGAATAAAATAAAATTCCAAAGGGGGTTAGAGGTAGAATATATGAGTTCTTAAAGTAATTTGAATAAATAAACAAGGAACAAAGTCAACTGGTTTTTGAAGTTGAAGTTCATGATGCTCCCGATTATTCCTTTGATCTCTATGCTACTCATGGACTCCCTGTAATGCCCCGACCCCAGAAGCCCAGAGTCAGTGAATTATTATGTATCATTGGTATGATCATAGAAGATCATGTACAGAAAGACCAATCAGTTTAGTAGCCTTGGAAGTACTAGATACATTCATAAGGTTTATATTACATCATAAAATGGAAAACTACAACAACATTGTTTCCATAGAAAACACTGAGATCCCATAGACTATCCCTGTATGTAGGTAATAATATACTTCTTCTCATCCTGGGAAAAATAAAACATAGAAAGGGGTGAGCTCAGATGCTCAGTAAGGATAACAATAAGGCAGAAACTTTCATAAATAAGCATAAACATTTAAGGAAATGTATAAGACTAAAACAAAAGCCTTTTAAACTTGAACTTCAGCATAATATAGAAAAGATAAAATCAAATAATTTCATTTACTTATTCACATGGATATTCTACTATTCGAATAATCACATGCAATATTAATAGCCACTTTCATAATGATGGAATTCATAATGCCAGACTTTCATAACCACATAGTCAAAGCCTTGTGCCAAGACTAAAAATAAGATTTTGTCAAGGCTTTATGCCTAGACACTAGTTTATCTCATGAGACCTACCGATGCATCGAGGAGCTATAGTGGGCTCCACCCATCAAATACTAAGTCCAATGTGTTCCTCATATGAAAAGGTTTAAACATAACATAAACATTCGTATTAAAACTAGCATAATAAATGTTAATACTTTATCCATAAACCATGAATGGTATAAAAATAACACGACCAAATTCAAACATATCACAAAACCTTCAATACAATATGGAATATTTGTATCATAATAAATCAACTTCAAACAATTTGAAATTCTATCAAAGGCTGTTGACATAGATGAAATGAAACTATTTGAAAGAAATGCCTATTTCTATTTTGAAACCATTTAAAATAAAAAATTTATTTGGAAAATATTCTTATAAGATTGTAAGAGAAGATTTGACGATTTTATAATGGCGTAAAATATCCACACCCGCCGTATAAGTTAAAAAAACATTCTTGCCTTAATTTTGTCAAAAAGGTTATAAAGGACCTTGTTTGGAAAACAACGGAAAGATTCCTTTATAAACATATTATAAAAGTAAAACAAGGGTATAAATGACTTTAACCCATATTCTAGTAAATATTAAAAATGTTTTGGAATACATTTTTAAGAAACATGGATGTGGATGATAAAGAAGTCCCAGTAGATACTTACGTAAAAACAACCTCAGATAATAAAAAGATTGTGAAATTAACCCATACCTTGTACTTTTCCTTAGTCGGGGGTAGGTTAGCCTTCTGTATAATGGTTAAATAATTTTTATTAAATTATACAAGAATCATATACATTAATATGATACCATATATTATCTTTTAACATTACTTTGTTAATAATATCTTAGTATTGTCGTCGTTTCGGGTGTTAACTGGTTCGTTTTCCTTTATATGATTTGTTACATAAGTAATGTTTGTTATGGATATAATTTATCTTATTCATATTCATAATTATATTAATTCTTTAAATATTATTTGTAATCATCTAATGAAAATTATTCTTGAATGGATACGATGTGGAATGAATATCATCGCGTTCGTGGAGACGGTAATCCGTGCGTACGCACGAGCGACAATATCATTCTTTTGATATTAAAATAATATATAATTGGATGGTATATCATATATACAGAATCATTATTATTTTATATTTATTATTTACATCAATTACACATCATTATTATGTGCATCTAAATAATAATGTATTGAATAACAATTACACCACGACGTGGAGATGGTAAGCCATACGTACGCACGTATGGTGACATGTCAATCAAAGGATGAATAGAATAATGAATATAGTTGTACCATATTTATAATAACATCACAGTATATAGAAGATAATGGAGTTATTATTTTATAATGGAAACAACAAAGAAATTGGAAGTGGAAGAAGAAAGGAACTTGAAAGAGGTGATGAAATATTTACCTCTTCTTCGGGTTCTTCCTTTTGATTTGATCAAAAGGGCTCCTTAGATTGTATTTCTGACTAAAGGAAGGCCTCTAGGATGAAGTTAGGACATTATAGAGGGTATTTGGGTAGGTTTTTGCCGATCAAAATGCCTTTGAAGGTTTAAATTAGAGATAAGGGGGAGTGCCCTTTTATAAGAGGGGTGAGGGGCACCTTAGGAAAAACTAGAAATATTATTTTATAATAAAATCATTTTTGGTTTCTAATGGATCCAAAAAGAATTATTTAAAGTCTAATGTGGTTATGGGTTAAAAACCACTCAATAAATATGTTTTAGATAGGTTTGGGTCACTATATTAACTTTATCTTTTAGATTTAACTCTTAGTTAAATAGATTGACATTTACCATGCCTCTTTGTATTTTTATATTATATGGTTAATAAACTTACTATAAACTTCCAAGAGAACCTAAAGTGGTTCATTAATGACATATATAATATTATTTAAGACCTTTGTCTAAAACTTATATTTTTAGGAATAGAATATAAATTAATAATATAATATTTGTTTTAAAAACTCTTTTATGTCAATTTTGACACTATTTGGTATTTTGTTTTTTCTAAATTTATAACAGTATTATTACTTCGAAAAAAATTTATCTAAAAAACCCTAACATGAAATATTAACCTATAAAATTATTTTAATTAATAAAAAATTTCAAATTACATTTATTTGGATATTTATAATGTCAATTATTTTAATCATTCATTAATACGGTAATTACTACATCATCATTGTGTCATAAATAAATTTAATTATTTAATGCCTAAAAATTATAAATAAAATACCATTATGTAGGAAATATTTTTATATTTCTAATGAATATTTATAGTTGAATTTATCTTATGTATAACCCTATATTAAAAATGTTTTAGTTATTAAACTTTAATTTTAATTCTTTTAACTCTTCTTTAAATAAAATAATAATAAATGTCCTAATCTAATCCAAGTAGACCAAAGAGGTTCATATTTTATTCCTAAGGTTTTTTTGGTCTAATTATACTTATCCAATAGAATTATAGCATGTGTTAGGGTAATAATAATATCATTTTTACCCTTAATTACCCTATTTACTTTTAACCGTGGTAAATAAAAGTAAAAAAGTTACTATTCACCGAAAATTATTTTCATCTTATTGAACCACATTTTACTTACTGATATCAACTATGTCTCTTGTATTTTTGAAATTCAACTCACATAAGTTGTAAAATTAAGTTTTATGTAAATTTGCAAATGCTCCTAGGAGGTTGGTAAAAGACGGTGAAAAGTTCAATAAAATTTTATATATCTAATATTATTACAAAATGACTCCAATGAATTAAGTTGAAAATTTATAGGTATTATGTATATATTTTGACCTAAAATAAATTTAAATAAAATAATTAATTATTTAAATAAAAATTCGGTTTTAAACTATAACTCAGTGTTTTTCACTATTCATCAAAAATTGAAAGTTTTCAGAAAAATACCAAAAATTAACCCTAAGATAATTTCGATATTAAAAATCCAAAAATGAAGTCTATTTTGAAAGATAAAATTTATAAAATTTTAAAAATTGGGTATTACTATTCATAACAGCTAGTTTGATTGGTTGTGGTGTGTTAGAACTCGAAGTTGCTTACAACACACGCTATTGTATTATTCAAAGAGAAGTGTACCGTGGAAGATTGGGGTGTTACATTCTCCCCTCATTCAAATAATTTCGTCCTCAAAATTTCTAGAATATTACTGCATAAAAATAATCGGGTGGTTCTTCATCATAAGTTCCTCGGGTTCCCACGTTGCATCTTCCATCTTATGGTTTCTCCATAGAAATTTTACCAGATGAGTCATCTGGTTTCTCAGCACTTGTTCTCTTGTATCAAGAACCTTGATAGGATCTTCTCAATAAGATAGATCGGGTTCCAGTGCTAATTCCTCATAGGTGAGTACATGTGTTAGTTCAGGCATGTATTTTCTCAACAGTGATACGTGGAATACATCATGAACTTTGGAGAGACTTGGCGGCATTTCCAAATGGTAAGTTACATCCCCAATTCATTCTAGAATTTCAAAAGGTCTTATGTACTTGGGACTCAATTTTCCCTTCTCACAGAAATGTATAACACCCTTCCATGGAGATACCTTCAAGAAAACATGATCGCCTACCTGAAATTCCAAATCCTTCCTTCAGTTATCAGCATAGCTCTTCTGCCTACTTTGAGATGCTTTGATTTGGTTTTGGATTACCTTTACCTTTTCCATCATTTCCTCCACAAGTTATGGGCCTATGAGTTATCTTTCACCAACATCATCCCAACAGGTTGGTGTGCGACATCTCTTTTCGTATAACGCTTCATATGGTGCCATCTGAATACTTGAATGAAAGCTATTGTTATATGAAAATTCTACCAGAGGTAAATATTGATCCCACATACCTTGAAAGTCAAGTGATCATGATCTCAACATGTCTTCTAAGGTTTGAATAGTCCATTATTATTGTCCATTAGTTTGGGGGTGGTAGGCACTGCTCAAATGAAGTTCAATATCCAGGGCTTTCTGAAGACTTTTCCAGAATCTTGATGTAAAATGTGGATCACAATTAGAAATAATCGATAGGGGTACTCCATGAAGTCTCATAACTTCATTAATATATATTCTTTCTAGACGTTCAAGTGGTAAATCTTCTCTTATAGCAAGAAAATGTGCTGACTTGGTAAGACGGTCAACAATGACCCATATTGCATCGTTCCTTCTAGGAGTATTTGGTAGTCCCATGACAAAGTTCATCGTAATATCATCCCATTTCCACTTAGGTATGGGAAGAGGTTGCATGACTCCTCTAGGCTGTTTCCTTCTAGCTTTCACTTGTTGACAAACTATACATCTTGACACAAAATCAGAAATCTCCCTCTTCATGTTGTCCCACCAAAAATGTTTCTTCAAATCTCTATACATTTTGGTGCTCCTATGGTGTATAGAGAAATTGGATCTACGAGCATCATCCAATAATTCTCTTTTTAGATCAGGTATATCAGGAACACAAAGTCTCTTCCCAAATTTCAAAATTCCATCTTCATATACGAAGTCACTCAATATCCCATCATTCACAGCTTTAATCTTCTTTTGAAACTCCTCATCATCAACCTGAGAACTTTTTATCCTTTCTAGTAAATATGTTTTGGCAACCATTTGAAAAATAATTGATGTTTCACCTTCCATGGTTATTCCCATATCCATCTTTACTAGATCCATGAAAATAAGATCCCTTTCAACTCTCATCTTGTTCAAAACTCCATGATCTTTTCTGCTCAAAGCATCGGCCACCTTATTTTCCTTCACCTGGTGGTAGTGTATCGTGCAATAATAATCCTTGAGTAGTTCAAGCCATCTCCTCTGCCTCATGTTGAGTTCTTTCTGTGAGAAAATATACTTCGAACTCTTGTGATCAGTATAAATCTCACATTTTTCACCATAGAGATAATGTCCCCATATCTTCAAAGCAAAGATTACAGCTGCTAACTCAAGATCATGAGTAGGATATTTTTGCACATGAATTTTTAGTTGTTGTGATGCATAGGCAATAACTCTATCATTTTGCATAAGGACACAACCAAGTCCTTTCTTTGAAGCATCACTATAAATAACAAACCCATCATTCCCCGATGGTAGAGTAAATATAGGAGCATTGACTAATCTTATCTTCAATTCTTTAAAACATTATTCACATTATTTTGTCCAAACAAATTTCACCCCTTTACGTGTGAGTTTGTTTAATGGGTTAGCCGATCGAGAAAAATTCTGGACGAAACACCGATAATAACCTACTAAACCAATAAAATTTCATACCTCAGTTATACTCGTCGGTGCTGGCCATTCTTGGATTTCTCTTCTATTAGAAGGATCAATAGAGATTTCATCTTTAGAGACAATGTGGCCAAGAAAAGAAATCTCATGAATCCAGAATTCACACTTTCTAAACTTCTCATATAATTCATGTCTTCTAAGAGTCTTTAGAATAATGCGCAAGTTATTTTCATGATCTTAGTATCTTTTGAATTATACCAAGATATAATAAATAAATACCACTACAAAGTTACCAATATATTCCTTAAAAACTCTATTCATTATATCCATGAAGATAGAGGATGTATTAGTCAATCCAAAAGGCATTACTGTAAACTCGTAATGCTCGTACCTGGTTCGAAATGCTGTTTTTAGAATGTCTTCCTTCTTCACACACAACTGATGATATCCAGATCGAATTTCAATCTTTGAAAAGTATTGATCTCCATGAAGTGGGTCAAATAAATCATTAATGCAAGGTAGGGGATACTTGTTCTTTATTGTTATAGCATTGATATCCCTGTAGTCAATGCACAACCTCATAGATCCATCTTTCTTCTTAACAAAAAGGATAGGGGCTCCCCATGGAGAAATACTAGGGAGAATAAATACCTTATTACTCAATTCATCTAGTTGTTTCTTTAGTTCCACTAATTCCACAGTGGCCATTCTATAAGGGGTCTTCGATATGGGTCTTGAACCAGGAATTAAATCAATGGAAAACTCAATTTCTTGTTCTAGAGGATGTTCAGGTAAATCCTCTGGAAATACATCAATATAATCTTTCACAATAGGTACATCCTCTATTTGAACATTATTTTCCTCACCCGCAATTATTTTATTCTCTTTCTCCCCAATAATTGAATTTAGTTGGGCTATTGGGGGTGGATCTAGATAAGAATTAGGTGGTGACGATTCTGATCTAAAGATAAGGTGTTCTTTATCATTGTCATCAAAAATAGCAACCTCCTTATTCTTACAATAAATTTTTGCATCATGGTCTGAAATAAAATACATACTGAGGATTATATCAAATTCAATCATGGGTATGACGATGAGATATTTAGATAAAGAACATTTATATGCCCTAATGGGGACTCATTCATAAAACTTTGTTGCAATGATACTTCCCTTAGGAGTTTTGACTGACAACTCCCTTATTAAATCAAATTAGAAATATCTAATTTTCTTAGAAAACTGGGAAGATATGAAACAATGTGATGATCCATAATCAAATAAAGCATTGGCTAAACTTGAGGAAAACATTAAACTACCTGCCACTACGTCTTTCGAAGCTTCAACTTCAGTAGTAGTGATAGCATAAGCTTAGCCTTGATCCCTTGGCCTTTTCTGAGGTAAGTTCCCCTGACACTTAGGAAATTCATTCTCATAATTCCCCATTTCTATACAATTGTATCATTCAACATCGACAGTCTCTTTCTTCCCCTTGCAATCACGATCTTGGTGGCCTTTTTCACAACACTTATAACAGACTCTCATTCCCTTCAGGAAAGTACCAGAGTGTTTCTTCCCACATTTACTACAGGATAATTATTCAACTTTTCCCTTTTTCCCCTTATTTCCATTTCCAGAGTGTTCAAAAAATCTCTTCTTCTCTTTCTTTTCTTTAAAGTCGTAAGACTTAGAAAATTCTTTTTCTATCTTGATAGCACATGAGACAATATCTTCGTATGACAAGAAGGATTGTGAGACTAATGCTCAACGGAGTAATGGTTTTAACCCATAAAAAAAACGATTACTTCTTGGGTTACGTATATAATCTGCAGCATGCCTTGATAACCTTGTAAAGTTAGCTTCATACTTTGTGACATTCTCATCCTCCTTTTGCCTCAAACTCAGAAATTGTCTTTCCATATCCGCTCGATGGTCATGAGGAAAGTATTTTTCTAAGAAAATTTCTTTAAACTCCCTCCATTCCATATTTGATACTTCATCATCTTCCTTTGTGTTTTGAATCAATGAACACCATTGATCAGCATCTCCAGTGAGGCGATAATATGGCATCCCGCCTTTTTATTACATTACATTTTACATATAGAGGATCTTTATAGTCTAGTGTCTTGGAAATTAGGAACAATAAAACTTTAATACAACATAAAACATTATTATAAACCATTTTTAAGGCTTCATCATAAGTTCTTCCTAAGTACAATTATTGCATCTCATATCCTGGAGACATACATCAAAGGAAAGGGTGAGCAAAAGGCTCAATAAGGAAAATAAGTGAAACAGTTGACATGTGATCTTGAGCAATATTAATAAGAACATGATAAAAGTCATAAAGGCATGAGAAAAGGAAGGATAGGAATATCATAACAAAAATAAAATTAATCATAAATTGAATATGTGGCTACAACATTTCATTTATACATTCATGAATATATCACCAAGGTTTAACCCCGAGGTGTTATAACAATTACCAAGGTATCGTGAAACTTGTCATCTCTAGAGATTAAATATTTACCCAATGCATTGGAGTGCTATCAGGACACACCCTTAATATTTCTTTACTTTCATGTAATACACATGGAACATAATCATACATTTCATAAATAACCCAAATAGAATAAAATAAATGGGTTTCATTTCAAAATCGTGACGTTTAAAAAGTACTTAAAAATAAGATCATTATGTCATTTATAACCCATGGAAAGGGAGTGAGGGTTATATGTATGTAAATTCCATAATAAAATATATAATATTTATATATATTAACACCCATAGAAACTAAATAGTTCTGAGTATTCACATAAATAAACAATAGAATTTCTTGAGAGAAAGAGATAGAAATTTGAGACGAAATTTCTGCAGCATAACGGCTATATAATATGGTTTTAGAAAACATTGAAAAGAGAGGGGAAAAAGGTAACTCACTAATAAATAATTCATAATACAGTATAAATTCAGAATAACATGGGGATAAGAACATGGTATGAAATTTTGAATGACATACCACATGAAAAGGAAACATGAAAGAAAAGAGAAGATGCAATTTCTTTTACAAGAAATTCGGCAGCCTAACGGCATCACTTAAAAATTCAGAAAACAAATTAATGAGAGTGGAAAGGGTCTCCCAAAAATTATACATAAAATGGACAGAAATGAGAACATATAAGAATGTACCCTCAACATAAAGAGATGTAAATTAGAAGACACAACATAAAGGAAGTCATGACTTAAAAGTGGAGGGTGAAAGGATCCCTTACCTTGAAGTGTAACTTCGAAAGCTTAAAGGTTGGGACCTTGGGAGGCTTGAGGGAACCTTGGGAGGACTCCTTGGGAGGTAAGGAGACCATAAATTTGTTGAGGATGATTTTGGAATGAAAATAATGAGGGAAATTTCTTGGTATTTATAGGAAAAGTGAGTGAATAAATTATTAATTTCCAAGGGACACCTCATTGGTGGTATTTGCAAAACCATGGGCTTTCCCATGGTATTGGAAACTTGGGACACCTCATAGAATATATCACTATTCATAAGTCGACCAGAAAGCTTACATCATTATTACATCATTAATGATGTCATTAATCACCTAAAACTCAAAACTGCATTTTTACTATTCACCAAAAATTCAACTGTTTCAGAAAAATCCTTAAAATTCGCCCTAACCAAATATCGATGCTTTGAACTCAAAAATAAATTCCATTTTATGAAAATAATTTTCTAAATATTTTTAATTTAATTTTTAAATAAAATCATTATTTATCCCAAAAATACTACTTTAAAATTATAACTCATTTTGTAACACCTTAAAAGAGTAATCAAGGTCCCATAAAATTATCGAATAACTATAATACAATAAAGTAACAATTTATGATGAAATTTTATGAAAATAAATTTCCATTTTAAATTATTAAATTAATTATAAAATTGTAAATAAAATATTTATGACATACAAAAATACCAAAACTTAAACTATGATCATTTTTTTCACTTTTAAGATGTCTAAAATGTATTTATACATTCATGGGTGAAGTTTCTATTTTTTGTGTCAAATTACTATTCATTACTATTCATATGGGTATGTTACTATTCTTACTTTACTATTCACTAAAAACCAATTTGTTCTTATTAGACTTTAAATTTCTTACTGAACACAACTGTAGAAGAACATTTCTTGAAAATCATTTCACATTATTAATTATTTAATGAATAAAAAAATAGTTTTAAATACCCTTTTTTCCTAAATTCATCAATAATACACATCCTATATTTATCTAGATATTTGAAATTCACAAACTTGTCCATAATAAGAAATAAAAATATATTTATATAAAAGGATTACACAAAGCATCTAAGGTCTCGTTACATAGCCCCTTAATACACCAGCATAGGACCTAAGTGTAAGGTGTGCTATGGTGATAGAATTTCGGGGTGGCTCAAACAACATTGCCCGAGTGGTTATTTCTATCAGCTTGAACTTCTCCCTTAGGCGATTCTGTTCAAGCTTCATATGTTGAAGTTTGGATTGGGATTGGTCCATAGCAAAGATCAGTGATGTTACCTCCTTCCCAAGCTCTGACAGATGGGCTTCATAAGGCTCGAGTATACTGATGAGTCCATTCAATCTTATTTCTGTATTAATTAACCAAGATAACCATTTTTATAAAAATACAACGTTAAGATTATAGTTTCCAACAGTCATATTGACCAACGGTCATATTGACCAACGATCATATAACAGTAGAAACCCAATAGTCTCATTTTAATTATACCCACTTTATTAATTAAAGGATATAGTTTTGTTGAGTATACAGTAAAATAGCACACAAAATTAGAAACAAAAATAATTAAAAAGTTTGGGTCATTACAGGTAAACTGCCATGACAAATTTTTCCCTTTCGCTGCTCCCCAAGGTGTGGAATATTTTCTCTAAGGAATTTATCCATTGCTCAACTACTAGTGGATTTGTACTCTCATTGAATGTTGGTGGTTTTTTCCTAATGAAGCGATCTAACATTGATCCTCTACACTATGGATCAGGGTTCTCTATACGGGTAAGGTTATTATTCATAACCTGAGTGAGTTGTCCCAATATGGTGATTAGATGATCAGCACCAGTTGCATCACCAGCTCCACTATAATTATCTTGAGTAGGAGGTAAATCCCTACATGGAGTGCGTGCATTGATATGGTTTCCATTCCTTCCACTAGGTGCCATTTTTAAACAATGGCATAAACTAGATTAGTTTATGAATCGCAATACATAAATCCAAACTTGTAAAACACTTAACATAAATTAAATAGTTTATAGATATAATTCATAATCATAAAAATGTTTTCTTTGAGAAAGTATATACTCATAAACCCTTCATAATAGTTTTTAAATAAAATGATAATTATCCTAATCAAATCCCTCGGGAGTGTCGTAACCAAGAGTGCAGCAAGGCCCGTTGTCGTGCACCAGTTCCTGTTCGAGTCTAGCTTAAAGCGGTGTTTTCGGGATTTACCCCTAGGTACATTTGTTCCAGAGCCACCTCTACCTGCTTGTATCCAGACAGGGATGTATTTCTTGGAAAACTCACAAAATCTCTACAATACCAAAATTTTATGAAGTTCTTCTATACTAATCCTCAAAGTATATCTTAGAGCTATGTGATCCAATTAGAGTTTACCTAAATCTAGTTTCTAAGGTTTGTACTAAACTTCTTTTGATACCAACTATAACGCCCCGACCCCAGAAGCCCAGATTCGGTGCATTATTATGTATCATTGGCATGTTTACAGAAGATCATGTCTTGAAAGACCGATCAGTTTAGTAGCCTTGTAAGTACTAGATACATTCATAAGGTTTACATTACAACATAAAATGGAAAACTAAAAAAACATTGTTTCCATGTATAACACTGATATCACATAGACTATCCCTACAGGTCGGTCATAATATACTTCTTCGCATCCTGAGAAAAATAAAACATAGAAAGGGGTAGCTCGGATGCTCATTAAGGATAACAATAAAGCGGAAACTTTCATAAATAAGCATAAACATTTAAGGAAATGTATAAGACTAAACCAAAAGCATTTTAAACTTGAACTTAAGTATAATATGGAAAAGATAAAATCAAATAAATTCATTTACTTATTCACATGGATATTCTACTAGTCGAATAATCACATGCAATATCAATAGCCACTTTCATAATGATGGAATGCATAATGCCAGACTTTCATAACCACATAGTGAAAGTCTTGTGCCAAGACTACAAATAAGATTTTGTCAAGGCCTTTTTCCAAGACACTAGTTTGTCTAATGAGACCTACCGATGCATTGAGGAGCTATAGCGGGCTCCACCCGTCACATACTGAGTCCAATGCATTCCTCATATGAAAAGGTTTAAACATAATGTAAAAATTTGTATTAAAACTAGAATATGAAATGTCAATACTTTATTCATAAACCATGAATGGTATAAAAATAACACATCCACAGTTAAACATATCACAAAACCTTCAATTCAATATGGAATATTTGTATCATAATAAATCAACTTCAAACAAGTTGAAATTCTATCAAAGGATGTTGACATAGATGAAATAAAACTATTTGAAAGAAATACCTATTTATATTTTGAAACCATTTAAAAGAAAAAATTTATTTTGGAAATATTATTATAAGCTTGTAAGGTAAGCTTCGATGATGTTATAATGGCAGAAAATAGCCACACCCGCTGTATAAGTTAAAAAACAATTCTTACCTTAATTTTGTCGAAAAGGTTATAAAGGACCTTGTTTGGAAAACGACATAAATATTCCTTTATAAACATCTTATAAAATTCAAAAAAGGGTATAAATTACTTTAACCCATAGTCTAGTAAATAGTAAAAAAAATTGGAATACATTTTTAAGAAACATGGATGTGGATGATAAAGAAGTCCCAGTAGATACTTACGTAAAAACAACCTCGGATAAAAAAGAGATTGTAAAATTAACCCTTACCTTGTAATTTTCCTTGGTATAAGGTAGGTTAAACTCCAATATAATGGTTAAATAATTGTTATTAAATTATACAAGAATCATATACATTGATATGATATCATATATGATCTTTTAATATTGTTTTGTTAATAATATCTTAGTATTATCGTCGTTTCGGGTGTTAACTGATTCGTTTTCCTTTATATGATTTGTTACGTAAGTAATGTTTGTTATGGATAATATGTATCTTATTCATATTAATAATTATTTTAAGTCTTTAAATATTATTTTTAATCGTCTAATGAAAATTAGTCTTGAATGGATACGATGCGGAATGAATCTCATCGCGTTTGTGGAGACAGTAATTCGTACGTACGCACGTGTGACAATATCATTCTTTTGATATTAAAATAATATATAATTGGATGTTATATCATATATAAAGAATAATTATCATGTTATATTTATTATTTACATCAATTACACATCATTATTATACCCATCCAAATAATAATGTATTGAATAACAATTACACCATGACGTGGAGACGGTAAGTCGTACTTACGCACGTGTGGTGACATGTCATTAAAAGGATGTATAGAATAATGAATATGGTTGTACCATATTTATAATAACATCATAGTATATATAATATACTAGAGTTATTATTTAATAATGGAAACAACAAATAAAGAGGGAGTGGAAGAAGAAAGGAACTTGAAAGAGGTGATGAAATATTTACCTCTTCTTCGGGTTTTTCCTTTTGATTTGATAAAAAGGGCTCCTTAGATTGGCTTTATGACTAAAGGAATGCCTCTAGAATAAAGTTATTACAGTTTATAGGGTATTTGGTCAGGGGTTTTCCAATCCAAATGGCTTTGAATGTGTGAATTAGAGAGAAGGGTGAGTTCCCTTTTATAAGAGGGGTGAGGGGCACCTTAGGAAAAGCTAGAAATATTATTTTATAATAAAATAATTTTCAGTTTCTAATGGATCCAAAATGAATTATTTAAAGGATAAGGTGGGTATGGGTCTAAAACCACTCAACCAATAGGTTTTAGACAGATTTGGGTTACTATATTAACTTTATCTTTTAAATTTAACTCTTAGTTAAATAGTTTGACATTTACCATGTCTCTTTGTATTTTTATATTATATGGTTAATAAACTTACTATAAACTTCCAAGAGAACATAAAGTGGTTAATTAATGACATATATAATATTATTTAATACCATTGGCCTAACCTTAGATTTTTAGGAATAGAATATCAATTAATAATATAATATTTGTTTTAAAAACTCTTTTATGTCAATTTTGACACTATTTGGTATTTTGTTTTTGCTAAATTTATAACAGCATTATTACTTTGAAAAAAATTAATCTAACCAACCCTAACATGTCATGTTAACCTATAAAATTATTTTAATTCATAAAAAGTCTCAAATTATATTTATTTGGATATTTATAATGTCAAATATTTTAATCTTTTATTAATACGGTAATTAATGCATCATCATTATGTCATAAATAAATTTAATTATTTTATGTATAAAAATTATAAATAAAATACCATTATGTAGGAAATATTTTTATCTTTATAATTAATATTTATATTTTAATTTATCTTATGTATAACTTTATATTAAAAATGTTTTAGTTATTAAACTTTGATTTTAACTCTTTTAACTCTTCTTTAAATAAAATAATAATAAATGTACTAATCTAATCCAAGTGGACCAAATAGGTTAATATTTTATTCCTAAGGTTGTTTTTGGTCGAATTAAACTTATCCAATAGAATTAGTACATGTGTTAGGGTAATAATAATATCATTTTTCCCTTAATTTCCCTATTTACTTTTAACCATGGTAAATAAAAGTAAAAAGTTACTATTCACAAAAAATTAATTTAATCTTATTAAACCACATTTTACTTACTGATATCAACTGTGTCCCTCTAATTTTTGAAATTCAACTCACAGAAGCGTTAAAATTAAGTTTTATGTAAATTTGCAAATGCTCCTAGGAGGTGGGTAAAAGACAGTGAAAAGTTCAATAAAATTTTATATATCTAATATTATTACAAAATGACTTCAATGAATTAAATTGAAAATATATAGGTATTATTTATCTATTTTGACCTAAAATAAATTTAAATAAAATAATTAATTATTTAAATAAAAATTTGGTTTTAAACTATAACTCAGTGTTTTTCACTATTCATCAAAAATTGAAAGTTTTCAGAAAAATACCAAAAAATCACCCTAAGCTAATTTTGATATTATGAATCCAAAAATGAAGTCTATTTAGAAAGATAAAATTTATAAATTTTCAAAAAGTGGTTATTAATATTCATAACGGCTAGTTTGATTAGTTGTGGTGTGTTAGAACTCGAAGTTGCGTACAACACACGCTATTATATTATTCAAAGAGAACTGTACCGTGAAATCTTGGGGTGTTACACTCCCAGTGGAAGATGGTAGAAAATTTTGGAAGTTCTAGATATAGTTTATTTCCATATAAAACTCTTTGACCTCAATAGCCCCTGTTTCTCACTCACAAACTAAATTAGAAACCATGGAAACCCCAAGAGGTTCCCTTAATTAAAAACAGACAAAGACAAAAAAACATACCTATTTATTTTAGCATACCAAAGACCGATACTAGTATCATGTAAAATAATAATATTTATATAATTCAAATATAAGTATATATAAAAAAATTATAGAAGAAAGAAGCACTATAAGTCGTAGGTCATTGTAGAGTGCACACCCTTATCTCCCTTCGGTCCCGAGTTCGAGTCCCCATGGATTCTCCGGTTGTGATGGGGTTTACCCCATGACCTACGACAGGTCCTTTTAATTTTTTTATTATTATTATATTTTTTTGTATTTTTATTTTAACCAATAAACACATAAAAATAAAAATAAACTGATGATGCGTTGTCTTATTTTTAAATTTCTAGGTAATATATTACTCAAGGATCACACCACATGACACGAATGAATATGGTGATCCCTTTTCATACTCATCCATACTCATAATAGAAGAAAAGGTCAATGATCTACGATATTATCATATTCAGAGTCAAATATTTTTTTAATATAAAATTGATTTATTAATCCTATTTGAAAAATAAATATGATGCAAAAAGATTGGAAACATGAAAAAATGGGTTTCCTCTCATGTAGTGCTTTTATTTAATGTCGTTAGCCCATATAGACCCCTAATTGTTTAAGTATTTTCCTCATCTAAGGTTTTTTCACGCAAGTCTTCATCAACTTCATGTTTTTGGAATGGTTCAATGAATGTTTTAACTCTATGACCATTAACTTTAAAGGTTTGACCATTGGTGGGATCTTGAATTTCTACATCCCCATGGGGGTACACCTTATGCACTATGTATAGACCCAACCATCTGTACCTCAACTTTCCCAAGTGTAAATGAAGTTTAGATCTATACAAAAGAATAGGTTTACTTGGTAAAATGTGTTTGGTTTTAAGATTTGGATATTGGTAAGCTTTAACTCTAGCTTTATTTATCCTTGAATTTTCATAAGCCTCCATCCTAAGTTCCTCAAGTTCATTGAGATCTAATTTCATTTTTGTTATGGCCAATGAGAGGTCATAATTCATTTTCTTAATTTCCAAAAAATCCTTATGTTCAATTTCAACTGGTAAATGGTATTATTTTCCATAAACCAACCTATATGGTACATTCCTAAAATGGTTTTATATGCAGTTCTATATGCCCAAAGAGCATCTAAGAGTTTTCTCGACCAATATTTCCTAGATGGATTAACTGTTTTCTCAAGAATTCATTTGATTTATCAATTGGCTAACTTAGCTTGACCATTGTTCTATGGGTGGTAAGCAGTGGACACTTTCTGATAAATTCCATACTTTTCCATGAGTTCTGAGAATGGAATATTTCAAAAAAGAGTTCCATGATCACTAATGATAGCCCTAGGAATTCCAAATCTAGAGAGGATGTTTTCCTTGAGAAATCTAATCACAGTTTGATGATCATTGGATTTTGTAGTAATGTCTTAAACCCATTTGTATACATAATCGACAGCTAAAAGGATGTATAGATATCCCTTAGAGTTTGGGAAGGGACCCATGAAATCGATTCCCCAACATTCAAAGATTTCAATCACTAAGATGGGAGTGAGTGGCATTTTATTCCTTTTTGTAATGGACCCTACTTGTTGACACCTAGGACAGCTTTGAAAAAATGTGTATGATTCCCTTGAGAGGGTGGGCTAGAAGATACCACACTGTAGAACCTTAGTAGAAGTTTTCTTAGGGGAAAAGTGACCTCCACATGCCTCACTATGATAGAATTTAAGGATGGACTCTTGTTCAGATTCTGGGACACACCTCCTAATGACTTGGTCAGGGTAGAACTTATAAAGGTATGGATCATCAAACACATAGTTCCTAACATTATAAAGGAATTTCCTTCGAGCTTGAGTCCCTAATAATTTTGGAATGACTCCTATAACTAAGAAGTTGGCTATGTTAGCATACTAAGGGTAGTCACTCACAGAGTATAGGTGTTCATCAGGGAATGAATCAGACACATAAAGGTGAGATAATTTGTCATTAAATTCTATCCTAGAGAGATGATCAGCTACAACATTTTCAATAAACTTTTTATCCTTGATTGTGAGTTCAAATTATTGTAAGAGAATGACCCACCTAATCAGTCTAGCCTTAGAATCTTGTTTCTGGAATAGGTATTTTAGTGTAGAATAGTCAGTGAACACAGTGATGGGGGATCCTAATAGGTAAGACCTAAAACACAACAAAAAGTAACTCCTCGGTGGTTTTGTAGAATATGTGTACATCATTTAAATATTTTCTTGCATAAGCAATGACACATGGAGTTTTCTCACACCATTGTCCTAAGACTGCTCCTACAGTGAAGTCACTAGCATCACACATGAGTTCAAAAGGAAGTTTCCAATTTGGATATTGCATGATAGGTGGAGAGACAAGATCTAACTTGAGTGTAGATAATGATTCCTCATAGCTTTTTGTCTATAAAAATGGAGCATCTTTCACCAATAGAGCACAAAGTGGTCGAGAAATAGAGCTGAAATTCCTAATGAACCTTCTATAGAAACTAGCATGTCATAATAAAGACCTCATTTCCTTGACAATTTTGGGTGATGGAAGGTGACGAATGATTTCAACCTTGGATTTATCAACTTCAATCCCCCTACTCGAGACTAGATGTCCAAGGACTAGTCCCTCTTTAACCATGAAATAGAATTTTTCCCAATTTAGAACCATATTCTTTCCTTCACATCTTGACAAAACTCTCTCCACGTTCCTTAGACATCCCTCAAATGTATCCCTAAACATAGAGAATTCATCCATGATGACCTCTATAAAATCCCCTACCATGTCCGAGAAGATTCTCATCATGCACCGCTGGAATGTTCCAAGGGCATTGCATAACCCTAAGGGCATGCATTTGAAAGAAAATGTGCCGAATGGATAGGTGAATGTAGTTTTCCCTTGATCCTCAAGAGATACCTCAATTTGATTGCACCTTGAGTACCCATCTAAGAAATAGTAGAAGGCATAACCTTCCACTCTCTCAAGGACATGTTCAATGAATGGTAAGGGGAAATGGTCCTTCTTGGTAAATGAGTTTAGCTTCCTATAGTCGATGTAGACTCTCCAGCAACTACTCACCCCAGTTAGAAGAATCTCTCCATCCTTATTAGTTATCACTGTGATTCCGGACTTCTTTGTAACCACTTGGATTGGGTTGACCCACTCACTCTTAGATATGGGATATATGATACCAGCTTTTAACAATTTTAGAAGTTCTTTTCTCACTACTTCCATGAGATTAGGATTGAGTCTTCACTGAGGTTGACGATATGGCTTTGAATTAGATTCCAAAATAATCTTATGTGCCCTGATAAGTGGGATAATCCTAGGAATATTAGACAGGGTCCATCCAATGGATTTCTTGTGTTTCCTAAGGACATCTAGAAGCATTCTCTCATGATCAGATTGAATAGAAGAATAAATTACAATAGTATGTGTTCCATTTTATCCTAGGAAGGCATAATTAAGTGCAGAAAGAAGTTCTTTCAATTAAAGATCAGGTTGGTTAAAAATGTCAATAGAATATTGGGACATTGGCTCAAGATCAATTTCTTTTTTTTTTACTTTTAGATAGGATTGATTTCCCGTGTGTAGAAGTTTCAGCTGCTAGATTGGTTCGACTAGTGTTAGGGAATGGAGTTGGAGTGGTCTCTATGAATGTGGTTTCCTAAAAGATTTCACTAATTTTTTGTCTTAAGATTTCATCATAGGATCAATCTTAAAGTGATTCTATCCAAGGAGATAAACTTCCTTCATGTAAAAAAGGAAATTAATCTCATCCTGACTTAAAAATTCCTTAAATATTCCTTGATGTTCTATGGATTCATTATTAATGATTCCTATCATTTTTACTTTATGAATATTCTCATCATCCCCTATTTGTGAGCTTGCATTATATATGTTCTAGTCTAGACTCATGTTTCCAAAGGTGATGGTCATTTCCCCATTTCGGACTCGGATAACAGAGTTGATTGTTGCAAGGAAGGTATAGCCAAGGATGATTGGGGTTTGTTCCTTGTTGCCTAAGTTTGGATTATTTTCAAAGAAAATAAAGTCAGCATGGTAGATGAAGTTTTCTACTTTTACCAGAACATCCTTTAAAATTCCCTTTGAAACCCTAAAGCTATGATCAGAAAGTTGAAGTGTGACAGATGTGGGTTGGATCTCTTCTAGGCCTAACTGGCAGTGCACAGCATAGGTAATGAAATTGACACTATCACCTAGGTCACACAAGGCTTTAACAAATTTGTTCTCTCCTAGTTCAACATTGATGTAAGTACATCATGGGTCTTTCATCTTTGGTGGAAGGGTTCCTTAGATTGTTGTGCTAACATTTTCTACCATAAGGACTTAGTTCTTATGTGAGAATTTCCTTTTAAATGTGCATAGGTCCTTAAGGTATTTTGAGTATTCAGGAATGTTTTGAATGGCATCGAGGAGTGGAATGTTCAACTTGAATTGTGAGAATATTTCCTTCAATGTTTCACTCAATTCAGGCTTGGTTTTCCCCCTCATGCGTTGAGTAAATGGTGCAGGTTGTGGGATTGTTTGTTGAAGAGTTGTTTCTTTCACATTTTTATCATCTTTTCAGTTTGATCATGTGATTCATTTGAATTTTCATTAGAGTTTGAATCTTCAGATGTTTTTTGAATTATTTGTTCAATTTTCTCAATTGATTTCCCACTTCTTAAAACTGTCACAACCTTTAGTTGTTCATGAGTTGTCTGAGTGCAACTTAACTCTCCCCTTAAAGTTGAGGATGGTACCTCCTAAGTAGGCATGGGTGCCTTCCCAGTTTTTATGGTTTATAGTTCATGTTTAAGGGATGATACTTCTGATTTCATTTTCTACATTTATTTATATAACTGTTTAAGGATTGGTAGAGGGACAGATTGGGTAGGAGATTGTGTTGGTTGGTTTATCCCAGGAGGATACTTTGTTTATTGGATTGTTTATTGCATGGGTTTCTAGTATTGGATAGGAGGGTGTTGGTATTAGACTGGTTGTGGTTGGAACTGGTTATGGTTTTGAAATTTTTTTGGAGGGTAGGGGTTTGGTCCTTGTGGCTGACTAGGTTGTTGGTTGGGTTGTTGGTTATCTTTCCAATGGAATCCTGGATGGTCATTATACCTTGGGTTGAATGTGTTTTGATATTGGGGATTTTGGAAGTTTATGTCATTGACTTCAGCAAGTGGTTCTCCTAGAAGAACATACTTGATGTATAGAATGGTTGGATAGTTGTCTGTTTTGTGATCAGATTTCCAAATATTGTGCAAACAGTGTCTATAGTTTGGATTTCATAGATTTTTCTAAGGTCTGTCTCTTTAACATTCCTAGTGAGTGTTGTGATTTTAGCCCTAAGTCTTTTCTCTTCTCTAATTGTATTCATTATATTAGTTCTTTGTGGATTTTCAGAATAATGTGATGTTCCCCATGTTTGGTTTTATTCAGCAAGGCTTTCTAGATACTCGTAAGTATCATTTGGGGCTCTTTTTTTAAAGGTACCATTACGCATCATGTCAATGAATTGTTTGTTCCCTGGGCCCAACCCTTCATAGAAAATTCTCACTTGTTCAGGAATAGAAAACCCATAGTGTGGAACCATGTTTAGTGTGTCTTTGAACCTCTCCCATGTTTCGTAGAATTACTCTCCCTCTTTTTCAAAAAAGTTTTGGATGCTCTTTTTAAGTGCAATTGTTTTGTGGTGGGGAAAGTATTTTTTGTAGAATTTTCTTTTTAATTGGTCCCAAGAGTTTATGGATGATGGTCTCAAATTTTTTGTCCAATTTTTAGCTCGATCCTTTAAAGAAAAAGTAAATAGCCTCATCTTAGTTGATTCTAGTTGATGTGGGGGACACATGGTTTCTACAATGTCATTGAACTCCTTAACGTGAAGGTAGGGTATCTCGGACTCCATTCTATGGAATGTGGGAAAGTGGTTTAGGACATGGGGTTTAAAGATGTAGTTGGAATATACTAGGGAATTATGTCTAATGAATGAGAGGGCATTGGTCCAGGAAGGTGTGAGGTAGTCATTCATGGTTTTATCGATTGCATTCCCCAAGTTTGGGGCTACCTCATTTGGATTTCCATTTTGGTTCCCGCCTGGGTTTATGAGTTGGTTTCTTTAAATACATTCCATTGAAATGGGTTAAATTTTTGAATATGTATTATTATGAAGATTAAGATCTAATAAAAATAATTCCCTTGGTGTACTTGACTCCCCAACCCCAGGACTATCCACCCTAGCTAGATGGTTTGATTGGTCACGAGTGTAGGCAGACATTCACCAAAAGAAAGAAAAAAATGAGAAAGGGAAAAGATAAAATAATTTGGATGCGAATAGAAGAAATAGGGGAGAATAGAATGGGTGTTGAGATGAATTACTTGGGTCCTTGTAAATATCACCAAAATTTGGTCTTTCCCAAATTTACCCAAGATTTTAGGGTTAAGCGGTCGCTTGAAATTTAGCTTGGGTTGTCGAATCCTTAGAGACCTAAGAAGTAACCTACATACACGTACATTATATGGATTTTTCTTAGATATGAAGTGGCCAAATTGGGTTTATTTTAGATGGGTTTAAGTGAACTCTAAGAGATTTAAGTGAATTCAAATTAAAAGAATGAGTTGATCCTAAGTTATCACTTGGGGTGGATTGGATGAATTCCCTTTTTTAACAATTTCAATTTCATTAACTCAAGCAGGGTTCATTTAATTAATTCAAACTAACCTCATCACTTACTGGTTAAAAACCTTTTTAAACAAATTCTAATCACTTATACACTTTTAGAATCATTTTAATGAGAACTCCAAGGTAAAGGATCTTATTATCACATAAAAGTGGGGCGATAAAATTCAATAAGGAAGAGAAAGAGAGAAAATCCTTGAATAAAAGAAACTCAAGTAAAAGAAATCAATAACATTTAGAGATTGAGAAATAACATCCAATCCAGCTTATTGATACTCCCTTAGATCAACCCATAAAATATTTATCCCTCCATTGATGACATCTTCTCAACGGGAGTTGGAAGTAGACTCGTAAGGGCGAAATTGAAGAAGTAAAAACAACAAAATAATGATCACTCCACCGTTGTGTGAAGAATATCACAAGTTATGGTGTGAATAAATTCACACCTTAAGGAAAAGGTATCAAAATGATATATAGGAAAACATAATAAGAGTAAAGAAAGAAATTTTATTAAAAACTAAGGTGATTTGAACAACTTACATGAGAAAGAAGAATATTACAAAGACAAATCGGCATAATAAAATTACAATGAAAACAAAGCTCCAAGATCCTCCACTCCTTAAAAAAAACTACCTTAAATAGAAATTTTTTAATCCTTGGGTCGATCCAATAACAGTGGAATTCATCTCAATTAATGGTGGTGGGCCTGTGTGGGTGGAAAGTTAAGGGAGAGTGGACTTTTCCACCCTTGATAATCAATCTGAGCCAACTAGAATCCACTAAACAGAGGCACCGAAAGAAGAATCTATATGGTAGAATTTAGGTGGTCTATAGAAGAGAAAAATTAATATAAAGATGTCCCCTGAGTGTCTGTAAAATTTCAGACAAAATGGATATTTTCTTTTCTAGATATGCGTAAAATGGTGGGTTGTTTTTCTGGGCCACAAAATATGGCCCAGAATTTTATCTCCAACTTGGGCCGCCTGTAACTCCATTCAAACATCCGAATTAGATTTGGATACTATTTAATTAAATTTTATCCATGATATATTCTATCTTAAGTTAAATTTTGAGAATCATTAGGCTTGTATCTTGTTTGCTACAGTCTCTTTATTGGGTTGTTGTCCAGTTTACTTTGGCCAAAATGTGTTGGCATGAAAGCCCATTTTTGTGGTCTTCTAATGTGAATCTTCAAGTGATATAAAATAAATAATAGTTCCTTATAGAATGGTATACATGAAAATAAAATATTAAAATAAAACCAAAACCGTTGTTTGTCTTATGATGTGCTAATAATGTAGCATCTAATAGTGCATTTTAAGAAAGAATTACAATAATAATGTTAAATAATGTTCAAATTGTAAAGTTCACTAAAAATGGTGTTTATGAATAATGAATCACATGAATATTATAATATAGACCATGAAAAATAGCCTATTTCAGTGTATAATCAGAAAGGTAGAATCAATAGATAACTAAGAACATGTTATAACTCTACCATCTCAATGGTATTGGTCTCTTTATATATCCCTCAACACATTCATGAGTAATCATAAAGTAACTTATATATTACATAACTTATGAGTAATTCATCATTCATTCATGAATTTATCAAATAAATGCATTGATTATCTATGTGTTTCATCATATGAAACATTTACAATAATGATATCCATTGGATAAAGATTCCAAAACAATATAACATTTGGATACCTTACCAATAATATATTACAATTAATCCATATCAAAGCCTATGATGTCACTATATCGCATGGTGTGATATGGCTAAGGTAATGGATTGATATCATATATTAGCCCTTACGATATGCCTAAACCAAGGAATATGATATTCTAAGGTTTTAATGCATTTCATACTTCATAATATGTATATACTGTATAATATTATATATCTCATTATTTACATAGGCTTTAAGGAATATTTCCATCAATCTATCACTTACACTAAAGCCTCGTAGACTTTTCCATTTCACCTTATATTATGTCATGTATAATAACTTGTGAAACCATATCCAAAACTCCTTTTTTATATTTTAAAAAAAACTTTGCAAATTTTTATCATCAATTTCACCTTGTATCACATCATATATAACACCTTGTGAATATCCATCCAAAACTCCTTTTGGATAAACTCTAAAATACTTTTAGAGAATCTATATGATTAAAAATCAATCCCCATTGAGTTAACCGCAAATTTTATATCTATGGTACTTTGTAGAATTGATAAAAAATATGAATTCCTGCATCCATAAATATAAAAGAATATCATCCTCTAGTAAATCGTCAATGCTACTCAAGCTATAAAGGGATCTGGCTTGATCTCCATCAAACACATCTATCTATATACTTATTTCCACCAAATAAATTATTATAAATATACTTTTAAAAAATTAAAATATTACATATTTGATATTTAAAATCAATGATTATCATATAAAATATTTATTTAATTTAACAATATTTTAAGGCCCGATTGATAAACGAGCCAAAAAAAATTAAATAGATTTTTAATTGCTTTTTTTTTCAAGGCTTGATTAATGAACAAATTGGTTAGGGTCAGTCTTACCAAGCCCAATTAATAAATTGGTTAGTTTTTTTATGTATTGATCTCTATAGGCCCTCATCATGTATATGTCTAATTATAGGATTCAAAAAAAATAGTTGTGGTTACTTTGGATTTTATAGACAGTTACAAATGTTGAACATTTTATAACCTACCATGAAAATTAAATAATGTTGTTATTTTAATAGTTCATAAAAATAGATAAAGATATTAAGTTGAAGACAATATTTTTGTATAAATAAAATAGGTATCTTATTGATTTCATGTAATGTTTTTTTATTATCAAGAATTGTTGGTTGCATGGCACATGATATGACACCAATTGTACTTGGTGTACTGAAAGTTTGTGATAATGTTGTTGGTGTTAAACTTAAAAATATTACTTGTAAGTCCAGGTGAAATATATAAATAAACCAAATCCATATTATATATAAATATTGGAAATATATTGATATATTAAAAAATAATTCAGTTTTTGAAGCATACATAATCCATACGCAATTGTGAGACTTTTTACAACATTTCCTTTGAAACAAGACACAATTCATGGGAATTCTATAATGGGTAGTGGATTAATGTAAATGTTGAGAGTTATTACAACATTTTATTTATAATAAATCATAGTACACATGAATTTTATAATGTGCGGTTACTTAAGGGAAATTGTGAGAGTTTGTACAACATTTTCTTTAGAACAAGACAAAATATATAAGTAGTATGTAATAGAAAATGGGTTAAGGAAATTCAATAGCCATGATTCAATAATTGAAAATAAATCTTATGTTCGCATAAAATATAGGTTTGGATTTCTTATTTAATTATTGTTAAATGTAGAAACACATGTTATATCAATATTAGAAATATGATTAAAATTTGTAAGAGTAAAATATATGTTATTGGAAGGATAAAATTCTTGAAAATGGATATTTTGAAAATTAAAGCAGATTTAAGTGATCTTTTTATAAATTAGAAGTGCAATACAAAGCTCTCAAAAATTATGATATTACAATTTGAATGAGAAATTTATTGTACATTCTCTATATGTTAAAACTAAACATGAAATCATATTACAAATACATATATAAAAAATAAACTTCACCATCCATTAAATGTATATACAATTAGAATATTTGGATTAAAAAATTGAAACTTATACCAATAATAATAATATCTATACAAATAGTAAGTGTAAAAAAATTTAGGTTCCTCCTAATAATGCTATGAGATTATAATTTTTATTTTTTTTAACTTACTTAATTGTAGTTTAGCACAGACATGATGCATCATAATAATATTTGATGATTGTGATGAGTTTTGAATCAATTAAAGCATCTATTTAATAAATTTATCCCATAGAGCGAAACTTGATTTAACACCATTGCAAGAATTTAAATGAAATTATGTGTTAGATTTTTTTTATTTACATAAATTAGATAAAATTATAATTAATCTCATGTGAATATATACAAACCTTTCATTCTGTAAACTAATTTTCATCATCTTTCTATTTTTTCCCCATGATTAAATATCATAATATTGATAAAAATGTCCAATAACCTATGTTTAAACAATTATTTGGTAACATAAAAATGTAATATGCATTGGACTTGGTACCCTATAACCAACTTGTTTAGTATTTTATTACATATCTTCATTATTAATGAAATTTTATTATCACATTATTATTGTTTCTCATTATGAAATTTGTATGTGATAATGTCTTAAGAATATATATCGCACTGAAAGTTTATAACAGTTCTTTGCTAAGATGAGAACCTAGAGGTGCCGCAACATTATTCTTAAACCTTTTTCTATGTCTAGATGATATTGTATGATGAGATATAGACGATAAAATATATTAGGTATGGGAGGATCATAAGACATTAATACACCTTATCATGTTGTTTTCCCTTGGTAATATCCAAGATATGAGGTTATGAGAATAGACCCATCAATAGAAAATCCACATTTCCATGTGTCATTGGATGTTCCTATATATGGACATATGTATTGATCATTATACTTTAATATTATCATTAATGGATATCATGAATCATGTTATTTTATGTATTGATGAAAACCATGGTGACATGTGATCACAGTGAGGTAGGATACGTTGGGTGCATCATGAGTGATATTTCATTAATGGATAATGTAAGAAAGGATTTATTCCTTCTATCCCTTGATGGAAATTGATATATTATGCCCTTTGATATGAATTTAACTCCCTACATAAATCAATGTCCATAGTGTTTAGTGGGAGAGTTCATTTTCAAAAATTTAAAGAAAGAGACATTGAACATATATGTTGATGGCACCATCATGTATTCTGCTTGATTCGAGATTTCATGATAAAGGGATTATATTACACGGTAAGCATTCGTAGGAGGTTTGATGTTTTTGAAAAATTAACTTCTTTCTCTATGAATTCCTTGGTATGTTACTAGAAACTAACCTTGAACTTTAGATAGCTAATGCCACTAAGAAAGAGGCCTAAAGGGACACAAACTTAATGTATTCACAATATTAGTTAAATTCAATTAATTAATTTTAACAAGTTAGAATAAATAAGATTAATTTGGTTTGGTTGGTCACCATAATTTAATCACAAGTTATTTGAAAGAATAAGTGAGTTAAATAATAATAGTAAATATTTATTTTCAAGTTTTTAAAATATAATATTTATTATATTTATCATAGAATAATGTAGTGAAATTTATTTATTAATTAGTAATTATTTGAGGATCAATAAATATCAATGAAGGAAGGTTGATCGAGCTTAATAGTCATATTGAAAATGATATAAATGATATTTATTTATATTATTAATACATTTCACATGTCAAGTGATTAATAATAATATTATTATTATTAATGGACATGGGTCCAACTAAGAAAATTAAGATGTAAAGGGGTGATGTGAGATTTACCAACCCTAAACCTTCTATAATAAGTAACTAATTATATCACTTTCTATATCTCACTTTTGGTATACACACTAGATAGAGAAATATATGATCAAGACCTAGAGTGAATTATCTCTTCCTCCTCTCTCAAGCCTTCAAGATAACACTAAGAGTTCTTCCTCCTTTCAGAAGAGTATTGTTGTGGTTAACCACGGACAATGCAAGCGATCAAGATATGTTATGTTATCACCCTATGATTTTATGATGACGTTCATAGATTTTGGTACACATGTGGATCACCTCTAGATGGATTCTACACTTTGATCATACACCAAAATTATGTTATGATGAGATCTAGTTAACCATATCATCAAAAAAAGTTGAATTACAAGTTGAGGTAATTCTATATATGCTCATAAATTAATTATAAATTACATGTGAAGATCCACCTCTTCTAGTTACGACATTTTAATCTTTTCAAGTAATCTATGGTTATTTTTGTACATGAAGTTTTGATCACATGCGATAATAATTACACATAAATTAAGACTAAAATCCGAGTTGGCCATACCTTCAAAGGATTCTTTCACTGTGCCTAATACCTTCAATATGTTTAAAAGGAAAAAAATATATGAATATTTTATTGTTTAAAATACTAAAAAATGATAAATTATAGTTTTATTACTCTAATTAACAAACGATATAAAAATTATCAATATATTAAAATAAACTACATTGAGAGTAATTAACATAATAAAAAATACTAATTTCATCTAAGGGTATGCACAAAAACCAAAAAACTATTTTACCACACTCTATTAGGTGGTTTTAATAATCACAAACTCACAATTGTGTTTTTAACCATTTTATTTCATGTATTTCAGTATTTCTATTTCATAAAATTTTCCAAGAAATTTTCAAACCAAATAAAGGGATCAAGAGGAGCATGGAGGAAATTCTTGAAGTCCTCTACCTAAAGGTTACAAAAATTACTCGGTGGACCACACTAAATGGTTAGTGGTACGTAGGTAGAACACTAATTCTATTTAAGTTCCACCGGCTATCTGGTGGCATGTATATAAACTAAAAACTATCCATTTGTGGAGGGCCCTGCAGATCTTAATTTGAACTCTAATGGAACTATATGACCCTCAGAGGCTCCAAAACAGTAATAAATCCATTGGAGTCTATAAGTACACCCAAAGGGTCCTTATATAGTACTAGTTACCTTGAAGATCATTTTAGATCTCCATTCTATCATTTTATCTCTATTTATCTCACTCTCTTACAATTACCCCACATCCTCCTTCTCTTTCTTGCTCTAAATTCTTATTGGAGGATTTTGAGTGGGCTTAAAAGGGTTTTCATAAACAAACCTCTTATTTTTTATTTTCTTAGGTGATCACTACCATTGAGTGTGAGGGTTTGGGTGCTCACTACCATTGAGTGTGAGGGTGTTGGCACACACTACCATTAAAAGTGCAAGGATTGGGTTTCTAACCATAACCCCAAAAATTCTAGTGGCTTCCTTGATACAAACACCAAAAAAACAAGGTCTTTAATTCTTATAAATGTGTTTCTTAGCTATAATTAAATCCAAGGGGTAACAGTAACTCTTAATGAATTGAGAGGAGGTGATATAGGGATCCCTTTGTAGATTATTATCAAACTCTTTTATCAAACTCCCATACACTATCTTTTAAATTTATATTTTCATTGCACTAAACCCTTTTAATTTTAATTTATTACTTTAATTGTTTTTAATTTCATCATGTCATTTAGTTTTAATTTCTAAAAATATTTTAAAAGTAAATTCACCACCTATTTCTATCTTTATTTAGACCAAAAAACCTCAAAACCAATCCAAAAAAATCCGACTCTCCCATAAAATCAAAAGACCAGAAAACCTCATTGGATAAAATGGATCATTTTTTTTCTTTGAGTTGGTTCAGATCAGTTGGTGGGGATAATATTTTTTAGTTGGATTAACCTAACCCACCTGCCCTAAGTATAAAACTATTTTATAATATCAATTTTAACATTTTTTATAAAATTTAATTAGGTATAACTAATGCTGGACATTAAATAAATTCTTTAATTAAATTATTAAAGTTAATTATAAGATTATTAAAAATGATTACTTTTGTAGTATGATATTTGAAATAATTATTACAGTTAAAAATTATTTATTTGTATTAAATAAAAATTTCTTATATTTTTATGAATTATCATATTTTTTTCAACATAAACTAACCCAACCTATAAACTGTATTAACCCACGATATTGAGTTTTTTTTAAAACTACTTGTTGGGGTCATTAATGTTGGTTGAATTTGTAATAGCCCACATATGTTGAGGTATGAGGTTGTTTAATTTTTTTCGATGAAACCTTGTGTATTATGGTAATTTTGATATATTGGAAGATATAGGGAGTATTTTGGTGATGGGTGTAATCAAATCATTGTGGAGGGGGAGACATTATGGTCTAGTTCTATCAGGTTGGAGGTTTTTTATGCACATGGAAGATCACGCCACAATATACGACCATGGTTTCTTAATGTTTTCTTGGAAAATGGGCATTGTGCCATGAACCAAAGGGTTACACCATAATGAAACCCTGGGATGGGGAATTTTTCCATGATCCATTTTTCATTCCAAAATAAAACCCTATTCAATTTTTTATATAATTTAATTAAATAGATAAAATTATTAATCTTATAAAAAGATTTCCCCACTTCTCTATAGTAGGATGTATGCCCCACAGTCTCATATTCTCCTTTTATTCATCTTTTAAGTGTGACATATCTCTTGTTTGAGCTTATATTAAAGTTTTTTATATACCATATGATCCCTATAGGTGAAAATATAGATTATAATTTGTTTATTATCAGTAATTTTTCATTGTTATAACATTTTTTTTTTTTGAAAATCCCTAATTTTAGGGCTTATGTCAAATTTTTGGATTTATTTTAGTTGAGGTCATTTCTTTTGATGGTCTTTGATGAGTGGGAATATACTATGATGAGTTAGGAAAAAATCAATTATTTTTCAAAACCCTAAAAATTTATTTCAAAAAATTTTTATGTTTGATATCTTTCTTAACATGCAACATCGAGCTTTAAGCAAATTATGATATATTATAAAAATAATATTTTAATGTGATTATTACAAACATGAAATTAAATTCATGATATTATGAATAAAAATATTATGAAATATATTTATAAAGATTTTATATAATGAAAATGTATTGATTAATTCATAATAAATAAGTACTCAATTTTTAGTAGTCATTTTATTCTTCAAAAAAACATTTTCTTCAAAAATATGTTTTCTTCAAAAATGGTTTTTATTGAATTTTGTACAACGAAATTATAATTAATTTCTACCATTTTTAGAAGTTTTATTTGAAGAAATTAATATCATTTTTGAAATAATAATTTCAATATTATCTTAGGGTGAATTTTTGGGATTTTTCTGAAAACATTTATTTTTAAATGAATAGTGAAAAATATTGATTTTTGTAAAACTGTTATTGTTTAATTAAATCAAGTAATTTAAATTTAAAATTATGTTTTTAATTTTATATTAAAGTAATATAAGACTAATTTAATTATAGATAATCTAATTAATTAAATAGGAATCAATATTATACTTTATTTTGGTATAAGTTCATTATTGGTCTTACAAATGCATTTATCTCAAAATAGTTTTTCATTGTGTTTTACACATTTATATTAAAATTAATTTTTTACACTTATATAATTTGAATCTTGAAAAATTTATTCTATATTAGGAATCATGAGGTTAAAATTTCATAAATAGGTTTCTTTTATTTTTTGTCATTATGAATAGTAATCATTGTAAAGATTTGTCACCTTAGTAAGGGTAAAATAGTGTCAAAACTATGAGATACGGCCTTATAACACCTTCCTTTATCCTATTGGATGAGTGATTTTCGACCAAATCTATCATAGATATGAAAATATATAAATATATTTCCACTTTCCTTTGATTATAACATTTATATTATTTAAAAAATGATAAATACAAAATGTCACTTTCATGATTTTAATTTCTCTTATATGATGACATAGGGATAAAAAGAAGTTATGAATGAATATAAAAAATAAATTTTAACAAAAATAAATTATTTTTATTATGGTAATTTATTTTAAATTTTTAGTGATGATATAATTACCTTGAATGCTTACACAATACTGATACATTGTTTGTGCAAGCAGTAGAAAAATCAAGGTAAATGATTTTAAAAACAAAAAAAATTAATATATTTTGGATGAATTGTGGTATTACAAGAATTTAACATGTAATTATAAAGTATAAATTATTTTAAATATGTTTATATTATAATTTAATTACTGTCTTGATGTCTTTAAAATCAAATTAAATAAATAGTCCCAAAAACTATTTTAATGGTATTTTATATTAAATAATATTTTATTAAAAGATTTAAAAAACAAAAAATATTATAATAAGACATGTGTAATGGTAAATGGTCTAAAATTTCATCAATATACCACTTTGAGCCACTTTTCACCTTGTATGTAAGTTTATGACCCTTAAATTCTAAAATATATGGTACCATGATTATGGTTTAAAAGAGTTAACAGAGAGGTTAAACCAAAAGATAAGGATTAAAATGACACAAAAACTTGTATAAGTTTTATTTTATTATTATATATAGATATTATACTATTTTTATTTTAATCCATGTCCATTTGGAATCATTATACATGAGGAATACATTCATTATATTTAAACCTTTTAAGTAATTCCAAGTGTGTCCTCTCCTCACTTATAAAAGGGAACATCCTTTACTCCCTTATCCACAAAATTTGAGCCCTATAGATCATCCAATACATACCCTAATACCTTAATATATTCCTTTAATTTATTATTGAGCTCCTGGTCTTACCCTAAGACCATACTAAGAAGGCTTAAGGTGTAAGCCAAAGGAGGTCTCTCAAAGAAGAGGTAATCATCTTACCCAACTCTTTCAAAGTTTATTTATTATTATACTTCCTCTAAATATGATTTATACATACTAAAATATTGAACTAAGTATTATAAATATTCTAATATGTTATTATGATTATGGTAAAATCATTTTTCAAATCCTTTCCATTAAATGGATAATGAAATTATCGCTTGTGCATACTTATAGACTACCGCCTCTAAGTAGCGATATGATTCATTTTCCATAACCATCCCTCATGGTTGGTTATTATGAAACATTTAATGTTTATATATTATATTTATGAGATGATTATTATTTTTTAATTATAATATCTTATCCACCTTTTAACCTTCTCATCCATTGGAAAATGATAATGTTGCTCATGTGTACGTGCGGACTACCACCTCCATAAAGAGAAGTGATTTTTTTCATTTATGATTTAAATGAATGGTAATAAGGATAAATTTAATAAATATATATTATATTTATTATATAATAATAATTTTTTAAATGTGAATTATAATTTACCTTTATTTTATTCTATCCATCAAAAAGTGAAAATATCACTCGTGCGTACGTATGAAATACCATCTTCCGAAGTGATGTAATTAATTTTCCATAAGAAAGGTTATAAAATTGAGGAATAAATATGATAATTATGTCACTATTAATATTATTTATATGATAAATCCATGACCAAAGTTCAAAAACTAGAATCATCGAACCAAAACATGCATGGAAAACAATCCATTTTTCAATTGAATACTGATTTTAATGATGAAATTGTTGATAAAAGAATAATTAGAAATAATAAAGAAATGATACTTAGTATTTTATGTATGAATATGGTTCTATAACATATTTATACTAAATATATATTTATTATATAGTATTTTTGAACTCATATGAAGTAAGAAGAGACCGGATCTAAGGGTTTCTCGTCTCACTTTTGTTTTTATGTGACATATGTTGTATTCAACACTTATTTATTTTATGTGGCACATATACCGCACCTTTTTTATGATATATCATGAATATATTTATATTTATGGAATTTGGATATTCATTTGAAGTTATTTCTTTTATAGGGGTTATTATTCAAAAGTTACCAAAGCGGTAATAGATTTATGTTACAATCCCATTTTTTCAGGATTATTTAAGTTAAATTTCCATTAAGGTGAATTATATGATACTTATCATTTAAACCCAATATATTTTATTATTATTTTTATTTTTATGTTTTTCATATTTTCCTTTTAGTATCCTCTCTTTGGTATATAAAAATATTGAGAAAATGTTTTTAAGAAATGTCGACTTTATTTCCTCTTTGGTCGGGAATCTTTTTCTTCTATGTCTATATTTTATTTCAAATTATTTCAAGAATGTTTTTAATATTATATAATGATCATTTAGATTCATTTTTACCCATGTTTTAATTTATATAAAAAAATTTAAAAAGAATATTCTTGTTATTTTCTGAATGGGTTACTTTTTACCAAAGGCGTGAACAATATCTTAGTTTTAACATATACTGAATGAACAAATTTTATCACTATCATGAAACTATTTTCTTTGAAGATACATTTATAAGTTTTCATGGTACTTTTCAAAGAAAAAATTTTCCCTAATATTCTATAATTTTTTATATTTTAAATAAGATATTTCAAAATGAAAAGTGTATTTTCCTCAAGAAATGTCTCAGTGATCTTTTAATAGCATTTTCATTTATGAAAACAACCATTAATGTTACTTATGATTCAATGGGGATATGATCCTTATTATTTCTATATATGGATATTTAATATGATAATTAAATATTTATGAAACCCATTTTTTCCACGGGTTATGGGCATGGTGTCTCTTATGATACTGTATGGGCATAACGTCCCTAGTGATACTTTATGGGCATGGAATCCCTTATAATACTATTATGATAATATATGGGCACGGCGTCCCTTAATGTGATACCGGGCATGGAAACCCTATACGTGATATTATGCATGGCATCCCTTATAAATGTGATATTGGGTATGACATCCCTTATAAATGTTATACTGGGCATTACGACCCTTGATACTATTTCAGAGTTATTTCGGCATAGGCCAAAGTAGGTAGTGTGGGTCAAGTTTCCTTTCAGGAACCAGATTCGGCCCATTTATAGTTTTTATTACTTCTTTACATTTGTTATACTTGCAAATTCTCATATTGTATACATAGACTATATATTTATTAATGTCGTTGGTGGTGGCATGTTGAGATTTATCTCACACCCTATCTGGGTCACCTATAGTACTCTAGAATACTATATTCTTGGAGGTGTAGATAAGGGTAAGCATCCTCTTATGGATTCATGAATCCTGTCTTGACATAGGATAGAGCTGGTAGCAGGTGATCGAGTTGAAGGTCGAGATGTTGGATAGATTTTTCCCTTTTTGGATTTTTTTGTATAGCTTGTATAATATTGTTTTCTATTTCTTGTATCCATGTTTTCCTTTATACATGACATTGTCATATATTTTATATGATCCAATTATTGATTTTGAGTATTGATATCAGTTTCTTGGTTATTTACATATGTTTCCGTTCTTGTGCCATCAATTATATTGTTTCCACTATTTATTTGTTGAGTGTACCAATATGCTACTCTTGTAATGAGGGCATAGTCTCCCTATGGACACATCCAAGGCTCTCACTACTATTCATCATCCTCTAACATTTGGAAAGATGCACTTGATTCCATGTGGCCAACTAGGATTGAGGCACTATTGAGTGTCATCTGGATCCAGGATTTCACATAAGCATTATGATATTGATGATTCACAGCCCAAGTGTATATCTAAGGTCATAGTTTGTACTATATCACAAACATAATAGGTAATCACCTAAATTTGATTTCGGAAAACATTTTGACACCATGTACTCTTCCCACTCATCTCTAAACAAATTTATTTATTCCTTTGAGTATGTAGATTGTTGACAACATTGGTAGTACTAATAAAATATAGACAAACAAATGATTAAGAGATATTTTTAATGAAATTTTAATTACCTTTGGAAATTACTTGTTTGTGGATTCTAGTCTTTTGATGGTATATGATATCTTTCATAAATTTTCAAACATAATATCAACAATCGTTATCATTATCTTGATTCAAATGTTGTGGAAACATTAACCAAAATAAGTAAATAGTTTTGAAACATGTTTTGATAGTTAAATATTTCTATATATAACTTAATATGTTTCCATTTGAATAAATCCATAGGTTTCTTATGTTCAGTGATCAACCTCATACCATGATTTAGCCTATATTTATAGATCTCTCTATCATAACAAAATTCTCATTAAAACAAAAACTAAAACATATGATTTGAAGTTTATCTATAAAATATAGATATTACAAATTCACAATACCCATAATGTGTGGTAGGTTTGTTGGAATCCATTCATTGGATCCAAAAAATAGATATTTTAGGTATCCAAATTGATTGCTATTAGTATATAGTGCTTCCTAAAAAAACAAAATCAAATAAGTAATGAAAAAAAGAAAAATATATTTTATATGATTGGATTACAGAGTTTTACCCCTTCTATTGTCTGTTATTTTCTTCTCAAACACTTCACTTAGTTCATCTTTTTTCTTATTAATTTCTTTCACTTCTAAAGAAATTTCTTGTGTAGAAAATATATTGGGATTAATGAATCCAAATCATGATTTGTGAGGTTTTCCCTTTATATAGTAGTAATATAAATGCTAATAGAAAAATATGAATAATTATTAACTTTAATGAACATAGTAGAACATTTTTTTGATAGACGAATTATGAAAATGTATTGCATGTATGTATTCACAACTAAGACGCCCAGACATTCAAACTTGGGAATCTCGTTTATACTCTTAAGACCAACTATGTATGTAATGAAATTTCCAAATATTTCTTATTAATATTTAATATATGACATATATTCATCTTTGGATGTGGTATTTGTATGAATTTTTAATATTAATATATGTTTTAGTGGAACTGGCATAGAGAAGGTACTCCTGGAAGGTCCTTTTGTTTTCTTGGTCGATTCATTGGATTGTCTTGATCTGACCTTATGTTTCCACATCATTTTATCCATCTAAAAACCATACCTCAATTAAGACCTTTTTTAATCAACTATTACAATTTTTTCATTTAAAATTTTATTAAGTACATACCTCATGTATCTTTATAAGATTAGATGACCATGCTATGAAAATTAGAATATTACCATTAACCTTTGTAATATCCTGATCATTAAGTGGAATAGGTAACTCAATGCTCGACTCTTGATCTATATCAATCCCCACTCTCATGTGATATTTTGGTAGTTCTTTATTGTGTAGCATGTATCCCGAGATATTATACACCATACCCCTCACAACAAGGCAGCGTGTGGGTGTTGATAGATAGAAATCACATACAACTTCACCCTATAGAATTTTAGTAATGTAAAGTTATTTGAAGTTGTTTGATTCATATTTAGGAGAATGACTAATGAAAAAATTAATTACCTTGGGAAAGGTATGTGGTTGAGTAGAATTACTATCCTCAAAGCTAGTGGAGTCATTTGGCACTTTATGTGTTGATCTTTCTTCCACTACCGGTTCACTTTGATCTTTTTGCATATATTGGTCTACCAAATCATATTAGACAATAATATATTACAAAGCATATATTTGTGCTTGAAATATTTTAATCATTTGATATGTATCTTCTCTCAGCTTTGTCTTCTCAAAATATGTTCAAGGTGACACTCCAAAACCTAAACCTCTAATGCGACTATAGCGTTCTGACCACTTCAAAGCTGCTGAAAGTAGTTTTTCTTCAAGTACGGTCACTACTGATTATTGTGTATAAACTGTATAAAAAACATATGAACATAAATAGATATTTTTATATATTACTATTATAAATCATAATGAATTACTATTATGTCATACTTACATATGTTTCCCATATTACTTTTGTGTTTTCTTTAACTAGTTTACCCTCTTTATTTACATGGGCCTCCTTCCATGGAACATGACATGGGACGGAAGTGGATTTTGATTTTGATTTGTCAATATGAATATAAACAAAGGAACATGTGTTATTTCATATCACATAAAACTTGTATTGAATATTTAAAATACATACTATTTTCTTCTCTAGTGAAGCATACCTCATCATTACTTTATGATAGGAGTATATTGGTTTTGATGCACATTATTTATTTTCATCACTCCTTTTTTCTTTCATAAATTAAAAAAAATTAATCAAATTGGATAAAAATAATAATGCCAAATAATATATTATCGACTAAAATCCACCTGAAATGATTTCTCGTTACAAAGACTGATGAAAGCATCCCATGTTTCCTACTTTATAATGTGTTCATATATAACTGGTGGGTGGGGATTTACTTTCCCCTCAGCATACCTGAGATGAAGCTTGGTAAGAAGTGTTCAGAATCCTCTATGGGCTTTTCCAATGACCATTAAGACATTTTTATTACATAAATAATCTAAAATAAACAAACTTTGTAAGGTATAATAAAAAGAAAATCAATGTTTCATTATATAATTTTTCAATAAAATAAAGAAAATATATCATAACATTGCCTTAATATATTCCCAAAGGATCTCCTTCATTACAGGATATATGTGGTGCCAAAAATCTATATCAATTGTCATATTCATTCTCATTGTGTCCCCAACATAACTAATGAACAATGACTTGTTGGGGTTAACAGGTTGGTCGCATTGATTCCATCCAACCTAAAATTGTATACCCTTGCTTCTTGACTTGATAATTTTAGTCAATGAAGTGATGTTATGTCATTCTTGTTTTTTCATCAACATGTTGTTGATCCCATGATAATTTTGTAGTTTCAGCATCAATCATTTATTCTTCCTTGGGATTGGTAACATCATCATGTGTGGAATTCATTAAATGTATGAGTAATAAAATTTTTAATTTATATTAAATTAATATAATATAGAATACATAATATCATGAGGCAGAGCATACTATATTAAAAACACTTTAACCTACTAATTAAACTCTATTTATTTTCTTTAAAGGTTAAAGGGATTTCAATCCTCTATTGAGAATCCAAATCTCCTCTTTGTGGTATCCTCTAATGTACAAGACATTGTATACATTGAGACCATCATGAAATGATTGTGATCTCCCAATGAAAGGGTCATCCTTGATTGAATTTTCATCTAACCCTACAGTTGTTTTAGTCACCTACGGGACAATTGACAAATTCTTGTTTGATGGATCTAAGACATAAAATACTTGCACTGTTTGTGATGCCATTATGACCGGTTTTTCCTTATACCCTTACACACTGAAATTCACCTTCAATAAACCCATTTCATCAACTTTCAATGCACTCATGTTTTCAACTCATTTACAATGGAAAATCAACACTTGAAATGTTGTATAATCCAACTCGTATATTTTTTTTGATGATGCCGAAATATGACATATTCACATAAATTGGATTTATATCCTTAGACCCAGATATATGAATTGCTTATTCCATAAGCGTAACTCCACTTTTTTAAAATGTAATGTGGTCATTATGTTCTTTTGTATAGAATTTATAACCATTAATTAAAAAAATGTAAGATATAACATTTGAATTTGGTCCCATTCCTAGCCATTTAAGTCATTCGATAATTAAATTTATATTTTCAGATAACTCCTCATAAATATGATCTTGGAACCATCCTATAAACTATTGATTATGTGTATTTTATATCCATCCTTCAACCCTTGATGGATTCAAATGTCTAAGAATTGTTTTGTGGGCTTAAACATATAGATCAATATCTTCACTATTATGTAAAATATAATGGTGATCTTTATTCTACTCTGTGATGGTAATTATAACAACATCTCTTCCAGAAATCTATTTACCCATAATGTGTTTGTTGTGACAAGACTTTGGGAGACCAATGTTATCAACATTTTATAGGTAATCAATATAGAATTCAAAAGCTTATTCAACAATATATCTTCTTCAATACAACCTTCTGGAAGACTTAAATTCTTGATGTACCCTTTCAAAATATTTATATATAATTCAATGGGGTACAACCATAGGTAATGGATATAACCACATGGTTGAACCTCTCTAACCAAGTGAACCATCAGGTGGACCATTATATCGGAGAATGATGGTGGGAAGAACATCTTTAATTCCCATAATATGATTACAACCTCCTTATTAATGATTTTAAACTTCACCGAGTCTATAACATTACTATATATAGATTTGAAAAAAAAGGTAGAGTTTGGTTAATATATATCATACATTTTTAGATAGAATGCAACATAAAGTGACGGGCATCAAATCTTGCATCAAAACATGACAGACATGTTATTTTAGTAAATGTAACTTCAAATTAGTCATTGAAATGACATTATTGATATTTTATGAATACCCCTATATAACTTTTACAACATTAAGAAAAATGAAAAATTGAAATTTTTTTTGTTTGGATAGAGTGTAAGCTGTTAGAGGAAAAAAAGTATGCCTTTTACCCTTCACTGGAGCCAAATATTCCCTTATCCCCATGTCAATCATGTCCAACCTAGCATTGATGACATCCTTTGTTTTTTCCAAGAACATTTAGTAACGTACCAATAGCACTATCCAATACCTTTTTTCTATATGCATAACATCAAGAAATTTTTTGACGTACAAACAATTCCAATATGATAATTCAAAGAAAATTGATCACTTTTTTCAATTTGATTTCATAAGGTTTTTCAAAAAATATTTCCCAAAAAAAATTCAATATCTTTTACTTTATCGAGCATTTGATCACCCATTAGTGGAGATGGTGTTGTACCTTGTTGGGTATTCCCATCAAATGTTGTCATCTAGGATCAGTATTCATGTCATTGTGGTAAAAAAATTGATGTCCTAAAAACACTATCTTCAAGGAATGTTTCAACTGAACTAAGTGTGTACATTCTTTGCAAATGGGACACCCCAACATTCCTTTAATGTTATAGAATAAAAAATTCTCATAAACAGGAAATCCATTTATCGTCCCATACAACATGGCCCTTAATGTGAATTCTTCACTTTTGTGAGCATCATATATTGTAACACTTGTATCCCGCATCAATATCAGATCTTCGATCAATGGATCCAAATAGACATCAATATCATTACCAGGTTGTTTTGGTCCAGATATCGGAAAGTTTAGGGTAGAACCCTTTTTATTAAATGTTAAAAATAGGGAACCCTTTTGAATTGGGAAAGGGGGAACCCATTACATTCCTGAAGGCCAGAGGCATACAACCTTAGGTTTGAGTGATAAAAATCCATTGGTACATAGCCAAATAGAGGTAGTCCCAGTAAAAACATATCCAGATGGCCATGATAGGCCCAACACAAATCCAAAGTGAGTGAAACCTAGACGATGCAGTCATCCACACCGATGCTACAACAGCAACCAAAAGATTGGTCGCCCTAAGGCCTCCTATACGTTCGTCCACACCGCAACAAGAAGCATTTGCACCGAAGCACCTCCATGCCGCCGGGACAAACTCTGTTGTTGTCGTCCACACCCTATGTGTCCCTCCATGCATTTCTCATCGCATGATACTAGATCTTCTTCCCCAACCGTCCAAAGGACCAATTCTGAATCAACTGAAGCCAGAGCGGGAGGCCCACCAGCCCCACCTGCAACTGCACCCTTCGATCTGAGGGCCGCCAAGAAGTCTGACCATATCTAGTCAGAAACTAGATCTAAACCAGATCTCCAATTTCGCTTATGTCTGTCACCGGTGCTTGCCTATGCCATTGCTTTGAAGCTGAAGACCATCGTCATCATGCCCACAGCCTACCCATGTCGTTGCCTCGACCGCCATCGCTCAAACCCACAACCTCTCAAAGAGACCACATGGTGAAGCATCATTGTCGTGCTCCGACCAAATCCAGATCTCCAAATCTACATACTGATCCACCCGTAGACCACCACACACCCATCCAGAAGCCGATAGGACCCAAGGGTCACCACACCAAAGTCAAGGAAAACTCTAGAGACAACATAATGCATTTGCGCTTCATGTATAACCATGGTGATAAGTTATAATTTACCAACATAACTATCCATCTACTATGAGTACTACTTTATACACAAAAATGATTTATTCCGTATATAGATAATGCAAGAGGAAAGTTTCTCAACTCATTTCCAAATTCAGGATACTCATAATCAATTTTCTTTCATTGAGGAGAGTCTTATAGAGGATGTAGTTTCCCATATTTAATTATTGTATTTGTGTTCCATGTCAATTTTCTTGCAGTTTACTAATATCCATAAAGTATTTTAAATCTTTGAATGATAGGAAAGTAGATTACATCTTTATAAGGACTTGATTCATCTTTCTTGTATCAATTCATGCCATGCTTAGGGCATTTTATGAGTGATTCATTATCCTTACGAAACAATATGCAATCATTTGGACAATCATGTATTATTTATAGATCGTACCCATTGAATGTAGCATTCATTTAGCATCATATATTCAATAAGAAAGTTCATTTTTTTGGTATTATATCATTCAGGAGACCAAGTAGTTTTGTAAAGATGGTGTCGCTCCATCCACTGCCAGCTTTCAAATTATATAACTTCAATACAGCTAGAAATGTTATGTATTTAGTACAAATGGTATATAATGGTCTCTTAGCACAACTATTTAACTTCTCAAACAACTTTGGACAATCATGAAGGTCATATTCAATTACCATTGACATTTCTTATATATGATATTCATCATCATTTACACTAGTATTCATATTAAATGATCCATAAACCATAGTATCATCTCAATCGGCGTGCACATTCAGTTTTTTCCTATGTTTAGTCCAACATTTATAGTTATGATCCATTCCATGAAAAATAAAATGTTCTTCCAACTCTTCCAGACTAATTTTTCTTGAATAAAAATAATGTAAACACGGAAAAAGGATTTAAGAAGGGTTGAATGCATGCTCTATTACAAACTTGATTAACTCTTTAACTCCGTCTTTATACTATTTTGTTATTCAATTAGCGTGCATCCATTTTTTATTCATATCCATCATATTAAGTTCATAAAATATTCATTTTGTATACAAAATAAATAAATAAACATATGATATTCATAATAAAAGGAGAAAGTTATAGATAATTATGATAAGGGGGCCCAATATTTGAATGTTATCGGCGATGATTCCTGAAAAGTTATCATTTTACACAAGGGTGACATGGAAAGAAACAGCCTGGGGTAAACATGTGGTTGTTGGTCCAGGTTTTCAATTTGATGTTGTGTGGGACAAAAAAGTGGTAATTTTAGGATGGTTTCTATAAACATGTTGGGTGGGATTCCAACAAGAGTGGGAGTTGATATTTATTCATTTATTCACTTGGTATATGGTGGGTTGGTTGGTGTTTCATTGATATATTGAGTGGAGATTTAAAGGAGTGGGAAAGTTCAGGTGACTGTCAACTGCCAGTGGCCAAATGTTATGTATGATTAATTTGAAGATCCATGAAAAGTAGTGAGTAATTGAAATCATATAGTACATTTGAGCACTGATAAGTATCGGTCAACCTTTGATCCTTCTTTCCTTTAATTATGAAATTTTACCAATGATAGGTATCCACTTCAAGAATAAATGTTTCCTCTTTCATTTATTCCCATTTACCATGGTTTGATACACTTTACATCATAAATCAAGGGCTTTCAAATCATTATTTAATATATAATTATAAAATATTTTATTAATAATATTAATAAAATGAATTTCTTACTCAACTGAATCACTTATAGACATATATTAATATAATCATTGCTAATAAATATGTTGAAAAACAAGAATTATTTATTATTAGATGGCAGACTTCTCTTGAAAATTCTTATTCTTGCTTGCCATTTAATTGTGACCTGGATTTCTAAATTTGTGTAAAAATATCTTTCCTCAGAACATACAAGTTCATGTAATCACTGGATTTTGACATAGGGTCAAGGAGCTTAGAATTTCATGAAACGAATGGTTGAAACAGTTATTGATGACAGAAGTGAAGTTGGATTTCATGTTACTCTCTTTTTCTATAGATTCTTCTAGACCATGTATTATAGGAATACCAACAAATATATTTGTATTATAACCCACTAATGAACCCCTATTTCAAAAATAATAGAGTTATCAATCTTATGTGTATTTTACATATCCTGCAATATTCAAAACATCTATTCAATTTCCTTAAAAACACCACAAATAATTTCCATTAAAAAACATTCCAAAAAATTCAGTTAGCATGGATTTCACATCATTGAGATCCAAAATATTCTGATTCCACCTCTAATAGATAGTGCAAGACGTTATATAAATTTATTGTTCCTAAAACCCTATCTTATATAGTTTATTAATTCCATAGCCCTGAATAAGAAGATAAAACTTATACATACCCACACACCTCAAAACATGACTAAATTTTTCCTTGTCCACCCCTCATATTTGAGGTAACTATATAAGAAAATGAATTTGAAAAATCATTTTCTCAACATTTATACTAACCAAGGAAAACTCATAGTATCTTCAATCCTATGAGTCCTATTATAATACAAAAAGAAATAGAACGCTCTAAAACGCCTAAAAACCTCCCTAGGAATTGACAGGTCCATTATATAACTATTTACCAGAGTGTAAGGTGAAAACAGATTGAATCAAAAAATTGATTTTGTGTCCTCACATAATGGGGAAACCCCATACCCTTTCAACTCTATCTGAACATGATGTAAACCTTATAATATAATATTAGAAATTTTATACCTCAAACCTTATATATTAACATGATCATATCCTAAATACCTAAAATAAAACACATGTTAAACCCCTATAAGAAACTCATTTAATAAGTCTCTCGAGTCATAGATAAGCTTAATCAAAACCATGTGTTTACATTTAAAACAACATATTCTTATTTTTAACTCTAAAAAAATAATTCAATGTTTATTTTCACACAAAAAATGACTATTTACCCATCTAATCAAGTAATCCCTTTAGAAATCAATTTTATAAAATCCTTGACTATTTATATTCATTTTCAAAACCAATTCACTAAATCAACTACAAAACCATTTCATATAAATCACTATAAAACAATAAAACATCAAAATTTTGAGACAACGATGGCGACGAGGTGGTTAGGAAGGGAGAGGGGGAAGGTTTGCTGCATCGATTGAGCGAGGGAGTGGGATTGGGGAAATGGTGGTCACTGAAGCGCTACTTTGTGATGGTGGGTGGTCGGTTCGGGCTAAAGACAGCGGTGGTGAGGAGGCGAGACAACGGAAAGCAAGAAATAAAGGACAAAAAAATAAAATATGGTATGGACCAGGTATGTGCGAGAGAGGTGATTGACAACACTGAAAAATGAGAGATGGAGAGAAATAATAACATACCTTAGATTTGAGAGTTGATTTATTCGAGAGAAGATCGAGGGGGAGCGGCAATAGAGCTGAACTTTCGTGAGAGCTTGAACGGTGCAAGGGAAATCAGTTTGATTAGGGTTCTATTTAAAAAATCAGAAAGAGTTTTATTAACATTTTCAAAAAAAACGTTGATAGATAGGGGTTCTATCAGCGCTAAAATAATAAGCGTTGATAAAATATCGCTTTATCATCGCTTAATTTTTAGCACCGGTAAAGACCTGTATAATTAATTTTAATAATATAATTAATATAATTAAAAAATATATATGTATATAATTATAAATATATTAAAATAATTGTAAATATGTATTTATAAATATAATTATAGATATATATTTATAATTATAATTATAAATAAATATATTTTGTAGAGTTTTTTTTTAAATAAGTTTTTTAAAAGAAATATTTTTTAAAAACAGGCTAGGTTAGAAATTTTTTCGAAAATACGCCACAAAGGCGGCATCCACGATGCCGCCTTTCCCCTAAAACAGAAAAAAAAAATCTAGAATTTTTTTATTTTTATTTTTATTTGTTTTGTTTTGTTTTGTTTTATTTATATATATATATATATATATATATAAACAAAACAAAACAAAAAAAACAAAAATAAAATTTTCAGCAGAATTTATCCGCTATTTAAAATCCAGCAGTACTGCCATTACAACAGTCTGGATTCTGACAGAAGCTCTCACCCAGGGCTCCTTTTTATAAGAGAGCTTACCCTGGAAATCATTCTGCATTTCCGATGTGGGATTCAGGTTCTCCATTTCCTGCACAGAACATTCTGCATTTCCGATGTGGGATTCTGTTTCAAGTACGTGACATTGAAAGACTATAAAATATAAACTATAAGGCCAATATAAATGAAACTTAAAACATGGATTAAACATATAAAAAATAGTTGAAAACGAAAAAAAATCATAAAAAATGATGATAAAAAATAATTTATAAGCTTTCAAAACCACTTACTTGAAACTTAAGAAGTTTCAAGTACGTGATTTTGAAAGCTTATAAAATATAAATTATAAGACCAATATAAATGAAAGCTAATACATGGATTAAACATAAAACAAATATTTAAAAATAAAAAGAATTTCGTTAAAAATATTGATGAAATATAATTTATAAGTTTTCAAAACGACCAACATGAAACTTAAAAATGTTTCAAGCACGTGACTTTGAAAGCCTATAAAATATAAACTCTAAGACTGATATAAATGAAACATAAAACAAGGATTAAACATATAACAAATAGTCAAAAATAAAAAGAATTTCGTAAAAAATGTTCATGAAAAATAATTTATAAGCTTTCAAAACCACCTACTTGAAACGTAAAATGATTAAAGTATGCGGTGTTGAAAGACTAAAATATAAACTATAAGACCGATATAATTTAAAGTTAAAACATGGATTAAACATATAATAATTTATTTAATTATTAAATTAATATTATTAATAATTAATTATTTAATAATTAATTATTTAATTAAAAATTATTAATAATTAATTATATAATAATTAACTAATTAATTAGTAATATAATTATTCAGTATATAATAGTTAATTAGTTAATTAGTAATATAATTATAAATTATATTTATCCATTATAATTAATAATTAGTAATTATTCAAAATTATTATATAATAATTAATTAGTTAATTGGTTATATAATTTTTAATTATATGATAGTTAATTAGTTAATTAGTAATATAATTATAAATTAAAATTATTCATTATAATTATTAATTATAATTAATAATTATAATGAATAATTTTAATTTATAATTATATTACTAATTAAAATTATTAATTATTAATAATTAAATATTAATTTGTTAATTAATAATATAATTATTAATTATAAAATTATTAATTGTATAATAATTAGTTAGTTAATTAGTAATTATTAATAATAAAATATATAATAAATAATTAGTTAATTACTAATATAATTAGTAAATTAGTAATATAAATATTAATTATTTAATAATTAATTAGTTACTTATAAATATAATTATTAATTATTTAATAATTAATTAGTTACTTAGAAATATAATTATTAATTATATAATAATTAATTAGTTGATTAGTAATATAATTATTAACTATATAATTTGTAATTTGTTAATTAGTGTTTATTAATCATTAATTATATAATAACTAATTAGTTAATTAGTAATATAATTATTAATTATATAATAGTTAATTAGTTAATTTTTTGAGAAAGATAGAGTCGAGGACCTTTTTATAATTAGTTAATTAGTAATATAATTATAAATTATAATTATTCATTATAATTATTAATTGGTATTTATTAAAAATTATTATATAATAATTAATTAGTTAATTGGTAATTTAATTATTAATTATATAATAGTTAATTAGTTAATTAGTAATATAATTATTCATTATAATTATTCATTAGTAATTATTAAAAATTATTATATAATAAATAAGTAGTTAATTAGTAATATAATTATTCATTATAATTATTCATTATAACTATTAATTATTAATTATTAATTATTAATTATTATTTATATAATAATTAATTAGTAATGTAATGATTAATTATATAATTATTAACTATATAATAAATAATTATTTAATTAGTAATATCATTATTAATTATATAATAATTAATTAGTTGGTTATAAATATGATAATTAATTATAATAAGTAATTATAATTATTAATTAGTAATTATTAATAATTAATTGTGTTAAAATTAATTAGTTAATTAGTAATATTATTATTAATTATATAATAATTAATTAGTAAATTTGTAATATGATTTTTAATTATAATTATTCATTATAATTATTAATTATTAATTAGTAATATAATTATTAATTATAATTATTCATTATAATAACAATTAATTAGTAAATTAGTAATATAATTTTTAATTATAATTATTCATTATAATTATTAATTATTAATTAGTAATTAGTAATTAGTAATTATTAATTATTAATTAGTAATATAAATATTAATTATAATTATTAATTATAATTATTACTTATTAATTATTATTTATTATTTATTAATTATTACTTATACACTAATTATTTAGTTAATTATTAATATAACTATTAATTATATAATAATTAATTAGTTAATTAGTAATATAATTATTAATTATATAATAGTTAATTAGTTAATTAGAAATATTATTATTAAATATAATTATTATAATTTTTAATTAGTAATTATTAATAATTAAATATGTCATAATTAATTAGTTAATTAGTAATATTATCATTAATTATATAATAATTAATTAGTAATATAATTATTACATATATAATAAATATTTAGTTAATTAGAAATATAATTAATAATTATAACTAATTAATTAGTAATTATTAATTAGTAATTAGTTAATTAGTAATATAAATATTTATTATAATTATTCATTATAATTAGTAATTAGTAATTAATAGTTATTAATAAGTAATTATTAATTATTAATTTGTTAATTAGTAATATAAATATTAATTATAATTATTCATTAAATTATTAATTATTAATTATTACTTATATAATAATTATTTAGTTAATTATTAATATAACTACTAATTATATAATAATTAATTAGTTAATTAGTAATATAATTATAATATTTCAAAGTCACATACTTGAAACATTTTTAAGTTTCAAGTAGACGATTTTGAAAGCTTATAAATTATTTTTCATTAACATTTTTTTGGAAATTACTTTTGTTTTCAACTATTTCTTATATGTTTAATCAATGTTTAACATTTCATTTATATTGGTCTTCTATTTTATGTTTTATGGTTTTTCCAATTCACGTACTTGAAAAAATTTACGTTTCAAGGAGGCGGTTTTGAAAGATTATAAATTACTTTTCATCAACATTTTTTTGGAAATTCCATTTGTTTTCAATTATTTATTATATGTTTAATCAATGTTTAAAGTTTCAATTATATTCGTTTTATAGTTTATATTTTATAGTCTTTTAAATTCACGTACTTGAAACATTTTTAAGTTTCAAGAAGGCGGTTTTGAAAGGTTATAGATTATTTTTTCATCAACATTTTTGATAAATTCTTTTTGTTTTCAACTATTTATTATATGTTTAATCAATGTTTAAAATTTCATTTATATTGGCCTTATAGTTCATATTTTATTGTATTTCAAAGTCACGTACTTGAAACAGAATCTCACATTGGAAATGCAGAATGTACTGCGCAGGAAAGGGAGAACCTGAATCTCACATCGAAAATGCAGAATGATTTTCAGGACAAGCCCTCTTATAAAAGGGATGTCTGGGTAAGAGTTTCTGTCAGAATTCAGACTGTTATAATGGCTGTAGCGCTGGATCTTTAATAGCAGAGAAATTCTGCTGAATTTTTTTGTTTTGTTTATATATATATATATATATAAACAAAACAAATAAAAACAAAAAATTTCAAAAAAAAAATTACAAGTGAAAGGCGGCATTGCAGATGCCGCCTTTTACCCGCAGTGCAAAGGCGGCATCACGGATGCCGCCTTGCACCCGAAATGCAAAGGCGGCATCGCAGATGCCGCCTTTTACCCGCAGTGCAAAGGCGGCATCACGGATGCCGCCTTGCACCCGAAATGCAAAGGCGGCATCCCGGATGCCGCCTTTGAGATGCATTTTTAAAAAAAAATTGCCCTAAGCGTTTTCTGGAAAATATTTTTTTCAAAAAACGTAAAAAAACAAAAATCCATTTATGAATGTTTATATATATTTATTTAATAAATATATATATATCTAGTAAATTTATTAATTATTTAAATATATTTATTAGAATTTTATAATTATAAATATATAAATTTATAAATATAGTAAATATACATTTATAAATATAGTAAATATACATTTATAAATATATTTATTTATAAATATTTATTTACAAATATAATTATTTATAAATATTTATTTACAAATATATTTATTTATAGATATTTATTTACCAATATATTTTTAACATTATTAATGAATATATAATCTTAAATGCATAAATGTGAAAAACGAGTGAAAATAAATAATTAGAAATTAGTAGACTTTAAAAATATTAAAAAAATGGATAAGTTTTATTAATTATACAAGTTATTAAAAAAAATATGGATATATATTGAAATGACGATGACTACACGTTAAAAATATTAAAACATGTTAAATAAATATGTATAAATAAATATTAGAAAATGATTAAATTCCAAAAAATAAAAAACGTTAAAAATGAATAAATAATATTTGCTAGAATAATATTAAAAATAGATAAATAAAATTTACCGATTAAAGACATGATATATTAAATATATTATGTTGCTAAATAAAATTCTAAAATGAATATTAAAATTTGAATAAATTACATAAATATTGTGTGTGTGTTTCTGTATAAGATTTCATTAATCACGTGAATATTTATGTGTGAAATTAATTTGTATATATATATACAAGTTTGATACATGTTAATTTGAACAATAACATTATATAATATGTAAAGTCTATTAATGAAATAAATAATAAGAAGAATTAATAAATTTAAAAAATGAATAACAGTTGTTAATTATATAGATAATTTTAAAAAAATGAATATTTATATATTAGATTCGATCGGGGGAGGGGGATTGCAAAGCTACAAAAAAAACATGCAAACACACACATGCATGAAGTTGGCACTACTGGAAATTCGAGCTATAGCCACGGTTCTAAACCGTGGCTATAGGCCCTCAAACCGTGGCTATAGGTAATAGCCACGGTTTGAGGAACCGTGGCCAAGTTTGGCGTGGCTATAGGCCTAGACCTATAGCCACGGTTCCAAACCGTGGCTTTAACTCTATAGCTACGGTTCAAACCGTGGCTATAGGTTTATAGCCACGGTTAAAACCGTGGCTGTATACCTAATGCCACGGTTTCAACCGTGGCTATACTAAAGGCCGGACAAAATCTATAGCCACGGTTTAAAACCGTGGCATTATGTCTATAGCCACGGTTTAAAACCGCGGCAATACATCAATAGCCACGGTTTTGAACCGTGGCTATAGGGTGTCCAAATTCATAAAAAAAAAATACCCCCTGGACACACCCTGGACACCCCCATGCCACCCCCGGCCAGTCCCCCCTGCCAGTACCCCCGGACAGCCCCCCGTGCACCCCCCGGACAGCCCCCCGTGCACCCCCGGACAGCCCCCCCGGCCAGCCCCAGCCAGCCCCCCGTGCACCCCCGAGCAGCCCCCCGACCAGCCCCGGACAGCCCCCCGTGCACCCCTGGACAGCCCCCCCGGCCAGCCCCAGCCAGCCCCCCGTGCACCCCCGAGCAGCCCCCCGACCAGCCCCGGACAGCCCCCCGTGCACCCCCGGACAGCCCCCAGCCCCCCCTGCCCCCTGCTTGTCCCCCTGCCAGCTCCCCCCCTGCTAGTCCCCCCCTGCCCCCTGCTAGTCCCCCACTGCCCCCTGCTAGTACCCCCCCCCCCCCGCCACCCCCCCTTCTTGTCCCCTTGCCAGCCCCCCCTGCCACCCCCCTGCCAGTCCCCCCTGCCCCCTGACACCCCCCCTGCTAGTCCCCCTGCCCCCTGCTAGTCCCCCACTGTCCCCTGTTAGTCCCCCCCCCCCCCGCCACCCCCCCGCTTGTCCCCTTGCCAGCCCCCCCAGCCACCCCCTGCTTGTCCCCCTGCAAGCCCCCCCTGCTTGTCCCCCTGCCAGCCCCACCCCTGCTCCTGCCAGCCCCCCCCCCCTGCCCCCTGCTTGCCCCCCTGCCAGCCCCCCCCCCCCCTTCCCCCTGCTTGTCCCCCTTCCAGCCCCCCCGGCCACCCCCCTGCCCCCTGCTTGCCCCCTGCCGCCACCCCCCCCCCCCCCCCCTTCCCCCTGCCAGCCCCCCTGCTTGTCCCCCTGCCAACCCCCCCTGCTGGACACCCCCCCTGTCCGTGCACCCCCGGACAGCCCCCCATGCACCCCCGGACAGCCCCCCATGCACCCCCGGACAGCCCCCCGTGCACCCCTTGCCAGCCCCCCCAGCCACCCCCTGCTTGTCCCCCTGCAAGCCCCCCCTGCTTGTCCCCCTGCCAACCCCACCCCTGCTCCTGCCAGCCCCCCCCCCCCCATGCCCCCTGCTTGCCCCCCTGCCAGCCCCCCCCTTCCCCCTGCTTGTCCCCCTTCCAGCCCCCCCGGCCACCCCCCTGCCCCCTGCTTGCCCCCTGCCGCCACCCCCCCCCCCTTCCCCCTGCCAGCCCCCCCGCCCTGCTTGTCCCCCTGCCAACCCCCCCTGCTGGACACCCCCCCTGTCCGTGCACCCCCGGACAGCCCCCCGTGCACCCCCGGACAGCCCCCCATGCACCCCCGGACAGCCCCCCGTGCACCCCTGGACAGCCCCCCCGGCCAGCCCCGGCCAGCCCCCCGTGCACCCCCGGACAGCCCCGGACAGCCCCCATGTGCACCCCCGGACAGACCCCATGCAGCCCCCATCCCCCCTGCACAGAACCCCGGAAACCCCCTGCCCCCTGCTTGTCCCCCTGCCAGCCCCCCCTGCCCCCTGCTTGTCCCCCTGCCAGCTCCCCCCCTGCCCCCTGCTAGTCCCCCACTGCCCCCTGCTAGTCCCCCCCCCGCCACCCCCCCTGCTTGTCCCCTTGCCAGCCCCCCCTGCCAGTCCCCACTGCCCCCTGACACCCTCCCTGCTAGTCCCCCTGCCCCCTGCTAGTCCCCCACTGCCCCCTGTTAGTCCACCCCCCCCCCCCCGCCACCCCCCTGCTTGTCCCCTTGCCAGCCCCCCTGCCGCCCCCTGCCAGCCCCCCCTGCTTGTCCCCCTGCCAGCCCCCCCTGCCCCTGCCAGCCCCCCCCCCTGCCCCCCTGCCAGCCCCCCCCCCCCCCCTTCCCCCTGCTTGTCACCCTGCCAGCCCCCCCGGCCACCCCCCTGCTTGTCCCCCTGCCAACCCCCCCTGCCCCTGCCAGCCCCCCCCCCCTGCCCCTGCCAGCCCCCCCTGCCAGCCCCCCCCCCCCCTTCCCCCTGCTTGTCCCCCTGCCAGCCCCCCCTGCCCCCTGCTTGTCCCCCTGCCAGCCCCCCCCCCCTGCCCCCCTGCCAGCCCCCCCTTCCCCCTGCTTGTCCCCCGGCCAGCCCCGGCCAGCCCCCCGTGCACCCCCGGACAGCCCCACGACCAGCCCCGGACAGCCCCCCGTGCACCCCCGGACAGCCCCCATGTGCACCCCCGGACAGCCCCCCGTGCACCCCCGGACAGCCCCCCCGTGCACCCCCAGACAGCCCCCCGTGCACCCCCGGACAGCCCCCATATGCACCCCCGGACAGCCCCCATATGCACCCCCAAACAGCCCCCCGTGCACCCCTGGACAGCCCCCCGGCCAGCCCCGGACAACCCCCTGTGCACCCCCGGACAGCCCCCCGACCAGCCCCGGACAGCCCCCCGTGCACCCCCGGACAGCCCCCATGTGCACCCCCGGACAGACCCCATGCAGCCCCATTCCCCCCGGACAGCCCCCCGTGCACCCCCGGACAGCCCCCATGTGCAACCCCGGACAGCCCCCATGTGCACCCCCGGACAAACCCCATACAGCCCCCTACCCCCCTGCACAGAACCCCGGGCGTTTATCAAGCGCGCGCAACGCTTAAAGAACGCATAATGAGCCCTACCGCGCAGACCACACGTCCGATTGACGCGCCGTCTGCGCGTGCACGTCGCGAATAATAATGGGATTGTTGTCCTGTGATTTCAGGGCAATCCGATGTCGTCCGCTATGAGTTTGACCGTTAGACGCCTGTTTTGGCCGTTTATGACACCGGAACGGCGTTCCCGGTCACCACGGGCACACGGCACGTCCGATTGACGTGCCGTCTGCTCGACCACATCACAATTCACTTACCCTTTGATTTCGTCCGATTTCAGGCCATTCGGACTTCGTTCGGCCCGTTTGGACCCCCCCACGCGCGTTTATCAAGCGCGCGCAACGCTTAAAGAACGCATAATGAGCCCTACCGCGCAGACCGCACGTCCGATTGACGCGCCGTCTGCGCGTGCACGTCGCGAATAATAATGGGATTGTTGTCCTGTGATTTCAGGGCAATCCGATGTCGTCCGCTATGAGTTTGACCGTTAGACGCCTGTTTTGGCCGTTTATGACACCGGAACGGCGTTCTCGGTCACCGCGGGCACACGGCACGTCCGATTGACGTGCCGTCTGCTCGACCACATCACAATTCACTCACCCTTTGATGTCGTCCGATTTCAGGCCATTCGGAATTCGTTCGGCCCGTTTGGACCCCCCCACGCGCGTTTATCAAGCGCGCGCAACGCTTAAAAGAACGCATAATGAGCCCTCCTGCGCAGACCGCACGTCCGATTGACGTGCCGTCTGCGCGTGCACGTCGCGAATAATAGTTTGAATGTTTTCCTGTGATTTCAGGTCAATCCGATGTCGTTCGCTATGAGTTTGACCGTTAGACGCCCGTTTTGGCCGTTTATGACACCAGAACGGCGTTCCCGGTCACCGCGGGCACACGGCACGTCCGATTGACGTGCCGTCTGCTCGACCACATCACAATTCACTCACCCTTTGATGTCGTCTGATTTCAGGTCATTCGCAATTCGTTCGGCCCGTTTGGACCCCCCACGCGCTTTTCTCAAGCGCGCGCAACGCTTAAAGAACGCATAATGAGCCCTCCTGCGCAGACCGCACGTCCGATGGTGACTAGGTCTCATAGCTCATCTACCTACAACTTGGAATGGGATGATGACGTCGGGGAGGGGGTTATGAAAACGAAATGCTTTATTATGAAGGCAGTTTTATCAATGTCTAGCCCCATCTCCTCTCTTATGTCATCTTTTGTTTTTAATAAAATGGCTTTAGAGCCTTTCGGCTCGAAGCTTCTTTCTGTCATACTCTAATTCTGTTAAGCCTCTCAAACTTGACACACTGTCATACTCTAATTCTGTTAAGCCTCTCAAACTTCCAGCCCTCAATGAGGGCTGCAATTCTGTATTAAAGGATGGGAACGAAAATTACAGCAGAAAAATAGAAGAAATAGGGAAAACAACAGAAGAAATCCTCAGGAGGCCCCCAGGCTGAGGGAGGAAGATCAAGCTAACAAGCCACCAGGCCGATCTTCCGCTGAACTGTAAATGGCCCATAGAAACGAGGGGCAGGTTTCTGAGAAATCTGGCAGGTTAAAGAGTGTTGTTTGTGAGGCCGAAAGCGTACGGAAACAGGATCTCCCACATGGAGGGCAAGGTGACGGCAGTGTATTAGTTTTCTGCTTCATGATGTCTTGGGACCGACTCAAATAATATTTGAGTCCACGATCAAGCAGTGCATGGGCAACAGCGGGCAACTAGATTTCTGATGGAACAGCGTAGGTCTCGTGGCAGCGATTTACCACCTCTGTTTGGTCATCCGTTTGCGGGTGGTAGGTCAAGCTGAGTTTTAAGTCAGTGCCTTGGAGTTTGAGAAGTTCAATCCAAAAATGGCTTACAAAAATGGGATTGCGGTCGCTGGAATGCTATGCAAACTGACAATCTCCCACACGAAAACCTCGCCCACACTCCCACACTCTTTGCTGTGTAAGGGTGTTTTAGGGGTAAAAAATGGCCATATTTAGAGAGATGATCAATGATGACCAGAATCACAGTGCAACCACGGGATTAGGGTAGTCCGGTGATAAAATCCATAGAGAGACCCGACCACACCAGCTGGGGAATTTCCAACGGCTGCAACAGGCCAGCCGGATATAGTGTGGAATATTTATTTCGTTGGCATTTGGCCCATTGGCAAACTGTTGAACCGGTATTTTCATCCCGACCCAATATAAATTGGCAGGCAATTTTCTATACGTGCGGCAAAAACCAGAATGACCCCACTACGGAGACAAATGGAACTCAGCCAGCAATATGGGCACCCATGGGGACGAACTAGACAGCACCAACCGGCCCTTATAACAGAGGACACCTTGCAGAAAAGAGTAAGTAGGAAAGGAAGGAGCATCTGCTTGCAGAGTGATGATGACTTAGCTGAAAAATGGGTCGTCTGAAACGCCTGTGAGCAAGTGGGGCTGAACCTCCCCCCTGTTGGATGTGGCTGGAGCAGGGCCACATCACGGCGTGACCGCGGCGTGACCGCGGCGTGACCGCGGCGTGACCGCGGCGTGACCGCGGCATGACCGCGGCGTGACCGCGGCGTGACCGCAGCGTGTTGGCCCGATCCAGCGACATCCGCGGGGCAGCATCTTCCGACCAGGAGCGAAGGGAGCGGGAGGAGGCTGGAATGTGGGTGAAAGGGGGCTGGTTGCAGGTGTTGGGGGGATGGTGCGGGCTGATTCGAAGGTGGGGGGGCTGTTGCGGGCTGGAATGCTGGTGGCAGCGGGCTGATGACTTTGCTGAAAAATGGGTCGTCTGAAACGCCTGTGAGCAAGTGGGGATGAACCTCCCCCCTGCTGGATGTGGCTGGAGCAGGGCCACATCACGGCGTGACCGCGGCGTGACCGCGGCGTGACCGCGGCGTGACCGCGGCGTGACCGCGGCGTGACCGCGGCGTGACCGCGGCGTGACCGCGGCGTGACCGCGGCGTGACCGCGGCGTGACCGCGGCGTGACCGCGGCGTGACCGCGGCGTGACCGCGGCGTGACCGCGGCGTGACCGCAGCGTGACCGCAACGTGTTGGCCCGGTCCAGCGACATCCGCGGGGCAACATCTTCCACTTAGTTTCAAATAGGATGATATGGATGGCATGAAAGGATGTTTTCTCAGAAGATTTAAAGAAATGAATGCTAATCTGTGATGAATAGAGGATTGGATGACCCCTGATATACCTAATTCGGTGAGGTTTGCAGATCTAGAAATGTGTAGGAATACCTAGAGGAATAAAATATGTCAGACAATTCCAAACCAATGTTTTCAGTTGAATTGAGCTTTTGTACCACCTGCTATGCACGTTTTGTGGAAAGATGGATGAGAGGCAGCGCTGAGAGGAGATATAGTTTAGGAATGAGGAAATACGAAAAATTATAGAGCTAACCATTCAATGTTTCTCTAAGGAGTAACCGCCGCAAGGTGTCGTCCTGGAGCAGGGCCAAATCACGGCGTGACCGCGGCGTGACCGCGGCGTGACCGCGGCGTGACCGCGGCGTGACCGCGGCGTGACCGCGGCGTGACCGCGGCGTGACCGCGGCGTGACCGCAACGTGTTGGCCCGGTCCAGCGACATCCGCGGGGCAACATCTTCCACTTAGTTTCAAATAGGATGATATGGATGGCATGAGAGGATGTTTTCTCAGAAGATTTAAAGAAATGAATGCTAATCTGTGATGAATAGAGGATTGGATGACCCCTGATATACCTAATTCGGTGAGGTTTGCAGATCTAGAAATGTGTAGGAATACCTAGAGGAATAAAATATGTCAGACAATTCCAAACCAATGTTTTCAGTTGAATTGAGCTTTTGTACCACCTGCTATGCACGTTTTGTGGAAAGATGGATGAGAGGCAGCGCTGAGAGGAGATATAGTTTAGGAATGAGGAAATACGAAAAATTATAGAGCTAACCATTCAATGTTTCTCTAAGGAGTAACCGCCGCAGGGTGTCGTCCTGGAGCAGGGCCAAATCACGGCGTGACCGCGGCGTGATCGCGGCGTGACCGCGGCGTGACCGCGGCGTGACCGCGGCGTGACCGCGGCGTGACCGCGGCGTGACCGCGGCGTGACCGCGGCGTGACCGCGGCGTGACCGCGGCGTGACCACAACGTGTTGGCCCGGTCCAGCGACATCCACGGGGCAACATCTTCCACTTAGTTTCAAATAGGATGATATGGATGGCATGAGAGGATGTTTTCTCAGAAGATTTAAAGAAATGAATGCTAATCTGTGAATTATATGTGGACATGTATATAATGAATGTGGACATGTATATAATGATTCTAGAAGAAGTAGTCTTAACTAACTAGATGAATGTATAGACTTTCTGATCCAATACGAAAGGAAACCATAGTTCTACATGAATTATATGTTTTTTCCATCATTCTCCAGAATGTAATAGGGACAAGGAGTGTTCTTTTTACAATATGAAGGGGAATGATGTCTCTAACTATGAAAGTTGGAACGGTAAGATGAATATTCCAATCTATGACTTGGAGAGAAAATACACTACTGTCCCTTATAATGTGGATAAGATAGGGGTTATATCAGTGTAGAAGGATACTGGGAAAACTACAGACTTAATCACTTCAACATCACCTTAGGATGGTCCTTCTAATGAAAAAAACATGGATTATTCTCAGTGTGTTGTATTTACTCTAGAGGGCCCACCCCCGGGAAAATCCTTGAATGAGGACAATGTACCCCTTCCTGATATAGAGATAAACATTGGATAGAACATCCAGTTCGAGGGGCATGTATTTTGGGGGCACCTTTCCCTGATTAAATTTTTATTTTATGTTTGTAAAACTACATGGGAACAAAATAATATGTTAATATCACTCTAATCAAAACCAATAACTGAGAAGTGAAGTTCACATAGATGCCCATTACCAAGAATGGATGTTCCCTCTTGCTTGTCGGTTGCATGCCAACGTGCCCGCATTTGAACCAACACCAACAACCTCATCCTATGGTAGAAATGATTAATTAGATATATGCATCAATTTGTAACAATAAAGAATTTTTTTATCTAATTACAAACAAAGCATATAACTAATATATTAAAAACAAAAGAAATGAAGAACATAGAGTTCAAACAATCACACAAAATGCATGAATGATACCCACTAGTTACTATATTAACAACTTCAACACATATTCATGGATTTTAATGTAGATGCATGTTAACATTTGAAGTTCAAAAATGATTTTTAGTAAAACATTAAAATAAGCATACACACCAGAATTTCAATACAAAAAGGTAGTAAAAAAGGAAGCAACAACCAACAGATTTAACAAGATGATTTCAACATACAAAATTTATTAAAAGGCAACTTCCAACCATTTATTTCAACTAAAAAAAAGAAGTGAATTTTCAAGTTTAAGTAGAAAAATCACAGAATTTAAACTATTACTCCCATGGTGTAGATGCTCTATTCATTTGAGATCATTGGAAAAAATTTCCCTTCTTTTCTTGTTGAATAAATACCTTTGGTTTCCAAAATTTCATCTCCTGTAAGTGTAAACATATACATTAATTTATAAAATTTAAAGTTCAAAACAGAACAAAACTAGAGTAAAAACTAAGGTAGATTGGTTCAAAGTTACTATGAAATATAACTTCTCTAGATCTATAAAAATCGTTGAATCTATACTTCAATAGGATGTGAAATTATGCTCACAGCTGCACCCCTCCACCCTCCCCCCTGCCCCCTCCCCCCTGCCCCCTGCCCCCCTCCAACCTACCCCCCTGCCCCCCTGCAACGTGCCCCCTGCCCCCCTGCAACCTGCCCCCCTGCCCCCTGCCCCCTGCCCCCTGCCCCCCTCCAACCTGCCCCCCTGCCCCCCTGCAACCTGCCCCCCTGCCCCCCTCCAACCTGCCCCCCTGCAACGTGCCCCCTGCCCCCCTGCCCCCTGCCCCACTCCAACCTGCCCCCCTGCCCCCCTGCAACCTGCCCCCCTGCCCCCCTCCAACCTGCCCCCTGCCCCCCTGCCCCCTTCCCCCCTCCAACCTGCCCCCCTGCCCCCCTGAAACTTCCCCCTGCCCCCCTGCCCCCTACAACCTGCCTCCTGCCCCCCTGTAACCTGCCCCCCTGCCCCCTGCCCCCCTCCAACCTACCCCCTGCCCCCCTGCCCCCCTCCAACCTGCCCCCCTGCCCCCTGCAACCTGCCCCCCTGAAACTACTTATTTTGTTATGCGAGGACATCTAAGGCATGGACGCACCATGCTGAAATTTTTATGGAATTCTGCTACTTGTTGAATAATATTTATCTAGGAAAATTATTCTCATAGAGCATAATTTGATGTCTCGACAATTGTTGTTAGCTCGAAGGGATTGAGAATGACCCTCAAGCCTTTCCACAGGCCGACTTGGGTGCTCGGATCAGGGGTAATCCAATTTAGTTTGTGGAATGGATGTTCAAGTTTTAAAAGTTCCAAAATACCCTCCTCTTCTTCCTCAACCCCCACATCTTCTTCTTACCCAACCCCATGTCCCAAAGCTTGACAGCACCCCTCACCATAGATGAACCAGTTTCTAATCCTAGTTCTATGAGCATACCGTAATTTGAGACCCTGGTGAGCTTCATTGCAAGGATGGCGATGGCCTAAAAAACACATCCTGTATAAAATTGATCTCCATCCTTCATCACTTTGGAGCAACCTGAACATTAACACTCTCAATTAGTTATCAAGAACAAATCATTAGAACATTGTTGCTCAAAAATATGAGGTGCATTGAAGGGTGTTAAATTACCAATGGTTTAATTATTACCAACTGAAAAAATCAGGAAACAATATAAATTCATCACCCACATCTAATAATTTTATTATTAAATGAATTTAGTTGTGGTACTCTACCTCAATAACATGCACTACTATGATATCTCTAACCTATGGATTGTACCTATAACCAGTTTATTCACCTATATAAACTGATTTAATGTGAATCTAGTTGGATAGTGTAAGATCCTCTAGTGTCCAATGAATAAAGTACCTATTAAAAAATTGGATGAGGAGTTCCATATCGATTATTGATAACATTAAGCATTATCTTTTACAACAGTCAGTTTTGATTTCTTCCATTTTAGGAAAGACATTGTTCATTTATGGGACTTCCTTGGAATGATCCCTTGTAACCCATCTAACCCAAAAAAACAGAGGTAATAGAAAATTGTTTATAATATCATAGTCGGATGCTCCTCGATATATAGAATAGATACTCCCCTATAGATAAGAGTTTCCTCGCAATAGTTTTTACAGTGTAGAAGTTGTGATATTATATATAGAATCATGATACTCCCCTGAATGTTGATTTCCCAAATGAGGCTACCCTCTTAGTGGATCATGTCAAAGAGTATTAGAAAACATATTTTGATGGTGATTTTCAAAGATCGACTGAAATAATGCTTAATAATTCTAATCTTAATTGAGTAGGCCAGGTGGTTGTCTTTATCACACCAACACAAGACGTCCAATCATACTTTTTCCTATTTTTATAAGGTTTCACTGATGATGAGGCAAATTATTAGGCTCTCATTACTGGTCATAAGTTATCAGATGATATTTATTTCCCCCAAATGGATATGAAGGGAGAATCCAAGTTAGCCCTCAAATATATTAATGGTGACCGCGGCGTGACCGCGGCGTGACCGCGGCGTGACAGCCCCCCCCCCCCAAACCTCGGACACCCCTGCCAGTCCCCCCCAGACCCTGGACACCCCTCCCCCCTGGCTGGACAGCCCCTCCCCCTGTTGGACACCCCTCCCCCTGCTGGACACCCCTCCCCCTGCTGGACACCCCTGCCCCCTGCCCCCTGCCCCCTGCCCCCTGCCCCCTGTCTGGTTTAAGGAATCCACTATGAGAGAACCTCAAGGAGATCACAAATGAATTCCTTCAAAATTAATGGAACTAACAGATGGGGGGAGGGGTCTCTCATAGTGGATTCCTTAAACCAAACAGGTTCTAAGAGATCATAAATCAATTCTTTGAAAATTGATGGAACTGATTGAGAGAGAGGGAGCGATTCTCTCATAGTGGATTCCTTGAACCAAAGAGGGTCTAAGATATCACAAATGATTTTCTTGAAAATTAATGGAACTGGAAGGGGGGAGAGAGTTACCAAAACACCGGGTAAATGAGAGGTCTTTTCACGTATCTCCGCACTTATTTCTTGAAGGTCGAAAAGAGTCCTCCCACAAGACGGGCACGAAACATACTCCTGCCACAGTAGTAAAATTCCACACATCAAAATTATCAAAACTACATGATCAACCCAATCATCTTATTATCTAAAACCACATCACGTACCGTCTTTGTATTTCGCATCCTGCAACCTTGCAGTAAGTTGAATGATGTATCCCTCACGAAATCAATGTCCTGATCCAGCGCTTCAATTAGAATCCCGTCCCCGAGCCCATCCACAAGAAGTGCCCCGGCATTAGTGCCAGCTTCGATCACCAACTCATCCCTGAAACCAAGCTACTTGACTCACACCCAATTGAAGAAACCCAGATGAGTTGCAGGTCATGGTATTGTTCTGTAATTACCTATGGATCCTGTTGGAGAATTGAAGATGATGGATTGCAGCGAAGTTCAGAGCATTGCCTTCCAAAAATTCAAAAACACCAGCATGAAAAGAGGGTATACGGTTATTGAAAACCAACTCATTCCTTGCTTTCCAAATAAATGATAACAATCTAACAGAAGCAGACATCATAAGGGCACGAACCTGTTCACTGCACTGGAATCGGAAAATGGAGAGAAGCAGTGCCTCAATTCCCTACAGGTCCAGACAGCAGCAGAAAACCATCTGTACATACTCCCATAGTCTGATTGTGAAGGTGCAATGCACGAAAAGATGAGATAGGGATTCATCCGCATGAAGGCAGAAAAAGAAAAATGGAGGAATGGAACGTGATAATAAAATTAGAGAAGATGCTTTACCTCAAATGGGTAGATTTGAATCTTCCCCCTATAAACATTAGGAACCCAACATTTCAATTTGTAATGGCATAGGAAAACTGTAGAAACATTTGATTCATTTGGTCTCTCATTATGACACCAAGATGGGGAAACCTAAAAAATAGGTTGCAGTGAAACTGAAGTGATAAAAAATGGAATGATAAAGATACCGGCAATGAGGTCGTCGGGAGGAGGAGAGTTCGTCGGAGGAGGAGATTCCGTCGGGAGTAGGGGAGTTGCGGTCGTCCGGAGGAGGGGAGTCCGTCGGGGGAGTCCGTCGGCGTCGGGGGAGGCGCTGTCGTCCGGGGAGGGGGGAGGCGCGGTCGTCCGGGGAGGGGAGTGCGTCGGGGGAGGGGAGTGAGTCGGGGAGGGTTCCGTAGGAGTGAGTCCGGGGAGGGGGGAGGCGCGGCGAGGAGGGCGCGGCGGCGAGGAGGGCGCGGCGGCGAGGAGGGCGCGGCGTGGAGGAGGTCTCGGCCTGGAGGCGTCGGGGAGGGGGAGGGCGCGGTGAGGAATCGCGAGGGGGAGGAGAAGAGCCCGATGGGTTTGGGAAAAAAAAAACGGAGCAGCTGGATATAGCCACGGATAGAATATTAACCGTGGCAGTATAAAAGATATAGCCACGGACCTATAAAACCGTGGCTATAGGTCCGTGGCTATAGCCTGAATTTGGGGATACTCAAACCTGAGACCTCTCTAACACCCCATAGGGCCCTAATCCACTAAGCTAGGCCTTGGGGGCATTGTATATGTTAAAATGAAAATGAATACATTTTAATTATATAAATTACAACCATATAAAAACGTTAAATGTTAATTAATAAACATGTATAAATAAATATTAGAAAATGGATAAAATTACAAAAATATTGAACAATGGAAAATTGGAAATGAATAAATTACAGAAATATTAAATATATTAATGAATAATTATGCATAAAAACATTAAAAATGAAAAAAAATACAAAAATATTAAATGAATAAATATTTAAAACCTATGAATTGTAAAAAAAAAGTAAACACGCACTTAGCACTGTCAATGAATAAATTGTATTGAATGAATGTATGTTAAAAATGAGTGAAATTTAATTATATATACATATAATTAAATAAACAATATACTATTTATTATATATATAGTAATAAACAGTATATTAATTATTTAATTATATATATATATATATATATATATATTAAATTTTATAAATTTAACTATAAAAAATTCGAGGGTTCGTCCGGCCCAGCTCGTCAACCCGCATGAATATATATTTAAATAAAAATGAATATATATTAATTATGTAAATTATAACTGTATCAAAACCATTAAATGTTAAAAAAGTATTAAAATTTTATCAATGAAATGTTTATTAATAAAAATGAATAGATTTAATATATATATATATATATACACTCAATAATAAATAGTATGTTAGGTCCACTAGGCTGGATACCCTGAGAGGGGGGGGTGAATCAGGGTATGGCTAATTAAAAAATAATGCCCGTTCTGATCTTGTTTCGCTGTTAAGCAAAACACTCTTCTCTCTTTTTCCTGCTGCACGATATATACTGAAAGTAAAGCAAGCACATGACACAACAATTTTACTTGGTTCACCGCTAAGGGCTACGTCCAAGGAGCATACGCCGACAGGTTGCCGGTCGTACCAAATTCCACTAATCTTCACTAGCTGTGGATTACAAGGTTCGGGCTAGATCACTTCTATGCCCAGGCTCACTGCCTTTACAATGTTTAGGGTCAGCTCACTGCTTTCCCAAGGGTCACTCTCTGTCTCTCTCTCTCTGGCTCACTGCCGGTGGAGAGGATCACCTTCTTCCTCTTCCTAAGCTCACTGCTCTTGGAAGGAATCCACTCACAGTTTATAGACCTGTAGGTCTCTTCATTTGCATGAATGAATGCATCTTCTCTTGTATGTAGATGCTCTGTTGAAGTACAACTTTCACCCGTAGATGAATATATCTTTGCACCGAAGGTATCGGGCAAACTTCCAGCTTCCACGCAGTCCGAAGAACACTGCTGGAACAAACCTTACTTGGCGCGCAAGTCAACCTCGGCGCGCAAGTATCGGCGCGCAAGTCACAACGGGCGCGCAAGTCCTCTTCTGACACTTACGCGACACAAGCTTCCACAACTCCAAACTTGCGCGTCTCTCTTCTTTTTACGCCCAAACCACTATTGGCGCGTAACTGCAAACCGGCGCGCAACTTCTAACACCGGCGCACAACTTCAACCACTGGCGCGCAAGTCCCACCTGCGCGACCACACACACCACTTGCGCGACCACCACACCTGCGCGACGAGAGCTCTCGTTTGAACTCCGGTGGAAAATGAGGAGGGGTGGTCCAGTATTTATAGGCAATCTGACCACCCTGCGCGACGGCGCGCAAGTCACCTGCGCGACCCAATCTCGGCGTGCAAGTCTTCTCTCCTTTTAGACACTTGCGCGACCAACACCCAAACTTGCGCGAACCTATTTCCTTAGCCATATTTTGATCTTCTGATCTTGAAAAACATATGGCGCGCAAGTTTCCTATACTCCAAGTCCACGGCGCGCAAGTCCCTTTGCCAAAAACATTTTTCTTCATTTGCTGATTTTCAGGCCCAAAAATTTGGCAAACACTGGAAAACGGCGCCACCTTGTATCTGATCTTTTGTACCGCCTCCAGATCATCCATTACTTTTATCGACGTTCTTGAATCAAACATGAATCGTTGACCTCAGCTCTTGAACTCGACATTCCACCATGAAATCCTCTTTGTCAACAAATTTGTATGTCATTGTTTTGCTTTGTCAACAATCACAACTCAGATGTCTACTTTGTCAACAAACACAATCCCCTAAAAAATGCTTCAATGATACCTTGAGGGATTTTTGCCCAACATAGTATGTCAGTTATTTAATTAGTATATCAAGTATTTAATAAATGTATTCATTTTTATTAATTATAAGCATTATATTACTTATTTAATTATATATATAATATTTTTGTCATTTATTAATTTTCAATGAAATAATTAATATGTTATTTATTACTATATATGTATATTAAATTTAATAAATTATATATATAATTAAATAATTAATATATTATTTATTAATATATGTCAATGTATATTAATATATATACGTATATATATATATATATATTGATACATATGAATATTTAACGCATATTAATATATTTTTATATATATAAATATATTAATATATATATTAGTATATATTTTTATATATGAAATAATAATTTAATTTTAAAAAATGAATAAATATAAATAAATATAAAAAATGAATAAATTTTAAAAAATATTAAACAAAGAAAATTTAAAAACAAACAAATTTAATATATATATATATATATATATATTAATATTTAATATATTCATATATATACATATATATACGCAATAATAAATAGCATATTAATTATTTAATTAGTATATTAAGTATTTAATAAATTTATTCATTTTTATTTATTATAAACAGTGTATTGCTTATTTAATTATATATATAATATTTTTTTAATTTATTAATTTTTAATTAAACAATCAATATACTATTTATTACTATATATATACTGAATTTAATAAATTATATACATATATATATAATTAAGTAATTAATACACTGTTTATTAATATCTGTCAATATATATTAATATATATATATATATATATATTGATACATATCAATATTTAATGTATATGTGTATATATATCAATATCTTTTTATATATATGAGTATATATTTTTAGATACGAAATAAGAATTTAATTATAAAAAAAAGAATAAATATAAATAAATATGAAAAACGAATAAATATTAAAAAATATTAAACAAATAAAAATTAAAAACAGACAAATTTAATATACATATATATATATATATATTATTTAATATGTTCATATATATCAATATATATTTTTATATATGAGATAAGAATTTAATTGTAAAATAATTAATTAACCCAACTAGCCCTGGGAAGGTCTTTTAAGCATGGACCACGATGAGCAGAAGGTGGGCCAATGCCTGAGGGGCCCATGAAGAGTGGACTCCGATAAGCATAGGGGGGCATGGCCTGCGGGACCCGTGCGTGTAGACACGAGCCCATTTAGGTGTATGGAGAGTGTATACGGTAACTCATCCCCGTAGCATGCTTCTCGTGTGATGGTGTTGTGGAATGATATAAAAAGAATCAGTCGACCATCCACAAATTCGATGTGGGGCTCGCGCGAACGATAACTTTAATTTTATCAGCACTTTAACCGGTGCTGATAAAAACTGTCTTTATCTGCGCTATAAAAAACAATGCTAATAAAGGAAACCTTTTATCGTCGCTTTTTGTTGGCACTGAATAAACCTAAATTTGTAGCGGTGTCTTCATCCTGATCGACCAGTTAATTTCTCGCAATCTCTTATTTGAGGAAACCAGGTACTACTTGTATAACCTCGATTGAAAATGTGATATGTTATTGGACAATCGTTCTCACTTCTAAGTGTCTTAACAACATATCTCGAAATCGCCTTGCATTATCTCTCAACGTAGTTCTTGCGAAATTGAGTGCACTATCTATGGTTCACGACTGTAAACCATTCGACAACATATAATATTGAAAGTCTAGACCCAATTCATCTATGGTTGTTTGAGGATCCTTTTTGCAGTCTAACTCAATGATCATGCCATGTTGTGAAACACCTTTTGGATGTGCCTTCATTGGTCTGTATTCTTTATGGATATAGTTGGGATATGAGAAATTCATATTGATCTTCTGAAACAAAATTTTGAACGATTTTTTTTGTCGTTCATAAGATATTGGTTTTTGGGAGATCACCTACCATACTGGTTTGGCTTCCCAAGATTTTGCACCAAGTCATTCAGCGAAAGGTGAATTGGCCTCTTTCTTCTCCTTATTTTCTTCGAGTCTAGCTTGTAGGTATTCCACTTTCTTTATTTTTTCATTCAGGTATTCAGAGATGTGTTATATATCTTCAAACTCTCGTTTATCTCGAGTAATTATATCATGAATTTATTTTTTTTGTACCTGAATACTTAAATGAATATTCGGAACTTTTTGACATCCCCAAGTTTCTCCTCCTAAAGACCAAACATAATATTACGTAATGTGTCGTTCTGATATACTCATTTTTTTTGTATCTATGTGTGGATTCATATACGAGACAGTGACTTCTGGCTAATTGGAAGTTTCTCCCGAACCTTTCTTTTCAAGTCTATGCCAAATACCTCAAATATTTGATTCAAATCTTCTTTAGACCATACTTTACTTTTCGAACCAAAACATTTCGTCTTCTGGATCTTCTAGAATCCCTTTTAAGTTTTCGCTGAATTTGTCACAAATTGCACGAACTTCCTGCCTTAGCTCGTTCACTTCGAACTCGTTTTTATAGACTAATATGGATTTTGGTATTTGATGATAATTCTTAAACCAAATATAATTGTGTTTGTTCTAGTAATTAATTTTGAGGATTTTTCATACTCACTTATCTCCATCTAATCCTGACACTGTTACTCGTTTAAATATAAAAAGTGTTACTTAACTACGTTGTGTGTGTGTGTGTTTTTTTTTTTGTATTGGGCTGGCACTACTTTGGTTTACTTTGATTTGATCAGATTCCCGACTGCAAGCAATTTCACCGGGAATTGGAAAGGTGGACCGAGCTTCCTCGTAAGTTGTAGTGAGAGGCAGGTACGACGGGGCGGAGACGAAGGGAACTGACATGGCGCTGCCAGGGGAAAACTGTACTTCCGACTAAGATCCTTCGAAGCAAAAATCAATTACCCAATCTCCGATCGGCGATTTGCGTTGTTGATACTGTTTTTAGGAGTGGAGCAAGGGTTGTTGGATTGCGGGAAACGCAGTAATGTCGGGGTCAGGAAATGTCATGGCGGGAAAGGAGTGTGAGAGGGGCTGGGAAGGAAGGAGAGGTGTTTTGACAGGGTTTTGCTTCACTTTAGACGACTTCAGGGATGGAGAATATCCGAATGCTCCTTTGCCTTTTTCCAAGTCTCGGATGCACAGGCAATCAAAAACTTCCGTCTTTCTGGAAATCGTGGAACATTTTTATCGAAGCTCGAAGTGTTATACGATCTCATTGGGCTCTTTACATGGACGCTCCAATGGTATCGAAGAAGATAAAGGGACGGAGCAGATCGGTCCAAGATGATTAAATAATATGGAGGAACCAGCGGAAAAAGTTAAAAGTAACCAATGCGGTGATTTTATAATCATAGATTTTTTGCCGAATAACATGACAGCTGATTCTGTGATACATGTGTTATTATGGTTAGCAGATTAATAATCCATGCTGCAAATTTCTTTTGGAAAATGTGCAGAAAGAATTTGCCAATCACGTTCCTACTACTGTAGATTGCATTTTATGTTTGTACTCTACCCGGAAAGGTTTGAGTATTTTGAAGGATCTTTTGCTTTTTAAAAGTGGCTCAATTCCTCTCACTGGGTGAGTGGGTGTTTTTTACATTTGGGGAGATAGGACTGAGGCTTAGATTTCATATCTACTTTTGTTAAACTGTTAATTTAAAGGAGGGGTCTGTTTTCTTGTCTTGTTTTGCTTCATTTAAGTTGGATCCTCTTAAGGGTTACAAGGACCCTTTAAGCCTTGGAAAACGATTCTGGTTTTGAATCCTCCGCAGATTTTGAACTCGACTGTTTCTCTTTATGCAATTAATATAACGGGTCACATGTTCTGACACGGACATCACACTGTTAAGAGAGAGCGCAATACCTAATATAGAAATGAAAAAAATGCAATCATTTTCTTTCTTTATTATGGTATAAATATTGTAAATTATTGACTGTTGGGGTTGTTGCATGTTTAAGCTGATGCTACCATATATCTCATATCATTTTTTAAAAAAACAGTCCAGGGAGCGGACAGCTGAGTTTGGTAATGAGCAGAAAGGATAACTTTTGAAGTATCCGCCAAGCAGTTTCAGGAACGGGTGTGTTTTGAGGTTTATGCCCCCTTCATCATTTTTAATAAGCGGTGCCTTGACTTTGTGATGCCTTATTGTTTTCATTGGGCAAGAAAATCACTGTTTAACCATGTAAACAGTACTCAGTTGAACTTATTCAGGTATTTGACTTCTGTTATGTTCAGCTTATGTATTAGGACACAATGCTAAAACATTTTCTACGACCTTCTGTGGATTCAAAGTTGGGGAGCTAAACCTGAATTAGTTTTTGGGTATTCATGTGCCACAGAAAGATCATGCTTTCAGAGTTAGGCGTTGTCTTAATTGATTTTTTCCTCCGGCCTCACCCACCTCTTAGCCTTTTGAGCTAAGTTTTTGCTTTACATTTAAGAATTATATTCAACTTGAATTTTGTACTCCTTACTTTGCTAGAGTCTATTTTCTTTGTCCAAGGGTGGGAGAAGGGTGCTTAATTTTTAGGTTCTAGCCTTTTCTTAAAATTTGACAGTCTTAGGCATCACGACTAATATTGACGTCTTTAAAGCAAAAAACAATCAATGGTTGCTGGCAGGGGCAATATACTTGGATTCAGTAATTAAGATTAGATTACTTGCTAGTTACAAATTTTGAATTAAAAGTGTGTTTACTGCTGCAACGAACATAATAAAGTTTTTGGAATGCATTAATTATGTTATTAATGCTAGCCATACTACGTGACAAATATTGAAGTTATCTGGATTCTCTTCCCTTTCTCCAACCAGTGTGCAATTGGCTTGCCACGATTTGCTCATTAATGCAATGGATTCTTCAATTCAAAAAAAGAAGGGGAAAAAAAGCAGCTGCAGAAAAAGGAATCTCCTTTGACGCTCAGACCTGAAACCTGCAATGTTGTATTTGTTGGCATGATTTTCATATGCCTCTTTTTCCTTACTTCCTTTTGATTCCCTTTCTTCTTCTGCCGTGGCAAGTTCTCTTTTTAAACTCATCTTGACCCTTTCTCAAGGGTGGTGCCAGTCTTTCCGAAATTTTACTCATCCATATCCTTTCTCTCCTTTTACTTATATTTCCAATCTTGCCATTCCACATGGTTGTCACTGAATGTGTGCTTTATTGAAAACCTGTTCACTTGTTTCTTCCTTCAAGAGATGCACTGCACCCTGAATACAACATGTCTTGAAATTTCTCGCAACCTCCAATTCCTGCCATGAAGCATTTTTTGGGTCTGTCTACAAAGTCAACTGCAGCAAGATCTGCTGTGGACACAATTGAACTTTGCACATTCAGGCAACTGTTTTCTTTCTAAAACATCAGCTTCTTATTGTTTGTGCCTCACGAAACATGTTTCTAGATGCATGGCATATTCTAATGGCGCCTTTTAAGATGTCTTTCAGTTCTCCAGATCACGAATTCAGGGGACATTTTAAGCTTAATATGTAACATATTTTAAAATCTAATATAGTATTTGGATGTTCTCAATCTTACCTTCTCCGTGCATCGTTGTTTAAACTCTTCATTAGCATTGCGAGTGTAAAAGGCTTTACTCTTTGGTCTAATGAAAGACTCTCAGCTGTGCACTACCTCTTCTTTGTCATCCCATCTATACCTGTTCTCCGTTGATGAAGGGTGCTGGCCTTTAGCTGAGGAAAGGGTCCAATCGATGCTGTGCATCATCCAGCCAACAGTAGTTTCTGATCAGAGGAGGATGGAAATCATTGATTATATTCGTGGGTTAGTTAGAAGTTACTGTGGGATTGAGGTTAGAACTCCTTTAGCCAGATTTTATTTGTCTTTGCTTTCTTTTGAGATTTCTTTTTCTCCTTTTTAATTTGAAATGAACCTGTTTTTTATGCCTCATGCTCTTTCAATTTATATGTGAAGAATTTTTCTTAGCAACCCCAAACTGGCCATGCAGCGCTCTTCTTCTTTTGACACTTTGTGGAGAGATTTAAAAAACGCTGTTTGTGGCATACCTTCAAATAAACAAAACTTTGGACACTTGAAAGGAAGATGATTTTTTGATAATGCATTATCTTAGTTATAATATTTGTCAGGAGATTGTTTGATCTCTTATCTCATAGATTTGTAGTAGAAATGTTGTCATAAAATTGGGAAAAAATGCCTTTCTTGTTTTTAGAGGCCTTGGGCATTTTCTTAAAATGTATGTAGAATGATAAAATGAGGTAGACCGGAACCCTCAAGGTTTTCTCTAAAGGAGGCCTTGAGGTTCTTTTATAACAAATAATAAAGACCACACCAGACCTAAAGTCCGATGTGGGATGCAGACTCCAACACTCCCCCTCAAGCTAGGTGTACCTACCTTGGACACATAAAGAAAAGAGACCAAACCAAACCAATGAAAACAAAGCAATCAACAGACTGCAAACACGCCCCCTCAAGCTGGACATACCCAGCTTGACGACAAAATAAGACAAAACAGTATAAAAGATAAAGTTTCAAGGCTGCTGCTCCCCCTCACGATCGCAACTCCCCCGCAGGATGATGGATGGATGAAGTTGTCGCGGGCGCAGCACAGGAACCACACAGACCGGGCCAGTTGACAGAGCGTTGGGAATGCCGCACTAGTGGGGCCGGTCGATGAGACGCCGGGAAAGCCACACTAGCACCGGAAAAGCCGCACTTGCGGGGCCGACGATGGGAGGCGGGGATTCTGCAGAATCGTTGCGGGATCTGGCGGCGCCAAAGGGCCCAAATCCAAGGCGGACGAGGTGCTGCGCCACGGTGGAGGAAGCGCGAGGACGTGACGGCGGACAAGGAGCGCGCATAAATGGTTTCGTCGGGAAAGGGAGGCGGCTATCGGGAGAGCAACGCAAGAGGAGGAGATTGGCTTGGAGGCAGAGCTGCCGCAGAATGCAACAACGACTGGATGTGGCCGGATCTGGTCAAATCTGGGAGGGGCTGGCGACGGATGACCGGGACGACGAGGCGCAGTGGGTGTTGCGCAGGGAGCCGATGCTGGTGGAAGCAGGGGGCGGACAGGAGGGGAGCTCGTTAGGAAAGGGGGAGCCCTCCGTCGGGACAAAGAGGTGTTGTGAGGGACGGTGAGTTGGGGATGCCGACGGGAGCCGCCTCGTCGGGGAGTGGGAGATGTTGCGAGGCAGGGCCGGTCGTCCGCCTGGAGTGCTGTAGGAGAGCCGTTGCTTGCGGGAGGCGGAGAGAGGGTGGAGGTCTGTCGGGTGGCTTGCGCAAGGAAGGCGCACGCGGGAGGATGGCCGCGGGCGAGAGTTTGCCGTCGGGGAGAACCGCCGCAGAGAAATGTCACGCGCAGCAGGGGAAGAATTTCAGCGGGCCGGGAAAAAGCGCTGGATGCGGGGGCCGGGAGACGCCGCAGCAGAGGCGGGACTAGCGGGAGTGTTCCGCTCGGGCGGGATAGAGGGTCGTCAATCGCCAAAGGAAGGTGGCGCCGACGCGAGAGGACCTCTGATCGCGGGAGGGAGGCGGCGCCGGGATGCCGTAGCAGGAGGCAGGAGAGCAGCGCCGAACCGGGGAGGAAGCTCGTAGGGAGCAGTCGCAGGCGGGAGGGCCGCCGACGGTCATCGCACAGGTGCAGAGGCGCGGAAGATGGCCTCGCACGAGAGTTGTGCGCAGGAGGGTTCCTCCGCATGGGAGCCGTCAGGAGGGATTGAGGACCGCCACAGGCGATGCGGAGGAAGATGCCAGCAGGGGGAGATCCGCCAGGAGGGAGGCCAATCGGGAAACGAGCCCGGAGGGGCGGCGACAGAAAATAAACCCAATTTTACATGGGGGCCGCCGCCCCCCCACGGGGAGAAATAATGAGAAACCTTAGGAGGAGAAAATAAAATGGGAGGGTTCAGGATTAATTTCTCTCTGATACCATGTAGAATGATAAAATGAGGTAGACCTGAACCCCCAAAGTTCTCTCTAAAGAAGGCCTTGAGGTTCTTTTATAACAAATAATAAAGACCACACCAGACCTCAAGTCCGATATGGGATGCAGATTCCAACACTCCCCCTCAAGCTAGGTGATAGAGACAACCTTCTTATATTAAACCAAAGATGAAAAACAGAGAAGAAATACAAGTATGAAGGAGGAGAAGAGGAGATAAAGCAGAAGAAAACTCAAGAGTCCCCCAGGGAGCTCTTGCCCAAACCCAGCTGGCCGCTACTTCTAAACAGAATTCCTCCCTCTAACCACTTCCCAACAACTTCCAGCTAACCCAACAACCCCCCTAGAGAAATACGCTACTGCCCCTGGCCATTCCCTACGTACAGCCATACCCCCCCTGCATTCCTATCACTGCCACCATCCCGAAAAACCACCTTGTCCTCAAGGCGGTGGATGTGTCCCCAAGGGCGACGGACCCAGCATGCCAAACAATTTCCCAGACCAGTCTTGCTCCATGGAACTGCAGATGGTGATAAGGTGCCCTACCCGGAGAGTCTTGCCAAGCAATCTTCCATATGCGCCTCCTAGCTTGCTTGACATCTATTGTTGTCAGTTCATCACCGTGCTGCATCAGAGTTGCCCGGTGGAGCAATCCCTTTGTTAACGTGCAACCGTAGTGGTGGGGACCGGTGTCCAGCACAAGTGCCCCAAGCTGAACATTAGCAACTCTGGTAAGCGGAGAAACAATGGGGGGATATGCCACAATAATCACAGCTGGATAGGAGATAAATTTTTCCGCCTCTTGGTTTGGCGCCAAATCACTAGCACTTTTGGATGGAGGAACTGCAGGGAGATAGACGAGTGGAGAGGCTGAGGGGCTTGCAGGTATGGCCAAGTAGTGTCCATGCATCCCGAAATTCAGTTCCATGAAAGAAGAAATTTCTGGTGAACTCCATCCAGCAGCATGTGCCACAACAATAGGCAGAAGGGGAGAAATGATCCTGTTTGTGCCAGTCTGTCTCATGTTCATAGGCACTGCAACACCTCGGGGTCGTGCTGTGTTATCAAATAGCAGCGTACGTCGTCCGTCCTTCTGTAATGGCAGATATCTCCCCTCAACGAGAGGTGGGGCGATCTGGTGGGCTACTGGACACAGAGCGGAATCAGTTGGGATGGGATGTTCGACCAGCCGATTGATTCGGTGTGGAGTCTCAGGTTCGGCAGGCTGCAACAAATGCGATGTTGGAAAATTCTTCGTCACAATCGATGGGTGCACCTCTTCCTGCTGAGGCGTCATCTTTGCCGGGTACATCATAGGCTGGAACGGAGCTACCGTGGGCCAATATGAGGAACAAAACAGTGGTTGATCCGGGACTTCATCTTGCGCCATTGGAGCAGTAATGGCGAATCCAGCTGGAGGTGTTTTGGACGCCTCTAGGTCCTCCGCTGGGCACGACCCTCTCTGCAGCGGCTGCGTCTCCACTCGGCGCATCAGACCGGAGATGTAGTTGTGGAATTTGGCGAACTCGTGCGCCTGGTCCTGGCGTGCGCATTCAGCTTGTTCAAGGTGTGCCTGGTGCTGTGCGGTTAGAGCTTCCATGGCCGAGGTTAGAGTTGAAAGCGTTGAATCGCATTTGAGTTCGAGCGTTCCGAGGCGGTGTTCAACACTTTCCAGGCGAGACTGATATGGGGCCTCCATCGACAGTACGGTGCAAGAGGAGAGGTGGAGATGACAGGGCGTTTTGGGCTGACCAGTCGGGCGCAGCGCTGCTGCAAGGAGATGCGGCAGCAGGGGAGTCAGACGCACTGGTTGCAAAAATTTGGCTGGTTGCAGACATTTGGTATGTTGGCGCCGGAGCAGAAAACCCCAACATAAGCAGGCTGTTGGCAGAAACGAAGGTTGTTGCTGATGGAGCGTCGTCCGAGTGCGCACGCCGGTGTTGAATGGTGGCTGACGGTGCGCGCCGGCAGGTCTGTTAGAGGTGGTAGACTAGCAGCAGCATGTCGCGCGTCCAAGGGAATAGAAGTTGTGCTGGTCGTGGGAGACTACCAGGCGAGCGCTGTTGACGGAGGAAGGCCCAGCAAAGAGCGCAGGTCGTTGCTGGTCGGGAACGAGCAGCGCACGTCTTGTCTGGGTGCACCGCTGTGAAACTGGACGACATATGTGGCTGTGAAACTGGACGACATATGTGGCTGTGAAACTGGACGCGGCAGAGGAAGAAACAGTGGAGTGCTCCGGCAGCAGGGAGCAACGACAGGTCGGACCAATTGATGGAGACAACCTTCTTATATTAAACCAGAGATGAAAAACAGAGAAGAAATACAAGTATGGAGGAGGAGGAGAGGAGATAAAGCAGAAGAAAACTCAAGAGTCCCCGGGGAGCTCTTGCCCAAACCCAGTTGGCCGCTACTTCTAAACAGAATTCCTCCCTCTAACCACTTCCCAACAACTTCCAGCTAACCCAACAACCCCCCTAGAGAAATACGCTACTGCCCCTGGCCATTCCCTACGTACAACCATACCCCCCTGCATTCATATCACTAGGTGTACCTAGTTTGGACACATAAAGAAAAGTGACCAAACCAAACCAATGAAAACTAAGCAATTAAGAGACTGCAAACAATGTACATCAATCAAAGAGCATGGAGTTAGGTGTTTGAGTCCAACAGGGTATGGAAATTCAACATTTTTTTTAAAAAAACTGCATACAAGGGAGCATTTGTTTCTGGGTAATTTTAAATTCTGGTTGGCAATTTCATTTTTCGAAGGAATTTTCCTTGTTTGGCTGGAATACATTCTTATAAATCAGAAATTTAAAATTCTCAGCGGTGTTGGTGGTGGAAAATTTCCGAGGAAATGGATTACCACCCCAACATATTCCTCTTTAATTAATTTTTTTATTCCAGTCATTGTTACCCTTGGTTTATAAACAAAGTACAATAAAAAGAAATACAACAATGCCTTGTTTGGTAGGCCGGAAGTGTTTTGGAAGGAAGTGAAAAATGAAGCATTGGTGGAAGTGAAAATGAAAAGTAGTGGAAAAAACGAGGTTTAAAGTCACTTTGATATGTTGAAAACGATCTATTATTTTATAATAGTAATAATAACTACAGTTATAATTACTTGGAGAATGGAAAATTGCCTTATGTGACATCCCGCCCCATTTCATTGGCTTGAGAGGGCGGGGGAATGTTACTTGGTCTTAAGCGATGTTCCCAAGGCATCAAAGGCTGACAATAAATGCCGAGGGCTTCGAGAACAAATTGGGGAACGATTTACCCTTAAGATAAAACCAACAAAACCATCCACTAACAACAAACTATATGATGCATGTTGATAAAACCAACAACTCCACGCAATACAACCAAACACAATATCAGAGTACCATGCAGAAGACTAAACAAGAGACCCAAAATAAACTAAGATACACTCCACAACTCCACACCAAGCTTCATGCTCCAAGCACCACCACATCTCCCAAGCATCACTACGAGCCACTAGCAATGAGATGCCTTACCTTCACCCGTGTCCCGGAATACGACATCTGCAAAAGCACCAAAGTGCCAAAGCAGGGGGTGAGTACTAATACTCAGTAGGTTTTTCCCCAAAAGACTTCCCTACACACGCCACTAGGAAAGAACCGTTAGCACATTTATATAAAGCAGTTTATATAAAACATTAAATAATGCAATAACTTTCCACAAGCCAAACACACCCTTACCAAGCCACCTTTTCCCCAAACCATGCAACCCAAAGGAAAGCCAAACAACCATGCTATAAGCCATTTCACCATTTCACATTAGCACAACAAATTCCATCTTTGCAAAACAACACACAACAAGGCAACCATTACGGCGGGTCTTCCGCCCATTCCGTTCACCCCATTCTCAACTAGCGGTGCTTCCCGACCACTACCCTTAATGGTGGTTCTTCCGACCACTATCCATCACCTTTTATAGTGAGACTTCTCGCCCACTTCCATAATGGTGGTTCTTTCGACCACTATCCATCACCTTTTATAGTGAGACTTTCCGCCCACTTCCACACAACCAACACAAGCCATAACACTCAATCAACCAACAAGTACAAAACACCAAGGCCGCACAATAAGCACACAACCATTTCTAACACATGCCAATTCACTTCAATAAATCACTCATTTATTGAAAACACCCTTTAACTAACTTTCCATGCCCAACCACATTTCCATAAACAACATCTTTATTGAAAACCATCTTTCACAAAACATTTTTATAATCAGCCACTAACGATTTTAAAATCAACATTTTAAAATCACACAACAAAGCCCTTTTTTGCAACAATAACTCATTTTTTCCAAAATCCTCCAAATTATCACCAAATGGATTTCCAACAAGATTCACACATCATTATCACAATTAATTTCAAGCAAAACAATTTAATTGTAACCAAAACTATTAGTTCTAACCAAGTGGAGTCGAGAGAGAAGCCACCTTACCTTTAGGGTTCCGGCGAATTCGACCCACACGCAACCGCACACCAAACCCGGCGAACGCACCACCGAAACCGCTCTAGATTCTCTTCCCTATCATCAACAAGCCCTTAAATCATCACTTTGGGCTACAACAACCCTAGATCTAAATGCAACGGATGTAGATCTAGAAAACCAAGAAATGGAGAAGAGTAGATCTAGAGAAAAACCAAGAATAAACCAAGAGGAAGGACTTACCCGAGATAAACCACCTTCAAACCACCTTCAAACCACTTCAAATCGCTTCCAAAATGAGTGGGAGAGCCCCTCCAACCCTTGAGAACTGAAAATCCCGAGTGAGGCTCGAGTGAGAGAGAGTTTGGAGTGAAATAGGTCAAGCCCGAGGGAGCCCAGATTTAAAGACCCTTCCTTTAAGTGGCCGCACGGTTTGACAAACCGTGCGCTAACCGTACGCAAGCCGCTGCCTCAAGAGAGGGGGTCCGCACGGTTGCCTCGCATGGTTTGGCAAACCGTGTGCTGGCCGTGCGAAGCCTACTGTCTCCCCCTACACGGTTTCCTGGAGAACCCGCACGGTTTCCCCTAACCGTGCTCAAACCGTACGCCCTTAGAAAAACCTCCAACCTTCTTCAATACCCTTCCAAACTCTCCCAACCTCTTCCCAACTCATCCCAAGCACTTTAAACACATAAAAAGACATAAACAAAGATTACATACCTCAAACTGGGGGTGCTACACCTTACCTCAAGGTGAGACAGAGATTTTCTTTTATAGATTGATAAAAAGGAATACATACAAGAGTATTCTGATGTGAGACTCAAAAATACCTAGAATAATAAAATAGGGTTTAACACTCCCTCCCAAGCTGGACATACCCAGCTTGGACCATGAGTCCCGCAAAAAGAAAGATGACATCAGACAAGACCAGACACACTCCCCCCTCAAGCTGGGTCGCAGATGCTGTGGATGCCCAACTTGGAACTGAGCGAGGTCAGACAAGCCCTTGGGAGGCCTTTGGTGAAGATGTCAGCAAGCTGGCCCGCCGTCGGGATGTGGTTAAAGCTGACATGATTGTGCTCCAGATGGTGGCAAAGAAAGTGACAGTCCACCTCAATATGCTTCGTGCGTTCATGGAAGACGGGATTCGAAACAATTTTGGTGGCTGCCTGATTGTCACACCAGATGTGAGCAGATGTCTGCTGAGGAAAGCCAAGCTCTTGGAGGAGATGTCGAAGTCAAAAGATCTCTGTAGTGACAATGGCTATGGCACGCACGGTACTCAGACTTCGCACTGGATCGAGAGACGACAGTCTGTTTCTTGCTGCGCCAAGAGATGAGGCTGCCTGCGAAGAACACTGCAAACCCAAAAGTAGATTTTCGGGTAGCAAGACAACCGACATAGTCAGCATCACAGAAGGCCTCAATATTCAGATGAGCGTGGTGAGAGCAGCGAAGATCACGAGCAGAGTCTCTCTTGATGTATTTGGCGATGCGGAGGACAACATCCCACTGAGTGGTGGTCGGATGTTCCATAAATTGGCTCACTTTGCCAACAACGCATACAATGTCGGGACGAGTCATGGTGAGATAATTGAGTTTTCCTACTAGTCGACGGTACTGCTCTGGGTATGAATACGGTTCCGAGGAGTCATAGAGAGACCATTCCCCAGGCTCAAGAGGAGTGTCAACGACGGTGGCCTGTGTCATCCCAACATCCTGCAGAATATCCAAAGCATATTTCCGTTGGCAAAGGAAGACGGTGTCCGGAGAATGAGGTACCTCGATGCTAAGGAAGTATGTGAGAGGACCGAGATCTTTGGTGTGGAAGTGTTGGTGAAGATGCCCCTTGAGGTGGGCGATACCAGCAAAGTCACTCCCGGTGATGATGATATCATCCACATACACTACCAACAGGATGCAACCTGTGGATATCGTTCTGTAGAACATGGTGTGGTCCTTCATACTGCGAGGGAGCCCAAAGTCGGTGACGACGGAGCTGAATCGGCCAAACGAAGCACGAGGAGACTGCTTGAGACCATATAAAGTGCGGCGTAGTCGACAGACGTGGGACTCGGCACCGGAGACACAAAATCCGGGGGGCTGCTGCAGGTAAACTTCTTCAAGTAATCCATGGAGGAAGACATTCTTGACATCCAGTTGATGAAGAAGCCAATGATTATGAGCGATCAGAGAGATGGATAATCGAACGAAGGCCATTTTGGAAACCGGAGAGAAGATATCAAAATAGTTAATACCATATGTCTGCGCAAAGCACTTTGCCACCAGGCAGGCTTTGAGGCGATAGAGAGTGCCATGACATTAAGCCGGACTGTGTAAATACATTTGTTTCCAACCGCCTGTTTGCCTGTCGGAAGGGGAATGAGATCCCAAGTATGATTGTCTTCTAGAGCTTGCAATTCATCCCGCATCGCTTCTAGCCAGCGTGGGTGTGATTTGGCATCACCAACTGTGTGGGGAATAGATACTGTCTCCAGAGTTGACAGACCCCTGTATTAAGATGTAAATAGAGTACTCTGGCAAGAGCGAGTACCTTTCCGGAGTGCAATGGGCAAGTCGGCTGGTGCTGGTGCCGGTGCAGGAGTATCGGACGAAGCGGGGATGATGGTGTTGTTGGTCGGGACGAGGGATACAGTTGATGGGCGTCGAGAGTAGACCCTACCAAAATGGGGATCGACAGGGGGAGACACCAGAGGAGGTGAATGATGAGAGAAAGACAATCATCAATGACAGTGTCGGGATGTGGTGAGAGATGAGAGAATGAAGAGCTCTCAACAAACGAGACGTCAGGAGAGATGACATACCGCCGTAGGTCCGGTGAGAAGCAGTGATATCCACACTGAGTGCGTGAATAGCCGAGGAAGATACAACAGAGGGATTTGGGAGAGAGTTTGAAGAGGTCGGGTCGAGTGTCACGAACATAACAGAGGCATTCAAACACCCGAAGTGGAAGTGAGTGAGGAGGGAGAGAGGAGAACAAATCCAGAAAAGGAGTCTCCCTTTGAAGGATAGAAGAAGGAAGACGGTTGAGAAGGTAGGTAGCAGTAAGGATTGCATCTCCCCAAAAGTGCAAAGGCACTTGTTGGTGGAAGAGGAGGGCACGAGCAGTCTCCCGAATATGTCTGTGTTTCCGCTCGGCCACTCCATTTTGCTGGGGTGTATTAGGACAAGATGTCTGATGAATGATGCCTTTTGCCTGGAGAAACTGCTGAAAGGGAGTGGATAGTTACTCGTGCCCATTATTTGAGCGAAGACATTTAACAGAGAGGGAGATCTGGTTATGAATTTCATTATAAAACTTCTGGAAAGTAGAAAACACTTTAGATCGTTCTCGAAGGAGTTTCAACCAATTCATTCGCGAAAAATCATCAATGAAAGATATATAGTACTTATACCCCAAATGACTCGAGATGGCACAGGGACCCCAAACGTCTGAATGAACCAGATCAAAAGGTTTTGAGGCCCGTGTATCTACTCGAGGAATGTATGTAGTGCGATGATGTTTCGCAAATGTACAAGACTCGCAATGAAAAGAAATATGTTGACTAATATCTGAAAACAGCTGATGAACGGTGGAGGCGGGTGAATGTTCCAACCGAGAATGGAGGTCCAATGCACGGACATAGACAAACGTGCAGGCGACGGTTGTCGGTCCATCGAACATGTAGACCCCGTCCCGTAGCTGACCTCTACCAAGTTCCCGGTTCGTTGTCCGCTACTGAAAGACCACAATAGAAGATGTAAATATTGCAGCACAGTTTAAATCTTTGGTAAGATTGCTGATGGAGATAAGGTTAAAGGGACTACGGGGCACATGTGCCACAGAGGTAGGTAAATTGATGAATTCAGGGAGCATGCACCAAAACCCGCAACGGGGATAGTGGAGCCATCAACGACGGTGATGGATGATGAACCAACATAAGGATAATAGGAGGTCAACATACCAACATCACCTGTGAGGTGGTCTGAGGCACCTGAGTCAAGCATCCAAGCAGGGGAGCGACGACCGATGAAGGCAGCGGAACCGGCAGAGTGGACGAGAGAAGCTGAAGATGGACCTGGTCGTGAGGGGGTCCGAGGATCGTGAATTATTTGGAGGTCCGCCATGGAAAGGTCCAGAGATGATGGAAGAGCTGCGGCTGACGAGGAAGCCTCCTGGACCGCTGTCTGACCCTGCCGCGGTTGCTGAGATGGGCGTCCATGAAGAACCCAACAGCGGTCGATTAGGTGGCCAAGCTTGCCACAATGCTGTCAAAGGGGACAAGGACGACCCTCCACACGACCACATCCACGAGTGTCCGAGGAGCGTCCACCGCCACGGTCGAAGAGGGCTGAGTGCTCGATGATGGGGGTGGGCGGGGGAAGAGCCCGTTGGGCCTTGCCCAGATGATGATATACCTGTGGAATCTCCAGCGTAGATGGACTGGCGAACATCTCGGTAGCCGTCGTCGCATACTCAGGAGCAAGGCCATTGAGAAGATTGAAGATGCACAGTTGGTCCCTTTGGGTCTGAGCTTTCGCCAGTGTCCTGTGAACGGGCCACAACTCTTGCAACTCATCGCGAAGAGCTTTCCATCCCATGAATTATGTTGGGAAGGACTGGTCCTGCTGTCGTATATGTGACAACAGTTGAAGAACATCAGAGACCCGAGCCAAATTATTGGTCTTGGAATACATGATGTTCAAGGAATCCCGGAGTTCCTTGACTGTGTTTGCAGTTCGGGTGACGTCCTTGACTGAGCGATCTATGGAATTGACGAGCAGGACGAAGATCTTGATATCACCAAGCTTCCAAGGACGATATTTGGGATCAGTGGATGCTGGTGGAGGATCCTCAAGGTGAGAATCAAGGTCCATTCCTGTCAGGGACATCACCACGGTCTTCCGCTAGGTCGAGAAGTTAGTGGAGTCGGGTCGCTCATCGACGAGGCGAGTGGAGGCTGTGATCATCTGAGGCAGAGCAGAAGAGGCTGTCATGCAGAAGATGTCAGGATCCGTGGTGCGCCGTGGAGAGCGGGACGCCGCGATGATAGGCCGCAAGAAGGCGGGTCCGGTTGAAGCCGAGAAGCCGCAGGTTCGGACGGGCAGCGCCGTTGGGAGGGGAGTGGGGCCGCGACGAGAGAGGATCACAACGAGAGGTCCGCCGGAGGGAGACGACACGGGAAGGTGCCGTCAGAGAGGGTGGTGACCAGGAGTCCGCGTGGGGCGGGGCTAATCGCGTCGGGACGGGGAGGTCGAGGGTTGGTCCATTGTCGCCAGAACTGTCGGGGGAGAGCGCTGCAGGGGGTGTCGCGCGCAGGGAGACGCTGTCGCGGGGGGACCTTTGATCGTGGGAGGAGGCGGCGCCGTGGAATGCCGCAGTAGGAGGCGGGGCTGGGAATCCGCCGAGGGCTGTCATCGGGAGGGAGGCAGCGCCGTGGGATGCCGCAACAGGAGGTAGGGTCAGGAGTCCACCGAGGGCCGTCGTTGGGAGGGAGGCGGTGCTGGTGGGGTCGTGAGAGGAGAGGCCGACACGACGGATGCAGGAGTGCCGGGATTGAGCGTCGGGAGCGGGAGGGGCAGTACGCAGCGGGGCCGGACGTGAAGCGGGAAGGCCGTGGGAGGGCGGAGCCGGGCGTTTGCGTTAGAGGCGACTGGGATGTGCCGCGGAGGGGTGGAGCCGGGCGACGCGCAGAGGAGGCGGGGTCGGCGTTGTTGGGAAGCCGCAGGAGAGGCGGCGGCGGCGAGAGCAACGTCGCGGGAGGGAGGGGCGCCCGTCAGGAAAAAAAAAGGGAGGCGGGGGAAAAAAATTCCGAACGGGAAAAATATTAATTTCCCTTTGATACTATGTAGAATGGGAAATCGCCTTACCTCAAGGTGAGGCGGAGACCTTCTTTTATAGATTGATAAAAAGAAATACATAGTATTCCGATGTGAGACTCGGAAATACCCAAAATAATAAGAGGGTTTAACAATTACTATAAGATAATACAATCAAATATCTTGATAAAAACAATTTATAAACCATTATTATTAGTAAAATAATATAATTAATATTTTTTTTAAAAAAATATTAATTAATAAATCAATCTACTATAAATTAAAATTAAAATTAAAATTAAAATTAAAATTTATTCTCTGATAATTATTATAAAGATAATTTTATATAAAAATATAATGATTAAAAAATGAATTAAAATTAAAATTACTATAATTATGTAATTAAAATTACGACTAAATTTAAGTATGAATATAATTTTAATTATAATTGATTTAATTAAATGTAATTTCTATACTTTTATATTTTTAAATATAAATATAATTTCAAGTGTAATTGTAGAGGGTGAATTCCCCTTACCTCAATGTGAGGTGAGGACATCCTTTTATAGATTAGGAAACAAATGTACAGGACGGGTAAGTCCGATGTGGGACTCACCCATTTACACTTAAATGGGTTCCAACACTCCCCCTCAAGCTGGACATGCCCAGATTTGATAGAGTCCCACAAATAGAAAAAGACAACAAAGACACAGGACCATCTCAGACTCCCCCTCAAGCTGGGCCTGGGAGGCTGTGAATACCCAGCCGGGTAGTGAGAGACTCAAGGCGAGCTCCGGGAAGACCCTTGGTGAAGAGATCGGCAAACTGATCGGCCGTCGGGATATGGCCGAAGCCGATATGGTGCTGCTCCAGATGGTGGCGGAGAAAGTGACAGTCCACCTCGATATGCTTCGTCCGTTCATGGAAGACGGGATTCGATGCAATCTTCGTGGCGGCCTGATTGTCACACCAGATATGAGCAGGAGTCGATGCGGGGAAACCGAGCTCATGGAGGAGGTGACGAAGCCAGAGGATCTCAGTAGTGACGGTGGCCATGGCCCGATACTCGGCCTCGGCACTCGACCGGGAGACGACAGTCTGCTTCTTGCTGCGCCAAGAGATGAGATTGCCGGCAAAGAACACGGCGAAACCCGAAGTAGACCTGCGGGTAGCGAGGCAGCCGGCATAGTCCGCATCACAGAAGGCCTCAACATCCATGTGAGCATGATGGGAGTACTGAAGGCCACGGGCAGGGTCTTTCTTGATGTATTTGGCAATGCGAAGGACAGCATCCCACTGAGAGCGGGTGGGATGTTCCATGAACTGGCTGACTTTGCCAACGGCACATGCAATGTCAGGACGTGTCATGGTGAGGTAGTTGAGTTTACCGACCAGGCGGCGATAGCTCTCGGGATGAGGAAAGGGTTCCGAGTCAGAATGAAGGGAGCGTTCCCCAGGCTCAAGGGGAGTGTCCACTGCAGTGGCGGTGCTCAACCCGGCATCCTGCAAGATATCAAGAGCATACTTGCGCTGACAGAGAGAAATAGTGTCCGCAGTCCGGGAGACCTCGATGCCAAGGAAGTAAGTGAGGGGACCAAGATCCTTGGTGTGAAAGTGCTGGTGAAGATGCGCCTTAAGACTGGCGATGCCTCTGGAGTCGCTCCCTGTGATGATGATGTCATCCACATAAACCACAAGCAAGATACAACCATGCGCCGTCGTACGGAAGAAGACGGTGTGATCCTTCATACTGCGAGATAGGCCAAAGGCTGTGACGACCGTGCTGAAGCGGCCAAACCAAGCCCGAGGAGACTGCTTGAGGCCGTAGAGGGAGCGACGGAGACGACAGACATGGCGGTCGGCACCAGAGGCCGAAAAACCAGGAGGCTGCTGGAGGTAGACTTCTTCATCAAGAAAGCCATGGAGAAAAGCATTTTTAACATCCAGTTGATGAAGCGGCCAATGATGATGAGCAGCTAGCGAAAGGAAAAGGCGGACCGAGGCCATCTTGGCGACTGGAGAGAAGGTCTCAAAGTAGTCGATGCCATACGTCTGAGCAAAGCCCTTGGCGACAAGCCGGGCTTTGAGGCGGCAAAGAGAGCCATCGGGATTGAGACGGATAGTGAAAATCCATTTACAACCGACCGCCTGTTTGCCCACCGGAAGTGGAACAAGATCCCATGTATGGTTGTCATCCAGAGCCTGCAATTCATCCCTCATGGCGGCAAGCCACCCGGGGTGAGATTTTGCTTCACCGACTGTCCGAGGAAGCGATACGGTCTCCAAGGCTGACAGACCCCTGTAGGAAGATACAAAGAGAGGAGTAGTCTGACAGGAGCGAGTACCTTTCCGAAGCGCAATCGGCTCGTCCGCGGGAGCGGGGACAGGAGCAGCAGACGAAGCAGGAACAAGGTGGTCCTCGGCCGGGATGGGAGGTACAACCGATGGACGACGGGAGTAGGTCTGGCCAAAGAGATGACCGGGAGGGGGAGATATGAGAGGTGGGTGAACGAAGAGCGGAAGACAGTCATCGATGGTAGAGTCAGGAGAAGGAGAAGGAGAGGGGAGAGTGAACGAAGAAGTCTCGACAAACGATACGTCGGCAGAGGTGATATACCGGCGGAGGTCTGGAGAGAAGCAGCGGTACCCGCGCTGAGTGCGGGAATATCCAAGAAAAATACAGCGAAGAGATTTGGGAGAAAGTTTGGAGAGATTGGGGCGAGTGTCCCGGACATAACATAGACATCCGAAGACGCGGAGTGGAAGGGAGTGAGGAGGAACAGAGGGAAACAAGGTATGAAAAGGAGTCTCCCCCTGAAGTAAGGAGGAGGGAAGACGATTCAGAAGGTAAGTAGCAGTGAGGATGGCATCCCCCCAGAAGAGAAGAGGGACCTGGCGGTGGAAGAGGAGGGCACGAGCGGTTTCCAAAATATGCCGGTGTTTCCGCTCGGCCACCCCATTCTGCTGAGGGGTATCAGGACAAGAGGTCTGGTGGATGATGCCGTGGGCGCGGAGAAACTGCTGAAAGCGAGTGGATAAGTACTCCCGCCCATTGTCAGATCGAAGACATTTGACAGGGATAGAAAACTGTGTTTGGATCTCATGAAAAAATGTCTGGAAGGTGGAGAAAACCTCTGTCCGATCCCGAAGAAGATAAAGCCATGTCATCCGGGAATAATCATCAATGAAGGAAATGTAATATTTATACCCAGATTGACTCGAGGTAGCACAGAGACCCCATACATCAGAATGAACCAAATCAAAGGGTTTGGCGGCCCGTGTGTCAACTCGAGGAGGATAAGAGGTGCGATGATGTTTCGCAAAACGACACGACTCACAAGGAAAGGAAAAACGAGGACTAATATCGGGGTAGAGTCGATGAAGTGCAGAGGCGGAAGGGTGGCCCAACCGGGAATGGAGGTCAACGGCATGAGCAGGGAGAGACGCGCAGACGATGGAAGACGGGCCAGCGAACATGTACACTCCATCCCGAAGCTGGCCTCTACCAAGTTCCCGGTTCGTCGTCCGCTCCTGAAACAAAACAGAAGACGAGGAAAAGAGAGCAGTGCAATTGAGATCCTTGGTCAGTTTGCTGATGGAAAGCAAGTTAAAAGGACTCCGGGGTACATGAGCCACCGAGGAGAGGTGAAGGGAGGAGGTGAGGGAACAGGAGCCAAAGCCGGCTATGGGGAGAGTGGACCCATCAACAACAGTGATGGCAGAGGATCCACTATAGGGACGGTAGTGTGAGAGCATACCTGCATCCCCGGTGAGGTGGTCGGACGCACCAGAGTCAAGCATCCATGCCGGAGAACGATGACTGACAAGGGCAGTGTGACCACCGGAATGGGCAAGAGAAGCCGACGAAGAGCCCGCGATGGAGGTGGACCGGTAATCGTGAATCAGCTGGAGCTCAGCCAGGGAGAGATCCAAGGACGAGGGAAGAGAAGCAGCAGGGGAGGGCGCATCACGGAGCGCAGTCTGGCCCCGGCGGGGGTGCGACTCAGGACGACCATGCAGGACCCAGCAACGGTCCACCAGATGGCCGAGCTTGCCGCAATGCTGGCAGAGGGGGCGAGGTCGGCCGTCCCCACGGCCGCGCCCACGAGGGCTGGGAGGACGACTACCGCCACGTCCGAGGAGCGCAGTGTGATCAGGAAGGGGGACGGGTGGTGCAAGGGCCCGATGTGCCTTCTGCAGGCGATGATAGACCTGCGGGATATCCAGTGTAGATGGGCTAGCAAGCATCTCGGTGGCCGTCGTGGCATAGTCCGGTGCGAGGCCATTCAGGAGGTTGAAGAGGCAGAGCTGGTCCCGCTGAGTCTGCGCTTCGGCCGGAGTTTGAGGAATCGGCCAGAGTTCCTGTAGTTCATCGCGGAGACTCTTCCATTCCATGAAGTAGGTGGGGAAGGTCCGATCCTGCTGGCGGATATGCGAGAGACGTTGTAGAACGTCAGAGACCCGGGCCAAGTTATTGGTCTCGGAGAACATGACAATCAAGGAATCCCAGAGCTCCTTGACGGTGTTGGCAGTCCGGGTGACATCCTTCACGGAGCGGTCCATGGAGTTGACCAGTAGGGCGAATATTTTGCTGTCCGCCAGCTGCCAAGAGTCGAACTTAGGATCATTGAGTTCAGGTGGGGGTTTCTCAAGATGAGAATGAAGCCCCATGCCGCGGAGGGACATCAAGACCGTCTTCCGCCAGACAGAAAAATTAGTGGCATCCAGCCGGTCATCGACAAGCCGGGAGGAGGCCGTGATGAGGGACGGAAGAACGGAGGATGCGTCCATGGAGGGCGGGCGCTGGACCCGTGCGCCGGGAGTCGGGCGGTGGAAGGGAAGCGGCCCGGAGATGCGGCCGGAGGGAGCAGCGACAGGTGGTCGCGCTCAGGAAGGTGCGGTCGGGCAGGGGCGGCGCGAGTGCTGGGGCAGGAGCGGCGCGAGTGCTGGGGCAGGAGCGCCGCAGGGCCGAGAGCAAGGCTGGACCGGGGCGCGCCGGGCGCCGGAAGGCTGAACCGGGAGCAACGCCGGGAAAGGGCAGGGTGCAGCGCCGGGAGGCGAGGGTGCAGCGCCGGGGCGAGGCCGAGGGCGAGACGCCGGGAGGCGGTGCGCCGGGATGGCGGGGCGAGCCGGGAGCCGGGGAGCCGGGAGTCGGGAGAAGCCGCCGGGAGCCGGGAGCCGCGAGAGGCTGCTGGAGCAGAGGGAGGCGCGGGAGGCGCGGGGAGCAGCGGGAGGCGCCGGCGGGGGAGCAGCGGGAGGCCGCTGGCGGGGCGCGCGGGTGATGGCGTCGGGAGCAGCGGGAGGCCGCTGGGAGTAGCGGGAGGCCGGCGAGAGCGCTGGAGCAGCGGGAGGCGCCGGAGGGAGGAGATCCGTCGGGAGGGCCGTCGCGTGCAGTGGAGGTCCGGCGACGGGATGGGCTGCGACGGCGAGAGGGAGGCGCGGTGGGAGCCGCGGCGGACCGGAGGGCCGGGAGGCGCGCTGGAGCCGCGCGAGAGGAGGGAGGTTCGTCGGGAGGTCCGGGAGCCGCGGGGAGCCGCGGGGAGGGAGCGGCGTCGGGGAGGAACTCCGCAGGAAGGAGCCGGCGCGGGCCGCGTCGGGGAGAGAGAGGGCCGTCGGGTGAGGGCGAGGGAGCCGCGCGGGCGAGGGTGCGGGGGCGCTGGGGAGGGGCGCCGGGAGGGAGGGCCTGCCGGGAGCAGAGGAGCGCCGGGAGGGAGGGCCGGAGAGGAGAGGTGCGTCGGGAGGGAGGGCCTGCCGGGAAGACTAGGGCAGGAGTGAGAGAGGCGGGGCCGGGAGAATGCCGGGAATCCGCAAGGGAGGGAGGATGTGGGATAAAAATCCCTCTGATACCATGTAGAGGGTGAATTCCCCTTACCTCAATGTGAGGTGAGGACATCCTTTTATAGATTAGGAAACAAATGTACAGGACGGGTAAGTCCGATGTGGGACTCACCCATTTACACTTAAATGGGTTCCAACAGTAATTATAATTATAAATATAATTAAAAAATATTTTAAACATAATATAATTTGATGCATGATTAAAAATATAATTAAAATATAATTAAAATATAATGAGTGGTTAGAGAATGGTAATTTAACCATTTATTAGAACTTTCATGGAAGTGCTAGCACTTCCTCAAGAGGATCAAACTCAGTTCCACCCATTTTGATGGAAAGGAATTTCATGTGGAAGTCACTTTCATGCAATCTAATGCTCAACTTTCAGACTTTCATTTCCATTTCCATTTTCCCAGTTTCAGTTCCAGCATAAGCATAATATTGTCTGAAATTATCAAATAAAATAAAATAAGCGTTTTTAAAATAATGGAATAAAATAAAGCGTTGCATATTTAATTTTATACAAATAATTTAATAATTTAATAATTTAATTTATGATATATAATTATTTACTAAATAAAATTATGTAAAAATATATGAACATATAAAGTTTTAAATGTTGCTTTAATTTAACAGCATGGTATATTAAAATTTATCATTCATTAATTTTAAACTTATTGAGAGACGGTTTATTAACAAATATAAAATGCATACAATTATTGAGAAAAAATTAAAGGCAAAAAATCATGAAAATAAGAATAATATCTAAACGTTAAAATGCAATTAAAAGTTTAAGAGCAAGCAATATATTAAGCATCAATTACTTTGAAACTAAAGTGGTTTTGCACATGTATGTACTTCAAGAGAGAAATGTGGTCTTCCGAGGGGGGGAACTATGGTTACTCATAAAAGAAAGTTATCTGAATCTTTGTGTGAAAGTCAAAAACCTTTAGAAGTACTCAGCATGGTTAAGCGGCACAGAAATTAAATAGATCAAGTTTGATAACAATCTCACGAATTTTACAGAGGTTTGGCCTCAAGCTCATCCACGAGCATCTCCTCCTCCTTGGTTTATACCTAACCAGGGGTTCCACTGATTCTTGACTTCATGGTGTCATAAATCTGTTCACAAGAATTAATTGCATGCGCTGCTTTACTCATTTCTGACCAATAAAGATTTGCAGTAAGTTGTCAATATGTTCAGTGAAATCTGGAATGTTTATTTCAAGCTAAAGAGGACCAACCTCCCTTCTTTGTAAAGAGCTCCCTGCCATAATTCATGCCCAAAATGTGAGGAGGAATCCCTGACTTGATCAGAAATAATTGTTACTGCTGCTGGTCTGGTTCCAGACTTGCCAATTACTCAATTCCATCTTGCCACAAAGGTTAATGAAGTCTAGCAACCAGTTCCCCTCCCTCGTGAATTCCAGAGCGCGTCCATTGCCCTGTTGTCTCTCCCTGGATTGCAGCAAATTTCAAATTGATAGCGAAGAGGTTTAGCGATTCAATTCTGCTTATCTGGAGTAGGAATAATCCTGTAAATAATTGAAGCTTATTTGATCCATATGAATTTTAAAACACGGTCATAATCTTCCTTTCACAAGCTGATTTATATAGGGTTATTGGTTGACAAGGCCTTGCTGAAATAGACAATTGGTCGCTATAGGTCACAATCCAGACCCTGAAGCATCACTTTTCTAGGAGGCCTAAAAGTGCAGAGAACATTTTTTCTTTCATTGTCTGAAATGCTCCATGCGCTTATGGATCCCGTGAGAAATTATTCGTCTTCGTCAATACAAAGGCCCAACTATCTTTCCATAACCAGCAATGAATTTGTGGTAATAACTGGTCAATCTTAGATATCATTGCACCCCCTTCACATTTGGGGTAGTTGGCCAAGACCAGGTGGAATCCATTTTTGCCAGAAAACTTTTGTTCTTATTCAAGTAGATGCAGGAGCCTGCATATCGATTGGTGCAGAAAACTTTTGTTCTTATTGACATTTGTTAGTGCAATCATGTACTAATGTTCTTCAATTCAGAGCGGAGTGAAATCCGTGTCATTCAAAATTGCAAACTTAGTCTATTAATCTTAAAGACTGAAAAATGCTTCTCTTTTAACCCTGTCACAAATTTTCAGGTGTTTCCATTTGGTTCAGTGCCACTGAAGACTTATCTACCAGATGGTGATATTGATTTGACTGCCATCAGCTATGAAAACATGGAGGAAGATTTGTCTCAAGATCTATGTAATTTCCTTGAAAGTGTTGCACTCAAAGGTGGAAAGTTTCAAGTTGAAGATATCCAATATATACATGCACAGGTTTTCTATGCAACTGTCTCTATCCTTCTCTTTTTTGTAAGTGGGCGCTTGATTTTCTTGAATGTCTTTTCCCATTTTTCATTTTTGGCGTTTCATATTAATAATTACTGTTGGAGTCTGTATCTCACATCGGACTTATGGTCCGATGTGGTCTTTATTATTTATTATAAAAGGACCTCATTGCCTCTTTTAGAGAGAACCTTAGGGATCCGGGTCATCCTCTTTTATTATTCAACATGGTATCAGAGGAGGTTTGATCCAACCCGAGCCTCCCTCGTATTTTTTTTCCTCTCGTCTAGGGTTTCCAGTTTTTTTCTCGTGCGGGGGCGGCGACTCCTAGAATGAGTCGACCTCCCCCCCCCCTCCGCTGCTCCTTCACGGCGGCCTCCGCTGCTGTGGTCCGTCAAAGTCCCTCCAACGACGGCCCTTCCAGCGTAACTCCCGCGCGTAGCGATCTCCTGCGGCGTCTCCCAGCCCTTCTTCCCGATGGGCGTGGCGCAATCGTCTCTCGCCCTCCCTGTGGACTCCCGGTGTCGTCCGGCAGACCGTTTGCGAAGTAGGTACAACCAAGTCATTCGTGAAAAATCATCAATGAAGGATATATAATATTTGTACCCTAAATGACTCGAGATGGTACATGGACCCCAAACGTCTGAATGAACCAGATCAAAAGGTTTTGAGGCCCGTGTATCCACTCGAGCAATGTAGGAAGTGCGATGATGTTTCGCAAATTTACAAGACTCACAATGAAAAGACACATGCTGACTAATATCTGGAAATAGTCGATGAATGGCGGAGGCGGGTGGATGTCCCAATCGGGAATGAAGGTCCAATGCACGGGTCGAGACAGACGTGCAGACGACGGATGCCGGTCCATCGAATATGTAGACCCCGTCCTGAAGCTGGTCTCTACCAAGTTCCCGGTTCGTCGTCCGCTCCTGAAAGACAACATCAGATGATGTAAATATTGCAGCACAGTTGAAATCCTTTGTCAGCTTATTGATGGATAAAAGGTTAAAAGGACCGCGAGACATGTGCTACAAAGGGCAGATGAATCGATGAAGTCAGGGAGTATGCACCAAAGCCCGCAATGGGGATAGTGGAGCCATCAACTACGGTGATGGCGGAGGAACCAACATAAGGACAGTAGGAGGACAACATACCAGCATCACCGGTGAGGTGATTGGAGCCACCTGAGTCAAGCATCCAGGCAGGGGAGCGACGACCGACGAAGGTAGCGGAACCACAAGAATGTGCAAGAGAAGCCGAAGACGGACCTGATATAGAGGGGGTCTGAGGAGTGTGAAGCATTTGGAGGTCGGCTATAGAAAGATCCAGTGATGGAGGAAGAGCTGCGGCAGACAGGGAAGCATCCTGGATCGCTGTCTGACCCTGCTGCGGTTGCTGAGATGGGCGTTCATGAAGAACCCAACAACGGTCGATCAGGTGGCCGAGCTTGTCACAATGTTGACAAAGGGGACGAGGACGACCCTCCCCACGACAACGTCCACGAGTGCCCAACGATTGTTCACTGCCACAACCGAAGAGGGCAGAATGATCGATGATGGAGGTGGGTGGGGGAAGAGCCCGATGGGCCTTGCCCAGACGATGATACAACTGTGGGATCTCCAGCGTAGATGGGCTGACGAACATCTCGATAGTCGTCGTCGCATACTCAGAAGCGAGGCCATTGAGAAGACTAAAGATGCATAGTTGGTCCTGCTCGGCCCTAGCTGCCTTTGGTGTTTGGGGAATGAGCCATAGCTCAAGCAACTCATCCCAGAGAGCTTTTCATTCCATGAAGTACGCCTGGAAGGAATGGTCCTACTGTCGGATAAGCGACAGGCGCTGAAGAATATCGAAGACCCGAGCTTAATTATTGGTCTCGGAATACATGAGGTTCAAGGAATCCCAAAGTTCCTTGATTGTATTTGTAGTCCGGGTGACATCTTTGACAGAGCGATCCATGGAATTTACTAGTAGGGCAAAGATCTTGCTATCAAGAAGCTTCCAAGGACGGTATTTGGGATCATTAGATGCTGGTGGTGGATCCTCAAGGTGAGAATCAAGGTCCATGGCTGTCAGAGACATCAAGACGGTCTTCCGCCAGACCGAGAAGTTGGTGGAGTCGAGCCGCTCATCAACGAGGCATTTGGAGGCTGTGATCATCTGTGGTTGAGCTGAAGATGCAGTTATTGGAGCGTCCGACATCGACAGAGGAGGGTAGGATCAGTGATGCGCTATGGAGCGCGGGACCGATATCTGGCAGCGGAGGCCGGGATGTCGCAAGGGAGGCCGAGCTGGACGAAGCAGCATCGGGATTTGGCATAGGAACCGGGAGGCGCCAGGTGAGGCGGCCGGTCGATAGATGGAGAGCGCCATAATTGCCGGGACTAGGCGGGCTACGACGGCTGAAGTGGGAGGCCGACAGAGGGCACCGTGAGTCGGGATTGCCGCTAGGAGTCCTGCGGGACGAGGAGCGCCGCTGGGAGAGGGCATGCTAGCAGGCGGGGGCGGGAGTCGCCAAGAGGAGGCGGGCCGGGATTGTCGCTGGGAGGGGCGCGCCAGCAGGTTGGGCCGAGAGTCGCCACGGGTGCCCGGAGCCGCGTCTGGAAGCAGGGCAACCGGGAGGTGCTGCGTCGCGCAGGAGTCGGGAGGGGCGCTGTGTAGGGCGGGAGTCGGGAGCCGCATCAGAAGCGATATGGAGGGGCGCTGGGATTTGTTGCGGGAGTCGCTGATGGCCAGGGGGCCGCTGGAGGTGAGGAGGCGGGAGGCGCGACGGAGGCGCTGTGCGGCGTCGGGCGAGAGCCGAAAGGAGCGCTGGGAGGGGAGCCGCGTAGGGCGGGAGGCGGGAGAGGCGGCGCGTAGGTCAGGAGCCGGGAGGGGGTGGCGCCGCCAGATCCCGCAACGATTCTGCGGAATCACCGCCTCCTGTCGTCGGCCCCGCAAGTGCCGCTTTCCCGGTGCTAGTGTGGCTTTCCCGGCGTATCATCGACCGACCCTACTAGTGCGGATTTCATGGCGCTCCGTCAATCGGCCCGGTCTGTGTGGTTCCTCTGCTGCGTCTGCGACATCTTCTTTCATCCATCATCTTGAGGGAGAGCTGCGATCTTGAGGGGGAGTTACGATCGTCGATTGTTTCTTTTTATTTCGTCTTGTTTTGTAATCAAACTGGGTATGTCCAGCTTGAGGGAGAGTGTTTGCAGTATGTTGATTGCTTTGTTTTTTCTTTATGTGTTCAAGCTAGGTACACCTAGCTTGAGGGGGGAGTGTTGGAGCCTGCATCCCACATCGGACTTGTGGTCCGGTGTGGTCTTTATTATTCATTATAAAAGAACCTCAAGACCTCCTTTAGAGAGCACCTCGGGGATTCGGGTCATCCTCTTTTATTATTCAACAATTACCTTGATTAGAGTATACTTGTTAATCCTTACAGATTTGTAAAACGCAATGGAATTCTGTATGTACATCATGAGCGATACCATTGCAGTAGCAAGAAAGTAGAAACTACAGAGTTGAGAGAAGAAAACCCGAAGAGCCTCCACCTCTTCGGGTTTCTCCCCAGCGGCGTCTATAGATGATGGAAAGAGTCCACCTCTGCCGCAGGTCTGCTCTAGCCGAAATGATTTCCCGATGCCCCTGCGCCCTTAACCAACTGACTATTTATAGTCGGTCCACGCTGACCACGATCCCACTAACCGCCTTACTTCCTCTGATGAGTATTCGAAACGGGGGGTTTGAACTGACCAAACTACCCACCCTTTCTCTAACAACTCGCCCCTCAAAAGTCACCTTGTCCCCAAGGCGGAAGACTGGAAAGTGCTCCAGAATGTTTGCTGCATCTTCCCATGTAGATTCCTCCGCATGCAGACCCTTCCATTTGATTAACCACATGCTGTGTGGCTTCCCTAGTGCTTCCCTGCTGGCCAACAACTCATCGGGCACAGACACAGAATCTGCATCACCAGTCCATACATCCGGAAGTTCAGCCTGAACAGGAAAGTTGCCCACTGCAAGCTTGAGTTGAGAGACATGGAAAACTGGATGCAAATGGGAATCTGTGGGCAAGGCCAATTTGTATGCTGTGGCACCCATGCAGGAAAAGACCTAGAAAGGCCCATAATATTTAGCTGCCAACTTAGGACATAACTTTTTGTTTCTTGAAGTCTGGACGTTTGGCCTAAACTTTACAAATACTGATTGCCCAACTTCAAAACTTACATCTTGCCTCCGACAGTTTGAAAATTTGGACACCTGCCGCTGAACATGATGAAGATTTTTCCGAAGTAAAGCTTGCATGTTATCTCGTTTCAGCAATGCTGTCTCCACTGACTTGACCCGCGTCTCACCCTTTGCATAACGCAAAATTGTTGGCGGCTTCCGCCCATAAACCACCTCAAATGGCTACATCCGAGTAGAAGCATGAGTAGCCGTGTTATAATAGTATTCCGCCCAAGGGACCCACCGAGCCCATGTGTTCGGTCTCTCCGAAGCATAGCATCGTAAATACGTCTCCAAGCTTCTATTAACAACTTTAGTTTGCCCATCTGTATGAGGATGATAGGATGAACTCATTTTGAGCATTGTACCCTCCATTCAGAAAGGCTGCTTCCAAAATTTACTAACAAGCAATGGGTCCCGATCACTTATAATAGATTTGGGAACCCCATGTAGCGGAGTTACCTCTTTAACAAATATTTCAGCCACACCTTTTGTTGTGTAAGGATGCCTCAACAATATAAAATGTGCGTGCTTTGACAGTCTGTCAGTCTAGTAAAGGTAATGGCTGGAGTAAACCAGCAGGCGTCATGGCCAAATACTTCTGTTGCTGACACATTTCACACTCCATATACTGCCGAACACATCGGGTCATCCCTTTCCAGAACAAACCAGCTGGCAGATGTCTAAATGTCTTAAAATATCCAGCGTGTCCCCCCACTGCAGATGAATGATAATATTGCAAGAACTTTGGTATTAATGCTGATTTCCTTGGCAAAACTAATTTCCCTCTGTAATACAACAATCCTTCCCGTAACTGGTATTCAGAATTTGAATCAGGCTGCTGTGCAAGGGCCGAAATAACACCGACTCCTCATGCTGCTGAATCACTCTCCAAACAGTATCCAATTCCATCCAAAATGGTTCAGATATGGCTGAACAAAACTGCACAACTTCTGAAGTCCCAGAACAATCACCCTCGGCCATCTTTGATGACTGATTAACTCCCCCAGGCTTGTAAATCACCTCAAAATCAAGACCCAACAGCTTGGCTTGCCAGCATTTTTGGTCTATTGAGTGTATCCTCTGACTTAACACGTGCTTCCCCAACAAATACCGCTTCCAATTGTAGGACCCCGGGACACCCTGAGAGGGGAGGGGTGAATCAGGGTGACAACTTTTTCGTCTTTTAGTTGTGGATCTTGTTCCCACGTTGGTAGGAACTATTTAAACCTGTATGATGGATATGATCAGCAATTAAACATTCACATGCAGAGAGATGACACAACTATTTTTACTTGGTTCACCACTAAGGGCTACGTCCAAGGAGCATACGCCGACAGGTTGTCGGTCGTACCTAAATCCACTATGCTTCAGTAGCTGTAGATTACAAAGGTTCGGGTACAGACACTCTGTCCCAGGCTCACTGCCTTTACAATTGTTCAGGGATAGCTCACTGCGTCCCTCGGGTCACTCCCGTTGACTCCCCCTGGCTCACTGCCGTTGGTGAAGTCCCACTCAGTTTATAGACGTGAAGGTCTCTTCAATAAATGTGCATTGATGTTCTTTGTCTCCTGTTCAGCATGAGACTTTGCTTGCATCAGAGTTCAGAGTTGATGCTCTTTATAGTTCAATCTTTCTTCTTTAGTGCAATGACTGAATGCACTAGATCCCCTTGTCTTCGTTTGCCTGAATCACAATCACTTATGTGATTGCTCAATAAATGATGTTCAGCTTACTCGGCATTCGTCAGAATCAATTCACCATGTATGCATAAGATCATGCATGTATCATTTAGATTTCTTCTTCAATCTCGCTTTGCACCGAAAGTATCAGGCAATCTTTAGCTCTTGTGCAGCTTCAGAAAGGCGGGCGTGGTTCAAAAATATTTGGCTCTCCTTTTCAAGCCCGACGCGCAAGTCTCCATCTGGCGCGCAAGTCTTAGGCGCGCAAGTATAACCTGGCGCGCAAGTGTCTCCAAAGCACCTGCGCGACTCTGCCTTCTTGAACTTCAAACCTGCGCGACTCACTTCCTTCCTTGCCCAAATCACCTGGGGCGCGCAACCATCAATCGGCGCGCAATCACCACTTGCGCGGCTCAACCACCTGCGCGACGAGAGCTCGAACAATCTCTAAGTCTTGAGCTCCGTTAGAAATGAGGAGGGGTGGTCCAGTATTTATAGGCAAACTGGACCCCCTGCGCGGCGGCGCACAAGTCATCCATCGGCGTGCAAGTCATCCATCGGCGCGCAAGTCTCGGCCCCTGCTAGGCACTTACGCGATCAACATCCAAACTTGCGCGAACATCTTGCCTTTGCTAAATTTGGATCTTCTGATCTCGAAAAACCATAGGCGCGCAAGTTATAATGCATTCAAGGCGTCGGCGCGCAAGTCTCTTCCCGACACATAATTCACCTGCGCGACCCCACCAAAACTTGCGCGACCCTTATCCTTTTGTCATATTTTGATGCTCTGATCTTCAAAAACATATGGCGCGCAAGTTTCCTATCCTCCAAGAGTATGGCGCGCAAGTCCATTTGCCAAAATCACTCTTCTTCATTTGTTGATTTTGAGGCCCTGAAATTTGGCAAACACTGGAAAACGGCGCCACCTTGTATCTGCTCTTTTTGTACCGCCTCCAGATCATCCATTCCTCTGTCGATGTTCTTGAATCAAACATAGATCGTTGACCACAACTCTTGAACTCGACATGTCACCATGGAATCTTCTTTGTCAACAAATTTGTATGTCGTTTGTTTGCTTTGTCGACAAACACGATCACCTCAACAACACTTCTTCTTGGTGATCTGTATCCTTCAGCAACTCTTTTGCTTTTATCACAAACTCCACTATTGTGATATGTATTCTTTGAAGGAACAACTTTAGTACCATCATCTTCTATGACAATGTGATATGCATGGCCATTTCATAAGTCAACTCATTGGCACAATGCCTCCTTCATCAACTGTCATGATCAACTTCATGCAAACCATGTGATTGAATTCGTCAAGAAGTCTCTAGCATGGTTCTCACGCAATCATGAGTAATTGCATGGTCTTCATCCAAAAACACCATCCTGCTTTTATCATCCTTGGATGGATTACTCCTCACATTCTTCATTGTTGTAAACAATGTATCACCTTTGACACATGTTCTTTGAACTTACGATCATCACAACAATCGTCTGAATCACTACTACTCTACTTCATCGGAGTACTTCATGATCTCCTTCATTGTGAGCTTCCATTCCTCCATTTTATTGGAGTACTTCATGATCTCCTTCATTGTGAGCTTCCATTCCTCCATTTTATTGGAGTACTTATTGATCTCTTTCATTTTGATATTCCATTGACAACTATTGACAACAAATACAAACCTATACACAAAGTGGTTCCAACACCAATGACTTGCTGCTAACACCCATGCCATTATTTTCTTTTTTATATACTGATTTAGAGAGATTCTTTTCGGCCAGATCTCTGCTAAAATAGGCAACCGACCGTTCCTTCTGCATCAACACAGCCCCCACACCCTTCCCAGAAGCATCACACTCAATGACGATCAACATTCAGAAGAGCCAATAAAGGTGCGGCAGTCAAGCTGTGCTTCAACTCCTCAAATGCCTGGGCTGCCTTCGAGAGTAACCACCCTTCTTAGTCAGCTCAGTGAGGGGCTTAGCAATTTTCCCATACCGCCAAATAAACTTCCTATAATAACCGGTGATACCCAAAAACCCTTTCACCCCTTTGATGTCTTGCAGAATAGGCCAACTCTTGACACACTTGACTTTCTTAGTGTCCATGAAAACCCCATCTTATGATATTATATGCCCTAGATACTCCACTGTCGGTTGGCAAAAAAAAAAAAAACAATTCTTGTTGACCTTAAGCCGGTCTACGTCTAGCATTTCAAAGGCTAACTTGAAATGTGGAAGGCGATCTGTCCAAACTTTGGTGTAAATGAGAATGTCATCAAAGAAAACCAAGACAAACTTAAAACTCTCTGAAATTGTATTTTCCAGGAATGTGAAACCGTTTGGGGGGGGGTTGAATCATTGGTGATCTTTTACAATTTTTTTTCACTTGAAATAAACCTACGCAACCTGTTAAAGTTTCTATCCTTTTCAACTTTATATATCTTCAACTCCTCAAATGCCCGGGTGACTACATCTTTGCCATGGCGACTCCCGTCGATCCATGGAAATTCACTATGATATGAAGTGAATACAAATTGTGTCAACTCTCACTAGATTCCCATCTCTTGATAGGTAATTTTATTGACTCCCGTCAGTTATAAAGTTTGCTCATCTTTTGAGCCAAAACAAGAATAAGAAACTTTGTAAACAACTCACAGGAACTTCCTCCGGAAATTCTCCGTCCGATGTACTTCATCCAGCCCGCCTTTGCCTTCGTCTAGTATAACTCCATTCCATGCGCCTTACAATTTGTCCGATATACCTTTGTTCGGTATGCCTTGACCTCTGTCCGGTACATCTGCCAGTAAACTTCCATCGATACCTCTGTTCGGTATCCTTATGTCCGGTACAACTTCTTCAACCGGAGAAACCTTGGTTGGAAACTCACCCTGCTCTACTTACAAAACTTCAGCACTTTGGTTCTCTCACTTGCTTGAACAATGTTTGTACATGTAACATGGTGTATATACACCCTTTTATATAGCCGCGCACCTGGGAGAAAAATGCGGGAACTCAAAATTTTTTCCCGCTCAACCCAAACTCAAATTTTGAATTTTCCTGTTCATCACGACTTTGCTGGACGCCTCTCAAACATTCTTGAATATTCTTGAAAGCTCGCCCTTTCATCAAAATTTCTTAAGAACCCCGTCCGACAAATGTTTGTCCGATGACTTTCATTAAAAACTTATTCGATCGGTGCATTGTTCCTCGGTCTGGTGAACTCTGATATTTCTCTGTTTGGTGAATGTTTGCCAGATGCCTGTTCTTCACCTCTCCACAATTTGCCTCGACTGATTAACACGGTCCTGTGAACTCAGCACTTCTTCGACCAATGCTCTTTATATGCTTTCTCTGTCCGATGGACTTACATTTGTTTGTCCGACTTGATCTGTCCGATGAAACGACATTGCTCCGTCCGACCATCCAGTGTCTGCTCCAACATCATACAGAGCTTGGATCGCAAAACCTAGCTCGATACAACTTCACAGAATCGTCCGTTTGATGACATCATATTTCTTTGTCTGATGCTCGTTCGTCCGATGGAACTTTGGCCGATCGTCATGACTTGCTAAACTCATCTTTGCGGCTTCATTGATCAATCAGTGTCTCCAACCGATGTACTTCTTACTCCCTTGATCGGTAGGACTGTTAATTGTCCATCCGATAACTTCATCTCAGGCTTCATAGAACCTTTCTCAGAACATCACTCAGATTAGTAGACAACATCCATCTCCGTCCGATGTAACTTTTACCTATCCGTCCAGTACACTATACACCACTGTCCGATCAGCATTGCACCTGGCTATCTGATGATCTGATAAACTTGCCTTTGGTTGGAGTGACAACGATTCTTTCATACAAAACTCGGTCTGATGAATCTTTGTCCGATCGACTTGACCCGACAACCTTCATACATCAACATCCTCCATGCCTTCATATCTTCGAACTTTGTACCGGTCGCACCTTCAACTTTGTACACCTTGTTTGTCTGGCAACTTCAACATGAACTTTGTACAACCGCAACACAAACTGTGCACTTGGAACTTCATACAAACTGTCTATCCGATAACTACATAGGCCTTTGTCCGGTGGACTCGGTATGTTGGCCTCCATTCTTGTCTGGCCGATCATTAGGTTGCAACTTAACCACATTGTAGCTTTAACTATCTTCAACCTGCAACTTCGATCTTTGTTCGGAAAACAATTTCTCCTTGTACAAACTCAAACAAACTCAGCTAGGATCATGATTATCTTCATAATGTTAGGAACTTGAAGAACATAATATCATCTAACTTAGAAGGAAAGTTTCTTAACACGGTCTAGGAAACTTTCTTAACCTCCCTCACCACTTGATAAGAAAAATTTCTTAATAACTCCAGCAAATCTTTCTTACTTGAAATACAAAAACATTCTTAACAAGATATGTTTACAATAAATACAAAACTCGCTACAAAAACAACTCAAAAGATCTTCAATCTTCCTTTTTGGATTTATTGGCAACATTCGCAATATTCTTAACAACTCTTTTCTAAAACTTTTATCAATCAACAACTTTTCTCATGGAGAGTGTCTTGACACCACACTCTTTTTTTTTTGAAAGAATTCTATCCCTTGGTGATAAACAATTTTGTGGCCATGATAAGATTAACCCCCCTTTATCTTTTCTTCTCCCCATTTTTATGATAACACCGACTTCAGACTCACAAAAGATAGAGATAAGAGTTTGTACTTCTTTGAACAAAGATGTACTTCTTCTCCCACTTTGACACCAAAAGCCAAAGGATCGTGGGGTTGCTTTTCTTATGAATTTTATAAAGTCATTGGTGGAGGTTGAGCATGTTGTTGCAGCCTCAATTCCTCAAATCTTTCCTTCGACATAGTTTTGGTGAAAACATCATCTATTTGATATTTTTTTGAAATATATTTAAGCATAATTTCTCCACTAGCAACATTCTCTTTTATGAAATGATACTTAATATCAATGTGTTTTGATCTGGAATGTTGTACAGGATTTTTAGAAAGATCAATGACACTTTGATTATCATAAAGAATCTTGAATGATTTGCTAAGTTTCACTCTCATATCTTCCAGCTGAACTTTCATCCACGTTATTTGTGTACAAACTTGGGTGGCGACTACATATTCTGCTTCCGCTGTGCTCAAAGTAACAAAACTTTGTTTCTTACTATGTCAGCTCAAACAATTTTCTCCCAAGAAGAAAGTTTCTCCTAATGTTGATTTTCTATCATTACAATCTATAACCCAATCAAGTACCCAAGAAAGTTCAAGCTCATATCATCACTTCTTTTATACATCAGGCCATAATTTGATGTTCCTTTAACATACATGAGTATTCTTTTAGTTGTCACCATATGTGATTCTTTTGGATCACTCTGATGTCTTGCACACAAAGTAACAATATATACAACGTATGATCTTGAAGCAGTAAGATAGAGTAAGCTTCCTATCAATATCCAAAAGTCTTTCTGATTCATATTTTGTCCAACTTCATCTTTACTCAACTTTATACCAACAAAGATTGGTGTAGAAACTTCTTTTGATTCCGCCATGCCTAAATTTTGTAGCAACTCCTTGACATACTTTTCTTGAGAGAGGAAAATGCATCTTCCTTTTTGTTGAACTTGTAAGACCAGAAAGAAAGTCAACTCTTCAAGCATTGACATCTCAAAGTTCTTCATTTGTTCAGCAAATTCTTTACAATTTATATCCTTGTCTCTTGCAAAAATTATATCATTAACATAAACAATAACAATTAGGGTACTTGTGCCCATCTCTTTCATATACAAGTTGTCATCAACTTTTCCTTTAAAAAAACTGCTCCAGGCAACCATCAAGTTTTGAGTACCAGGCTCGAGGGGCCTGTTTCAATCCGTACAAAACTTTCTTCAATTTACTCACCATGGTTCCATTTTTATCAAGTATGAACCCACTGAGTTGTTTAATATAAACTTCTTTTTCAACCTCTCTATTTAAGAAAACTAACTTAATATCCATCTGATGGACTTTGTAATTTCGATGTGCAACAATTGTGAAGAATATTCTTATAGTTTCAAGCCTTGCAATAGGGGCAAAAGGTTCTTCAAAATCAACACCTTCCACCTATGAGTAACCTTTGCAAACAAGCCGAGCTTTGTTTTTGAAATTTCTATATGTTTGTTGAGCTTGTTTTTGAACACCCATTTTGTTCCAATAGCATTGTAGAATGGGAAAATAGGTGAACCCGAACCCCCAATGTACTCTCTAAAGGAGGCCTTGAGGTTCTTTTATAATGAATACAAAAGACCACACCGGACCACAAGTCCGATGTGGGATGCAGATTCCAACACTCCCCCTCAAGCTAGGTGTACCTAGCTTGGACACATAAAGAAAATAGACCAAAACAACGACAATACAAATCAAACAAGAAATGCTACAAACACTACCCCTCAAGCTGGACATACTCAACTTGATTACAAAACAAGATGAAATAAAAAGAAACATGCGACGATCATAGCTCACCCTCAAGATCGCAGCTCCCCCCTCAGGATGATGGATGGATGAAGTTGTCGCGGACACAACAGAGGAACCACACTGACCGGGCCGGTTGACGGAGCGCCAGGAATGCCGCACTAGTGGGGCCGGTTGATGATACGCCGGGAAAGCCACACTAGCATCGGGAAAGCCGCACTTGCGGGGCCAGCGACGAGAGGCGGGGGTTCCGCAGAAGCGCCAAAAGGGCCCGCATCCTAGGCGGTCGAAGTGCTGCGCCACAGTGGAGGAAGCGCAAGGGCGTGCTGACGGACAGGGAGGTGGCTGCCGGGAGTCGCCGGGAGATGCCGACGACGGGAGGCGGGGATTTCGTAGGAGGTGCCGGCGCGCGCAGAGGAGGCTGACTGGAGGTGCGGGACAGTGCCGTCAGGGAAGGAGGGAAACGCCGGAAGGGAGCTGCTGGAGAGCTGCGTGCGGGAGAGGTGCTGCTGGGGAGAAACGCTGGGTGGTGCAGGGCTGACGAGAGCGGACAACGGGAGGCATGCCGGGAGCTTGGGGAAGAAGCGGGTTGGGAGGCGCGGCCAGATCCCGTCGGGATCTGGAAGCGCGACGGGAGGCGTGTCCTAGGGCGGGGTCGTCAGCCGTCGCACACAGCGGGAGTAGCCTGGAAGCCGCTCGGAGGGCAGGTCAGGAACCGCAACGGGAGGCGCGACCGGAGTGATTGCGGAGGGGTCGTTGTCGTCAGAAGGCCGCACGAACGGAGCGCGGGCGGAGGCGTCACACAGGGTAGCGGCACGACGGATGATCAAACGGCGTTGGAGGGCCGTCACACACAGCGGGGAGGGGACGCCGGGGAAGGAGGCGCCGACAGGGGGGAGAGCCGCTGGACAGAACCTGGAGGGAGTCGTGCGGAAGGAGTCACGCGCAGGTAGGGAGGGGCGACGACAGACCTTGCTGGCCATGGAGGCCGCCGCCGCCCCCCACAGGGGAATTATTGCCGAAAACCCTAGATGGGGAAATAAAATATGGGAGGGAGGGTTTGGGATTAATTTCCCTCTGATACCATGTAGAATGGGAAAATAGGTGAACCTGAACACCCAAGGTGCTCTCTAAAGGAGACCTTCTGGTTCTTTTATAATGAATACAGAAGACCACACCGAACCAGAAGTCCGATGTGGGATGCAGACTCCAACAAACATTCTTTGTGGTGAAATAAGATTTCAGGTGTCATTTTTTTCAATCTGATTCAGCTTTTCATTCATTGCATTTATCCACTCTTTATGTTCAACTACTTCTGAAACCAACTCTGGTTCCACCTGTGAGATAAGAGACATTTGATTCTCAAACCTCAATTTCCGCCTTGTTTGAACATGAGCTTCTCGATTTCAAATAATATTATCGGATTCAACCTGTTTTTGTAAAGTTCGAAACTTTAGAAACTTTTTTCCGCTCTTTTTTTCCTCATCACTGGACTGATCTGAGTCAACTTGTACAAGATTAGGCCCACAGTCATCTTTCTTATTATTATCTTCTTTGGAAGTCACCGTTCTATCTTTCGTAACATCTTCCTTTATCATTTTCAACAACTTTTGTTAAGGAAGTCTGATTTTCATAACCTTCACATCAAAAGAATCAACCAACTTGTTTAGTTGTTTATTCCAACACTTGTAACTTCTTTCGTCGGGAGAATATCCCATGAACATGCTTTCTTCCACTTTTTCATCAAACTTTCCAAGATTCGGATTTTTGATCTTTAGTAAGCAAGGATTCCCAAAAACTTTATAATTTCACCGTTGACTTTTTCTTATAACACATCTCATAGAGAGTCATTTTAGATTCCGGCCACAACAAACATCTATTTTGAACATGAACAACTGTATATATAGCTTCTCTCCATAAGAATTTAGAAAGTTAGAAAGTTTGTATTCAGCAAGCATGCTTCCCATTTCAACCGAACTTATGTTTTTCCTTTCCGCTACTCCATTTTGTTGAGTGTAGGGAGCACTATATTGGTGTTTGATTCCATGCTTTTTCAGATAAGACTTAGAAGAGTCACTTGTGTACTTCTTTCCATTGTCCGTCCTCAACTTCAATATGTAAACAACCAGTTCTTTCTCAACATCCCTTTCGAAACTTGAACATCTCCGCAACCTCGGATTTATGTTTCATAAACATTATGTTGGTCATTTGTGTGGAGATATCAATGAAAGTAATAAGGTACAAATCACCTTTTGTTGATTGATGTTTCATTGGCCCTCAAAGATCAGAGTGTATGAGCTCAAGAGGTTTGGTGGATTGGATTTCAACTTTCTTATGTCTGCCACTGACCATCCTTCCTTTCAAGCAAGTTGTACAAACAACATCACCTTTCATTTTCAGTTGTGGTAAGTTTCTTACAACATCTTCTTTAGAAAGTGTGCTCTTACTTTTCCGGCCAAGATGCGAAAGTCTTTGATGCCACAATTTATTTTCATCTTCAGAGCCTAAGTAACACAAGTTACGAGGATCTCCAATTTGAAATAGATTGCCGCTGATTCTTTCTCTCTTTCTAACAACTTTTCCATCTTTCAAACATCGGATGATATAACGTCGTTGGCCAACACAGTAAGTTGTGCTTAAGCCCATCAATAAACATAACTTCGATTTCAGTTTCTGAGCTTCAATCTCAGCTGTTTCCATTCCCCTGATTTTTAAGGAACTATCTTTTTCAAAAGTAATTGCTTCCCCTTCATGTTCTTCAATATCTTTTGTTGGAGTCTGCATCCCACATCGGACTTGAGGTCCGGTGTGGTCTTTAATATTCATTATAAATTAACCCCAAGGGCTCCTTTAGAGAGGACACCTTGGGGGATTCGGGTCTCTCATTTTATCCTTCTACATGGTATCAGAGCGAAATTAATCCCGAACCCTCCTCCTTCCATTTTTATTTCCCCCCTACCTAGGGTTTCTCATTCATTTTCCCCTCGTGGGGGGCGGCGGCTCCTCATGTAGGGGTACGTTTTTTTCCCAGCCACCGCCCCTCCGGGCTCGATTCCCAGGCCGCCTCCGGCGGATCCCTCCCTGCCCGGACCCTGCCCTCCCGGCGGTTCTTCCTCCGCCCAGCACCTCTTTGCTCGGCGTCGTTCCCTGCGCCCCTCCGCGGATCCTCCAGCAGCTGGCCTCTGTCCGGCGGATTTCCCCCTGCCGGCTCCCCCAATCCCGGCGGATCCCTCGCGCGCGACGGCCTCGCCCTACGCTGCTCCTCCCGGTCGCGCAGGACCTCAGTCGCGGCGGCTTCCCTCTGCCCGGCGTCTCCTCCCTGCTGCGCGCGCCGACCCCGATATCCCGCGCGGCTCTTCTCCAGGTGACTCCCGCCGCGACGGCCCGTCTTCGGCGCGATTCTTTTCTTCCCGGTAGATCTCTGACGCTGCTCCCCGTCGCGACTTCCCCCCCGTAGCACCTTCCCTTCCGGCGCATCTCCTCTCGAGCGCGACCCTCTCGGCGCCCCTCTCTTGCGCACGACGCCTCCCGTTGCGCAGCATACCCCGGCCACCTCCAGATCCCGTCCGCGCCTCCAGATCCCATCGCGGCGGAACCTCTCCCTCCCGGTGATCTCCTGTCGGAGCCTGCTTACCCGACACTCCTTCCCGCTGCGCGCGCGCCGACCCCTGCTGCAATCCCCGGCGGTATTTTCGGATCCCGCAACTGCTCGCTGCTGGCTCCCGCATCTCCCGCATCTTCCCCGGCGGGCCTCCATCCGCCTAACCGGCTCCCGCATCTCCAGTTCTCCCAGCGCTGCTGCTTCTCCAGCGGTGCTCGCCTCCTGCAGATTTTCCGGCGGCCTCCCTGCGCCGGTGGCCTCCCTACACCAGCGGCCTCCCTTCCCCGGCGGTCTGCTGAGGTCCGGCGGCTCCTTCCGCCCTCCCGTGCGACTCTCTACCGGCGGATCTCCCCCTGCCTGCATCTCCCTGCGCCTCCTTCCGTATCCTCCCTGGCCGGCCTCCTTTCCTGCCGGCGCCTCCGACAGCCGGCCTCCATCCCTGTCGGCTCCTCCAGCAGTCGTCCTCCAGCAACCGGCCTCCACCCTTGCCGGCCCCTCCACGCCGGCGACCTCCTCCGGCTTCCAGCGCCGCCTCCCGGCCTCCTGCTCCCTCGCCGGCCTCCTCCTGCGCTTCTCTTCCGACAGCCAGCCGGCTCCCGTTTCTCCCAGCGGCTGCCCTGCTTCAAGTTTCGGCTCTCCGACACCTCCTGCGGCATCCCCGCCTCGCCGGCATCTCCCGACGACTCCCGGCAACCGCATCTCTATACACCGGCACGCCCATTCGCTGGCGCAGCAGCTCGACCACCTAGGATTTGGGCCCGTTGGCGGTGCCATCTCCCGCAACAATTCTGCGGAATCCCCGCCTTCCGTCGCCGGTCCCGCAAATGCGGTTTTCCCGGTGCTAGTTTGGATTTTCCGGCGTTTCATCGACCGGTCCCACTAGTGCGGCATTCCTGGCGTTCCGTCAACCGATCGGTCTGAGTGGTTTCTTCTGCTGCGCCCGCAACATCATCCATCCATCATCGTGAGGGGGAGCTGCGATCGTGAGGGGGAGCATCAGTCTTGCAGCCTTTTATTTTATTTTATTTCGTCTTGTTTTGTCATCAAGCTGGGTATGTCCAGCTTGAGGGGGAGTGTTTGCAGCTTGTTGCTTGCTTTGTTTTTTCTTTATGTGTCCAAGCTAGGTACACCTAGCTTGAGGGGGAGTGTTGGAGTCTGCATCCCACATCGGACTTGAGGTCCGGTGCGGTCTTTAATATTCATTATAAATTAACCCCAAGGGCTCCTTTAGAGAGGACACCTTGGGGGATTCGGGTCTCTCATTTTATCCTTCTACATCTTTCAAGATCTTTATACCACCTGTCATATGTGAGGAACAACTATTGTCAAGAATCTGAGGTTTGTTTCTTGTGCTAGCTTTTAGAAGAGTCTCAACAACAAAAGCTCTTTCCTCAATTTTCTTCTTTCCAGCTTCCTTTTATTTTATACGCCTTGTGCCTGTATATGCCGCAACACCAATAATATCCATTGAACCTCGATCTTCTGTAGAAATATGATCTTTCTCTGTGATGAGTTTGTTGAGGTTCAACATAACTTCCAACACCTGATTTCCCTAGGCGCGTGGAAACATTCTTCCTGAAGTTATTTCCAACTTCCGTTGATGTGATGTGTTTCTCACATCCTTTCTCAACCCAAGTTTTCTTAACGTTGTTTTTAATACCTGCATTGTTAGTACAATCAGATGAACTTTTATGTCTAGTGGGTGTAAATTTCACCTGATTCTTGGGATGAGTTCTTTCAGCAGCTTGAGTTGTTTCAACCTTTACGTCCAAAGCTTTGTTGAAATTCCCGCTCATCTTTTTTAAGGTACTTTCAACCTTAAGGAATCTCGATTGAGTTTTACAAAGCTCATCATCCTTAACAACGAGTTTCTTACCAAGATCTTCCGCCATCTTTCCTTGTTCTGTAACTTTCAGTTTGAGGTTTTTAATATCCTCAATGTACATATCTTCCTTTTTAAGGAATTCTTCATTGCCTACATTCTTTTTCTCACTTTATTTCTTCAATATTCCGACTTTATCAAGTTTTGTGTTTTGTTCAAGACATGCCATAAGTTCTGATCTCAGTTGATATTCCCTGTAAGTTTCTTCACCTTCTTTTATTTGAAGATCTTCATTTCTTTCAACATTACCAAGAAGGTTCTGAAATTCTTTGGATTTTCATCTTTTGGAGAACTGTTGTTAGTAGAGCCGCACTCAACTTTCTTACAGAATATGCTTATTTTATTTCTTCCGGTGAATTTTTTCTTACTTCCGGTGGAAGTTTCGCTCCACTTCTTTGATCCAGGCTTTTCTTCAGAAACATCATCATATTCTCCAACTTTTTTTTTGGACAATTCATAGTAAAATGTCCAACGTCTCCACACTCAAAACGTTTATGTGAGAGTTTGCCTCTGTAAATGCCTCTGCATTTCCAGTAATTTTTAAAGACAAGCAACATAATTCAATCATTTACTTCAGCATCAACCTCCTTATCTTTTGATTCACTGTGTTCCACTATCTCATGTTCTGGTTCACAAACTTTCAACTTCTTCATAGCTTTAAAAGCCATTTCTTACTTGATTTTCTTTTTGAATGCTGGAGCCTTCCTCATCTCATACGCAACAAGAAGGTTATGCAATTCATTAAGAGATGAATCATCTTTATCTTATAAAGTAGAGATTTTAGGATCAAACCTGTCTGGAATGTTTCTCATAAGCTTTTTAACAATGATAGAATCTGCTAGTATATCTTCGAATCCTCTAATGTTGCTGACAACTTTGTTAACTGTGGTAAAGTAGTCATCAGTAGTTTCATCATTTGCCATTCTGATATCTTCGAACTCGCTTTTCCAGATTTGTAGCCTTGCTTCCTTCACTTTGATATTTCCCTCGAAGATACTTTTGAGTTTGTCCCATGTTTCCTTAGGTGCTTTGAGACCAATCACATTTATATAAACATTTTTTGTCAAAGGACATAAGAATAACATTTCGTGCTTTCCCATCAACCTCAAGATCTCTTTTGTCAACAAATGTCATAGGAGCATCTTTCTCAATGAGTGGAAACCCAACTGTTGCCACATCGATCACCTCCTGGCCAAGAGACAGAAGATAGGGTATCATTTTGTTTTTTCATCCATGATTTTTTTTGCTATCAAAGGTAGTAATACCTCTGCAATTCATTGAGTTGAGATTATTCATGATAAGAAATGTAAGTATCTTAGAGAGGGAACCTGGATGCTCTGATACCAATTGAAGTTCCTAGGAATGTGTGACCCACTAAGAGGGTTGAATTAGTGGCGATCTTTTACAATTTCTTTTCAGTTGAAATAAACCCACCTTGTTAGAGTTTCCATCATTTTCAACTTTATATATCTCAACCACACAATGTATGCAACATTAAGAAAGAAAAGCACAACACAAAGATTTACAATGTTCGCCCCCAGTGTGGGTGACTACATCCTTACCATGACGACTTCCTTTGGTCTATGAAAATTCACTATGATATGAAGTGTATACAAATTGAGCCAACTTCCGTTAGACTTTTTCTATCTCCCGATAAGTAATTATACCGACTTCCGTCAGTTACAAAGTTTTTTTATCTTTTGAGCCAAAACAAGAATAAGAAACTTTGGAAACAACTCACAGGAACTTCGTCCGGAAATTTTCCGTCCGATGTATTCCGTTTGGTGTGCCTCACCCTTTGTCCGACATAACTCCGTTCGATGCACCTCACAATCTGTTTGATATACCTTTGTCTGGCAGCCCTCAACCTCTATCCAGTACCTCTGCTTGGTAAACTTCCTTCGATACCTTTGCTCGGTACTGTTGGACTCCTCATGTATTAATCATGTTTTAATGATCACAAATCTTATTCAACCTAGTTAACTCCTATAAATTATATCCAATCATGTGTATTTATGTTTAAAGTTTTCTCATGCTTTAAGAAGAGCCATGCAAGATCTTAATTGCTCTACATTCCGTTTACCTACTTTATACTATCTTTGATCTACTCTAATAATACATTCTTTGACAAATGCTTAAGTCTTATCCTTTCTATTATCATCATTATTTAAGTCTGAACACAATTACTTTGAAAAGTCTAAGACACCGTGAGTCTGCCACTGGTTATGTATTTCTGGCACCGTGAAGCCAGACACCGTGAACAAGACACCGTGACTGCGAGACACCGTGAAGAAAACACCGTGACTGCGAGACACCGTGACCGCGAGACACCGTGACCATGAGACACCTTGACACTCAGACACCGTGATCAATCTAGACACCGTGTGAAGGAGACACCGTTTCCATGACTTACTGTGACACCGTTTCTTAAACTATTTTGTCGTCTTTCAATTTAATTTCTAACGATCATATTTGATGATTTTAATGCACTGACATAATTAATGTTTCTTTGTAGACATATCATCGGACAATACGAGGTACGAGGTGCAGAACACATGCAACCTGTCGGCTCCAACACATGCATTCCAAGTTAAAAGCGAAGTGTGGCCAAGAATCATTATGCGCGATACAGAAACGAAAAGCAAGGCCGTGAGCACGATAATGAAGAAGATACTTAGAGGAAGTTTCAAAAGAAAGGCACACTGCATGCAACTCGACAATGCCGAACACACGAAGCATATTTGAAGCTTAAAGAACATCTTCGCTCTATTGAACCTCATGAAGAATACAAGCCGAATCGTGACACTCTGTTTTTCACACAACTTCCAGAAAAGGACTCAAAGCTTCATCTGCTTCAATCCAAAGGAGTCCAGAGTTGCATTGACATCATACAAGAGCATTCTAAACTCATCTCTATATTCTTGCTCTGCTGTGATCGTTCTTTTCCTTACATTACGAGCAGTGTGTGCTTCTGTCTGTTTGGACACACACCAACTCCTAAGCTGAACTGGAGGATACTGAAATCCTCACACCATGCTCTTTATACCTTTGTGTATCCCACGTAGAACTGTGGTAGAGGTCAGAGGACATGGACAACCTGTGTGCTGTTGTCATTGCTTTCCCACGTAGAACTGTGATAGAGGTCTAAGGACCTGGACAGTCTGAGTACTGTTGTAAACCCCGATCCAGGGTGTGGATCAAAGTTTTATATAAACTGTTTGAGAGGACTAAGTTTCAGCTTGAGACTGAACCTCTTGGTTAAAACTGCTGTGCATCTTATTTTAATTTAAACTATTTTCAATATTCCGCTGCTAATTATTTTGAAATTCAAATCTGTTTTAAAGTAACTCTGATAGTTGAACTAGAAAGTGTTTGTAATTATTGTGAACCGGTAAGTTAGTTTCAAAAGCTAACTTAATCCTCATATTAAGTTAACTGAGAAATAATCAATCTTTGAGAAACTAATTGAACACTTACAATCTTTATAAATTCACTACAGTTTAACTTGTTTTATGAATTGGGGGATTTCAATATAAATCTTTTAAACAAAATTTTTTAATAGGAACTAAATTCACCCCCCTCTTGAGTATCCACTCCGACCAACAGGTACCTATGTTCAGTGCAACTTCTTCAACCAAGAGAAACCTTGGTTGGAAACTCACTCTGCTCTACTTACAAAACATCAGCATTTCGTCTCTCTCGCTCGCATGAATAGTGTTTGTTGCGGAATCACCGGGAGACAGAACGACAGAAAACGAGAAAACGAAAGAAAGAAAAGCAACAATGAACACGGCGATTTACGTGGTTCGGGAAAAATCCCTACGTCCACGGGAGAGGCAGAATTTCACTATGATTCGGGAGCACAGAAATTACAGAGGATTTCAGACATCAAACCCTAGCCCGAAATGGGCTATAAAACAAATGGAGAAGACGATCACTATTCAAAAAAGTGGTCCGCGTCGCTACAGTGAACGACGGCTGGCTTTGTCAAAAGCGCTACAGTAAAGTCGACCCCGAAGTCCGCACCGCTACAGTGTCTGTCGGTGTCGGTCGGTCACAAGCATTCGGCCCAACCGGATCGGGCAACACCAATCCAACAGTGTTCGTACATGCTTTACATACACCTCTTTATATAGGCACGCACCCGAGAGAAAAGTGCGGGAAGTTAAAAGTTTTTCCTGGTAAACCCAAACTCAAATTTCAAATTCTCTCCCTTATCACAACTTCGCTGGATGCCTCTCAAACATTTTAGAACATTCTTGAAAGCTCTCCCTTTCTTCAAAACTTCCTCAGACTCGCTAAATAAACAAATGTTGATGGATCAACTCAATGGTGTCATTGTTAAGGACTTTACAAAGTTTATGTAAAGCTCTTAAGAACTCCGTCTGGTAAATGTTTGTTCGATGACTTTCGTTTAAAACCTATCCGACCGGTGCACCGTTCCTCTGTTTGCCGAACTCTGATATTTCTCTATTTGGTGAATGTCTGTCTGATGCCTGTTCTTTACCTCTCCACAATTTGCCTCGACTGATTGACTCGGTCTGGTGAACTCAACACTTATTCGACCGGTGCTCTTCATATGCTTTCTCTGTCCGATGGACTCACATTTGTTTGTCTGGCTTGATCTGTCCGTCCGATGAAACGACATCGCCCCGTCCAACCATCCGGTGTCTGCTCCAACTTCATATAGAGCTTGGATCGCAAAACTCAGTCCGGTACAACTTCACAAAATCATCCATCCGATTACATCGTATTTCTTTGTCCAATGCTCGTCCGTTCGATGGATCTTTGATCAATCGTCATGACTTGTTAAACTCATCCCAGTGGATTCATTGACCAACCACTGTCTTCAGCCGATGCACTTCCTACTCCCCTGATCGGTAGGACTTTGTTAATTCTCAGAACATCATTCAGATCAGCAGACAACATCCATTTCCGTCTGGTGTAACTTTGTACCTGTCCGTCCGGTACACTTTATATACCATTATCCGATCAACATTGCATCTGTTTGTCCGATGATTTGACGAACTTGCCTTTGGTTGGAGCGAAAACGACTCTCATACAAAACTTGGTCCGTTGGATCTTTGTCCGATGAACTTGATTCAATAGCCTTCATACAGTAGCATCCTCCATGGGTTCACAACTTCGAACTGTGTACAACGTGCAACTTCAACTTTGTACACTCAACACCTTCAACTTTGTACACCCTGTCTTTCCGACAACTTCAACATGAACTTTGTATAGCTTATCTGTCCGACATCTTTAACATGAACTTTTTATAGCTGTAACACAAACTTTGCACTTGGAACTTCGTACAGTCTGTCCGATAACTTCATAGGCCTTTGTCCGGTGGACTCGGTCCAGACAGGGGAGCGATGACTGACAAATGCAGTGGAGCCACCAGAGTGGACAAGATATGCCGATGAAGAGCCCAGTAAGGAGGTGGTCCTATGATCGTGAATCATCTGGATTTCAGCCATGGTGAGATCCAGAGATGAGGGAAGAGCGGTAGGAGACTGGGATGCATCCTAGACCGCAGTCTGGCCCTGCTGTGGGTGCTGAGAGGGGCGACCATGAAGGACCCAGCAGCGGTCAACCAGGTGGCCGAGCTTGCCACAGTGCTGACAGAGGGAACGAGGTCGGTTCTCTCCACGTCCGCGTCCACGAGGTCCGGTAGAGCGGCTACTGCCGCGGCCCAGGAGAGCAGTGTGATGAAGGCTAGGGGTGGGTGGGGCATGGGCCCGATGAGCCTTCCCAAGATGATGATAGACCTGCAGAATCTCTAGGGAAGAGGGGCTGGCTAGCATCTCTATAGCCGTCGTCGCATATTCTGGGTCGAGGCTGTGGAGGAGGCTGAAAAGACATAGCTGGTTCCGCTGGGCTAATGCTTCTGCAGGTGTCTGTGGAATGGGCCAGAGCTCAAGCAGTTCATCCCGTAGAGCCTTCCATTCCATGAAGTATGCCTGAAATGGATGGGCTTGCTGGCGGAGGGACAACCGCTGAAGAAGATCGGATATTTGAGCCAAATTATTGGTCTCGAAGTACATGAGAGTCAAGGAATCCCAGAGTTCCTTGACTATGTTGGCTGTCCGGGTGATGTCTTTGAGAGAGCGGTATATAGAATTGACCAGCAAGACAAAGATTTTGATGTCCGCAAGCTTCCACGAATGATATTTCGGGTCAGTAGGTAGGGGTGGTGGATCCTCGAGGTGGTAATCAAGGTCCATGCCGGTTAGTGACATCAGCACGGTGTTCCGCCAGACGGAGAAATTTGTGGAGTCGAGCCGCTCATCGACCAAGCGGGTGGAGGTGGTGATAAGTGGAGGCAGGACCGAGGCGGCCATCAGAGGGAGATCTTCGAGAGTTGCTGAGGAAGTCGGCATTTAGCACCGGAAGGAAGCACTTTGAGCGGGTGCCGACAGAATGGGAGACGCCGGGAGAGGCCGGGAGATCGCAGGAAGGGCGCCTGGCGGGTGGGGGGTGGTCCGCCTGGACAGAGCCAGGAGGGTAGGCGTCGGGCAGAATTGGGAGAGTCCGCCTTTTGTTCGCCTGGAGTGCTTTCGGAGAGCTGCCTGGAGTGCTGTCGGAGAGCCGTCGGGAGGGAGATGCCGGCAGGGGGAGGAAGTCCGTCGGGATGGAGGCCGAAGCAGGAGAGCTCCGCCGGGAAAGCACCGGGAGACCGCAGGAAGGGCGCCAGTTGGGTGGGGGGGTGCCGCCTGGAAAAAACGAAGAGGAGCCGCGGGGGGGAGGGACGCTGTTGGGGCAGAGCGTAGCCGTCAGGAGGGACGGGGGTCGCCTGGCGGGAGAGGCGGGAGCCGACGGTTTTGCTCGCCCGGAGATGCGGGGAGCAGGTGCTGGCAGTTGCGGGAGTCGGAAAGACCGTCGGGTAGGGCAGGAGCCGCTGAGGAGGCGGGGTTAGTGGGGAGAGGCACGCTGCGAAGGGGTACGCCGCGGGGAGGAGCGCCGGTTGTGTCGCGACGGAGGGGTGACGGCTGGACGACGCCGGAGGGAGCTGCAGGGATGGGAGTCGCGTAAGGCAGGAGGTGGGGTGGCCGCGTAGGGCAGACCTGGGTGGGGGGGGGTGGCCGCATAGGGCAGACCCTGGAGGGTGGGGGGGTGGCCGCGTAGGGCAGACCTGGGTGGGGGGGGTGGCCGCATAGGGCAGACCCTGGAGGGTGGGGGGGTGGCCGCGTAGGGCAGACCCAGGAAGAGGGGTGCCATGTAGGGCAGAGCCGGGAGGGAAAAAAAATTCTAAAGGGATTTTCCCTTTGATACCATGTAAATGACGAATTCCCCTTACCTCAATGTGAGGCAAATATATTCTTTTATAGATGAGTAAAATAAATTACAAGGCGGGATATTCCGATGTGGGACTCGGAAATACCCATTATACTAAAATGGGGTCCAACACATATTATTACCTGTTCGTTAATAATCCCCTAATATTTTCATTGTTTTGGGTAATGACTGCTTTGTTTTTCGAGTATGTTTTGACATGTTATTTGTTGTTCCTCTTATTTAGATCATGATTTAATAATCTCTATAATGTAAACCATGATATATGTAGAGAAATAAAAGAAAGGAACCGAACCCCTAAGGTATTCCTCCTAAGGAGCCCTTGGGGTGTATTTATAATAAATAAGAAAGACCACACCGGACCTCAAGTCCGATGTGGGATGCAGACTCCAACACTCCCCCTCAAGCTAGGTGTACCTAGTTTGGACACATAATGAAAAGAAAACAATAAAAACAGACGCTAACACTCCCCCTCAAGCTGGACATACCCAGCTTGATGACAAAACATGACGAAATAAAAAGAAAGCTGCAAAAGTTGCGGCTCCCCCTCACGATCGAAGCTCCCCCGCAGGATGATGGATGGAAGATGTTGCGGGCGCAGCAGATGACCACGCAGACCGGCCAGTTGACGGAACGCCAGGAATGCCGCACTAGTGGGGCCGGTCGATGAAACGCCGGGAAATCCAAACTAGCACCGGGAAAACCGCACTTGCGGGGCCGGCGACGGGAGGCGGGGATTCCGCAGAAGTGTTGCGGGATCTGGCGGCGCCAACGGGGCCAAATCCTAGGTGGTCGAGCTGCTGCGCTAGTGAATTGACGTGCCGACAGACAGAAATGCGGCTGCCGGGAGGTGCCGGGAGATGCCGGCGAGGCGGGGATGCCGTAGGAGGAGGCCGGCGAGGGTGCAGGAGGCCGGCTGAACAGAGCCAGCGGGAGACTCGCACAGGAGGCGGGCTGCCGGAAAGAGCCGCAAGCCGGGGAAGGGAGGCCGCCGGCGCTGGGAGTCGTCCGGCAGGGAGAGCGCCTGGGCAAGGGAGTCGTGCTTAGAGGCGCGGGATGGAGGAGCTGGGCGCCGCTGGTTGTGGGGAGCCGAGAGCCGCGAGAGGCCGCGGGAGCAGAGGGAGGCGCGGGAGGCGCTGGGAGGCCGCGCAGGGCAGAGCGGCTGAGGCCGTTCCGGCGGGGCGAGCGGGTGATGGCGTCGGGAGCAGCGGGAGGCCGCCGGCGGGGCGCGCGGGTGAAGGCGGCGGGAGCCGCGGGAAACCGCGGGGAGGGAGCGCCGTCGGGGAGCCGCGGGGCGCGCGGGTGATGCCGCCGGAAGGGAGCGCGCAGGGCAGCCGGGAGGATGGAGGGCGGTGCGACGGGAGGGCCGGGAGCCGCGGGCGTCGGGAGGTGGAGGCGTAGCGGGAGGGACGACCGCCGGGAGGGTGCAGGCCGGAGAGGAGAGGAGCGCCGGGAGGAGAGTTGCGCCGGGAGGGAGGGCCTGCCGGGAAAGGCTAGGGCAGGAGGGAGAGAGGCGGGGCCGGGAGAACGCCGGGCAGGGCAGAGGCGGAGGGGCGGCGGGATGCGCCGCTGCGGGATGTCGGGGCCGGCTCGCTCAGAGGAGGCAACGGGAAGGGAGGCGCGCCGCGGGAGGACGGCGCTGTCGGGGAAGGCCACAGGGGGCGGCTGGGATGGGAAGCGCGCCGGGAGAGCAGGCCGCCGTGCGCTGGAGGGCTGCGCGACCAGGAGCCGGCAGGGAAGAGGCGGACGGGAGGGAGGGCCTGCCGGGAAGGGAGGGCCGCCGCGCGCAGCGGGGAAGCAGGCGCCGGCAGGGGAGACCCGCCGGAGAAACGAGCCCGGAGGGGGCGGCGGCTGAGAAAAAAAAAAAAAAACTAACCCTACATTAGGGCCGCCGCCCCCCCACGGGGGATAAATAAAAAGAACCCTAGATGAAGGGGGAAATAAAATGGGAGGAAGAGGGGTCGGGATTAACTTCCCTCTGATACCATGTAGAGAAATAAAAGAAAGGAACCGAACCCCTAAGGTATTCCTCCTAAGGAGCCCTTGGGGTGTATTTATAATAAATAAGAAAGACCACACCGGACCTCAAGTCCGATGTGGGATGCAGACTCCAACAATATAAATATCATATATATTCATCATATACATATTTATAATAATCCATAATATTTAGTGATGGGAAATAAAATACACCGTTCATGGAGACGGTAGACCGTACGTACGCATGAACGTTGTTTATGTCATATATGACATTTGTTTATTAAATCCATCTTTAATACATTCCATGTAAAGCGTGAACGAATCACATCACTTTGAGTAGGCGGTAGTCCACACGTCCACAAACGATGTTATCGTATTCTCACGTAATGAAAAATAATGATGGTATGTGTTATATAATAATTTCAGAATCATAAATACATTATAAATATCACATATATCATATATAAACTATAAATCCATCATTATTTCCAACATTGAAAGGTGATAATGGAAGAACGAACGATATCGGTTCGCGAGACGGTAGTCTGCCGTACACACGAACGATAATTGCGTATCCCATTTGATGTTAGTGTGTGAAGTTGTAGGTTGTACCCTTAACATAATATCTCAGTATATTGAAGGTACTGAGGTTACTATATAAGCAAGATATAATAAGAATTGAAGTGGTGGAGAAAGAAATAAAACAAAAGTGCTCGTTGAAGAACGTTACCTCTTTTTCGGTGGACTTCCTTTAGATCTCTTTTTAAAGGATCTAGGATTGGTCTTTTGGTGAGACCAACATCACTTGGACGTGGGGAGAGTGAGAGGTTTGGGTAGAGATTTGAGGAGGTACAAGACTTGTGAGTCGAAATAGGGTGGTGATGAGTGATATTTATACTTGAGGAGAGGTGGGTTTAAGTGATTAAATAATGAATATTTTATAATTAAAGCCAACCACATTAAGGTGACATTAATTTCAACGAATTAGATTGTTAATTAGTGTTTTGGAGGCTGGTTAGGGTCGAGCAATATCTCAACCACCCATTAAAAGATGTATTTTTTAGGCAGTTTGAGCTTTTATCTTTAAAGCTTAACCCTTTTCATTAAATAATTTTTTTACCACAGTAACTTTTTAATGTCTAAAAATAAAAACGACCTTACAACATAATTTAGACCTTATAACCTAATTTAGACCTTATGATTCCAAATATATGGAATCCATTTTTCCTAATTCAATTAACAGAATTGGTAAAATTAGAATTAAAATTAATCCCGCAGACACAACGAAAAAACGGGGTTTTAAAGTGAAAAGTTCAAAAGTTTGAAATGTTTTTATATATAATTTCAATGTGGAATTTATTCCAAACATATTGAATGAATTTAAAAACATTTGATTGAATATATAACTTATAAATTTCATTAAGATATTTCATTAATAGTGATTAATTCAATTTATCAAGATAAAATGCCATTGTGATCATAAAAATAGTTTTTTATAAAAACACATCCTTTATGTTCAATTGGTTTTCATTTTTATTTCTAATTAATTGGTAACTAATAAATTCATTTTATAAACATATGTGAACTTTATTTTTATAATTTAGTTGATCTAATTCATTTCCGTCATTCCAACGGTTAGGTGATAACTATCACAATTAAATAATAATATTTAATCGTTCGTTTAAGCTCGATGTTATGTGTAACGTAAACTATCGAAGAAATTGAATTTATTTAAGAAGAGACACAATAAGTTTCACAAGAGGCTTTCAGTTGAAGGAAGAACAATCAAATTGATTTGTATTTCAATGGCACACGACAAAGATAGAGATTATAGTATCAGATATAAGAGATAGAGGTACAACAATGGTTGATTGGGAGAGACCACCTCCTTGATCAGTCTTCTTGCTGTGTGAGGAAGAAATTGGAGAGCGTCCACCTCTCCCTGAGCTCTGCTCCAGCAGTAACTCTTTCAAAGCTAAAATATGAGAATTATTCCCAACCTACTACCTGCAACACGTATTAATATCCCCTGCCAACACAACAACCCAGCCAACACATTAAAACAACTCTACCTGCACATTAAACTAGCGCAAAAGTAAAAGACAACATTGCCCCTTGGCAGTATTCTCTACCCTTACACTGTCAGCCCCATGCCCCGCACTCATTGACAGCCCCAACCTGCCCCATGTACCTAACATTCGCCCCCACTTGAAAAACCACCTTGTTCTCAAGGCGGAGCCCCCAAAAAAAAACTCAACTTGGTTCTTGAGCACTGGAACAGTAGGTGAACTTTTGTTCCAGCACCGGCATCAATCCCAGCAAACTCCAGCTGGTCTTACTTCCCACTTCTTCAGGGTGTGGCTCTTCCTCTAGATGCTCAACAACATTAGCATCTAACCAAACACAAAAACCAGCTTCAATAGTAAGCTGCTGGCCACTAAAATCTTCCTTTTTTAGCGTCTACCTTTGCAACAGAAACCAGGCTCATCAAGTACAGGTTCAAAGTTTTCATCTGAAAACTGCCTCCATAAATGCTCTCGCTGCCAGCTCCATCTTCTCTTGAAAAATCGCCACTTGAACAAATAAACTAGGAAGCTGCATACCAAATCCATACCTTGCTGCCTTTAGGACAATGCATGCATTGTTTATGACAATGCAGACAACGGTCTTTGCTTTCCCAACACCCATGAACATAAACAAATTCCTCTCGACTGAACTCAGCTAAATCCTTAAAATTGGAAAAGCACACCGCTTGAGACACCATTTGAGGATCTTGAGTAGTTCTGCAGCATGTGAAAAAAGTTGTCCGCTCAAGCTTGTAATGACTGCTGCGAGCAGTACCAAACTGTTTGCTTTCAGAATTTGGAGTTCAGGATGAAGAAGTTCCTCCTCCACGACAGGCTTGTGTGCTGAAGAAACTTGTTTCAAAGAGCCTATTACCACCAACACTCTTGTATTTAGAGTTAATAGTGGTACTTTGACCTGTTGACTTGGTGGCAATGCCCAACATTGAGCACTTTTCCTCAACATCTTCATACTTGATCCGCCAGGAATGTACTTTGAAACAATGACAGCTTCAGCCATTTGGGGCTTCAAACCAGAAACACAGCTGAGCACAACAGGAGTGACGATGTTAGCAAACATTGCTCTAATTGCTTGCCAAACATATTACCTGCAGCATCCGCTAGAAACAGCTGCAGTTTCAACCAACGGAAATGCTGCATGTGGTGGTGTGAAACCAGGATAAAAAACCAACACAAATGCAGACCCTTGTCCTTTAGAAACTAAAGTCAGGTGTGTGCACCACTTGTTGGCTGATGGCAGAAAATTTACTAAAACTTGAGAGTTGTTCACCAAAGCTTCTAGAAAGCTACTTCCCCCACCATCACCTACCATAGTTGGATGAAAACAGTATAAAACAAATCCAGCCCCTCCCAAAGGAAGTCCAGTAAGTGCCTCACCTTTAATTGCAGCAACCCTTGCTTCTGCATTCCACAAATTAACTATTGCTTGGACATTTGTCTGAAATGTTAGTTTGATGTAGCCCGATCCGTTCCGGATGTTGTTGGGCTGAATGCTTCCCACCCATACTGCGCACTAGGCCGCAACTTTCGTGGGTCGAGCTCGTTGGGGGTTGCAGGGGCAATGTGCCCTTGTTCCGGGGGCCGAAGGCCGACCCAAATTTTCGGTGACTGTAAAATCTCTGATCACTGTAGCAGAACTGACCGACTGACACCGACAAAGCACTGTAGTAGTGCGGGTTTTGGAGTCAACAGTATTGTAACCCTGTGGAATTCCAACCGCCGGCCACTGTAGCACTTTTGACTTGAGTGACCACCTTTCACTGTAGCGATGCAGACTTCCAGCCGTCTTTTACTGTTGCAATCGGACTTTTGTGTTGGTTGGTGGAATGATGCTTCGTCCTCCTTATTAGCCCATTTCGAGCTAGAGTTTTATGTGTGAGAAACTCTGAGAAATCTCTCTGTAATTTGTTCTCCCGACATATAGTGAAATTTTGTCTCTCCGTGGACGTAGGGATTATTCCCGAACCACGTAAATCCTTGTGTTCTTATTCTGTTTTTTTTCCTTTTATTCTTCTCTGAATCGTTTCTTTCTGTCGTTGCGACTCCCGACGTTTCCGCATCATGAAACGCGGACCTAGTAACACTATCTCCACTAGCGGGCAATGCATTTGGAGGACCCTACGAAGGACGAGCCCATGGCAGAGGTTGAGGCCACAACATTTGTCCTTCTGCTGTAGGTTTCAAACCGTTGGATTGCTTGTGAGCACTCGATACAACTTTTATATTACTTGGAACTTCTTCTAACATTACCGCTTCCGGACGAAAATAACTGAAGCTAACCTGCTCCACAAACTCACTACTGCTTAACTTCTCCGGACCAAACTGGTGCCCCCATAAACGCACTACTGCTCCCCCTTGAAAACGTGTGGGAGTTGTAATCTGGCTCACGAATTGCTCAAGAACCAAACTCACAAAACTTCGTTTCCACGTGTTACACACCGAACATATTGGCAATCCACTCTTCCTTAGTAATCCGGTTGCTATAGTGTCCACACTAAAGCCTATCACCTGCATTTTAGCATCCAATGGCTGCTAAACAAATTGCGCATGACCTGCACAACCTGAGCATACTCTTGTAGCATTGTCACCCCGCCAGGCTCCAAGTAGTGGACAACACCACTGCACAATTGCCATGCAACTGTTGGCCAAGGAACGAAACCAATATGAAAACTCCTTAGGCACACCACAGGACTATTCACTGCTGATAGAAAAGGTTTCCCTTGAGCAGCTCCATACTCAGCCTCTGAATCATCTCCCTTCTCCTGAACTCTAGCACTACAGATTCTTGAATTTTCAACACATGGTCTGAACTCCAGTGATGACTTATTCCCAGGTTCATTCTCCATCCACAGTGTTTGTATGGCCTGGCCATCGAGAGCGAAGGCATGACAAAGTTCTCCAATCCGTGGCAATCAAGTGTAGTTGGTGACACATTCTAAATTGACACTTCTTTGTCAAGTGGAATCGATTGCGGTCCAGGGACATATTGTTCCTCCACAACAACCCTTCCCTGCTCCCCAATGCTATAAACAGAACCTGGAATTTCTTCTTCAGACCATGCAACACTAGAATCATTTTGTTCTTTGCCTTTTTGTCTTGGGAAAACTGCTGAATCATTGCTGCATCTCGAGCTCCGCAACACGTTCATACACTTCTGCAGATTATCCCGTTCCTCCTTCGACTGCCTCATGTACTCAGCATTTATATTATCGAACTCTTCCCTCAGCGTTTGAAACTCCGATAACATCTCTTCCACTCACAGTGATCATCGACCTTTGATCGGTCCCTCCACGATCATATCACCAGCAGAAAAACGAGTCACCAGAACCAGACACAATCCCAGCCGATCACACAGAAGAAAATTTGATAGAGAGAGAACAACACTGACAATTTCACTATGTCGTACCTTTAGCGGAGTCGTGCCTGCTCTGATCATCCTTTGGTGCTCGCTTTTCCAGCTGCGATCTCGTCGCAACTGTGTTGGTGTTGTCCAAAAACAAACGAAAGTCTCACAGTTGTCTCTCTCCTTGATCGGCTACTCACAAACGACTTCCAAAGAAGTTTGCTGCGTATTCCTTCCCTCATCGTTCGACCAACAACGATTGTTCTCCAGTGTTGACGTTTTTAAAAAAAAAATAAACCAACGATCGCAGCTCACGGACTTGAGTTTGAATCAAGGCGTTCTGCTGGTTCACTTTTTCAGCCTTTGTCTCTCAACGAGAGCACCAAAATTGTTAGCACACTGGCTAACAGTAGGTTTCGCAAGTGACTTTTGGTCGAAGGCAGAACAATCAAATTGATTTGTATTTCAATGGCACACGACAGATTATAGTATTGGAGATAAGAGATAGAGGTAAAACAATGATTGATCCGGAGAGACCACTGCCTTGATCAGTCTTGCTGTGTAAGGAAGAAACTGGAGAGCGTCCACCTCTTTCTGAGCTCTGCTCCAACAGTAACTATTTCAAAACTAAAATATCAGAAGTATTCCCAACCTACTACCTGCATCACATTAATATCCCCTACCTACCCTGTCAACACAACAACCCTGCTAGCACATTAAAACAACCCCGCCAACACATTAAACTAGTACAAAAGTAAAAGACAACATTGCCCCTTGGTAGTATTCTCTATCCTTACACAGTCAGCCCCACGCCTCACACTCATTGACAACCCCAACCTACCCCACATACCTAACACATACCATAAAATCTTGGGGTGTTACACAATTTGTGTTCAATGTCTCATAAATTGTTTTTTTTGCGTCAATGCCAGACATCAATGTGCAAATCAAATGTAGAAGGAAATGACAACTACAACTTTCATGTTTTTTTTCTTTATTCATTTTCAAATGTGGTAATTACTTCATAGATTCCTTTTCTTTCCTAATCTATTTCTCACATCTCGACTGAATTCAAAGTTTCTTTCCGAACTTGCAATCACAAATATCTTTAAGATGGATCCTTTCATTTATACTATTTATTCATTGATGATACAAAGCACCTATACTTAGTTGAAAGATGGGAACACATGGTGGGCTGCCACACCGGTTTGATGATCAAAAAAACTAAACCCAAAAAAAAAATGCAATATTTCAAGGGTACGTTATTTACAATGTTTCCTATCTTTAATCATGAGTAAAATAATAACTTTAAAATGTGATTTTTTGAAACTCATTTCTTCTGTTTGGCCTGTTTGATCTAAAATGGCCCCACTTTTTCTATAATTAATCTTTATACAATCTAAAATTATAAAAATTTCTTCATTTTAATATAATTTTTTTTGGATTATTCGTTGCCTCCTTATGCAACCATGCATCATTGGTTTTTTTATTGGGATAATAAGATGGACGTGGAAATAGGACATGTTGGTGACATTTCCAAGTTTGACACCTGTGATTTTTTTTAAAAAATTTGGTAATTATTGCTCTCCTCATTAGCTTGCTTTTTATTGCTTTGTTATTATGCACTCTGATGCAAATAAGCAGATGATTTATTAGAGTAAATTTTCCGATTTGCAACTGCGGCCATTTTTATTGTTCTTTGTTTCTTTTTATTTTGAGAAATCGATGCGACGTTTCCACAAGTTGTTGAGGCACAACAGAGGAACCGCGCAAGCGGGGCCGGTCGATGAATCGTCGGGAAAGCCGCACTGGCGTGGCTAGACGACGGAGTGTCGGGAAAGCCGCACGGGTGGGCCGATCGTCGGAGCACCGAGAAATCTGCATGGGCGGGCCGGACGTCGGAGCGTTGGGAAATCCGCACTGCAGGCTGGTTGTCGGGACGTCAGGAAATCCGCACCGGCGGGCTAGCATGGAGGCGGGGGCTGTCGTAGGAGGCCGACAAAAAGGGGCGCCGGTCAGCCGCAGGAGGAGGCCGACATGGAGGGAGTTGCGGTGGAGGCGTCACGCAGGGGCTCAGATATGGAGGCGGAAGTGGATCGATCCATAGTGATGGAGTCGGTGCAGGGGCATCGGGCTGGGAGTGCTGAAGGAGCCACACTCGACCGGCGCAAGATTCCTGGGTGGAGGGCCAGCAAAGGGGTGAGGGGATTTGCCTCGCAGGAGAGGGAGGTCGTCGGGCGCCGTCTGACTTGTTGCACAAAGAAGGGGCTCGGGGATTCCGAGCAGGAAGGGCCGCTGAGGGCTACGTGCGCAGCAGGAAGGTGGAGCGGCCCGTCGGGAAGAGGGAGTTGCTGCGGGATCTTGCGGCGCTGCGGGAGCTAGCGTGCACAGGGTAGCAATGCTGCGTTGGATCGGAAGGCGCAGCAGGAGAGGGGGAAGCCGGGAGGGTTCCGCCAGGAGGGAGAAACCGTGCTGAAGGGTCCCACTGGGAGGGAGTTGAGGAAACGCCGAGGCGGGGCATCCGTCGTCGGGAAACCGCATAGGGAGGCGGGGTCGGGAAATCGCACAGGGAGGCGGGTCGGGAGTCCGCATAGGGAGGACACTGACGCTAGACGGAGAGCGACACTCAGGAGGTTGGTGAGGGAAGACGCACGTAGGGCCTGCTGGCCACGAGGGCGACGACATAAGAGGACCGACCTTGGAGGGAGGGGCGACGACCATCGGATTTAGGGCTGCCTGGCCATGGAGGCCGCCGCCCCCCACTGGGGGAAAATGCTGGAAACCCTAGACGGGAGAGAAAAAAAAATAGAAGGGAGGGCTTAGGTTGAATTAAACCTCCTCTGATACCATATAGAAAGATAAAGAGAGGTAGACCTGAATACCCAAGGTACTCTCTAAAGGAGGCCTTGAGGTTCTTTTATAAGTGTTGGAGAATAAAAGAGAGAAGACCCGACCCCCCAAGGTACTCTCTAAAGGAGGCCTTGAGGTTCTTTTATAACAAATACTAAAGATCACACCGGACCTCAAGTCCGATGTGGGATGCAGACTCCAACACTCCCCTCAAGCTAGGTGTACCGAGCTTGAACACATAAAGAAAAAACAAAGCAAGCAACAAACTGCAAACACTCCCCCTCAAGCTGGACATACTCAGCTTGATGACAAAACAAGACGAAATAAAAAGAAACAAGCGACGATCGCAGCTCCCCTTCAAGATCGCACCTCCCCCTCAGGATGATCGATGGATGAAGTTGTCATGTGCGCAGCAGAGGAGGCTGACTGGAGGTGCGGGATAGCGCCGTCGGGGAAGGAGGGAAACGCCGAGAGGGAGTAGGGCCGACGGGAGCGGACAACGGGAGACGCGCCGAGAGGAGATAGGGCTGCGGCCGGCCGTCGGGATCGCGGGAGGGCGCCGGATGTTCAGGCGCGCAGAGAGGCGGACTCGCAGCGGAGGACGCCGTTGAGCATGAGGCCGACTCGCGTCGCGACGGAGGGGTGAGGGCCGCCTGATGGAGGCGGGGTCGATCGCACAGGGACAACGCCGGAGGGAGCAGCGCGACGCCGGAGGAGGGAGGCGGGTTGGGACAGTGCCGCGTTGGATGCGGAGGGTCGAGAGGGAGTCGGCCGGTCGGTGCGAGGGAAGCAGGAGGCGGGGTCGATCGCGCAGGGACGAGCGAGCAGGTGGGGAACAGGAGGCGCGGGTCGGGCGGGAGAAGCTGCAACAGGCCGTTGGGATAGCGGTGGCCTCCATGGCCAGCTTTGTCGTCACCCCTCCCCACCACCGATTTGTGCGTCGTCTGCATTGACACAACACGTGTGGGCATGAAACCTGTGCAGGGGTTAGTATAGATATATCCAGTAGGACACCCCAAAAACACAAAAAGAGAGTAGGACATAAAGTTAGATCAACAGAATAAAGCCCAGATATGTATTTAAGATAACAAGTAACCAAGGTGAAGATGGTTATCGTTCATCACAACTTAGCTCCATTGAGGTCTAACACCAAAAAGGAACTTGAAATACTCAGTGCATTGCAGAACCTAAAACACCTAGACCATCTCACATCCGTCACTTTCACATCATTCCTCGCTGAAGAGTATGTCAGCTGAGAGGGTTGCCGACCCCTATGGAGGACCCGTGCCTCGACATGTGTAGTGTGCATCGTCTAAGAGGGTTACTGACTCCACGAGTGGAGGACCCATGCCTTGCCCCTACGAGAGAGTTGCCTACTTCACTAGATATACGGAGGATCCGTGCCTTGGAAACATATATGTTCCAAGAGGGCTAACTGACCTCGGGGTTCGAGGCCTTACCATAAAAATTATGACCCTCAGGCAAATACCCTTGTTCTGGACACAACTGTGTTGTTGGAATTTCAATATGGGACTCCGGTTAGGAGTTTATAAATGTTCGTTCGTGCGCAGCTAAAAATAATATATTAAATATATTATATATTTTTCGAAGGCCTGTGACGAAAAAATAAATTAACCGACTTCCTGTTCGCCTTTATAAATATTATTAAAAATATTCAAAGTCATTGTTACAAAAATTCCGGTCGCTACATTTTGGCTACTAGACGTTTTGTAGCATAAACATTGACTTTCTTGTTCTTTTCTCCTTACGTTGTTTAAAAAATAATAATAAATAAATTAGTAGTACACAACTGGCAAGTCATGATAACTTGAATTTCCAATTTTTCTAGTTTCTTCTCTTCCATCCCTCTCAGAAATTGGATCTTTATGGAGCGGGAATGTCCATTTTGGCATGTGTTTCTTAAATTCCGTACCTGATTTGGCTCTTCCCACAATATGGTTGAATGTCTAATTAACCACAGTTCTATTTTTGAAAGCCCAGGCATTCCTGATGTTTTTTTTTTTTTTTTTTGTTCTTGGGGGATGTGCTTTTTACTCGGTTCGCAATTTGAAAGATCTGTCATTGCCTTGATACGTGGCAGGTTAAGATTGTGAAATGCAGCGTGCAGAATATTGCTGTTGACATTTCTTTCAATCAAGTGGCCGGACTTTGTGCTTTATACTTTCTTGAACAGGTAAAACTCAACCCAAAATGTGAACATCTACCTTTTGTCTAAATTTCAGAGCGGGTTTCTTGACAAGGTGATGGTGATACACACATGATTCTCAGATGTTTAATGCTTCAATTTATATATCTTAAGGAAATATCTTGTGTCATGCGCTCTCAATTCTCAGTGCTTGCACCATGACCTGTGTATGTATTATTATTATTATCATTATTAGAATATTATTGGAATGGAGGGTCTGTCCCATATCAATTATGTACTCCATTTTTTTTTTTCTTTTCTTAACTTTGGCCTGAATGTCTTAGAGGGTCCTGGAGACCTTTAACATTAGAGTGAACCCCAAAGACACATTTGAGAGTAACCCGATGACCTTGTACATTTGAGGTCGATCCAAAAACTTTTACATTTAATAGATGGTTCGAAAACCTTACATTTGAACGGTGATCTGAATGTCTTACATTTGAAGGTCCCAATAGTGCTAGTTTAAAATCATGTTCAATTGAGGATCACCCAATGAAGGGTGACCTAAAGATTGACTTGGGGGTGCTGATTGGGGGGGGGGGGCAAAGAGTGACGTGGGGAGCTCACTTGGTGGAGTTTCTGGTGATTAAATCCAACTATTAGAATATTATTAGAATAACGGATCAGTCTCATATCGCCTTAACTTATCTATAAATAAAGTTTTTTGGCTTCAGTTGAGAGGCATGAAATTTGATATCCAGTTTCAACAACCTGTTTTGAAATATCAGGCCATTTACTTTTTTTTTCTTTTGGGTAGATGATATGCAAACTTCTAAACTAGATTCAAACAAAGCTGTCTAATTACGGACCAAAGGGTTCATGGCGGTGCTACCTGGAAAGTGACATCGGTGCAAACACATTTTTAAGTAAGGGGGTGTTAGGTTCTGGGAATTTAAAATTACCTTTGTGAATCATGTTTCCGATCAATTAGATTGATTAAGTTCCAGGTTATCAGAACCCGCATCCCTTAGATCTAGGCACTGATCCTCCTGCCAATTTGGATTAAAAGCGAAGTATTTCTTTGATTGGAACTTGATATCCTTTTATAATATCTTTTAAAGGAGTTTACATATCGTCATCCAGAACTCCTTTGCATTGTTTTAATTTATTGTTGTTGTTGGAGTCTGTTGATTGCTTTGTCTTCATTTGTTTGGCTTGTTTTTTCTTTATGTGTCCAAGCTAGGTTCGCCTAACTTGAGGGGGAGTGTTGGAGTCTGCATCCCACATCGGACTTGTGGTCCGATGTGGTCCTTTTCATTCATTATAAAAGAATGCCTCCGCCTCACTTTGAGGTAAGGGGAGTCAAGGGGGTTTCTCAACCAACATGGTATCAGAGCAGGTTTTCTTTATGTGTCCAAGGTGTACTCTCTAAAGGAGCCCTTGGGGTGCTTTTATAACAAATAGTAAAGACCACACCGGATGGTCTGTTTACCTCAGTTAAGTATTAACTTTTGAGTGATTTAATTTCCCCTGCTTTTATTGTTTGTTGTTACTCTGATTATTTCGGAATTTATAACATCTAAACTGTTTATTTTCTTGAGTGGGGAAATTTTTTAAGTTTGCTTTAAATTTCAATTCACCCCCTTTTGAAGCTGCCATATCCGGGACAACACTTCTTATGGCACCCTCAACAACCAACACGGAGGGTTCTCCCCACGCCGATGAAGAAGACACACTCCATGGAGGCCTTCCTGATGGTATCCGCTATGGTGGTCCTCCTTGTGACGCCATCAACAATCGACACAGAGGTTCTCTCCGATGAAGAAGAGCTCTGACATGGGGTATACCTTGCGATTTCGGAGTTGCTTCCCCGGTTCATTGGATTGTTCATGCCGGGGGAGGAAACCCACACTATCCTAGAGTCCCTTCGCAAGTACACCTGCACAGGTGCTGAGATGATTTTTACTCCATGCTCGTCGGGCCGCGTCTTCCACTTAATCAAAAGCTAGGGGTTAGGCGTACTGTCTGATTTGCTGGCACGCTTGGCAAGGATCGCCGTGGGCTCCAGTGAGTCTATAAGGTCTGCCTCCAGGTCGACTGACAAGGTGGAATGCATAATATGGTTTCAAATAGTCTTTTTGAATTGGGAGATGTGAAACACGGGATGGATGTGCGCTCTAGGAGGCAAATCCAGTAGGCAAGCCACGCTGTCCACCTGTCGAGGAACTCAAAAAGGGCCATAGATACGAGCAGAAAGCTTCTGATTGATTCTTTGAGCCACTGACTGTTGACAATGGGGTCTGAGCTTCAGGCAAACTTGGTCACCAATCTGAAAAGTGACTACACGACTTCGTGTGGCTTTGAGCATGAGATTAAGCTGTTTAAGAGCCCCATTGTGGTTTCGTAGGGTAGAAGCTACGACTTCAACATGTACTTCACAGGGCAAAAAAGAGAAAATGGTTTGATGTTTCTGTCTGTACACCACCTCAAAAGGAGTGGAGTTGATGGACGGATGCCAAGTGGTGTTGTAACATAACTCGGTTCATGGTAACTAGAATGACCACCCCTTGTGTTGGTTTCCCACAAAACATTTGAGATAAGTTTCCAAATAGCGGTTGACGACTTTAGTCTGGCTATCTGGTTGCGGGTGGTAAGTAGAACTCATCTGTAAGTGTGTCCCCTGCAATCAGAAAGCTATGTCCAAAAGTGGCTCATAAATGGAGGATCGCGGTCACTGACAAAATATTTTGGATGCATAAAAAAAAACAGATCCAAGCAAAGAAAAACAAAGCAAACAAGAAACACTGTAAACACTACCCCTCAAGCTGGACATACCCAACTTGATTACAAAACAAGAAGAAAAAAAAATCATCCGTGATTGCAGCTCCCCCTTGAGATGAAAATGATGGATGATGGAAGATGTCGCTGAAATAGCCGGATTACATCAGTGGCGCGGCAAGTCGTCGAGACGCAGCAGAGGAACCGCGCATGTGGGGCCGTTCAACGGGGCGTCTAGAAAGCCGTACAAGTGAGCCGGTCGACGGGGCGTCGAGAAAGCCGCACAGGCGAGGCTGGTCGGCAGAGCGCCGAGAAAGCCGCATTGCGAGGCCGGTTGGCGGAGCGCTGGGAAAGATGCACTGGTGGGGCCGATCGACGGTACGCCGGGAAAGCCGCACAGGCGGGGCCGATCGATGGTGTGCGTGGAGAGCCGCGGAGGAGCCGACGACGGCGGGCTGGGTGACGGGGCTCTGCGAAGGAGCCACACGAGTTGACGCGCATCGGAGCACCTTCCACAAAAGTCCTAGGCTTCAAAGATACCTGGATTGGTGGGGGGGGGGAGAAGACACCTACGATGGGAGAGCTTGAAGGTTGTCATCCATATTTACATCCTGAAGGGGAATCGGCGGATGCGGTTTGACTAGGACCTCCTTGAATGAAGGATGAGCAAAGGACCCCGTCATCAGCGCCTGTGGGAGCTGGGATACGTCGTGAGAAGAGGACAAATCCGTCGGAAGGGGTGGTGGGACAAATGGAGACGTTCGTGGGAGCTGAGATATGCGAGAAGAGGACGGAGCCAACGGAGAGGCCTGCAGGAGCTGGGTTCCGATGCGAGAAGAGGACGGGGCCGGTGAAGACGCCTCGTGAGCTTGGATCCGACGCGGGCAGAGGTCGGGGCGGACAGGACGAACGGAGGCACCTGTTGGAGTTGGGATCCGTCGCGAGAAGAGGACGGGGCTGACTGGATGAACGAGAACCGCCGCAAGAAGAGGTCGGGGCCAATGGGTGGGGCACCGGGATAGGGCACAATGACTGTTGCGTAGGGAGAGGCTGGCGACGGGGCACATCGGCTGTTGCTCAGGGAGGCGACGCCATCAGTGAGGACGACGCGCAGAGGCCGACGGGAAGCACATCAGCCTAGCAGAGGGAGGGGCGACGGAAGATGGCTCCCTGGCCATGGAGGCCGTCCGCGGGAGCTGAGATATGCGAGAAGAGGACGGAGCCAACGGAGAGGCCTGCAGGAGCTGGGTTCCGACGCGAGAAGAGGACGGGGCCGGTGAAGACGCCTGCGTGAGCTTGGATCCGACGCGGGCAGAGGTCGGGGCGGACGGGACGAACGGAGGCGCCTGTTGGAGTTAGGATCCGTCGCGAGAAGAGGACGAGGCTGACTGGATGAACGAGAACCGTCGCAAGAAGAGGTCGGGGCCAATGGGTGGGGCAGCAGGATAGGGCACAACGACTGTTGCGTAGGGAGAGGCTGGCGACGGGGCACATCGGCTGTTGCTCAGGGAGGCGACGCCACCGGTGAGGACGGCGCGCAGAGGCCGACGGGAAGCACATCGGCCTAGCGGAGGGAGGGGCGACAGAAGATGGCTCCCTGGCCATGGAGGCCGCCGCCCCCTTTAGGGGGAAAATCGTAGGTTTTCTCTGAGAGAAAAGAGGTAGTTCAGGCTGAGGAACTGTTTTCTGCCACACTGTCTTAGAGGTGTTGTTCGTAGGAAGTTAAAAAAAAAGGAAAGAGATACAATCAGAGCAAGTCGATCGTAGGAGCTGGTCGAGTTTTTGCTGGAGCAGAACCAAACGCAGCAGGACGTTCGTTGTTGGGGAAAATTCGCTAGAGAAGCTGCTGTCGTAGAATAGTAGTTGTTGCAAGCTGAAAACCAGAAAAGATCGTGGAGGTGGATCGCCGCTAGGGAGGCGAACGTAGCTGGAGAACGCGGTTGCCGCTGCGGAAGATACGAACAGTGCGTCCGTTGTTCAGTGTGAGGCGCGACCGTTCTAGAAGAAACGAAACCAACTGGGGAGATCCGTGTGAGCAAAGTTGATAATCCAAGCTCGCTAGTTACGGGAGGAGAGGCGTGAGTACGGGGAAACGCGTCGCAGCAAGTGACGCGTGCGAGTTGGGAGTGATCGCTGCCGAGGCGACTGAGTGAGCAGCGGAGAAGGACTGTCGCGTCTGGGAGAACTTTTTGGCCAACGCAAAAGCCGTTGACGGACGGGCTCAATATCTTCCACGCTGCATTTAGGCGCGCGTGGCAAGAGAAGAGGCACTTACACGAGAGTTGCTGGAGAGGAAGTCCAACACGGTAAAAAAAAAAATCAGTTGTGCAGAATTATCTTCTTCTGTGATACGAGAGCACCTTTTTCTGCTTGGGTTGGCCCAACAGAATGGCAAGAGTCTCGCTGCTTGATTTTGCTGGGGATGATCCACTTAGTTGGATCACGACAGCTGAGGCGTATTTTAAGGTGAATCGGATATCGGAAGAAATGAAGCTGCACTACGCCCAATTTTATATGGAAGGTACTGCACTACTATGGAGTTATTATTTGCTCCCAATTTGGGTGTGGATGAGCAGGAAGGGTGTGCCGAGGAGGAATCGTACACCCTTGGGTTTGCCATCGAAGCTATTGGTTGAAGCAACTGCGAGTCTGAAGCAGGAAATACATGATTGCGGAGGAATGGAGCAACTGCCGATGGTCTGTGTGGAATCTGAGAGACTAAGTGAGGCAGCCAAGCCAACTTCTTTTAATAGTGGCGGCAAAATGGTGGTCAACAACTGTAAACAGTAAGGAGGTTTGGCTCCTGGCTTGACGCTGGATGACGGTTTGGGAGGCACGTTGGAGTAGGTGAGAATCGCAGTGCCATCAGATTTAGTTTTAGTGCTCACAAGTTGTCCAAAGGTTGGAAACTTACAACAAGAGGAGAAGCAGCGTTGGGGCTGCAACCACTTAATGCGCTGTCCTCTAGCAAGTACATGGAAAATGACGAGGCAATGGCTCTTACATGGAATGTGGAAGAGAAGGGTGTCAGTGTGAAGAAAAACCTTGAGTGTCATGAACCACCACATCGGAAGGAGCTGCATCGAATTCCAAGTACTGTTGCTAAGGATGGAATGCAGACCGCTGAGTGCACAACAAAATTATGCCCTACTGGATTGGCTTCTATCTTCTGCTAGGGTCTAGACGAAGTGCGCAATGGAGGACAACCAGCTCGTGCTCTATATAACTCCTCTGGTTTAGGCCAAGAAGGTGTTGCAGCCTGGGCATCACATTTTTACTGGTTTGAACTAGAGGAATGACTCTCTAATGTGGAAAAGGAAGAGGGCAACCGACTGGTGTTCTCCTATGTGATAGCTCTGTTTTATGTTGCCGTGCTTGCAAGACTTCTCCACAGGTTTCCTGTGAGCTTTCCCATGCACACATATGGTCAGATCAGGAATTGCAAGTCTGCAGGCCCTGGTGGATCAAAGTCTTCTGAAAATGGAGAACCAGTCACCTTTGCTGATGTCGTAGGTGTAGATGAGGCCAAGGAGGGGCTGGAGGAAATTGTGGAATTTCTTAAGAATCCTGACAGATATGTGAGATTGGGTGCCTGTCCTCCTCGAGGTGTTTTGTTGGTAGGTATTCCTGGGACAGACAAGACTCTTATTGCCAAGGCGGTGGCTGGCGAAGCTCCAGTTCCATTCATAAGTTGTTTTGCAAGTGAATTTGTTGAATTGTATGTTGGCATGGGCGCATCCCGTGTGCGAGGCACCCTCGATTATCTTTATAGATGAAATAGATGTCGTAGCGAAAAGTCGTGATGGTAGAGCACGCATTGTTAGCAATGTTGAGCGAGAGCAGACCCTGAATCAATTGCTTACTGAGATGGATGGATTTGATAGCAGTTCTGCCGTTATTGTTCTTGCGGCTACTAATCGTTCTGATGTTTTGGACCCTGCATTCCGTCGACCAGGGAGATTTGATCATGTGGTCACGGTGGAAGCGCCTCATAGGATTGGGAGAGAAGCCATTCTAAGTGTACATGCTTCAAGGAATGAACTGCCCCTTGGAGAGGATGTGAATCTTAGTGTGATTGCTTCTATGACCACTGGTTTCATTGGGGTAGACCTTGCAAATTTGATAAACGAAGCTGCTTTGTTAGCTAGAAGGAAAAATAAAGAAGTTGTCGAGAAGATTGATTTTATTCATGCTGTAGAGTGATTGATAGCTGGAATAGAGAAGAAGACTGTGAAATTACAGGGATCTAAGAAGGTTGTTGTTGCTCGGCATGAAGCTGGACATGCAGTTGTTGGAACTGCAGTTGCTAATCTTATTCCTGGACAGCCTGGTGTTGAGAAACTGAGTATATTACCTAGGTCAGGTGAGGCATTAGGGTTCACATACACGCCACCAACGAACGAAGACAGGTACCTGGTGTTTATTGACGAGCTGCGTGGGCGGTTGGTGACCCTACTCGGGAGGCGAGCAGCAGAGGCAGTGGTGTACTCGGGGTGCGTATCAACAGGAGCACTGGATGACATTCGGCGAGCTACCGAGATGGCATACAAGGCAGTGGCTGCGTATCCATGATTAGGGTACAAGGGTTGCCTATGCTGGGCTTCTCTGAAATTTTCCGCATCGCCCGAAAATTCCCTTAGCATTTGTGTTGATGGATAAACCATATTTTGAGTGCCAGTTCACAATGGAAAGTAAAGCAATCTAATATAATTAAAATTGTTGGACCCCATTTAAGTATAATGGGTATTCCCGAGTCCCACATCGGTATTTCTCTCCTTGTAATTATTTTTACTCATTTATAAAAGAATGTCTCCGCCTCACATTGAGGTAAGGGGAATTCGCCAACAACATGGTATCCGAGAGAAAATCCCATTAATATTTTTTTCCCCTTATGGGTTTGCCCTACGCGGCAACCCCTCCTTACGGGTCTGCCCTACGCAGCCACCCCCCCTGCCGCGGGTCTGCCCTACGCTGCCACCCCGGCTCTGCCCTACGCCTCGCCTCCTCCGTTGCGCCGTCCTTCCGACGCCCTGATCCCGACCTCCTTCCGGCGCCCCGACCCTTCCTCTCTAGGTGCCCCTTCGACGCAGCACTCTCCCGGCTCGTCTCCAGCAGCCAGCTTCCGCCTCTGCGCGCGCGACAGACCAGGTCGCCTCCCTGCGACGACTTCCTTCCCCGGCGTCTCCTCCCCGCTGCGCGTGCCGGCCTCGTCATCCCGTGCGACTCCCGACCCGTCTCCTCTCGTGGCATCCTGGCGAGGCTCCCGCTTCCTTGCGCGGTTCCCGACGGATCGGCTTCTGACCTCCCGCGCGACTCCCGGCTCCCGCATCCCCCGCCGCAGCTCCAGTTCTCGGCGACGCTCCCGTTTCGTTGCCATCTGTCCCTGCGCGACGGCTCCTGCAGCACCATCGCCAGAGCCCGCGTCGTCCCCCGGCGGCCCTTCGTCCAGGTGCGATCTGCCTGACGGCCCGCCTCTTTGCGGTGCTCCTTGACGGCCTTGTCCAGGCGCTGCCCGACGCCTGCCCTTCCAGCGGTCTCTCGGCCTCTCCCGGCATCTCCCATTCTGCCGGCACCCGCTCACAGGGCGTCCATCGTCCTTCCGGCACTGAATGCCGAGTTCGTCCGCAACTCCCGAAGACCTCCCCCTGATGACCACCTTGGTCCTGCCTCCTCTTATCACCGCCTCCACCCGTTTGGTCTATGAGCGACTTGACTCCACAAATTTCTCCGTCTGGCGGAAGACCGTGCTCATGTCTCTCACCGGCATGGACCTCGATTCCCATCTCGAGGATCCACCACCTCTACCTATCGACCTGAAATATCGTCCGTGGAAGCTTGCGGATAGTAAATTTTTTGCCTTGCTGGTCAATTCTATGGACCGCGTTGTCAAAGACGTCACCCGGACAGCCAACACAGTCAAGGAACTCTGGGATTCCTTGACTCTCATGTACTCTGAGACCAATAATTTGGCTCAGGTATTCGATCTTCTTCAGCGGTTGTCCCTCCTCTGCTAGCAAGCCCGTCCATTTATGGCATACTTCATGGAATGGAAGGCTCTACGAGATGAACTTCTTGAGCTTTGGCCCATTCCACAAACACCTGCGGAAGCATTAGCCCAGCGGGACTAGCTCTGTCTTTTCAGCCTCCTCTATGGTCTCAACCCGGAATATGCGACGACGGCTACAGAGATGCTGGCCAGCCCCTCATCCCTAGAGATTCCGCAGGTCTATCATCGCCTTGGGAAGGCTCATCAGGCCCTTGCCCCACCCATCCCTAGCCTTGATCACACTGCTCTCCTGGGCTGTGGCGGTAGCTGCCCTACCGGACCTCGTGGACGCGGCCGTAGAGAAAGCCGACCTCGTCCACTCTGTCAGCACTGTGGCAAGCTCGGCCACCTGGTTGATCGTTGCTGGGTCCTTCATGACCGTCCTGCTCAGCACCCACGATAGGGCCAGATTGCAGTCTGAGATGCATTCCCGCCTACTGCCACTCTTCCTTCATCTTTGGATCTCTCCATGGCTGAGATCCAGATGATTCACGATCATAGGACCACCTCCCTACTGGGCTTTTCGTTAGCATCTCTTGCCCACTCCGGTGGTCCCACTGCATTTGTCAGTCATCGCTCCCCTGCCTGGATGCTTGACTCAGGTGCGTCCGACCATCTTACCGGTGATGCAGGTATGCTCTCCAACTACAGTCCATATACTGGTTCCTCAGCCATCACTGTTGCTGATTGTTCCCCTATCTCCATTGTAATGACCCGCCAATTCTCATTGGTTTGAGAGTACAATGAGTCATTACTAGGCCTTAAGCGACATCTCCAAGATGCCAAAGGGTGGCAATAAATACCGAAGAGTTTCAAATACAAGTGGAGGACGATTTACCCTTTAAGAAATAAACCAATAAAGCACCAACCATAACTAAAAATTCACTATATGATGCATGAACAAATGGAAGACAACTCAACCACTTCATGTATCTCAAAATCAAATCAAAGTAAGCAACAACAGAAAAATAACAAAGTATCAAAGTACACAGCGGATAGACTACACAAGACTCTCCAAAGACCTCAAGACTCCATGCTCCACAAGCTCCAAGCTCCAAAATTTCCGAACAGCCCAAACGTCACGAGCTAGTGCTAAACACGTGTGAAACATTACCTTTGCCCTTGTCCCGAAAGATAGCATCTGCAAAAGCACTAAAGTGCCAAAGCAGGGGTGAGTATAAAACTCAGTAGGTTTTCGCCAATGACTTCTCTACTCACGCCACTAGGATAGAAGATTTAGCAACAATTATATAAAACAGTTTATATAAAACAATTTCTCAAAAATATTTTATAACTAAATATAAACAAGTTTCCAAAACCATTCATTACCAAAAGCATACAAGTGCAATTGAAACCAATTTCCCCAGCAAGATATTTTTCCTGAAAAATAACTAAACAATTTTTACAACCATTTCACAATATCCCTTTATCATCATACTCAACCATTCCTCAAACCCATGCAACCAACCATGCATGCTACGTTATGACAGTTCCATACTCATGAGCGGTTTCTCGTCGATAAGTTGTCACAAGGTAATTGCTTCCCATGTGCCATTAACCCTTTGGCACCGAGCACAAGGTCATATTTCAACCAAGCCCCGTGTATGAAATTCCCATGTGCCATTAAATCTTTGGCACCGAGCACAAGGTCATATTTCAACCAAGCCTCGTCTATGCAACATGAACACACACCACATATTCCCAACGATCATGCCAAAACAACCTTTTCAATAAAAACACATTTTTATTGAAAACCATCTCCGTCAAAACCATTTCAATGCCAAACCATTTCGATTCCAAACCATTTCAATTCCAAACCATTTCAATAAAACTCAATTTTTATTGAAAACCAGTTCTATTGAAAATATATTTTCATCAACCATTTAGCAATTTCAGAAAATCCATAATTTAAAATCATCATTTTAAATTCATGAAACTAAACCCCCTTTTGCACAACTATTTACCAAGATCAGACAATTTCACAAAAACCATAAATCACCACAAATGAAGATTTTTCCATGCATTTCACAATCAATAAACCAATTTGAGCCTAAGGCAATCAATTCTAGAAAGAGGAGATGAGAGTGAAGTCACCCACCTCGAAGGTTTTTGTTGGACCCCATTTAAGTATAATGGGTATTTCCGAGTCCCACATCGGTCTTTCCCTCATTGTAATTATTTTTACTTATCTATAAAAGAATGTCTCCGCTTCACATTGAGGTAAGGAGAATTCGCCATCAACATGGTATCAAAGGGAATATAATCCCGAACCCTCCCTTTATCTATTTTTTTTTCTCCTCTTGGGTCTGCCCTGTTACGGAATCACCGGGAGACAGAACGACAGAAAAAACGAGAAAACGAAAGAAAGAAAAGCAACAAAGAACACGACGATTTACGTGGTTCGGGAAAAATCCCTACGTCCACGGGAGAGGCAGATTTTCACTATGATTCGGGAGCACAGAAAATTACAGAGGATTTCCAACAACAAAACCCTAGCCCAAAATGGGCTATAAAACAAATGAAGAAGACGATCACTATTCGAAAAGTGGTCCGCGTCGCTACAGTGAACGGCGGCTGGCTTTGTCAAAAGTGCTACAGTAGAGTTGACCCCGAAGTCCGCACCGCGATAGTTGCGGGCCACAAGCATTCGGCCCAACCAGATCGGGCAACACCAATCCAACATGCCCTACGCGGTCACCCCCTTCCTCGGCAGCTCCCTTCCCCGGCAGCCTCCCTTCCTCGGCGGCCTCCCTTCCCCGGCGGCTCCCTTCTGCGCTCTTGCCCGACGACCCTCTCTCAGGCGGACTCCCCCGCCCCTGCACCTCCTGCGCGCGCCATCTCCCCCCTAGCCGCGGCTCCCGGCTCCTAGCTCCTGCAGCGTTCCCCGACGCCTCCCGCCTCTCCTGCGGCTTCCCGACGAAGCCCGACCTCACCTCCCTTCCCGACATCCCGCTCTAGATCTCTTGCCGGCGCGACGACCCTCCCTTTCAGCAGGTTGCGCTCCTTCTGTGTGAGACTTCTGCGCGGCACCATGTCCCGAAGATCCTCCACCGACGACGCCATCTCCCGCATCACCCGCTGCCGACCTCCTGTGCGACACCGGCTCCCGCATCACCCGCCCCTGCTCCCGACATCCTGCGCGTCGTCGGCTCCCGCATCCCCCTGCCGCGACTCCAGTTACCGACGAGCCTCCTGTTCCGTCGCCATATTTCCCTACGCGCCGACTCCGGCAACGCCATCATCAGACCCCGCGTCGTCCCCCGGCGGCCCCTCGTTCAGGTGCGATCTGCCTGACAGCCTGTCTCTCCGCGGTGCTCCCTGTCGGCCCTTGTCCAGGCGCTGCCCAACGCCTGCTCTCCCGGCTTCGTCGAGGCGGACCATTCCCCACCAGCCCGGCGCCTTTCCAGCGGTCTCCCGAACTCTTCCGGAATCTCCCATTCTGCCGACAGCCGCTCCCCGGGCGTCTGTCCAGCGCTGAATGTCGAGTTCATCCGCAAATTCCGAAGACCTCCCTTCGATGGCCTCCTTGGTCCTGCCTCCTCGGTCCTGCCTCCTCTTATCACCGCCTCCACCCGCTTGGTCGATGAGCGACTCGACTCCACAAATTTCTCCGTCTGGCGGAAGACCGTGCTCATGTCTCACAGGCATGGACCTCGATTCCCATCGCGAGGATCCACCACCTCTACCTTCCGACCCAAAATATCGTCCGTGGAAGCTTGCGAACAGTAGAATCTTTGCTTTGCTGGTCAATTCAATGGACCGCTCTGTCAAAGACGTCACCCGGACAGCCAACACAGTCAAGGAACTCCGGGATTCCTTGACTCTCATGCACTCCGAGACCAATAATTTGGCTCGGGTATCTGATCTTCTTCAGCGGTTGTCCCTCCGCCAACAAGCTCGTCCATTTCCCGTATACTTCATGGAATGGAAGGTTCTACGAGATGAACTTCTTGAGCTTTGACCCATTCCACACACCTGCGGAAGCATTAGCCCATCGGGACCAGCTCTGTCTTTTCAGCCTCCTCCATGGTCTCGACTCGGAATATGCGGCGACGGCTACAAAGATGCTAGCCAGCCCCTCGTCCCTAGAGATTCCGCAGGTCTACCATCGCCTTGGGAAGGCTCATCGGGCCCTTGCCCCACCCATCCCTTGCCTTGATCACATTGCTCTCCTGGGTCGTGGCGGTAGCCGCCCTACCGGACCTCGTGGACGCGGCTGTAGAGAAAGCCGACCTCGCCCACCCTGTCAGCACTGTGGCAAGCTCGACCACCTGGTTGACCGTTGCTGGGTCCTTCATGGCCGTCCCGCTCAGCACCCACGACAGGGCCAGACTGTGGTCCGAGATGCATCCCTGTCTGCTGCCGCTCTTCCTTCATCTTTGGATCTCTCCATGGCTGAGATCTAGATGATTCACGATCATAAGACCACCTCCCTACCGGGCTCTTCATCAGCATCTCTTGCCCACTCCGGTGGTCCCACTGCATTTGTCAGTCATCACTCCCCTGCCTGGATGCTTGACTCAGGTGCATCCGACCATCTTACCGGTGATGCAGGTATGCTCTCCAACTACAGTCCCTATACTGGTTCCTCAGCCATCACTGTTGATGATGGTTCCACTCTCCCCATTGTCGGTTTTGATACATGCTCCCTAACCTCATCCCTTCACTTATCCTTGGTGGCCCATGTACCACACAGTCCGTTTAACCTGCCCTTCATTAGTAAGCTGACCAAGGATTTTAATTGTAATGCTATCTTTACCTTGTCTTCTGTTATGTTTCAGGAGCAGATGACGAACCGGGAACTTGGTAGAGGCTAGCTTCGAGATGGGGTGTACATGTTCGATGGCTCGACATCCGTCGCCTGCACGTCTGTTTTTGCTCGTGCCTTGGACCTCCATTTTCGGTTGGGCCACCCCTCCGCCTCCGCTCTTCATCAGCTCTATCCAAATATTAGTCAACATTTATCTTTTCATTGTGAGTCTTGTACCTTTGCGAAACACCATCGCACTTTATATTTTCCTCGACTTGACACACGGGACGCCAAACCCTTTGATTTGGTTCATTCTGATGTATGGGGTCCCTGTGCCACCTCGAGTCAATCAGGGTATAAATATTATCTCTTTCATCGATGATTTTTCACGTATGACGAGGCTTTACCTTATTTGCGATCGGACAAAAGTTTTTTCCACCTTTTAGACCTTTTACCATGAGATTCAGACACAGTTTTCTATCTTTGTAAAATGTCTACGCTCCGACAATGGGCGAGAATACTTGTCACTCCATTTCAGCAGTTTCTGCAGGCACACGATATCATCCATCAGACCTCTTGTCCTGATACCCCTCAGCAAAATGGAGTGGTCGAGCGAAAACACCGGCATATTCTGGAAACTGCTCATGCCCTCCTCTTCCACCGCAAGGTGCCTCTTCTCTTCTGGGGGGATGTCATCCTCACTGCTACTTACCTACTCAATCGACTTCCTTCCTCCATCCTTCAGGGGGAGACTCCTTTTCATACTCTGTTCCCCTCTCTTCCTCCTCACTCCCTTTCACTCCGCGTCTTCGGATGTCTCTGCTATGTTCGGGACACTCTCTCCAATCTCTCTAAATTTTCTCCCAAATCCCTCCGGTGTATTTTTCTCAGATATTCCCGCACTCAGCGTGGATACCGATGCTTCTCTCCAGACTTACGACGCTATATCATCTCTGTCGATGTGTCGTTTGTTGAGAGCTCTCCTTTCACTCCGCCCTCTCCTCATCCAGACACTACCATCGATGAGTGCCTTCCTCTCATTATTCACCCTCCTCTGGTGTCTCCCCCTACTGGTCATCGCTTTGGGACGGTCTACTCTCGTCGCCCATCGACTGTACCCCCCTTCCAGGCCGAGGACAACATCGTTCCCACTTCGTCCGATGCTCCTGTCACAGCACCCGAGGACTTGTCGATTGTACTCCGGAAAGGTACTCACTCTTGTCAAACTACTCTCTTTACATCTTCATACAAAGGTTTGTCAGCACTGGAGGCGATATCTATTCCCCGCACAGTTGGCGACGTCAAATCACACCCGGGGTGGCTACAGGCTATGCGGGATGAACTGCAGGCTCTGTATGACAACCATACATGGGATATGGTCCCCCTCCCTGCAGGCAAACAGACGGTCGGCTGCAAATGGATTTATATGATCCGTCTCAATGCCGATGACACTCTTCATCGCCTCAAAGCCTGGCTTGTGGCGAAGGGATTTGCTCAGACATATGGTATCGACTACTTTGAGACCTTCTCTCCGGTAGCCAAGATGGCCTCTGTCCGCCTATCCATATCTCTGACTGCTCATCATCACTGACCGCTTCATCAACTGGATGTCAAGAATGCATTTCTCCATGGTTTTTTTATGAAGTTTACCTGCACTAGCCCCCTAGATTTCGTGCCTCTGGCGCCGACTCCCATGTCTGCCGTCTCCGTCGATCCATTTATGGCCTCAAGCAGTCTCCTCGTGCTTGGTTTGACCGCTTCCACATTGTCGTCACGGCCTTTGACCTCTCTCGCAGTATGAAGGATCACACCGTCTTCTTCTGTACGACGTCAAACAGATGTATTTTGCTGGTGGTATATGTTGATGATATCATCATCACAGGGAGCGACCCCAACTCAAGGCGCACCTTCACCACCACTTCCACACCAAAGATCTTGGTCCTCTCACTTACTTCCTTGGCATCGAGCTCTCCCGTTCTGAGGGCACTATCTCTCTGCCAATGGAAATATGCCCTTGATATCTTACAGGATGCAGGGTTGAGCCAGACGACTGCAGTGGACACTTTTCTTGAGCCGGGGGAACGCTCTCTCCATACCGACTCAGCACCATTTCTTCGTCTAGAGAGCTATCGACGTCTGGTGGGTAAACTCAACTACCTCACCATGACACGATCAGACACTGCCTGCGCTGTTGGCAAAGTGAGACAGTTTATGGAGAAGCTAACCAGATCTCAGTGGGATGCTGTCCTCCACATTGCCAAATACATAAAGAAAGACCCTACACGTGGCCTTCGGTACTCCAATCACGCTCATTCGGATCTTGAGACCTTCTGTGATGCAGATTAAGCAGGTTGCCTTGCTACTCGAAAGTCTACTTCTGGATTTGTCGTGTTCTTGGCCGGTAACCTCATCTCATGGCGCAGTAGGAAGCAGACTGTTGTCTTCAAATCTAGTGCAGAGGTAGAATACCGCGCCATGACCATGGTCACCACTGAGATCCTCTGGCTTCGTCATCTCCTCCATGAGCTCGGATTCCCGGCGCAGACCTCTGCTCATATCTGGTGTGACAATCAGGCAGCCACGAAGATTGCCTCGAATCCCGTCTTCCATGAACGGACGAAACATATAAAGGTGGACTGCCACTTTCTTCGCCACCATCTGGAGCAGAACCATATCAGTTTTGGCCATATTCTGACGGCAGATCAGCTTGCCGACATCTTCACCAAAGGCCTCCTAGGAGCTCACCTTGACTCTCTCACTGCCAAGTTGGGTGTTCACAGCCTTCATAGCCCAGCTTGAGGGGGAGTATGAGATGGTCTTGTTCGATGTCGTCTTTTTTCATTATGGGACTCTCGGTCCAAGCTGGGCATATCCAGCTTGATGGGGAGTGTTGGACCCCATTTAAGTATAATGGGTATTTCCGAGTCCCACATCGGCATTTCCCTCCTTGTAATTATTTTTACTCATCTATAAAAGAATGTCTCCGCCTCACATTGAGGTAGGGGGAATTCGCCAACAACAAAAATAATTTTATGGTTGTAAAAAATAGATTATAATTTTAATCGTGTAAAATAAATACTATTATAATATTCAAAGTTAATTAAAAAGTATTCTTTTTAATATTATCATTTAGGAAACAACAATTCCTCATATGGGGAAAGTTGAGGTTTCCATTGAAATCCCATTTCCCAACCAAGCACGCTCGCGGGGAAAGGAACAATGTTTTCCTTTCCTTTTCCCTGGAAACCTGTCAACCAAACAAGGGGTTTGAGTTTCCCTCCCCCGTCACCCCTCCCCCCTCCTCCGTCCCCAAGTGCATTTCCAAGATTTAAAGAGAAGAAAAAACAATACATGGTTATGAAATCATTATGTGAAAAATTCAAATTATTCCTTTGTTCTTAATCATTGTGGCTCCTTTCCTTCCTATCTTTTCCTTGGGTAATTGTTTCCTCTTCAGTTTTGTCTCTCCTGCCCCCCTCCCCAACCGAAACTCATAATCATTGAAACATGGAACTTGAAATCAGTAGCAGTTTTGCATTTTTTTCTTTCTGATCCACATCTCTGATGGTACTTATTTTTACAGGCTGACCAATTAGTTGGGAATGACCATCTTTTCAAATCCAGTGTTATCTTGATAAAGGCCTGGTGCTTTTACGAAAGCCGAATTCTCGGTGCCCATCATGGTCTGATTTCGACCTATGCATTAGAAACCATGGTATTGATGATTATAAATCTCTTCCACAGATCGCTGCATGGTCCTTTATCTGTGAGTGCAAGTTGGTTCTGCATTTTCATTATTTACATCCATCCATAGACATACTCGTTCGACAATTTCTTTGCAGGTTCTGTATCAATTCCTGTGCTACTACAGTACATTTAGCTGGGAAGCATACTGTGTCAGTGTTCTTGGGCCGGTGAATATCGCATCTTTTCCAGAAGGTTTGCGTAAGTATTTGTATCTGATCTGTAAGCGAGAGCTGCTTTTGACTGTTTCAATATGATTGCTCATTTGCAGCTGTAAAAATTGAAAATTGCGGGGATGAATTGTTGATGAGTGAGGAGTTTCTGAGGAACTGCAGGGAAATGCTCACAATTCCAACAAATGCAGTTGGGACTGGGGTAAACAAGTTTCCTATCAAGTATCTCAACATTCTGGATCCTCTAAATCTCAGTAACAACCTAGGGCGGAGTGTGAGCCAAGGTATTTTGTTCACTTATGCTTTAGGGCTCGTTTGGTTGTTTTTCTAAGTGCATTGTTCATGGGAAACAGTGCTTCATTCCAACATTTGGTTGGATTGAAAGGGGAAGCAGTAGTCATTTCACTGTTTGGTTGGATGGAATCTGAAAAATATTGGAATAGACAATGACATTTCGAAGGGATGCCCGTCCGGTATTTTAGCAGGAACGGGACTAAAATGACCATTATGCCCCTAATCTTTAAATGTTTTTATTTTAATTTAGGGTAATACCATCTAGAAAGTAACGAAGTGGATTGTAATTTTTATCCTTTTCATTCATTTGAATTCTATTCGATTCTTGATGAATCTATGAATCAATTGGGCTGTTAGTTTATTTTTTGGGGGCATTCAATTTGATAGCATTCTTGGTAAAGCCCTTTTTCACTTGAAGTATTATCATGGGTGGAAAACAAGACAGCATTTTATTTTCTAAGACATTTTCTGTTTTAAAAAATGAAAGTGGAAATAATAATTTTTTTAAGGATTTTTTTTTTTGTTTTCATGTTTTTTTGGAAAATAAAAAGGACTGGAGAGGTAAATCATATGCTTTATGGGTTTTTCACTATTTAATTTTTTTAACGCATTTTCTAAAAGATTTTTAGAAAAAGAAAAAATAAAGCGTTTTTACTCACTAAACGCAGCCCAAGTTACCCAACATGATAAATATTCTAACAGCTGAATCAAACTCACCTCCTCCTATGTTCTCTTTACGAAGGCAATTTCTATCGAATCCGACGAGCATTTACCTTCGGGGCTCAAAGGCTTGGGGAAATTCTAGCGCTACCCAGAGAAGCCATGATCGAGGAGCTCACGAAGTTCTTCGTGAACACATTGAAAAGGAATGGAAAAGGGCACCGGGCAGATGTAGAATGTCCAGTCCCAGAATTTAGGTTCAGATTGCATTCTGTTTCTGATCTCCAAGGGGACGGTGACACTTATATCAGGGGCACCCTAGACTATCTTAATCCCACAGCCTCATCATCTCAGACCAGTGACAGGGCTGCTGCATGTAAGGGCAGATTGGAGCCGTCTCTTCACTCGCCCTTTTTTTCCTCCAAGGCAAAGCCACGTGGGACTGGCACATACATTCCCGATATTGGGATTTTAGAAGGAATGAAATCACGGGGGACTGGCGCTTACTTTTCTGATGTAAGTGTACCATTGATCTGAAAGTTGCTCGGTGAAGTTGGTGATTTCACAGTTAGTCATTCTGAATGCAGATTGGCCGGGCGCAGGTCTCAAGAGCGAGAAAAGATGAAAATGGTGGCTGGCTCGACCTGTCGCTGGAAGAATTCCCACATCTCCCGAGCAATAACAAGCCTGCTCCATCCACATTGGTTGGGAATTTCTCTCCTCCGTTTAGACCGATTGTATTTGGAAACTTTGAGGAGCCATTACAGGAGCCGCAGAAGTATGAAGGGAAACTGTAAGGTTCCCTTGCCTTGATTTACATTATGTGTATCCAAGAACCTTTCTTGAATTGATTTCCTATGTGCCTGGCAATGCAGGGTTCCCTTCAAACTGGAAGATGACAGTGACTTCCCACCGTTATCCTTCTGAAGACGATAAGTTCTGTGCTGTTTCCATTAACGCCCAAACCTGTTTCATTAATTTAATCCAAGTGTCCAGTTTGGGCTGGGCTGGGCTGGCTTAGCCCAGACAGTGGGCTGGGATGGGCCTGAAATGTCAATTTGAAACCAACTGGGTTGGTCCACACCAGGTCCTACCCGGTTTTGGCCGTAGGTTCTCTGGTATTGTCTTGCAGAGTTAAATATTGATTTTAGTTGTAGTTCTGAGGGTTTTTGTTTTTGATAGTGGGGTTGGGCTTGCAATGAATATCTATTATAAGGGTACTTGATAGCATCCATCCCAGCCTGCCTAGGGGCGGGAGAGAAATCATCACTCAATAACTTCCAAATCAGGACTTGGATGCGAATGTATACTAGTCTTGTCATCTACGCAACAGGAGAGATGTGTATAGTGGAGAATTGTATTAGAAGGTAAGATTCCATATGCCAAACGCCATAAAAAAAAGTTTAATTTTAGTGGGCAGGTTAGCCCACCGTAGGTCCTTTGGAAAAGCGCAATAAAAGCGGAGACATCCATGGCTAGAAGACAGCCTGTTCGAACAGTGAAGTCATGATCAGTCCGGAATTTTCTGCACATTCCATGTCATTGAATCATCATTGATTAAATCTCTAACCCCCACAGCCTCCAAACCAGCAGGATATGACGCAGGATATGACGATGTTCCAAATTTTCCATGCTCATCACATAGTGATGGATCATGCCAAACTTGCCAACACAACCAGGGACGACCCGATCAATTTGATTGCCCAAAATGTTGCCTTATTAAAAAATAACTATCAAAAACCATAAAATTCTGATCAGATGAACAAATGATAGATCATAAAAACACCTACCCGATAAATTAGGGGAGGGATCAAGTGGGTGGACCTTGATGATCATTTGGATTTGTAATGATATCCTATGTTATTAGTAGGTGGTATGAATCTTTATGGTGAATTTTTGGGTTATTCCTATGACATGCATAAAATTTGTTTTTGTAAAATAGTAATAACGTGAAAAATAAATTTTGAAAGTAAATTGGATGATATTTCATTGTTACTTTAATTTAATTAATCTGATCATTCTAATGGTTTTTTTTGTTGAACTATGATATAGTATTAAATCACACTTTCATATAGAACGCCTTGTTTGTGGTTTAGTGTAATGTAAATTCTTTTCAATCTCTTAGCTAATTATATTAATTTTCACCTTGTAAAGAAATATTAAAAATCCCTTTTATTGGTTGCCTTATATAACCATGCTTACCATGTTTGCATATGTATTCTTGTATTTATTTTCATTTATATGTTATATATAGACTGAATGATTTTACTCAACATAGTATCATAGAAATGTAAGGCTTGATGATGTATTTTATAATGATAAATGTGTCCCATTGGAATTGGTATATTCAAATCAATGATTTCCCTCTATTTACTACCGTGTTTATATTTTCATATATTGGATAAGGTGTCATAAAAAGTTACAAGGGATATTTAGGGGTTCAGTCTTGGCACTATTGGAATGTTTGAGTTAGTGATTTGGGAATCTTGAGATGGAATTGTAGAAACTAGGGATGATGAGTGGGTCTAAATTGGGAGAAAATATTAGTGACTATTCATACGTCATATATTTAGTGGAACATTAGGTTATCTATACTCCTTTTGTATAATTACCATTATATATGAATGTCTATGATTTACTAAATAACAACTCATAAAGTAACCATAATTCTCTTAAAAACCTTATTATATGTTATATAATTAATTAGAGCCACTGATATTTTTCTATGTTATGATTAGTGGTTTACATCCTATTTAGTATTGCATTATAGAATATTTATATAGTTTGAATTCTTGAGCATGTTACCCTTCATTTATTCAGTTTCTTATTACATAGCATCCTACATGGTGTTTGTTCAATATTGTATAATATATAATATTATGGTTTGTTACGTTGAGAAAGTGGTATCTGGATTTTGAAAATTATTCACAATAATGGGTAAGCATTGTTTTCTAGCCATGATGATATGAAGTTTTTGTTGTTGAAAATGTTCTAGTAAGGGAAAGAAGTTTTTTATTCAATTTAAAGAAATAATTCATTAAACCTTTGATTTAAATATGTGTTTTATTTTAAATGTGATGGATGTTTTTAAATAGTCCCCTTTCTCTAAAGTAAAACATTGAGGATGTTTTTAATTAAATTATAATGTGAAATGATTTGATTTTGTAAAATAAATTATTTTTGAAAAATTGTCGTGACATTGTTTTAAAAGTAATTTGATGTTAATGATGTTTTTTTTAAATATAAATAATATGTAGTGGTATTTGGGATTAGAAATGTAAAGGGTTCTGAATTTTGATTTATCAATTATATTTAAACTTATATTCCATTATTGTTTATAATTTATAATTATACTTTTCAAACACACATATTTTTTTTAAAGTTTCAAAGTTTTGTTACCTTCAAATTATGACATATTTGATATAAATTTAAACCTGGTTTGACTTGAATAATTTATTCTCACTTTTATCACCATTATATATTTTTGAAAAGATATTTATTTTTGATATTTGTTATAGATAATAATGAGTCTAAGTTGGATTATGACACTTTGAATAAGTGATAAATATGAGGAAAGTGTTTATGCTTTTTTGGAATTTTCTAAACAAAATGTTCTAAACAGTGACATGTTTTTCTATCCATGATTGAAATGTTTAAATATAAAGAAGTTGAAAAGTAGTGAGAGCAAAGATCATTTAATTTGTCATGATTTTAATCCGAATTATAACCCTTGGATTTGACATGGTGAAATTGGGTAGAATTTCAGATCTATTGATGATGATACTTTGCAAGATGACAACTCTGATGAAATTGAAGAAATGATTCGTGATATTGAAGTAGTTGTAATTCAGAAAGAACTCACAATTGAGCGTCTATAGGTGATGTTGAAAAACCATTGTATCCAGGTTGTATGGAATTTATGTTTTAATCATCAGTCTTAAGATTGATTAACTTGAAAGCGAAACATGGTTGGAGTGACAAGAGTTTTAATGATTTGCTATAATTATTGAAAGATATTCTTCCTAAATACAATGATCTTCCCGATTCACAATATAAAGCAAAGAAAATACTACGCCCTATGGGATTAGGGTATAAAAAAAATACATGCCTTCCTGAATGAATGTGTCCTATATAGGAAGGAATATGAATTTATATCAAGGTGTCCTAAATGTGGGATACCATTGTATAAGTTTAAAGAAAAATTACATGCTGATTTAGCAGTTACAGAGACCCCTGTCAAGGAATTTTGGTATCTTCCTATAATTCCTCATTTAAAATGTTTATTTTTAAATTCAAATGATGCAAAAAGGTTAAGATGACATGCAGATGAGTAGATATGTGATGGAAAATTATGGTATCCAGCTGATTGTCTACAGTTGAAGAAAATTGATCAGTAGTTTCCTACATTTGGAAATGAAGTTAGAAATCTCAGACTTATATGCATGGATGGAATGAATCCATATCGAAGCCTTAGTAGCACACATAGTTCATGACATGTTGATTATTGGTAATTTACAACTTATATCGAAGCCTTAATATCACACATAGTTCATGGCCTGTTAATTATTGGTAATTTACAACTTATCTCCTGAATTTTGTATGAAGCGCAAATATGTCATGTTGAGTTTAATGATCTCTGGACCAAAATAGTCTGGAAATGATATTGACATTTTTTTTCACCATTAATTGATGATTTAAAATTGTTATGAGAGGAAGGTACAAGGGTGTATGATTCTTATAAAATAGAATATTTTCAACTGCATGCAATGATTATGTTCACTATAAACAACTTTCCAACATGTGAAAATTTGTCTGGATACAATGTTAAGGGGCATAAAGCATATCCATTTTTTGAATAACAAGCTCCATATTATCAACTATATCATGGGAGAAAAAAATTATACATGGGTTATCAAAAGTTTTTGTCTATGGATCACTCTTATAGAAGATTAAAAAAGTCATTCAACGACTCACATAAATTTGATATTACTCCAAAACTTTTATCCACTGATGAGTATTTTGAGAGGGTGTAGAACATTGAAGTGACATTTGAAAAGACACATAAATCTGGTAATGATAGAAATATTTGGAAGAAACGATAAATATTTTTTGAGCTACCATATTAGAGATATCATGAGGTCAAACATAACATTAATGTCATGCACGTGGAGAAGAATATCTGTGACAACTTGATTGAAACATTGTTAGATATTAAAGGAAAGACTAAAGATGAGATGAATACAAGATTAGACTTACTCTGAATGAGAATACGTTTGGAGTTAGCTCCCACTCTTGATGGAAGGAAAACATTCCTACCCCCCATCTTTTCATACATTATCCAAGAGAGAGAAAAATGGTTTTTTTCAATGTCTTCATAATTCAAAGGGCTATCCACATAACCCAGAGATTGTGAGACGAGTCATTGGAGGAGATATTGGTGAATGACAATAGATCGATGATCGTGATCGATTTCACCAACACAGCTCATGGATTTTTCTAACAACAATGATTCCGTTTCATACTCTGTCAATGAGTGATCCAAACCCGAGGCACGATGTTTGATTTTCATGGTTTTTTCCCTATTTTTTTTATCCCATGATGAATTCAAATCAATCCACTAACAGATTGATTCGTGATTCAATCACGCCTTGTAGGTTTGAGTTTATCTTCCATGGATTATGGGGAATTGATATTTCTTATTGTTTCTATTCATTTTTCATTCTAACGAAAACACATTGAGGCCAACCTGAACAATGGTCAAAGTTCGTTCCTCTTTTATGATTTGTGTATTTCTTCCCTATTTCTTCACACATTCATTATCAACAATTCCTTTGGATAGTGGTTCGACCATTACTTAGTGATCAATCATTGCCCAACTGTTCTCCAGTGCAATGGATTGATACTTCGGGTTCAGGTTCACGATCGAGGGAGAAATCGAGGTGCATTGGTGATGGAGAGAGATTGGTGGAGGATTGAGACCATGTCGGAGATCCATGATTTTCTAGTTTGGCATACAACGACAACACGATGCGATGAGAACTGATTCGCGATCAATTTGGATGGCCGAAATTCAGTGGGCAGTAGCGACAGGGCTCTGTTAAATTGAGATTCACGACCTATGGTGGGAATCACAAATGGATCAAAGGATGGAGGTGTTGCAAAGATTCATAGAATAATCAGGAATTTCTGAGAAATTTCTGACTACACAGTGTGTAGTCCTATGAACACACACCGTGTAGTGTAACATCTCGAAATTTTATGAAATATCTTATTTCAAATTAATTTAAATTATTTAATAGATTTTATTACATGCAATACATATTTTATCTTGCATCACATGCAATACCAATTTTATCTTGTGTTTCACACAACATTGAGTTCCTTTGATGACTTATGTTACACACAATCTCGAGTCTTACCGGACAATAATATACTATTAATATTATTATGATAGTTATCACCTAACTGTTAGAATAGAGGGAATGAATGATATTAAATAAATTATTAAAATTATAGTTTACACATGTTTATAAAATTAATACATTGGTTACCTATTAATTAGAAATGAAAATAAAGATCAATTGAATATAAACAATGTGTTTTTATGAAAACTATTTTTATAACCATAATAGATTTTTATCTTAATAAATTAAATTAATCACTATTATTGAAAGATATTAATGAAATTTATATGTTATCTATTTAATCAAATGTTTTAAAACTCATCTAATAATTCTGATAGGTTTAAGATAAAAATAAATCCAATTTTAAGTATAAAAAGTTGTATATTTTTAAAAGGCAGTTTTTCTGTCTTTTAATGAAGCACCTATTTTAAATATAATTTTTGATAATTTTATAATTTTTATTTGAAAAATTAAACTTCATTTTTGAAATCCTAAAATAAAAATTTACTTTGGGTGCTTTTTTGGTATTTTTATGAAAACTTTCATATTTTGATGAATAGTGAATGACAACAAATTTTAATTGAAAATTGATTTTATGTCTAAATAATTTATAGAGTTTAATTATATTTTTAATTGGTTTTAAAGTATAATTAGATCAATTTTATATAATTTAAACCAATTTGAGGTCACTGGAATTAATTTCACATTGAATTTAGATATAAAAACTTAGCAAACTTTTGAACATATTCACTTTAAAAACCCGCTTTGTTGCCCCATCCATGGGATTAATTTTAAATTAATTCCTACCACTTATGTGATTAAAATTTGGAAAAAATGGATTCCTTATTTGGAATTAGAATAATTTATAATTTCTAATATGTTCATCTTATTTTTTGACCAAAATTATTAGTGAAAGTAATTAAAATTATTTACAACTATTAAGGTAAAAATGAGTTTACTTAGTGGATAAACATTAATCTTAAGGGGCTAAATAACCTAGAAACTTGTACAAAACCCATTTTCTAGCCATGATTTGAACGTATCCCCACTTGTATCTAATTTGGTTCATTATTGGGGTCACATGATGTAAGAGACACCTCCCAATAGTGTTTACCTTTTTATATTTACAAGAATGCAACTCTATCTCCACTATAAAAAGACACCCAACCTCCCCTCTCTTCATACCTCTCAATCAATTTTTAGATCATCCAAACCCTAAAAAAAATAAGCTCCCAAATTCCATCCTCTCATCATAAAATCCTCAAATTTTGGCAGAAAGCAATCCAAAAAGTCCTTTGGTGTAAACCAAAAGGGGTTACCTGAAAAAGAGGTAACATTCTTCAATAACCCCTTTTGTTTTTTTTCTTACTAAAAGTAATTAAATTATTATTATTCCATGATTATATAATAACCTAAGTATACTCAATATACTAATATATTGTTATGTTTAGAGTTCTACCTACATCTTCACACACTTCCATCAAATGAGATACGCAATTATCATTTGTGTGTATGGTGGACTGTTGCCTCGTGAACTGATGTCATTTATTCTTCCATTGCCACATCTCAAAGTTGAGAATAATGATGGAATTAATATTTTTATATGATATATATGATATTTATGATGTATTAATACTTATGGAATTATTATATAACACATACCTTCATGATTTCTATTTTGTGAGAATATGATAACATCGTTTGTGGACGTGTGGACTACTGCCTCCTCAAAGTGATGTGATACGTTCACACTTTACATGGAATGTATTAATGATGTATTTACTAATAATATATGATATAAATGAAATATTTATGATATTAAATACTTAATTATATATCTGGTCATATAACATATCATTTTATTCTTTCCTTTTCACAAACTGAAAAAGTGACAATGTCATTCACGGACGTGTGGACTACCACCTACTCAAAGCGATGTGATTCTTATTTTTTCATCACCACATCACAAGAATGATATGTATAGGTATATATAACTAAATAATATTTTATTTATGATATAATTATAATTCTATAAAGATAAATGTTACTTACATTCTTTCCATAATGATCATTGAAAAATGGGAATGTTACTCATGCGTACGTATGACCTATCGTCTCTATGATTGTTACGTTGGTTCATTTTTCATAAACATAATTCATGATTGGTTTTAAAAGTATAATTTATGTATAAATATGATAATTATTTAATTATTGTTATTATTTAGGCATTTTAATAATGACCCCTTTGACCATAGTTGACCTACCAAAGTCATTTTTGACACATAAACCGAATGTGGTCAAAGCATATGACTTAAACATTATTGATTAATTAATTATATATAACGTATTTATAAGTGAAATAAAAGTAATAATAAACTTGTATAAGTTTTTGAATAAAGTAGATAGTTAACTTAAGTTTATTATTCAGAAAGATAGAGGACAAGCATGAGAAATCAGACTCAAGGTAAGAGATTCTTGTCTCACTTTTACTTTCGTGAGGCATATGCCATATTACCCACTTCTTTCTTTTGTGTGGTGTATATACTTCCATTATTGTATTTTGTATCATGAATAAATCTATCTTGATGGTATTTAATGTTTCATTTGAAGTTATTTCTTTCACGGGGATTATGATTCAAAAGTTAGTAAAGGGTTTCGTCTCAAGTTACATTCCATTGAGACTTAATTGTTATTGTGTACCTAGTTACTTTTATATAGTGTATATACTTACCTATGACTTGTTATATCATTATTTTAATTTATTTAATGATATTAAATGTTTCAATTTATGTTATTCTTTCATGGATCTCATGATTCAAAAGTTACTCAAGTAGTAAGGGGCTTCGTCTCAATCTCATTTCATTGGGGAATATCTTGATGTTACGCACCTTTATTCTTTTATAAGGTGTATGTAAAACCCCTTTTACATGTTATATAATGAATTTAACTTTTATAATGATATTTAAAGTTTTGTTTAATTCTATTCTTTAACTAGTTTTATAATTCAAGTGTTTTTCATGTGGTAAGAGATTTCTTAACTCAATTTCCGTTCGTTGGGTTAAACTTCTATGTCATTGGTTATGTTATGCCAAGAATATGTGTGAAATAAAATCTAATTGTATTATTATGTATTTACACTTTTATTTTATGGATTTAAAATTTTCACACATAATTATATCATAAATCTATTCTCACTCCAATGATATGATATTTGTAAGGGGTTTTTCTCATCTCACTTTTATTTCCGTGAGATATATTCAATATTCACCACTTATTTTTGTTGTGTGGTTTATATAATACCCATGAATGTATTTTATGATTATTATACTTAAATTAATGTGGGTTTAAATATCATTTTTATGATCTCTCTATCATGGGGTTTATGGTTTCAAAGTTACTAAAGCGGTATTGGATTTTTGTCACAATTTTCCTTCTTTGTGATGTTTGTTATGTTATACACCTATCTTCTTTTATGAGGTGTATATAATTTTAATTTGACATGTTATATCATGAATATATTTATTCTCATGATATTATATGTTTCATTTAATGTTATTCCTTCATGGGGCTTATAATTCAAAAGTTTCAAAAGTGGTATGTGACACTTTGGAATGTTTAAAGATTATTTTCCTCAAGAATGTTTTAATGATATTTTAAGGTAATTTACATTAATCAACTTCAAAAACCCTTATTGTTACTCATCCTAAACTAGGGATATTTTGTGTTGATACCATCCTCATTATTTATTTGTATGCATTATGATTTTTTCAAAGAGATTGTTATGAAACCCATTTCTTTTCCATGGGTTGATTATGTCCTAAAGAGATTGTTATTGAACCCACTTCTTTTCTATGGGTTAATCATGTTTCAAAGACATTATTTTGTAACCCATTTTTCTTACATGGGTTAATAATGTTTCAAATAGATTGTTTTGGAACCCATTTCTTTTCCATGGGTTAATCTTTTTTCAATGAGATTGTTATGGAACCTATTTCTTTTCCACAGGTTAACCATGTTTTAATGAGATTGTTTTGGAACTTGTTTATTCTCCATAGGTTAATCATGTTTCAAGGATATTGTTTTGAAACAAATTTATTTTTCATGGGATAATAATTTTTCAAAGATATTGTTTTAGAAACCATTTCTATCCATGGGTTAATCAGGTTTTCAATTATTTTATTTTGAAACTCATTTATTTTCCATGGGTTAATCATGTTTCAAAGAGATTGTTTTAAAACCCATTTTTTCCATGGGATAATCATATTTCAAAGAGATTTTAGTGGAACCTTTTTCCTTTTCATAGGTTAATCATGTTCTGAAAAGAATAAAATTTGTTTTAACAAGTTTTGATGAATTCTCTTTTTTATTCGGTTCTTGGTCATTATAAATGATGGGTGCACCCAGATAGCGTCAGGTGAGCCCATTATAGATTATACAATGGGTACGACCAGATAACACTTTGATACATTGGGTAGTTATTATTTTCTTTAGAGAATTATATTTTAAGTCATCCATATGGTTATTCCAATTTATAAGGGTTCTGTAGGGGTTTTGTAAGGGTTCAATGAGATGATGTTCTAAGATACCAAAATGTTTTCCTTATGCTTGATATGGGTTTATGAGGTTTATTTTGATCAATATTAATATCACATGGCTCATGATTATCAATTATTATGACTATTTCCTTTAATAGATCCTTATTACATGTTTTCATGTTTGATGATACAAGTATTGATGGGTATGAATATTCTTATTTTATACTCATGTATTTTTATTATTTCATCATACTATTATTCTCTTCTTATGCTCATTGATGACATTGATTTGTTAATGCTTACATTTTCCCTTACTGATCGTTTGATACCACCCTTATTATGTTTCCTTTTCCCCATGTTTTAAAGAATGATGTTGAATGATTTATGTATATAAAGGATTTCATAAGGACTATGTTGATGACCTATTGTGAAATAAGAAAATTTAGGTTAAATGGGAGAAATGTTCTTTTGATAACTTTTGAATTGTTTATATAGGAGCTTGTCCTATTTATCTAAAACTATAAACCTAAAAGGTCCCCTAGAATGTAAGTGATCCATGTTTTCATTTTTATGTTGTAAGGTTTTTATGAAAAAATTTGGGTTACAATTATCAATATCATAACCGAAAATGTAAAGTTATGGATTTCAGCACAGGATCTGAGAGTACAGGTTCTGGGTTGTCATAATTGATATAAAAATTTGGTTTAGATAAGTTTGGATATTAGGATGTTTTAATGCGAGGTTATATTAAGATATATGGATACATTCATAGGTCTATAAGCTTAAGGATGATCATAAGTTCAAAGTATCAGACACCCCATTGTGGTTTTAAGCGATGAGATCTTAAAGTGATTTTTGGATTTGTTTTTTTAGGATGAGGTATTTTTAAACCCTAGGATCAAAGTGAAGTGTTTTTAGTGAGGAATTAGTTTTCATGTTTAAAGAAAAAAAGGATAACCCATATGCTTGGTGACAACCCGTCACATATGGTAAGGCGATAGGGCTTGAACCCATGACCGGAGGATGATAAGGGTTTCACACACTAACACTGGCCTACACGATGTCCTGGTTAGCATGATTTTTTTGGGTAAAGGTTATGTTTATTAGTGAAATATATGGGATTTTATTTAAGTAGTTTCAATTGATTTATCTTAGAAGAATATATGATCAAATCCTTCTAATCTTTGGGTTTCAAACCTAGTCAGGAAATGCTTTAAGAATTTCAAGGATAAATACATAATAATTTAGTTTCAACTTTGGGTATTAATTTTGAAGATTACTGTATCATATAAAGGTTTATTAATTTTTCTAATTATATTACTATGTTCTAACTATTTTGGTTTTGGTTAATGACTAAAGATAAGTGGAATAACTTGACTATCCCTTTTATAGTTATGTGGTCTTTAAAAGTTTATTTTAGTGCTTCATGAATTAAAAATTCATCTTAAATACTCATCATTTGTAGAAAAATATGTGAGTTTGGTGGAAATTGTCTAAAGGATGAAATTATACTTTTCAAGTAAGTATATTTCTTTATGTTTTCATTATAGATGGTGAAATAAATCCTAAACATTGGGAAAAAGGATCTTGAAATAAAATTTTATCTTATTACCATATTTTTTGATGATATCAATGACCTTTTATATACCTATTTGGTTTGTGATTTTTTCATCATTTACTTCCTCTTGACCAAATTATCTATCACTCTCTATTATTCCACGAGAATTAGTTTTTTCCTTCCAAATCAATCTTTTAATTTCTCACGAAAGTTCTCCCTATGTTGAATTCTAGTTATGCATACCTTCCAGTGACTTTTATGTTTCCCACATTCCCTTTTTAATAGGATGTTTTATTAACCCTTTTAATTATGTGGGTTTCCATAAAGTAATTCTAAAAATGTTAATCTTATGATAACCAAGACAAATTTTGAGGGAAAAATTAATTTTAAGGGTGGAAGGATGTAACATCCTGAAATTTTATGAAATATCTTATTTAAAATTAATTTAAATTATTTAATAGATTTCATTACACGTAATACATATTTTATCTTTAATCACACGTAACACCAATTTTATCTTGTGTTTTATGAAACATCGAGTTCCTTTGATGACTTATGTTACACACATGCCTGAGTCTTACCGAACAACAACATACTATTAATATTATTATGATAGGTATCAACTACATGTTGGAATGGAGGGAATGAATGAGATTAACTAAATTATGAAAATTATAGTTTAAAATGTTTATAAAATGAATAAATTGGTTACCAATTAATTATAAATTAAAATAAAGACCAATTGAATATAAAGGATGTGTTTTTATGAAAAACTATTTTTATAACCAGAAAGGATTTTTATATTAATAAATTAAATTAATCACTATTAGTGAAAGATATTAATGAAATTTATATGTTATATATTTAATCAGATATTTTTAAACTCATCCAATAAGTCTGATAGGATTAAGATAACAATAAATCCAATTTTAAGCATAAAAAGATCTATATTTTTAAAAGGCAGTTTTACCGCCTTTTAATGGAGCACCTATTTTAAATATAATTTTTAATAATTTAATAATTTTTATTTAAAAATATAAAATACATTTTTGAAATAAAAAAATAAAAAATCACTTTGACTGATTTTTTGGTATTTTTCTAAGAACTTTCATATTTTGATGAATAACAAATGACACCGAAAATTAATTGAAAACTAATTTTTCGTCTAAATAATAAATAGTGATAAATTATATTTTTAATTGGTTTTAAAGTATAATTAGATAAATTTTTATATATTTTAAACAAATTTAGGTCACTAGAATCAATTTCACATTGAACTTAGATATAAAAACTTAGCAAACTTTTGAACATATTCACTTTAAAAACCCGCTTTGTCGTCCTGTCTATGAGATTAATTTTAAATTAATTTATACCACTTATGTGATTTAAATTTATAAAAATATATTAAATATTTGTAATAATAATAATTTATAATATATAATAATTTAAACTTTGTTTTTGACCAAAATTATCAGTTAAAGTAATTAAAATTACTTACAGTAATTAAGGTAAAAATGAGTTTACTTAGTGGATAAACATTAATCTTAAGGTGAAAAATGACCTAGAAACTTGTAAAAAACCCATTTTATGGAAATTATTCTAAAATATACTCAATTTTATATAATTTGGTTCATTATTGGGGCACATGATGTAAGGATACCTCCCAACAGTGTTTACCTTTTTATATTTACAAGAATGCCACTCCCTCTCCACTATAAAAAGAAACTAAAACTCCTCCTCTCTTCACACCTATCAAGAAATTTTGGATCATCCAAACCCTGAACAAATAATCTCCAAAATTTTCTACTCTCAACCTAGAATCCTGAATTTGGTCAAAAAACAATCCAAGGAAGTCCTTTGGTGTAAACCAAAAGGAGTTACCTGAAAAAGAGGTAACATTCTTCAACAATCACTTTTGTTTTATTTCTTTCTAAAAGAACTTAAATTATTATTATTAAATAATTATATAATAACATCATAATCCTCAATATACTAATATATTTTTATGTTTAGGGTTTTACCTACACATTCATACACTTCTATCAAATGGGATACACAATCATCATTCATGTGTTCGGAGAACTACCGCGTCACGAACCGATGTTGTTCATTCTTCCATTGATACCTATCAAGGTTTGGAATAATGACATAATTACTATTTTTATATGATATATATTATATTTATAATATCTTTATACTTATTTAATTATTATATAACACATACCTTCATGCTTTCCATTTTATGGGAATATGATAATATCATTTGTGGACATGTGGACTCGCCTCCTCAAAACGATGTGATACATTCACACTTTACATGGAATGTATTAAGGATGGATTTAATAAAAATATATTATATAAATGAAATAATTATTATATTCATGAAATAATTATCTATCTGGTCATATAACATATCATTTTCTTCTTTCCTTTTCACACACAAAAAAAAGTGATAACGTCGTTCGTGGACGTGTAGACAACCGCCTCCTCGAAGCGATGTGATTATTACTTTTTCATCATCACATCACAAGAATGATATGTATAATTATATATAATTAAATAATATTGTATTTATTATATAATTATAATTCTATAAGGATACATTTTACTTACCTTCTTTCCATAATGATCATTGAAAAATGGGAATGTTACTTATGCGTATGTATGACCTACCATCTCCATGATTGTAATGTTGGTTTATTTTTCGTAAAAATAAATTATGATTGGTTTTAAAAGTATAATTGATGTATAAATAAGATAATTATCTCATGATTATTATTATGGATATGTTTTAATAATGAACCCTTTGGCCATAGTTGACCCACCAAATTCTTTTTTGACATATAAACTGAATATGGTCAAAACATTCGACTTAAATATTATTGATTAAGTAATTGTATATAACTTGTTTATAAGTAAAATAAAAGTAATAATAAACTTGGAAAAGGTTTTAAATAAATTATACAATTAACATAAGTTTATTATTCAGGAAGATAGGGGAAAAACATGGCAAATCAGACTCAAGGTAAGAGATTCTTGTCTCGCTTTTACTTTAATAAGGCATACTCCATATTCACCACTCATTTATTTTGTTTGATGTATAAAATTCCCCTATTGAATTTTATATCATGAATACATTTATCTTCATGGTATTAAATGTTTCATTTGAAGTTATTTCTTTTAGGGCTTATGATTCAAAAGTTACTCAAGCAATAAGGGATTTCATCCCAATTTACATTCCATTGAGACTTAATTAATATTATGCCTTTAGTTAATTTTATATGGTGTATATACATATATATGACTTATTATATCATTAGTTTAATTTATTTAATGATTTTAAATTTTTCAATTTATGTTATTTTTTCATGTATCTCATGATTCAAAAGTTACTCAAGTAGTAAGGTACTTCATCCCAATATCCTTTCATTGAGGCATATCTTGATGTTATACACCTTTATTCTTTTATAAGGTGTATGTAAAGGACCTTTGACATGTTATATATTGAATTTATCTATTCTCATGATATTTAAAGTTTTTTTTAATTTTGTTCTTTAACGAGTTTTATAATTTAAGTGTTTCTCATGTGGTAAGGGATTTCATAACTCAATTTATGTTCATTGGGTTAAAATTCTATGTCATTGTTTATGTTATTCAAAGAATATGTGAAAAATGACATCTTATTGTATTATTATGTATTTCCAATTTTATTTTTTGGATTTGCATTTGTCACACATAATAATATCATTGATTTATTCTCACACCAATGATACAATCTTTGTAAGGGTTTTTCTCATCTCACTTTTGTTTCTATGAGACATATTCTATATTCACCACTTATTTTTGTTGTGTGGTGCATATAATAACCATGAATGTATTTTATGATTATTATACTTAAATTTATGGGGTTTTACATATCGTTTTGATGATCTCACTTTCATGGGGTTTACGGTTGTTGACACCCGCCAAATGAGCATCGAAAAATTCATAAAGGAATAAATACCTAAATATGAGTATTGTTTTCCCCGAAAAGAAAAGGGAAATGAAGGTGGAAATGATCTCATAGATCATGTGAACACCCGAGAGACATGAAATCACATGACTAACAAAGGTTCAATCAGATGGGCATGCACAACACATAACCTGTGGCAGATCCCATGAAGCCCCTTTTGACAAACCCTTTTGCTCTTGAAAAGGCACCCTAGGCAATTAGAAATCACATGAAAAATGCCATACAAGAACCCCCAAGACATGCAAATTTTCAACCAATGGGTTCTTGACAACCCATCCAAAAATCCTTTGAAATAATAGGAAAATTTCTAAAAGGGGAAGGCCTCTTGTGGTCGTAACACATTACTCGACTTGCCCCTAGTAGTCCACAAGACAATGCAAGTCCCCAGTGATGTGTCTGCCTCATCTCTTAAAATCTAGCTAGCATGCCATCCTCATCACGTGAAGGTCCTCAGTTATGTCTAGGCAACCTCACACTTCCCCCTTAGGCTGCACCAGGACAAATGTATGAATTTTTCTATAAAATGATTGCACATCACCATAAGACCTTTATTAGTCATGCGATGCATCACCAAGAGGTAGAGTAATTGTATTCGATAATACTCATACAATCTCATGTAACACTACTACAAAATTGGACTTTAAAAGCACTATAAAATTCCTTTATTAGTGCTAAAAAATCACTGATAATCGAAGTGACGTTAAAAGCCCAAAACTTTTATCAGTGCTAAAAAAGCGTTGTTAAAGGCCCCTTTTAACAACACTAAAAAAGATCTCTTAAAATTATCCTTTAACAATGCTTTTATTAGTACTTTTAAAGGACCCCTTATCAACATTTTTCTAGCGCTGTTAAAGGAGGTCTTTAACAACCCTCAAAAAACACTAATAAATACCCCAGTGATAAAGGGTATATAATTTTGTTCCACGACCCACCCACCCCCCTTTATCATCTCTTCCCACCCCACCCCTTTATTAGTGCTTCCCACAACACTTTATTATCACTTTATAATCCCAAACTCCCATGCATGCCCCTGCCTCCAGTGAGTTTCGAACCCTAGACCTCGAGCATATACATCAAAGCCTTTTCCACTCCCCTATACTATTATATTTTATATTTTATGATATATCTATATATTTATATATATTTCATCACATTATTTTATCCATATATTTATATATATGTTTATATATTAATAAATATATTTTATATGTAAATATGTCTAATTATTTATTTATAAAATTAAATTTTTATGTGTAAATATATAAAAATATATGTATATATTGTTATATAATTGATTATATATAAAATTATGTTCTGAAAATGATAAAATCTAAAAGTCATAATATCAATATAAATGTAATCCCTAAGAATAAATTCACCCACACCAAAAAAGGGAAAAAATACCCCCATAAACAAGGCTTAAAATCCATCAAAAGTTAAAAAATCGGGGTATGCCGACTAAAAACTTAGTTTTTGAGGTCTTATATGCCATTTTTAGCCTCTAAAAATGTGACATAAGGTTCACTTATATCATTAGAATGTAGAGATTATCGCAGGCTTTGATTTGATATGTGGTAGAGCCTAAACGGACACCCAGATCAAAAGTTACGACTGTTTGAAGTTTGAGTTATATTTTCAACTTATTTTAGATCTTTTATTATTTTTTTGATTTTTTTATCTTAAAATTGATCTTAAATGACTATTACTCAGTAATAATAAGCAAATTATTAATTAAAAATATTTTTTAGTTATTTTATAATCCATTTTCACTAAATATATTATATATTAAGTGTAAATGCCTATTTATCTTATCTAAAAAATATTTCAAAAAATATATATTATATTTATATCAATATAAATATATAAATATATAAATATATTATTTTTAAAGTTTTTTTGAATTATACTTTTATCAGCTCTTGTAAAAAAACGCTGATAAAGGGGGGTCTTTATCAGCGCTTCTAAAAAAGTGCTGATAACCCCCCCCCTTTATCAATGATTTTTTACAAGTGCTGATAAAATATCTTATTTATCAGCACTTATAAAAAAGAATTGATAAAGGCCCCCCTTTAATAGTATTTTTTAGCATCATTAAAGACCCCATTTAACAGTGCTAAAATAGCGTTGTTAAAGACCCTCTTTAATAATGATTTTTTAGCATTGACAAAGGGGTCTTTAACAGTGTTTTTAGCTAGTGTTGTTAAAGTCCTAGCGCTGGATAAACCCAGTTTTGTAGTAGTGTAATCCCCAAGATTTTTAAAATAAAACAAAGGAAATAAAGAGGGTAAATGTGGGAGCCTCTCTTGGTCATAAAACTCTTACGACACACTAAGACTGTCTGCAACATAATCTTGAAAGATCCCTTGAAAATCAGTCTAATCTCATGAAGGCCCTCTAACTGGCCATCCTTGTCTCATAAAAAGACCCAAACAAGTCGCCTGAGGTTACATGAAGGCCTTTAGACAGGTGCCTTGATCTCGTGAAGGCCCTTAGACATGTCAATATGACAATATAGAATTCCTTCAGCATGAACACATGATTAAAAAAGTCCCCATTAATTAGAAATAATCCAATAAAGGAGTTGTTAATAGGATGGGCTCACAATTGCTAAAAATTAGGTGATGACCCCGAGGTGATCCATGAAAGGGACTTGTGAAGACGCGTGACATTGAAGCCCTCCACCATCTCTAGCCTAGATTTACACAATATGCACCACACAAAGTGGAAAATAACTAGGGTGCAAAGGCCTATAAATCCCCCACCCCTAGATCAAATAATGGGTTGGCCTTTTGCATCTAAATGCATCGGTGCACCCAAGAACCATAACAGATTTCTCGGAGTGGCTGATCTTGTGACCAAGAAGTTTTTCGTTAGGTAGGATACTAGGGAACAACCAGAGTGATCATGCAACATGCATAAATCACTTCGCATTATCACTCATAGATAATTCAAAGGACTTCTAATAGGACATGCAAATAACATCCCGCACACCTGCTAAATCACATGAGATTTAAAACAAGATAACATTGAACAAATCTAAGTCATTCACAATATAAAGGCTAGAACAAAGACTAAGGGATGGGATACTTAAGAAAAGAACATATAAATTGATCCTCATGTGATTCACATGAACCACCCAAGATACGTGACAACACCAGGACATGTTGCCCAGATCTCACGACACTCCTTTGATACACTATTTGGGTCATGCAGGGTACTATGGGCATGTTAAATCAGGCCACATAGTGGCCATCAGGTATGCCAACAAAGTCTCATGAAACCCTTCGATCTCGCTATCCAAGCCTCGTGATGTCCTTAAGACATGTCTCCAAACTCACATGGTGTCACCAATTCATGTCATATGAGTCCCGCAATAGCACCCAGGCATGTCAACTAGCTCTTGTGACACCCACCAGGTATGCTAGCCAGGTCTCAAGATGCCTCCAGACATGTCAGCTCAGACATGCGACACCCTTCAAGAAATATTACATTGACTCTCATGATGCCCTTCAAGCATGTCATCCAACTCTCATGATGACACCGGGTAAATTGGACTAGATCATGTGACACCATCTAGACAAAACAATCGAGATCATGCGATGGATTCTAGAATTAATTAGCCAGGTCTTGCGATGTCCTTTGAAAAATCCAGCCTTGATCATGTGAAAACCTTCAGAAATTCCATATAGATTATGTGAAGTCCTCTATAGAAAGTAAACTGGACCATAAAATTGTCTTTGGACATGTCATGTAGACACCCTCTGACATGTCGAGTAGGAAATTAAGGCATGTTAAGTAGAAAATTAATGCATGTCAGATAGGCAAGAAGAACAGGTCAAAAGGGAATCCCAAGGCCTGATAACTTTTTCCACCCTCAGTGTGTAAGCCCCAACCAAAGGAAAGTTTTGGTCTCTAAGCCCGACCAAAGGGCATCCTAGGAATTGATAATTTTTTCCACCCTTAGTGGAAATCCCTGATTAAAAGGGAAACCTCAGTGTGTAATCCCCAATTGATCGAACTATGATAACTCTAATTCCTGCTATAAATAGGACATGTAGGACACCTCTTTGAGGCCCAATCTCTATATTAACATCTTAAGGGACATCCCATCACATAAGGCCCATATTCATACATAGTGAGAATTATTACTTGTTATCCCTTGTTTCTTACATCGATCATAGATCAAGTGGGCATAGGGAGTTGCAATGGCCATATCACTTGCACCATAAACCTCTACAAAGGCAAGAGAAATGTTAGAGTGTAAGCCCTGATCAACGGAATAATATGATATGTCCCACATATAAGGGAAATGTTAGTGTGCAAGCCCCAACCAATGATATAATATGATATTTACTGTATAAAGGGGAAACATCAGTGTGTAAGCCCTGACCAGTTGAACTACGAGGACTATGATTCCTACCATAACCAAGATACATACGATGACTTACTAAGGCTAGATCCCAAAATCAAATGGGAATCTACCTCAGTGTAAGTCCTTCCATGTATCCTATGTTTCAACAATTGGGACCCAATCATTCCCATGGGTTGATCATTCTACCTCATCCCTCAATGGAATGAGAAATCAATTGAACTACAAGGAATCTGATTCCTACCATAACTAGAATACATAGGACACCTTACTAAGTCTTGATCTAGAACTCAAACAGAAATCAACCTTAGTGTAAGTACTGCAATGTCTATGAAATTTCAACCATTGAGACCCAATCATTCCCATGAGCTGATCATTCTGCCTCATCCCTCAGTGGATTGAGAAATCAAATGAACTACGATGAATCTAATTCCTACCATAACCAGGATATGTAGGAAGTATCCCTAAGGCTTGATCTCTATATTAAATATCCCAGAGGTTGTCCTAGTACACAAGTCCCACATCCATATGCAATGAGGCTGATCACTTTCTATCCCTTTTTTCTCACATTGATAATAACTCATGCGGGCTTAGAAAGTATCAATGAACACATCATTGGAATCATTAATCTTCCCCAACTAGGGAAATATCATCATGTAATCCCCAATGAGTGGGATGATATAAACCTCCCCCATATGAGGACATATAACTTGGGGCTAGTATCAAGGGCATGAATGAACTATGAAAACTTTGATTCTTTCCATAATTAAGATATGTAGTCTATTTCCTCGAGACTTGAGCTTGAATACCCAGTGCCTCAGATCCCACATATGTTTCCATTCTGTATGATGTTAAAATGCACGGGTTTAATGAAATATGTGGGTTTTGATTCCCATAATAACTAAGGAATGTAGGACACATCATAATGGATCAATCACCTACTCATAATATTAACCACCTCCCTGTGTGGTAGAAAATTATGAAGTATTCGATTATATAACTTCAACACATAATTAGCTACCCATTATTGTGGAAATAGATGAAGAACCCTAGATACATATAAACAAATTTAATAACAAGATTCCCATTTATTTTATATATAAAAGATACTTAACCTATAATTATTTTTTAGGGTAATCAGTCCCATATTGGTATTAAGATGAGATTCTCAAACATATCTTAAATCTATAAGAGAGTCCTAAAGTAGGAACCCCCCACAAAAAAGGGTGCGATGAGCCCGACCTCCTATCCTCTCGACCAATGTGAGTTACCAAGAATCATTGGGTATGAAACCCTAATTGACCAATTAAATTTGGAAAGTAGGTCTATACCCAGTTATGGATGAGGGAACCATTGGTAGTTTCTATTAAGAATGGAAATGGTAACCTGATGTTATTAGTTGTGCAAGAACTAAATCCCTCACAAAAAACCATCAGGACGAACCAAATCCACCTTGATGGGGGTACTGGGGCTTATCTTCTCCATTAAGAAAATGGTGAACCTGATGTGAATCTCTCAATAACAAAATGATTGGGTTAGTTATCGATCAAACCATTTTTCACACTATACACAAAAAAATGGTGAACCCGATGTGAATCTTTCAAATAACAAAATGATTGGTTAATCATGTTTCAGGACACTTTGTTGGAATATCAAACAAAGATAATAATCCTGGAATAAATCTTATAGTTGATCCTATATAACCAAGATTCTCATGAGATAAGTCCATCCTCGTGTTGATAAGTCCACACAAGAAGAATGGCCAGATTGGGAATAAAAGAAAAATCATGTTAACCATGCATATATGATTGAGTACATTATGCCTGAAATATTATACTAATTGGAGACCTTATTATCTATTGTCTTCATGAATGTAGATCTGATCTCATCAATAATATCCCAATATGAGATAACTTCTTCATCATCTAGTGACCATTCTGATAAATCACCTACACTTGCAACCCCCATGGGTTGAAAAATGATTTCACCTGCTCGATAGCTTCAATGTCAGGTGGAGAACATAATGGTACGGGAGTAACAATGACGTGGTACAATATCGACCCTAGAATATGGCTAAAAGGGTCTCCAATCATGAAAACCGATGAGTCCACATCACCTAGGGAAAGCTACATCTAAGACACTAGCTCTCGTTGCCACAATCAACCGCTTCAAGAGATTATCCCCGAAGAATGATAACCAACACATTTAATCTATAATGAAGGTGGAATAAAGAGTAAAATATAGCTCCCTTATGGTTCAGGGGCTGTTGAGCATGGCTCCTATTAACCGCTGTCACTAGAACCATCCCACCAGTACCCATTATTCACCTATTGAGGGTACCACCTAACACACTGCCACCTATGATGCCAATGCATGGGCAATAAGGAAGACACATCAAGTAAGAGAGGCACTGAATATCCAGGAGAGGGTTCATATCCCCACTCCTACTGATCAATCATTCCATCATATTCTGGTAGTGACCTGTGAGCATGCTTATATCCCTGCTCACTCGGAACAAGTATGTGGGTATATTCCTACAACAAGCATGGAGGAGGCACATATCCTTTCCCCATTGCATGAATCCCATCAGCATATTCCAGTTGCATAAGGATAAAAAAAGTGGAATCATATCACCACTTCAATGTAAGACATCTGTTAGTATATAATGGATATGAAAAATGTGTAAGCTTATATACCCACACACACTTTTCTAAAATTCCAATACATCTTAGAAATAGATGAATAAATCCACTGGAATATTTTGAAACTGGCTCATATATAAGGAAAGACACATTTCCTATCCCTATAGCTAGGAAAACTCAACACTCTAATCATCACAAACAAGTTGCTACTCTAGAGAAAGTGCACATTCTTTCTTCTATCTAGGAGGATTATTGTCATATTCTGGTAAAGTACGAGGCATCGTGCCAGGATCATATTCCCATTTCAACCAAGGATCACCAGGTGAGAGTAGTACATGCCTTAGGATAGGGGCACAGGCTTGTAAAAAAAGTCCAGCATCATATTCCAAAGTCCTAGGATTGGGTTCATATCCCTGTTTTGGCCGGGGCTCACCATGTGAGAGGGGTACATGACTCGGGACAAGATCATATTCCCATCGAAGAAGTCTAGTGGCATACTCCAAAGGCCCAAGACTAGGCTTATATCCCCATTTTGGTCGGGGCTAACCAAGTGAGAATGAAACATGCCTCGGGATAGGCTCATATTCCTATTAGTGGATCTTCATGGCATATTTCAATAGATCATGGAAGCCAGGCGCATATTCCTAATTCTGCCGATGAATGACTGCACCATCATCATTCCAAGGAAATACAAGAGGAGTCTCATATACCTTCTCCCATTATGGAGGTCCATCAATATATTTTGGTGGGGAATGCATATTCGGACCAGAATAAAATTCATATTCCAACTAGGAATCACTAGGTGAGAGTGAAACGTGCCTTGGGTTAGACTCATACTCCTTCTAAGAAATACTAGTGGTATATTCCAAAGGCTCATGATAAGGCTCATATTTCCATCCTAACTGAGGCTAACCAGTTGAGAATGACGCATTCCTATGGACAGGCTCCCATTCCTATCAATAATGAGATAGATTATTGGCATATTCCAATATATTCTTAGTAGTAGGTATATATTCCCACAACAATGAACATTTATAATAAATTTTCAAAAACTATCACACCATAGGCTCATATCCCTATATAATTCCAAAAGGCAGGTTGAAATATTCCATCCATAACGTAGATCGAGACCCATATTCATAATCTGACCAATAAAATCATCCTTGAGGTTGTTTGAGATACATTCTAAATTCCATAAGGGTCCATTAACACTTCAACCAAACTAGAAGACAATCATTACCATGATAGTCCTCCTCGTGGTAGCGTAGAGATGGATCATAGGGACTCTACTCCTAAAGACCACCATAGTCAAACTCCCCATGATGATATATCCCATGAACAAGGAAATCCTACCATTTTTGAGATACCTTCATATATAGAGGTTTCCAAAACTCATACACATTCATATAGAGAGGTTCTCAAAACATCAGGGTCAACCGCATATAGTTCCCCATCAACTTACAGCAGTACTCCACTCCAGTCAGCATGCGACCTTCAGAAGAATCTTCTATGGTATGACTAGATAGAGTCATGTAATTCTAATGAAGAGGAGACCAACATTGAAATATGTAGAGATTTAGCTGGAAACAACCTCCCCATAATGTTCTGTCCCCTCGCCACTTTTTACTATGAGGTCATAGATGACCTAGAGAAGGAGTGCATTTCTTATCTATGCCAAAATACACGGGATACTCATCAATGAATAAAGAATAGAAACCTCCCTTATCTAGGATATAAGTTTCATCTTCAGACCATCAAGATAATCTGTTGTTAGCTAGACCTAGCCGCCATCTCCATGGTCTAGGATCCAAAACCAGAAAAGCATAGCGCAAATCTGTAACATGCTTACCGCCATTGGATCGTAACCCTTCAACGACCGATCTTCGAAGCCACATCATGCATCTGTATTCAAGGATGGGGAAAGTATGAAGTGTTACAATTTTCCACACCCCTGTAATAAAATAACCCTTCAGATTTGGCATCCTATAATGTTATATCCTCTGACAAAATTAGGGGATCGGGTAGTGCTCGGGCCAACTAGTCACTACACTAGAATACCCCCACTTCAATGATTCCTAGAAATCATGAATATAGGGATATGATATCCAATAATACTTCGAACTAGTCCCCTAAAATAAATGATAATTCATTTAAGATATGAAATCCAAAGTTTCGATCAATCGAAAAACTTCCCATAAAGAATGATTCCCATCATGGGATGCCATCATACCAAGCTCCTACACAAGTAAAACTACACCTCAGCAAACGAGATGCAATATCAGTGGCCATAAAAATTTCTAGGAGTAGGCCCATATACATGGATTAAGGGAATATATACCACTGCCTCCACCTATCAAATCATCAATTCCTAAGAGGATTCAGGATCGATATATCGGCAGCAGCTGCAAACAAACCCTAGCCCACTACGATGGAGGAATTTATATCTTAATCACCATATCTAGGTTTATCATCCCCAGAGAGGTTCCTAGGTAAATTGATGATGATTCCATATCAACCCCATACCATTGGGTTGGGGGCATTTATATATCAATGAACATCCCTAGAGTTATAAAATCCCTGATTAGAATCATTGGATCCTCAACAACAGGATCAGTTAATGCCAATTGTGGCCCTAAATATTCCCCATCCTGCATGTATGGGGTAATTTTCATCATCATCACCATCATCATAGAGAAAATCAATCATCTCTAGGTTGGGAGGTAAAAATCAATGGTCGACATCCCATCCATTCCTCCCACCATAAGAAAAACCTCTACTATTTAGGGCCTATTAGACGATCATGACTAGAAACTCCCTCAAGGTCATTACTCACAGGCCAAGATAGGAGGAATTTATGATGAAGTTGATCAGACCCCACTAGGGTCGTAAGCCTAAACTACCCAATCTGGATAAGGGTTTGAATAAATACCTTGATAAAGGTAGTGTATAATCATCCTACTATGTCAAAAGTAATGAAAATACCACCATTTATTTATATTATTATGTGAATTTAATCACTATGAATATGAAAGAAATTTTGGATCAAGATGAAAATGTAGAGAGTCGCAACACGGAAAACATACCCCGAGAGGAGGGTGTTCTGGATGCACCAGTAGAGGCTACATGCACCTGGAACCAAAGAAAGATCTAAAATATAGAACCTCTGAATATCGAGTTTCCACCTCTCTAGTGGAACACTACCAAAGAAAAAGGGAAAGGTGTGGCTAAATCCCAATCACCACCCAAAAGAGTTCAGGTTTCTTCTATGAAGGAACAATTGTCACAATATGAGAGTGAAGTACAATCTCTTAAACAAATCAAAGAGGTGATACTTAGGGGAAATATTCTTACTAGGTATTGTCTTTAGGTAGATAAAAATATTCTCCTTCCCATAGCTGATCCACTAGAAAGAGTGGAATCTGAGCTTCATAATGGCTATGGATCTAGGCAGCTAGTCTACATAGTTGAGGAAGTCAAAAATGATCACGACTTCCCTCTGTTACAATGATAAACTCTCCATTTCCTGGGTGATCATTTAGTTTTAGGATGAATTGATAATAAAAGGTTGATAAAGGAGGGTCCACCTCCTCGACACCCACCTACTCCCTTTCCAGATCTACTTAACATTATCAAGTCCCCGGATACTCGAATAGAAGCCATGTAAGGGTGAAAAACACCTATGTAGCCTAAGAGGAAGCCATATCCTAAGTGGGTGGATGAAACTTTTCCTCCACCCAATTTCAAAAACCCCACCTTATTCACTTTTGACGTTACAGGTGACCCATAACAACATCTCACACACTTCGTATCCTGATGTGGGATAATGATAGACCCTAGAGATCAATAGGAGGCAACAAATATGAGTTATTTTGTACAGAATCTGATAGGTCTAGACTTTGTCTGGTACAACAGTCTTCCTACATGATCCATAGTAGGATGGGAAAACTTTCATCATTAATTACTTTATCAATTCAGCTCCACACTGAGGAAGATGACAATCTTCAACTTGAAAAACTGCAAGCAATGTGAAAATGAGAAGGTGTATGACTTCATATCCAGATGGAAAGGTTTAACCTATTCACTCAACATTCCTCTCTCATAGGAGTAACTACCAGAACTCTATAATGAAAATCTCTAGGATGAGTTGAAGACAACTTTGATCCTGATGAAGTATCCAGGTGGGTTTCGTGATTTCATAAAAATGACACAATTTATCAAGGATTCCATTCAGTGAACCCGATCCAAGTCTTAACTCATGCCCTCATTATAAGGGAAAATTATAGGAAAATCAGAAGCTTCGACTATCACTCTCAAGCCAGCAATAGTGACCATCCAATAACTTAGGTAGATACTGAACCACCCAACACCTCCTATCGAGCGGTGAAAATCATAGAATCACCCTCAACCAAAATCACATAGAAATTATGGTTTCTCGATATTTGAGGAATAGATGAATAAAGAACACTCCTTCTAAAATGAAAAAGTCCCCAATTATTTCTTGGAATCCATGGATATAAACCTACTCAATATTCCCAAACCCATGAAGTCTAATGAGGTCAACCTCACCGACCATCCTGAATACTAACCTTTCCATAGAAAGATATCCAGGATTGATTTGTCTTCAAAGACATCATTCAAGGCAGGGTTGATTCTGGATAGGTGGTTCTAGATAAATCAATAGAGTAGGTGGCCTGTATAACCATTTTCTAGTTAGAAGAAGAGGGTGGTTAGCCGAAAGTTACGGCCAAGCGTGATGGGAAGTTCAAAAACTGGATGAACAGAAAGACAATTAATCAAGATCCTGTTACCCTAAGAGAACAGCTGCACAAACCCACAATAGCTCCACTACCTAGGGAGGTAACATTATATATTCCTACCAAAGGTGGGTATGTTCACCAGAAGCAGGAAGAAATAGAATAGGAGGATTTATATTCTTCCCTAACACAAGATCCGAATCTTGTACATTTCTTCCCTGAAATATCTGAAGAATGGGAACTGCCCCACAAAATGGAACCCTCATCTGATGAGGAGACCATCTTTGGTTCTGTCAACATGATATAGTTGGAATACTCCTTATCTGATGATGAATATGCCTCACAATATGAGTTTCCTTAACATAATTGAGGAATGGGAGGCCGCATATGCAAGAACTGAGGATATAGGGGAAAACATGAGCATGGTCAGACCCAATATTTTGGTCACTTCCCCATAGAGGACACATATGCAGTAGAGAATGATGGTAAAGTGCTCTGACAAGCTCAAAAGAGGAATGGAGGTGTCCCATAACCCTCCAGTAGTCAACCATTCCCAGTTGTCTTACATGACTATATAGAGGGGGTTTGATTATCTGATCATCCCAAGAAATAGGGAAGGCCAAAATGACCCACACCACCAACAACAGATGCTCCCATGAACCCTGCACAAGCACCAGAACCATTCACCTCAAATTCATTAGATCTTGAGCCACATGTTAGGGAGTAACCCCACATCAAGAAACACCAACCTCCAGCACAAAAGTACAACGTTTTTAAATAGTTGGCAGTTTCCCTATCTAAAATATCAATCCCAGATACACTCCATCTTTTAAAAGAACTCAAGGAGGAACTCATTGAATCCCACTATATCCCATAGGAGTTTGAGATAAAAGTTGCTACATATAAGCTTTATCAAGTGGATATGATGTCAGTAGAATTCCATGTCACCATTTCATTCACAGAGCATGACTAGGAAGAGGTCATTTAAGGGAACATTAGGCCCCTATATGTTTTAGGAAGACTCAATAATGTTGACATCCAAATATATCTGATTGATAATGTTTCCAAGATCAAACTTATCCCAGTTCAACCCCCCAACATCTAGGATATATAGAAGGGAACTTATCTCCCATAAAGATAACCATTCAAGGGCATGATAAGAATGAGAAAAGACCTATCAGGAAGATAAAAATCAAAGATAAGTTTTGGGATCTCACATATGATTCTAAGTTTATGGTTATACAGAAAGAAACCACATGTAATGTCTTGCTCGGAAGTCACTGGCTCTATATCCATATGGTGAAACCTTTAACATTCCATCAATGTCTAAAATACCCCATCAATGGAAAGCTCAACATAATGAATAGTGACAATGAACCCTTTTAGACTTACAGATCCACATATGATGAAGCATTTTTTTATAAAAAATGGATGAAAACAACCAATGGTGGATGATGATACATAGGTTGAAGCCCCCAATTGATTGGGGACCACCCCTATAAATCCTTGGAGTTTTATCGACAACAATTATGTGCTCCCCATAAATCTAGTCGAGGTGAAAAACCTGGTCCTAGAGACTCAATATCCTCATATCCTTAGTGAATGTTTAAAAAGAAATAAACTTCAAAATCTATCTACAACAACTTAGGAAGTAAGAGATGATGATGTCTCTTCTCATATCCTCTCTTTCCTCGATAGTGATAGATAATCCCCCAAATTTCTATCTTTTTTCTGAAATACATAGACTTAGAAGTGGAAGAAGGTGAAGATGACCTCAAGAACACTTCTCACTATTTTAAGAATGCATGAATAATGAAGCTGAATACTAAGCCCTCATTGCTGGATTGAAACTAGCCCTATAGTTTCATATAGCCTACATGAATATAAAAGGGGATTCATAACTGGTGATAAAGAATATCAATGGTGAATATGCCATCAAAAAGGAAGAATTGAACCCTCTCATTGTCTATGTCAGAGGAATGATGCAAGAGTTACCTTTTTATCACATGTTGCATCATATTCCCTGATCATAGAATGCTTGTGCTGATGCATTGGATAATGTAGCCACCATCCTGGATGACCCTGATCAGGAGGAAGCAATATTCCATATCACACACCGAATAATGGTCTCATCAATCTTCATCTATGATATAGAAGAAATCAATGAGTCCAACACCACCCTAGAGTGTGATGAACATGTATCCACCCCTAGATGGATGGATCCCATAATCAATTATCTACAAAATGGGGTTCTCCCAACTAATCAATCTATAAGGGAACAAATTTGACGTCATGAAGAAAACTTCACCCTTAAAGATGGTCTAAATGAGAAAAAATATCTCTATAAGTGAGGTTTTGATGGAATCCTCCTTAGATGCATAGAAAAAGGATAGATTCTCACCATCATGGAAGAAGTCCATGTAGGATCTTATGATGCTCATCAGTTTGGAACTAGGATCTACCATGAAATAGTAGGTTGATATATTACTAGAAAACCATGATACATGAATGTGTGGAATTCACCAAAAAATGTCATGCATTCTAGATCCATGCAAAATTTATCCATCAATTTCCAAAATTTCTATATACAGCTAAATATTCCTAGCCATTTTCTGTTTGGGGAATGGATGTTGTGGGTCCATATCCCTTAGACACATCTAAGTAGTTCAAGTACATCCATATTGCTATCATATTCTTTTCAAAAATGGTATGATGAAATACCCATAAAATAAGTAAGGAGGAATAATATCATCAACTTTGTGAAGTCTCATATCATCACCAAGTTTGTGGTCCCTCACAAAATATTGATAGAAAACAGTACCAATTCCTTTTCCATAGAGTTTTAAAAACTATACTAGGAGTACAATATCAATTCCAATCTCTCGTATTGATTTCATAAAATAGAAAATGGATAGATATAAGACTTTAATAAGATTATATCTAATATAATCTAGAAGATGGTGAACAAGGATAAGAAGTTCTGTTTGAAAAAAAATCCTCCATGATTTAAGGCCCTACCATACCACCACGCGTACTGCTATACAAGCAACACCATATTCATTGGTGTATGGGACCAAAGTATTATTACCCATAAAAGTCCATCTACCTTATTTATGAATATCTATTTACAAACAGCTCTCATATGATGAGAAATTTCAAAAGCAACTAGATGAATTGGAGTGGATCGATGAGAACATGTTGCGTACATTGCACAACCTTAAAGTACATCAGAATCAGATTGCATGATCCTTTAATAAAAAGGTTCACCTTCATTCATTCCTCTAAGGAGAACTGTTATTGGCTCTCAAAATCCCAATGATACTAGGGAAGAAGACACCAAATCTGGAACCCAAATGGAAAGGTCCTTACATCATACATAAGGTCTATTATAATAGAGCCTAATCATTGGACACAATAGATGGGGAGCATGTCACACCCCCATCAATACAATATTTCTCATGAAATACTTTTCATATCTATCATCAAGAACATATCATCCAGGTTACATGATGTTAAACTGTATGAGGATGTCCTGAACACATGAAATTAAATTTTACAGAGATGTCCTCATTGGATGATGTTAAACTGCACAGTAGATTATCTTGACCATATGAAGATAAACTATACGGAGTCATCCTAGCATCAAGATGTTAAACTGCACAACATATCATGTCCTGACCACATGTTGTTAAACTCTATGAAGACATTCATACTGTATGATGTTAAATTGTATGGTTGAATCCCTCACCACAGGACTTTAAACTATATGGAAGAACATTATCTCACTAATGACTCACCGCACACAAGCTATATCTGTGTGAAGGAAGGCTGAAATCCCCCATTCCCATGTGAGAGTTATCTCAAAAAAGGGAATCTCATTTTTCAATAACTACGTATGGATTTATTCCTATCATTACAAGATACGTAGTGATTCATAAACCTCTACTCTTGGGACCAGTATCAGCCTTCCTTTTCCCTCATGTCGGGTGATCCATGTCCTTACCGCAAGGCAATAAACTATATGGCTAATGTCTTTTCCGAATGATGTTAAACTGTATGGGTTTTCTAGAAATACATATGGATTTATTCTCATTTTTAATGAGATACATAAGGATATATTGATCATATATCATGGTCCAGCCACCACATGATACAAAATTCTCTTTTACTATCCTCAATTGCCACTATATATTGAGAGGAACCCTTTCCATTCCTTGTTTCTCATATCAAACATAGCTCACATGAGCTTAGGAATTTTAGTAAGGGCTTCCCTGCACAAACAAGGCATAGAATATCATGACAAGCTCATCATGGTCCTGAATGAAAGACCACATAAGGCATACCATGAGTCCTCACTGCATGACATCAAACTACATGGTTGATGTCCCTTACATGACATAAGACTGTATATTTCTGTGGACCTCACCCAACAGGACCACTGTTGTTGGTATTGGACTCACACCACACCTCCATTCAAAAAATACATGTGACTTGTTTCTTGACATCACAGAATACATAATGACACTTGAATATTCAATCCTGGGTCTAGTCACAACAAATATAAAAATGACCCCTCTGTGTATAGGTCATACTTGCATAATAAATTAATTCACCAAGAAATACATTTGGCTTGATTCCTATTACCATAGGATACATAATGACACCTAGATTTCTATCCTTGGGTCCAGCCACAATTCCCCTTTTCATGTAAGGAAGTCCACATCTTTTCCACACAATGTTAAACTGCATAGCTCTTCAAGAACTACATGTGTCTTGATTCCTATCATCATAGGATACATAGTGATGTCTGGATATCCAATCTCGGGCCCAACTATAATAATTAACAGAAACAATACCCACCTATGCATATGGGTCAGACCCACGTAGAAAGTTTCTCATCCAAGAAACACGTATGGATTGATTCCTATAATCACAAGATACACAGTGAAACCTAAATCTCCAATCCTGAGACCAACTACAAAAAATGATAAAAAAATGCATCCCAACTACATAGGGTCTGAATCACAAAAGCTCATTTTACCTACATGCGAGCCAGATCTATGTATGAATTTTTTGTGTATGCAATGTATCATGCACATTTTTTTCTTCACATTGGTTCCCACATCCTTTCCTCATGACATTAAACTACAAGGAAAATGTACTAGTCTCATGAAATTAGAGCTGCACAACAAAAACGTCCTTACCATATGATGATAAATTGCATGACCAGTGTCCTTACCGAATAACATTAAACTGCCCAAAAAACATCCCCACTACATGATAATAAACTATATATTCCATCAACCATTTTTAATCCCTTATTAAAGTGCCACAAGAGCCTTACCCCAACAACTAGAGTATGGAGTGATTTCTCCATCCTTTAAAGAACCTCCATCTATAAATCATACTTCATGTATCGAGTGTCTTGATTTTATAAAACATTCCATGGACCTTGGAAAAGAAACTCGAATTTAGGGGACCTTTTTTTGAATATGCATGTATTCTTATGGCTCCTTCATATGCACTTATGGTCATCAACCAAATGAATCACTCTTCAAAAAGGTATTTCTGACTATTGTGAGCCCTGAAATTACTATGTCAGAACTCAAAACCTTAGTATGATTTGAAATACTCCCAGTATGATTGTCCCATATCATTACTCATGACCTGAGAACCTCGATCCATGATTTACAAAATTTCTATCTCTCGATCAGAAGGATGTTGGGGTACTCTTGACCCTAGGTATCGTAATTAGGCTCTTGTGTATCACCCCCATATTAGACCATGTAAGTTACGACCTTAAACTTCCTACACTCTGGTAAAAGTTGCACGACCTTAAAATATAGTCTATAATGGTCCAAATTGCATGACCTTAAACTTCTAGAGAAAGAGACACAAAACTTATCAGGTCAAAAATCTATAAAGGGTGGCCTAAGAAAAATTAAATTCTCGAATTACTAAAATCTCATCTCCAAAGTTTAGGAAAAAATTAGGGTGTGAATAAATATGGAATAAATCTCATAGGGCCTAATTTGTATCCCTATTAAAAGTCAATCTATTCTCATTGGATCCCCTGGTTCAAGAAAAAGCTAGATTAATGATTTTTCACATCTCCCCACCATGAGAGTAAGTTCGCTAGGTGGTGAAAATTTTAGGGTGCTCAAAAATTTCTTGGATATTACACTTTCCACAAACCACACTTCATGATTTGGGTTTCTTGAATCATTATAAACCTTCCATATCCCTTGGAAAAAATACCCAGCTTTAAGGGAAAATTTTCTTGACTATGCATGTATGCCTATGGATCTGCATATACTCTTATGGTCATTAACCAAATGTGTCACTCTGTAAAAATGGATTTATGATCATTGTGACCCATAACATCACTGAGGTATAACTCAACACCTTAGTGTGTTTTAGGTCATTCTCGGTATGATTGTACTATATCATCCTCCTAACTTGAGAACTTTGGACCATGATTTACAATTCTTGTACCAAACTATCCAAGTAGATTCAACATCCTTGACATTACATCATTGTGTTTTATACCCTTTCTCAAAGGCATATCCTCCTTGCAGGAAAGGAGCTCTGGTCTTTGTGAGCCTTCACAACACCAAAATAGAACCCAACATATTAATATGTTTTGGATCATTCCTATCATTTCTACACCATATACCATGATCATAGAGAAGGTATGAGTGAAAATACCCTAAACAAAAATGATACAAAGTCTAAGCTAAAATAACCAAAACTACAGTAATAGAAGGTTCGATCCAAAAGACCCTAAACTACAATGATAGAAGGTTTAAGCTAAAAGACCCCAAACTATAGCAATAGAAGGTCTGAGATAAAATACCCTAAACTATAGTGATGTAAGGTATAATATAAAATAACCTCAAATATATCACAATAGATATTTGGTTTGCAAGAGATCATGGGGCCCACCATATGGCCTTAAAAAATATCAAGCTTCTCTCTCCAAGCTTATCAGCTTCAAAAAAAATTAGAGAAATCTCACTCCAAGAAAATTATTCTACCTAATTATCCTTATACAAGTCAGGTGATCCCAATATAGTTGGAACATATATATCAATGAAGGATTTCATGTTGGTGGGCATTCATGATCATTTCTCAAGAAGAATCTATTAGAATTTCAACATTTAATTCCTGACATTCCTATTTACTTGATATTATGAAAGGTATGAGTATTTTTGATGATTCATATAATATTAGAGCAGTGAAATGTCATGCATATCATGAATAAAAAAACTAGACATAAACCTAGAAGGTTCAAGAAAATTAATTCATTGATAATGTGAAAAAAGGGAGAAATATCTATATTTTGGAGTCTCTCCAAGAATCTCAACAAAAATAGAGTACATAGAGTTACAATAAGATTTGGTCTGCTGAACTGGCCAAGTAGGCAAGAGTCTGGCAGGATGAATTGATTGAATGATGGAGTGCTACTCGCCTTGCCTCTTCCACTTCTGCCCCAGGGTGGAGGGTATCAAATAAAGTAGTCATATCCTCAACTATATTTTGAGTAGTTTCCAATGAGGATGATGATGTTGAAAGGTCAAACCTCAAGCTAGGTATGATTTTATCATATCTCCATATTTGTGCGATCTAAGAATCCATCTAGGATTGTAGTTTAGATATCAATTGGAGACCTTGCTTCAATGCCTCTGACGCCTTCTTCAGCTACTCACCAAGGGGATCCTTGTCTGCAAAATTGTGCAAGTCCTTCTCATTGGTCTATATCTCACTGAGTCAGGATGATTTGCTTCATGATTTTATACAATGGTTTTTGATCAAAATAAAATACCGCCAATTCATGAAATAAATGATGAAGGCATTCCCCTTGGTCACAAAATTCTTGAAAAAAAGTTTCAGTAATCAATGCATGAATCTATTTCTATATCATTCTATGTTGTGTCCGAGCTTATATGACTGGTGAAGGAGGTGTACCAAAAAGAGGAATAGCCAGCTGAGATATCACCACCTCAATGGCGACATCATCCTTTTCTTATGTCAGAGGGTTAATTTCCTCAACGGATTCACTCCCACTATCAGGATGGTCATCATCAGGATAAGGGTGATTCCTCAAAGTCTCACCCACATCCTGTATTAACTCTTTTGTTTCCATAGGAAGAGGGGTTGGTGAAGAAAATGGATTTTCTACAAGAAAGAATAGTTGACTTAGAACACCATCTGGATAGGTCGCCTCCCAAGACTGAGCATAATTTTGGCTAAGAAATGCAGGAGCATCAGTGGGTGTAAGAATGATCTAAACATCAGTATCTTCATGCACCAACATCATCCAAAATTGGCGGATGATCTCAGGGTGTCTCTCTCCTTGTACACTAGCTAAAGGAAGATGGGAGACCCTTTGGGTACATCCAAAACAATTAGGAAATAGATAAGGAATATATGAATCACATATGATCATATCTTCCACCCTAGATATAATAACCCCATCCCAAAGCAAGATATTTAAAAACTTTCATTAAGAGATCCATTGCTGTTATCAATAATCATTCTAGTTGGCATGCGATAGGGGGTGAAATCAAAGCTATTAGACCAGATCAATGTCTATCTAACCTCATTAGGCCTTAATGACATAGCCACCACCCGAGATATGTTTAGTAGTCTGGTATAATATAAGGCATCATGGATCCTAGTGGCTTTGTTGTATTCATAACAATGGAAATGCTCCCCTATCTAGAAAAAAAACTGTAAAGGACCATTAATCCTATAGAGGATTCTGCCTTGTTGAATGTTTCCTAGAGTTGGTAAAGGCATGTAAGGATCGACATAGAAAAATTAAGACACTATCCTTCTACTAATCGCACCACCACCACCAACATACTGACACAGATCCCTGAATGAGAATCTCTAGCTGGGAAATGCCATCCTTTAAAAAACATGACCATAAATCCTGCCATCCTAAGTCTCATAGAGATATTCAAGTTCACCTAGTATCCCCATGAAGCAAAGTCCCTATCTTCTAAAATGTCCCAATATGAGCCAAAAATATTGCGGAATTTATAGGAAGGGCACCGATGGGGGCGTATAACAGTTGTTCTGACTCCGCTATGGAAAAGAAAAATGTTGATTCAGTCCTTGAAGAAGATGAGTGAGTTCATAGTCATATCCTTTCTTAGATTCTTCTTCATGATGATAATAATTCCCCTCTCAAATAATAGAGTCTACGAAGGGTTATCCTAGAAATTTGTAGCAGGGAGGAACTCAACATACATCTCTCCGAGAGGGGGGATCCCACCCAGTTGGTAGATGTCTCATAGGATGATTCCCACTTCAACATGGAAAAAATGGAATGTGTTGGTACCAAGACACCAACAACTAATCATCTATTAAAGAGGATCTATATGGTGATAGACAATAAATTGGGAAATCTATACTGCTTCATAAAGATTTATCCTGTATAACTGGTTAGAAAACTCTAAGAAGCTTTTCCTGACCCATAATGGACACCCCCATTTATCATAAAAATTAGCACTAGAACGGAGATCCCATTTCAAGATTCATACGCCACTTGAATTTTCCAGAGAAGAGGAAAATATACTTGATTAGTTCTAAGAAATAGTATAATGAGTGAAATCATATCTATCCAGACCCAAGGGATATTTTTTCAACATATAAGACAAATCCTATGGTTGAGATGCAACAAACTAGCCTTCCTTGACAATTGTCGTTTGAATATAGTGAGAAGAGGATGAAACCCAAAAATATGGAATATTGAAGTCTAAAGGAGGGATGAAAACATCATACAACAAATTGAACCTGTATAGAGGAAGTCAGAGAGATAGAGGATAATCCTGAAGCTTAGATGAGAGAAACCTCTTTAGAATCACTTTATTAGAATACATGTGATATCAGGGGTCAACATTGTAATTTATGGAAATCATGTCCCTTTGATTGGATGTAGTAGAAGAATTTTTATGAGAACCAAAATCCATCTGAACAAAAGTAAGTGGTGCATGTCAGACATATAAAATAAAATCTTGTAAAAGAAAAGGCATAATCCAGAAGCATCATGCACATCACATTAATCATCAAAGGCATTCATGAATCACCTAAAGGGATCATGAATCACCTGAATCCTAAAGATATTGTGGGTCACATAAAACCATAGGGCATCACATAATCACATGACCCCTCAAAAGAATCATGGTCGTGCAACCTGGACATGGTCACATGAGCCACATGATAGCCAAAAGATCATGCAAACAATCCTCTAGATCCCGAAAAAACCTTCAAAATGATCACACATCCTCGCAGATGAAGTTCAAACAATTACCAAAGTAAAGTTTATAATTATTTTTTAGTGAGTTCTTTAGAAAATACAGTCTTTCATAGGAGTTTTCATGAAACCAAATCATGGTGAGGTCTCACAATTAGATCTTACAGGAAGGTATTACAATTAAGTTACGTGACAGAAGTAGGGAGAGAGAGATCTGGAGAAGTGAGAAGCTGGTGAATGAACCCATATACACTCAAATATTTATAGGATATCCCACATAATACCAAACATCACTTGATAGACCAAGTTTCACCCAAGACACCGATTTGAGATAACACCAAAGAATTAGGCATACATTTACTTTCCTCAGAACCGGGCCCTTGTCCCCATAGACATCGCTCTTGAGGGGGGTATTTTTTGATGCCCACTAAATGAGGATCAATAAATTCACAAAGGAATAAATACCTAAATATGATTATTTTTTCCCACAAAGAAAAGGTAAAGGAATGTGGCTATGATGTTGTGGATCATGTGAACCCCCAAGAAACATGTGATCAAATGACTAGCAGAGGGTTATGTGGATGGACATGCACAATTCATAACCTATGGAAGATCCCATGAATCCCCTTTTGAAAAAACCTTCTACTCTTTTGAAGGCACCCTAGATAATTAGTTATCACATGACGGCTTCCAGGAAAGCACCCCCAAGACATGTGGATTGTCAGCCGGTGGGTGTTTGACAACCCATCCAAAAATCCTTCTAAAATAGAAGGAAAATTTCCAAAAGTAGGAGGAAGATTGAGGTTGTAAAAAATCATGTGATAGAACCCTTGTGGTATGCAAGACACCACAATCCCCTAATGATATTCCCACTTCATATCATAAAATCCCGTTGGCATGTCATCCTCATCAAGCAAAGGGCCTCAGTTATGTCTAGGTGACCTCACGCTTCCCCCTTAGGCTCTGCCAGGAAAAACAGATGGAGTTTTCCATGAAATTATTATGCATCTCTATAGGACCTTTTTTGTACACATGATGCATCACCAAGAGGTAGAGTAATTATCCTTGACAACACTCATACAATCTTGCGTGATCCCCAAGCTTTGTAAAATAAAATGAAGGAAATAAAGAGGGTAAAGGTGGGATCCTCCCATAGTCATAAAACTCTTGTGATGAGCTAAGTTTTTACACACCACTATATTGTAATACCCCTTGAAAAGTTGGTCTGATCTCATGAAGGCCCTCTAATAGGCCATCTTTGTCTCATGAAAAGACCCAGACAAGTCGCTTGAGGTCATGCGAAGGCCTTTTGATAGGTTCCCTGATCTCACGAAGGCCCTTGGATAGGTCAATATGACAATATGGGAGTCCTTAGACATGACCAAATGATTCTATAAGTCCCTATTAATTATAAATAATCCAATAAATAAGGTGTTTATGGGATGGGGTTGTAGTCAATAAAAATCAGGCAATGCCCCTAGGGAGATCCACAGTAGGGACTCGCAAAGACGCATGACATTAAATCCTTTAGTCAGCTTCATAATAGATTCATGCGATATACACCACAAAAAGTGGTGAAAAACCATGGTGGAAAGACCTATAAACCCCCACCCTATCCTCAAATAAGGGGTTGGAATTTTTTCATCTAGACGCACCAGCACACCCAAGCACCAGAGTGTATTTCTCGGAGCGGCTGATCTCATGACCGGGAAGTTTTCCTCAATGCAGGATATTGGGGAACAATCAGAATAATAATACAACATGCATAAAGCACTTTTCATGATCACTCATAGATCATGTGAAGGAATTCTGGTAGGACACACGAAGAACATCCCACACACCTGTTAAATCATGTGAGATTTAAAACAAGCTAAAATTGAAAAAATCTAAGGAATTCACAATATAAAGGATATAAAAAAGACTAAGGGATGAAAGACCTAAGAAAAGAACATATATACTAATCCTCATGCACTTTTCATAAACCACCATGAAATGTGACAACACCATGACATGTTTCCTAGATCTCACGATGCTTCTTCAGTACACTATTTGGGTCATGCGAGGTCATATGGGCATGTCAAACCAAGCCTCATGGTTCCCCTCAAGCATGCTACCCAAGTATTGTGAAACCCTCTGGGATTTCCATCCAAGCCTCGTGATGTCCTTCATACATGTTTCTAGACTCATATGAGGGTACCAATTCATGTCCACTGAGTCCCTCGATAGCACCCATGCATGTTAACTGGATCTCGCAACATCCTCTGAGTATTCTAGCTAGGTCTCATGATGATCTCCAGACATGCCAGACAAGACATGCGGAACCCTTTGAGACATGTCACACTGAATCTCACAACACCCTTCAATTGTGTCATCCATCTCTCGCGATGACACCAGGGAAAGTCAGCTGAATCATGAAACACCATCTAGACAAGACAACTGAGATCATGCAATGGCTTCTAGAATCAATTATATAGGTCTTGAAATTTACTCCGAAAAAGGAAGCCTTGATCATGTGACAACCTTTGGACATTCCATCCAGATAAAAAGTCCTCTAGATAAGTCAACTGGACCATACAATTGTCTGTATACATGTTAGGAAGACATCCTATGACATTTCAAGTTGGAAATTAAGGCATATTGAGCAGAAAATCAACACATATTAGATAGGAAAGCAGGTCAGGTCAAAAGGGAATCCCAGGGCTTGATAAAATTTTCCATCCTCAATGTGTAAGCCCTGACCAAATAGAAGCATCAGTTTGTAATCCCTAATCAACGGGAATCCTAGTGATTGATAAATTTTCCACCCTTAGTGGAAAACCCTGATTAAAAGGGAAATCTCAGTGTGTAAGCCCCAATTGATTAAACTATGATAAATTCAATTCCTACTATAACCATGATATGTAGGATGATTCTCCAAGGACCGATATCTATATTAACATCCCAAGGTATGTACTATCACATAAGTTCAGAATCCATACATAGTGAGAATGATTACTTGATATCCCTTGTTCCTCACACCGAGCATAGCTCATGTGGGATTAGGGAGTTTCAATGGTCATATAACTTGCACCATAAACCTATACAAAGGAAAGTGAAAAGTAAGAGTGTAATCCCTGATCAATGTCATAATATGATATGTCCTGCATATAATGGAAATATCAGTGTGTAAGCCCCGACCAACGTCATAATATGATATGTCCCATATAAAAGGGAAACATTAGTGTGTAAGCCTCAACCGATTGAATTATGAAGAATACGATTCCTTCCATAACCAGGATACATAGGAAACCTTAATAAGTCCCAATACCAAAATCAAATGGGAACCCACCTCAGTGTAAGTATTTCCATGTCTCTGACATTTCAACCATCAAGACCCAATCATTCCCATGGTATGATCATTCAACCTCATCCCTCAGTGGACTGAGAAAGCAACTAAACTATGAGGACTCTGATTCCTACCATAACCAGGCTACATAGGACACCTTACTAAGACCTGAGACTAAACTCAAATGGGAATCCACCTCGGTGTAAGTCCTACCATGTCTATGAAATTTCAAGCATCAGGACCCAATCATTCTCATGGGTTGATCATTCTACCTCATCTCTCAGTAGAATGAGAAATAAAATGAACTATAATAACTCTGATTCTTTCCATAACCAGGATATGTAGGACATCTCCCTGAGGCCTATGCTCCATATTAAACATCCTAGGGTCTATCCTAGTATAGAAGTCCCACATCCATATGACATTAGGCTGATCACTTGTTATCCCTTGTTTCTCACACCAAGCATAGATCACATGGGCTTAGGGAGTCACAATGAACAAATCACTAGCATCATGAATCTCCCCAATCTAGGGAAATATTATCATGTAATCTATAATGATTAGGATGATATAAAAATCCCCCATATGATTATATATACCATAGGTCTAGTCCCAAGTCCATGAATGAACTACAAAACAATTATTCTTTCCATAACCAGGATACATATGACGTATCCTTGAGACTCAAACTTGAATATCTAATGTGTCATAACCCATATATATATCCTTAAAATTTGATGTTAAACTACATGTTTTTAATAAAATATTTGGGTTTGATTATTTTAATAACTAGGATATATAGGACACCTAATAATGGCTCAATCCCCTCCTTAGAATATTAACTAACTCCCTGCGTGGTAGAAAATTTCAAAGTATCTAGTTATACAGATTCAACCCAAAAGTATCTACCCATTAATGGGGAAATGGATGAAGAACCTTAGATACATACAGATTGATTCAATAAATATATTCCCCTTTATTTTTTATATAAAATATACTTAACCTATAATTTATTTTTTAGGGTCACCAGTCCCGTATCGGGATTAGGAAGATATTCTCGAACATATCTTAATTCTATAAGAGAGTCCCATATTAGGAAAAAATTCCCCCCAAAAGGGTGTGATGAGCCTGAACTCCCATACTCTCAACCAATGTGAGTCCCTAAGCATCATTAGGTCTAAAAACCCAATTAACCACCTACCTTTGGAAAGTAGGTCCATACCTAGTTACTGATGAAGAAACCATTGGGAGTTTTTGTTAAGAAAGACAATGGTAACTCAATAATATTAGTTGTGAAAGAATAAAACCCCTAACAACCAACCATTGGTCCAAACCGAATCCACCTAAACAAGGGTTATAGGTCACCTCTTCTCTGTCAAAATAACATTTTCAAATTTACCAAAGTGATATTGGATTTTTGTCACAATTTTACTTCTTTGTGATGTTTTTTATGTTATACAACTATCTTATTTTATGAGGTTTATATACTTATCCTTTGAAATGTTATATATTTAATATCCTTATACTCATGATATTAAAAGTTTTATTTAATGTTACTCTTCATGGGGATTATAATTAAAATGTTTCAAAGTGGTATGAGACACTTTGGAATGTTTAAAGATTAATTTCCTCAAAAGTGTTTTAATGATATTCTAAGGTAATTTCCATTCATAAACTTTAAAAACCCTTGTTGTTACTTATCCTCCAATGGGGATATTTTTTATTGATACCATCTTCATTATTTATTTGGATGTATTATGATTGTTTCAAAGAGATTTTTATAAAACCCGTTTCTTTCAATAGGTTGATTATGTACTAAAGATATTATAATGGAACCCACTTATTTTCCAGGGGTTAATAAAGTTTTAAAGAGATTATTTTTTAACCCATTTTTTTTCTATGGTTTAATCATGTTTCAAAGAGATTGTTTTGGAAACCATTTCTTTTCCATGGGTTAATTTTTTTTTAATGAGATTGTTATGGAACCTGTTTCTTTTCCACAATATAACCATGTTTTAATGAGATTTTTTTGAACATACTTCTTCTCCATAGGTTAATCATGTTTTGAGGAGATTTTTTTGAAAACTATTTATTTTCCATGGCTTAATAATGTTTCAAAGAGATTTTTTTGGAACCCATTTATTTTCTATGGGTTAATTATGTTTTTAAAGATATTATTTTGAAACCCATTTCTTTTCCATGGGTTGATCAAGTTTCAAAGAGATTATTTTGAAACCCATTTATTTTCCATGGTTTAATCATGTTTTAAAGAGATTATAGTGGAACCTATTTAATTTTCATGGGTTAATCATGTTATGAAAATAATAAAGTCTATTTCAATGAGTTTTGATGAATTCTATGTGTATTAATTTCTTTGAGATTTTAAATTATGGGTGTGCCCAGCTAGTGCCAGGTGATCCCGTTATATCTTATATGATGGGTGATCTTAGATAACACTTAAATACATTGGGTAATGATTATTTCCTCTGGAAAACTATATTAGAAGTCATCCATATGGTTATTCCAATTTTTAAGGGTTCTATAAGGGTTCAATGAGATGATGTTCCAAGATACCAATATGTTTTCCTTATGCTTTATATGGGTTTATAATGTTTCTTTTGATTAGTATTGATATCACATGGATCATGATTATCAATTATTATGATTATTTACTTTGATAAATCCTTATTCCATGATTTCATGTTTGATGATACAAGTATTGATGGGTATGAATATTCTTATTTTATGATAATTCATTTTGATTATGTCATAATACTCTTATGATCTTATTATACTCACTGATGAAATTCATTTGTTAATGCTTACGTTTTTCCTTACTAAGCGTTTGAGATCACCCTTCTTATGTTTCCTTTTACTCAGGTTTTAAAGAATGACGTTGACTGATTTATGTCTATAAAGGATTTCACAAGGAGGATTTTGATAACCTATTGTAAAATAAGAAAAGATGGATCAAATGGGAGAAATGTTCTTTTGATGACTTATGCATTGTTTATATAGGAGTTTTTTCTAATTGTATAAAATGCTAAACTTAAAAGGTCCTCCAAAATGTAAGTGATCCATGTTTTCCTTTTGATGTTGTAATACTTTGATTGAAAAATTTCAGTCACAATTATCAGAATCATAGAAAAAAATATAAAGTTATGGATTTCAACATAGGATTTAGGAGTGCTGGTTTTGGGATGTTATATGTAGTCCCCCTTCTACGGTGCTAGGGTTTACACATAGAGAAAAATATCACACACCGTGTGACACATGTCACATTCCGTATAACCCAATACTGGTATCTCTCTATGTATCTCGAATGGTATATGAGAACATACATGAGAAGTCACATAATTATAGGTAGATTACACGGGTATATCACGATAATCGGACCTAGCTTGGTACATAGGCATGACCTAAAGTACATGGGCATGGCCAGATGTACAAGGTCATGGGTAGGTGGCACACTGAGTGCTAGCCTGACCTCTACACACCATGTACCCCCAAAGTAAATGCCATATATATGGAGGATTACATGATATGTGAGACATTTAGGCATAGGTAAACCCAAGTAAAATGAGACACACTATGTAATTATTTCAGGATAAGTTGAGGCCCTCCATCTCTTTAGTATAAACCAAGTTCAGTTGAGTCTGATCCCTTGTTTCATCCCTACGAGGGTACATAGTGTCATTTTGTCTTGAGAATAGGATTTTGATCCCCTCTATGGGTTATGTATTAGATAGAGTTCATAGTATCCCTGTGTGAGGCCCGAGGTGGGATCCTCTATCACATATTATTCCCTAAGTAGGGTTTTTGGTATCAGTGTGACCACCATTCATAGGGTGTTGATCCCCTATCTAGTATATTGATATATTAGGGTTTTTGGTGTCACCCAACAGTCTTGGGTGCGATCTCCTATCTATATGTAAATATCTTTTGAGTTCCAAAAAGTACTTATTTGGTGAGAATTGATGATATGACCTATATGATGAGTTACAGTAGTAAAATCATGGATTTTTGACTGAGTTCTTGTAACACCCCAAGGTTTTGAAAATGAATATAGAATGCAATTTTATAATATAGCCATTAATCACAACTTTTCCTCTTCTATGTTTTGAATTTTGAAAAATGGTCATCTAGAGTTGTGTTCAGTAAGTCATTTGGAGTCTGATAAAACAAACTTGATTTTTGGTGAATAGTAACATACCCTTATGAATAGTAATATGAATAGTAATATGACCCTTATGAATAGTAAATAATAATATTATTTTATTTTCTTAAGGTAATATGATAATGAGATCTTAATTAATTTTTCAATGTCACATAAAACTAATTGCAGTTCAAGATTGTTATTTTTCGAATTAACTATGAACTTATTTAAAAATTAAATTAATAATATTTAGAAAATTATTTTTGAAAAATGGATTTCACTTTTGAATTATACACGTCGAAAAATGGTAAGGGTGAATTTTTAGGATTTTTCTGAAATTCTAGAATTTTTGATGAATAGTGAAATACGATAAAATACCGTATATACAAATTATCAGTTAAATACATTATTCATGACATCACAAGTGATGCAATGACACTTGGTTCTAAATCACATGAACTTATTACTATTAGGGGTCACATGAAACAATACTATTGGTTTTCTTGAGGGAAATAATAAAATAATGAATTAAATATTCAAAAATTACCCCTCTCCTCCACTATAAAAACCCCTCACCACTCCCTCTTCTCTTCACTCCTCTAAGCCTTGAAGCTCCTCAAAGTTCTGTCCAATTACCCTTCCCTAGTCACTCCCCATGACCAGGAAGCTCTTAGTCTTTCCAAAAGACCAAAACCCCTTCCCTTAAGGAGTTTCTCAAGGAGGTTATTTCAAGAGGTAAAACACTCTTCTTTCTCATTTGGTTTTATTTCAATTTATCTACTTTTGTTATCCTCTCCTAACCTCCTCTGTCCAAATGACCATGATAACTCCAGTAACATATATATACTAGATTTATATCATGTGAATGGAAGAACCATCATAAATACTCTTATTCCTTCCCTTTTATTTTTATAAACGAAATCGACGTCCATGAGGTTCCGATTTATAACCTTCGAGAACGAAGAAGTTTCATTCTTAAATTTATTATTCATTATTGGTCATGAAACCATATTCATGGTTTAACCAGACTATGATATATGTGTTATAACCTAATTAATATTCAGTAACCAGAATATGTACATATAATTAAGTTATATGACAAAACTAGTTCATAATATTCCAAATACCGCCGAATAATCGAAGTGGTGGTCATCTAATGATTCATCCTCATTCCATGTAACCAAATGATAGAAATGACCATTATCAATTATTTATGTTCATTAATAATATATAATTCCAATCTTGTAGATTTATAACCATTCCACATGAACTTCATTACATAAAAACAAGTGAACTGAATATGAAATTAAAGGAAACGAACACTCCAGAACGACGAAATTCAATACAATAACTTATCAATAAAGAAATAAATGTACTAACCAGAATTATGTTAAACTAAATAAATGTATAATAGGTTTGGAAATAAGTTATTAACAAGTATAATTTCATATTCCAGGAGCTTAAGTACAAGAGCGGAACACGTTTGGAGTTAAGGTAAGGGTTTTTCCACTCGAACTTCCATTTTCATTCGGGATACTTTCATTGTCTAATTAACTTGATGTAATTCTTATGTATTGTTATGTAATCATCATATGTTATGTTTTAGTATCATATACATGTTTAAAAACCATAATACTTCCTTATTTTATGGATAGTTACATGTTTTAAAAGGGAACTTTCAAAACTGTTTCCAAAATACAAGCCCGATTCAAGGGAATTTCTCAAATTCGTATCTATTTTCAAGGGAACTCTATAATCTGTTTTTGGGAACCATTATCCTTATAAAATCACTCATTTTATTATAAAAATACTATATTAATTAACTTCTGGTTTTATATAAATATTTTTCCAAAAGAACTCTTCTTTTCAAAATAAAAGAGTATTTATCTCAAGAATTGCTTAATGATTTTATAAGAGTGTTTTCGTCTAAATAAACACTCTTGTTGATTCCATGGTATTATTGGGTTTAATAATTTATGAAGTCATCTACCATATTTGATTTAATGGTTTATGACTAACTCTATTGTGGATGATCTATCCTAAAACCATTCACCATATTATTCCGAGTGGTTAGTGTTTTATGTTTAATGATTGGGGAAAGATAGTTACATTTCATATGATAGTTTCAATATGAATGTATATGTTGTTTATGTTGATCCACACTCATATGAGGAATTAATTGGACTTATTATGTGATGGGTGGGGCCCGCTATAGCCCCTCGATGCATCGGTAGGTCTCATGAGACAAATAGACATGGAATTGGCCGAGGCCTTTCCCAATGTGATATGGATTTTGGATGAGGCCTTAATCACTAGATGTCTTGGCCGAGGCCATGAAAAAATGATTTAGAATGTACGGTATATGAACTTCCCTCATTATGAATCTAGTAATTGAAAGTTCATGTGGATATTAGACTAATAGAATACCCTTGATTATGTTTTATTATGTTAATATTTACTCAGCTCATATTCCTGCCATAATGTGTTCAAGTTTATTATTAAAGGAACGTGTTTTCAATAATTCAACCTGTCTAATGTTTATATTATCTTCCATTGTATTTCTTACTCTTACTGAGCATTTGATCTCACCCTTTCTTATGTTTCTTTTTCCTCAGGATATGAAGAAGTAAATTATGAATGACATGCAAGCATAATCTAGGAGACATGATGTTGCTAGTGGAATAAATTAGTGTTGTTTTTTCCTTCATGTTGTAATGATAAACTTATGTATGTAACTTGTTTCCAATAATACTAAACTACTCGGTCCTTCGGGATTCGTATTCCTTGTATATATGCCAACTTAATCAAATAAGGCACCGACTCTGCGCAACTGGGGCTGGGTCCTTATAGTTCTCCCATACAAGCATTACCTTGAAGCCTTAAGTGGAATACTATGAATGGAAGTGGCTGAGACCTCTTTAAGACTTGGATTTTGTTAAAAGTATCTATGGTTCTTATGGTTATCCTTATTTCTTTATCTCATATCCCTATTGACATGAATTTGAGTTGATGAGTTGAATACTCTTGATGCTTTATGTTTGGTGATTTTGGGGTGTCCTACTGGGTATTGTTATACTCAACCCTATATGGGCTCTACCCATACATGTTATGTATTATGAAGATGAAATAAATTTTGACAAATTCCTATGAGGATTGGGAGTAGGTGTATCATAGTGAGTTAAACTGACCATGGATATACAAAGTGTTGTATTTTATTTCAGTTCCCATCTTTCTAAGCTGGTTGGACTATTTTTTACTTTTTGGTGGGCTTGTATTTAGTCCTTTTTATTTATTTCCATCACTTTGTCCTACTCTGATGTGGTATAGATGTTATAAATGCATTATGGTATCATTTTTATTTATCTTTCATCATCGTATGGGTATTTGGAGATGTGTGTGTGTATACGGGTACATTAGGATAATGGATCCCATGTGTGTGATATGCCTACTTTCCACTGGTCTCCTACCCCTAGAATATTAGAGGAAGGATTAGGGATTCACAATCATCTTATCATTGACTAGGCAGGCCCTGGTGGGTCAGGTCACGATAGAGTGGTATTAGAGCAGGTGTTCATCTTGAGACCACAATTTAGAGATTTATAGCTGTGAGGTTTGGTTTGGGATTTATTGAAATAATTTTAAAGTGTTTTGAGTTTGTCTTTTAGTCTAGGGAATCCAATGTTGGTGCAGAATCCAATGTATCCATTCATTAAGACTTCAAAAACCTTTTTGTTGACTTGGTACATATAGGAACTGGTTATAGGGGAGATATTGGTATATGCATCATATAAGAATAGATTTTGGTTTTCATGTCCTTTTGAGTCGTCTACCTAGATATACTCTCTAACCATGGTGCATCTTGTTTATTTCAGGATGCCTCCATGAATATTTCCATCAAGGATTCCAAAACGTGATCACAAGTATTATTCACCTAGTGAATAGGCTTCAGTATAGGGTCTTATATAGGAGGTGGTACCTCTGGGTGGTTTTCTTGTTTTTCTACCACTCTCTGAGCAGTAGATTGCATCAAAAGTATTAGATGAGTATGTGCATAAGCTTATCATGCTCCATGAGTTTTAAAGGTAGTGAACTCCCAATTTTTAGGGTGTACCAAACCTCTAGGTATATGAGGATTGGCTAGAGGTAGTGACCCAAGTTTTTCACCTTATGGACACATCCAGATCAGATGGTGGTCCTAGTGGTGAGTCTTATTCAGATATTTTCATAGTGATGGTAAAGTCTGGTGCTTTATATGTAAGATGAGGTGACTCTCACATGGCCGGATCTTGAGCATCTATTTAGGGAGGATTTATATCCAGCCATGTTTCAATCATTTCATATCTAAGATATTCTATAATTATAGTAGGGAAACATGAATGTGGCTGAGTATTCAATGAGGTTCACTAACCTCTCACAATACTATATGGATATGGTTCAAGATCCAAAATACGGACTTTTGAGAGAGGATTGCATGAAGATATCACAACTATAGTGATATCTATTTTCATTCCAACCTATGGTGGAGTTCTTGAGAGGTATTCAGTAATGAAGATATTTCTGGAAGAGATAATGCCAATAGATGGTTATGGTAGTGGGCACATAGGAGCCGAGACCTTGATAGCAGGTAGCTGAAGGTAAACACAGAGATATGGGCATGTGAGACACTTTAGTAGATGGTCCCAAGATAGATTATCGATAGTTTAGGGATCTTAAGATGGTTCTAGGCAGTGTTTATCTTACAATAGTCATGGGAATCTCACTCGAGATTTTCTGACCCGATGAGTAGATGATAGGGAGATAGTCAATGGACCAACCCAAAAGAGGAAAAATTAGAAGTAGAGATGTCCAAAGGGTGTAATAAATGGTATATATGTAGGGAGAGTAGCTCTATGCAGTGATATTTTTGACCTTTTTTCACCACCACCCCTAGGTGGTCCGCACCAAGCTTAAGAAGCTAGTGGTTAGGGATAAGGATAGTCATAGAAAGTGGAATGATATGACCCTGAGGCTTTAGGGATGATTAGAGGTATGATTCATGTCTTATCTACTTTAGATATAGTACTGATAGAAATAGGTGTGATCCAATCCTTTCTTTCAACTTCTCTGTTATGAGAATTAGAGATTCTGGTTAAGCCCTTGGCTCTACCATTTCACTTGGAGACTCTTACCAGTGGGGATTTAATGATCACAAACCTTTTCTACTAGTGTGATCTAACTATTGGAGGAGATATTTTATTGTGACTTCGCTTTTTAGTAGTGATGAGGCCTTATGATTTCATCTTTAGTATGAACTGTCTATCCACAGTTCATGACGATATTGACTATTTCAAGTGGAGGATGCGGTGTGTTCATGGTGATGGGATGAGTTTTTCCTCCATAGGTTATAAGGAAATCTAGTAAGAGAATGATGGGCTCATATATTAGAGGATAAAACTAATTAATCATTATTTGGATAATATTACAATTAGGGAAGTGAATTATGTGGTATTTTAGCTTCCTGCAGTGGTGGTAGAGTATGAGGACGTGTTTCTTGAGGACGTTCCAGACTTAACTCCCCAACAAGAGATAGAATTATACATAGAATTACACCAAGGGAATACCCTGATATCTATTCCATCATATCAGATGGATCTCAAATAGATATCTGATATGAAGGTGTAGTTGGTGGAATTACAGAAGAAGGGATTTATCAGACCCAGTGTGTCACCTTGGGCATCCCCAATGTTGTTCATCAAGAAGAAGGATGATATTTTTAGGTTGTGTGTAGATTACCATTGCCTAAACCAAGTGAACATGAAGAATAAATATCCACTATTGAGGATCAACGACCTCTTTGACTAGTTGAGAGGGGCAAGATGGTTCTCAAAGATAGAACTCAAACTAGGTTATCACAAAACTTTGAGTATGAGATATGGATATATTGAAGATGATATTATGATGCTGCTACATTAACTATGAGTACTTGATGATGCCTTTTGGAATGATGAACTACCTAATAGTATTCATGAGACTCATGAACCAGATATTTTAGCCCTTCTAAGACTAGTTTTTAGTGGCCTTCATTGATGAAATTCTAGTGTACTTGGTGTTAGAGGAGGAGCATGTGAAACACTTTAGGATGGTTTCAAACATACTTAGAGATTAAAAAATTTATGGGAATCTCTTGAAGTATCGCTTTTTTATTTGGGAGGTCTACTTTCTAGGACATGTCAACTCATTAGAGGGTGTAATAGGGGACCTGATAAAGGTTGAGGTAGTACTATCTTGGGATCCACCCAAGAGCATGACAGAGGTGAAGAGATTTATTGGGTTGGTAGGATACCATAGGAGGTTTTTCCTAACTTATCCATGATATCAGTAGCCTTGACTTATTTGACCCAAAAGGGCCATACTTTCACGTAGATAGAGAGGTTCCAATAGGCTTTCTAGGAGTTGTGGTAGAGGTTGAAACGTGCTAGCATATTGAGATTTATAGAGGAGGGTGTTGAGTACGCAGTGTTATAGAATTAATCAGGGAATAGAATTGGATGTGTTATAATGTAGTGGTAGGTAATGATTAATTGTTGGTCCTTGTAGTTGAGTCCACATGATCATAACTACGTGAACCATAATCTAGAATTGGCAGTGGTAGTCTTTTCCTTGAAGATGTGGCAACACTACCTTATGGGTGAACATTTTATCTTCTATTCTAACCACAAGAGTCTCAAGTATATCTTCTCACATAATTATATTAACTTGATACATAGGTGATGGTTAGAGTTCCTTTAGAATTATGACTTAGTGATAGTCTATACTCTCGAAAATGGGAACATGGTGGTAGATTCTCTTAGCTGGCGATCTTATTCGTAATTATTGACTGATGAATCAAAGTAGTTAGCCTCATTATAGTTCTCCATTATAGATAAGGATGGTTTATTTTACCTCCAGTCGATGGTTGTTACCCCAATTCTTCTATAGTGTGTTAGGAAGGATCAATATGAAAATAATGTTTGTGACACATCACTTGTTAGATATCCAATAAACATTATCTTGATAGCGTTTATAAATGTGGGGAGAACATCATTATTTTCAGAGGATGGATTATGGTACTAGTGATGTTGCATTAGGAGGTTCTAAGGGAGTTTCATACACCCCCTTGGCAGTACATAAAAGTGTGTTGAAGATGTACCATTACCTTCTATATCAGTTTTGGTGTCAAGGTATGAAGAATCACATGCCAAAGTTTGTCTCTCGATGCCTCAATTTTTAGTAAGTGAAGGTTGAGCACCAGGTTCCAGTGTGTTTAGCTAAACCCCTTGAGACTCCAGGGAGGAAGTTGTATGGTATATCTATGGACTTCATGAAAATACTACCATGTGAATCTAGAGGACACGATTCCATATGGGTGATCATAGAACAACTCACCAAGTCAGTTCACTTCATAGCTATTCAAGAGTAGAGTTTAATAGATATATTGGGATGCATTTATGTGCAAGAGATAGTTTATCTTCACAAATTTCCCTCAAAGATCATTTAAAAACATGATTCTCACTTCACATCATGATTTTGGAGAGGATTGCAGGAGGCCTTTGGGACTCAGTTGCATTTGAGGATGACGTTTCACCCCTAGGATGATGACTAAACTGAGCAGAACATTGGGGTTATAGAGAAAATGCTACGAGATTAAGTTTCAGAATTTGTCTATATTTGGGAGGATCACCTACCCTTGGTGGAGTTTGAATACAAAAATACCTACCATTACATCATAAACATGACACCATTTGAGGCCCTGTATGGGATACGCTGCAAGTCACCACTATATTGGATAGATCCAGGTGAGTCAGCACTCATGATCCCAGAGTTGGTGTGAGATATAACAGAGAAGGTGAAGATCATCTAGAAGAAAATGGGGATTTTATAGAGCCATCAAAATTCTTATACAGACTAATGATGGAGGACTTTGGAGTTTGAGGATGGAGACCATGTGTTCCTAAGGGTCTCACCTCAATGTGGATTGAAGAGATTTTGTTGGGGTGGAACGTTGTATCTGAGATGCATTGTCCCATTCCAGATACTATGTAGGGTCATTGAGGTGGTGTAACACTTAGAACTACCTCCATATTTAGACCAGGTGCACGATATCTTCCTTATGTCACAACTGAGGAGGTATGTGCATGAACCATCACATGTTATCAATTGGGGTGATATAGACATCAAGGATGGAGCTACATTTTTTGAGTACCCAGTGGAGATCAAGGATGGGTAGGAGAATATCCTTAATGGGTGAGAGATTCCCTTGGTGCATGTCTGGTGGCAGCATAAGAGTCTTCAGGAGAGCACCCAGGAGTAGGATACCCAAATGAAAGCCTAGTATCCTCATATTTTGAGTAGGATTTTACTTTTTGAGATGAAAATTCCTCATATTGTGAGACTATAATGAATCTATTTTCACCTTTTAAAGATTTGAAATATATCTAATAATGTTTTTAAAGCTAGGAACTAAGTTAGTGAAGGATTCCGAGGCCTATAGAGGCTCAATGTTGATATTATATAAATATTAAACATGTTAACATAAAACATGCATAGTTTTTGTGAAATAATGGAATAAATCCCAAGAAGAGTCTATGATCATAAAACTGAGACCCCTGTTGAATTTAGATGTGGGTTTTACCCTAGTCATGACATAGTCTTGGTCAGAATTGGATGTTTATCTGAGCGCTACCGTGGGATAAAAATTAAATAAATTAAAAATATTTATTTAATTGTGTAATTAAAATCCTAACCTAATTACCCTCTATAAATACATGGTTATAACCAATTTTCAGGGTTATACACATAACCCTAATATTGTGAGAGGATCCATTATAGGATAGCTTGGTGAACAACAATATATCGTGGATCGTGATTGATTTAATGAGGATCATTTTCACCAATGGAGATTGTGTATCCGACCAATGACAATGACCCAGTTCTTTTCTTCATCAGCGAGTGATCCAAATAAAAGGTAGATCATTTTATTTTCATGGTTAATTTCCCCATTTGTTTATCTCATGAATAACATGAATCAATCCACTTCAAGATTTATTTGTGGGTCGATCATGACTTGCGGGTTTAGGTTTATCTTACAGGGATTATGGGGAATTGATATTGTTTATGATTTCTCTTTTTTTTCATTCTAATGAAAATGAATCAAGGAAAACCTAAAAAATGACCGAGGTTCATTCATCTTTTTTGATTTGTACATTTCTTCCCTGTTTCTTCACACATTCATCACTGACAATTCCTTTGGCCGATGATTTGACCATTACCTGATGATCAATAATTGTATAACTATTCTTTAGCACAACAAATTAATATTACAGGTTTGGATTCATGATTAAGGGAGTGATCATGGTTTGTTGGTGATAGAAAGTGATTGGTGGAGGATTGAGACCAGATTGTAGTTCCCCATTTTCCTGGTTTGGCATGAGGTGATGGCATAGTGTGGTGGTAACCGATTACTAATTGGTTTGGATGGTCAGAATTCAATAGGAAATGATGAAAGGGCTTGTTCAGATCGAGATCCACGAACTGCGGTAGGAATCACGGTTGGATTGAAGGAGGGAGGCATAACGTAGATGCATAGAACATTCTAGACTTTTTGAGAAATTCTCAACTACACAGAGTGTAGTCCTATAAACACATACTATATAGTCCCCCTTCCGTGACTATAGGGTTTATGTGTAGAGGAAAATATCACATTCAATGTGAAACATGTCACATGCCATGTGACCCAGTATTGGTGGCTCAGTGTGTATCCCGGAGAGTACATGGGCACAAATATGGACAGACACATGGGCATGGGTAGAGTACAAGGGCACAACCCGATACTCAGATATATCCAGGTACACCGACATGAATGGAATAAAATGGGCATAAAAAAATATACACAATCATGGGAAGGTTTCATTAAAATTATTGAACCAACTTCTATATTCCATGTACCCCCAAAGGACATGCTGTGTATATGGAGGATTGCATTTCGTGTGAGACGACGAGGCACATTCAGACCCGGGGTAGAAGAGATAGGCCGTGTAATTCCTAGTACATGATGTATAATTATTTGAGGACAAGTTGAGGTCCTCTATCTCTTCAGTGTAGACCAGGTTCATTTGAGCGTGATCCCTTGGTCCATCCCTACGAGGGTACAATGTGACTTACATCCTGATCATAGGATTGTGATACCCTCTACGAGTTATATATCAGATAGAGTTCATGGTATCCCTCTGTGAGACCTGAGGTGGGATCCTCGATCATATCTTCTTCCCTGTATAGGGTTTTTGGTATTATTGTGACAACCATGCATAGGGAATTGATCCCCAATCTAGTAGATTTATCCAGTAGGGTTTCTGGTGTCCCCTAATAACCCTAGGTGTGATCCCCTATTTGGATGTCGACATATTCAGAGTTCTATTAGGTACTTCATTTTCAAGAACTCATGAGCATGACCTATTGAATGAGTGACAATTGGACAACATGGCCTATGGAGTGAGTTCTCCTGGACGAGCGTCACCTTGAAGCCTTAAGCAAAATATTGTGGCTAGTATTGGTTGAGATGTCTTTAATACTTGGAGTCTTTTATGAGTATATATGGGTCTTATGGTTATTATTATTACTTTATCCCATATATTAATTGATATTCCTTTGAGTTGATGAGCTGACTACTCTTGATGCTTTATGTTTGGTGATTTCAGGGTGTCCTATTGGGTATTATTATACTCACCACAACTTGGGATCCTCCTGCATGTGTCATGTCTTATGAAGATGATATAACTATTGATGGAGTCCCAGGAGGACCAATAGAATACAAATCATAGTGATATAGATTAAACGTGTGTGGTCCAGGTGTTGTATTTGACAGAATTCCCCCACCTTATGATCAAGTTGGACTATTTTTCACTTTTAGTGTGTTTTTATTTGGAAATTTTTATTGATTTCTAGTACTTTGTCATATTATGAAGTGGGATAGATTCTATGAATGCATTATGGTATCATTTTTATTTACCTTTAATCATTTTATGGGTATTTTTATATATGTGCGAGTTCATGGGTACACTAGGCTAATGCCTCCCATGTGTGTGATTTTCCTACTTGGCACTGGTCACCAGCCCATGGCCTATTAGATGCAGGCTTGGGGTGTCACACTCAGCTTATCACTAGATAGGTGGGCCCTGGTGGGTCACTTCATGACATTATTTATAACCATAATCATCTATACTCCTCATTTACAATCATTCTATATATATAAATATTAGTTAATTTTACCTATTTTCAACACCAAGTGTAAGTAATATTTATCACTTTGAACTATTTTTATAAAATAGATGTTGGTATCTATTCTTTTTTCAATGTACATCACTATTATATCATATAAGGTACTATAATACATGTTCCAAGATAGTTTATAAATTTTTAATCTCATTTAATAATAGTTTTGGTTATAATTCACAAGGTTTAAATCGATGACAAGCATGTTTTAATGCTTCTTAATGAATAAAGGGTGATTTATTAATTAATGATTTAAATTTTGATATAAAATTATAAGAAAAAAATAATTATTTACATATTTATATCATATTATTCCAGTAAATAAGTTCTCATATTCTTCCATGATATAAATTCATAGTATTTTTCAAGTAGGTGGTTAAACCGACCAAAACATTAATTTACCATGATTAATGGATGATTTTATGGTGGATTAGTTGTAATATCATTATAAAAAAAGTATAATAATATTATTTAGTGTTTATTATTTTTATATATTATAATTTTAAAGAATTAAAAAGGTAATTTAATTTATATAAAGTCATTACTTAGAAAGAAGAGATCATTTTTCTCTTAGTTCGCTCGTTTTAAACGATTGAATTAACGATAATCATTTTTTGGTCATATCATTAATAGGTTATAAAATTTTCCAAACCATAAACTTAATGATATCATAATAATAATATTTATTAATCAAACCCATTCTTAGGACCATCCATAAATGCTAGTTTAAATAAAAATAGAAACCAGTCATTCTATGGAGGTGATAGTCTACACTTATGGATGAATGGTGGTTTCATTTTCCACAGAATAAAAGAAAGGAGTAATATGATTTATCCTTTAAGAATAAAAAATATTTCATAAATATAATGATTTTATATTAAATTACCTATTAGGACCATCCTTTTAAGGCAGTGAAGAAAAATAAAATATGTTATGTTGTGGAAGCGATAGTCTGCACAACACATGATTCCCATTTTTGTTTTTCTTAATGGAATGGTGGGGGGGGTTAATGCTTGTACCATAATTATAATAAAATAATAGTATAATAATGATACTAATTTTATCATTTTAATATGGTGAAATTAAATTTGAGGAAGAATAAGTGCACATAAAAAATAGAAAAATAAAGGATAAGTTAGAAATTTATACCTCACTTCTTGGATTATATCCTTTGTAAAGGGGGTTAAGCCCTTGAGGCATGGTATTTTTAGAACAATAAAACCCGATTAAGGTTTCTAGGAGTGTGGATTAAATTATTGAGAATATTTTTTTCCAAAATCAGGGTTTTTTTAGGGTAAGTGAAAAGATGGGTGTCCCTTTTATAAGTGAAAATGGACAACATTTTTGTAAATAACTAAAAGTTTTCAATAATGGGAAATAAATATCTAGAAAAGTGGATCCAAAATTTGTAAATAATAGAGGGGGAATGATAAGGTCAATAAAGGGCTCAATTATCCATTTCCACGTATGTTTTAAACATGTTTTAGTTCTCTTACTCCTAGAGCCTTTACTTTTGCCATTTTAACTTTTGTTGTGGTAACTAGTTTTTACCTAAGGTAACTTATACTTTATTCCCAAAAATAAAGCGGTATTTATTAGATAATTTGGAAAATATGATTTTAAATTTTAAATCCATTTCATTTGATTCAATTTATAAAAGTGATGAAAATTATATTTAAAATAAAAATGATTAATGTGTTAAAAATGATTTTTGAGAAAATATTACCTATATTCTAAAATATAAAATATGTGGTTGTAAATTAAAACCAAAATTTTCAAAATTATAAATCCAAATATTAAATACATATTTTTTCTTATAAATTTTTTTCATGAATTTCTAATTTATAATTATATACTTATTATGTCATAAAAGTCATGTTATTTGTTAAAACAATATTTTCACATAAAAATAATTCTTTTTGGAAATATCCAAAAAAATTATATTAATAAAATATTAATATGATTAATACAAAAATAATATTCATTTTTTCAAATTAAAATTATAAATTTTAGAAATTTCACTTTTTAATGAAAAGGTGAGATATAATGAAAAATAGTTTTTATAGGACTGATTGAAAATTCATTTTTTATTATCCAAACACTTTTGAGGAAAAAGTGAGAAACCAACCAACAATTTTGAGGAAAAGTGGAAAAACCTACATGACTTCACGACTTACAACGTTCAAACATCAGAAACTGGGTGCATGAACATCAGAAGAGCTTGAACAAACCTCCGAACTGGACTCCTTGAATGCTGCCGATGTGACCATCGACATCAGCCCCAAAACCACCAACTCGGCGGTAAACTCTGATCAGAGTTCACCCAAACCTTCCAACGACGTGAGATGGTCCAAGAACACGAACACATCCACAAAAGGCAACAAAGAATCCAGATCAAGGAAGTCCAAGCAGTGCTGACGCCACACCCCAACTCCGCAGAATCACAGCCAGTCACACCAGCCTCACCAACACCAACATTAGCATCAAATTCTAACCCAAGCAGATCAAATCAAACCATTTCAACATACCAAACAACCCAACAAACCAAATCAACTCAAGAAAACCAGAACACAAGGCCCCCCTCCCTCCAAGCCCCTGGATCCGACCTCGAACCACCGGTGCTTGCCAAGCCGACGACGAGATGGGATAAAGCCAAGCAAAAGAATCAGAGCCAGAAGGTTGCCGTGGCAGACGCTGCGCACACCGGAGCCGATGCTAGAAGCCGTAACAGAACCAGCAACCAACGAGGCCGACGATGAGCACACCGGAATCGAAGAGCACTCCGAAGCCGCAGTGAGATCCCGAAGCTGAAGACACTCCGTGGCCGACACCAAGCCAGTCGACATGAGGCGCCCAAGGCTGCAGGGAGAAACTGAAGCCAAGCGGAGCGAACTCGACACCGAACCGAAACCCTGAAGCCAGGAACACCGAGGTTGTTGCATGTCGACGCAGATCTGAAAACTCGAAGCCACAAGAAAAATAGATCTGGCGTCAAACATACCAGAGCCAAAGCGAGATCCTGAAGCTGAAGGGCTCGAAGTAGTCGCCGTCAGACCAAAACCGAAGACGATCCAACCAGATCCAACACCGATTGACGCCGCACCAAAGCGAGGAATCTAGCGACGAAGACAGCCCGTGCCGGAGGAGGGGAGGGGAAGACCAGGTGGATAAACCCTAGCTGTGCGAGGAGAGGGAAGAAGCCGCCACTCTGAGGCTGGTTCCCAATAATCCACAATCATCCCAAACATCGAAAAATAGTTTTTATATGAAAATAACTTTTTAAGAATATTAAATATTATCATTCATATTTCCTATCATTAACTAATTAAATTAGTATTAGTCAGTATTTCATATAAATTATATTTTATTTTCATTAATAAGAAGTTTATTGAGATATAAATTCATATATCATAGAAAGAAAATATTTAGAAAAAATGTATTTCTAAATATAAAATGACTGTATTAGTAATTTTAGATATACCATTTGAATTTCATTTGTATTAAAAGTAGAATTTATTTTATTTATATAAATATTTCATAAATATATTACTCTTATTCATTCTCACTAATTCAATGACTACATTTTAACGATCTAAACATATAGCGATTTCATTTTATTTCAGTGTTGCATGTGGAGCAAGTCATCAAACACATTGACTTATCTAAGGGTAATATATTAAGATTTCAGGGTGTTACATAATTATAATTAAAAGATACATGATTTTAGATCATTAGAATATGGAATTACAAGACTAAGACAACAATCACCTTCTTTTTGATGATCACAAATCATGGTAGGAAAAATATTTAAATTAAAGAAAAATGTTACTCAAAAGTTAATTTACTTACTTCCATTCATATTACTCCCCCTTTTGGGATTATTAAACAAGATAAAAAAGTTAAAATGATTATATATAATTAGAAATATATTTAATAATGTAATTTGATCAAAATAAGAAAAATTAATATTCATTAAAAAGAATTTAAACAAAAATCAACAAGTACAACATGTGCTATATTAGGAAGCCTAATTAAAATACAGACCAAAATCATTCTCTCTGGGATACACATACTATTTTTCATTTTATGTAGAAGGTTTAGGAGTAGGATTTAGAGAAATAGTATAATGTTATCTTATAATAATACTCCTATAAACTGGTCCGAGGTTCTATATAGCTTAAATGGGTGGTGATGAGGTAGGTAAGGTAAGAGTAGGCCCTAGTCTAGCTGAAGAAGAATACTGAACAATAGGTCAGATAGGAACTTCACTATACATTTAATATACATATAGGGATCCATTATATTGTTAAATATCTAATAACACGATATCTGTGCTAATTAGTCTTAAAGAATGGCCTTTTTTCCTCTATAAAAATATTTAATATGGGTGCTGGGACTTTGAATTGATCCGGTTGAGTTTCAAATGCTTAGGTCACATGAGGCATCTTTAGACCAATATTTAAAGACTTAAACAATGACTTTAAGTCAATATTTTTAAATATAATAGTAAAATATTACTTGATTACATTATCAATTATTGTTATATTTCTTCCATCTTTCTTAGCATCCCCTATGACTAACTCAATATTCTTAGCGACTTGGGCCTAGAACTGAGACAACACAATATACCTAATTAAATATTAATTAATACTATCATGATAATTTATAATAGAAGGAGTATGAGGTGTATCATATGTAGATGAAATAACAATAGGACTAAAAACCTTGTAAAATAGACTTAGGTCCCTATGTGGTAGAGCTATCATAAAATACAGAAAAGATACTTAGAGAATACCCATATACTCATTCATTATTTAAATCTAAATTTCTAAAGAATAAATATTAGAAAAAAATATAGGCTAGATATGATGTATAATGAATAAAACAGCCATAAATAGTCATTTCTCAGGAGGAACAAGTCCTTTATACCCCTATAAAGCTGAAATAATATTAGTGTATAACAGAGAGTTAAAACTGGAAGATGACTTATTAATTTCTTTCATACGCCTCATTAAGAACTTGGGAAGACTGATTTGGCATACATTATTCATTAGATAAAGGAAAAATAGATCTTGGTGCCTCAAGATTCTAAATTCCCCTTTTTTAAGACAAATTAGGTGTTGTATAAACTTAACCAGTAACAAACAGTCACCATATAGCTCTATAGAGATTGGTCTTATTAGGTTTCTATCTCTAGTTTTTTCCAGCATAGATTTCTCATTTTCAAAGGATGAATAGAATATGAGACAGTACCTTTGAAAATCCTTAAGTTCATCTCTATGAGGGACCTGAAGACACATTTCTCATTATTTGGAAGATAAAACCATATCTTCTCTATTCACAAAAGTCTGGATAACATCCTTCTTCTCACCAGCTCTAAACTCAGAATGTAGATAAAAATATTTTACTAAACTCACGTAGAATGACCTCCCATTCTCATTGAACTAGTTATCCCATACTTGCTCTAGTATAGCTATCAAAACTAGCAACTTTCTTGATCTCAACCATTCAACATCAATCACTTTTTTGGTGTCACTAACCAATTCAATAGATGCAGATTGCGTGACTTGGAAGAAGCACTTAGGATCACATTTCTTTTCTTCAAATGAGGTTGAGAATCATAATAATTAAAAAATGGCCACTTTATGCTCACCATCTTACAAAGGGGTTCAAAAGGTTTGAAAGGACCAAGAGAAAGAAAGGGTTTGGTTTTGAGAAGGAGAAATGGTTTAATAGGTTTCAAGACTTAGAGAGAAAATTATTTGAATTCTAATAAGGTAATATTTAGATCATTTAGGGTATGGTATGGTAAAAAAACAAAATATATACAATTAATAAAAAATATAACTAAACTACACAAATAGACATGGAATGTTAGCTAACTATATGAATTATTTTATAGTATCTCAGGGGATCCATGATAGGTTTACCTACTACCTGACTAACCTTTATGGTAGCTTGGACAGTCATGGTAGCTATACCTACCACACGACTTTTCCACATGAAAAATTGTGGCTTGCGGTCACTCATGACCATTATGATTAAAACAACATATACATAAGCTTAAAACATGAAATAATTTCAAGAGTAATTTATCGTACCTAATTCACGTATGATATAATTTAATCTCTCTATATTCAAAGGCTTTGTGAAAATATCAGTGAGTTATTTTTTAATTCCAATGAATTTTAGAGTGATATACCCTTTTTGAAAATGACCTCTCAAAAAGTGATGTCTTATATCAATATGATTAGGACTGGAATAAGATACAAGATTCTTAGATATATTTATAGCAATTTTATTATCACAATTTATAGGGACATGTTGAAATTGATACTGATAGTCTAATAATGTTTGTTTCATAAAAAAAATTTGTGTAGAACAACTCCCTACATCTATGTATTCATTTTCAGTATTAGACAATGCAACATAATTATATTTCTTACTATACCAAGAAACTAGATAATTTAAAAAATTATTTTAACAACATTAAAGTTGATTCTCTGGGGTTTTCTTGAAAATGAGAACACATGCATGCACTAAACAGAATAGCTAGTCGACTAGAAGTTAATTAAAGTAAACTCCCAATCATAACTCTGTAAATAGTTTGGTCCACTGGTTTCCCAGTTTTATCCAAGTTTAGTTTACATCTTGTAATCATTAATGTATAACATCCTTTAATGGTATCCATGAAAAAACATTTTATAATATTTTTGTATACATTTTTTATTTAAAATAATTCCATATTTGTTTTGAAAAATCTGAAATCGAAGAAAGAATTTTAACTCACCCATTAAACTCATTTCAAATTCATTTTTTACTAACTTAGATAATTCAATACATAAATAAATTTTGGATGAACTGAAAATAATATCATCAATATAGATTTTAGAAATAAAAACATCTTTTTAATTTATTTTAATAGATATTATAGGATAAACTACACCTTTTGAAAATGATTTTTAAATTAATAAATAGCTGAGCCTATCATACTAAGCTCTATGATCATATTTTAAACCATAAAGTTATTTTGAAATTTTAAAAACATGATTCGTTAAACGAGGGTTTGAAAATATAGAGGGTTTCTCAATAAAAATATCCTCAGTAATATAACCATTTATAAATACACTATTGACATCCATTTGATATGGTTTTAAATTTAGATTCAATTCATAAGATAGCACTATTATAATGGATTCAAGTCTAGATACTGGTGAAAAGAATTCTTCATAATCAATAACTTATTCTTGAATATAACATTATTTAATCAATTGATATTTATTTATAACTATTGTAATAGATTCATCAACCTTGTTTATATACATCCATTTATTACAAATAGTCAGGTAGTCTTTGGGCCTCTCAACTAATTCCAATAATTTATTTCTTTGAAATTGATTTAATTATTCTTGTTTTATTCTATAATGTTCTTAGGTACTAAATGATATTATTAATATTGATGTTCAATATTATTTATAATATAGGTTTAGGTTTGATTTCCTTTGTCTAGATCACCTACTACACCATCTAAAGGATGATACTTATGTGTCCTAACTATTCTAGGAATTGAAGTGATTGGTTATTTGAAGTCTTTTTCAAGGTCAGGTTAGTATTCCTAGTCTTTGCTAGGAAATTTGAATTAAAAATATGGTCATAAGTCTTAGATGTATTATTGATATTCATATTTTACATATCATCCTCAAGGAATTCTAAGGAAAACTTAGGTTCATGTGGATTTGTCTCATAAAAAGTGAAATGAAAAGATTCTTACACAATTTTGATTATTTTATTAAATACTCTATATGATTTAATAGAGGTTTAATAATATATAAAAATTTATTCACAACTCATTCATGAAAATTTATTCAGATTCTCTTTTATATTAAGAATAAATACTTTACATCCAAAAACTCTAAAGCAATTTATATTTAGTTTTTTACCATTCCAAAATTCATAACTATTTTTCTTTAATATAGGTATTATTAGAGCCATATTGATAACATTAAAGTTTTTATTCATAAATTATACCCATATATAAATAGGTAATTTATATTCACTAAGTATAGTCCATGGAATTTCTTTTATATTTATCTTTCTCTTTTCAATAACCCCATTTTTTAAGGTGTTTTGGGGGAAGATAAAATTTAAGTATAACCATATTATGACCATAAATTTTTAAAATATTAATTCTCAAATTCAAATACATGATAAATTATCAAGTTCATTATGTTAAGTCCAGTAAGGTTCTCTATAGAATTTTTATATTTAGAAAAATAGGAACAAACTTCACTTTTTGAGATAAGAAAAATACCCATGAAAACATTGAATATTTATCAATAATCACATGATAATAATAGTTTATACCTATAATATATTCTATATAATTTAAAAATAGACCCATGTTAACAATTTATAGGGGTTTATAGGTAGACATATCTTTCTTTGGGTTGAAATAAATTTTGCGTTGCTTTAAATTTTGATGAGGATTGCACACTTTGTATCTTGTTAATTCAAGTTTGAGTAGATCCTTGACTAATCCTTTCTTAGCTAGATTTATAATTGAGTGTACATTCATTGTCACAATATACCATTCCAAAACCAATATTATCTATGAAATTCACTCAAAAAAGAAACATTTTGAGAAAACAAAGAATCTAAATTAACACCATAAACATTATTATTTCTTAAAGTAGTAAAAACTAAATCATGATTGGAATAATAAATATTGAAATCATTATTTTAAAATTTAAAATTATAACCATAATCAGAAAATTGAGATATACTTATTAGGTTATATTTTAAACTATCAAAAATAAAAAATTTATAAATAAGAACTGTCTCAAAGTTACCATTTTTTCAAAGACCAATTATTTCCCCTTTTTCATTGTCACCAAAAGTGACATGCCCACTATCTACTTTTATTAAAAAATTGAAATTTGAGTAGTCTATAGTAATATTTTTGGAACATCCACTATCTATATACCATTATATTTTACTATATATCTTCAAGAAGGTTACCTACACAATCATACATGAAATGATTTTGTTACTGAAACTTTCTTAAGTCCAGATAAGTTAGAATTTATTTTCAGAATAAATTTTTTTATAGGTTTATTAATATAAATATTTATATATTTTGATAAGAAAGTATTATTGTGTCCAAAATAATGTGAATTATCTCTATATATATAATTTCCTTTAGTTTTAAAAATTATAGTCTTATTTTTAGAATTAGGAACAAAGTAATTTTTCTATAGCTTCATTTTATATCCAAAATTATAACCTACACAAGTTCAAAATCTAGGTGAGTTTTGACTTCCCAATATCATATTTAAAGTTTATATACCTTTTTTAAATTATTATATATCCTTCTTTAGTTATTAATTTTACAATTTCATTTAATTATTTTCTATCAACATGTTTTCATTTTTCTATTTTTCAACAGAAAGATCACTTTTATCATTAATAGATAAAGTATGCACCTTTTTTAGATTCTTGTATTTATCTTTCAATTCATTCTTGGAAACTTCAATCATAAAAAAATATTGAAATAATTCTTCATTAGACATTTTAGATTCATCTAAAGCATCATTACCAGAAAAACTAGAATTAGTAGTTTATACCTTATATGAAGTGGCCAAATTTTCTTTTTCACATGCACCATATTTTTATGAATCATTAGAGTCATCCTCTAAAGAACTCTAGTTATCCTTTATCACTTTTCTCGGTTTTTTCTCTATTACCATATTTATTTTTATAATTAAAGTTAGGAAAATCATCCTTGACGTGTCCTTTCTTTTTACATTCATGATAGGTAATTTCACCAGTGCATTCATCCTTTTTTATAGTATTTCTTCTAGTTTCCTTTATTTTTATACTTTCCTTTATAATTTTAATATCTAAAAAACTTCTTCTTTTTGTATAATTTTTTAAATATCCTAGATAAATGACCCATCCTATCTTCACTCTCAGAATATTATTCACCATCACTTAAATCATATTTGACCACTTTCTTTTATTTAGACTTATATGTATTGAATTCTATAGGTTTTATCTTTAGTTAAACATATTCATTGTATTATTTTAGTTCTTATTCATACACCACCATATTTAAAATTAGTTCTTTAATGTGTAACTTATTGATATCACAATATTTTATGATGGATACTATTAGATTTATCTATATATTATGTAAAAATATTATTAGTCTCAGAACTTTATATTTTTCTTATATAGGATACCCAAGTGAATTCATTGTATTTATGATCTCATTTAATCTACAACATATTTCAGAAATAGGATCTTCAATTTTTATCTTAAAAAAATCATACTTTATAGTATATCAGTTTAGTTTAATTACTTTAACATTATAATTTCCTTCACGAAGTGTCCTAGATTTCATAAGCAGTAACACAAGTAGAGATTATATTAAATTTATCTTCACCTAATTAATATAATAAAGAATTTATATATTTTTAATTATAGTCATATATAGATTCAGTTTCATCACACCAGTATTTTCTAAGATATTTGGGTTTTTCATATTTATCTTTAATAATACCCCAAATATCAAATCTTATGATTTTAAGACAAATTTTCATTTTTATTTTCCATTTAACATATCTAATTACATTAAATCATAGAGTTTTACTGGTAACATGAACTTTGAGTTTAGAATCCATAATAACAGAGTATTAACTAAATATAAATTAATATATTTTTCTCTCAAGACTTGATCAAGATAAAAAGTAAATAAAATATAGTAAATATAGAGAGTATGAAGAAAATATTTTCCTTGATACCAATTTTTTTCTCTAATAAGCGTGATCAAGAGGGGGTTAATTGAGCTTCCAAATAAAAATTTCATTTTCTAAGATTATAAATTTAAAATCACCTTAACTTGAAGACTGGCCTTTTTTAAAAATATAGTAGGTATATATAACTTTTCTATTTTAAAATTAGTTTCTTAATGGCATGATCAATACCCAATTAAAATAATTTAAATCACTTTAAATTTTGAAAAAAATTACTCACACAAACACAATATATATATCACTTATAAATATAAATTATCAAATTTTATTTTGAAAAATACACTTTGAAATTATTCAATGAAAAATAATGTAGTAAAATAAATGATAAAAAACACAATGAAATTAAATAATAGGCAAGCTAAAATAATGAGTTTAATCCTATCCTATTTATAGAAAGACATTTCCAAGCATTTTTATTGACTTAATAAATAGATCTATATCCTGGATCGAGTTTTACATAGTAAAATACACATAGAAAAGTCCAGGATCAACTAAGCCTCTTCTTTAGTTATATGTGAGATAAAAAATGTAGTGAAATAAAATAATGAGTATTAGAGTACTCCTATATAAATTACATGATAATTTCTATATAAATTTACAAGAAACACAATCATAACTCAAAATGTAAAAGAAATGGAGAGATCCAAGAATTGTGAGAAGTTTGATGTAGCTCAATCTTTGATATAGTTTGGTTTATCAGTGAGGTTATTATTCTTCAATGATTGTACAATGATTTTAGGATTTATATTTATATTCAATTTAGTATTCCTCTTGGTTTTTTCAATATATCTCAAAAATAGAGCCTCATAGTATAGGATAAGTAAACACAAAGATCACAGAAAGCACCACACCTTTCACCCCTTATTACACACATAGAAATCTTCCTCTAATTTATAGAAGTTCATTCTCAAAGTATAAATTGAAACATAATCATACTTGTAATGACACATCTCAACTAATCTAATAGGTATCATTACATTCTAAATACACTTGTTGAAATTTTAAACTTAGGCATGGTAGCTTTGAATACTCACAGTCAGTGCAGACTCCTTTCGTACAGTATATTTACCCTTATACAGGTCGGTTTGAGGTAGATTTACCCTTATATAGATAGACATGGTCGATTAGAGGTCTTTGTATGGTTGATCCAATAGTTAGAGAAATTATGACTATTTTCCGCAGTGATTTAAAATACTTATTGTGGTTGATCATATATAGTTAATGTAGAATTTATTCATATAGTTAGTTGAAGTCATCATGCAGTTGCTTGATTTTATTCATGTGGTACATCTAAATATTATAATTTTTTTAATTGACTTCCTCTTGGTAAACCAAATTTCACATGGTAGATTGTATTCAATGTGCGGTTAATCTAATACTTAGACAAATTTCTTCATGGTCACTTCATTAATTCACATGATCTCTTTAGTTGTTTATATTTTTGATTAGATTGTCATACAACCAATCTAGTGAAACATACAATCAATCCATAATTAAAATATTTTTCCCAAACATATATATTTCTATTATAAAGTGAAAAATTCATTATAATTAAAATAAATATCATTTTAGAACATTAAAATAAATAATTTATGCACTAATCCAATAAATATTAAAGCCATATATTTTTCCATTTAGTTTTAGTAATTAAAATTATAAAACTAAAAGTTATCTAAACCTTTCCTAACTATGTTCACATGATTATTTCTATTTCTATCTACCAACTAAAACTAAAATTTTTAGTAAAGATAATACCGAATAAAATCATAGAAACCTTTCTATAAAAATTTATCCCTATAATATTTTAACCCTCCAAATATTCAATATAAAAAATTAATATCACTCGATCAACCTAATTTACTTTATGGTGTATACTTTAATTACCACAAGTAACTAAACCCTACAAACTCTCCAAAACATTCCTGGATAAATTCCAAACCCAAATAATAGAAAAACCATGATAATATATTCTCCCAAAATCAAATTAAACTTTATCTAAAAAATTATTGAACCTCAACAATCATTAAAATATTATTTACTATTTTATAAAACCCCATTTCCCAAATATCCCAAAATATCCATAATCATCTTGATATAAAATCACATAATATCCAATAATATATATATATATATATATATCCTTATTCATGTATGCTTCCAAAAATATGATAACCTTATCCTCAAATAACTTTAAACACTTTATCACCAACTCATACCTTAACTCCAAAGGTTATCTATACCTTATGTTCCAAAATTTCAATAGCCTTTTTTATAAATAACCACAATTACTTTAACATCAAACCACATACTATCCCTAAGGGTTATATACACCTCAACCATGTATTATTTATAAAAAACCCAATAAATGTATTCTAAAATACTATTAATCAGTTTAAAATCACATAAGTCTTCAAAAGGATATATCCATGCATTTTAATTTAAGATCACCCTTAAAATTATTAACCCATGATAATACCTATAACTCTTAAATTATCCTCAATAAATAATAACCTAACCTCTAAAGTCATTTAAACCTTTCTCCGATACTAACTATGACAACTTAGAAATAACCATCCCATATTTAAATAATTTATAGAAAATATTGAATCACTTACATACCTAAGACCTTTTAGGTTTATAGTTTTAAATAATTAGGAAAATACATTACAAAACAAAGCTTATATTTTTTCCATAAAATTGACATTTTTTCAACTAAACCAGACTCTTAACTAATAATTTTTTTTATTCAAGGCTAAAACATCAAAATTAAGAACTTTGACTTCATAATAATTCTTTATTATCTTTAAAACCTATAAAAAGTATTTGAAAATGTGGGATAAGCATATAAAACTCAATAAGGGGTATAAAAGAAAGAGAAAATGCATTAGGCCATTGAAAAAAAGTTTTTATTTTAACCATCAAACTTTGATCTTTTAAAAGTTCATAAAATTACTTTCAAACATGAAATAAAATTCTTGATAAAATAGTGTTATAAAAAAATCATAACGAATCACATAGGAAAAATAATAGTCATGAAAGTTTCTTGAAAAAAATGTGAAACTAGTGAAAAATAAGTTCCTTGAAAGACAAAACATTTGACTTTTAAAATATAATAAACTTACTTCCAATCATGAAATAAACTTATTATCTATTGAAATACAAATATTTCCATAAAACTGATAAATAATCCATGAAATTTTCTTAGGACATTATATTCATTATCATCCTTAAAAATCACCCTCATAATTGAATAACCTATTTGTTTACTTATAATATATTTTCTTGAGAATAAATTTTTACCCAATTCATTGGGGGAATATATCCCAAGCCTATCCTTAATAATCTACAATTATCAATAAACATAACATGAATAGAATACATACAAACTTACAATTAACTATAGAATAAATAAAACTTATTTAAAACCCTAAACATAAGCATTTTATATTAATATGTTTAAAAATTAATTTAAAATAATGGGTTAACCAATTCCTTATTAAGAGGAAAAATAAAAATTAAGTGTAGAGTGTTGATAAAGATCAATAAGATGATTTGAAGAAAAATTATTAGATAAAACTTGTGAGATAGTTGAGAGAAATGCTTTAAAAATTAAAAAAATGTTTTGAAGAAAATCCAATTTCCTCGAGTGTGACACCCTTATGTCACTGTTGTATTAAATATTATTAAATTATAGATAATTTTGAACTTTGGAATTTATTTTTATGTTTTTAATTATTTTAAAGTTCTATAGTTTTAGTTTCCTATAGATCATGTCATGGACTAAAGGCGTAATGATGTGATGAGTTCTGTTCAGGAAGATTTGATTTTGGGCTAGCTAGAGGTCACATCATGGATGAGGGTAACCATTAAATTATGGGTCTTTATTTTATAGTGAGGTATATTCCTTTAATTTGTGTAATTTTGGGTCTTCATGTATAGGTTATGCCATGGATAGGGGCATCACGAGATGATGTGTATCCGAGAGTTGAAAATGGCTAAGCCCTGTGCATGATGGAACTCCTTATGTAGGAGTTAATTTTATATAAAGGGTGCCTTTGTTTATTTTTATTGGGGAGTTTATGATCATGACATGGCACAGGGGATTACACTGTGGTGGATTTCTAGGATAGTTAGATTTGGAAAATTCCCATACATAAGAGTAAAAAAAGTTAATCTCACACATGAGAACCCCTTTTATATAATATTTAAATCTTACATAAGATTTTTTTCCTCTGTGAAAAATTAGATGAGGTTTATGGTCATGTTGTGTTGTGGAGTATCGCACCATGGTGATTACTCTTATGAATATAGTCCTATTATACACCTTTATTGAATTTTTGGTGGAGGTAGAGGTCATTCCATTTCCAAAGGAATCATGATGTGATGAGTATCAGGAAGGGTCATATTTTGGATAATTCCCAAAAACAAGAGTAAATGAAGTTACTCCCATATATGGTCACCCTCTCATGTGAGTTTTATTTATTTAAAAAATTTCATGAAAGTCCAGTCACACCATTTAGGAGAAAGGTCATGCCGTGGTGTCCTAGGGATTGAAATCCTTAGATATACCTAAAGGAGGTGTTCCACACTATGATAAGGAGGGCCACATTGTGGTGGGTGTATTGAGGAGGGAACCATGTTGTGAACAGTAGGGCAATTCCATGAAGTTCTATACCCATATTTTAATTTTATAATTTTATCTTTCCACCCCAGTCAACTTAAAGACTCATTGACCCTATATTTTCCTTTATTCAAATTTCTAGAAATGAGGATCCATAGGGGAAACTATCCATCATTTCTCTATAGTTTTTTATCCTCCTATTTAATTTAAAGGGGGATTTATTAAAGGTTAGATCTTAATTTACATCCCCATAAATTTTATTTTCTCTCATAATACTTAACATCTAGGGAGGTCTAATGTAGAGTTTTTTATTAGTCTAATAATGGGGTTTTGGTTGTGTAGGGATTGTAGAGTATGTCTCTTTGTGAGGTTGTTCTTATGTCATCAAAGATGCTTAGTTTATACTTTATCTAGGTAAGTGATTTTATACAATTATTTTATTTGAAAAGTCATGAAATTATTAGTTTTATTAAATTAATTTTATCTGAAAGTTATACATATATGTAATACCCATGATGGGTTTTTAAAATGTTTTTAAGGTATTCTATACTTGAAATAAATAATTTTAATGGATTTCTAGTGTTATTTTTAAAATTAATTTTATATGAATGCCAAGTGTTTGAGAAAATTTCTATGAGGTTCATTTCAAATTAATTTAATGAGAAAAAAGTGTTTTTTCATTATTTTGATTTCTAATTATTATAATCTATGTTTTAATGGTTTTTTTAATTAAAGAGGCATTTTGGTTTTAAATTAACTTTTAAGGGAGGAAACCATGTTTTTAAAGTGTCTATCCTTGGTCTGTGTGAAAAGGATGGTTTTATAACTTGAAATTCCAAGTTAGTTTAAAGACCCAATTATCAACAATTGAAAATTAGATTACATGATGATTTTTAACCCCTAGTTTTAATCCCCTTTTATATGTATTTTTTATACTTCTACCTATTTATGGGATGTGAATTGGTGGTTTTTATTTGATTATTTTATTATGTGAAAATGAGTTGTTTCTTGAGAGGATGTTGGAGGTGAGATGAGGTTTATTTTTTATGTTTTAAATATTGATTTATATATTTATGACATGAATAAAGTGTTTTCTCACCTCCAATTTGATTATTTTTATGGGAACCTGGGGTAACCGAGTGAGAGATCTAGTTTGATATACCGGTTAGGTTATGACCAACTATCACCCCACCTAGTGTATATTGTTCCCTTTCTAGGGATGTTCCCCTGATGAGAGTGATTTGGGTGTTGATATCACTTAGGATGAAAACATAATACCAACCTTTGAATACACTAATATATGTCTAAGATCATCTCACTTTAGGACCTAGGGAGTTACCCATGACATCTAATTCACTTGTTGATCATTCTATTTAGTGTATTAAAACCTCATACTTATTCACATACTCTTATTATCATCTTATATTTTTGGAACCATTGTTTATTTTTTATTTACTTTTATTATTCTCTATTGATATGGTGGTACTCGTTGGGCTATATGCCTTCATTATTTTATGGTTTTTTTAATTTTTAAGTTTTTTGAAAAGGGAGTTTTATAAAAAGGGTTGAAAGAATGAGAAATTGTTTGTTTTTTATTTTATAAACTTAAAAGTCCACCCATTTAATGTTCTAAAGTGTTTTACTTCTTAAATGGTGGATTCAACCCCTTGGTTGATGAAAAATAGATTTAAAAGAGAGATTTTAAAGTATAGTGGATTCACCCATATGAGTTTAAAAAAATATATTTCAAGTTTTTTAGTGCTTTGTTCTCCAAAAAGGTTTTACCTTAGAGATTTGTAAAAAGGTTAAATATATGATAATTTCTTTATTATTACTTTTAATTTTGAAACACTTATTCTCTAAATAATTTTCAGACTAGAATTTATGATTTTTTTTATAAAAGAAATTGTATAGAATATTTGGAGGAACCCTACTGGGCCTGTTTGGATCACACCCAACACACACACACACACACACCTATATGTGTTCATTATATTATTATGTTTTCATATAGTTTACTAGTTTGTGATCTTTGATAATGTTTTTTTGGTAGTTTGTTTATAGATATGTTAGGATGCGGTGGTGACTATGGGTTACATGGATATGTTTTTTGGTAGTTTCTAGGTGTTGGTTCATTTTGAGATATCCTTGTATCGACCAATTTTTCTAGGTATATTTTATTATTGGTTTTTAATTTTATGGTTGATGTGATGTATTTATTTTTAAATGTTGTAAATTTTTGTAAAAATGGGTTGGATAATCTATATTTATTATGACTCATTTGGTTGTTTATTATTGATTATTCCATATTTGGTTGGGATTATTGTTTTAACTATTTATTTTATATGCATGTAAGTCAAATGTTTGGACACACCATATCATATTATAAGTTATTTTATACTAATTATTATTTTTATTCAAGGGTGAAACTATTCCCATTGGTTATAGTGTGATACCTAGGTGCTTATTGCTAACCCGTGGTGGTCAAGAATGCACTTCAAGCCTTGTGGCTGAGCGATTCAGCTGACATGGTAGATCAAACCAAGCCTATTTTTCATAAAATTGTATCAAATCTAGTTTTTTATTTGGGGAGTTTGGTTGTATAAAGATATGATTTTTGAAACTTAGGAGGCAGGTCATTAGTAGCATCTTGATTTCCACCTTTCAATATAAAACATGAGTTTCCCTAAATATTTGGGATTTTTATCTTGAATTTGAATTCTAGTTTAGATCAATTTTGATGTATTTTGATCCCCATTTAGTTATATAAAATAATTTGGGGGATTATTTTAGTTTTAGGGTGAAAGTAAAAACAAATTAGTACAGAATGGTTAACTCACATGGTTTGGAAAACTATACGAATCTCATGAAAATGGTTTTGGAAAATTCTCAGAGGCTACTTCACATCAGTGCTTGGTCATCCAATCCATGTAGAACTCTACACCCCTTATGAAATTATTTATTAAACCTATTTTGATTCCAAATTTATAATTAAGTGATTTTCATTTGTTGGATATTGTGATGCACCAGACCTATACTCTTAAGCCTGATGGAATAAAAACATACTTTACATACTGACTTTGATACCTATTATAGATTCCTGAACATAAATATCCTATAATTACATGACATAAATAAAATATTTCATTACATACATTCCCAAGACCTTTTAGGTTTCTATATTTATAAAATTAGGAAAAATCATAAACTAATAAAGTCAACGTCTTTCTCCAATATTGGACATTTTTTCCACTATATAAAAAAACAATTAATCCATACCAAGTCTTCAATATCTTTTACGAATTATCCATGAAATCTATGTTTTTAGGCATATTATGTGTAATACTTTTCTTTATAACTAGGGGAAATGGAAACATAAGAAGGGGTGAGCTTAAACGTTCAGTGAGGGAAAACATACAACCAAGGTAATTATGGCATAAACATGGCATAAATATTATCATAGGAATAAGTAAACAACATGAAGCCATAATCAACTAAAACTAAGAGCATACTATATCCATGAAAATAAAAACATTGATATTAATAATACCGACCTATAACTGATGGAATGTATAATGTTGAACAACAAAAACATACTATATAGTCCTTATTCCAAGACACTATTATATTATAGGAAGACATATACACTAAATCCTAACATGTTTTGTCTCATGAGACCTGTCAAAACATTTAGAGTCCATATAATTTTGGGCCCCACCCATCACTTGATTAAGTCCAATGCATTCACTATAAGAGTCAACAAGACTTTTCATACCATTCCCTAAGAATCCTATTACTAAATAAAATCATGCCTATCCATATAGTGAAATATATAAAATGTTAATTAATAATTAACCTACATTACCAGTCAACAATAATCAAGAATATCAATACTTTTCACCATGTCAACAAAAGGGATAACATGATAATAACCCATATATAGAAAGAAGGTGGATGGTCAAACAATACATATTCATATTTTCAATAATAATCTATATTGGAATAAAAACATATATAATTCCAATAATTTCCCCAATTTCAATAAATAAACACTCTTTATAAGTGAAAATTCTCTAATATGAATTTTTAAAATGAGATGTTCACACTATATAGAGTAATGATTATACAATTAATTCAATGCTAGAATAACATGATTATAAGACATATGGATAAATAAAGCGAATTGTTGTAAAAGGATGTATCCACAGTGAAACAAAGGAAACATGGGAGGGTGTTTATATAAATGAAAAACATTCTCAAAAAAAGAATAATTTTAATGATATCAAAAAATAAGGGGCCAAGAATTGAATTATTTGATATCGAGAGTTCAATCCCCCGAATAATTTATATATCTATATATCAGAGGATAAATCATGAAACATAAACCCCATTAGGGTAAATAATTTTTAAAATTATATGGAAAATGGAATAGAAAACTTAATAAAATATTTTAGAAAACATTTTAAACATTGATGTAAAATAAAAATTTATTTGTCACTTTCAAAGGCAAATTTTTAAAAGGTTTCATAGAAAATTTTGAAAAAAAATTCTTTTTAAAAAGTATCTCTAATAACAAATCCTTGAAAATATATAAAGTTTATGTTGTATAAATGAGTAGGGGAAGAAAAAAAAGAAAGAAAAAGCAAAAACCTTTTTATTATTTTTAAAATACCTTTGTTCAAAACACAAATTGTAAGAAGAGTAACAAAAAAATTATTTGTATTAAAACTTCATTTTTTCTAAATTTTATTATAAAATATCATTTAATAAAATATTAGTATCATAAAACCCAATCATGGACAATAATAGCTCAAAATGAAATATTATAACCCAAAGAAGGTATATTTGAGTTATCAATATCCCTTACAGGCAATATACTTCATGAATCATGAATCATTTTAAAAAGGGTTTATGTGGTAAAAAATGAAAGAAATGGAATAATACCATATTATACAGTCAAATGATAGAATTTAACCAAATTATATGAAATAAGTTCAAGTGAATAATCATAAATCAATGAATGAAAATTTAGTTACAAAAAAACTCTTATGTCTAGAGTAACACTTGAATAAAAATACATATTAATAAAAGAACTTGTTTTTTATTAGTATATCCCATGAATTACAAGGAAATAATTTACATAATATTCATGGGATATTAAATCAATAGAACACCATAAAAGGAAAAATGGTGCATAATATGTATCATGTCTCAAATAATCATAATTAAGACTATGAAAACCCTTGCAAATTGAGTAAAAATTTAATCAAAACACCTTGAAAGATAAGGATTATAATTGAATTTAAAATACCATAATTAAAATACAATTCATGATGTGATATCTCATATAGGTAGTATATACACCATATAAATTAAATTAGATGCATAATACCAAACATGTCTCAATAAGAGGAATTTGAGATGAAAACCGTTACCTTATTTCTGATTTGTTATGAAATTTCATCAAATGTACTGAATAATTAAATTAGGTTCATTAAAAACATACCCAATAAACTTATTCATAACTATAATCACTTATAATCCTCATTTACATTCATTATATATATATATATTAGTTAGTTTTTACATATTTTTAACATTGGGTGTAAGTAATCTTTATTGCTTTGAACAAGTTTCATAAAATAGGTTTAATATCTTTTATTTTTATAAATTACATCACTATTATATCATATAAGGTACTATAATTTATATTATCAGATATTTTATAATTCTATAATCTCATTTCATGGTAGTTTTGGTTATGATCCATGAGGTTGAAATCAACGACGAGCATGTTTCTGTGTTTATTAATGAAAAAAGGGTGATTTATCAATTAATGAGTTAGATATTAATATAACATTAACAGAAAAAATGAAAAATTATTTAAATATTTATATCATATTATTCCAGTAAATAATTTCTCATAGTGCCCCACCATTGGTGGTGGGGTGGTAAGGGTTTGGGGGGGGGGGGGGGGGAGGTCGCGGGGTCAAGTCCCCAGGCTTGAAATTTAATGTAATTTTCTTCCTTGCATCATGTGCCACTTTTGTGGTTGTGCCCATTTTTTTTAAAGTTCTCATAGTCTTACATGATACAATGCATAGAATTGTTCAAGTAGGTGGTTAAACTGACCCAAACATGAATCTACCATGATTAATGGGTGATTATGAGGTTTTTTAGTTATAATATCATTATAAAAAAACATAATGATAATATTTAGTGATTATTAGTATGAAATATAATAATTTTAAAGGATTATAAAGAAAATATAATTTATATAGTCATTACTTAGAAAGAAGAGATAATTTTCCTCTTAGTCTGCCCATTTTAAATGATTGAATTAAAAATAATCATTTGTTGATCATATCATTAATAGGTTCTCTAACTTGTAATAATAGAAAATTAATGATATCATAAAAAAATATTTATCTTTTAATCCCACCCTCATGACCATCCATGTAAGGAGGTGATGAAAACAAAAAACAAAAAACAAATGTTTCATGGAGGGAGTATTCCACACATATACATGGTTAACAATTTTATTTTTCTTAGAATGGGATAAAGGATTAATATGTTTTATTTTTTCATAATCATAAAAATGATATAAATATCATAAATATTTATTAAATTACTCTTTTATACCAGCCTTTTATTTTAGATAATGAAAACTAAACACATTTCATCATGGAGCTGGTAGTCTGCACAACACATAAATTACGACTTCATTTTAATTAATAGAAAAGGGAAAATGTGATTAATAATTGTTCCCATGGAAAAACAAAATTAATTATATAATAAATACTAATTTAATTTCATATGTATTTTGAAATTATAATTTCAAAATAAAAAAAATAAATAAGTTAAGTAAAAATTATTATTCCTATTCATTCTAAAAAATGCAGTGGCTAGGTTTTAACAATCATACTCAATATTTATATTTTATCTAAATATATCATGGTTTCGTTTAAGTTTGGTGTTGCCCGTGGAGAAATATATTGAACACATTTGAATTATTTAAAAAAATTCACATATTAAAATTCCAAGGTGTTACACCCCCTTAAATAACTAAAATCCTTACAATTTGACTCATAAGATCCGAGTAATTTCTATAGGTAACTCATAATTAACTATAAACTGCCATATGATCAAGTGTTTATTTTGGATGTGGAATCAATTTTATCTATATAAAAAATTATCACAAGAACATTATAAAGAGAGATATCCCATTACTAATTTCAAAGAGAATTATAATAAGGGAATAAGATCTAGATCCATAAGGAATAACATCCCATAAACCTTGAAAATTATTTATATGATAATCATACCACCATGGGTTTTTATTTATAACTCAATATCTTGTAGTTGGTGAAAAATTAAATAAAATAGGACACTAGAAAATATAGGGTGAAAATTCACTATCTGATTAATTAGTAGTAGTTTCATAGGATTTTACTTATCTGTATTTTTGTTGGTGACTATTTCCATTTTTGGACCTTGGATTGGGACATCGAGTCACATAATTCCCAACCCTCTTAAAATTAAAGCAATGAATTTTTATAGATTCTATCTTTACCTTACATTTATGAGTCTAATGAACTTAATATCCAAACTTATAGCTTTTACCAATCCATTCAATGTAATTTCCCTATGCTTCTTCCCACATTTTTTGAAATGTTGGAAATTTAATCTTTTTTATTCATTATATTTGTCACTTGATCTCTATTAAGACTCCATATTTCTATTCTTTTATGTGTTTATGATTTTAACTATGTTCAAAGTGTTAATTATAATTCTTGATAGCCAGTTTGGAATAATAAAAAGATTTATCACTCCATCCCTTATCCCGTTAAGTTGTTTGTTGGGATAGTTTCTGCATTGTCCATGGCATCCATTGTTAACTTGGTTCTTTTATCCATCAACTATGACTAAAACCAAAATAGTTAATATGAGTGATGATCATTATATAATAATCATTGTAAATAAACATAGGAATATATAACCTCATGATGTATCACTTTATAATACTATCATGTTAGCCTATAGTTCTTACAACTCAACTTGTATCAGGCTTGGTTCAAACCATCACTCTCATTTTAACCTAAGTTAATTTGAGTTGGATTCTATCATAATTCGTAACCTAATCCTCAAAACAGAGATCCAAAATTACCAATAACTTTCTTAAAATATTCCAAACCCAAAAATCATTGAAATATGTACTCTAAAACTAAAACTTATCCTTTATCCAAGAAATCACATATCAATTAATATGTACCTTAACTTATAAATCCCTATATTCTAATCTATGTTATCCATGGTTACTTTCCTATCAGGTTATATAACTTAATTTTTTTAAATCCCTCATAATAGTTCATAAATATAATGTGAATTAATCAAAGAATATCCCCCAGGAGTGTTAAACTAGGTGTGCATTTAGTCCTATTTGGAATGCACTAGGTGGAGATTGAGTTAATAACCAATCCACCATTTTCAGGGTTATTATCCTAAGGTAAATCTATGTCAAATACCGTATCAACTTATAGTATCTATAAATGGATATAAATTCTAGTAGATCCATATAATATATAATTCACTAAAACTTTAGGATGTTATCCTATACTTGTAATCATCACTTAGAATTATCTCCAGGGTTTTCAATAAAGTTATCTTATCCTAATCTCTAAATAAAAAGTGCATCATTACCTTAGTTTTAAATCATATATTTTCCTAAAGGGTAATCTATACCATTTAAATTATGATCAACATTAACTTATCAACCCTTAAATTATCTTAAAAAAACATCCTAATCTCTAAAGTAATCTAAACCTTGCTCTGATACCAACTGTAATGCATTGGACCCACACTCCCAAGATCAGTGCCATAAACACATACTTTACATACCATCTTTGATATCAGCTATAGATTCCCAAACATAACTATACCATAATTACATGACATAAATCAAATATTTCATTACATATATTCCCAATACCTTTAGGTTTAGATCTTTAGATAATTAAGACAAATCATAAACTAATAAATACCATGTTCTTATCAACTATTGGTTATTTTCTTCCCACAATATAAGAAACTACTTAATCTATAATAAGTATTAAACACATCCCATAAATTCTTCACATAATATATCCTATTAGTAATATCATGTGTAATAATTTTATTTATAACTCGGGGAAATAAAAACAAAAGAAGGGTGATATCAAACACTTAGTAAGGTAAAATAAAAAAGTGAGGTAATCATGGCATAAATATTACGGTAGAAATAAGTAAACAACATAAATCTGTAATCAATTGAAATTGAGAGTATTATATATCCATGAAAATGAAAACATGGATATAAATAATATTTATCTCATACTAATGGAATGCATAATACTAGAAATAAAAAACATACCTTCAAGGTTTTTTTCCAAGACAACATCCTATTATAGGAAGAGGTATACACAAAAAACAAATCTATTTTGTCTCATGATAGCCATTAATTCATTGAGGGGATATATAATAATTATCCCCACATTTCACCTGATTAAGTCCAATGGATTCTCAATAAGGGTCAAAAATAATTTTTATACCATTCCCTAAGGAACATCTTACTGAATATAAACATGGCTATCCATATAATGAAATATAAAAAATGTCAATATGTAATCAACCTGTGTTAGTAGTCAATAATCATCAAGAATATCAATAATTTTACCCATGTCAATAAAAGGGATAACATGATCATAACCAAAAGAAGGTGGATGTTTAAACAATAAATAATAATCTTACGAATAAACATCCATATTATAATAACAACATACAAAACACCAATAATTTTCCCCATGTCAACAAATAAATGTTCTTTCTAGGTGAACATCATCCAATATGAATTTTTAAAATGATATGTTCACAAAGTATAGGGTAATAATTATATGGTTAAGTAAATCCTATAATAACATGATCATAATACATTAATAGAAATTAAGTGTATGGTTTCAAAAGAAAATATCCCCAGTGAAATAAATAAAACAAAGGAGCGTGTTGAAATAAATGAAAAGCACCCTCACAAAAAAGATGCTTCGAACAGTATAAAAAAATAAGGGGTCAATAATCGAATTGTTTGATACCACGAGTTCAATACCCAATATGATAATATATATATTAAAATATTAATCATGATACATAAACCCCATTAGGGTAAATACTTTTGAAAATTATATAGGAATTAAAATAAAAAACTTAGAAGATCCTTTAGAAAATATTTTTAACATTGATGCAAAGTATAAATTTACATGTTTCTTTCAAATGTAACACTTGAAAAGGTGATGTGAAAGAATTTTCAAAACTTTAATTTTAAAAATAACCTCTAATAATGGATCCTTGAAAATACATAAATTTTATTTTGGAGAAATGAGGAGGGGAAGATAAAAAATATAAAAGTAAAAGGGAAAAACCTTTTTATTATTTTTAAAACACCTTTGTTCAAAATTCATATTTTAAGAAGAGTGATAAAAAAATTATTTGTATTAAAACATTTAAAAAAAAATAGTATTATAAAATACCATATAATAAAATATTAGTGTTGGAAAACCTAATCATGTAAAAGAAAAGTTCAAGATGAAACATTATAACTCAAAGAAGGAAGATTTGAGTTATAAATATCCCTTTATGGGAAATATACTCCATGAAATATGAATCATTTAAAAAGTAGTTTATGTGGTAAAAATGTAAATAATTATATAATACCACATAATAAAATCAAAGGGAAGAATGTACCTAACTTAAATGAAATAAGTTCAAGTTAATGATCACAACTCAATGAAAGAAAATTGAGTTACCTTACGATTAGGGTAACACTTACGTCAAAAGACATATGAAGAAAAGAAATTGATTTTTATTAGTTTATCCCATGAATTATAAGGAAATAATTTATATAAAATTCATGGGATATTAAATCATTAAAAAAATATATAAAGGAAACATGGTGCATAACATGTATCATGTCTCAAAGAATGAGAATTGTGACTAAGAAAACCCTTACGACTTGAGTAACACTTATTCAAAATACATTGAAAGAGAGGGAATGTAATTGAACTTAAAATTAAAATATTAAAATATAATTCATGATATGATATCTTATATAGGTAGTATATAATCCATATAAATGAAATTAGGTGCATAATACCAAATATGTCTCATAGATAGGAGTTGGAGACAAAAACCCTTATTTCGATATTGATTTGTTCTACACTTGAACAAAATGTCCTAAATAATTTAATTAATTTAACTAAATACATATAAAATAAAATTATTCATAACTATAACCATTTATACTCATCATTTACACCCATTCTATACATATAAATGTTATTTAGTTTTTATACATTTTAAACACTAGGTTTAAGTAATATTTATCGCTTTGAACTAGTTTCATAAAAGAGGTTTTGATATTTATTATTTTTATAAATTAAATAAATATTATACAACATAAGGTATTGGAATATATTTCACTAAATATTTTATAAATCTATAATATCATTTAATGGTAGTTTTGGTCATGATCCATGAGGTTGAAATCAGTGACAAGCAAGTTTTAGTGTTTCTTAATGAACAAAGGGCGATTTAATAATTAATGAGTTAAATATTCATATAACCTTACCAGGACCCTAAAAAAATTATTAATATATTTATATCATATTATAACAATAAATATATTCTCATAGTAATCCATGATATAAATTCATAGTATCATTCAAGTAGGTGGTTAAACCAACCCAAACACGAACTTACCATGATTAATTGGTGATTATGGGGTGGTTTAGTTGAAATATAATTATAAAATAAGAATAATGATATAATTTTGTGTTTATTAGTATGATATATCATAATTATAAAGTATTATAAAGGTAATATAGTCTATATAAATTCTTTACTTAGAAAGAAGAGATAATTTTCCTCCCAGTCCGCTTGTTTTAAATGATCAACTTAACAATAATCATTTTTTGATCATATTAATTATAGATTATCCAATTTTTCATTAAAAAACCTTAATTATATCATAAAAATAATATTTATACTTTAATACCATTCTCATTAGTATTCATGTAAGGCACTGATGAAAGGAGAAAATGAAAATCTATCATTCCATATAGGTGGTAGTCCACATGTATGCATGATTGACAATTTCATTTCCCATAGAATGAAATAAATGATTAATATGGTTTATTATTTCAGAATCATAAAAATGATATAAATATCATAATTATTTAATAAATTCCTCTTTTATTAAATCTTTTTATATTGGTGAAGGAAAATGAAATAGTTGCGCCATGGAGGCGGTAGTCCACATAATGCATGAATTACGATTTTGTTTTTTAATAGAAAAGGGAAAAGGATATTAATGATTATTACCATAGAATAGTAATATTCAGTATATAACCAATAATTATATAATTACATAGGTATTTTAAAATTATAACTGGTAAAGAAAAATAGAAAAGATATAAGATAAGTAAAAATGATTACTCATGTTGAACAGTTTGAGATTTCCTTGAAAGTTCCCTTGGAAAAGGATGATATAGAATAATATATTTTGAATATAAGCTCAATATAGTGAAATATTATTATAGGGGAAGGAAATTTTTTATGGTTTCATGAGGAAAATGAATTTTTCGGAGTGCCTTGAATGGGTGGTGAGAGACCCATTTTATAAGTGGTGAGAACGACATTTTTGTAAATATTTTAACTTAATATAAAGGGAGCACATGTTAAACATGTAAATTGGATCCAAAATCAAGAAATAATAGAGTGGGTAAGAGATAAGGGATATTCAAACCTAATACACTCAATCATAGAAATGTTTTTATCATGTTTCAATCCCTTTACCCATTGAATTATTACTTTTAACATTTTATTTTTTACCGTGGTAACTAGTTTTTACCTTAAGGTAACTTAATATTTATGCCTAAAAATAAAGTGGTATTTATTATATAATATAGTACCATTTATTATAGATTTAAAATCCATTTAATTTTATTAAATTTATATAAGTGATAAAAATTAATTTTAAAATTAAAATGTATAATGTATTAAAAAAATGTTTGAGAAAGTATTACTTATGTTCTAAAAAAATAAAATTAAAACCAAAATTTTTAAAATTATAAATTCACCTATAAAAAATATTTGGTATTATAAAAAGGTTACATAGATTTAAAATTCATAATTATATATTAAAAATTTCATAAAAGTCATGTTATTTGTAAAAACGATATTTTTTACTATTCACCTAAAAATCATTCTATTTATAAAAATCCCAAAAATTAATATAAATATTATAGTATTATTATTAATAAAAAAATGATGTCCATTTTTTCAAATTAAATTTCTAAAATTTGATAATTCAATATTGAAATAAAATCCTAAAATATAATGGAAAACTGTTCATATTGGAAAATAGTTTTTAAAATTTTTAATTATTATTTATTATTATTTTCTATCAATTACTAATTAATTTATTGGTAATATATTATTCATATAATAAATATATTTTATTATTATATAAACATAATATACAGAGTTTCTTGAAATAAAACACCAATTTTTAGAGAAATATATTTTTAAGCATAAAATGATTTTCTTAGTTGTTTTGGATATAATAATTGAATTTAATTCATATTTAAAGTATCCATTATTTTATTCATATAAATATTTTACAAATTTTTTACTTCTATCCATTATCATTAATTCAAGGACTAGTTTTTAGTGTTCATACTTAATATATAATTTTTATCTAAATAAATCATAGTTTCATTTAAGTTCGATGTTTCATGTGGAGAAAGATATTAGACACCATTTTCTTATTTAAATGTATTTATATATTAAAATTTCTAGTTTTTACAATCTCCCTAATTAAATAAATTGTGTCCTTGCAATTTGACTCATAAGATCATAGTAATCCCTATAGGGAACTCATAATTAACTATGAACTGCTAGATGATCATGAGTTTATTTAGGATATGGAATGAGATTTATCTATATGTAAAATTATTATAAACACTTTATAAAGTGAGATATCCCATTCCTAATATCGCATAGAATTTTATTAAGTGAATAAAATCTAGATCAATATGAAGCAACTTCCCATAAACCATGAAAATTATTTATATGATAGTTATACCACTAGGGTTTTTTATTTATAATCCAGTATCCAATAGTTGGTGAAAACTTACATGATATAGGACACTATAAAATCTATAGTGAAAACTCACCATCCGATTCATTAGTATTAGTTTCATAGGCTTTTCCTTGTTAGCATGGTTATTGGTGACTATTTCCTTTATTGTCCCTTGGATTAGGACATTGAGTCCCACAATTCCCAACCCTATTACAATTGAAGTAATATATTTTTATAGCTTCTCTCTACCCCTTATACTTGTGAGTTTGATGACCTTCATCTCTACACTTATAGCATTACCCATCCATTGAAGGTAATTTTCCCCATGATTCTTCTCACATTTTTAACATGTAGAAAATTAAATCTCCTTTCCTTCATCATCTTCACCACTTGATATTTCACGAGACTCCATCTTTCTCTTCTTTGGTGTGTTTTGGATTTAAACTATTTTCATGTTTCTAATCATAATTCTTGATAGTTAGTTTCGCATAATCACAATATTTCTCACTCTAACTTTGATCCAATTAGGTTTTTCATTGGGAAAATTTCTATATTGTACATGGAATACATTATGAACTTGTTTCCTTTGAGATTTATCCATTACTAAAACCAAAAGAGTTTACATGTGTCACAATATTTATAATAGAATTATCATATATAACCACAAGAATATTTAACCTCAAGATGTCTCACTTTATAACACTATCATGTTAGCATATAGTTCTTAAAACTCAAATTATTTTTGACTCAATTCAACCTATATCACACTTAGTTTAACCTATATAATTCTTGGTTCAATCTAGGTTACTTTTATTTGGTTTTGATCATAATTATTAACCTAATCCTCAAAATAGAGATCCCAAATTACCATGAACTTTCTTAAAATATTCTAAACCCAAAAATCATTGAAATCTATTATCTCAAAATAAAACTTATCCTTTATTCAAGAAAGTACATATTAATTAATATGTACTTTGACTTATGAATCCCTATATTCCAATATATTTTATTCATGGTTACTTTATTATATATAACCTAAACATATTCAAATTTATCATAATGTTTATAAAAATAATGTGAATTAACCAAGGCATATCCCCCAGGAGTGTCATACCAGGTGTGTTGTTAGACTTATTTTTTGTTCACCAGGTGATAATCAATTTAATACCCAATCCTCCCTTTTCAGGGTTATTACCCCTAGGTACATATCTGATAGATCCTGCATCCACTTGTAGTATCCATAGAGGGATGTAATTTCTATGAGAACCACATAATCTATACTTAACCAAAACTTTGGGATGTTATCCAAAACTTAGAATTCTCACTTAGGCTTATCCTTAAGGTTTAAACTAAAGTTATCTTATCCTAATCTCATAATAAATAGTTTATTATTTACTTATCATTAAATCATATTCTATCCTAATGGATTATCTATACCTTCAAAATTATGATCAAACTTAACTTATCAACACTTGAATTATCCTCATAAAACATCATAGTCTCCAAATATATCTAAACCTTGATCTGATAACAACTGTGACACCCCAAACCTGCACTCCCAAGCCTAGTTCTATAAACACATACTCTTCATACATGATTTAATACCAACTACAGATTCTCAGATATAACTATCCCATAATTGTATAACTTAAATAAAATATTTCATTATATACATTCCCAAGACCTTTTAGGTTTAGGGATTTAGATAATTAGAATAAATCATAAAATAATAAATCCCATGTATTTCTCAAATATTTTACATTTTATCCCACTATATAAGAAACTAATTAATCCATAATAAGTCTTCAACTTCTCCAACAAATTCTATTCGCAAACTATCATGTTAGACATATCATGTGTAATACTTTTCTTTATAACTCAAGGAAATAAAAACATAAGAAGGGGTGAGATAAAACTGACCAGTAAGGGAAAACATACAAATGAGGTAATCATGGAATAATATTATCATTTTAATAGGTAAACAACATAAATCCATAATAAAATGAAACTCAAATAAAGCTTTATCCATTTCTAGGTCCACAAGGTTGAATACCCTGAGAGGGGGGGGGGGTGAATCAGGGTATGGAAGATTAAAACTTATTCCCCTTTGGATTTTGTTTCATTGTTAAAAAAAACTAAATTCTCTATAACTCCCATAGAAATATATGAATAGATATGAAATAATTCATAGGAAATAATGTTTTTTTACTTGGTTCACCCTAACTGGGATATGCCCAAGGAGCATACAACGACAATGTGCCGATGTACCAAATTCACTAAGGCTCGCTACCAACAATGAGTACAATGTTCGGGCTAGATCTTCTATTCCCAGGATCAACGCATTTACAAGGTTTAGGGTCTGATAACTACATCCCCAAGGGTCACTCCCCATGCCTCTTTCTCTGGATCACTACCAGTGGAAAGGGTCACCGTCTTCCTTTTCCAATGCTCACTACTCCTAGAAAGGAATCCACACATAGTTTATATACTTGTAGGTCAAACATAGTTTATAGACATTTAAGGCCCTTCATTTTCATGAATTCCTACATCCTCAACTATAGGTAGATACACTGTTGAAGTTTCTTTTTCACCCGTAGATTAATTCCACCTTCCCGAGTACTGCTAGGTACTGGAAAATACTTTCACAAATTGATTTGAAGCTTTCGCAAGCTTCCTTATGCAAATCATGAACCGCATTCCTCTCCCACGTACTGAGTACCAGGTTTGGTATGTGGAGCACCTCCTTCATGTACCAATTCTACTTCCACAAACCTCCCTTCATCCATGAACCACCTTTGACTTCGCTATTGCATACCACCTTTGCGTGCCGATCCTGCGACCCTCCTCTGCGAAACCCCTCATGTCTGCGAACTGTTCTTTGTTTGTGGACTACCTCTGCAAAAAAACCTATGTCCATGAACTGTTCTTTGTTTATAGACTACCTTTTCTATCCTCCCACATACTGCACCTTCTTCCTCCGCATACCGTGTCTTATGCGGGTCACATCTCTCCACGAAAACCTTCGGCATAATTTCTTCTACACGAACCACTTCAGCTTTCGTAGAATTCTCCCTCGAGAATTTCCTTCAAAATTTACTGAAATACCAGATCAAAAATATGTCCTCTAATTATATTTGACCTCTCTTATAATCATTGGTATTAGATATTCTTATATAGGAAAATATATCCACAATATCCATTAATTCATGATTTACTAAATCTTAGATCCATCGCATACCAATCCTCCTTCCATCGTGAACTGCAATTCTTCCATCAAACCATTTTTAATATGTGGTATGTGTACTATATTTTCTCATACGTGGTTAATCTCTTCCTCCGGCATCAAGTCATCCACATACCGCACCACCTTCCACCACAAACCGTTTTCAATTTCTCAAACTGCTCCCACGTACCTTTCCCACTGCCTAGTACGCGACTGCATACCCTTCTCAGATATGGTACATGATTCATGTCTTGGGCTCTGTATTTATCTTCCTTTGCTGATTTTGTTAACTATTATTAACACCTTCCAGTCCTATGAATAAAACCGTACATTTCAAAACATAAATTCCTAATTTTGATGCCCAAAAATTTGGCAAACACTAAGAAAATACGCCATCTTAAAAATATGTCTTCAGCAAACACCAACCAAACTCATTCGTGACCATCTATCTTTGTAAACAAACACAACTACACCCAAAATATACTGAGAGGACACATCGAGGGATTTTTCCCCAACAATATCCCCCTTTGGGTTTGTTGATAACTCTTCTCATAACAGTTCTGCGCATTTTGATACCATGTAAAAACTCATTCCATCTTTAACCACCATTCAATTTATGCGATTAAGATAGAAATCATGGATTTACTCAACATATAATATAAGGACACATGAGCTAATCTCGGCGTGAGAAACAATAGTATAATGAAAATTTCTTCAATTCATCACTTCATTTCTAACACCAATTATTGATACCATACTGATACAAATAAACTTTCTTGTATCATGAACCTTAACTGACATGATATCTAATCATTGATTGATCACTTCAAGCATTAAGCATCATCATATTTAATGCTCCCCCTATGTTATAGCTCCTATAACTAGCTTCAGCTTAGCTTCAACTCCCCCTATCTCACTGCTCCACTTAACAGCTTCTCTCCGTGTCTTTTCTCCCCCTGAATTATCACACTTTCTCTCCCTTTTTCAATGAACCTAAAGAGCACTTCAATAATTTTTGCAACAGGGTAAAGAACACATATCAGTACATTATAAACACACACACCATAACTCAGGGAGAGGGGTTCCCACATCCACACTTTTTCAAGTGTGGGAAGTCGAATAGACTCCTAAATCTAATCAATGCCTTTCAAATTCTTCTTTGGGTAAGGCCTTTGTAAGAATATCTTCAACTTGTTGTTCTATAGGCACATACTCCAACTTCACAAGCCCTTGATCCACCTTCTCCTTGATAAAATGATATTTTATTTCAATGTTCTTTGTCCTTGAGTGATGGACTGAATTTTTGTTAATATTTATAGCACTTGAATTATCACAATGGATTCCGATCAGAGATTTCAATTCAATTCACATATCCTCAAGTTGATACTTCATCCATAATAGTTACGTGCAAGCTTGAGTAGCCGCAATATATTTATATTCTATAGTGCTCAATGAAATTCAACCTTGTTTCTTACTTAACCAAGAAATACACAATCCACAAAGATAGAAATGACCTCCTGACATTGATTTCTTGTCATCCACTGAACCGACCCAATATGTATCTGTATATCCCAATAGCTCTAGATAATATTTTTCATTATACATCAAACCAAAATCCATAGTTCCTTTGATATAAAAAAGTATCCTTTTTACTGAAAGAACATGGATTTCCTTAGGATATCTTTGATATCTTGCTGCTTGGCATGTGTAAAATACAATGTCAGGCCTTGTCGTGGATAAGTATTGCAAACTTCCAATGATTTTCTTTTATTCTGTGATGTTAACTACCTTGACATCATCATCTTTGGATAGTTTCATCCGGGTAGCAACCAAAGTCTTCATCTCCTTGGAATTATCCATTCCAAAACTTCTCAAAACCTCCTTGGTATATTTATATTGAGAAATAAAAGTTCCATTCCTTCCTTGTGTCACCTGTAAGCCAAAGAAAAATGTTGGCTCACCAATCATCGACATTTCAAACTCTTTTTTCATGTATTCATAAAACTCTATTCATTGTGCTTCATCTGCTCCACCAACAATTATGTCATCAACATAAACCATCACCATAATCCTTTGACTATTTTCATTGTTGAAATAAAAATTGTAATCAACTCCACCATGCTAAAAACCAAGATTCTTTAGAAATTGATCAAGCCTTGAATACCATGCTCTTGGTGCTTGATTCAAACCATATAAATCCTTCTTCCACCAACAAACTCTGTTCTCATATTCATGAATGAGAAAACTAGCAGGCTGTTAAATGTAAAATTATTATTCTATAACTACATTTAGAAATGTTGACTTGACATCCATATGGAAAACTTTAAACTTTCATTGCACAAATATGGCCAAGAATAATCTGATTGTCTCCAGCCTTGAAATAGGTGAAAATGTCTCATCAACATGAATACCCTCTATTTGAGATTACCCTTTGCACACCAGGCATGCTTTGTTTCGAATCACAACACCATCTTAATTCATTTTGTTGTGAAAGAACTATTTTTTCCCTATGAAATTATTGTCTTCTGACCTCAAAACAATTTCCCATGTCGAATTCTTCTCAATTTGGTCAAGCTCTTCATTAATTACCTAAACCCAATTATCATATCCAACCACTTCATAAAAGGATTTAGGCTCAACTTGTGATAAGTATAATGCTTGATACAGAGACTTCATTCTTCTTATCTGCACTGGTGCTGTCTGATCACCAATTATGTTCTGCCTATTAATTTAAGCTCTCCTCACTGTTCTCTGGGAAGACACTGATTTGTTCTCATCATCCGAGTCTTCTTCTAAATCAACCTATGGAGATGGACCGTCTCCTGACCTACTCATCTCTTCATAACTATCCTCCTGAGTCTAATCATGTATCTGATGAAGATTCTGTTCATTCTCTACTATAGACACATCATGAATTTCAACTATATTTCCTAGACTCTTATTGAAGCATTTATATGATTTTCTCTTCTTTTAGTAGTCAAGAAATATTCCTTTATCTCCATGAGATTCAAAATTTCTATGTTTCTCCTTATTGAGAATTAAACACTTACTTATGAAAATTAGAAAGCATTTCAATGATGGATTATTTCCATACCATAGCTCATATGGAGTATTATCTTATTTTGGGAACAATAAGGTTCTATTTGATGTGTAGACTACTGTAATCACTACCTCTTTCCAAAACTTCTCTAGAAGATATTTCTCAATGATAATTGATCTATCCATGTTGTTCACAATTTTATTTCTTATCTCAACTACTCCATTATACTATGGAGTTCTTACCGCTGAAACTTAATGCTTTATCCCATGTTTCTTGAGATAATCCTCCACTTATCTATTTGTGAACTTTGTTCCATTATCTATTCGAATCATCTAGATTTTCTGACCAAACATTTTTTCACATTCCCGTCGATATCTTTTAATATAACTGAACGCTTTAGATTTGTGGGTGATTATTAAAACCCATTCCATTATTATACAGTCATCAACGAATAGAACATAATATATCCTCCCATTAATAGCCCTTAGAGAAATTGGCCCACACACATCAATATGAACCAACTCAATCAATATTCTTGACATTTTCTCCTTTGGATTATATGTCTTTTGAATGATATTCACTTGTTGGCACACATTGCATGTATGAATATGATCACGTGATAATCTAGGGATATTTCAAGCAGCATCACATTTTACCAGATCTTCCAAGGATGCTTGGCTTATATGGCCAAGATTCTTATGCCATAATTTTTTTCTTCATCCTTGGATAGAAAACACATATCTACTTCTCCACTCATGAGGTAGAGATTCCATTTTTTACGATTTATTTGCAACACAACAACACCATCCTATTCTTTGATGATATATAGTTTCTCGGAAAATCTTATGGCATGTTATGAGTCACAAAATTAACTAACACTAAGAAAGTTGTGACTAATCCCTTCAATAACCAAGACATCTACTCGTCTCATGTATTTTCCTCCAAACTTAGCTTTTCTTGAACCAATAATCTTCAATACCTCATCATTACCAAATATTACAATACCTTCTTTATCATACCAGATTCCAATCACTAGATCCATATTTACCGTCATATGGGAAGTGCATCCACTATCAATGATCCATATCCCAGTGCGATCTGATGCCTTGAATGCAATTTTTACAACCACTTACCACTCTGCCCTTTTCTTTTTAACCCATGTATCTGAATTCATCTCCGGCATGGAATGAAAATCTTGATCTTTCATAGTATATGATATACCAGCTTAAAACTGCAGAGCTACAAATCAATTTTGATTTTTCATCTCACTTGAAGATATATTTGGATGCTTCCTAGGAACAAATTCATTCTGCCTCAGCACATTCCTCTATATTGTTTATGTGAAATATCTTGCCATATGTCCAAGTCCTTTACACCTAAAACAATGACCATTAAATAATGACTTGTAATTTTGAGCTCTGTATGGACACCTTTATTGTTCTTTTCCCCTTTGGTACCTCTTTGTTATGGAGCATAAATTTTGAGAGTGTCCCGTCTTACCACAACAATAACATCTTATGTGAGGTACATTTCTATGTGGAAATGATGCACCACTAGTTTTCCCTTGGGTTATCTGAGTATTCTGATACTACTTCATACCCAAATCAATCTTTAATATTGGAGTGGGTGCTTGTGGTCTGAATTGAACCATAATAACTTTTTGTTTTAGATCAAGACCCATACCAACCTTATCTTTCATATTTGATTTGTGATTCTATTCTTCTAGACCGCTCTACTTAAATTTCATCTTCTCTGTTTCCTTTATACACTTATTTCCTGATGTCGAACCAAGAGTTAATAGTTTCTCCTGATCTTTAATTCTTTTTCACATACCGATGAATTCTAATTCTAGTTCTTCGATACATTTGATTTGATCCTTTCTAGTTTTAGTCAAACTATCGATTTATATTTTATGTTCTTCAATTTTGAGTTTGTACTCAACCACCAATTTTGATCTTTCTAGCATTGAAGACCTCAACTTTTCAATTTCTTCATTCAAATAAGAATTATATTCTACCTACTACTGCATAAAGATTTTGAAATCACGAACAACTTTGTTAGCTTTCTTTGTTTTGGATATCAAAATATCTACCTCTTTAAGGGAAACTTATAATTTAGCTTGAAGATCAAGTCTTCCTTCAATTTCTCCTTCTTTATTGTCACTTTCTTCTCTTGTTAATGAATTTTTGAGAACTAACACCAAAGCATCTATTTTATGATCCTTGTAGTCCTCTAAGTCTTCTACCTCATATTATTCTAAATTTTCATCCTCTTTTGAAAGAATATTCTTCTTTTTGAAGAACTTCCTCCTAGTACTTCTCCTCCCTTTCTCATTTGATGAATACTTATTTTGGTGAATTTCATCATTTTCTTCATTTTCATCATCAAACTTCTTAGGACACTTTGCTAAAAAATTCCCAATCTTTCCACATCGAAAACATGAAAATGGAAGTTTAACTTTGAACTTACCTTTTCCCATTTGTAGATTGGAGGAGATAAATGAAATTACATCATCCATATTGTTCTCCTTAGGACTATCTTCAACTGAGAGATTATTCATGGCCTTGAATTAAACTTCCTTATACTTCCCATTTTCCACTGCATTATTATCATCGTTTCTCATTTCATATGCTACAAGGGTACTTTGTAGGTTATCAAGTGTCAGGTCTTTTGGGTATTTGTCTTCTAACACTAAAACTTTCGGATTGAACCACAGTGGAATTTTCCTCATGATACATTTTACAATATTTATATCTTCAATGACTTCTCTAAGACCCCACATGTCTTCCATAATAATATTTATCCTGTTGAATAATGCATCAATAGTCTCATTGGGATTCATTCTAAGATGCCCATACTTGTTCAATAAAACCTATAGCTTTACTTCTTAGACTTTTGTGTTGCCCTCATAAATGTTCAATAATTTTTCCCATATTGCATGTAATGTTTTACAGGACATCACCTTCATATAAATTTCATTTTATACGGATCCCCTTAAAGCATTGATCCCTTTAGCATCAACATCCGATTATCATCTTCCAACTTCTGATAAAGCACCACTATTAATGCCAGCTGATATTCCATGCATAGTTACTTTGAAGACATCTATCTCTACTGATCGGAAGTAATGCTACATTAAATTATTTCGTAGTTGAAAATTATTTTCCGTCAAAGATCTGAATTCCTTTTTGATTGACCACCTCTATTTTTTTGAGAGAGAACCACTGAATTTCAACATTTCCCTCTGATAGCAATTGTTATGTCCACAAGGTCGAATACCCTGAGGGGGGGGGGGGGGTGAATCAGGGTATGATAGATTAAAACTTATACCCCTTTGGGTCTTGTTTTGTTGTTAAAAAAAACTCAATTCTTTCTACCTCCCGTAGAAATATATGAATTGATATGAAATCATGCACATGACACAATGATTTTTACTTGGTTCACCCTAACTGGTCTACATACAAGGAGCATACAATGACGATGTGTGGATGTAAAAAATTCACTAAGGCTCACTACTAATAATGAGTACAATGTTCGAGCTAGATCTTCTATGCTTAGGCTCACTACCTTTACAAGGTTTAGGGTCTGCTCACTGCATCCCCAAGGGTCACTCTCTATGAATTTTTCTTTGGCTCACTACCAGTGGAAAGGGTCATTGTCTTCCTTTTCTTGTGATCACTACTCTTGGAAAAGAATCCACACATAGTTTATAGACTTATAGGTCAAACACAGTTTATGGATATGCAGGTCCCTTCATTTTCATGAATTCTTGCATCCTTAACTATAGGTATATGCACTTTTTAAGTTCCTTTTTCACCCATATATGAAGTCCACCTTCCCAAGTACTGCTAGGTACTGAAAAATACTTTCGCAAACTGATTTGAAGCTTTCTCAAGCTTCCTTGTGAAAATCGCGAACCACCTTCCTCTCCTATGTACTGAGTACTAAGTTTGGTACATGGAACACCTCCTTCACATACCTATTATGCTTTTGTGAACCTCCCTTAATCCACGGACCGCCTCTGCCTTCTCTATCATGCACCACCTTTGTGTATCGATCCTACAAAACTCCTCTGTAAAACCCCTCATGTCCATGAACTATTCTCTATTCACAAACTACCTCTATAAAACACTCTATGTCCATGAACTATTTTTTTTTCAGGCTTCCTTCACTAACCGCCCACGTACCATGCCTTCTTCCTCTACGTATGATGTCTTATGTGGGTTACAACTCTCCAAAAAAACCTTCGGCATAATTTCTTCCACGCGAACCACTTCAGCTTTTGCAGAATTCTCCCTCGTGAACTTTCTTTGAACTTTGCTAAAATCCTGGAACAAAAATATGTTCTCTAATGATATTCTACCTCTCTTCTAATTATAGGGATTATCAATTCTTATATAGGAAAAGATATCGGCAATATCTGTTAATCCAATATTTACCAACTCTTTGGTCCACTACATACCGATCCTCCTACTACTGCGAACTGTAATTCTTACAGCGAATAATTTTTCATATGAGATCTGTATACTAAATTTTCTCCTACATGGTTGATCTCCTATGCTGGAGTCAAGTCATCTGCATACCGCACCGACTTCTTCCACGAACTGTTTTCGGTTTTGCGAACTGGTCCCGCATACCTTTCCCGCTATTTGGTACGTGGCTGCGTACCCTTCCCGTACATGGTACACAATTCATGTCCTGGGCTCCGTGTTTCTCTTCCTTTGTCAATTTCATTCACGATTATTCACACCTTTTAGTACTATGAATAAAATCTTACATTTACAAAAAAAATCCCTGATTTTGAGGCCAAAAAATTTGGCAAACACTGGGAAATTGTGCCACCTTAAAAACCTATCTTCGGAAAATACCAACCATACTCATTCACAATCATCTAGATTTTTCAAAAAACACAACTACACCCAAAACATACTGAGAGGACACATCAAGGGATATTTTCCCAAAATCCATGAAAATGAAAACATTGATATAAATAATACTAATCTCATACCCATGAAATTCATAATTATGAACATCAAAAACATTCTATAAAGTCCTAGTGACATGAAACTATCCTGTTATGGGAAAAGGTATCCACTAAAACCCAACTTATTTTGTCTCATGAGACCTATCAATTCATTTAAGGGATATATAATTTCAATCCCCACCCATCACTTGATTAATTCCAAGTCATTCACCATAAGAGTCAAAAATAATTTTCATACCATTCCATAAGGAACCACTTACTTAAACATAGATATACATATAATGAAAGATACATAATGTTAATACATAATCAACCTATGTTAGTAGTCAATAATAATCAAGAATATTAATACTTTTCCCCATATTAATAAAAGATATAACATAATCACAAACCATGCAGAGAAAAAAGGTGGATGATCAAATAATACATATTCATATTTTCAGTAATCATTCATGTTGGAATAAAAACATATGAAACACCAATAATTTTCCCCATATCAATAAATAAAAGTTTTTTCTAGGTGAATATAATCAAATTTGAATTTATAAAATGCAGTGTTCACACCAAATAGGGTAATGAGTATACTGTTAAGTCAATGACAGAATAACATGATCATATTAAATATAGAGTAAGAAAGTGGATGGTTTCAAAAGAACATATCCCTAGTGTAATAAAGGAAACATAGGAGGGTGTTTACATAATTGAAAAACACCCTTTCAAAAATAATGCTTTGAATAACATCACAAAATAAGGGTCCAAGAATCAAATCGTTTGATACAACAAGTTAAATCCCCAAAATGATAATATATATATATATATATTAGAGGATAAATCATGATGAATACACACCATGAGGGTAAATCCATTTTAAAATAATATTGTAAATGGAAATGAAAACTTAAAATATATTACATAAAACATTTTTAACATTAACGTAAAATATGAATTTTCATGTTGATTTAAAAGGTAACTTTTGAAAATGTGACATGAAATATTTTAAAAAAATTTAATTTTAAAAATAATATCCAATAATTGAGCCTTGAAAATACATAATGTTTATGTTAGATAATTTAGGAGGGGAAGAAAAAACATATGAAAGTGAAATTAAAACTTTTTTTTTTCAAAATACCTTTGTTCAAAAATCACATCGTAAGAAGAGTAAGAAAACATTTATTTGTATTAATTTTTTAAAAAAAGAGGATTGTAAAATAACATATAATAAAATATTAGGATTTTATGACCCAATAATGTAAAATAAAAGTTTAATATGAAATATTATAACTCAAATAATATAGATTTGAGTTATCAATACCCCTTATGGGAAATATAATCCATAAATAATGAATCATTTCAAAAGTTTATTTTGAAATAAAAATGTAAAAAATGATATTATAACACATAATAAAATAAAAGGATAGAATTTACCCAACTTATATTAAATAAAATCAAACAAATGATCATAACTCAATGAATAAAAATTGTGTTACCAAAAAAAATCTTATGATTGGGGTAACACTTGAGTCAAAATATATTTGAAGAAAAAAACTTGATTTTTATTAGTTTACCTCATGAATTATAATTAAATAATATATATAAAATTAATGGTATAGTAAATCAATAGAAAATAATACAAATAAAACATGGTTTATAACATGTATCATGTATCAAAGATTCAAAATTGAGACCAAGAAAACCCTCGCGGCTTGAGTAACACTTCAATAAAATGCCCTTAAAATAGATGGATAATAATTGAAATTAAAATAACATTATTAAAAGATAATTCATGATATTATATCTCATATATGTATTATGTACACCATATAAATTAAATTAGGTTCATAATACCAAATATGTCTCAAAGAGAGGAATTTGAGATGAAACCCCTTACTTTGGTCCTGGTTTGTTCAACACTTGCACCAAATGCCATGAATAATTAAATTAAGTTCATTAAATAAATAACCAAGAACTTTATTCATAACCATAACCATATATAATCCTTATTTACATTCATTATATACATATAAATATTAGTTAGTTTTTACTTATTTTCAACACCAGGTGTAAGTAATATTTATCGATTTGAACTAGTTTCATAAAAGATTGGTTGGTATCTATTATTTTTTCAAATTACATAACTATTAGATCATAAGAGTTACTATAATATATGTCACAATTTATTTTATAAATTTATAATCCCATTTCATGTTATTTTTGGTTTGGATCCATGAGGTTGAAATCGATGATGAGCATGTTTCAGTGTTTCTTAATCAAAGAAGGGTGATTTATTAATTAATGAGTTAAATATTCATATAAACTTACTAGAAAATAATAATAATATTTACATATTTATATCATATTATTCAATTAATAATTTCTCATAGGTATCCATGATATAAATTCATAATATTGTTCAAGTAGGTGGTTAAATTGAACCAAACATGAACCTACCGTGTTTAATCGGTGATTATGAGGTGGTTTAGCTGTAATATCATTATACCGTAAGAAGAATCATCTCATTTTGTGTTTATTTGTGTGATATGTTATAATTTTAAATGATTCAAAATATAATATAATTTAAATAAGGTCATTACTTTGAAATAAAAGATCATTTTCCTCTTAGTCCACTTGTTTTAAACGATTGAATTAATGATAATCATTTGTTGATCATATCATAAATATGTTTTAAAAATAATCATATCAGAACCTTTGTGAAATAATAATAATCATATTTATCCTTTAATACCATCCTCAAGACTTTAAATTTAACATGGTGATGAAAATAAAAAAATGAAAATCAATCATTCCATAAAGGCGGTAGTCCACACATACACATGGTTGAAGATTTCATTTTCCTAAGAGAGGGGGAAAGGAGTAATATGGTTTATTGTTTTAGAATCATAAAAATGATATAAAAATTATAATTATTCATTAAATTCATATTTTATACTATCCTTTTATGGCGGTGAAGGAAAGTGAAACACGTTGTGTCGTGGATGCTGTAGTCCTCACAACACTTGAATTATGATTTCATTTTTATTTATTGAAAAGGTAAAATATTATTAATTATTATTACCATAGAATAGTAAAATAAATTATACAAAAAAATACTGATATCACTACATATGAATTTTAAAATTATAATTGTAAAATAAAAAATAGAATAGAAAGAAGTTAAGTAAAAATGATTACTCATGTTGAGCACATTGTGATTTCCTTAGAAGATCCATTAGATATGGATGGAATATGATAATATATTGTGACCATAATTTCAAGATATTGAAATAGTATTATAGGGTAATAAAAAAATGTAGGGTTTTAGGAGGAAACTTAATTTTTAGAAGTACCTAGAAGGGGTTGTAAGAGGCCCCTTTTATAAGTGGTGAGAATGGTATTTTTGTAAATATTTAAACTTAATATAAAGGGAGAACATGTTAAACATGTAAAGTGAATCAAAAATTGAGAAATAATGGATTGGGTAAGAGATAAGAATAATAAAAACCTCATAAAATCTATTTTAGACATGTTTTTTTAATCATGTTTCAATCCCTTTACCCCTTAAATGATTACTTTTACCATTTTAGTTTTTATCGTGGTAACTAGTTTTTACCTAAGATAATTTAATATTTATGCCTAAAAATAAAGTGGCAGTTATTAGATAATTTGGATCCACTGATTCTAAATTTTAAATCCATTTCATCTGATACAATTTATATAACTGATAAAATTAATTTTAAAATAAAAATTTATAATGTATTAATTTTTTTTGAGAAAATATTACTTATGTTCTAAAATATCAAAATAAAACCAACATTTTTAAAATTATAAAGTCACATATAAAACAAATTTTTTTTCTTAGAAATTTTTTTCATGGATTTTCAATTCATACTTAAATATTAATAATTTCATAGAAATTATGTTATTTGTAAAAACGACATTTTTCATTATTCACCTAAAAAATAATTATATTTAGAAAAATACAAAAAATTATCTTAAGAATATATTATTATGATTAATATAAAAATAATGTTCATTTATTAAAATTAAATTTCTCAAATTTGATAATTTAATATTTAAATAAAATTTAAAAATTTAGTGGAAGATTGTTCATATTGGAAAATAGATTTTTAAAATGTTAATTGTACTTTATTATTATTTCCTATCAATTAATAATAAATTTATTGATAATATATTATTCACATTATCAATATATTTTATTATTATTTAATCATAATATACTTAGTTTATTCAAATAAAACACTAATTTAAAAAATATATATATTTAAGAATAAAATGATTTTCTTAGATTTTTTAGATATACTAATTTAATTTCATTAATATTAAAAATAGACATAATTTTATTTATACAAATATTTCTTAAAGTGGTTAATCCTATTTTATTATTTCTAGTTCAATGTATTGATTTTAATGGTCATGCTTAATATTAATATTTTATCTAAATATATCTTGGTTTTGTTTAAGTTAGGTGTTTCATGTAGAGAAATCTATCAAACACCTTTAGATTATTTGAAGGTATTCATATATTAACATTTTTGGGTGTTATAGAGATAGATAAAAGAGGGTTTTAATATGTGTTGATGTTTTTTAGTATTTTATTTTAAAATCTAGATTTTTGTGAAAAATTAATTTCATGAAATGACTCATTTTTAAAACTAGATTTAGTGATTCATTTGATTTTTTTTGGATTTAATATAATGTTTAAAATAATGATTGGTTTTATAATAAAATTAAGGAATATTTTTGAAATTAATGTGTATTTATATATAAATGTTTTCAATTACCTAGTAAGAAAGTTGGTATTTTAAATCTTGATAGAGTTGTAAATTGGTTTTCTTTAGTTATCCAAATGAAGTGGAATGTTTTCAATGTGTGCGTTGATTTTGGATTTTATAAGGGGAATGAATTTAAGACCAAGAAAAAAAGTTTTAGGAAGTTGAAAGAGAATGTTTTACCCTAATAATCAAATCCTCAAGAAGGAAAGTGATTAAATTTGTGTTCTCTTGATTTTTCTCTTATGGAAACTAGGATATCCTACTTAGAAGCATTCACAACCCTGAAATTTATTCAAGGAGAAAATATTGAGGCCACTATTCTTAGAGAAAGTACAACACATGAACTTGACATCACTATAAGTACAACTTATATTAAACCAAAGGCTCAAAAATAATTGGTTATTACCTAAACATTAGTAAAATTGTGCATGGAATTTTCAATCCAGTTCCTCTTCCCCAAGAGGTGATTGAGGTACACAATCAATGTGAAAATATTAATACTAACCAATAAGGGTAATCTGATGGAGCATGTCAAAATCATAAATATATAATGAAAAAGAAAAATAATTGGTTCAAGCTAGAGTATTTTGGTTTGGATTGGGAAGGGGTCCATAATCAGTCCATGACTCATTGAGTTCTCTATGGCCCATGGTGTTTTCATGTTATATATTTTTAAGGTTTTTAATTCCCCTTTTTTTCCTTCTTATTGTTTTTATCTCTTTAATGATATCTTGGGTTTCATCCCTTTTATTTTTTGGGTTCCTACTCTACCCATGAATGTGGTTTTTATATGAAAATAAAAAAATTTGATAGTCAAAAAGGATTTTTTCTTAGTTTTTAGACTCTTTATCAAATGATGGTGATTTTAAGAAAGGGATTTTTTATAGTGTGATTTCCTATTGTGGATTTTGATTTTGGTATTAATACCTTGTTTATATATGGATTGTTTTATTTTATTTGTGAATCATGATTTTTTGGGTTCATGCTATGTGTTATTTAGAGTATTCATCCTAGAAATGTATTGATAGAACATGGAAAATATATTTCTAAAGATGATCCTTTAGGTGATTCCTCTTATTATCTATGTGTTACCCTTTTGGTTATTGAATTTTCCCTAGATTTTAATTGAGTGGTAGAGTCAAAATCTTCTTAGCTCTTGGAACTCATCCAAGACTTCCTAAATCATTGTTTGTTTACTTTCTATGGTGATAAAGGTATGTTTGAAGAAATGGAGTGGTTAAAGAGGATTGAGGGAATATTTAATTCTCTATAAACTCTTGAAACTTTAAAGGTGAAAGTTGTGGTGGGATTTATTAAAGGACTGAGCTGAGTGTATTGGGAAACTATTGTCCCTTCTTAGTTTTATGAATATGTGTCTTGGGAATTATTCAAGGATATTTTATTTTGTATAATTATTATGAGTATTTTAAGGTAGAGAAATCCATTTAATTCATGAATCTATATTATGATGAGTGAACAATGAATGGGTATATCGATCATTTTTTGAAGTCACTGTTATTTTCTTCAGAGCTAGTTTCCAATGAATTTTTTAAAGCTAATTTTCTTAATAGATCCCCCTATACATACCTTGGATCAATTATGTTGAATTTGGTATGATTTTTTTAAAAGGAAGTAGTTGATAGATAATTCTTGGATATATTCAGGACTTGGGTGATCATTTATCTTGGGATCTATACTCGATGATTTTAGATAAGTTTCAACTTTTGAGGTTATTATCGATTGGTGCATTCTTTTGATTTTAACCCATATTTATTTGTAAGGTGTTGGTTATTTTTGGGTTTTCTATTGCCTTATTTATTTTTTATTCCTATTAAGGTTTAGATGTGATGTTATCCTTGTGATGAGATCTGGATTTTGATGAGATCTTATGGGAATCCTTATGAATGTGCTTTGGTAACTAGGAATAGTGGTATACTAGTTTATATTACACTTTGGATAGTACCACCGGTAGAGATCATAATCATTTTGGGTTCCAATTGGGTTAACTATAGGCCAGTGTCCCATGATAAAGGTCCCAAAATATCCTCTATTTTATATTTTTCCTAAGGTTAGAGCCTGTGATGTTCTTTGTTGAATCATTACTTTGGTTAATGTACCTATCCCATTTTTGTGATATGGGATGGGGAGGTATGGTTTGACTTTATATTATGGTAATTTGGATATTATTTTGGGTTATATTTCCTTTATGAAATTTTGAGATAGTTTCTTGAGTGATTATTATGGCCGGATGAGAATTATCATTTCCCTTGGTGATTTGAGTAAACACTTTTGTTTTGGTAATTTTCTCTTATGGTAATGTATATTACTTTCTTTTACCATTTTAAATGAATTATAAATGGTGGGGAGACATATTATAGGTCTCCTTGATCTTTAGAATTTGTGTCTCGTTGATGGTTATTTGGGTTTTGTTTAGAGTCGTTTGTTGATATTAAGGATTAGTTTTGTTGATTTTGAGGAATTGTGTGGTTATCCAAGGAAATTTTCTCACTAGACTTATTTGAGTTTTTCCTAACCCTACCACCTCTTATTATGGTGCAAGGTTTTGTCTTCAGATTTCCCTATACTTTTAACCATGACTTTATAAAGGCATAAAATGGCATGATATGAAGAATTGTGACACCCTTATGTCACTATTTTATTAAATGTTATATAATTATTAATTTTTTTTTAACTTTGGAAGTTTTTTTTGGTGTTTTTAATTTTATTAAATTTCTAAAATTTTGGATACTTTAAGGTCATGATGTAGAGTAAAGGTATCATAATGTGTGGCATTCTATGCAAGAATATTTTATTTTGGGTTGGCTGGATGTCACACCATAGCTAAGGGTCACCATGTCATGATGGGTCTTTATTTTCTAGTGAGGAATTTTACTCACCTATATGGAATTTTGGTCCAGGAGGTATAGGTCACACCATGGCCATGAATATCAAGATTTTAAATTTATTTTATATTTGAAAAAGGATAAGTCCCATTAATGAGGTTACTCATTGCACATGAGTAAATTTTATGTAAAGGGTGTCTCTATTTATTTTTCTTGGGGAGTGTAAGATCACACTGTTTCATAGGGGATTATGCCATTATAGATGTCTGGGATACCTGGATTTGGAAAAGTACCATACACAAGAGAAAAAAAAATTAATCTCACGTATGGGAACCCATCTTGTGTAATATTTTAATAATATTTTTGATTTTTTTTCTTTATGAAAAAATCGGGTGAGGATGAAGACCACACTATGATTGGGCGTTCTACACCTTAGTGATGAATCTCAAATATCAAGTAATATTATATGAATTTATATAAATTTGGGAGGGGGTAGCGTTCAAAGTGGATAAAAGCATGGAATAATGAGTATCAAGAAGGGTCACATTTTGGATAATTCCCATAAACAACAGTAAATGAAGTTACACTCACATATGGACACCCTTTTGTGTGAAATTTATTCCTTTGAAAACTTTTATCAAACACTGTTTACACTATGGAGGATGAAGTCCACACCATGGTGGTTTGGGGATCTATAACCTTGGTTTTACCAAGACGAGGTGTGGTATAAATGACCAGGATGGTCATACCATGGTGGGTGTTTGGAGGGGGTTCCATTCCATGATCGGTAGGTCCACGTTATGAGGTGTTCTACCCAAATATTAATTTTATGATTTTCCCTTTCTACCATAGTTATATTAAAAACTATATGGCCTTATATTTTACTTAATTCAAACATCTTGACCTGATTTTTAATAGGGCTGTCTTTTTTTTCTTTCATGTTTAGGTCTTGATTTCTCTTTTCTTCTTCCCCCTAATTTTATCCCCCCTTAATTTTATTTTCTCCTATAAACACTAATGTCTATGAAGGTTGAATATAGGGTTTGGTATTAGTTTAATCATAGAGATTTTTTTGTCTAGGGATTATTGTGGACATCTCCTTGAAAATGTGTACTTATGCCATCAAAGGATAGTGCTTTCCACCTGATTGAGTTAGGTATTTTTGAGAAATTATTTTATTTGAAAAATAAAAAATGATTGGATTTATTAAATTCATTTTCTCTCAAATTTAAACCTATATGTGATACCCATGACATTTTTTCTAAATTTTTTTCAAGGTCTTATATACTAGGAATAATGGATTTTAATGGATTTCTATTGTTCCTTTCGAACTAAATTGTATATGCATGCCAAGTGTTTATCAAAATTCATATGAGGCTCATTTTAAATGAATTTGATGATAAAAAAGGGTTTTGGTATTGTTTTTATTTCTAAATGTCTTAACCCATGTTTTAATGATTTTTAAAATTAAATAGGTGTTTTGGTTTTCAATTGATACATAAGGGAGGAAAAACATGTTTTTAAAGTGTTGATCCTTGGTGTGTGTGGAAAGGATGGTTTTATAACTTGACATTCTAACTTTGTTTTAAAGTCTCAGATGAAACCTTTAGAAATTAATTTTCATGATGATTATAGACCCCTAGTTATTATCCTCTAGTGTATATATTGTGCATACCTTTTCCCCTTTATGGTATGTGGATTGGTGATTATTATTTGATACTTATATGATTTGAAAAGGGGATATCTATTAAGAGGGTGTTAGAGGTGATATGATGTTTATTTTTTATGTTTTAAATTTTGATTTATGTATTGATCATATGAATTGATTGTTCTATCACATCCTCTTTAATTGATTTTATGGGAACCAAGGGTAATTGAGTGAGGGATCTAGTTTAATATACTAGTTAGGTTTTTTCCCTTCTAGAGTCCCCATAGTGTAAGTTGTTCCCTTTATAGGGGAGTTCCCTTGATGAGAGTGATTCTAGTTTTGATATCAGTTAACAAGATAACATAATCTTGAAAATTTATTCCATTGATATATTTCTAAGATCACATCACATTAGGACCTAAAGATTTTCCCACAACATCTAGTTCACTTATTGATGATTCTATTTATGGGATTACAACCTCATACTTATTCTTATACCTTTATTCTCATATTTTATATATGAAACAATTATTTATTTATTTTTTATTTTTATTATGCTCTATTGATATAGTGTTTACCATTGGGTTTTATTCCTTCTTTATTTTATTGTTTATTTTCTTTTCAAGTTGTTTTGAAAAGGGATTTTAATAAAAAGGTTTAAAAGAATGGAAAATGGTTTGGTTTAGATTTTATAAACTTGGAAGTCTACCCCTTTACTATTTTAAAATGTCCTCCTTATTAAATGGTGGATTCCACCCCTTTTTTAATGAAAAGGGGATCTAAAAGAGAGATTTCAAAGTAAAATGGATTTAATCATATGAGTTTTAAAAAGTGGCATTAAATCATGTTAGTGATTTTTTTTTCTAAAAAGGTTTTACCCTGAGGATTTAGGAAAAAATTAAATACATGATAATTTATTTCTTATTATTTTCATTTGAAAATACTTATTCTCTAAATTATTTTCATACTAGAATTTTTGAAATATTTTATAAAAGGAATTTCATAGACACTTTGGTGAAATCCTACTAGGCCCATTTAACTCACACCATACATGAAAACCTATATATGTGTATATAGCTCGATATTATGTTTTCATACAGGTTATTAGGATGTGATCTATAATATTTTATCATCATTGTAGTCTATTTATGGATGTTTTGAGATTTTTTGGTGACTATGGGTCACATTGAGGTGATTGTTTTACAGTTTTTGGGTGTTGTTTCATTTTTGGAAGTTCTTATATCATCCAATTCATCAAGGTGTATTTTATTTTTTCTATTCCCTTTTATAGTTTATGTGATGAATTTATTCTAGATGTTTTTCATGAGTATAAAATGAGTTTTATGATATAAATTTATTTTTACTTTTTTGGTTTTTTATTACTGATTATGACATGTTTGGTTAGGATTATTTTTAACTATTTATTTTATATCCATGGAAGTATACCTTGTGGACGCACCATGATAGATTCCTAGTTATTTTCTACTTTTTATTATTTTTATTCAATGGTTAAACCTTTTCTAATGGTTATATTGGGGAAACCTGGTGCTTTTCACCAGCCTATGGAGATCAAGAACAAGATTCAAGCCTTATGGTAGAGCGATCCAGGTTACATGACAGATCAAATCGGGGTAGTTCATTACAAAATGGTACCATAATTATCATTTATTTGGAGAGTCTATTTATAAAAAGATAGGTTTTTTATAACTTAGGAGGTAAGAAATTATTAGGTTCTTGAACACCACCTTTTATGAAAAAATTGAGTTTCCATGGGTATTCAGGATTTGAGTCCTGAATTTAAATTACAATTTTTATTATTTTTAAATATTTTGATCCTTATTGTGTTATATTAGATAATTTTGTTGTTTCCCTAATTTTTGGGGTTGAATGTAGAAATTAAGTAGATCAGAATGATTTTCTCACATAGTTTTGAAAACCATGTGAATCACTTTAATGGTTTTGGAAACTTCTTAGAGGCTGCTTCATGGTTGACCAAACCATGCAGCCAAATTTTGCACATCTCTACATCCACAATAAAATTTCTATTTGGACCTATTTTGATCCCTAATTTATATTTAATTGATTTTAATTTGTTTTAGTTAGATTATAAAGTCTTTATGATGTATTTATGTTGGTTAAATTTGTGTTTTAAAAGTGAGATTTGTGTGAAAAAGAAATTTCATGAAATTTATATATTTTAAAACTAGTTTTGGTGATTTATTTGAAAATAGATTTTTTATTTCATGTAGTTTTTTCAAAATTTATTGGTTTTATAATGAAATTTAAGAAGTGTTTTGAAATAAAAGTGGATTTTTATATAGATATTTTAAATTCCTTATTAATAAAGTGGGTATTTTAATTCTTGATAGAGTTATGAAATAGGTTTTCTTACGATTTACAAATTTAGTTGTTTGTTTTAAAATTATATATTACTTTTTTAAAATGAGTTCTTAGACCCTTTTTCATATGATGGTTATTTTAAAGAAAAATATTTTTTACATTGTGATCTGATATAGTGAATTATGCTTTTGGGATTATCCCTTGGTTATACAAGGATAATTTGAGTTGATTTTTGATACATGAATTTATTGGGCTCATGTTTTGTGTTATTTAGAGTATTACTCCTAGAAAAGTGTCTATGAAGTGTGGAATTTTTTTTATAAGGATAATCCTTCAAGTGAATCCTCTTATCATCTAGGTGTTACCCTTCTAATTTTTGAATGTGCCTAGGATTTGAATAGAGTGGTAGCACTAGAATATTATCTACTCTTGGTCCCCATCAAAGGCTTCCCGAATCATCATCCTCATACTTTCCCTGGTGGTAAAGGTCCTCTTGAAGTTATGGAGTGGTTAGAGAGGATTAAGGGAATATTTAATAATTTGGAAACTCTTAAAAATTTAAAGGTGAAATCCATGGTAATATCGATTAAAGGACTGATTTGACTATGGTGGGAAACCATTATATATTCTTAGTTGTATGAAAATGTGACTTAGGACCTCTTTAAGACTATATTTTATTCAATGGAATTATTCTGAGGATTTGAACGTGGAGAAATCCATTTAATTTAGGAATCTTCATCATGGTGAGTGAATGGTGAAGGATTATATCCATCATTTACCATATTTGGTGTTATTTTCTCCCGAGCTAGTCAATGAAGAATTTTTGAAAGACCATTTCCCTAAGAGAGGTCCCCATTCGAACCTTAGATTAGTTATGTTGAATTTGTCTTGATGATTTATAAGTAAGTGGTTGAGTGATAATTCTTGGACTTATCTGGGACCCATGTGATCATTTATCTTGGGATATATTCTTTATGTGTTTAGAATAATTTCAAATTTCAAGGTTATTATCAATTGGTAAATTACTTTGGTTTTTTTCTATCCTTCTTTGTGGGGTGCTGATTATTTTTGGTTGTTCTCATGCCTCATTGATTTATTTTCCTCTTGAGGTTTATATGTGATGTTATCCATGTGATGAAATCAATATTTTGATAAGTTTATCATTGGAAGCCTTGTTTATGTTCTTGGTTAACTAGAATGAGTGCTATACCAGTTTAGATTTTTATTTGAATAGTGCCACTAGTATAGGTTATGCCTAATTTGGGCTCATGTAGGGTTCACCGTTGGTTGGTTTTCTATAAGAAATGCTCCACATCATCCTCCCTTTCATTTTTTACCTAAGGTTAGAGACCATGTTGTGATTTGTTGAGGCATGATTTTGGTTAATGTACCTCTACTATTTTTGTGATATAGAATGTGTAAGGATGGGTTGACCTTATCTTGTGATCATATGGGAATTATTTATAGTTTCATTTCCTTTATGGAATTTTTAGAAAGTTTTTTGGGTGGTTTTTGTGGTTGGGGGAGAATTATCAATTTCCTTAGTGATTTGAGGAAATACATTTGTTTTGGTAATTTTTTCTTATGTTGATTTATATTCCTCTATTTCACCATTTTAAATGTATTTAAAATGGAGAGGTGGTCTATTATAGGTATCCATTTAATTTTAGATTTGTGTCTCTTTTATGGTGATTTGGGCTATGTTTGGAGATGTTTGGTGATATTGATGATTAGTTCTATTGAGTTAGAGTAATTGTCTGGTTGTCTAATGAACTTTTCTCATTGAGATTATTTGATTTTTTACCAACTCTACCACCTCTTATTTAGGTGTGGGGTTTTGTCTTTCCATTTCCTATTATTTTAACTATGACTTTTTGTGGGTATAAAGTGGTATGGTAGGGAGAATTATGACACCCCCATGTCACTATTGTATTAAATATTATATAATTATGAATTATTTTAAACCTCAGTAGTTTTTATAGTTTTTTAAATATCTATAGTTTTGGATACCTATAGGTCACACCATGGTCTAAGGAATCATGGTATGGTGAGTTTTTTTATAAATATATTTTATTTTAGGATAGATGGAGGTCATATCATGGCTGAGAGTTACCATGACATGATGAGTTTTTATTTTATAGTGAGGAATTTTATTTGATTTTATGGAATTTTGGGTCTAGAGGTAGAGGTCATGCCATGGCCGGGGGCATTATAGTGTAATGCATATCTAATAGTCGAAAATGGATAAGTAATGTGCATAAGGGTACACCCTATACTGGAGTTACTTTTATATAAATTGTTCATTTTTTTATTTTTCTTGGGGAGTGGATAATCATGCCATGGAATTGGGGATCATACTATGGTGGATTTCTGTATAAACTATATTTGAAAAAATTATATACACAAGAGTAAAAATATTTACTCTCATTTATGATAACCCCTATTGTGTTATATTTTACTCTTATGTAATATTTTTTTTTGTAAAAAATTAGGTGAGTATGACGTTCACACCATGATGAGGAGTGTCACACTATGGTGATGAATATTACATATTGAGTCCTCTTGTATGAATTTATAGAAATTTGGGTGGAGGAAGAGTTCACATCAGAGCTATAGGCATCACAAAGTGATGAGTATTAGGAAGGGTCAGATTTTGGAGAAGTCCCATACACAAGAGTAAATGAAGTTACCCTCATGCATGGGAACCCTCTCACGTGAGGTTTATTCCTTTGAAAAATTTCATGATAATCTTGGCATGATAGGGATGAAGAAGGCCATTAATTGGAGGCTTAGGGATCATCATCCTTGGTTCTTCCAGGATGAGGTGCACTATACAATGGCCACGAGGGCCACACCGTGGTGGGTGTCTCTAGGGGGAACCACGCCATTACCACCAGGACCATGCTGTGTGGTGTTCTACTCAGATTTTAATTTTATTATTTTCCCTTTATAACCCAGTAAAGTTAAAGAAACTATGGAATTCTATTTTAATTAATTATAATGTCTCAATGAAAGGAGTTATATTGGCGACTCTCCCTCTTTTTTCATGTATTTTTGGACTCCTCTTTGATTTTAAGTGGATATGTTCAAGGTTAGGTCTCAATTTCTCTTCTCCTCTCTCCCGCACTTCCTTTTCACCTCGATTTACTTTTCTATCATGAACCCTAATCACCATGGAGGTCAAATATAGTATTTGGGATTGGTTTAATCATAGAGATTTGGTTGTATAGGGCTTGTAGAGTCCATATACTCATGAGGTTATACATATTCTATTAAAGGTGAGTTGTTTCCACTTGATTGAGGTAAAATTTTTGTGTAATTATTTTATCTAAAAAATCATGAAATGATTATATTTATTAAATTAATTTTCTATCAATGTTATACCTATATGTGATACCCATAATGGGTTTGTAAAATGTTTTCATGGTCTTATATATTTGGAATAAAGGATTTTAATGGATTTCTAGTGTTCTTTTCAAACTAAATTTTATATGCATTCCAACTGCTTATGAAAATTCCTATGAGGCTTGTTTGGAATGAATTTATGAGAAAAGATAGGTTTTGGTCCTATTTTGATTTCTAAAAATTATAATGCATGTTTTAAGGTTTTGTTTTAATTAAATATATTTTTTTGTTTTTAATTTTATCATAGGGTAGTAAAACATTGTTTTTAAATTTTTGATCCTTGGTGTGTGCGATAAGGATGGTTTTATAACATGGTATTCCAAGTTGGGTTTAAAGGACCGATTATCACCTTTTGAAATGATTTTTTATTATGATTATACACTTTTTATTGTGATCCACTTGTGTATATATTGTGTATAATTTTTTCCCTTTATGGGACATGAATCCGTGATTATTATTTGATACTCGTATGATGTAAAAAGGGGTTGTTTCTTGAGAGCATGTTGGAGGTGAGATGTGGTTTATTTATTATGTTTTAAATGTTTATTTTTTACTGATCATGTGCCTTTATTTTTTTCTCACCCCAATTTGATTGATTTAATAGGAACATGGGGTAACATATTGATAGATTTTGTTTTTTATACTAGTTAGGTCATTCCATGCTAGAATCCCTATGGTGTAGGTTGAGATCTTTCTAGGGGAGTGAACCAGATAAGAGTGATTTAGGTGTTAATATCACATAGCAAAAAAACTTAAGCCCTTCAATTGACTCCATTGATATATGTCTAAAATCATCTCATGTTAGGAACTAAGGAGTTTCTCATGAAATCTAGTTCACTTGTTGATGATTTTATTTAGGGGATTCCCAACTCATACTTATTTGTATCCCCTTGTGATCATCTTGGATTTGTGGAACCATTATTTATTTTTTGTTTAATTTTATTATTATCTATTGATATAGTGGTTACCATTAGGTTATATTCCTTTTTTATTTTATGGTATATTTACTTTTCAATATGTTTTGAAAAGGGAGTTTTATAAAAAGTTTTGAAAGAAGGGAAAATGGTTTGGTTTTGATTTTATAAACTTGGAAGTCCACCCTTTTATTGTTTTAATGTGATTTCCCACTCAAATTTAGTATTCAACCCCTTGGTTGATGAAAAGGGTATTTTAAAGAGAGATTTAAAAGTAAAGTGTATTCACTTGTATGAGTTTTATAAATTTTCTTTCAAGCCTATTAGTGCTTTGTTTTCCCAAAAGTTTTACCTTAGTTATTTGTAAAAGGTTAAATTCATGATACTTTATTTATTATTACTTTTCATTTTTAAATCCTTATTCTCTAAATGATATTAAAAATAGAATTTATTAAATGTTTTATAAAAGGAATTTCATATATAATTTGGTGAAATCCAACTAGGATTGTTTAGTTCACACCCTATACACACACCTGTATATGTGTATGTAGATCTTATATTTTCATAAAGTTTTCAATTTTTTGATATCTGATCAATTTTTTTTGTGTAGTACATTTATTTATGTTTTGGGATGTGGTGGTGACTGTGGGCCACATAGAGGTTATTTTTTGAAGTTTATGGGTATTAGTTCATTTTGGGATGTTTTTGTGTTGGTCAATTCATATGGAGAATTTTATTGTTGGTATTCCCTCTTATGATTGATGTGATGTATTTATTTTTTTATTTTGTACATTTTTTTAAAATAATTTTGATAATATATATTGATTATGACTCATTTTGTTGTTTACTATTGATTATGTCATGTTTTATTGGGATTATTTTGTTAAGTTTTCATTTTATAGGCATGGAATTCTAATGTATGGATGAACCATATTGGATTCTTGGTTAGTTTTAAAGATCCTTTGTGGTGTTTTTCTAATTTTTTTTGAAAAATAAATTTTGTTAAAGAATGTTTTGGTAAAACAGTTAAATAAGAGTTGCTGGAGAAGAAGGAAATTAGAAATCTTGTTTAGAAACATACTACCAAATTCAGACGATTCTTTTTTGATTGTTCAATTTCTTACATCATAAAAATCTCATGATCCAAGATGGTGTGTATAAAGGTTTTACAAAATGTATGAGGAGAAATGAGAAAATCAACACAGTTTTTCAGACATCAAATTTCCAGATAGACTTTTGTGAAGTTTTAAAGAAGTGGAAGACAATGATCAAATGAAGAAATTCCTAGAGCACAAATTTCTCTATGGATTTTTTGGTAAGAGCCTACTAACAATGGAACTAGGATGAGTTTGTATAATGGGAAGAGAAGTCAAAATGATCTGATGCATGAAATTTGAAATTCCAAATGAACATTTCTAAACAAACCTTTCTAGATGACTGATAAGAAGGACCAGGAGAGAAGTTCTAAAACTAAATGATTAGATTGTTTTTTAGTCAAATAAAGATGAAGATCTTCTTTAGATAAATCATAAGGAATATGTGAATTCAATTTTCATGAAAATATTTAGATGTAAAAATGAAAGGAGTTTCGAGAGAATATTTTTCCATATGGAATCTTTCTAAGGAAAGCTATGTATCAAAACTGTTAATTGATCAGACCAAATTGGAAGAAATTTATATAAGGAAATTATTATACATATTTTAAAAAAAACCCTTTACAAACAGAGTCATGTGAAGAAATTGAACATATATCATTTATGTCAATGGGATTTTCTTATGACCAAAGTCTTTAGAAGTTCCAATAATTTAGTTAATAATCTTCAGTAGGTAAATAGAAACATATAGAGTCATATGAATATTTATAATCAGATAGTTTGTATGAAGTCTCATGTGGTGAAAATATTGTTAAAAACTGTATAATAAATTAATTTGTGAAGTTGTAAAAAAGAAAAAACCAAAAAAGGGATCAGATTAACCTTTTTTAAGGAATTTCATAGGATATATATTTTTGAGAAAATTTTGTGCAGAATAAAATTGTTTGTATAAAGACACTGATCAATCAGAAAGACTTGTTATTTTAAAGATAATTGGTCACATAGAAACTAAGGGATAAAAGTCCAAAATGAGAATATTAGAAAAAATTAAAAATTAAAAATACTAAATAAGAATTCCATACAAATAGTTTTTGGATGAATTTTTCCTTTAAGTTTAATATAAATTTGTAAAGTATTCAATTTGTGATGATGTTGTGTTGGCAACAATTGGTTTTTTCATCTATATGAAAGTGTAAAAGTTTTTTAGAATTTGTTGACAATAATTTTAAAGAAATTCAATAAAAGTTAGAAATGCTATAGAATTATAGAATACCTAAGATGAGTTGAGAAGAGTTTGAATGAAATTAAAATAAGTGTTAAATTTGGATTTATGAATTTCAATGAGCGGGAAAATTAAATTGGTTTCCCACATTTTACATTTTGGGAGAACCTATATAAATAGGTACAAAGTACATCATACTTGTTATTTTTCAGAGTAACAAAAGGATGATACACTATAGAAATTGTGTCAGAGTTTAATTTCTAACTAAAGTTGAGTTTCATGTTGAAGATTTATATACAAAAAAATATTGGATAGAGAATATCTGAGCAGAGTTATTAAGGAACAAAGTTTTTGTTCATTAGGAAAAATTTAGAGTTTTTAGAAGGAATGGATTTAATGAGGTTCAATGAATGTATAATTCTGGATACAGGCACACTAGATTAAAAAATTCTGGATGGATAAGATCAGATAGAGTAAGATTAAAAGGGGATTCCGAATGAACATTTTTTGGAGAAAAAATTTCAAAGTTTAATATTCTTCCACAAATTTTATTTTGTAATAATTTTTTTTAAACTAATAGTAGTTAGTATAATCATTCTTATCAGGATATATAATGTGTCTAATTGGATTTGACACAACACTTATATTCACTTATTTGATGATAGTGAATTTACATAGACCCATAGGAGTTTCTATGATAAGGATATAGGTTCTCACATTGAGGTTGAACCTTGTAAATATTGGGTGCCTTTTTTACTTTCTTAGAATTGAATATTCATTAAAAATTTGATATGGAAATATAACTCTAATAATTTTTAGGGTTTAAATTTCATAAAGTTTTTAATTTATAAAAATAAAACCATTGATTCAACCCCCCCCCCCCCCCCTTATTAGTGGTTTAATGATCCTAAGGAACTTCAATTAGTATCATAGAGAGGTTACCCCTGTTATATTCTTATCATAGATAATATCAACTTCATGAATAGTAAAGGGATTCCTACTATTGATGGAAAAAATTATCATGGTTGGAAAGATATAATGATTCCCTATCTTCTATCACTTTTCCTAGAAGTCATTGATAATTCTATAGTTATGTTTCTACCCATTGAGAAAGATGATCATATGACCTTTTTCAGATAAGAGAACCACTGAATTTGATGAAAATGCTAGAAATTATATTCTTTTGTATTAGTCAAAAAATGTCTTTATGAAGGTAATAGGTCTAAAAAAATCAAATAAACTTAGGACATACTTGAAAGTATCTTTGAGGGAAATACTAAAGTGAAGGAAGAAAAGTTACAAATATGGAAGATCTAGTTGGAAGATAACATGATGGGTGATGAAAAAACCGTTGATTAATATTTCACTAGAGTGAATGAAGTTTTTTTGCAACATCAGAGGTTTCCGAGATTCCTTGGAAGATTTTAAAATTTTTAATAAGATCATGATAAAATTTTCTAATAGGGTTGATTCTAAAATATCTACTTTAGAAGATAAATATGATTTATCTCTTGATGAATTAAATAACTTTCTTATTTATTATGATATGAGAAAATATTTAGTGTTCAAAAAGAAGATGAAGGATGAAATGGATTTTGAAGCTATAAGAAAGATGAAAATCCAAGATGTTGATTATAATATTATTTACAATAGTGATTCATAAGATAAATATGATGATGAAATGAATGAAAAGATCATATCTCTTATCTATAAGAATTATCGAAGAGTTATAAGAAAGTATGGAGTAAAACTTCCACTCAAATGTTTCAAGTGTGGAGGAATTAATCACTTTTTTATAAATTTCCCCAAGAATAAAGTTGGAGAATATCGAGATGATTTTAAAGAAAACCCTTGATGTAAGAATTATAACAAAATTTATAAAGAAGAAAAATAATTAAAACAAATATAAGAATAATTTAACTATAAAAAAGAAATATATTGATTAATAAATATGAATCTAACTCCACTGAGAAAAAATATTCAGAAGATGAAAGTTCAAAAAGTTCAGAACAATCATTGAAAAAGTTGAAAAAATAAAATATTACTTAGATAGTAAATAAGAAGGAGGTAAAGAAACCTACATTGAATATTAGCTTGGATCATAACTTGTTATATATCTTGATAAAAATAAAAATATCAAGAAAGAAATTAGAATAATGAAATAAGTTATTGAGAAAAGGTTTTATGTAAAGGAATATATTTTTAAAAAATAATATGGATACAATGAGGAAATAATTAACCTCATGATGAAAGTTGTATAATATGGAAATATGGTATAATATCATCATAAGAAAGTTTCTTTAAAGGAATATGAGGATTGTAAAACTCAATAAAAACTTATTGAGGTTGAAAGTACCTTAAGAAAGATGAATTAAAAATTCAAAAAGGCTTTAGAAGTAAAATCTAAATCATCTCAAGATACTAAGAAAGATAATTCCTAGAATTAGATGAAATCATCACCCACTCAATGTAAAAGTTCATCTAATTTTACTAACCATGAAGGCAGTGAGAAAAATTTTGGAAAAAATTGGGTTGAGAAAGGATGTAATAAATATATCACATATAAAAAAGTTGAAAACAATATTCGTAAGAAAGTTTCCCCATGCTAGGAGGAAACAAAATTAGAAATATATTATGAACCTCAGAAAAATTTCTAAATGAAAGGATCCTTCTTCTACAAAAAATCAATATTTTATGGTTTTTATTGGTGTTGGGTAATTTATGGTAACAAGGATTATAATTTTTGGTACAACATGTCTCTTCCCGGAAATAGGTAAGAACAAAGGGGGGTAAATAATGGAATAAAAATGAGTAACTTTCCTAATCTGTAGAAAGTTGAAAAAAAAATCTCAAGATGTTTGAAAATGTATAATAAAAAATAAATTTTATTATCTAGAGGAAGTTTGTGGAAGATGTGACCAAGCTATTCAATTTACTGAAGAATGTATGAAAAATATTCTAGGAAAAGTTTCTTATGAAAGGAATACAAAATTAGATATAAAGAAAGAAATTAAAGAGAGATATTTTGTTGTTTAGATAGCTCTGAAATCATGAAAAAGTAATAATCCATGAATTATAGATAGTGGATGTTCCTCACATACGATAGGTGATTTAAGAATCTTTAAAGATGTTGAAAATCATGATGGAGGAGTAATAAATTTTGGAAATTACTGTTCCTTAAAAATTAGAGGAATTGGAATAGCTGAGATTTATGTTGAGAAACTAAAATCTAGGGAAGTTATATATGTTAATGGCCTTAAACAAAACTTACATAGTGTGATCCAATTTTGTGATGATAACAAGGAAGTGATATTTAGGAAATATTCAAGTATCATTAGAAGTGTTGAAGATGATAATGTTGTAACTAAGGGGGAAAGAATAAGTGAAAATCTATTTTAGATAGTATAACTTTGTAACTTCTGTTACTTGAGTGATGAAGATGAAAACAAAATGTGGCATCATAGACTTGGTCACCTTGGGCATAAAATCATAAAAAAACTTTCCAAATTTGTTACTATTAGTAACTTACCATAGTTGAAAGGAAAAGAATATAATATTTGTATTGAATTTCCAAAAGGGGAGATGGTTAGTAAAATCCATAAGAAAGTTGAAATTTAATCTACCAAACCTCTCAATCTTATTCACTTAGATATTTGTTGGCCGATGAGGCATCAGTCAACAAAAGAGGATTTTTGCTTTATCAATTCTATTGTACGAGTACTGTAACAGGTACTCTTCAGTACTATAGAAGTTGGAACTATTCACCTTGGGACATCGGTTTGGGTTTGGAGTTTTTAAGGCTTTAGGGCCACCCAGGCCTTTGGGTCAGTAGGGCTTTCAGGTCACCTTTAAGGTCTTCGAGCCACCTCAAGGCCTTCGGGAACATGCAGTTTCCCTAGACACACTACAAAAAAGGAGCAGCCCCAAAAGAGGATTCAGAGTAGAGCCAAATGGATTTTTTAGAATGAGAGGGTATGACTATGCCATCGGGACCAGCCAGTGCTTGCACAGGAAGCCTATCCATACGACCATCGAAGGTGGAGAGCTACTATCATGATGCAGATACTGGGGAGGGGAAGTTCCTTGTAGATAGTCTGGTTGAATTCCATAAGACCTTTGGGTCATGTAATCTCCTAAGCCTATGGGCCATGTAATCTCTGAGCCTACGTGCCTTGTAAGGGTTCACCCTCAGCCCTTGTAAGGGGGGTTATCAAAAATCAATAAAAATGAAGGCCTTCAGGCCATTCGGGCCAAATAGGTTTTTTAATTCTAAAGTTGAGAACTGATAAAGGAAAGGAGTAAAAAGTAATGATTTTGAATCCTATCTAAAGAATAATAGAATCAAACATCAATATAGTGCACTATATAATCCTTAAAAAATGGAGTGTAAGAGATTAAAACTAAAATTTTAGTGGAAATGGGATGAAGTATGTTGGATGGATATAAAATTTCTATGTTTTATTGAAGGGAAACTATTAATAATACTATACATGTATAAAATAGATGCTTTTAAGGCCAGAATACAATATGAAATCCTATTAAATGTGGTATAAAAAACCCTTAGTGAAATATTTCAAGGTTTTTGGAAGTCATTTCTTACTAAAAATAAAAAATCTGGATCTTTAAAAATTTGATGATAAAGATGAGGATGAAATTTTCATGGTACATTCACCCAATAGAAGAAGTTAAAAATGTTAGAACAAGCATTTACAAAAGTTGGTGGATACTTACTATGTGAAAGTTATTTAAAATAAAACTTCCTTAACAAATTATATTGAAAATGGTGAGGATTATAAACTAAATACTTCCAAATAAAGTGAAAGTGAGGCAAAAAAGATACATCAATACTTATAGGAATCATGTGATGAGGAAAGTGAAGTTGGAAGAAAAAATTTAAAATTTTCTTCCCCAAAGAAATAGTTTTAATATTAAAATATCAATAGAAATTAGAAATTTCTAAGTTATATTAGAATAAAATTGAAATTAGAAAATCATACATCACTTATCTCACAGGTTGAACCAGAATCAATTTTAGAGGAAGTTGAACAAAAATAATGGGTCAATTAAATGAATGAACAATTAGATCAGATAGAAAATAATAACACCTGTGAACCTATTCCATGTCCAATAAAGAAGAATATTATTATAAAAAAATGGGTTTTTAGAAACAAGCTAATTTAACATGGGGATGTTTCAAGAAACAAATCATGACTTTTTTATAAATTCTATTCATAGGTAGAAGGTGTGTATTTTTAAGAAACTTTTTACCTTGTTGCATGATTCAAAACCATTATAATGTTTTTATTAGTGGTTGTACATCATTGTTATAAAGTTTATCAGATGGATGAAAAGTCATATTTCTTAAATAGGGAGATTGAAGAAGAAATTTATATTTAGAAACCATGTGTGTTATTACTTAATGAAGATAAAAAAAGGTTTGTAAATTAAATAAATCCTTGTATGAATTAAAACAATATCTATGATCTTGGTACTCTTAGCTTGATTGTTGCTTGAAAAAGTTGAATTTTTCTAAAGGAAAATTTGACACCAACTTATATGTGAAAGAATTAAACTCAAGCACATTGATTATAATTGTTTATGTGGATGATATTTTTTTGGGGGGATATAGAAAATTATTGTAAAGAGTTTTATGAAGAAATGAAGAATAATGATGAAATTTCAATGTTAGGAGAATTAAAATTCGTCCCAGTTTTAAAAGTTCAATAGAAGGAAAAATACATTTTCATATCTCAAGAAAAGTATGTTAGGAAATTATTACAAAAGTTTTGCATGGAATATTCCAAAGAATTTCCTAACATTATTTTAGTTGGGATAAAAATGAGTAAATATAATGCTGGGAAAAGTGTAAATTAGAAATATTTTCATATGTTTTTTGGAATTTTTATTTATCTTATAACTTTGAGTTCTAACATTGTTTATGCTGTTAATTTTTATTCTAGATATCTAAGTGATCTGAAGAAATATCATGTATTGGCTGCATAAATAATTCTCATATATGTTAAAAGAAAAACCTCACATGGTATTGTGTATAAAAGAAGTTTTAATATGAACTTTATTGGTTTTATTGATATTGATTGTCATGGAGATTACAATGATAGAAAACCAACTTTAGGAGGAACATTTTTCTTAGAAGAATGTCGTATAATATAATATAGTAATAAATAGAGTTCAATGACTTTGAGAATAGTGGAAGAATAATATATTACTTCCACACATGATTATAAAAAAATGATTTGGATGAAAGTATAGTTGGAAGATTTGAAAGTGAAAATTTCTACAACATTGATGGAGGATATGTGATATTGGAGTATATTTTTACAAAATATAAAATTATTGATTTTTCACCAAAGCTATGAAAAATGAGTTATTTTTGGAATTAAGGCTTCAATTTACTATTCATTTTCCTCCAAATAATTCCTAATCATCTTAATGAAATTATCCCATTGTGATTTGGATTATATAGAAAAAGGTTGAGAGAACATACATATTTTTACTAAAGGTGGATATTATAAATTTTCTAAACTTTTTTTAATATGATGTTGTGGTTATCATAAAATTAGGGAGAGAAAAATTTGAATTAAAAAAAAGTGAGAGTGTTTTTATCTTAACCTAGATTTTTTTTATTTTCATAGAGGGATTTAATTCCTTAAAAAATAAATTACTTTATCCAGTAGTGTGGTGTTAGGAGAATATTTTTGAGGATGTTTGTGTTTTGTTAGAAGTTGAAAAATTTGAGTTCTTATAAAAATGAGTTGTGAAAAAGTCTGATTGTTGAAAATTTTTAGTGTTAAAAGATGTTAATGAATATTTTCAAAAAATAAAAATGGAGATATTAAATATACTCTATGATGTTTTTCTAACAATGTTTTATTTATTTATTTACAACTAACTTTTATTAAATACTGTTTTTGAAAAATAGGGAAATAAGAGTTGATAGAAAAGAAGGAAATTATGAAGTTTTTTATAAAATTAATACCAAAGTCATATGATGATTTTTTGATCCTTTAATTAATTAAATAATGAAAATATATTTTCCCACATTTTTTTTCAAGAGTTGTACAATATGTGTGAGGACAAATGAGGGATTCAGAACTATTTTTCAAACTTCAAATTTCTAGAAAAAGAATTTTCAGATAGAACTTTCTGAATACTGAAAGAAGTGGAAGACACTGATAAAATGAATAAATTTATAAAGTTAAGGTTTCTAATTGGAGTTTTTAGTAAGAACCTACTAATAGTGGAATGAGAATGAGTTTTTATAAGGGGAAGAGAAGTGAAGATGATCTGATTTATGAAAGTTGAAATTCTAGATGAACATTTTTGGACAAACCTTTCTGGATGATGTATTAGATGAACCATGGGAGAAGCTTCGAATGTACATGATTAGAAATTTTTTTGGTCGAAAAAATGTAGATATTTGATAGAGAAATCATAAAGAATCTATGAGTAAAATTTCACTAAAAATATTTTGATGTACGAACTTAGTTTTCTAGATGAGAATTCTGTAAGGAAAACGAAGTAACAAAACTACTGATTGATCGGACCAAATTAAAGAAACTTTCTATAAGGAAATTAATATAAAAATTTATGGATAAAACCTTTTAATATATATAAATGTGAAGAATTTAAATACATATACTTTGATTCAAATGGAGTTTCTTGTGACTGAAGTCTTTAGAAGTTTCAATAATTTATTCAACCATCTTCAACTGGTAAAGAGAAATGGACATAGGTAGGTGAATATTTTTTGTTAGATAATTTATATAAATTTTTATGTGGTGAAAATATTATTAAAAAATGTTTATGGAAGGAATTTATGAAGTTTTGAATAAGCGTATAAAAATAATAATTGAAATAACCTTTCATAATGAGTTTCATCAGATATATATTTATGAGAAATTTTTGAGCAGAAGAAAATTGTATGTATAGAGACACTGATCAGTAAGATAAACTTATTATTTTAAATATAATTGGTTAAAGATAGGCTGAGGGAGAAAAGGATAAAATTATAAGATCAAAAAAATTTCCAAATGAAAATTCCTAAAGAATAATTATAGATAAAGAGTTTCTAGAAGAAGTTTTTCTTATAAGGTTTACATAAATTTGTAAATTATTTAATTTTTTATGATACCATGCTAGTCTCATTTGGTTTTTTCATCTAGATGAATGTGATAAAGTTTTATATAATTCATTAAAATTGAGTTTAAGAAAATTTTAAGAAATTTGGAAACATTGGAGAATTCTAGAGGATTCATGAATACCCTATAATACTTGATAAGAATTGAGAAGAGTTTGAATGAAATATAAATAAACATGAAATTTGGATTTATGTATTTTAGTGAGTGGGAAAACGAATTGGTTTCCTTAATTTTCTATTCCTAGAGAAACTATATAAATAGGTTCAAAGTGCATCATACCTGTTATTATTCAAAGTGACAAAAGGATGATACACTATAGAAATTGTGTTATAGATGATTTTCGAACTGAATTTGAGTTTCTTGTTGAAAAATTATGGATAGTGAAAGATCATACATAGTATATTCAATTATAGTTAGTAAGTTTTAGGGTTTTTGTTAACCAAGAATAATTTCAACTTTTTAAATAGTGTGTATTCCATGAGGTGTAAATAATGGAGAATTCATAACACATGCACACCAGACGGACAAATTCTAGATGAAGAAGATTAAATAAATGAATATTGGATAGAGATTTTAGACAAAACTTTGTTAGAGTATAATTAGAAAAGTTTTATTTTTTTGGCTTATATTTTTTAAGAAAATTTTGTAAACTAACAGGAGTCAGTATAATCATTCCTGTTGAGAGATTGATGGTGTCTAATCAGAGTTGACACAAAAGTTATATTCACTTATTTGATAATAATGAATTTATATAGATCCATGGGAGTGTCCATGGAAAGGATGTAGGTTCTTAAACTGAGGCCAAACCTTATAAATCTTGTGTGCCTTATTTAATTTCGTATCATTGCATACTTGTGATTTTGTTAAAAATTTGATAAGGAAATATAACTCTAAAAAGTTCCAGGGGATAAATTTCATAAAGTTGGAAATTTGTAAAAATAAAACCAGTAATTCAAGACCCCCTTCTCAGTGGTTCAATGATCCTAAGAAACTTCAAGTTTACACAACTTATTATTATTCTTTTTGTATGAAATCATTCCCACTTATTATAGTTTGGTACCATGATGCATGTCGCTAGATCATGGCTATTGGGAACGTGCTATGACCAATGTTGAAGAGCGGTCCAAGTGACATGGTAGGTTGACCTAGGCCTGTTAATTATAAAATGGAATTATACCTCACTTGTTATGTGAAAAATATGGTTGTAAGAAGATAGTATTTTTAGAACTTAGGAGTTTATTCATGAGTAGGTGCTTGATGACTATCTTTTATAATTAAACTTGAGTTTCCATGGATATTTAAGATTTGATTCATGAATTTGAATTTCTTTTATGATTAATTTTGATGTTTTTTGATCCCCATTGAGTTATATTAGATACTTTGGGGGTTTATTTTAGTTTTTGGGTAAAATTATAAAATAAATAGAGCAACATAGTTAGCTCACATGGTCTATAAAACTGTGCAAATCCTATGCACATGGTTTTAGAAACTTCTCAAAGGTTTCTTCATAATCGATACATGGTTGGAAAAACCGTGATGTAAAACTATTCATATCTCTACCTCCCTCATGAAATGGTTATTTAGAACTATTTTTATTACTCATTTTTCCTTAATTGATTTTCATTTGTTGGATATGGATCAAAATTCATTTTGTGATGTGTTGATGTTGGTTAGATTTTTTTAAAATCTAGATTTGTGTGAAATATAAAATTCATGAAATTTATCGATTTTTAAACTAGTTTTGGTGGTTAATTTTAAAATAAAATTCTATTTCATGTAGTGTTTTCAAAGGTGGTTGGTTTTATAATGAAATTAAAGATGAGTTTTGAAATGAAATTGGATTTTTTATAAATGTTTTGAATTACCTAGCATGGAAGTTAGTATTTTAACTCTTTATAAAGTTGTGAAATGTGTTTTATTTAGTTTTATAAATAAATTTAAATGTTTTTAAAGTGTTAATTTATTTTATAAAATGATATATTATAATCTTTTTCAAATGATTGTGACTTTAAGGAAATATATTTTTTTGCACTGTGATATGCTATGGGGAATTGTGCTTTTAGGATTTACCCTTTACTTATATTGGGATTATTTTAGTTGATTTATATAGGATCAATTAGTTGGGTTAATGTTTTGTATTATTTATAGTATGATTCCCAAAAATGTTTTGATGGAACATGGAAAGTCTATTTTTAAGGATGATCCTTTGGGTGATCCCTCTTATCGTATATGTGTTACTCTTATAGTTATTGACTCTACAAAGGCTCTGAATAGAGTGGTAGAGATGGAATATTGACTGATCTTGGAACCCATCCAAGACTTCCTAAATCATCATCCATATTCTTTTCTCAGTGTTAAAGATCATATTTAAGAAATTAAGTTCTTAGAGAAGATTGAGGGAATCTTCAATTCTATAGAAACTCTTGATACTTCAAAGGTGAAAGATGTGGTAGTATTTTTTGAAGAATGGAGTTGAGAATGGTGGAAAATCATTGTCCCTTCTCAGCTATTTTATGATGTGTCTTGGGAGTTATTCAAGACCATATTTTATTCAATGGAATTATTTTGAGGATGTTATGGAGGATAAATCCATTGAATTCATGAATCTTCATCTAGGGGAGTGAATGGTGAAATATTTTATCAATAATTTTCTGTATTTGGTGTTATTTTCCCTCGAACTAGTCACCAATGACATTTTAAAATCTTTTTTCCCTGAGAGTGGTCCCCTTATAGAACTTGGATTAGTTATGTTGAATATGGATTGATATTTCCTAAAAAAGTGGTTGATAGATAAGTCTCATACATACTCGAAATTTAGTTACTCATTTATCTTAAGATTTATGCATGATGATTTTAAATGAGTTTCAACTTTTGAGGTTATTATTAATTAGTTCATTCCTTAGGGGTTTCCACATCCTTATTTATAGGGTTTTGTTTATTTTTGTTTTTTCTTATTCTGTGTTGATTTTTTATTCCTTTTGAGGTTTATATGTGATGTTATCAATGTGATGAGATCTATATTTTGATGAGTTTCTCTTTAGAATCCTTAGGTACATGCCTATGTAACTAGGATGAGTGCTATAACATCTTATATTGTTCTCAAAATAGCTCCTCAACTAGATATTATACCCAGTTTTTGGATCCCATTAGGTTCACCATGGGTCGGTGTTCCTTGATTGAGGTACTATGTTACCCTCTATTTTATCTTTGACCTGAGGTTAGAGCCCTTGTTGTTATTTGTTATGGAATGATTTTGGTTGATGTACCTATCATATTTTTATAATATGTGATGTGTAGGGATGGTTTGAACTTATCTTATGGTCCTTTGGATATTCTTTTGGGTTTTAATTCCTTTATGGGATTCTGAGTTGGTTTTTAAGTTGTTATTATGGTTGGGTGAGAATTATCATTTCCCTTAGTGATTTTATAAAATGTTTTTTGGAAATATTTTCCTATTGGAATGTATATTACTTTGTTACATTATTTTATATGAATTATAAATAGCAGGGGGACCCATTAAATTTATCCTCGGTCTTTATGCTTCATGTCTCGTTGATGGTGATTTGGGTTATGTTTAGAGTTATTTTGTGATATTGAGGATTAGTTCCATTGATTTTTAGGAATTTCATGGTTGTCCAGTGAAATTTTCTCATTATAAATATTTGAGTTTTTTCCCAACCCTCCCCCCATTATTTTAGTATAAGGTTTTGTCTTTCCATTTATCTATTATATTAACTGTGAATTTATAGAAGAATAAAGTGTCATGGTGGGGAGAATTATGAAACTGCCATGTCACTGTTATATTAAATATTACATAATTATGAATTATTTTAAACTTTGAAAGTTTTTTTTTGTTTTTAATGTTTTAAAAGTTATTTAGTTTTGGTTTCATGTAGGTCACATAATAGCCTAAAGGCATCATGGTGTGATGAATGTTGGGTGGGATGATTTGATTTTGAGTTGGATGGAGGTCACACTATGGCTAAGGGTCACCATAGTGTGATGGGTCTTTATCTTAGAGTGAGGTATTTTCCTTGACTTTATGGAATTTTGGTTATAGAATTAGAGGGAAAACTATGTCTAGGGTCATAATATCATGATGTGTATATGGGAGTTGAAAATGGATAAGTCTTCTGTGTGAGGGTACTCCCTATGGAGGAGTTACTTTTATATAAAGGGTAACTTTGTTTATTTTTATCAGGGAGTGGCTAATCACATCATAGTGTAGGAAATCATGCCATAGTGTATTTCTAGGATATGAGGATTTTTAAAGTCACATATACATGATTAAATGAAGAAACTCTCAAGTATTGACACCGCTATTTCATAATATTTTACTCTTATGTAAATTCTTTTCCTTTGTGAAAAAGTAGGTGAGGATCAAGGTCACACTGTGACAAGGGGTGTCATGTTGTGGTGATGACTCTTACATACATAGTCCTATTATATGCCTTTATAAAACTTTGGGAATAGGTATAGGTCAAATGATAGACTATGTAATCACATCGTGATGAGTATCAGGAAGGGTTAGATTTTGGAAAAGTCCCATACACAAGAGTAAATAGAGTTACTCTCATTCTTGGGAACCCTCTCAAATAAGGGCTTCCATTGTGAAATTTTAAGATAGGATGGTCATTATATGGAAGAGGAAGTCCACTCCATGGTGTCCTAGTGCTTAGGATCCTTGTTTATTCCTGGAGGAGGTGTTCTATACCATGACTAGAAGGGCCACTCTATGGTGTGTTCCTAGAGGGGGGCACCACTCTATGATAAGAAGGGACATTCTGTGAGGTGTTCTACCTAAATTGTAATTTTATTGTTTTTCCTTTTTAAACCTATCATCTTAAAGACACTTTTTACTTATATTTACCTTAATTTTACCATATCATCTTAAGGAGATATAGTGGAAACTCTCCCACCTTTATCTATTGATTTTTTGGCTTCCTATTTGATTTCAAGTGGAGTTATTTAAGGTTATGTCTCAAATTCTATTCTCATCTTCTCCCTAATTCCATTCCTATTAGTTTTATTTTATCCCATTAACTAAAATAATTGGGGTAGGAGGTAGGGTTGAATATAAGGTTTGGTATTAGTATAATAATGGGGATTTGGTTGTCTAGGGATTGTAAAGGCCGTCTCCATATGAGTTTTTTCTCCCACCATCGAAGGCGAGTGGGATTTTAATAGATTTTTAGTGTTCTTTTTGAAATCAATCGTATATTCAAGCCAAATGTTTGTAAAAATTACTATAAAGATTTTTTCAAATGAATTTTATGATAGATAGGGTTTAGACCTATTTTTATATCTAAAAAGTATAACCCGTGTTTTAAGTTTTTTAATTAAAGAGGTGTTTTAGTTTTAAATGGACTTTTAAGAAAGGAAAACCATATTTCTAATGTTTTGATCCTTGGTGTATGCGACAAGGATGGTTTTATAACTTGGAATCCCTATTTAGTTTTAAAGAACAAATTAAAACTTTATTAAATGAGTTTCCATGATGATTATACACCCCTACTGGTGATACCCTTTTCCATGACTCGTGTATACTTTCCCCCATTTATGGGATATGCATTGGTGATTATTATTTAATGCTTATATGATTTTAAAAAGGGAAATTTCTTGAGAGGGTATTGGGAGTGAGATCTTGTTTAATTATCATGTTTTACATTTTTATTGATTTGCTGAGAATATGAATCGATTTTTTACCTACACTTTTATTAATTTCATGGGAACCTGGGGTAACTTAGCGGGAGATTCAGTTTTATATACCATTTAGTTTATGCCTTGGTAGCATCCCTATAGTGTTGGTTGTTCCCTTACTAGGGGAGTGACCCAGATGAGAATGATTCAGGTGTTGATATCACTTATAAAGAAAACATAAAACCGATGATTAAATCCATTGATATATGTCTATGATCATATCAGGTTAGGATTTAGGGAGTTTCCCATGAAAAATAGTTCACTTATTGATGGTTCAATTTTGAGGATTCCTATATCATACTTGTTTTTATCCCATTCTAATCATCTTGGATTTGTGTCACCATTATTTTTTTTTATTTTATTATTCATTGTTGATATGGTGGTTACAATTAGGTTATATGCCTTATTTATTTTATTTGTTATTTACTTTTCAAGTTTTTTTTTGAAAAATAAGTTTTATAAAAAGGATTTCAAGAAAGAAATATGGTTTGGTTTTGATTTTATAAACATTGAAGTTCAAATTTTTAATGTTTTAAAGAAGTTTCTTTCTTAAAAGATGGATTCCAGCCCTTATTTGAAAAAAAAGTGGATTTGAAACAAAGATTTCAAAGAAAAGTGGATTCACCCACATAAGTTTTAAAAAAGTGGTTTTTAATAATTTTAGTGATTTTTTTATTAAAAGGTTTAACTTGGGGATTTTAAAAAAGGTTAAATGGATGATAATTTCTTTATTATTACTTTTATTTGGGACAACCTTATTCTTTAAATGATATTAAAACTATAATTTATGAAATTCTTTATAAAAAAATTTTCATATACTCTTTGATAAAATCATACTGGGATTTTTTAATCACAACCTATATTTAAACTTGTATATGTGTATGTTTCTCCTATGTTTTCATACTAGTGTGTGGGTTATGATGTTTGATCAGTTGTTGTTTTTATAGTTTATTGATGGATGTGTTGGGATGTGATGGTGACTATGGTTAACATGGAGGTTATTTTTTATAGTTTCTTGGTCTTTGTTCATTTAGGTATGTTCTTGTACCATCCAATTTGACTAGGTGTATTTTATTATTGGTCTTCCTCGTTATATATGATGTGATATATTTATTCCAGATATTTTAAATTTTTATAAAATGAGTTCAATCATATACATTGATCCTGACTCGTTGGTTTATTTATTCTCAATTATTCTATGTTTTATTAGGATGATTATTTTAACTATTTATTTATATACATGGAAGTTCAATGTGTATATATTCTATACTGAATTATTTGTTAGTTTATGCTGCTTATTATTGTTACTCAAGGGTGAAAATGTTCCCATTTGTTAAGTATGATACTCTAGTTCTTATCACCAACCTGTGATGACTAGGAACTTTCTTTGGGCCTTATAGAAGAGTAGTTCTAGTGACATGGAAGGCCAACCTAGGTCAGTTCATTACACCAAGTATTGAATCACCTTGTATGTTTTATACTTCATGAATAATATAATTTTATTAACTACTTACTTGTATCATAAACTTTTTCATATTTACTATTCATTTTCATTTATTTTCATGTATTATTTATTAGATTTTTTTTGAATTAGTCTTTTTGAGGTTGTATGATTTGTTGTCCAAAAATAGATTCAATATAATGATAATGGGAAAAGATCCTTGTCCAAGGATTCTATAATCTCCAAAAGAAAATGTGTTCATTGGTTTAATAGATAGTTATACTTGGATTTTTTTCTTTTAATATCATCATAATAATTAATATATTATCATTATTAAATAAATATAATATATTATAAATATTAAATATTCATGTTTTTTTAATCCTTAATAATAATTATTAAGAAAATATAGTATCACTATTCCAGTAGGTTGTTAGACCAACCCAAACACGAATGTACTACAAAGAAAGACTGATTATAAAATCATTTATATTTAATTATTTTATTCTTATTATAGAACTATATCGATGTTAGTTCCATGTAATTAAAACTATAATTTAGTTTTAACAAGAGGCAGAGGAATAATATTAATAAAATAAACAAAAGAGAAGATAATAAATTTTTTTATAGAGTTGAATATTCACTGAAATACCTTCTTTGTAATGAAACCTTAAGAAATACTTTTTATCAAAGGTTAAAGGATATGTATAATGATTCTAGGATAATAAATATGGGTATAATATGGATAGGAAACCAAACTCTAGATGTTTGGAAAAGGCATAATGAGTTGACTTTTGTAGATAAAACTCAAGGGAAACTTTGAAATTATTAAATTTTAAAAAGTTATGAATTTTATTTTATTAAAATGGAAGGTTGATAATAAATGGATTGGTTCGACCATCCCTTATATTCTCATAATACAAGGTTTTAATTTTTCTGATAAAATATTTTTAGTGTGATTTATATAAAATATAAGATTATTATATAAAATATAATTTATTAATTTTTATTCTTACATTACATTGTACCCTATTTAATATAAACATTATCTTATTAAATATTTTAAAATCCTTTCCGTTTGAGATTTCCTATTCTAAATAAATTTCATCATCATTATTTTTTAACCTGTCAATATCTTTATTTTTTTCATTTTGTAGGATAATATATTTGACCACTTCTTTGGTTACATAATACTGGGTAATATTTACATATTTATCATAAAAATTATTTTACATTTATTGAATAAATTTTATATGACATGATATTATGTAAGATACATACTTTAATTTTATGTAATTTTCCAAATCAGTTTGAAAAATATAATAAGATTCAAAAACCTATTTATATATGATTTAACCTATATGAATCTAACTATTTTTCCTTATTAACTCTATTAATTAATATTTATCTATAATTTTAATTATTTTTAATTATTAAATGACTATAACCACTTCATCATGAATTTAGATGAATCTAAAGGAATTTACAATTAAATATAAAAATAAAATTTAAATAAAACATCCTTTTATAGGATTAAATAAATACGTGATAATAAAACACGTGACTGCCTACATATGTATGAATAAAATATAAAAAGCAGACCATGCCAAAATAATATAAGTGGGATGTAGCCATGTTTTCTGAAATTTGAGTTTTTTAAAACTTGTGTAAGAACAGGTCAGAAAATAACCTACGTAAGAATAAGAAGGCACAAGCTGAGCTTGCGTACGAATAACCTGGTGATATGATATTCCATATAGGATTAAAATTAAACTATTCTAGATATATCATGTATGATTAAAATTTTTCCATGTCAAATTAAATTAATTATCTTGTAGGATTAACTTTTCAAAGATGTGACCCATGTTTGATAAACACTCACTCACATTAAATTAAAATTGCGATCATGTTAGATTAAATATATGATCATGTTTGAATAACTCTGTAATAATGTCACCCATGTCATATTTAATATTTTATCACATAAGATCAACCTACTATGGAATATTAACTTAACATGAACCTCATTATATTAAGTATAAACTTACATGAGATTAATTCCCTATTTAATTTTAACTTAAAGTAAATACATGATACCATGATCTATGGCCCTGTGATTATGAGAACATGAATGCATAGGAAATGTGATCAAATATCAAGAGATAATGAAATATATTGTTTGGGTTGTACTATAGTGATAGAAGATGATTATGAATAGTGTGAAACTCAAGAATCATAGGATTGAACTTGCACCATGTAAGTGATGATGAACCAGGGATGCAATGTGAATTGGGAAGCTTTTTTCCATGGTTTGGTGATGAGGAAGACCTGAGAAAAAAAAGAAAATAATAGATGGGGCATGGTGTAGTGTTCTATTCCATGTTTTAAATATATATAGCAGATATGAACTAACTGGCCTTAAATTTTTGAAATTTGTATACATAACAAATATTTCTTTTTAAAAATAAAAAATATTCTTGTTTCATTATTTGATAAAATTTGTTCTAAAATTATCAAAATAATAAATATAAATATTAATACATATTATTAACATAAATATCACTTAATAAAATATCTAATAATTGATTAATTGTATAAATAAATCTATATAAAAAATATTGTTAAGAAAATATATTTAACCTTATAATAAATATCTTTTATGTCATGTACTAAACATAAAAAATATCTCCTTGATCATATGTTATGAAATAAATGCATATAAACTTTAAAATAGATATTTATTGAATAAATATAGATTCATAATATAAATATTAATGAATAGATTTATTATTATAAAAAATATAGGAGTCATTAGAAGACCTTCTTTTAAAATAGATTTTAAAATCTAAATAATTTTCCATAAATAACTTGTTCTAGATCCTAATCATGCATATAAAACACTAGAAATTAGGAAATATTTATCTTTAAGGGCTTGAATAAAAAGAGATAATCCATTTTATAAAGTCTCTAATTTTTTTTCTATCATAACACTAATGAATTTTACTATATGTATAAATCCCAAATATCCCACTATTTTTGGAACATTGAGCTTATCCCAAGATATGAAATGTGTATTCTTAGTATTACTTTCATTTCCCAAAAAAATTAACAAACCAAGACTAAAGTTAGATGATGAGAGAATCAGGTAGCATAAATAAATACATAACATAATTTGGAATCGATTGAGAGACTGCTTTTATGAGAACCTCCTTACCTACCCTTGAAATGAATTCATTGTTCCATCCCAAAATACCTTTCCATTTTTTTAAAAAAATTACATTAAAAATCCCAACGGTTAGTCTACCAACAATTATATGAAGACAAAGATATTTTTTATTCCTTATTACCTACCTCATCCCCAAAATACTAAACAGATCTCTTTATAGATCCTCCGTAACACCGCCACTAAAATAAACTTTAGATTTTTTGAAATTAACCTTTTCCCTGATATATTTTTTGTAAATGTTAATAATTCTAACAATTTCATGGAAATACCCTTCAGTTGTTCTATTAAATTATAAACTATTATTAGTGAAGAAAACATGAGTGATTTTAAGGGCTGACCAATTTTCATTGGCCCCATGATAGTACAATAAATAGTTTTTTCTTTAAAAAGCTATGAAAAAACATCTTCCAACAAAATTAAGAGATAGAGAGACAATTGATATCCTTGATGAAGAACTCTTAATGAGAGAATTTCATTTTTAACCCTATCATTCAATTTTTTTTATAAGAGACCGAATAGATGAATCTCATAATATTAAAAATCCATAAATGGATGAACCCAATTTTCTTCGTAAATTTATCCAAAAAACACCATTTTTGATCACCTACCCTCCACCATTACCCCTCATGGACCAAAAATGAAGATGATAATGATTTCCAAAGGCTACCTTCAATAGGCCATGTGTTAGTAACTAGTATTGAGGGTGTATAAAGAATATATGTGAGAGGCATTATTGTAAATATATATATTGTAGGAAGTGATAAAAGATCCAGAAATAAAATCCATAACATAAATAAATAAACCATCGTAATTCATGTAATGTAATTTCATAAAATAAAAAAAAATGGAAATACCATGAACAATTCCTAAGAAACAACCAAAAACTCTAGTAACTTATGAATAATCACTACAAGCTAGTAACACCCATCTCAATCACCAACCAATTCTCATGAACTTCAAAAGAAGATATATATATATATATATATATATATTTGGGGTGAAAATATAAGTATACTCAGTAGGATCCTCCCCAAAACCTCTCATGAAAATATGGAAAACATCATACTAAATCCTAGTGAATAAATAGAGAAATCAACATTTTACCTAAGTTAAGTGAACTATATCCTAACCTCACCATGGATTGCACACCCAGTTTCACATAGATATAGGTAACATAATAAGAAAAGGAAAATATATTATAAAGTTACCTAATACCACTTTTCCACTAAAACAATATTTCTATACCTCAATATCTCACATTTTGGTGCTCCCATCCCCTCCATAAATAAAACTACACATCCATGAAAATATATCATGACCACGTCATCATTTCAAATTTCACCTTGTGTAACTCATCATAGAAACACCATAATCACATCCCCATATCCACATAGCAATATTAGGAGCCATCATAAACCTTTTTAAATATACATTATACCTTAATTCATTACATCTTATACATAAATAAACAAGTAATACAAGTATATAATATAACTTTAAGCCACCACAACCCACATATACATGTATATAGTAACTGAGATTCATTACAACCTATATGATAAAATATCCTATATCTATAAGACACCACATCTAGGATATTACTGTATACCATGCTATATCTTGAGGAGAGATAGGGTAGTGGGAGTAGTCATCCATCCATGTAACAACCCGGGATTTTATAAGATATATTCATTTTAATTTCTTTCATATCTTCTGTTGTACGATACACCAAGATTATCTTGCTCTATACGCAACACCGTATTAGATTGCAGTATACACAACACTAATCTTGGATCGTGTTACACACAATTTCATGTTTGTTTGATAGTAGTTATTCTATGTATCATTGAGTATATATATATATATATTCAATTAATTTTGTTATATGCAACAAAAAAGGAGTTTTGCACTACACGCAACCCTGACTTGGCTTGCATTACACGCAATCACGACCTTCCTCGATAGCGTGTGTTGTACGCAATACCAGGTTTTACTAAACAACGATATATTATTATAATATTATTATGATCTAGCCGTTATGAATAGTATAAACTAAATTTTTAATTTTATAACATTATTATTCATCTTACACATTTTCTAGAAACTGGTATAAGAACAAAATAATTTTTTCAGGTAAAATAAGTATTTTTAAAAAAATGCAGTTTTCTCGCCTTTTGATGACGCACCCACTTTAAATCTAGTTTTTGACATGTTTATAAGTTAAATTTTACAAAATAAAATAATTATTTGGAATCGGGATATAAAATTTTACCTTGGATAAAATTTTCATATTATTCTGATAAATTTCATATTTTAATGAATAGTAAAAACACGCTATATTTTAATTAAAAACAACTTTTTTCATTGTAATAACTTATGTGGTTAAATTATAATATTAAATGGTTTTAAAGTATAAATAAAATATATTTTTACCATTTAATATAATGTATGTCATTAGCATTGATTTTACACTGAATTCGTAGGATAAATAAATTCAATCTTTTGTAATGTTTTAAACAAAAAACCCGTTTTCTTTCGACAAAGGGATTAATTTTAATTTAATTTATGCAACTTCTGTGTATTGAATTTGGAAAAATGGATTCCATATTTGGAATCAGTGGGTCCAAATTATATTAATATATTACTTTTTTATTTTTGGGCTTTATGAATAGTAACAACGATAAATTTTATTTACCATAGTAAAAGGTAAATTGGGTAATTAAGGGTAAATATAATATTATAAAATTATCCTAATACTTGTCTTAATACAATTGGATGATTATATTTCGTCCTAAGTCATATTTGGGTCGAAATAGAATCCATTAGAACCCACTTGGAGGTGATTAAGACCTTTAGTTTATTTTATTTAAAGGAAAGTGAAATATGTCTCACTCAACTTTAATAATTAAAGTATTTTTAATATAAGTTTATATAGATTATAAATTCGGTTATAAATACTCATTTGAAAGATAAAATGTTTTTATTTATCATGGTAATTTATTTGTAATTTTTAAGAGTTATTTAATTACCTTATTATCTTATACATTAATGATGTAGAAATTATTTATTTAGTGAAAAATCAATAATAGAGTTTTTATTGAAATAGTAATACATATCAAAAGGACCAAAAATCTGAAAAAAACTTATTAGTAGTGTATATATAAACCCTAATCATCCACTGGCCAAATTTCTGACCATTTGGATCCTTATTATGGCGATTATGACACTTCTAATATTTTATTTTAAATGATTCCAAAGTTGTCACCTTCATAATTTAATAAATATAACAATTTACATGTTGTTATTTTAAGATGAAAAATTCGAGTAAAATTATTATTATAAAAGCTTTGATATTTATATTCATCAAAGGATTTTATTTTTAATTTTTATGAAACAAATCAGTATATTAAATAATTATACAAAAATGTTGTACTAATTATTTTATTAAGAGATATACCAAATAAATGGTTGTAAAAATATTAAACTAAATATTATATGAACTATTTAATGTGCTCAAATAATTTTATAGACAAATTTGACATGTTATAAATCTATTAAATATTTTAGTTCGAATATATCCTCTGTTTATATTTTATTTAAATTCAAATAAATGAATAGTTTCAAAATTGACACTATTGTTATTTTATAAAAATAACATATTATTAAATTGTTTAAAAATCACAAAAATATTTAAAAATTATAAATTGAAATTTATATAGTCGAAAATGTAATAAAGTATCTAATTATGGAAAATTAACAACACATACGTGATTATTTATAACCATTTAAAATTTAGAATTTTATTACCACAAATAAACTTAAATAGATTAAATAAGGATAAATCAAAATGATAAGGTTTAAAATAAGGTCAAAACATGTATAAATTTTATTGTTTGATGATATTACAACTATATATCATCTAATCCTAGAATTGAGTCATTTTTGGAGGTTTTTATATGGGGTTTGAATTTATATTAAACTAATATTTTTGAGGATTCCAAAGGTGCCCCTCTCCCCCCTTATAAAAGGGCACCTCCTCCCTCTCTTCCTCACACCATTTTGAGCCTTGAATCTCATCCAAAATCTGACCATTTCACTTCCACACTTCCCTATAAACCTTATAGAGGTACTGGTATTCTTAAAAGACCAACCCTAGTGCCCTAAGAAGAAGTTTAAAGGAGGTGCGTTGAAGAAGAGGTAATCTCTTCTACTGATTATTTCAAGCTTATTTCTTCTTCAACTTCTTCTTATTTAGTTTTTTCATTATAAAGTAATAACATCAGTATCAATAATATACTGATATTTTATTATAAATATGAAACAACCCCATTTCACCTTCTATCCATCCTACGGAAAACGAAATCATCGCGCGTGCGTACGTACGGAATACCGTCTCCACGCCGTGGTGTATTCTGTTTTTACAAAACCACCTTACTTGGATGGGTATAATGGTGTAAAGAATAACTATACATAGTTATTATAACATCATACTGATTCTGATATATTGTATCATCCACTCCAATTAAATTCAATAATTATGGGAATGATATCATCGCTCGTGCGTACGTACGGACTACCGTCTCCACGACGCGATGAGATTCATTCTCAATGATTAACCATTCATGAATGATTATAAAGTATATATAATAAGTAATCATGAAATATATGACATAATAATGATACTGTATTTATTTATATCTATATTTATGTCATCCAATTAATTCCATTCAATTCAATGAGGAAACGAAAACAACGTTCATGCGTACGTACGACCTACCATCTCCATGAATGGTGTATTTCTTTCCATTTATCGATCTATTATATATATGCATATTCTGAATATATATTATATATAAATCATGTTTTATATTCTGGAATTAAGTAATCACGATCTAAGTAATCATATGAATAATTACAAGTCAAAACACGAACGACAAATGAAACGATTTTACCCAAAATGCTCTTTAACATGGAATTTACAAAAGAACGGGTAATATAAAGTCATAAGTGAACCATATATGATATAATAACAATTAATATGACTCTTTAATAAGTCAATGACATTATTTAAATCATTATACAGGAGGTTCGGATACGTACAAAGCATATCAGAGCTAAATTAAGGGATAATTTTGCAAATCTCATTTTTATCCGAGATTGTTTATTCCTAAGTATTTACTAGGGTTATTTATATAATCCATGTCCATGTTTTATAAAAGTGTTTTCATGCATGTTTAAAGTCCTTTTTAACCATTTTTTACTTTTACTACATGGTATGTAAGGAATATTTTTTTTACCATATGACGTACTTTTTGACTTTTCCGACAAAAGTACGAGGAGAATGTTATTTTTAACTTATACGGCGTGAATGTATTTTTACGGTTTCATAACGCCTATTTTTCATGAAGCTTACTTTACATGATTTTATGAATATTTTCAACAAAATACTTTTATTTTAAAAGTGCATGGAATTTTTTTAAAAGAAAATTATTTTGACGAAGAAAGGATATTTTCCTCAAGAATTCATTTCAAATGTTTTATCAAAACCATTTTCCATCTAAGATGACATTATTTCATATGTGTATGTTTCAATTTTAATGTATCTATGATTTATATGCTTCAATTTTCTTATGATGAAATTTCCATTTGTTTTATATGTATTATGAAATGATGGGATGATGTTTATGAAACCCATTTTATTCTTTGGGTTATGATGAATTTTTTAAGTTTATTTTGTGGCACAAGTAAGAATGATTTCATTATGAGATGGGTGGGACCTATATCTCCATCCAATGCATTGGGTAAAGATTTATATCTCATGAGATATACATGGATGGAACGATAAGTTAATCTGGTTCAGTGTTACAGGACTGAAACGAGGAGTGAACTCGATTTAGAAAGGGACTTTGTCCACTAAGATGGTCTTGGCAGCAATGCCTTGAATACTATGGAAATCATGACATGTGCTGAATGGTTGCCACAATTACATGTTTTATTCCCATTATATTTTATCATGATTGATGTTCCATTATGATATATGCCTTACGTACTTCCACGATTTATGTCTTTGCTCAATATTTTGATGTTTAAATTTCATGTTAAAGTTTTTGCTTTCAAATGTTTATGGATTGTTTTATGTTCACTATGTTTGACCTTACTGAGCATTTGAGCTCACCCTTTTTATGTTTTCTTTTCCCTAGGATATAAGGAAAGGTTTTAGGTAAGAAAAAAAGGGAAGATATTTATGGGAGATATTGAGGATTTTTCACCAAGATTAGAAGATTATGTTCCAAGTTTCCAAAGGAACTAAACTATTATGGTATTTTGGTGTCTGTTTTTGTTATATATTAAGTATTACGAAAATGTAATGTAATTTCCATGTACATCAAGCTTTGGGTCTCTACAGTTGGTATCAGAGGAAAGGTTTAGTCAGCCTTTGGAAACTAGGATGCAAAAACTATAGTGAGATCCCTAGAGATATTTCTAAGGTATGTCTAGGGATGTCCCTAAGGTTAAGTATAAGTATAGGTTATAGTCCTAGAATTACAGTAACGATATTATAATTAAACCTAAGATGTTAGATGTCGAAGGTACTCCCCCTTGATTATGTTATTTTCCTTGTATGATTTTTTCCTCTCACAGAATTATTTTTGTGTTTTAGTCAATGGAGGGAACCAGAAGAAATTCGATTAACATTGAATCCAATGGAAAAATTGGTGACTATGAGAAACAAAATTGCGTAATTCCTAGAGAGAAAGATATTGTGATTTTACCGAATCAGTCATCGCGATATATGATTAACAAGGTGAAATTTAGTGGTATGCCTAATTCATCAAATAAGAGGAAGATAGACTTTTATGCATGTTTGCATGTTGAGGAGCATAAAGAAAGGAAGATTGAGATTTATAAAAAAGGGAAGAAGAACCTTGAGGAATACCTCAAATGGAGGGACAGATGTTATCTGTGTAGAGAAAAAGGTTATAAAGTGACAGACTGTTATGGAGTTCAATGTCTTATTTGTGGAGAACATGGACATTACCCAACTCAATGCCCTGACCTAAAAAGTTACTTCTAAATCAAGGAAGGAATTATTCCAGGATAATCATTGAAGAGGATGGATTGAAGTGTTTATGTATTGGTATTCAAGAATAATGTTGTTGAGGTACTTTTATGGTGTATTAGAATATTTTTGTATTAGTCTATTGTGGTTTTCAATAATTTTATGGTACCGGTGACCATGAAAAGTGATTCAAATATTTTGGAAAGAAGATGGTATGCGCATAATGAAGGGATAAGGAGAAAATGAAATGTTTGACAGTATTCATGAGCTCATGATTGATATAAGGACTAAGTGATATCATGGTTTGAGTATATAGAATTTTGAGGATTTTGGTATGTGGAAAGTGTTAACTTTTAACTACATTCATGTTTTCACTAAGGTTCAATGGGTATTCATTTTTTTTCAAGAGAATACATGATTAAGGACTTTGAATATTTGGAATGTGACCAACAAGACATATCTTATGATATATGGGGATCAACAATGGTATTAACATTCTTGTTATATGAACTCTTTGGTAATCGTTTTCACTATAATATGAGATTGGACAGCAGTATTTTGGATAAGCCTAAAGATTGGAATGGATTATGATGGACATAAGTTAGTATTGTTTAAGGCTAGAACTTTTTCGATATTATTGATGGAAAGTTATAATAATGTATTTTTGGAAAAAAAGGACAACCTGCATGACGGGCGACAACCCATCACGTTGGACAAGGCTGTGGGAATCGAACCCACAACCGAAGTACGACTGGCCTTTATCACCTACCACTGGCCTACAGGAAGTCCCTGGTTAGTAGAAACTAGTTTTATTTTATTAAGCGTTATGATAAATGAAGTATAAGTCCATTTTTGGAATCATATACGATTAATCTCACTATAGATGGACTTATGTATATTTGATAACTTTTGCAAACTTTTTGTTCGAGACAGATGGAATGACCTGTCATTCTATCATATGATCTGCTAACACTTCACGAATGAAAAATTCAACTTCATTTCTTTAAGAGATGAAGTGGAAATTGTCCAAGGAACGACCAACGGTGAGATTGTACCAAAATCAAGAACGTATTTCTTCTAATTCCAATTTCTTCAACTTTAGGGAAATGATCTTGAATACGAAAAAATGTTGTCCTAGTGTCCTTATATCTGATGAATCAGATGGTACCTTGGATCATCACAAATTTATGGCTTTGTGATTGTTGGCTTTTTCATAGCCATGTTCTCTACCACTCTCCATCAGAACTTGATGTTTAGATTTATCTTCCATATCCATCTTTTCACCTATGTTCTCCTATATGGAAACCCAATGATGATTTATTTTGGGTAATCATTAAGTTTCATACTTTAGTTTTTAAAATTAAGTTTTAGTATTCCTTTTTACGATGTGGGTTTCTATGAATAGTAAACAATTTATAACCCCAACAAATTTCGAGGGAGAAATTCATTTTAAGGGGGGTAGAATGTAACAACCCGAGATTTTATAAGATATATTAGTTTTAATTTCTTTCATATCTTCTGTTGTACGCTACACCAAGATTATCTTGCGCTGTATGCAACACCGTATTAGCTTGCAGTATACGCAACACTAATCTTGGATCGTGTTACACACAATTTCATGTTTGTTTGATAGTAGTTATTTTATGAAACATTGAGTATATATATATATATATTCAATGTATTTTGTTATACGCAACAATAAAGGAGTCGTGCACTACACGCAATCCTGACTTGGCTTGCATTACACGCAATTGTGACCTTCCTCGAGAGCGACTGGGTTTTACTAAACAACAATATATTATTATAATATTATTATGAACTAGCCGTTATGAATATTATTAACTAAAATTTGAATTTTATAATATTATTATTCATCTTACACATTTTCTAGAACATGGTATAAGAACAAAATAATTTTTTCGGGTAAAATAAGTATTTTTCAAAAAATACAGTTTTGCCACCTTTTGATGGCGCACCCACTTTAAATCTAGTTTTTGACATGTTTATAAGTTCAATTTTACAAAATAAAATTATTATTTGGAATCAGGATATAAAATTTTACCTTGGATAAAATTTTCATATTATTCTGATAAATTTCATATTTTAATGAATAGTAAAAACACGCTATATTTTAATTAAAAATAACTTTTTTCATCGTAATAAATTATGTGGTTAAATTATAATATTGAATGGTTTTAAAGTATAAATAGAATATATTTTTACCATTTAATATAATGTATGTCATTAGCATTGATTTTACACTGAATTCGTAGGATAAATAAATTCATTCTTTTACAATGTTTTAAACAAAAAACCCGTTTTCTTTCGACAACGGGATTAATTTTAAATTAATTTCTGCAAATTATGTGTATTGAATTTGGAAAAATGGATTCCATATTTGGAATCAGTGGGTCCAAATTATATTAATAGACTACTTTTTTTTTGGGCTTTATGAATAGTAACAACGGTAAATTTTATTTACCATAGTAAAAGGTAAATTAGGTAATTAAGGGTAAATATAATGTTATAAAATTATCCTAATACTTGTCTTAATAAAATTGGATGATTATATTTCGTCTTAAGTCATATTTGGGTTGAAATGGAATCCATTAGAACCCACTTGGAGGTGATTAAGACCTTTAGTTTATTTTATTTAAAGGAAAGTGAAATATGTCTCACTCAACTTTAATAATTAAAGTATTTTTAATATAAGTTTGTACAGAATATAAATTCGGTAATAAATAATAATTTAAAATATAAAATGTTTTTCTTTATCATGGTAATTTATTTTTAATTTTTAAGAGTTATTTAATTACCTTATTATCTTATACATTAATGATGCATAAATTATTTATTTAGTGAAAAATCAATAATATAGTTTTTATTAAAATAGTAATATATATAAAAAGGCCCAAAAATCTGCAAAAAACTCATTAGTAGTGTATATATAAACCCTAATCATCCACTGGCCGAAGTTTTGACCATTTGGATCCTTATTATGGCGATTATGACACTTATAATATTTTATTTTAAATGATTCCAAAGTTGTCACCTTCATAATTTAATAAAGATAACAATTTACATGTTGTTATTTTAAGATGATAAATTCGAGTAAAATTATTATTATAAAATATTTTATATTTATCTTCATCAAAGGATTTTATTTTTAATTTTTATGCAACAAATAAGTATATTAAATAATTATACAAAAATGTTGTACTAATTATTTTATTAATAGTTATACCAAATAAATGGTTTTAAAAATATTAAAATAAATATTATATGAACTATTTAATGTGATCCACGAATTTTCTAGACAACTATGATATGTTAGGAATATATTAAATATTTTAGTTTGAATATATACTCTGTTTAGATTTTATTTAAATTCAAATAAATTAATAGTTTAAAAATTGACACTATTGTTATTTTATAAAAATAACATATTATTAAATTATTTAAAAATCAAAAAAATATTTAAAAATTATAAATTGAAATTTATATAGTCGAAAATGTAATAAAGTATCCAATTATGGAAAATTAACAACACATAAGTGATTATTTATAACCATTTAAAATTACAAATTTTATTACCACAAATAAACTTAAATAGATTAAATGAGGATAAATCTAAATGATAAGGTTTAAAATAAGATAAAAACATGTCTAAATTTTATTGGTTGATGAGATTACAACCCTATATCATATAATCTTCTAGTTGAGTTATTTTTGGAGGTTTTTATGTGGGTTTTGAATTTATATTAAACTAATATTTTTTAGGATTCCAAAGGTGCCCCTCTCCCCCCTTATAAAAGGGCACCTCCTCCCTCTCTTCCTCACACCATTTTGAGCCTTGAATCTCTGCCAAACTCTTCCCATTTCACTTCCCCACTTCCCTAGAAACCTTATAGAGGTACTGGTCTTCTCAAAAGACCAACCCTAGTGCCCTAAGAAGAAGTTTAAAGGAGGTGCGTTGAAGAAGAGGTAATCTCTTCTACCGATTATTTCAAGCTTATTTCTTCTTCAACTTCTTCTTATTTAGTTGTTTCATTATACATTAATAACATAAGTATCACTAATATACTTATATGTTATTATAAATATGAAACAACCCCATTTCAGCTTCTATCCATCCTACGGAAAATAAAATCATCGCGCGTGCGTACGTACGGAATACCGTCTCCACGCCGTGGTGTAATCTGTTTTTCCAACACCAACTTACTTGGATGGGTATAATGGTGTAAAGAATAACTATACATAGTTATTATAACATCATACTGATTCTGATATAATTTATCATCCACTCCAATTCAATTCAATAATTATGGGAACGATATCATCGCTCGTGCGTACGTACGGACTACCGTCTCCACAACGCGATGAGATTCATTCTCAATGATTAACCATTCATGAATGATTATAAAGTATATATAATAAGTAATCATGAAATATATGACATAATAATTATACTGGATTTATGTATATATATATGTATGTCATCCAATTAATTCCATTCAATTCAATGAGGAAACGAAAACAACGTTCATGCGTACGTACGGCCTACCGTCTCCATGAACGGTGTATTTATTTCCATTTATCGATCTATTATATATATGTATATTATGAATATATATTATATATAAATAATGTTTTATATTCTGGAATTAATTAATCACGATCTAAGTAATCATATGAATAATTACAAGTCAAAACACGGACGACAAATGAAACGATTTTACCCAAAATGCTCTTTAACATGGAATTTACAAAAGAACGGGTAATATAAAGTCATAAGTGAACCATATATGATATCATAACAATGAATATGATTCTTTAATAAGTCAATGAAATTATTTAAATCATTATACAGGAGGTTCAGATATGTACGAAGCATATCAGACCTAAGGTAAGGGATAATTTTGAAAATCTCATTTTTATCCGAGATTGCTTATTCTTAAGTATTTACTGGGGTTATTTCTATCATCCATGTCCATGTTTTATAAAAGTGTTTTCATGTATTTTTAAAGTCCTTTTTAACCATTTTTGACTTTTACTACATGGTATGTAAGGAATATTTTTTTTACCATATGAGGTACTTTTTGACTTTTCCGACAAAAGTACGAGGAGAATGTTATTTTTAACTTATATGGCGTGAATGGATTTTTATGGTTTCATAACACCTAATTTTCATGAAACTTACTCTACATGATTTTATGACTATTTTCAACAAAATAATTTTATTTTAAAAGTGCATGGCATTTTTTAAAAGAAAATGATTTTGACGAAGAAAGGATATTTTCCTCAAGAATTCATTTCAAATGTTTTATCAAAACCATTTTCCATCTAAGATGACATTATTTAATATGTGTATGTTTCAAGTTTAATGTCTCTATTATTTACATGGTTCACTTTTCTTATGAGGAAATGTCCATTTGTTTTATATGGATTATGAAATGATGGGATGATGTTTATGAAACCCATTTTATTCTTTGGGTTATGATGAATGTTTTAAGTTTATTTTGTGGCACAAGTAAGAATGATTTCATTATGAGATGGGTGAGACCTATATCTCCCTCCAATGCATTGGGTAGAGATTTATATCTCATGAGATAGACATGGCTGGAATGGTAAGTTAATCCGGTTCAGTGTTATAGGACTGAAACAAGGAGTGAACTCGATTCAGAAAGGGACTTTGTCCACTAAGATGGTCTTGGAAGCAATGCCTTGACTACTATGGAAATCATGACATGTGATGAATTGTTGCCACAATTACATGTTTTATTCCCATTATATTTTATCATGATTGATGTTCCATTATGATATATTTCTTACGTACTTCCACGATTTATTTCTTTGTTCAAGATTTTGATGTTTAAATTTCATGTTCAAGTTTTTGCTTTCAAATGTTTATGGATTGTTTTATGTTCACTATGTTTGCCCTTACTGAGCATTTGAGATCACCCTTTTTATGTTTTCTTTTCCCCAGGATATAAGGAAAGGTTTTAGGTAAGAAAAAAAGGGAAGTTCTTTATGAGATATGTTGAGGATCTTTCACCAAGATTAGAAGATTATGTTCCAAGTTTCCAAAGGCACTAAACTATTACGGTCCTTTGGTGTCTGTTTTTGTTATGTATTAAGTATTCCACAAAAGTAATTTAATGTCCATGTACGTAAAGCTTTGGGTCTCTACAATCCATATCTTTAGCATCCTAGATGTTGGAAACACACCCAGAACCCAAGGCTAATGTAGGAATCAACTGATCCTATCAAATTGAGTGGTGGAGAATAAGAAATAATAGAACATATTGGTAGTATAGAACATAACCAATATAATGGAAACTATTGTAACAACCAAGCTTTAATTATAGTAAGTAAGCTATTCTTTTTAAAGAAAAAATAACATAATGCACATAACTTTATTTAATAATGTTATTAAAACCTAAATTACAAAATTTTATAAATTTAATTTTATGAAATGAATTACCATTTTTAATTAATAATTTTAAAATTATATTAGGTTATTTTTTTGATATTTTTTAGAAATAGTTGATTTTTGGGTGAATATTGAAAAATACTGATTTTCAAAAACTGTCAATTTTATGAAATTATAATGATATAAGAATAACTTAAAAGCTTATGATTTTTTTATTACAAAAATATATTTTTAAAAATTAATTTGATTCATATAAAAATATAAATTTTAACTTAGAAATATATTCTTAACATTTTGGAAATCTAAGTAATATTTTTTTTCAAATAATTTTTTTAGTTCTTATCTCTTAATCATGTATTTATAAGGTTGTTTTCAGTTATTTTTTTATTTGAAATAAAAATAAGTCTTATTTTATTTAATATAACCCATTAATTAATTTTTAATCAATATTATACTTTATTTTACATTAAAATCATTTTTATGCTTAAAAAAATCATTTTTCTAAAAATGATTTTCATTGCATTTTACGAACATATATTAAAGTATTTTTTAAAAATTCTAGAAATTAAATATTTTAAAATGGGTTAAATATTTATAATAATAATAATAGTTGATAATAGGTAATTTTTTAACATAATTTTTTGTCATAATGAATAGTAACCATGGTATATATTTATCACTTTAGTTAAGGGTAAAATGAGTTAAAAGGGTTAAAATAAATGGATATGTTTTCAAGATATCACAAAAAAATGATTAAATATCACTGGTTGGTTGGATTTCAACCAAAACCTTATAATATTATAATATAATTTTTTTTGATCCACTTAACTTGATTAAGACATATATTATATAATAAAGTTTGAAGTATTTATACACTTTCCACCAACCTCACTTATAAAATTGATCCAACTATCCTATATTCTACACTCTAAATGAGAAACTTAACTAGACCAAGCCCTACCCAAATAACTTCCCAAAATCTCTCCCTATTTCTTAGAGATCATGGTCTTACGAAAATAGCAATTTAATATGGCTTAATGAGTAAGACGAAGAAGGATACCAAAATAATAGTTATATGTTCTTATTGAATTTTTTCAAGTTCTATTATTCTTAAGCATCTTCCAAAATCTTCAATAACCATATTAACATAATTACATAAATATATTCACTATACTGAGATTTTGTTATGTTAATGGTACATTCATTTTCTATCTTCTTTCTATCCTATGGAAAATGAAAACAACACCCGAGTGTACATACAACCTACTGTCTCCACATTGTGGTGAAATTTATTTTTCCTCACCACATTACTTGGATGGTTATAAAGATAAAACTAATGAATATATATGATATTTACAAAATAATTATAATTATATTAATATAATATATCATTTATCTTCTTACCCTTTTATCCATTGGAGAATGATAATGTCATTTGTGCGTACATGTAGACTACCACGTTCATAAAGTGATGTGATTTTTTCTATTACTACCATGAATGTATGATTATAAAATTTTATATAATTATATTCATGAAATTATTAACATTATGGATATTATTGAACCATTTAACAATTCCTTTAACTATGATTAATATATTGCAATAATTTTATAGAAATTGATCGAACAACCTTAAGTAGTCAACATAAACAATAAATAGATGCCAAATGATTATAAAAGTACCTTAAAAATGAAATATATATGAAAAAGTTTCATAATAAATTATTTAATAAATTTTAATCGATTATTTAGGAGTTCATAATTCATCCAAACAAGTGGAATTCCGAGGTATAGGTTTATTTTACAATCTCATTTTTATTTGGGATTATTCATGTTTAAATTTACATTAAAGGAAATTATAAGATATTTTTATATTGAACTCAATTTATTTTATTCTCCTTTTTTTATCTATGTATTTTACATATATTCCTTCCATTTTTCTCTCTTTGGTACTTAATACTATCAAGAAAATATTTTTTTAAGAAAATTCAAACTTATTTCATCTTTTGTTGAAGAACCTTTTCTTCCATATCTATGTTTCTTAAAATGTTTTCAAGAATGTTCTTTTGTTTGGTAAAATTATTATTCAAGTAATTTTAAATCATATTTTACTTTCTTTTATTTTTTTTAAAGGATCCTTCTTTTTGTTTTCTGAATGAGATACTCCTGAATTTTTACCAAAAGTGTGAAATAAATATTTATTTTAACATTTATTGAATGAATGGTTTTCTTATTATCATAATTATTCTTTGATTTAAAGATTACTTTACCAATTTCCATGGTTATTTTCAAAGAAAATAATTTTTTCAATATTCTATAAATTTGTTTTTAAAATGTTATTAAAAGAAAAGGATATTATTCACAAGTTTTAAAACAAAGGATCAAATGTTCTTTTAAAGTTATTTTAATCTATGTCAATATCATTTGATGATTCTTAAGTTTTACCAAGGGTATACTCTAATGATACCATCTAACTTATTTATATGAGTGTATTATGTTCATTTTGATTTATTTATTGGATGTGGAAAATATTAACATTTCAAATGATATATTTTCAATATAAATGTTTATATTGATTATGTATTGAATATTTATTCATTTATTTAATAATATGAATGCATTGGACTTATTAAGTGATGGGAAGGGACCATTATAGATCCTCAATGCATCAACCGGCCTCATAAGACAAACTAGTTTGTGCATTTGACATAATCCTTACCTATTTATGGATGATGTATTTTCAGGAGGCCTTAAAGGTAAGATTATGATATCTGAAATTATGAATACTATCATTATGAAACTAATTATTATCATCCATGTGATTATTTATATTATTATATCATCCAAAAATATATTCCCGTTTTATGATATTAGTTATATGGTATATTTTATTATTGTTTATCTCTACCATCTTATTCATGATTTATTTATTATGTGATAGTTTCTATTGTATGATTTCCCTTTTCAAGCATCTGAGCTCACTATTTATTATGTGTTTTTTTCCCAGGATACTAAGAAGGGATCTATGAATTATTTCATGGATATACTAGAATAAATAATAAATTTATCACTATAATTTTAAGTTTTATTTCATGTTTTCAAATATAATATGAGAATAATGTATGTATCTAGTCTTTAAATACTGATAAACTATTTAATCCTCCAGGATAAAATCTCTTGTATCTTGTGCCAATATAGTAAGATAACCACTGGCTCTAGGTTACTAGAGTCAGAGTGTTATAGTTCATATAAAATTAAATTTAGTATAAACCTTATGAACTATAATTAGGAAAACATAGATTAGAGGACATAACCATATGATAAATTATTTTTATAAGTATAAGTATAGGATAATATCATAATGTTTTGTTAAGGTAGAGAATATATGGTTTTCTAGCAATTACATCCCTATATAGTTATTAGAAAGTGGATGCGGTTGCGAGACATACACACCTAAGTCTAAACACCTTGAAAAAGGCTGGTTGAGTATCATATTGATCTTCACTTGGTGCATGATGAGTGGGCCTAAGACTGAACACCTGATTAGATTCTCCTAGAGGATATGATTTTATTGATTCACTCATGACATTCCCAAGTATATTAATCTTGTGATTTTTAGATTAACCATGCATACATTTTCAATTTATGTTAATTTTTACACCCAATTTAGAATTATACACTATGATTTAAAATTCATAATGTTATAAGCTAATTCATTATATGAAATTGTTTAGAAACAACACCTAGTAGAAGTAATAAAAACTATATCAATAAACATAATCTATGTAATGATTTCCCACTTGTGAAAGATAATGAAGCTAGAGATGGATTTAAACAAATTATAATTATATTGGGGTAGTTGACTCAGGCCATGAATAATAATATTTCCCGTAAAAAGAAACCTATTTATCCCCAACACGGTGCAACAAAGTTGGACCAATTCATGTGATCAAAAACTTCATAATTTAATGAGGATACTAATACATTAGAATATGAGGAATTAATAAAGTCCCCAAAGAAGATATTTCTCACTTTGGAAAGTAGTGAAAGAGAGAAAGTTATCATGGATGTTTATCATCTTAAGGGAGGCACTGATCAATGGTGATAATTTTTCTAGAACACTAAGGAGTCAGAGGAAATAAATAGTATGGAGCAGAAAACTTTCAAGGAGATGTTATTCAAAAAATAATTTCCTCATGAGAAATGAGATGATATGTAGAGGAAATTCCTCAATATAAGGAAAAATAATGGAGAAAGTTTTTACGAATATAAATATAACTTTACAAGGTTGGAAAATAATTCCATAGATTATATACATAATTCAAGAAGTAATATTGATCGCTTCTTTGATGGGATAAATCCTAGAATTTTAAGGGAATTAGTCTCTTATAAATTTTCAGTATATGAGTATATAGTATCAAGTTCCATAAAGATAAAGAAATAATTATCCAAGCATTATTCTTTCAAGGTAAAAAAAGAAAAGAATCAGGAAGCTGAGCTCTCTAAAAATTTAAATATAGAAAAATGAAAGAAGAGAAGGGTGAAATTTATAACTTATAAAAATTTTGGAAATAAACACCATGGAACATGATTTATAGGAATGTGAGTTTGATTTAAGTGTGGATATAAAGGCTATTAGGATCATGGTTCAAAGGGAAATAAAGAAGCTACCAATGTACAATGATTTAATTATAAGGAGACGAGATACTATTCAAATGAATTACCCAATCATCAAGGGAATTTCCCTTAGAAAAGGATAAGGGAGAAACACCTATATTATGCAATTAGTATAGATAAGGTTGAATTTTCTAAAGATGTGGTGGTGGGTACTTTTATCATAACCTAAAATTTAGATAATGTTTTATTATATTTAGGATCTTCACAATCTTTTATATGTTCCATGTTTTTTAATAAAATTAGCCATTTCCTTTGTAATTTAAGAAATGAGTTATCAATCAAGACTCATAGTAGAAATATTATTACAATAAGGGTATTTAAATCATTTACCATTATGATACATTGACAATATATATTTGTAAACTTTATTCTTATACTTATGGATGACTTTAATATAATCCTTGGTATAGATTTTATTTAAAAGTATAAAAGAAAATTTATTTCCAAGAGAAGAAAATTATGATTTGTGATGGGTATATAGATTCCCGTATCTTTAGAGGTGCGACTAAATCATCTAAATCTTGACTAGATTCACCTCTAATATCTATTTTTAATGAAATTATTATATAATAATAGAAAACAAAATCTATGAATGGGAAAAGTATCCTTATAATAAAGGATATACCTACTGTACATGAATACATTGATGTATTTCCTGGAGAACTACTTGGATATACACTTGATCATGTGGTTGAGTTTTCCATTGATCTCATCCTTGATATAAAACATGTATTTAATACTCCTAATAGGATGGAACTAGTGGAATTAGTGTAATTAAAGAAATAACTATAGGAGTTGTATGATAAGGGATATATATTCACTAGTATTTCACAATGGGGAGAATTTGTTCTTTATGTTAAGAAGAAAGATGGATCTATGTGGTTGTGCATCAAATAAAAGGAAATAAATGAAATTATTATAAAGAAAAAGTATCCTCTGCACCACATTGATGACTTTTTTGATCAATTACAATGAGCTTAATATTTTACAAATATTGATCTTCATTCTGTGTATCATTAACTACAAGTAAAGAAGGAATATATTCCAAAGAAGACATTTCATATGAGGTATGAACATTATGAATTTATATTAATTACCTTTAGATTAATTAATTCACCCTTTGTTTTTATGGATCCAATGAATAAAGTATTAAAGGATTATCTTGATATTTTTTATGGTATTTATTAATTATATGTTGGTATACTATAAAAGCTGTGATGAACATAAGATTTATTTATGAATCATTCTTAAAACTCATTAAGATAAAAGGGGTTATATGGAAGATTTAGAAAATTTTAATTATATCTTTAGGAAGTTTATGTTCTTATCTATGTTGTCTCTAAGGATGGAATATTATTTGATCCTTTAAATATAAAGGTAGTGATGGAATGTACAACACCAAGAAATTTATTTGAGTCATATATTTTCCTTATATTAGTATGTTACTATCAATGATTTATTCTCAAATTTGATTAATCAGATAACCTATTAACCATGATGCCATATAAAGGGGTTATGTTAATATAGTCAAAAATATGTAAATAAAGTTTTAAATAATTAAATAGAAGATTGGTCAATGCAATGATATTGAATTTACCTTAAAGAAGGGATACATTTTTGATATAAAATGATGCATTAAAGAAGAGACTTGGATGTGTCCTTATATATAATTATATATTTATTTTATATGCATAAATGTAGTTAAAGATTCATTAATAGAACTATCCAACCCATGATCTTGAGTTGACAGTCATACTCTTTCTATTGAAGACATGGAGGAATTACCTTTACGGTGAAATATGTGAAGTAAATATGGATAAAAAATGTTTGAAATATATCTTCTAATAGAAATTTATAAATACAAGGAAAATTTTAGGGATAAAACTAATCAAGTATTATGATTACTCAATAAACTACTTCCATAGGAAGAAAAATAAGGTGTCTGATTTATTGATTTAAAAAGAGCATGGGGTTTTGAGTAAAATGAAGATTTACAAAGATCCTCTATTCCTGAATTTAGTGAAGTTGGATATGAGAATCATTAAATAAGGGGAAATATCATATTTATTAAAAATGATTTCCAAACTATCCATACTAGAGAAAATAAAAAGTTCCTAGCATGATGGTAAGAATATTCAAAAGAAAATTCAAGTCGTGAATGATGGGAATTTGGTAGACTTCATCTATAAAGATGGTATATTGAAATTTGGAAAGGGGATATGTGTTCAATCCATTTTTGATATTAAAGTAGAATTATTAAATGAATATCATAGCTTAAATTTATCTATACACCCTGGTAACACAAAAATGTATTAATAATTGAAGAAACATTTTTGGTGGGATAATATAAAATAAGAAATTGAAAACTATATATCAAGATACTTGGTTTTTCGATAGGTAAAAGTTGAGATAAAATTTTCTAAAGGATCTATGCAACCTATAACTATTATTATATAGAAATGGGATGATATTAATATGGATTTTTTCATTGTATTTCTAGAAACATCTAGAAATAATGATTCTATATGGGTTATTATTGATTTACTTACCAATTATGAACATTCTATTACTATAAGGTAATATCTAAATATTGAGAGCATCAAAAATTTGAATATTAATGAAGTTGTAAGACTTTATGGTATACCAATTTTGATTATATCTGATCGTAACCCATAGTTAAAATCGAAATTATGGAAGAGTCTTTAGAAGTCTCTTGAAACCGAGCTACATTTGAGAACCTCCTATCATCCTTAAACATATAGTTAGTATGAAAGGACTATTCATATATTAGAATAAATATTAAGGTTGTGATCACTTGAATTTCATGGTATGTGGGATAATTATTTACCTTTAGTGGAATTCATATATAATAAAAGCTTCCATTCAAGCATTCAAATGGAATCATATAAAGTTTTGTATGGGAAAATATGACATACACCAAATTATTGGGATAAAGTTGTTGGAAGGAAGATTTTAGGCCTAAAACTTATTAAGGACACAATAATAAAATTTAGAACTACTAAGAGTCATATTAAGGCTCTTAAAGTTGAAAAAAGAGTTATGCTGATAACTAAATGAAATATTTATAATTTTAAGTGGGAGACTGTGTTTTCTTGAAGGTATCTTTGTGTAAGTGTGTTTTAGGTTTTACAAGAAAAATAAACTAATTTATAGGTACATCATACATTTTAAAATTGTGGAAATAATTATATCTGTAGCTTACCATTTTTAAATGCCCCCAAGTCTCTATAAAGTTCATGATGTGTTCTATATCCCTTTATTGAGGAAGTAAATTTCAGATTCAAAGAATATTCTCCCCTAGGAGGAAATATAATTTTAAGTTTATTTATCTTACTAAGAATATCCTATCGATATTATTGACACTATATAACAAGTTTTTTGGAATCGAACTACTAGATTGGTGAAGGTTCTTTGGAGAAATCATAAAATATAAAAGGAAACATGAGAACTTGAAGAATTTATGATGAAAAACTACCAAAAAAATTTCATGAGTTGAAATAATATAAATTTATAGGATGATATTTTTAAATGAAGGAATAATTTAACACTCTAACTTCAATTATAATAAGTAATATTTTTTTTCTAAAGAAACAATAATATAAGGCACATAAATTTATTCAAGAATGCGATTAAAATATAAATCCACAAATTTTATAAATTTATTTTTTTGAAATTAACTTCATTTTTTAATTCACCATGTCAAAATTATCTTAGAGAGAATTTTTGAGATTTTTTAGAAATAATTGATTTTTGGGTGAATAGTGAAAAATACCAGTTTTACAAAAAAGTTCCACTTTTATTACATTATAATGATATAAAAATAGTTTTAAAGTTTATGGAAAAAAATTTCTTGAAAAAATATATGTTTAATAAGTAATATAATTCATATAAATATATTATGTTGAACTTATAAATATATATTTAACATTTTGGAAATATAAGTAATGTATTTTCCAAAATAAAATCTGTTTTTAGTTATTCTATCTTAATGAAGTATTTACAAGTTTATTTTTGGTTTGGTTTAAAATAAAAAATAAGACTCATTTTAATTAAAATAATATAATTAATTCAATTTAAATTAACATTATACTTTATTTTGATGTAAAATCATTTTTATGCTTAAAAAAATATTTTTCTAAAAACGGATTTCATTGTGTTTTATGAAAATATATTAAAAGTAAATTCTTACTACTTATATAAATTTAATAATATAAAATATATAAAATATTTGTAATGATAGTAAATATTAATAGGTAATAAGGTCAACATAACTTTTGGTCATAATGAATAGTAACCATGGTAAATATTTATCATTTCGGTTAAGGGTAAAATGAGTTAAAAGGGTTAAAATAAAGGGAGAAGAATTCTAGATAACAAAAAATCTTTTTTAAATCTAATTTATTTTTTGAACATACCCTTATAATATCTGAATCTATTACTATTTGAATCCAATTTACTTGAGTAATACATATATTATGTATTAAAGTTTCAAGTATTTACAAGTTTTCCACCCACCTCACTTATAAAAGGTAACCCAATCTCCTCTCTTCTCCACACCACTTGAGCCACTTATCTTGACCAATTTGTAATCAAATACCTTCCCAATATCTATCTCAACATCATAGATTTCCTGGTCACACCAAAATACCACTTTAATAAGGCTTAAGGTGTAAGCTAAAGGAGGTTACCCAAAGAAGAGGTATATGTTCTTATCAAGATTTTTCAAGTTACATTATTTGTAAAACTTCTAAAAATATTCAATAACCATATTAAAATAATTATATAAATATATTAACAATTGTTTTATTTTATTTTAATGGTACATCCATTTTATATCTCCTTCCCATCCTATGGAATATGAAAACATTGTTTGTGCGTAAGTAAGACCTATCTTCTCCACATAACAGTATAAATAGTTTTTTATCACCACTTTACTTGGATGATTATAAAAATGGAACTAATTAATATATATGATATTTATAACATAATTTTTATTCTGAAAATATAATATATAATCTACCTTTTTACCCTTTTATCCATTGGAGAATGATTACAATCGTTCATGTATACGTGTGGACTACTACCTCCACGAAGTGATGTGATTTGTTTTTCTATAACCACCATGAATGGATGATTATATAATTTTATATAGTTATATTCAAGAAATTATTAACATTATGGATATGATGGAATTATTTCATAACAACTTTAACCAAAATCAATATACTAAAGTAACTTTAGATAAATTGACTGAACAACCTTAAGTGCTTAATGTAAACAATAACTATTCAATGAATGGATGCCAAATGTTTATAAAAAATATTATAGAAAAAATGAAATAAAGATGAAAATTTTTCTTAATAAAATATTTAATAAATTTAAAATTTTCATTAAGGAGGATTTAGTGTGTCCGACCAAGAATAATTATGAGGTATGGGTTTATTATACAATCTCATTTTTATTTGGGATTATTTACGTCTAAATTTTAATTGAAGAAAATTATAAGATATTTATATTTTAAAATCCATATATTTTTTTATCCACTGGTTAAATATGGAATTTATATGTTTTTATTTTATTTTCCTCTCTTTATTTCCTAATATGATTAAGATTTTTTTTCCAAAAAAGCTGACCTTATTTCCTCTTTGGTCAATGAACCTTTTCTTCCATGTCCATGTTTATTAAACCATTTTCAAGAATATTTTTTCTATGAAATAATTATTATTTAAAGTCATTTTCAACCATATTTTACTTTAATTTAAATTTTTTAAAACAAATCTTCTTATTTTTTACAAATGAGGTACTTTTGACCATTTACCAAAAGTGTGTAAGAAACCATTATTTTAACATTTACCGAATAAGAAGTTTTTTCCACTTCCATAACTATTATTTTTATTTAAGATTAATTTACAAGTTTTCATCATTATTTTCAAATAATGTTTTTCTCAATATTCTATATTTTTTTTAAAATGGTATCAAAATAAAAGGATATTTTTCTCATGTTTTCAAAGAAATACTCAAATATCATTTTAAAGGTATTTTAATCTATGTCAAAATCCCTTGATAATTATTATAATTTACTGAGGATATAATCTAGTGATACCATCCACCTTATTTCTATGGATGGCTTATGATCATGTTGTTCTATTTATTGATCGGGTAAAATATTAGCATTTTGTATACTAGTCTTTCAATAAGAAGGTATATATTGGTTTGGTATTGAATTATTATTCATTTATTTTATTTTATTTATGCATTGTACTTAGTAATTTATGGTAGAGACCTTTTATAGCCCCTTTATGCATTGATAGGTCTCATGTGACATACTAGTTTAGGTATTTAGTATATACCTTACCTATTTTCATATGATGTCTTGACATGAATCCTTTATGGTAAGATAATTATATCCAATATTATGAATTATATCATTACGAAACTAGTTATTATTATCCATGTGAATATTTATGTTGTTATATAATCCAAGTATATATTCCCATTTTATGATATTAGTTATATGAAATATTTTATTATTATTTATATCTTTCATATTATTCATAATTTATTTAATATATGATTAATATTTTTTGTATGCTTTCCCTTACTAAGAATATGAGCTAACTCTTTATTATGTTTTCCTTTCCATATGATTCCTATAAGGTATCTATTAATGATTTCATATATATACTAGAACAAGTAATAAAGTTATTACTAAAATTATAAGTTATATTTCATGTTTTCAAATATAATGTGAGAATAATGTATGTATCTATTCTCCCAAGACTACTAAACTATTAAATCCTTCAGGATGAGATCTTTTGAATCTTGTCTCAATATAGTAAGATAACCACTAACTCTAGTTTACTAGGATCAGGGTGTTATAACTATCCTACCCTAGACTCAAACTATACCTAACACCCCCCATGAAAACCCACCTTCCATCATTTAGACTCGAAATCTAATAATCATCCAAGAATATAAACATCAATGTTCATAATACTTATTTATTAATTTAATAATTGACATTAGATTTATAAAACCACATCATCCATTTTGGTTTTTATTTACATTAACTATCAAAATACGAGGTGATTTTATATTCAATAATCTAATTCCAGTTTTCACAACCATTCCTTTTGAGATTTTATCCAAACCATTCCATGGTTTCATTTAATACATAATTACCATCATCAACACCAATTCCCATGAGTTTATTTATACTTTATTATCATTCCATAGTCTTAGTTGTTTGAAGACTCAAAAAATACCACAATAACAAGGATGTTAATCCATACTAAAATAAGTATTCTACTGTGAGCATAATATAATCACAACATACTACCAACAAGAAAAAAACCATCTAGTTAGGCTACTAACTTGATACAACCATCCCAACATCATCCTCAACACATTTCCTCAGCATCTGTACCATCCCATCATCATCCTCATGAATCCATTTCCATAACCAGGGCAAAAAAACACAACCTTCACATTTCCAACCATCCATATATCTTTATAAATAAAATCATATAAAGGGATCAATCATCTAGATATATAAATGTAAGCAAACTATTTTTTCATCACAATATAATCAAGGAGAAATCAATGATATACCATTAAAGTTTATAAGATCATAGAAAACAAGGTTTGGATTTAAAACCTCCCTAAAAATTTATTTAAAACAATCAATATTTTCTATTATCATCTTGAATTAACCAATTCATTATGTGTGGTTTCAAAAAAAATAAACCTAATAAATATCTAATGAAAACCATAACCATCCAATCTAAATACTTAGGAAACCCTTTTCTTATTTGGTCATTTTAAGAAGGAATGGTTAAATCAATTCATGTGACTTATTCATTATATTACTTATTTTACATATTTAAGTTTTTATCCAGATTTTAAGCATTTCAAGGTTCAAGGTAAAAAATAATAAACACAACAAAAAAATTCACACTATCTAGAAAATCACACAAGGAAATCATGATGAATTAAATCACAATCCCATGTGATCACAATGGCTATTAAAATTCACCAATTTCCTTCATTATAGTTTATTATATCCATTAAAGACAATCTAAACAATTTAAAAATTGAATATAAAGAATGATAATCCCATATCAATACATAAAATAAAGAGAAGTTTATGAATCCTCACGTTAATTGAAGGTTTATAATCACTATACAAGAATAAGGTAAGGAAGAGATGATCACAAGGATGAAATAGGTAAGGTAAACCTTACTATCCTATTACAAATTGAACTAATCATAAAAACTATGATCCTATATATCCCAAAACAAACTAACATTACTTCCATAAACTCCCAAGAAGAAAAAATAAGGGGGAAAACCAAGAATAAGAGAGGATGACTCACCTCATATTACCAATGGTAAATCTCTTAAATCCAAGAATAAAAATTGCTAAAGTGGTATCAAGGTTCTCTAAGGACACACCTTTAACTTCTTGAGGTTTTCTATAAATAAATGGAATCATAATAAATTCATGGGAATTTCCAGATTTATACTAGAATTATAATTTTAAGGCATCACGATGTGAAAAGTAATGGCTATGAAATGATAGGGATAAATTGAATTAAATCCTAAAATATATGATATTATATACTATATATCCCCTCATTCATATATTGATATATATTTTAATATGATACAACTAAGGAAGGGTTATACCATGACTAAAGAAGCATGGTGCGATGACACTCTAAGAGCTAGAACCTTAAAACCCGACCTTCAGGTATCACTCCATGACACCTGCAACCACACCACAATATAATCTCACATAATAATTTAAAAAATATATATAATACCTTTTCACTATAACCAAAACCCTTTACATTGTGAATATAAAAATGGATAAGGTAATACACAAGATAATCAACCCTCATGTAAGATTAAATACTCTAAATGCAATATTTTACCCTTAGATAGAATACTTCTCCAAGGATTTACATTTTGATTCACATTAACCATGCCATGAAACAACTTCCTACTCAAAAAAATGAGTATTAACTCTAATTTATTATACCCCTAGGCCATGAAAAATCCCCATACAATGACATGCCTCTCTACTGACCTCCCATGATGTGACACATATCATCATGCCGTGACTCAACTTTCCCAATAGAAACCTATAACTCTTGGAGATCCTTTGTTCCTTAATCCTCAAATATACTACTAATCACTCAACAAACCCCCTTAACACCCAAGAAATTTAAAAGTAAGGGTTCTAGTAAAAAAAGTTCTTTATATTATATACCTTTATGAAATGAACTTATTGATGGAGTAATGATAATATTTTATTTATTGTTAATATGTAATGTGGAATTCAATGTATACTTAGAGAACATGGGAATTTGATTTTGTATCAACCCATTACATAATGAATGTGTTTTCCATGAACTATGGGAAAAGGAGATTGATGTGGATTCAATTGGATTTTTAATGGAATATTCAAATTTCGACAATAAATTATGGAAAGAGGAAGTTTCTACTACCTATAAAGGCCTGGTTGGATAAATTCTTAGTAGTGGATATTATATCAGATGATTGTATGTGTTGAATTTCATATAGGAATATGAAAATTATTTATAGATATGATCTAGTGTGGTCTATAATAGTTTGGATATATATGGTGAAGGAGATAACACTTGGGGAGATTTCAAATATTTTATTAAATGTGTAATTTCTAACTATTAAGTTGAAGAATCCATCCTTGAGTGACCAATAATGAAGGTTATTGATTGTAGTTTTTTATACCTCTTAGATGATGATTTATAATGACAAAAATGGAGTTGAACATTAGTTGGTATAGGAGTTCATGAAAATAATCTATCTTGAGTATTTTACATGTTGTAGGGCTTTATAACTAGATATCAAGGGTTTGGAATTATTATAATAATCTTAGGAATTATTTGAAGAAGTTTTAGAGTGTTTAAATGTGAATAGAATAGTTTGAAGTTGATTTGAATAATCTTAGACTTTATGTAATGAAATTTGGAATTATTATGTTGGAGCATAATGAATTATAATGTAAAATATATTATGGTCCAAGAATTTAAGATATTTGAGTTTGAAAAATATCCAGTGCAAAGGAGTTTAGAAAAATTGAAAAAGTAATTTCTCTTCTATATAATAAATTTGATCCGTGTGTGTGAGTTTTTGAGCCACAAATGATATTTTGTAAATATGGAAAATTCATTTCTACTACATGTATGATATTTTTCACCACATAGGCCAATTCAGTTACATAGAAGAGATTTAGCTAATTAAATTACCCTAATAGACCACCTTATAAATAAATTCATTTATATTTATAAAACTTTTCACCCCATATGATATTTATTCAGTGTTTATGACTATTTTAATTTTGTATAAAATTATGAGAAGGCTGTTTGTTATTTATTTTTCTATATTTCGACAAAGTCTGAGCCACTATGACTTTTTGAAGTCATGTATGATTTTTTAGATCTAGTGCACAATATCTTGTTAACTAAATTTTTAGAAAATTCTAATCCCATAAGATATTTGATTCCCATATGATATATATGCCTTGTATGATGTTTTACTTGATATAATTTTAAAAATATCATATGTAACCTATTTTTTGAAAATTGAGTTTTCTAGAATAAACTTTTGATGATAAAAATGAATTTTGATGATTATTGAATCATTTATCATGGATGAAAATAACACAAAAATAAATGCAATACAAGAAATGGATTTTTAAGATGTTTTTATTTGAATTGTAAAAATAAAAGATCAAAGTTAGTGATATTTTTAAAGACTTTTTTACATCTAGAAAATAGAGTTTCTAGAATTGTTTAATTCTGATGAAAATAAAATATAAAGATGTTAGTGATGATCTAAATTGTTCTAAACATCATAAAATCCTTTTGATTCAAACTGATTGACTAGGAAAATGGGAATATGTGGACATAATGAATTTTTAATATGTTATTTATCCTAAAGTTGAACTCCCAAATTTTTAAATCTATAAATAGTAAAGAAATAATATGGTGCTCGATATGAACTTAAATGGTATAAATATCACCAAGTTAATTTTAATTTATCCTTAGATTGAATTAGATATTACGAATTTATGTTATTAAATGAATAAATATTCAAGCTAAAGAGTTTTTGTATATTGTACTACAAAGAAGTTTCTTAATTTGTAAGTTGTAAGAGTATGATCTCAAGTCTATTGAAAGAAGGGTATAGAAGATCTATTGGTCATAAAAAATGATGAATATGTGAAAAGTGTATTTCTATAATTATATAAGAGTCAATGTTTAAGGATACAAAATTAATAACTAATAACATGGAGAAACATCCTCATGTAATTTCATGATAATGGAAATAGAGATCATGGGAGAAACCCATATACAAATCATTGTTGAAAATGATAGGATCACCCATACTAATTTGAAAGGATTTTCTATATAAAATATATAGACAATATATTTTTGGTTTCCTATGTATAAAAAGAAAATGAATGATAGAGAAGAGGTGTTTCATTACTGAATACTAAGGGAAAAGTTATAGATAAGAGAAGAAGAACTCTTGTAGAGAGAGAAAAAAAGTTGTTTCAGATCCAGTTATGAAGTGAATATTATCTTGGTATCAAATCTCTAGAAAGAGGATGATCTTTCAATATTAATTGTTTCATAATACTGAGAATAAGAAGGGATAAAAATACAAGGAAAAGACTAACTACTTTGTTTGGTCTTATTCTTGGTGCTGATACTTTTAGAATACAAGGAGTTGCTAGATTTGAGAACATTAAAAGAGATTTTTTGAGTTAAAAAATTTTGCTAAATAGTTTTTATAAAGTTCTTTTATGTTGATCTAGAAGAAAAGAATGATTTGAAGGTACTGTTCCTAAATATGAGCTGATATTCAATGAATTTTTCTGAGATGTAGGAGATTATTATTGGATGTAGACATATCTAGTTATATATGATTTATCAACTTAAAATAAATATATAAAGGAAATAACTTATGTATACATGGTATAAAGTTATGTAACCCATGGGACTTAGGGTATGTAATGATAACAAAGTGACAAACTATGATTTTAGTGCGATGTTGAGCTTGTGGAAATCACATGAGAAGTAAAAAAATTTGGGATAATAAACCATCATGTAAAGGAGTGTTTTTTTGAATTGAACCTTATATAAAAAACACAAACATTTTATCTTCTTTACATGCATGCATGTGGTTAATTATTGTATGGTTAAACTCAAACAAATTCATCTATACTAGCCAAAAATAAAGTTTCAATTGAAAAATTGATAAAAGTTTCCAAGATAATTTATAATTTAGGAAAGAATAGGAAAAACCTAATTCACCCCCTCTCACATGTTTTCATCAATCCTAAGGTACATTTGAATTGGTATTAGAGTAAATGTTACCTCTAATTTGATATATTTTTTAAGGCCCACTGAATTTCATTTGGATCAATGATGTTTGTATTTTAGATGTCTAAAGGGCCTTAGATAAAAATATTATAATATATTACTATTGTTACTTATGTGGATGTCTGTGAAAATACTATATAAAGTAGGAAAAATAATTATACTAAGAAACCAAGAAAAATATAAAGAAAGAGAGATGAACCGCCACTATCTAAAGGTATTTAAAGTGGTTTTATTAGTTCAAGCTATGATGAGACTAATGGAGTTAAAGCTTCTCATAATTAATAATGTGAGGTTGGAATCAATGTGAATAAATATCTTAATAAGGTTATTACTCATATATTTGGGTTTATTCTGAATCTAGATAATGAAAAATCATAGTTTATAGAAGATGGTAAATCAATTTAAAAGTCATTGATAGGAAAATTGAAAAAATAAAAATTTCTCATTGAAGATTTGAATTCTAAGGATCAATCCTCACAAATTAACAGGTAAAAATTATTAATAGTTTATATAAAATTATAATTTTTCATTGATGATAAATCTATGGTTAGTACTATTAGTAAAGATAAGATCCATGCACTTGAAGAATTTCACATGGATACACTTGGTGTCGAGGAAGCTTAATTAGAAGTGGAATCTAAAAGAATCAAATAACCCAATAAATATATAAATGATGTTAGAAAATTTCATTAGGTTCAAGTTAAAAAGTTTAATAAATATTGGTAAGAGATATTTAAATTAGTTGAGGCTGAGAAATATTCCCTCAATATGAAGTTCTTATATGTTGGAGTAAAGTTAAAGAATCCGGAATCAAACCAAGACATACCTTACTAAAGAATTGAGAAAATAAGTGCTTCCACTCAAGGATTAGAAATGTTTTTTACCTCAAAAAGAATCATTATAGTGTTAAAGAGAGATTGATAAGTTTTATTTAAGCATCCACCACAAACACATAGATGAATATAACCCAAAGTCCTAAAAGAGATGCATGGACTGAATATATTTTGTCAAATAGTGATAGAGAAATAAAAATTTTATGCATATGTGGGTGAAGGAATATTTTTAAAATCCTACACCATCATCAATGTTAGATTTTATAAATTCTATGAAGATATATTCTCCAAATATATCCCATAATAGTGGCGAAACTACCTAAAAATGATATTAAAAATATCTTGATAAATTGAGCCTATAAACAAAAGGAAAAGATTTATGGGTCACTGTTGGTGTTACTGGAAGTTTATACAGATGAAAATATATTTTTGGTACAACATTACAATATATAAAATTTATTGAAGACCAATATATAGTTGGTATAGAGCTGAAGTAAGAGAAAAAACTACTGATCAAAGGCATGATGCTCATACAAAGAGTAATCTATCTTTAAAAAACACATATGAGTGTCATGAAAATTTATATGAACATTAAAACATGTTTTTAAAAACATAATATTAATTATAGTATGTTATACCTATCTATAACTCTTATATTATTGTGAATAGGAGTCCACACCATCAAAAGAAACAAATAGCTAAAGATAAATAAGTCTTGAGGAGTAATGTGAATAATGTTGCTAAGAATTTTAATCCCAAGAATTCATTAAAGAGATTTGATGAAAATGTTATCACACAAAATAAAAGAATATACTTTTATTTTGGTAGGAGAGTCTACACCATGAAATATTGTAAATAATCCATGAGAATCAAATCTAAAAGGATAAAGCTAAGAAAAAATGGAGTCAATTCATAAAAGGGATAACATAATTTCCATGGTTAGTGAAACTCAATGTGAAGATATTAAGAGGATGACCAAAAAGGAAAACCTAATGAAAGATAAGATAGTGTGTGGAAGGTGTAATAAGGTAGGCCACATATCCAAAAAATGCATGACTAGGATACTTGTTCAAAATCAACTGATTAGAGAAAAAGGGAAGGAACCATTATCTCGAAATATCAAGAAGGTTACAGTGAATAGAGAGTCAACACCAAAGGGGAAGGTAGATCATGTTACTAAAAAATAATTATTCATATGTCTAGATTAGATAGAGTTGGATAAGAATATGGACAAGGCTGAAAAGAGGGAAATTTTCTTATGTTCTAAAGCAAAGAAGACCATTATAACTAAGAAAGAAGTATAAAAATCCTTGATGCCCAAATGTGTATGAGTTTAGAAAGAAAAAGTGTATCAAAAATGATAAATAATAGATATTTTATATATTTTAAAAAATGAATTTGGGTTGAGAAATATATCTCATCTCCAATGCTATAACTAAAGAGCAGTAGAAGACTCACCTTAATCCCATACCTTTGTGATCATACCTTGAAGAGGGAATTTGAGGTGAAGTTAGAAGATATACATCCATCATGGTGTAATAAAATTTCATTAGGTATTAATTTTAAAATTGGTATCAATTATTAACTGGTATCATAACTACCTGTAGGTTATTTCCAAGATAAATTAACCTTATTGATGAAATATGAAGAGCATCCCTTGATGAGGAGCAACTAGTGTAGTCATGGATACTAAAGATTTGTTATTTTCTAAAAATAAAAAATCTAGTAAGCCCCAACATATGTTAAAGTTTGAGTTATGAAACTTACTCTTATATCCGTGTTATGGTTTATTATTTTTTTTATCACAAAGGGGGAGTGATTATCTAATAAATTGGGGAAGTTTAGTTTACTTGAATATGAATGTTTTTATGTTTTTTGTGAAGTTGTGTGTAGGTTATTGAATCATATTTAAAATATATTTAAATAGATACAAAGAAATTAAATATTAAGTTGAGAAATGCATATGAAAAAATTTTATGCTTTGGTAAAATCAAACCTATTTTGTACATTGGTAATTCCCACATAGACTTAAAGTTGACTTACTTAAATATCTTTTCTAAGAGAACTTGTGCTGCCTTCCTTCTCTAAGGATAGTGTAAGATCAAAGGGGAGAAGAATTTATTTTTAGAAAAGGGGTAGAGACATATTTTCCCTCTCATGTTCCATTAAATTTAGGTGTTAAAATTTTTCTATCTTTGTATTTATTGTCATTAAGGGGGAGAATAGAAATATTGACTTGAGGAGTTAAAGTGATATTGAAAAAAAATTGAAAGGGTGAGATTGAAGTTCTCTAATGGGTTATATGATGTAATTGTTCTATTTTTTTTTCAATGTGTAATGTGTAATTCAATTTATACTTGGAGATCATGAGTGATGGATTGAGTATCCATCCATTACATGAAGAAGGTGTTGTCCATGAACTTTGGAAAAAGGAGATTTATGTGGATTCTATTGGATTTGCAATGAAATATTCATATTTGGGTAATGGAATATGGAAAGAGGAAATTTATACCACATATAAATATCTATAAGGAAATATTCTAGGTAGTAGATGTTACATTATATGATTGTATATGCTAAAATTCTTGGAAGAATATGAAAAGTTCTGCTGAAGATGTTCTAGAGATATTTACAACAGTTTGGATATATTCAGTGAAAGAGATAACACTCAGGGAGATTTTAGATCTATTATTAAATGCATAATTTCTAATTGATAGGTTTAAGAATCCATCCTTGAATAATCAATCATGAATTATATTTATTAAAATGTTTTATATCTCTTAGATGATGATTTATAAAGGCTGAAATGGATTTGAAAATGAGTTGGTAGAGGAGTTCATGGAAATACTATATCTTGAGTATTTTATATGATTTAAGACTTTTGGAACTAGATAAAAAGTATTTGGAATTATTATAATAATTTTTTGAATTATTTGATAGAGTTATGGTGTGATTTGAAGTGAGTTATGGTGTGATTAGAATTGAATGGAAGAGTTAGATGTTGATTTGAAGAAGCTCAAACTTCATTTGAAGAAATTTGGAATTCCTATACCGGAGTTTAAAGAATGATAAATAAAAATATCTTATAAGGCATGCACATAAGATATTTGAGTATGAAAAATATCAAGTGCAGAGGAGTTTTGAAAAATTTACAAATGGATTTCAACCATACATAAGAAATTTAAGCCACACATATGAGGTTTTGAGATATGAATGATATTTTATTAAAATAGTAAAGGCATTTTTTCTACATGTGTGATATTTTTCACCATGTAGGTTAATTTAGCTACACATATGATAATTATCTAGGTAAATTATTATATGGGTACACTATGTAGTCTATTCATATTCTCATATGAAAATTTTCACCCCATATGATATTTCCCCATCACGTATGACTTTTTGATATTTATATAAAATTTTGAGATGGCCATATGATATTTTAGTTTTCTACATTTCAATAAAGGATGAACCATATTACTGTTTGAAGATATGTATGAAATTTTAAAGTAGGTGTATGATATTTGAGTTTTACACATTTTTAGAAAATTTGAGGTTGTGATATATTTTATAGCTATATGATATCTATGCCTCATATGATGTTTTACTTGGTATAATTTTGAAAGCTTCTTACAAATCCTACTTTGTAAAAAAAGAGTTTTCTAGAATTAAATTCTATAGCGAGAAATGAATTTAGATAATGATTGAACCATTTTTAGGGAAGAAAATGTCACAAAATAAATGAGATACAATAACTGAATTATTGAGATTATGATATTTGAATTGAGGAAATAGAAGATCAAAGTTATAGAGATTTTGGGGGAATTTTTTATGTCATAAAAATAGAGTTTTCTGATTTTTTTTAATTATGATAAAAATAAAATATTAAGATGTTGGTGTTGATATAAATTATTCTAAACATTAAAAAACTCGTGAATCAATATGATTGATTGAGAAAAGAGGAAGGAGATGGAATAATGAATTTTTAAGATGTTATTTATCCTGAAGCCAAACTTCCAAATTATCAAATCTAGAAGTGGTAAAGAAATCATATAGTTCTCAATATATACTTTAAGATTAAAAACATCACAAATTGAATTGTGATTCATCCTATTAATGACTTATATATATGATAATATTGTGTTCTTGAATGACTGAATATTCAATCCAATGAGTTTTTGTGTATTTTACCATAAATAATTTTCTCATTGCACAAGATGGAAGAAGATGAGCATGAGGCCACTGTAAAAAAATTCTAGAAGATCTACTAACTAAGGAAAATGAAGAATATGAGAAAAATAATGGGCATTCATATCATTATATAGGAGACATCATTTTAGTGTATAAAAAAAATAACTGAGAATGTGGAGACCCATCCACATGGAATTATATAAGAACCAAAATAAAGATCATGGGAGACACACATGCACAAACCATTGTTTAATATGAGAGGATCACCCACACCAATTTTAAGGGATTTTATATATAAAATATACAGAAAATATATTTTCTAGTGACCTGTATATAAAAATTAAATAAAGTAGAGAGAAGATTTATTTGAGAACCAAATTCCAAGAGAATATATATATATATAAGAAAAATTTACTCTCAGAGAGAAATATAAACAAGTTGATTCTAATGTATTTATGAAGTGAAGATAATCTCGGTATTGAAGATCTTGAAAGATGAGGATACTATGAAAGCCATTGCTATATAATCTTGAGAAAAATAAGGGATAATAATCTAGGGACATGCCTACCTATTGTGTATAGTCTTATTCTCTGATAATTTTAGAATATAAGGAGATTATAGATTTGAGAACATCACATGATCTTGGTTAAGTTGAGAAACCATGATAATAATTTTATGTAAATATCTTATAATATGAGTTAGAAGTAGAGACTGAGTTGTAGGTATTATTCCTAAAGACCAACTGGAATTTGAAGACACTTTCTGAGAGTAAAGAGATCATTATTGGATGTGAAGGTATCCTATGCCAGTATATTAATCAAATTTAAATAATAAACTTAAGGAAAAAACTTGTGTATACATGGTGGAAAACTATGGAAACTATGGGACCTAGGATATGAAAAGAAAACATAGTGAAAAGTTATGATTTAAGTATAAATCTAAGCTTGTGGAAGTCCCATAAGAAGCAATAAATTTTATGCACAATGAGACACTTTATAGGTGCATGCAGCACTAACCATTATATTTAGTGATTTATTATACTTAATAATCCTTGATTGGGGAGAATAACTAATCAAGGAAAGGAGTAGGTCATTGAACTAGACCTTGTAAAAATAATTCATGACTTTTATCTTCTTTATTTTCATGCATGTGGTTGATTATTGTTTTATTAATGTAAAATAGATTCATAAACACCAACTAAAAGCATAGGTTAAATTCCAAAGGGATTAAAATTCTCCAAGAGACTTTGGAATTTAGTAAAAAATTGGAAACACCTAATTTACCACCTCTTAGGTTTCTACACCAATGCTAAGGGGAATTTCACTCTCAAATGAATTCATCCTTGAGAATAAAAATAAAACCCAAGAAGGAAAACAAAGGGTCTAAAAGAAACCACCCTATGAAATAGGGAATCTATATAATAAGATCACCATCGAATCATTAGAAGAAACAAGAAACATAAACACACAACATCATCAATCATCACATTAATAAACCTAAGTTCATACATTTCTTATAAATAAAACAAATAATAAAACAACATGGGATACTAAGTGTACATCCAAAAATAAAATTCCTAAGTACACTCCTCCAAGCCACTATGACACCATATGACACAAACCAAGGGAATAACACATCCGTACAACACATTCTACCATATGTCTTGAATATTAATGGGTCATTCCTCAAACATTGAATCACATTTAAATTCCATATTTTCCTAGAAAATGATATGTGAATCATCATGAAGATACCAATGAAGTTGTGATATTTGAAAAACTACATGGATCCAGTTAATCTTTAGTGAAAGTTCTAACTAATATTCAATAACTATAACATGCTCCAACTCCTCAAAAGGCCTAAAAAATTAGGAAGAAATCATACCACCATAACTAAACCTCTAATATCCATAGAGAGGAGATACCTTTACAAACACATGATCTCCAAAATAAAACTTCAAATGCATCCTCATATGATTAGAATATAACCTATGCTGATCCTTCACTACCTTTATCCATTCATGAATCACATACACATTCTCTATCATGCTCTTCACTAATCCTAATTAAAGAATAGTTTACTCTCCAACCTCGGTCCAACACAATAGATATCTACAAGTTAGTCTGTAAATTTTTTTATTAGGGATATATTGATGGTAGAGTGATAACTCTTATTATCAGAAAACTAAACTAAGTGTAGGTGACTAACCCATAAAAATCTAAAATCTAAAACACATGAAAGAATCTCGTCCTCAAAGTCCTAAGTAGTCTTCCATGCTTGAAAATATATCTACAGATGAAAAGTTTTGATAAGGAATAACTAATATCCAAAAGAACATTGGATACCTCTCCAAATTTAGGAGGTAAAATGAAGATCAAAACTAGATATTATTGTATTTAGAACCCCATGGAGACTCACAACCTCCTCCAGATACTACCTTGATAAAATATCCACTATGCTTGACTCATACATCACCAATAAGTGATCCAAATTCATCAAATGATCTACAATAACCTAAATAGAATCATATCCACCATGTTATTGGGGTAAACCAATGAATAAGTCCATCAAAATATCCTCCCACTTTTACTAGGTAACATCAAGAAACTAAATTAGATCACCTAGAACATGATGCTCAACCTTCACATTCTGGAAGACTAAACATCAAGATACAAACTCTACAATTGATCTCTTTATACCAGACCACTATAACTGACTACTCAAGGCATGATACATGTTATCCACACTAGGATGTATCACAAAAGGTGAACTATGGAACTAGTGGAGAACCACCTTATGCATCACTAAAGGGAATAAAGATCCTCCCTTAAAACAATACCCGATATTGATCATCCTTAGACCACCCCTCAGGGGCATCACCAAAAACAACTTGATCCCACCAAAGTTTCACCTAAAAATCCCCCAACATGTATTGCTTCATTCGCTTCACTAAAGATGGTTTCATGATCATCTGAGAGGGAAACCCTATATCATCAACTTTTCATATATTAAGGTGAATTAGTCCAAGATCCTCCATTACCATCTAAGTATCTCCAAACTCACACACAACATCACCACACAACTTCATGATCAATTATTAGACAATAACATTCAATTTTCCTAGTATATAAGAAATATTAAAGTTATAATACATCAATAAATCTATCCACTTGTGAAGAACAAAAAGTGTTCATTAATGAAGTAATTACACCATAAATTTATAGAAAATTACACCACAAAAAGATCAAGATCATGGGTAGTGTATTTATTCTCATGAATCCATAACTTTTGAGAATCATAATAGAAAACTACCCACTACTGCATCATATCACGACCAAATATAAGATTCAAAGTTTCACAATAAACCTCAAACATAATACTTTACTCTAGAAAATAGAGAACATAATAACCAGGTGAATTCTATTTCAAATACCCAAAAGTATCCTGGAACTGGTTAGTATATACAAAGTCTGATCCTTCTGAGTTAAGGTGACCATAGGAGTCAAAATTTGCAATACATTAGGCACAAACCTCTTGTAATATCCTAAAAGATCAAGAATACTCTAAACATCCACAAAATTCTTTGGGTACAATCAATAAAAAATCACCTTTATCCTTGAAGGATTTATAACTAATCCCCACCGAGACACAAAATGTACCAATAAATAAATCTCATGATCCTAGAACTTAAACTTTAACAACTTCCCAAATGGATGATGATACTGAAGAACCTATAAAATGGATCATAGGTGCTCTGCATGCTCCTCCTCAAACTTAGAATATATAAGTATTTCATAAATAAACACCACCATGAACTGGTCAATAAACTCATGGAACATAGAATTCATTTTTACCATGAACATGGATGGTGAATACATGATACCAAAGGGAATTACCATGAACTAAAAATACTATAATGACATCTCATGGAAGTCTTCAGAATGCCCTCATATTTTATCAACATATGATGATAACCTAAAAAAAATTAGATCTTAGAGAACTATAAATCCCCCTTTATCTAATTGAATAAATTATCAATCTATAGAAGAGGTCAATAGTTCCTCACTGTTACTTGATTAAAGTGATGATAATTGATGAAAAATCATGAATTTCCATCCAAATTCTTTGCGAGCAAGATCAGAAAACCCCAAGGTGACACACTAGTCTAAATAAAACCTCTTTACAGAAGATCATCAATCTAGATCCATAGATCCAAAAACCTAGAAGGCACCATCCTATATTAATACATTGATATTATAGAGACATATGGTTATAAATATATATTGAACTTGATCTCATGTCAAGGGGGGTAGAGTTAAATCCATCTCTAGAAATACATCATGTTACTCTTCCATAACCTTAGGAAACACCATTGGCTATCCCTAAACTAAATTTTACATTAGAGTTATCATCATAGAAGGCAGGGAGTCAAAATACCTTTGAATCATTCAAGAATATTTGTTTATAATGAACACTGTATACTATTTTTCAACATCGAAGAATATAAATTTCCTACTAAATTAATAAATAATAGAATGCATTGAATATAACTATTCTATTCCAAGGACGATGTCATATTTTAGTATCCAAAAACATATGAAATATTTTAAAGAACGATGCTTCCCTAACACCATCTCATAATCTCTATAGAAAAAATATAAACTAACTGAACCTCCAATTGGTGTAGTTAATTACAAGGACATTGGAAGCATATCCACCTCAATTAATAGATCATGTACTAGTGTGGGTGTAATGAAGGAGTTCACATATCTTGAATAAAAAAACATACACCCAAGATGAATAAAGGAAAAAGATACCTCACATGATGTCTGGATCACTTGAAATTGGAAACTCTAAGGAATATATCTAACCAAGTCCTGATCTGTGACCTATATAGACTTAATTGAAACCACCTCCATGAAAATATTATTCTCTACATCATTATGGATTAGGGTAATCATAGGGTTATCCTCTACCCACCTTGTCTCATCTCTACAGATCAATGCCTGGTGCACCCTACTAATTCTACCTCAGAGGATAATTCTGTAATGGATAGGATTGAAGTGGGTCAATAGCTCCACACTAACCAACAAATAAGGCAAAAAACTCAAGATTACAATGTCCATGAAATCTAAATGAAAAGCTAACAACATTAAATCTCTTAGTATGGGTCCACAAACTACTGGTTTTAGTGAAATGAGATGAGGAAGGTTGTAACCATATCCTTAAATTTTGAAACTTTGAATAACCAATAAACTAAGAACCTCTGGACATATATTTTCCCCTCAAAGAGTCCTGAAGACTCCACTACCATGATAGTCTAGTCCTAAACCCCATCATCACAATAACTATTGGATTTTCTAACACCTCGAGATACATCGACAATATGAATAGGGGGTCCTGAAATTGGATATTTGAATATAAACCCTCCGAGAAATGCCTCACTCTAGCATCCTCATCTCGCAGAAGATATAAAGAATATCAAAGAATATTCTTTTAACAAATACCAAACCACCACATGCTATAAATCCCCTAAAAGAGAGTAAGAATTTCCTACTGGTAAGTCACCTTTGTGGCAGAGGAAAGAAACAAATATTAAAACTAATCATGAAATTTCTCCATTGAAATTAATAAATCCTCAAGATCCTTGATTAACAAAAACAAAAACTATTGAGAAACCCCACACAACATGATAAATGTTAATAGAATCTAGTTCTACTTATTAGAATGGATCAGAATGAAATCAATCTCTACCTCCTCCAAACAAGCCAAGTATCTTGATCTAAAATAGAGACCTCATACTCTTTCAAGATCTAGCACTGAAACTCTCAAAGAATCTTTCTATATGTGATGTCTTCATCAAATTTAACTCTATGGAAATCTAGTAGCACATATTAATGAACAAATAAACATGAATTTGATGAGGATGTTGACCTAGAACTGTACCTTTAAAATAAAAATCTGTTAGGGACTCCCTGAACCCATATTATGGAATAATTAATATTAATTAATTAGAATTCATACTAATTCCCTTTATCTACCTATTTGAATCATAATCATAGAAAATCATGAATCATGATTATTACTTAGGTCTATACCTTTCAATTAGTACCAATTCACTTAGTATGTTCAATAAACTTAATGTCCTTATGTCAGATCATAAGGGGATATAAAATCTCATATCCTAGTCAGTCTCCTTTTCTTATATCACATGATAATTTTAAATGATACTATCACCCTACCATCCCATTAAATACTTACTAGTGCCTATACCCAATGTACATTATATATCTTAACCAAAATCTTTGATACCACTCTATCATGACCTCTGCTCCACTGGAACCCCTCCTAGGCCAATAATGAAGATGAGAATAACCCCCAAAGACATCCTCGAATAAGTCACATGTTGGTGAATTTCACTAAATGTATATAATGAATACATATGGAAGGAATTTCCCTCAATATATATTCTAGGAAATGATAAAATATAAAAAATCAACTAGATAACATAAATAAATAAACCATCCAAATAAATTTAATGTAATATCATACTAGATAAAACAAATGAAAATACCATGAATAATGCCTAGGTAGAAACTGTGAACTCCTACAGCTCTTGAACAACCACTATGACCTTGTAACACCCAAATAGATCAAAAAACAACTCTCAAGGACTTAAATAAATATTATATATATATGTATATATATGGGGTGAGAATATAGGTATGCTCAATAGGATCCTCCCCTAAACCTCTCATGGAAATTTGGAAGTAGCATACTAAATATCAGTGAATAAATAGAGATCAACTTATTACCTAAGCCAGGTGAACTATATCCCAACATCACTAATTCTTACCCACCCAATAATTCATTGAAATATGTAACATAATAAAAAAAGTCATTCATATAGGAAAGGGACTCTGCTACCACTTTCCATTGAATGAGTCACCCTATTGATGGGGTTTATTAAATCATTTTATGAACCTAGGTAGTGGAAGAAAAACCCAAATATAAATGGATCTATCTTCAAGAAATAAAATGTGTAAAAAAGTTAAAAATATAGAACATAACTAGTGTACTTGAAATTCTTGAACATTAGAAGATTTCATCCTTGTTATTTGATGGAGTTAACTTGTTGTAGATCACGGGGAGTAGCAGATAAACTCATCCAAACTTTAAAAGGGATACACTGGAAAATAGGTCCATGAATGCTTCATAAGGACTCTTGAACAAAAAAGGTTTTATTTTTTACTTTGTTGAGTGATGTAAGAGAATCAGGAATTAAATAGAGTCTTTATTAGCATGTAATTTTCACAAAAACCACACACTCACTAAACAGATTAGTATCACATCTTATTATAGGAATCCTCGATGCTTATCCTTAAATAAAAAATGTCAATCATACATGATGGATTGGGTTCTGTCACATGGTATTTTTCCATTTCACCCCATTGGTGTTTATTCATTGAACACTTTAATGAATGAATTCCACATGTTGTAAATGAATTAACTCTTTGGTTTTAAACAAATGAGAAACTAAGTGGAGAAGGATTTGGAAATCACATGCATCACATGCATGCTAAATATGAGTGTATTTGTCGATCCCAAATCACATGTGACACCACAACATAGTGGTTACTATTTTAGTGCATATCCAACAATCTTCAACTTGCACTAAGTTCCCATAAGGACGTTATTCATAACTTCACAACTCTTTATGAATCTGTTCAAATTATTTTTTGGATATTGTTTTTCATAAATTCCTCTTCATTTTAAAATAAATAATTAAAAAAAAATTAATCCTTATCTAAGGGAATAATAATGAGAACTTTCAAACCTTATTAGTTTTGTCAACAAATATAAATTTTCTATTTCATATATATAAGAAAATATTGGCCTCTAGAAAATCATCAGTGCTACTTAATCTATTAAGGGGTTTAGTGTGATATCCATCAATCATATTCATATCTCTATATGAATCATATCCACCATAAGGTGTATCATATACCTTATATTTATACCTATATAATGCCTTTTTTCCATGACATCGAGTGGGCACTAGACATTGAACATGTCAATATAGTATATCTAACTCATCTTTTTTTTATTCTCTAAAAGAGACTAACCAAGTCGATGAATACATCACATGTCAATCATTTTATGGATGAAAAAATCTCATGTATCTCATCTAAGTAGATGAAAAAATTATATGTGACTCAACTAAGGATTACCATACATTTCCTTAGTCTAATTTAATCAAGGCCCAGATGTCTTTACTTGTTATACAAGTGAAGAGATATTATATTGGTTGTGACCCAACTAATGACGTGATAAAAAACATACCTAAACACCCCAATTTTAGCTTAGTTATTTTAAAACTTACATAAATAGGGTATCAAAGTACAAATGTTCTCATGATAGGTATCTTACTAACCTTCAGTAAGAAGGATTGATAATAAGAATGCTCCCTTGGTGGGCCAGTAAAAGTAATACATCTCTACTTATTACCTCATAAATCCATATTCCATACCTCATAAAAAATTCCTTGTAATGAGTACAGGAATATAATAAAGATAACCTTATCATATCATTATAAACCATAATACTCTGTAATGATCATTTGTTAAGGATACCTCAAAGTCATACTTTGAGGGGACATTATCATTTAACTGTTCATGTAAAATAAATTTTAGTACATGTAAATGAATGATAATTGGAGATTAAATTTATTATAATAATATGACACATTTTATAACCATTATAATGAACCTCTCAACTATCATACGACTAGAGATTCTACATTACCCTCATGTTTTTACTACGATAATGGTTGCATCAACATATTTGCTACATTCTCCTCTGTAGCCACCCATATGATCTTTACATCATCCCTCTCAAGAATCTTCCAAATGAGAAGATATTTTTAAGGAAGTTATTAGTCCTTTGGGGAGACTAGGTTACCTTATCCTAAGAAATAAACCTATTATTGTCAATATACAGATCAATTTTTCTCCTAATTTTAGAAACCACTCCATGTTCAGTAATTAACTTCTTGATATAAATAGATTCCTTCACAGCATCTGATATAGTGATGTACTCTGCCTCCATTTTCAAGTATACTATGGTGGATTTCTTATATCTCTTCTAAATGATATATCCACTATTTAGAAAAAAAAATCCATATTAAGAACTCATATCATTTTTATTTAATTGGAAACTAGCATATGTGTAAACCTTTATAAAAATATCATCCTTTCTTTCAAAGACCAAGAACATATCCTTAGTCCTTCTCAATTACATAAAAATGTTCTTTATAATAATCTAGTGACTCTCACCAAGATTGTATTGGTATATACTAGTTACGATCAATGGATAAGTGACATTGAGTCGAGTACACAATATGACACACATGATTGATCCAATGGAGGATGCATAATGAATCCTATCCATCATTTCTAACTCTTTAAAAGGATTCTGAATATTTATAAGATTCTTTCCATGAAACACTGGTAAAGACCCCTTATTTAAGTTATCCATGATAAAATGTTTTACCACTTTACCAATATATGTGTCCTGAATCAGTCCAAGAAACATTTTAGATGTATCTATATAGATCTTCATACCCAATATTGCGAATGATTCACCCATGTATTTCATTGAGAAACTTTTTCCCAGCCACACCTTCATAGAATGAAGTGTAAGGATATAATTTTCAATAAGTAGTATATAATATACATAAAATATCATAAATACTATTATAATTATACTAACCCTATTATATAAACATGAATCAACCACATTTTTGATGAATCCAAACTCTCTGATTACCTCATCAAACTGGATATTTCAACTATGAGAAGCTTTCTTTAGTCCATAAATGGACCGTTTCAATTTTCAAACCTTATAAGAATCATTCATAACTTCAAAACCCTTAGGTTATATCATATACATTCCCTTATCAATATTTTCATTAAGGAATGTGGTTTTGACATCCATTTTATATATCTCATAATCATAATGAGCTGTTATGGATAGTGAAATTAGAATGGAATTTATCTTCACAATAGTTGAAAAGGTTTCTTCATAGTCAATACCATGGATTTATTTATAAAACTTTTACACCAGGCATGATTTATAGGTAGACACTCTATCATTCATGTAAATTTTTTTTATGGAAAACCCACTTGAACCCTATGGGTATCATCCATTTAGGTGAATCTAAAAAGTTCCAAACTTGGTACTGTACATGAATTCCATTTTAGATTCCATGGATTTTAACCATTTCTCAGAATAAAAACTATTAATATCCTCTCAGTAAGAAGTAGTTTTATCTCTTATAAACATTACTTCATCATCACTACCTATGAGAAATCTATATCTCTTAGGTTCCTGATGAATCCTACCATACTTTCAAGATCATTGTGTAACTTGAGTTGATTCTTATTTAATAAATATTTATGGAACCAACTCAAATTCCATATTGAACATCTCCAAGTTCATCTTTCCTCCCACCAACTCCTTGATTGATTAATTATTTTTTAATAAAAACAAAAGTCTATTCCACAAACACTTTGTGTTTAGTTAGGTTATAGAAATAATATACCTTAGTTATGAAACTAATAAAATAAGAATTTATCATAATTATGGTCAATTTTATTATAATCCAATCATTATACAAGTGCTTCATAACCCCAAATATTTATAAAGAAAAACTAGGATGCTTACCATACTATATCTCATATTGTTTCTTCATAACTTATTTAGAAGGAAAGTTGTTTAGTAAGAATACAACAATTTCCAGAGTATAACCCCATAATGAAATAGGAAGGCCACACTAACTCATCATCAATCAAACCATGTATAATAGAGCATAGTTCCTCATTTTATAAAAACCATTATATTTTGGTGTTCTAGGAGGAATTACTTGTGGAAGAATTCCACAATTCCTCATATGAATAGTAAATTCTTAGCTTAAGTATTCACCAACTGATCTGATCAGAGAATCTTAATACTCTTTCTCGGTTGATTCTATACTTAATTATAAAACTATCTAAATTTTTAAATTTTTTTATACCTATGTTTAATTATAAAAACATAATGATACTAAATAAATTAATTATTAAAATTAATAAAGTACATATAACCACCACTTTCTTGAGTACTAATTGGTATATATACATCACTATGTATGAGATCTAATAATCCACTAGCCCTTTCACCTTTTCTCCCAAAAGGATTCTATCATTTTTCCAAATAATAAAGATTCAAATATATAAAATGATTCATAATAAAATGAGTCCAAAAATCCATATATATGTAGTATTTGAATGTGTTTATTGCTTATGTTTCCTAACTGACAATGCCAAAGGTGGGTGGGATTAAAATAAACTCTAAACTTATTATTAAAAATGTTATGAACATGATTATCTATATCTAGAATATATAAATCATTAATTATATTCCCAATACCATAAAATATTTAATTATTATATATAAACCAACTCTTATTATTAATAGTAAATGAAAATCCCATCTTCTATAAACATGATACAGAAAATTCTTATTTATGGTAGGAACATAATAACCATTTTTTTCAGTTTTAGGAATAATCCACAAGGTATAATTAGATCACAAGTGATGAATTATAATGAAATAACATTTTATACATTAACAATACATAGATATAGTTCACCCTTAATCAATTACCCTATATCTATGTATGTGTCTGTCAGTAGAATTGTGCGATGCACTCCCTGTATCTAATACCCCCAAGTCAGTGATGGTGGAATTAATCTCTATAACATTCACATTCAAATGCTCGGAATGTTTCTCCTTGATAACACTTATCATCCTTAGATACCAATATTTAACTATTTTATAGGTCATACCTATTAGTGATATCAATATAACTATGATTAAGTTTTCCATAATACCTAAGAAATAAATATTAGTTGGTGAGTATCATGTATTATATATTTTCATTAAGGAATTTAAATGAAAGTTATCCCAATAAAAATGATGAATCGATACATTATATCCATTTAGTGAGCCAACATCTATATTTCACTAAGTTATGGGCTATATTAGTGTTTGTACCACCACTTATCTATTTGGTAGGAATCATTCTAATCAAAAAAATTGGGATAAAACTTTATCCAGATGCATCACATGGATTCACTCACTCTATTCCTTCAGTATCCTAATCCTATTAGGGTCTCCAAGCCAATGTATCCCAAAGAAGACACCCAAAAAAAAAGCTATCAAAGGGAAATCCAAGGGAAACCATATTTATCATGACCTATCCAAAAATATAATCAAGTGTCACTCATTAATTTATTTCCTTACAACTGATAATATAGGGGAATCCAAATTTAATACGACTTACCCAGTTAGATGACTGAAGTCTTAACAAGTGTTGCTTTAGAAGGAATGTCACACTTAGTATTTGAGGGGATCTTTATAGTATCACCAATTTAATTTATATAATATACATATTAAATACATGACCATTAAATCTTATGTCATCTTTATCTTCTTATGTTTTATTCCTTTTTGTGTATAAATTATTTTAAAATTTTAGTTTTTCAATCCCTATTCTAACCACCAAAATTAATGTATTTAAACCACATTAATGTGTAAATATTTACCAAACCCACAAGTTTTCATCACTTACCCAAAAATAGAATTTAAACAGATTTATACATATTTGAATGCATAATATGCATAAGGTTCATGAAATTTTCATGTAAGGGTATAGAGTTATATGATATTGACAATCTATACATGATTAATCCCAAAGCAAGTGATAAATAACCCTATTAAAATTTATAGAAAAGGAATAACCTCCAGGATGGTAGGTGGTACTACCCCAAGTCCCTCCACTCAGAGAGATTTTAATCAAGAGATAATTTGATTCATGATATCTATAACACCTAATATGAAAAAATATTATTCAACAATTATTCTCAAGATCATAACTTGAATAAAAAACTAAGGTATATGAAAACTAAATTTTATGGAGTCGTACCTAACATGAAATGCTAGGATCTAAATCCTAGTAGTTTAATAATTAAATAAAGGAATACACAATATTCAAATTTATTAAAAAATATACTAAACATGAATATCAAAGAAATTTAACAAAGAAATAAAAAATTTATTTATTTTCCAAAACATGAATTAAAAATTCATGAAAAATTCATAAATAAATTATAATTATAAATAATTTATAAATTTACAATAATATAAACATTTTTATATTTATATAAATTTAAAATATTTCATATTTTATATGATATAACATTTATATGATATTTTATGAATCATAAACATTTTATAATTCAATTTCTATTATATAAGAATTTTAAATTATCTAAATATCATATATATCTTTTAATTTATAAACATTATAAATTACCATTTATGATTTATAAATAAAATATTTTATTTCTAGATCATAAGGATGCCATATAATTTTTTTAAAAGTTATTTTAAATATTAACCTTTAATATTTCAGAATAAAATGTTTCATAAACATTTAATTAATTAATTATAAACCTTTTATAATTAATTAATTTATTTATAAATTCCTTATAAATTAAATATTCAAAAAATATGTTTAAAGATTATTTATAAATATTTTATATACCATAAAAACCAATTAAATCAGAAATAGTTATAAAAATAATTTTTAAATAAATTTTCCAGTTTACCCTTATGCAGAATCCATATTCTACATAAGTGCATGCTCTTATTACCCTTACACATACACTCTACATAAGGGTAAAATCCCCATGAACATTACACAGACACTCCATGTAAGGGTATGAGACCAAGACCCTTACATGGACCATTTATGTAAAGGTATAAAGAGACCACCACAGATTTCTATACCCCATGGTCCTTAAACAATGTCTGTTTTGAAGAACCATGGAAAATCCTATATCTTGGAGTCAACCATGGTGCCAAAATAATCCCAGTGAAAGACCACCACAAGTAGTTCTATGACATAGTGATAATTATGTTTTTCTAAAACATATATTAAACATGTTTAATCCTTAAAGAAACTCATTTTGATACTATTTATGGGTTTCATTGGATCATATTATGACCCAAGTTAGTGGAATCAAACCAAAACAAAGATGGATTTATCACCAAGGAATCAAACATGTAAACATATTAGAAAATAAAAGTATAAACCTACATACTTGAAACACCTGAACATCAATAGATTTTATCCTTATTCTTCAATAGAGTTATCTTGATAATGATCATAGGTAGAGGTAGACAAATTCCTCTTGACTATGAGGGGGATACACTAGCCAGTGGATCCATGGATTCTTTGTGAGGATTTCTAAATTCTTGAAGGGGTTCCATCACCTTTTAAAAGTGATGAAAAAGTTTTAAGAATGGAAGAAAGTATTAAATATAATGCAATCCTCATAATAACCACACAATCACTAAACAGGAGAGGATCACATTCTCTTATAAGAATTATTTATGCTATTTATTAAATGAAGAGCATCGACCATACATGATGGCTTGGGTTCCATCAAATGACATATATCAATTTCATCTTGTTGGTTCACATTCATTGAATACTTCAATGAATGAATGTCACATGATGTAAATGAACCAACACTTGAGTTTCTAATGGATTAAAAACCAAGTGGAGAAGGACATGTCAATTGCATGCATCACATGCTTGCTAAAAATGAGCATGGTTATCGACCTTGAAATTATATACACCACCATAAAATAATGGTTCATATTTTAGTGGACATCCATCAATTAAACTCCAATATCTCATATCTCGATCCTATCCCCTCCATAAATAATATTTTACATTCATTAAAACATATCATAACCACATCATTATATCAAATTTCACCTCATGCAACTCATCATAGAAACACCACCATCACATTCTAATATCCACATAATAAAATCAATATCCATCATAGCCCTATATAAATAAGAATTATACCTTAATCCATTGCATACCATACATAAATACACAGGTAATATAAGTATATGATATAACCTTAATATGACACAACCCACATATATGTGTATATAGTAACTAAGATCCATTACATCCAATATGAGAACATACCCTTTAACTACATGCCTCCATAGTTTGGATATGTCTATATACCAAGCTATATCTAGAGAATAGAGTGGGGGTAGGGGGAGTGTCATCCATTCATATCAACAAAAATTTAGATATTGGGAACCCACCTAGAATCCAAGGCCAATATGGGTTTTAGATGCCTCTACTAACTTAGGTGGTAGAACATAATAAATAATAGAATATAATAATAGTTTAACACACATCTAGTATAAGGGAAAATATCTTACCCTAAATAGGAACGGTAGCTATCATCCCTCATGAAAACTTTGTTTCCATCACTAGAACTAAAAATTTAATACTCATTTTAGAATACAAGCATCAAAGTTTATCATCATCATTTAGTAATTTAACAATTACCATTGTCTTTATAAAACCCCATTTTCAATTCTGGTTAGAATTTACATTAACCATAAAAATATAAGGAGTTTTTATATTCAAAAATCCAATTATAGGTTTGACATCCTACCCCTTAGAGAATATACCCAAAACCATTCCATTGTTTCCATTTAATAAATCATTACCATAATCAAGACCCATTCCCATGGGTTAATTTATATTTCATTATCTTTCCATAATCTTGGGTGTTCTAAGAATCAACTATCCCCATAACAAGGGGGAAGTGAATACAAACTAAAATAAACATTATGCAATAAGTAGAATATAATTACAATATTCAATCAATAAGAAAATAAACCATCAATTTAGGCTCCCAATCCGATCTAACCATCCTGACATCTTTCCTGACACCTTTTCACATCACCCATTCCATCCCATCATCACCCGAATAAATACACTATCACCGGCAAATTTAGGGGAGGGGGTAAAAAAAAGAAAATTTATTTTAATGGGTTAAGGTAGAGATTATTTAGGTATATGGGTGTTTTTAGCGCCACTTCAAGTGGCACTATATAATTCTTTGAATAGTGCCACTTCAAGTGGCGCTATAGTTTTTTTTTGAATTTATTATATTTATTATTTTACATTTAATATAATTAGATAATTTTTATATTTATTATAATTATTATATTTATATTTATATATACATTATAATATTATAATTATCATAAATAGAAATATATAATTATCATAAATTTGTAATTATAAATATAAAAATTATAGTAAATATATAATTATAATAAATATAATAGATGTAATAAATATAATAGGAAATATTCTTCATTGTATATTTTGATTATTATAGTTATATATTTATTATAATTATTATATTTATAATTATATTTCGATTATTCTATATTCATTATAATATTAGAATTATTATAATTATAAATAGAGAATTATAATAAATTTATAATTATAAATATAATAATTATGATAAATATATAAAAATAATAAATATATAAATATAGTAAAAACAAAAATATAATAATTATATAATTATAAATATAGTAAATAAAAAAATAAAATAATTATAGAATTATAATAAAAATAATAAATGTAATAAATATAATAAATGTAGTAAATGTAATTATATATTTATGTATACAATATATATTTTTTTACTTTGTAAATATGTAATTATATTTATATATAATGTATATATAATGTATATATAATGTATATATAGATATATAATTACATATTGAAAATATATAATTCTATATATATACATTATATATTTTTTTACTTTAAAAATATGTAATTATAATAAATATATGCCTATAATAATCATTAATTTTAATTATATATTTAGTATATTTAGAGTTATAATTAAATATTTATTATATTTATAATTATAATTATATGTTTAATATAGTTATATATTTATTATAATTATATAAATATAAATAGAATAAATATATAATGTATACATAAAGATATATTAATTTTTAATAATCATATATTAATAAAAAATAATTTGTAATTTAATTAATGACAATTAATTATTTATAATTAATTTACAATTATAATAACTTATTATTATATTAATTTGTAATAAATTATAATTTAATTTACTATTATAATTAATTTAAAAATATAATTATTTATAATTATAATAATTTGTAATAATTATATTTTAAATATATAACAAAGATTTGAAAACAAAAGAAATTTCTTAAAAAATGTCGATGAAATATAATTTTTAAGCAATTAAAACCACCTATTTGAAACTTAAAAATGTTTCAAATACGTGTTTTTGAAAGACTATAATAGAGAAAGTATAACACCGATATAAATGCAACTTTAAAAATTTATTAAACATATAATAAATATTTGAAAACAAAATGAATTTAATGAAAAATGTCAATGAAAAATAATTTATAAGCTTTCAAAACTAGCTATTTGAAACTTACAAATGTTTCATGTACGTCAATTTGAAAGACTATAAAACATAAATTATAGCATGGATATAAATGAAACTTTAAAAATTGAATAAACATATAATAAATATTTGAGAACAAAATGAATTTCATAAAAAATGTTAATGAAAAATAATTTACAAGTTTTCAAAACCACCAATTGAAACTTACAAATGTTTCATGTACGTGAATTTAAAAGACTATAAAATAGAAACTATAACACGAATATAAATGAAACTTGAAACATTGATTAAAAATATAAAAAATAGTTGAAAAGAAAAGAAATTTAATCAAAAAAATTTAGGAAAAATAATCTATAAGCTTTCAAAACCAGTAACCTAAAACTTAAAAATGTTTCAAGTACGCGACTTTGAAGGACTATAAAACGTAAACTATAAGACCAATATAAATGAAACTTGAAACATTGATTAAACATATAAGAAATACTCAAAGACAAAAATAATTTCATTAAAAATGATGACCAAAATTAATTTATAAGCTTTCAAAACGGCCTACTTGAAACTTAAAAATGTTTCAAGTACGTGGCTTTGAAAGACTATAAAACATAAACTGGATATGAAGAAAGGTCGAAGCCGCCTTTCGTTAAGGGAATCCTTTTCACACTGGTTTTATGAAATTTTGACGTCCAATTCACTGTAAGAAAGGCTAGAAGGTCCACATAAACACACCATGTTTGGACCTTCTGGCCTTTCTTGTAGTGAATTGGATGTCAAAATTTATACTGGATATAAAGAAAGGCTGAAGTCGCCCTTCATTTTGGGGGGAACACCACCACAACTTCCTACATCCCGCTTAATCGTTCAATTCAGTTTCATTAAATTTGGATAACCCCTCATTTTTAATGAAATTATTTTTGTCTTCGAGTATTTATTATATGTTTAATCAATGTTTCAAGTTTCGTTTAAATTATTTCGTATATACTATATATTTTATTTTCTAATTATTTTTCTAAATAACAATCATTTATCTAAATAAATAAGGGTTTTAACATATAAATCATGACATTTGAATAAATCAACGTCGATGCCCCTCGGTACCACAACGTGGCGTCTGAATCTCACGTCCTCCCCGCATCCAATGTATGCATCGTTCCAGTGTCCTAGCAGTGGGATCCTCCACTTCCTGTGAATCTGGTTCCTCCTCATGATGCTGTGTAGAGGGATGAACAAAATCATGTGTGGATGACGAACCAAAATCATACGTGGATGACGGCCCAAAATCATACGTGGAGCCAGATGGTCCTGGGACTCCTTAAAATGGTAGAAAGGGCATACTGAAGAAGTCCTCGCTGGGAGGAGAGGGGGCTGCCACAAGCTATGTCACCTGATCCAGCTCGTAGTCTATAATAGTCATCGGAGATGACAGATGTGGTATATAAGCATCTCCCTGCTGTGCAAGTTCATCAATAAGCTAGGCAGGATCATCTCTATGTGGAGCTACCACATCTGCAGGAGGCACTCTCAGATGTCTATCTCGCCGCCTCTGCCCCTCCCGAGGTACTCGTCTCCGTCTCCCAGTTGGCGGCAGTGGTGGCGGTGCATCATCATCAGCAGGCATAGCAGGGACATCATCACCCCTAGGAGCTCCAGCTGGAGGATATGGATCATGATATTCCTGTGGCTCCTCGTCATAACAATTGTCCTGTATCGTTCAGAGATCATCGTAGAGAGCCAAAACATCTCGATGAACTATGTCCCATATAATAGATGACTCCTCCTGAGGATGTGTGATATGTGCAAGATGATCAATGTTGTCTGTCTGCAAATGAAATGACATTAAAATTAATACCACAAAAGAGTTAAACAAATATAATATACCTTAATAAACATACCATCCACTAAATGCCAATACCTTGACGTGTAAGATGCATGATGGTATGACGTCGATACTAGTATGCATAATCCCCCTAAGTAGATAACTGATACTATGCTATTGGATATCCATATCGAGAAACACCATATCGGGCACGCACGTCCCACAACTCAATATGAGATGCATGAAACTGATGTCAGTCCATCGATTGTCTACCTGTAAGTACAATAGAATGCAACCCATCAGGATGTCCTGATGCCATCAGGAGATATTGTATATAACCGAACCGGCTCATGACCCGGTCTGGCTGGTGCCACTCAATGATATGGAAGTGGATCAGTGGAACCATTGCAGCACAATCTCCAATCATAGCTGTGCTGTACGGTGGAAGTGATGCATAGATATAACCTGTATATAGAGTCAATGAAACCTGAAATGTAAACTCAAAAAGTAAGTGACATATTAGCAAGATAATTTTAGTAAGATTACATTGAAATAACTTAAAATAGTGATAACAAAGCATATTTTTCTATAAAAAAGTATTGCTTGACTTACATCAACTGGAACTAATGCATCAAATATCTGTCGAAAGCTGTGAACACTATGTCTCGGTGTGTGTGCATGCTTCTGAGACTGACTCCACCTGGTTACAAAAGAGTAATATACAGTAAGTTTATAAATAACAAAACAAAAGTACTAAATAAATGAAATTAATGAAGTAAACATACCATCGTCCTCGAGGAAAATCCTTAAATAGCTCTGCTGCAAGTGGTGCGATAGCTCGAGGAGAGATGCGTGGAAAATGCTCCCAAGCATACAACCTACAATCTGTTGTGCATCTGCCTAACAACTGGTACAAAGGGATCTATACAGATGTTCTAATACAGTGGATCCCCAACTGTATGTAGCTGTCTGATCAAGATCTCAAGTAATGGGAGGTACATCATGTGTACCAAAAGGGTGGAGTAGTCGACGCATAACATGCCTCCGACCAGTCTCAGAATATATGCATGTGTGTGCCTAATAAGTGTCTCCTCATCTGCGTCATCAGGAATGACAGTAAAATGCTCATCAAGCCATGTCATGTGCAATTGAGAACCCACAAGGACACCTCGTATGCCAACGACATCAATGCCTAATAGTCATTGTATAACGACAACCCAGTTTCCACTAGTGGCACCCGTAACTGCCTGTCCATGGATGGGCAAACCAAGCATGTAGGTGACGTCCTATAAAGTAATGGTCATCTCCCCCTCTGGGAGATGAAAAGTGTGTGTCTCTGGCCGCCATCTCTCAACCAATGCCGCAATCAAATGATGATAAATAGTCTTGAAGTCACACATAGCGACTCCATAAAATCCTGCACATCTAAGGTATGGAGAAATAGATACTGAGGGCGCATCGTGATGAAAATGATGTGCTCTCTAAACAGAAAGTTGTTGAACAGGTCGTCGCGCCAACACAAGACACAACACATGTGTCTCCTGGCCAGATAATTGTGGTTGATCCATCTAATTGTACAAATAGTAAAACATTAATTTCATGTTAGTTATCACATTTATCATTTAAGGTATGAAATTTATCATGTAATGTATGAAAGAAGTGTGTAATGAGTTAAATAAAGTAATTTAGGATATGTTCAATATATAAAGTAATTTATGATATGTTCAACATATAAAGTTGATGATATATTCACTTTTAATGCTTTCAAAATTCAATGATGACATTGGATTTTGAAAGATGCCAACGTCACAATAATTGGCCAAAATTATTAAAGGAATTTATGATATGTTCAACATATAAAGTTTTAGATTGATTCTCCAAACTACTATGTCTATCGAATATTGATGATGTTATTATAGGAAATATTCTTCGTTGTATATTTTGGTTCATACATGTCACAAATGACTCATGGATCATTTTACTGAAGCATTTGAACATATTTTAAGTACATTTTTCTGCCTGCAAATCACTGCACCCTTGCCTCTGAAACCTAAAATAGAGAGTTGGACAACTCAATATGCTCAATCAACATCATTTAGAAGAATATGGAAAAACCTTTGATCCATGTACGATTGACATGAAAAAACATCCTCCTTCTGCATCGTTGCTTTAGTCGACCCAGTAAAGAACCAACTGTCACATATTCACAACCTCCGAATGAATATATGACAATTGGTTCTTCACTGAGTTGACTAAAGAGGGGAATTTTCAATGTTGCAGAATGAATCAATGTTTTTTTGTGGAGAAAACCCATTCTTGTGGTTGAAAACGAGGGGAATAATGTTTTAATCATTTTCAAGAATATCAATTATTTATGTTCATCACTCTATTTAACACTTTTGAAGAAAAGGATGAGAGGGGAATAATGTTTGAAACAGGTTGATTTCTCACCTTCTCATAAAATGAAGCTTTGTTCTTGCCTTTTTTATATATTCCTACCTCATTTTCCTTGGATCTTTGGATTTTTTAGGTGTGGGTTCATCATGCTTTTCAGGTTGAACCTTGTTGTCCTGATTTCTTTATTTGTCATTTTCAGTCTAGTAGTCTCAGATTCTGTTATATCCTCAATTTATTCTTCACTATTATTCACTCTAACTGATTCTCAGATTCTGTTAAATCCTCGATCTTACATTTTATATATTTTAAAATTTCTTGTTATTTTTCTAAAACAACAACCACTTATTAAAATGATGATGATATATTAACTATGAATGGTTTCAAAACTCATCGATGGACAAATATTGATTATACGTACAATGTGTTTACAGTAACTGATTGAGTAAAAAAATCATTTTAACCATTAGATGATTTCCCTATGTGTTAAGGGAAACGTGTCTTCGTATGACCCTCTTGGCGGCATATGCTGCACCTTCGTCCAGGTGCCTGTTCACTAGGCCAATCCATCTCATTCCGAATACGAGTCGACTTTGGCCTCCCTTTAGGGCAAAGTCTACTGTTGTTTGGTAGAAGCATGGGTGTGTCATCAGAGAGCTGAAAATACTGATATTCTCCGATCGACATCCACAGAGTATTATAACAGGAGTTGATACTGTATAATCGATAAACTGGATCAACAAACTGCTCCCAAGATATGTGTACGTAAGAACATGCTGCAATCACATGGCCACACAGATATCTCAATGCTTGGATCTTTCCACATTCACAGTAACACTTATCCAATAAAACAACTCGGATATGACCATTGCTGCAAGCCACAACATCACTGGGCTCAGCGACCTCAAATCGTTGCTCTGGACGATTAAATGCGGTGACATGATAAGTTGCATCTTCCTGAAGAATTGCATCTAGATCATGCTAGAAATGGTGTCCATAGCGCATCCCTCCGTTCAATACCTCTTCAGCTTTCTTTCCTCGTTCTAAAAAATACTTGACACTACGATAGAAGGTCTCTTGTACCAAACCTATAATTTAGATTTAAGCCATTATACTAATAGTATATTATGATTTTACTTTTCTGAGCAACATATAATCAAATATTCATATTTACCTGTGATTGGTAATTTTCAAACACCCTTGAAAACTCCATTTATGCATTCTACGATGTTGATCGTCATATGACCATATCTCCTCCCATCATCATATGCCAACGACCATTTCTATTTTAGAATTTGCATCATGTAATCATAAACTTCTGGATTAACTCTATGAATATATTGAAGACGCTCCTCCATTCTTTGTTATTGAGGATCATATGCTATCATAAAAGAAATAATTTGAACAGATAGGATCATAACTATGAAATGATTTTTTAATAGAAAAAAGGATATTTATACCATCTTTTAAGATTGCTTTCTTCATAGACTCATTCTTGAATCTCTTTTGTAAATTGCTAGCAATGTGTCGAATACAATATTGATGATGGGCATATGGTTCTCTCCATGAAAGCCACTCAGACTGTACTGCCTCCTTGATTGCACAATGATGATCTGAGATAAGACAAATCCCTTCCGTGCCCATAACAAACTCTCGAAGACATGCCAGAATCCAACTCCATGATGAAAGTTATCTTTCTCCATAATTGAAAATGCCAAAGGTAGAGGGGCTCAATTTCCATCTTGTGTGGCAGTAATCAATAAAGTTCATGTATACTTTCCATATAGAAATGTGTCATCTATTTGTATAAACTGCTTGCAATGCCTAAAATCCACCACACATGGTAAAAATGCCCAAAACAATATATCAAAAACAAGCATTGACTGATCAAATTGGTTGTATTAGTTAACATATTCAGTAGTATGTAACCAATATATCACTTGATTATTGTAGCGTAAAAGCTCCAAAAGTTGTGTTAAAACTCGTTAAGAATTGTCTCAATCACCGTACACTTTCACAATAGCCTTTTGTCGTGCTGACCATGCCTTCCAGTAAGAAATCTGATACCCAAAAAGTTGTTTGATTCTCTCCTTCACTAGAACAATAGGAACATCTTGAAATGCTCTAATCATTTCAACAATAACTGATGAAACAATGTCAACATCTAATGAAGAGTGTTCCTATAATAATCTTCGGTTCACACATGTGTGTGGAGTAGATCTTGTGATTCTCCAGCTGTGAAAAGTGTTATCAATTATAGCTCGCAGATGCATTTGACAGTTTGAATCATATTTGTCACAACTGATCAAATAATAAGATCTTTTTGACTCTTCTACAACATAAGAGTAATGTATTTCAATGTGACATTGTTTTATCACATTTTTCATTGCATCTTTACTCTCAAACTCTCTTCCAATATACAGAACGCCTTCATTTGTCACTCAATCTGTGCCCCCAATGATTCCTGGAAATTCTGAAGTAGGAGTAATAACTGACCAATCGAATTCTGGAAAGCAATTCATGCCTTCCGTCGACCATGAACTCAATGGTGGGGGATGGTTCAATGGTCGGTTAAACCTCACATGAGTGGGAACTGACTGTTCTTCTGCATGCACTTCCTCTTCATCTTCAGCTTCCTCTTCATCTTCTAAATTATCATCATCCTCAAAATCATCGACCAACGCATCTACAGTATGCGGGGGACTATCCATTAAAATTGTAACTGAGGGAAATGACGGTACCATTGTATATGGAACTTCTTGATGTGTTCTAACAGGAGCATATGACATAGTCTCGTGAAATTGTGATGACCCAGGTTCCAATGTCGATGGAACCTCCATTGTAGCTATGGTCACGTACAACTCCATCATTTTATTGGGAGGTAGGAACTTAACCAATGACAATACGTATTCTCATTCTTCATCATCAGTTATTGGATAAGCCACATGACAAAACCTATCAAAATATTTTAGATTCCTGTATGTGATAGATTCTATCGCTTGGTTGCTCCTCAGTTTCAACTTTTGATGAATTTTCCTTTGAAGACTTCCCAAAGTTGTACAGCCTCCAAGCATTATAATAGCTTCTGGCTGTATACTATAACTACATCCTTGTTCTGTCTCAATTATTTGTATTTTGCAATAAATATAAGCAGCCATATTTTTTTATCTAAAATAAACCCTCATTATTAATCACATATGATCAAACAATCAATTTATGCCTGCATGCTTCTAGAATTTATGTTGGAATCCTAGTCCCTCTACCAAATCAATATGTTCAAACCATATTGATGTGTAACTCTCTTTACACAACCCATATGTTTGTGTTATTTACCCAAAAATAGTAAGTCAAACATATTCATACATATCAACATGCATCATATGCATGAGGTACATGAACATGTCATGTAAAAGTTTAGAGTTATATGAACTTGAAAAACTCAACATGAATAAGCCCGGAGTGACAAATAGCCAACCTCATTCACTTAGACAAGGCAAGCCTCCGAGAAAGTAGGTGGTCTGACCCAAAGCCCCTATATCCGGGGATACTTTACTCGAGCAAGCATTTCAGTTCATGAAAACTCTAACACTTAATATGTAAAAAATTAATTCAACTTCTAAATTCAAGTTCATAACTACAATTAAAAATTGAGGTTAAGGTAGATGAAAAACTAAATTCATTATCATACATAGAATGTAATGCAAATATATATTATATAAACAATTCATAATATAACTACTTCGCTAATTATTGTAACTACTTCGCTAATTATTGTAACTACTTCGCTAATTATTGTAACTACTTCGCTAATTATTGTAACTACTTCGCTAATTACTGTAACTACCTCGCTAATTACTGTAACTACTTCACTAATTAATTAATTGACTAATTATAATTAATTAATTGACTAATTATAATTAATTAATTGACTAATTATAATTAATTAATTGATGAATTATAATTAATTAATTGACCAATTATAATTAATTAATTGTCTAATTATAATTAATTAATTGACCAATTAGAATGACAAAATATAATTAATTAATTGACAAATTATAATTAATTAATTGACTAATTATAATTAATTAATTGACTAATTAGATTTAATTAACTGACTAATTATATTTAATTAACTGACTAATTATATTTAATTAACTGACTAATTATAATTAATTAATTGACCAATTAGAATGATTAATTAGAATTAATTAATTGACCAATTAAAATTACTAATTATAATTAATTAATTGACTAATTATAATTAATTAATTGACTAATTAGAATTAATTAATTGACTAATTTGAATGACTAATTATAATTAATTAATTGACTAATTATAATTAATTAATTGACTAATTATAATTAATTAATTGACTAATTAGATTTAATTAATTAACTAATTAGATTTAATTAATTGACTAATTATAATTAATTAATTGACTAATTATAATTAATTAATTGACTAATTAGAATTAATTAATTGAACAATTAGAATGATTAATTAGAATTAATTAATTGACCAATTAGAATGACTAATTATAATTAATTAATTGACTAATTATATTTAATTAATTGACTAATTATAATTAATTAATTGAGCAATTAGAATGACTAATTATAATTAATTAATTGACTAATTATAATTAATTAATTGACTTATTATAATTAACTAATTGACTAATTATAATTAACTAATTGACTAATTATAATTAACTAATTGACTAATTATAATTAACTAATTGACTAATTATAATTAACTAATTGACTAATTAGAATTAATTAATTGACTAATTAGAATTAATTAATTGAATAATTAGAATTAATTAATTGACTAATTAGAATTAATTAATTGACTAATTATAATTAATTAATTGACCAATTATATTTAATTAATTGACCAATTATAATTAATTAATTGACTAAATATCATTACTTAATTGACTAATTATAATTAATTAATTGACTAATTATAATTAATTAATTGACCAATTATAATTAATTAATTGACCAATTATAATTAATTAATTGACTAAATATCATTACTTAATTGACTAATTATAATTAATTAATTTACTAATTATAATTAATTAATACCTTAATTAACCAAATTAAATTAATTATTTAACTACTTACAATTTATTATTTTTTAAACTAATTCTAAAAACTAAACAAATAAATTAATAAACAAATTCTATAATCTAATTACATTAACTAAACAATTAAATATACAATTTAAAATATTAAAGAAATGTAAATGAAAACTCACCTCAAATTTGCGGAAAGGTCGGTGGCTGGACAACCAGAAATTTGTACTCCAAAATGAGAGAAAGGGAGGAGGTTTTGGGAAGGAGGAAGGAAAAGTGGATAGATGAATGAGGAGAATAAGGAGGCGTGATGTGGTTTTATAGGTGGCGAGGGAGATCGGCGCCACTTGAAGTGGCACTGATCAGTGTAATGGTAAGGGATCAGCGCCACTTCAAGTGACACTGATCAGTTACCCAGAAACGAATCAGCCCCCTTCAAGTGGCGCTATGACATTTTTTTCCCATTAGCGCCAATTGAAGTGGTGCTAGGGTGCCCCATTTCCTAAATAAAGAAAACGGGGAACCCATTTTCATAAAAAAAACAATTTTGCCCCACCCACCCAAATTTTCCCACTATCACCACTAGGGAAAAAATACCTCCCTTAACATTTCTAACCAACAGTATGGGTTTAAAAATTAAATTATAGAAATGGATCAATAATCCCAATATATAAATGATAGTAAAATATATTTTCATCCCAAACAAATCAAGGAGAACTCAATTCTATACCATCAATTATTACAAGATCATAGCAAACAAGGATAGGCTTTAAAACATCCACATACATTTATTTATATAAATTAACATTTTCCATTACCATATTGAATTAATTAATTCATTATGAGTAGGTTTTATCTATAAGAAACCAAATAACAGTAGTCAACAACCAATATAACCATCCAATAAACATACTCAAGCAACACTTTTTATATTAGGCCATTTTAATAATGCATAGTAATCTCAATTCAAATAATTCATTCATTATCTTCCTTATTTTATATCATTAAGTATTTATCTAGATTTTATTCATATCAAGGTGAAAGGGAAATGAAAATAATCACAACAAATATATTTACACTATCTAGAGAATCGCATGAGGCAATCATTATGAATAAAATCATAATCACATGTGATCAAAACACCTATTAAACTTCTCTAATTTCCTTAATTATCCTCTAAATCTTTTTTTTTATTTTATGATAAATGAGAACCACTTACAAATCACAAAATATAAAACAATTCATGAACCCACCAATACACCACAAACCACCAATCCATAGTTAAAAAACTACCCACAATTTCCATTCAAAATTCAAAATCACCTTTGGAAACCATACCTCGCCTCGAGCCACCACCGTCCACATTTTCAAATGGGGGAATGACAATGGATGACCAAAAGTCCCCTTAATACCCAAGAAGGACCCGGTGCAGTTCTTTAATGTTCACAGAACTAAGGATGATCCTTCTTTGGTATTAGGAGGGACTTTTGCTCCCTCATTGTCATTCCCCCATTTCAAATTCACAATTCAAAATCAAACGAAAGAACTAAAACGAACCGCATCACACCTTGATCCGAGCATCTTGACACTCCAACAGTGTTGCCAATGTCACCACAAAAAAAAAACAGGACACATTCATCGTCGGAACTGGAATGATGCTCGGCCTTGCGAAGTCATCAAACCTAAGAAGATACCATGCATCATAAGAACCATAACCGAAATACAGAGTAAGGTGAGAATCCACCTCAGGTTGCACCTCATGAATGATGGGTGACAGCACAAACTGCATATCCCAGAGCCTCCAGAGATCCACCGCACCAGACTAACCTGGAGAGGAGCGTTGGAATGGGAAATCAGAGCAGAGTTCGAATGAAGCCCATCGCTGCCTAAAGACCGAAGCCGACCAAGTCCACATCGGAGACCCCCACCTCCACCCAATAGAACAGTCATCGACATCCACAACAATGAACACCAAAAAGAATCACCTTGACCACCAAGAAACAACCAGCGTTGAGGAAAACTGAAATACACAAGTAGGAAGAAGAAGATCCAAGGAAGCAGTGACACCCAACCATCGACACTCGCCGAACAATCGTCGTCGTTTATGAGGATGAAAGACCATATGCCTCCTAAAACCAGATCTGAGAAAATAGACAACGCAAAACCAACACCCGAGCAACCGAAGGTGAGAGGCAAAAAAACACCGAACACAGCCAACGACACAATCCCAAACCTCCATGTTAACCAGCATGCTGACCAAAGTTGGGGTCCGACGCAGTGGGACTAACAGAAAGAGCAGCGGTTGATGGCGAACAGTGATAAAACCACAAGCGAGACGAGGAAAGAGATGGAGGTTGAACGAAGTGAAGGGGAACCATCACCGTAAGAGGATAAATTATAGGTATAGGGAAACATGAGAGAAAAAGGATCGACCTTCAACATCACTAGAGATTGTGATGGAATAGGGAATCACAGGGGCGAAACCCTACGGAAGCCAGAACCGAGAAGGTGAAAAAATAGATCGAGCAGGGGGATGAAACCCTAGGAGGAAGGAGAAAGACGACGCAGGGGGATGAAACCCTAGGAACCACCAAACGAAGAATCCCAAGAAGGACGATCATCGGAGAAGAAAGGGAAAATGAAGAGGAAAGGAAACCAAGAGATGAATGGGGAAGACGACCCATCGCCGCCATGGAGGAAACCCTAGAGAGGAGAAGGCGGAGTCGGGAGCCGAGAGCGAAGACCAGGTGAGTGAGGCACCATTCGGAGCGGCCTTTACTCCCTCTATACTTAATAAGGTTAATATCAACCATTTACCCATTGAAGAAAAAGAATTATAATACCACATGAACACATAAAATATGGATAAGTTTATGATTCTTATACCCCAATAAATGGTTTACAACTGTTACATAAGAATAACATGAGGAAGAGATGATCATAAGGATAAATATACAAGGTACACCTCACTATCCTATAACACAATGGTCTCCTCATAAAAACCATGATTCAAAATCACACAAACTAAACTAACACTGCTTCCATAAACTCCCAAAAAGGGAAAATAAGGGGAAACAATGAAGAAGAGAGGAGGATTCACCTCAGATCACCAATGATTAGTATATTGAATCCAAGAATAAAAATATACTAAAGGGGCCTTAAGTTTCTCCATGAATACACTTTTTATCACCCAAGGTTTGAGAAAAATCAATGGAATCTGAAATAATTCTAAGGTATTTCCAAATTTATAATAGAATTGGAATTTTACGACATCATGGTGCGAAAAGTAATTCTCATGACATGATGAGGATAAATCAAATGAAATCCAAATATATGTGCCATTATCTTCTATATATATCCTCATTCAAAGTTCAATCAATATTTTAATCCAATAAGATTGAGTAAGGGTTATGTTATGATCAAGGAACCATGATGCGATGACACCCCAAGAGCCAAAACATTAAAAATCAACCTCTGGGTTTTGCATTGTGACAAAGGTAGCCACACTATGATATCATCTCATGAAACTATTAAAAAAATTCATAAACTTCATTCAAACCGAAAAGGCCCTTCCAGAATCTGTAAAATCACTGAGTGGTAGGGGTGACTTAGTGATTCCTTTTTCATTTTATGTTATCTTTCTTGTATAACAAAATTCACCTCCTATTAAATATTTATCACTTTTATAAAGACAAAAAACATTCACACATACACAAGAACACACATATTTACAAGTTTTAATAATAAATAAGATTAGTTAGTCCTTGAAATGGTTTGGAAATAATCTAATACCACAAAGTCCACTAGAAAACAATCCTTTTGTGTGGATACAACAAGTAGTAAATACCCTTACACTTGTGTATCACTATGATCAATACAACAATTTATGTGATTCTTCTACTACTAATGATGTAAAATAAGTTTTATATCAAGTTTAAAAACCTTCATCAGTTGGTTTAAAACATATCACTATACTAATTCAACAAATTACAATTTTTTTTAATTATATGAAAAATAATTCTTCACTTTCCTACCTAGTAGTAGTTAAAAATAACTCTTTTGGAATTCATACAAAAACTCAGTCCATGTCATTAGTCTAATTCCTTATTCTAAAAAACTAGTCTGAATGGATAGTCTCGAAACAATTATGAATCACTTCTTTCATTCCCAGAATTAGTCATTTGTATTTCTCAGCCTAATATAGAAAACTTTGACCATATCTTCTTCATCACACATCTTCTGTCTAGAAACTTTTACTCAAGAAATTCTATAGGAAAACTTTCCTCAACCAAATTTATCTCAAAACCTCTATCACTCTTTCTATCTCCCACACATGAATAGTGTTAGAGTACATTGTAATTTAAACTCTATTTATAGGTGCATCAAAAATGGAATGGGAAAGAAACCAATTTTATTTACTACTCAACTAAATTATAGAAACTCAAATTCTACTTACATTTTAGCTTCATATTTTATCATTTCAGTGCTTCTAAGATCTTATGAATTATTTTAGAAACTTCTTAAATATTCTCAAAACTTAAACATTATTTTAAATTATAATTTTTTTTTCAGTCTGATACAATTTTTCATTCCTATTAAACACATATAAGACTAAATAATTCCCATTTTTATGATCCAACTAAACCTATTCTGCAATAAAAATCATTGAAACTTATAAATACTTCAAAAAACATTGATAAAAATTAAACAATAGATTAAAAAAATTTAGAATTTTCTTCATTTGTTCAAAAAATCCTTAGAACAATGAATACTACATATAATAAAGTTTATCCTTTGATGATTTATCAGTGTTAAAATCTCCTCTGATGAATCAGTGGAACAACATGTCCGATGGACCAGTATCAATAGCAGCTTCTTTGAAAACTTTAGCAACTGATGGTGCATTTAAAGAATAATTTTATTTGATGAGTTGGTATATTAGATTTATTGGTTGATATTAACATATTTAAAACCTATGACTTTATTCAAACCAAAATTCTTATACAACAAACAATTTCAGTATCTAGTACTTCTTGCATAGATGATCTGAGACTAGAAGACTTCAACTTTGTATTATATTTTCTTCCACAAACTTCTTCTTATATCATGACTTCTTTATGATGTTGAGAACATTATTATTAGTATATAATCATCTGAAATAAATTTTAATTCTCTAAGAATTCCCATAATTTCAACAACTTCTATCTTTCTATCAAAAACTCAAACCGATTTCCAAACCCTTGAAAAATTTAAACACATTTTCTCCCCTTTCATTCATAAAGCTTGGATCATAAGTTTTTAGATAAGTTATTATGTTGATAAATTAGAAAATATAAAATCACCATCATATTAAGTATTTAATATCTTGAAATACTTTTAGACTATGATACAAATTCTAACTATGATAAAAAACTTCATTTTGGATACAATGTGAGTCCAAAAAACAACTTCACCTAGAAAAAATTTTTAGAACAGAAAACCAAATTTGATGGACATTCTTAAAAAATGTGTGTTTGATTTAATGAGTTTTATAATACTTTTTCCCAATCACCAACACTTATAAAGTGAATTTATTTTTCAACAGGACAAAAAATAAATAAAAAACAAACAGAAAAAAATTCTTTCAGCATCTGAAAACTACTTTTAGCCAACTTGGCCCCAATAATACCCCATTTGGTTTTTTTTTCAACAAAGGTTTATAAATCATTGAAACATTTTAATTAAAGATATGAATCACTAATCAATAATTCTAAAACTTCTTTAGCGAACTCATTTTTGGAAATAATAATCATTGAGAAAAAACCATGTTGTCCAAAATAGCGACTTATGAAACATATTAAAAACTTATTGAACATAAAAATTTCAAATTTTCCATATCTTCACCACTTATTTCTTCTATTAAAAACAATTTTACTGTAAACAATTCAAAAAAATGTTATAATAGTTAACACACTTCCATGATAAGTTCACAGATTACCCACAACTCCTTCTATACATATGCTTCCTCAAAAGGTTTATCACCTATTAATAGATATATTTATGAAACATCATTTTTGTCCCCATTGAAAATACTATAAAAATACTAGATAAGATATGGTATAGAAACACATACCTAAACCTTAGAGAGAAATATTTTGGTCACCCATGTTAAACCTCATTTTGTAAAAAGATTCATTCGGTAAAGGTTTTGTGAAAATGTCAGCAACTTGTTCCGTTGTAGGAACATAATCCAACTTGATTTTATTATTATCCACATGCTCCTTGATGAATTGATATTTGATATCAATATATTTTGAATGAGAATGTTGCATTGTATTTATTTTAAGGTTAATATAAATTTTATAAACACAACCCAAGAGCAGGGGTATCTTCACTTTAGTAAGAAAGTATTTCAACTAAGTCTTCAACTACATAAGTTGTGTTGCAGCTTGAGTGGTGAAAAAATACTCCATTTTTGCAATACTAAGAGTTACTAAATTTTATTTCAAAGTATTAAAACTTAAACAACTTTTCACTATAAAGAAAACTCCACCATATGTGGATCTTATATCATCTATACTTACTACCTAATCAGAATCTGTATATCCAGACAAATCAATTTTTTATGCTATTGTATCTGATTAAAAAATTTGTTATGACTCTAATATATTTGAGAATTATTTTTCCTTCCATGAGAGGTGATTTCTTTGGATAACTTTGGAACCTTGAACATAAGTTAACAACATACACAATATATGGTCTTGGAGTAGTATGATATAATAAACTTCCAATCATATTCTAAAACTCTTTGGAATCAACTTACTTTCCTTCCCCATATTAAGTAAACTTGGTTCCCAGTGAAATTAGTGTGGAAACAGGTTTTTAATTCTCTATGAAAAAATTATTAAGAAGTTACTTATCATACTTCTCTTGATAAAGAAAAATGTATTTATTCTTTTGTGAGATTTGTAATCCAATAAAGTATTTTATTTCACCAGGCATGGTCATTTAATATAACTTATTTATTTCTTTAACAAAAATTTCACAAGTTCTTTAATAATTCACAACAAAGATAATATCATAAATATATACCATAATAATGATAGAAATATCTAGAATTTCTTTGGTATAGATATTACTATAAACTCTTCCTTTATTTGAGTTTAAATCCCTTAAGAAGACATCTAATTTGAAATACCAAGCTCTCAAAGCTTGCTATAACCCATATAAAGCTTTATTTAACTTGAACACATACATTTCATCCTTCATAATAATAAATCAACATGGTTGTTAAACATAAACTTATTTATAAAGTTCTATATTGAGAAATAATGATTTAAAATCCATCTGAAAAATTTTATAACTTTGTTTTACAATAATTATAAGAAAGATTATAATTGTTTCCAATATTACAACAAGAGAAAAAGTATCATAAAAATCAATGCCTTCTATTTGTGAGTAACATTTTCAAACTAATATTGCATATTTTCTTATCACTTCAACATCTTCATTCAACTTTTTTCAGAACACCCAATTTGTACCAATAACATTTTTTTATTTAGTTTAGGTATAAGTTCCCAAGTATCATTCTTCTCAATCTAATCCAAATCTTCATTCATAGCAGGAATCCAATCTTGATGCTCAAAAATTTCATTAAATTATTTTGGCTAAAAATTTTAATATAAGTATGTGAAATAAATTTTAATGTTCTTCTTGTTTGAATATTTTGATTTTGATCACTGATAATGTTTTAAACATCCTCTTATTTCCTCATACTTGGACAATATTTATGAAATTTTTCCTCATCAATAGAAATAAATGAGTTTGGTTCTTAAATATTCATAGAATCAGTATTTTTGGAATTCTTTTCATGTTTCTCAACAAAAACTCTTTATTATTAATATTCCTCTGCTGAATGTGTTTGCAAAACATCTTCCTCTTCTTTTTCAAGAAACTTTACATTAAAAGAATAAAAAATTATTCCTCTTTCCTTATTGAAACATTTGTATCCTCTGCCATATAGATCATATCCAAGAAAGATTACATCTTCACCTATTTGATAAAACTTTCCAAGATTTCCACCTTTATTATTTATGATGAAGGGACTCCCAAAATTTTTTAAGTGTTTCAAACTTGGAGTTTTATCATAGAACATTTCATAAGGATTCATATTGGAACACAACTTGTAGAAACACTGATTCTAAATATAAACTACTTTACTCATTGCCTGTCTCCATAAGTAATGAGAAAGTGTAATATTTTGTTACTTTTTTTTAATTATTCCTAAACCACTATTTTTAAAAATTCTTTGGTTGGGTTTAGTTTGGGGTTGAATCAAGTGAAATTATAATTTATTTGGATTTTTATGGGCTAGTTCACGGTTGGCGCACGACTGGATCACAATTTTCCAAACCATGCACCCTGCTACAGTAAATTAGAAAAATTGGATAGTGGGATTCACACATATTGTGAACGGTTTTAAAAACCATGTGATATTTTTGAGTAAACCACGCATCCCATATAAAATAGGATCACGAATTGCACACAGTTTGACTAAACTATGCATATCTACCCAAGAAACCATGCAGAGAGGTTCTTCCTTTATACAAATTTTTATTTAAAATTCCCGAACCATCCATTTAGGTCCCCGATAGACCTAATTTAACCAAAACTAATTTATCCCATAATTGGATCTCCTAAGAAGTGTTTTTGGTCCCTTATATCCCTCTAGAAAGTGATAAAAATTTTGAGGAACGACCTTCAATCTTCTCACGATTAGATTCTTTTTTCCGTTCTCATTCTCCCATAGTCTCTCTCCTCCTCTCTAGGGTTCCATGAATCACCATATTGGATTTTGGATCTAATACCCATTGTTTTGGATCTAAAACTAGGTTTTTTTCATTGATCTTCATTGCTGTCATTCTCTGTTAGAGTTTTCTAGTTACGACATTGTGATTCGAGATCCATTGATCCCAAGGTATGTGGTTCCATTACGATGATCAATTTATATTAACCCTAAATTTATATTTTAAATTAAATTGATTATTTAAATTAAATTTCTTGATTAGTGTTAATTGATTTCAATGGTTTTATTGAAAACCCAATTCCATTGAATTGGGGTTTTTTGGAAAAAATATAGGTTTTTAGCATGAAATTGGAAAAACCCCAATTCCATTGAATTGATGTATGTTTATGGAAATTTGTGAGATTTAATTTTTTTTAATTTAAATTTTGGATTTGATAGAAATTGATTCAATTAAATTGTTTAATTTAATTGTGGAAGTGGTTTTGATGGAAAATTGTGAAAACCCCAAATTCCGCTGAATTAGGGGTTTGTTATGAAATTGATGGATTTTTTTTGAAAATTAAATTGTTTAATTTAATTTGTGAAAGTGTATTGTGAGATTTCATGAATTGGTTTCAAATAATTATTTATGAAAAATGGATTAATTTTTTTTAATGGAAACCATAGGGTTTTATCTTTGTGAAGAGGCATGTTTTATTAAAAACCCATTAGGAATTTTAATGGGAAAATTGGCATATTTGAAATAGAGAATGAGATTTAATTTTATTTTAATTAGTCTTAAAATAAATTTCCTATCATTATTTTGTACTAGAGAACATGAAGGCCTTAGGTAGTTAGTGAGTTATGTTGGGAACCACTTTATGACTTACAATGTTCTAAAACTTTATATCAACACATCACATCCCTTAGGCGAAGGTGATGAGTCCCCTTTGCCTTAGGCCCAAAGGGGAGTATGTTTATATTTTCCATTTCATAGTGCTGATTACCTATATCCAAGAATTATTGTAACCTATTAGTCTTATAACAATGTTGTTTGCTTTTTTTTATTTCAAATGTATCTATTCCATTGTGGTAAACTATTTTACATGCCTTATGAATTTATATAAATTGTTTTATATAAAAGTCTTAATTTAAGACATTTTGTAAAAAGTGCCTTTTGTGTAAAGAACCATTTATTGAAAGGTTATTACATAGTTTGAAAAAGTATTTCCATAATTCGAAATGTGAAACATGAATTGATAAAGTATTTCCATATTTTGAAATGTAAATAATGATTTTTTTAAATGTGATTTTGAAATTCCAAACCTATTTATTTGAAAATTGAAAGAATTTTCTTGGTTAATTTGATATTGGAATATTGTTATGGAATCTTTGTGTGAAATAATACTGGGTTTTGGATCAGACCCTAATTGTGCCTTCGGGTGTTTGTAGATTATCTCCTTCCAGGTTCGAGTAAGGAAAAAGGCTCACTTAGAGGTAGTTCCATCTGTTGAATTTTGGACTTGGTGAGTTGCATCATTTGGGACTTGGATAGTTTATCTTCTAGTTTTTTTGGTTTTTTGGTACTTGATTGTAGTACTTGGGATTATTTATTCCTTTTTTACTTCTGATACATTACTCCCAATGGAGTTTCTTTTGACATGCATACTGTCCTGTTTCTTTTACTTATGCATTGTTTGTGGAAATTTTTTTCCCACTTTAGTTTATATGATACTAGGTGGTAGTAGCCTACTTGTGGGAATTGGGAACAACCTTTAGGATATTTTAGGGCCGAATTGGTTATCGGGTTACTAGGGTACCTAGGCTAGTTCATGAAAAATTTGTATCAAAGGTTTAGGTTGAACTTTTTCTCTTGTAGTTAGTATGCATTGTGAAATCTTATTGGGACTTAGGAGGTAGTTACAATTGAGTGTCTGACCATATCTCACTTCAATGAACCTTAATCTACCAGGGGTGGTAAGGGAAAGAAGTATTGTGTATTAGTTTTAGTCTTTTCCTTATTTTTATTTGGATAAATTAAAATTATTTTTTTTCATTATATCTATTGTGATTATTTTCCCTTGTTTCTCTATTTGAGTATAACCTGATGTCTTCCTTGTTGTATGATTATATTGTGTAGAATCATGCCTATGAGAATACATGTGAATCAGATCTAAGATGAAGCTACTATTGAACCTTAGTGAGTGAATCTTATTGTAGATTCAAATCTGGTTGAGGTGATTGTGCATACTATCCAAGCTCTTGGATAGGCACCAGCTCCATTTCCAATTCATTATCCATTTTTAGAACCTTAGAGGGATGATATAAATATTTTTTCTCAATATTTCCTTTACTAGAATCCATAACCATTAAAATGATCAAATTATCCTCAATAGGATGGGGAGGGATTGCGAATAATGAAGCATTTTTTGGGTTCTTGGACACACCTGATGAAATCAAAGTGAAGTGTTCCACCTTTTTATTGGAAGGACTGAGTAGGAGATAGTGGTATACGATGGTAATAGAGAATAAGCATGAGGTATTAGAGTGTAAATACTTCTATGTTCTTTTCACATACCAATTATATCTAGAGTCGATGTTGTTGGCCAAGTATATGGAGTTATTCAAACTTGAGCTAGCTAACGGGACCATAATAGAGTATTTAACCCATTTTTATGAGCTCATGAATTTCTCACATGAGATAGTATCTAATGAGAAGATTAAGGATCAAAGGTTTAAGCTGTGACTTTATTAGGACATTCCTTCTTAGGTTTTCTTGCTGAAGCTGGCTTCTTATGCTGATGTACTCGACAGAGCACTGATGATCGAGATAGACCTGGCTAGAAAGTTAGGGTTATTAGGTGTTTATTTCTCTCCCAGTGGTAGTGTGAATTCCTATATGGGAAAGATGAATATTATTCTAAAGATTGTTATCTATGAATGGGTTTTTTCTAAACCTCCTACAATTTCTAGAATAGGTCCTTTGGTTTGTTACTATTGAGGAAATTTGGGGCATTCAAAGGGGGTTTGTATTGAGGCACCTAAGAACTATGGCTACTGTGGAAACCTGGGTCACTTACTGAGATTATTTCATGTTTATTCTAATTCTCATATTGGCATGATATTATCTTCACCTTCTAAAAATATGATGCAATTAAACACTTCACATGAAAAGGGTTCCAACCACAGGAATATGGGATGAATATTCTTCACGTAGTGGAAGAGTCTCTAGAGGAATTGGATATGGGTCCAGCAATCATGGGTGATACCATTACTATAGATTTTTCATTAGTTACTACTCTATTTTATATTGTTACATCTCATTTGTTTATTTCAACCGATTTTTTTAAAAAAATTTAATCTTCATATGAAGATTTTATCTTGTGCAATTGATATTACTACACCCCTTAGTATGAAAAGAGAGAAGGTTCTCTATAGTCCCTTTTTTGTTTTCTCTCTATCTGATGTTGAGTTTTCTTGGAGTTTTCTAATTCTCAACATGAAATCTCTTTATATCAATTTTGGGATGGATTGGACCATTTCCAACAAAGCTCGAATTGATTATTATCTTCAACGAGTCTCCTTTACTACACATAGTTGTGTGTGTCATGCCCTTTGGTCTAACCAATGCTCATGTAGTTTTTATGGATTTAATGAAAATGACTTTCCATGAGTATCTTGATACCTAGTAGTGTTTTCCATGTATTTTAAGGAGTTAGGGAAATTAATATCTTTGTTTGCCTCCAGAGTGGGAATCTTTGAGTGGTGATATCCCTCCAGTGGTCATTGAGTTTTCCAATGTGTTTTATTCATACTTATCTAGTTTTATCCCAATAAGGGAGGTTAATTTATCTATTTACTTAATTCCCAGTACTAAACCGGTGTTTATCCCCTCTTACCATATGACACCATCTGAAATGAAAGTGCTAAAGTCCCATTTGGATGATCTTCTTGATATAGGATTTATACGCCCGAGTGTGTCACCTTAGGCGAAACCTGTTCTTTTTTCTAAGAAGGATAATGGTTCACTTTGCCTATGTGCTGATTACCAAAATCTCAATCGAGTTACAACAAAGAACAAATATTCGTTACCATGGATTGATATTCTGTTTGGTCAGTTTAAAGGAGAGAAGTGGTTCTCAAAGATTGATCTTTGATTTGGTTACCATCATTTGGGGATACAACAATATGACATTCAAAAAACCACCTTTTAGAGAAGGTATGACCATTATGAGTACCTTATCATGCCCTTTGGTCTAACCAATGATCATTTAGTTTTTATGGATTTAATGAACAATACTTTCTATGAGTATCTTGATACCTTTTTTATTAGTCTTTGTGGATGACATCCTTATTTACTCTAACTCTGAGGAGGATCATGTGCATCATCTAAGAACAGTTTTTAATTTATTTAAAAATCACCAACTAAATGAAAATATTTCAAAATGTGATTTTTATATTTGGGAAGTGTTGTTATTGGGGCATGTGGTGTCATAAAAAGGAATATCATTTGATCCTGATAAGGTGAAGGTTGTTATGACTTGGGAGCAACTGGGAAATGTATTTGAGATTCAGAGATTCTTGGGCTTAGCTGAATATTATCACCGATTTGTTAAGTACTTCTCGAAGTTGGTTTCGTCGATGACTTCTCTCACTCATAAGGGAGTAAATTTTACTTGGGATGATAAATTTTAGAGTTCTTTTGTTGAGCTGAAAAATCTTTTGACTACTATGTCCGTGTTGAATCTTCCATAGGTTGAGTAGGGCTATGTAGTATTTTTTTGATTCATTGGGTTTAGGCTTGTGATATGTTTTTATATAGGATTATCATGTATTTTCTTATGGAAATCATTATATTAGTCCACATGAGAAGAATTATCTAACCCATAACCTTGAACTTATAGTTTCGATGAACACACTTAATATTTGGCGACATTTCCTTTATGGAGAAAGGTTTACTGTGTTTTATGACTATAATATCTTGAGTTATATCTTATCTAAAAAATATTGGAATCTCCACCAGAGGTGTTGGGTGGAATACTTATAATATTTCAATTTCAAAATTGCCTATACCCTGAGGAAAGGGAATTTCATTGCAGTTTCTTTGAGAAGGAAACTTCTGATCCAAGTAGTGAAAGAATATTTGGAAGAGTGGAATTTGATGTCTCTCTTTTCACAGTTGAATATTAGAGTTCCAGAGAAAGAGGTCAAGGTTTCCCTAGCCAAAGTTCAGTTGAAATATTCTCTTATTGAATTGATTATTCAAGATAAAAAAATTGATGATGAGTTACATAGCATTAGAGACTCTCTTTATGGTGGGGAGACAGTTTCCTAGTGGTTGTTCTCCAAAGAGGTTATTCCATGCAATCAGGATCATTTGGTGGTACCTTCTTTGGTAAAGAAATCTATGATGGGGGATTTTCATAGTTCCTAGTGGGAAGTGCACCTAGGAACCATAAAAATGTTTTATGATATGCAGTGGTAGTTTTTGTGGGTAGTTATGAGACATGGAATTTATGAATTTTTCTCTCAGTGTTATACATTCCATAAGGTTAAGGTCGAGCAATAGAAACCATCAGGTTTTCTTCAGCCACTTCCAATTCTTACTTGGAAGTGGGATGAGATCTATAGGTACTTTGTGGTTGGGTTTCCATGTACATAGAGAAAGAAGAATGTGATATGGGTTAAAATCAATATGATGACTAAATCATCACACTTTATACCCATTCATGACACAACCAAAGTTGAGGAGTTGGGAAAACTCTATGTGAAAGAGATTTTTTGGTTTCACGGAGTTCTATCTGCTATAGTCTCTGATAGGGATCCTTGGTTCACTTATTGTTTTTAGAGAGGACTTCATGAGACATTGGGATCTCATGTATGTTTGAGTATTTAATACCATCCAAAGTTAAATGGCTAAATAGAAAGAGATATACAGATTCTTGAGATATTCTTCACGCTTGTGTTATCAACTTTGGCGGGGCTTGGGATGATCATTTGGGTATGGTTGAGTTTTCTTATAAAAATGATTACTGGTCCACAATCATGATGTATCCTTTTGAGGCCTTGTATAGTCGTCCTTGTAAATCTCCATTATACTTTTCAGAGATTAGTGAAAGTCCCTTGGTTAGATCGAGGTTGGTCCAAGAGACAACAAAAAATATCTAATTAATTCATTAGAGAATTTTGATGACACAAAGATGATATAAGTCTTATGATGATCATCATCGTAGACCTTTGGAATTCTCAATTAGTGACATGGTGTTCTTGAAAGTTTCACCTCAGTTGGTTCATCGATGGCTTGGGAGGCAATAGAAGCTTGCTCCTCATTTTGTGGGACCTTTTGAGGTTGTTGAGAAGGTGGGGGAATTTTCATATTGTTTATCACTACCAATACAGATGATGTTGATACATAGTGTGTTTCATGTATCTCCTCTTCGAAAGTATCTATCTGATCCATCTCACATTCTGAGCTAGAGTGATCTTCAAGTTAAACCTGATTTATCTATGAATGAAAAACTATTCAGGATAGTTCATTTTGAAACCAAGGTACATATTGGGAGGATGAAAACTTTGTTTCTTGTGCTATGACAACATGGTTTTGATTCTCATGAGATGCGGGAGAGGGATACACTGATGAGAGAGTAGTGGACTCATCTTTTTGATACCAAAGATTCATCCTAGGCTTTCTGGGGATAGAAAGTTTCTATGGCGGGGAGGTTGTAGCATCATGTTGTTATTTTTAGGTATCCCTAAAAACCTATTTTTTAACTTTATTTGGTTAGGATTCATTTGGGGTTAAATCGGGTGAAATTCATAATTTTTTGGATTTTTTTGGGCTAGTGCATGATTGGCGCATGGATGACTTATGGTTTTCCAAACCATGCACCCTACTACAAAAAATTGGAAAAATTGGATAGTACAATTTTAAAATATTGAACAAGGTTTTACACACTATTAAACCTTTTTTAGTAATCCATGCAGACTATATAAAACAGGTGCATGAGTTGCGCATGGTTTGACTAAACCGTGTGCCGCTTCCCAGGAAACCATGCAGATGGGTTTTTTCTTAATCCTAATTTTTATTAAAAATTCCCAAACCCTCCATTTAGGTCCCTAATGGACCTCCTTTGACCCAAACCAATTTCTTCCATCTTTGGATCCCCTAAGAAGCATTTTTTCCCTTAGATCCCTTCCAGAAGTGATCTGAATCTTGATGATTGACCTTTGATCGTCTCGTGGTTAGATTACTTTTCCCATTCTTATTATCCCGTGGTCTCTATTCTCCTCCCTAGAGTTCCATGAATCCCCATGTTGGATTATGAATCTCATATAGGCTATTTTGGATCTAAACCTTGGTTTTTTTCATAGATCTTCATTTCCATCATTCCTTGTTGGATTTTCTAGTTACGACATTGTGATTCAAGATCTGTTGATCCCAAGGTAGGTGGTTCTATTACAATGCTCAATTTATATTAAACCTAAATTAATATTTTAAATTCAATTGATGATTTAAATTCAATTTATTTATTAGTATTAAATTTATTTCAATGGTTTTACAGAAAATCCAATTCCATTGAATTGGGTTTTTTGGGAAAAAATATAGGTTTTTGGAATGAAATTGGAAAACCCTAAATTCTATTGAATTGGGGAATGCTTGTGAAAATTTGTGAGATTTGAATTTTTTAATTTAAATTGTGGATTTGATGGAAATTTATTCAATTAATTTTTTTAATTTAATTTTGGAAATGTTTTTGATGGAAAATTTTGAAAAAGGCGAATTCTATTGAATTGGGGGTTTGTTATGAAACTGATGGAATTTGTTTCAAAATTAAACTATTGAATTTAATTTGTGAATGTGGATTGTGAGATTACATGAATTGGTTTAAAATTATTATTTATGAAAAATGACTTAAAAATGTTTTTATGGAATCTTAGGGTTTCATATTTTTTAAAAGCATGTTTTTTTATTAAAAAACTTGTTATCATTTCTAAAGCGAAAATTGGCATATTTGAAATTGAGAATGGATTTAACTATATTTTAAACAGTCTTAAAATAAATTCCCCATCATTATTTTGTATGAGATTACATGAAATCCTTAGGAAGTTGGTGAGTTTTTTAGGCGTAAATTTATAACTTATAATATTTTAAAACTTCATATTAGTACATCACAATCCTTAGGTGATGGTGATGAGTCCCATTTACCTCAGTCCCAAAGGGGAGTATGTGCACATTTTCTATTTCACAATGTCAGGTACATATACCCTAAAAATATCATACATATTAGTCATATGACCATGGTGATCACTTTTTTGTATTTCAAATGTATCTATGTTATTGTTGTAATCTATTTTACATGCCTTGTGAATTTATATAAACAGTTTTATACAAAAGTTTTTATTTAAGACAGTTTGTGAAAAGTGATTTTTTTATAAAGAGCCCTTTTTTGAAAGGTAATTCAACCATTTGAAAAGTATTTTCATAATTTGAAATGTGAATAATGAATTACTAAAGTATTTCTATCTTTTGAAATGTAAAGCATGATTTTCTTAAATGTGATTTTGAAATTCCAAACCTGTTTACTTGAAAATTGAAAGCATTTTCTTAGTTAATTTGATATTGGAATTTGGTTATAGAATCTTTGGGTAAAATACTATTGGGATTTGTATCAAACCCTACTTGATCCATAAAGTGTTTATAGATTATCTCCTTCTAGGTTCAAGCAATGGAAATGGATCACTTGGTGGTGGTTCTAGCTATTGAATCTTGGACTTGGTGAATTCCATACATTGGGACATGGGTATTTTGTCTTCTAGTTTTTATGATTTTATGGTACTTGGATGCAGTAATTGGTCTTGTTTATACATGTTTAACTTCTGGTACATTACTCCTAGTAGATTTTCTTTTGATATTCATAATGTTTTGTTTCTTTTACTTCCACATTGTTTGTGAAAAAATTGTTCCCACTCCAGTTTTTATGATTTCAGGTGCTATTTGCTGATCTGTGGGGATCATGAACACCCTTTGGGCTATGTTAGGGTTATCTTGGTTATTGGGTTACCAGGGTACCTAGGCCAGTTCATGAGAGAAATTCCATGTTCAAGTAACATTGTAAAACCCTTCTCAACCAAACTTCTATTATTTCTTTCAAAAAATCCATTCTATTATAGTGTATATGATGAACTGAACTCATGTATAATTCTATGTTTTTCAACATAACTTATAAATTATTAATTCTTATATTGACCACCATTATCAGTTGTCAGATTCTTCATAGAATAACCACATTACTTTTCATATATTCTCCATAAACTCTTAAACATATTCAGATCATCTGATTTATGTTTCAAATACATAACACAAATAATATGAGTAAAATCGTCAACAAAATAAATAAAGTAATTATCTACAAAATTTTATTATTTACTCATTGTAACCCAAATATTGAAATGAATCAAATCTAGGGTTTAAGTTGAAAAAAATTAAACTTTATTATGCACAGAGTTTGTAATCTTCCCTTTTTAAAAAATTGAACAATACCAATCTCTTATTTTTTTTACATATCAGGAATATCACAAATATTGTATCTCTTTAATAACTTGCTCATGTTTCTGTAACACATATATCCCAACCATTTATTCCACAAATAATTTTCTCCCATCATGCTAATATACCATGAATTATGAACTTCAAAAACTTGAAACAAGTTTCATTTTATATGCTGTCCTCTTGTAAAAACTTTTCCATCTTTAATTATTTTCACACAAAATCATATTTTCTAAAAGTAACTTTATTTAATTTATAAAAAAGTTTTGAAATACTCAAAAAAATTTTATTTCATCCCATAAAAAAATAATTCCTTCTTGTATTTCAACTTTTCTTCCCCAATAATAAAAGATCCAACACCTTTGATTCTATGATATTCATCATTATAAAATGTTAAAGTTACTTCTTTCAAATATTTCACATTATTAAAAAATTTCAAATATCATATCATATGGGAAGAATAACCACTATCCAAAATCTTGGGTTGTTCTCCTTTTTTTTATTTGAGAGTAGTATCTATAACAAGATATTTTTATTTACCTTTATCCTCCTTTACATCCGGATTTTGGGTATTTTTATAAATATATTGTTGTGCCGGTAACAAAACTAGAAATTCTTTAGAAAGCTATCCAGGTTGTCCACACCTTTCAAAAATAGTTTCTAAAGGTTGGAATCTATTTTCAACTTTCAAAACAACTCTCTCATAATTATTTCTTTAAGAGGATTAAATCCCCATTGAAATTTTCTTCCTATAACTCATAAGACAATTTTAGAGTTATTGATTGAACCGTCACATATATTTTAAATACCCAAATCCACCACAATACCAGCAATACCCATAGAAGAATAATTTCCTCTCTAAATTCCATACTTTCTAGAGATGTGAACATTTTTTATCCACTTTCTATTATTTCCCATAAAAACATTATTTTCCCAAAAAAAATCTTTTATCACCCAAAATATTCTTCTTCAACTTAGATTTCTTCCTAATTTTTTTGGATTCAGATTTAGTATCAACCTTTTTTTGGACTTAGGAATTTAAAAAAATTATAAATTCTCAAATTTACTGGTTTTAACCACATATATGATTCTATCATATCTTATTTTCTTAGGAATAACTTTAACATTATTTTCAACCTTTGAAGATGACTTTTTTGACCTTTCTTAGGTTCATTATTTCCATAAATTTCACCAACTTCTGAGATAGAGTTTTTTAAACTTTTAACTCCTTAATCAAATTTAGAGACCTTTTTCTGAACAAGTTCTAACCCTTACTCCTTTGATTTTAAATTTAATTCAAGATTTCCATTTGATTATTTTCATTTTCAAGAGACTTATTCAAATAATCACACTATTCCTACAACTTTGCTTTATTTTTAGGAAGACATTATTGATTGTTTTTTATAGGATTTTCCTTCTTAAATATTTTGATCTCTCTTTCAAGTCTTATTATCTTTATAAGACATTATTTCAACTCTATTTTTATATGTAACTCTAAATCAGTCTCTTATTATTCGAAACTACTGCTTTCAAACTTTTCATCATTCATTATTGAAATAAATGTATTTTCTCTGGAAACTTTATTGAATTTTTTTAGCTTCAAATTTACTATATTCATCTTCATCATCTGTAGAAAAATCAATTATCCTTTTTGATTTGGGAAACTTTTTATCTTTTCCCTAGGAATTGGGTTTTTATTTATCAATATGTTTCTTCCAATATCTTCTTGGTATTATTTAATCTTCATCACTATCTTATTCATTCATTTTTCAAGGAATATTTATAGAAAAGTGACCACAAACTCCACATTCAAAACATTTCAGGGGTATAATCCCTCTGTACTTTCTTATACCTATTTTCAAATTCTTAGAAAACAAGGATAAAGATTTATAAAGATTGTTACTAACCTCATTTTTGGGTTTAGAATGACCACCTTCTTCATCTTTGCGAATATTTTTATATTTTTCTTACTTGGTATCCTTGAAGGACATTTTTTGGTCAACTTTTTTTTTGATTTTAATAAATTTATACCTTCTCATTTCATAAGTAATGAGAGTACTGTAAAGGTCATCCAAATATAGAGTTTCAGGGTATCTATTTTCCAAAGAAGAAATTTTGGCATAAAAATTTTCAAGAAGAATTATAAAGTTATTTGAACAATAGTTGAATCTTCCAACTTCTCTCCAAGAAATATTATGGTTCTAAAAATATCATTCAACCCTATAAAGAATTCACCAACAGATTCATACTCACCCATTTTGAGATCTTTATCCTTTAGTCCCCATATTTGTAACTTTTCCTTCTCCACCTATATATTTACTTCATAAATGTTTTAAGATTCTTCCAAATACCTTTCATAGTATAAAATCCATTCAATCTAAGTAATTCACTTTAAAAAAGTGATGAGAGTAAAGTATTCTTAGCTCTTCCATCATTCTCTAGATTCTTCTTATCCACAGATGTAAGAGGAATATCTTCGATAGGGGAGGAAATAAATCTGTAACAGCTTCTAAAACATCAAAACCAAGAGACATAAGATAAAGAAGCATATTATATATCCATATATGATAATTATTTCCATAATAGACCAGAATCCCCTTACTATTTACACAATTCAAATTCCACATAATATATTCTCTTAAAAACTTTAAGTAAAGAGTAAATGAAGGGATATCCATTTGGTACTACTTGAAAAGGCCTAACCAGGATCAATACAATCACTAAGATGGGGAGGGGGTGGATCAGTGATTCATTTTTCTTTTTTGTGATACCTTTATTATATAACAACATTTACCTCCTATAAAAGATTTTTCATTTTAATGAAAAAAACATTCAAACATCCATATAAACACATTTATTTACAAGGTTCACTAATAAATAAGAGTATATAGTCCCTATCATGGTTTTTAAAAAAATAAAATACCACACAATCCACTAGAGAATAATTATTTTGTGTGGATATGACAAGTAGGAAATACCTTTACACTTGTGTAACACTACGATCAATACAATAATGAATGTAATTCTTCTAGAAATAACAATGTAATTTAAGTTTTTTAACATGTTTATAAACCTTCACTAGTTGGTTCCCAACATTTCACTGTGCCACTTCAAAAAAGTACACTTTTTTTAATTATTTAGAAAATAATTATTGAATTTCCTATCTCAAAAAAAGTAGAAACAAATCTTATGGACTTCTTACAAAAACTTAGTCTGATACCTTACTATGATTCTTTAGTCTAATTCCCTAGTCTATAAAACTAGTTTGAATGGATAGTCCAAAAATAATTCTAAATCACTTATTTTGTTCCTTGAATCAGTTAGTCTGATTTCTTAGTCTGATCTAGAAAACTTTGACCACATATTATTTATTACAATTCTTCTGTCTAAAAATATTTGTTTAAGAAATTAAATTCAGAAACTTTCCTCAACAAACTATGTCTCAAAACCTTTAGTACTCTTGCTATCTCCTATAGGTGAATAGTTTTAGAGTATATTGTACTTTGAACTCTATTTATTATTGCTCCAGAAATGGAATGGGAAGGAAACAAATTTTATTTTCCCACTCAACCAAATTATATAATCTAGAATTTAATTTACATTTCAACTCCATCTTGGAAATTTCAACACTTCTAAAATCTGTTGGATTCTTCTTGAAACTTATTTAATATCCCCAAAACATCATCCTTATTCAAACTTACAAACTTTTTTTCAGTCCAATACAATTTTTCATTATGATTAAACACATATAAGAATAAATACTTCCCATTTTGATGCTCCACCTGAAACTATTTTTCCATAAATATCATTGAAACTTATAAATAATTCAAAAACCTTAGACAAAACTTAAACAATATCTTTATAACATTTAAAATTTTCTTTATTTGTTCAAAAGATCCTTAGACTGATGGATACTTATTCCGATGAAGTTTATCCTCTAATGATTTATCAATGTCACATCCTATCAGAGGAGTCTTGACTTAATTTAAAGAAAAAATCATTTTTTATCTTATAAAATTGGTTGAATACATTTTGGAACTGCTTCATATTGATCAGTCTCCAATCCCATCCAATGGATTGATCTCTGGATCTAATTTGGTTTATCAGTCCCAACAACTTAACCAAAATTTTCCACCTATAATAGAAATCTACATATTATTCCTTAAAGATACCAAAAAATTGTTTGATGGATCAATGTTAGAATCTCCTCTGATGGATCAGTGGAACAATACATCCAATGGACTGGTATCAACATCAACTTATTTCAAATCCTCAAGAACTAATGGTGCATTCAAATAATTGGTCTGTATGATGTGTAGGTTATTATAATGGATCAATCAATTAAAACTTCTTTAAAACCTTTGAATTAATGAAAAAAATTTCTTATATAATGAATAATTTCAACATTTGGTACTTCTTTCACTACTGATATGATACCAGAAGACTTTGACTATATATTCTCTTTTCTTTCAAAAACTCATGCTTGTATCATGAATTATTCTTGATATTGATAACCTTATGATCAATATAGAATCATCTAAATTAAATTGGAAATCTCTACGACTTACCATCATTTCAACACCTTTTATCTATATATTAGAAACTCAAACTGATTACCAAACCCTTGAAAAACTCAGACACCTAATATCCCCCTTTCTTTCACAATACTCAAATCACAAGTTTTTAGATAACATATTATGTTGAGAGATTATAATAAATCAACATCATATTAATTATCAAATATCATGAAAAATATTCATACTCCAATAAAACTTCTCACTCTGATAAAAAAATTCATTTAAAATGCAACGTGAGTCTGAAAAACAACTTCACATAGAAAAAGTTTTTAGAACATAAAAATAAATTTGATATACTTTCTTAAGAAGTGTTCATATGATCAGATGAGTCTAATACTCCTTTCACTCGATCACCAACACTTACAATTTGAATTTGTTTTTCAAAAATACAACAAAATACAAAAAAAACAACAAAACATTATTTTAGCATCTGAAAAATACCTTCAACCAACTTGGATCCATTACACACTGCGATTGAAACCACTCACACCATGAAAAAAATTGATAAGGAAATATATAATATAATAAAACCTAGGGAAATTTTAAATACTCTAAATGTAATATTATACACTTATCCAAAATCCTCATCCGAGCCTTCATTCCATAGAACACATCGACCATGTCATGGGCTAACTTCCTTCTCAAAATAGCGTGGGTCTTAAATATCATGGCTTATACCCACAATTCATGGTATATATCTACTCCATGATACATATCTCTACCAAAATTCCATAGTGTGATGCATAACATTATTCCATGAATCAACTTTCCTAGACAAAACCTGCAACTCTAACATCTCCTTCCTTCTTTTAACCTCATTGCTACCACCAAGTGCTCGCTAGACTCCCTTAACACCATGAAATGACGAAGGGTTCAGGAAAATATGATCCTCTACACTATTTATCCTAATCACATGATTTTATCATGATAATATTCATGGAAATAATTTCTTTATTAGATTTATATGAAGTTTCATGCTATGAAAAACCTCATGAGTGATAATAACAATAAAGGTGATAATTTGACAAGGGATAAAAGCATTTTTATACTATAAGACAATGGTATAAAGGATAGTATGAAGTGTAACATCTCAACCCTATCACATTATCTTGGATAGGATTGGAATTACACTAGCCTTAAGTGAATCCCCTAGATACGAAAGGTTGGAAATAAATGCATAAGACTTCACCAAATCATTAATGGATGATTTTACCTTACATATGACACAACCCATAGCATATGAAAAAATGAAATAATATAAATATGATACATAATAAAAAAAATAAGATTCCATACATAAGATAACAATAATAACAGTCACAAAATCCAATAATATAACCAAATAATTCTAAAATACCTAAAGAATAAAAAGAGAAATAAGGTTCCAAACATTGAACTACACCAAGATCCATACCATGGACACCTCCAAGCTCCCATATCCATTTACAAGGACCAAAATATAAATATTATTTTCTATATAAGTAATAGGTCTTCCACTTACATACATCATTCTGAACATCCTCATCATATTCATTAAGATTCATATCCAAGGGGGTGAGTATATAGTCTAGTAGGAAAACCCCCAAAGTCTTCCCACACATTTCACTAGTACAAGAACAAGTTTGTTCACATTTTATATAAAATAGGGGAAAATAATAAAGACTAGTGAAAAATAAATATATAAGCAATGTAAACAACTAATTCCATAACACACACCCACATAATAAACTCACATACACATGAAATGAACTAAACCCTCCCCTCTAGGAGCCATGTCACCCAACCAATGAACCCCCCATCAAAGAAAGACTAACTAAATTCAATAAACTTAGGTGTGGAATCACATCCCCCCCCAGACCCAATTTATCACTTTACCACCTAAATGTTAGCGATATCCAATTCTGAACCAACCAGGCTTCATACATATACATTATGAACACACATTGACCCATGTCAATTCCACATTTACACATACTAAAACCATTATTTTGGAAACCATAATGCCACTTATGAATTTTACCAAAAATGTTGAGGTCATCTCCAACAACATTTATTTCAAAAACCAAAATCCCACAAAATAATACACAAAAAAGAATTTACCAAGGAGTTTCCACTAAGAAACACATGTATTTAATTTTCAAAACTGTATACCTTCACATTCATATCAAAAGGATATTGAGAGAGATTCCACCCACCATAAAGAGTATTTCCCCAAAGAATCATACCAAACACACACACACACAAACACATATATAGTATATAACAACCTTCCTACAATGGATTAAATACAAAGAAACATAGAAAAATACCCTAACCAGAACATCCAGTCATAGAAGACCCAGACTAGGGTTCCTACCAAAGGAAAATGAAAAGAGAATAGAGGAGAAGGATATATGGAAGTTTAATATTTGATCCCTAGGATAGAAAATCTAAGAATCTAATAGAATGAGAAATAGAAGGAAGATAATTAAAAAAACCATCAAAGGAAGCTATATTGTTTGTGAGAAATAACAAATAGGGAAAATATGAGTGTTTCAGGGAAGAATTTAGTATAAAAATATAATTTTTGGATATATTTAAATTCATGCATGGTTTGGTAAACTGTGTGTAAATAGTATGGATTCCACTACCCTAAAAATACAATGACCACAAAGTTTGGTCGCATAGTTTATCCAAATCATGAACCAACTATGTACCTTCCCCGAAACCCTCATTTTATCCCACACAATTACCTAGGGGTTATACACAGTTTCCCCTAAACATATGTCATCCATGTTCCCCTTAAATTCCTTCCAAAATCACCAAAAAACCTCTAAAACTTTTTTAAATCAATATTTTTTTAAATAATAAGAAGGCATAATAAAGTAACTAATTACATAAAACTAGGGATGTTACATGGAGTTTATTAGTAAGAATATTTTGAAAAAATATTACAGATGGTGATACAAATATTAATAGGTTTGAAGTCTAAGAACATAAAAGGATTAATGAAATTAGTAATAAGAGTGATTATTTTAAGGTGATAAATTAGTTTCACCCCTCTATAATACACTAATTAGATATACCACATTTGAGCCAACAATATGTTAGAATTTTTTGAAAAAATATCATGTATACAGTTAGGCCTTGGGAATTTAGTTAGGTGTATCTTCTGTAAAGCATCATGGATTTTAGATTTTATAAAATTTATAAATAAAAAATTAATCATCCCCTGGGTAAAAGTTTTATGAAATAAATATAAAGGACCATCAAAAGTCACAACTAACATCTCATGTAAAAATATTGGAATAAAAATTCATAATTATTTCCAAAATTTCATGATCTCTTTTAAACTAATATATTAAGTAATGAGGCTCTTAATTTTATTATTCCATAATTTCATAGAAGACTTATAGTGGATGTATTTGGTATTCTAGTAATATTTTTGAATGAAAATGACCCTTGATTTAAAATACATGTAAATATATTTATTCTACATTGCAAATTTTAATTTTTTTATCCATTTGATCAATTTTGTGAATATTATGGACATAAAAGAGCCTACTTAAAATAAATTCAAATTTTTTTTCCAGTATAATTAATATATTTTCCAAATTGTTTAAATTTTGAGATACTTTGGGACCTCAAGTAGATAGATGTGTTGATAATTTTATCTTTAATTATTGATTCTCATAGTGTTTACAATGATTGAATGATAATTTACTCACATTTGGGTTCTTTAAGCCAAAAAGTATCCAAGAAATGATGTTTTATTATTATATGAAACCTGGTCATACTCTTTGTTTTAAGAAAATTGGACCATGGTATGAAAATATAGAGGGATATTCTTAAAAAATATTTAGGGAAAATATCATTCCAAGATCTTGATCCTAAATACTGATAGAGAATTTGATAAATTCTTGATTCCAATTGATATTTGTGAACTAGGTGAATGGAGAACATTTATATAAAAGATCATAAAGATTAAATTCCTTGATAGTAATTCAAAATATTTCCACAAAACATTGTACCCACACAACCCTCCCCTCTTTTCATCATTTGTTAGAATCTCATTCAGGTCACCCCAAATAAAAAAATGGAATCTAAATATTGAAACTATTAAGATCCCATGTTTTCCATTTTAACCAGAATTTTTATATCAAAATATACCAAAAAAATACCAAGAGAAACCCTTATAATCCTAGACCAGGTATATGATACAGTTATGAGAATATTGCTTAATTATCACATTTACTTCTTTCTAAAGAAAACAAAATCATGAATTCCCTTCTTAGATAATGAAAAATCCACGAGAGAAACCAAGATTAAATTTCATTGAAGTTTCATCCTCATCATCCAATATTGTATCAGATATAAATAAAATACATGGGAAAATGTTTTATTACAATTATAGAGAGCACAAAAATTCTAGATATTTCCAAGGTATTGGAAGTTCCAACATAATAATTTCATGGTTCCTGGTGGTGTTATCCACCACCAATCTCCTCCACTTATATTTCACTTGAGAATAAATTTTCAATTACCAAGAATTTTCTCTATAACATTAACCTCATCCCCATAAATCTTCATAACTCTCTTCAAATTAACAATTATAGTAGTTGGATATCTCTTAAAAAATTTGAAAAGTCACTTCTATGCTTGAGTTTCAGAAGATGTTATAAGAATAGAGGTGATGTCACTTAATATAGAGTATGATAAGGTAGAGTACCATATTATTATATGAATCATTTACTAATATGAATGACTAAAATTCATAAGTGACTCACTATTTTCCTCAAACAATGGATTCTACAAAATAAAAGACCTCGAACACATGGCTTATTACATTCCATAAAGAACTGATCTGATTTTTTCTTCTTTTGTCCTAACTCATTGAGGATTTATTTTAATTTGAGGGAGGTCCCATTTTTATATTCTCTCCTTCATTGATTCTATCATGGTTATCCTAAATTTTAATAAGTTTACTCATTCACCACTTATCTGGCTTCTTTTATCCTTCTCAAAGGGTTGGTAGCTTACTTAATTTTTTCCTTAAGCCATACCCCATACCTTCTGATTTTTTTAATTTTAATTTACAATACTTCTTAGAGTTACCTAAAATCCCACAAAAGTAGAGAAAAATTGCGACTCTCTCAAATTCAAAACTAACCCATTTAGATAAATTTATAGTATCTATCAATAAGTTTCATAATTTCAATTTCAACTCTAATGTGCACAATAGAATCCCAACTATAAGGTTTAGATTCATCAATTTCTATAAACCATCCTTTTATTTCTCCAATTGTATGAAGAACTTTATAGATTCATTTTCCAATTGGGAAATTATTTATGTGAATCCAAAATGGAGTTACCTTAAAATATAACTTTGAAGGCTAATAATTCATGAAACTCCAAGAAGGAATAAAGCTAAAAATAAAATATACAGGGTTCTATTTCATGAATAAATACCTGGCCTGAAAGTTATTATTTTTATTGATTTGCATGAAAGAAAAATAAGGGAAGCAAGACCTCACGGAGGCCGAAAGGAATGCAGGCCCAGGGAATCCCCTTGCACCACACTGACACACTCAAGGGGAAAAGAGTGCATGTTGTTAAAGATCATAAGCGTTTCCTTCTACCTACCTAACTGAGCAAGCATGTCGGCCGCAAAGTTGGATTCCCTCTAGCTATGGTGAATGATCCTCCCTTGGTCGGTCTCAGCCTTGCATCTCCGGATGAGGTAGACCAGATCCCATGGTATTCCATGACGGCCATGAAGTGCCTTGACAAGCACCTCCGAATCAGACTCCACCTCGGTGATCTGCAACCCTTTACTTCTACAAACCTTAAGCCCAGACTGAAGAGCCTGGACCTCCGCACCTAAAGAACAACCTGGCCCGTAGAAGGAACTAAAGGCAACTAGGACAGAGCCCCAACAGTCCCTAAGAAAAATGCCACCTCTCATGATCCCTTCCCTGTAGGAGCCATCAATATTCAGTTTCAAGCCAAGTCTCGGTGGCTGCCACTTAACCCAGGAGCCACTTTCCCTACTCTGCGTGCATAGACGATTGATGAGATTGCATACCGTCATCGATGCAAGTCCACCTTTGAGGAGCGAGGTGGGCTCCACGATAGTTGATCATAGCCGAAACTATAGGGACCACTGGGAGCGAGGAGTTCCTAGACACACCTGGTTTCATGCCTCCCAGATGGTCCAATAAATGGAGATCAAAATAACCGTTCTGTCGTTGTGTTCCATAGTGAAATCTGATGGCCTGTAATCTCTTTTACCTCATCTTCTACCAAAAAAATATTCTCATTTTTTAAGTGTAAAACTTAGAAATCAAAGATTGAAAAAATACACATAGTCATAGAACCTAGATTAATATAATAGGAAACAAAGAAAAAAATCACTACTACCATGAAACAAGACCACCAATGGTAGACTAAAACCTATATAACCCTAATAAAAACACCACTAGTAACTAGACTCCAAAGAATTTTATGATTATTTTTACCCTAAAAAGTTTTGATATTTTTTTTCTAGTTTGATTATAAAAACCAAACATATGGATTGTTTATGTTTCAAACTATGTTTTCTTATTATTTTTATTGTTTTTTTAGAGATGAAATAATTTTTCATATTTTAAGTGATTCTTGTATTGTATTATATGTGTGATTGTGAAATCATTTTGAGTGATTTAAATGTTTTTTTGTATTTTAAAATTTTTAATCACTGAATATATATTATTTCACATTATGATTTTCTATTTTGAAGTTTTTACTTTACATATAAAAATAAAATAGGGTTTTATGATGTTATTTATTTATTTTTTTGTTTTAATTATTTTTGTTATATTTTTTATTATTTTTATTTTATGTTTAGTTGTATTTTTTTAGAAAAAATGTTCATGTTCTAGAAGTTTAAAATTTAAAATATAGTTTTTTTGGAAATATATAATATATGTCATGTGATTTATTTGAGTTTTTCTAATAATATATTTAAATTTGAAACATTTGATTCAATAGATGATTTTCCATTAAAAATATATGATATACATTTCTTAAAACTTGAAATATTTTCTATAGAAAATGTGTTCTATTTAGTTTTTAAATGTTGGAACTTAAATGTATATTATGTTATAAGATTTTTTTAAAAAAAGATCAGGGTTATTATGTTTATTTCCCCCCTCCATCCTCAGGTCATGAGTGGGTTCCCATTGAGTTGTGAACTCTTTATCATCATCAAAAGTTTACGTGTATTTTGATTGCTAGGATAGTATTTCATTAATAGGAGGGAATACTTCTCACCAAGACCCCTATTATTTACATTCAGTAAGGGAAAAGTATGAACCTAATAACCCCTTTTTCTATGAGCCTGATCATGTATAAATATTTTAGAAAGAGATATTTAATAATAAAATATATTATTGGTAGCATATATTTTATTGTAAAAATAATATAATGACAGGTTGAGTTTTTTATAGTTATATAATTTGAGGTCATTGAAATTTTATAGTTTTATAAAATATTTTATTTTTTTTCTATTGAATTGTGGTATATTTGTATTTACTTTGAATTAATTTTTAATATTTTTTATTTTTTATTTGTTATGTCTATGTTTGTTTTTTATTATATAGCATATGTTTTGTGTACAAGAGTAATATGATTTATTTTTTATTTCAAAGACAAAATATTGTAGTTACATTGAATATTTATTTTTTTATTAGTAGTTCTATTATATATAGTGGTTTTTTATATTAAGTGTCAGGTTATAATGAAAATAATTTTTTTTATGTGGTGGTGTGATGGATGAGGGAGAATTTAGTGAAAAAATATAGTTTAATTTAATTTCTTTATATGGGTTACAAAAAATGTGTTATGTTTTAAAATCTTATGCTAATTTTTTAAGTTTTTTTATTTTATAGAATATTTTTTCACTAAAATTTTGTAGTTAGATTAGATATTTTACTTTATTTTTTGATGAAATTTTAGTACATTTATATTTATTTTAAATTAATTTTAATGTTTTATTTTTTCTTCTTCTTATTTTTATGTTTTCTTTGTGTAATAGAATATATGTTATGCATAGAAGATTGATAAGGTGTTATTTTTTTCGAGATACTTGACACATGTTATCATTTTTACATGAGTTTTTTATTGTTATTAGTTGTGTTATATAAATTTAGAACAATAAAATAAAATAAAGTACAAATCAGACGAAAAAAATTATATTTTTTAGGGAAAATATACTCTACATCCACATAGAGGGGCTACATATTTTCATTATTAGAGGAGAAAGGATACAAGTCTTATTCCCCATGATATAATCTTAGTTGTAAAAAAACATCTATTAGATTTGAATTTCATTAACAATAATCCATGCGAAATATTTTTTTAATGTTTTGATGTGTACTCATTATGAAATTATTTTTTCAAGGACCTCCAATACTTGAACCATTAACCTTATGGGTCAGGGACACTACTCATTTTTAACCCCCACAAACTTATTACCAAGATAAATCAATGTAAGTTGTGAATTATATTGGATTTGGTGTCCTATTAACAACTAACTATAAACTTTAAATCACTAAAAAATTAATAAATGTCGCATCAAATGATGAATTTTCTTATACATAACATTGATGTGATAATTTATTTAGAGTATTTGTCTCATTAAAAGGTTATAATAGTTCTACAACATATTAAGAACCTTGAAATGCTATGAAAATATTCTTAAACATATGTACTATGGGATCAGTGACATATATCTGATGAGACACAAATGATGTTTGACTATTAGGTGGTCGAGACTCAAAATTGGTTGAGACTTCTTATCATGAAACTTATATTTAGTAATCTCTAATAAGGGAGGTTATAAAGGTAGACTCTCCCATTGGAATTCCACATATTATATATGCCATTTGATATTCCTATATATGGAGTATTGATCCTTAGACTTAATATTATTATTAATTTATACCATGAATCACATAATATGATGTATTGATTAAAACTCAGATGAAATATTCTCATAGAGAGGTAGGATAGGTTGGGTATGTCCTAAGCGACATGAAATTAATTAAATAAGTTAATAAAATGTTTTCCCTTTATAATTACTGAAAATGGGATCTCTAGACCATTGATTGAAATGAGACTATTTGATTAAATTCACGGTCATAGTAGTTCATTAATGAGTTCTTATTAGAGACTCAAATAAAATAAATCATGTATATAGGTTGATGAAACAAGCATACAACCTTCTTGATGTGATATCTAAAAAAATAGATTATATTATATAGTAAACATTCCTATAAGGTTGTTTTCATTATGATATTAACTTCTTTATCTACTGGTGTATTGAAATGTTTCTATATACCAATCTTGGACTTTTGGAATGTCCTCTTAATTCCATTTATAAAGTGTTATGGAGGGTTAAACACTAAACATATCCAGAATCTCAGTTAAATTCAATTTGAATTTAATAGTAATAATAATTATTATTCCTAAATTGTGTTTTAATAATCATTTAAGTATTTTTGAGCACATAAATTCAATTACCAGTTATTAGATTTTATAATATTTCTGAGTTGAGTATTAAATAAATATTATTTGTGAGGTAAAAAATATAATATTTATTTATCTCTTGTTTATTATTCATAACTTAATAAATAAATATTTTATGTAAATATTTATTTAGTTATATGAATATTAAAATATATATTTATCCACAAGTTTTTAGAATATAATATTTATTTATTGAACTAATAATATAATTAAATTTAATTATTTAATTATTTAATATTCAAGGTTTGATAAATTCCAAGTAGGATTAATGGGATGAGTTAAAAAGGCTTGATTGAAATGAAATTATAATATATGAGTTTATCATACATCAAGAAAATATAATAATAATAATATTTTATGGGGGGTTTCCATAGAATAAACAATTAAGTAATGGTCATTTAAAAAATTACTAATTTTTTAACCTTATGTATATTATATCATTTTCCTAGCTAGGGGAATTGTTGTGCATAATGAATTCTCCCAAGAGAATTCTCTCAAATATATATAGAGAAATTATCAAGAACACTCTCAATAATGAGATAACACCCCTACCTCTCAATAATGATAGAACAAGTGAGAACTCCCTCAAGAATGAGAGAATTATTGTTGCGATCAATGTTGAATGATGAATTTTTTTGGTTCCTATGCACTTACACCCATAATGACAATGATGAAATTCCACGATTCATGGATCACATGTGAATATATATTGGGGGATCCTAGTTTGGACACCTCATCATAATGATGAGATTATGAGAGAAGTTTATATATTTATCAATGATAAATAAAACTTATTAAGTAAAGGTAATTCTTGTTTTAAATTAATTATAAATCATATTTTAAAATAAACTATCTATTATGATTCTAGGGTTTCTTCATCAAGTCATTCAGATTTTATCCATTGAAACTGATAAAATACATTGTTAGGAACCACCCTAACCAATTCCTCTATTCCTAATAACTGTCAAGTGGTGTAATAACAGTCATATTATAATTTTTTTATTGTTTTTTGTTTGATTTATGATTTTTTTAGTAAGAATTCATTTCTAGTTTTTCATTCTTAATCCAAAAGTTGAGATGATTTTTTTGTTTGAATTCATATGACTATGAACAGTATAAGAATAAATTATTAATACTTGAATATCCCATATAGAGGTTTTGAGTATTCTAGTTGAGTGACATGGATATATTGTGTGTAATGGAATAGTACCCACTATGTACCCATGGTCAAATATATAGAGGAGGGCCATGACAATAAAAACACATTATGTGGGAGTTGGAAAACAACATCATTGAACACCACATATCATCCTCCAATTAAAATGTGACTAGATAGGGATACATGACATGAAGATGGTGTATACGATGTGTAACACCCCATGGTTTTCCCCTGTATAAATCATGGGATTCATGTGATCAAAGTACATAGCGTATTGTTATTACAAACTATGTATTGAATTCACTCCAAATGACACAACATCAAATAAATTAAATGAAATTTAAAAGATTATACATTCCATATAACATGTGATAACTCACATGAGATACACATCGGGTCCCTAGGTTTGTAGTGAAAGTGGTAAAAATGGATTACATGGCATGTAGCATGATATATATTCCATATAACTTAGGACAACTCATGCAATGAACATGCTAAGAAAAACATGTCAAGAGAGTTAAAAACATAGGTAAAATTAATGAAAAACCAAACTACATGGTATGTAGATGGATGTATATTCCATGTGAAAGGGTTATTTTTCACTAGCTACATAGTATGTGTTTTTTGGAAGGTTGTGTGTAATGAAATTATTTAATAAAATATTTCCATGTTATTCTATAAATAAATGATTTGTATGTTCATATTACACCTAATGTAATTCATAGTAATTTACAATAGTACATTCCACATATATTCAATGCATGTCATGTGGTCATACATGTCTTTTAGACTACAAGGATTTACTCATAGAATAACACACTGCGTAATATCATGACACACCATGTATGCATGCTAATGAGAGCATCATATGGTGATGATGAAATAATTTATTTGTTATCAATAATAGTTTCAAATGGTTTCCAATGATATTTATAGTCAAAGGATATTGAATAAGTGAAGTTTCCTATGGCTGTTAGGGAAGTAATACCACCAAAAGTTCACACTTCATAAGTTGGTACCATCATAAGAAGGAACACTATAGATGAAAGTTCCAAAATAGAGAGGTGACACTGAAGAAGATCAAATAATATAACTAGATGATAAAAGAAGTCATGCCACTAAAAGTAATGAAGAGAAGTGATGAAAGTATTATTAATGATAAGAGGATACATTCATTAATACTATTATATCTGGAAGCATATTTCACATCTAAAAATTACTAAATTGTTCTTTAAGTGAAAGATAAAAAGTGATGAAGGTTGAAGGAGAACATTCATCAATAAGTAATTTTAATATACTATCAACAGGAGATTGAAATGTGCTAATTAAATAGAGAATTTGACATATGATAATATTTAATGATCAATCAGAGATATTGAAAATCTAAGTTAATTTTTTCTGAAATAAGTTGACCAAAAGGTGAACAATGTACTTTCAAAGAAAGAAGAGTTACCCACATTACATGTATCTATAATATGGAAAGATGCGATGGAAGAAAGTAACATAGTGATGAAAAAATAATCTCATTTGACTATAAGTACAAAATGCATTGAATAATTTTCAATGTTCATGATATTGATCCCTAAATAATCTAAGGAGAATCCCATATTATGAAGATAATTTCCACTAGAGACTTTCGAAAAGACATGAAGTAAAGTGAGTCCATTCTAAACCTAAAGAATCAAAATCATTGTAATATAAACTTAAAAAAATAAGATTAAATATCCTTATATGATAAATATATTAAGAGTGTTTATTTTTATAAGGTGACATAAAGGCTCAATGATAAGTCATTTGATGCATTAACTACTCATTTATCAAAAGAAAATCACAAGTTCTACTATGATCCTAGATGATTATATTGAATTCTAAGTCTATTAGAAGGATGAAGAAAGGATAATGATAACAAATTCATAAAAAGGTAACATGGATATCTATAATATCACTGGATGTGAGATCATCTGAAGATAAAGAAAAAGTAAGGCTTTAAAAGATGAGGTGATGCTTGAGGGGAATGAAGATAAGGTAGATCATGAGAAGTTAGAAGATTTTCCATTGATTAAAATTTATCAAAATCTCAAAATGTTAGACATTTTGTTGACCTTGAGTGATGATAACATTAAATTTGAAAGGGATGGAAGAAAAACTTACATATGTGGTGAATAAAAGTGAGGAATACTATATACATGGAAACTGAAAAAATCAAATACCAGAGGCTGAGTTGATCAGTAGATATGATAACTAGAAGCTAAGTTGATTAGAAGAGGGGCTGTAAGATGAAGTTTGAACATAGTGTAAGTATAATCGATTCAGACTATTAGAATTGTATTACTCTTTCCAAACTTATTCAAAATACTAAATGCTGTAGAATATTGAGTTAAGAAGAAGAAGATGCACTACCACAAAACTGGGTTTCCGTAGCACCACCCTTTATCAGTGCTTAAAAAAGCACTGATAAAGGGAACTTTTAACAGTGTTAAAAAAGCACTGTTAAAAGTTCCCCTTTATCATTGCTTTTTTAGCACTGATAAATGCACCCCCTTTATCAGCACTTTATTTAGCGCTGTTAAAGGGGACCCCTTTATCAATGATTTTTTAGTAGTACTGATACGGGGGGGGGGGGGGGGGCTTTATCAGCTCTTTTTTCCTAGCACTGATAAAGTGTATATTTTAAAAAATATTTTTTCATGAAAAATAATATATTGATATATAAGTATATTTATATTGATGTAAATATAATATATATTTTTTAAATATGTTTTAGATAAGTATAAATAGACTATTACATTAAATATATAATAAATTTGGTGAAAATGGAATTAAAATATGTTAAAAAATATTATTAATTAATAATTTGAGAATTATCGTCGACTAAAAATCATTTAATAACAATTTAAGGACAAAAAAACAAATAAATGATCTAAAATAAGTTGAAAATGTAACTCAAACTTCAAACAACCATAACTTTTGATCCAGGTGTCCATTTGAGATCTATAATATATCAAATCTAAGACTACGATGATCTCTACATAATAATAACCTAATAGAACCTTCTGTCACATTTTTTGAGGCCAAAAAATTCCCAGAAGGCCTCCAAAAAAGAGTTTTTAGTCGGGATGCCCCGATTTTTTAACATTCAAAAAAATATAACTTCTGATTCAGATGTCCTCTAGGCCTCTAACACATATCATATTGAATATTGTTTCATTTTCTTCGATTTGACAAGTTGTGGAGTTGAAATAGATTTCTGGATTAGAAGTTATGGTCATTTTAACATTCTATGTCTTTTCAAACACACATATATATGTATTTATTCATATATATATATATATATTAATGTGTGTGTCTTGTATATATGTATGTATGTATTTATTTATTCATTTATTTATAAACACACATAAAAAATATATTTTATAAATGTATTTAAAACTAATCTTATAAATATATATTAATATGAAAATAAATATACGGATAAAAAATTATAACTAAATATATATATAAATATATATAAATATATATTAATATACCAATATATATATATATATTAATATATGAATAAATATATATGTATTAATATAACTAAATATATTTATATAAATATGAATCTATATTAATATACAAAGAAATATAACTATATATATATATATAAATAGATATATCATTAAATGGAGAAAAAAAACAAAATGGATTAGTGGTAAAGGTGCAGGCATGTGATGGGGGAGGTTTCAGGTTTGAGTTTTGGTGGAAGCAGGGTGCACAGGCAAGTGGGAGGGGGTTGCACGGGCAAGTACAACACGCGGTGAGAGGGAGGGGGCTCCGCCTAGCGCTGATGGGGGGGGGGGGTCAAGTGCTATTAAAATATCCCCACATTATATATTCTTTTTAACCTTTTAATTTTTTTTACTTTTATCAGTGCTTAAAAAATCGCTGATAAAAGGTGTCTTTTATCAGTGCTAAAAAAAGTGATGATAAAGGAAGTTTTTATCATCACTTTTTTTAGAACTGATAAAAGACCCCTTTTATGAGTGCTTTTTTTAGCACTCATAAAATGAGCCCTTATCAGTGATTTTCTGAGCGATGATAAAAGGGACCCCGCCTTTATATTTTCCTTGATTAACATCACTTTTCTAGTACTGTTAATGCCCTTTTCTAGCACTGATAAAGGCCATATTTGTAGTAGTGAGGAAGAATAAAATGAAGGGTAGAATAAAGTCTAAGTTACAATTTCGGATTTTTATAAAATTAATTTGACTAAAATATTTCTAATGAATTCACATATACATTTTGAACTCACAAATAAAGGATGATATTAAGATTGAAATTTTAATATACAATATTCATGAAGGGAAGTTCATGATTTAAGAAAATATTTATGAAGTATTTTAAAGGATATTTCATGTCAATTTTTTGGAGATTTTATTAAAATACAATATCTTAAATGATTTACAAAGGCATTTAAAATGGAATAGATATATCCTTAGAGTTAAAATATTTCAAATAAGTGAACTTATTAGGAAAGTTTGAGCCTATAAATAATCCAATCACATTTAGAGAATGAAATTAAGAAGAAGAATGTGAGAGAGACACTTAGAAAAATAAAAGAAAAGATAATATGTTCGAAACTATAGATTTTTATAAGATTTAGTTAGTTTGAATTCTTGAAAATACTAGAAAATATAGTTTTCAGGAAGATGATCAAGTTGACTAAAAGTTTATAGCCATACTAGTATTAAGTTGTAACTTATATAGGTTTTTGATGATGAAGATCATAGAAGTGATAAATCAATATTTAGTTTATTAGAAGTAGAAGACTAGATGAAGTGCATGATGAGTATAGTGGAACTTCACCTAGAATTTAAAGAAACATCTATGAGGATGTTAATGAGGGACACTTGAAGGTTGGTGGTGTCACGACCCGTCCACCAGGGCCCGTGCGATGACTACCCCAAGCCTGCCTTCTATAGGCTAGAGGATGGCGACTAGCACCGAAGGCGTATTCCCTAAAAATGGGATGGCATGGCCTTAATAAACTATAAACACATGCAACCAAGCACACAATAAGATTTGAACTCAAGCAAACTGTATAGTAAAATAGAGAGTACAACAAACAAAAAGGGGTCAGAATACAAGCCCAACTGGAAAGTACAAGAAACTGAAAGTACAAGAAACTGAAAGTACAAGTAAACTGGAACAAATCCTGTGATCACCTGCCAAGGATCCTACCTGAAGGGTAGGTACAACTCACGAATGGTCGTCTCTACGGTACGCCTCGTCTACGGTCCACCTCTGAGCTACCTTCAGTTCTGGTACTCTCGTCCTTAATTATCACTGTTCGTCGTCTGCACCAAACACAATGAGGTGTGGGCAATAACCCGTGCAGGGGTGAGTATAAAAATACTCAATAGGGACCCCGATACCCTCAAGGGATCACAAAATCCACAATGGATAAACCAAAAAGCATGAAAACAATTGACAACCCTACTTAGGTATATGCCCATACATATACCTAAGTTATGAAGTAAACCCATCTCAAACATGAGGAATCACAAGGCCCAACTCATTATCCAAAAGCTCAACTGTTCCACAAAGGAAGAAAAACCATGAAGGTAAGTACTACACAGGTACGCCACATTGAAAAATACCACCAAGGTATTACCATGAAGGATAGTACCACACAGGTACAGACTCAGCTCACACCAGGTATTTGTTAGGTACAGTAGTAGAGATGATTAGATGTAACTACTAATTTATCTTACTCTGTTAAGAGGCATACCCATGAATGATCCCAGATCATCATTAGACCCACAAAGGATCATAGTAAATTGTCAAACCCACATTGGATCCTAATACCTTGTTAAACCCACACAAGATCCTAGTACATCACCAGTACGTCGTCATACCCATAAAGGATCTCTAGGTGTTGAACTACACAGGATCACTTGGTTCTGACCCACACATGATCACTCAGTGCTGACCCACACATGATCGCTTGGTGCTGACCCACATAGGATTTCTAGGTGTTGACCCACACAAGATCGCTCGGTGTTGACCCACACATGATCACTATTCATTCTTCACGTTACAGCCAACTACTGGGTTCCCGCACTAAGCTTGATCGTCTCCGGGAGGGTCCACTTCTCAAGCCACAGGTCGATACTCCAACTGTCATGAAGTCCCACAAATAAGTATCCCAAAGTTCTACCACATAATAGGAGTCTCAACGCAACAGATGATGCGTCAATCAGATGCCCGATCTGTAAGTTATTAGCCTTTTAGTTCTGAGGGCCCGGTTGGATTTTTGATTGATCCAACCCGATCATACCACAACTATATTTAAATATAAAGTGAGGTATAACAAAATGATGGGATTGCTCTAAGGTTTCCGGTGCCACATACAGTTTGTCAAACGGACGCTCGGTGCCAAAGTTATGGCCCAAAGAGCGTTAACGGGTCGAGGTTGGTCCAGGTCTGATCCGACCCGGTCAGACTGACCCGACCCCGCCTGGGTCGACCTGACCCGGTTCAGGTCGACCTGGACCGTGGGGTCCGGCCCGGCCGCGCTGGGTCTGGCCTTACCCGCGTTGGGCAGCCCAACCCACGTTGGGCGGCCCAACTCGCGCTCGGTAGTCCGGCCCGCGCAGGGCGGCCTGGCCTGGGTGGCCGCGGTGCGGCGGGGAGTCCGTGGGGCCGCGCGGGGCAGTGTGGAGGCCACAAGGGCCATGAAGGCCATTGGAGCCGCGGGGGAAGCAGCGACTATGGGACGGTGGAGGCCGCAGGGGCCGCAGAGTGGCGGAGGCCGCAGGGCTCCAGAGGCCACGAGGGCCGCGGGGGTCGCAGAGGCTGCAGGGGGCTACAGAGGCCATGGGCGGCATGGTGCTGTGAGCAGCGTAGGGCCGCAGAGCGGTGGAGGCCGCAGGGGCGGAGGAGCGGCGGAGGCCGCAGGGGCCACAGAGCGTCGGAGGCCACGAAGTGGCGAATGATGCGGGGGCCGCGGAGCGGCGGAGGCCACAGAGCGGCGGGGCGGCCATGCTGCGGTGGTCCGCCGCAGCTGGCCAACCGTCCTCTCCGCGTGGCGCGGTCGCGCACCACACCTTCACTGGCAGCTGGTTCAGCCGACCGCTCTTCGTTTGTTGTCGTGCCACAAAGCCACCTTCTTCCATAAAAAAGAACACACCATTCATGATGAACAACAGAAGGGTCAGACCATGTTTGTTTGGCCCGCACCCTCTGCGTTAGAGCGGTAGCAAGCATCTCAAGGGGGATGATTCAATGTGATGGGAAAATTAACATTGATCAATTTAAAACACACCCCTACCTCATTTGCTTGTTGACATCGACGATGAGGGAAGGATAGTTATCGATTGAGAACACCCCACGTTGGAGGATGTCCCGAGGAATAAGTCAAAGATGTTGGAGAACGTCGATGTTCTTCTTTAGAGAAGCGTTCTTCATTAGTGAAGAAGAATTCCTCCAATGTTCTCCTCTTTCAATTATTTCTCCCAATTCCACCCAAAAAGAAAAGAATCCAATATGTTGTGTTTCATCAATTTAATTGTTGGCACAAAATTAAATTGATATTATTAATTATGATGTGGTTGGCACCATTAAAGTGGGAGGATACCAAAGGTTATCACCCATTAAAGGGGAGTTCAAGAGTTATCTCCATATTAAAGAAGGAGTTAGTGGGTGCAGGTGGTCCCCACCCTTAAATTCAAATTGGGAGGTTTTGGGCTCAGTGGTCCCCACCTCCATAACCCATGTTGAGGGGTTTCAAGAATAAAAATAAAATGTTAAAATAATTTTATTTTTATTTTCCCATAAAAAGTGAAAAACTAACTTTCACCCTCGACCTACTACGGTTGAGGTGAAGGCCTCCTTAAGTGAATACCAGTGCTTCGAGTTCAACGGTGCCCTCATATTTTAATTCTGAGTACCGGTTTAAAAGTTAGAAAATCCTACTCTTACGTTTACTGAATGTACTTGAAAAAAGTTCTGAAATTCATTTCGGGCACACCGGGCCTCATAATCGTGCGCCGTTAATTTTCACGGACTTGTAAAATTCCCATATATTTTAAAAAAAATTACATGGAAATTCTAGGTCTTTACATTCTCCCCACCTCAGGGATTTTCATCCCCAAAATCCACATCACAAAACTAGGAAAACAAGTGGTGGTACTAAGCATGAATCTGAGCCTCCCTCTCCCATGTACTCTTTTGGAGGTTCACGTGCTGCTAGTGAACGTGCACCAGAGGTATCGAACGACCATAAAGGAATCACTCCTGTTGATCCTCAATCTCCACCAGAACCTACAAAAATGTCGCCCCATCATCGATGTCCATATCCCTGTGGTCGATGATGTGAGAAGGGTCATGCATGTATCTCCTCAGCTAGGATACATGGAAGACGTTGTGCACCCGATGCAATTGAGGGGGGAGAGCTAATTAGTAAGCCACCTCACCAACTCTACTGAGGACTTGAAAAGGTTCGATAAACCTCTGAGATAACTTTCCACCTCGGTCAAATATCCGTAAACCTCGTCGGGCTGAGAGCTGTAGAAAGACATGGTCGCCATCCTCGAACTCCAAAGGTCTCCATCACCTGTCGACATAAGACTTCTACCTGCTTTGTGCAGTCTTCATCTACTCCTGGATGATCTGCACTTTCTCTGTGGTATCCCATTCCATCTCTGGTCCCACTAGTGTTGACTCCCCTGGGTCAGTCCAACACGATGGTGATTTGCAAGGTTTCCCGTACAATGCCTTAAAAGGTGCCATCCCAATGGTGGAGTGATAGTTGTTATTGTATGAAAACTCCACCAAAGGAAAGTGATCCTCCCAGCTGTGACCAAAGTCGAGGAAACAATCTTGCAGCATGTACTTGAGGGTCTGAATGGTCCGATCAATCTAACCATATGTCTGAGGATGGAAGGTGGTGCTCAAACGAATCTGAATCTTGAAAGCCTCCTACAACCCCTTCCATAGCCAGGAAGTAAAACGTGCATCATGATCGGAGACAATCATCGAGGGTACTCCATGTAGCCATACAATTCCCTACACATAGAGGCATCCCAAGATCTCTACTAAACCCTTATCTCTAATCGGTAGGAAGTGAGCCGACTTGGTGAGTTGGTCGATGATCACCCAGATAGAATCATGACCTCTGGATGTATGTAGAAGTCCTGTCATGAAGTCCATGTATATTTCATCCCACTTCCACTCTGGGACCTCTAAAGGTTGAACCAAGCCTAATGATACCTGATGCTCTACCTTCACTTACTAACAAGTGAGGCACCAAGAGACAAACTCTGCTACTACTTTCTTCATTCCCGGCCACCAGTGCTGTCTTTGGAGATCCTGGTATATCTTTTCCACTCCTGGATGTACTTATAGAGAGGATGTGTGGAACTCCCTCAACAATTCCTCCCAAAGTGACACTGGTACCATTGTACATCCTCTAAAGAGGATGATGTGCTCCCCACCTTCAGAAAATCCATCAGGTGCTTTTCTTATGGATATCTGAGCACGTCGAGTCTCACAGTCAATGTCCCTGCACTGTGCCTCCCTGTATCGCTGAAGAAGTGGGGGAGTGACTATAAGAGATTGAAGAAAAGATGCTCCATCTCGATCCAAAAAGGATATCTGCGAAGAGGCCAGCTGCTCCGTCACCTCACCTAGCAGCTGTATACCAGACCTCCTGCTGAGTGCATCTGCTACAATGTTCTCCTTCCCATGAGTATAGACTATATCGAAGTCATAGTCCTAGAGGAAATCAAGCCAACATCGCTTTCTTAGGTTTAGGTCCTTCTGAGATAATATATACATGAGACTCTTGTGATCAGATTACACTATAAAACGTTCTACCATCAAGTAATGTCACCACATATTCAAGGTGAAGACCACTGCTTCTAACTCCAGGTCATGGGTAGCATAGTTCTTCTCATGCTATCTCAGCTACCGATAACCATATGTGATCACTGCTCGCTTCTACATCATGACACATCCGAGTACAATCCCTGATGTGTCGTAGTGAACTACATACCCTATGCCCTCCTCCGGTAGCCTCAAGATGGTGGAACTAGTCAGCCTCTACCTCAACTTCTGGAAACTCAGTTGGAATCTCTCTGACCACACGAAGGGTTGGCCCTTTTTTTTCAATGCTGATAAAGGTGTTGCAACTCTAGAGAAATCTGGCACAAACCTCTGGTAGTATCCATCCAAACCCAGGAAACTTTGTACCTCCGTCACACTCCTGGGTGGCTCCCAAGTAAGTACCGCGTCAATCTTCACTGGATCCACCGCAACTCCAGCCTCTGAGATGATGTGTCCCAAAATGTGAACCTCTTGGATCTAGAACTGGCACTTATAGAGATTACTATAAAGCTGGTGCTCTTAGAGTATGTCCAGTACTACCTGAAAATGATAGGCATGCTCCTCCTCAGTAGCCGAGTAGATCAGAATGTAATAAATGAAGACCACCAAAAAGTGATCAAGGTATGGCTGAAAGATCCTGTTCATGAGTCCCATGAACACTGCTGGAGCGTTGGTTATGCCAAATGGCATAACCAAGAACTTGTAATGGTCGTACCGACATCTGAAAGCCATCTTCTACACATCCTCGTCTCGCACTCTGAGCTAATGATAGCCTGACCTGAGGTCCATCTTCGAGAACCACCGTGTTACCTTCAGCTGATCAAAGAGGTTGTCAATCCTCAAGAGTGGGTACTTGTTCTTCACAGTCACCTGGTTTAGGCACCGATAATCAACACAAACCCTCAAGCTCCCATATGCCTTCTTGGCAAACAAAATTAGGGCTGCCCAAGGAGAAACACTGGTCCAGATGAATCCCTTATCCTACAAGTCCTCTAGCTATACCCACAACTCACGAAGCTCCGCGGGAGCCATTGGATATGCTGGTGTAAATATCGGTTCCATCTCGGGGTACAAGTCAATGTAAAAGTCCACCTCTCTATGAGGAGGTAGACCCAGAACATCATCAGGTAAGACATCCGTGTACTGGTCCACCACTACAGGATAACTCAGACTCTCCACATCAACTTCTCCAAGGGTAAGGCTAGCCAACTGATGAGTGATCGGCTGCACTCTCCTTCGGGTAAGTCCACCATGTGCTGCAAAGGGTCCCTTCTCATCGGTGAAGGTAAAACTGGTCCCATCTATGCGGACACACCGCACTTTGCGCCTAATACAGTCAATCTGAGCATGGACTGTAGATAACCAGTCCATACCCAATATGACATCATAAGGCCTCAACGCCACTACTAGAAGATCCCATCCAAAGCTCTTGCCTCCTAGAGTAAGTTCACACTGCCGACACTAGTGCATAATCATCGAATCTGCTCCCATAGGAGTATATAGCGGTAAGGATCAAGACAATGGATCCATCGAAATCTCTGAGCTTCGAACGAGGGCAGTGACAATAAAAGAATTTCTGGAACCTGTGTCTATAAGTACTGCAGCTAAGTTGGAGTAGACACAGATCGTACCTTGTATCATCTCCGGAGTGTCGTGATCATAGGTCTCAGCTACCTGGAGCTAAGATCTCCCTTGTCATCCTGCTCCCTACAGTCGGGGTGGACCACCTAGTGGTGGCGACAGTAACATCTCAAAGTGTCACCCACCACCAGCTACACGGCCAGCTCCTCTGTCACGTTCGCCTGCTCCCTGCGGACCTCCTTGGTAGAACCTCTGTCTCTGCCTGGGCGGCCCCGCCGCTGTTTTCTGATCATCCGTATGGAAGGTTGGGAAGTCAAAAGCCATGTGACCCCTCCGACCGCATGTGAAACAATGCATGTTCCTTACATGACTGGCTCTGTCTCCGGTACCCCACACAACTGATCCCGAGTCACGCGGTCATCCACTAGTAGGTCTAGTCCTCTTAGTCCTCTATGACATCTATCTGCTTCTAGCTATAGAAGACTCTGCTACGTGACATCCGGTGGTGGGTCTCTCTACTAGTAACTGCTCAGCAAGAAAGCTCTCCACTAAGAGGGCTCACTCTAACACCCCCACCTACGTTGGGATGTTGAGAGAAATCATCGAAGCCCTAATCTCCCACCTGAGTCCCTTCTCAAAGGTCCGGGACCTAAATAATGGGTCCCGTATCATATCAGTGGAGTAACATGAGAGGTCAGTGAACCTCACTGAGTACTAAGCCACAACCATGCTTCCCTGCTATAGATGAAGAAGATCCTGTATGTGCACTGCATGAAGAGTCGCTGGAACAAACTCTACCTGAAACTGGCTCTCGAAGTCTGCCCAGAGAAGTGTCACCTCATCGTGAACTTGGAGAATCAAGATTCACCATCTGCCTATTGCTTCCTGTAAAAGACTGGTGGTAAGGATCACCATGATATCAGCTGGTGTCCCTACTAGTCAGAAGACTCTCACCATGACCTCCATCCAATTCCTCAGCCACCTGTGGGTCCATCTCTCCCCTGAACCTGGGTGTCCTATGGCACTGGAACTCATGAAATGCACTCAAGCGGTGTGCATCCTCTGCTGCTGGGGCTAGTGGCATTGGTGTCCCAACGGGTAATGGTACTGCTGGTGCCTTCTCTTTTGCCTCTACTGGAAGAGGGCCCTGCACCGAGACCTCGTCGCTCAGTGGGCTATAAGTGCGTACTATATCTGGAACCCTAGATGGCTATCTGCGTGGAGGCATCCTGAAAATAAATAGGTGTTCCATGGTCAATAAGTTATACATGGTGATCTGAATCAATGAGATCACAAATAAAACTCTGCAAAACACACATGCAATCAGTGTTTTCATGCACTGAGTCAGAAATCAGAAGTCAGGGTCCTGGTGTATGGATACGTCGGCCGCTGCACCAACACTGGATTCCCTAAACTGATAACCACACTCACTAAAATGAACAATATTGTTGTTAAAAAGATCATAGTTCTATGTTCTACGGTAGAATTGACTCCTCTGATACCAATTTTTCACTACCCGTCCCCCAGGGCCCTTGCTGTGACTACCCCAAGCCCGCCTTCCATAGGCTAGGGGATGACGACTAGCATCGAAGGCGTATTCCCTAAAACTGGGAAGTCATTGCCTTTATAACTTGTAAACACATGCTACCAAGAACACATCAAGATACGAACTCAAGCAAAATGTATAGTAAAAGAGAGAGTACAGTAAGAACAAAGGGGCCAGAATACATTCCCAACTGGAAAGTACAAGAAACTGAAAGTACAAGTAAACTGGAACAACTCTTGTGATCACCCACCAAGGATCCTACCTAAAGGGTAGGTACAACTCTCGAATGGTCTTCTCTATGGTATGAATCATCTAAGGCCCACCTATGAGCTACCTCTAGTCCTGGTACTCTCTTCCTCAATCAGCGTTGTCCGTCATCTACACCAAACACAACGAGGTGCGCGTAATAGCCCGTGTAGGGGTGAGTATAAAGATACTCAGTAGGGACCCTGAGAACCTCAAGGTCTCACAAAATTCGTAAAGGATAAACCACAAATAATGAAAACTACTGACAAACCTACTTAGGTATATTCCCATACATATAACTAAGTTATCAAGTAAACCCATCTCAAACATGAGGAATCACAAGACCCAAATCATTATCCCAAATCTCAACTGTTCCACAAAGGAAGGAATACCATGAAGGTAAGTACCACATAGGTACGCCACATTGAAAAATACCACCAAGGTATATTACCATGAATGATAGTACCACACATGTACAAACTCAGCTCACACCAAGTATTTCTTAGGTATAGTAGAAGAGATGAATAGATGTAACTACTAATTCATCTTACTCTATTAAGAGGCAGACCCACAAAGGATCCCTCATCATCATCAGACCCACAGAGGATCATAGTACATCATCAGACCCGCACAAGATCCTAGTACCTCGTTAGTATATCTTCAGACCCAAATAGGATCCTAGTACATTAGAGTACATCGTCAGAACCACATAGGATCCTAGTATATCACTAGTACGTCGTCAGACCCACACAGGATCCTAGTACATTTCTAGTACGTTTTCAGACCCACATAGGATCTCTAGGTGCTGACCCACATAGGATCACTTGGTGCTGACCCACACAGGGTCACTCGGTGCTGACCCACACAAGATCGATCAATGCTGACCCACACGTGATCGCTATGTGCTGACCCACACAGGATCTCTAGGTGCTGACCCACACAGGATCACTATTCATTCTTCACGTCACAACCAGCTACTGGGTTCCCGCACTAAGATTTCTCATCTCTAGGAGGGTCCGCTATCAAGCCACTGGTTGATACTAAAACTGTCACAAAGTCTCATGGAGAAGTATCCCAAAGTTCCGCCATGTAATAGGGGTCTCAATGCAACAGACAGTGCGTCAATCGAATGCTCAGTTTGTAAGTTATTAGCCTTTTAGTTCCGAGGGCCCGGTTGGATTTGTGTTTGATCCAACCTAACCATACCCTAAATTTATCCAAATATCAAGTGAGGTATGCCAAAAGGATGGGCTCGCTCCAAGGTTTTTGGTGACACAAACATTTTTTTAAACGGATGCTCGATGCCAAAGTTATGTCCAAAAGAGTGTTAATGGGTTGAGGTTGGTCTGAGTCCGGTCCGACCCGACCTGGCCTGGGTCGACCCGACCCGGCCTGGGTCGACTCAACCCGGCCTGGGTCGACCGGACCTGGTTCAAGTTGACTCAGCCCGCGCCGTGCGGCCTGAACCAGCCCGTGCGTGGCGGCACGGAGGCCGCGGGGTGGTGCGGAGGCCGCGGGGGCCGCGGATCAGCAAAGGCCATGAGGGCCGCGTGCGACATGGGGCCGTGGGGGACGTGGGTTCCTCTAGGGCCGCGGGGGCTACGGGGGTCCATAGAGGCTGTGGATGGAGTGGGGCCGCGGTGCGGCGAAGGCTGCAGGTGGCGCGGGGCCGTAGAGCAGTGGAGGCCACAGGGGCTGTGGAGCGGCAGAGCCCGCAGGGGCCGCGGTGCGGTGGGGAGACGACAGTGCGATGGGGAAGATGCAGTGCAGCAGGGCAGCCATGGTGCGGCGTTCTGCTGTGGCCGACCGGATGGCCAGTTGTCCTCTCCTCGGGGCACGGTTGCACGCCGCGCCTACACCGGCAGTCGGTTCGGCTGGCCACTCTTCGTTTGTCACCATGGCACAAAGCCTCATTGTTCCATCGCGAAGAACACCCCATTCATGAAGAACAACAGATGGGTCAGGACATGTTTGTTTGGCCCTCACCCTCTACGTTAGAGCGGTAGCAAGCGGCTGAAGGGGGATGATTCAATGTTAGGGAAAAAATTAACATTGATCAATTTAAAACACAACCCTACCTTGTTTGTTTGTTGACGTCGATGAGGTGGGAAGGACGAACGTCGATTGAAAACATCCCACGTTGGAGGAGGTCCCGAGGAAGAAGTCAAAGATGTTGGAGAACGTCGACGTTCTTCATTGGAGAAGCGTTCTTCATTGGAGAAGAAGAATTCCTCCATGGTTCTACTCTTCCAATACTTTCTCCCAATTCCACCCAAAAAGAAAAGTAGCCAATATGTTGTGTTTCTTCAATTTAACTGTTGGCACAAAATTAAATTGACGTCATTAATTGCGATGTGGTTGGCACAATTAAAGTTGGAGGATACCAAAGGTTATCTCCCATTAAAGGGGTGTTCAAGAGTTATCTCCATATTAATGATGGAGTTAGGGGGTTTGGGTGGTCCCCACCCTAAAATTCAAATTGGGAGGTTTTGGGCTTGGTAGTCCCCACCTCCATAACCAATGTTGAGGGGTTTCAAGAATAAAAATAAAATGTTAAAATAATTTTATTTTTATTTTCCCATGAAAAGTGAAAAACTAACTTTCACCCTCGACTTACTGCGGTTGAGGTAAAGGTCTCCTTAAGAAAATACCAGCACTGTGAGTTCAATGGTGCCCTCAGATTTCAATTCCGAGCACTGGTTCAAAAGTTAGAAAAGCCTGCTCGTACGTTTACTGAACGCACCCAAAAAAAAAGTTCAGAAATCCATTCCGGGCACACCGGGCCTCGGAATCACGTGCCGTAAATTTTCACAGACTCGTAAAATTCCCATATATTTTAAAAAAATTACATGGAAATTCCAGGTCTTTATAGGTGGTTCTAATATAAATAATGAAACCATTCCTACAGGGAGCTAGAAGGATATTTTTGGGAGATTGCTAAACCACATGTGTAATATTGTGGGTTTAGAGTTCAGGATAATAATCATACTCTTTGGTTAAGTATAATAACTTTCCTATTATAACTATTATGTGAATATTGAAAATATATGGATTAGTATAATAAAAATACATGGAAAGGTGTTGGTTTCCCACACTAGGACCAAACCTTGTCAAAATACATATGTGTTGTTTCCTTTACTTCATCTACATTTCATGAGGGATTAAGTGTTGAGGGTGTATAAAAAATATTCATACATCTTTATCAATGATATAGGTTTGATAAACTTAAAATAAGAAAAGTTTTATGTTAAACTTAATCAGTAAAAGTTGGTCACCCCTGATTCATCCCCCTCTCAGGGTGACTACATAATCCACAAGGACTAACACATACATGTTGTGTAAGTACATACTAGATGATAAAGAACATAAAAAATGTTATCCACATGCCACGTCAAGTGAAAATATAATCTATGTAAGCATTAAACTCCAAAAATGGGTTTAAACAGTAGTAGAATAGTACACACTGTGTCTCCACCAGTACATACCATGTACTAAATAATTTTAAAATAAAATTAATTAATTTAATTTATTTTAAATTATTTAAGATTATAATCTCATATAATTTTTAGAAAGATTATTAGGATAAATAATTAATTAATTACTAAAATGATTAATTTATTAATTTAAGAGATTTATCTTACTAAAGAATTAAGTGAAATGAATGATATCATAAATTATGCATAGTAATTTCATGTTGTGAATGATCATGATCATGAATAAACTGTGCATATATCAGGTTTCCATTTAATATAATTATTTATTTCATGGGTTTTTTTGATAAATTTATTATTAAATTATATATAATTATTTTTTTATCATCCCTTCCTACTTTATTTTGTATGGGCCTTTTTTTCTAAGGATTATTTGTGTAATAGTAATCCCCTAGTTACCTTCACCTATGAGTGTGTAAGAATATATAAAGGAAGGATATCCCAGTGGGAGGAGATAGTTTAGGACCTAAGATGAATTGAAACTAACCAAGGTGATACACAATTTAATAGAGGAATGTTTCAACTTGAGCCAAGAATCAGCCTACGGATTTTCCACCCTAGGGTCAAGGTTGGTTTATCTTTCCCTCAATAAAATAACTAGTATTTTTAAAGATCATGATCATATCACTTGTTTATTTTATTTTACAATTTCATGGTTATTTATTTATTCATGTGATACATTTTTATTTTATTATTAAACCTGACTTCATTAAGTAAATAAATTAACATGAATTTAAGATTAAATAAAATAAAGTTATTATGTATAAATTATATTATTAGAAATGGTTAATTAATTATGTAATATATATATATATAATAATTTTAAGTATAAAATAAATAATATTTATGAATAATATAAAAAATACATCAAGGATGATATTAGGATAGTAAATTTATTCCATTACGTGAGTTAGGATGAAACTATTGAAAAAGTATTGGTTTAGACCCTATCATGATACTTTATTTTATCAGGAAGTTCAAATGAAAGTTTTGGAATGCCTTAACCAAGTTGGTATCAAGATTAGTTTTCTATGAAAGAATTGGTGTATATTGTAGGAAATCATTGAGGAAATATGATTTTTGGATTTCAGGATTGGGGATTCTACTCATCTGATCAAGGAATTAAAAGTTAATCTAGTTAACAAGAAAAACTACCTAAATACATTTAAATAATTTGATAAGGCCTATTTCTGGGTTATTTAGAGGGGGATATAGTTACTTTATATTAGAATATCCATTCGATAGGATATTCCATATCTAATAATGAGGGATATTGAGATTTGATAAAATAGTGGGAGAGTAATAAAATTAATTTATTACATCATACTTGGTAATCAAGATAAAGTAATAAAATATGCTTTCATTTATTATACAAAAATGGAATCTCATTAAAACATGAAATTATCAATAGAATATATTTTGGAGAAACAAAATATCTTGACCGACATAATCTTCTGGGAGTGTAATAGGCATTTTCACATCTTATTATGCCAAGAGTAGAAAGTTTACATACTAGAGCCCCCAGTTCATGCTGATCCTGTTAAGGAGGAAGGATAATAGGATCATTATGTTTTTTGGAAAAATTTGGAAGATTTAATGGATTTATAATGCCTCATGTTATCATTCATTACTATAGAGCTTCAAAATATTAAAAAAAATATAGATGCATACACCATATTTCCTCATCTCTATTATTTTTATCAGAATAAAGAAAGAGAAGAGAGATACCAGACCTCTATGGAACTATTTATGTGAATGTTTAGATAAGGTGCATGATTTGTGTCATGAACCAACCTAGGCCTACCCTAAAATAGGCACCTGATGGAACCTGTGTCAAGGATTGAAGGGAATTACCAATCCCCACAGACTAGAAACTAGTTTCTAGAAATTATGGAACACACATTGAGAATGATTGTTTCTAATAAATCCACTAAGAAGGTCTGAATTTAGAAACATAAATTCCATCTTCATAACTTGTAAAGTCATGCTCCTAAAAATAAAATAATTAAAACAAACACAAATAAACATATATTAACATAAGTAAATCTCCAAAAAATACAACAACCAAATATGAAAACTTGATAAAAAAAATGAAAAATCCAATGTGAATATACAAAAGGGAATGGATGAAATGGTAATTCAGTTAAAAAAATGTTTCTACCAACCCAACAAAAAATTAAAGATATACAACTACCCATATCTTTATGAAATGAGGGTCATCTCCCCACCATGTCACTATATCCAACTTAAGATCTAATAACAAGAATACCTAATTCCTCCATGAAGTGTATATCCTTTACCAACATCTTCCAAAATATGGTCTATATACACCCATTGAGTATATACAGAGCATGATCAAAACTTAACCAGTAAGATACTGCCAATTTTTTTCATAATAATCCTTTGTTAAATAAATCCAACCATGATAGTTTTAAAAAAAAGATATACAAACATAATCTTTATACTGTTAAATACAAGAAAAAAATAACATGATTAAAGTAGTTTAAAATAAAAATAAGTTCCATGTAACCAAACATATCACAAGAGTGCGCCATAGGAGACCCCTAAGGTAACTAAATTCATGGGAACATTAGGACCCTAACAGCATCTCATGATCTAATAATTAAAAATAATTTCGTGCATGGACCACTAAGGAGAGAATGCCTTGGCTTAGTAGCATGGTGTCTCCCATCGGAAGCTGGGTTCTTCCCTTTTTTTATACCTACAATCATGTGGTTTGTTCTTGTACCATAGGTGGACCAAACAAGGTGTGATATATAATCAACAGGCCACCACCAATGGTATCTAGAACTATCTAGTCTTTGCATAATAAAATGAGCAGTGTGTAGGTAAATATAATGGTAAAGAAATAAATTAAAAAAAACATTAGTCTAGGTTCCCCATGGGATAACTGAATGATACTATTTTCTTCAACCTAAGCTAGATATATCTAAACAAAGACAACTAGTGCAAATATAATATGTATGTGAATATATATATATATATATATATATGTATGTATGTATGTATGTATGTGTGTGTGTGTAATGAGATATATCATAAGTTTGATGGAATACATGTATAGAAAACATGAATGGGTCATCAAAAAGTCAAGTGTAAACATGGATAAAAACAAAGAATGTTCTTTGGATTGGAGGAAACATCATTAAACTTAAATAAAAGACATCCTTAGTTCTTAATAGAAGATGTATCTTGAGTTCTTAATAAAGAGGCATCTTGCACCCGTCCATGGAGATCCATAATAAGGAAACCAAGTATCACTCCATGAGCACTATAAGTACCCATAACCATAAGAGTGTATCCAAGGTGATTTGTAAGTTTAATCCCAAGTATTAATCTTGGTATTGTTTAAAGACATAACCCTATGATCCTGTCTATGGTAATCCACATAGGGAACCAAGTATCGCTCGTGGCATGGTATGAAAACACTGCTCATTTAGCCCTTCCAAGTAAATCCACTAGGAAAATAGGTATTGATCATAGGTAAAGTACATGAGGCATCCACCTAATGAGACCATCCAAGGTATTCTATAAAAGAAACCAAGTATTTCTCTTGATGTATTTAGATTTATTTAAAAATTATAATTTATAAATCTTGATGATCCCATATAAGGAATCCTTATGTCGGAACCCTTGAATCACCATCATGCTAATTAAAGGTATGCATTTAGATAGAACATAAAATAATACCATTTAATAAAATTTTTATAATCATTACGAAGGAAATTTCACACACCTCGAAAGGTGTTTTAGAAAAATTACATGGCATGAGGCTCTTAGGACTTTAAGGGAGGAACACCCTTCAGGGTGGCCCACATTGGGATGGTCACCCTATGAAGTTATTTTTAAAGTATCTATGGACATGTTAAGAATGGGTTATCATTTAATTTAATTTATTAAACATTTGGGAGGCATCGATAGAGAAGTCTGGTGTACATCATAATGGCGTAGGATAAAATACAATGATACTTTTAGGGAAAATAATCAGACCACCAAACTTAGGTTGGTAGATGACCACTCATACATTACAGACCTTTTAAATGAGATATAATGGAATAAAATAGAATAATAAACAAATACCCTAAAAATAGGGAATATTATATCACACCAAAATAGCTTAAAATATGGTGATATAAACTAAGAAAATAAGGAATCAAATTGAAGATATTATCGAAGTAATTCCAATGTGTTGAATGATAGTGCGACCAGAGTCTAGATGAAGAACCAACAAAGGAACCTATCTTAGGTGTGGAGGAGGAGCTTTGTACAGATGGGTTGATGTGTGGGAGAAGAAAAGAAGGCTCTATCAAAATAAGGGGTTCTTACCCTTAAAAAAATTCCTAATATATTTATGACATGTATATTTTCCATGTTGTGTAATGCTTGAGTCCCCACTAGGAAAAACCAATGAATGTCGTGAAACTTGTCTATTGGGACCAATTCACATCATGTATTGAATACATGATGTTTAAATCTTAGGTTTTTCCTTCTTGGAAAAAACCAATGCATGTCATGAATGGGGTATGGCCTGACTAATTCATAAAGTGTATTGAATACACATCTTGATTTAAATTTATGTTGTGAATTTAATTCACATCGTGTATTTGTTCTATATCCAGCCTCTAGTATTCTGCTCCATTCTTCCCACAATGAACCAACCAGCCTAAAGGCATGGTTTTCTAGGTCTAATCCAGAAAGACAACCTCAATGAGGATTTAACCAAAATTTAAAGAATCTGTTCCTCTATGAAAATATAGGATGTTACAACATCCCCTTTTTAAAACAAATCATCCTCAAGTTTCCCTTATGAGGGTGGTAAAATATCATCTGAGTAGAGTTTCGGCCCATGAGAACATATTTTGGCCTCTCTCTCCTAGGTCTCATTCCAAAATATGACCATGCTACCATATCATCCACACTAAAGGAACTGACTGACCTTGGAGAGCCTTTGTGCTAAAATCAATGATATATAGAGGATGTTCCTCAAAGGAACCGTCCAATTAAAGCTCAATATCCTCAGGATCAAAATAATGAGAAGGGTCATAAAAATAATGAAAAATCTATGATACATGGAATACATCAATCATGGACCAATAAATATAAGGTAAATCCAACCAATAGACTACTAGCCTGACTCTCTCTACGATCTTGAAAGGCCCAATGTAATGAGGCAATATCTTTCCTTATCTCCAAATTCACCTATGACCCAATCTAGGAGAAACTCATAGAAAGACCCTATGCCCAACTCAAACTCTTGAGTTCAGTGGTGATGATTGGTATAATACTTTGTAAGAACCCGTAACTTCTTTTTAGGTATGTTTTTCCTTTTCTGGTCATTTTTGGGAAAAAGAGGAGAATATAGAAATTTTCTAAGTACACACCGTGTACTTTATAAGTACACACCATGTACTTTGATATCGCTCAAGGATGTGTGTTGGACGTGTCATGACCACACACACGGCCATGTAGGGGTGATGTGGAGGCCACCTAAAGTAGAGTACAGAAAAGGAGAGTACATGTCGTGTACTCCAAAAGTACACGCCGTGTACTTTGTTTTTTTTCATTAAATGGACCAGGGTTGCGTATTAACCCCAAAATCATCTTCTTCTCCAGCTTCTTCGATCAAGAGCATCCTGTACGGCCAAAAACCTCCTCCGAGCCCCCGAGCCTCCGTATGTTCTTCGAATCGACCGTCGTCGCTTGCGTTCGAACCACAGAGGTAAGTTCTCCCTTCTGCTTAAGCCTCGTCTCCCAATTCCTCCTTTTTTCCAAGTTATCGTGGGTTGAACGTTTTGTGCATTTTCGTAGATCTATGAAATTCTAAGGAGTTTCAAGAATCATGGTTCACATATATTTATCTCCTAACCCCAAGGTAGGTGGTTTGATCCTTTCTGTAGAAAGACTTTGAGTATTTTGTGCAAATTCCACTAATACCCTTGAACAGGGTATTGCGTGTTTCCTGTTTTTTCCATTGTTGTTTTCCTGCTTTACTTATATGCCTAAGTAGAGGTTATTGTTTGTGAATAGGGTATTTTACTATGCTTGGATGTTTCTCCCATGCATGTTTTGCCTGTTTGTGACCGTTTGGTCTAGTTTTTTCTATTACGCTATTGCCAGTTCCATGCCTAGTTGTAGGATGGTGTGACTGTTGTTCTTCCATGATGAGATTCTATAGAATGGTAGCCAAGTAGTTCTTTAGGTTACTTTGTCCATTACGCGATGCGATACTTGCTGACTATACATAGGGTTGTGAGAACCTAGTGTAGTAGACCATAGGGAGAATGAATGTAAGAGCTTCTCCAAAGTGTCTTTAATTTACGATGCGATGCCACATGGGGAATTGATGTTGAGTGCTTCCTCAGAGTGTTTGTAGTTCCTAAACATGGGCCATAGGGGGAATGAGACATTGAGTGCTTCCCCAGAGTGCCTTTAGTACGATACGAGACTATAGGGGGAATTGTCGGTGAGTGCTTCCCCAGAGAGTCTATTCTTTCTTTAGCTAAACCAGAGGGGTGAGAATATGTGTTCCTCCCAGAGGGTTGCTAGTACTTGTAGGTTGAACCATAAGGGTTAGGATGTGAGAACTACCCAGAGGGTTACCTATTTTTTCTACTTTCTTGAGTGGATTCTTTCTTGTTTGTACATATTATGCTAGAGACTATGGATTGTTAGTACTGTGTATTATCCTGTTTACTGCTTACTGTTTATTGCTTATTTTACTTTACCTTCCATATATTCACTGACTGTTAGGAACAGATATTTGGGTGGTTTCCTATTGGGACTTTGTCTCACACCCTGTTTGGGTTATTCTTTTGGGCCCAAATAGATTATATTGTTGCAGGTATAGATAAGGGAAAGCGCCCTTCTACTTTAGGTTCTTGATTTCACTAGAGATAGAGATAATGAGACCAAGCCGAGGCTTGCGATGCTGAGGAGTTGCTCATATGTTTTTCTTTTGTACTTTGATTTAGTACTTTATTCAGCATTGTGAATTGTTCGGCTGTTTTCCTAGACATATATGTATCATGAATCATCTACATATGTTTCTGATCCAGTTGTTTATTTATCAGTCTTAAGCTACTTATTGTTGTTGGATATTTACTGCTTCCACTGTTTTATGTGTTGTTACTTCCGTTGTGTACTCTCCTAATGAGGGAATAGTTTCACCACTATCATACCCAAGGCCCTCACTGCTAGTCAACAGCCTCTGGTGTTTGGGGAAATGCACTTGAGGCTATGTGACCAACCGGGTACGGGACGCCTCTGGGTGGCTTCCAGAACCGAGACGTTACAAAGTGGTATCAGAGGGTTTCTTTTCTCTTGACTTACTATTTGGAGCCTTTAGCCAGGGATAAGACGTGATTGGTACTTGGTAATAAGCTCTGCTCGGGAGTAGCTAACCCGTGTATAAGGAAAATCCATACTACCTCATTTATTGTAATTTTACAGGTTTTCAAATTTAAAGTTGATTTGATTTCACCGTTGGGTGGTTCACATGATTTGTGCTATTACCATTGTTATTATTGCGGTTCTATTTCTATTGCAACCCGATGAGATGAGGGTATGCCATCTCATGCATCATATCAGCACTTGTTAGAAATCACATGCCACATATTCATTCCATGCCATCTAGGATGCATTAGTGATTGCATGTTTTTGTGATAGACGTTGTGTAGATTATTCATGCTGTTGTGATAGATGCTTTGATAGAATCACTACTGTTTGATAGGGAATTTGTTTGTATAGTTCTTTGCTTATATGGAAAACAAACTTTGGTTCTTGAGGTGTTATGGGACCTCATGGACTATAATTTGGTGGATCATTTCTTGTTTCTTTGTTATAACTTGTATGATATTCCAAGCTTTGATTCGCGGGGAGTATGGGCCCTCACGGATCGGAATTTGGCACCTTAACGCTGGTTTTCTGTGTTTTCTGGGCTCCGGAGCAGTTTCTGAGGCTACTGTCCGAAAAAACCCATAATACACGGTGTGTAATTTATGAATACATTCCATGTAGTCTATAGCCGTGTCGCTGACTATGCGAGTAGGGACACAAGGTTGTGAAAAATCCTATAGGAACACGCCGTGTACTAGTTTAGAACACCATGTAGTATGAAATAGATACCCCCGCCGTGTCACGAACAACACAGGTCATGTTATCTTTTCACATACAAACTGTGTATGAATATTACATGCCGTGTAGTCTGATCTAGGTATCCAGTCGTGTCACGAACAACACGGGTCGAATAATTCCTTCAAGTGCACACTATGTGCCTGTGGAACACGCCATGTATAGTTAACCATGGAGCTGGCCATGTAATGAACAACACGGGTTAGTGTTACCCTTTCTTGTACATGTCGTGTCCGTCTGGAACACGCCATGTAGTGTCAGCCATGTGTCAGGCTGTGTCACTAACAATACGAGCTAGTTAAGGCATGTTTAATACAAGCCGTGTCTTCCTTTAACACACCATGTAGTTTTTTCTTAGAGGAGTCGTGTGGCTAGACCGTGTAGAAGGACTCGGGCAGGGAAGATGATTCAAGTACACACCAAGTGTTAGGACAACACACCATGTATTTGGGGTGTTACACGACCAGTTTAGGTATAAGTACATGCCAATGTGAATTACTTAAGGTAACACGCCATGTAGGAAAAGAACACGACGTGTAGTCATGTTTTACATAACTTGAATTACTTATTTTCCCTATTCCTTCTTGTGCCTTCAGTTTTTAAGTCCTTGTTAATCCTGAATTTAAGGTGTGCATTTGACCTTGCAGATTCATGGAACCAAGAAGTCCTCCAGTTGTCCGCCAGTTTCAGGGCAGTGATCAGACACCAAATCTGGCTGATCAGGGGCTTCCCACAGATCCTCCTGTTGTGCCAGCCTTGGCTCCAGTAGTGATACCGGTTACAGGAACTGATTCACAATTTAGGGAAGGATTTATAAGGATGATTCAGATCTTCTAGAGATAACCACCTCCTTCCTCGACTATGGAGGAATTGACGTGGGTTTTCTAGAAGCTGCATCCTCCCACCTTCTCAGGGGAAGGATGACCTCAGGCTGTAGAGTCATGGCTAGAAGCCATGATGAAGATCTTCAAGCATCTGGAGATGCCTCCAGAAAAGCGGTTCAATCTCACTACCTACATGCTACGAGACTCCACCAAGAGGTGGTGGGACATGATCTCATAGGCGAGTCATCAATAGGTTATGATGTGGGAGGAGTTTCAGCACATCTTTTATGACTACTTCTATCCGGAGACCCTGAGGGCTGACCGAGCCTAGGAGTTCATGAGCCTGGAGCATGTTACTCTTTATGTCATGGATTATTCCTCTCGTTTCACTGAGCTTCAGCATTTCACACCCCTCTAGAGAGCAGATGGATTGTTCTTGGTAAGGAATTTTGAGGATGGTCTCAGACGGGAGATCCACTCACAGGTGAATATCTTCAGGCTGACTTCCATCGCTTCCATTGTCAACCGGGCACTGATTGCGGAGCATAATCTAATAGATTCTGGAGTTGAGATCCAGGGTGGTTCTGCTTCCATAGTTAGTGCTTCACTAGCTGACAGCAGGAAGCCCTGTAGGAAGTCTACGTGCGGTGATTCGAGGCCACAAGACACATTTTCAGGTAGTCAGGTGGTATGCTACCAGTGTAGAAGGGCTGGGAATACGAGGCCGCAGTTGTAGAGGGACCCAGTGGAGTGCTGATCTTGCGGAAAGATGGGTCACCTCTAGAATTTATGTCAAGTTTTCTCACCAAAAGTTGGTGAGAGGGGTTCATACATGACTCTTCGTTCAGGAGCAGCACCATCAGTTTCTCACTAGTCTAGGAACTGGAGTTCTTCCAGCCGTTCGGGCCAAGGTGGAGGTCGAGGTCGTGGTGGTCAGTCACTGGTATTTCAGCGACAGAAGGTTGGATTAGCTCAGAGCGGTCAGGCAGGGTCATAGGGCCGTGGTATAGGTCAGGATTTTGCAGTGGAGTAGACCTAGCAGGAGCAGGATCCCAGACCCTCTATAGTTAGAGGTACGATCTTAGTAGCCTCAGTTTTATCTTCTACTATTTTCGATACAGGGGCTTCCCATATCTTTATCTCTGTTACTGTTGTGGAGAGCCTTGGGATCTGTATCATTTCCTCTATCAATAATTTAACTCTAGACACACCGCTGGGGACTAGAGTGGTTAGTGTACGTCAGTGCAGAGAGTTCCCTCTTGAGTTTGCAAGGTGTCACTTTCTATGGGATCTCTATGTCCTAGAGATGAAAGGCTATGATGTCATTCTCGGAATGGAATGGGTAGTTTCTTACCAGGAATTTGTCGACTGTTATCACTGCAGGGTGAGATTCATATCACCAGAGGGTGGATCTTTTCTTCATAAGGGTGAGTGGGATGTCCAGGCGAGCAGAGCAGGTCCAGAGCATCATGGGTTGGGAGCAGTTACAACCCAGATTTCTAGTCTTTATCTGGATGACCAGGGGACTTCATAGTTAGAATTTCCTCCAGTGGTGGATCGTTTCAGGGATTTCTTTCCAGAGGACTTTTCAGGTTTGCCTCTGGAGCGTGAGGTAGACTTTTCTATTGAGCTTGTTCCAGGAGCGGTACCGGTTTCCATTCCTCCTTATAGGATGGATACACCTAAGTTTCAGGAGCTCAAGAAACAGTTGAAGGAGTTACAGGCAAAGGGTTTCATCCTACCCAGTACTTCTCCTTGGGGTTCTCCTATCCTGTTTGTGAAGAAGGTAGACAACACCCTTAGGCTTTGTGTGGATTATCGGAAGCTGAACTAGTTGACGGTCAAGAACTGATATCCCTTGCCGAGGATTGATGATCTCTTTGATCAGCTTAGAGAATCTCGAGTGTTATCGAATATTGACTTGAGATACAGTTATCATTAGTTGCATGTTAGACCATTTGATATACCTATTACATATTTCCAAAGTAGGTATGGTCTATACAAGTATATAGTTATACTGTTCGGTCTCACGAACGCGCCTGTAGTTTTCATGGAACTGATGAACCGAGTGTTCCATCCATAATTGGACTCTTTTGTGGTGGTCTTTATGGACTATATCTTGGTGTACTCTCACACTCGAAACAACCATGATAACCATCTTGAGATAATTTTGAGTACACCGAGGGAGCATCAGTTATATGCTAATCTCTCAAAATTCCACTTTTGGATGGATCAGATTCACTTTTTGGGCCATGTTATCTCAGAGACGGGAGTATTAGTAGACCCAAAGAAAGTGAGAGCAGTAGTTTCCTGGGAGCAGATGAAGAAAATCTTTGAGGTGAGGAGTTTTCTAAGGATGGATGGATACTACATATGCTTTATACATGACTTTTCACGCTTAGCAGCACCGCTGACAGGTCTGACCAAGAAGGGTGCGAAATTCTTATGGTCATATTCTTGTGAGTCATCCTTTCAAGAGATGAAAGGGAGGTTGAATTCAGCACCGATACTATTCTTGACAGAGCTGAGCAAGAGAAATACTATTTACTACGATGCTTTAGGTATCAGGCTGAGAACTGTGCTTATGCAGGGAGATGGAGTCGTCGCGTACGAGTCTCAGTAGTTGAGGCCACATGAGAAAAACTACCCGACGCATGATCTGGAGTTGGAAGATGTTGTTCATGCCTTACACTATTGGATACATTATCTTCTGGGAGAGAATTTTGTGGTTTTCACTGACCAAAAAATTCTCAAGTACATCTTCACATAGCTTGATCTGAATCTGAGACAGTGTAGGTGGGTCGAGTATCTTCAGTCCTTTGACTTTGAGCTTGCCTATACACTTGGGAAAGGCAACGCAGTGGCTGATGCGTTGAGCAGGAGGACTCAGATACATTCAGTTCAGGAGGCCAACAGTGAGTGGCAGCTTATGGCTATGTTCTCTGAGATGTATTTGGAGGTGCACGACAGACAGGGACATACTTTCCTATCTTATGTAGTTGTTACCTCTAAACTTCTTGATTGGGTACGGATGAGGTAGCTATCAGACTCAGAAGGGCTAGTACTGCAGGAGAGTGTGTCAGGAGAGGAAACTCTTCCTGGATGGACATTAGGTGAGGATGAGATCTTTCATTTCCAGGGATTCATATGGGTGCCAGTATACATACACGAGGAGCTAATGTGGGATTTTCATTCCTCATTTTGGGAAATTAATCCTGGCATCACCAAGATGTATCTTGATCTACACTACAAGTATTGGTGGCCAGGTATGAAGAGAGATGTTTCTATTTTGGTAATGAGGTGTTCCCCTTGTCAGTAGGTGAAGGCGGAACACCAACGACCATCAGGTCTTTTATAGCAGTTACCCATTCTGGAGTGGAAGTGGGATGACGTCACGATGGACTTCGTGACCGGTTTTCTGAGGTCACCTCAAGGGAATAATGCTGTAAAGACCCAAAAATTTCAAGGAATTTTTTTCTTAATTTTATTTGGGATTTTACAAGAACACAGTTTCTGACGAAACCTGATTCCGAGGCCCGGTGTGCTCGGAATCATTTTCCAAAGTTAGGCTCGGGTACGTTTAGTGAATGAACGAGTGAGTTTTTCTAACTTTTGAACCAGTGCTCGGAATTGAAATCCAAGGGAACCTATGAACTTGCAGTGCTAGTAATTTCTTAAGGTGACCTTAAGCACAAATGTGTTTTGTCACATGAGGTAGTTAATTTTGGGGATTCGATAAGTATTAACTAAATTGTAGTGTTACAATTGCACTACTGTGTGAGGTGGAAGACCCGGGGTACTCGACAGAAGGAGTACCTCAGCAGTCTTAGGTTAGTGAGAAGTACCTCAGAGTCGTGAAAAATTGGTATCAGAGGAGTCGGTTCTACCACATAACTTATAAATTTGATATTTTCTTCTGTTAAGCAATAGTGTTAAGGGTACCGAGTGTGGTTTTCAGTTCAGGGAGTCCAGTGTTGGTGCGGGCGGCCAACGTATCCATACACCAGGACCCTGACAACTGATTTCCAACTTTGTGCACGAAAACACTGATTGCGTGTGTGTTTTCAAAGGTTTTCCCTTAAAACAGCTCAAACCAGGTCAGCTCACCAGGTATAAATCATTTGACCACGTCACGTTTGTTTCTTTCAGGATGCCTCCCTGCGGACGACCAGCTAGAGCCCCGATAGTTGTACGTACTAACAGCTAGCCGAGCGACGTGGCCTCAGTACAGGTCCCTATCCCAGTTGAGGCACCAGTAGAGGCACCAGTGGTACTACTACCCGTTGGGCCACCGATGCCACCATCCCCAGCAGTAGAGGGTGCTCGTCGCTTGAGCACACTGCACGAGTTCCAGCGCCAGAGGCCAACCAGGTTCAGGGGAGAGACGGACCCGCAGGCGGCTGAGGATTGGATGAAGGCTATGGTGAGAGTCTTCATGCTAGTGGGGATGCCAGAAGACTTCATGGTGATCCTTGCTGCTAGACTTATTCAGGCAGCAATAGGCAGATGGTGGAGCCTGATGCTCCAGATGCATGACGAGGCGACACTTATGTGGACAGACTTCGAGAGCCTATTCCGGGAAGAGTTTGTACCAGACACCCTTCGAGCGGTGCATATATAGGAGCTTATGAATCTACATCAGGGTAGCAAGATAGTGGCACAGTACTCATTGAGGTTCATAGACCTCTCGCACTACTCCACAGATATGGAACGGGACCCATTCTTCAGGGCCCGAACCTTCGAGCAGGGGCTCAAGCGAGAGATTAGAGCTTCTGTTGTTTCTCACAGCATCCCGATGCAGACATGGGTGTTGGAGTGAGCCCTCTTAGTGTAAACTTTCCTTGATGAGTAGTCTACAGTAGTAGGACCCACCACTAGCCGTCATGCAGTAGAGTCTTCTGCGGCGGGCAGTAGACAGATGACGCAGAGGTCCAAGAGGACCAGACCTACTGGTGGTCGACCGCATGACTCAAGGTCGGTAGTGCGAGGCACCAAGGGGAATGACAGAGCCAGACCTGCCATGCAGTTTTACTCCTGTGGTGGGATTGGTCACATGGCACATGACTGTCCGACCCGCCATGAAGATGACCAGTAGATAAATGAAGAACCTCCCAGGCAGAGGCAGAGGTTCGATCGAGGCAGACCGCTAGGAGAAGAAGGACGAGGGAGGGGATCTAGTCGTGCTGCTGGAGGTGGACGCCACTTCGAGGTGTTTCCACCACCACCACTAGGAGGTCCACCCCAACCACAGGGAATATGTGGACATGGGAGAGCTCAACTTCAGGCAGTAGAAGCATACGACTACGGAGCTCCAAAAGCAAGTGGACAGGAGCCAAACTAGTGGTTTCCTTTTGTTCTTCATACTTCTAGTTCCATGTTGTTGTTACATTTGTGTATTTCTACTATGAGATGCAATAATAAAAATACACTTACCTTTGTGACATTTGCTTCCTTCCTTTTTGTGTACTAAGAGGTTCCGGTTTAAACTGTTAACTTGACCCTCACTTTCGAGATTCCTACTGGAGGAGACCCAGTTACCTCACGCTGATGCCGATAGTGTGACTCGACCCTTAGAGGCGAGAGTGAAGGTTGGATCTCTTGGTAGTAACGTTGAGGCCTTACGACATCGTCCATGGCATGAATACATCATTCATGTCCAGATTGACTGTATTAGGAAAAGAACGTGGTTCATCTAGGGGATGAGACCAGATTTCTCTTATCGGCAAAGAAGAAATCATAGCAGCTCTTGTGGGACCAGAGATGGTCCAGGCCATGACAGAGAAGGTCCAGGTCATCCAAGAGCGAATGAGGACAGCTTAGAGCCGACAGAAGCCTTATGCTGACAACAGGCAAAGACCACTAGAGTTCGAGGATGGCGACCACGTTTTCTTACGAGTCTCACCTCGACGTGGAATTACGAAGATTTGGATGAGGCAAAAAGTTATCTCCGCGCTTCATCGGACCCTTCCAGGTCCTCAGCAGGGTAGGCAAGGTGGTTTACCGCTTGACCTTTCCACCTCAGTTGCACCGGGTACATGAAATCATCCACGTACCTCGGCTGAGGAGATACATGCATGATCCTTCACACATAATCGACCTCAGGGAGTTGGATGTCGATAACAGGGCAACATGCGCGGAGATTCCAGTGGAGATCGAGGATCGACAGGAGAAGGTCCTACATGAACGATCGATTCCTCAGGTGCGCTTTCACTGGCAACACATGAACCTCTAGGGGAGAACCTAGGAGCGGAAGGCTCAGATGCGTGCTCAGTACCGCTTTTATACCCCTAGTTTGTGTTAAAGCTTTACGAGGACGTAAATCCCTGAGGTGGGAGTAAAGTAAAGACCCAAAAATTTCAAGGAAAATTTTTTCTTAATTTTATTTGGGATTTTACAAGAACGCAGTTTCTGACGGCACCTGATTCCGAGGCCCGGTGTGCCTGGAATCATTTTCTGAAGTTTAGCTCGAGTAATTTTAGTGAACGAATGAGCAGGTTTTTCAAACTTTTGAACTGGTGCTCAGAATCGAAATCCGAGGGCACCGATGAAACCGCAGTGCCGATAATTACTTAAGAACACCTTTTTTTGGGGATGCGTTTTATTGGGAGGAGATGTTAAAAATTGTAGAAAGTAAAAAATAAAATTGAGCTACAATTTTATTTCTTTTAAGTGGTTATATCCTTTGAGTGGAAGTTTGGGAACTACCCATGAGAGGTTAAGAGGGTGGTGGGGCCCACACGAACTCCACCCCTTCAAATTCTCTAACCCCCCATAACTCTTCCCCTTTAAACTCCCCCTTTAAACTTGTTAACTCCATTTTTTTAAGTAACTCTTCCACTTCCTTTTTAATTTTCCAACCTACCTCTTAATTAATTAAACAAATCATGGTTTAATTAATTAAGTGAATTGGATTTGAATTTTGTAAATTCGAATGCATGGCATGGGTAAATAAAATAAGGTGGAGCCTTATTTTATTTTGGTTGGAATTTTTGTGTTAAGAGAAAGGGACGAGAGCTCTTGAGTTTTGAATAACTTCTTCCTCCGAAGATGAACGCTTCATCTCCTTTGTTGAAGAACGTGAAGAACACCGAAGCTTTGACGAAGAACGCCGTCTCATCTTGTATCTTCTCTCCATGTCGAAGGAAGTGAGACGCCACATTCTTCATTGGGCGAACACCAAGAACGTGCCTTCTCCTATTCTTCCTCCGCGTCAAGGGAGGAGACACCACCGTGGGGAAAGTCACCATTGACGACGACTCACCCTCCGATGTCAACGGAATCAGCACCGATCTTTTGTGACACCAATGACCTTCTCCTTCCGTGACGCCCTCTTCCACGAAGTTCAATTCCGCGACGAGCCTTCGTTCAACAACGCTCAAGGTAGGGGTTTGAATTTATGTTCGTGAATATTTGAGCGTTCTTTGTAATCTTAGCCGCTTGCTATCGATTAACGGGAGGGGGCCAGACCACACAAACACGACCGACCCTCCTCCCTTAATTCTGTTTTTGACCTTGTTGTGGTTTGGAACGAAGATGGCGCGGTGCCGTCGCACCGCGCGGGATCATGCGGCAAGGATGTGCGGTGCCGTCGCGCCATGCCGAAGAATCACGAAAACACCACGGCCGGAGCGGGGCCGCGACAGAGGGGCGCGGCGCCATCGCGCCGCGCCGGTCGGACCAAGGCCACGACCTTAGGCCGTGACGGAGCAGGGAGCGGCAGCCGGCTTCCGGCCCCCGGCGTCGGAGCAGGGGGACGGGACCGGGCCGGTCCCGTGGCGGCAGTAGCCGGCCGGCCGGAGCGGGCCGACCGGTCAGGGGATAAACCGGGTGTTCGTAACCCCCGACTAGAAGGGAGGATCAGACCCCCACGTAGGGGCCGCGTTTAATTAAACAGGGGGTAGCCCCCCCTTGTCCGCCCAGCTCGGTCACTCCGAGCTGGCCAGCGGACTGCGCCAATGCGTTGGCCGGGCCGCCCAGGACGGGCCGGATCCGGACCCGGTTCGGGTCGACTCGGTTCGGGCCGACCCAGGGGGTCTTGGGCCGGGTCGGGCCGGGCCCGAACCCCCTAATTTCGGACATATCTGTTAAAACGTCCATAACTTGGGCTACGGACCTCCGATCGACACACTGTCAGTTGGGATGCGATCCTTGGATCGATACAGCCGTTTCAGTATATTAAACTCAGGGTTTAGGATAACTTTGGGTATGGACAGGTTGGTTCAATCCCGAAACCAACTGGGCCCTCGGAGCGGAAATGCTTATATCTCAAGATCCGGACGTCCGATTGATGTGCCGTCAACTTTTTTGGATTCCTCTTGATGAGAAGAAAGTTTTGGCATGATTCGCCTGAGTTTTGGATGCAGGTGGATAGTGACCAAGTTGGATTGTTCCCGAAATCCAACCGGGCCCCTGGAACGGAAAATCTGATAACCTTCAGACCAGACGTCCGTTTGAAGAACCGTCAGCGGCGTTGGTGATCACGTTGAGAAACGGTCCCTATGAGTACACCCTTTGAGAGTTCGGGGTACAGTTGAGATACGGCCAGGTTGGTTCACACAGAAAACCAACCGGGCCCCTGGGAAGAAAAGGCTAATAACTCACAGACCAGGCGTCCGTTTGACGCGCCGTCTGTTGCGTTGAGACCCCTATGACAAGGAGGTCCTTTGAGATACTTCTTCATGGGACTTTGTGATACTTGGAGTATCGATCTGTAGCTCGTGGAGCGGACCCTCCCGGAGACGAGCGAGCGGAGTACGGAGACCGTGTAGCTGGCTATGACCTGACGACTGCTTGACTGACTCGACTTGGAGTAAGTCGACTAGCCTAGTGGACAGATCACTACTTTGTGAGGTGGCAGACCCATGGCGGAGGAGCACTACTTTGTGAGGTGGAAGACCCGCGGTACTCGACAGGAGGAGTACCTCTGTAGGCTATGAGGGGGAGCACTACTATGTGAGGTGGCAGACCCATGGCAGAGGAGCACTACTGTGTGGGGTGGAAGACCCACGATACTCGACAGGAGGAGTACCTCAGTAGTCTTAGGTTAGTGAGAAGTACCTCAGAGTCATGACAGGATCACTGTACTTTCCAGAGATGGAGTTCTTCAGCAGTTACAGTTTCGATAATGAAAATCCTGGTTTGAGCTGAGTCTATGACCTTTGTGTTTACCTCATGATTGAGATGGGTCACTTGATCAATTAGGTATATGTATGGGAATATACCTAGGTAGTGGTTATCCGTTGATTTAATAACCTTTATGTTTCCTCATGATTGAGATGAGTTACTTGATAACTTAGGTATGAGTATGGGATTATACCTAAGTAAGGGTTATCTGTTGAGATCCTTCTTTGTGGTTATACTTGTTAGATTTAGTGAGACCTTGAGGGTCTCAGGGTCACTACTGAGTATTGTATACTCAACCCTGCACGGGCTATGTCCGCACTTCGTTGTGTTGGTTGTAGACATCAGGCAGTGCTAACACAGGCCGAGTGTTCGAGGACTGGACGGTACCCGGAGGTGGACCTCATGACGAGTCAGTATCCGGAGGTGGAATTCATGAAGAGACGACACTCAGAGGAGGTTGAAGGGCGAGATAATTGTGGAGGCTATCTGTACCTACCCTTCAGGTAGGATCTGTGGTGGACGATCCATGAGCTGCGCTATCTGTACCTACCCTTCAGGTAGGATCTGAGGAGGATGACCCATGAGCTACTTCTATTCTTCCAGATGTTTGTCTTTTTCTATTGTACTTTTGTTCAGTTGTAGCTGTACTTTCGATTGGGTTTGTATTCTGGCCCATTTACTTTTTAGCACTTCCTTTTGTACTTAGTGTATTACTTCTTCTTGTACTCTGTGGTGTTTTGTTTACTTTTATAAAGGAAATGCCTTCCCAGTTATCGGGAATTACGACTTTAGTACTAGTCACCAGCCCCTGGCCTATGGAAGGCGGGCTTGGGGTAGTCACGGCACAGGCCCCGAGGACGGGTCGTGACAGATGCTGTTTAGGTTGTCATCGACAGACTTACGAAGGTTGCTCACTTTTTTCCGATCAAAGAGACCTTCAGTGTTGATGAGTTGGGATGGTTGTACATCTGAGAGATTTTATATCTACATGGAGATCCACACTCCATTGTTTATGACAGAGATGCGCGTTTTACTTATCGGGTCTGGCAGGGATTTCAGAAGGCTTTGGGTACATAGGTACTTTTGAGTACAACATACCATCCCCAGATAGATGGCCAGTCTGAGAGTACTATTCAGGTGCTTGAGGATATGCTCCAAACTTGAATTCTGGACTTTGGAGGTTCTTGGGAGAATCATATACCTCTTGTGGAGTTTTCCTACAATAATAGTTTCCAAGCGACTATTCAGATGGCACCTTATGAGGCTTTGTACGGTAGGCCATGCCGATCACCCTTATGTTGGCTGGAGGCAGGAGAGGCAGCTTTGCTGGGACCTCATCTTGTTCAAGAGACCTCATAGCAGATAGAGTGGATTCAGAAGAGGATGGATATGACATAGTCTTGATAGAAGTCTTATGCTAATCAGCGAAGATGACCTCTGGAGTTCGAGGTCGGGGATCAGGTTTTCCTGCGTGTCACACCATGGTTGGGACACAAGAGGATTTAGAGACACAAAAAGATTTCACCGAGGTACGTCAGGCCATTTGAGGTGTTGGAGAGAGTTGGGCCGGTTTCCTATCAGTTGCAGTTACCTCAGAGGTACCAGGCTATGCATGACGTCTTCCACATTTTTTTTAGCTTCGATGTTACTTTTCTGACCCGTCTCATGTCTTTCAACCTAAGGAGGTTGAGCTCAAAGAGGATGCATCGTTTGAGGAGCATCCTATCTGGATTATCAATCATAGTAAAAAGGTTCTCCATGGCTGGTTTGTTCCTCTGGTATGGGTGCTATGGCAGCACGGGCTAGTACAGGAAGATACTTGGGAGAGAGAGGCCGATGTACGATCGCAGTGGCCAGAGTTGTTCAGGTTTTCTTCTTCTACACCGCGCTGGAGAAATTCGGGGAAAAATTTCTTTAAGGGGGGAAGTTTTTAAGAACCCAGAACTTCTTTTTAGGTATGTTTTTCCTTTTCTGGTCATTTTTGGGAAAAAGAGGAGATTATAGAAATTTTCTAAGTACACGTTGTGTACTTTATAAGTACACGCCATGTAATTTATAAGTACACGCACTGTACTTTGATATCGCTCGAGGCCGTGTGCTGGTCGTGTCATGACCACACACATGGCCATGTAGGGGTTATGTGGAGGCCACCTAAAGTGGAGAACAGAAAAGGCGAGTACACACTGTGTACTTTGTTTTTTTTCATTAAATGGACTGGGGTCGCATATTAACCCCAGAACCATCTTCTTCTCCAGCTTATTTGACTGATAGCATCCTATACAGTCGCAAACCTCCTCCAAGACACCGATCCTCTGTTTGTTCTCCGAATCGACCGTCGTTGATTGCATTGGAACCACCACGGTAAGTTCTCCCTTCTGCTTAAGCATCGTCTTCCAATTCCTCCTTTTTTCCAAGTTATCATGGGTTGAATGTTTTGTTCATTTTCGTAGATCTATGACATTATAAAGAGTTTTAAGCCTTGTGGTTCACGCATATTGATATCCTAACCCTAAGGTAGGTGGTTTGTGCCTTTCTGTAGAAATTCTTTGAGTATTTTGTGAAAATTCCACCAATACCCTTGAACAGGGTATTGCGTGTTTACTATTTTTCCCTTGTTGTTTTCCTGCTTTGCTTATATGCCTGAGTAGAGGTTATTTTTTATGAATAGGGTATTTTACAATGATTGGATGTTTTTCCCACGCATGTTTTTCCTGTTTATGACCATTTGGTATTGTTTTTCCTGTTAGGCTATTTCCAGTTCCATGCCTAGTTGTAGGATGGTGTGACTATTGTTCTTCCATGCTGAGATACTGTAGAATGATAGCCAAGTAGTTCTTTAGGTTACTTTGTCTGTTACACGATGCGACACTTTCTAACTTTACACAGGGCTGTGAGAACCTAGTGTAGTAGACCATATGAAGAATGGATGTAAGGGATTCTCCAGAGTGTCTTTAATTTACGATGCGAGATCACAGGGGTAATTGATGTTGAGTGCTTCCTCAGAGTTTCTATAGTTCCTCAATGCATGCCACATGGGTAATGAGATGTTGAGTGATTCCCCAAAGCACCTTTAGTTTGATACAAGACTATAGGGGTAATTGACAGTGAGTGCTTCCCCAGAGAGTCTATTCTTTCTTTAGCTGAACCAGAGGGGTGAGACTGTGTGTGCCTCCCAGAGGGTTGCTAGTACTTGTAGGTTGAACCATAAGGGTTAGGCTGTGAGAACTACCAAGATGGTTACCTTTTTTTTTACTTTCTTGAGTGGATTCTTTCTTGTTTGTACATATTATGCTAGAGACTGTGGATTGTTACTGCTGTGTATTATCCTGTTTACTTCTTACTGTTTACTACTTAATGTACTTTACCTACCATATATTCACTGACTATTAGGCACAGATATTTGGGTGTTTTGCTATTGGGAATTTTTCTCACACCCTGGTTGGGTCATGCTGTTGGTCCCAAACAGATTATATTATTGCAGGTATAGATAAGGGCAAGCCCCCTTCTGCTTCAAGTTCTTGATTGCACTAGAGCTGGAGAGCATGGGACCAAGCCGAGGCTTGCGATGCTGAGGAGTTGCTCATCTGTTTTTATTTTGTACTTTGGTTTAGTACGGTATTCAACATTGTGACTTGTTTGGCAGTTTTCCTAGATATATATGTATCATGCATCATCTACATATATTTCTGCTCCAGTTGTTTATTTATCAGTCTTATGCTGTTTATTGTTTTTGGATATTTACTGCTTCCACTATTGTATGTGTTTTTACTTCCTCTATGTACTCTGCCAATGAGGTCATAGTTTCACAACTATCACACCCAAGGCCCTCGCTGCTAGTCGGTAGCCTCTGGCATTCAGGGAAATGCGCTTGAGGCCATGTGACCAACCAGGTACGGGGCACCTATGGGTGGCTTCCAGAACTGGGACGTTACATACTTTTTCATGGACTAAGCTATATTCATACACTTCTAAATCACATGGACCTACTCTTAAGTCTCATAAATGAGATGATGTTCTAGTAGATATGCCTCACCTTCCTCTAACCAGAACAGTGGTAAATGACCTGGCCTACCATAATGGGCCTCATAGGGATCCATTTGAATATTTGTATGAATGTTTTTATCATAGAAAAACTTGACAAGAGGTATATGTTTTTACCATGAACCACCAAAATCCAGGACACATGCTCAAATCATGTCCTCTAGCACATGTATCATATGCTCAGACTACCCATTAGTATAAGGGTGATATGTTATACTCAGAATCACTTGTGAACCCTATTATTTTTGCATACCTTTTTAGAATTATGTTGTAAAATGAATATACCCATCCGATATGATAAAATGGGGAGCACCATGAAGGTATACAATATCCTAAATATAAATCTTCCTAATTTTTCAACAAATAAGGCCTCTCATATTTGTAGGAAGTGTGTGACCTTGGTCAATCGATTTAAGATCACCCATACCACATCACTTCCTCAAGGGATCTAAGAAAAACCATCAAAAAATACATAGTGATATTTTACCATTTCCATTATGAAATGGATAGAGGCTGTAGAAGTATCATAGTACATTGGTGTTCTACCTTCTCCTGCTGATATGTAGAACACCTTATAATAAAACCTAAAATCTACCTCTTCATACATGACTACCAATACTGATGATGTATGTATCAGTGCATCTTGTTAAGGCTAGTTTTTATTTCCCAAATGGATGTATGAGATCCACACATCAATTCTTACCATATGTCTGTAGGAACCTAAACACACCCATTAAATTGTATGATATCATTCGCATAAATAATCCCACTAGGTGGTGGGTCCTCACTTGAAACACTCTCCCTTATAACTATGCCTTTGGGATTTGAAATATGTCTCATACTTACCCAATCCATAAGGAATGATGTCACTTCCAAAGCTGTTAAAATAGGATACCCATGATATTTCTGAACCTCAAGGTGCATCTTAAAAAATTGCACCATAAACTACCACTAACTACTAGTCTCTTGGATATCCCATGTCTAAGTCTTCTAGATTAGTGTGTTAGCTACTATATTTCCATTTTCGGGTGTATATGTGGGTTTTTTTGAGAAGAAGGAAGGATAATATTAATGACAAAGATCACCAGCCGTACATAAACAGATCCATGAAGGGAAATTTTCCATCCATAGCTGGTTGACATCGAAGGGGACTGAGGTCGCCAGCTGATGGGCCACATTGTTTCCTTCCCTTTTGGTAAATGAGAAGGTGCAACAAGAGAAGCCTTGGTGCAGCGAGCAGATTCTCCTGACGATGAAGCCAAAGGGATGGAGTCTGGTGTCATTATGGTTAATGGTATTGAAAAAAGAGAGGCAGTTAGACTCAATGATTATATCATCCCACTTTCATTTCATGATCTTCAAATCATACTATGTGGAAATGTATTTGATACTTTAATGTCTTGTGTAAATGAAGAACCCTCCCCTAATAAATAATGCCTCTAACAACATAAATCATGAAAAATAACTTCAAGATTAAGGTATTTCATAGGGAAATTCTACTCATGAGGTCTTAGATGATATAACTTATACACTACAACTCAATCTACCTATATCATAATTTATCCTAGACTGATTCCTGAAGAATCACAATAAACTGTATAGCTTCTTACTAGTTTCAGTAGAATCAGGATCGATAATGAAGTCATTATGCCTTTAATTTCATGAAAGGCTATCTCACATGTTTCTGATAATAAACATTTTACACCCTTTTTAGTCAATCCCATGATAGGTGCTTCTAGGTGTGAAAAGTCCTGAATAAAATGCCTGTAATAGCCATCCATCATCAAGAAACTGCATATATCAAAAAAATTCTTGGGGTTTTCCCAGGAAATAACATTTCTCAACTTATCTAGGTCAATAGACACTCGTGACTCTAAGATTATATGAAATAATAAGTGAACCATATTGATCCAAAGTGGTATTTTGTGAGCTTAGCATATAGTTAGGGTTTTTTATTATATTCAACATGATATCAAGATGTTTGGGATGGTTTTGACTAGTGAAAGAATACACCAAGATGCCTCCTTTGAAGACTACCACAAATAAATCCATATTTTTATAGAAAATCCAATTCATTAGATCCATTAAAACTACTGGCATGTTCATGAGACTGAATGACATAACTAAATACTTGTACAAGTCATATATGATATAGAACACTATAAATGATTATTTTGATGGTATCACATGAAACTAATGGTATCCAGACATCAAATCAATCTTAAATAAAACCATCACTCCTCAGATATTTTTTAAGGGGTTATCTATATGTGGCAGTGGATATCAGTTCTTAACCATAATCTGGTTCAACTGTTGGTAATCAATACACAATCTTAGGGTACCATCCACATGTTTAGTGAAAAGGATAGGTGAACCCCATGGAAAAGTATTGAGTCATATAAAACCCTTATCTTTAAAGTTATCAAACTTCTTTTTTAGTCCCTGAATCTTAGTAAGTGCCATACTATAAGGAGGAATGGACACTAGTGACACTCCTAACACTAGCTCGATGGTGAAATTCACCTCTAATAGGAGGTAATCCAGATAAGTTTTCAGGGAAGATGTACCTAAAATGATCACCCACAGGAGGGAATTTTATACATCATGTCACCTGATCACTCATAAGGAGACTATCTATCTGGAATACCACTTTGACCAGTCTACAATGCTCCAGTCCATCTCAACTTTCTGGTAAATCCAATTCACCCTTATGAACGTAAGTACTAACCTTGGGTTATGTAAATGAAAACCTCTATAAATAACAATCAATATAGGTGTGGTATGAAACCAACTGGTCCATCCCAAGAATAATGTAGAAGCCTATCATCTCTAGGAAAAAAAGATTCCAAAGGAAGAGATATCCACCCATCTTAAGAGGGAAATCTCAACATTGGCATATACTCTTTGATTGTGCTCCCAAAGGAATATCTATGGTCATAACACCAAAAAAGTACTCCAATTATTGTCTAATGATCCACATAATTTCCACAATATAAAAATGTGTTAATATCCCGTATAAAATAAGGAAGATACTAAAGTATAGGCTACTAGAATAGTACCAAAAACTATAGAAGTCCCTAGACTCTACTCCTTGGGTATAGAATGCAATGCATATATATGGACAGATCTATGGCCTTGAGATGCAACTTGAATAACCCTGGTAGGTCCAATATATTGGTGCTACACCTCTGAGGTCTAGATACTTCATCCACATCCACCTCCTCATCCTGATCAACCGGTAGTAGACCAACTCCCTTCTTGACATAGAGCTAATGATCTTGTACCCGAATGTGGTGTTGTTATAGATCCCTTCTCACTTGGAACTAGAGGGAAATTTCAGAATAAATGAATAAGGTGGCCCATCCTACCATAGGATTGACACTCTATTGGGTTCCTCATACATTGGGGATTCTTATGGTCTACCCTACCACACTGGTGACGTACCATATAACTGTAGGTGTTCATTATATGACTCATGCTACCACCGTGTGTAGACTCAGAGTGACATTTCCTGCTTATGGATGAACTCTCACCCTATCTCAAAGATGGACTGCCCTGAATCACACTACTAGCTTCCCTTAGGGTCTACTCAAAGTTGCAGGTCTGGTTCACTATCTCAAAAATGTTGGTTAGTCTAAAAACATTAAATTATGATTGGATGGTATACGTAAGACCATTATCAAACCATCTCACAATGTTCAAATAATCACCAGTTAGTGTTAGAAAAATATTGAATCTCAGTAAAATGATCTGAATACTCTATCATTGAATTTTGACCCTTATGTGGGTGTATAAACTCTCTAGCATGGTCCGTTCTCATCATTTTCAGAAAGAAGTAGTTATAGAAGACTGTTTAGAAGTCCTCCCTGACCATACCTTGATGATGATCAGCCTGAGAGATGAAATACCACCAATGTTTAGTAGATTCATGAAGAATATAGGTGGAAATCTTGACCCTATTATTTATAGGTGTATCTAAATGATCTAATATCGATAACATTGCCTCTAGCCAAGATTCTATAGCTCGAGGACTGCCATCCCCTATGAAGGTGGGAGGATACTGCTGATGGAATTCCAATGTCAACTCTACCATATAAGAGGCAGGTTGAAAAGATCCCTATACAGACTACATGAATCATAAGAAGCTCTCTCAAAATTGAGCATTAGTTCCCAGTGGAGGAAGAATAGGAGTTTCCTCTAGTGGAACTATAGAAGGTATTAATGGTGGATCAAGACCCACCACCTTTAGAGCATGGTTTTGACCACCCTCCTGGCACATAAATCAAAGAAGTCATGGTGGAATAACACTAAAATTTCCAAACACACACCTCAGATAAAATTTACGACAGCCAGGAATCATAGATAATAGATAAAAAAAGTAAAAAATCCTTCTTATAAATGAGTCACACCTCTCTTCATGCTCCTAAATCTAGGTCTAGGTGATAAGAAAGATCACAATGGATCACAAGTGGAACTTCCTATTTCCCACTACTGAGGTAGGGTTAGGATCAAGGCCTCTTATAACACCACAAAGGTTCTAGTATATGGAGTATTAATTTCAAAGTATAGAGGAAAACACCATTTACTTTGCAATTAGAATTCCCATATAATGATAACTATCTCATTTAAAATTTTAAAATTTTTCATGGTTTTACTCTTTTACATTGATATCAATATCATAGTTCAGTTAGATGCATCACTGTTCCCAATTTATAAAGGCCCATACTCTTTATAAATTGTAATTGGTTTGTCATGTAATATTGACCTAACCCTTATATTCAGTATCAAGATGTAATAGGTTATATAAAATTATTGTTTTAAATTAATTACCATTCCCAATTCATAGAATTACGTGCTTTATAAATTAAAATTGGTATTCATGTGATCAAATCAAATAACATTTAAACCCAAGAAACTAGTGGTTCATGAATCAAATATGGTATAATTGGTTAATTAAGGTTCTATCATCAATCTATATAGAAAAAAATCATTTATATTTATGTAGATACTTTAATTAATCCAATTATTTTATCCATATAATAAATGTTAGAACATTTCCATATATAACAATTAAGTCACTCACAACACTTATAGGAAATACAGACAATGCATGAAACAATATATACCTATATAGAATGTCATAATGCATGACATGTGAATCCTAAAGTGCCTATAATGATGCATGAGATGATAAATTATTTCCATACTAGGGTAAATAAAAATATTTCCATGATAATAATACCAAAAAATAATAATTTCACAAACATGTGCATTACCCAATGGTGAAGTTAGTAAAAATGTAACTAGTGCAAACCAATAACAATAATATCCCATCATAGCTAATTTTGGTTTCCCTTATATGTGAGATAAATACTCCTAAGAATAGGCTGATTTAAAATTTCTGACACATTACTAGTCTCCTATATAATATCCAAATAGTAAGACAAAATGGAAAATGTCTATAATACCACTTTGTAGTATCCCACCCCAGAATCCGCTAAGTGGTGCCCCATGATGGTTGGCCACACGACCTTAAGCGTACCTCCCCATATTCTATATGCTTCCAACTAGTAGTGTGGTTCTAGAGTGTGTCTGTGGGGAGACTATACCCTATTGATCAGAGTGTAACATAGTGGTAAATAATAATGGTAAGAAAAAATAGTGATAACATACAGTAGAAGAATAATAAATCATCCAAACAAATAAATATGCGTAAGATAAATCAATATCCGATACAAAATGATGATCATGTCAAGATTCTATACAAAAGATAAGTATAGAGGATACAAGGGCACATGTATATAAAACATTATAAAAAAATAAAAAAGGCCAAAATATTTCTCCAATAGAATCATGATAAAAAGATAAGTCCTCTGCTCCCATACTCCATCCTAGTACAAAAAAAATCAAACATCGAAAGCTTGTCACTTTCCTTTGGCTATCCCTACAACCATGTGGTCTGTTCTGGTACCATAGGAGGTCCAAATAGGGTGTAATATATAATCAGTAGGACACCACAAATAGTATGCAGAACTATCCAGTCTGTGCATACTGAAATTATCACATTGTAGGTAAAGCTAATGTTAAAGTAATAAATAAATAAAACATATCGGTCTGGATTCCCCATAGGATACCCGACCAATACTACCTACTTTGGACTAAGACAGATGTCTTTGAATTAAGATAAAGCTGTGTAGATATAGTATGTATATGAATATATGTGTGTGTGTTTTCAATGATATACAATATAATTTTAATGGTATACATATATATAAAACAAAACTGGGACTTCAAAAAGTTAAGTGTAAATATGGACTGAACCCAAGCATGTTATTTGGCTTGGCAGATGAATCCTTAAACATAAATAAAATAAATCCTTAGTTCTTAATAAAAAAGACATCCTAATTTCTTAATAAATAGGCATAATTATCCCATCTAAGGTGATCCATAAAAAGGAACCCTAGTATTTCTGTAGGATCACTGTAAGTACCCATAATCATAAGTGTCCATCTAAGGCGATCCGTAAGTAGAATCCCAGGTATCACTCTCAGTAAGGGCTAAAGACATAACCCTCTGAACCTATACATGGTAATTTATATAGGGAACCAAGTATCGATCATGGAATAGTATAAAAACACTTCCCATTGAGCCCATCCAATGAAATCTAATTGGAAACTAGGTACCACTCATGGGTAAAGTACATGGGGAATATGTCTGATGATCCCATCCAAGGTATTATATAAAAGAAACCAACTATTACTTCTAGTGTATTTAGATTCATTTAACAATTCTAATTTATAACACTTGATGAGCCCATCCAAGGAGTCCTTAAGCTAGGACCCTTGTATTTCCCTTATCCTGATGTAAGTTATGGTTTTTTCTAGAACATAAACTCATACCATTTAATAAAAGAAGTATAATAATTATTAATGAAATTTCACACACCCCAAAATGTGGTTTATAAAAATTTCAAGGCACAAGGTTCTTATGAATTTAAGGAAGGAACACCCTTTAGGGTGGATCACATCAGGTTGGTCACCCTAAGATGTTATTTCAAAAGTATATAGGACTAAAATAAGAATGGGTTATCATTTAATTTAATTTATTAACAATTTTAGAGGTTTTGTTGGAGAATTATGACATGTGGAATAATGACACATGATAAAACACAATGATACTTTTAGGGAAAAGAACCAAACCACCTAAATTAGGTTCTTAGATGACCAGTCATCCATTGTAGGCCTTTAAAATGAGCTATAATGGAGGAAAATGGAAGAATAAACAAATGACCTAAAAGTAGGTTATATTATATCACACCAAAGTAACACAAAATACAGAGAGATAAACTAAGAAAAGAAAGAAGTGAATCGAAGAGATTATTGAAGTTCTTAAAACGTGATTAATGGTGGTCTTATCAGAGTATGTATGAAGAAGGAACAAAGGAATTTATCTTAGGTATAGAGGAGGAGCTTCATATGGCTAGGTTGCTGTGCTAGAGAGAAAAAGAGATATCTATCAAAATAAGGGGTTCTACCCCTTAAAAAAATTATCCTCACATATTCATAAAGTGTATATTTTACACACTATGTAAAGATTGGGTTACCCTATCCCCTGAAAAAACAAATTCCTATTGTGAACTTATTCTGGATAGGCCAATTTACATCATGTAATGAATACATGATTTGTAGAACTCTTGTTTTTCCCTCTAAGGAAAAAATAATGCACATCATGAATGGGGTCTAGACTGACCAATTCACAACATGTATTGAATTAATATCATAAATTAAATTCACATCATGTATTTGTACTAAAGTAAGCCTCCAACCTTCAACTCCATTCTTCCCATAATGAACAAACCATAATAAAGGCACAATTTTATGAGTCTAAGTAAAAAATAAAACCTCAAAGAGGGATCAACAAAAAAATAAATAATTTAAACCTATTTGAAAATTTTGTGCATTAAAATATATTAGTAAAATAGTTTATTTTCTTAGTGTTTTCCAATTAACTATACCACATAGAATGTATGAAATAAAGTAAATGATAACACATGATATTTTTAAAAGGTTAAACCTCTATATGGGAAACCTACCATATCATGATTGGTTATTTTTCCCAATCCAAAATTATCTTATCCACTATGAACTCAAGTGAATAAAATGAGTATTCACGACTATATAATGCTTCCAATACTGATACTTATTCTCACACTGAGTATAATATTTCCAGCTACCTACTAGTGTCATAGAGTCACACTGCGATCTCCTTAGATACCTAGAGCCATACTGGTTCCATAGCTTCCCACCATGTATTTAAAAGTGTTTCATTTTATCCCTTCCAATGTAAATACTTCATCATCTTAGGGATTTCACTGCATCCTTAGAATATATCTCCTTTTTCTCATAAAAAAGTCTTCAAATGACAAAATTTATTCTAGAATAATTCATTCAAATTGGTCCCTAATTCAGCTCAACTTTATAGATATTCTTCAAAACCTATAAAACTAGATATATCAACTCAACTTGAGCTCTTGTGATATTATCAAATCCAATTGCTCATATATATCAAAAAGGATTGACACAATATATCCAAATATTATTAGTGGTGTCAATCTCTCTTTAGTTTCTTCATCTCAAACTTCTATAATTCTGGATATCACAAGATCCTATTCTTCATTCAGCTTTAATACCTAGATGATATTTACTTTAGAAAAATATTGTATTCTCAAGATTCTTTTTCATTTAGAGTTATTTAATATATCACATACAACATAGATCTTGGTTTTTCTCAGTTTCAGTCATGCTAAACTTCTTATACATTTATTTTTTATTTATATATAGGTCACCAACATAATATTCTCTATATTTAGAATATAGGAAAACCCTTATCAAATTAGATTCCATGATCTAATTTCTAATTTCTATCGCATTTTTATGTGGGTTTCTCCCATGATATTATTACTCCTTCTACCTCCTCAATGACTCTATCTTGTAAAATGAAAAGGGAACCCTTACTATTTTACTTCCCATTTTCTTCTTGGCCAAATAATTCTTATTTAATTTTCTATTGTAGGCTCAACTAACTATTCTTCTTGAAATAAAACACTAAGATACATAGTAAATAATTATTTCAAGGATGTATTAAAAACATACAACAACTGATTCTTATAATATAACTCTTTCACTTATGGCCTGGAAGTCTTTAAAAATCATAGCTCAAGTTCCATATTATTTTTAGAATATCATGTAACTTTTCATCTTACACTTCTCAAATAAAATATTGAATCACAAATTATTTTATTAAATTTTAATAATCCTAGAATAGTGCATTCACTATTTTATTTATTATTCATTTCTAGATTTGATAATTTGAAAGTATATTAAAAAATCATCTTGACTTATATTTTATTCTAAATAGATCAATATGATCCATATCTCTCAAATAGGCTTAGCTCATTATTCACTTATGATTTTTTTAATATAGAAATTTTTTTCCAAGTATCTTCTGATTTGTTTCTTTATAATGTAGAATTTATTTATTAAAATAATATTTAAATATTCTATAAATTCATCAACTTTATTTTTTATTTAATTATCTTGAAGAAAATATTCTATTTAATTTAGTTCTTGAATCAAATAGAAGTCGAGGTGTTTGTGATGTTAAAAATCATGAATATTAGCTTTAGCATCATCCCAACATTATTTCCTTATTTTGAAATTAAATTCCAAAAAACTACAGATATTCATCCTATAGACAAGGATACGATTTTACTTATATAGAGAGTAATCTAATATGGATTCTAGATAGCCTGAATCCCATTACATCATTCTCATAATCATTATATTGATCTAATCTGAATCCCCTAATGTCATCCTGCAACTTTGGATCCCCTTACACCAATTCCATTACATGAATCCCTAACATGAATGACTCAAATATGAATCCCATTATGTGAATATACATTATAAAACCCTTTATATAAGAATAAATTTATATGGTTCTTGAGTTTGTTGAATCCCAAAACGTGAATATGAAACTTGGAATTTTCCCGAAATTTACTTCAAATGACTTCATAGACACTTTAGATCAATTCATACCTATCTCAAAACACTTAACTTATTTTAAATAACTTTTGGAAATTTATCAAACCTTATAGAATTATTCAGCCTCATTCCTAAGTTCTTAAAACTTCTAAATACTCAAGTAAAGCATTTAATTAAACCTCACTGCCTTAATATTCCATCTTCAACTAAAATCATTATATCCATTATTTACGTGATATTTATTATCTAAATTTAGTAGTCAATAACAACTGGACACAAGGATGGTTTCTCTATAGATTTTTTACTTCAATCTAAATTTAAGATAAATTTTTAACACTAATAATAACATATTAGTAAATATATTTAACCCATCCAGCTTCTTCAAGATGTTTACTCAGACATATCTTTAACTCTTATTCTAAATGCTATATAAAAAAATAATCTCTTTAGTACATTTCTTCCACATGAGGACAAACACAAATAGTCATCTGATGTTTAGGGATATATACCAAGAAACTAACTTATTCTCTATTTTTCCAACTTTCCATGGGATGAACCTTCATTAGATTTTATTGGTGGTTTCTCACTTCATCACTCATGATCTTCAACACATATATTGGAATAATAATTGAAAAAAATAAAAACATAATTCAATGGCCACTTTATATTCCCTATTATAATTTTCTATCAATACTTTGAACTTAAAAATATAATAAATGCATGTCAATAACCCTTTAATTTTCCTCTCCCCCTTAATGAGAATAAATATAAAGGACAGAAAGGGTTTAATCTCTCTTTTTTCATACAATAAATGAAAGTGGAGCTCTTTTAAGGTTAATTTTTCTCCCCCTTAATCATATAAATTTAAGAATCTTCCTCTTACATTTTATTATACCACTTCCATTGTGTTCAGGTGATTCCATGAGAGAAGTTAAGTACCAAATTATTCTTAGAAATGTGTATTAAGTAAGTTAACTCTAATTCAACTTGGACTAACTCAATGTAGAAAACAAGAGTAATTTTACCAAACAAATGAATCCTTCCATTTACATAACTCAATTTTATATAAATTCTAAAATTCTCTTCATAGGTGTTTTATAGATATATTTTTAATAAACTTAATAAATTTTCACTTAACTTAAAAAAAAACATAAAAAAACTCAAGTTTATGTATATTTATTCCAATTTTTGAAATAATAACCCCCCATGATAACAAAATAAATACCTACCAAAAAATTATTAGGAGAGTTAAAACCTTACATCAAGCTTTAAATTCCATCAAGATTTACATATTTAAAAGAAATATTGAAATATATGGAATCTTTTACTTTTTTATATTAGTTCCTCCTCAAGGTATGATCTCTAAAAATCATTATCATGAAAAATTTATTTAGAAATAAGCTCCAAGAATTATTTATATGATATGTTATTATATACAAATTGAAATATTTTGAAAATGTTGTATAGAAGGAATATGATATGATTCCAATTTGGGATTAACTATAACAAATAACTTTTTTATCTATATATATGAATGAAAACCTATCACAAGGTGTGGAAAAAGATATTATTTTTATTTTCTCAATGATACCCAATGGATTACTGGGGTCATCTAACTTAAGGAGTTTTATAGTCATTTACTTATTTAATATAATTCACCCAAACTACTTGTTTTTTGTTATTTATTATTATTTTCTAAAAAAATAGAAAAATAAAGGAGAGAATTAAATTCTAAACCATCCTAACCTACAATGGAATATATAATAAAGAAATTACTTGGACCAAGGTTTTGGATTTAGGCTCCTTTATTATTAAAAATTTTGATTTTAAATTCAATTTGATAACCCAATTATGAAATGTCACTCTTAGATTACTATCCTCTTATTTTTTAGTTTCGAAATATTTACTTACTAGACTATATTAATTAAACCTCATCATATAATCAAGGATAATGAAAAAACTTATAAAAAACCAATATTAATATACATATAAATTACATCACTTTTGTAGGATACATAAAACATTACAAAAATAGGCTCCCAAAGACCATATTAGTTTAGTGCATTTGGAAACTTGGTACGAAAATATTCTACCTCCATGAAAGATCTTAAATGTTTCCAAAAAATATATCTCCCTTAGTAATTCTTCTTAAAAAATTTTCTTCATAGCCTGGTGAAAAGAAACATAAGAAAGGGGTGAGGTCAAATGATCAGTAAGGGTAAATAAAGGAAATTCATATGTATATCATGAACATAAGGGTATAAGAACATGATCATGATAATTATAATTTCATACAATACATATCAAAGATCATAAACATGAATCATAGAATAAATATTTTTAGTTCATAAGACATGAATCATAAGGGAATGAAGAGCATAATCTATGAAATCATAACATAGGAATAAGACATGAAATTATGGCATACACATCAAAGTGTAACATAGTGAACATGTATAAGTAGAAATAGGTTCACACATTTTTTTATGGACATGAAACCATGCCCTATCATAGACTTATGGGTATAAAACCAGGTCCACACATAATGTTGTGATCATGCAACTAGGCTCATGTATAACATTGTGAACATGTAATCAGGTTCTCACATAAAATTATGGACATGAAACCAGGTCCATGAATAACATTGTGAAAATATAATCAAGTTCACTCAGAACATTATGTATAAATAATAAGGTTCACTCATAAAATTGTTAACATATAATTATTTTCATGAATAAACTTATGGACATGCATTTAGGTACATCCATACCATTGCGAACATGTAATCAGGTTCACACATAACATTTATACTCATGATTCATAGATAATTATCCAATGTATTGGAGGGAGATATATGTCCCACCAATCACATAATGAAATCATACATGCATGTGCCACAAAACATTCATCATATCATGACCCATGAAAAGATATGGGTTTTATAAACATCAAATCATAACCAATGAAATGAAACGGGTATCATTAACATTTAATCACATAATAACCTATGTAAAAGATATTGGTTTCATAATAATTTCATAAAATCATAACCTATGAAAATAAGAGAGTTTAAAAATCATATAAACTATGGAAATGAAATGGGTGTCATAAGAATCATTCCATCAAAACATAAACCATTCAAGAAATAATATGAATGTAACCTTTTGATCATTTATTAGAAGGGATTGAGTAACATAAATAGATGTCATCTTAGATATAAAATAACTTGGAAAGATATTTTTAAAACATTTATTGAGTAAAATATCCTTTTTTATTTGAAAATTCTTTTTAAACATAAAACCTTTAGAAAATGATTTTCTTTTAAAATTTATTGAAAACTTAGAAATAAGGCTTGAAATCATTTTGAAAACATTTTCCCTTGAAAACTTAAAAAAAATCATGAATGTTTTTTGAAAAAATTTTTCCTTAAAAATATATAAAATAAGCTTGAAAACATTTTGAAAACCATTTCTTTTAAAAAACTTTGAGAAATTTCAATGAAAGCTTGAAAAGGTTTTGAAAACCATTTCTTTGAAAATAAATTGAATACTTATAAATAATTATTAAAAACATTTTTGAATTTTTTTATTGAAAATACATTGAAAACTTATTAATAACACTAGATTTTTTTAGAAAACATGGTTTTTAAGGAATAAATATTTCTGACTGAAGAGAGGGAAACGTTAGGATTTTTTAAAAACACTTTCTTAAATATCTTATGTACCAAAGAGTGGGAAATGGTAAAAATACATTAATATATCATGAATAACCATAGGATAATAAAATTCATGAGATTTATTAAGATATGGATAAAAATATTTCATCAAGGGAATCATAAACATAAACAATCTCGAAAAGCGATAAAATTGTTTCAATAAACACTTACCACTTGGTAACTTTGATCCAAACTCACCTTGGAAGAAAATGAAATTATATGAAGCTTAAAATATCATTAAATAAAGATATTTATTATATAAAATTTAAAAGGTATTATATATGCCTCATGAAAAAATATATTTGCATAACATGGCATATGTCTTAAATAAAGAAAATTAAGACAAAATTACTTTACCGTTTTGGTAACTTATGAAACATAAAACCTATAAAATAAAGATAATAAAATATATATTTAAATAACCATGAAATTAAGGATATAATAGAATATATTCATGGTTATTATAATCACCACCTAAAAAATATGAGTGGTGAATAAGGTGTAAATCTCACATAAATAAAAGTGAGACTAGAAATCCCCTTAACCCGTGTCTTGAATCTCTTCATAATCATAAGAACCTACTTTATAATAAATATAAGTTTAATATACATGTTTTAAATAATAATATTATTATATATAATGAAATATATGTTTTTTATGACTTTATATTACCCCTGTTAACAATTACATGTTTAGGTTACTCTTTCGGTAATATTCACTTTGTTTTCCGCATGTGTATTAATTTGTTATATCATTGGACCTTATACTTATATAATGATTTAAATAATGTAAAATATGATATAAATATCATTAATATTCAGTATATGTGTATTATAATAATATATATAATATAGAATTATGAAATAGAATGCACCGTCCATGGAAACGGTAGGCTGTACGTATGCATGAATGTTGCTTCTGTTTTATAGATGTATTGAATTAAAGAAATAAAATGACATATATGTATATAATATAAATATACTAGAATTATTATTTCATATATATATGATATATTTTCACTAAAAATATCCTTAATACACTCCATGTAGTGTGTGAACAAATCACATCGCTTTGAGGGGGCGGTAGTCCGCTACTTCCTCAAAGGAAATTATCGTATTTACATAAGATGGAAAGAATAAGGGTATGTTCTAAATAAAAATTATGGAAGAGTAAAGAAATTATAAATATGATATATATCATATATAAATATAGTTTCCATCATAATTTCCACCATGAGAGGCAATATAGGAAAAATGAACAATCATCGTTTCATGAGGCGGTAGTTTGTCGTACACGTAAACAGTATGTTCGTTACCCATTAGATGGAAGTGTATGTAAGTTTAGGTACAAATATTAGCATAAAAATATCCTAGTTTATTTAGGATCCCTTTTTTTATAAAATCATGTAATAATAATATTTTAGGGAGTGGATAATGGAAATAAAAGAAAGGAGCTTGAGGGAGGGTGTTACCTCTTAATTAGGAAACTCCTTTTGTTTGGACTATCGGGATTATTTGGAAGAATTTATGACAAAATAAAGGATTGAAGTAATAATTTAGGGTTTCTAGGAAGTTTATTTGGTAGATCCTGGACTAAACTAACTGTTTTGAAAGGTGTGAGGAAGTGAGAGAGGTGGTGGCCTTATATAGGGAAGGGAAAGGACACACTTGGCATTTTTGAAAACAAGTTAGGTGTACCCACATTTTTACCAAAAAAAAGTTGTACGAAACCAAAAAAAATAAATAATGGAATTTTTATGGCCGAAATATGTCCATAAAAGTGGTTTTGGAAAAGTTTATAGGTTATTTGGTCTCTTAAATTAAAGGTTTATTCCATTATTAATATTAATTTTACCTTAATAACTATAATTAATTTTAACTGCATTGACTAATATTTTTAGTCAAAAACTAATATAAACTTATTAGACATTATAAATTATTCTGATTCTAAATATGGAATCCATTTTCCAAATTCTAAACACATAAGTGGTAGAAATTAATTTAAAAATAATTCTACAGACGAAACGACAATACGGATTTCAAAAGTATAAATGTCCAAAAGTTTGCTTATTTTTTATAACCAATTTCAATGGGAAATTGATTCTAATGACCTAAATTAGATTAATTTATAAAATTATTATCTAATTAAACTTTTAAACCAATATAAAATATAATTTATCTTTATAAATAAATTAGATAAAAAATTTGTTTTGAATTAAAATTTAGCATCTTTCACTTATTCATTAAAAAAACTAATCTTCCCAAAAAAATACAAAAAATTAACCCTAAACTAATATTTATGTTTTTATTTAAAAGATGAATTTTATTTTTAAATATAATATTTATAAAAGTGTCAAAAATTGGATTTAAAATAGCTTCTCCATTAGAAGGAGGTAAAGATGTTTTTTATAAAAATATAGTATTTTATGCATAAAATTAGGTTCGTTCTTATCCTATACCTATAGAATCTATTGTAATAACATCAAAAATATTTGGTTGAATATTAAATATATATATATTACATTAATATCACTTATTAATTGTAATTAATTTAATTTATTAGGATAAATCTTCTTTGTGAACATAAAATTAATAATATTTTCCTTCGCATTAAATCGGGTTTCATATTCATTTTTAATTAATTTATTGTAAAGACCTATAAAATTCAAGGGAATTTTTTTTCTAAATTTTCTTTGGGATTTTACAAGAACGCAGTTTTTAACGGGACCTGATTCTGAGGCACGGTGTGCCCAGAATCATTTTTCCGAAGTTTAGCTCGGGTACGTTCAGTGAACGAATGAGCGTGTTTTCCTTAATTTTGAACCGGTGCTCAGAATCAAAATCCGAGGGCACCAATGAAACCGCAACACCGGTAATTACTTAAGAACACCTTTTCCAGAGTTGTGTTTGCTCAGGTGAGGTTATTAATTAAATGGGTTAACTGAAGAATAAAATAAAATATTGTGCTACAAATTTTATTTTTATTCTAGGTAGTTTAAACCTATGCTTGGTGGTTGGAGTGGGACCCACTAATATCCTAACTCCACTAGGTAGGATATTAGTGGGGTGGGGCCCACACGAGCCCCACCCCCTTTATTTCCTTTTTACCTCCCACGTGCATTTAATTTGGTAACTCACCCGCACCCCCTTTTAAATGCCAAGTCAACTCTCGCGTTTAATTGGATTGTTAAACACCTCATTAATTGGTCAACACACGTTAATTAAATCGTGTTTTAATTTTGAATTTAAAATAAGGTATGGCATGAGTAATAAAATAAGGCAACACATTATTTTATTATTGTTGTTTCGTTGTGCGAGAAGGATTGGAGAGGAATTTCTCAAGCCTTGGAATCCTCATCTTCCTCCTTGAAGAACACGAAGAACATATCGTCACCGACTAAGAACGCTGACCTCCGACGAAGGACGATGATTAACGATGATTCCTCAGAGATCGACGACGCGATGCCGTGTACCGTGACGTCGATGATCCTCTTCTCCACGACGCCGTGTACCGCGATTCCGACGATCCTCCTTCCGCGACGCCATCTTCCGCGATATCCCTTTCCCGCGACAAACCTCATTCGACGACTTCATCGAGGTAGGGGGTTTGGTTTAATTTAATTTATGTGGAATATATCCTCGACATATGATTAAATTGTTGAAAGTCTTTTGAACCACTAACGCGGTGGGTGCGGACCAACGAACAAGTCTGAACCCACTGATTCTCTGTTCTTGATACGCGGAACATTGGGTGACAATGAAACGAGACCGTTGAGTGATTGGAGGCCATCACAATAATCTACGGATCCCGAGACGACCCCAGGCACAGACGGGAGCAAGAACGGACCACTGGAGCGGCTCCGGTGGCCCGCGGGTTTCACCGACGACCGGAGGCGGCGGCGTCCCAGTGCGCCGCCAGGAGGGACCGCCGCGTCCGATGGAAAAGGAGAGGCCCCCACATGGGGGCCGCAGTTTCAATAAAGGGGGGTAGTCACCCCCCCCTTTCTGCTCGGCTCAGCCAGCACCGAGCTGGCCGTTTGGGGTGCGCCCGTACCAGGCCAACCGGCCGCCCAGGCCGGGCCGGGCTGCGCCGGTGGGTCCAGGCCGCACCAGTTGGGCCCGGACACACCCACCGGGATGGGCTGCACCCTAACGGTCCAGACCCAAACCCGGTTCAGGTCGACCCGGTTTGGGCCGACCCAAGGGGTCTCGGGCCGGGTCAGTCCGGACCCAAAACCCCCTAAAACCGGACAGGTTCGTTCTTTTGCCCATATCTTGGGATACAGACCTCCGATCGATGCACCGTCAGTTGAGTGGAGATACTTGGAAAGAGACGGCCATTTAGGTATATTAGACTCAAGGTTTCGAAGAACTTTGGGTAAGGCCGGGTTGGTTTGAACACGAAACCAACCGGGCCCTCGGAGCGGGAACACTTATAACTTGAGTTCCGGACGTCTGATTGATGTGCCGTCGACTTTTTTGGATTCCTCTTAGTGAGACGGACCTTTTGGCTTACTACGATCGAGGTTTGGACGTAGTTAGAGTGCGGTCATGTTGGTTTTGACTTAAAAACCAACCGGGCCCCTGGAATGAAAAAGCGAATAACTCTCAGGTGGGGCGTCCGATTGACGCGCCGTCTGTCACGTTGAGTTCCTCTTGTCGAGACGGAACCTTGGGATACATCAACTCTGGACTAAGTGTCATTTGATGTATCGAACCCCTTGGATCGTGGAGCGGACCCTCCCGGAATCGAGCATGCTGTGTGTGGGAACCCTAGAGCTGGTTGCGACTGCGATGAAGACTGCACTGAAATCCTACGTGGGTTCGACAGCGATGAAGACCGTACTAAAATCCTCTGTGGGTTCGACGACGATGAAGACTGCACTGAAATCCTACGTGGGTTCGGCAGTGATGAAGACCGTACTGAAATCCTTCATGGGTTCGACGGCGATGACTACTATTCTTGTATCCTACGTGGTCTGGCAGTGTTTGACTCTGTTCTTGTTATCCTACGTGGGTCTGGCAGAGTAGATGGTCTGTATCCTATGTGGGTCCGACAGCTTAGCTGGTTTAGTATCCTACGTGCATCCCAACATAGATGAATCAGTGGCTATATCTGATCATCTCTATCACCTTACAAAGAAGTATACATGTGTGAGCTGAGTCTTGACATTCAATCAATATCTTTGATATGATTGACTTGCTTTCCTATGTGGATTGGGTTGTGTTATCCTGTGTGGTTTGGGTTGTACTATCCTGTGTGGACGTGATCGAACTTGGGCTCGGGTGTTGGAGCTGAACTGGAATTGATGACTTAGGTATATGTATGGGCATATACCTAAGTAGTGTTGGATGTTACTTCGTGATTGTATCTTTCCTTTGTGTATTATCCTTTGTGGATTCTGGGAGACCTTCGGGGGTCTCAGGGTCCCTACTGAGTAGCGTATACTCACCCCTGCACAGGCTATTCCTGCACTACGTTGTGTTGGATGTAGACGTCGGACAACGCTGATCATGGTTGAGGCTTGTGGAGAAAGTCCGTACCTGGAGGTGGACCACTGGGTGGAACGTACACGGAGCGGACGGATAGACCCGAGGGGCTGAGGAGGCTATCTGTACCCACCCTTTAGGTGAGACTTCCAGTGGATGGCTCGACGTTACTGCTTTACTTTCATCTACTGTACTTTCTTTCCAGTTGTACTTTACTTTCAGTTTGGGTTTGTATTCTGGCCCACTTACTTTTCCGCACTACTTTTGTACCCAGTTTTACTTAGTGTTCACTTCTGCTTGCTTACTATATGGTGTTTGTTTACTTTATAATGAAAATGAATACCCCTTTTGACGGGATTTACGCCTTGGTGCTAGTCGCCAGCCCCTGACCTATGGGAGGCGGGCTTGGGGTAGTCACAGCATGGGTCCCGAGGACGGGTCGTGACAAATTAGTATCAGAGGAGTCGATTCTACCGCAGAACTCTGGACTCTGATCTTTCTTCTATGTGAAGCAATAGTGTTAAGGGTATTGAGTGTGGTTATCAGTCCAGGGAGTCCAGTGTTGGTGCGGCGATCGATGTATCTGTACACCAGGACCCTGTCTTCTGATTTCCGACTCAATGCACGAAAACATTGATTGCATGTGTGTTTCAAAGTTTTCTTTGTGATTACTTTGTGTCAGCTCACCAGATATGCTGTTTTGATAGTGGCACACCTATTTCTTTTCATGATGGCCCCACGATAGCAGCCATCTAGGGTTCCAAACTTTGAGCGAGACGACAGCCCACCGAGCGACGAGGCCTCGGTGTAGGGCCCTTTGACAGCGGAGGCACCGGCGGTATCTCTACCTGCCGAGCCACCGATGCTACCAGCCCCAACCGCTGATAGTGCATGTCACCTTAGTGCACTGCACGAGTTTCAGCATCAGAGACTACCCAGGTTCTGCGGGGAGACAGACCCTCAGGCAGCCAAGGATTGGCTGGAGGCAGTTGTGCGAGTTTTAAGGTTAGTGGGGACACCATCTGACCTCATGGTGATCCTCGCAATGAGCCTCCTGCATGAGGCAGGGGGCAGATGGTGGAGCTTGATGCTCCAGGTGCACGACGAGGAATCACTCCTCTGGAAAGACTTTGAGAGCCTCTTCCGCTCGAAGTTCGTCCCATCCACCCTCCGTGCGGTGCGCATCCAGGAGATTCTACAGCTACAGCAGGGCAGCATGATGGTCGCCCAGTACTCGGCGAGATTTACCGACCTCTCGCGCTATTCGACGAATATGGTACGAGACCCATTCTTCTAGGCCCGGACCTTTGAGCAGGGACTAAGGAATGAGATCAGGGAATCAATGATCTCCCTCAGCATTCCAACGCAGGAAGGAGTACTGGATAGAGATCTTCTCATAGGGATATTTCTTGCTGAGCCTACACCAGTAGCGAGACCTACCGTAGGACATCACATAGCAAAGTCATCTGCAGCTGGCAGTCGACGGATGTCAAAGGGGTCCAGGCGGACCGGACCATCAGGCAGATGACCTCAGGACACTGGCTCAGAGGTGTGGGGCACACAGCACAAAGCCAACGTTCTGAGGAGTAGGCAGTGCTACGCATGCGGTGGGAAGGGCCACATGGCTCGTGACTGAACGAACCTCCGTGTAGAGGAGCAACAGACGGTTGAGGGGCCACCTAGGCAGAGGCATAGGTTCAACCATGATGGTCCACTGGGAGCAGGCGGACGAGGCAGGGGAGCTAGCTGAGAAGCAGGTGGTGGGCAACGCATTGAGGCTTTACCACCACCACCACCAGAAGGTCCACCCTGACCACAGGGAGCTGGCGGGTAGAGACAGGCTCAGCTTCAGGCAGTAGAGGCCTACGACCACGGCGCACCAGAGATGATTCGAGGTACTATCTCTGCCTACTCCACCCTTTCTGCAGTTCTTATAGACACAGGAGTGAGTCATTATTTTTTTGCTTCTACCCTTGTTTGGAGCTCGGAGATTCCGACAGAGCCATTGGCTCGATCCTTACGGCTAGAGACTCCTACGGGAGCAGACTCGATGATTACGCACTGGTTCCAGCAGTGTGAGCTTACTATAGGAGGAAAGAGCTTCATCTGGGATATTCTTGTAGCGGCGTCGAGGCCTTACAACGTCATCTTGGGCATGGATTGGTTATCTAAAGTCCAAGCTCAGATCGACTGTTTTAGGTGCAAGGTGCGGTGTGTACGCACCGACGGGAGCAGGTTCACCTTAACCGGCGAGAAGGGAGCCTTTGTAGCACAAGATGGACTCACACAGAGGAGAGGACATCCCATCACTCATCAGTTGACTAGCCTCATCCTAGGAGCAGTTGATGTGCAGAGTCCTAGTTTTCCTGTAGTGGTGGATCAGTATGCGGATATTTTCCCTGATGATGTTCTAGGACTACCTCCTCACAGAGAGGTAGACTTTTATATTGACCTGTACCCTGGGACAACCCCGATATCCACTCCGGCATATTGAATGGCCCCCACTGAGCTTCGAGAGCTACGGGTACAGTTGGAGGAATTTTAGGGAAAAGGATTCATCCGACCCAGTGTTTCACCCTGGGCTTCCCCGATATTGTTCGCCAAGAAGGCGGACAGGATCTTGCGACTTTGTGTCGACTATCGTTGCCTGAACCAGGTGACCGTGAGGAACAAGTATCTGCTAGCAAGGATTGATGACCTCTTTGATCATCTCAAGGGAGCACGGTGGTTCTCGAAGATAGACCTCAGGTCAGGCTATCATCAGCTCAGAGTTCAAAATGAGGACGTGCAGAAGACGGACTTCAGATGTCGGTATGGCCACTATAAGTTCTTGGTTATGCCTTTTGGTGTAACCAATGCTCCAGTAGTGTTCATGGGTCTCATGAATAGGATATTTCATCCATACCTCGATCGATTTGTTGTGGTCTTCATCGATGACGTTTTGATATACTCGACCACTGATGAGGAGCACGCCTACCATTTTCGGGTTGTACTAGACACACTCCGAGAGCACCATATTTATGGAAATCTCTCGAAGTGTCAGTTCTGGTTATGTGAGGTCCACTTCTTGGGACACATCATCTCTGAGGAGGGAGTTGCGGTGGATCCTGTGAAGATCGAGGCAGTGCTAGCTTGGGAGCCACCCAGGAGCGTGACGGAGGTGCAGAGTTTCTTAGGTCTAGCTGGGTACTACCAGAGATTTGTGCCATACTTTTCCAGAGTTGTGGCACCACTCTCAGCTTTGAAGAAGAAGGGTAAACACTTCGTGTGGTCAGACATATGTCATCATATCTTCCAGGAGCTAAGACAGAGATTGACCAGCGCACCTATCTTAAGGCTACCGGAGGAGGGAGTGGGGTACGTAGTCTACTGCGATTCATCAGGGACCGGACTCAGATGTGTCCTGATACAGGAGTAGGCCGTGATCGCCTATGGATCACATCAGTTGAGGCAGCATGAGCAAAACTACGCTATCCATGACCTGGAGTTAGCAGTAGTGGTCTTCGCTCTGAAGATGTGGCGACACTATCTGATGGGCGAGCGCTTTACAGTCTACTCTGACCACCAGAGTCTCAGGTACATCTTCTCGCAGAAGGACCTGAATCTGAGACAGCGGCAATGGCTCGAGTTCCTCCAGGACTATGACTTTGAGATAGTCTATACTCCTGGAAAGGGGAACGTAGTAGCTGATTCTCTCAGCAGGAGGACGGGCATCCTGCTACTTGGGGAGGCGACGGAGAAGCTAACCGCTTTATAGATATCCTTCATGGATAGAGATGGTGCAACCTTTCTTCAGTCACTCATAGTCACTCCTTCACTACTACAGTGGGTCAGAGAGGCACAGCGTGGGGACGCTGACTGTGAGACGCATTGTGCGTAGATATCCTCAGGACAGGCACCTGATGGATTCTCTATAGGAGGAGAGCATGACATCCTTTTCAGAGGACGTACCATGGTACCAGTTTCTTTACAGGAGGAGGTGCTGAGAGAGTTTTACACTTCCCCTTTAGTGGTACATCTAGGAGTGGCGAAGATGTACCAGGATCTCAGACGACAGCACTGGTGGCCGGGTATGAAGAAGGCTGTGGCAGAGTTCGTTTCTCGATGCCTCACCTACCAGCAGGTGAAGGCAGAGCACCAGGTACCCGTAGGATTGGTACAACCCTTGAAGGTCCCAGAGTGGAAGTGGGATGGGATATCTATGGATTTCGTGACTGGAATTCCATGTACTTACAGAGTTCATGACTCCATTTGGGTGATTGTCGACCGACTCACCAAGTTATCTCACTTCTTACCCATCAGAGAGCAGGGCTCAGTGGAGAGCTTGGGACATCTCTACATTAAGGAGATTGTACGACTTCATGGTGTTCCATCATCTATCGTCTCCGATCGAGATGCTCTCTTTACTTCTTGGATTTGGAAGGGGTTGAAGGAGGTATTCAGGACGCATCTACGTCTGAGCACCGCCTTTCACCCTTAGACGGATGGTCAGACGGAGAGGACCATTAAGACTCTCGAGGACATGCTCCGTGCATGTATCCTCGACTTTGGTCGCAGCTGGGAGGACCACCCACCCTTGGTGGAGTTCGTGTACAAAAACAGCTACCACTCCACCATCGGGATGGCACCATACGAGGCATTTTACGACCGACCTTGCAGATCACCTCTGTGCTGGACAGACCTTGGGGAGTCAGCACTTGTGGGACCAGAGATGGTCCAGGCCATGACAGAGAAGGTCTAGGTCATCCAGGAGCAGATGAGGACATCTCAGAGCCAGAATAAGTCTTATGCTGACAGGAGGCGGAGACCACTGGAGTTTGAGGATGGTGACCACGTCTTCTTGCGGGGCTCACCTCGACGTGGATTACAGAGATTTGGCCGGGGCGACAAGTTATCTCCGCACTTCATCGGACCATTCCAGGTCCTCAGTAGGATAGGTGAGGTGGCTTATCGCCTGGCTCTACCACCTCAGTTGCACCGGGCGCATGACGTCTTTCACGTATCTCAGCTGAGGAGATACGTGCAAGACCCGACGCATATCATCGACCATGGGGAGTTGGACATTGACGATGGGGAGAATTTTGTGGAGGTCCTGGTGGAGATCGAGGATCGACAGGAGCGGGTCCTATGTGGGCGGTCAATTCCTTTAGTGCACATCAGATGGCAGTACGGGAACCTCCAGGAGAGCACTTGGGAGCGGGAGGCTCAGATGCGTGCCCAGTACCCTCATGTGTTCCCCTAGTTATGATGTATCTTTATGGGGACGTAAAGCCCTGATGTGAGAGTAATGTAAAGACCTGTAAAATTCAAGGGAATTTTTTTTTCTAAATTTTCTTTGGGATTTTACAATAACGCAGTTTCTGAGAGCACCTGATTCCGAGGCCCGGTGTGCCTGGAATAATTTTTCCGAAGTTCAGCTCGGGTACTTTCAGTGAACGAACGAGCGGATTTTCCTACCTTTTGAACCGGTGCTCGGAATCGAAATCCGAGGGCACCAATGAAACCGAAACACCGGTAATTACTTAAGAACACCTTTTTCGGAGTTGTGTTTTCTCGGGTGAGGTTATTAATTAAATGGGTTAACTAAAGAATAAAATAAAATATTATGCTACAAATTTTATTTTTATTCTAGGTAGTTTAAACCTATGCTTGGTGGTTGGAGTGAGACCCACTAATATCCTAACTCCACTAGGTAGGATATTAGTTAGGTGGGGCCCACATGATCCCCACCCCTTTTATTTCCTTTTTACCTCTGACGTGCATTTAATTTGGTAACTCACCCGCACACCCTCTTAAATGCCAAGTCAACTCTCGCGTTTAATTGAATTGTTAAACGCCTCATTAATTGTTCAACACATGTTAATTAAATCGTGTTTTAATTTTGAATTTCAAATAAGGGATGGCATGAGTAATAAAATAAGGCAACACCATATTTTATTATTGTTGTTTCATTGTGCGAGAAGGATTGGAGAGGAATTTCTCAAGCCTTGGAATCCTCATCTTCCTCCTTGAAGAACACGATGAACATACCGTCACCGATGAAGAACGCTGACCTCTAACGAAGGACGGAGTTTAGCGCTGATTCCTCAGAGATCGAAGACGCGACTCCGTGTACCATGACACCGACGATCCTCTTCTCTGTGACGCCATGTACCGCGACGCTGACGATCCTCCTTTCGTGACACCGTCTTCCGTGACGTCCCTTTCCCGCGACAAACCTCGTTCAACGACTTCATCGAGGTAGGGGGTTTGGTTTAATTTAATTTATGTGGAATATATCCTCGACATATGAATAAATTGTTGAAAGTCGTTTGAACCACTAACACAGTGGGTGCGGACCAACGAACAAGTCCGAACCCACTGATTCTCTTTTCTTGATGCGCGGAACGTTGGGGGATGATGAAACGGGACCGTTGAGCGATTGGAGGCCGTCGTAGTAATCTAAGGGTCCCGAGATGACCCCAGGTGCAGACGGGAGAAAGAACGGACCACCGGAGTAGCTCTAGTGGCCCGCGGTTTTCATCGGTGGCACTGGCGGCTGGCACCGGCCGGCCGCCCGGAGAGGGCGGCGTCCCGGCACGCCGCCAGGAGGGACCGTCGTGGCTGAAGCCGTGACGGCAGGCGACTGGGAACCCACGGCCGCACGAGACCCGGGGGAGATGCGGCATCCAGCGCCACATCCGCTAGAAAAGGAGCGGCCCCCACGTGGCTGCCGCAATTTCAATCAAGGGGGGCAGCCCCCCCCCCCCCCCCCCCCCCCCCCCCGCCCGCTTTTCCGCTCGGCTCGGCCAGCACCGAGCTGGCCGTTTGGGGCGCGCCCCTGCCAGGCCAACTGGCCGCCCAGGCCGGACCGGCCACACCGGGCCGGGCCGTCTAGGCCGGGCCGGGCCACGCCTGAACGGTCCGGACCCGGACCCGGTTCGGGCCGACCCAGGGGGTCTCGGGCCGGGTCGGTCCGGACCCAAAACCTCCTAAAACTGGACAGGTTCGTTCTTTTGCCCATATCATGGGCTATGGACCTCCGATCGATGCACCGTCAGTTGCGTGGCGATCCTTGGAATGAGACGATCATTTAGGTATATTACAATCAAGGTTTTGGAGAGCTTTGGGTATGGCCCGTTTGGTTTGAACACGAAAGCAACCGGGCCCTCGGAGCGGAAACCCTTATAACTTGAGCTCCAGACGTCCGATTGATGTGCCATCGACTTTGTTGGATTCATCTTAGTGAGACTGACCTTTTGGATTAATCCTCTTGAGGTTTGGACGCAGTCAGAGTGTGGTCGGGTTGGTTTTGACTTAAAAACCAACCGGGCCCCTGGAATGAAAAATCTAATAACTCTCAGACCGGGCGTCCGATTGACGCGCCGTTTGTCACGTTGAGTTCATCTTGTCGAGATGGAACCTTGGGATACATCAACTCTGGACTATGTGTCATTTTTTGTATCGACTCCCCTTGGATCGTGGAGCGGACCCTCCCGGAATCGAGCATGCTGTGTGAAGGAACCCTAGAGATGGCTGCGACTGCGTTGAAGACTGCACTGAAATCCTACGTGGGTTCGGCAACGATGAAGACCGTACTGAAATCCTCTATGGGTTCGACGGGGATGAAGACTATACTGAAATCCTACGTGGGTTCGGCAGTGATGAAGACCGTACTTAAATCCTCTGTGGGTTCGACGACGATGAAGACTGCACTGAAATCCTACATGTGTTCGGCAGCGATGAAGACCGTACTAAAATCCTCCGTGGGTTCGACGGTGATGACTACTGTTCTTGTATCCTACGTGGGTCTGACAGTGTTTGACTCTGTTCTTGTTGTCCTACGTGGGTCTGGCAGAGTAGCTGGTCTGTATCCTATGTGGGTCCGAAAGCTTAGCTGGTTTAGAATCCTACGTGGGTCCCAACATAGATGAATCAGTAGCTATATCTGATCATCTCTATCACCTTACGAAGAAGTATACCTGTGTGAGCTGAGTCTTGACATTCAATCAATATATTCGATATGATTGACTTGCTTTCCTATGTGGATTGGGTTGTGTTATCCTGTGTGGTTTGGGTTGTACTATCATGTGTGGACGTGATCGAACTTGGGCTCGAGTGTTGGAGCCGAACTGGAATTGATGACTTAGGTATATGTATGGGCATATACCTAAGTAGTGTTGGATGTTACTTCGTGATTGTATCTTTCCTTTTTGGATTATCCTTTGTGGATTCTGGTAGACCTTCGGGGGTCTCAGGGTCCCTACTGAGTAGCGTATACTCACCCCAGCACGGGCTATGCCCGCACTATGTTGTGTTGGATGTAGACGATGGACAACGCTGATTGTGGTTGAGGCTTGTGGAGAAAGTCGGTACCTAGAGGTGGACCACTAGGCGGAACGTACACGAAGCGGACGGCTGGACTCGAGGGGCTGAGGAGGCTATCTGTACCCACCCTTCAGGTGGGACTTCCAGTGGACGGCTCGACATTGCTGCTCTACTTTCAGCTGTTGTACTTTATTTCCAGTTGTAATTTACTTTTAGTTTGGGTTTGTATTCTGGCCCACTTACTTTTCCGCACTACTTTTGTACCCAGTTTTACTTAGTGTTCACTTATTTTTGCTTACTATGTGGTGTTTGTTTACTTTATAAAGGCAATGCCTCCCCCTTTTTTCGGGATTTTTGCCTTGGTGCTAGTCGCCAGCCCCTGGCCTATGTGAGGCGGGCTTGGGGTAGTCATGGCACGGGTCCCGAGGATGGGCCGTGACATTTATAACCAATGAGTTAATTTTATGTTTGTGTAAACCAAATATTTTCATAAGTTAGTTTACCCTATTCATAACTACTAATTTAACAGCTAGGTTATATCTTATTATATTAAATAATAATATTTTAAATAATATATTATTGTTTGGTAAAAATCGATCTTTCATGTAACGTAAGCTAACCTTAGTGTTCCCTATAGGAAAATCTAAACTTTATATTGCATGTAGTGTACGATTAACATGGTATTGTGTATAAATTAAGAAAAACGTAGTGCTTTAATATATATATATATATAACTATTTTTAGTGTTGTGTGAAATGTAAAATATCAAAAATATTAAATTAATTCGAAAAAAATATTTCACAAAATCTCAGGGTGTTACATTCTAGCCCTCTTAAAATTATTTTCTCTTGAAATTCATCTAGTTTATCAATGTTTTAATACTTCAGAGTTCCTTTCATTGAAACTCACATCGTAAAAATGACTACTAAAACTTCCATTAAAAAAGTAAAGTTGGAAACATATCAGTTACCCAAAGTAACATATAACTAGGTTTTCACATAGGAGAACATAGTTGGGAACTAAAAATATGGAAATTAAAGAAAAATCTAACTATAAAGTTTTTATGGATAGTGATAGAGAAAATCGTTTGGAGAAAGTTAATAATCACAAATCCATAAATCAATGATGATCTAAGGGGCGATTTGATTCATCAAAAACGGAGGTACTAGGATAAATTTTTTTGGTTTCAAGATCATTTTTTCCCAAATTTAAATAATTTTTATGAAACAAAATACTTGAACGATTTAAGGACAACCTCACCCTTTCTTGTTACTTAATCCACTTTACATATTTCTTTAAAAAGGAAGGTGAATTTTTCATTCTTGAAGTACTAACAGATCATGAGATCCAGGATATTCCATTCCATTTTTCATTAGTTATCATCAACAAAAAGTTGTTATAATAAGTTATCTAATATGCACAAATACTTTTGTGGTGAGATAATAATTTAATATCACAAAAATTTATCCAAAGTGTAACTTAATCTTTCCATAAATGGTTAACCTTATAACCATTCTTAAAGATGAAAATCCAAAAATTTAGAAATAAGTGCATGCAATTATCTTAACATTGACCCCCCATATATCACAAATTATCTCTTGGTTGTTACATCCCAAACATGCGAATACACTCATCGTTAATCCTCTTAAAACATAATAACAACCTGAATTACCATAAATTCTTTTAGAAGACATGCATGTTTAATTATTCTAAAGACTACTGGATATATTACATGAATCTAAGAAGTTGTAAACTTCATCCATGATGATATAGAACACTTTTTCAACAAATCCTTATTTGGTTCTAAGGTCATTGATACTATCCAATTTACTTTATCCAGATCAATCATCTCTTTATCCAAACCAAACACAATTTTTTCAATATCTTTAACACATTAAGGTTTACCATACCTTAATAAAAAAAATAAATTTTATAAGTATTCATCCCCATTAAACATATCCTTTTCAATCATATATGAAAAATTTATACCAAAAATACTTACATATTTCATGATTCATAAAACATAATCTTTGAATTCCAAAACATAAATACTTCATTCATAGAACTTTATTCTTGAACCATTACTAAGGATTCATAAAATTAATCCTTAATACCTATTTCCTAGAATATAAAATATGTATCATGACTTATGGTTCCTCAAACTAAATCTAATAATTATTCTTATGTTTAATGTAAACAATACTAGAAGATCATCACATACCTTTCACATGTCATTTTCAGTCTCTTTATCTTCAGAAGTATAACCAATACTCATACCACCTTCCTTATTCCATTTATGACATTTCTACTTGGGAAATTTATTTTCATAATTCTCATACTTTCCACATCTGAAAAATTCAATTTTAACCACTTTACTTATGGTTCTCACCATTGACTAAAATAAGAAAGCACAGGGTGAGAAACACATATCATACAAGAAAACCACATAATCATGAAAAATTACTTATAGGATGTCTAAATAATGAAAATTATTTTTTAATCAATGAAACCTTAGGTTTATCCTAGCTTATTAAAAGTCAACTTCTATTTAAATCCATCATGATGGTTCATGAAGAGTTTGTAAATTTCCAAAGCATATCCCATGGGAGTGTCAAACTAGGTGTGCAACAAGGCCTATTGTCATGTACCGAATTACCTTGAGTCTGGCCTGGGAAATCTTGTCAGAGTTTTTAACCCTAGGTACATATATTCTAGATCCATATCCACTTGTAGTATACATATAGGGATGTATTTCAAGGAAAAAACTTACGTTATCCTTTACCAACATTCCGGGACATTTTCCTAAACGTAAACTCATCCTTATAATTATCCTTAGAGACATCACTAGACATATCCTTAGAAATATTCCTAGGTATCTCACTAAAGTTTTATCATCCTAGTTTCCAATCGTCAAATAAACCTTTGCTCTGATACCAAATATAACAACCAATTCTTAACATATATAGACATTATATCACTTTTTTGGAATACTTAAAACATTAAAAAATGGATTCCCAAAGACTGTATTAGTTTATTTCCTTTGGAAACATGAAAAAAAAATATTCTATCTCAGTGAAAGATCTTCAATGTTTCCCAAAAATATCACCCACCTTATTAATTATACTTAAAAACCTTTCTTCATAACCTGGGGAAAGGAACCTTAAGGAAGGGGTGAACTCAAATGCTCAATAAGGGTAAATAAAGGAAATTTGTATGCATATCATGAACATAAGGGTATAAGAACATGATCATGATCATTATAAGATCATAAAAATGAATCATGGAAAAAAGATATACAGTTCATAAGAACTGAATCATAAGAAAATAAAGATAATAATCCATTAAATCATAACATAGGAATAAGACATGGAATTGTGGAATACACATCAACATATAACCTAGTGAACATGTATAAGTAGAAACAGGTTCACACATTAAGTTAGGGACATGAAATCAGGCCCTCTCATAGACTTACGAACATGCAACCAAGTCCTTGCATAATGTCATGAACATGAAATCAGGTTCATGCATAACATTGAGAACATAAAATTAGTTTCACACAAAAACTTATGGACATGAAACCAGTTCCATGAATAACATTTTGAACACGTAATCAGGTTCATACATAACATTATGAACATATAATAAGTTTCACTCATAACATTGCAAATATGTAATCAGGTTCATTCATAAACTTATAGAAATACAACTAGGTCCATGCTTAACATTGTGAACATTTAATCAGTTTCATGCATAAAATTTATACTCATGAGTCATCCATCATTACCCAATAAATTTAAGGGATATATAGGTCCCTCCCATCACATAATTAAATCATACATTCATGTTCCAAAAAACATTAATCTTATTATGACCCATAAAAAGATATGGATTCTATAAACATCAAATAATAACCCATTAAATGAAATGGGTGTCATTAATATTTAATCACATCATAACCTATGGGAAATAGATAAGTTTCATAAAAATTTCATAAAGAATAACCCATGAAAATAATATGGTTTTAAAATAATATAACCTATGTAAAATAAATGTGTGACATAAGAATAATTCCATAAAAACATAAACCATTCAAGAAATAATATGAATGGAACCTTTGAATAATTTCCTAGAAGGGTTTGAGTAACATCAACAAATGTCATATTAGATGTAAAATAAAATGGAAAGAAAGTTTTAACATATTTCTTGAGGAAAGTATACTTTCTTATTTGAAAAGTATTTTTAAACATAAAACCTTTAGAAAACAATTTTCATTGAAAATTTATTGAAAATTCAGAAAGAGATATTGAAATCATTTTGAAACAATTTTCCCTTGAAAAATTATAAAATAATCATGAAATTTTTTTGATTTTTTTTACTTGATAACATATAAAATAAGCTTGATTTTTTTTGAAAAATTTTTCATTGAAAACACTTTGGAAACTTATAAAGAAAATTTGAAAATGTTTTGAAAACCATTTTCCTTGAAAACATGCAAATGAAGCTTGAAAACATTTTGAAAACTATTTCTTTGAAAATATTATGAATAAATATATATAATTCCTGAAAAACTTTTGAAATCCATTTTTATTGAAAATAAATTGAAAACTTATGAAGAATACTTGAACAAATTTTTAGAAAACATGGTTTTAAAGGAATACTGATTTCCGATCGAAGAGAGGGTAAAGTCGAGATTTCTTAAAAATGATTTATTAACAATATTATGTACCGAAGAGTGGAAAATAGTACTAATACATGAATATATCATGAATAAATAAAGTATAGAAAATTTCATGAGAGTTATTCATATATGGATCATAATATTCCATTAAAGGAATCATAAACATAAACAATCTCAAAAAGCGATGATATTATTTCAATAAACTCTTACCACTTGGTAAATTTGAACCATACTCCCCTTATAAGGAAATGATATTAAATGAAGCTTAAAATATCATGAAATAATTATATTGATGATATAACATTTCAAAGTTAGAATATACACCTCATGAAAAAATATAGGTTCATAACATGACATGAGTCTCAAAGAAAGAAAATTGAGACAAAATTACTTTACCACTTTGGAAACTTTTGAAACCTAAAAACTATTAAATAAAGATCATAAAATGGATATGTAAATACCCATAAAATTAAGGATAAAATTTATTGAATATATTCATGGGTAGTATAATCACCACACAAAAGAGATGAGTGGTGAATAAGGTGTAAATCCCACAGAAATAAAAGTGAGACTAGAAATCCCCTTACCTTGTGTCTTGACTCTCTTAGTACATGTAAGAACCTCATATATAAAGATATAAGTTTATTATAAATATTTTACAGAACCATATTCTTATATCTAATTTCATATATGATTTTTATGACCTTATATTACCCCCTTGTTAACAATTCTATGTTAAGGTTACGCTTCAGGTAATATTCACTTTTTTTCTCACATGTATTAATTTGTTATATCATTAGTCCTTATACTTATATAATGATTTAAATAATGTAAAAAATTCTATAAATATCATTAATATTCATTATATGTTTATTATATTAATCTATAAAATACAGAAGTATGAAATGAAATACATCATTCATGGAGACGGTAGTCCGTATGTACGCATGAGCTCTGATTCCATTTTATTGATGTATTGAAAGAAATAAAGTAAATGAAATATATGTATATAATATCATTATAGTAAAATTATTATGTCATATATATCATATCACACACAAAATCCATTTATTTTTTATTTTCTTAAAATCCACTTTAAGGATAAGTGGGAACCACACATACCAAAAACCAGAAACCATTTACCAACCACATATGACCATGTTCAAGAAATAAAAAAATAAACAAAATTCATTGAAGTTAAAAATTAAAAATGGAATACCCAAATCCATGAAATTCAAAAATTCAAAAACTTCCATAGGCTACAGTCGCAAGCCACCACCTGATATGATAGAACTACATCATCCATCGAGCCTCCGTACCCATCGAGTCTCCATCATCATCAACCATGTCAGTCAAGTCCCATATATATCCATCATCATCATGATATCCATAGTCGATATCTCCATCCTCACTATTTTTGTCATCATCGTAAGAACACCACCTCAATAACCGAAGACCATCGGAGCCCATCAAAGCTTCCGAAAAACCTCAACATCATGTCATCACAAACTAGAAATAGCCAAACCACCACCACAAAAAATGAAAAATCCTCAAAATCACACTGTTGTGAATAATACCACCAGATTCCACTGAAAAAATATAGAAAACAAGGGGTAGAAAACTGAAAAACCAAAATAGATCCATAAAGATTTACATCATCACTTCAGAAAGAGTATGAGAAACCAAAACATTATCAAAGATACAAACCGAATCAGACCACGCTGAGACCATTGTCAGCCACACCATCCCACCTCCCAAAACCTATGAGGAACTGACACTCTCAATCCGACTTAGATAGGAGAGGAGAGACTTGAGGTTAGGTCAGAGATTTGAACAACCTAGGGCACTAAACAATGACATCACAGTGAGGCTGAAACCATCATACAAAGACAAGAAAGATCCAGAAATGGAGAATCTGAAAAACCCACGATCGATGAATCACTTAACCTAAAACTAAAATATATCCATTGATCTAGATCCAACTTGGAGAGGGGCGGTGGAATATAAGGTTAGAGTAGGGTAGAATAATCCGAAGACTTAAATATAGAGAACCTTAGTCAGAACCAATATATCCACCCTGTCAGACAAACTCCAAGAAAAATGTATTTTTGTGATTAAAGAGAGCTGGGTGAGGTGAAAAGAGGGGGAAAAGGAGGATAGGAGGAAGAAATGATGCTCATATTCACCCCAACCTCGAATCAGAGGGTTTCTGAAGGAAACCCTAGGCGAATACGAGAGTGGGAGGGGGGAGCCTAGAGAGAAGGATGAAATTTACATATATCATATAGGTTCACTAAACATATCCTTAATAAATTTCATGTAGTGTGTTAATAAATCACATTTCTTTGAGGGTGAGGTAGTCCACACTTCCTCAAATGAAATTATCTTATTTACACAAGATGCAAAGCATAAGGGTATGCTCTAAATAAAAATTAAAGAATCATAAATAAATTATAAATATCATATATATTATATATAAATAGAGTTTCTATTATAATTTCCAACATGAGATATGATAAATGAAAAATTAATAATCATCATTTCTCGAGGCGGTAGTTCATCATACACATAAACAATATGTTCGTTATGCATTAGATGGAAGTGTGTGTAAGTGTAAGTATATATATTGGAAAAAAATATCCTAGTATATTTATGATACTATTTTTATTATAAAATCATAGAATAATAAGATTTTAGGCAGTAGATGATGGAAATAAAATAAAGGAGCTTGAGGGAGGGTGTTACCTCTTAATTGGGTAAATCCTTTTAGTTTGCACCAAAGAGATTTCTTGGAAGGATTTCTGAGCAAAGATAAGATTAAAGGAGGAAGTGAGGGTTTTTGAGAAGTGTATTTAAAAGATATTGTCAAAACATAATTTTTTTGAGAGGAGTGAGGAAACAGGATAGGTAGTGGCCTTTTAACGGGATGGGAAAGGACACACTTGGAATTTTTGAAAATAAGTTAGGTGTACCCATGTTTTTACCTAAACAAAGTCATATCAAACCAACAAAACTAAATAATTAAAGGTCTATGGCCTGAATATGTACATAAAATGTGTTTTGGATAAGTTTTTAGATCATATGTGCCCTTAAATTAAAGGTTTATTTCATTGTTAAGCTTAATTTTACCTTAATAACTGTAATTAATTTTAACTGCATTCACTAATATTTTTGGTCAAAAACAAAGTTGAATAAATTATAATGATTAAAAACACGGAATCAATTTTTCAAAATTCCAAAAACATAATAGGAATATTTTAATTTAAAATTAATCCTATACACATAATGACAACACGAGTTTTAAATTTAAAAACGTCCAAAAGTTCGCTAATTTTTTAAACAGAATTTCAAAATAAAATTGATTATAATGACCTACATAAGATTAATTGAAAAAATTATTATCTAAATAAACTTTTAAACCAATATATAATATAATTTAACCTTATAATTAAATTATATGGAAAAGGATTTTTGAATTAAAATTCAGTATTTTTCACTTATTCATTAAAAAATGAAACTTCACAGAAAAATACAAAAAATTCACCCCAACCTATTTTTTATGTTTCTATTTAAAATAGGAAGTTTATTTTGACATATATTATTTATAAAAGTTCTAAAAATTTGATTTAAATTAGGTTCTCTATTAAAAGTTGGTAAAAATGAGTTTTATTAAAATATTGTATTTTATGCGTAAAATTGGGGGTTTTCTAATGCTATGCTTATAAAATATATTGTATGATCATAAAAAATATTTGGTTGAATATGAAATATATATATATATATATATATATATTAAATTAAATTAATGTCACTTAATAATTTTAATTAATTTAATTTTTTACTATAAAACAAAATTTTGAACATAAATATAATAATATTTTACTTTATATTCAATCGATTTTCATATTCATTTTTAATTAATTTGTAACCAATGAATTGTTTTTATATTTTTTTGTAAAAAATAGAATTTTATAATTTTGTTAACCATTTTCATAACTACTAATTTAATAGCTAGTTTATATCTTATTATATTTAATAATAATATTTTTAACAATATATTATTGTTTGGTGAAACTCAGTTTTTCATGTAACATAAGCTGATATCGATGTTATATGTAGGGAAAGATAAACTTTATGTTGAGTGTAGTGTACAATTAACTTGGTATTGTGTATAATTCAAGAAAAACATAGTTATTTAATATATTTATATATATAAATATTTTTAGTGTTGCATGAAATGAAAAATATCAAAAATATTAAATTAATTCAAAAAACATATTTCATAAAATCTCAGGGTGTTACACACATCAATCCAGAGTGTGGAATATTATAAGGCCTAGATTAATCATATTATATTTCTTCTATTTAATTTTTCAACTCCATCATGTAAATAGATTGTTTTTATTGGAAAGGATGAAGAAGTTTTAAATAAAATAATATAAGTTAAGTCGCGATCCATGCCATGGTGGAAAATCGCCACACCCATACACTTCATCCTAATCCCCCATAAATGAATCCAAAAATTTATAAATTAAAAGAATAAAATTAAAGAGACACATATACTCCCTTTAGTCCAATCCTTGGGTTTATCTTCCATTATGAAAAGTAAGAGGTTACAATGGAAAAATTTAGAAAAAGATAAGAAGAGAAAGATAAGAAGAATAAGAAATAGATAAAGAAACAATGTGGATAGTGATTCACTTAAGTTAAATATAAATGTGGGAATTACAATGAAATAAACTAAAGCTATAAATTCAAAACATAAATAGAGAAGAAACACTTCAATGGTAGGATAAGAAATAATATAAGGAGAAATAGAAGAAGAAGAAGAAAGTGATAGAAGATATAGTGTAAAAAACAAATGGAAAACATGAATTAATAAAAGCATGTAGTTAGTTACAAAGAAAAAGTAAAGATAATAAAGAAAAAAATAACATAAGAAAGAAAATAAAAAATAAAACAAAGAAATAGGAGAAATAATTTATCCCTTCATTGGATTCTCCACATAAAGGTGTCGTAAGAGGTCTCCTTTTATAAGAAAAGGATAAGTCCATAAGCCTTATCTATATTTGTCTTAAAATATATCCCATATACATAGGATATTTCATTCCCTTTTAAAATTTAAAGTGGTGAACTGATTATTTAATTTTCTCAAATCATCCCCAAGACATGGGGTGAATGTCGAGATAATCTTGAAGCTATTGAAGTTTCCAAAACTCTACTACATGCATGCATTTTGGTGTGGACTGAATATTTATAGTGTAACAAATATATTCTTATACATGGAATGCAAGGTAATGTGGAAACATAAATGGAACAATATTTTTCTTAATGTGATATAGCCTTCACAGTGGCTAGATTGATCTCTTCTTCCATATATGGAAAGATTCTTCTTTAAAATGGGAATCACTGAGGAATCCAGTGATCCCAAAGGTGTTCTATGACATTTTAGGGTGTTGGAAGTGGTGTTAATCTTGAGACCAAGCTTACCAGTTTCACCCATGCTAGTTCCATAGAGTTTCAGATGATGACCAACTATGTCTATATGTGGAAGTGGTTGAGTGGAAGTGGTTGAGTGGAAATTTCTGAGGTGTGGTTGAGCAGAAGTGAATCAGGATGATGTCATTTTGTTAAATGATGAACATAGCCCCACATCTCTTCCATACAATGTCGAATTCAAGTATGGAAACACACTTAAATTTATTACAATCCATTCCAACAAATAGTTATGCTATGGTAGTGGGGGATTGGGGCCCACACACACCTACCACACATGAAATGGGCCCATGAGGACATGCATGGGCATGCGTGGGCCTTGGCCCACCCTACGATTGCGCTCACACTTTCAAAACCTGTAATTTCTCCTTCACATGAGAAAGACCTCCCATGGGATCTCTAGGTTTGTTAGCCCTTCCTAGGGCTAGATAAGTGACTAGTATCCACTGGGTTTAAGGTTTAGATTGTGTTGACACATTTTTACACCTATATCATCAAAAACACTTGATAAAATCTCAACAAAAAATTCATAAGTAAATTATAATATTCTAAGATAAACATTTATATCCATTTAAAATAACATTAATTATTCAAATGTAAATTCCAACATTTTAATAAAATAATGTATTATATATAAAATTTGTTAAAATCCATTTAAAATTATTAAACATTGTTCAAATTTTTAAATGAAAACATGAGTTTATTAATATAAATCATAGATTTAATAAACTATTCTATTAATTTCTTCACCTTAAATCCCATTTTAAAATATTCAAAACCAATAACACATGGGAATGAGGTGTATCTCCGTATAATTCTTCAATGTGAGATACATGATTGAGAGTTATTTATCAACCTAGAAACTCTCTTATTTGATGCTCTATAATGTTTGGTATTCTTCATGCTTGATTCCTTTTTAGATTTCCATATATAAATATCATTTTGTAGCATGGATTTATCTTCCTTTTTAATTTTATTCTGGGATAGAAATGGATTCTTCACTTGATTTAGCATAACATTTTCACTATTTGAGACTTTCTCCATCTCTATTATCTTTTTTAATTGATTAGGACACATGATCAAACAATCTTTACCCAAATTCTCTTCTTTATTTTTTTATGGAAACTAATTTTTCATAATAACATTTTTAATACTTTAATACATAGGTATTTCCCCCTTATCACTTATAAGTTCCTTTTGGACAAGAAGTTAGGCCCTGAATTTGGTGGAAATGTAGTCTCCATCTTACATATTCTACACACCTTAATATATTTAGGGTTATCCTTCTTGGGAAATATCCTTAATTCTTCAGGAGTGTTAAAAACTAATATAATTTAACTATCACTTTCTTTGATTATTATAATTTTGGGATCCAATATACTCCCTTTAGATTTTAGTTTCATAGATACTTTTTAATGGTCCATGATGGGGTCTTTTCGACCATACTATGATCATATTATTCTAGTTTATGTGACATAATTTATAAACTTTTCCACTGACTTCTTAGGAGTTGAATATTAAGCACCTTTCTTACAATTCTCCCCAATTAATACCTTCCATATTTTTTCACCTGTTTCTTATATTTTATAGAATTGTCTTCACATAAATTCAAGAGTTGTGTTGGAAAGATATATACCAAAAATCATTATATATGGGTTCATAATTGTTTTAATAATTGAATAAGATATAAAGGTATTCAAATCAATTCTTCAATGATAGTTTATACTTAATTAGTGACAACTAATTATATCTAGAATGTTTTACCTTTGTTTAAACTCTACCCCTAGCTTATGAATTTATATGATTTTCATATGTTGAAATATTTTTACAAAAATAAATGGATATGTTATTTAACCTAAAATAGTACTAACATCTTCCAATAAATATCTTTATTTTATCTTTTGTAAAAATCAATATAGTATTTATAGGTTATAGTCTTTGATGTTTATGGATTTAAACAACACTCATATGGGATCCATATTGGTGGATTATCTTCTTGTACTTGAGCCTATCAAACCTTGATGTTGTGATGGGTTTTTTTAGTATTTTTATCCATCTATATTTTCATAGTTTTTGGATTTTTTATTATACAGTTTTTAAAAATACAATTATTGTATTTAAATTTTATAGATAATTGGATACCTATTTCTATGATCTAATAGTGGATGTTTCTAAAAATGATCTCTATCTTGATTTACCTTTAGTATGAGTCCCTTTTTATGGAAAATACATCTAAAAAACATGAATTCTTGCAAAATTATTCTTAGCAGCTTGGGAAGTTCAAACTTGGGTTTATTTGAGGTCATTTCAATTTTATTTCTAGCTTAGGATATTTATAATTATGGCCATTCTTTTCATATTCAGATAATCTCAATCATCATTATCATTAAAATTTCTATATAGTATTTTTTCCTCATGTATATTTATAAATTATCTTAGATATTAGTCAAGGTAAGTTATCTTATTGTCATTAAAATCAAGTCATGAATCATTAATAATCATAAAAACCTTTATTAGATTCTTTATTGTATTGATAAATTTCTTGAAAACTTTTTGAAAAACATATTTCTCAAAATGAAATTATTAATCAGTTAAATAAAATATTTCATTGAAAAGTGATATAGATTCATCATTTTCTCTCGCATGTTTTTTGAGATAGCTACATAAGCCAATCTTTTTATCCAATGTATCTTCCATGGAATTAACTTTGTTTTCCAATTGTGCACAAATTTATCCAACTAAGGCTCTTCCATTTTAAATATGAACTTCATAAATTTTTTATTAAAATACAAGGTAAATAATATATATATCCAATTAGAGGGAAATTATGAGATGATACTAATTTAAATTCCCCTAGGGATCGATACAGATACTAAGGGGGGATAAATAAAGTATTTTTTATTTTAAATAAATTCCAATTTATACTTGGAATATTTTACCCCTGTTATCTATTAAGATAATATTTGATCTTCTTAGTGTTTACCAATTACCTATACTACATGTAATTTTAGAAAGAAAGTAAAGGATAGAGCATGATATTTTTACAAGGATCAGTCCTCCTATGGGAAACCTACTCTATGTCATGAATAATTATTCAACCCAATAATAGATTCCATTATCTAATATAAACTCATGTGAATGAAATGAGTCTTCATGAATCTATAGTTCTATACAAACTAACACTTATTCTCACTGTGAAAATATTTTTTACAGATTCCTAATGGTGTCATAGAGTCTAACTGTGATCTACTACATACCAAGAGTCACATTGGTCCCAAATCACCACACACTGTATATATAAGTGTTTTATTTTAGGACTTATAAATTATGTATCTAATAAACATAGGGATATCACTACATACTCATAATATATCTCACTCTTATCATCACATTGTCTTTTAATGATAAAAATTATTCAAAAGAAATGCATGAAAATTTGTCCAAATTTTATCTTAGCTTCATAAATCTTTAATAGAACCCGATCAACTAAATATATCAACACAACTTGAGTTAATAAGATATCTTCAAGCCTAGAATCTCCTCATTATCTGAAAGTCTTAACCCAATAGATCATAATATCATTAGTGGTGTTAGTCTCTCCTCAATCTCTACTTCTCAAAAATATACAACACTATTTTTTTCAGGATCCTATTCTTCCTTGACCTTTGATACCTAAATAATCATTAATTAATATTTGTATTGGATTCTCAAACTTCTTCTTATTTGGGAGTTCTTAAATATATCAAACACATTGTGACTCTTGATTCTTCTCAGTTCTATTCATACCAAACTTCTCTAAACTTGTTTTTTTCTTTATATATAGGTCACCAAAATAATATTCTATATATTTATAATATATGAAAACCATATTAAAATATAGTTTTATGAGACCCTTTATCCTTTTTATCACCTTTTTGTATTTTATTATATCCCATGATCTCATTATTCCTTTTTCCTCTTCGATAGATGACTCTTGTTAAATAATATAAGCACCCTTTCTATTTTACTTTCAATTTTACATTTTGATGAATAATAATTATATAAGTTTCTACAATTTTCTTAGATAACTATTATTATTGAAATAAACCACTAAAATATATAGAAAATAATTCTCTCAATGTTGTATTAAAATCATACAACAACTTAGTATTATAGCTTAAATCTTTCTCTTGAGTCTTGGAAGTATCTAAAAATCACATCTCAAAATATAAATTAAAATTTAAAATTTAGATCACTTCTTATATTTATCTTCTCAAACCACATATTGAATCACAAAATATTTTGTGAGGTTTAAATCATTTAAGAATAGTGCATGTACCATCTAATTTATTCACTATTTCTATACTTGATAATCTAGAAGCATCTTATAAATTCATCATGAATTAGATTTTCTTATAAAAAGATAATTTTTTTTCATATCTGTCAAATAGGATTGGTTAAGTATTTACTTGGTATTTTTTAGTCTATAAAAAAATAGTCTAATTATATTATTATTTGTTTCTTTATAATATGTAATTTATTTATTAAAATAGTATTTAAATCTTTTAAAAAAATATTCAACCTTTATTTTCATTTTCAAAGCTTAAATATCAGATTTTTTAATTTAGTTGTTGAATCACACATCTATCTAGGTGTTTGTGATGTTTAAAACCATAAAGTTTATCTTTAACATCATCCCAATATTATTTCCTTCTTTAGAAATTATTTTTTTTGTAAAATTCTATATTTTCAGCCTATACACATGTATATTATTATCCTTACATGGAGATTACTCTTACATGGATTTTGGATAGGATGGATCCCCTCAATTTTTTCTCATGAATCTTATATTTATCCACTTTGGATACCTTGACATCGAGGACATGAACCTTATTAATATTCATTTATGTAATTTGGGTACCATTACGTCAGCCTACAACTCTGGATCCACTTACATAAATTCCCATACATGAATCCCCTAGCAGGTGGATCCCCTTATGTGTGTAAATCAATAAGTAATATCTTAAAGTGAGTCTTTATATCTAAATAACCTTATGTGAGTATCCCTTTATGTGGTTCTATACTTGGTAAAATTCCATCATGTGAATCTTCAACTTGGCCATTTTTCTAGATTTCCTTCAAATGACTTCTGATCCACTTCAGATCAAATTAGGCCTACCACAAATCAATCAAATTATCTTAAATAATTTTTTGGAATTTATCATATATTCTCAAAATATTCAACCTCATTCCCAAATTCTTATAAATTATAAATACTCTATTAGATTATTTTATTAAACCTCACTTCCTTAAGATTATATCTTTAATCATAATCATTTAAGCCTTTATCTAGGTAAATTTTTTTCCATAAATTTAGTAATAAAAAAAATAAACACACACATTTGGTTTCTCCATATATTTATACTTCAATCTATCAATTTAAGATATCTTTTTAACACTAATAATAAATAATTCTTAAATATGTTCATCCATCCAAATTCTTCAAGATATTTTGTAACACCCCAAGCTTCCACGGTACGTTTTCCTTCGAATAATGCGATAGCGTGTGTTGTACGCAACCTCGAGTTCTAACACACACCACAACTAATTAAACTAGCCGTTGTGAATAGTAATACCTACTTTTTGAAATCATATATATTTTATATTTCAAAATGGACTTCATTTTTGGATTCGGAATATTGAAATTAGCCTAGGGTGAAATTTTGGTACTTTTCGGATAACTTTTATATTTTGATGAATAGTGAAAATTACTAAATTTTAATTAAAATCAACTTTTTTAATCAAAATAATTAATATTGATAAATTATGAATTTGAGTGGTTTTAAAGTATATTTAGAATATATTTTTACCATTTAATTTAATGTTTGTCATTGGACATAATTTCACAATTAAACCAGACATAAACAAGTGTCAATCTTTTGATAGTTATTATCTCTTAAAAACACGCTTTTTATTTTAACAACGGGAATTAATTTTAAATTAATTCCTGCCACTTCTGTGTTTTTAATTTGGAAAAATGGATTACATATTTGGAATCAGGATGTCCAAATTATGTAAATAGGTAACTTTTATTTTTTACACATTTTGAATAATTACTGCGGTAAATATTTTATTTACCATGGTTAAAGGGTAAAATCCGGTAAATAAGGGTTAAAAAATAATATTATAATAATACAAAATTACCCTAAAACGTGTCCTAACCTTATTGGTGGACACATACCCGACCATGGGCATCCTTGGGTCGATTTGGGGACCCCTTAGAGCCACTTGTATGTGGTAGGGACACATTATATTAATAAAGTTAAAATAAAAATAAAAATGGCATAAGCTTACATCTTTTAGAAGAACAATTTTTACATAGGGTTATACATGTTGGATTTTCGATTATAAATATTCATTAGAAAGATAAAAAGATTTCCTACATAATTATATTTTATTTATAATTTTTAGACATCAAATAATTTAAATTATTAATGACACAATAATGATGCAATGTTTACCTCATTAATAAATCATTTAAATAAATAAGATTATAATGATTAAAATATTACCTAAAACCTGTCCAATTCTTATTGGTTGATGTTATTTAGAATATGAGTCATCTTATCTTCGACCTCAATGATTTTTGGACCATTATAAACCGAATATAATTATATTATAAAGTAATACTTTCACTCTTTCCTAAAGAGACCCTCCTCTCCCTTATAAAAGGAGACCACTTCTACTCATTCTTCACACCTTCAAAGCCTTTTGGTTCGGCCAAAATCTGCCCAAATACTCTCCCAAATTCCCTCACTACAACCTAGAGGCCTTAGTTTGATCATAAAGCCAACCTAAGGATCCCTTTTGATCAAATCAAAATGAAGAACCCGAAGAAGAGGTAATGTTTTCACCACCCCTTTTCAAGTTCCTTTCTTCTTCCACTTCTTCTTTCTTTGTTATTACCATTCTAAAATAATAACTCCAGTATCTCACATATACTGTGATGTTATTATAAATATGGTATAACCATATTCAGTATTCTATCCACCCTTTGAATAACATGTCACCATACGTGCGTACGTACGGCTTACCGTCTCCACGTCGTGGTGTAATTGTTATTCAATATATTATTATTTGGATGGGTATAATAATGATGTGTAACTCATGTAAATAATAAATATAACATGTTAATGATTCTGTATATATGATATACCATCCATTTATATATTATTTTAATATCAAAAGAATGATATTGTCGCTCGTGCGTACGTACGGACTACCGTCTCCACGGACGCGATGAGATTCATTCTCCATCGTATCCATTTAAGTATAATTATCATTTTATGATTTAAAAATGATGCTTAAGGACTTGATATCATTCTGTATATGAATAAGATACAACAAACATGGCTTATGTAACAAAACATATAAAAGAAAATGAGTAAGTTAACACCCAAAACGACGATAATTCTAAGATATTATTAACAAATCAATGTTAAAAGATCATATATGATATCATATTAATATATATGATTCTTGTATAATTTAATAACAATTATTTCACCATTATACAGGAGGTTAACCTACCCCAACCAAGGAAAAGTACAAGGTAAGGGTTATTTCACAATCTCTTCATTATCCGAGGTTGTTTATACGTAATAATCTACTGGGATCTCGTTATCATCCACATCCATGTTTCTTCAAAATGTATTTAAAAATATTTTTAATATTTAAAAGAATATGGGTTAAAGTCATTTATACCCTTTTTTGACTTTTTATAAGAGGTTTATAATGGAATCTTTCCGTCGTTTTCCAAACAAGGTGCTTTTTAACCTTTTCGACAGAATTAAAGATAAGAATGTTTTTTTTAACTTATACGGCGGATGCGGTTATTTTCCGCCGTTATAAAATCGTCAAAGCTTCCCTTACAAGCTTATAAGAATATTTTGAAAGAAAATGTTTTATTTTATAAATATATGTCTCTTAAATGATTTCAAAATAGAAAGAGATATTTCTTTAAAAAGAGTTTTGATTTCATCTATGTCAACATCCTTTAATGGATTTTACGCTTATTTGAGGATGATATATTATGATACAAAACTTTTATATTGTATTGAAGGTTTTGTGATATGTTTGACTGTGGATGTGCTATTTTTTATATACCATTCATGGTTTATGGTGAAAGTATTGACATTTCGTATGCTAGTTTTAATACGAATGTTTATGTTATGTTTAAACCTTTTCATATGGGAATGCATTGGACTTAATATGTGACGGGTGGAGCCCGCTATAGCTCCTCGATGCATCGGTAGGTATCATGAGACAAACTAGTGTCTTGGAACAAGGCCTTGGCAAAATCTTATTTGTAGTCTTGGCACGAGGCCTTGGCTATGTGGTTATGATAGTCTGGCATTATGCATTCCATCATTATGAAAGTGGTTATTGATATTGCATGTGATTATTCGATTAGTAGAATATCCATGTGAATAAGTAAATGGAATTATTTCATTTTATTTATGCCATACTATGTTGAAGTTAAAGTTTAAAAGGCTTTTGTTTTAGTTTTACATTGCCTTAAATGTTTATTCTTATTTATGAAAGTTTCCTCTATATTGTTATCCTTACTGGGCATTTGAGCTCACCCCTTTTCTATGTTTTATTTTCCCAGGATGTGAAGAAGTAAATTATTAATGACTTAGAGGGATATTATGAGGGGTTAATAGTGTGGACTATGGAGACAATATGTTGTTGTAGTAGTTCTTTTTTATTTTGATGATGTAATGTAAAACTTATGAATATAGCTAGTGTTTCCAAGGCTACTAAACCAATCGGTCTTTCGAGATTTGATCTTTCTTGTGATCATGACAATGTTATGTAATTAATGCACCGACTCTGGGTAACTGGGGTCGGGGCGTTACAGTTGGTATCAGAGGAAGTTTAGTACAAACCTTGGAAGCTAGATTTAGATAAAATCTGATTAGAGCACGTAGACCTAAGATGAACTTTGAGGATTAGTATAGAAGAACTTCCTAGAATTTTGGTATTGTAGAGATTTTGTGAGTTTTCCGAGAAATACATCCCTGTCTGGATACAAGCAGGTAGAGGCGGCTCTGGCACAGATGTACCTAGGGGTAAAACCCGAAAACCCCGCTTTGAGCTAGACTCGAACGGGAACTGGTGCACGACAACGGGCCTTGCTGCACTCTTGGTTACGACACTCCCGGGGGATATGCTTAGGATAACTCTCATTTTCTTTACAAATCATTATGAAGGGTTTATGAGTATATACTTCCTCCAAGAAATTTTTTTTATGATTATGGATTATATCCATACATAGTTCAATTTATGTTAAGTGTTTTATAAGTATGAGATTATGTATTTTGATTCATAAACTGATCTAGTTTATGCCATTGTTTAGAAATGGCGCCTAGTGGAAGAAATGGAAACCGTATCAATGCACGCACTCCATGTAGGTATTTCCCTCCTGCTCAAGATAATTATAGTGGGGCTGGTGATGCAACTGGTGCCGATCAGCTAATCACCATACTGGGACAGCTTACTCAGGTTATGAATAATAACCTTACCCGTATGGAACACCCTGATCCGCAGCGTGGAGGATCAATGTTAGACCGATTCATGAGGCAACAACCACCAACGTTCAATGGGAGTACAAATCCCTTAGTAGCTGAGCAATGGATAAATTCCCTAGAGAAAATATTTTAGGCTTTGGGGAGCAGTGAAAGGGAAAAAGTTATCATGGTAGTTTACCGCCTCACTGGAGATGCTGATCAATGGTGGTCATTGATTCAAAACATGAAGGAAGATGATGAAGTATCAAATATGGAATGGAGGGAGTTCAAAGATCTGTTTTTAGAAAAATACTTCCCTCGCGACCATCGAGCAGATATGGAAAGGCAATTTCTAAGTCTGAGACAGAAGGAGGATGAGAATGTTGCAAAGTATGAGGCTAACTTTACAAGGTTATCAAGGTACGCTGGTGATTATATACGTAACCAAAGAAGTAATATTGATCGTTTCTTTGATGGGTTAAAACCATTTCTCCGTCGAGCATTAGTCTCACAATCCTTTTCATCGTACGAAGACATTGTCTCATGTGCTATCAAGACCGAAAAGGAATTCTCTAAGTCTTATGAATTTAAAGCAAAGCAAGAGAATAAGAGACCTGCTGATCAATCTGGGAATGGAAATAAGGGGAAGAAGGGAAAGGTTGAATATCCATCCTGTGGTAAATGCGGGAAGAAACACCCTGGTACTTGCTTGAAGGGAATGGGAGTCTATTACAAGTGTGGTGAAAAAGGCCACCAAGCTCGTGATTGCAAGGGGAAGAAGGAAGCTACCAACGTTCATTGCTACAATTTCAGGGAGATGGGGAATTATGCAAATGAATGTCCTAAGCGTCAGGAGAACTTACCTCAGAAAAGGCCAAGGGATCAAGGCCAGGCTTATTCTATCACTACTGCTGAGGTAGAAGCTCCGAAAGATGTGGTGGCAGGTAATTTAATGGTTTCCTCAAGTTTAGCAAATGCATTATTTGATTCTGGATCATCGCATTGTTTCATATCTTCCCAGTTTTCTAAGAAAATTAGATATTTCCAATTTGATTTAATAAGGGAGTTGTCAGTTAAAACTCCTAAGGGAAGTATCATTGCAACAAAGTTTTGTGAATCAGTCCCCATTAGAGCACATAAATTTTCTTTATCTGCTGATCTCATCATCATACCTATGATTGAGTTTGATATAATCCTCGGTATGGACTGGATTTCGGACTATGATGCGAAGATTTATTTTAAGAGGAAAGAGGTTACGATTCTTGATGATAATGATAAGGAACACCTTATTTTTAGAGCAGAATCGTCACCACCTAATTCTTATTTAGATCCACCCCCAGTAGCTCAACTTAATTCAATTATTAGGGAGGAATAGAATGAAATAACTATTGGTGAGGAAAGGAATGTTCAAATAGAGGATGTACCTGTTGTGAAAGAATTTGTAGATGTATTTCCGAAATATTTACCTGGACATCCTCCAGAATGAGAAGTTGAGTTTTCCATTGATTTGATTCCTGGATCAAGGCCTATATCGAAGACCCCTTACAGAATGGCTACTGTAGAGTTAGTCGAACTAAAGAAACAACTAGAGGAATTGAGTAATAAAGGATTTATTCGCCCTAGTGTTTCTCCATGTGGAGCCCCTATTCTTTTTGTTAAAAAGAAAGATGGATCTATGAGGTTATGTATCGACTACAGGGAGATCAATGCTATAACGATAAAGAACAATTATCCCCTACCTCGTATTGATGATTTATTTGACCAACTGCATGGAGCTCAATACTTTTCAAAGATTGACCTTCGATCTGGATACCATCAGTTGTGTGTGAAGAAGGAAGACATTCCGAAGACAACATTTCGAACCAGGTACGGGCATTACGAGTTTACCGTAATGCCGTTTGGATTGACTAATGCACCCTCTGTATTCATGGATCTGATGAATAGAGTTTTCAAGGAGTATCTAGATGAATTTGTGGTGGTATTTATTGATGATATCTTGGTATACTCCAAAACCTACGAAGATCATGAAAATCACTTGCGCATTATCTTGAAGACTCTGAGGAGGCATTAATTATATGGGAAGTTTAGAAAGTGTGAATTCTGGCTTCAGGATATTTATTTTCTTGGCCATATTGTCTCTAAAGATGGAATCTATGTTGATCCTTCTAAGACCAAGGCAATCCAAGAATGGTCAGCACCTACGAGTATAACTGAGGTACGTAGTTTTATTGGTTTGGCAGGTTATTATCGACGTTTCGTCCAGAATTTTGCCCGATTGGCTAACCCATTAACGAAGCTCACACGTAAAGGGGTTAAATTTGTTTGGACAAAAGAGTGTGAAGAATGTTTCAAAGAACTGAAGAGAAGATTAGTCAATGCTCCTATATTGACTATACCATCGGGGAATGATGGGTTCGTTATTTATAGTGATGCATCAAAGAAAGGACTTGGTTGTGTCCTTATGCAGAATGATAGAGTTATTGCCTATGCATCACGACAGTTGAAAATTCATGAACAAAACTATCCTACTCATGATCTTGAGTTAGAAGCTGTGATCTTTGCTTTAAAGATATGGAGACACTACCTCTATGGTGAAAAATGTGAGATTTATACTGATCACAAGAGTTTGAAGTATATTTTCTCACAAAAAGAACTCAACATGGGGCAAAGAAGATGGCTTGAATTACTCAAGGATTATGATTGCACGATACACTACCACCCGGGGAAAGCAAACAAGGTGGAAGATGACTTGAGCAGAAAAGACCATGGAGTTTTGAACATGATGAGAATTGAAAGGGATCCAATTTTCATGGATCTAGTGAAGATGGACATGGGAATAACCAGGGAAGGTGAAACATCAATGCTTTTTCAAATGGTTGCCAAACCATCTTTACTAGAAAGGATTAGGAGTTCACAGACCGATGATGAAGAATTTTAGAATAAGATTAAAGCTGTGAATGATGGGAGATTGAGAGACTTTGTGTATGAAGATGGAATTTTGAAATTCGGGAAGAGACTTTGTGTTCCCGATTTACCTGATCTAGAAAGGGAATTGCTGGATGATGCTCATAGTTCCAATTTCTCTATACACCCTGGGAGCACCAAAATGTATAGAGATTTGAAGGAACATTTTTGGTGGGACAACATGAAGAGGGAGATTGCGGACTTTGTGTCAAGATGTATGGTTTGTCAGCAAGTGAAAGCTGGAAGGCAACAACCTGGAGGAGTCATGCAACCTCTTCCCATACCGGAGTGGAAATGGGACAATATTATGATGGACTTTGTCATGGGGCTACCAAAGACTCCTAGAAGGAACGATGCAATATGGGTTATTGTTGATCGTCTTACCAAGTCAGCACATTTTCTTGCTATAAGAGAATATCTACCCCTGGAACGTCTAGCAAGACTATATATTAATGAAGTTGTGAGACTTCATGGAGTACCCTTATCGATTGTTTCTGATCGTGATCCCCATTTTACTTCAAGATTTTGGAAAAGTCTTCAAGAATCCATGGATACTGAACTTCATTTGAGCACTGCTTACCACCCTCAGACAGATGGACAATCAGAACGGACTATTCAAACCCTAGAAGACATGTTGAGATCTTGCTCACTTGACTTTCAGGGTATGTGGGATCAATATTTACCACTGGTAGAATTTTCCTATAACAATAGCTTCCATTCAAGTATTCAGATGGCACCATATGAAGCGTTATACGGAAAGAGATGTCGTACACCAACCTGTTGGGATGAGGTTGGTGAAAGAAAACTTGTAGGCCCAGAACTGGTGGAGGAAACAGTGGAAAAGGTGAAGGTAATCCAAAATCACATCAAAGCAGCTCAAAGTAGGAAGAAGAGCTATGCCGATAATCGAAGGAAGGATTTGGAATTTCAAGTCGGTGATCATGTTTTCCTGAAGGTATCTCCATGGAAGGGAGTCATACGTTTTGGTAAGAAAGGTAAATTGAGTCCCAAGTACATCGGACCTTTCGAAATTCTAGAACGAATTGGGGCTGTAGCTTACCGATTGGCAATGCCGCCAAGTCTCTCCAAAGTTCACGATGTGTTCCACGTATCTCTGTTGAGGAAATACATGCCTGACCCAACGCATGTACTAACCTATGAAGAATTAGAACTGGAACCCGATCTGTCTTATTGCTAAGAGCCCGTCAAGATTCTTGATACAAGAGAACAAGTACTGAGAAACCGGACGATGCGTCTGGTAAAAGTTTTGTGGAGAAATCATAAGATGGAAGAAGCAACGTGGGAACCCGAGGAACTTATGATGAAGAACCACCCGAGTCTTTTTATGCAGTAATACCCTAGAAATTGCGAGGATGCAATTATTTGAAGGAGGGGAGAATGTAACACCCCAAGCTTCCACGGTACGTTTCCCTTCGAATAATGCGATAGCGTGTGTTGTACGCAACCTCGAGTTCTAACACACACCACAACTAATTAAACTAGCCGTTGTGAATAGTAATACCTACTTTTTGAAATGATATATATTTTATATTTCAAAATGGACTTCATTTTTGGATTCGGAATATTGAAATTAGCCTAGGGTGAAATTTTGGTACTTTTCGGATAACTTTTATATTTTGATGAATAGTGAAAATTACTAAATTTTAATTAAAATCAACTTTTTTAATCAAAATAATTAATATTGATAAATTATGAATTTGAGTGGATTTAAAGTATATTTAGAATATATTTTTACCATTTAATTTAATGTTTGTCATTGGACATAATTTTACAATTAAACCAGACATAAACAAGTGTCAATCTTTTGATAGTTATTATCTCTTAAAACACGCTTTTTATTTTAACAACGGGAAGTAATTTTAAATTAATTTCTGCCACTTCTGTGTTTTGAATTTGGAAAAATGGATTACATATTTGGAATCAGGATGTCCAAATTATGTAAATAGGTAACTTCTATTTTTTACACATTTTGAATAATTACTGCGGTAAATATTTTATTTACCATGGTTAAAGGGTAAAATCCGGTAAATAAGGGTTAAAAAATAATATTATAATAATACAAAATTACCCTAAAACGTGTCCTAACCTTATTGGTGGACACATACCCGACCATGGGCATCCTTGGGTCGATTTGGGGACCCCTTAGAGCCACTTGTATGTGGTAGGGACACATTATATTAATAAAGTTAAAATAAAAATAAAAATGGCATAAGCTTACATCTTTTAGAAGAAAAATTTTTACATAGGGTTATACATGTTGGATTTTCGATTATAAATATTCATTAGAAATCTAAAAATATTTCCTACATAATGATATTTTATTTATAATTTTTATACATCAAATAATTTAAATTATTAATGACACAATAATGATGCAATGTTTACCTCATTAACAAATCATTTAAATAAATAAGATTATAATGATTAAAATATTATCTAAAACCTGTCCAATTCTTATTGGTTGATGTTATTTAGAATATGAGTCATCTTATCTTCGACCTCAATGATTTTTGGACCATTATAAATCGAATATAATTATATTATAAAGTAATACTTTCACTCTTTCCTAAAGAGCCCCTCCTCTCCCTTATAAAAGGAGACCACTTCTACTCATTCTTCACACCTTCAAAGCCTTTTGGTTCGGCCAAACTCTGCCCAAATACTCTCCCAACTTCCCTCACTACAACCTAGAGGCCTTAGTTTGATCAGAAAGCCAACCTAAGGAGCCCTTTTGATCAAATCAAAAGGAAGAACCCGAAGAAGAGGTAATGTTTTCACCACCCCTTTTCAAGTTCCTTTCTTCTTCCACTTCTTCTTTCTTTGTTCTTACCATTCTAAAATAATAACTCTAGTATCTCACATATACTGTTATTTTATTATAAATATGGTACAACCATATTCAGTATTCTATCCACCCTTTGAATAACATGTCACCATACGTGCGTACGTACGGCTTACCGTCTCCACGTCGTGGTGTAATTGTTATTCAATATATTATTATTTGGATGGGTATAATAATGATGTGTAACTCATTTAAATAATAAATATAACATGTTAATTATTCTGTATATATGATATACCATCCATTTATATATTATTTTAATATCAAAATAATGATATTGTCGCTCGTGCGTACGTACGGACTACCGTCTCCACGAACGCGATGAGATTCATTCTCCATCGTATCCATTCAAGTATAATTATCATTTTATGATTTAAAAATGATGTTTAAGGACTTTATATCATTCTGGATATGAATAAGATACAACAAACATGGCTTATGTAACAAAACATATAAAAGAAAATGAGTAAGTTAACACCCAAAACGACGATAATTCTAAGATATTATTAACAAATCAATGTTAAAAGATCATATATGATATCATATTAATATATATGATTCTTGTATAATTTAATAACAATTATTTCACCATTATACAGGAGGTTAACCTACCCCAACCAAGGAAAAGTACAAGGTAAGGGTTATTTCACAATCTCTTCATTATCTGAGGTTGTTTATACGTAATAATCTACTGGGATCTCGTTATCATCCACATCCATGTTTCTTCAAAATGTATTTCAAAACATTTTTAATATTTAAAAGAATATGGGTTAAAGTAATTTATACCCTTGTTTGACTTTTTATAAGAGTTTTATAAGGGAATCTTTCCGTCGTTTTCCAAACAAGGTGCTTTTTAACCTTTTCGACAGAATTAAAGATAAGAATGTTTTTTTTAACTTATACGGCGGATGCGGTTATTTTCCGCCGTTATAAAATCGTCAAAGCTTCCCTTACAAGCTTATAAGAATATTTTCAAAGAAAATGTTTTATTTTATAAATATATGTCTCTTAAATTATTTCAAAATATAAAGAGATATTTCTTTAAAAAGAGTTTTTATTTCTTCTATGTCAACATCCTTTAATGGATTTTACGCTTATTTGAGGATGATATATTATGATACAAAACTTTTATATTGTATTGAAGGTTTTGTGATATGTTTGACTATGGATGTGCTATTTTTTATATACCATTCATGGTTTATGGTGAAAGTATTGACATTTCGTATGCTAGTTTTAATACGAATGTTTATGTTATGTTTAAACCTTTTCATATGGGAATGAATTGGACTTAATATGTGACGGGTGGAGCCCTCTATAGCTCCTCGATGCATCGGTAGGTCTCATGAGACAAACTAGTGTCTTGGCACAAGGCCTTGGAAAAATCTTATTTGTAGTCTTGGCACGAGGCCTTGGCTATGTGGTTATGATAGTCTGGCATTATGTATTCCATCATTATGAAAGTGGTTATTGATATTGCATGTGATTATTCGATTAGTAGAATATCCATGTGAATAAGTAAATGTCATTATTTCATTTTATTTATGCCATACTATATTGAAGTTAAAGTTTAAAAGGCTTTTGTTTTAGTTATACATTTCCTTAAATGTTTATTCTTATTTATGAAAGTTTCCGCTATATTGTTATCCTTACTGGGCATTTGAGCTCACCCCTTTTCTATGTTTTATTTTCCCAGGATGTGAAGAAGTAAATTATGAATCACTTGGAGGGATATTACGAGGGGTTAATAGTGTGGACTATGGAGACAATATGTTGTTGTAGTAGTTCTTTTTTATTTTGATGATGTAATGTAAAACTTATGAATATATCTAGTGTTTCCAAGGCTACTAAACCAATCGGTCTTTCGAGATTTGATCTTTCTTGTGATCATGACAATGTTATGTAATTAATGCACCGACTCTGGGTAACTGGGGTCGGGGCGTTACATATTTACCTAGCCATATCTTTAACTCCTTTACTAAATGTTATAGAGCATACTAAACTCTTTAATACATGTATTTCACATGAGGAACATAAGAAACAATCATGTAATTTTTAGGGTAAAATACCAAGTAGCCAACTAATTCTCCCTTTTCTCAACTTCCTATGAGAATCACCTTCATCATCTTTAGTGGGTGGGTTCTCACTCCATCACCCATGATTATCAATATATACATTAACATACTCATTGAAAACAAAATCAAACACAATCTAATGAGAAATTCTAAATACCTCATTGGTTTTTTTAAATAAATAAAACATACATATATAATAAATACATATCAATAACTCTTAACTTTCCCTTTATCCCTTAATGAAAATAAATAAAATGGATAAGATGGGTTTTCTCTCTCGTTTTTTCATATGATAAATTAAATGGGAGGTCTTGAAAGGGTAAATTTTTCTCACCCTTACACATTTGAATTTAAGAATCATCCTATACCCTATTGTTTTACCACTTCCATTGTGATCAGGTGATTCTATCAGATAATCTAAGTACCACATTATTCTTAGCATTAAGCCTTATGTAAGTCAACTCTATCACTATATGGGATAACTCAGTGTATAAAATAAGATCTATTTTACAAAACCAAAAAGCTTATAATTTACATAACTAAATGTGATAAAATCTTTGAAAATTTATTTATAGGGGTTTTACAAGAATATTTTTACAAATTTTAATAAAACTAAAATCAACTACATAAAAAAATAATGAAAAATCAATTTCAAGTATATTTATTATCATTTTTTAGATAATCACTCCCACTTGATAAGGAAATAAACACTTACCAAACAATGATTAGGAGGGTGAAAACCTTACCTGAAGCTTCAAATTTGTTCAATACTATCTAAATTTCAAGATTTAATTGAAATATTAAAATCAGTTTCATATTTCTATTCTTTTTATTATCTATATCTCAAGGGATTATCTACATGAATCTTCACCAAGAAATTTTTCTCTAGTAATAATATCTACTCATTCTTGATACCAGATTATGTTTGATACAAATTGAAATATTTTTCACATGTTGTGTACCATAGGGATGATATGGTTTCAATTTTAGATTATCCAGGAAAATTAATTTTCTCTATATTTATATATATCATAACTTTATTAAACTATTTTATTTATTTCTTCACTACCAATTCCATTTTATAGTATGCACAAACAATAACTAATGGGAATAAGGTAGATCTCTATAGACTTCTTAAATGTGAGAAACATGCTTGAGAATTGTTTCTCAACCTATAAAATATCTTATTTGATGATCTAAAATTTATATTATTCTTCATGATTACTTAATATTAATATTTATATATATAAACACCACTAGGAAATATGGATTTATCTTCCCTTTCACGTTTTCTAGCTAGAAACGACTTATTCAGTTAATCTGGAATAGTAATTTCACTATTTAATACTTTATCCATCTTATTTTCCTCTTAAAATGATTAGGTCATATGAGAAGACAATATCTTTCCATATTATCTTCCTTATTTTTGTGTGGAAACTCTTTTTTTTCATTGTAATATTTTTAGCACTAGAAATCATAAGTGCTTCCCCCTTAACTATTATCCTATACTTTTGACTGGGAATCCATTCCAAGCATTTGGTGTCAATGTGGTATACCATCTTGAGCTTTACACACACCTTATTATATTTAGTTTTATTCTTCTTCAGAAAATTATCTACTTAATCATGAGTGTAAAAAGCTAAACCAAATCAACTATCTATTTGTCGATTTTTTTTCCTTTTGTTAGTTTTAAATTTCTACCTTTATATTTGAGATTCATGGAAATTTTATAATAGTTAATGATGTGGAATTTCCAATCACAATAGAAAAATATTATTCTAGTTTTTTTTCATTATTTTTATACCTTTTCACTAACTTATTAGGATTTAAAGATTCATATATTTTCTTCAGATTCTATCCTAAGGAAAACTTTCCATATTTCTTCATCTACTGCTTCTATTGTTGTTGATTTATCTTCACATCTATACAAGAATTTTATTAAAAATATAAATACCAAAACTCATCATATGTTTTTCCATACTTATTGAAAATATCACATAATATTGATTTCATGGTATTCAAATATGTCCTCCAGGAACAAATTCTACATCATCTACGATAATATATTTTTCACTAGTAGGTTTTACCTTTTTTTCAACTCTCATCCCCTAATATTTTGGCCTTATATGATTTTCATATGTTGAAATATTATGCCAAAAATAAATTTCCATATTCCCAAACCTCAAAAAACACTAACATCTTCCAAAAAATAACTTTATGTTATCTTTAGTAACAATCAATCCATAATTTTTGGTTTATACTCCATGCTATTTTTTGGTTGAAATACCACTTGTTTGAGATCCATATTAGGGAATTATATTCTTGGAATTTATCCCATACACCCTTGATGTTGTGGTGTTTTTCTCATTATTTTTATCCTTATATATTTTGACATTTTGACTTTTTTTCCTACACTATTTTATAAATAGAATTATTATATTCTGATTTTATAGGAAATGGGATAACTCTTTACATGATCAAGTAGTATATATTTCTCTATATTATCACAAGTTATATTTACGATCTATATGAGTCCCTTTTAAGGGAAAAAACATCTTTAAAACTTGAGTGGAAGCACACTTCTTCTTATAATCTTGGGGAAATCTATGTTCAGTTAATTTAATGTTTTTTAGATTTATTTTCTTCTTAAGAAATTTCAGGTTGAGGGTATTATTTTAATATTATTATAATATCAACCTACCTTCACATTCATATTTCAACATATGATTTTGTTTTTCATGAATCTTTCTACTTTATCTTTTAAATTAATCATGTTCAGTCATCTTCTTATCTTAAACATATAACTATGAATTCTTGGCACTCATAGAAACTTAAAGTAGATTACACAATTCCCTGATAATTTCCTTGATAAAATTTTCAAAAAAATCATTTACACATATATACCTTTTCAATTATTCACTTGAAAATGAATATATTTCATTGTAAATCTAAATAGATTTATTATTTTCACTCAAAATTTTTGTGAGAGAGATGTATATTCCATCCTTTTTAGATAATGCATCTTCCATGATGTCAAATTAGTTTTATTAATATGATTTTTTATCAACTAGTTCTTTGATTTAGGAAAATATATATTCATCATGTTCATCAATAACTTTATTCAGATAACCTTTGACTTCAGAATAAAAATCCCTAAGTTATTAATTAAACTTATCTTATTTATTTCTTGAAATTTCTTTAGTATAGGAATAATGATAAATATATTTTTCAAGAGAATTACCAATTTGAATACATTTAGGTAATAGTGATTCCTCCTTTACTTTTGAACCTATTCTAAGATTCTTAGTATGTATCTTTACCATATTTCTCAAGGTTTTAGCGATGAACTCCAAATATATCTTAACAAGGATGGAAACAAATTATTATAACCAAGGATCTTCCATTTTTGGTCTCAATGAAATTCTCAAGAGAGGGATGAATTGAGTATCCAAGAAAAAAAAATTGTCTAAAAACAAATTAAATCAAATCCCCAAATTCAAAAATGATCTAGTTAATAAATATTATAGCTATATATAATTTGATGATTTAAAATAATTTATCAAAAGAACAATAAATACCTAGTTAATTTTTTTTGAAAATATTCTATATTTTGAAATAATTTGACTCACACTAAATAATATATATATATATATATATATATCACTATTAGATCATATTTTACAAACACAATTTAGAGTGAAATTTTTATCTAGTGTAAGAAAAAATGAAATATATTTTCAATATAAAAAATAAATTAGGACATTCAATTCCAAGATGGAATCCTTTCCTCTTCACTTTAAAGTAACCCACTTCCAAGAATATTTAATAAAACTTAAAAAAATTTATCCAAGGCAGAGATAGGATATTAAAACATATAAACAATTGCACAGTAGGTAGTATAGGATTATCATTAAGCCTCTATCATAGTTCTTAATAGGAGAATATAAGAGTGATAAGGGAAATAAAATAGTATAAAAATACTCTTCAATATTGTACAAGAGTAGTGATAAATATATTTACAAGAATATGCATGAACAAATAAAAAGTAAAATAAATAGATATGGATAAAAGTGATTTAAAATTTAGTGCATATCTTCTATGATAATGTTTGGTTGATCAAAAAGGTTATATTCTCCCTTAAGAAGTCTTAAAAAATATTGGGAGCAGATGATGTAGTTGGTGAAGCATTATCTTGATTTTTGTAATAATATGGAGAAAAATAGAGTATCATGGAGTAATGTATAATGAGATCCAATTAGAAAAAAAAAATCATGTATATATCTTCATGTATGATGATTTCATGTATTTATAGACTAATCCATTCAAATTATATATTATGAAATGATCATAAATAAATCCTTATAGTGAGTGTCCATTCTAGAAAACCTTAAATTCTCTAGCTTTCATTAACTACTCCAAAAAAACTATCAATTGGTATTGAAATAATTAATTAATCATGGAAATAACCAGGATCAATGAATTAATAATGTAATGTCAATTTGAAACTTGGTTTAACTTTACATAGGTATAAGAGACTTTTAATTTTCTTTACCTAGGTTTTACCTTACCCTTATATATGTTCATAGTTCATGAGATGACCCTCACATAGGCTATGAATTCTATGGAGATATCCATACATGATTCCTGGAACTTTAGATGACTTTTACAGACACCCTTTCATGGTAATGATACTTATGCAGATCTATCACATGATCACTTATCTAGATCATATGGTTGATCCAATGTACAAGAAATAACTTTACCCTTATTCAAGTTGGATTTACTCTTACATAGATGAACTTTACAGTTACACAAATTAGCATGTAGTATATCAAAATGGTCATGGAGTTGATTTAATATGCATGGTTGATTTAAGTTATTCATGTGGTTGATCCAATAACTTGAAAAATTCTTTCTCTATTTATCATAGTTAGTTTAAATACTTATTTCTATTAATCATATGCGGTCGCTTGTTTATACAATTAGTATAAATACTTCTTTTGTTTACTTAACTATAATGAAATATTGATTTTATACTTAGAATAATTTCATAATGATTTCTTCATTCGTTCACATGATCACTCTAGTTTTTCATGAAGTTGATTATTTTGAATATGAAGTTGTTTGAAAACCTCTACCATAGTTGATGTATGGACCTCATGGTTGATCTAATTATTCATGTGGTCGATGTAATTCACTTATTGTATGTTCCAAACTTATGAATTTTTATCAAAATTCATTTTATATTCATAAAACAAAGAAATTATTAATATTAAAATAAACATTATTTGAGATCATTAAGACAAGTAATCAATTCACTAAGCCAACAATATCCCCCATTTTGATGATTAAAAATCATGACAGGATAAGTGTTCAAATTAAAATAAAAAATGAAAAACTTAAATCACTTTAACATAGTACATAATTAAATGTTTGTGGTTGAGTATACAATAAATGATCAATTATATTTAAGACAATTTGTTAATAAATATCCCCTGAAGTAAAAAAATTTAAATTCTATTTCATTACTAAAACTCTTTGGATTATATAAAATGGTAATGAAATAATGGGAAATAAGAAACATAATGTTCTTGAAGTATTAAGTGTTGTAACAAATAATATCTTAATTTAAATGAGTTAAATAGAAAGATAATCACAATAGAAGATGTAATAATAAGAGATATATAAACAATTATCATCAAGTAAGGAATTCTATAGGAATAAAATAAATTCAAGTGAAATCATATTAATATAATTCAAATGTAAAAAAATAAAAAATAAGCCTTATCATTAACTATGTGAATAAAAATAACAATTAGCCTCTATTGTTTATTTGGGATCAATAGGTTGTCTATATTTTATAGTAGAAGGCTCATGTGTAGTCATTGGAGCATGATTAGAAGGTTAACCAATGATAATATTCCCAAGTATAGGTTAGAGGTTATATATAACCTGATCTAGATAATAATGAAAGTGTGTCGAGGTAGGTGCTATAGGGGTAGTCATTGGAGCAACTAAAGAAGATAGCTGAGCAGGAGGTATGAATGGAATTTCATAAGGCATCAACACAATTGTATATGCAGTGTACATATATGGTTCTATCAGCCCTATGAAATTACTAATAACATGGGATTCATGATCCATAGTTTCAAATAATTTCCTCTTTTCCTCTATAAAAATATTCAACAGAGGTGTAAGGACTTTGAGCTGATCCACTTGAGTTTTAAAGTATTGGGTCACTAGGGGAATCTTTATCCCTATATACAAAGACCTAAATAATGAATTTAAGTTATTATTCATAAATTTTTTATCTAGGTAATACTTTATAGACTTATTGATGGTCTCTCTATCCTTTCTAGGTTCCTTGGCATCAATTTTGACTAAATCTTAAGTCTTATCAGCATGAATCTTAAAATCTAAGAAAGTATAGTGATTGGTTTTCAGAGAACCATCTGTAATAGTATTCATCTAAGATCTAAAAATATGTCTGATTAAATTGTAATAAACTTAATAATGAGGATGATAACTATAATTAGAATCCTATAGAAATAGGATAAGATATCTATGATCTAGATGTGACTTCATATCCTCAAGATCTGTCTAAAAACTTAAAAATTCTCTTGAAGTCACTGAATCTATTTTTTTATACGATCAAGATTACTTAAATTTTTTTTTTCTATGTGATTAACAATGGTATAAAAAATAATTTACATCAATTATTATCTATAATAATAAAATATAATTAAAAAAATACAGAAATAAAATATTTAACGCATTCATCAGATCAACCTTGAACTCAAACAAGTAATCATTTTTCAAAAAATAACTAAAAGCATGAGGTGAAGGAACTAATTGTTCAGGATGGGAATTCCTACTGGGTTCTTAAACATATTCTAGATTAGGTACTATATCTCTCAAAATAAGATAATCAAACAAAATTAAAACATAAAAACCCACAACATATATTTTTTCAATATCTCCACCTGGTTCTAATTCAACAAATTCATCATTTTTCATAGGAGGTAGTGTAAATATGTCATGTAACACTTTTACACTATTTGGTTTAAGCTTTTCTTATCCTTTATAGTGGTTATTTGATAGGGTTTTTCAATCCTCTATTCAAGATAAATTCTTTTAAATAATTAACCTTAAACTATTTGAGGAGCAATAGGCATGGAAAGTCCTCCATGCTCAGGTGGACTGCCTCCATCATTATAACCATCACCAATTTCATCAAAAACTAGGTAATATATACCTAATAAATTGGAAATAATGGATTTATCCTCCTTAATAGGTGGAGTATCTAAATTAGAGTTTAAACTTATCTTATTCATAATATTTTATTTCCCTTTACTACTTACATTTTCCTCTATTAAAGGAATGAACTCTTCAATAGATTTATCCTTTTAATCATCATTATTAGAATCTACAGTACCATCATCATCATCATATGAATTAGACATCATTTATCTAAATGATTTAGTTTAAGGCTATTTAGTATCCTCAAAACCATCATCATTAAATTCTTCTTCCTCAAAAGGTAAATACAAAGAGTTTTATAATATCCATATAAGACATTTTGAGGTCCAACTAACTCTATAGAAGTAGTAAACCATTCTTCCTAAAATTATCAAATAGATTCTTTATTAAAATATGATATTTCATATTCACCTTCATTATAATAGTATTATGGGTTATAGTTAAAATTCATTCTCTTAAAAATGATTTGATTTAGGAAAATAACTCTATAGTAAACTAAATTTTCCTCTTATTGAGGAAAAAAATGTTTTTAAAAAATCATATTGGAGATGAATTTCTGATATTAATGGAATTAAATTTATAAGAATGCTTACTAATCTCTTTCATATGCCTCATAAAATATCTATCAAAATTTACATTCACACCCTTCATCAAAAGATACAAGAGAAATACATCTCGGTGTATTAAAATAAAAAAGTCCCCCTTCCTAGAAAGAATTGGGTGTTTAAATAATTTAAGCAAAAACCAATGATCCACTTATAGATCCATGTAATTAGTCCTTCTAGGGGTTCTATCCCTAGTTATATCTTATAATTACTTTTCAATTTAGAAATTTTTATGGACAATCAGGTAGTATCGTTGAAAATTTTAAAACTCACCTTTATGAGTAACTTTTATAAATTGCTACTATTTATTAGAAGAGAAAACTGGTTCTTTCCCATCTAAAAAGGTTTAAATATAGTCATTATTTTCATAGACTTTGAAATTGACATTCAAGTAAAAATCCTTTACTAACTTTAGATAGAATTACCTACCATTCTCACTATATCAATATTCCCAACCTTTCTATTAGAATACTATTTAGGCTAATGAATTTAATGAATTCATCCAATCAATATATAATTCCTTCTCAATCATAATCTAATGATTTAACAGGTTTGAGGTAAGTAGGTTCACTGAAATAATCGAACTAGTTTTTGATTTCTTAATAGGTGGTGACCCATTTAATTGAGATAAATTCAAAGATCACTTCATTATTACCATTTTAACAAAGGTTTGAGTTGTTTGAGTTTCAATAGATAGGGGATGATTCATTTTTAAGAGGTATTTGAGAATGGAAAAAGTATAATCTTTGAGAGAGGCTAAATTGAATCTAGAGAAGAAAAATCTAAATAATCTATGGAAAAAATTAATAAATTGCTAAATATAATAAAATTTTATTAAAACTTATAAATAAATTAAATATTTATGGTAGGTATAATAATTATATAATTTAATATATTGGTAATTCAGTGATTTTATTCTAGGTTTACTTACCACTTTACATGCTACAGATCACTTAAAGAATGTCATAGTAGGTCCACTAACCATATAACTTACTAAAAAAATTAACTTCATGGTATGTTTACTAACCATGTGACATGCCTTAAAATAGATTTAGATTTATGGTATATTGAGAGAGTTATAGTAGCTTAAATTTCCATATGAATAGCCTTATGTTATCTTAGGGTTAATGGTCACTTGTGAAGTTTGTGATTAAATTATCACTATCATCGAGTCTTAAGTCATGTAGCACAAACATAATAAAAAATATTAACTAATAGACTAAGATAAGAATAAGGATAATATAATAAGAAGAAAATAATATTCATAGCTTATAAATTTTTAAAATAGTTTAGAATATTAAATTAATTAATGTAGTTAAAAAATTAAGAATAATTAATCATTCACAATTCATGTATGATATAATTGAGTCTCTCTAAATTCAATGGATTTATGAAAGTATCAGTAAGTTTTTATTTTGTTCCAATGAATTCAAGAGTGATATTATTTTTTTGAATATTATCTCTCAAAAATTTATGCATTATATCAATATGATTTATTGAAAAATGATATATGATATTTCTAGAAATATTATTATAACTTGTTTTGTAATAATTTATATGTACATGAATTTTTTTTATCCACATTCCATTAGTGTGTTTTTTAACCATAATATTTTTTTATATAAAATACTTTTAACTATGTTCTCAACTTTATTAGTAGATAATGGAATATAATTCTCTTTAATTATATACCAAAATACCAGAGAAATGCCCAAAAAGTGACATGTAATCGAGGTAATTTTTTTATCTTACTTACAACTACCAAAAGTAGCATTAGAATAAAAAAATAATTCAAATTAATATCCTATTGATTAAAAAAAACCAAAATTTCTTGTACCTTATAGGTATTTGAAAATTATTTTAATAGTATTAATGTCTGATTCCCAGGGATTATCTTGTAAATATGCATAAAAGCATACACTAAACATGATATCTAGCTGACTAGTATTAAATTATTGTAAACTCTCAATCATAACTCTATATCTAGTTTTTTCAAATAGTTTCCTAGTTTCATCCAAGCCCATTTTATATATTAATACCATTAGATTATCATATCCTTCAGTGCTATCCGTAATAATATTTTTAAAGATATTTTGTATTCTTACTTTGATTGAATGAAATTCCATATATGTTTTGAAAAATTTTAAATCCATGAAATAATTTTAACTCACCCATTAAAATCATTTCAAATTAATATTTTTATTAGATTATAAAATTAAATACATATTGATTTTTATATTAAGTAAAAATAACACCATCAAAATATATTTGAGAAACCAAAATATATTTTGAAGTTATTTTAATAAATAAGGAAGGATCATCAATACATTTTGAAAATCCATTTAAAATCAAGAAAGATATAAGCTTTTAATACGAAGATCTGAGAAACTATTTTAAACCATGAAGTGTTTTTTGAAAGTTTAAAAACATGATTTGGAAATTATGGGTTTTAAAATCCTAGGGTTATTAAAAAAAATTCATAAATAATATAAACATTTAAGAATTCACTCTTGACATTAATTTTATGTATTTTGAAATTTAGATGTGTTTTATATGATAACAGTATTATAATATCTTCAGTCTAGATATTGGTGAAAATGTTTCTTCACAATAAATCCCTTCCTATTGACTATATCCATGTATAACCAATCTATCATTATTTATAACTACTCTGTTAGATTCAACAACCTTATTTCTATATACCCATTTAGTGTGAAGAATTAGGTAGTCCTTTAGTATTTTAAATAGTTTTCACACTTCATTTCCATAAAAATGATTTAATTATTATTGAATCACCATTAACTAGTCTTCATAACTGATTAATTCACTTGGGTTTTTGGTGAGGCAAGAAAGATTGTTTTTCGACCATATTTTTAAGAGAACATTATGTTAGAGTTTCTTTATCTATATATCCTACAATAGTATCTAATGGGTGGTACTTATGGGTCCAAACTAGTTTGGGAATTGATGTTTTTGCTTCTTACAAGTCATCTGAAAGATAAATTTGGTCTTCTTGGTCTTTTTTGGTAGATTTATCATGAAAATCAGTAGCATTATTATTGTTCTTAGAGGTATTATTCCAATACATATTTGAAATATCACCCTCAAGGTCTTCTAAAGAAATTTGGATTTATATAGATTTGTCTCACCAAAAGTTTCATGAATAGTTTATTAAAAAATATTTGTTATTTTATTAAAGACTATATAATATTTATTTGTGGTTAAATATACAAGAAAAATTCATTCAATTCTGTTTAGTGTAAAATTTTCTAAATTATCTTTAGTATTAAGAATAAATATTTTTCATCCAAAAACTTAAAATTAATTTACTCTATGTTTTATACCATTACATAGTTCATAGGGAGTATTATTTTAAATAGGTTTTACCAAGATTCTATTCATTATATACCACCCAAATATAAATAGGTATTTCATATTCACTAAGCATAGTTCGAGAAATTTTTTGGAGTGTTCTATTTATTCTTTTAACTACTCCATTTTGTTGAGGGGTTCTAGGTGCAAAGAAATTATTACTATAACCATATTTTGAACAAAAGGTTTTAGATTATTGATTTTAAAATTAATTTTCATGATAATTTATCAAGGTTTTAATAGTAATTCCATAAATGTTCTCTATATATTTTTCATATTTTTCAAAAAAAGATAAAACTTAAATTTTGTGAGCTAATAAAAATACCCATGTGAATCTAGAATAATCATAAAAAATCACATAAGAATAATGTTTTCAAGATAGACTAGAAACTATAAAATGTATAAAAAAATCCATGTGAACTAATTTTAGGCATTGAGAGGTAGATACCACTTTATTTGTTTTAAAAGAAACATTGTGTTGTTTTCCATTTTCATAGGGATTGCACACATTATATTTTGGGAATTCCAATTTATGTAAATCCTTGACTAATAATTTCCTAGTTATATTTATAAGTATGTTTATATTAAATTAGCATAGTATCCTATTCTACAGTCAATATTCTTTATAAAAGGCACTTAATCAAGAAATATTTTTTAGAAAACAGAGAATATATATTAACAATTTAAACATTATCATTTCTTAAAATAGTAAAAACTAAATTATAATTTGAATCATAAATATTAAAATTATTACTATCAAATTTAACATGAAAAAATCATAAAACAATGAAGAATTACTAAGAATATTATATTTAAAACCACAAATATATGATATTTTTGAAATTAAAATAGTTTTAGAGTTATCAATTTTTATAAGGAAAATTATTATTCCCCTTTCATTATCACCAAATATGATAAGTATACTATCCAGTTTTAATAAAATATTATATCTTGAGTAGTCACCAATAATGTTTTCAGAATATCCACTATCTAGATACCATAATATATTATTATAATTATTCAAGAATGTTACCTATAAAAAATTAACTAAAAATAATTTTCATACCCATATTTTTTTGGGTCTATAGAAGTTAAAGAATAAATCTTTGGGAATACAAATACATTTCACAGATTTTCTTATAGTAGAATTGACAAAATTAACATTATTTGAAAAGAAATTATTCTTAGGTCCAAAATGTGTTGGGACATTCCAAAAGTACCTTTTTCATTCTTATTGAAAGATGTAGAACTAGGAACAAAGTAATTTTTGTACTACTTCCTTTTCTTTTAAAACTGATAACCTTTAATGGTTCTAGATTTATGTGGTTTTTACTTCCTAAAATAATATTAAAAGTACATGTTTTATTTTTAAATTTCTGTAAATCACTTTTGAGTTGTTTATTTTCAAATTTTAGATCATTATTTTCTTTTCATAATTTGAAATTTTTCTATTTTTCAATAGAGAGATCACTTTTATCAGTGACACAAAGCATGAATTTTCTTTATATTTTTGTATTTCTCTTTTAGTTTATTCATATTATCTTCAAGTATAGAGTATTACTCAAGTAACACTTCATTATAAATTTTGGAATCATCTTGACATTATTTTTTAGATAAGGCATAAGTAATAAATATTACCCTAGATGCAATAGATATAAACAATATTAGAATTTTCACATGCATCATCCTTTTCAGAATCAAGATCACTAGATATATCCTCAGATGCACTCCAGGATGCTTTCAAGTCCTTCTTTGAATTATTTCCTATTTTCATACTATTTATTTATTTTTAATTTAATTTAGGGAAGTAATCTATGATTTATCCATTTATATTATATTATTATCACATGACATATCTAAATGAGTCATCCATTTTTCAATTTAATTTCTCGTCCTACTTTCCCTTGTAGTTTTATTTTTATAAATTTTTTTCTTCCTATAGAACTATTTCAATCTCCTATGTAGATGTGACATATCTTAATAACTATCATTATAAGCTTCACTCCCAATGGGTCTATCATCATTGATCAATTATATTGATTTAAATCGGATACTTTAAATTCCATATATTTATTTTTGGGTTAAAAAATCTCATCATTATATTTTAGTCCCCCCTCTTACATCATTTTCTTTCCAATTGTCTATTTGATTTATAACTTTCTAATGTGACACGATTTTTTGATGGGGGCTAATGTACTTATCTATATATCAGGTAGATATTTGATGATTATCGATACCATATAGTTCTCATCCATGGATGTATTAGTGAAATCATAATATTTATGATCCCATTTAACCTTAAATACATTTCAAAAATAGACTGATCAAGTTTCATCTTAAAAGAAATATATTTCATAGTATAAATATTTAACTGCATCTCTTTAACATTTTATGTTCCTTCATGAGATATATCTAAAGTATCCCATATCTACCATGTAGTATCACATAAATATATTCTATTATATTCATATCCATTTAAATCATAAAAATAAATCATTCATAGCTTTGAAATTACGATCATAACCAACTTTAGTTTTAAAGACCCCAATTTTTTTATGTATTTTCATTAAATGAATATTATATTAATAAATAATTCTACACATGAAAAAAAGAAAAAAAATAAACCATGATATATTAGAATAATATTTTACTATTATAATATAGTTATTAAATTAGTAGGTATAAAATAAAGTAAACATATTACTAAATATATTAATAGATTAAATGGAATCAGGTTTAGGAAGTCTTTATTATCAAGCTCATCTATCTAAGATTATATAAGAAGTTAATTCATTAGGGTTTTAATTATAAAATTCACAGGTAAGACATAAAAAAATTACATAATGAGAGAAATCATATGTGAGAGAAATTCAAGCTCGTGGAAATTTCTATGAGATCTATGCTAGTGGAAGCACCACCTTCAACTTCCACCAGAGCATAACTTATGCTTAGATCTTACACATAGATCTTTAGGGGAGATATAACTAGAAATTAGGATGATATAATCAAGTAATTATTAAATTAGTAAGTAATTTATCACATTTATTTGACACATTTCATACTTTGACTTTTAATAAAAAATAGTGTTTTTTATAAAATTTATTTTTCTTTATATTTCATATCTAAAAAAAATTATAAATTTTAGAATTTTAATTAGATAAAAATAATTTCATTTTTGTATTTATAATATCAAAATTATATTAGTATGAATTTTTTGGATTTTTCTAAAATAATTTATTTTTTGGTGAATAGTGAAAAATATAGGGTTTACCAAAACTCTAAATTTTATGACTTTATAAGAAAAACCTAGAACTATATAAAACCTTTTAACAAGTAAAAGATTAATTTACAAAGTAAAACTATACATTTTAAAAATAATATTTTGAATTTAGAAAACCTATGATTATCATTTTAGAAACTTAAGTAATATTTTCCAATAAAATCTGTTTGGGATTTTCTTTTAATTAAATAATATTTTGGTAAATTTGGTGTTGAATTTATCTTAAATAAAAAACTATTTATTTTATAATAAAAAAATTATGATGAAAATAAAATACATGAATAATTTTACCCTATACATAAATTTTAATCTTAAAAATACACTTTTTCTAAAAACTAGGTTTTACATGTTACATGCATAATATTATGATTAGTTTTTCTTACACATTGATTTTTTTTAGTAAAATGGATTAAATATTTGTAAGAATTAGGTAAAATAATTTAATATGTATCATTTTATTTTCAGGCATAAACATAATATTACTAAGATTAAAGTTTATTATAGTGATAAAGGTGAAACTCTAAATTTCAAATATTTATTTTATTAATATTATGTAATTTTTATCTAATAAATTAAATTATTATATTTTAAAAAAATTATTCTAATATTATTTTTAAACACATATATAATTATATTAACAAAAATTTAATTGGTAATCAATGCTAAATAAGATTAAAAATGGTTAAAATATAATTTTCCTATAAAAATAGTTTTTCTATAAATAAAATGATTTAATTTAAAACATAATTTTAACATATTTAGAAATTTTATTATATTAAATTGATTCTAAATTTAGATTCATAATTTCATTTTTTAATGATTTTTATCTTATGTTTTTAGTGATAAAATAATAGCCATGATTAATATTTAATCAAGATTAATAAGTGTTAAAATATGTAATCTAATATGGATTGAATTTTACTAAATAAATTTTATAGTTAGAACTTATAGAACAAAGTTTTAATTTATAAATTCATACCTAAATTTATCACCAACATTTCACTTCCTAACTCACCTAAATCTCATGAAATTTCATTCTTACCCCTTATCTATCATTCTTTTCAAAAGACCTGTCCCTCTTTTTCACTAATAAAAGGAGATAACTTCCACCCATTTGAAACCACACCTATAGATAAAACTTCCCATGAAAATATACCAAATTTACTTCTTATAGACCCCCTATAAATTTTTTTTCCACTATATTTAACAAATCACCTCAAGTCCTTCATTTCCAAAGGATACCTCAAGAGAAGATCAAAATTCTCAATGTAAGTATTACTTACCCTTTAAATACATTTTTTATCCTTCTCTTCCACCCTCATTTTAAAAAATTATAGCCATTTGTATATAATTAAATTAGGATAAATAAAAAACTTAAAAGTTATTATATTGATGATATAACCATAATCTATTCCCCTTCCATTAAATCGAACAAAAGAAAATGTTGCTCATGCGCGTATGTGGAGTAACAAATCTATGACCAACATGTTTCGTTTTTCATCACCATATTTAATAGATGGTTATATAAATGGGTTTAGTGAATAAATATGTTACTTATGTCATTTTTGTCGTATTTAAATATAAATTATGTATTCTATAATTAATATCATCAATAAGAAATCATTGTAAAACTAACCGCTTAAAACTAACATACCAAGAGGAAAATTGATTTATTTATAAGAGAAAACATATTTAACATTTAAATTATTCTTATAAATATTCTAAATTATCAATAACATCTTAGATAAATCTAAAATGCATCGTTATATTTTTCTGATAGTAAAATTATAAAAAAATAATCTCTTCTATTTCCATACTCACACATAGATTGTAGCATGTACTTGTTAGGTTTTTTTAACCACTTATATGAACAATGGTATAAAATACTATAAAGGATGGATTTAAAAACATAATATTGGAAATTAATAAGTAAATGGTGATTTTTTTGGATTGGGAATATAAAATTTTACTCATTAATTAGGAAAACCTTGTTCGTTCATTATAAATTATCAAAACAAGCTTATCATCAATTTTGTTATCATGGAAAATAAATAAAATAGTTATGAAATAAAATTATAACATTATAAATAATTATAAAAAATAAATTATAGCAGCTTTTTTGATTTGTTAATTATGAAATTTTGGAAAACAATTAATAGTAACATCATTGTTATGAAATTAGTTCAAAATGGTCAAGATTACTTAGACCATATATTGAAAATAAATAGTAAATAACTACTATAACTATAGATAATAATTGAAAATGATATTTATAAAAGTTTTATATATGAATAAGTTTTTGAAATAGGTTATTAAGAGGGCTATGTTTATTATACAGAAGGTTAGAGCACATTTGACTAAGTGGGAATACAAGGTAAGTTTTTTATTGACTCAACTTCATTTCTTGAGTCATAACGTTTCCTTTATTAATATGGTTAAAAAATATGGATTTATTATATTATATTATTATAATAAAATGCATCAAATATATTAATAAAGTTAATTTTTTAATTCAAATATTTTCCTTGATGATTTTTTCCTCAAAAGTATATCTTTCTTGAGAATAATTTTCATTTGATGTAATGATAGTTTCCCCTCCTTGTCAATTTTTCCATTTCCCACCAATTTTCTCCCTTTTTTATATAGAAACCCAATTTAATTTTATCTTAGGTGACCCCCATATTTTTCTTCCCCTATTTTAAAAAATATTTTTTGTTACTATTTTTATAATTTGGGTTTTAAAAAAATGAATTTCAAAAAAATTTAAATGGGTTTCAATCCTTTTATAGTCAAATGTTTTATCTTCCACTCTAAATTGATTTTGATAACATTTTTATCTTTTAAGGAAACTTTATTTATGATTATTTTTAAATAAATTTTTTTAAATTTTTTTCTTCAGCATTTCAAAAATTAATTTTGAATATGATCTAAAAATTCTTCTTTTACGACAATATTAAATTTTTTTTCTAAAAAAATCTTTTATGGTTTCACTACCATTTTCACATTTATCTAAAACAGCTCAATTTCCTTGAAAATTATTTTTCATGTATCTCACTCAAAATAATATTATGAAATAATATTTGGGGTGATTAAATTTTAGGTATAAAATTGTTTTTGTTATGAAGGTCAATTTTGGTGGTACCCTTTGGAAATGTTTTGAAAACCATTTTTATTTCCATGGGTTCTTTATTATGTGATGAATGAAACCTATTTTCTTTGAATGATGTTTCATGATATATTAAAATGATTGATATCTTATGGAACAAATATTTATGGATGATTAACACATGGAATCCTATATCCTCATTTAATGTATTGTTTAATGTTTTATATCACATGACATAATGTTGTGCAAGACTTCTTAGATATAATCACAAAACTAATGAAAATGCCCTCTTATATATGCTCAAAATCTAATGGGTGATCCTTCTTGGATATGGTCACAAAATAAAGAGTGGTCTTTCTTGGATATACTTATAATATAATGATACCCTATGCCTATGTTTGCAACAAATATTTTTGTTATGATATTTCTATAGGGTAAGCTACATTTCCTTATTATATTCCTATGATTATGCTTCATGTATCATGTCCATTATCTAATGGTTCCAAAATCTTTTTCCATAGTATATTCTTTCTCTTAAATGTTCTTCTATAATAAATTATGGAAAACTATGATTATTACATGTTCTTTTAATAATAAATTTCCACCCTTATCATGTGTTATCTTAAGATTATGATCTAACCCTTGATGAATTGATAATAATATTTCCTTTAATAATCATTTGAGATCACCCATTTTTTATGTTTCCATTCCCAATTTTATAAAGATGAATGTAGCTTACGGTAAGTATAGAATGGAATCTAGTGTTGCTCATGTATGGGGGAATATTCACAAGTGTTGTAGAATAATTTTCTTATATATCTAGTCCTCAAAGACACTAAACCTTTCATTCATGGGATAGTGATATTATTTAGTGATATGTAATGTTTATCTTATAAAAATGATGTAAAATAAATATGTGTTTAGCATAGATTGTTATAGTTGGTATCTATTTATGATGCTTCCATTGGGGAATTCATCGGGTGATATTTGCCTTGTGATTTTCCCATGCCCTTCGACTGGTTGTGACCCCTCTAGTGTGGTTGCCTTACATTCCAGATTTCTATAGGTTAGGGACCTCTACCACCATGGTTGATGATGTTGGATCCTTGATTATAATTGTATGATGGGATATCAACCCATCCTTCCATATATTCCTCCTTATATTTCATTACATTGTCCTGGTCTCCCTCATTGATTTAATATATCTAATTGAATATCATTTTCACTACCATCTTAAAGTGGACATCAGTTAATTATGATGATTTCTATCACAGTAGGGTTTCTACCTATGTTCAAATATGATGAAAACATTGGTAATTTCTAGAATCTATGAAAATTGGGTGTGTTGGGAATTAGTAAAAATAATACTCTTTTAGAGTTTATATAATCTCATGTATGAGTAATATTAAGTTTAGAACCCAAGGCATACCATGTCCTTTATGAGGAAACTTACACGAGGGTTATATGGAAATTAAGGCTCATTTCCTTAGGAATCATGTACTTTTCATAAAGGGAGACTCGTGTTTATTATTTACTATGTGAGGCATATAGTTATCAGTGCACCATAAAACTTATGCTTATCACATAAGGATTCCTAGGCTCATTACCTAGGGAATCTTATGCTCATCACATGAGGTAGAGATTCTGATTCATTAATAAGGGGCACATGTTTAAATATGAGTGCGGTGTTTCACATATTTTGTTTCCATTTTAGACTATACCACATACTCTTATCATACATGAGATGATCACATGTTTAGATTCTTGTAGGGATCCTTCCCATATATGCTCATCATGTACTTGGTTGAATATAGGATAGTGTCTTATGGTAGTGCCAAAGTTCTGTGGGGACATAAAGTTTGGGTGGTAAGAAGTTAAGTGTGTTCATAGGGGGATGACTACACTTCAGGGTTGTCACATATTGGGGAGTGGATAGATTTATTTGTGGTGATGTTGGGATTAAACTTTAGGGAGGTGTCCTACCTACCCTGTTATAATATACAGATCAAAATACATGTAATTTTAATGTACAATTTAAGTTCACTTGATAGGATCTGTCTATATAGTTTAACAACTTGATGTAAGGATCTTATGTCATGAAATGAGAGATAAAAGGTGATAGTGAGTGAATTATTCGTATGAGAAAACTAAAAGATAGTGTATCATCTAATGACTCTAACATGTGAAATCCTATGTTTGTCACTTAAGGAAAATCTACAATATAACACCATGTTTTTCAGATATTATCTTATAGTTTAACATAATGTGATGAGGTTTTTGTCATAAATTTTAATTTCATGTTACTATGAATTTGTCTTACAGTTTTAGGTCACATGACTAGGATGTTGTCATGTAGTTTTATATCATGTGACAAGTACGTTAGTGCTATAAAATTTAAATTCTTAAAGTTTGGATGTTGGTTTGGGGATTATGAATGGGGTAGCCCATTCCCAATTATGTTAGGAGGAGAGAAGGATACAGTGATCCTATATTCCCTCACCAAAGGTAAAAGTATCATGTTTCTCTTAATTATTCTACCATTGGGGATTATGCGTCTAAAACATAGGTGATTTTTTATAGAAAAATTCATAGTAACTACCCATTTTAGGAAGCACACAGGGGTCCCAAGGATAGTGTGACTATTCTTGGGAGTGAAAGGAAACTATCCTTCCAAGAATGTGCTTGGATTAAAGGGTCTATACATATGGGTTTATGATACCGATCATGCGGATGATCGAGTGGTGACTAAACATGGTTTGGATAGTTACAAGGACCACGAGCACTCAACTTTCACAAAACTATGTATACTGAAATATGTAATCATGTTGGAATTTTTGAGGGGGGTTTAATGAATGTTAGTGGGTTTATGGATGTGGGTATTTAATGTAACATAAATTCCTTACCTAATGATGGTGTCTTGGTTTCCATAGGAGGGGTTTAGAGAAAAATGAAATTCTTTCAAAACCCTAAGGGGTGTGAGGAAAATGTCTTTAGCATGAAGGGTGAAATATTTCACAAAAGTCATATCGAACATGAGACTATATTCTAAAGTATTCATGGTATGTCACTTTTGAAACATAGATACCTATAGGAATCCATGTGGTCATCTATTTTTAAAGGTTGGAGTTTTTCAAATTGAATGATTTTGGTAGAATTCCAAAGGCCAGACCCCATTAAATGAGGGGTGAAGGGGGGTATTTATAGATTTCATGGAGTTTTATACATATGTTTCATGAATTATTCTCATATTCACATAAGATAAACTTTCATGGTGCTCTGAAACCATTTTTGAAACCCCAATCTTTCACGAATCCCACCCCTTGGGCGGGTTGTAAGCCAGTTTCGGCCCAGATTTCCCTTAAATCATCAGTCCTCTCCTCAATGTCTCCCATAATTCATTTTTTTAAGTGTCAAAAGATGCCTCCCCTTATAATGGTAGATTAAGAGGGATATTATGATCAAATTATGAGGTCAAAACATCCAAATAAATCAATGAGGGAAACCTGGTTTAGGAAACACAACCCACTAGTGGCCTATAAATAATGGGGTACTTAAGGGGACCACTAGATTCTTATTAAAGATAGAATGATCCTATATTTTCATGAAACTAAAAACATTCACAATATTTCTATGATTTTTTTCCTTAACACTCCTAATACTCTCAATATCCATGAATGAATCTTCATTTAGTTCTTTTGTGAGGATTATATTTCGTGAAGAAAATATTCCATGAAGGCCAAAGCTTCATGAACGATCCTTTACAAACCTAACTTCAAAAAATTTCAAAGCATATGAGATTATTGTTGAAGGTGTTGAAGCCACTACCACACACAAGAGATAGAAAGATGAAAACATCTAGACCAGAGAGAGCTTCTGAAGCATTTAAGATCCTAACAGACTTTCTAAACTAATAATAGAGGACGATAGGGATTATATACTCTTTTAGAGGATTCCACTATATGTATTTAGACTATGGGATTATATTATTATCCATAGTTCCAATTGATACACCCCCACATACTAGTTTAGGAGTTCTCTAGGACTATATAGATGGAATAGAGATCCCATTAGTCACTACGTAAAAGGAAATTCTTAGATGATATATTATTCCTTGTGGAATCCCATGGAGATGATCAATGGTGAGGAACCAGATGTAGAAACATCCCCTAAAAATATGGAATTATCTTAAAGGAGGGTTTGGAAAACCATCTCTAGGGCCGGATAGAAGAATGTGATCTATTCTAGAGTGACAATTTCATAGATGGGTGGGAATTGGCCTACTGGTTCAACCAATAATTCTATGAGTGTTAGGAGGAGATTAAAAGATTTTGGATGCATGAAGTTGTATGTAAATCATAGTTCTACATCTACCTCTACCCAAACATCATGCTATATTTTCTTAGTAGGTGGTCTCTAGACACCAATACTTTCCATCTTCACTATGGGGGGGGGGTTAACATTAGCCTATGGGATCTATAATACATTAGTGGGATACCCATCTAATGGGATATTTATGATGAATTCATCCACTCAAAGTACATATGGGGCAATTAGGAGTAGCTTTCATCACTAGTAAAGGATTTTATGGACACTGTTCAAGGTGGTAGGCAAAGAAAGACCAGGATGAAGGATATCCCATTCAAGAAATGGTTTGATCTCTTCTTGAATGATCCTGTTATTATTCTAGATATTAACCAATAATTATTGAGTTCAATGTATTATATTAAGGATAGATCCTACTAGATGCTCTTGGAGGTGATCTAGTTCTACCTGTGGGGGTACAACATGAATGGACATACCTTTGGGGTCAGGTTGGTGGGATTTATCATGGATCTCCTCTATGGGTGGATGATACCTATTCATGATGAACATATGGGGGTGCAACCAAAAACATTTTCTATTTCAACAATGTTGGTGATGGGGTAACACATAAATCTTCTAGTGAAAATGATAGTGAATCTCTATAAGGTGTTGGGACACATTACCAAGAGGAAGACCCCCTTCCATGTGTGTGACCCATTTAAATTCTTATAAGGATGGGTTTTTCACACATGTGGGTAGGGAGTATGATATGTTCAACCCCATTTGTCCTACCAACACAAAATTATGACAATCCATGCTAAATATCACCAGGAGTCACCCTCTTTAACTATAGTGGGTTAGAGTTCTCATGAGGGTGGGGTTGTTGGAGTAATTTACTTTTTATCCATTCCACCACCAAATAGGGATGACCATTAAAGATAACATGGGGACAATGGAGTAGATATCATAACTCCTTCCCTTTAAAGGTGGGGTACTATCAGTATTGGTGGACTGCAATGTGGTTTGTGAGACATATGCTCCACAAGTATTCTGTCACAAATTATGCTCTCTCTAGAGGCTTACACTGAAGGTATAAAATTGGTTTCACATGGAACTCCACTCCATGGTCTTTTAGAATATATGGTGCATATTTTCATGGGATGGATGTTGAGGTAGAACAGAGCTACCACTGACCGATTCCCCCTTTGGGATATTCCATAATTATGTGAAAATTTGGTAGAGAACATACCTTGTTGTGGTTTTGAGATAGATAATTATCTATACATGATCCAAGGATGTCCTAGGGCCACATGGATGGGGGAATTCTATAGCAATGGGAGGATACTGAGGATGAAGAGGTGGGGGTAGCTAGTGTAGTGGGGGCTGCGGCTCTAGGGACTCTCATCCCCACCCAAGGTGCAACTACCAAGGGAACATCAATAGAGAGCCCAAGGATCATAAGGAAATAGACCTAAGATAATTTTAAATCATTTAGGATGTCTATGAGGGTGTGTTCTATGAATCTAGGGAAGTTATATCACCGTCTATTGGAGGTACCTGGTGATGCATTCTTCCCTGATTACTAGGCGCACTAGGAGATGTTTTGACAGTTCAACCCCACCCAGAAGATGTAAATAGTACTCTATAGGGACTATATTTTTTTTGGATAGAACATTCCAATTATAGCTTCTCTACTCTCTTAGTGGAAGCTATTATGTATATGTAGGATTTGGATAATGCGATCCACTCCCATGGTATGGTGGAGACCTTGAATAACTAGGTGCATGTTCTTCTTGATATGCCTTCTCCCAGTGATCTACCAGGGAGATATATAAGATGAATATGTGACATGAGAGGAAGGATCAGATGAGGAGGTGTCCTGGGAGAGTGATGATTATCAAGAATCCCCTAAGGAAGAAGAATCTGACATCAATGAGGTATGTACCTTGGATTTATGGACCTGATCCAATTGCTAATATTTTTGGTTTGCAGACTCATTTATGTTGATCCATTTAAGTATCAGCTGGTACAATTGAAGGAGAGATTCATGATGAATATCTATGGTAGGACATTCAAAACTAAACCCTTAAGGGTTTAAGAGTGATTCCTCCCTCTAACATCATTGTAAAAGGTGGGAAACCTTTTGTCGATGAAGTAGTGTTTGCAGTTGAAGTGATGGATCATTTATCTCAAGAATCAGATGATAATTCATGATTAATTACCTTATTTTATTTTTTATTTCAAGCATCTATACCCTTTCTAACCATATTGACATATTTTTTACTTCATAGTAAAGTAAGGGTGCCTAGTTTCTTAGTAGCCTTTGGAGACTGATGAAGCGTCAGATGATGATGAAATGTCATAACCTAGATAGCCTTTGTCAAGCAACCCAAAGATCAAATTATTTGATAGTGTGGTTTACAGACTCATAAATAGTCTGATGAAGAAGGTTTATCAATGTGGTTCACTAGGGGTATATACCCTCAAGCACACTTGGAAATTCAACCTTTCCGAACTTTACGCAACCTGTAAGTCTTCCCACCTTAGTCCATTTTTTCTATGACAAAAATGAGTTGGAATTTACTAAAATTTCCTTCTAATGGTAGTATTTACTACATAAGGATATTTAAAACCTGAGGTGGTTCTGGAGTAGTTAAGACCAAAAATGATCCTATAATCATCGGAGCTGGTCCCTTAGCAGAGAGTACCATTGAGGTCATGATGGTCAATCTCACCCTTGAAATGTCACATACCTAGGAATAAATTAAAATTATTACAATCAAGTGATCCTTGGGTAATGAGGAAATGATTATTACATCCTTATATAGGGATGATGACATTAGTATTACATCAACCAAAGAGGCAGCCTCTATAGAGTCACTTGTCGCAGGCGGGGCTAGAGTGGTGCTCTAGGTGGAAACTGAAGACCTAGAACCCCCCACAAAAAGTGAGACATGGTAGGGGATATAATACAAAAGGTTTAAGATGATATCCTTTAAGATTTTAACCTCAACACATGACTTCTTAAAGGATGATCCCTCCATAGAGGTACTCATAGCCTTCCCAAAATATGATCCTTCTCTAGGGGACATGGGATCTAATGTGGTTAAGGATAACTAGGTGATATGAATTAGGGTGTGGAGAAGCACAAAAAACATTATCACTCACACTAAATTAGGAGAGTTGTTTGGTTATATGGGAGATCTCTACCATTGTCTGGTGTACTTAGGGATTGGTAGGGTGGACAACCAAGCACTACATGATTTGGATTAGGATTTTATTATTGAGAGGGCTCACCTAGTTGAAGTATCTTGGTTTCACCCACCATGAAATCTTGGTAGCTAGAGTTTATACCCTATAGGAGATTGATTAAGAGTTATCCCAACTAGAGGTTTAGGTGAACCAAAAAAAAGGTCATCCCTTATACTAAGGAGGAGGTGGTCCGTCATCCGGAGGGTCAACTAGTGGAAAATTTATTTGAGCTATCACATAAAACTTCCTAGATAATGAGATTAAAGACTGAGTAGGGAAGGATTAATGTGAGGGTGAACAAGATGCATCCTTGGGTTGAGGAAGAACTTGCAAAGATGGCTAGACTATGTGGTGTTATGGACTTGATTTGGTATAAACTAGTTGAGCTTGAGAAATCCATATTCCACAAAGAGACACTAGGGAATTTGGTGTTATAATTAATGGATAGGATCTATCCTATGGATAACCCTCCTTATCACTACTTACTTTAAGGGAATAATTTTTTTCCTTGATTCCTTATTTTTTTATCTTCAACATACTAATAGTATAGCCAACCATAAATTTATAAGACCACACAATCCATGATTGGTGTTAAATATGAGATACCAATAGAAGGTTGCTCATTTCAATGAGAGTTCTAGACAAGAGAATAAGGGTTGGGGTTACACTAGTTCTTTAACCGTTGGGAGATTCCTTATGAGAAAGAAGTTATTTGGTGCGTGATTATGATCATTCATATTTCTTTCCAACCATTCGTGAGTTCACAATAAGGGTAACACTAGGGCATTGACTTATTCTCAAAAAAGAGGGTGGGGGATGGAGGACATGAATCAATATTTCCAAGACCTAGAACACAAAAGGGGATGATAGGCTGATTAAGGAAGACTTATGAACATGCTTGAAATGCAGGGTCCACTATCACTCTGCCAAGAGTGGGGAAATACAAATGAGGGTTAACCACTAACCATGTTCAAAACACGGGACCCATCAAATTTTTGTTAAAAGTTCTTTGGGGCATGTGACCTGGAAAGGAGGTGATATTTTTTAAAAAAGGATGAGTCCTTGGAAAAAAATTACCAAAGAAAAATTATTATTAAAATAAAGTTTGCAAGTGTCTAAAATATGGGATCATATTAAAATCTTTGTCATGTAAGGAAATAAGATCAACAGGAAGGTCATCGGACCAAGTGATGCCTTGATTTACTCCCATGTTGGCCAGGCCATCTGCAACTGTGTTTGGTTCTTGATAAACATGCGTTATGATATAGTTGAGGTCAATAAGATGATGGGTGCATTCCATCCAACATGTAGTAATTTTCCAAGTAATATGTGTCACACCATTCCAAATTGCTTGCATGATGGTCATCGAGTCACTTTTAATCGAGAGGTTTTTCGAACCAAAGTTATTAGAAAATGAAATAACATGTATTAAGATCATCATTGAAACTTCAAGGGAGGTGGATGTGCCACATCTACCCATGAAACATCCAATGATATGACCGAGATGATTCTTGAAGATATCACCACATTCCGCAAGGCCCACATTTCCTTTGGAGACACTATCAATATTAATTTTGATCCAACATGGAAGAGGAACTCTCTAGAACACCTCCATAGTGTGATGAGGTTGACATAAATTTCCATTAATCTGTAGACGTTCCCATATTCCAAAGTCATGGAAAAATTTGCGGCAATGTCCCTTTTTCATCAAAGAAGCTTCATGTATGGCAATAATAATCCACATCCGACCTGAATTTTGATTGAGTGAGTAATTGTTATGAATAATAGCATTCCGATTATACCAAATCACATGGTGGATCTCAAAAACTAAAAATATGAAAAGGTTTTTGATTTGCTGAGATCCTTCCATTTCTACACATTTATTTAGTTGAGTTTTGACGGAGTCAAGAATCAACAATCTTCAGAAAAAATGTCAAGAACATAGTTCCAAAGAGTAGAAGCATTAGCACAAGAATTAAATAGGTGGTTAGCTTCTTCTTTGTGTTGATTACAAATTATGCACTTATAGTAGAGATGGATTCAAAAATATTAAAGGCAAATCTTTGTGGGAACTCTGTTGTGAGGAAGTCGCTATATGAGATTGATCTTGAGTGATTTATCCAAGGCTTATTGAAATGTTTTATCCAACTGCACTCACTTTCAGAGTTATTGAAATAATTATTAATGATTTTTTTGAGTTAAGTATCCCATTGTGAGCAGGTTCCCAAATTAATAAATCATTAGTATAATAAAAAGAGTAGTTTTAAATGACATTCATAATAGTATCAAGTAGGTGGTCAGGATGAGAGTTTATAATTTCATTAACAGAGTAGTTAGAACTCTCATGGATTTGATCGGGAGAAATCATAGAAATTAAAGGAGTTCTAGTCCAGTTATCCAATCAAAATTTTATGGAGGAGTCTCTGGAGACCATCCAACTAGAATTATTCATAATATTGGAGAAAGATTGTTTGATGGATGGCCATATGGAAGAGTTAATGAAATTAAACTTTCCCATATTATGTTTGTCAAGAAATCTGTTTTTGAGGAAGGTAATAACATTAGAAGAATTGTGAAAAAGGTTCCAAGTAAGTCTATCTTAAAGGGATTCATTAAAGTAATTTATATTTTTATTTCCAATACCACCTTTCTTAATGGGATTGCAACAAGTTGACCTGGGGACAATCACAAGTTTCCTTTCTAGAGTACTACCAGTCCATATGAAATTATTTATAACAATGTTTATTTTATTGATCAGACCAACAAGCCATTTATAGACCATCATAGAGTAAACCATCTTTGAGATAATAGTGGATTTTACAAGGCAAGTCATACCAGCCATAGAGATAGATTTACCTTTCCAAGAAGAAAGTTGGTTTAGGACTTGGTGGACTATATTCTCAAAGTGGAATGACTTGGGCCTTCCCCAAAAGATGGAAACACCTATATAAGTGAAAGGGGGTTACCTTATTTAAGACCCAATTCACCGATAATGTTACATTATATACTGGTAGGAAAGTTCCTCCCAAAGAAGATGCAAGATTTTTTCCTACTAATGGTTTGACCAGAAACCTCCTCATAGTGCGAGAGAACTAGTTTGAGGTTAAGAATGTTTGTTTTATCACCTTGATGGAAAAATACGATGTCATCAGTGTAAAAGTGGTGTAGGAGAATTCACGTTCCCAGAGACATGGATGAGGTTTATCTTATTCTAGTGCACCATATGGGTGATCATACGACTAAGATAATATTCCCCAATCATAAATAGAATGGTAGAGAGGAAATCAAATTGCCTGACAACTTTGGTTCATTTAAAGTATCCCTTGGGAGGTCCATTGAACAACATGGAGATAGACAATGAGGTGAACAAAGTTATGATTGAATTAAAAAAAGAGGTATTAAAACCAAATCCTTGAATAACTTTGAAGATAAAGCTCCAATACATGTTATCAAAAGCTTTTTTGATGTCAAGTTTGATAGAAATATTTCCTCCTCAGTTATTTTTATTCAAGTTATTGACACATTCAGAGGCAAGACGAATGCAGTATTAAATGGATCTACCTTTAATAAAACCAAATTGGTTATAGGAGACAATTTTGTCAATGATAGTTGAAATTCTATTTCCAATGATTTTAGTGATGATTTTATAGAGTGTTAATAAGATAAATTGGTCTAAATAGGTGAATCTAAGATTAATTATCCACTTTTGGGATCAAGGTGAGAAATTGGAAATTAAGAGCATGAGTAAGCACACCATTGGTAAAAAAGGATTTGAAAAGGTTACAAATATCAGCATCAATCACATCCCAATAATGTTGGAAGAAACCATTATTAAAGCCACCAGGACCTAGAGCACTATTAGGATTCAGACTAAAGATAGTGTTTTTGATTTCATGATCCAACAGAGTGTTGAGAAGGAAAGCGTTTTCCTCCTCAGTGATCACTATCAGAATAACTTCAGGAAGGTGGTATTTGTTGAGATCTAAACCATTGAATATATATTCATAGTAGGATACTATATGATAAGAAATGTTATATTCATTGTTAAGAAGTTTTTCCCCATCTTTTAGAAAGGTTATCGGCCTGCAAGAATTCCTAATTATTTGAAGAGAATTATAGAACTTAGTCTTTCTGTCACCATCCGATAACCATTTAATTTTAAACTTTTGTTTCCTCATATTTTATTTAAAATTTAGGAAAGAGTTGAGTTTAACTGCAACGTTTATTTATTTAGTTGGATCAATGTTGACATCGGATCTGGTGTTCTTGTTTTTAAGATCATTGAGTTCTTCCTCAAGAAAAATGTCATTGTTAATTTGTTTGGCTTTGGAGATGCACTGTGTTTTGAGAGTCTGTTTGAGATGTTTTAATTTGACATTACAGAAAAAGGCATCATTGTTGTGTGACATTGAATACCAATATATTTGAATTATATTAGTGAAATATACATCAGTGAACCACACATTATTAAATATAAAAGGAAACCAGGGTTTCATGTCTTTGGTGGATACATTGAAGAGGATGGGGTGATGGTCAGAGTTTAGCCTATGTAGTGTGGTGCTAGAGATAATGTCCCATTCATCCAAAGTAGGTACATTAGTGAAGGATATATCCAGATTATAAGCAACCAATCTATTGTAATGTCTTCTATACCAAGTGTATTTCACACCAGCGAGATTAATTTCATTAAGATGTTTGTCTTGAATCGAAGATTTAAATTCTCTCATGAAAATAGAAGCATGAGATGGTCCAATTTTCTCACTTGAGTTGAGAATGGAATTAAAATATCCAATAAGAAATCAAGGAGCATTAATATTAGCACCTAGAGATAAAAGTTCATTCAATAGAGTTATCCTTTCTTGGAATCTATTCTTAGCATAAAAAAAGATAAAAAAGGTGTGTGCTATCAGTATTCAAGTTTCAAGTAAAAATATGGTCAGTGACATTGTAAATACAAACATTTTGAATAGAAGAGTTTGAGAAAATCCATAGAGATTCAGCATTGGAGGTATTTTTTATTGCACCAGTAAAAACATAATTATGCTAGCACAAATGAGATTATTAAGAAGAAAAAGTAATTTTTGGCTAAACAATAGAAAATAAGATAGGATGATGAGTGTTAAAAATTATTTTTAGTATAGTGAACGTGTCAGGGTTGGCAAAACCCTGAAAATTTCAATAGAAAATCTTCATTTAAATCTGAATTTGGAGTTAAAACTCCCTTTTTCCCCAAAACATTGTTTCTAGAAGACCTTCTATCCTTTTGAGTATTGTTACTATTAGTGGTCTGTTCCTTATCATTGTTATATATTATAGGGTTATTCTTAATAGGTTCATTTACTGAAGTATTTATAGTTGAGTCTATAGAGTTCTTATTAGACAACATCAGAGAATTGGTATTTTGGTTAGATAACAAATTTTCAGGCGGTTCATAACAATCATCACTATTAATAGATTTAGTACCGTCAAAAGGAAAAAATTTAGATAGAGGAAGAATTGTACATGGATCCTTTAAAGCAGCTAAGTCATGCTGCAAGATAGTTCCCAGATTAGATGGAAGAGACTGTATCTGCTCCGTGGTGTCGTTATTAGCCTGCATATGAAAAGGATCCTATACCGAGGGTGTATTTCCTTTTACATATTTAATATATTACAAGGTCATGGAAACATTTTTTTTTGTCTTAGTGGCCTTGTTCTGTGCTTTGGCCTGAACAACCTTCAGTCCAGTGTGCAGTTTCCAAGGTTTTACAAAGCTACTAGTGGGTGTACCTGGATCCTTTGTCTCTTCCACATCAAAATCATCTGTGGCTTTGAAAGTGCCTAGACCAGTCAAGGGAGTAGTTTCTTCTATAGATGCATTGTTCAAAGATTTCATGGGATTGATACCAGGTTGAGTCATGCTATTGATAGTGGTCCAAGGATAAACATGAGAAACATTCTGTCGAGTAACTAAATTTCTAGTTTTAATATTTCTAGTAGTATTTTCTGGTGTTTGAGAACAAACAGGAGAGTGATGCATAAGGTGAGAAGAACCTGAGTTCTAAACCATGTTGTTGTTCTCCTTTTCACCCCTAGTGTCTCTGAGTTATTTATGAGAGAGGGTTCCTTGATCTGTCCAGTGCCATTGTGACCAGTATCATTTTATTTAGATTTCCTAATGGTATCTAAAACCATGCTTTCAATTTATTCTAGGAGGTTTTGTTCCTTATTGTATTCCTCTTCTTCTTCAACTACATCAGCCCGGGTTTTGCTCAATTGTTCCCCTATGTGTTCCAAATTTTGTTTTTTAACCCAAATTTATTATTTCTTTTTAAAGGTGCTAGGTATATCTACTATGGGAGATTTGTCTTTTTTGTTTTTCCTTATTTCCTTTCATTCATTTTCAATTGGTGGACTTACTTGTTTTCTAACCACCCTTGAATTAGAGATTGTGTGTCCAATGATCTTACAAAGATCACAAAAGGGGGTCTTTCTCTCATATTCTATTCTAATTTCAGTTTTATAATCATTTGCATTGAAACTAATGGAGTTGGGAAATTTGGAATATAAGTTAATTTAAAACATAACTCACTCAAAGAGGCCTAATTCATCATTTAATGTTCTTTGGTCTATTTTGAGAGGGGTTCCTATACACGATGCAATGTCATTCAGAATTTTGGGGTTCCAAAAGAACCAATTCAGTCCATTTAATTTAATCCAAACTTGTTCCATGGTATTATTGTATGTATGAGGTTTAAAAGTAAATTACCACTCTTATAATCTAAGAAATTATGGTTTTAGATTAATATTACCAGTCTTCCAAACCTTATCGAGATCTTCTTATGAGATTAAAAGTATGCGATAATATCTTTTTCCTATTGGAATCATTTTTAAATTCGAGACATGCCAACAATGTGCGATTCACAAATGTAAATCAGGAAGAGGACAAAGATGATCACCATTATGATAGGAGATGCAGCCCGTGATAGATAATTTTTACATTTGAGTGTACTATTGAAGTGCATCTGGTTCCGTATCCACTAAGAATCTTCCATCATCAAGATTGTTGAAAAGTGGATGCTTCGTCACTTTATCTTTGCTGAGATCTACACCTTTTAGAGAATCCATAAACTTGATACCCTGATATTTACCCATGAACAAGCGATTATGAACTCTTTCATTAGGTATTTCATCTCTATGCTTTTCAACAATGGGTTCTTGCACATGAGGAGTCTGTTTCAATTGCTGAATCCCAAAACGGTGGGATTCGAATCTCCTAGGGGTGAGAAAGGCATCGACCATAGAGGTAGAGATCGAAGATAAGGGAATAGAAGCCCTAATCGCTCAAGGTATTTATAAAGAGATGGTATCCCATCTCTCTAAAATCCCACTAGAAGGGAGGTGATCTAGTTTGGACAAGAACCATCACTATTAGGGGAGCTGCTAATACATGGAAACTGGTGGGGATCCAAATCAAAGAAGACACAAAGCGTGGGGGTAAACTGAGGGAATATTCAGGTGGAGTTCAATGCTATGGGAATTTCAACACCATGGATCTAATAACATTGAATGATCATATCATCCTAAGTGAGGGTCAGCCACACCTCCAAAGGGGAGCATCATCTTGGTTGTTAAGAAATGGTCAAGGAACTCGAGTGGTGTGAAAGGTGGATAACACTGAAGGGGGGGGGGTAGGTTCTCTAAATAAAGGGATAAAATATTTTATAGTATTACATCATGAAATGATGATAAGAAGAATGTAGTTTAAAATCTTATAATGAGGACATTGAACTCATAGTTTTACATCATACAAAGATGATGATTCATTATATTGTTTACCATATTGTAACCAATACATGTGTCTTATAGTTAAAGACAATGTGATAAGGATGTGTGAATCGATGTTAATAACATTCACACTATTGAAATACTGGGATGAATGAATGGGGAACATAAAGGGTGGAGCATATTGAAGGATCTTGTAAAGTATGTGAAAATAGGGTGGTCTTGTCTTTCACTCTTTCCAGAAGAAGTAGATTTATCTATCAAATCTCTGTTTTTTCCATGAACCAGTGTTGACTCCTACTGGATTTTTACCTTTTCCATTATCACCCTTATTTTCCCCCAATTTATAGGTGTTTATTGGCATGAAAAATCCTAATTTTTTCTTAGGGTTTCCTTTATGGGTTTTCAACTTGACATAAATTTTTCCTCTTACCATGGGTAGTTTATGGTCTTACTAGTTGGAACATAATTTTCATGGTGAAGATTGTATGGAATAAAAGGTAATGTAAACCCAATATGAGTGGAGGTAATGAAGGGCCTGAAATCACAAATACTCCCTTTGTAAAAGGAATATGAAGTTTAAGTTTATAATTCTTAGACCAAAAGGGGTGTGGTGACCTATTTGGCCGGAGTGGGTCATAGTCAATGTGAATGAAAGGGCATAGGTGGGGACCAATAGGCTCATTGTTTGAAAAGTTATCTCATGGAAATAGGTGCACACATTTCATATTCATAATCATAATTCATTTTACATGATTTAGGTTTATGATTCTTAGACTAAAATGGGTTGTTTTCAGTTTAAGGTTGTGGATCTTGGACCATTTCCATCTGAGTATCACATCGCCTTATTGTGCAAAGAGGTACTAAGTATAAGGCCCCAGCCTTAACCCTTACTTAATCTTGAGTTATTACAAGATTACACATTCAGGATCTTTTCGGGTTTAGAGTTTTAGAGAATTAGATCATAAAACTTTCATTACATTCCACATATAAACAAAGTGGTTACATAAAGATAGTATTCTTCATTCCCATCAATGGAAACATATTTAAAATAAACATGGATTCTTTCTTGAAACTTCCTTGATACTATCATCATATCATATACTTTTCCCTTGACCTGTGAAAAACATTTCAAAAAACTTGGGATGAGCATAAAAATCTCAGTAAGGGATATAAAAATATGGAAAGGAAACATGGGTACATATATACATAAGGATGAGATCATACTTTACCCATAAAACATAAGCACTTTAACATACCTCATCAAATCATGAATAAATCATAGAAATCATAAGACATAAAGGTAACTTGAGGCATTCATAACATTTTTACGTAGGGAGTAACCCTCTTGGTTACGTTTGGAATACCCATCACAGTATATTCCCTAAATCTCTTCGGAGAAACCTTAACGTTTCACTCCTTTGCGTTACCCAATGCATTGGAGAGCTATATCGGGCTCACCCGCCCTTAGTTTATCACGGAACCACCCGTTTTCATAATAATGCCAAAGAACCTCAACATAATCATATCACATAAAACATGCATAAAGGAAACATAACATTACCACCTTTCAATCACAAGATATCAATACAACACATTGATATAAAAACATTATGAAAACCATTTTCGATACCAAAATAAAAGAAAAGTAAAACATGGTATTTATTTTTCTTTTAAAAAGAAGGTATGGCTTTTAGAGGAAGTCGAAACTCAAATAACGGTCACGACGGCGGAGAAGTCGTTGTCGCCGCATACGTACGACAAAAACATTCCCTTTTGTCGTTTAGTAAATGCTTCGTATAAAAATATTCCTTTTGAATAAACGTAAAAGTCAAAGGGGTTTATACACCCTATAAAAGAAGGTTGTGTATAAAAAAAATATGCCTCAATGAAAGGAGATTGAGACGAAGTCCCATACCTCGGGTCCGACTTGACTCGATCGTTATTTAATGTCCTGAATAATAAACTTGAGTTAATTTCTACTTGTTTAAGAACCTTTTTCAAGTTCATTATTCCTTTTATATCACTTATTTCCATGTCATGAACACTATGTAATTATTTAAGTTAATAACGGTCGTTTTAACGATCATTGGTACTTGAGTAAAAAATAATCCCTTTATAATTACAAGTTGTTCATGTATCCATTATATCCAGAACGGTATTAATGATATAGATATTATATATGTCATATATATCCAGTACATGCATGCATTTATAATATTACATAATCATTTAGAGGTAAGAAATGAAATGCACCATTCATGGAGACGGTAAGCCGTACGTACGCATGAACGCTACTTTCATTTCTATTTCGTATTTTATAGAATGGAATCATTTTTATATAAAGGTATATTATAATTATAGTATAATATAATATATAATATCATATCTCCATCCTTTATACGTCCCACATATGGTATTTAACGAATCAAATCACTTTGAGGGGGCAGTAGTCCGCACTTCCTTAAATGAAGATATCACGTTTACCCATAATGGAAACCATAAAGGTATGACCAAAAAGAAAAATACAGAAGCTTAAAAAAAATAAACATATTATATATCATATATAAATATAGTGACATCTTATTTTCCACCTTTGAAGGTGTTAAAAGAATGTTGAACAATCATCATTTCGGGAGGCATAAATTCGCCATCCACGGAAACAGTATGTTTGTTAACCATTAGATGTAGGTGTGTGTAAGTGTAGCTCTAATAATTATTATAAAAACATCCTAGTATATTGAGGATACTGGATTTTTTACAAAAGAAAATAATAAAAAGAGTTTAGGGGGTTGGAGAATCTAAATAAAACGAAAGGACTCAAAAGAAGACATTACCTTAAAATCGGGTAACTCCCTTTGGCTTGAGCTAAAAGGCTTCCTTCGGGAAAACTTATTCCCAAAGTGAGGCTTCAAGGAGTAATATTGGGAAGTGGAGAGACAAAATGGGCAGGGGTTGGCCGAGCCAAAGGCTTTGGGAGTGTGGGAAAAGAGGTAGAGGTGGGGGCCTTTTATAAGAGGAGAGGAGGGGCACTCTTGGAAAGTAAAGAAATATTACTTTATTTGAAAATGAGTTTCGGATTTAAATAATCCCACATTGATATAATTCTAGGATAAGGTGATAAAGGTTAGAAATCCACTCATCCAATTGGTTTTGGCCATGTTTAGGTCATATATTTTACATTATCTTTTCATTTTATTTAAATCCTTTATTAATGAGGTAATCGCTACATCATTATGATGTCATAAATACATTTATTTATTTAATGTAAAAAAATTATAAAAAAAATACTATGATGTAGGATATCTTTTTATATTTCCAATGAATATTTATAATAAAAAAATCTGACTTGTATAACCCCATATAAAAATTGTTTTCTTAAAACATATTATGTTTGTGTCATTTTTACTTTTACATTAAATAAAAAGTTATTTATATCATTTCCCAACCAAAGTGGCTCCATGGGGTCCCCAAGTTGACCCATGGCTTGTATTGGTCGGGCATGACACATCCAATAAGGTTAGTACATGTGTCTAGGTCATTTCATATTATTAAAGCATTATTTTTACCTTAAACTACACTAATTACCACTAATCGCAATTAATAACTTAAAAGTTACTATTCACCAAAAAATTATTTTAATCTCATTGAACCACATTTTAATTCTTAATGACAACCATGTATGTCGGATTTTTGAAATTCAAAACACATAAGTGGTAAAATTTTATTTAAATGAAAAATCAGTTTCTTTAACTACCACTTAGTGATTTCACTATTCATCAAAAATTGAAGTTTTTCAGAAAAATACCAAAACTTCACCCTAAGCTATATTTGATATTATGAATTAAAAAATAAAATCTATTTTACAAAATTCAAAACATATAAGTCATATTAATTAATTTAATAATTAATTCCCGCTGTCAGAGCAAATAGCGTGTTTTTATGAAACAATAAGTATCAAAAGATTGACACCAGTTTAAGTCAAATTTCAAAGTGAAATTGATTCCAATGAATACCATTGGATTAAATGGTAATAATAGATTCTAATTTAACTTCAAAACCAATTCAAAACATAATCTATTCATATAAATAAATTAGATTAAAAAGTAGTTTTGATGTAAAATGCAGTATTTTTCACTATTCATTAAAAAATGAACATTGTCAGAAAAATACCAAAAAGTCACACAAAGTAAATTTTGATGTCCCAATCATAAATAATAAATTTATTTTGAAAAAAATATTTTATAAAATTGTCAAAAGATAGATTCAAAAATGGTTTTCCATCAAAAGGCAGTAAAACAATCTTTTAAAAATATTAGTGTATTCCATGCTTAAGATTGGATTTATTTTCATATTAAGCCTCTAAAACACTATCTAATTCATTAATAGACATAGATAAAAATATCTATTATTCATTACTTACTTGGTATGTTACACTAAGGTTCTACATGGATCGATGAGTTTTAAAGAAAAGGTGTGTGTAATGGTGAATTTTATAGATGGTCCTAATATAGGAGATATAGGCATCTCTATGTATCCTAGGAAATTATAGGAATCAATCCATATATAGTTCTAGGAGGAGGCACAGTTGGAGATCAATACAAAAAGGGGAAATCCTCTCAAGTGAGGAGGTGATGAAGGGGGGAATTAGTCTGTGAAGCACCAAAGGTGATGTAAAACATATTTGAATGGAGTGATACAATGGGATAGATTCACACAGTTTAAAGTCACGGTGTTTGGATCCAAAGGAGTTGGTGCTAATTTAGGGTCATAGAGGTACCAGACCAAAAAAGGGAATTCTGGGAGGTTCGTGTGACATGGGAGATAGTAAGAACCTAACATTAAATTGAAAAAGGAGGCCTCACACCTATAAAAAAATCTCTAAGGAAATTTTTTCATAGTTTAAGGTCATTATGCTTATACCAAGAGGGTCGCTGCTAGTTTAAGGTCTTATAGATTGGACCCTAACGGTTAATACCCATTTAAGGTCATGGAGATTGAACCAAAAGGGGTTTTTTATATAAATATTATTGTTGAATAATATAGTTTAAAAACAATATGAATAGTGGGACAAATTGACCTAATTCCATGAAAACTTACCTTGAATGGGTTATATATAGTTTAAGGTCATGATGCTTGGATATGAGGAACATCCTGCCAAGGGGTGTTTGTGTGTCTTGATCATGGTGAGGAAGATCCTACTAATACTCCTAATACCATGTGATCTATACTCAGTGTGAGAAAAAAAGAGTGCTGAGGAGTCTCCCCTATCACATGGGAGAACATGATAGGGGTAAGAAGAGAAGATGGTTTTGTAGGTTCCCAATTACACTGACTTTATTAATGAGCATGCTTGAGCTCACAGAGGGGAAACTCCGAGGGTATTAAAGACTTCACCGTAACAAAGGAAGGTTGAAGAGAAGTAATTTATTACTTCCAAGATCCTAATCACATGAGAGGTTAAACTATGTGTGGGGAATGAATTATAATGTTTTCTAAACATAGGTTTTGTGATCACACTCATCAAGGATGCAATGAACAATTGTAGGATTGACCCTTGACCATTTTCAAAACATGGGATACATTACTTGTCTCAAGTGTTACTTTGAAGAATGTACCCATTATGGGATATGAGATAATTTTTATAGTAACTATCACTATTAGGGGATCTCATTCCTATTTTTAGAATGATAGGTATTCAAATTGAGGGGGACTCAAAAGTTATAGGTTTCGAGCATAGTAGAAGCACCAAGAAGGGTAATAAATCAAAATATTTATTTTTCCAATTAGATGGATCATTCCCAGTATTTTCAATGATGTGAACTCCATGACCAATGAAATATTTCCATTGGATATTGAGATAAAGAGACCTAAAACCTAGAGAAATAATATTTCATGTTAAATTTATAATTAATTTATTCAAATATAGAATAATAGGCTACCTTGTCTTAGGTTATTTCATTGATGTAGATGTTGATTATCCAAAAAACCTTTTCTAGATTTAATTCATTGCACTATAATGATAAAAGTGTATAATCCCTACAGCTGTGATCTATACATGCTTCTTTGATCTTAGAGAAATTAAAATTTATTTTTGGGTGGTATCATAAAGTGTTGGTCGGAGTGGACACTCAAGAGGGGGGGTGAATTGAGTTCCAATCAAAATTTTCTTTTAAAAACAATTTCTAATAAAATCCCCCAATTTCAAAAATCAATTAAACTGTAGTGAATTTATATAGAATATAAAGGTTCAATTAGCTTCTCAAAGATTGATTAATTCTCAGTTAACTTAATCTTATGATTAAATTAACTTTTGAAACCAATTTACTGATTTATAATAAATATAAACACTTGCGAATTTAATTATCAAAGTAGCTTTGAAGATAGTTTATATTTCAAAGTAATAGCAGCGGAATATGAAATAAATATGTATAGTATGGATATAGTATATCTATAAACACAGAGAAGTAACCAAGAGGTTCAGTCTCAAGCCGAGACTTAATCCTCTCAAAAGTTTATATAAAAGTGATCCACACCCTGGATCGGGGTTAACAACAGTGAGCACACTGTCCAGGTCACAAGACCTCTACCACAGTTCTACGTGGGAAAACAAACAACAGCAGCCAGCTGTCCAGGTCACAAGACCTCTACCACTATCCACAGTGGGAAGTGAAGTGTAAAAAGTTTGCTGAGGATTTACAGATCCTCCAGTGAAAGTACAGGAGTCAGTGTGTGTGTTTAATACAGCAGATAACACACACTACTCAAAATGTAGAATAAATAAATCACAGAGCAGAGATGTAGAGTTTAGAAATGGCTCTAGTGATTTCAGTGTAGCACTGGACTCGTTTTGGAATTAATCAGAAGTGATTCTGAGTCCTCTTCTCGATTTTGTTTGAGAAGCAGAGTGTCATATGCTTCAGGTTCACAGGCAGTGAGATGTAGTCGATGAAGCTCTTCAATGATCTATTGTATGCACACCACTCTTCTTAAGTAGGCTTGATTGTATATTTGATTCTGTCTTGCTTGGTTCTTCTTGTATGTACAGAGCTCTTCTCGAGTATGTCGTATGCTCCCTTGTCTCTGTGTGTTGTCTCACACTTCTTCGCAGCTCTTTATATCTTTTTCAGCAGAGTCTTCTTGTATTCATATCACGTGCTCCGTAGGATAGAAAAGGTTTCCTTTCCGCAGGTACGAGGTACGGTTTCCTGACATCCGACAACCTTTATTAATTAATTGTCAGTGTATTAAAACATAACTAATATGACCGTTGGTTAGAATAAATAAAGATAAAGATAAAGAAATTCAAACAGTTGTTTATGACTGTTCAAGAGATCGGTAGGTCATCAGCATTAGAGTAAAGATCGGTGACTCAGATAGATCAGCATCGGTCTGTCATCTGATCGGTGAGTCATTTAGATCAGCATCGGTGAGTCCTTGGATCGGTGACTCATTTGCATCAGTGACTCATTTGCATCAGTGACTCATTTGCATCAGTGACTCATTTGCATCGGTGACTCATTTGCATCGGTGACTCATTTGCATCAGTGACTCATTTGCATCAGTGACTCATTTGCATCGGTGACTCATTTGCATCGGTGACTCATTTGCATCGGTGACTCATTTGCATCAGTGACTCTGATGGATCGGTGAGTCTGATGGATCGGTGAGTCTGATGAATCAGTGAGTCTGATTGATCAGTGAGTCTGATTGATCAGTGACTCTGATGGATCGGTGAGTCTGATGAATCAGTGAGTCTGATTGATCAGTGAGTCTGATTGATCAGTGAGTCTGATTGATCAGTGACTCTGATGGATCGGTGAGTCTGATGAATCGGTGACTCAGATGGATCCAGAAGGCTTCCAAACATACTTTGTAAGTTAATAAGCATAGTTAAAAAAGAACATGATAACTGATTCATTCATAGATTGGAATTATGTTTATGGGACATCAAACCAGATTAAGCATCAATGAGTTGTGATGATTTGTGATTATTAAAACATCAGTTATAAACATGAAATCAGCAATCTTCCAGAGGGCTCAACAGTCTCCCCCTTTTTGATAATCACAAATCTTCATATATATATATATATAAAAAATAAAAAAAATAATCTCCCTCTTAAGATAACAATCCCATATATATAATATTCAGATTTCTCCCCCTGAGATATTGATCTCCCTCTTCATATATAGAGTACTCCCCCTTAGATATATAGTTCTTTCTCCTTATATATATCTTCTTTCTCCCATTATATATCTTCTTTCTCCCATTATATATCTTCTTTCTCCCCCTTTGGGATGATCAAAAAGGAGGGAACATAGTTAAGGGAAAAGAGAAGCAGGGTGCAGGCAGGATAGAACATAACACAAAGGAAAAACAAATTTTATAAAGGCACAGAAAAAGACAAGCAATACATAGAGCACCCCATCAAAAATAATACATGGCTATTTGGTGGGATACAAAGGGGCTTTCCCTTTATCCTTTGGATCAATTGTAGGTAAGGAAGAAGGCTTGGAGGCAGGCTGTGGGTCACGGAGCTGAAGTGGTGGCAGGACAACTCTGGCAGGTGCAGTTGGAGGTGTCACAGAAGGTTGTGGAGAAGGAGCAGGAGCTGGATGAGAAGCTTTCGGAGAGACTGGCCGCAATTGATATAGGGCTTGGGCAACAGACAGCTGATTTGGAGCGACATCAGAGGCACTTAGAGGTTCGGATGTAGGGAGTACAATGGCAGTGGCCTGTGCATCCAAGTAAGGCTTCAACAGATGAATGAAGTCCTGAATGACTTCTTCTCCATACTTCATAGCTTTTTCAAAATCATCCTTGTTTTCCATGAACTGTGCCAAGGAAGGAACAAAATCTTGCAATTGGCGAACTTGAGTGTTGAAGGCCTGAGTGACTGGAGGTAATTTCAGATTCTCTGCCAGGACTTTGAAGTTTGCAGCCATCTCATGTTTTGTATAAATCTTGGAAAAGAAAGCATCAACTTTTTCCATGATCTCTTGCAGGGCATTCTTAGCATCTGCTGAATATACTAAGGCCATCTTATGACTATTATCACAGAGCTCTTTCATCCTCCTCAAAGATTCTAAGTCAAGAATATTTCTAACAGCAGCTAGCTCTGTATGCACAACTTCTCTGAGAGCTTCTATCTCACGAGTAGTGATTTTGGTTACCTTGCCTGTACTTGCTTGGCTGACTATATGAGTTAGTTCAGCTTTCAACTTCCTCAGATCAGACTTGTTAAGATGTTCAATCAGATTTCTTAAAACTTCCATCATACCAGATATGGTTGATCTGAACTCATTTGACAGAGAAAGTAAGCTAACTTGGAGATCCTTCAAGGTTTGATTCAAGGAGGCTATGTGCCTACCAACAAATTCACCCGTAGCAGTCAAGTCTGGCTTGAGAACATCTGAGACTGCCGTTGAAAAAGCTTTCAAGGAGTTTTCAGAAACTTGTAGAGATACTTGATGAAGGGCATTGGAAAGTTCTTCTCTGACTATATCTCTCACAGTGGTTAGCAATTCAGTCTTAAACATATCAAGATCAGCTCGAGAGATTTCAGAACCAGGTAAATTCACAGTTACAGGATCATCAGTAGGAATAGACCTTACTTCTCTTGGAGGGTTCCTTTTCACAGTTGCAGCAGATTCTGGTAATTCGCCTTCTTCTTCAGAATAGTCTAAGCCCAACACAGCATATCCAGGGTAGTCATCCCACACAGCAGCACACAGGGTGTAGTTGGGTTTCTCATAGCATGCTGTTCCACTGATTTTTGATGAGTCAGTCTTGCCACTGATATGGATTTCTGGTACTGACTGAGGTTGTTCTACTTGAACTTCAGCAAGACCATCCACTGGTCTGTTGATACTATCAGCAGCAGCTTCAACAACATCAGCATCATCATCATCACCATCATGATTGTCTTCAGCATCACCTTGCTCATTATTACTCTGCTCAGAGGCTTCACTGTGATATTCCTCAGTATCAGAATCTTCTTCATCATCAAGAATAGGTTCTGACTCTGGTAGGGTTAAGGGTGGACTAGCAGGTCCAAATTCTATTCTTTTATTGGGGCTAGCAGTGTCTGGATCACTCCTATCATCAGGAGAAGACACACTTCCTTCTTCAGTTGCAGCTTTTTCTTGCTCATCATCATCAGAATAAATTGGTTCCTCATCTGGTTTTAATCCAGGATCTCTCACATCCTTTGGCCTCTTGCCATGATCTATGGGATTGTAGGCTTCATACAACTTATCTTCATCTGCAACCCAGCACTTCTTCCATGGGTTCCAATTGATTTTCATCCTCTTGCAGATCTCTTTGTTGAGACAGAAGGAAGGCTCTGTTTCAACAACTTCATCATCTTCATCAACACATTCCAGATTCTGGAGCATAGTAGATATCATTTTTGAATAAAACAAAGCCGTGGCTTTCTTGGAAGGTTTCAGCATACTAGCTATGTGGACCATCACATATCTGCACAGATTTATCTTTTCATGGGTTTTGAGCAGAAACAATAGAAAAACATCTTGATACTTAACAGCAGCAAAATCTCCTCTTCGAGGGCAAAGTTGGTGCTGAATAAACTTGAATAGGAGTCTGCTTTCACCATCTAATTCTGACGCTATGATTCTCCTCGATTCTTTGTTTCCAGTTAGAAGCTCTAGAGCTAGCTCATAAGAAAAATAGTCAGTGACTGGGGGTATATTGCCAGCATAGTCCTCATATCGACCTTCATGAGGTACGTTTAAACATTCAGCCCACTGCTTAGATGAGAAAGATATTTTCTTTCCTTTCACAACCGATGACATCCTAGCAGCTTCCACACCATCCAGCGTGATTTTCAGGTTCATGTAAAACTCATGTACTAGCTTTGGATAATCTATTCGGGCGTTGTCTGAAAACCAGTCTATCCATCCTTGAGATTCAAGAACTCGTAGCAACAGGGACTTACTTGACAGAAGCCACGCCGAGTTTACTTCTTTTTCTGCAGCTACAATCCGAGTTTCCAGGTCCGGATTTACTGAACGTTGAGAGGTACTGCTCGACTCGCCTCGAGCACGCTTTGAAGGTACAGGGCTATCTGGTCCTTTGCTCGGTCTCTTTTGCTTATCCATTCGAGGATTTGGAGAGGCAGGAGTTCGAAGGTTCGAAGGTTCGAAGCAGAGGGGAAGAGAGGTTGAGAGGTTCGGCGGGAAATGAAAGGTCAAAGGTTTAGGGAAGATAAATAGCCGCGTATCATTTACTTTATCATTTAGGGTTCCCATAAAAAGTAATTTACTAATTAATAAAAAGTAATTAATTAAATTTTTTTTTTAAAAAAAATAAATCGGATTGACAGAACAGTGTGACAGATCGGTTCCACAGATCAGTTTCACAGATCAGTTTCACAGATCAGTTTCACAGATCAGTTTCACAGATCAGTTTCACAGATCAGTTTCACAGATCAGTTTCACAGATCAGTTTCACAGATCAGTTTCACAGATCAGTTTCACAGATCAGTTTCACAGATCAGTTTCACAGATCAGTTTCACAGATCAGTTTCACAGATCAGTTTCACAGATCAGTTTCACAGATCAGTTTCACAGATCAGTTTCACAGATCAGTTTCACAGATCAGTTTCACAGATCAGTTTCACAGATCAGTTTCACAGATCAGTTTCACAGATCAGTTTCACAGATCAGTTTCACAGATCAGTTTCACAGATCAGTTTCACAGATCAGTTTCACAGATCAGTTTCACAGATCAGTTTCACAGATCAATCATACACAATCCTTGTTTAATAAATTTCATTCTTTCAGAGCATAAGGGCTTTGTGAAGATGTCAGCTAATTGATTTTCAGAACTAACAAATTCTAGAGAAATATCACCCTTTTGGTAATGATCTCTTAGAAAGTGATGTCTGACATCAATGTGCTTAGTTCTAGAGTGAGATACAGGGTTCTTGGATAAGTTGATTGCACTAGTGTTGTCACAGTTAATTGAGACATGTTTAAGATCAAATCCATAATCCAATAGAGTGTGTTTCATCCACAAAATTTGTGCACAGCAACTACCAGCAGCTATGTATTCTGCCTCGGCAGTAGACAATGCAACTGAATTCTGTTTCTTACTACACCATGATACTAGGGATTTTCCAAGCAAATGACATGTTCCTGATGTGCTTTTTCTATCTAACTTACAACCAGCAAAGTCAGCATCTGAATAACTCATTAACTCAAAGGATTGTCCTTTTGGGTAAAACAAACCTAAGTTAACCGTGTGTTTGAGATATTTAAAAATTCTTTTAACAGCAAGCAAATGAGATTCTTTTGGGTTAGCTTGAAATCTAGCACACATACACACACTAAACATAATATCAGGTCGACTAGCAGTAAGATAAAGTAAACTACCAATCATACCTCTGTAATTTGTTTGATCAACTGGTTTCCCAGTTTCATCTGTGTCCAATTTACAGGTAGTACTCATAGGAGTTTCACTTTCCTTGATACTATCCAGACCAAAACGTTTTAAAAGATCCTTTGTATATTTACTTTGATTCAAAATAATACCATTTTCATTTTGAAATACTTGAAATCCAAGAAAGTACTTAAGCTCTCCCATTAAGCTCATTTCAAATTCATTTTGCATACTTTTTGAAAAATCAGTACATAAAGAGTGTTTAGAAGATCCAAAAATAATATCATCAACATATATTTGTACAACTAAAACATCTTTAGAAATTATTTTAATGAAAAGAGTTGGATCAGCAATCCCTTTAGTAAAACCTTTTGAAATAAGGAAATTGCTAAGTCTATCATACCAAGCTCTTGGTGCTTGTTTTAAACCATACAAAGCTTTAGAAAGTTTAAAAACTTGATTTGGAAAATGGGGGTTAGCAAATCCAGGTGGTTGTTCTACAAAAACATCTTCAATTATAAAACCATTTAGAAATGCACTTTTTACATCCATTTGATATAACTTGAAATCCAGATGTGCAGCATATGCAAGTAAGATCCTAATGGCTTCTAGTCTAGCTACAGGTGCAAAAGTTTCCTCATAGTCTATACCTTCTTCTTGACTATATCCTTGTGCAACTAGTCTAGCTTTGTTTCTAACTATATTTCCAGATTCATCTATTTTATTTCTAAACACCCATTTTGTGCCTATTGTCAAGGTGTCCTTAGGTCTGTCAACTAATTCCCAGACTTTGTTTCTTTCAAACTGATTTAATTCTTCTTGCATAGCCATTACCCAAAATTCATCATTGATAGCATCATTGATATTTTTAGGTTCTGACTGTGAAAGAAAGGCTTGATGTTCAACCTGGTTTCTTAGAGAAGCTCTAGTTTGTGTTCCTCTATCTAGATTTCCTACAACAGCATCTAAAGGATGGTTCTTTAGAGTCCTAGATGGTCTTGAAAAGATAGAGCTAGAAGTTTCAGGTTCATCTAGAGATTGAGGTTCAACAGAAGAAGATTCTGGAGAATGTCCAGAACTGGATGCTTTTATAACAGGTTCTTTAGATTTATCATTAAGGTCCAGAATAGACAAATCTTCTTCAAGATTCCCAAGAGAGGTTTTAGGCTCATGTGGATCAGTTTCATCAAATTTGATGTGAACAGATTCTTCCACACATTTGGATCTCTTATTGAAAACTCTATAGGCTTTACTAGAGATAGAGTAACCTAGGAAAATTCCTTCATCACTCTTGGATGCAAATTTATCCAGATTATCTTTAGTATTCAGAATAAAGACTTTGCAGCCAAAAACTTTGAAGTAGTTTACCTTAGGTTTCCTATGGTTCCACAACTCATAAGGGGTTTTCTTTAGAATAGGTCTGATCAAGACTCTATTAATGACATAACAAGCTGTATTAACAGCTTCATCCCAAAAGTAAATTGGAAGATCATATTCATTGAGCATGGTTCTAGCAATTTCTTGCAGGGTTCTGTTTCTTCTTTCTACTACACCATTCTGTTGGGGTGTCCTAGGGGAAGAAAAGTTATGAGAATAGCCATTGTGAGAGCAGTAAGATTCAAAATCTTGATTTTCAAACTCACGACCATGATCACTTCTCAGGGTCTTAATCTTGAGTCCACTCAGATTTTCTACAGACTTGGAGTATTTAACAAAGTAAGAATAGGCTTCACTTTTGTGAGCTAGAAAATATACCCAAGTATATCTAGAAAAGTCATCTACGAGAACATAGACATAGTGCTTACCATTTAAACTAGAAACTCTTGATGGTCCAAACAAATCCATGTGAACCAATTCAAGTGGTTGAGAAGTTGAAACTTCTTTCTTTGATTTAAAAGAAACTTTGTGTTGTTTTCCCTTTTGACAGGGATTACAAACTTTGTCTGCTGGAAATTCAAGTTTGGGTAAGTCTCTAACCAAGTTCTTCCTAGAAAGTTTTCTAAGTGAGTGCACATTGCAGTGTCCTAATCTTCTGTGCCAAAGCCAAGACTCTTTATGAAAAGCATTTAAACATGGAATGTTCTGTTTAGCTAAAGAATCTAAATCAACAGCATAAACATTTTCATTTCTTAAAGCAGAAAATACTAAAACATTTTTAGAGTTACAAACATTGCAAGAATCATTTTCAAATTTAACATGAAAACCATCATCACATAACTGAGAAATGCTTAATAGGTTATATTTAAGTCCATCAACAAATAAAACTTTAGAAATCAAAATTGAATCAGTGTTACCAATCTGGCCTAGGCCGATGATTTTCCCTTTTGAGTTATCACCAAAGGTGACAAAGCCTCCATCAACTTTTATTAGGCTCTTGAAGCAAGAATAATCTCCAGTCATGTGTCTTGAGCACCCACTGTCTAAATACCATATCTTCTTGTAACAGCTCTTCAAGCAGGTCTCCTACAAAACAGATTTAGATGGAAGATGATTTTGGTACCCAGATCTTCTTGGGTCCAGACAGGTTAGCCAATAACACTTTAGGTACCCATATTTGTCTAATGGGTCTCATATAATTTGTAGAAATAACATCCTTTGAAAGATAAACCTTATTAGATTCATAACTATGAATATAGCTGGATGAGGCATAAGAAGTTCCAGAATTAACTATCTTCTGTCCAGATTTAGGAATGAATCTAGTTTTGGCAACTTTCCTTTGTCCAGGTTGGTATCCTATACCAGTAGTGTATCTAGGTGCAACTTGCTTTCCTAGCATTTGTGTTAGAGTATTTTTACCATTGGTGAACTTCTCTAAATCTTTCTTGAGTTGCTCATTAGACAATTTCAGTTCAGTATTCTCTTTAAGCAGCTGAGCATTCTTTTCTGCTTCTATATCCAGATCAGATTTATGCTTAACATTTAAAGCATACTGTTTCTTTAGATCTTTATATTTATCTTTAAGCTCATTACATGTTTCTTCTAGCATGTCACAGTATTCAAACAATTCAGATTTTGACATGTTTTCTGAGTCAGAATCTTCTCCAGAATAGTATGAATTAAAAGCAGGAGTCTCTGATGTTACCTCAGAAGTGTTTGTCATGAAACACATGTTGGCCCGATTCTTTTCAGAGTCTGAAGATTCAGCTTCACTTGTGCTGTCTTCTGAAGCACTCCAAGTAGCCTTCATGGCCTTCTTGTACTTGTTATTCTTGTATTCATATTTCTTTTTATACTTCAGCTTTGGACAGTCGGCTTTAATGTGTCCTTTTCTCTTGCACTCATAGCAGACAACATCATCTGATTTGTCATTCTTCTTCCAGTCCTTTTTCCATTTGCCTTGTTGGTCATACTTTCCCTTGTAATTTGGTTTCCTAAAAAATTTCTTTTTCCTATAGAACTTTTTGAATCTCCTGGCTATTTGAGCCATCTCATCATCGCTGTCAGAATCATTCTCACTTTCCTCACTGCTTGTACTTTCATTGATAGCTTGAAGCTTTTCCTTATCCTTATTCTTTGAGGTTGTAGTCTTGAAGGCAATAGACTTTCTTGCAGGTTCATTGTCTTCCTCTTTGTTCACTTTAAGCTCTTCTTCATACATCATCAGCTTGCCAATTAGTTCCTTGACAGGTAGAGCACCAATGTCACAGGATTCTCTAATGGAGACAGAGGTTCCTCTCCATCTTTCAGGTAGACATCTCAAAATTCTCATAATTTGTTCCTTTGCTGGAACATCCTTTCCCAGAGAGGTCATTGTGTTGACAATTTCATTGAACCTGAGATACATATCAGAAATGGGTTCATCAGGTTTCATCTTAAAATTATCATACTTAATAGTATAGGTATTCAATCTCATCTCCTTAACATTAGTTGTTCCTTCATGAGAAACAGCTAAGGTATCCCAAATTTCATATGCAGTTTTACATGCAGAAATTCTATTAAACTCTTCATCTCCTAGAGCACAGTACAGAGCATTCATAGCTTTACAATTGTTATTGTAAGCAGTCTTTGTAGGTTCATCCCAAGTAGATCTAGCAGTAGTGGGAATTTTGTATTCAGATTCAATAGCAGTCCAAATATCAAAACCTATGCTTTCTAGATGAATTTTCATTTTCAGTTTCCACTGAGCATAATTAGTTCCATTGAAGAAAGGTGGCCGGTTGGTAGCAGCACCCTCAAGTCTATTATCCATGATATTACAAAAAGAATTTTAAAGAGATAAAAATTTAGAAATAACAGAAATTTTAAGAACTTTAAAATACAACTAAAATCACAGTTCAAAAGCAGAGCACTTTTAGAAAGTATTTACTTCCTCTGATACCATGTGTTGGTCGGAGTGGACACTCAAGAGGGGGGGTGAATTGAGTTCCAATCAAAATTTTCTTTTAAAAACAATTTCTAATAAAATCCCCCAATTTCAAAAATCAATTAAACTGTAGTGAATTTATATAGAATATAAAGGTTCAATTAGCTTCTCAAAGATTGATTAATTCTCAGTTAACTTAATCTTATGATTAAATTAACTTTTGAAACCAATTTACTGATTTATAATAAATATAAACACTTGCGAATTTAATTATCAAAGTAGCTTTGAAGATAGTTTATATTTCAAAGTAATAGCAGCGGAATATGAAATAAATATGTATAGTATGGATATAGTATAGCTATAAACACAGAGAAGTAACCAAGAGGTTCAGTCTCAAGCCGAGACTTAGTCCTCTCAAAAGTTTATATAAAAGTGATCCACACCCTGGATCGGGGTTAACAACAGTGAGCACACTGTCCAGGTCACAAGACCTCTACCACAGTTCTACGTGGGAAAACAAACAACAGCAGCCAGCTGTCCAGGTCACAAGACCTCTACCACTATCCACAGTGGGAAGTGAAGTGTAAAAAGTTTGCTGAGGATTTACAGATCCTCCAGTGAAAGTACAGGAGTCAGTGTGTGTGTTTAATACAGCAGATAACACACACTACTCAAAATGTAGAATAAATAAATCACAGAGCAGAGATGTAGAGTTTAGAAATGGCTCTAGTGATTTCAGTGTAGCACTGGACTCGTTTTGGAATTAATCAGAAGTGATTCTGAGTCCTCTTCTCGATTTTGTTTGAGAAGCAGAGTGTCATATGCTTCAGGTTCACAGGCAGTGAGATGTAGTCGATGAAGCTCTTCAATGATCTATTGTATGCACACCACTCTTCTTGAGTAGGCTTGATTGTATATTTGATTCTGTCTTGCTTGGTTCTTCTTGTATGTACAGAGCTCTTCTCGAGTATGTCGTATGCTCCCTTGTCTCTGTGTGTTGTCTCACACTTCTTCGCAGCTCTTTATATCTTTTTCAGCAGAGTCTTCTTGTATTCATATCACGTGCTCCGTAGGATAGAAAAGGTTTCCTTTCCGCAGGTACGAGGTACGGTTTCCTGACATCCGACAACCTTTATTAATTAATTGTCAGTGTATTAAAACATAACTAATATGACCGTTGGTTAGAATAAATAAAGATAAAGATAAAGAAATTCAAACAGTTGTTTATGACTGTTCAAGAGATCGGTAGGTCATCAGCATTAGAGTAAAGATCGGTGACTCAGATAGATCAGCATCGGTCTGTCATCTGATCGGTGAGTCATTTAGATCAGCATCGGTGAGTCCTTGGATCGGTGACTCATTTGCATCAGTGACTCATTTGCATCAGTGACTCATTTGCATCAGTGACTCATTTGCATCGGTGACTCATTTGCATCGGTGACTCATTTGCATCGGTGACTCATTTGCATCGGTGACTCATTTGCATCAGTGACTCATTTGCATCAGTGACTCATTTGCATCGGTGACTCATTTGCATCGGTGACTCATTTGCATCGGTGACTCATTTGCATCAGTGACTCTGATGGATCGGTGAGTCTGATGGATCGGTGAGTCTGATGAATCAGTGAGTCTGATTGATCAGTGAGTCTGATTGATCAGTGACTCTGATGGATCGGTGAGTCTGATGAATCAGTGAGTCTGATTGATCAGTGAGTCTGATTGATCAGTGAGTCTGATTGATCAGTGACTCTGATGGATCGGTGAGTCTGATGAATCGGTGACTCAGATGGATCCAGAAGGCTTCCAAACATACTTTGTAAGTTAATAAGCATAGTTAAAAAAGAACATGATAACTGATTCATTCATAGATTGGAATTATGTTTATGGGACATCAAACCAGATTAAGCATCAATGAGTTGTGATGATTTGTGATTATTAAAACATCAGTTATAAACATGAAATCAGCAATCTTCCAGAGGGCTCAACATAAAGAATCAATTGCCATGCATCATTTATGTTGATAACTCTTCCTTTTATCATGAAGTAATATCTTTTTTTTCTCTTTCATGAGATGGAGATAGAAAATAAAATTAAAGAGGGAAATCTATTGTGTGCAATGATTCTATATTTCTCGATTAACTCTACACAACATTCATGTCCATTTATTTATAAAGCTAGCGCTTAGGTTAAAAATATTATTTAATTTCATGTCAACCCTTAAATAGTATAATAATAATTATTAAAACCCATAAAATAATAATAATAATAATAATATTTTTATTTTATGGTGTGTACGCTAACTTGTGAAAAAAGTAAAATATTATTTTACTGTCTTATAAATTAATATTTATCAACCAACACAGTCTTGTTCCATTAGAACTCCTCAACATATATTTAATCATAGAATACATATTTAATTAAATATTTTATTTATCAATAATAAATATTTGTGATTGATAAATGTGGATAAAATTATTTCTCAGTCTTGAGAATAATATTTATTCAATTAATTAAATTTGAATTGAATTTAATCGAGATTAATGGTAACACTTAGTGCATGAACCTAAAATATTATTTCTCATTGGAATTAAATGGTATTTACTAAAGTCCAAGATTAATATCTATAAATGGGTCAAGAAACCCAAGATATAAAACTTAATGTCATAATGTTGACCACTGCATATGAATTATCATTGTGTAATATAATCCCTTAGTCATATTTTCTCATCAAGCAAGTTGCACATTTGTGTAACCAACCTTTATACTCAATACATCTTTATTTGAATATATTAAATAAACAAATAAGTATACCAAGCCCATGGAATTTAATTTTATGGTTTTATTCTAATCAAATGGACGAGATATCATTTTCCACAAATATTTAAGGTACAAATCATTCATTGACTTATTCATTAATAACACATCACTCGTGATGCACTCAATATATAAAAATTATCCATGAACTATTATTTTAATGGTTTAAAAAATACATATAGGGGAATTATTTGTAACATTTATTAATAATAATATTAATTTTTAAGTTCCATCATAGACATTCATAGATAGGAATATCCGATGACACCAAATCACGAAGACTTCCTAGTGGAAGGTCTGTTCTTATAATATACCGATATTTGAGACTACTAAGTGTAAAATTCATGAGAAGAAACCTAATTATCTTATGAGTACTTTCTCTTGATATTAAATCACTATGTTACCCATCACAAAATGTTATCTGACTGGAGAACTATATTTAAGAATATCATCATAGCATTTCAAGGTTATCACCATACCAGGGAACTGCTATGACCTTATCAGTGCAATATATACCCTAGGACATTATTACATTAAATTCATGATTTTTTAAATATATAATAATATGTTTTATTAATATTCAAATATAAAATATTCATGAAATCAAAGTAAAAATAGTTGTTCTTAAGACACCAACTCTAACAAACTCCCACTTAGACTAGACCCAACTGCCTATGACTTTTAGTCTGCTAGACCTAACATGGTAATCATATTTATACTAAGTTAAGGATTTATTAAAGGGGTAGAATATGTTTTTTTACATGAAAATATTACTTAATATGGCCTCAAATCTTTGAGAAAAATTTCTCAATAGATGATACTTTTGAAGTATATGTTGTAGTCGTTGATGCGACCTTGGTCCTTTGTAAGAGCCACTTTTGTAGTATTATCAATATAAATTGTGATATGATATTTTACTATAAGTAAAACATCAATATATTGAATGAAGTTTCTCATCTATAATATATATTTATCTTCCTTGGAAGCTACGATATATTTGAAATCTATTGTAGAATCTTTTCCCACAATGTTTTTTGAGCTCTTCCAAATCACAAAAATTCCATTAGAAATGAATATGTATCCCATTTGAGACTTCATGTAATCTTGATTTGTTAGGAAAATATCATATACATATCCTCTTATTATTAGTTCCTCATCTCCTCCATAGACCACAAATATATCCTTATTATGCCTCAGATACTTAAGGATGGTCTTGACTGCCATTTAATGGTGGTCTCCTAGGTCATCTTGATATCTTCCTACTGCATTCAATTCATAGGATACATATAGCCTCATATATATAATAGAAGACATGAATAACCCAATAAATAATGTGTATGAAATTCTTTCAATTATATTTCTTTCCTCATGTGTCTGAGGACACATTTTCCTGGAAGGATGAATACCATGTGACATTGGAAATAATCCCCTATTAGATTGTCCTATACTGAACTTATTTAATATCTTTTCAACATATATATACTTTTACTTAAGCCGATCGGTCTCTTTGATATATCATTATGGATCTTTATCTCAAGAATATATACTACCTCCCCTAATTCCTTCACAGAGAAGCATTTTTTCAACTAGGCCTTAACAAACTATATGAATGGTATTTCATTTCCAATATGTAATATGTCATCAAAATATACTATAATGAAAATGAACACACTTACACTAAACCACTTATATACCCAAGGATTTGATTCATTCTTTATGAAACTAAATTCCATTATAACTTCATCAAAATGAATGTTCCATAACCTAAATGCTTAATTTAATCCATAAATGGATTCTTGAAATTTAAATATCTTGTTGGAATCCATAAGAGTCACAAAACCTTTAGATTGTGTCATATAGACATATTCCTAAAGGATACCATTAAGTAAGTTTGTTTTGAAATCCATTTTACAAATTTTTTAGTTATGATAAGATGCAATGCAAAGTAGAATTATGATGGATTTCAACATTGAAACTGGTGAAAAAATTTCATTATAGTTAATTATTTGACTTTTTTAAAACCTTTATACAACCAATCATGCTTTATAGGTACTCAATTTTCCTATAATGTCCATTTTATTCTGGAATACCCATTTTCAACTATTTTAATTTACAACCACTAGAGGATCTACCAAAATCCAAACTTATTTTTGGTACATGGAATCCATTTCAAATTTCATAGCTTTTTTCCACTTTCTAATGCCTATGGAATTTATTGATTCATTATAGGTTAGAGGATCATCATTATAAACTAATAATGAGTCAACATTATTGGTTTCTATAAAACCATACCATTTTAGTTCTCTACCCTCTCTTGTACTACTACATAGTATTTGTGTCTATGTAACATATTCTTACATGGGTCTTAATGGTATTTTTTCCTATGCCAACTCTTGTGTATCTTGAGAATATAATTCATTTAAGTCAATATCACTCATAGTATCTCTTTTAGAGATATTATCCTTCTCAAGGAAGTTTGGATTCCTATCAACCACAACCTTTTTATTTGAAGGATTGTATAGGTAGCATAATCTTGTTTCCTTGAGATATCATATGAAGATACACTTTGTAACATAGGGTGCATGTTTGTTACCTAAATAGGGATTAAAAAAATTCTTCACATCCCCACACATGTAAGTATGAATACATGGGTTTCTTTCCATTCCATAATTCGTATGAAATACCATCTACTAATTTAATTGAAACTCATTTTAGTATGTATATAGTTGTTTGTAATGTTTATCCCCAAAATTATAGTGGAATACTCAAATGACTCTTAATTGATCTAACCATTTGAAAAAATGGTATGGTTACTCCTTTTTTCTTACACCATTCCATTAAGGTGTAAGGGAGGATTAAGATGGGATAGGATCTAAAACTCCCATAAATAATAACTGAAGTCTCAATTAAGATTTTCTCCACCATATTTTGAGTGGATTTTATTAATATTCTTACCAAGATAGTAATCAACTTTATTCTTTTGTTCTTGGAATTTATTAAAAGAATATGACTTATACCTAATCAAGTAGACATATCATAATCTATTAAAATCATAAATAAAAGTTATTAAATATGAGTAACCGCCCCATGATTCAATAAGAATTGTTACACACACATCATTATGAACTAATTCAAGAAACTCTTTACCCCTTACACCTTTTACACTAAATGGGGCTTTGGTCATTTTTCATTATAAAAATGTGTGGCATACACCAAGTGATTTTAGTTCAAAATAATATAAATATCCATATTTTTTTTAATTTAGTCAAATTATTTTCATTTACATGACCTATCCAGTGATTCCAAATGTGGCTGTGGTATGAGTCATGTGAAGTAATTTATTTATCAATTTCCATTTCTTGGTTTTCATAATGTAACACATAAACATGGTTATTTAAATGTGCCTTATCATAATTTTTTTATCTCTATATAATAATCAACATTTATTCCTGAACTTGGAAATAAATCCATTAGTATCTTGTATGGATATCAAAATAATGTTTTTGTTAATGGATGGTACATAATAACAACCTTTAAAAACCAAGATAATTCTAGTTGGCAATATGAGGTAGTAGTCACCGATAACTATAACATCGATATTATCTCTGTTGTATTATTTTAGATCAACCTCCACTTGGTCAATATTTCTGAGTCTACTTGGTTCCTATATTTGAATACATATGTGAGTATTAAAAAGTCTATGTAATAAACAATTTGTAGAAACAGATAAATTTCACTCGATAACAAACACACATGAATCTTCCCTTTTGTTCTTTGTATGAGTGATTTTTTTTCTAGTGGAACTTCTTTTCACATAAAAAACATACATCACCCTGTCCCCTCTTTCACGCTTGACCTTCCTCTTCTTGGAAGGAAGTTGTGAAGAAGCCTTAGCCTTGGGGATCTTTGCTTAGCCTTTCCATTTTTTGACCAAAATGGTGGAATGATTTTAACGCTCCATATCCTTATAAACTTGGTGAGGAAGAGTAATTATATATGGTAGAGATTTCCTAATGTTTTTCATATTAAAATTTATAATAGATATGGAGAATCTCTAAGGGAGTGATGCAAGAATGAGATAGGTGCATAGTTCACTAGGGTGTTTAAACCCTAGAGCCTTTAGGTGATCAATGTATCTAATGATCTTGAATAAATGAGGACTAAATGGTGCTCCTTATCTAATATTTAGATGAAAAGGATCCTGGGAGTTCTCAAACCATTCTTATCTTGCTCTCTTAATATAGGACACGAAGATGATCAAGTATTATATAGGAATCCATGTTTTAATGAGACTTCATGAGTTAAATAAACATTAAAAAAACATCAAACATTGAGTTTGGATTGTGTTGTTCATATTTTTTTCATATATGTAGAACTATCCATCACTCACCTCATTGGTAAGAGGATTAGACATTGATTATTCTAGCATGTAAAATTTCCATTCAAGGAGCAACACAACCCGAATGTGTCTAAACCACTCATGGAAGTTACTATCATTGAGGTGATGGTATTTATACTATATTAATCATAGGTATAGTGTGGATTATAAACATTCCATATTTTTCTACAAATATAAAAGAGAGTATTATTAATAATTTTTATTATTAAAAGTTATTTCAGAAATAATAAAATTAAGTTTATTAAATCTCTCATTATTTTATCGATTCATAATAGCCCTCACCATTTAACTTTGAATGTCTTGTTTCTTTGACATTATACTGGATAGGATCAAAATATTTTTATCTTATAATCCAAATGAAGTTCATGAAAATTACTAGAATGTATTTAGGTAGGTTGTATTTCCAACTATGGGCTTGCATCTGCTTGATTCATTGAGTGGACTCCCCAATCCATAATCCCTGACTCATATTTGCTCAAAATTTGTATTGGAAAGATAGAGGCTATTAAACCCAATTAAAATTCAGTTAATTTGATCCAATATATTAGTTAAGACTTCCTGATAATTAAAAGTTCCCTCGACGGAGGTTGACCAAACACTTAAACTACGGGTTCATCTTAATTTAGATGATGGAAGTCTTAATTAATTATTATTAGCTTTAGGGATTTTGTTTTATTATGTATAAATTTTATCTTTTTTATCATTTACATGTCGTGATAATATTAAGTGGATTTTACTTAATTAACTAATAATGTTGGATAAAAAATTTACATATAATCCATTTATTTAAATTCCGTCTTTTTATATTAATTCATTTATTTATATGATTTCATTATTGCATACATAAAATAAATAATTAAAATAAATAAATAAATATATAGACAATTAAATAAATGAATCGATCAAGATCTTATATAATGGTTTATTTATTGATCATACAATAAATCAACCTATAACCTAGGGTAATATTTCATATTTCTAGACTTGGAATGAGTTACATCCTTCCACCTGTCCACAAATGTTTCACTTAGGTTGAAATCATTATGGTTTCATCTTGAATCATCTCCTTGGACCTTGTAAATTCAATTAATTACAAGTATTTATAACTCAGATATAGGTGAGGGGAATCAAATGATTAGTTAAAGGGGAATTAAATAAATAATCTTGGATATATAGGTCCTACATAATAATGGAGGGACGAATGAAAAAAACCATAATTTTAATTTAATTATAAATAATTGAAAACCCATGCAATAAATTAAATTAAATAAAGACAACTCATTCATAGGTCTAGTCAAGCTCATGATCAGTCATACACATGCAATAATTACACATTTAAAATCAATTGGCTAACATTCATTTCAATTATTTATTTTAATAAGATAAAAAATGTAAAAATTAATATTATTAATTATCTTATTAATCAATCAATTAATTTTATCTTATTTCATCCAATCATCATAAAATTCTAATAACTGTTATTTTAAATAAAATAAAATAATTTATTTTATTTAAAACTCAATAAAAATATATAAAACTTTATACTTGGAAGAAACCTAGTGATTACCTGTTAAAACTACTCAGTATAGTTTTATTGTATATAATTCACTCATACGACATATTGTGTACACAATTGGTGTCACAATTTCAGAGAATGTAGTTTCCACTTAATGACCCATAGAACACATGAAAATTATATAGCCTGTATAATTTAATGCATAGAGTCTTTAATACACAATAAACATACATGATTAATAGTCTTGAATATTATGAGGAATTAACTAAACATTGTATTGTCAACTTAACAACCCATAGAACCCAATTCAACAAGGTCTAAGGAGTAATGAATTAATTGTAATATTTCCTCATAAATAGGTAAAATTACACAACATGTACAATCTAGCTACACATTGTGTACTTATCTTCACTAAATATCTGTAGTACATACATAGGGACTCATTTTTCATTTCATTTAGATATTTATGAAGTACACGGTGTGTACAAAGGATACATGGAATGCACTTATAGTTACACATTTTCTAGTTTATATGCCTTGTGTATTAAATACATGTGGTTCATTAATTACACAACATGATTTGACTCCATGTTTTTACATCCTGAAAATGCATGGACTACACTGTGTGTAGTTAAACTACACAGTGAATACTCAAGAAAATCCATGTGCCACTATGGGTGGTCTACATGTGGTGCATTTATTAAATGAAATGTGTACTTATTACATGATGACCTAGAATCCATGTGATCATCCATGTGCAATGAACATGGATACTTGGTGTGTAACATGGGAGTACATGACATGTAGTCTTGTTTTATCTTTCCAGGATCCTTGTCAGCTCTATATGGTATCTTCATATGTAAAATTCATTAATCAATAACCAATCTTGGTAATATTTGTAAGAAATGAAGTAGAGGAAGAAGATATTTAGAAGACATAACAATAATGAATTAAAATTTAAATGAATCTAAACTTTTAAAAGTGAAAAAACAAATAATTAAATAAATAATTATAAATTTGACATGATACCACTTTTAGGTTCCTAGAGTAGTGGAACTGCCAGAACGGGTGATAGATCATACGATTTTGTTGATCTGAGGGATAATTCACAATATTTTCTATGATGTGAATTTCATGACTAATGAAAATTTCCATTGGATATTAATGTAAGGAAACATGGAACCAAAAGAGAGGATTTTTCAAGCTAAATTTATAATTACTTTATTTAGATCTGGAAGATTAAGTTCCCTTGGATTAGATTATCTCTTCGTTGTAGAAGCTGATTATCCAAAAACCATTTTCTGGATTACCTTCATTGATTTGTAAGGATCCAAGTATAAAATATATCTAGAGGTGATCCACACATGATCCTTCGATCTATGAGTGACACTAATTTATTTCTAGATGATTGTATGAATAATCAATTGTCTTGCGTCATTCGTGTTGATTGCTCATCTTTTGATCTTAAATAAATCTCTCTAGTATTTCTCATTATTGAAAGTGAGAGAGAAAAATAATTTAGGAGAGAAATATATTTTTAAAAATGATTCTCTATTTTCCAATTAACCCTACACAATAGATATAAACATCTATTTATAGAGATAGGGATTAGGTAAAAAATATTATTTAATTTCATGAAAACCATTAAATAATATGACAACCTTTATTAAACACCATGCTAAAATAATAATAATAATATTATTTTATGGTTCATGTGCTAACTTATGAAAAAAATATTATTTTAAAAGCTTTTAAATTAATATTTATCATTTGATGCGGTCTTGGTCCTTTAAAACCCCTCATCATTTATTTAATACTTGAATAAATATTTAATTAAATATTTTATTCATCAATAAAAAAATATTTTCAATCAATAAACTTGAATAAAATTATTCCTTGGTCATGAGAGTAATATTTATTCTATTAATTAAATTCATATATAATTTAATTGAGATCAATGGTTACACTTAGTGTGTGAACCTATAGGATTATTTCTCATTGTCATTATGTGGGCTCACCTAAAGTACAATATTACAGTTTAGCAATGAGTCAAGGAACCCAAGAGAAAGAACTTAATGCAACCATGTAAAAAACCACATACAAAATCTCACTGTGTAATATAACCCATTTGTTACAATATCTCATCAAATAGGTTTCCCATATGTTTCACAAATCTACATGCTTGATACATACTTCTTTGACTATCTAAAATAAACATGTCATTACATGATGGACATGTAATATAATGAGACATCACTATTCCAATAAAAGGTTTGAGATATCAACTTCTACAAAGATGAAAGGGACCAATCCTTCCTCAACTTATTCATTAATAACACATCAATCATGACTCACCCAACATATTCAACTTGTCCATGAACTATTATCATCATGGTTTACAAAATATATCTAAGTGTATGAGTTGTAAAATGTATTAATAATAATTTTAATGTTTAAGGACCATTACACATGTCCACATATAAGAATATTTGATGACACCAAAACATGTAGAATATATATTGGTAGGTATGTTCTCGTAATCTCTAAGTCTCTGAGATTACTAAGTGTGAAATTCATGAGAATAAGCCTAATTTTCTTATGAATACACACACCTAGAAGTGATGTTATATGTGTCCCATAACAAAAAATCGTCTGACTATAGAACAATATTTTATAATACCATCATAGAAATTCAGGGTTATCATCATAACTGGGAATTTCTATGAAATTATCAATGAGATAGATATCCTAGGACATTATTACATTAAAGTCATGACAAATTATGTGTAATATGCACTAATATTTTTTTTATTAATATTCAAATGATCTAATATTAATGCAATAAAAGTAAAAAATGTTGATCCTAGGACACAAATTATAATAAAAGTGTAGAGGAGAACAATAGGAGCTATTTAGGGAGATCTTAATGATTTATGAACCACACCATCATGTGCTCAAACACACTAAATAGGAAAATCAATAAATGAGATTCAAGCTGATTCTCAAGGAGATGTCCCTAGAATATATCAGTTTCTAGTTTGGACCTAAGATATGAGATATGTTGCCTCTATATATCCCATGAAATTAGAATCAATCCATAAATTATTCTAGAAGGTGGTGTAGTTGGAGACTAGTGACCAAGATAGGTCCTCTCAAGAAAGGGATAAAGTATAACATGGTTTTACATCATGTAGTGGGGATGTGGACCATTTAGTTTAGCATATTTCAACTAAGAAATTGGATACAGAATTTAATTTCATATAGTTATAATTAATGGTGAGTTGTGAGATAGATTTACCAGCCAGTAATAATGAAACTGACACAATTGGAGGCCTCGAGGGACAAATTATAAAAAAATAGTCTCACTTAGGATGAAATTTTTTATGGGTCAAAAATGGGAGGGGGGGTCTAGGAATCATTATATATCCCATGAAATATAAATCAAGCTATAAATAGTTCTAGAATATGGTGTGGTTGGAGAACAATACAAAAATTGGAGGGATATCATATCATACAGGATTATGAGACAACTCTATAGTTTAAAATGTTGTGCTCAGAGATGAAAAATACATAGTTTAAGGTCATGAAACTAGGACTAAGAGTCATTAAGTTTAACATCTTGTGATAAGGAGGTTGTCATGATATTTAACATCATATGAATTAGACATTGGTTACTAAAATTTAAGGTTATATAGCTTTGAAAAAATGTTTTCATATAGTTTAAGTCCATAATACTTAGACCAGGGGGTGTCTTAGGGATTTTTGTATAGCAGAAAAGATAAGTAAACCAATGTGAATAGAGGGATAAGGATGCCTTGTACCACATATCCAAGACTAGTTGAACATAGTTTCAGGTCATGATTCTTGGTCCGAGATTCATTCTTCTTAGGAACATTTTTTTCATCTCAACCATGATGGGGAAGACCCTACCAAGACTCCTCAACCCACATAATCCATGATAAATGGGAAAAAATGAGTGGCAATGAGTCCCCCATATAACATGGGATCACATGATAATTATAAAAAAACTACCTTGGGAAGGTTTCAATGGAACTGAATTACTTGATCAAGGTACACAAATGCATTGGGGAATAACACTGAGGGTGTTAAGACTCCATCAAAATAAGGGGAGGTGGAAAGGAAGTAAATTATTACTTCTAAGATCTAGTCCACCAAGGTGGGAGACCGATTGGAAATGAATGAATAATGAACTTTTTCCAAACATAGGCAACACCACCACATCGGTCAAGGATGGGGTCGAAAATGCAGGATCAACTGTTGAACATGTTTGAAATATTGGAGATACCACTCATCATAAGAAGACCATTGTGTCATGTACCCAAAATTGAAGGTAAGGAAATTTTTCTAGGAACTATTTCCCTTAGGGGATCCTATTTGAACTAGGGGGATAATGAAGATCCAAATAAATGAATTCATGAAGTGTGGGAGTGAGTATTATGGAAAGTTAGGGGGGGGGAGTTAAACACTATGGGATCTATTCCACTATGCACTCAAACACACTAACTGGGTGTACAATGAGAAATAATTGAACATGTTCCCATGGAGAATATCCCTGAAATTGGTTAGGGGTTGGGTTGGGCCCATGATGTGAGATATAAAAATCCCTACATATATCCCATTATAAAAGTGAATAAAGAAATACAATGTTTTATAAGGTGGTGCAGTTGGTGATAAAAACTAGAAGGTGAGGAACTTTCAAGCGAGTTCCTATACATAATGCATTTTTATTTCATGTGATAAGGAATTAAAAAATTTAGTTTAACATATTTTGGTAAGGAATTAATCATGTAGTTTTATTTTATGTGACTAGGAAATGTGAGAAAATATAGTTTTAGGTAATATAACTTTGACCATGGTTCCATATAGTTTAACATCACGCGACCATGAAGTGTAGTTGCTGTAGTTTAAGGTCATATAACTTTGAACATGATTCTGTATAGTTTAACATTTGGTTTCTAGGATGTTTTACTATAGTTTCACATCATGAAACTAATATGAGGCATGAAGACTCACACAAATTACCACTTGAGGAACCAAAAATTGGTCGAAGGTGTAAGGAACTCCCTATCCATGGAAATCAATAAATATACACCATTGGAGTAGAACTTATGAATGATGTAAGTTCCTTACCATTTAGGTTCTAGATTTATAAGATTATTCCCAGGTATCATCAATTACTTAGATCCCATATCATATCATCCTTAAAGAAGGATCAAAGGTGCATCTATTTGTAAAATTCCTACTCTATTCAATTTTTATGCCTTTATAGGCTATGAAACACTTGAAGCCAATTTTATTTTAGGGGTTCTAACTCATCTAGATAGACTTTATCTATATTATCATATGTTTTCTAATCATAAACGGTAATCTAGTGTGATGAAAACTAAACCTATATAGGTAAAAATACCTCTATACCATACACTAGGGAGTATGGAGTTTCCTATGTGGAATTTAGGGTCATATTCCAATAATACATGTGAAAATTGGAGATATTTTTAGGCCAAATCCACTTATCTTGACCCTCCTTCTTCTAAAGGATGTTATACAGGTTTCTTTTGAACTCCTCTATCTTCTCATTCACCTACACATTATAACTGTATGTGTTATTAGAACAAATGTTATACTTGGAATACAAATTATTTAGCTCAATGGCTCAAAATTTTGTTCTATTGTATATGAGAATTGTGTAAGGAATCCTAAATTGATGGATGATATAAGTTTTAACAAACTTCATCATGAAATGGGCCCTGGATTCTTTGAGGGGAATGTCCTATTCCCACATTGATAAGAAGTTAGTGACAGTCATAATGAATATTCACTGTTGATCCATTTCTGGTGGGTATGACCCTATAACATTAAGTCCCCATATAACAAAGGAAAAATAGTATATGGTAGAAAAGGGGATATCTAGTGGATGATTCATGATTATGGTATGGTTTTGGAATGCATGACACCTCTTGGTGAACTCAATGTAGTCCTAAACCATGGTGGTCTAGAAATCCCCAATATCTATATCTAGTGGGAAAGCATTAATCCTTCTTTATGGTCCCCACATTATCCGACATGTACTTTTTATAGGACTTGGAACCTTGTTTCATTAGATTCAATAGATAAGGATTCCCTCAAAACCCAACTTGTAGAGGGTTTTCTCTAGGTTGGATCTATACTATAGGGTAAATTTCACTATATGTTGATGTATCTTATCATTCTTGACTAAGTCGAGAGGGAGGGTCCCATGTTAGAGATACCCAATGAAGGGAGTCATTTAATAATTTGATTCTTTTACTACAAGGGTGTTTGAGGTCCCTTCTACAAAAGTGTTAATGGTCAGTTGGTTTACTAGTCGGCCCTATTCATCAAAATTGATGGGGGAAATGACTCTCTGATGTGACACATTAATGAAAAAATAATCTTGGTTGGGATCTACAAGGGATACAACTAGGCCTTCCAAGGAATCAGATTAGTCATTCTATGATCTTTGAACATGATTCACCTTCAGCTAGGAAGTTAATTAGACCATCAACTCATGAGCCCGCTCTAGTAAGGGGAAAAACTCATGTTTCCTAATGATGTAATAACAATTTATATAATTTATGACTAGTTATGAGTCTATATTCATATGAATTTAGGGAACTTTAATCTCAAGATCCAACTTGAGACCTGTGATAATATCGAAATTCTTATCCTCATTATTGGTGTAGCCTTCTAATGAAGGGAATGAGTATAGAAGGATGAACTTTATAGGAGTGATAAAGATAATCCCAAATCCCCCCTATAGAGTTTAGATTTATTGAGCCTTATCCCATTCATGATTTTGGAGGAACCTTTAAAGTGAATATGCCAACATGGAATGACCTAGTCAACAGAGAGGATATCCTAATATAAAAAGTTGAAATCTTGGGGTAGTTCCTCAAGGGACATATTCATGACTAAAAAATATGCTAATTCTTGTCCCTTAACTGATTTATGGGGTAAAAACATGTTGTTAAACTACTTCAAAATTACTAACCAACGTGATAATCACCCAGTAAATATTGGGTAGTTGATAATTTACTTTAATGGATTGACATGATATACCAGCTATATCTCATGGTACTGTAAGTAGTACCATAGTTTCTAAACTTTAAAGACCAAGGAGTGGAATCTCTTCTTGATTAGAAATATATAGTCTCCATGTCGAGTATCATGTAGCTAAGGTAGTATAGACTGTTATCCTTTCCCTCATTGTTCTTTTGAGCCAGTATGTCGCAATTGTATCATTATAAGGTAGTCACAAAAAGTAAAAAATTCTTTCCTAGGATGGGTGGCATCAGGACCAAAGGATGTAAAATCTACTTCTTAATTTACCCAAATATGGTTGGTTATTATTCATCTAACTGATAAAAAATGACCTACTTAATGATACTTGAAAATAGATTAGACTTTCTAGATATATTTGTGATGAATCATAAGATTCAGACCAAGTAGACCTGGAGGCCTTGAAACTCTTGAAGGTTACACAGAGAATACATTTAGCTGATAACTTTAATATTAACTTGATAAATTTTGATGCCTCTATACCTATTGTAAAATTTAAGGATCTTCTCAGAGGTGACCTTGAATACACACTTCATAGGATTTATCTTTAATTAATGGGAGTGTATGAAGTCAAAAAAATTATCAAGATCAATATGATGGTCTTATATTTGATAGTATTTGACCACCGAATCATCCACATAATACTTCACTAATGTCCCAAGGAGTATTTTTAAGATTTGGTTCTTGAAACACTGATAAGTATCACCAATGTTCCTTAAATAGAATGAAATCACTCAGTAAAAAAAGGTTCTCTAAGGTTCCCTAAATGTGTTGTATTCTTTTTCTTTTGGAGCCATCCAAATTTTATTATTCCCAAAGTAACCATCCATTAAGGACATGTCCTAAAATCTGACAGTTGTATCAATTATAAGCTTTGTCTATGGGAGGGTAAATTCATACTTTGGGAAGTGGCAGTTAAGGTCCTAGAGGTCAATGAAAACTCTAATCTATCTGTTCTTCTTCCTGACTGTAATGTTATTATCTATCAATTTTCATTACCGGAATTCCCTTAAAAAAGTTTCCTAGATAAAAATTTCAAACATGGCCTCAACCATAAAACCATGGTACATATTCATCTCTTTGGGATATTTTTTGAACCTATAGAGGCCTATTGGGTGGCCATGTTGGTGAAAAACAACTTGGGGGTTAGACCTAACATTTCTTTGTAGCTCAAGGTGAACAAATCACAATGATACTTTAAGAAAGACACATATCAATGTTGATCATCTGGAGACACGACTGTGATAATCAGTACTATATTCATATATTCCTCAGTACCGAGATTCACTTGGGTCAATTCATCGGCAGTCATGATGACACCTTCCTCAGAGGAAGGAGGGGAATCATCTAAATAATATTCTTTATTATAAAAATGAGTATTATAGGAAGGAGGTGACTTCTTTAATGTTATAGGTCATAGAGCAGAACTTCCATATACTTTGGTAGGGGTGGGATCCTTAATGAGGTATTCCTGATCTATGGAGACCATGGATACAAAATTTGATGATCCAATCCCATGTGGTTTTCGATGGGGAGATTAACCTTTGATTTAAAAAAAATGATGATGGTTCAACCTCTATCGGGTCATCCCCACTCTTCAAAAGGTACCATGATGTCATGGGTCAGTTAACAAGGGATATAACTGACATTACTCAATAAGAGTATGTCTTTCTGGCTTTAACTATACCCATCTGGTGTAGGAATACAAGGTAATTAAAATAATTCCTTCTTATTGGGGACTATGAAATGACTCCTAAAATTTGGGGCTATTGGTTCTAACTGATGGATTGGTTGGATGAAGTTTTCTTTCAAATATTCCCAAGGATCCAATGATATGGCTATCAAATCATTGGGAGAATTGATGCAATCGACCCCATTGTTCTTGAGCTACTTCCCCTCCTTTTTAAGTAGGGGACTAATGCATTTAAGGCACTGTTGGTATTAATAGGGGACTAATACATGTATATGAATCCAAGTCCTTCCCAACAAGGATTTGTAGGTAGTTTCCTATGAGACAACCCTGGACATAGTGCTTTCTACCAAGTCATCAAATTGGGTATGTAGATGAATCATTCCATATGGATTATGTTCTCTTTTTCCATATCCCAGAATTGTATAGTTAGAGGGGTTAGATCTTCTTTTATGATCACTAGCCTGTGGAGCATTTTATTTGGGAATAGACGGATCCCATAGCTAGTGTCCACATGGAAATGATATATTTCCATGACATTGAACTGTTCTATGACATACAACATGCGTATGTTCCCCCTAAATTGTGGAACCCTCATCATCCTTAAAGAAAAAGGTGATGTCCTGAAATTCTTACTTCTTATATTCACCTGCATGATAGGACATAGTATAAGTTACCTTAGTCTTGTACTAGATAGGTCTCTTAAAGTTTTTTATGAGAGACTCACACAACTCCTTTGATAATAGAGGTGCATCAAGGATTGAGAGTATCACTAGTATACTCAGGAGGTGATTTATCAAATCATTCTTCTTAGTGAGGGGTATATTTCAACCCACTAAGGGACATTCATTAACAAGAAGAATAGTGGGCATAGTTAGATGAGGAACTGATTCCTTTCTAGTTCTTTCCATGTACCTTTGTTGATTGGATGACTTATGATGATAAATATAAAACTGAGATTGGGCCCTGGATGGTCATGGATGAGCACTAGGATACTGTGGTTGAGCCACATGATCAACCAATATGGTTAGTTATGGAGGTGTACTCGATGGTGTGTCCTATATGGGATGTGCCTGCTGAGCCCTACGTATTGCTTGATACTTGGTTTTAGTAGCATGAAATATTCTTTCTGAAGTACTGGATTAAACATTTGGATTTATAGCATGTAACATACCCTTCATTCAATGGAATCACCCAGATTTTGTTAAAGAGGATATGTGGAATTACTCATCACTTGGTACTACATAATTATCCACTTGTCTGATGACATTGACATAGGCACACTCCTATTCCTCATCAGTGGAATATTCTATAGGGGACAAATTATAAGTGATTCTCCCAATTGGGGAGGGTATAAAGTCACCAAGAGTTCATGAAATATTTAGAACTAGAGGGGGAATTTTATTTCTCTCACATCATCAGTGACTATTATTTAGAGTTATGGAAGACCATTATGTCGATGGGTGGATGGAGAGGACATGGTAGTCATAAGAGGTTCTATTTTTCTCAACCAAGCATAGATAATACTGTGGACATAAGCAATGTCTCACAAGCTAGTCAGTCATTATAATTTTCTATAAGATAGCTAGGAACCTACTGCCATTCAACAAAGTATTTTTCATCATTATCAGGGGTGGAAAAGATATATTTCACCAATAATGGGACATCACCCAACTCAACCAAGAAATGGTCTACCTAGTTTGGTATCCAATCATTGAATATGAATCAATATTTAAAGCTATATCCCAAGAACCTATGGTATGATAAATAATCAACAAGGTTTATCATTACAAACTCTAAGGGAATCCTTGATTTAGGATATTAAAGATATTATTTTCCATGGAATAGATAAATTTTCCTGGGACATGTGAATAATTTATTGATTAGACCATATTATTTATTTTTCTAGAAGGATAACTTTGGTGAATAGACTTTATGGGTGGCTTAGACAACATTACCACGATGAGGCTTCAATTTACAGGGCTTTTCCAACAAATGTTCTTGAAGGCATATCTACTTTGGGGCCTAAGTATATATAGAAGTGGCTATTTTATCCTTTATAGAATTTCAAATCGGAGCTTGAATCGGTAATTGGTGTGACCAATTATTATCTTTCTTTAAGACATCCTCCAAACACTGAGCTCTTTTGGTCAATTCCCAAAATCTATTTGAATATTTTAGAGATACGAGGGTAGGAATCAGATCATCTCTAGAATTATCCATGCATATTCCCAATAGATATTCCTTGGAAAGATTCTCATGAAGGAGGTATGTGATCCCCTTCCATTAGGAAATGAATCCAAAAACTAGTTTGTTACCCTTCTTCTTAAATTTGGAGCAGTTAGTGAAAGTAGTCTTGAATAAGGTGGAACTAGTAGAGAAACTCCCTATGGAGATCTTCCCATTTGAAAATTGATCTTAAGGATATCTAACTGTACCATATAAAATGTGGATCCCTTTAATGCCTATAAAAAATACCAAATATTGGTAGCTTCCTACTACACAGATGTTCAAAGCATCCTGACACATCATGAGGTGAAGTGGGATAGATACTACAACAGATTTATTATACCATTGGATGGGGTGAAGATTAGATTACTAAATTCTATGAGTGGATGAGAATGGTCCAACCATGATAGATATGACTTACCTCTATATGGTATTTAATAATATTACATATCTAAATCCTAAAGATGGTAATTGAGAGATGCTATCATGTTCTTAGGGTGAGGTTTGGTTGTCACTAGCGATTTGAATAACCTGCTAGCTTGAGAGGTGAAGCGATCATGGTCCTAATGTGAGAAGTAAAAATGATCAGGTGGGGTAGATGGGTTACATCTTGAACATTTTCTAGACTCACTATCCTTTACTCTGATTGGATATGATGGACGTCCCACCTCATCCCTAGGTGCCTGGCTGAGAAGGTCCAGATGTTCAGTCAGAGGAAGGGGTGGGGTCCCCTCAGACATTTTTTCACTATAGGTTCTACTCAAATATGGGTTTGTAGGTGAACCTCTTTTATCCCTTAATAAGTCTTAGAAAAGTGTCTATACTAGTGTTTGATTCAATTTAGAGCATATATGCTGATGGGATGACAGACTTAGTGATTCCTTTTCCCTTATCAAGATATCAAAAAAGGTGGCATCACCTTAGTGGGGGGACTTCCAAGGCCCAACATCTATATCTAATGAAGAGTGTGGGAACCTATTATAGGACCCACTTAATGTTGTACCTCCCCTTGGGGAGGGTTCTCTACACCATGTCTCAAGTCATCACCTTTATTCATTTTATCATCCAAGAGATTGACCATAAAGATATTCATGGTGGATGTGGTTGGAGAGGAGATTTCACTATTAGTGAGAGGGTTAACCTGATGATCTTGTTGTATCTATGAGAGCATAATAAAAGTGAATGAAACATATTTACCCCATACCCTAATTTTCACATGGGTATGCACCTATTACATGACCCACTAAAGTACAGTAAGTCTCCTTATATAGGTCTGTTGGAAGCTCTAGTGCTACCCATATGATATGGGTCACTAAGATACTAAGAGTGGTGAAATATCAACCCTCCAAAAGTACTGATGGATAACATTGGGATGTTAAAGGCCTACTATATTGGCTATTCAGTGATCTTGGAGTCATATGAATACTGTGTAGATATTTTAGTGGAGCCATGATGCACAATCCTCAAAAATAACTCTAATATTGTGAAGTGCCCAGTGGTGGGTGGATAAAACACGAATGGTAGCTGGTCGATGGTTATGTTATCCCATAATATTTTCTCCTTTTCATTTTTCATAGGGTAATACTATTTTATATCACCATAAGATGCAATTAGTGATGGTTGAGAAGCTGGGAGTTTTAGGAATTTAGACCCGCTCTACGGTTTATTTTCTAGTAGAGGGGGAATCACATTGGCCAATCGTCCTTGAAATGATGGAGTGTATTTTAGAGGTAGGAAAAAATTTATAACTATATCTATGTAGGTTGGGGTATTCTTGTCCCCATACTTACTGAAATAAAATTCATGCCCCTGTAGCTCAACAGGGTGCTCACCTTTATTCAAGGGTGCCAATCTAGACCCTGAAGCCTCCCCTAATTCCAAGGTTTAGGTGGAGAGGAGGGAGGCTAATTCAAGTATGGTAGGTTTCATGGAAATTTAATGAAATGAATCAAAGACTTCCTCCATATAAAAATACTGATAGAGGGATATGGGGACCTTCTAGATCTCAGACATAGGTATAGTCAGTATTAACTAATAGGATCCTACCCCCAGCTCTAGTGGTGGTGGAAGAGGCATCTCTGTCAAGTCATCTATTGGATTAGAGTCTAAGAGGTCAATTGTGATGTGAAATTTTCCATAAAACTATTGATGAAAATTCAGGATTTAATCAAGTGTAATCCTCTCAGAGTCATGGGGATTTTTTCCATGAATTCCAAAATCAACGCCATGGGTAAAGCGCCCATTATAGTTGTGTACCATTATACCCCGAGAGAGATATTTAGGTAAGGGAAAGTATTCATCATGGGAAGGACCTCCATAGTGAAATTATTTATCATGGGATGTCCCATGATGATTTTTAGTGGCACCATTGATGGGGGGATTCAACCCAACATACATTGTAGGCAGATGGGGTCTTAATCCCAAATAGGAAAAGAAACAAACCTGTACAATATTTTCAAGGGAAGGAGGCACGTTAGTAGTGGAAGGGTTCACTGGAGATATTGTATAGGCATACTGTCAGGTAGGGTTAGTAGACTTCCCCTAGCATCTATGTAAGAAATTTTGGATTGGGGTTGATGGAGAAGGGATAGTATGGACCTACTCATTAGCCTATGGTGACATAAGATGTTGTCAGCATGGCTGGGTGGGATCCCTCCTGGGTGAATATAAGATAATTTCCATGATAGGAATGACCCATGATTAACCTAACTCCTTGGTGTAGGGGAGTGAGTTATTGAAGTAATCTAGGGATATACTCTCAAAAGTGTTCACCATCATGATGGGGGGGGGGGTATTTCCCCTTGAATGGCCCTTGAGGGTGGTGACATCAGCATGGCCCTACAACTTCCAGGTCTTGTCAGTCCTTGTACTTAGTTTGGATGAACCTATATTGTTCATATAAATGAATAGGGGAATTCATCACACTTAATTGGATGATCTTAGAGGGTATTATGGGGAAATGTTACCCTATATACATGAGAGTGGTAGCCATCAGGGAAGAAGAGAGGTTGTGTAGGATTGCTACACCATTAGTCCTCCTACCCCCATATCTGTTGGTGGTGAGTTATTGAGCTTAACCCATAGCTTGTGACCTATAGGATATATGAGGTCAAACATCAGTACATGTATGATGAAATAGAAACCCAATGGTCCCAAAATTATTCATATTTCTTAATGAGGATAAGGTATTAACATAAAAAATGCTTAGAAATAACAATTCCCATCATTAAAAATCTACCCACAACTGAAGGTGAAACAATTCATACTGGGTTAACAATTTTCTTTTTGATGCTTCCTATGGGGAAAAAAATCAGGTGTGATTTTACTCTAGATTGGGCCACATACTTAGACTATTCATGACCCCACCAGTGTGGTTGCTTCACATTCCTTCTTTCCAAAGTGGGAAGTCTCTACCACCATGGTGGATGATTTTGAATCCTTGATCAGAATGAGATGATGGTATGTGATCTTCTCCTTAAATGGATTCATCCACAATGTTCATTGCCTAGTTTTTATCTCCCTCATAGATTTAAGACATGTTTGTTAATATCAATCTTGTTACCATCTTGAAGTAGACACCAATTAATTATACTTCTTTCTTTCATGATTAGGAAACTACCTATGGTTGGAGATAATGATGACATTTGGCATGTCTAGAATATATAAATGTTGGGTTTGATGAGTATTTGTAAAAATATTCATCTTTTAGAGTTGAGGAAATATCATGTATGAGGTGTCTTAGTTGTATAACCAAATTTATTCTATTTCCATTATGAAACCACTTACATGACGGTCCTAAGTCATCTAAGGATCGTTGCCCTGAGCATCCTGTAGTTTCCCGACATGGTGACTTTTGTTTATTTTTTTTGTGTGATTCATCTAGTTGTCATTACTCTAAGTAACTTATTATTATCACATAAGGATTACTAGTCTCATCACATAGAAAATATCATTCTCATCACATGAGTTATAGATTTCGATTCACTAGGAATGGTTATATACTTAAAATAGGGTGAGGGTATTTCAAATATTTAGAATCAAGTGTTGAATATCCTATATATGATAATCACACATGGATCGATCATATGATTAAATTCTTATGGAGAGGATTCTCATATAATCTCACTATGTACTAGGATGAATATAGTTCAGCATCTCATAGTTGTGCCAAGGTCCTGTGGGGACTTCATGTTTGGGTGGTAAGTGGGAAAATGTGTTCCTGAGGGTGGGGAGTGATCACACTTTGATTTTTTCACCTCATTGGTGGAATATATTCATATTTGTGGTGATGTTTGGATTTAACCTTAGGGAGGAATCCTACACACCTTGTTAGGAGACAGGGATCAAAATCGATTTAGTTTGACTGCATAGGTTATGGTCATGTGACATGAACAGATCATGAAGTTTAATTTCATGTGATAAGGATTCCCATGTGATAAAAGGAGAGACAAAAAGTGATGGTGTGGTTCTTATGAATATGGTCTTCTCAGTTTATGGGGTATCATATCATGTCTATCACATGAGGCATCCTATGTTAATCACATAGGGAAAAGATATAGTTTAACATCAGGTGGTGAGGATGTTATCCTATAGTTTAACATCATGTGATGAGGATTTTTTTTGTATAGTTTAATTTCATGTGACTAGTATATTGTCATGTAGTTTTACATCATGCAACTAGAATGTTTTTAAGAAATTTTACATTCTGAAACAAGGATGTTAGTGCTATGTTGTTTAAATTATTACATCTCAGATGTTGGTTTGGGGTTTAAATATAAGGAAACCCATTCTTATTTAGGGTAGGTGGAGAGAAGGATTTGAGGATCTTATACGGACTCACTGAATGAAAAAAAAGTTAGTTTAACTTGAAGATTCCATCATTGGGGATCAGGTGTCAACCACATAAGTTCTTTTGGATAGAAAAAGAAACAGACACTGCCCATTTTTGGTGAAATGAAGGAATCTTGAGGTTAGAGTGCCTATACTTGGGAGAAAAAGGCATCCAAGATACCCATAACATGATTAGAGAAAAGGGTATAGACATAAGGGTCACTGATACTGGTCATGTGGATGATTGGGGGATTATTAAACCCAACTTTTATTGGTGAAGGGACCATTGGCACTCAACTTTCATGGAGCTATGTATTCTAGAAGGAGGCATCACGTAGGGATAAGTGAGTTATGTTTCATTAAAATTAGGGTGTTCATGAAGGTGAGGATTTTGTGAAACATGGATTACATAACTAAGGATGGTGTCCTTATTTCCATTGGATGGGTTTTAAAAAATATGTAAGTCTCACAAAACCCAACGGGGAACAAGGCATATACCTCTAGCATAAAGGGTAAGATCTTTCTCCAAAGAAATATCCACCATGGGGATAAATCTAAATTACTCATGGGAGGCCACTCATTAAATATGTATACTTATAATAATCCATGTGTTCTTCCATTTTAGGAGGTTTAAGTTTCATGAATTTCTATCTTCGAGTGAAATTCCAAAGTTCGGGTCCCCTAAAATGAGGGGTGAATGGGGGAGGGGGTATTTATAGGCATCATGGATGTTTAGACATACATTGGGTGAAATATTAATATCTTCATATAATATAGAGTTATTTTTTCTCTTAAGACCATCATGAAACCCTGGTCTTTCCCAAAGGATTGACCTTTTATAAATCCATCCAGTCATGTGGTTTTTGAGCCTATTTCAGCCTAGATTCACCTCAGATCATTTTTGTTCTCCTTAATATCTCTTGTAATGTGTGTTCTTTAAATTAAAAAGTATTATAGAAAGGTATAGTTATTTTTTAGGTTTAGTTAGGGATTATAATCTGATAAGTTTAGCAAAAACCCCAGGTATAACTCTATGTATAGGATAACATCATGATATTTTGGTAAATTATAGATTTTATGGTTTTCCTTGAAATAAAATCCATTTAGGGACACTAAAAGTGTATTTGGGTGTTATAATAGAAGTATATTGGGGTATTTACCCTAAAATTAATGTATTGGGTATTAAATCAATTGTCACTCAGTGAAAGACAATGAGGCTTAATTGCAAACCTAGTTTGACACCCTTTGGGGATATGCTTTGGTTAATCACTTTATCTTTACAATCAATTATGAATGATTTATTATGTTAAGGAATTAAGTTAAGGAGTATGATGGAACCCAACCTATGAAAACTTATATTGATCCAAAAGTGATTTTGGTTTAACTGAAACCTAAGGTGATGTTTTCAAAGATTAATACATTTCTAGGATGAGTTTTCCAAGAGATAATTTATGATAATTATCTTATAATATTAATTGATCACCACTCAAAATAACCCATTTTGGTTTTATTAATGGTTTTAGTGATAAGGAACCAAGTTAATGATGTGTTACATAAACAAAGAAAAGATTTTCCAAATGAGAAACCTGATATGTTAAGATTTAAAGCGAGAAATCTTGTGATTATTCCAAACCATCTATCAATAATTATGATTAAAACTCATAATACTATTTTATATTAAAAACATATTGGAATATAAGGATAGATCCTCATGAAAGTTAAGGTGAAAAATATGATTAAGGAAAGAATGTTCAACTTCATACATGTCAAAAATCTAGGGAAAAACCACTAAAGAAAATATCTCAAAGGAATTGAGAGATGTTTTATACATAAAAAAAGAGGGCATAGAGAAACTAATTGATGAGGAAAAGTGATGATTTTAGTGTAAATGGTGAATTGAAATTGAGTTAGTATGTAAGTACCACTAATAATTCAATGTTTTAAATGTGGTGAACTTATACACTATCCATGTTAATACCCTACATGATAACAAGGATGATATGAACCAATAAATTCCATGAAAAGGGAAAGAATATGAAACCAAAAATACGACATTGGGTTCCGAATATGATATGGAATGATAAAAACTGATCACCCACTCAATAACTATGAGTTTTTTATTCATATATTGTTCAACTTACTCTTTTTTACCTATTATGTTTTCTAAAAACATCAAATTTCCACCACAATGACTAGACGTTGAATTATTTATAATCTTTTAGTGGTTTAACTATTGTATAACATATGAATAACTCCTCTATAATATTATTTTATAGGATTTTTTCTTCTTTAAAATCTTATTAACCTTCCTTCGTTCAAATTTGATGTGAGATTGGTTATGGATTGGCTTTCTTGACATAGAATCCAAGAAAATTTCCATGTAGGAAAGTCACATATAAAAATCAAACCATGGACGCATATTAATACAAGGCTAACTATAAATTCCTTATAAAAAATTACTCCCATCATATTGGGGTATTTAGAATAAATTGAGAAATAAAAAAACTGAAAAATAGTTATATTCATATTACGATAGAAATGAGGAGTTCACTAGTCATACCATGGATAATGAGGATGAAACCTCATTAGAAATTAAATCACGAGTCATGCATATATTATGGACACCCTTAAATATTTTTTAAGAGGGTGAATCCTTGGAAAAGAGGATAATACTCTATTATTGAAAACAAATAAAATGTTACATTATTCTAAAAGAGGGAATTTTATTACAATATTTCTCAAAAAATAGATGGGAGGTTATTTAACCATATGAGATCATTTTTTATTACTTCATTGGTGAGACCATCCACCACCAAGTTATCCTTCTAGTAGACATGGGTGATGATGTAATTCGATATAGAAAATAATAACATACATTCCATCCATTTAGCTATGATTTTCCATGAAAGATGAATCATCCCATTATGAATATCTTGAGAAATAGTGGTGGAGTAAATTTCAAGAAAAATTTGTTACAACCTTTTTTCCTTGTAAAAGATAATAAATTTATAACACTATGAATTTATTCCTATAGAGATGATGAGATTCCACATGTACCATAGAAATATCTGAGGTTCCTTCCATTGAAATTGTGAAAAATGACACCACAACATGAAGGACCCAGATGACCTTTTGAGTCCCCATAAACATTAATTTTAATATATCATAAAATAGGAACTTTCCAAAAATATTAAAAATTTATAGTCATATATTTTAATTTCTAACAATGACTAGTCTTCACGGGATAGTGAACTCATTGATATAACTAGAGAAATTAACACATTTGAGAGAGTTTTCCTCATAGTGATAATCCTCACAATAGATTCTTATAGATTAAATGGAACTTGATTAGGAAGAAGGTATTTATATCTATACCATGGGGTGTAAAAAAATCATCAAAAAAATAGTGAATAGGTTTCTAGTTATGGATACAACTGTACAATTTTATATAACTTTAGTTGGGAGACCATGGAGGAATAAAACAGAAGTGTGACATCAATTAGGTCATAAATAGATTTATATAATGCACATGAAATGTCACAATAGAGGAAGAGTTGATTATAACTCTCCCTATATTGGTTTCTAAGAAAAAAAGTGGAACAAAAAGGAATACTAAAATACTATAAGAAATCATCATTAGGAATTAAGTTATGGTCAATCATCGAAACAATAGTTAATAATGATGTCATGATATAAGACTTATCAAATCATTAAATCTAGGTGAAATCATGGGTGGAATAAAAAAAGTGTCATGATAAAAAATCTTGGAGTCTAAAATTCCATTACAGGATGGTTCCCATACCAACACATCACCACTTGGAGCGAAAGAATATTTTTTTAGAAGGATAGTAATTTCCTATGGTAGATCCATGTTAGGAATGATGATTAAATAATTAATATATATTTGAGGGTCCATAAGGAGATTATGAGAATTAACTAGAGAAATTAAAAAGAGTTATGGTATAGTTTTCAAGCTTAAAATTAATAGAGGAATCACAACTGGAAATCCATCTATAGTGTGAAATAATACTAGAGAAATAGGACTTGATGGAATGGAAAATATATGAGTCAACATAATGTAGGTTTCCACTTTTTAGTTTACCAATAAATATAGATTTAAGAATTCTAAGATCCATAATGTCACTATTTTTAAGATTCTAAGTGAACCTTTCCTATAGATAATCATTTAAAATCTTGATGTTTTTGATTCCCAGACATCCATTAGTAAGAGGCTTAAAACATTTCTCATGTTTATGTGTGAACTACCCCCTCCATCAATGACACATTTCAATTTTCATCACCACATTTCTAGGATAGTTCTAGAAATGGGTTCAGTGAATATATATTTTATTTATGTCATGATATATATTCTTTATATGTAAATTAGGAATTATATAAGTAATATTAGAAATTTGATATCATTATAGAACTAACCACCTAAAATAGACTTACAAAGAGAAAAAGTGGTTTATCTATAAATGAATCTTTATTTTCATTTAGTTTCTTATTATAATTCTTCCAAATTCTGATTCATCACCTTTATTGTCACCCTTTTTTTAATTATCACAAAATAATATTAATTTTCTTTTTAAAGGGGTTTATGTTTTATGATAACATTTTATAATATGAGATAGTTTGATGATATTTTGTCTAAGTGTTTAAAATGATAACCATTGAGAATGATTCACTGCTAGAAAATACTCACCACTGGAGTAGAGTAATCTCTAGAAAAGACTCACTGCTAAAGTTGAGTCACCACCAAAAAAGAGTCACTATTTGGAAAATATCCCCACCAAGATGACCTAAATCCAAAAATTACCTACCATTAGACGTGTCACATTGAAATGATTCACCATTGAGATAGTTCACCATTGAGATGATTCGCCATTGATATGAGTCACCATTGAGATGAGTCACCATTGAGATGCATCATTGTTGAGAATGAGTCATTATTAAGATGAGTCACCACTGAGCATCACCTATCTCTAGATGACCTACCACCAGCTTGACTCACTATTTTCCTGAATCACCACTATATGTGAGTCGTCGTTAGTTTGACTCACTATAACTATTTTGGGATATTTTAACTAAATAGTCTCAACATCTATGTAAACATAATTAATCCCAAGAATTATTTTATAATTATTTTATTAAATATTGTAGGGATCATTAATGTATATGTCAGATTTCAGTATGAGGATGTAGAGGATTGATTATTATTCTTCAAATGATTCTCCTTCACGAGTCACTATATATTTGAACAAATTTCCCTCAGGCAGTGTGGGAGACACAAAAATACAACATACGTGTGTGAAAGTTTGGTCGAGTGTGAATAGATGATCAAGTATTCCACTTTCTTAAGATAGATTAAATGAATAATTATTACCTTTATTACAACTAGGAATGAGTAGAGCTTACAAAAAATTAGAATTATTTCCAAAAGTTAGAATAAAGTGAGATTAAGATTCTTTGTTTTACTATTTGTTTCATAAAAATGGATCGAGATTCTCTCTAATCTACATTTGAGAAGAATCAAGGTTTCAGAGCACATCAGATCTAGAAACACTATATTCTCTACATGTTTATACTTGGACTTTCTATTTGTGGCATTTATATTTCAAGCACTGTGTTTTTTAACCTATTTATCAACACACATTGTCTCATATGCGATAACTGAAAGATACAATATATATTATATTATCTCTTTTCATCTGTATACCCATGATGTTTGTGGAAGAGTTCCTTGTGTGGTATATATTTGTTTTATTCCAATGATTATTATAGAATAGGTCCTTGTGTGTCTTGGATTGCTGGATAGCTATTTTCTATTTACTTGATCAAGGTTTTGGATCAAGATTATATTTTTATAATCTTCTTGGTAGAAGGTGATTTCCAAATGTTGGGGATTAGGTCTTGGATTGATGCAAAATGTGTTGTTTTAATTACATTGTGAGTTTTGTTTTGATTCTTTTCAAATCATTAAACTAAATTTGTTTTAAAATATAAAAAAACCATTACTTTGATAATTAATATTAACTAGTGTTTATATAAGTATTTTATTGAGTAAATTGATTTCAAAATTCAATGTAATTTTCTTACATTATTTTAATAGATACATAATCACTCTTTGAGACATATTTTAAAATATCGGAACTTTTATCGATATTCTATTTTGATTATCTATGCATTTTTATTTTACTTGGGGGATTCTATTTAAAAAAATTAATAGAAATTTTTATTGGGAACTCAATTCACTCCCTCTTGAGTTACTCAATCCAACCAAGATTTTTTATCAGATGTTTTTCAAAATATTTTCAACTATAATTTTAGTTTATGTTTTAAATTTACTAAATTTATATCAGTTCTAAATTTATATATTTAAATAGAAAAAATAAAATAAGGTTCAACTACTAGTAAACCACCCTTCTTTAATTGAAATAACTATGATAAATGGAAATTGAATATGAAAATTCATATTAAAAACATGGGCTTTGAAATATAGAATTCCATAGAAGAAAAATATAAATTACCTACAACTTATAGAGTTACCTGGGATGATACTACTAAAATTTCCTATAAAAATAATTTTAAAACCATGAATTCAATTTAATGTTCTTTAGAAGATGAATAGTTTAACATGATATCTTTTTGTAAAAATGAGCATGAAATTTGGGACACATTAGATTTTTCTCATGAAGGGAAAAATAATGTGAACTAAATGATCCCAAATACTTATACAATTAAATATGATACATTCAAGATGAAAAATAATGAGATTATTTCTGATATGTATCTCATTTTCAATGAAATAGTGAATATAACGAGTTACTTGGGAAATCTGGTTTTAGAAAAAGATCAAATTATGCGACTATTGAGATGTCTTCTAGAGAGATGGAGGTAAACATCTGTTTCAATAAGAGAATCATGTGACATCAGTAAACTACCTATCAATGAGTTGATAGTAAATATAATTATGTGCAAGTAAGAGATTAAATTTAATTGTGAATAGGAAGATGAAACAAAGAGGAAATTAGTACCTTATATACTACTACATCAAAATAGAAGGAAATGTTCTAGCTAAAACCTCCAGTTATGAGGAATCACTGGCTGATAATGATGAAACATTGTACCATCTGGATAGAAGGTTTATGAAATTCTATAAGAAAAAGAAATTCTTTAGGAAGTTGAGCTACAAGGGAAAGTATGATAATTCAGTGAATTATTAGAGATACTAGAAAAGAGATGATGATTCAAATGAGATTACCTATTATGAGTGTAAAAGAAAAGGAAATGTCAAAGATGACTATCCCAAGATAAAGTAAAAAAATAAGTATGATGATAATGATAGAAAATATAAGAAATTAATAAAATCCACCTGGAGTTCCTTGGTGGACCAGGTTATACCAAATATACACAAGAGGGGGTGAATTGTGTCTTTTACAAATTCCCCATGAGATCGTGTTCTATCCTTTAACTTTAATCAGATAGATTAATGCATCATAAATTAAAATAGCAGGGACACAAAATTTATAGTGGTTCGGGGAACAGAAGGCCCCTAGTCCACTCCACCAATGCTCTACTCCATGAGCTTGGTGATTTTCACTATCTGGTCCTCTTATCAACAGACCATTCCACAACTGAGTACAGGAAGTTGACACCTTTACAATCTAAGGCAAAATAGATCCTTCTGGTTCAATCGCAGAACCTACACAGCTTAGTATGAGAAGTCCGTCACTAAAGATAAAAAGAAGTATTTATTATTTGAAAATACTTTCCCATTGTTCTTCACAATTGCAACAAAATTCAATTGACAGTAGATGGATCTTCATCTTCAGAAATAATAATCTTCAAGTAAGAGTTATTCTGAGTCGATCCGGTTGTAGTAGATATATAATTTTTTTTTGAAACTTCATCAGTAGTAGATTCACAATAGATCTTCAGTGTCAAATGAGTGACTCTTCTATTGTGTTTCTTCTTCTTCAATAAATAGTGTTTTTTCTCTCTTTGTAACAATAGATCTGTAAGTCTCGATTATCTCAATTGTATCAACATTTTCATGCAACATATTTTTTATATCATAAGAGTATCTACTCTCATGTTCTTGTTTTTGACCTTGTACGTTGTATATATTGAATTTTAAAATAGAAAAAATATATCGAGTGCTTTCTTTGCAAAGTTAGATCCAAAAAAGTCGCCTTATGACTCGTGATATTAAAAAAAAATCGAAATAATAGAGCAGTCATAACTCCCCTGAAAATTTGGTATGAAAATATCCTTTTAAATTGATCCTTTGAATCATAGATAAACGACTTTTAATTAGTCAAAGACACACTTTAAAATTATCTTTTAATATGGCTTGAAATCAGCCTAATAATTTACTTGTAGACCGTTTCATAATAATATCATCTTTAATTCTCCGATGCCAAACGTAAGGTTAAACTGTATATCATGCATCTTCTGAATGTAAGATAGATAAAAAACTTAAGTTTGATGACATATCCTTCAAAAATAAGGTTAAATACAAACATAGGGTTGATAAAAAATGTAGGGTTGATCATCCATACTTTTCTTTCCAACATTAAAACATATGATAAATTATCCATACTTTAATAAGCTTCCAAATGGAAGGTACATGATCCATAATTTTTGATGAAACGTATGGTTGTTCACAAAATTATGGTTGACGAACCATAATTTTGAGAAACAAACGTAATGTTTAAAACTTACGTATGGTTCTTCATCTATACTTTTCCAATATCCCAAATGTAGGGTTCCTTCCCAATGTAGGGTTCTTATTTTATAATTTTCGGATAACGTATGGTTGTTTAACCATACTTGTCTAATATCTCATAATGTATACACTCTATTCCATCCTTAAGCTACACTTCTCCATGTAGGGTATGAACAGTGTTTCCAGAACATGCTTAACCAATTCCCGAATATGTAGATAATGAACAGTGTTTCTAGAACACACTAATGAAAACAATTTAGCAATTAATTCTAATTGTTCAAGAACTTAAATATTTATTCCAGTAATAAAAATATAATGAATAATAAATTCCTGAAATACACTTAAAATAAAATCATTAGAAAACAATTAAGGGTATTTGTGGGCATCAAAATCATCATAAAGATATAAAGTATTGTTTTCAATAATCTCCCCATTTTTAATAAAAATATTATGTATTGTTGAAAACAACATTTGCTAAAAAATCTCCCCCTTTTTGATGATCACAAAACCCATAAAATAATAAATGAAATTAACTTCCAAAATTAATTACATATAGATTATAATTTTTCTTAAAGAAAACAATATTTAATTTTAACAAGATTATTTAAAAAAATAAATAAACATTATTTTATCCGTAATCATAAAAATAAATTTCTCCCCCCTTTTCTAAAGTGAAAAAAATAAAAAAAAATAAAAATGTTTATCCAAATTTCTCCCCCAATAAAAAGAGTTAAAAAAAATTCTCTAATAAATTTAAAATAAATATTTAGAACAATTAAAGTACAATGTGAAATAGTTATAATAAAATGTTGTGTTTATCTAAATTTCTTCCCCTTTTGTGATATCAAAAAGAATGATAGAATATGGAATAGAACACATTTTAATGTAACACTGAACTTAAATAAATGCTATTATTAACTGTTTGTCAATAAGTGAATTTAGATTACCAGCGTATCTAAACAAAGATAGTAAAACTAATAGAAACAGAAAAATATAGAATGAAAAAAAAATTCATTGAAAATATATAACAATGACAATCATGATGAACACAGGAAGCAAGGTGTGGTAAGTGTATAAGATAAGGCCTGTCTCTTCTAAACTACATCCTTGATTTCTATCAACTGCTCCCTTAGCCTTCTCATCATTCCATCTCCCAGTTTGATAATAAGATCACTATTCTCCTGATTCATATGAATATCTTCTATCATATTTACTCAGAAAAACTCATGGAGCCTTTCTTCCTTCTCTATAAACAGAGTCAACTTCGCTATGAACTGAGTCAGTATAGTTATAATACTTAGTTCACTTGAGGTTAACCGGTCAACTAAAAACTTTTGATTATCTAATTTCACTGACAAAGGGGCACTGTTGCATTTAATTTCCTACAATTTGTCATTCATATTGCTCATTGCTATTGTGATAGCCTGAAATCTTCTGATTAAATCAGGTGAAGTACCTAATGTGCTGGCCTCACATGGTCTGACATATGAAAATTTTTTCTCCATGAAAGATATAAATTATATTAAATCTGTCTTCATAACCATCTCTGATTTCAACTTTGCAACTTTATTTAACATTTCCTTCTTAAACACTTTAAATTCTTGCTTTGAAACTGAACTAGCTTTCAGGTTCTAAAATTTCAATTGTTCTTTCTCTAAGTCTCTCCTCATAGCAGCATTTTCAGATTACAAACTTGATAGCTTCCTCTACAGCTCTTCTACTTCATTATTCAATGAATCAGAGGCACTCTGTGATTGATTCTCATCCTCATCTTGTACTTGATGTAGCAGCACTATAGGTAAAGGCTCTGTACCATATTTCTCTTTATCATCCTCATGAGAAGTTTTTCCCGTTGACTTTTCCTCAGAGAATTTCCCAAACTCTTCCACAAAAAAATCCTCATTCAACACCTCTGTATGTACTTTAGAAATATTTCATCCTAAATTTCAACATTTGATGGAGGTTTCTCCCCATGAGCACCATCTTCATCTATTTCCTCTACTGGGTTTTCTAAAACAATTTCCACTAGAATTATATGGGGACTGGCCACTTATACTTCACCAGGCATGAACTCTTTTCTTTTTAAGTTTTAATTTCTACTCCAACCTATATAATAGTTTCAACATCAACTGCAACTATTACCTCTTCTTGAACCACTTCTCCTTTTTTAACTTGAGGAGTCATCTCAATCTGAGAAGCTATTGGTTGATCAGTGTCTTATACTACAGAGTATCTAATGAATCTATAGCTCAGAATAGGTTCAGTTTTATCTGTGAGTGCTTGTGTAGTCTGTTCATCAGCTTGAGTCATTCGATGTCTTGACCTCTGAAGTTATTTTTGACTTTCCTCATCAGCTGATGGATGAACTGCTTCAAACTGTATCCTCTGTGATACTTCACTTGTTCTATATTCAACTACTCATTCTTTGGATTTTGCTGGTTGGGCCTAAGCACTTTCTACATCCTCTTTAGCTCCAACAAGCATCATTTTTCCTTTTATAGTGCTCCATAAATATCCAATTTTTCTCAAAGTACCAAAATTAAAGATATTACTATGGTGGAATCTCACCCGAGAATCCACTGATCTTATCATATATGTATTAAAAAGAATTTTTGAGATAAATATTCCAAAAGGATAAAAAATCATTCTTGCCTCTGGTTGGAAATAGTAACTGAGATACCTCACTATGTATCCCAGAAAATTTAATTTAATATCACTCATCAGCAAAAAAATTAAATATATATCTGGATAAAAAATCTTTACCATTTCAGACATCCTGGGTGCAATCCCAGTTTTCACAAACTTAACCAATATCTTCTGGTCTGGTTCCAAGTCATTTACAAACATTTTCCTGATATTTGTTGATCCAAACAGAAATTACCTAATATCCTTAGATTTATATACACTATCACCAATATTTTTCAAATACAAATGATAAACTCCCTTATGAGGGTAGTTTAGAATATAATAAATTTCTACAGATGAGATTGAAAGATCTTTGTCTCATATTTTCGCTATCATGGAATCTTCATCTTCCCCCATACTAAACTGAAGAGATTTCAAGAAATAACAAAGCTCCACCTCATATAAAAACTCATTTTTCTCACCATTATAAGTCTGTTTGAGGTTTTGAAAATAAAGATCCTACTTCAGAAACACGTTTTTCTAACATAACCATTCCAGATCTATGACATTTCCTTGAAAAAATTTCCTTCCTTCGGAGTGCTGCCTCTTGGCAGTGCTGGTCTCAGCCTCATCAGTTATCTTGGTCTTGACCATTTCTGTCATAAATCTCTAAAGGTTCAAAAAAGGATTAGGGTTTCGAAGGTTCAGTTTTAGGTTGATAAAGAGTGGTAATGCTTCGCGGGCTCGAAAGGGTTTTTGGAAGAAATGAAACAATTCAGAATTAAAAAGGTCTTCGATAGCCTTGACTCCTGTGTCATAAATAATCATTATATAAATTTTAAAAACAAATAAAATTGTACACTCACATATAAAAATAAATCTAATAAAAATAAAAAACATATTCTGTTTGAAAAAAAATAACTAATTTATTTTAAATAGTATTAAAAAATAAAATAGAAATAGTATAATCAAATGAATAAAATAAAAGTTTATTTAAAATTAAATAAACCTAGCTCCCCCTTAATAAAACCAAACCTTGCAGTGAGAAGCAGTTTAGTAAAAACATCAGCTAATTTAATTATAGTACTTACAAATTCTAAGAATATATCCTCTTTAAGAACAAGGTCTCTTAGAAAATGATGTCTGATATCAATATGCTTTGTCCTAGAATGATTAACATGATTTTTTTGAAATATTAATTACACTTGTATTACCACATAAAATAGGTGTATTATTAAAATTTAGTCTAAAGTCTATAAGAGTGTTTTTCATCCACAACACTTGTGCACAACAACTGCCAGCATACACATATTCTGCCTTAGCTGTTGACAGGGCAACTGAATGTTGTTTCTTACTTGACCATGATACTAAGGATTTTTCTAAAAAGTGACAAGTTCCTAAAGTTATTTTACTATCTAATCTACAACTCCAAAAGTCTTCATATTAATATGAAATTAAATTAAAATTAGACGTTTTTGGATAAAGATAAGATTGAAAAAAAGTTCCTTTTAAATATCTAAAAATTCTTTTAACAACAGTTAAATGAGATTCTTTAGGATTTGATTGAAATATTGCACAAATACATACTAAATATATTATATATGTCATGCTAGTAGTAATATATAATAAACTACCAATCATACCTCTATATAAATTGTTGTCAACTGATTTCCTAGTTTCATCCAAATCAAGTTTTATATTAGTACACATAGGATTTGTATACGTCTTGCTGTTTTCAAGTCAAAATTTCTTAAGTAAATCAGTAATGTATTATCTTTGATTTAAAACATTTCCAAATTATTTTTGATAAATTTGATGTCCTAAAAAGAAATTTTACTCTCCCTTCATACTCATATCAAATTCTTTTTGCATTATATTTGAAAACTCATGACAAAGAGATTTATTAGTTGATCCAAAAATTACATCATCAACATAAATTTGAACCAAAAAAATATTAGAATTTATAGTTTTATTAAATAGTGTTGGATCTTACATTCCAATAGTAAAATCATTTTTCAAAAGAAAAGTGCTTAATCTTTCGTTCCAAGCTCTAGGTTCTTGATTACGGCCATAAATAGCTTCAGAAAGTTTAAAAACAGAATCTGTTTTTTGTGAATTTTCAAAACCAAGAGGTTGATCAACATAAACTTCCTCCATTAAATAACCATTTAAAAAAGAAGACTTAACATATATCTGAAATAATTTAAAGTTCATATGAGATACATAGGGTAAAAGGATTCTAATGGCTTCTAATCTAGCTACAAGTGCAAAGGTCTCATCATAATCTATACCTTCTTCCTGATTATATCCTTTAGCTACTATTCTTACTTTATTTCTAGTTATTATTCCTTGATCATATTGTTTATTTCAAAAGACCCATTTCATTCCTATAACTAGATAATTCTGGGGTCTTTCAACTAATTTCCAGACTTCATTTCTTTTGAACTGATTTAGTTCTTCTTGCATTGCTATCATCCAACTTTCATCATCTAAAGCTTCTTCTATAGACTTGGGTTCTAATTGGGATAGAAAGGCAGAAAACTCAACAATATTTCTTATGTTCCTTCTAGTTTATATTCATGTTTCTAAGATTCCTATTACAGTTTCTAAATAGTGATTCTTTAGGGGCCTTGTCTGTCTAGGTAGTACACTTATAGGTTCTTCAGTGTCATGTTCTTCTAGACTGGACTGAATTTTATTTATATCTTTTTCAAAATAATCTTTTAGGTCCTCAAGTCTCATGTTATCATTATAATCAAGTTTATCTATTTTATCTGTCCTTTTCTCAAAGGTATTAGATTCATCAAATTTCACATGAATTGATTCTTCAACAATCCTTGAATTTTTATTAAAAACTCTATAATCTTTGGAAGTAGTAGAATATCCTAAGAAAATGCCATCATAAGATTTTGGATCAAACTTAAAAAGATTTTCCTTGGTGTTTAAGGTGTAAACCTTGAATCCAAAAACTTTGAAGTAATTTACTTTAGGTTTTCTGTTATTCCAGAGTTTGAAGGGTGTTATTTTCAAAATTGGTCTAATTAAAACTCTATTCATTATATAGCAGGCTGTACTTACAGATTTTTCCCAAAAATAGGTAGGAAGACTATATTCATTTAGCATAGTCTTAGCCATTTATTTAATAGTCATATTTCTTCTTTCAACAATTCCATGTTGTTGATGTGTTCTTAGTGTAGATAAGGTGTGTTTAATACCCATATTTGAGAAAAAAGAATTGAATTCCATATTCTCAAATTCTCCACCATGATCACTTCTTAATGAAATTATTTTAAAACCTTTTTCATTTTGAACAACTTTGTAAAAACTTTCAAATAATGTAAAAGCTTTATTTTTAAATTTTAAAAAGAAAATCCATGTAAATCTTGAATTGTCATCAACTAAAACATATACATATAATTTACTAGAAAAGTTTGATACTCTTGAAGGTCCAAACAAATCCATATGGATATGTTCTAGAGGTTTAGATATAGAAATTTTGTTAATAGATTTGAAGGATGATTTGTGCTGCTTTCCAAGTTGACATGAATCACAAAATCTATCACTTTCAAACTTGAGACTAGGAAAATTAGAAACTAATTGTTTCTTGGATAACTTATGTAAAGAATATATATTTCATTGTCCAAGTCTTCTATGCCAGATCTAGGATTCATTTATCTTAACAGTTAAGCAGTTTACTTGTTGTTTACACAAGGAATTTATGTCTAGGGTATACACATTATCAGTTCTATGTGCTCTAAATTTAAGTAGTATATTTTTGAAAATAGAACAACAATTGTTAGATAAATCAACAGCATAACCATCATCACAGAGTTGAGAGATACATATCAGATTGTGTTTCAATCCTCGTAAATAAAGTACTTTATTGATTGAGACAGCTTCTGTATCTCCAACTGTTCCAAGGAAAATTATCTTGCCTTTGGCATTGTCACCAAAAGTGACTAGTCCACCATCTTTTTTAGTTAGTGTAGTTAAATTCGATGAGCTTCCACTCATATGCCTTGAGATTCCACTATTCATATACCATATGAACTTTTTTGCTTCTGTGACCTACTTCCTGCAAAGGAATTTAAACAAATTTCTTTGGTACCCATATTCTGTTGGGTCCAGGAGTGTTAGCCAGCAATGATCTGGGAATCCAAACTTGCTTAGATTTTCTAAATTCAGCAGATTCAAATAAATTATTTGATACAAAAGAATTCTTAATTCCACTTATTTGAGGTTGTCTTAAGAAAATGTTTTTAGAAATATGTCCCCTTGTCCCACAATAAATACAATTTAATATTTTTGTGCTTGGAACCAAATAATTCTTGTACATCTTAGGTTTTTTACCTTTACTTCCAATTACAACTCTTTATTTCTTAATGATAGTTTTCCCAAGAATTTCATTGAAATATTTTTCTCCTTTGGTAAAAACAAGGGCTGCGGTTTTATAGGTTTCTACTTTATTTGGCAGTGTTTTTACCTTTGATTCATAATCTGTATAGTTAGTGTCAATTGAATTATACTTATCAGTTAACTCCTTAAGTTTTTTCAGTATTGTATCTCTTTTATCTAAAATAGCCTTGTGAATGTTCTTTAAAGACTTATGCTTCTTAAAAATAGAATCATATTTTTCTTCAAGCATGTTGCAGTAGGCTGCAAGTTTTTCATTAGAATATCTTGTTTCATAACTAGAGTCAACATTAGAATCAAAAGAATAGTATTATTGTACCTCATCTATTTATGCCATAAAACACATGTTGGATTTAATATTTACTTCTTCCTTCTCTAAGTCTAATTATGAAGCGATGCTAGAGTCTTCAGACACACTCCATGTAGCTTTTATTACTTTATTGTCTTTTTACTCATAATCATTCCTTTTGAAGAACTTCTTCTCATGGTCTTCTTTTAACTGAGGAATGGCATGTCTGATGTGCCCCATTTTCTTACAATCATAACATCTGACTTCCTTTTCATCATTTTTGAAGGTTTTTTTGAATCCATTCTTCTTTTTGTATAATTTACTAAACTTTTTGGCTAGATGAGCCTATTCTATATCAGAATTTGACGAATCAGAACTTTCTGATTTCACTTTTACTTCCCTTTTCTTTATCTTTCTGCTTTTACTTTATGATGAAACTTTTAAGGTAGTGTCATATTTCTTGATAAAAACCTTATGCTCAATTGCTTCATATTTCATATTGGATTTATACATCATAAGTGTTCCAATAAGCTCTCTCATGGTTAATTCTTTGACAGGTTTTGACTGTCTAATTGTAGCAAAGATTCCATTCCATTTAGTAGGTAGTACTCTCAGTACTTTTAAATATTGATCTACTTGTTTGATTGGTTCTCCCAAAGATGTTATATTGTTGAAAATTTCTATCAATCTTCCATTAATTTGAGTAATGATTTCACCTTCAAATATTCTGAATGTATTAAATTTAAGCTTAACAGTAGCATATCTCATTTTCCTGACATTTTCAGTTCCTTCATAAACAACAGTAGTAGTTTGTCACATCTTATATGCTATCGGGCATTGAGATACTCTATTGAATTCATCAGGTCCTAGACCAAATATAATTTCATTCATTGCCTTCGAGTTCATATTATATTCTGCTTCAGTAGCTACACTCAATGTCTCAGGATTTTCAGGTATTTTATATGGAGTCATAATCTTTGAATATACTTTGTATCCAAGGTTTTTGAGATAAATTATCATTCTTGACTTCTAGCATCCATAATTTTCTCGATAGAAGTACGGTGCTCTCACCATAGACATTACCTCTCCTTTATCAGTCATCTTGCTCTGTGTATAATCCTTATTCACTTTCATCTTGTTAAGGCTTTATCAGAAAGCTCCTCCTTTGATACCAATTGTTGGATCAAGTTATACCAAATATGCACAGGAGGGGGATGAATTGTGTCTTTTAAAAATTCTTCATGAGTCTGTGTTCTATCCTTTAACATTAATCAAATAGAATAATGTAGCAAAAATTAAAATAGCAGGGACACATGATGTATAGTGGTTCGGGGAACAAAAGGCCCCTAGTCCACTCCACCAATTCTCTACTCCACAAGCTTGGTGATTTTCACTATCTGGTCCTCTTATCAACAGACCATTCCACAACTAATTACAGGAAGTTGACACCTTTACAATATAAGGAAAAACAGAGACTTCTAGTTCAATCGCAGAACCTACACAACTTAGTACGAGAAGCCGGTAAGTCAAGATAAAAAGAAGTATTTGTTCTTTGAAAATACTTTCCCATTATTCTTCACAATTGCAATAGAATGAAATTGATAGTAGATGGATCATTGTCTTCAGAAATAATGATATTCAAGTAAGATTCATTCTGAGTCGATCCGATTGCAGTAGGTATAGAAAAAAAATTCACAACTTCTACAGTAGTAGATTCACAATAGATCTTCGATGTCGAATGAGTGAATCTTCTGTCATGCTTCTTCTTCTTCTTCAATAAATAGAGTTTTTTCTCTCTTCATATCAACAGATATGTAAGTCTCTATTATCTCAATTGGATCAACATTTTCGTGAAACTGATTTTGTATATCGTAAAAGTATCTACTCTAATGTTCTTGTTTTTAACCTTGTACATTGTATATATTGAATTTCAAAATAGCACAAAAATATTGAACACTTTCTCTGCAAAGTCAAATCCAAAAAAGATGCCTTTTGACTCGTGATATTAAAAAAATTGAAATAATAGAGTAGTCGTAACTCCCCACAAAATTCGGAATTAAAATATCCTTTTAAATTGATCCTTTGAATAATAGATAAACGACTTTGAATTAGTCAAAGATTCGCTTTAAAATTATCTTTTAATCCGGATTGAAATCAGCCTAGTAATTTGCTTGTAGACCGTTGCATAATAATATCATCTTTAATTATCCGACACCAAACGTAAGGTTAAACTTTATATCATGCATATTCTGAATGTAAGATAGATCACAAACGTAAGGTTGATAACGCATCCTTCAAACATAAGGTTGAATAAAAATGTAGGGTTTATAAAAAACATAGGTTTGATCATCCATACATTTCTTTCCAACATTCAAATGTATGATAAATGATCCATACTTTTATAATATTCCAAACGAAAGGTACATGATGTTGGAGTTGGTGGTCTAGAACAAACTACTTTTTAATTTATTCATTAATAAAAGCCTTATCACATCTTGATTGTTATTCTGCGTGACAATGCATGTGATAATGTCCTAAGGATAGCTATTGCATTAAAGGGTCATAGCGGATCCCTGCTATGATGAGAACCCTTAACCGCCATAACACTATTCTTGAATATATATTATATGGTTGGATGATATTATTTGAGGGCCACAAATAATATAGGTCATTAGGGGTGAGGACTCATAAGACTTTGAGGCACCTTCTCATGGTGTGCACCCTTGGTAATATCCAGGAGGATATCATGAGAACAAGACCTGCCAGTAGAAAATACACATTTCAAAGTGTCATTGGATGTTCCTATCTGCGGACGTGTGTATTTTTCCTTAGACATTAAGATTATTATTAATGGGTATTACAACTAGAACACATAGATGTATTGACAAAAACTATGACGACACACTGTTTGCAGTGAGGTAGGATACGTTGGGTGCGTCACGAGTAACAGTACATCAATAGATAATGCGATAAAGGATTTGTCCCTTATGTTCCATAACAAAAGTAGATATCTTAGGCCCTTTGATTAAATTGATATAGCCTAAATAAATCCATGGCCATGGTAAGGTATGGGTGAGTTCAATTCTGGGAAGTCAAAGAATGAATAATAGAGCACATGGGTTGATGGAACTAGCATACAACCTTCTTGATTAGAGATATCAAGACAAAGTTATTATATTACACGGAAAGTGTTCGTAAGAGGTGACACATCATTGCGGTGTTAACTTATTTCTCTCTGGGTGACTTGGCATGTTGCTAGACGCTAACCTTGGACTTTAGGCAGGATCCGCCTAATGCCACTGAGAAAGAGGCCTAGAGGGTTACACACTAAGTGTGTCCATGTATCTCAGTTAAATATTAATTTAACAAGTTAAATAAATATTATTCCCGAATGTGGTTTAATAATTATTTAAGGATTCCTGATCGCATTTATTTAGACACTAGTTATTCTAGAGAATATATTGTGGGTGAAATAATATATTTATTAGTGAGTAATGCAGTTACATTTATTTAAGAAAGAAATATCAATTACTCAAGGTCTAATAAATATGGTGGAGAAAAATGGAAAATAAAAGTACACGCCGTGTATATTAAATATACGCGTCGTGTAGTTTTATGGAAAACAAGTACACGCCGTGTATTAATTATTACACGCCGTGTAGTTTTCAAGTCAGGATTTTGAGGATATAATATTGTTTTATTAAATGATATTAATTATAATTAGCGTGAGCGCATGTCAAGGAATTAATAATTCTACATGGAGTTTCAATAAGAGTTATGAAATAAATAAAATGCATAACGCGTTTATTTATTGTCATAACTCTATTAACCTCAAACCCGATTATAAATATCCTCACCACCCCAACACTTTTACTGAGCCATTTTTGTGCACAATGGATTTGAAAATACTCTCAAGCCAAGTGAGAATTCCATTTTCCACCAAGAATGCCCTCAAGTTACGAGAGCGAGATCCTCCACTGGATCAAGGAGGTCGAAGACAGACATCACAAGCAAAGGTTCTTCTACCCTAGCACCCGAATATCCCTTTGGCAACGTCCAGAGATACATGGAGCACATGTGGATCACCAATAGAGGAATCCTATACTTGGATTCTACGATGCAACAATGGATCACAGGATCGTGATCGGAGACATCGATGAAGAAATAATTCCACCGAGGTAATTCTTATGAATTAATTAAATTAATTATAACCAACATATGATGATCCTATCTCAACGATTCTGGGACTCTTCTTTTCTTTTTCGTTCTTTGTTCCATTCCAAAGATCCTGCATTTTCTATCATGATGGATCTCAGATTGAACGTTGTTTAATGCTAAAATTAAAGTTGGGAAAACCCACTAATGCACTTCCGCTGCACCCGGAACCTACAAGTGGTATCAGAGTAGTCATATCATTGATTATAATTATTTAGTTTTTCATTGGTGATTTACGAATTTAATAATTTAGTTATTTCAATTCATGTTTAATCATTCTGGAAATCTGAATCTCGAGATCTGTTCCTCCTCCCTTGTTTCTCGTTCACCTCACAGAAACAAAATTTTCTTTTAATTTTGATTAAAATAAAATAGAGGAACTCATCCAGAGGAGCCAAAAATTTCTGGCCATACAACACCAGAATACACGGCGTGTATTCAGAAGTACATGCTATGTAGTCTAGGTTCAATGAATTGGCTGATCCGCCAAATTAGGCCATGTATGGGATTCTTTCTAAGAATTTAAGACACCGTGTGTTGCCCAGAAACAGGTGGCACACAGTTTCTAGATTACACGCCATGTGGTCCAATGAACACGATGTGTAGTCCCTTCGGGTTAGGGTTGGTCCGTGTACCCTGTACACGGCTTACCCGGCAGGAAACCGTGTAACACGGAAACTACACGGCGTGTGTCCCACAGAACACACCATGTACTCCAAAAATTTCTAAAGTACATTAACACGCCCTGTCCCCGGGCATGTACTTAGGATGGACGGTGAATAAAAGTACATGCCTTGTAGTCGGAACTGCACGCCGTGTACTCACCCAAATTACGCAGATTTATTAAAATTTATTATTATAGTATACAAATTCTTGAGACGTGTACCATGGTGTAGGCGTAAATATGAGGCACAACATGTGATAGGTGTTTTATATATATGTGTTTAATTTAACATCTACGTAATGAACGTGAATTCACCGGGTGGCCTTCAAGGTACAAGATACAAACAAGGATAATTTTAAATGAATTTATTTGTTTAAAATTATGATGGATGAGAATCTCAAGGAAGTTTTGAAAAGGGTTTAAGATAAAAGGGTTGATTAAGTAAAGATAATTAATTAATTTGAGTGTGATTTATCTTAAACAAGAACAATTAAAGAATTGAATGCTAGTTTTATTTATGCGTAAATATCGTTGCATGTGTGGATGATCATGAGCTAGACCGAGACCTTTGTATGTGAATGGTTTCTTTTAATTTATTTATGTAAATTAAATTTGTTGGCCTGCGAGCCATCTCCTCATTAATATATAGGGTCTGCGCACCCAAGGATTATTTTATGTAAAAACCCCTTTTACCCCTCACCTGCATGTGAGATAAATGCATATGTAATGGATGGAGATCCCGAGCTAGTGGAGGCAGCTCATGTCAGGAGCCAAGGTGAAACCAATCCAAGGAGATACAAAGGTGGACAGGTGGAAAGCTGTAAACACGAACCCGAAAGGTTCAAGGTGTTTCTCCCCAAGGTCTTGGGTTAGTTTTTCAATCGTTAGATAAACTAACCAATAGAAAAAGCTCATGATCATACCATTTATTTTATTTCTGTCAGTTTCATTGTTTATTTGTTGTGGGTGTGTTTTCAAGATCACACAATTAATGAATTAAACGAGCATGCAAGATGGAACTAAAATAAAACTGGCTTATACGTAGATATCATCTTAGACATGGTTAATCACTTAAGTATATCCAACTTAATATTAACAGGCATGTAATCAAAGATAATAAAATGGAAATTTACGTATAAGGATAAAATCCCTTAAAATAAATATTAAGTCAGTATAGCCTTCCATAATCTTGGTTAGAATCAAACCATAGTTCAAAGTGATTGACTAACCCTAGTTGGAGTGCTTTCAATTATCAGGGAATTATAATTCAAGGTTTTGGGTTGACTTGACTTGGTTCACATCAAGGGTTGACTGCCATAGTAGGACTTGGTGTGACCAAGAGGCAAAGCTTGAGGAAATCCAAAATAAAAGGATTTCAGGATTGGGGAGTCCACTCAGCGGATCAAGGAGCTGCGAGTTAATGCAGTTGAAATTTGAAATGCCAACCTAAAACCCTTTAAGTTTTTTTACAAACCCTAGTTGGGGTAATGCGAAGGGAAATATAGATCCTTTCCACTAGAATATTCAGGAAACAGAATATTCCAAAATCAATGGTGAGGGCTATTGGATTTCAATAAAATAGTGGGAGACTAATAAGTATTAATTTATTTATTTGTCTCAGTTTTGTAATAAATTACTAAACCTCTTCTCATCTTAATTTGTAGAAACGACAAGAAAATGACTTCAAACATATCATTGTGAACCATACTCGAGAAGAAAAACCTTCTCACCGGCACCAATTTCCAAGAGTGGAAGAGGTGTTTATGCGTCATCCTTCACTATGAATGTAAATTGTATGTGCTGGAAGAGCCTATTCCAGTTGTGCCTAGGAAAGAGGACAGTGATGAGGAATTATCTCTCTATATGAAACACATGGATGATGCCACAAATGTCTAGTGTTTCATGCTATCGGTCATGTCCAATGAGCTCTTTAAGCAACATGAAAACATGGACGTGTAGATCATGATGTCACACCTTAAGGATCTTTACCAAGAGAAGGTGAGACAGGAGAGGTATGAGATCTCGAATGATTTGTTTACAATTAATCTTGGAGAGTCTACGCCAGCTGGGACTCATGTAGTCAAGCTTATTGGATACATTGAACGCCTGGACATCTTAAGGATTAAATTCCCGAATGAGTTGCATACAGATCTCATCCTATCATCACTGCCCAAGAACTTCTCTATCTTTATTGTCAATTATAACATGAGCGGAAATGAGAAGAGTCTATCAGAGATTCTGACCTTGATTCGCCAGGTAGACAAGGACATGGGGTATGACAAACCCGCAGTCCTTATGGTGAACAAGAAAATGAAGGACAAGGCAAAGGGGCCAAAGAATTATAAACGGTCTGAAGCCCCCGAGCAGCGTCCCTCCAAGAAGGGGAAGATCCAGAGGCAGGGAAAGGAATGGGAGGCAGTGTGTTTTTCATGTGGCAAGCAAGGCCACTGGAAGAGGAAATGAACCCAGAAGCGTGGGGACGCTAAAGGTTCATTCATTATCAAGTGTAATCTTTCCATTTCTACACATTGGGTATTAGATACAGCTTGTGGGGCTCACAACTGTATTCAAATGTAGGAACCAAGTAGATTTTGAAAGATTTATAGAGGAGAGGTGGATCTTCGAGCTTCCAATGGCACAAGGATGGCTACGTTGTCTATTAACAACTACAACCTCTCATTACTGACTGGAAAGATTTTGGTTTTATATAACTGTTATTATGTTCCTAGTGTTACCAAGAACATAATTTATGTATCTTGTTTGGATATGGATGGATTTATTTTCAATTTTGGAAATAAGGGTTGTCTCTTTTATAGGAACAACGTATGTTATGGTATGGAACATTTAAATAATAGTTTGTATGTATTAAATTACGAAAACCAAGTGTTGGTAATTGATAACGAAAAAAAATCACATGACTCATACATCACCCAGTTGTGGCATCACCGTCTCGGTCATGTAAACGAGAAGTGCTTGACAAAGCTCTACCATGTTGGCTATTTAGACACTACTGAGCTAAAACCACTTGATAGATTTCACGCTTTTTTACAAGGTAAAATGAACAAGACGCCTTTTGGTGGGCAGGGTGAAAGGGCTACATATCTTCTAGGATTGGTACACACGGATGTATGTGGACCATTTCTAGTAGAATATAGAGGTGTATATTCTTAATTCATTACTTTTACTGATGATTAGAGTAGATACACATTTTTCTACTTAATGAGGTATAAGTCAGAAGCCATAGAGAAATTTAAGGAATTCAAGAATGAAGTAGAGAATCAGCTTGGTAAGAAGATAAATAAACTTTGATCGGATCGAGGTGGAGAATATCTGAACCAAGAATTCATTGATCTTCTATGGGAGTCTGGGATTCTATCTCATCTCACTCCTCCTTATACACCACAGTGGAATGGTGCTAGTAAAAGGACGAACTGCACCTTGTTGGACATAGTGAGGTCGATGATGAGTCATGCGGATCATTCATTATCCTTTTAGGAATATGCATTACAAACTGCAGCATACACATTAAAACAGGTTCCAAAAAAGGTGGAAAATGGAATTCCCTCTGAGTTCTGGAATGGAAATAAACCCATTTTGTCGCATACACGTGTATGGGGATGCGAGGCATTTGTTAAGGCCTTCTTAGGCAACAAACTAGCACCCTGGGGCACGAAGTGTATCTTTATAGTATATCCTAAGGAAATGAAAGGATATTACCTATATAAACCTTAGGACAAGAAAGTGATTGTCGCCAGACAACCTGTCTTTCTTGAGAGGGAGCACATCCTAAAAAAGGATAGTGAGAGCAAGATTGACTTCGAAAAAGTTGACGCTCAAGATACACAAGAGTTGGTACAGGAACAAGTTCCATAGGTCCCCGTGGAAGAGGTTCTAGAAACTCAAGTACTGCGTAGGAGATCAAGAGAGGTAAGGGAACCATAGAGATTTGGTTTCCAAGTCACTGAGGATGGTGAATCATTATTGTTGGAATATGATGAACCTCTCTCCTACAAGGAAGCAGTAGAAAGATCAAAATCTACAAGATGGCTAGAAGATATGAATTCTGAGATGGATTCCATGTATCAGAACCAAGTCTGGGTTCTGGTCGATGATCCAGTGGATGTAAAGCCTGTTTGATGAAAATGGGTATTCAAGAGAAAACTGGACATGGAAGGTCAAGTTAGAAACTATAAAGTAAGGCTATTGGCTAAAGGATTCAGACAACGTCAAGGAATTGACTATGATGAAACCTTCTCACCAGTTTCCAAGTTTAAATCCATAAGAATCATACTTTCCATAACAGCTTACCATGACTAAGAGATTTGGAAAATGGATGTCAAAACAGCATTCCTTAATGGGAACTTTCAGGAAGATGTCTATATGACACAACCAGAAGGGTTTGTAAAACCAGGTGAAGCCAAACGGCTTTACAAGTTGCAGAAATCCATTTATGGATTGAAGAAAGCATCTAGGTCATGGAACATTTGATTTGATGAAGGAATAACGAAATTTGGTTTCATTAAGAATGAATGTGAGCCATGTGTTTATAAGCTGTTTAATGGGAATGCGATCGTTATCCTAGTAGTATATGTTGACAACATATTACTTATTGGAAACGATGTACCAGTCTTATAGTTAGTTAAGGACTGGTTGAACAAGCGTTTCTCCATGAAGGACTTAGGAGAATCAACCTACATTCTAGGGATCAAGATCATTCGTGATAGTTCCAAGAGGCTTCTTGGACTAAGTTAGGGTACATACATTGACCAGATACTAAAGATATTTAGTATGGAACAATCCAAGAGGGGATTGGTTCTAGTGTCACATGGCCTACATCATTATAAGAAAATGTGTCCTTAGACACAACAAGAGAAAGATAGAATGAGTAATATCCCATATGCTTCAGCAATAGGATCCATCATGTATGCCATGTTATGTACCAGGCTTGATGTTACCTATGAAGTGAGCATGTTAGGCAGATATCAAGTAGATCTAGGAGAACAACATTGGACTACTGTTAAGACTATCCATAAGTATCTGAGAAGAAGTAAGGATATGTTCCTGGTGTATGGAGGAGACGAGGATCTTGTCATTAGAGGTTATGATGATGCTGGTTTTTAGATAGATCAGAATGATTTGAAGTCACAATCTGGATATGTTTTCTGTCTCAATGGAGGAGCTGGGAGTTAGAAGAGTTCAAAAAAGCTAGTTGTCGCCAATTCTACAGCTGAGTTTGAATATATAGTTGCTTTTGATGTAGCCAAGGAAGCCGTCTGGATTCAGAACTTTGTCAAGGAGTTTGATGTGGTGCCTAGAAGTAAAGATCCCATTACATTGTATTGTGATAATACTACAGCGGTGGCTCTTGAAAAAGAACCAAGGTCACATCAACGGACAAAGCACATACTCTAGAAGAATCACCTCTTGAGGGATTTCTATCAGAGGGGTGAAGTTGCTGTGAGAAGAGTGTCCATAGAAAAGAATGTGGAAGACCTCATAACTAAAGGCCTATCTCAGAAGAAGCATGAATATCATGTGAGAGCTAGCGGGTTAAAGGTTGTTAGTAGTTGGGTCTAGTCCAAGTGGGAGTCTGTTGGAGTTGGTGGTCTAGAACCAACTACTTTGTACTTTATTAATTAATAAAAGCCTTATCACATCTTGATTGTTCTTCTTCATGACAATGCATGTGATAATTTCCTAAGGATAACTATTGCATTAAAGGGTCATAGCGGATCCCTGCTATGATGAGAAACCATAAGTTCCATAACACTGTTCTTAAATATATGTTATATGGATGGATAATATTATTTGAGGGACACAAATAATAAAGGTCATTAGGGGTGAGGACTCATAAAACTTTGAGCCACCTTTTCATGGTGTGCACCCTTGGTAATATCTAGGAGGATATTATGAGAACGAGAACCGCCAGTAGGAAATCCACAGTTCATAGTGTCATTGGATGTTTCTATCTGTGGATGTGTGTATTGGTCCTTAGACATTAATATTATTATTAATGGGTATTACAACTCGTAAAATTAGATGTATGGATGAGAACTGTGATGACACACTGTTCGCAGTGAGGTAAGATACGTTGGGTGCGTCACGAGTAATACTGCATTAATAGATAATGCGATAAAGGATTTTTCCCTTCTGTTCCATAAAGTAAGTAGATATCTTAGGCCCTTTTATGGAATTGATATAGCCTAAATAAATCCATGTCCATGGTAAGGTATGGGAAAGTTCAATTCCGGGAAGTCAAAGAAAGAATAATCGAAAACAAGGGTTGATGGCACTAGCATGCAACCCACTTTATTAGAGATATTGAGAAACATGGATTATATTACACAACAAGCATTCGTAGGAGGTGACACGTCATTACAGCGTTAAATTCTTTCTCTATGGGTGCCTTGGTGTGTTTCTAGATGCTAACCTTGGACTTTAGGCAGGTTTCACCTAATGACACTGAGAAAGAGGCCTGGAGGGTCACACACTAAGTGTGTCCATGTATCTTAGTTAAATATTAATTTAACAAGTTAAATAAATATTATTCCCGACCGTGGTTTAATAATTATTTAAGGATGCCTGATCGCATTTATTTCGAAACTAGTTATTCGAGAGAATATATTGTGGGTGAAATAATATATTTATTAGTGAGTAATGCAGTTACATTTATTTAAGAAATAAATAGCCATTAATAAAGGTCTAATAAATATGGTGGAGAAAAATGGAAAATAAAAGTACACGCCATGTATATTAAATATACACGTCCTGTAGTTTTATGGAAAACAAGTACACATTGTGTATTAATTATTATACGCTGTGTAGTTTTCCAGTCGGGATTTTGAGGATATAATATTGTTTTATTAAATGATATTAATTATAATCAGCGTGGGCGCATGTTAAGGAATTAATAATTCTACATGGGGTTTCAATAAGAGTTAATGAAATAAATAAAATGCGTAATGCGTTTATTTATTTTCATAACTCTATTAACCTCCAACCCGATTATAAATATCCTCACAACCCCAACACTTTTCCTGATCCATTGTTTTGCACAACGGATTTGGAAATACTCTCAATACAAGAGAGAATTACCTTTTCCACCAAGAACTCCCTCAAGTTACAAGAGCGAGATCCTCCACCGGATCAAGGCAGTCGAAGGCGGACATCGCAAGCAAAGGTTCTTCCGCGCTAGCACTCGGAGATCTCTTCGGCGATGTCCAGAGATACGTGGAGCACGTGTGGATCACCACTAGAGGAATCCTATACTTGGATTCTACGATGCAATAATGGATCACAAGATCGTGACCGGAGACATCGATGAAGAAAGAATTCCACCGAGGCAATTCTTGTGAATTAATTAAATTAATTATAACCAACATATGATGATCCCATCTCAACGGTTCTAGGACTATTCTTTAATTTTTTGTTCTTCTTTCCATTATGAAGATCTGGATTTTTATATCGTGATTGATCTCGGATTGAAAGTTGTTTAACGCTAAAATTAAAGTTGGGAAAACCCACCAACGCGCTTTCGCTGCGCCCAGAACCTACACATGATCCATACTTTTTGATGAAATGTAAGTTTGTTCACAAAAGTAAAGTTGATGAACCATACTTTTGAGAAACAAACATGATGTTTAAAACTTACGTACAGTTCTTCTTCCATACTTTTCCAATATCCCAAACGTAGGGTTCTTTCCTAACGCAGGGTTCTTCTTCCATACTTTTCTGATAACGTATGGTTGTTTAACCATACTTTTTTTGATATCTCATAAATTATGCACTGCATTCCATCCTTATGCTATGATTCTCCACATAGGGTATGGATATTTTTTCTAGAACACGCTAATGCGAATACTTTAGAAATTAATTCTCATTGTTAAAGAACATAAATATTTATTCTAGTAATAAAAATATAATGAATAACAAATTCCTGAAACACATTTAAAATAAAATCACTAAAAAACAATTAAGGGTATTTGTGAGCATCAAAATCATCATAAAGAGATAGAGATTTTTTCTCAACAATCTCCCCCTTTTTAATAAAAAATACTATGTATTATTGAAAACAACACTTGATCAAAATTCTTATGATGACAATTCTAGTGACTTAGACTCCACTCATAAAGAAAATTCTGACATAGAAAATATGTGTTTCATGACAAACATATCTAAGGTTTCTACATTCTCTCCTGTATATAATTCAAATCATTATGAAGAGGTTAATAATGATGAAAATATGAGAAATGTGGAAATTATTTAATAATATAATATACTTGAAGATAATTTCAATGGGCTAAAAGATAGGTCTAAAATTATGATTAAACAACATGCTTTATTTTGAAATATTAAATCTGATTTTGCTATTGAAAAAGAGAAGAATGCAAAATTATGGAAATAAAATGCTGAACTCATAATTGTCTAATGAGAATTTAAATAAAGTCTTAGATATATTTACTAATGTTAGAGAAACTATCACTCAAATACTAAAAAAACTAGTTTCACCTAAATACACAACTGGTATTGGATATCAACTTGGAAAGAGAAGAATTGTCAAGAATAATTTTGTTCCTAAATCCAATTCTGATAATTTTTTACTAGTTATTATTCAAGTGAACCTAATAAATTATTTATTTCCATGAGTTTACAATAAGTTTTTAAGAAACTCTTTATGGAAATATGGGTTCCTAAATCTATAATTACTAACATATCTAGAACCAAGAAGATTTGGGTACCAAAATCATTTTTGGTATAAAATTATTTTGTAGGAAACTGATTGAAGAGATCCAATAAGAGTATATGGTACCTAGAAAGTTGATGTTCTAGATATATTACCGTATATTACTTAATATTAAATAATTTTATAAAGGTTGATGGCGAAAATTTCACCTTTGGTGAAAATTCTAAATGAAAAATCATTAGTCTATAACAAATTGGTAACTCCAACTTAGTTTTAATTTCTAAATTACTCTTTGTTGATGGATAAAATACAATATTACTAACATCTCACAAATATGTGATGATGGTTTTTATGTGAAATCTAAAAAAAATACTTGTAATTTTTTTGAATATAAAAATGTTTTAGTATTTACTGCTTTAAGAAATGAAAATGTGTATGTTATTAATATAGATTCTTTATTTTCCAAAAAAATTTCTTGTTTAAGTGCCTTTCATAAGGAATCATGGATTTTTCTTAGGATACTAGGCCACTAAAACATTTGGTCACTTATAATTCTTACTAGGAAAGGGTTTGTTAAAGATCTACCAAAACTTGAATTCCCAAATGATAAAGTCTATAAACCATGTCAAAAAGGTAAACAACACAAAATATCTTTCATATCAAAGAAACAAGTTTCAAATTATCAACCTCTTGATTTGATTCACATGGATTTGTTTATAACATTAAGAGTATCTTGTTTCAATGGGAAGCACTATGTCTATGTACTTGTAGATGAATTTTATATGTATACTTGTGTATTATTTTTATCTCACAAAAGTGAATCCTTATCTTAATTTAACAAATATTCTATAATTTTAGAAAACCTAAGTTGACTTAAGATTAATTCCATAAGGAGTGACCATGGCTATGAGTTTGAAAATAAAAAAAATCAATCCTTTTACTCAAAAAATGGAAATAACCATAACTTTCCTACTCCTATTCCCCATACTAGAATGGATTTTTAGAAATAAGAAAAAGGACCCTTCAAGAGATTTCTATGAAAATTCTTAATGAATATGACATAACTTTCTAATTTTGGGTATAGGCTGTGAATATAGTCTGTTATATAATTAATAGAGTCATAATCAGACCTATTTTCAAGAAATCCCCTTATGATATATAGAATAATAGAAAGTATAAGGTTAATTAAATTTATTTTTTTGGTTTCAAATTCATTATTCTTAACACTAAGGATAATATTGAAAAAATTTCTTCCAAGAGTGATGAAGGAATTTTCCTTGGTTACTCAACTACTAGTAAATCCTACAGGGTGTTCAACAAAAGAAGCACAACTATGGAAGAGTCTGTTCATGTCATGTTTGATGAGACAGATCCAAATGAGCATAAAAATCCCTTTGAAAACCTTGAGGATGATTTATAGAATCTATACATAAATATAAAACCTTATGACACTACTCTAAAACAAACAGAAAAACTATCCAGTTCCAAGGAACTTTCTAAACCTAAACCAAAACCTGCAGAAGACCATGAGGTGACCAACCCTTATTTTTCAAGAGTTGTTAGGAATATTAAATACCACCCTCTATATTTTGTTGTATGAGTCCTAGATAGAGGTACACAAACTAGATATTCTCTTACAGAACAACTAGAACATTCAGAATTATTGTCACATATTGAACCTAAGAACATCACTGATGAAATTAATGATGAATTATAGGAAATTAATATTCAATAAGAACTTAACCAATTTGAATGAAATAATGTTTGGGAACTTTTGGATAGACCTAAATACACCTTTACTAATGACACTAAATGGGTATTTAGAAACATGATTAATGAATCTAGTACTATAGTAACAAATAAGGCTATATTAGTTGAAAAAGGGTATAATCAAGAAGAGGGTATAGACTATAAGGAAACCTTTACACATACAACCAGACATGAATCCATAAGAATATTGGTTTCCTATTCAGCTCATTTGTATCTCAAAAAATATCAAATGGTTTTCAAAAAGTTCATTCTTGAATGGTGATATAGTTGATGATGTTTTTGTAGAAAAACCCCCTAGTTTTCAAAATCATTAATCTCCAGGTCATGTTTTTAAGTTAGAAAAATCTTTATAGGGTTTAAAACAAGCTCTTAGATCTTGGAATGATAGGCTCAACTCTTTTCCAATTTCAAAATGGTTTTCAAAAGGTATAGTTGATCCAATAATTTTTATAAAAATTATTTCAAAATATTTTTCAGTCATTCAAATATATTTAGATGATATTATATTTGGATCTTCTAAAAACTCTTTGTGTGATAATTGATAAAAAATGATTCAAAATGAATTTGAAATGAGTTTAAGGGGTGAACTAAAATTATTTCTTTGTTTCTAAATTTTAGAAAATAAAGAAGGAATTATTTTAAATAAAAATAAATATACCAAATTTATTTTAAAATGGTTTGGTTTGGATAGCACTAAAAGTAGTGACACTCCTATGAGACCCACTTGTAAGTTAGATCTTGATGAAGCTGGAAATCCAGTGGATCAAACCAATTTTAGAGGAATGATTGGAAGTATTGTCTACTTAACTACTATCCAACCTGACATTATTTTTATTGTGTGTATGTGTTTTCATTTTCAAGAAAACCCAAAAGAGTCACATTTACTTATTATTAAAATAATTTTCAAATTCCTCAAATTGACGACTAATTTAGTATTATTCTATCCCAAAGGACAAGTATTTTACTTAGTTAGTTATTAATATAATGATTTTATTAGTTTCAAATAAGATAAAAAAATAGCATTTAGAACATGTCATATTTTGGGAAAGTCTCTAGTATCTTGGTGTCGTAAGAAACAAAATTCTATTGCACTATCTACTACTGAAGATGAATACATAGATGCAGGTCGCTGTTGTGTGCAAATGTTTTTGATAAAACATACTCTACTAGAATATGGATATAAATTCAGACACGTACCTATTATTTTGGACAAAAAAATTGATATAAAAATTTATAAAAATTCTATATCTCACTCTAGATAAAATCATATTGATGAAAGACATCACTTTTTAAGAGATTATTTTTATAAAGGTGATATAACTCTTGAATACATTCGAATTGAACATCATCTTGCTGATATTTTTACTAATACATTGAATTATGATAGATTAGAATATATCAAAAATGAATTGGGAATGATAAATTTCAGGTAGACTTTAATTTTGGGGACCCACTATTGGAAATTACCCACCCATGGATAACCTACCATAGGATAACCCACCATGGGATAATCCACCATTGGATAATCCATCATTGGTATTAAGCCACCATTTGTATATTTATTAATAGATTAATTATTTTATTTCCTTTTGATTTAAATATATTAATTCAATTTTATATTTTCAAATATCTAAATGATATAAATTAGAACCTTAGTCTAATTTTGACGCACTCTATCGCACCTTTGATTTTCAAGATTCTAAACTACTATCTCTCTCAAAATTTTACCTTACCTCAACCTCATTTGAACCTTACAAACCGTTTGTGATGGTTTGAGTTAAGATAGCTACTATATCATCTTCTGATGAGTCACATCCTTTGAATAAGTAAGGAGGTGATTCGAGCAGAGCAATTATTGTGCCGCCGAATCCACATCTTGTGAGTCAAATAGTGGTACCAAAGATAGTAGTAAATCCTGAGTGGTATATATTGAGAAGACCATTGGTGATGAAAGTGATCAAAGACCAGGAATGGGTACACTGGTTCTCAAATAATGAGAGTACATTATATCCTATTTTAGTTCACCAATTTTATCATAATTTTGAGTTTATATTTGGGGAATATAAAGACTGGGTTTGAAGCATGATGGATGGACAAAAGGTTGTGTTTTCTTCAAATAGAGATGATATATGTTGTAAAGTACCTCATGATGTAGTATTGGATTATTATAAAGGACTTATTCATAGTGATGTTGATTCATTTGTATATGAAAATTTCATTGTTGAGATTATAATAGATAGACCCCTAAAAACACCAGTTGCAACAAAGTTAGATGGTGAGTACCATTTTCTATTCATGTTTATTCAGCACGTGTTGTGATTAGGAAAAAGTGATTTTATTACAATGGGATATAATGATGTCTATATATTATAAATTATTAAAATAGGAGATAAAATTAACCTAGGAATATATTTTATGGTTCATATGATGGAGATTTGAAACCCATCATCAAGATCAAACTCCCTAATTTATCCAATGTTTATTTTGTACATGCTAGAGGCTAAGGGATTTTTTGATGGGGAAGAAGAAATTGAGGTGAACTGATGAGGTTTTTTCATTACCAAGGTTATATTTAATAAAATGAAAATTAAATAAAACCCCTATAAGAGGAAATGGGTTATTTATGCTGATAAAATTTATAAAGAGTACAATCATATTGATCATACTTATAGACCTAAAAATCTTATGGATCTTGTCTTGGATCTAGATAAAGTGGTAGTTTATTCTGATGGGGAGAAAGAAGAAGCTTCTGATGAGGAATAATTCTCTATTTTAGAGGGTAGTGACCCAAAATTACCTAAGATCCCAAATGTTACTTTTCGTCTAGCTAGTACACTTGGATATATACCAGTTATAGAGTCTATTTTGAGTCAAGGTGATGATGAGGAAATAGAATAATCAGGAGAAGAACAATTTAAAAGTTCCACATCGAAATCTTATAAGGAAGTTGTTGATGTTTCTGATGATGAGAATGGTAAAGATAATAGATATGATTATGAAAATGATAAAGAAGGTTGTGGTTTACCTATACTATAAGCCACATGAAGGATGACCCGAGCCGATTTGGACACATAACCTCAAGCACATCTCCCCAAACTCCAGAGGCTACCAACTAGCAGCGAGGGCCTTTTTCATGCCCGTGGGGGAGATAATGCCCTCATAGTTAATAGGTAATATCAAAACGGAAGTAAAAATAAATAAATAATAAATATAGGAAGTATATAAATGAATAAACTACAGTAGAAAAAATATAAATAATCCAACTGAATAATAATCAAGTGTGGAAGCTCACAAAATGATGTCATGTCATGATGTCTGTCTAAACTGAAAGTATGGAAAAATGAAAATCAAGAATAATTTCAACTAAAAGAAAAGAAAAAAATCAACAACTTCATCATGAGAAATTATCAGTCTTCTACCTCAGTATTCATTTTAAGAAGCAAGAAACAATCAAGCATCAGAATTAGCACACTTCTCTTTGTTAATACCTACAAGCATGTAATCTAATCAGGTGTCAACGACGCCTAAGAAGGGTGTGAGATAAAATACCACTCAAGATTTCTAAACCTTTACATTTCATGCAATAATAAAATGCATTGTGTCATTATATAACAATTGAAAATAAATAACTGAGTGCAATTAAAATAAATAACTCGGCCCGAGTTCCCAACAACACCCATCCCTAATCACCTAGTTCATCCTAAGACAGTAGTCTAAAGGGAGTACCTATAAGAATATTACACAAATTCATGTATATAAAGCATAGAAGATTAAGGTAAACCATGAAGGAGGCATACCCCAAGCTTGTTCTTTAACTTGGGGTCTAAGTCATGTGTTAACCAGGTATGCTTCAACATACTAGAAAAATATCACCAATCCCGAAAGACTCAAACAAAATTAATATAAACCTTCAGTGCATCATTATTAAGGTTCAAGTTTAGATTTGGAGTCCGATCCCATCCTGAATGTATCATTATGAAACACCCTTAAAATTATCTAATACCACCGATCCTATCCAAGGAAATATTTCGAAAGACCAAGTATCGCTCGAGGCAAGGCTTTACCCTGAGTCTGTACCAATCTCGCAAAAAGGGGTCGAGCATCATTTGAGCCTGGATTAGCCACATTGCCAATGGATCTATCCCCGATGGGCCCTTTTGGAACTGATATCACTCATAAGTATTGGAAATCCCAAGGAAGTCTCGGTCTGGAAAAGCCAAGGACACCTCCCCCCAGAGTGTTGTGGTAACCAGTCAAGAACGGAGGGTCTAAGAGTGGCCCTTAATATGGGAACCATCATCTTTAATTATCCTAAATTTAATTAAAGTTTTCACAGTATCAAATATGATATATTAAGAATATGAAATTGCAGATTGAAAACAAAACAGATACACCCATGCATCACAAGTAATAAATTAAATATTACATCATAGAAATATTTACAAGGAAATATACCCCATCAACATATGCAAATAAATGCACTTTTAAATAAAAAAATAATTCATCACAAAAAACTACCAAATATTCAACAATCCAAATTTCATAATTAATATAAATTAATTATTTAAATTAAACATAAAAAAAATCAGCTACACAACACATGCAATTAATTAACTCAAATTCCTGAGCTAATAGAATTTATACCTGCCACATCGGCATGCCAAAAGGGGTGTATGAGCACATTGCAAAAAATTAAATAATTTAATTTATAATAAATAGGGCTACAACAATTAGGCGAAATAACTAAATTAAAGAAATTAGGTGAATATGCACAGTCGGTAGGCACCGACTAACAACAGAACAATGTGTTTTTATAAATACCAATGAGATGGAGAGAAAGAGAGTATAAAACCTACCTTATAATTTTAGATGATTCTATGATTTGTGGCAGTCCTTTATTTGACCTAAAACAGAAGAAAATGAAAGATTTTAGAAAAAACCTAAAATAGGGTAAAATCCTTCCGCAACGAACTACGCATATGATACTCAATGAAATCATATGATTTCAAATGCATGAGGTTATCCTTTCCCTAAGGTTTAATATTCACCTAAAAGTTATGAAAACAGACGACAGATGGAGGAGTAGTGGTCTTCCTAAGGGGTTGTAGGGTGGTGCACCACCTAGGGAGAGGGAGGGGCACGACGTGAGGGAGAGGAAGAGAGGAAGAGAGAAAAAAATGAAGGAAGAAAAGAAAGGAATAGAAAAATAATAGAAAATTAAAATAAAAGGAAAAAGGAAAAATAAATGAAAAAATAAAATAGAATAAAGAGGATGGAAAAGAAAAAAGGATAAAAATAAATAAAATGAAAATATATGATTTTAATTAGTTTTTAATTTTTTTGGTAAAGCCAATTCTATTTTATTTCTAATTTTTTTATCCCTTCTTGATTTATTTTAAATTTATTTAAATAACTTATTATTTATTTTCAATCCTTAATTAATTATTTTAATCCCAAACACCGTGCTAAAGCTTGACATAACATTTTTCATAAAACTCAGTAGTTAATTAATTAATTAAAAAAAGATGCCTGAGACCCGCATCGGGGTGCGCAGACGTGCGCCCTGGGTCGCTTCAAAGATTTAGACAACAAAAATTAAAAAAATTGTACCTTATTAAGGCCAGGATGTTACAACCTACCCTTCTTAAGACAACTCGTCTTTGAGTTTCCCTTCCAAGGGTAGTGGAATGTCGTCAGAGAAAAGTTTCGGCCACTACGCACGTACATCCGTCTCTCACTCACAAGTATCATCCTAAACATGTCCATATTTCCATAACACCTGGACTAGAGGGAATGACTTTCCTGGGAGGAATTTAGTTCTATGGTCGATGATATAGATCAAATGATTCACCATGGACGCATCTACCTCAAGCTCAATATCATCGGGGTAAAAAGAATGAGATGGGTTTGGATGATATTGTTGGAGTTGAGATACATGGGAAACATCGTGCATGGAACGATAAATCTAAGGTAGCAGTGACCGATAGGCTACCAATCCAACTCTCCCCACTATCTCAAATGGCTCAAAGTATCTCAGTGATAACTTTCCCTAACTCCTGATCCTCCTGTGACCCAATCTCGGAGAAAATCACAGAAAAACTCGGTGTCCCACCTCGAACTCCAGAGGTATGCGATGAAGATCAGTATAAACTTATGTCTGGACTGAGCTGTAGTCATATGCTTCTGAATCAGCTGGACTTGTTCGGAAATCTTCAGAATGAGATAAGTACCCAACATAGATACCTCACCTACTTCGAGCCCGCATAAATGTGAACGATACAATCTACCATATAGGGCCTCATACAGATCCATTTGAATTGTTTCTTGGAAGTTGTTATTATAGTAAACTCAGCAAGAGGTATATTCTTCTCCTAGGAACCTCAAAAATCAAGGATTCATGCCCATAACATATTCTCTGACACTCATATATTTCTCTCAGACTTCTCATCTATCTAAGGGTGATATGCAGTACTCAGAAGTACCTATGAACCTAGTGCCTTTTGCAACCCTTTCTAGAACCATTAAGTAAAGTGGGCATCTCTGTCCGAGACAATATAATGAGGTATTCCATGAAGTCTCACTATCTCCTAGATATACAACCTTTTTAACTCATCTATTGTAAAGGTCTCCTGGATAGGTAATAAGTATGCAACTTTGGTCAACCTATCGACAATCACCCTTACTACATCACTGCTTCAAGGAGATATTGGAAAGCCTACAACTAAATCCATGGTGATGTCATTCCATTTCCATTCTGGAATGTATAGGGGATGTAGGAGTCTAGTAGGTCACTGGTTCTCCACCTATACCTGTTGGAAAGTAGATCACCAAGTGATAAAACTTGCTATCTTCTTTTTCATACCAGGACACCAATATTGTCGACACATGTCTCTGTACATCTTGGTTAGTTCAGGATGAACTTCCCAAACAGAGGTGTGATATTCCTTTATCATCTCTTCATGTATACCTAAAGGTACCCATACACAACCATGGTAAAGGAGAGTTTCATTGCAATAAACAACCCAACCAGGAGGTGGGTTCTCTCTTGTAACACTTTCCCTCAAAATGATCCCCTTAGGATCAGTCAGTCATTGCCTACAAACTTGATCGAGGAGAGAGGATGTCACTATAAGGTCTTCTAGAATGGGTTTCCCGCTCTTCTTTTGAACCTCCAGATGTATATCTAAAAACAAAGCCATAATTTTCTACTCACTTCTAGCTACCTTCATGGATTGTGTCTGTGTCTTGCGGCTTAAAGCATCCGCCATGACATTATCCTTACCATGGGTATAATCAAGCTCAAAATAGAATGACTTCAAGTTTTTGACCCATCTACACTATGTTAAGTTAATGTCTCATTGAGTGGATATATATTTTAAGATTTTATGATTCGTGTAAACAACTAATATTTCTCCCAACATGTAGTGTCTCAAGCAGTGCAGAGCATGAACCACAACTAATTGCTTAAGGTTATGTGTAGGATAGTTATTCTCATGAGGTCTCAACTGGAGGGATCCATAAGCCATGACATGATCACCCTGTATCAAAATGGCACCTAGTATAATTCCTGGAGAAAAACAATAAACAATATAACTTTTACCTGGTTCAGGAAGAATCAAAATAAGAGCTAAGGTTAGTCTTCCTTTCAATTCCTGAAAGTACATTTATCAATCTTTTAACTAGATAAACTATAAACCTTTCTTATTCATGGATGTAAGAGGTGCTACTAAGTGGGATAAATCCTGGATGAAATGCTTTTAATATCCAGCAAGCCCCAAGAAACTTCGAATGTCGAATACACTCTTGGGATGCTCCCATGAAACTATGCAATTCACCTTTTCTGGATCAAATGATAACCATTATTCAGATATAATATGACCTAATAAGTGTACCTTATCAATCTAGAAGTGGAATTTTCTAATCTTAATATATTGTTGACGCTCCTTTCATCACAGAATCTAAAGATCGGAAAAGGGAATATCTCAGCTGAAAGTGATTCATCCTTTGAAGAAAACATCAAAAATCGACAAAGGCATGAACAAAGGATCAACAGCAAATCCACCACGCAAGTTATACCACTGCCGCGCAAGTATACTTGCGCGGCTACCTTGGTCGTGCAGGTGACTTGCGCGACCTAATTGGTAACCGCCTGGTAACCGCCCTGGGTCTTCTTTTGCCTATAAATAGACCCTGTGGGCCCCCCATTCGGGAGGATCTTTTTCCAGAAACTCGGATTGAAGCTCCCGACGCCCAAGTCTCTTCTCAAAGCTTCCGGAACACTTCTAAGGTAATTTCTTACCTAGAATGGAAGATCTAAAGAGAAGAAGGAAGGCCTAAGTGTTGAAACTTATCAAACACTTGCGCGCCGACTTATTTCCTTCAATATAACTTGCGCGTCCCTTTTCTGGAAGAACCTCGAGAACATTCTAAAGGGTTTAAAAAAGAGTCGCTCAAGTATTTCATTGCTGGTTGAAAATCGCGCAAGTACACTATGTGTCGTGCAGGTATACCGGCGCGACCAACACTTGCGCGCCCACGGAAGACTTGCGCGCCTTGGAAGACTTGCGCGCCCCTATCTTTTTGGGTGACCATCTTGCCCATTTTTACCCCTCTTAATCCATTTCACCTTTTCTTTTCAAGATTCAGTCTTCAAGACACTCTTCAAAGCCATTTATGGCATGATTTCTTGATTTGACTTTCTTGTCTGAAAGGAATTCTGTGGAATCTCTCTCAAAGTCTAGTGATTTAAATATCCTTATGTCACTAAAATACGGAGAGTTCATTCAATCAACCTCATCCTTTAAGATGAGAGAATCTTCACCTGGGTCTCCTTTTCAGGAATAATCCCCAGTGATAAAACCTTTAATCTGGGCATCTTCCTCAGGAGTAAGCCCCAAATTCTTAAAGTTCCCAATCTTGGGTATCCTCCTCAGGAGTAAGCCCCAATCAAGTCCTTTAATATTGGGCATCTTTCTTAAGAATAATCCCCAACCCCAAATATGGGCATCCTCCTCAGGAATAAGCCCCAAACCTTAATCCCTAACCTGGGTCTCCTTTTTCAGGAATAAGACTCAGTCATAACCTTGGGCTTCCTTTTAAAGAATAAGCCCCAAGTCTCCTAACCTGAGTCTCCTTTTTCAGGAATAAGACTCAGTCATAATTTTGGGCTTCCTTTTCAGGAGTAAGCCCCAAGTCCCTTAACCTTGGGTCTCCTTTTTAGGAATAAGCCCCAAGTTCCCTTAAATTTCTCTTAACCAGTCATAATTTACCTTTGATTTGGGTTTCCTTTTCAGGAGTAAAACCCCATCATAAGTCCCCTCCTAACTTGGGCATCCTCCTTAGGAGTAAGCCCCAAGATTAGAGTATTCAAATCTTCATGAAGCACATATAACTTTATGGACCCTGTTCATGGATTTTCTCCCTAAAAGTAAATCCTAAACCTTCATCTATCTGGGCAGTCATCCATACATAATCCCCAAACAAATTCTTATGATTGCATCTTTCATGGCACAATTGTCTAAATTTTACCAATACCTCTTGTTTCTCACACCGAGCATGACTCATGTGAGCTTAGAGTGTAAAAGTAATTATGGCATTCATCTTTGAGCCATCAATCATAAACATCATACTCCATTTCTCGAACTACGTGGGTTCTGATTCCTTTTCGAAAACAAAGGATACGTAGGTAGCCCATTTATGGGTTCGATCCCAACTTTGAAATAATCTCTGTCCTTCTGAATGACGATAAACTTCAAGTGCCTCACTGAGTGGCTTTAAAACCAGCCTGGTCATCATAATGATCAAGAGACTTTTATATAAATGTTTTGAAGGATACCATTGACCAAGAATCTCTAAACAGATATAGATGATTCTCTATTGATGAAGAACCTCGAATACATATAAAAGATTCTCTAAATTTTTTTCATATTTAATCATTGATTGTTAAAACTAAAGGAAAGAACATTTTATACTTGGTAATGTAATAAGGATTCACGAACATAACTTAAATCTATAAAGAGAGTCCCGGAGTAGACAATAATTCCCCTCAAAAAGGTGTGATGAGTCCGACCTCCCATCCTCTCGACCAATGCAAATTCCTAAGTCTCATTAGTCCACAAGCTAATGAGCGCCTTCCTTTGGAAAGTAGGTCCAAACGGATGTGGAATCATTGGATGTTTCCGGTTCTACGAACAAACCCGTTAGAAACCGATCGGAACGTTTGAATCTCCAGTCCAGGAGGTCATCCCCGGATTCCGTGCGAAACAAAAATGGTGAACCCGACGCGAATCCTTAACCAAGTTAAAGTGATGTTCTTCTTATTTGTTAAAGCCCCTTGGGCCAACAAAGCAATCATTGACATGTGCTCATCCAAAAGATGCAGTGGCCGGATTCATCTTGATTATGTCTGTTACATGGAACATGCACTCTTTTCTCAAGATCTTCTGCAAAAATGGCTTTCCTTAAATTCACCCCTGTGAATACTGCTGCTGTAAACACCTCTACTGTGAGGTCTACTGCTGTGAAAACCAATGCTGCTACTCCTGCTGGAACGTCATCCACTCTGAGGATGACATCACCAACTCAGCGTCTTCAATGCTGTGTTTCTAATGCACTGGTTAAGGAGTATCGTCGCAACGGTACTATCCCAACTCTGGAGGCCGCTTGTCAAGCCCTCCAAGTTAACAACTCTACCTGGTCGTCCGGACAACGGCGGCTAGCAATCAAGAAGCAGGCGGTGCTGACTACCGTCTCCAACCGTTTCAGGTCGTTATCCCCAGAACGCAATTTCCATTCACTCCCTTACTCCGAGGAAGTGAATGAGCAGGTCCTGCAGGACCTTAATTCAAAAAGATAGGAGTCCTTCTCGAGGGCTCCCATCAACAATCGCCGCCAGACTCGTGCGGTAGTGCGCCCTCAACATGATGAGGGTACCGACTCTAGGCATTCATCTCAGGTTCCTCGAACCCGAGCAGGAAAGATGAACCGCCAGAGACGGAATCCAGTTAATAATAAGCAGGTTGTCATCCCTGCCATCTCCGGAGAAGTTCACCAACCTAACTTGGTGGCAAACAACGAGCAGGCATACACACCTGTTCGTTTTAATTCTGCTGTCCAGCAGACTCGTCTGACAGCATCAAGCCTATCCCGCCAGGCAATTCCGGCGGAGTACCATAGGCAGGAACATACACCTGCTTATACATCACCAGTTAGTCAGCAGGCTCGTCTGACTACATATGATGGATCTCGTCAACCGCGTTTGGCGAAGTGTAATCAGCAGGCACATACACCTGCTAATACTAATCAGGCCTACCAACAGTCTCGCTTGGTAGCGCCCGGAGAAGTCAGTCGGAAAGTCCCGACGACAAACAAGAGGCAGGCTCAAATCTCTGCCTCCACACTTGAGTACTGTCAGGATTCACTGACAGGAAAAGGAGGACAGGAGCAGGCACATACACCTACTCCAAGCCCGGAATGGATGTATATCCCCGTTCCGGCGGCTGAAGTCACCAAACATATTTTGTCAATGGTGAAAGAGCAGAAGAAAATTCCTGCTCATATTCTGGATGCTTTCCAGGATATCATAACAGATTCAGCATCATCTCAGGGACAGACACATAAATATATCCCTAGCAATGGAGTGACACATCAACGATTCACTCCGGAGCAGACACACATATCTGTTCCAGTCCAAGAGGGTTATGGGGCATACTCCCCCATATCATACGGACAACCAAGTCAGGCACATACACCTGATTCGAGTGGAGATTATCAGCCTAACCTGACCATCTTTCCTGATCAGGCACATACACCTGCTCAGAGCAATCACTTTCATCATTAAGTGGTTTCTAAAGCGAGTAAGAAGGCATCTAAGAAAAAGATCTGCCCGACACAGTCAGGAGATCAAAGGCTAATCTGCAACAAGGCCTTTCTCGATGCTGGAGTTCTTAAAGCCCTCAGACATTTATCTGTTGGAATTCAAGATTCTACTCCCTCAGTTCCCAATAACGGGAACATTAATTCTGAAGGTCTTCAACAGACACTTCCTCATGAAGACTTGCTTCATGAAAATTTGGTCAATCTTGAAGTTTCTTCTTCAGATGAGAGCCACAGGAACCCTCTGTGTGGTCAGAAGACCAAGGAGCAAGAGATTTCATCTTTTGCTGTAACCCATCATGACGGTCCTCCTCATGGTGATGAACTTCGCTGCGAAAGTCCTCTCCGCAGTAGTGATTCACGTTGTCTCGAAAATTCTTCAGAAGGCAATGTAGTGACAAGAAATCCCTCCTATCTCGAGGAACTTGCAAACGTAAAACCAGTCATGTATGATGCTTTACTATCAGCAGGTGAAACTCTTTCTCCATCAGAAGACAGCCTGGGGTTCAGGTTATTCTCCGAACCATCCCTGGGTCATTCATCTTCCAGCATGAATAGTGATTTCTCTACCAATCTTGTTGAATCCGATGAAGCAACAAGGAAACACCAATTCTGGTCCAAAAAGGTAGAAGAATATTCATTTAATGATAAAGAGAAAATGCTGAACATGAGGAAAAAACTGGCAAAAGGTGAAGTACCAGTCATGTTTTGGCCTTTGGCTGACTCCCAGTACGACATTCCAAAGATGCTGACGGATGATGGAATCCATGATATTCGTCTCAACATATGAAAAACTCTTTGTCAATTAAAGAAGAAGGTATTATCTTATGATGAATATGAAAATCATCTTAAGATAATAGAAGGGTTACAACGCCAGATTGATTTGGCATCTCTATTAGTCTCTCGGTATCCAAAGGCTGAAAAGCAACAGAGAACCCTTCAACGTTCATGCCTTGGCGCACTAAGAAAATTGCGTCAGTTAATTGCCAATGCTCCATCTGATGTTCATATCAGAGGATGGGGTGTTCACGGAGCGCTACATTTCACAGTGCTTTCCGGTCAGCAAAGCCCGCCGAAAATGGTCTCATGCAATGTTATTGCCCATGGCCGGCCACAGTTAATGAGCTTTGTTCATAATCAAAAGCTTGCTAAAGAACAGGCTTCAACTAGTTCCTCTCAAAATCAAGTATATAGAGAACAAGTTGTTGAATTGCTCCTACATCAAGCAGGCGAGAATATTGCACAAGCCTCTCGTCTGGAGCAAACACGTCATCAAATGAAAGAAGTTTCAGAAATCATCCAACGGTCTGTTGAACCAGGTGATAAAAGTGGATACAGGTTAATGCATCCAACTAATTTCCGAACTAAGATTCGCAAGATCAAGAGATATTTTAAGAAGATCTCAGACATAGCATGTCAAGAGACACCCCAGCTTGCCAGACTGGTGACTTCTCTAACCCAACCCTCAGAATCAACGAATGGGATTCGAGGAGTTGAGCGGAAGCAGCAGGAACATCCCCAGTCCACCGGACTGGGGACTTTTTCAAATCCTCAATCCCTCCCTCAGAGAAAGTCAGTATTTTCTCGATTAGGGAATAAGCCTCAAGAGGAACTAAGAGCCAAGCTGTCAGGAGATTCTCTCCAAGTGACGGTTCTCCAAGAAGTTCCTGAGGGATCAAGTCAACGGAATGCCATGTCTCATCATGGACATGGAAGGAGACAATATCACAGAAATGCTGATAGAAAGGATTACATGCAATATGCATCCATTAATGTCATCAATGCCGTTGCTGCTGATTCACCAGATGAGGCTCAATCAGAGGGATCAGACGAAGAGGTTCCTGCTCAAGAAGTTGCGCACACAGACCTAAATGAAGAAGGTGTGCGCACACGTAATCAAAGGCTTACCCAAAATCTGGGTATTCCTTCAAGTAACCCACTTCCCCCTCTCCGAAAAGGATCCAATAAGGGGAAAGGAAAGAATCAGGTTACTTCTCACCCTTCCTCTGAAGGAGGTAAATCGCTCTCATTAGAGAAAAGGTTTGCACAATAGGAGGAAGAAATGAAATAATTAAGAAGGTTGAATGCAGAACTACTTCAGAGTAGTCTTCTTCTTAAGAATGCTGAAGTCCGACAGCCGAAGGAATTTGTTGTAACTACTGAGATGGATCAAGAATATCCTCCTTTATCAGCACACCCACAGAGGTCTAATCCTACGGGTCAAACGCAACAACGGTTGGCAGCACTACCATCAGTTGCAGCACCAACCACCACGTCTTTCCAAGCTCCATTCATTGCACCTACCCAAAACCAAGTTCAACCTGACATTTCTCAAAAGTTAATAACTACTATTGAGTCATTAACAGCTCAGTTAGAAACTATGGAAGGGAAACAGGCGCAAGTTCAACCTGAAAAGAAAGTTTACCCTGAATGGGTAGATTCAATTTCTCCTCCATCCAGTTTTGGAAACCCTATTTTCCCTACTTTCAATGGATCAGGCGACCCTGAACAACATTTGACGCATTACATGTCTTGTTGTGATCCTATGATGGGAACTACAGAGCAGCAAGAAGTAGTGAAACTCAGATGCTTCGTGCGAACCTTGCATGGACCAACTTTTGTCTGGTATACAAGCTTGCAATCCCGGTCAGTCATCGGATGGGAGGATCTTCGTCAAAAATTCCTTCTTCAGTTTAGCTCAACTTTTCCAAAAACGACAGTTTTCGATCTTACAAACTGCAAGCAAAGGGAGAATGAAAGAGTCTCTGATTTCATTGCTCGTTGGAAGGGATTAACATATTCCTTGAGTTTAGCACTCCCTCAGGAGGAATTTTTGCCAATCTGTGTGGCAAATTTGCGTGACGAATTACGCACGCCATTGATCCCTGTGAAATACACAGGAGGGTCTTGAGACCTTACTTCAATCGCTCAACAGATTGAAGATTCCCTTATACAGGCTAAGGTTAAATCTCGTGTAATTCCATCAGCTCCAGGAAGAAGAATGGGTAAAGCAGAAACTGCTACAGTTATGCTTAAACAGGCACCTGTACATATTTCTACTTCAAAACCTTCATCTTCTCGAAGGGCTCCACCTCCTGAACGCCAACAACAAAGGCTGTTTCGTCCAAATGATCAAAAAGATCAACGACGAAAACAATTTGAGGATATGAAGAGTAAAACATACTCTTTCCGAAGTGAATAAGTTCCTGGTTACTTCATTTCAGCTCTGGAAAATAATTTGGTTCAATTACCAGTGCCGAAGAGGCCAAACAAGGAAGGAGATGAAGACCGTCCCAATTATTGTCCCTTTAATCAAATGTTGGGGCATCCCATCCAGGAGTTTTTTTTCTTTAAAGACCTCCTGAAAAAGATGTTCGACTTGGGACAAGTCAAATTGAAGGGTTCTACAGCTCATGTAGCGTGTATTACTGCTTCAGATCCAGAGGAAGGAGGCGAGTGGCAGGAAGTCAAAAGCAAAACTGTGAAAAAATATGATGATTGGATGGTCAGAAAGACAATCAATCGGACCCATTCTATTTTGCGAACACAATTGAAGAAGCCAATTGTGTCTCCTACAAAAGATGCAGTAAAGCCTCCATCAAAAGAAAAATCCTCAAAAGGGCAGCGCAATTCAAAGAAGAAAGAGGAATCAGGAGAAGATGAGTATGTAAAAAAGCCTAAATTGTATTTGACTCTGGAAGATTTCATGCCATCTACTTCGAAGCCACGGGCACCGTCCCACCAAACGACACAGCCTGAATAGGTTAACCAGGCAGAGTCTTTATCAGACGAAGAGTTAATCTTTGGTTCTGTTAATATGATTCAATTAACAGATTCATATTCCAGTCTTGATGAGCCCGAATTCCCTGTATCAAATAATGGAACCCGAGGAAGTTCTAGAGGTTCAGGATATAGGGGAAGACGTGGATCTTTCCGAAGCCACTACTCTAATTCTACCCCTGCTAGCACTGTATATGCAGCAGAAACTCGTGGTAGAGCCCTTCAGCGAGCTCAAAAAGAACAAGCAAGTTCTTCTGCCAATGGCCAACTCAGTTTCGGCACAGTTATTTTGGAAGACCGATTAAAAGTTCCATCTTCTTTATCTCAACAAGTAAATGGATCTAATCAATCTAATTTTCCAAAACCAAGGATGTTACCAACTTCAATACAAGATGCATCAGCTTCCAAAGCATCTGCTTCCAAGGTACCTACTAAACCGCATATTCCTATTGGGAAACGCAGACCTCTAGATCAAAAGTATGATATATTGAAACACTTGGCCCAAGTACCAGCCAAGTTATCAATTTTGGATTCTTTGAATCTGCCAAGAGATCTTCGGGAAGCACTCATCGAAGCTTTGTCAAGTCCTCAGGAGTTTGAAGCTGAAATTGCTGCAGCTGAAATCTATCACATAGAGAATAATCCTGCAGAATGCCATGCAGTGATATCTTTTTCTGATAAAGATGAAGATGATGTTGTGCATGGGCACATAAAACCTTTGTACTTATCTGGAAAAGTCAATGGTATAGATGTTCTAAGAGCTTTCATTGACAATGGTTCAGGAGTCAACCTCATGCCCATTCGCACACTTCGTCGATTGGGCCTCACGGAATCTGATTTATCTCCTTCTACCATGATGTTGCAAGGATATGATAAAAATGAACAAGAACCACTGGGAGAAGTTACGCTCAGAACTTAGTTTGGAGATCTTGTTTCCAATTCGGATTTCATGATTGTTGATCAAGACTTAGCTTTCAATATCTTTCTTGGAAGACCCTGGCTACATCAACATGCAGCTATTCCGTCATCATACCATCAATGTCTCAAATACTGTTTCGATGGTCAAGTTGGAACATTATATGGTGATAAGGCCCCGTTAAAGACATGTGAGTCTCAATACATTGAGGCGGAATTTTATCACATGAAGGGAAGAGAAAAATCTACAATGAAGGAAATTACCAAAGTTAATGCTCCATATGGTTTGGAAAAAATTCCAATAAATCCATTTTCACATGTGAGTACAGATTATGTGTTACCTATCAGTCAAATTGACAAAATAGGCCCAAATCAAAATACTCTTATGGAAAGATCCATAATGTCAATTACGGCAATCGATCCAGACAACATGGGAGAAATTGGTAACTTACCAAGCAGTGATGAAAGCATAAGTGGTGACGTTTTCATTTCGTCTGCTGAAATCCAACAAGTCTATACTTCGCTAATCAGGCCAGAAGAAGTTGTAGCAACACCAGAGGTGAATATTGATGTCGATTCTCAATCCATCATCTCCTCTTGATTTCCCAAAGAAGACCCTTTATCATCAATAGGGTCGGAAATGGAAGCTTCTTCTTCAAAATGTGAAAATTTTGACATCTCTTATGATCATGAGAATTTCGTTTTTTCATCTACTTTGCAAGTAGAAATGGAAGAAATAACACATGATGAAGAGGAAGAGGAAGATCTTAGAGATGCTCCTCCAGCATTTGAAGAGGGTATCTCTACCACTGTGGATGAACTCAGAGAAGTAAATATGGGTACAGAGAAAGATCCACGCCCCACTTTAATTAGTGCGGCCATGACCCTTGAAGAACAAGAGATGTATATTTCTTTTCTAAAGAAAAATAAAGATATTTTTGCTTGGAATTATACAGAGATTCCTGGCCTTGATCCTGATGTTTCCACCCATCATTTGGGTTTGCCAAAAGAACATCGAGGATTCAAGCAAGCCGCGAGAAGAACACACCCAACCTACGCTTCCAAAATCGAGGCTGAAGTGGATAAGATTATCAAATCTAACTTTGTCAGATAAGTTCAATATCCCAAGTGGTTGGCTAATATTGTCCCTGTAAAGAAGAAGAACAGACAAATTAGGGTTTGCATCGATTTCAGAGATCTTAATCGGTATTGTCCTAAAGATGATTTCCCAGTTCTGATTACAGAACTCTTAATTGATGCAACGGCTGACTATGAAGTACTTTCTTTCATGGATGGATATTCTGGATATAATCAGATCCGAATGGCCCCAGAAGATGAGGAATATACAGCCTTCAGAGCTCCTCAAGGTGTGTTTTGTTACCGGGTGATGCCCTTTCGTTTAAATAATGCAGGTGCAACATATCAACGCGCCATGCGTCGTATCTTCAAACCTTTTCTAGGGAAATTTGTTGAATGCTATGTAGATGATTTGGTGGTCAAATCCAAACAACGTTTTGATCACTTGGCTGATTTGGAAGTCATATTCCACAAGCTTCGACAACATAATTTGAAGATGAACCCCTTAAAATGTGCTTTTGGGGTAACCTCAAGAAAATTCCTCGGCTTTTTTGTACGCCATCGTTGTATTGAAGTTGATCCTGAGAAGACCAAATCAATCCTTGGTATGTCACCTCCTCATAATTTGAAAGAATTAAGAGGACTTCAAGGACACTTAGCCTATATTCGGCATTTCATCGCCAATTTGGCAGGCAAAAGTTTACCTTTTACCAAATTATTGAAGAAAGGAGTCACTTACCAGTGGACTGAAGAATGTCAAGAAGCATTTGATGTTCTCAAGAAATACCTCTTGATTCCACCAGTACTCATGCCACCTGTTGAGGGTAGGCCTCTTATCCTCTATGTGACAACTTTAGAGCGATCATTGGGTGCCTTTCTCGCTCAAAAGAATGATGCTGGGAATGAAAATAGTCTCTACTATCTCAGTAGAACTATGCTTGAAGCAGAAACCCGGTATTCGAGTATTGAAAAGTGCTGCCTAGCATTAATCTTTGCAGTTCAGAAACTGAGACACTACCTGCAACATCACGAGGTCCAATTGGTATCTCGTAATAATCCACTCAAATTCATCCTTAGTCGTCCAATGCTTACAGGACGTCTGGCATGGTGGGCGGTTATTCTACAGCAGTTCGACATCCAGTATGTGTCTCAAAAGGCAATTAAGGGCCAAGCTCTGGCTGATTTCTTGGCTGAACATCCTTCAGTGGAAGACATGTATTCAGATATCGAACTCCCTGATGAGAAAGTTTTCTCTATTCAAGAGAGTCCTCAAACATGGGAAATGTATTTTGATGGTGCTTCTAGAAGTCCAACAGGGAAGAAAATGGAAAATCCTAAATTCAATAAAGTTGGTTTAGGAATTGTGCTCATTTCTCCAGATAAGGCAGTGTTACCTTATTCCTTTTTGTTGTGGGAAGGTGGTACCAATAATGAAGCTGAATACCAAGCTCTCGTTACAGGCTTGGAGTTAGCGCTTCAAGCACAAGTGAATCACTTAAAGGTGAAAGGTGATTCAGACCTGATAATCAAACAAGTCAATGGGGATTATGCCATTAGAAAAGAAGAATTAATCCCTTTGTATGATTACTTCAGAGAGTTAATGTCGGAATTCCCTTCAGAACCGAAATTTTCTTATGTCCCAAGATCACAAAATGCTCAAGCTGATGCACTAGCTAATATAGCCACAGCTTTAGCAGATCCAAATCGGGACGAGACAACCATCTGTATTGCCCACCGTCGTGCAATTTCACCTTATATTCAAGTCAGAACAGAGGAAATTAATGAAATTAGTCCCATTCCTGAACCGTATGGTCATACTACAGGATGGATGTCACCTATCAAGGAATACCTTCAAAATGGAACACTTACACCTGATAGAGCCGAGAAAGAACAAATTCGGCGACGTGTGGTCAATTTTACTCTTTATGATGGTCCAAACCACCTCGAGAAAATTCTCTACAAACGTGGTTTTGATGGAGTTCTCTTCAGATGTATTGATGGTGAAGAGACAATGGATGTCATAAAAGAAGTGCATGCAGGAGTCTGTGGTGCCCACCAGTCTGGACATAGACTGTCTGATCAAATTCGAAGGCTTGGATACTTCTGGCCTTCAATGATAGAAGATTGTGTTAATTTCACAAAGAAGTGTCATTCATGCCAAGTATATGCCAACTTCATTCATCAACCTCCAGAGTTGCTTCATACAGCTAAATACTCATGGACATTTTCCACATGGGGAATGGATGTGGTGGGACCTTACCCTTCAGCTACGGCCAAGCAGTTTAAGTACATTCTTACTGCTACTGATTTCTTTTCCAAATGGGCAGAGGCAGTACCTCTCAAAGAAGTCAGTTCTAAATGCATTGTTAACTTCATCAAGTCTAACATCATTACTAGATTTGGTGTCCCTCATACCATATTGACGGACAACGGCACCAACTTCTGTTCTTCTGAGGTAAAGAAATTGTATCAAGAATACAACATTAAGTCCAACCATTCATCTCGATATCATGCAACGGCTAATGGCCAGATAGAGGCCTTCAACAAGACTCTTTCAAATATACTGCAAAAGATGGTGGATAAAGATAAGAGGTCATGGCCTGATAAACTCTTTCATGCTTTATGGGCTTATCGGACTACCACTCGCAATGCAACGCGGTCTACTCCATATTCATTGGTATATGGAACAGAAGCAGTCTTGCCAATTGAAGTTCAATTTCCCTCACTCAGAATAGCCATTTGTGATCAGTTATCAACAGATGAGCAATCCCAAAAGCGGTTGAATGAATTGGAACAGTTAGATGAGAAAAGATTGTGCACTTTTCACCACTTGGAAATCTATCAGAATCGGATAGCACGAGCTTTTAAAAAAAAGTTCATCTTCGTTCATTCATTCAGGGAGAATTGGTATTGGTTCTCAGAGCACCAATGATACCAGGAAAGAAGCCTCCCAAGCTTGAACCAAAATGGGAAGGACCTTATTCAATACATAAGGTCTACTCCAATGGAGCGTATTCTCTGATCTCAATGGATGGAGAACACATCACGACTCCAACTAATGCCAGATTTCTGAAGAAGTATTTTGTATAAACACAAAATATTGCTCCCAGAACCAAGACTCTTACAATTGGTTCATACAGCAATGGTCCAATATGACCTTAAACTGCAACTTCGTCCAACATGACGTTAAACTGTGTCACCTTCAATGTCCGAGATGACATTAAACTATATTTTGTCCTACATGACATTAAACTGTTATTATGTCCTATCTACATGACATTAAACAGTACAGAAGATCCTATATTTTGTCCGAGATGACATTAAACTATATTGTGTCCTAGAAACATGACATTAAACTGTGTGGCACATCCAATGTCCATCATGACGATAAACTGTAAAAAAGTCCCCAGAACTGATATCCTCATATTGGTTCACCTTAATCCTAGCTACATGACTTTAAACTGTACAACAATGGTCCAGTATGACTTTAAACTGCAACTTCGTCCCACACGACATTAAACTGTGAAAAAGTTCCCTAAACCGTCCAGCATGACCTTAAACTGCATCATCCCTGGTCCATGTATATGACCATAAACTATTTGCAAATCCTTTATGTCCAGAAAGACGTTAAATTGTGACGTCCTAACTACATGACGCTAAACTGTACAGAAAGTCCTTGATATGTCCTACATGACATTAAACTGTTATTTTGTCCCTACTACATGACACTAAACTGTGCAACACCAATAGTCCTAACTGCAAGACTTTAAACTGCATAGTCCCTTTTTTATGTCCTACATGACATTAAACTGTGCATCGTTAAGGTTGTTATTACCTCTTGTTTCTCACACCGAGTATGACTCATGTGAGCTTAGAGCGAACATCAACCATAACACTCCCTTTGGGCCACTAACCATGTGTAAGTCCCAACAACATTTTTTATTAGATCGTTGTCCCCAAAAACAATTTGATCATTAATTCATTCTTTAATTGAACTACACGGACTTTGATCCTCGCCCTCCAGGCTAGGTATGTAGGCAACCTCCCAGGGTTCAAGCCCAAAAACAAACTCTTCACATCAGTTCACCACAACCTCATATGATGTTGATTTGTGAAACCGCCCCTGGAATCAATATATTTACATTAATTCACTTTCGTCCTTGTTATATGACGTTAAACTATACAACACTTTTGTCTGGTACGACAATAAACTACAATATTCTTTGATTCCCTCATTTGAGAAGGAACCATTATTGACATTGATTTTTTAAATCATGTTTCATTTTCAAAAGACTACGTGCATATATGGTAATGCCTAAACTTTTTATCTCAGGTTAAACCATCATTGCACTAAAGTCCCCTTTCACCCTTCACATGTACGAACCAAATTTGTACAAAGGGTAATTCTAGAACTACGTGGACTTGATTCCCATCCTTATGGGATACGTAGGAACATTCGAGTGTCCCTCGAATCCAGTCCCAAGTATTTTGGGCCTAACCTCAAATTTCACTTTCAGTCCCTTGGCTGAAAAGTCCTCATGAAAACACACACTGTGTATTCATTTTTATGGTCCGAATTCTATGACCCTAAACTAAGATCACTCATACTTTCATCCTGCACGACGTTAAACTGCATTTCAAGAACTACGTATGGCTTGATTCTCATTCTTATGAGATACGTAGTGAAGTCCAAGTTTCAATTCAGGACCCAGCCACAACATGATTATGGTTTTCATTGACCTATGTATCTCTATATACATTGGACAATACCCATCTTTATGTGTTATAATCCTAACCTTAAATATTTTCAGATCTTCATAACCCTCTTCATGACTTCTAGTCACAAAAATGTCAAACTTCTGTGAATTCTTTTGCCTGACTATGCAGCACGTGCCCATAGGTGGCCTTACATAAACAGTACACATAACAGACTTGTCATCCAAAAGATTCTATTCATTTGACCATGCAGCCAATGCCCATAGGTGGCCCTGCATATTTCAACCCCCTAACGGGTTTTGTTAAATAATAGTAACTTCATTCTTGGGAAGAATGACTCTTTTGTCCTTATTTGTCTTAAACGACAGTATGTAGGGATCCGCAAAAAAATAGCCATCCTTAACATATTTGTCCCATATCCTTTTTCATGATCTGAAAGTATTCAAGTCTATGGTTTATTCTTCTTCCCTACGTTTGGGTCAGACCTTCGTAGGAGTGATATTCATCCAGTTCTTCGATATTCTTGTTTGGAAATATCTTCTCCATATTCAAGTACCTCTTTCCATACAACAAACTCTATACTTTAGAAAATTTGAATCTCCATAAACTTTCACTGGCTTTTAGCACTAGGAAAGTAAATTTCTGGGAGTTCTTTTTCCTGACTATGCAGCACGTGCCCATAGGTGGCCTTGCATAAACAGTCCACATAACAGACTTGTCAGCCAAAAGATGCTATTTATTTGACCATGCAGACAATGCCCATAGGTGGCCCTGCATATTTCAACCCCCTAACGGGTTTTGTTAAATAATAGTAACTTCATTCTTGGAAACTACTTCTTCTAATGCCTTTTAGCTCTTTTTTCATATCATTCCTCAGATTCAAATATTCTTAAGCCATAGTTTACATTTTTTTCCCTCATACTTGAGTATGGTAATATGTTTTCAGATAAATTGTCAAGGAATTGAATCTATTTTTAATCCATTTTCGGTCAAAGCTATTTCGACCTTAAACATTAGCCCCTTTATGTCCGGTGTGCATGACTTTAAACTGCCCACACAAAAGAAAAAGGAACTCTGAATAAAATTCAAGTTCCAGCTCACTAAATATACATTTTTGTATGATTTAGGTAATATTGAGTAGTTAAAAGATTCAAAGTTTGTAGGATTATTTGTAATAATCCTAGTAAAAATCAAACTATGCTTACTAGGCCCATTGGCTTAAGTAAATTTGAACCAGGTAATGAAAGAATGCAGGTACAAATGATTGAAGACAAAAGTGTTTTTCATTGATAAACAGGAGATAGAAAGACATCCACAGACTGTAGTCTCTTCTCTTTTTCAAGAATTACAGAAGATTGTCAACATAAGTCTTCATTTGATGTATAACATCCTGAGCCTTATCAGCAGTTACTTGAAGCTCGTGCACTTGACCAGCTTCACTCTTTTCATCTTGCTGAAGTGCCTTCTTAGCATCTGCAATGGCTTTCATGCCATTCATATGAGTTTCATCCAATGATTTATTAAGCTGATCAAGTTCCCCAGTAACAGCATCTAACTGTTGCTGGAGTTGCACCTGCTGGACGACCTTTTCTTTGATTTTTTGCTTCAGATCCTTCATCTTGACAGCATAATCAGCTTCATCCTGGGATATCGCAGCCTCAAATTCGCCTATGTTGACTGACAATTTCACTCTGGTCAAATCTTCGCGACTTGTCTGCACTTGCTCCCTCCTGAAAATGATCTGTTTCACCGCAGCATGGATCTTTTCATACCCAAAACCACCAAGTCCCATTATAACAAATTGGGATGACAATCGAGAAATTTTTGATGGTAGCTCTTCTAAAGGCACCCCAGATATGATGTTCTATATGTTATTCCATGCCTTACGTCGTGAAAAGCTGAATGCTTTAAGCATCTCTGGATCTGATTCAATATCTTCGTCAGAAGGGGGTATGTAATCTGGAATTAGCGCACTTAGGGAGGTGCCTTGTCCTGATCTTTCACCCCTGACTTGTGCTTCTTCACTTTCAATTCCCATTGGGGCAGAGGCTGAGGCCTCATCTTCGGATCTAGTCATTGCAGTTTATGGTCCTGCATGATTAATTGAAAGGTTTAGTCAGCTTCAAAGGATAACAAAAGAATTGATTGTCTTGCGAATAAAGTACAATCACAAATATTGTTATCCATTACCCAATGGTGGTTCAGCAACCTGAGAAGATTTCTCCCCATCTTTCCCAGTTTCAACAGGATTTTCAAGATGGGTCTCAGGAGAGTTTATTGGATTTAGCTCTACTTGAGCTAATGTTTCTGCAATGATAGGGTTGACATCAGTGTCCACACCCTCTTCGGGCATTGGCAGTTCAACGGCTTCTACGGAAGAAACTACATATTATTTTCCATCATGGTTAGAAGTATTTTTTTTAAAAAAAAAATTTGGGCGAAGGGTAGCACTCACGCCCAAGGTCTTCTAAATCACATGACAACTTAGCATGATCATAAAATTCTTCAAAAGTCATTCCTTGATTCATCATTTCATCCAATGATACTTCAGAATCTTGGTTAGTCTCACCAGTGGGAACATTTGCTACGTCTTCTTGCCGACTTATGTCCTGCAACCCCTGACCCTGGACAGCATCTTCAGTAGTAGGAGGGATACTGGGAATGGATGGTAGCTCTTCTCCAGGAGAAACCAAGTCAGCCTGGGTCTGTGATTGTTCTACAGCACCTTCCACGACCTTTGAAGGAGGATCAGTCCCTTCCCTCAAGGGGGAAATTTAAGAAGCCCCTGCAATCCTCAGAAATATGAGTAACCATATGATTATGGGTATAAACTCATGATTGTTCGAAGGACTTACCACTGCTAATGAAACGTTTAGCTATGGATTTCCTCCTTCGTTGCCTTGGCTTCTTTTGTTTTTTCGGAGTATCCGTAGTCTCCCTTATTGGCACTTGGATTGGCGAATGAAAGGCTATGTCCAGTGCCTCATTCATGTCCTGCTGGCCTGGAGATATCTCGCCTGGTTCGCGAGGAGAATCAGCAGCAGCCCCGATAGCAGTACCACCAGGGCTATATTGTGGAGAAGGAACCCCGGTTCCTTTCTTTGCAAGCTGCAAGATGAAGAAAATAACTTCCTTAAGTAACAAAGCTTCAACTAAAATCAAGTTGCAAAGAAAATAAGGAAAGAAAACTTACATCTTCAGGAGCCACGTACTCTTGCCATTCCTCATCTCCAGAACCACCAGCTCCCTCAGTGGTGCCACGATCAATCATTTCCTTCACCCGCCTGGTGATAGGAACCGAATTATCAGTGGCATATATGAGCATTTCCAGCTCTCTGATGTAAGCTCGCACTTCATTGGGGTTATCTCCGTATTGGAGGTTTTTAGAAGCTACAAGATTTCCTATTCCAGGAAGTTGTAGTCCCTCACACAAATCCAGCCAGGCGGTCTCAGTATCACAGTATAAGCTCTGCCATAGCTGAACAGCCTCTGGTCTTAGATATAAAGGCTGTGAGGAAGGTCCTACAATTTTTTATTTTAATCTCTTCCCAACTCCTACAACTACAAATAGAGAATAAGAATGTAAGACTTATTACTTTATAAAGTAGCAGTGATTGAAATTTCTACAATGAAATAACTCACCAGGAGTTTATGGAGTGGGTCTTTTAACTCTGGCTGGAGGATTATATCGGGCACGAAACCGCTTTGCTGCCGGTTGTGCCTCATCATCCCCATCGTGATAATCCGATGAATCAGTTCTAGAAGAGGAGTCTGTTGAACCTATTTCAGGTGGAGAATCGTCACCTTCATGAGGAAGGGTTTCTTTCTCTACAGTCCTCTTCCTCTTTCCCACTTGATATACTGGGTGATTCAATATCCCTTTAGGGTATGATGCTATCCAGTGTTCGGCATAAAATGTAGTCAGATAATGTGCCGCTTTTTCAACTGGTAGATCAAATACTGCCCCAGTCTTCTCTCTTGATGTCAGCAACCATAGTTTTCGAGCAACCATCAGATGTTGCTCTAACCTGACATGTACTGGAGGGGATACAACAATCTGTTGCAAGCATTTGAATTGGCATGCAAATCTATATGGAGCATAGGCCTCACATATGATTTCTCCATCAATCCTGGCTACTAACACGCCATCCCTGCAAGCTAGCATGTATGCCCTCAAATCCAAATGCGCTGTCCCATCATCAACAAACCGCACGGATGGCGGACTTCCATAAGGAAAGAAGTTGAATTCCGTATACATTCTTAGTCTTACTTTCATATCATATCCATTAACATCTAATGGAGCAATTCCAGAGAATGATTGCACTGACGGTCTGAAAGAGCTTCCAGGGATTTGTAATCCATTCTGTACATTGTAAGTCCTGAAGTGAGTGGCGATCCATCCCCACAAAACCTGGAATGGTCCCACTATTCTTAAAGGAGATTTACCCTGGAAGACGTGAAGTAAACTCCTGTGAATCTTTGCTAAAATGGGGGTAGCTAACCCAACCATTTTTCCCTCAGCCAACTTGGCCGCAATGACGAAGGTCCCTGGCCTAACGCCTCCCTTCGAATCCCTGACCGACAAGAGATAAACACTGAGCCACATTGCCAAGAAACCTTCCAGACGAGTTTTCTTTGGAATTATTTGATTCACTTCATATCCCCATTTTTCAAACTCTCCTGCTTCTAGGGTTGGCCAGAATGTGCCAGAAGCTCCTCTCTTCTCAGGTTTTGGACAAGTGGTAGGACGTCTGGGCCGGGTATCCTTGGATTTCTTTTTCTTGGATCCTTTTTCTTTTGGCTCCATCCCTTTCTTCTCAGTAAGAAACACATTCATCCATTCTTCCGGATGGATATCTTTTCTAAAATGAGTTAATGATGTCTCTGAACTCTTGAGCCTATGAAAGATTTTAAATAATTCTCGAGCCAAAGCAGGAGTCTTCTATGGATCATTCCAAGTCACCTTGGGAGGAATGAATTCATCATACATATCGCCCAAGATCGGAGCTCCTGAAATCTTGTGGACATCCCACATACTGATACCTACGTCTCCATGAGTCAAATGGAAAGAATTAGTCGCTGGGCTCCAGTGGCTGAGTATCTATGGAATGAAGTTATCATGTCTGTAAATATATGTTTGCCCAACCCAAACAGCCTCATATATTGCAGCTCTCTTCAGATCCTCAATAAACTCTGCGCAAGTCTGTCGCACCCAGTATGCCCACATCCAAGTTGGCTTCACACCTCCCTCAGGACGGAAATCCCAACTTTTCTTCCAGCCTTTGGATTGATCCATCTGAGCATTTCGGAAGATTGAAGGATGACAATGTGGTTGAAGCTCAGGTGTATGTTTTTTCAGATCTGGTGTGCAAGGGCTATGATGCATCACATAAGCCTTCTCCACTGTTCCAGCAGTTTGAAATACTCCTCCACCTGATATATTTACTGAAGCAAAATTGGTATAATTCTGAAACCACGAAAATGGAAGATAATTCTTTACTTCTGGAATAATGACTTCTTGCAGATGACCATGACCATAAAAAGGTAGATAAGTGCAGTGAGGAAAGTCGCGATGATATTTCTTCAGATACTTATCCAAATCTGGAAGAGTACTGTCTTTGACAGTATAGTAATTAGGGCCAATGATATCCATCATATCATCTATCCGCTTGCTAGCCAGTTCATCAATTAATCCAGGACTAAGAGCCATTGAATCTGCACAAGAGTTGAATAAATTAAACTCTTAAATGGGTTTTATTTTTTCATAAAATTTGTGAAAGAATTTGAAAAAATGGCTAAGGCATTAAGGCGCGCAAGTATGGAAATGTCGCGCAAGTAATACATGTGCCGCGCAAGTTTGTGTCACGCAAGTATTACCGCGCAAGCCCTATTACCTTGAGAGTAGCGCGGCAGTGAGGAAACAGTGAAAACAAGAGACTTGCGCGGCGAGGAAGACTTGCACGGCGAGAGCTCGCGAAATCCGGAAATCTAGATACTTGTACGGAGGTGAGGCCGTGTATTTATAGGCCAGGAAGCCTACCTGCGCGCCACACCCAGAGCGCTTAAGGCCTGCGCGATGCAGACTTGCGCGCCGCCCTCTGTGCACTGAAAGACTTGTGTGCCCTCCCTTTTCCTTTGGAGGGATTCGATTTCCTCAGAGTCAAATCCTCATTTCTCTCCGGATCCAACTCTGAGGGGGGAATTTTGTTGACGCTCCTTTCATCACAGAATCTAAAGATCGGAAAAGGGAATATCTCAGCTGAAAGTGATTCATCCTTTGAAGAAAACATCAAAAATCGACAAAGGCATGAACAAAGGATCAACAGCAAATCCACCACGCAAGTTATACCACTGCCGCGCAAGTATACTTGCGCGGCTACCTTGGTCGCGCAGGTGACTTGCGCGACCTAATTGGTAACCGCCCGGTAACCTCCCTGGGTCTTCTTTTGCCTATAAATAGACCCTGTGGGCCCCCCATTCGGGAGGATCTTTTTCCAGAAACTCGGATTGAAGCTCCCAATGCCCAAGTCTCTTCTGAAAGCTTCCGGAACACTTCTAAGGTAATTTCTTACCTAGAACGGAAGATCTAAAGAGAAGAAGGAAGTCCTAAGTGTTGAAACTTATCAAACACTTGCGCGTCGACTTATTTCCTTCAATATAACTTGCGCGTCCCTTTTCTGGAAGAACCTCGAGAACATTCTAAAGGGTTTAAAAAAGAGTCGCTCAAGTATTTCATTGCTGGTTGAAAATCGCGCAAGTACACTATGTGTCGCGCAGGTATACCTGCGCGACCAACACTTGCGCGCCCACGGAAGACTTGCGCGCCTTGCAAGACTTGCGCGCCCCTATCTTTTTGGGTGCCCATCTTGCCCATTTTTACCCCTCTTAAGCCATTTCACCTTTTCTTTTCAAGATTCAGTCTTCAAGACACTCTTCAAAGCCATTTATGGCATGATTTCTTGATTTGACTTTCTTGTCTGAAAGGAATTCTGTGGAATCTCTCTCAAAGTCTAGTGATTTAAATATCCTTATGTCACTAAAATACGGAGAGTTCATTCAATCAACCTCATCCTTTAAGATGAGAGAATCTTCACCTGGGTCTCCTTTTCAGGAATAATCCCCAGTGATAAAACCTTTAATCTGGGCATCTTCCTCAGGAGTAAGCCCCAAATTCTTAAAGTTCCCAATCTTGGGTATCCTCCTCAGGAGTAAGCCCCAATCAAGTCCTTTAATATTGGGCATCTTTCTTAAGAATAAGCCCCAACCCCAAATATGGGCATCCTCCTCAGGAATAAGCCCCAAACCTTAATCCCTAACCTGGGTCTCCTTTTTCAGGAATAAGACTCAGTCATAACCTTGGGCTTCCTTTTAAAGAATAAGCCCCAAGTCTCCTAACCTGAGTCTCCTTTTTCAGGAATAAGACTCAGTCATAATTTTGGGCTTCCTTTTCAGGAGTAAGCCCCAAGTCCCTTAACCTTGGGTCTCCTTTTTAGGAATAAGCCCCAAGTTCCCTTAAATTTCTCTTAACCAGTCATAATTTACCTTTGATTTGGGTTTCCTTTTCAGGAGTAAAACCCCATCATAAGTCCCCTCCTAACTTGGGCATCCTCCTTAGGAGTAAGCCCCAAGATTAGAGTATTCAAATCTTCATGAAGCACATATAACTTTATGGACCCTATTCATGGATTTTCTCCCTAAAAGTAAATCCTAAACCTTCATCTATCTGGGCAGTCATCCATACATAAGCCCCAAACAAATTCTTATGATTGCATCTTTCATGGCACAATTGTCTAAATTTTACCAATACCTCTTGTTTCTCACACCGAGCATGACTCACGTGAGCTTAGAGTGTAAAAGTAATTATGAAATTCATCTTTGAGCCATCAATAATAAACATCATACTCCATTTCTTGAACTACGTGGGTTCTGATTCCTTTTCCAAAACAAAGGATACGTAGGTAGCCCATTTATGGGTTCGATCCCAACTTTGAAATAATCTCTGTCCTTCTGAATGACGATAAACTTCAAGTGCCTCACTGAGTGGATTTAAAACCAGCCTGGTCATCATAATGATCAAGAGACTTTTATATAAATGTTTTGAAGGATACCATTGACCAAGAATCTCTAAACAGATATAGATGATTCTCTATTGATGAAGAACCTCGAATACATATAAAAGATTCTCTAAATTTTTTGCATATTTAATCATTGATTGTTAAAACTAAAGGAAAGCACATTTTATACTTGGTAATGTAATAATGATTCACGAACATAACTTAAATCTATAAAGAGAGTCCTGGAGTAGACAATAATTCCCCTCAAAAAGGTGTGATGAATCCGACCTACCATCCTCTCGACCAATGCAAATTCCTAAGTCTCATTAGTCCACAAGCTAATGAGCGCCTGCCTTTGGAAAGTAGGTCCAAACGGATGTGGAATCATTGGATGTTTCTGGTTCTACGAACAAACCCGTTAGAAACCGATCGGAACGTTTGAATCTCCAGTCCAGGAGGTCATCCCCGGATTCCGTGCGAAACATATATAGCTGGTGATCTCTTAGTGTACTCAGCATGATTTCAAGATGGGTTTCATGGTCATGTCTAGAACATGAATACACCAAGATGTCATATACAAAGACTACTATAAAGGAATCATGATACAGGTGAAAAACCCAGTTCATCCAAGCCATGAAGACTGCTAGGGAATTTGTGAGGTTGAATGTAATAACCAGATACTCGTACAAGACATACCTTCTTTGGAATGTTTTACATGGTATGTGAGATGGTCGCACATGCACTTGGAGATATCCTGACCTTAGATCAATCTTGGAGAAAACAGTTTCTCCCCAGAGCTGGTCAGAGATATCATCTATACAAGGTAATGGATATTGATTCTTTACCATGAGCTGGTTGAGTCGACGATAATCCACGCATAACCTGAGGGTACCATCTGCCTTCATGGAAAAAAGAACAGGTGAACCCCATAGAGATTTTCTAGGTCTAATGAAACCCTCAGCCTCGAGGTCTTCAACCTGCTTTTTGTGTACCTATAGATCTGTTGGTTCCATCCTATAAGGAGGAATAGACATTGGTGCCGCACCTGGCACAAGCTCAATAGTGAACTCCTTGTCCCTCATAGTAGATAAGGTAGAGAAATAGTTAGGGAAGATGCCCCTGAAAAGATCCACCATTTGAGGGAACTCAACTAGATGTTTCCCATAATGACTCATAAAGAGACTTGAAAACTGAGCTTTTATTCTGCCCAACCCTTCATATTTAATCTTAGCTCAGTCTTCCTGCATATCCCATTGTCATTTTTGAAGATAGGTGTTTCCCTCAGGGGATGTAAAGGACACCCGACGATGATAGAAATCCACTTCAGCATGATAAGGAGAAAGCCAGTTCATAACAAGAATGACTTCAATTCAAGACATGTCAAGGATATAGAAATTCCAAACTAAAGGGTACCCACCTATCTCAAGGGGGAACTCTTGGAACTGGCATATTCCCTATGTCCTGACTCTAAGCGTATATTTGAGGGACATGACTCCATAAAGGTATTCAATTGGAAAACCAAGACTTTCAACAACAACAACAGATATAAAGGAGTACGATGTTATGGTATCAAAAAGAGTTGAAACTAAAGTAGAGGATACTAGAATAGTACCTCTAACTGTAGATGGTCATGCACTCTGCTCCTCTGGTGCTGATTGCACTGCATACATGAGACCTGAGCCACGACCCTGATACGATGCCTGGTTGGCTTGAGTAGGCCCACTCTGCTGATGCTGATAATCTAGAACTTGATTTCCTCGACCATGACATCCACCATTACCTCGACCTGATCATATAGTGGAAAAATCACATCCAAACTACTGTGGAATCATAGATACCATACCTAACGGAGGTGTAAGTGCAGATGCTCTACCACTAGATGCTGAGGATATGGAACGAAAAAAATGCTGAAGGTGACCCATCTTGCCGTAAGCTCCACAATCCTTAGGTTCTCTAGTGCATTGTGGCTTCTTGTAACCATCTCTAAAAAACTGATAACATGTGATAAATCTATAAAAATGCTATTTTCCTAGTATTTCCCCCACGTGCACTTTCAAAATGGCGTTTCTTTCTGCCAGAAGAGCCATCAACCTATCTCAGAACTGAACTGCCCTGGCTCACCAGTTTAGCTTTCCTAACATTTTTCTCTGAGATTAGAGCCTGATTTACGATCTATGTGATAATGGTCAAACATAAGACGTTCACCTGTGAGTGGATAATATACTCATGTTTGACCTCAAAATTTCTCTCAATAGTCTATGCGTCACCAGTAAGAGATGGGTAAAAACACTGAAGTTATATAAAATGAGTAAAATACTCTAACACAGTCATAGAGACCTATTGAAGATGCCATAACTCCTGCGCATGATCATCTTTCAAAGTTTGCGGGAAAAAGTGATCATAGAAAGCTGCTTGGAAGTCCGCCCAAACCATGTCACTGGTTTGGTCAGCCTAAGAAACAACATCCCACCAGCACTTGGTTGAGTCATGAAGCATGTAGACTGAAAATTTGAACCTTCAATCTAGAAGCATCATTAGGTGGTTGAAGACAGACCTTATAGATTATATCCATGACTCTACAGCATGAGGTTCTCCACTCCTTGAGAAGGTGGGAGGGTGTTTCTATAGAAAGTATCATTTGAGGTCTGCCATAGATGGAGAAGGTCTAGGGATATTCTGAACTGACCACATAAACCCAAGGATACTATCCTTGAATTGAGCGTTAAGGTCCCTCAGAAGATCAATAGGAGGCAGTTCCACATGAGGCACTACAAGAGGTATCACTGGTGGTTAGAGACCCACCATCTCTAGAATGTGCTCATTACCACTCTCTTGAGGAACTACATGAAGATGTCACAAAAAAATTGGTCTTCAACAGTCAAACACACACCTTTAGATAAGAGTAAAGAAGAAAAAGAAAACAATTAGGGTGCAAAAAGAGGTTAGATACATTTTCTGCCTTTGATCACTACACAATAGATAACCACATTAAGATCCATATTTTTAAATGAAGGATATAACTTAAAAGGATCACTAAAAAAAATCTATAGTCCATTCCAAAGTTAATTTAGGTTAGCATTTAAAAAACTATCACAATTTTATATTAACAAACCATCATTACAAAAAAAGTTACCACTAGGCACGACAACACTCACATGAAAACAAGTAAATGCATATTGAAAGTACATATGGCATGGAAATATTCATGGAAATTTAATCCTATGGTGCCCAATATGATGAATGAAATGTATTTCCGCCGTATCATCAGACTGTAATGGAAAAAACCCATTATATCAACAATACCAACACAAATAACAACACAAAACAAGTGAGTCACCCAATGGTGAAATCATATAAAAAATAACCGGTATAAAAAACAACTGCAATCCTTACCCAGGAATTTGGGTTTCGCCTGTACATGGGTTAGCTACGTCCAAGCACATGGTAAATTCCAAATCTCTATATCCTAGTCTCCTATCTGACCCAAAAAGTTAGACAAAAGGAAAAAAATACCTCTGATACCACTTTGTTGCATCCCCATATCAGAAGCCACCTGAAGGGTTCCCCAATTCGGGTTGGCCATATAACCTCAAGCGCATCTCCCCGAACGCTAGAGGCTGCCGACTATCAGTGAGAGCCTTTTTTATGTCTGTGGGGGAGACTATGCCCTCAAAGGTAATAGGTAATATTATAATGGAAGTAACAGAAAATAAATAATAAATAGTTGAAGCATATAAATGAATAAACTATAGCATAATAAATATAAATAATCCAACCAAATAATAATCAATTACGGAAGCTCACAAAACGATGTCATGTCATGATGTATATCTAAACTGAAAGTATGGAAAACAGAAACTCAAACATACTATCAACTAATAGAAAAGACACAAAGCAACAAATTCATCAATAGAAAGGCTTGGTCCTCTTCCCCATTCTCCATCCTAATCAACAAGAAATAACCAAGCATCAGAAGCAGCACACTTCCCTTTGTCAATACTTGAAAGCATGTAATCTAATCGGGTGTCAACGACGCCCGAGATGGGTGTGAGATAAAATACCAGTAGTTCGGAACCCACGATTTCTAAACCTTTCCATTTCATGCAATAATAAAATGAAGTGTTACATTATATAACAGTTGCAGATAAATAATTTAGTACAATGAAATAAATAACTTGGCCCAAGTTCCCAACAACACCCGTCCCTAATCACCTACTTCAGCCTAAGCTGGAAGTCTGATGGGAGTACCTATAAGAAGATTACACACATGCATGTATATAAATCTTGTAAGAGAAAGGTAAACCAAGAAGGAGGCATACCCCAATCTTGTGCTTTAACTTGGGATCTAAGTCATGTGTTAACCAGATGTGCTTCAACATACTAGAAAAATATCACCAATCTCAAGAGACTCAAATAAGAATTAATATAAACCTTCAGTAAATCATTATTAAGGTTCCAATTGAGTTTTGGAGTCCAAGACTATCCCAAAGGTATCTCTACGGAACATCCATCAAATTATCCAATACCACCAAGCCCATCCAAGTCAATCTTTCGAATGACCAAGTATCGCTTAAGGCATGTCTTTTCCCGGAGTTTGTCCCGATCTCGCAAAAAGGGGTCAACCATCATCTGAGGATGGCTTAGCCACATTTCCAATGAATCCATCCCCAATGGTCCCTTTTGGAACTGGTATCACTCATAAGTATTGGAAATCCCAAGGAAGTCTATGTCTAGAAAAGCCATGGACACCGCCCCCCGATGTGTAGTGGTAACCAGTCAGGAACGTAGAGTCTAAGCATGACCCTTAATATGGGACCCACCTTCTTTCCCCACCCTAAATTTAATTAATGTTTTCAAATCAGTAAATATTACATAATAATAATTTGAAATTGTAGCTTGAAAACTAAATAGATACACCATTTTATCAAAATGTATAAATTAAATATTTCACCATAACTATCTTAACATGGAAAGATACCACATCAACATAAGAAGATAAATGCACTTTTTAATAAATAAATAATTAAGCATAAACAAATACCAAATATCCAACAATCCAAAGTTTATAATTAATCTAAATTAATTATTTAAATTAAACACAACAAAAATAGGTTGTGCAACACATACAATTAATTAAATTAAATGCTTGGGCTAACCAAATTTATACCAGCCACATCGGCATGACCAAAGGGGTGACCAAACACATTGAAAAAAATTAAAGAATTCAATTTATGATAAATAGGGTTGAAAAAATTAGGAAAAATGATTAAATTAATTAAATTGGGTGAATTTACACAAAGTCGGTAGGCACCGACTAACGACACAATGGTGTGTTTTTATAAATAACAAAAAAATAGAGGGAAATCAAGTAGACACACTAACTTATAATTTTAGATGATTCTATGATCTGTGGTAGGTTTTGATTTAACCTAAAATAGATGAAAACAGAAGAATTTAGAAAAACCAAAAAATAAGGTAAAATCCTTTCATGATGAACTATGCACAGGATACTCAACAAAATCCTATGATTCCAAATGAACAAGGTTAAACTTACCCAAAGGTTTACTATGCTCCTGAAAGGAAAGAAAACGGATGACATATAGAGGAGAGGCGGTCTTTCGAATGGGTTGTAGGGTGGTGCGCCACCTAGGGAGAGGGAGGGGCACGATGTGAGGGAGGGGTGGAGAGGAAGAGAGAAAAGAAGAAAAGAAGAAAATAAAGAAAGGGAAAAAAATAATAGAAAATAAAATAAAAGGAAAAAGGAAAAATAAATGAAAAAAATAGAATAAAATGAATGGAAAAGATAAAAGGTTATAAATACATAAAAATGGAAATCTCCCATTTTAATTATTTTTACTTTTTTCCATAACCCCCATTCTATTTTAGTTTTAAATTCATTTTTACCCCTTCTTACTTTCTTTTAAATTTATTTAAACTCTTCTTATTTATTTTTAATATTTAATTAATTATTTTAATCCTGAACATCATGCTAAATCATGACATAACATTTTCCCTAAAACTCAATAGTTATTTAATTAATTAAAAAAGGCTGCCCAGGACCCATAGTGGGGTGCGAAGTTGCGTGCCCTAGGTCACTTCAAATATTCAGACAAAAAAAATTAAAAATGGTTTGTACCTAATTAAGTCTAGGACATTACAAAGATGAAATTTATGAAAGTGAATAGCATGGTGATGGAAATGGAAGTAAAGATGGTGGCGGTTCTGACCATGACAGGCATGCTGATCATGAGATGCCTCAGGTACATGTTTCTTCTCTCAACTTATCTATTTCTTATAGATATGAGGAGAGATACATAAAGGATTAGTAGTTTATCATATCAATTGCATAGGGGTTCTTTAAATATTTTCATCAGATGTTCCTGCTATACTAGAGACAACATAGGTTCCTGTTGAGAGTGTGCCTTAACCTTTACCTAATGTTGCTTCTATACTAATTAATGTTGTTACCAAAGCTGACTTGGATTATTTCAAGGAAAGGATTTCTTTTTATTATGATATTATATTAGAGAATCAACCTCTTATGGTTGAAAAAATTAGTGAGGGTGATTATAGATATTTTTTATATATTATGATACTCTACATTTATCCCAATATGTTTCATCGCATTCAAGAAGTGGAGATAGAGAATAGAAGGATAGCTAATGAATATGAGTCCTTAAGGACTATGATGGAAGAGATGAAGTCCTTTTTTGATTAAAGTTTGGATGCTATGTTTTATAGGTTAGAATCTCTATCTTCATTATCTTATACTTCTAGTGCTCCACCTCCTTCATTGGATGTTGATTTGATCAGAACAGTTGTTAAAGAAGAGATTTATGCTATTTTAGGAGATGTTTAAAATATCCCCTATGAGAGTTTGTGGAAGATAATTCATAATATTTATCATGTATATAATATGATTAGATAATGTTTTAATGATCATAAAAATGAAAGAGAAACTATCATAAAGTAAATCATGTATTATCTATTCCAGATCTATACCCATCATGACACTACAACAAATACCCCTTTTATCAGTGCTAAAAATGGCCTTTAATAGCGTTAGAAAAGTGCTGTTAAAGCTGGTATAGATAGGGGTTCTCCTTTATTAGCGCTCCAAAAAGCGATGATAAAATTTAAAAAAATTAAAAAAAATTAAAAAATTTTAAAAAAAATCCTGCCAATCGGGGGGGGGGGGGGCTTTTATAGTGCTTGATCCCCCCCTTTTAACAGCACTTTATAGCCTCTCCAGTGCCCTCACACACCCCCCTCCACTCTATATCAGCGCTACACCCACCCCCTTTATCAGCGCTAGCCCCCCAAATCCACCCCCATGCGCGTGCCCTTGCCTCCACCAAGATTTGATCTTGAGACCTCCCCCTTATGTGCCTAAAGCCTTTACCACTCTGCCATATTGATTTGTTCTCCAGTTAACGACATATCTAATTATTTATATATATATATATATATAGTTATATTTATTCATATAGTAATATAAAATTATATTAATATATATATATATATATATTAATATTAATATTAATATATATATATATTTATAGTGATATTAATATATATATTTATAGTTATATTAATATATATATATGTAGTTATATTAATATATATATAGTTAGATTAATATATAGGTATGTAAATATTTATATATTGGTATTTTAAATAAAATGGGTATTATTTATTATTTAGATAAAGAAAAGATATTTTATATGTAAATATATTTTATTATTTATATTTATAATTAAATTTTTATGTGTGAATATATAAAAAATATGTATATATTGTTATATATTTGATTATAAATAGAAGTGCATTATAAAAAACGATAAAATTTCAAAGACATTATATCAATATGAATGTAATACCTTGGAATAAATTAAGTCCCCACCAAAAAATCCAATAATACCCCCTTAAATGAGGCTGAAAATCCACAAAATGTTAAAAAATCAGGGCATCCCGACTAAAAACTCAGTTTTGGAGGACTTCTAGGCATTTTTTGGCCTAAATAAACTTTTACTGCCCCTAGTATTAGGGGTGTAGAGCTCGTCACCGTCTTTGATTTGATATGTGGTAGAGCACAAACGGACACCCGGATCAAAATTTATGGATGTTTGAAATTCGAGTTGCGTTTTCAACATATTTTGGATCTTATTTTAATTTTTTTTTATCTTTTAGTCTTCAAATTTCTATTAAATGACTATTACTCCATAATAATTAGCAAATTATTAATTAAAAATATTTTTTTAGTTTTTTTATAAGCCATTTTCACTAAATATCTTATATATTAAGTGTAACTGTATATTTATACTTATCTAAAATATATTTAAAATTATATTTAAAATATATATATTATATTTATATCAATATAACTATATCTATATATTAATATATTAATATATATTTTTAATGATTTTTTTGGAATTAGACCATTTATCAGCACTTTTAAAAAAAGTGCTGATAAAGACCCCCCTTTTATCAGCGCTACTAAAAAAGCACTGATAAAGGGGTACGCTTTAACAGCACTAAAAAAGCGCTGTTAATGGGGGTACCTTTATCAGCCCTAAAAAAACATAGATAAAGGGGTACTTTTATCAGCATTTTTTAGCACTGATAAAGGTACCCTTTATCAGCACTTTTTTAGCACTGATAAAGGTACCCCACTTTATCAGCACTTTTTCGTTAGTGCTGATAAAGGGTGGCGCTGGCCTTACCCCATTTTGTGGTAGTGTGAATTGAACTCCCATTTATAGTTTCTTTTTGAAATACTTTGGTTGACTCCATTTTACAGATCTTTTAAGGTGAAATTCAGTTAATTTAATGAAATGAAACCAATGGTTTATATGTTTATAGAGGAGGAGGATTTTTTAGTTCCATGGAGCAAGGAGGAAATATCATTATAGACATCATCAATCTGATGAATCCTTTTCTTCATGTGTCTAGAACTGAAGTGGTATCACATGGGGCCATTCCAATGAATTTTCATCTGACTCCTCAAGCTACTTCTCCTGAGTATTTCAAAAAATCTCTTACTTGGAATCCAAATGAACCTCTTCCTTCTTAATTTCATACTCTTAGCTTATGTTTAGTATAAGAATTATATCAACTTTGATCAGTAATCATCATGAAGATTATACATTCCACCTCTATTCCTATAGATTCTCGTTCTATCCCACTAACCACTACCTCTTCCTTATCCTCTACCACTATGATTTCTTCTTCTGATAAGGGAAAATAACCTACCATTCCAACTACCTAGGCAATGAAGTTATTGAGATTGGTATTTTTCTATGATGGCGGGTGTTTTTTATTTTTTTTACTATACTATGATTCCTTTTGTTATTAATAGAATTTCTCTTTTTATTAATCTCTTGTATCTTTAAATTTATTATTTCTTTTTGTTAATTTTTGATCATCCCAAAATAGGGATAATACATATGGAATTTATTTGAGAAGACTACTCATGAACCTTTTCTTTATAATTTATGTTATTCCTTGATAACATAGGTATTTAATTTATTCCTTTGATAACATCTTCATTAATTATAGGTATTTAATTTTATAATTATGATATTCTGTTATACTGTAACTTTGATATATATTTAATATCTTTTTTAATTTAATATATTTGATTCTATTTTGATTTCATACCTTTGATAATTATTTTTATTTAATATCTATGATACAATATTATATTATCGATAACATTTTTAAGTATTAAGGAGATGTAATAATTTTTTCAAATCAATCTATTTTATTCCGATGATTATTTCATTAATGGTTTATAAAATTATATGATTTTTAATCATAAAAAGGGAGATATTGTTGGAACCCTTATTTTAATGATCACAAAATCATGTTAATCATTTTTCAAATAGGTTTTATGTTTTGCGATTGCATTTTATAATATAGGACAATTTGATGAAATTTTGGTTATGTATAGAAAAGACCCACCATTGAGAATGAGTCAATACTAGAAAATACTGAACGTTGGAATTGAGTCACTACTAGAAAATATTCACCATTACCGTTGATTCACAACCATAAAAGATTCACCGCCAGGAATGTATCACTACCTTGATAACCTACCACCAGTCATTACCTACTGTCAAATGAGTCACCATTAAAACAAGTCACCATTGGGATGAGTAAACATTTATGAGTCACTGTTGAGATGATTCACCATTGAGATGAGTCACTATTGAGATAAGTCACCATTGAGAATTAGTCACTACTGAGATGAGTCACTGTTGAGCATGACCAACCGCAAGATAGCCTACCATCTGCCTAACTCACCGTTTACGAGACTCACCGCTAGACACGAGTTTCCATCAGATTTAATCACCGTCACTATTATAGGATATTTGAATTAAATAGTCCCAATGTCTATATAAACACAATTAATGATAGGAATTATTTTCTAATTATTTTATTAACTATTGTACAAATCATTAAAGTCTATATCAAACTTCAATATGGGGATGCAAAGGATTAATGATTCCTAAAATGAATCTTCTTCATGCAGTGCCATATTTTTAAACAACATTCCATCATACAGTGTGGGAGATATGAAAATACATATTACATCCATGAAATTTTTGATGAGTTAGAACAAATGATAAAGTGAGCCACTTTCTAAAGAGAGATTATAATAATTATTCTTATCGTCATTACGAATGTGAAAGAGTGGAGCTTATAGAACATTAAAATCCTTTCATACAGAGAGAATACAGAGAGATTATGACACTCTGGTTTACTATGTGTTATATAAAAATTATTTGAGCTTCTCTCCAAGATAAATCTTATAAGACTATAGCTTTCATAGAACATCAAACTAAGAAACACTATATTATCTACATCTTTATACTTTCTCATTCTATTTGTTGCATTTAAATTTTGTGTAGTGTGTTATTTGACCCATTTATAAACACACACTATCTCTTGTGATATAACTTTAAGATACAAGATATATTATTTTCCTTTTTTTCATATGTATACCCTTGGTGTTTGTGGAAGAGGTCCTTGTGTGGCCTATGTTTGTTTTCATACCATGGTTATTATGGGATAAGTCTCTGTGTAGTCTGGATAGCTGGTTAACTATTGTATATTTTCTCAATCCAAGTTATAAATCAATATTATATTTTAACAATATTCTTAGAAATGGGTGATTTACATGTTTAGGGATTAGGTCTCAACATGACATTGAACCTATTGTTTTAATTATATTATGTGTTTTGTTTTGTTTCATTTCAATGTATTAATCTGAATCTATTTAAAACTATAAATAAAACCACAAATTTGATAGTGAATCTTAACTAGTGTTTATGTAAGTATTTGATAGAGTAAATTTATTGAAAAAGTTAAATTAATTTTCTTTCATTGTTTTAATTAAAATATATTCACTCTTTGAAAAAATATTTTAAAATATTAGAACTTATATTGATCTTCTATTTTGTTTACATGTGAATTTTTATGTTACTTGGGGTATTTTATTTAAAATGTTTCTAACATGAATTTTTATTGGGAATTCAATTCAACCCCTTTTGAGTTACAAACTATGAAAAAAAACATTAATAACATCTAAATAATTTCATTACATTTTTTGATAAAAATATTATTACAAAAGAATATCTTCCATAGTAATACTTGAAAATAGATATTATAATGTTTTTTTGGGGCTGTTTAACCACCTATATGAAAGATGATATAAATTTCTACCAAGTATAGATTTAAAAAGTTAATATTGGTTATTAATAAGTAAATAAAGATATTTTTTGTCCTGTATTAGTAATATTAACATTTAACCATTAATTAGGACAACATAGTTTGTTTATTACAAATTTCCTAAACAAGCTCGTCACCGACTTCATCATCATGGATAATAACTAAAATGTTTTTGTAATGAAATTGTAACATTATACATAATTATAAAACATAAATTATAGTACCTTTTATGATATTGAAATAATGAAATTTTGGATAAGATTGAATAATAGAAATGCTATTATGAAATTAGTTTTAAATGATCAAGATTACTTACACATTCTATTGATAATAGATAATAACTAACTAATATACATGTATAGAATAATTATAAATGAAGTTTTTAAAAGTTTATATATATGAATATGGTTCTGAAATAAGGGATTAAGATAACTCTATTTATTATACAAGTAGTTAAAGTGCATTCATGTAACCAGGAATAAAAGTTAAGAGTTTTTCTTAACTCAACATATTTTCTTGAGTCATAATGATTCCTTTATGACTATGGTTTTACAAGATGGATTTATTTTAATCTATGATGATACTATAATGACTCCTATATCTAGTGAATATGAAATTTTTATTTCAAATATCTTCCTTGATGAATTTATTTCTCAAAGTATATAATTATTGAGAATAATTCCCTTCCACCTTAACAGAGAGTTCCCCTCCTTGTCCATATTTTCCTTTTTAATTTTTTTTATCCTTTTTATATGGAAACATAATTATGTGTTACCTCAAGTGGACCTCATATTTAAATTTTATCTATTTAAAATAATAATTTTGGTTACTATTTTAATGATGCAGGTTTTCAATAAAGGTATTTGAAAATACTAAAAATGTTTTCCATTGTTTCATAATAAAATGTTTTATCTTCCACTCCAAATTCTTTTTGATAACCTTTATATATTTTCAAGGAACTTTTATTGATGATTATTTTTAAATAATTTTTTCCAGATGTTTTCAATTCACCATTTCTAAAAATGACTTTTAACTATGGTGTGAGACTTATTCATTTATGATAGTGTTAAAAACATTTTATATAAAAACATTTTGTAGTTTCACTACCATTATCCCCTTTATCTTAAGAGGATTTATTTCCTTGGAAATTATTTTTCAGGAATTTCCCTCTAAATATTCTTATGAAATACTATTTTCAGGTGATTGAATTCTGGGTATCATTTTTTTATTCTTAAGGTAAAATTTTGTGATACTATATGGAAATATTATAAAACCCATTTTTCATTACATGAGTTCTTTATAATGTGATTAATGAACTCCTTTTTCATCCTATGGGGTTTCAAGATATATTTAAATTATTGTTATCTTATGTAACACATATATATGTCTGATTGATGGGTGGGGTCCTATACCTCCCTCCATTGCATTGTTTAATGTTTTTTATCTCATGATATAATATATCATGAACCTTCTTAAATATTCTCACTATTCAAAAGTGTGGGCCTTCTTATATATGTTCAAAAACTAAAGGGTGAGCCTTCTTATTTATGATTACAAACTAAATCTTGGTAATTATTAGATATTATCATGATATTATGATACCTTATGCTTATGTTTGTACTAAAGATCCTTTTTATTCTATGTATCAATTGTATGTTACAGTTTCATGACTTATTCCTATGATTATTCTCTATAGACCATGTTTATTATTTCATGGTTCTAAATTATTTTTCCTTCATGTTTTTTTTTCTTAAATTTTATTATATAATGACTCGTAGACCACTATAATGGTTTCATGTTCTTCTAATATGAAATTTATCCCCTTATCATATTTTATCTTATGCTTATGATCTACTTTTTGATGACTTGATGATATGTTTTCCCTTAATGAGTGTTTGGGATCACCCCTTTCTTATATTTCAATTACCGAGGTTAGTAAGATGATTATATCTTATTTGAATTATATAAGGGAGTTATAGTGTGGCTCAAGTATAGAGGAATGTTCATAAGTGTTATAAAATAAGTTTCTTATATAGATAGTCCCAAATTCTACTAAACCTTCCATTTTTGGGATTGTGATATTATTTTATAAGATTTGATTTTTATCTTATGAAAATAATGTAAAATAATGATGTTTTTAGCATGGTTTTTATATCAGTTGCATCATTCTAGTAATTTATAGTAGTCTTAGGTATTTTATATTTATCATCTATAGTACCTAAATATCAAAACCCATGATTTCTAGATAAGGAATCATTTTTATTTTTCATTGAGCATAATATTGGCCATTAATATAGGGAGGTAGATTAGTATCATGGAACTCAAGTTTAAAAGGTTACCTATATACAAAAAATTAATAAAAAAAATTAATATATTTCCTTCAAGACCTGATTAAGGTCAATAGTAAATTAAAATAGTAAAGAAGTAAAAAACAATTGTTGACTGAAAAGTTCTCTAATACCAAATGTTGAACCCAATAGAATGGAAAAGAGGGGGTGAATTGGATTTACAAGAAAAAAATTATGTTTAATTTTTTTTAAACGAAATCCCCAAATTCAAAAAATGGCATAGTTAATAGATATTACAGGTATATATACTTTTTTTCTTTTAAATAATTTATTAGAAGAATGATCAATACTTAATTAAAAAATTGAAATTATAGTATCTTTTGAAATAATTTGAATAAAACCAAATATTATATATATATATATCATAAATAAATTCTAAATATCATTGTGTATTATAAAAACATGATTTATAGTGAATTTGTTGTTATGAAGTGTAATAAAAAATGAAATAGATTTGCACAGTGTAAATTGAAACAAGTGGTTTAGATCCAAGTTGGAAACCAGTCCTATCCACTTAATAGTAACACACATCCAAGAACATTTATTAAAATTTAATTTACTTGATCCACAAACTAGATATGATATTTCAATACATAAACAACTTCACATTATATAGTACTTGATTATCACCAAGACTCTCCCACTGATCTTTATGGGAGAATACAAGAGTGAGAAGAGAAAAAAATAGTTTCAAAGTAATATTAAATATAGTATAAGATCAATGATAAATATATGTAAAAGTATATGTAAGAAAAATTTAAAAGTAAAAGAAATAGATATGGATAAAAGTGATATGAAATTTAGTGAAACTCTAATATGATTATTTTTTTGATCAAAAAGGGTTTCTTATCCCTTGAGTGATCTTCCAAAATTTTGAGAGTAGGTGACTCTAGTAGTGATGCTTCCTATTAATTTTTATATTGTATTTTTTCAAAATAGAGTATCTTGAAGTACATGAGAATGAAATAAAATTATCATAAAAAGTGTGTTCATATCTTCACATATGAATATTTATTATATTTTTATATAACTCTTATACAATTATCCATTGAGAAATAATAATAAATAAATCCTCATACTAATCATCCTTGTTAGAAAACCTTAAATGTTTTTACTTTCATTAACTGAACAAAAAACTAGTGGTTGGAATTAAAATAATAATTTAATCATAGAAATAGCCACAATCTATCCATTATTAATGTGCAGTTGATTCGACACTTGTTTTACCTTTATGTGGGTATAAAAGTCTTTGAGTTATCTTTATGTAGGATTTAACTTACACTTATATAGATTTAGTTTTCATGAGATGACCCTTATATAGGATTTCAATTATATGGATACACCCTTACATGAGTCTTGGAACATTGGAAGACCTTTACATAACTACCCTTATGCAAGAAAGAAGTTTACATAGATAAATCACATTGTTTCTTATATGGATGATGTGGTTGATCCAATGCACATTTGGTAGCTTTAACCTTATACAGTTTGGTTTGAATCTTATGTGTGTTGAATTTATTCTTACATAGATTAGTATGTGGTTGTTCAAAAATGGTTATGCAGTTGATTAGATAGGCATGATCTATTGAATTTATTCATGTGGTCTATCCTAGATTTGAAAAAATTATGAATATGTATGTCATGGTTAGTTTAATTTCTTCTTGCAGTCGATCATCTGTGATAAATTTTCTTCATAGTTAGTATAAATCGTTCTTGTAGTCACTTGAGTATAATTTTTGGTCAATGTGATACTTATTAATATTTCTTCATGGTTTATTCATTTGTTAAAATGGCTACTACTTTTGTTCATGTGGTTGATACTTTTGAACATGTGGTTCATTGAAAAATTCTTCCTCGGTCGATAGATGAACATCATGTAATATCCACCTGTTCATGAAGTCGATGTAATACACTTAAATTAGGTTTTCTACTTATGAATTCCCATCAAAATATAGTTTACTTTCCTAAAACATAAAAACATTAGTATTATAATAAACATGATTTGAGATCATTAAAGCAATAGAATTAATAAACTTATCCAATATCCATTTTGAATCTACACTTCATAAAATTATGATTAAAATACTAGGTGAATAATATACATATCAAATAAGTGGAAAACTATACTCTGATAATAATTAAAATTACCCTAGGGATTGTTGCAGACACTTTGGTGGGGGGGGGGAGGGATCAGGTGTTTTCTATTTTCAACAAATTGAAATTTCTCATTTGAATATTTTACCACGATGGAATTTATACTTCTATTATATATTAAGATAATAGAGGATCTTCATAGAATTTATTAATTAGATTTACCACATGAAATCTAGGAATTAAAGTAAAGTATCAAACAAGGTATCTTATAAGGTTTGAACCCGATGTGGGAAACCCAATCCTTTCTATGATTAGTGATTTTACATAATCACATATTCTCTTATCCACAATAAATTTAGGTGAATATAATGATTCTTTATGGCTTCATAGTGATTCACACACTAAAATTACTTTTGAAAGTGCATAAAATATTTATATCTTTCCATTGGTGTCATAAATGCACACTTTGATCTTCTTTTATATAACGAGTCACACTAGTTCTATAGCTTCCCACGGTGTATATTCAAGTGTTTCCTTATATACCATATAAATTTGATCTCTGATCAGATCAAGGATGTTAATGTATCATTAGAATAGTTTAAATTCTTCTCAATATATATTCTTTGAATACCATTAGTCCTTCAAGAGTAATGCATGTAACTCAGAACCTATTTTATCTAATATTCATAGATATTCTACAAAACCTACTCACCTAACTTTCTCAACTCAACTAAAGAACCTTTGATATCCTAAAATCCTACAACTCTTGAATATATTAAAGGGTTAAAAATATATATTATAATATCATTAGTGGTGTCAGACTCTATTAAATGTTTTTCTTAAACTTCTACCACACTGTATATCTCATGATCCTCTTCTTCCTTAAGCTTCAATACCTAGATGATCTTTACTTAAAAAAAGTTTTAGATTCTTAATCTTCTTCTTCTTTGAGAGTTCTTCAATATGCCACACACAACATATCTCTCAATTATTATTGGTTTATATAACACCAAACTTCTCTCACATTCTTTTTTTATTTATACAAATGTAACCAATATAATATTCCTTTTATTTAGATTTTGAAAAACTATTCTTAAATCACCATTCTCATTTTTATAACTTCTTATACATGGGTTTATTCTATCATCCCATTATTCATTTTTCCTCCTCAATGAATATATATTGTTAAATGAAAAGAGTTTTCTTTATATTTTACTTATCATTTTCCTCTTAGTTGAATATGTATTATAGAACTTTATATAACAGTAAAAATTAATTCATCTTCTCGAAATAAATCACTAAAATAAAAATAAAATTATTCTTTTAAGGTTGTATTGGAATCATAAAACAAATTAGTTTGGTAGAATAAATATTTTCCTTATGGCGTGGAATTCTCTAAAATTCACAAATAAATATGAATATTACATTTTGAATATCATATAACTTCCTAGATTACTATTCTCAAATCAAAAAATATTTTATGATGTTTAAATCATCTATAAATAGTGAAAACACCATCTAATTTATTCTTTATTTATATATTTGATAACATGTAGGCATCTTATAAATTCATCGTGGCCTATATTTTCTTCTCAAAAGATTAAAGTGATACATCTATCTCTAAAATAGATTTGGATCAAAATTAACTTGTGATTCCTTAATCAATGAAAAATAGTCCAAGAATCTTATGATTTATTTCATTATAACATGGAATTTATATTTAAAATAGTATTTAAATCCTGTAGAAATCCATCAATTTTGATCTTCCTTTGATCATCTTGAAGACCAAATTATTTCAATTTAATTATTAAATCTTACACCCTTTCAGTTGTTTGTGATTTTATAAACATGAATTATATCTTTAGAACCATTCCAATAATACATCATTTTTCATTAGTTAAATTTTGGAAAACTCTACATTTTCATCCTATACATAAAGATTTGATTATCATTATATAGAGATTACTCTTATGCAGAGTTTGGATAGGCCAAATCTTCTTATTTCATTATCATTATTATTACATAGATCTTTTATGGATCCCCTTACATTAAGGAAATTCCCCATACATCAATTCAGTTACATGAGTTGGATCGCCTTACATTGGCCTACAAACCTAGATCCCCTTAAACTAATTCAATTATATGAATACCCTAACACATGAATCCTCTTATGAATATAACTTTTCTAAGAATCCCTTTATGTGAATCTACATAGTTGGATCTCATTTTATGAGGATCCATTTATGTGGTTCTGGACTTAACTAAATCCCCTTATTTTAATTGATAACTTTTCCATTTTTCACGCTTTCCTTTAAATGTCTTATGGACCAGTTTTTATCAACTAAAATAAATCTCAAAGAACTAAACTTATATCAAATGAATTTTTGGAATTTATAAAAAAATCTAAAGTCACCAGCCTCATTATGAAGTTCTCAAAGATTTTAAATACTCAAGTATAACATTTTATTAAACCTCACCACATTAATCTTCTATATTCAATTGAAATAATTCCAGCTATTATCCAGGTGATATTTCTTCTATAAATATTGTAATATATAGTATCATCACACAAGGATTGTTTTTTCATAGAGTTTTTATTCAATCTATCAATTTAAGATAGCTTTTTAATATTGATAATAATAACTTCTTCAATCTATTTACCAAGACAACTCTTAAAATCTTCTTGTAAATGTTTTATAAAACACTCATCTCATTAGTACATGTCATTCACATGAGGATAGAAACAAATACATGTCTGGTTTTTAAGGATGCATACCAATTAGTCATCTCATTCTCCCTTTGCCCAATATTCTAGGGGAAATACCTTAATCAGATTTAGTGGATGGATTCTCACTCTATCACTCATGATATTTAATACATATATTTACATACTCATTGAAAACAAATAAAAACACAATCCAATGGTCACTATATAATTTCTAAAATGACCTACCTTAACCAATTTAAATTAGAAAGACCTGGGTGGAAAAAATTATAAATGGGGAGAAGATAACCTTGGGAGAAAAAATAATACCCTAAACAATATAAGCCATTATATAAAGTTTGGATAAAGAGAACCCTATAATACTATAATCATGGGTAATGATAGAAATCTAAGAAAGAGTGAATAAGGAGGGCCAAGAGGAAGGAGGAAGAGATCCTTACTAGATGATTTATTTAAGGGAGGGATTGAAATTTGAGAGGGATGGAGGTATCAAAATTAGAATAGAGAGAGGAGGGTTAGAGGTAATAAAATATATATGGGGAGATTTTGGAAATCCACACCTTTATGTTTTTAGGAAGGTTCCACTATATAGACTCATGGGTATCTAAATGGTGTGCCAACTATTCTGGTAGAATGGGTCACACCTAGGGAATTTCATAGTTTAGCTGCATGGTTAGGAAAACCATGTTCCAACTATAAAAATCACTAAAAATACCAAATTATGGGTTTTATATGGATTGATACGACTATGTTCTAATCATGAAATATGAATTGTCCCCTATTTTCTTAAATTTTCAAATGTATAACACTTAGGATTGAAGAGGAATAATAAAAAAATAAAAAATAATTGAAATTGTACCTCAAAATGACATTGTGTGTGTGATAATTTTCCCCATTATACAATTTTATTCCCCTAGAATTTCAACATAATTATGGTTGGAAATGAAGAGGTGTTGCCATTTATCCCTCAAAAAATATTCTTGCTCCTATGTTTTATGAGAGTAACTCTTTTGTTTCCATATAACTTAGACTAATGAGATAGATTTACCATGTAGTATTTTCTCTTGGTAATAAAAAATATGAACTATTATTTAGTCACTAAAACATCAGGCTCTATCTCAAGATCCTCCCAATTTGAAACATAGGGGGGGTCACAATTATGGTTATTTAATTGAGATATGTTGAACATGTTTTGCATTGAAATAAAAAAGGAGTAAATTAAATATGATAATAAACCTTTATTATCCTCTTTGATGATCTATATGGGTCCAATATACCTTGGATAAAACCTATTAAGTTGATGGTAACTCAATAAAGGAAAAATCTTTAAGATCACATGGTTTCACACTTAAAATTACAAAGGATGATGATAATGACTAGAATAAGACTTATGGAGACTCTGAGTTATTACCAATCATTGATTAATAATTGAATCCTATCTATCATCTCATGCATAATAATTAGTCCCATAAAGGAACTCTCTCCCACTAAAGACTAATAGAGTGGAGACTTACTTGGATGACCATACAAACCTAGAAAGGATCCATCCTAATTAAATTATGGTAATTATTATTATAGGAAAACTAAACTATTCCTAAATGGCTATACCATGGTCATTAAAATCATGGATAGAGGCATAAAGCATATCCTATGAAACCCAGATCTATTATTTCATATGGATATATATATTTTAAATGTAGGTTTTTCCTATCTTTACATGGGATCTCATTAACTCTTATATGTCTTTTCATAAATAGAAGGTAAACCATGGATATCATTATGAGATGATAATAGAGGTAACTACATGAAATATCATGACCTTTTGACCATACAATCTCCCAAGATCCTCTACTTTAGTGTTAACCTTGATTACAATTAAAAGGGATGATTTAGTTGGTATGTCAATCATGACCCATTTAACCCTTTCCAACAAGGTAAAATTTTCTTTTCAAGAGGCTATTTAATAATAACTCCAAAGTTAAATGTGGTTGGCTTAGAGTATTTTCAAGATGTGTTTTCTTCTAGGAAGTTTCCCATGGTGTGTGTGAGTGAGGTAAAATAATACTAAAATAATATCTATTGGCATATGGGGATAGTTATTAATATGATAAGTAACCCTGATGGGTAATAAACCATGGTGTTATTTGAAGGAAAATAATGTATTACAAGAGTCCCATGGGGTTAAATGACTAGGTTCACAGACCAAGGAGGTTACGTTATGAAAAATGATATCAATTCTAATACCCAGACTGAAGTGTAGAGGAATTTACTCAGTTTTAGGTATGGGGTCCACAATTAGGGAATTATTATTTAATAGGGACGTGGGGAGTGTAACACCCTTAGAAAAGTGAGACTTAAAAGGGTAAATTTCATTATACATGTTAATAAGGTTAACCTTTCCTTTTTGGTGTCTGTATGATAAGAAACCCAAAGTTAAGCATGCATAGTTTGGAGAAGTGTTAGGATAGGTGAACTCTTGGGAATTTTCTCAGGGTGTGTGTAAGTTAGGAAAAAGAACACTAAAATAACATGGGTTGGAAAGTGGGGAAATTCATTATTCTGATATGTGAACCTAGTGGGTAATATCCTTTGATGTTCTAGGAAGGAAACTAAGTTATTATATGAGACACATGGGGTCATATGACTAGGTTCTTATTCAAGGGAGTTCATGTCCTGAAAATTCTGACCTCATGTAGTCAAGATGATTGGATACATTGAGAATTTATAAATTTTTGGGTATCAAATTAACTAATTAAATATGAAAATATATTGTGATTACCTCACTTAGTTGTATATACTCAAGTTTTATTATGAAATTTTATATGAATAATATAGATAAGACACTCATATATCTCTTGACTCTTATTAGTTAGGTATAAAAAAAATAATGCATGAAAAACCTTATATATTTAGATTAAATGATAAGAAAGATAAGGAAAAATAACTAAGACTAAATTCAAGTATAATGAAAATTTAAAATGGTCTTATAAGTGGAGAAAGATTAATTAACAAGCTAATAAGTATGATGCAGTGTGTTTTATTGTGGAAAGAAAGGTAAAAAATATATAGTAGGAGACCCATTCACCTATATGACCAGCTTCATAACCTAAGGAGCCAAGTAATGAAATTATAAACCTTATGTATATATTGAGCCTTTGGAAATTTTGGGTTTCAAGATACCTAAGGAATTGCATACAAACATCCTATTTTCCTCAATTTCTCAAATCTTCTCATGTTTTATTGTGAATTTTATTATAAGAAATATAGATAAGAGACTCTGGGATCTCATAGATTTGATTCATCAGGTTTCTAAATATATGAAGAATGAAAAACCTTCTATATTTATAGTGAATAAGAGGAAATATAAGGAAAAAGTCCCTATGAATAACTTCAATTTCAAGGCATATTTACACCACCCTTACCAAATGATAAAGGTAAATTGATAGGATTGGGAGTAGGATGTAGTGTATTTTCATTATGTTAAGAAAGGACACTAGAAGAAAAATTGTACCTTGGTGAATAAGTAAGGGGAATATTTGGGTGTGTTTAGTATCGAGTGTAATCTAAAAATTTATAAAAGTTGGGAATTAGATACAATTTCTAGTTCTCACATTCGTATTAAAATATAAGAACCAAGTAGATTATGAAAGATTACTAAGGGTGAATTGGATCTTAAAGCTACCAATGGAGAAAGAATAGTTGTGATAGCTATTGGAGACTACTTTCTCACATTGCTGACTAGATTTATTCTAGTTTTAGAGAATTATTATTATGCACCCAATGTAAACAAAAACATAATATTTGTGATCAGTTTAGACTTGTATGGATTTATTTGGAAGTTTGAAAATAATATTTTATATTTTTATTAATAGAACATATGTTATGGAATTGAATAACATTATTTATATACTACAATAAGAAAATCAAGATTTTTTAGTCAATAAATAATCAAGTTTATATGAATAATTTCACTCTCATTTGTGGAAACAAAAACAATATCATATAAATGATAAGTTTTTTACAAATCTATATTAAGAAGGATATTTAGATTATTTTGAACTAAAAACCCTTGAAATATGCCATGATAATTTTCAAGGAAAAATGACCAGAACTCTATTTAGTGGAAAGGGTGAAAGAGTTGTAAATCCTTAAGAAATAGTTCATATAAACTTGTGTGGACCTTTTCTATTAAAACCTAGAGTTGGATACTCTAAATTTATAAATGTTACTTATGACTTTAGTAGATACTATTATTTCTTCTTAATGAGGTATACTTTTGATTCCTTTGAGAAATTTGAGGAATAAAAGTATGAATTAGAGAATCAAATTGTAAATAAGATAAAGAAAATACACATAGACTATGGTGTAGAATATCTTAACCAAGAGTTCATTGATTATGTAAGTGAGTTTCATATAATATCACAAATCACTCTTCTTTATATAAAATAGTGGAATGATGCAAGTTAAAGGAGGAACTACACTTTATTGGAATTAGTGATATCGATAACGAGACATCTAATTCTTCCATTATCCTTTTGGGGATATACATTATATATTATGGCACACACACCAAACCAAGTTCTAACTAAAAAATTACATTGAATCCTATTTGATTTGTGCCATGGGAGGAAATCTATGTTGTTGAATTTAAATGTGTTTGGATATAAAGTGTTTTTCAATGATACTTCTAAGAAACTAGCATCTTAAGTCACTAAGTGTATATTTGTAAGATATACCTAGGAAAAAAGGTGATATTATCTATATAAACTCTCAAAAGTAAATTAATAGTGTAAGTACATGCTATATTCTCTGAGAGGGAGTACATATCTAAAAGAGATAGTGGAAAAAAGATTAACTTTAATGAATTTGAGGATAAAAATACACAATAGTTAGAACATAAAAAAATTACACAAGTACCAGTAGAAGAGGTTGTTCCAGAGACACAAGTACTATGTAGGATAATTATAGAGGTTAGAGAACTTGAGAGAAATGGTTTTCTAGTCCCTGAGTTAGGTGATTAATTATTAGTTGAATATAATGAACCTCTCTTCTATAAGGAAGTAGTAAGAAACTCATAATTTGTAAAGTGGAAAGAATCCATGAATTATGAAATTAATTCCATGTACTAGAACTAACTATGGGTTTTGGTAGACCCTTTAGTTAATGTAAGTCCTATTGGGTGAGAATGAGTATTCAAGAAAAAGTTGGACATGGATGGTAAATTTAGTAGCTATGAAACATCTTTGGATGATAAAGGGTTTTAGTAATGTCAATATATTGACTATGAAAAAAACATTTCACTAGTTTCTATGATGAAATATATTAGAATTATACTTTCTATAACAGCATAATATGATTATGAGATGTGAAAAATGAATGTCAAGATAGATTTTCTTAATGTAAACCTTGCGGAAGCTGTCTTTATGACAAACTTATTAGGGTTTGTGATAATAAATGAATCCAATAAGGTTTTCAAGTTACATAGATCAATTTATGGTTTGAAGAAAGCATCAATATCATAGAAAAATAATTTTTATGATTCTATTTTGGAATTTAGTTTTATAAATAATGAATGTGATCCATGTTTCTATGATATAGTGACTGTCACAGACCTCAAAAAATTGAACCTAATTTAATCTAGTGAATAATGGGACTCATGTTTTCATGAGATAGGAGTGTGTTTTTATGGTATATTATTTTTAATTCTGTGGGTTCAATGTGTGTTGAAAAACCAAGAACAACATATGTGTTTAAATGATTTGAGCTAAACAAAAAAAATCAAATTTAGTTTTAAAATTAGTGCTGTAACATTGTATATTCCCTCACTTACCTGTTAAATCATGATTCAATTTAACTCACCTATTGGATCTCTCTAATAATAAGAAAAATCAAATGATCATCATCACAAGGAAATGTAATCTTGAATATAGAAACAAAATAATTATTCTATTCAAAACTCTTGCTAAGACTAGTTGTAACACCTAGATTTTTTTATGAAATATTTTCTTTAAATATTTTTTATTCTTCAGTAGTTTGATTTCCATGCAATTGTGAGTTTAAACGAACTGTGAGATGTCCTTATTATAAAATTACAGTTATATCATATCTGTTATGTTAGAAGGAATAATTATAACTAACTTATAAAAATGCATTATGAATTCATTGACTATCAATTATTTATGAAAAATATAAATCAATTATATATTTTTATTTTGAGTGAATTTATTTTGGTAATGAAATTAATGATATATATTTGTGTTATATACTTAATAAATTATTTTTTATATTCATCCAATGGAAATTTCAGTCATAGGTTACGAATAAAACCTTATTTCATGTATAAAAACCTATATCTTTAAAAGGTTAATTCTACACCTATGAATTGAGACCCCATTTTAAATTAGGATTTTGAAACATTAAAAATTTTTATATGAAAAAATAAACATGTTATTTTGAAGCAGGATACAAAAATTTACATTGGATAAATTTTTGATATTTTTTCGATAACTTTAATGTTTTGATGAATAGTAAAAATATGCTAAATTTTAATTAAAAACAAATTTTTTCATCGAGAAAATTTATATGGTTAAATTATAATATTGAATGGTTTTAAAGTATAAATAGAATATATTTTTACCATTTAATATAATAAAGGTCATTGTAATTAATTTTACACTGAATTCATACGTAGAAACATTTAAATCTTTTGCAATGTTTTATCTTTTAAAAAACTCGTTCTCTCATTCCAAAAACGGGATTGATTTTAATTAATTACAGAAACTTGTGTCTTTTGAAATTTTAAAACTGGATTACATATTTATAATAAGTATGTCTAAATAATGTTAATAGGTTACTTTTATTTTTGGACATTATGAATTGTAACTTTGGTAATTATTTTTACCACCATGGTAAAAGGTAAATTAGGTAATTAAGGGTAAAAATAATATTATAAAATTACTATAAAACCTGTAAAAATACTACTGGATAAATAAATTCTAACCTTATCATCTATTTTTTTAGATGGAATCACTTTATGGTAACTTACCTATGAATATGGCATGAATGTAATACAAACTAATGAATGTGTAAAAATGTCACAATCTAATTTTATATAAGTATATTAATTTTAATATATAGATTACTAAGATATAATATCGATTATAGATATTTTATTAAAATTTAGAATAAATACCTACATCATAGATTTTTTTTATAATTTTTAGAGATTAAATAATAACTCTTAATGATGACACAATAATGATGTAGAAATTATTTTATTAATAAAGATATCAAATAAATGGTTTTAAAAATATTAAAAGAAATATCATATATACTAATTAACGTGATACATGAATTTTCTAGGTGACTATGAAACCTTAAGAGTGTATTAAATATTTTGGTTCGAATTTATCTTCTGTTTGAATTTTTTTAAAGTCCAATAAATAAAAAGTGTCAAAATTGAAACTATTGACATTTTATAAAAATAACAATATATTAAATTATTTGAAAATCATAAAAATATTTAAAAATTATAAATTGATAATTTTAAGGTTTAATATATCATAAAACATCCATTTATTATTAATTAACACCGTATAAGTAATTATTTATAACCATTCAATGTTTATAATGTTTTTACCATAATTAAAATTAAATAGAATAACTAAGTGTTGAATAAAATGGTAATGATTAAATTGACATAAAAACTTGTCTAAAATTTATTTTTTGATGATATTAAAACATTATATAATCTCATTTTCTAAATGGGAACATTTTGGAGTATTTATTGTGGGATTTTATTTTATTATAAATTAATATTTTTGAGGTTTCCAAAAGTTCCCCTCACCTCAATTATAAAAGGTCACCTCCTCACTCACATATTCATTTCATTTTGAGCCTTCAAGCTCAAAAGACCCCTGAAATTTTTCCTTATCAACTACTCTATTTTCATTCTAGAGTTTCTGGTATTCTACAAAGATCAAATCTAGTGCCCTAAGAAGAAATTTAAAGGAGGCACGTCGAGGAAGAGGTAATCTCTTTTACCAATTCATTCAAATTTCTTTTTTCTTATACTTCCTCTTTATTAGTTGTTTCATTATAAAGTAATAAAATCGGTATCAATCATATACAGATAAGTTATTATAAATATGAAACAACCCTATTTCACCTTCTATCCATCCTACGAAAAACGAAATCACCTCATGTGTGTATGTACGACTTACCGTCTCCACGCCGTGGTGTAATATGTTTTTCACCACCACCTTACTTGAATGGGTATAATGGTGTAAATACTAACTATATATTCTTATTATAACATTATACTAATTCTGAGATATTATAAACCATCCAATTCAATACTATTCAACAATTATGGTAACGATATCGTCGCTCGTGCGTACGTACGACTTACCATATCCATGGTGCGATATGATTACTTCTACATAATCTTCATTAAATCATGATTAAATAAATTAATTTAATGAATAAATATGATATATATTATACTAATACCATTCTCTAAATTATATAACTAAAAACTAAAAATTGGAATAAGAACTTTTCTGATAAAACATGCATAAGAACATAAAGCAGTTAATACCCGAATAACGAGTAACAATGAAATGTTAATAAAAAACGGATGAAAATATGATCATAAATGTTATTATAAAAATTATTATGATTCTTGAATAAATCAATAACATTATTTAAATCATTATATAGGAGGTTCAGACACATACAAAGCATATCATACCTAATGTAAGGGATAATTTTACAATCTCATTTTTATCCGAGAGTGTTTATTCATAAGTATTTACTGGGGATATATTTATCATGTATAATCATTTATTCTAAAAATGTTTTCATAAAATGTTTAATATTTTTATATGTATACTTAAATTCATTTTTACCCATTTTTTACTTTTAATACATGGTTTGTAAGGAAGATTTATTTTATTTACCATACGAGATACTTTTTGACTTTTCTAGAAAAAGTATGAGGAGAATGTTTTTTAACTTATATGACATGAATGGATTTTTTAAATCTTCATAATTAATTATTTCCATGAAGCTTCCTCTAAACGTTTTCAATTTTATTTTCAACTAAATTATTTTTTTTAAATTGCACGGAATTTTGATAAAAGAAAACTTTTTTTTGAAGAAGAAAGGATATTTTCCTCAGGAATTAAGTTCAAGTGTTTTATCAAAATTATTTTCCATCTAATATGACATCGTGTTATGTTTCTATACCTATTATAAAATTGATTTGATTGTGTTTATTATTGAATTATTTTTTAAAAAAAACCATTTATTTTATATGTATTATGTTATTATTGAATGATGTTTAAGAATCCCATTTTATTTTATGGGTTATGGTATGGTGAATGTTTTTATATTTTTGTGGCACATGAATGGTTTCATTATTAGATTGTTAGAACCTATATCTCCCTCCAATTAATTGGGTAAATATTCTTATCTCATGAGATAGACATGGCTGGAATGACAAGTAAATCTTTTTCAGTAATACAATACTGGAACACGGAGTGAAATCGGTTCAATAATGGACTTTGTCCAATATGATGGTCTTGGAAATGAGCCTTGACTAAATGAAGTTATTTTTTATGCTTATGTGTGTATGTCACAAAATTGTTTGTATTATGTTATGACTATTGGGATTACATCTCACTTTTATGATTTATACCATGACATGATATTATGATCTTTTATATAAAGGATAAGATTTTCAAATGTTATGTTCTTATGAATATGATATGATTGATATTTCATTTGTTTACCCTTATTAATAATTTGAGCTCACCCTTTAATATATTTATTTTCCTGAGGTCATGAAGAAGGGTATTAAGTATGATATGCCAAAAAGAAGTCTAGTTATGATGAAATAAATGGGAGACAATGTAGATGTTTTATGTACTAGTTGTTTTTGTTTCCCAGTTTCTAAAGACACTATACGTATACTGTCCTATCATGGTTTTGTTACATGTTGTAATGAATATACTTCAATTATGATTTAATATTAATGTATGTAAATTATGGGTCACTATAGTGGGTATCAAAGTAAAGGTATAGTTAACCTTTGAAAACTAAGATGAGAAATCCTTAGTAAGAACCCTAAGGATGTGTCTAAGTATAGGATAAAATCCTTGTGTTTTATAAATGGCCATGAATAAACTAGGATTAAACCTAAAGTTTCATAAACAAAAATTTTATTTTTGATTATGTGGTTTTCTTATTATGATTAGTGTTTCTCACACTATGCTTCTTGGTTTTAGTAAATGGATGGAACCCAAAGGAACCACGTTAATGATGAATGTGACGAGAAATGGAATGATTGTCCCCCTGATTAGCCAAATGTTATGGGATATGGAATAAAAAATCTTGTATCCATTATCACACAACATTATCAAGATATGAATCATGCAGGACTTGCAAATGATCAATGGAGGGAGCAAAATTCTGTGGAGTCCTTCTTGAGACAACGTTCACCTTAATTCAGGGGGTTTTTTGATCCATTAGTGGCTGAAAAATGGGTCAGTACCATTGAAAAGATATTTTCGATTCTACAATTTTTGAACATGATAAATTCATGTTATTCGTATATCTTTTGGAAGGTTAAGAAAATCAATGGTGGAATCTTATCAATAATATGAGGCAAAGAGATGAAAATGAGTCCATAGAATAGGACGAGTTCAAGAACTTATTTTTCAATAAGTACTTTACTCATATTTTTCGAACAAAGATGGAGAAGGAGTTCCTTGAACTTAATAAAAAGGATTATGAATCTGGGGGTACCTATAAAGAAAATTTTACAAGGCTTACAAGGTACGCTTATGGAATTATTATCCAACCTGAGAGTAAAATTGATTGATTCTTTAGTGACTTAAAACAAAGTCTCTGAAGGTAATTATCCATAAGGGACTTCAATAACTATTATAAAATTGTTCAATGTGCTTTCATGGTTGATATGGTGATTGGAGTAACCCACCAGTCATATGGGTTTGATAAGAAGAGAAAAATCAAATTCAAAGTAAAATATAAAGACCACACTGAAAATAATATGAGTTTTACCTTATGCTCAAAGTGTTGAAAGAAACATGGGTGGAATTATCTTAAATGTACTAGTAAATGTTTTATGTGTGGAAAAAAAGGTCATCAGGCAGTTTAATGCTGAAGTGATGGAAAAAATATGTCTAATTATGCAAAAAAAAGAAAATTCTACATAGAATGAACCTCCTACACTTCAATGTTACAAGTGAAAGGAAATGGGGAATTATGCCAATCAATGCCCTAATCCAAGGGTTATTGATGATGATCAAAATCAACAAACACTTAAGTCCAATGACAAAGAAAAGTCACATAAAATTACTATCAGTGATGTGGAGTATGATAATGAAGTGGTGAAATTTACACTTACCATCCACTCTAAAGTAGACAATGTTTTATTTGATTCTGGATCCACCCACACTTTAATTTATGAATAAGTTTATAAGGGTATCACCGTATTACCTCAACAATAAGATGTTGAGTTAGCTATGAAATCTCCTAAGGGCATAATAGTCGCATTAAATGTTTATAATTCTTCTCTAATTGAAGTTTGTGGGAATGTTCTTCCTAAAAATATTATGATCCTTCCTATAATGTAATTTTATGTGATTCTTGGAATGGATTAGCTTTCCCTATATGGAGTTCATATCAATTTACAAGTAAGGGAAGTCACATTTCATATTCCAGATCAATCTATGATCATTTATCAATGCAAGGATGAATGTGAATTTTCAATAGAAATTTCTTCCATCTTATGGGTCTTGATTACAATAAATGAAGGTTATTTATCTCAAATGGTTGGGGAGAAACTCGCGATTAAGAATAATCTCATTTTATGGGATTTGAATGATGTCTTTTTGGAGGAATTTCTAGGTCTTCCATCAAATCATGAAGTTTAGTTTTCAATAGAACTCATACCGAGTGCTATGCCTATTTCAAAAAAACCTTATATAATGTCCCCAATTGGGTTGTAGGAATTGAAGAAACAACTCCAAGAGGATATTGATAAAGGAATCATATTCCCTAGTTTGTTACCTTGGGAGCACCTATTTTGTTTTTTAAGAAGAAATATAGATCAATGAGACTCATCATTGATTATTGAGAAGTTAACAAGATCACTATCAAGAAAAAATATCATCTTCCATTCATTGATGAATTCTTTGACCAACTACATGGAGATCAATACTTTACCAATATTGATCTTTATTCAGGATATCATCAATTAAGGATAAAAAAGTAGAATATACCAAAGAAGACATTACATACAAGGAATGGACACTATGAATTTATTTTGATGCCTTTTGGTCATAATAATTCCCCCACAATCTTCATGGATATAATTAATAGAGTCTTTAGAGACTATCTTGATCAGTTTGTGGTAGTCTTTATAGATGATATTCTTGTCTATTCAAAGATAAAGTAAGAACATGAAGATCACTTGAGAATTGTACTGAAGACCCTGAGAAAGTAGAAGCTTTATTCTAAATTTAACAATTGTGAATTTTGTATTTAGAATGTTTCATTATTGGGTCACATAATATTAAGAGAGGAGATATCTATAGATCCAGTAAAAATAGAGGTTATTGAAAGATTTCTGAGACCAAAAATAGTAAATGAGATTCGAAGTTTTCTTGGTTTGGTGGGATATTATCAACTTTTTATGAAATATTTTTCACGATTATCTAATCCACTCATGAAGTTGAATTGAAAAGGAGTTAAGTTTGTTTGGATGGAGGAATGCGAAGAGAATTTCAAAGAGCTAAAAAGAAGGTTATCCATTTCACCTATGCTCATACTACCCTGTAGTGGAGAAAGGTTTATGATGTACAGTGATGCATCCAATAATTTTTTGGGATGTGTTCTCTTGAAAAATGATATGGTGATAGCTTATGACTCATGGAAGTTGAAAATTCATGAGAAAAAGTACCCAACTCATGAATTGGAGTAAACTACGGTTATTTTTTCATTAAAGATATGGTGGAATTATCTTTATGGTGAAAGGTGTGATATTTATAATGATCATAAAATTTTAATGTATATTTTCACACAAAAGGAGCTAAATATGAACCAAAGAAGATGATTGGATTTGACTAAATATTATGACTTCTCAATACATTACCACCATGGGAAAGCAAACAAGTTGGAAAATGATTTGAGTAGAAAAGACCACGCCACCTTATCCATGATGACGATCATGAAAGAACCAATATTTATAGATTTTCAAAGGATGGATCTTGAAACTTTAATGGAAGGGGATAAATATTATCTTTCTCAAATGAATGTTCAACCATCAATACAAGTGAAGATTAAAGAGGCACATAAGGAAGATGTAGAGTTACAAAAGAAGGTGAGAAATTGTTGACACCAAAATTGGGGGCAAACCGAACATCCTAAAAGCATTAGGGACTGCCTCGTGAAGATGAATCGCGAAGCTCCCAGAGCCTTGAGACCGGTGCCAAAGAGCTCCTCCGCAACCCGCCTTGAAGCAAGGAGGTGGGACAGCTCCGCGAGCCCCTCTGAAATTCGTGTCCCACCGCGAAGAAAGGAGGTGGGACAACTCTGCGATCCCCTTTGACATTTGTAACCCACCACGAATCAAGGAGGCGAGATAGCTCTGTGATCCCCTTTGACATTCGCGACCCGGTGCGAATCAAGGAGTCAGGACAGCTCTGCGAGCCCCTTTGATGTTCACGACCCGCCGCGAAGCAAGGAGGCGGGACAGATCCACGATCCCATTTAAAATTCACGACCCTCCATGAAGAAAATTTCATCTTCATGCTGATAAAACCCTACGTCGCAGTGCCTATTTCCTATAAATACCCGGTTCCCCTCGAGCCTGGGAGACGGACTCTCTAACCTTTCACCTTCCTAGATTCTAAATCGCAAAGAACTTCCTGCTCTATGAACCATGAGCTTATCAAGGTACTTTTTCTCCGTGAAGTACCTCCCCCTTGGCCTTAATTGATCCCCTCTTCTGAGAGGGATTCCTTTCGCGAAGCCTATGGGTCTTCATGGAGGAGGGAGATCCCCAAGGGGACACAGGTCTTTGTGGAGCACTTACGCTTCGCGAAGCACCCTCCATGCGCATGTAACCCAAGTGACAAGGTAGGGTCACTATGCATCGTGAGGCACATTTCTTCACAATGATATGCTTTTCAAGGCACCCTTTATTCACGAGGCATTGCTTCACGAATACCTTTCCACTTCACGAAGCTCATCCCATATGCCCCTACGCCCTATCATTATCCTAGGTGACTGCACTTCACGAAGCACATCCCTTCGCGGAGTCACTCCACCTCATAGGACACCAAAGCTTCACAAATATTCTACCTGTGAACCCCTTGGCTCCACAACTCCTTTTCCCATGTAGCCTTTCAGGTTTTCATGAAGTAATTTCAAAGTCCCTTGGATGATACTTCCCATTGCGTTGCTTCGCCTAATGATTCTTTGCATAGGCATGCTAACGACTATTGCTTTTTCGCATAGCCACGCTAATGTGGACCCCCCAATGGTTCACTCCATAACACCCCCTAGCCACAAATTTTCATGCCCATTAAATTCACCAAGGTGTAGCAGTGCTAGTTATGTATGTCCTAGGGGTGAAGAGTGCGCTAACCTCATCTGAGTTGCATGACGTTAAACTGCCAAGCACCATCGTCCTCAGAACATGACATTAAACTGTGAACTCACCTCATGTCTCACATTCGGGGAAAGGGAAACCACCCTGGTGTAAGCCCATAGCTTTTCTTGCTGGATGCAGCATCCTTGACCCTCCTTTCTTCGGTGCCAAATCCCTCTCCCACTAGGATTTTCCGCCACCGGGCCTCCATCATGGAGTAAGTCCCAACCTCTTTGGGCTGCTAACCGTGCGTAAGCCCAAATTTCCTCTTTGGGCTGCTAACCATGCATGAGCCCCACTTCACTTCCCACAGATTCCCCTTTCACGATGTGATTGTTAGGTCCTTGCAGCCTCTTGTTTCTCAAATCAAGAATGAATCACATGGGCTTAGTGTAAGCATGAACCATAACACCTCAGGAAACCTAGAGTGTAAGCCCCAAACACCATCCTGAACTAAGAGGACTTTGATCCTTGCCAAGGTAGGGTATGTAGGAAGCCTCCACGAGGTTCAATCCCACCACCCTGGTTGTTCCGACCTCCTTCACGTTGGTTCACCAACACCTCAAGCAGCCTAGAGTGTAATCCCCAAACACCATCCTGAACTACGAGGACTTTGATCCTTGCCAAGGTAGGGTACGTAGGAAGCCTCCACGAGGTTCAAGCCCACCATACCGGTTATTCCAACCTCATTCATGTCAGTTCACCAACACCTCAAGCAGCCTAGAGTGTAATCCCCAAACACCATCCTGAACTATGAGGACTTTGATCCTTGCCAAGGCAGGGTACGTAGGAAGCCTCCACAAGGTTCAATCCCACCACCCCGGTCATTCCGAACTCCTTCACGCCGGTTCACCAACACCTTGGACAGCCTAGAGTGTAATCCCCAAACACCATTCTGAACTACGAGGACTTTGATCCTTTCTAAGGCAGGGTACGTAGGAAGCCTCCATGAGGTTCAAGCCCAGTACCCTGGTTGTTCTGACCTCCTTCACGTCGGTTCACCAACACCTTGGGCAGTCTAGAGTGTAATCCCCAAACACCAACCTGAACTATGTGGTATTTGATTCGTGCCAAGGCGGGGTACGTAGAAAGCCTCCCTGAGGTTCAATCCCAACACCCGGTCATTCAGACTCCTTTTTCTCCTGAACTACATGGACTTTGATTCCCTGCCACAGGGATATGTAGGAAGTCTCTAAGAGACTCAAGCCCAACATTACCATCATCCTCACGGTAGTTCCATCCCATTTTCCACCCATTTCACTCATCACTCTATCATCCATCTTGATTCTTACCTGGGCTACCACATCCCAGTGAGGTAATGTCAACCCACCTATATCAATGTGTCCTCTAGGGGTTACACTCATCTGATCCACTCTAGTTAGTGTTCTGATCAGTCTGATCCATCTCCGCTGGACATTAAACTTGCAGCATACCCTGTGTTAAACATGGGAAGCTGAGAAAAACCCTAAAGACATGCCTATGGAATATAATTCCTCGCATTCAATGCGGGATGCCTCGGTCTTCCGCACCCTCTAGAATCCCTATAATAAGGGGAAGAAACCCAGACACGCCAGTGTTCCAGTGTCCAAACATGCTAGTGATGTACAACATGACTACTCCCATAACTGAAGGTTGCTACCCTGACCAAACCCTTTGGAGTGTCCCAACAGAAGTAGTGTAATTAACTGGTGTCTATGAAGATATGCCACTAGGAAGAGTTTCATGAACAATGTCTTAAGTCTATAAGGGAGACTCGGACTAGGTGATGAGTTTCGAGGAGGTATCCATGGAAGGAAGAACCGACATCCCATCATCCCATTTCAATCAAGGAGAAGACATCCTTGAACAAGGAATATACGCCGCTCGCCTTTGGAAAGTAGGAATGTGGGGCAACAAAACTGCGCCTTTCGTCCTCAAGAAAATGGACGCTCACACCATGGTGAAAGTGCCAAAAACAGAAATGGTGAACCTGATGTGAAAGATCTTCTACTCAATATAAATATTAGTAGCCTTTGAGGCAGCAATGTACTAGTGTGTCACCAGATCCAGTTATCCGGCACCGGGTCCCACCAATAAAATAACGGGCCTGGCGTGAAACTCACCAGAAGTTGGGGTAGTAGAACATTAGATCTCCCGGTCTATGATGTTGTAAGCATGGAATCATCTTACCATCCATGGAAGACAGGATGACACTGGGGAACTGGTTGTCGATTCCTTCTCCCTTCATCACTGATGAGTTAATCTCACTACTTTCAGGAATCAGGTTGCTGCATCCGGAACTCGATCACCACTCACCCACCGACGCAGGGGCAGGGGCAGTACTAGCGCGGCAGTACCGCACGGCTTCGAATATTCTGCAATGGTCTCTACACCCATGGCCATGGGGAACCCACGCCCCATCTCCCCATCCAAGGTTATTCATGGGAGGGTAATAAAAGAACTCGTGCGCCATTACGAGGAGGAGGGGATCATACCTATAAGAGATATGGACCGCCTAGATTTAGAGGAATCTGTGACTCGTCATCAACGTCACCCCCAAGTGCTACGCAGGGAGCCACTGCTCCCCACCCCAACATATAACCGTTTCGGAATCCTGTCCCTAGAATGCTTTGATGACTCCCTGCCCTATGCCGATGAGGTAGGGGATGTCCAGGTCGGCCCAGTTAGAGCCCCATTCCATGGGATCCCAGTGAGGGATCCCACCCAGTGACGTTAGCACCACTGCCAGGTCTTACTGGCTGAGGAGCAGGTAATCCAGACACCTACACCACCGGCTCCAGTCCGTATAACCCGATGCCAGCGTTGGGCGCAAGCTGAAGAGGATGCCTACCAAGGGGTGTCAACGTCAACCACTACTATGGCCTGAGCCACCACCGACACATATCACTAGTTCCCTGTATACAATGATAAGGGGAACTTATATGCCCGACCAGGATCAAGGCCCCAACCACCCCACGGGCAGGCTGGGTCGACTCTCTTGGTCGCCGACACAGGCAGTGGCCACCTCAGACCAACCCACAGTGATTCCACCTAGTACATAGATCCTCCTAGTACCTCTACCATAGAGAACGTGGGCCTTCCCTTCTTCGAGGCTGGACATGGAGGTCCACCCCGCTCCACCTTCCCCCATGGTGGTGACGCTCAATACAAAAGTCTCTCCCGTGCCCACTACACTGGGTATAGATTCATTCCTCCTGCCCTGACCTCCAGTATGGGGAAGTTGCATATCCGGTCTCTCTTTGATGTGGGAACCCTCCCCATGTCTTCTCAGCAGTTGGAGAAGGTCCTCCTTGCCTCAGAAAACAAAGGGGTGAAGGTCAGCCTCAACTCACTAGCACCCAACATAGAGGTCCTACTCGTGTTTAGATAGACTGGTACAAGGACCCTCCTCATACTGAGTTCACTAGGGGAAAAAAGCATGGAGGTCCTCCCCATGCTCCATACAGTTCCAGCAGAGGTCTTTCCCACTCCAGCGCTACCCATGGAGGTCCTTCCCATGTCCCCTTTGACATCTACCCAGTGCTCCTCACACCCCGACTTTCTTGGGTGAAATTCCTCTCCGCCCCAGCACTAGTATGGCCGAAGGACCTCCTAGTTCCAAAAATCTACCCTATCTAGAATAGCCATTCAAGGGCAGGAAGGCAGGTTGTTTCCCCCATAATAAGGATTCAGGGAAGGTCCAGATAGAGATAAAAACAGTCTGCTTCTCAGACTCCGAATCGGAGTACGGCTCATCTCGGGAACCCTCCCCTCGCTCATTCGAGTCAAGGGCTCAGGCATGAACGAGGCACATCAGCCTAGTGATCCTGGAATGTGAGGTCCATCGGATTCCCTCCTCCCTCCATAGGTATATCCAAGAGGATGAAAATCAAGTAACTCCGCAGGTTGCGGTCGTGCAACCACCGTCATCGTCACTAGAAGCACTCTCTACCTCCACTAGAGATCATTGAGAGCTGTTCTAGGGACCAATAGTGGGAAATAAGTAGAAAGACCTATCACCAGTAATCCTATCCCTTGCACCAGTAACTGTGGCCATCATCCCATCTTATCGCGACGCAGCGGCCATGTCACTACACTCTTCGGAGGACCACCCGAGGTTCGGTGTCCAGTCAGCCCATTCGGCGTACTCTCCACCGGCTGACCTACCGTCCCAGTGGCCTGACCCAGTACCCTTAACAGTTCCTCAACCACCTCCAGTTGACGAATGGGGTAATGAAGGGAAAAAACCTAAATTTTAACCAATGAGCTTATGGAATATCTTCGCAGGAGACCACTTCCCTGAGATGTTCTGGCCCGTGGCAGCACGGAATTTCCGCGCATCGGAATCCCTCACCCTAGATGAAGTTGAAGGTTTCTACCAAACCCTCTGGGTGATGAACTTCCACCTTCATCATCAACGAGTGGTTTATCCTAGGATCCAAGTTCATTTTGAAAACATTGGTAAGAAATGTTTTCTAGTTGATTTGGCTGCACTCCCTGTGACCCAGCACCCCAAGTCGCCAGGCCACCGTAAGACCCTCCAACAATAATGCATTCAGAGTATCAAGTTACTATAGAATATTATCAAGGAGGATTCCCCCACATGAAAATCTGTTGCTGGGGAAATAGGCTACCCTCCTCTTCAGTCCAATCTGACGGCAGCCCGACTCGCTAGGCGATATTGAGGACATTCCCCCATGAAGGGTCACGGTCAACATGGATGACATAGTGGATGAGGAGGATGAGATGGATCTTCTTGATGGGGAATTACCCCCCGAGGGTGTGACAGCACTACTGGACCCATCAGGAAGAGTTACTCACCAGAAGATGAATCTACTAGGTCTCCCTTCACCCACTAAGGCATTAGTACTCAGCTGGAATTCCGGTAATGGTAAAGAGAAAATCAGAGTTGCAAAACACTCTGACCCATCTTCCTCAGTGCAGAAGACGAAGGAGGACCCTGAGAAGGCCACATTGTGCCAACAAATTGATGAGCAGAAGAAGTTGGTCGGTGACCTCTTGGATGAATGCACTGTAGAGCAACGACCAGACTACAGAAATCCTAGACTAGTACAGCAAGGTTAGGAACAACTTCCCCTCATCGAGATGCCTCCTAGTGACCCTAACCATCCAACCCCTACAGATAGGGTTGAGGATGGAACCTACGGTAAGAGTGAGCGGTATGTCTATCCAAACCCTCCGGAATGGTGCAGTAATCCAAGGAACCCAACTCAGGTTCCCCCGGCTACCCTGAAGGTCACTCCACCAGCCGATCCACGAGCTGCTGAGCCACCATACCATGTTGAAGAACCCTCCAACACGCTCGTGGTTAGGGATCCCCATCAAGACAGGGACCCCCATCCAGATGATACAATGGCGACACTCATTGTCCACCTTGAGGTGATAGAAATGTGATAGGTGGAACTCCCACCTGATGGAAATCCATATTCAGCATGGGTGGATGATATGTCGGCACCTCCAAGTTTCAAGAATCCCAACTTTTCCCCACTTAAATGGGACAGGGGATCCACCACAACATCTGGCCCACTTCTCCTCAAGGTGTGGGCCCATGTTAGGGACTCCAGCACAGCAGGTGGCTGCCAATCTCTGATGCTTTGTGCATATATTGGAGGGGCATGTGTTTGTTTGGTACAACCATCTCCCTATCGGATCAGTTACCAGCTGAGAGGACCTCCAAAGGAAATTACTTTACCAGTTTAGCTCCACCACACAGAAGAAAATCATTGTAGACCTCTTAAAGTGCAAACAGAGGCCTGATGAGTGTGTCACAAACTTTATCACCTGGGGAAAAGGAATTACATACTCCCTTGACATGCCACTGACTCAAGAGAAATTGCTGATGATGTGTGTGGGAAATGTTATTACAGAAATGGTTCCCTCCCTGATCACCCAAAACTACCCTGGATGATTCTGAAACTTCTCCTATAAGGCCCAACGCCTGGAAGAAACCCTGCAACAAGCTGGCCAGGCACGTCCGTTGCCTCCCACAATTCACATGAGAAGGGATGTCAGAGCCAAACCCTCCATGGTGTCCCAGATAGAGGCCCCCATATGGCTGGAATTATTACCAATGGAGCTGCCTCTGCAACCTTGTAGAGGCCCGCCACCACAGGCGTAGCATCTAGCCCAGTAGTGGCCCCCTCAGAACCAGAAGGTGCCCCCATGTAATGCACCACCACCGCCTAGGCGGGAAAATCAGGCTCCGCCTCCTCGAAAGGATCCTCAAGCACCTCTTTAGGGTCAAGATCCAAGGCCCCTATTTCCGGACAGGAGAAACTGGACCTACTCTTTAAACGAGAATCAGGTCCCCCGATATTTCCGAAGTGCTTTGAAATAGGGGATTGTGCGTTTGCCTGAGTGAAAAAGTCTAGAAGAGGCAAACATCATTGATCGCCCAAAATAATGCCCCTATCATCAGATCCTAGGGAACTCTCTCAAGAAGTTCTATGTGTTCAAAGACAGGATTCAAGACTAGGTTGATAAAAACATAGTCTGGTTGGGCCCAACCCCGGCACAAGTGGCATGCATCGTCGTAAGGCTAGACAACAACAACGACAGGGAGGGTGAGTGGAAGTAGGTTTCAAACCACGGGTCTCAGAAGTATGATGACTATATGGCTCAAAAAATGGTCGCTCATGCCCATGGTATCATTCATGAATGCCTAAATCGGCTAGATCCTTGAGAATCTCCAGCCACCACTTCTGCATCGTCATCTCAGCCGGCCTCTTCCTAGAAGAGAAAAAACCAGCGGCGCAAAGGAAAGCAATGCACCCCGCCAATTCCATAGTCATCTCGTAATATTGGTGACTTAATGCCTCCAGATATGGGGATTCCTCCCAAGATCTTCCCATTAGCAGACAACTCTTTAAGTGATAGTCAAGGGTACACATCTGTTAACACTGTAGAGTTGGCAAACTACTACATGACTCCTAACGATGGGGAGCGCCAGGAAGACCTCCCCAACATCCCCAAATAACGCCAACATTGGTGGAGTCAAGACCATATGGGTCATCAAGGCACATCAGTTGGCACTTCTAGCCAAGCCATGCATGCCACTAAGACCAGACAACAGGCCTAGTGTAGAGATCAGTATACGCAACCTCTTCATCTGATGTTGTCGGGCCCGCCTCCACCATCGTTTGTGCTAATGGATCAGGTAGGGCCACCTCTACCATGCCACGACCATACTCACCCTACTACAAGCCGGTCTCAATCATCTGGCCCTCATCCGATATCTACTTTGTGGGCTTCGACTAGTGAGCAGCGGGACATTCCCACTACCAGCCAGTCGTCGGTCCAGCCGGTAGGGCCCACCATATTTCCTATCGTAGACTGTCCTCTTACAAGAATAATCTCAAGATTGGAATGGAAGTATGATGTTCTCAAACATCTTTACAGCATTCCAGCTAGGCTATTTATCCTCAAGGACCTTCGCCTATCGTCTGATATGCGTGAGGCCCTCACCGAGGCTTTAAGAAGCCCCCTCTAGTTCAAGACGGAGGTAGCAGCTGCATAGGCCTTTCATGCAGAGGCTCTCGAGAATGTTGAATGTTAAGCCATCATTTCATTCTTGGGAGGAGATGAAGTTTCTCCCATACAGGGGTAAATCCTCCCACTATACTTCAACAGCTGTTTCAACGACATAGAGGTTCGCCACTGCCTTGTTGATAGAGGCTCCAAGATCAATCTAATCCCAGCTCGGACATTGAGAATGAAAGGGTTATCTAAGGATGACTTGACTCCCTCTGACCTAAAGATACAAGGATATGATAGGACAGAGAAGACCTCGGTCGACAAGATCTATTTGAAGATCCAGTTCTGTGGCCTATTTACCAACACCAAATTTATGGTTGTCTCCCAAGACACCATGTATAATGAATTTATGGGAAGGTCATGGATCCAACTGCACACAACAGTCCCCTCATTATATCAACAGTGCCTCAAGTACTCCCTTAATGGTCAAGTGGGTGTAATACAAGGTGACACGTCTCCTTTCACCTCTTTTGAAGCCTACTATCTGGATGCTAACTATTATAAGAGCAAGGAAAAACAGATTTATGCAAGTGAGGTTGAGCCCGTCACGGTTGCAACCGACCCCTAGGTAGGTCTGGATGATGCCTACATCTTCCCGATCCATCGATTGGAGGCCACGACCCTCGATATGGGGAAATTTTTTATTTTCCCTGGCACAGGGGGGAAGCATATTCTCAGGTCCAAGTGAAGTCGGGATATCACTTTGTATTCTTATATGAATCAAGAATCGGTGATCCCTGAGCCCCCTACCCCCATAAGGTATCGATATGTCTGTACCATGGCAACGACGATACGTCATACTTGCCTATTTCACCAGGCTGGAATCAACCGACTCAAGCTGACACACCACTATTGCTATTACATCATCAAACATGGCCCCTTGAGCTGAAGACTAGACGAGATCAGATCGACAACCTTCATTGCTATGGTTTCAGTAGCATGTGAATCTCCCGTTGTAGTGTCCACTGCCACCCAAGCTGGTACTAACCTCTCACTGAAGGCTGTTGACCCAGAGGAAGATCCTCCTACTGGGGATACCTCCTCCTTAATTGAAGAAGAGGATCTGGAGAACTCTCCCACTACCTTTGAAGAGGGTGTCTCTGCCATGGTTGATGGATTGGTATAGGTGAACCTTAATAGCATGGTAGATCCGAGACCCACATTGATTCATGCTGCCACGCCTCTCGAGGTGCAGCAGCGGTACGTAGACTTCCTGAAACAACATCATGATTTATTCACCAGGATCTATGATGATATTCCAAGACCAAATCCTCTGGTAGCCATCCATCACCTCGGTCACCCGACAAGTCATCACGGGTTCAAGCAGCCTCCAAGAAAGATGCACCCTTCACACAGTTCCATGGTCGAGGCTGAAGTTGAAAAGCTCATCGGAGCTAACTTCATCAAGGAGGTCCAATACCCCAAGTGGCTAGCCAACATTGTACCAGTCAGGAAGAATAACGGGAAGATCAGAGTCTGCATCGACTTCTGAGATCTCAACCATCACTATCTAAATGTTGATTTTCCCCTTCCTATGAAAAAATTGTTGATCGATGCTACGGCAGGGTTCCACGCCCTCTACTTCATGGATGGTTACTCCAGATATAAATAGATCCAAATGTCCTGAAGGAAGAGGATTCCACAGCTTTCAGGGTGCCACAATGTACTTTCTATTACCAAGTCATGCCCTTCGGCCTGAAGAATGCAGGTGCCACCTATCAGCGGGTCATGCATCGCATATTCAATCCAATCCTTGGGACATTGGTGGAATTCTATGTGGACGATCTAGTGGTCAAATCTTGCCAGTGTCAGGACCATCTCAAAGAGATTGAGAAAGTGTTCGGCTTCCTGTGTTCTCACCATTTGAAGATGAACCCATTAAAATGTGCCTTTGGCGTCACCTATGAAAAATTTCTTGGCTTTGTTTTCAGGAATAGGGGAATCAAGATCGACCCAGAGAAGATTAATGCCATCAGCCAGATTCCTCCCTTGAGAAATATTCGAGAGATTTGGGGTTTCCAAGGCCACTTAGCCTACATACGCCGATTCATTGCGAATATGGCCAGCAAGTGTAAGCCCTTTTCCCAGCTCATGAAGAAAGGCACTGCCTATGAATGGGACGAAGAGTGCCAGACCGCATTTGAGGAAATCAAGCAATATATACTCCAGCCTCTGGTCTTGATGCCACCCATCTCTGGAAATCCGTTGGTCTTTTATGTGACCCCCTGGAATGATCTCTTGGTTCCCTTCTTTCCCAGAAGAACATTGAGGTGACAGAAAACATCCTTTACTACCTCAGTTAGCTACTCATTGATATAGAGACGAGATACTCCCCCATTGAAAAGAGCTTCCTTGATCTGGTATTCATAGTATGAAAATTGTGGCATTACTTGTAGCACTAAAAGGTACAACTGGTGTCTCAGGTAGACCCACTGAAGTACATTCTGAATCACCCCATGTTGAAAAGTCTTCTAGCATAGTGGTCGGTAATCCTCCAGCAGTTTGACATTTGGTTTATCCCATAGAAATCTATTAAGGGGAAAACATTGGAAAAATTCCTTGCCACTCATCCATCTCCTATTGACCAGTCCTTGGATCTCGATTTTCCTGATGAGGCAATCCTCTCAGTAGATCATGCCATGCCGTGTTGGCAGATGTACTTCAACGGTGCTTCCCAGAGTCCCACCGTCAGGATGCTCAATGATCCCAGGCTCAACATGGTAGGCTTGGGTATCGTCCTTATTACCCCGACACAAGCTATTCTGTTGTACTCATTCCTGTTCTTAAAAGGCTACACTAATAATGAGGCAGAGTATCAGGCTCTTATTACTAGCCTTGAGCTGGCCCTCGAGATTGATGTGCCCCATTTTCATGTGAAAGGGAATTCCGAACTAGTCATCAAGTAGATCAATGGGGACTACGTCGTCATAAAACCCGAGATTGTGCCATTTTTGGATCGTACACTCCAGATAATGGCCCAGTTCCCATCTCGGATGGAAGTTACTCATGTCCCTCGATCTCAAAATAGTCGAGCGGATGCCCTAGCCGTCCTGGCTGCATCACTTGCATAACCCGAGCAAGGTGATCTGATTATCAATGGTCACATCAGAGAGTCATCGCTTCTGTCTCCTCAGATGATGATGACGACATACAAGTAAGCCATATTACCACCGGAACCTCCACTTCATGACCCCCAGGTCCCTTAGATGCAATGGTTGAACTGAATCCTGATTGGAGAGCCCCCATTGTTGAGTATCTCCAAAATGGTTACCTCCAAACTGATCAAACCGAGCGCAAGCGAATCCGTTGCCGTGCGCTGCAGTTTACCCTCCAGAGTGGTCCCAGTCTTGAGAAGATCCTCTACAAGTGTGGGTTTGATGGTGTTCTCCTCCATTGCATCCAAGGAGTCGATATTTCTCAGGTCAGGCATGAGGTTCACGCCGGTTCTTGCAGGGCTCATCAGACCGGGGTGAAGCTATCTCACCAGATCCAAAGACTCTGATACTTTTGTCCCTCCATGATCCATGATCCATGATTGCATCGAGTTTTCCAAGATATGTCATGAGTTCCAAATTTATGCCAATTTCATGCATCAACCATCAGAGCCTCTCCACACTACCAAGTACTCTTGGACCTTTGCAGTCTAGGGAATGGATGTCATGGGACCATATCCACTGACGATAGCTCGCCAGTGTCGGTTCATCCTGACCCCTAAGGATTTCTTTTCCAAGTGAGCAGAGGCAGTCCCACTCAAGGAGGTCAAGGCCTGTTCTATCACTAACTTCATGAGCTCTAATATAATCTGCCATTTTGGAGTCCCTCACACCGTCCTCACCGATAACGACACCAACTTCTGGGTGGCTGTGTCGAAGAAGTTGTACACCAAGTATAACATCCATTCTAACCATACCTCCTACTACTACGCACAAGAAAATGGGAAGATCGAAGTGTTCAAAAAAACCCTCTTTAACATTTTGCAGAAAATGGTTGGCCAGGATAAGAATAGTTGGCCAGAAAAGCTCCCCAACACCCTCTGGGCTTATCGAATGACGAATTGTAATTCCACCCAGGTGACCCCATATTCCTTGGTGTGTGGAACCAAGACCGTTCTGCCCATCGAGATTCAGTTGCCTTTATTATGCACGACAGTCTATGACCAGCAGGTGCCAGGTAAGGTAGTCGAAATTCGTCTGGCTAAATTAGAAGCACTTGACGAGAATAAGATTCGTGCCCTGCACAATCTGGAAAGTCATCAAAACAAGATAACCAGAGCTTTCAACAAGAAGGTTCACCTCTACTCCTTCAGGAAAGGTGACTTGGTATTGGACCTCCGGACACCAATGATACCTAGCAGGAAGCCACCCAAGTTGGAGCCCAAATGGGAAGGACCTTACATAATCCACAGCGTTTACCCAAATGGTGCATACTCCCAAGTGACCATGGATGGTGAGTGTATAACTCCGCCCACCAATGCCATGTTTCTCAAGAAATACTTTGCATGAGCCAGTCCCTGGTCCTACACAACCTTAAACTGTATACGGTCTGGCAAGAAACTAAACTATTTGGTCCTGCATGACCTTAAACTGCTGGGTTCTGCGCGACCCTAAACTAATTCGTCCCACACGATGTTAAACTATTCATCGTCCTCACTGCACGACGTTATGACGCATGGACCTTTAGAACTACGTGTGGCTTGATTGCCATCCGCATGGGATACGTAGGAATGCTCATCTCCAGCATATCCCAAAACTCTTCTATTTGACTACCCCTGGGTATAGTCCTCTCGGAGGATCCTTGCATGATATGGCGTAGGCTTCCTTAGCCACACTCATGTCAGGATTACAACAGTTGCACCATGTGCCCACTCCCCGTTCTTCTATCCTCCCACATCCTCACCACAAGACGCTAAACTACATGGCCTTTAAGAACTGCGTATGGATTGATTCCCATATTCGTGGGATACATAGGAATGCTCAGACATTTCGTCTATTGGCCCAGCCCAAATTCCAGAATCTCCCCTTGGGTCAAGACATATGGTGTGGTGAAAGCTTTTTCCCCAATCCACGTCGAGCTCATTGATGTGGACTTAAAAAACACATGTTTTCCACATCCTTTTTAGTTAATTTTTATTAATTTAATTAATTATTTTAACACTTTTTAATAAACATTGACACTTACGTAATTTTATCAAAAAATTTACTAATCTATCAATTTTTGTAATTAATAGTGTATTTTAAGTCTTAAAATAATTAATTTATTTGTTACTTTAATTTTATAGACAAATAAATTTTTTATTTAGATTGTTGTTTTTGTTCTACATAGCTAATAATTTAACAACAATTAAATAATTAATTAAGTCTACTTATGCATATAATTAATTTAATATTAATTTAATATTGCCTGTTTTAAAAATTAATTATATTTTGTCTTTTGATAATTCATTAGTTATTAATTAAAGTTTTGAAAAAAATTAAATTTATTCATATTTTATAATTTTAAGTCTCTACCCAATTATATTATTTTATAAGATGATAATTAACTGTCTATGTTAATTAATTTTGTTTGTTATAGCAGCAATAATTTAACATTGTTATTTAAATGTTTAATTTTACATCAATCTTTAATTAGTTAGTTTTTTTTAATTTTAGTTTTAATTTTGTAGCAATTTAAAATTTACTTATTTTAGTTATTAATAAACTAACTTAAGTTGATTGGTTTTATAAGTTTATTAAATTTTACATATTATTTAAGTTTTCAATTATTTTAATTTAGATTTAGTTTATATTAAATAGTTTTTTTATATTTTATTTCAGTTTTAATTTTATATATTTAATTTGTTATTTTTGAAGGTACATGATTTCATCCGAGTCACGGTGTCTCTACACACCAGTTTCATCACGGTCTTTCCGTGTCTCTGCCACATGTTGCTCGTAGACTCACCGTGACACCTTTTCGCGGACACACCATGACCGCCTTCACTGTCTCATCGTATCCTCCCTTTATCCTCACGGACTCACCGGTTTCCAGTTCACGGATGCACTATAACCCTTCACTATGACACAGAAACCGTAACCCATCGTTTCACGAACTCACCGTGACACCCCCTTACACCATGCACTAAGTTCATCACGGTGCCACCATGATATTATTTACTGTCTCACCATGATACTATTTCACGGGCGCACTGTAAAAATGATACATTTTCCTTTCCTAACCTCTTCCACTGGTTTCTCACGGACTCACAGTCACTGTGTCTATGTGCCACCATAACTCTTATGGAACCATTGCTTTCCTCACACCCGTTTCACCCCTTCATCCCAACATCTCCTCCGCATCTCCTCCACAATTCCATGAAACCGCAACACCCAAATTCATCAATAAAACCAAATCAAATATGCAACCATTTCACAACCGAATCCATCCAAATTTCTTAACTCTATCAAAGATTTGATAACTCTGAAGCCGCCACTATGAGGGTTGGGATGTCGCACATCCTGCTAAAATCATGTTCTTGTGCCACGACACCGCAAGACATCATCTTTTCGTTTATGCAGACTGAATGCAAGTTTCCTAGGTAAAGAGACTCACAACTTTTAACCCAAATTTCAGATCCAAAACCCGCGACCTAGGAGGAGACGATGAAGGGGAAAGATGCACCGAAGATCCGAGGAGATTCCTATGCTGCTACTACCAGGAGCGGCACCGTCGGTGTTGCATGAGAATCCTGGTGTTGAAGAAGGAAACGTGCCTCGTCGCTGGGAGTAGCAAGAGCTGCGCTTCATCTCCCTGGAACTGAAGTCGAAGAAGGAGAACCCCCTTCCCCTGTAGCTCTGAAAAGGGGGGTGGATAAGATAAAAGATATAAAAATAACAAATAATATAAAAGAATATTATAATAAATACTTAATTTAAAATAATAATAATAATTATAACTTATCTTAAAAACTAAACAATTATAGTTATAAATAAATAATATAAATTAATTAATTTATAAAAAAACAGAATTAATAATTTAATTAACTTAAATAAAACTTTGATTAAAAATAAATAATAAATAATGATTTATAAATTAAGTTCAAATCAATTATAATTTAAGGTAGTATACTAAATTATTATTTGTAAATAAAATTAAATACTTAATTATAAGTTCTAATGAACTAAAATATGCCTAATCTAATTAATTTAAAAAATAGTAAGTAAATTTTAGAGAATAATAATAATATTTAACATTAATAACTCTAATTAATTTAAATCAATAACTTTATATTTCTTTTAAGACCTTTAATAAATGAAATACATTAAATATTTATTTATTTCCTTCTCGTTTTTAATTATTCTCTGTGTTATTCTTTCCTAGGTTCATTTAATAGACGCGTACACGTCCAGGTGCATGTAACTAACCCACCGGTAGTTAGTTATAAGGGAAATTCTAGCGTGATGTGACTTTCATGAAAAACAAAACGCACACATGTGCAGTGTGCTCGTGAAGGAAACTTGATGTCGGTGGAAGGCAAGCGGTGATGTGCAGCAGATGACATCATGGTATTTAAAGCAGCGCAACAACAGAATTCAAAAAACTCTCATTTTTTACATTCCACGGACACATTAGACGAGAGCGAAGACTCCCGGGGATTAGTATGAGAGCAGATATGGATGTGAAGGAGCCCGAGAGTAGAGAATCACTGAGGGAGTTCTTTTCCCTTCTTGTACATAATTTTTACAATACTCTGTAATCGATTGTATTCCCTTTATTAAATCAAGATGATCAAATTATAAATTTTCTGAGCTCGAGAATTCAATTTTGCTAGTAAATATTTTAGACTTCTTCATTTGCTTTACACTTTTTTTCAGAGTCATGATCAATCAGCGATGTTGATTAATGACTCTCTGTTCATTTGTTTCACAACTTAAATGTTTTAAAATTCAAACTTCAAGAACTACTGGCGAGGTAATTATTGAATACATTTATCGAAGCGTTTATGTGTTAAACTGTGGAAATTTACGGCGAGTTTATTTTCCACTGTTATCCTTTTCTAACTATTAAACAGTTTGACTGATTTTGGAGTGGCGAACTCCTAAAGTCAGTCTTCTATGTGTTGAGTTTCCTAGCAAGTGAGACTTTTCACTTTTATTTCTTGAGGTGTGACTCAATAAAGTATAGTGGAGAAGGTATCCATTAAACCAGTAGGTTCAGATTTTCGAGTATTACTTTTGATCTGATCCTTCAACCTTGCTGCTTTATTTTAGTATTTTGTTCTTTTATGTTAGTTTTACTATAGTTCATAGTTCATCAGTATATTTTTAATTGATTTTGTTTCTTTCTTAAAGAAAATTACGAAAAAATTGTAAAGTAAAAACAATTAAAAAATGCACACTCACTCCACTGCCGACAACAGTGGAGTTTAATAAAAATAAACCTTAGAATTCACTCATATGCCTTCCCTTGGGTTCTACCCTTCACTACTATGCTAGTGTAGGTTTATAAATAATATTTTGAGGGCCGTGATGACCTCCGGCCGCTTCAAAATTTGGCGCCGTTCCTGGGTAAGGAACGCACCGAGGGTCTAGGGTTTGAAAAATATAAAAACAAACAATAAAAAAAACATAAAAAACCATATATAAAAAAATCTGCTTTTAAAAAAAATATTTGTACAGGAACCTACTACTTTTGTTGAACATTAAAAATCTGCATTAATTTTGAAGCTTAGTTTGTTTAAACTCACTTGTTTTTAGTTAAAAATGGACCATTATGAGGACTAGAATCACCAACTTGAGCTATTTTGTGTATGTTGCGGCTGTTATGGGAACACTGCCTGGTAATGTGTTTATAACCAACCACAACAGATTGATTACATTGAAGAAAATGAAAACATTGAATCTAGTCATGAAACCCTAGCTAAAATTGAACTAATTGATTCTAAATTGGATTCTAGGGTGGAACTAATTAACAATTAGTTAACTCAAACCCATGAAATTCAACATAGAGATTCACAAGAGTGAGAACAAAGACTTAAAAGGTTAAAAAACATGCTCTTGGAATTACAAAAAAGGGTAAATGAATAAGAAGAATTTGAAGAAAATGAAAATGAAAATGTTTATAAAAGATTTTAAAATCAAATTGAAGAAGAGAGTGACTGTGAAACTCGACAAGAAATCATTCACTATGAAAAATCTTATTTTGTTGGACATAATTTGGAAATAACCAACTCACTAAGTCAAGAAAAAAACAGTGATAATATAATAAAGATATTTAATGCTGTTGAGTTGGAAAATTTTGAAACTGAATTAAAATATATTGAAAAAGATATCCCAATTATTTTCATAATTCCTACATTTGAGAAAAATAACTATTTTAAGAGTTTCGAGAATGAAGTCACTCGGGTTGAAGACAAATTAGAAGATGAAAACTGGATTGTTAAAAACTCTTCACCCAAAATTTCTGAAATTCTGAACATTGAGCCTGAACTATAAATTGGGTATAATATGGATGAGAACCTTAAGCTGGATAACATGGAATTTCAAATATTTGAACCTGAATTGAACACTTCTCTTCCATGTTTTGAAACTCCAAACCCAATAATTATTGAAATGATTTTGTATGATGATGAGAAGGAGGGAATGATGTTTGAAGAAAGATAGAATGATCAGCTTTCATCTTCCTTTTCTTAGATTGATTTTTTGTTAAAAACTGAGTGTACTGAAATTGAAAACATTGATGTTTTACATGGGAGTAAATGTTTAAATTTGATCAATCTTGAACATGACATTATTGAAGCTGAATTGAACATTTCTTCCCCTGAACTTAAATTTCTGGAAAACACTATAGACATTGTTTCGGAAAGTGAGACTTTTGAACTTGAACATAAATTAGAGCTTGAACACACATTAGACGATGGTTGCAGAATTGATTTGTTAGAAGCAGTAGATGTTCAGTGTGAGTTCACTGATGAGGAACTTTTGGAAGAGATTTACAATATTGTTAAACCTAATTTTGTTACTGATCAAATAAATTCTCTTCCTTGTTTGTCACTTTCATCCTCAACTGTGAGGGGTGATGAGTCTTCTCATGTTACTGATAGTAGTCTAGAGGGGGCATTACACTTGAGTTCCAATGGTCATAAATCTATTCAACATGTTATCGAATCCCCTTTTGAACCAACTAATCAGGATTTACCCAACTACACCCTTGAATTTGAATTTGTTAATGTTGAAGTAGAGAGATATAGATGTGAGGACATTTTCATACCCTTAAGAGAACCTAATAGATTTCTTCCACTTCCTAAAAATTTTAATATTGTCAAGTCTAAAACAATTATGGAAGTTGCGATCACTGTGTCCATAACTGCTAATGGGTTCTATTTGGAGATTTTTGCAGCAAATGAAAAATTGGTTTTTGTCTAGTTATGTTTTGGTGCCCAAAAGTATCATTGTTCTATTAAAAATATTTGGTCCAAACACATGTGGTGGTTTCTATTAAGGAAAACACATCCACCTAGTGACTACGGTTAGTTGCTAGGTAAGTCTTGTTGGGGACTTTAAACTTAGCGCTGCATGGGAAAAAACCCATGGTTTTTCTTTTTTTTTTTCAATAAAAAAATTTTAATTCAATAAAGTCTAACTAAAGACTTTAAACTTAGTGCTTCATGGGAGTCAACCCATATTCTTTATTCCATTTTTTACTTTTATATTTGTACTGTTTTGTGTTGAATAAAATGATGCTTTGCTTCTTTCTGTATGCACTGTATCTGTTGGATTTTTCTTCTTGGTTTACATGTTTTTTCTCTATAGGATGACACTGCTGTGTCATTTAAGGAGTAGAGTTCCCATACTAGAGGGAAATTGACAAATATATTCAGGGAAGTATCTTACTGCTATTGCTTCATTTTATTTTTTCTACTCCTTAATGCTTTAGAAATAAAATTATGCTCATTAAAAAATTTTCTTGTATTGTAAAAATTATGCTACATGTGTACTAAATATTCTGCTACATGTGTACTGAAAATTCTAATACATTATAACTGTATAAAATTCTACTGCATATCTTGCTACTGAATTTCTTAAAATTCTACACATGTTTAAAATCCTGCACGTAATGGATTTTAATTTAGATTTATGTCACTGCTTAGATTAAAAATTCAGCATGTGCCTCCTTGCTGAAAAACTGAAATTCATTGTTTTAAATCTTTTCACTGCTTGAAACTAAGTATGGGGGGGTACATGCTACTAGTATGTTAAATCTGCTTTAGGATGGGTTGTTTTTAGCATTCATTTATCTTCTGTATTGAAGATATTATTGAACTCAATCTATTTAAATGGTTACACCCATTTAACTGTGAATTTACACATCATATTCTACTTTTGAGCTGAATTGAAAATCTTTGTCATTGGTCATAAATGTTAATGTATGTACTTGGATTTGAACATGCTAATTATTCATTATGGAAAACTAAATTTTTGAACTTCATTGAGACCCTTTATACATGTCATATTTCTTCTTAATTGAAAATCTATTTTGAACCTTAATTGATTAATTGTTGTTCTCCATATTTAGAAGTCAATTTTGGGGACAAAGTTGGGTTTTAAGTGTGGGGGAGGGGGTCAATTCTTGACTGTTATTAACTATGTTTTAATGTAAGCCCATCAGTTCCCACTGCAAATTCAAATTTCTTGTAAAAAATGGATAATTTTTTTAAAAATTCTTGCAAAATTTTAGGGTTTACATTTTTCTCAATTGGGTCTTGCCTTAGTACAAGTTCTTTGCTGGTAGTTAAGTTGTGCATTGAGTCTGAAATTAATGATAATGGATGATTACTGAGTGGTCTTGCTTAGTGATTTTATGGAAATTAAGTTTTGGACCTACCTATGGAATTGATATGGGTACCCTGTTTGTGGAATTATGATCATAACTCTTGGAACTAGAAGTTTGATTCTGATTCTAGGGGTCTCACTCTTTTTCTTTTAAATTATTAAAAGTAATTTCTGTAATGATCCAATGTAAATGAATTTTATATAAATAATTTGAAATTGGAGTAATTTGGGCATCTGGGATCCCATGGTGAGTCTCTGAGACCCTAGTTTCTGGGTGTGTTTCTGTTTACTATAAGCCCTCAGTTCACTCTGAATAAGTGCATATGCACAGTGCCTAGCACAATGATACATGGCTTGGGAATAAATAAATAAAGTGTCTAGGGTCAAAAATGGGCTCATTAAGGTGAGGGGAATGATGAACACCAAATGAAGAAGGGATCAATTGATTTATATGGAAATCATTTAGGTTGTATCGAAAAGGTGATTCACAAAAAAATTATTTATTCTTTGAAACCTAGGAGATGAGTCAAAGTACAAGGTTCCCCTAGTTATGTTCTTAATTCCACATAAATTTTACCTCTTTCCACTCTTGGATTTTGGACTTAAGTCTGGATTGAAGTTAATCACTAAGTAGTACCACATATGAGGTATGACATCTTCATTGTTTGATGATTCATAGTTTTCAAGACTACCAGTGAGTATTTGGTCTAAGAAAGATTCATATGAGCATTTTATTTTCTTTGAGTCTAACGAAAGCCTTAAGGTCCTCTACTGAAAGTGCTGGACATGTTACAGTTTGATCTAAATCATAAATACAATTTACTATTTTTTTAAAGAAAATAAAACATGGGATTGTTTGAGGACAAACAATGTTTAAGTGTGGGGGAATTTGATGTGGCCTTAAAAACACATGTTTTGCCACATCCTTTTTAGTTGATTTTTATTAATTTAATTACTTATTTTAACACTTTTTAATAAATAATGACACGTATGTAATTTTATCACAAAATTTATTAATCTATCAATTTTTGTAATTAATAGTGTATTTTAAGTCTTAAAATAATTAATTTATTTGTTACTTTAATTTTATAGACTAATATTTTTTTATTTAGATTGTTGTTTTTGTTCTACATAGCTAATAATTTAACAAAAATTAAATAATTAATTAAGTCTTCTTATGCATATAATTAATTTAATCTTAATTTAATATTGTGTGTTTTAAACATTAATTATCTTTTGTCTTTTGATAATTCATTAGTTATTAATTAAAGTTTTGAAACATATTAAATTTATTCATATTTTATAATTTTATGTCTCTACCCAATTAAATTATTTTATAAGATGATAATTAACTGTCTATGTTAATTAATTTAGTTTGTTATAATAGCAATAATTTAACGTTTTTATTTAAATTTTTAAATTTACTTTAATCTTTAATTAGTTAGTTGCCTTTTAATTTTAGTTTTAATTTTGTAGGAATTTAAAATTCAATTATTGTAGTTATTAATAAATTAACTTAAGTTGATTGGTTTTATAAGTTTATTAAAGTTTACATCTTATTTAAGTTTTCAATTGTTTTAATTTAGATTTAGTTTTTATTAAATACTTTTTTTATATTTTATTTATGTTTTAATTTTATATATTTAATTTGTTATTTTTGAAGGTACACAGTTTTATCCGTGTCACGGTGCCTCCACACACCGGTTTCATTAGGGTCTCTCCGTGTCTCTGCCACTGGTTGCTTGCGGACTCACCGTGACACCTTTTCACAGACACACCGTGACCGCCTTCACTGTCTCACCGTATCGTCCCTTTATCCTCACGGACTCACCAATTTCCAGTTCACCGACGCACCGTAACACTTCATGGTGACACAGAAACCTTAACCCATCGTTTCACAAACTCACCGTGACACCCCCTTACACCACGCACTGGATTCATCACGGTGAAACCATGATATTATTTACTATCTCACCGTGATACTATTTCACGGACGCACTGTAAACATGATACATTTTCCTTTCCTAACCTTTGCCACTGGTTTCTCACGGACTCACAATCACCGTGTCCATGTGCCACCGTAACTCTTGTGGAACCATTGCTTTACTCAGAACCGTTTCACCCCTTCTTCCCAACATCTCCTCCGTGTCTCTGCCACAATTCCATGAAACTGCAACACACAAATTCATCACGCAAATCAAATCAAATATGCAACCATTTCACAACCGAATCCATACAAATTTCTGAACTCTGTCAAATATCTGATAACTCTGAAGCCACCACTGTGAGGGTTGGGATGTCACACATCCTGCTGAAATCATGTTCTTGTGCCGCGACACCGCAAGACATCATCTTTTCGTTTATCCAGACTGAATGCAAGTTGGCCAGGGAAAGAGACTCGCAACTTTTAACCCAAATTGCAGATCCAAAACCCGCGACCTAGGAGGAGCCGATGAAGGGGAAAGATGCACCGAAGATCCGAGGAGGGTCCAGTGCTGCTACTACCAGGAGCGACGTCGTCAGTGTTGCATGAGAATCCTGGTGTTGAAGAAGGAAACATACCTCGTCGTTGGGTGTAGCAGGAGTTGTGCTTCATCTACCTGGAACTGAAGTCGAAGAAGGAGAACCCCCTTCCCCTGTAGCGCCGAAAAGGGGGGAGGATAAGATAAAAGATATACAAATAACAAATCACATAAAAGAATATTATAATAAATACATAATTTAAAATAATAATAATCATAACTTATCTTAAAAAAAACAATTATATTTATGAATAAATAATATAAATTACTTAATTTATAAAAAAACAGAATTAATAATTTAATTAACTTAAATAAAACTTTGATTAAACATAACTAATTAATAATGATTTATAAATTAAATTCAAATCAATTATAATTTAAGCTAGTATACTAAATTATTATTTGTAAATAAAATTAAATACTTAATTATAAGTTATAATGAACTAAAATAAGCCTAATCTAATTAATTTAAAAAATAGTAAGTAAATTTGAGAGAATAATAATAATATTTAACATTAATAACTATAATTAATATAAATCAATAACTTTATATTTCTTTTAAGACCTTTAATAAACTAAATACTTTAAATATTTATTTATTTCCTTCTTGTTTTTAATTATTCTGTGTGTTATTCTTGCCGAGGTTCATTAAATAGACGCGTACACGTCCAGGTGCATGTAACTAACCCACCAGTAGTTAGTTACAAGGGAAATTATAGCGCGACGTTCCTGTCATGAAAAAAATGCACACATGTGCAGTGTGCTCGTGAAGGAAACTTGATGTCGGTGGAAGGTAAGTGGTGATGTGCCACAAATGACATCAAGGTATTTAAAGCAGATTAGTAGCAAAATTCAAAAAAACTCTCATTTTTTCCATTCCACGGTCTCATTAGACGGGAGCAAAGACTCTTGGGGAGTAGCATGAGAGCAGATATGGATGTGAAGGAGCCCGAGATCAGAGCATCACTGAGGGAGTTCCTTTCCCTTCTTGTACTTAATTTTTACAATACTCTGTAATTGATTGTATTCCGTTGCTTAATTCAAGATTATCAAAGTATAAATTTTCTTAGCTAAAGAATTCAATTTGGCTGGTAAATCTTTTATACTTCTTCATTTTCTTGAATTTTTTTTTCAGAGTCATGATCAATCGGTGAGGTTGATTAATGAGTCTATGTTCAGTTGTTTCACACCTTAAATGTTTTAAAATTCAAACTTCAAGAACTTCTGGCGAGGTAATTCTTGAATACATTTACCAAAGAGTTTATGTCTTAAACTGTGGAAATTTACGACGAGTTTATTTTCCACTGTTATCCTTTTCTACCTTTCAAACAGTTTGACTGATTTTGGAGTGGCGAACTCCTAAAGTCAGTCTTCTGTGTGTTGAGTTTCATGGTGAGGGAGACTTTTCACTTTTATTTCTTGAGGTGTGACTCAATAAAGTGTAGTGGAGAAGGTATCTCTTAAACCAGTAGGTTCAGATTTTCGAGTATTAATTTTGATCTGATCCTTCAACATTGCTGCTTTATTTTAGTATTTTGTTCTTTTATGTTAGTTTTACTGTAGTTCTTAGTTCATCAGTATATTTGTAATCAATTTTGTCTCTTGATTAAAGAAAATTACAAAAAAATTGTAAAGTAAAAACAACTAAGAAATGCACACTCACTCTACTGCCGACAACATTGGAGTTTAATAAAAATAAACCTTAAAATTCACTCATCTTCCTCCCTTGGGTTTGAACCTTCACTACTATGCTAGTGTAGGTTTATAAATAATATTTTGAGGGCCGTGACGACCTCCGACCGCTTCAATCATCTCAATCCCGCCATAAATCCCACTCTATGGAGGTGTCCGCATCTTTTACATATGGGAATAGCTATGCTTCACCCACTCCTTTGATTGGGACTACATCATCTTTCCCATCCAAAAGGGCCCCCGAATGGTAGGGATGCTAGGCCCAAGGGATATCTTACCACTTCGGGCCAATGCCCTCAAGGATGTTGAGTAACAAATTGATACAAGTCCCACATTGTGAGTATGGTCAATAGTCGATTCTCATTTTCTGTTCCCATTCCAAGTCACTACAAGGACGATGTGTTTTGAATATGGTCAATAGCTATCTTTTGTCGTTAGAGCCACCCGAAGATGTCCCAAACATTGAGTGTAGTGGTTCATTCTTCCCCATTGTATCTCCAAGAGGTGAATTACCTTCGGGAGATGCCAGTTCTCATATCCTTACGAAGAAAAGTCAAGTCCGACTCCTTGTTTCCCAAACTGAGCACTGCTCACGTGGGCTTAGGAGCTGTGATGAGGCAGTAACCGCACAAGAGGTCATATGGCTACTGTTGGCCGAGACTCCCAGCCTTAGGCTGTAAGGATCCGACCTTAAAACTTACTTAATATTGAATTAAATGAATAATTCACATTGAGTATCTTTTCAGGTTTATAGTTTTAGAGAATTAGGACATAACTATTACATCTCAAAAGCTTCAAAAGGTAGACACTTTTACACAGTTTCTATTTTTTAAACAAAACATGAACTCTTGAAAAAAAGAGTCATGTCAAGTTCCATGTTTAAGATAACATGAATTTTACTTGATCCCATCCTTGAACCTATTCCACATTTTTTCCTGTGAAAAACATTTAAAAAAATTGGGATTAGCATAAAAATCACTGTAAGGGATACACAAAGAAAGAAAACTATTAGATTTTTAAAACAACAAGTAAACCATGAATACTTTAACATAAGTAATACTTTTCACATTTATGATGTAGTAAATACTCTTCACTGAATAAAATATCATTAATTACCCTTTTGTAACAAAAATATTACCATAAAACCCATATAAAGAACACATAACATATAAAGGTAACTTGGGACATAAACATACTTAAATGGAATAACCATACGGTCGAATTCCACACATATCATGAAATGGAATAGCCATACTGCCAACTTCAATACCCAATGCTTTGGAGGTTATAATTTAACCACCCATCCTGGTATTCACGGAACCACCCGTCATTTGGTTTATCATGTAACCACCTGTCAAATGTCCAAGTACCAATATAAAATCATAATACATACAAAAAATATAAAGGAAAGGAAAAATTTCCACATTTCAATCAAAATATATCACTTAAATATATTGACATAACAAATCCATTTTCAAAACCATTTTCAATACCAAAAATATGTAAAAGAGTATAAGGTATTTATTTTATTTTAAAAACATTACGGCTTGTTGAGGAAGCCAAAGATCAAATAATACTCGCGGTGGCGGAAAAGGTCATTGTCACCGCTTACGTTAAAAGAAACATTCCTTTTTTCCATTTAGTAAAATGATTCATAGAAAAATATTCCCTTTGAAAAGTCAAGGGTGTTTATACAGCGTATAAAATAAAGTTGTGTATTAAAACAAAATATGCCTCAATGAAAGGAGATTGAGACGAAGTCCCTTACCTCATGTATGACTTGACTCGATCATTATTTAATCTCCTGAATAATGAAATAAAGTTAATTTATAATTTCTTAAGAAACATTTTCAACTTTATTATTCACTTTATATCACTTATTACCATGTTATAAACATTATGTAATCATTTAAGTTAATAACGTTCGTTTTGTAGATATTTGGTACTCGAGTCAAAAATGAACACCTTATATTTAAAAGTTGTCTATGTGGTAAATAGTCCATTATATCCAGACTAAAATTCATTATCTAGATATCTTATATATCATATATATCCAGTATATATATGTATTTATAATAGTACATAAAATTTGGGGGTAAGAAATGAAATGCATCGTTCATGGAGACGGTAAGCCGTACGCACGCATGAATGCTACTTTCATTTCTATTTCTTATTTTAATGGAATTAAAACATAATTATACATAGGTATATTATAATTACAATATAATATCACATATAATATAATTAAATCTATCCTTTATACATCCCATATAAGGCATTAATGAGTCACATCACTTTGAGGGGGTGGTAGTCCGCACTTCCTCAAATGGGATTATCGTATTTACCCACTATGGAAACCATAAAGGCTTGATATAATTGGGAAGTGCAGAAGAATAAAGAAAACATAAACATAATATATATCATATATAAATATAGTTCCATCATAATGGCCACCATGAGAGGCGGTAGGAGAAAATCGAACAATCATTGTTTCGTGAGGTGTTAGTTTGTCATCCACACAAACAGTATGTTCTTAATCCATTAGATGGAGGTGTGTGTAAGTGTAGTTAGAATACTTCTCATAAAAACATACTAGTATATCAAGGATACTATTTTTTACAAAAGAGAGGAATTAAAATATTTTAGATGTTGGAGAAGTTTAATAAAAGAAAACAATTTAAGAGAAAACGTTACCTCTAATTTGGGTAACTACCTTTGGTTTGAACCAAATGACTTATTGAAGTGCCTTACTCCTAAGGTAAGTCTTATAGGAGGAGGATATGGATGTATTTATCTTAATTGGGTAGAGTTTGGATGATCCAAACGGCTTTAGATGTGTGATGAATTGGTTAGAATTGGTCTCCTTTTATAAGGGAGAGGAGGGGCTCTTTAGGAAAGTGTGGAAACATTATTTTATTATATAATGATATTCGGTTTCTAATGGAACAAAAATAATTATGGTCGAAGATAATATGACTCATGGTCTAAATAAAATCATCCAATAGGAATTGGACAGGTTTTGGATAATATTTTTATCATTATAATCTTATTTATTTAAATGATTTATTAATGAGGTAAACACTGCATCATTATTGTGTCACAAATAATTTAAATTATTTGATGTCTAAAAATTATAAACAAAATACCATGATTTATTCAATATTTTTATCTTTACAATGAATATTTATAGTAGAAAAGATAATTTATATAACCCCTTCTAAAAATCAATTTCCTAAAAGATATTTGCTTTTGTCATTTTTGCCTTTACTTTAAGTGAATTAATCTAAATTGACATTATCACTCCCAAGTGGCTCAATGGGGTCCCAAAATCGACCCAAAGATTCCCATGGTCGTAAATGACTCCATAAATAAGGTTTGGACAAGTTTTAAGGTAATTTTGAGTTATTATAATATTTTTTTACCTTGAATTACCCTATTTACATTTAACCGCGGTAAATAAAAGTCAAAAGGTACTATTCACCAAAAATTATTTTCATCTTATTGAACCATATTTTACTTCTCTATAACAACCATGTATGTCGGATTTTTTAAATTCAATTCACAGAAGTGGTAAAATTTCATTTAAATGAAAAAGTTAGTTTTTTTAACCACCACTAAGTGGTTTCACTATTCATAAAAATTGATGTTTTTCAGAAAAATACCAAATATTCAGCCTAAGCTATATTTGATATTACAAATTCAAAAATTATGTCTATTTTTCCAAATTCAAAACATATAAGTGGTATGAATTAATTTTAAAATTAATTCCCGTTATCAAAACAAATAGCGTGTTTTTAAGAAACAATAACTATCAAAAGATTAATACTTGTTTATGTCCAATTTCAAAGTGAAATTAATTTCAATGACCAACATTGGATTAAATGGTAAAAATATATTTTAATTTCACTTTAAAACCTATTAAATAGATAATCTAACCATATCAATAAATTATATTAAAAGGCACTTTTGAATTAAAATACAATATTTTTCACTATTCATTAAAAAATGAACTTTATCGGAAAAATTCCAAAAATTTACCCAAACTAAATTTTGATGTCCCCATTTTAAAGAAGGATTTTATTTGGTCATATAGAATGTATTAAAATGAACAAAACTACATTTAAAAAGGGTTCTTTATTAAAAGGCGGTAAATCGGCCTTTAAATGTAAATTATGCATAAAATTAGATTCATTCATATTTTAAGCCTCTAACATTTTATTGGATAAATGTAAATAAATTTACCAATAATGTATAATCATATTGTATTTAGTTTTGTTAATTCCTTCCAATACAACGTCTTGGAGGTAACTACCATTTAAAATAATAATATTATATTATTAGTGTGCAAGGTAAGATTTCAAAGAAAACCGTTGTTGCGTATCAGGTACACTATCGAACATAGCAACCCCTTTAAAGTAAAATTAATATTTAATTCACAAATATTAATAAATATGAAATATGTCATATTATTTATTTACCTGGGATTTTATATCCTTCCCCCCTTTTGGAAATTACATCCTCGCAATTTTTGTTCACTTATAAAAATATGTGTGGGTATTTATCCCTCATAGCATTTTCAGATTCTCACATTGCCTCTTCAACCATATGGATTTTCCACAAAACATTTACCGGGTGAATTACCTTATTCTGCAACACCTGCTCTCTACGGTCAAGAATCTAGACTGGTAGTTCTTCATAAGAGAGATTCTCTTGCAACTGAACTACCTATGGGATCAAAACATGAGATGAATCTGGCATATACTTTCTCAACATCAAAACATGAAAAACATTGTGTACCTAGGTTAAACTTGGATGTAAATCCACTCTGTACGCAACTGATCCAAATTTCTCCATAATTTCATAAGGTCTAATGATCCTCGGACTCAACTTTCCCTTCTTACCAAAACGCATCACACTTTTCCACGGAGAAACTTTGAGAAAGACATGATCACCTACCTCAAAGGAAAGATCCTTCCTTCGGTTATCTGCATAACTTTTCTGTCTTCTCTGAGCTGTTCTCATGTGCTTTTGAATCAACTGAACTTTCTCTGCCATATCTTCTACTAATTCTGGTCCCATCAGCTTCCTTTCACCTACTTCACCCCAAAAAGCTGGTGTTCGACAATGCTTTCCATATAATGCCTCAAATGGATCCATCTGTATACGGGAATGAAAGCTATTATTATAAGAAAATTCAACCAAATAAAGATGTTGGTCCCAACTTCCCTGATAATCCATCGAACAATCACATAACATATCTTCCAATGTCTGAATTGTTCATTATGATTTCCCATCTGATTGAGGATGAAAAACTGTACTAAAATTTAATTCATTACCTAAGGACTTCTGAAGGCCTTTCCAAAAGTTATAAGTAAACCTGGGATCACGATCAGATATAATAGAGAGAGGAACTCCATGAAACCTAACTATCTCTTTAACATACAATCTAGAAATTTGATCTAGAGACAATGTATCAAGAATATGAAGTAAATGAGCAGATTTAGTCAATCAATCAAAAATAACCCAGATTGTATTATTACCTTGAGATGTCTTCGGTAATCCCACAACAAAGTCCATGGATATATTTTTCCATTTCCAATATGGCACCAGTAGAGGCAAAAGAACACATTTCGGTAACTACCACTCTTCTTTAACCTGCTGACAAGTCAAACACTTCACAGTAAAATCGACAATGTCTCTTTTCATTCCATCCCACCAATAATACTCATGAAGAACTCTGTACATCTTAGTACTGCCAGGATGAACTGGAAATGGGGAACTATGAGCTTCACATAACAACTCATTCTTCAACTGTGAATCACAAGGCACACATAATCTCTTCTCAAACCTCAAAACACAATCATTATCAACATTAAAATCAGGAAACTTACCCTTTTGAACCAACTCTACCTTTTTATGTAACTCACTATCTTCTTTCTGTGCTTTCTTTATTCTGTCTGATAGAGATGATCTCACTGACACCTGATACAAAACAGAAGAATTTCTTTCACCAACAACTTCTATTCCAAGGTTCATAAAATCAAAAACCAAAGGATCTTGTTCCAAATGTAACATAGTTAATGAAGCATTACTTTTTCGAATCAAATCACCAGCCACTTTATTTTCTTTTACCAGATGATAAAGGATAGTGCATTTATAATCCTTGATTAATTCAAACAATCTCCTATGTCTCATGTTTAATTCTTTATGAGTAAATATATACTTCAAACTTTTGTGATCAGTATATATTTCACACTTCACTCCATACAAATGATGCCTCCAAATTTTTAAAGCAAAAACGACAACAGCTAATTCCAAATCATGTGTAGGGTAATTTAACCCATGTGGTTTCAATTGTTATGAAGCATAAGAAATTACCTAATCATTCTTCATTAGGACACAACCCAGTCCTTTCAACAGAGCATCACTGTAGATAACAAACTGACCATTTCTGGAAGGTAGTGCAAAAACTAGAGCGTTCACCAATCTTTTTTTCAATTCCTGAAAACATTCATCACATTCTTTGTCCAGATGAACTTAAAACCTTTTCGAGTTAACTTAGTCATTGGACTAGATAACCATGAAAATGTTTCAACAAACCTTCGGTAATAACCTACCAAACCAAGAAAACTACGGATCTCAGTTATATTTATGGGTCTTGTCCATTATTCAACAACTTTTGTTTTATCAAGATCAACAGTTATACAATTATTTGAAATAATGTGACCAAGGAAAGGAATTTTTTTCAACCAAAACTCACAATTTCTGAATTTACCAAACAATTTATTTTCTTTTAAGGTTTGTAAGACAACAATTAAATGAATTTCATGCTCCTATTTACTTTTAGAATAAACCAAAATATCATCAATGAACACAACCACAAACTTATCTAAGAATTCATGGAAAATTATATTCATAAGATCCATGAATACAACAGGTGCATTGGTTAACCCAAAAGGCATAACTACAAATTCATAATGGCCATATCTAGTACGAAACGCAGTCTTCAGAATGTATGATTCCTTTATTTTCAACTGATGGTACTCCGACCTCAAGTCTATCTTTGAAAAATACTGAGATCCCTAGAGCTGATCAAACAAATCATCAATATGAGGCAAAGGATACTTATTCTTAACAATGATGTTATTCAATTCTCTATAATCAGTGCAAAGTCTCATTGAACCATCTTTCGTTTTAACAAACAAGACAGGAGCACCCGATGGTAATGTGCTAGGTCGAATGAAACCTTTATCTAATAACTCCTGCAATTGCTTCTTTAACTCTAAAAGTTCAATTTGAGCCATTTGATAAGGGGGTTTTGAAATTGGCTTAGCATCAGTAACTAATTCAACAGTAAATTCAACTTCCCGATCAGGTATAATACCCGACAACTCATTAGGAAAAACATCAAGGTACTCATTTACCATTGACACATCATTAATCTGAACAGTTCCTTTATTTTAAACAATATGTGCAAGGTAGCATTCATTTCCATCTTTTACCAGTTTCTCATCTTCCTGATATGTTATCAACAGTAAGGGTTCATTTTTATATACAAACTAAAAATCATTCTGAAAAGAAACCTCTTTAGCTCTGCAGTCAATCTTAGCATGATAAACAGAAATACAATCCATGCCCAATATAACATCAAACTCTACTAGAGGGAAAAAAATAAGGTTTGTAGGTAGATTCCTTCCACACATAATGACAGGAATGTTCTTATGTTTTCTTTTTCTCTCAACACTTCCTCCAAGAAATTTTACCGTAAGTTCAGTATTCATATCATGAGATGGAATTACCAATTTACAAGAAAACTTCTTAGAAATTAAAGAGTGTGTAGACCCTAAATCAAACAACACATTGGCATAATATGAACAAACAAATAGTGTACCTGATACTACTTCATTTGATGGCCCAACATCTGCTGAAGTAGTTGCAAAGGATTTCACCACCCCTTTCTGCTTGTAGTATAGCTGCTTTCCCTCAGTTGAGTTTTTCTCTGGAAACTTGTTTTCATAATGACCCATTTCATTACACTTAAAACATCTTACCGATGGATTTTTATTCCCTTCTTTATCATCTTCCTTATAGTTACAAGCAATATGACCAGACTTACCACACCAGAAGCACTTTCAATACTTTGATAAAAATTCTCCGGGATGCTTTTTACCACACTTCTCACAAGATGGATATTTAATTTTCTTACCTCCAGGATTCTTTTATGGATTCTTCCCCTTTGCCTGCCAACTGGACCTCTTATTCTGTTGTTTGTAAAAAACACTTGATTATAGGAAAACTCCATTTCCACCTTCTCCGCACATCGAACGAGTTTTTCATAACTTTTATACTCACGAGAGGCTACCGCTATTCGATATCATGGCTTCAGTCCTGAGTAAAATTGATTTATCTTACTATCAAGATCTCAGATGAAATTTGGTGCATACCTTGCTAGTCGAGTGAACTTTTCTTCATAAGCAGCAACTGAGTCATCCTCCTGCCTCAATTCTAGGAATTGTTTTTCAATCCTAAGAAGAACCACCTTAGGAAAGTATTTCTCAAGAAACATACCTTTGAATTCATCCCAATCAAGAGCATCAATCTCCTCACTATCCCTGATATTTTTCACCATTGACCACCACTGATCAGCTTCAACTTCAAAACAGTAAACAACGGGACTAACCTTTAAATGTTATGAACAACCCATGACATCAAAAATCTTTTCTAGTGCTTTAATCCACTCTTCCGATATCACAGGGTCAGATGATCCTCTGAATAATGGGGGATGTTGCCTCATGAAATGCTCTACTACTGACATATTTCTCTGTGGTTGATCTGGCTGATCTCATACATGGATACCACCACCATTTATAGCCTGAGTTAACTTCACCATCACTGCAAAAAACTATTCAGTTCTGATTCCGACCATCGCAGGTCACTAATTTGGAAGGTTGTCTTCTTCCCGACGTCATCCCAACATAGCTACCCTGTTTCCTCTACAGAAAACCAGTCTAATCACAGAAATATATTAGGCGAAGCAACATGGTAATATGTAAATGCTATATGATTTCAATATTATCATAAATTACTTTCTGGATATTAATTTAACAATACCCTAACTCCTAAAGTTATCTAAACTGACCTCTGAAACCAACTATAAGTAACCGGACTTAAAACATTACATAATATTGAATTAAATGAATAATTCACATTGAGTATCTTTTCAGGTTTATATTTTTAGAGAATTAGGACATAACTATTACATCTCAAAAGATTCACAAGGTAGACACTTCTACACAGTTTCCATTTTTTTTACAAAACATGAACTCTTGAAAAAAAGTATCATGTCTAGTTCCATATTTAAGAAATCATGACTTTTCATTGATCCCATCCTTGACCCTATTCCACATGATATCCTGTGAAAAAAATTTCAAAAACTTGGGATGAGCATAAAAATCTCAGTAAGGGATACACAAAGAAGGAAAACTGTTAGTTTTTCAAAACAACAAGTAAACCATGAATACTTTAACATAAGTAATACGTTTCACCTTTATAAAGTAGTAAATACTCTTCAATAAATAAAATATCATTACTTACCCTTTTGTAACCATAATATTACCATAAAACACATATGAAGAACAAATAACATATAAAGGTAACTTGGGACATAAACATACTTAAATGGAATAACCATACGTTCGACTTCCATACATATCACTAAATGGAATAGCCATATGGCTGAATTCCATACCCAATGCATTGGAGGTTATAATGTAACCACCCATCCTGATATTCACGACACCACCTGTCATTTGGTTTATCACGTAATGACCCATCAAATTTTCAAGTACAAATATAAAATCATAACACATACAACAAATATAAAGGAAAGGAAACATTTCCACATTTCAATCACAATATATCACTTAAATATATTGAAATAAAAAATCCATTTTAAAATCCATTTTCAATACCAAAAGTACATAAAATCATATAAGGTATTTATTTTCTTTTAAAAACATTACGACTTGTTGAGGACGCCAAAGATCAAATAATACTCGCAGCGGCGGAAAAGGTCGTTGTCACCGCTTACGTTAAAAGAAAAATTCATTTTTTTCATTTATTAAAACGCTTCATAGATAAATATTACCTTTGAAAATTCAAGGGTGTTTATACAGAGTATAAAATAATGTCGTGTATTAAAAAAAATATGCCTCAATGAAAGGAGATTGAGACGAAGTCCCTTACCTCGTGTCCGACTTGACTCGATCATTCTTTAATCTCCTGAATAATAAACTAAAGTTAATTTCTACTTTCTTAAGAACCTTTTTCAAGTTTATTATTCCTTTTATATCACTTATTACCATGTTATAAACATTATGTAATCCTTTAAGTTAATAACGTTTTTTTTATAGATATTTGGTACTCAAGTCAAAAATGAACACCTTATATTTACAAGTTGTCCATGTGGTCAATAGTCCATTATATCCAGAATGACATTCATTATTTAGATATATTATATATCATATATATCCAGTATATAAATGTATTTATAATAGTACATAACATTTGGAGGTAAGAAATGAAATGCACCATTCATCGAGACGGTAAGCCGTACGTACGCATGAACGCTACTTTCATTTATATTTCTTATTTTAACGGAATTAAAACATAATGATACATAGGTATATTATAATTACAATATAATATCATATATAATATCATTAACTCTATCCTTTATACATCCCACATAAGGCATTAAGGAGTCACATCACTTTGAGGGGGCGATAGTCTGCACTTCCTCAAATGAGATTATCATATTTACCCACTATGGAAACCACAAAGGCTTGATATAATTGGAAAGTACAGAAGCATAAAGAAAACATAAACATAATATATATCATATATAAATAAATTTCCATCATAATGTCCACCATGAGAGGCGGTAGGAGAAAATCGAACAATCATCATTTCGTGAGGCGTTAGTTTTCTATCCACAGAAACATTATGTTATTCATCCATTAGATGGAGGTGTGTGTAAGTGTAGTTAGATTAATTCTCATAAAAACATCCTAGTATATTGAGTATACTTGTGTTGTTAGAAAAGAAAGGAATAAAAATATTTTAGGTGTTGGAGAATTAAAATAAAAGAAAACAATTTAAGAGAAATTGTTACCTTTAATTTGGGTAACTCTCTTTGGTTGGAACCAAAGGACTTCTTGAAGTGCCTTCTGCCTATGTTATGGTTTCTAGGAGGAGGATAGGGATGTAGGGAGATTAATTGGGAATAGTTTTTATGATCCACATGGCTTTATAGGTGTGAGGAATTGGTTAGAAGTGGTCTTTTTTTATAAGGGAGAGGATGGGCTCTTTAGGAAAGTGTGGAAACATTATTTTATTATATAATGATATTAGGTTTCTAATGGTACAAAAATAATTATAGTATAAGATAAGATTACTCATGGTAGAAATAAAATCATCCAATAATAATTGGACAGGTTTTGGATAATATATTTATCATTATAAGCTTAGTTATGTAAATGATTTATTAATGAGGTAAACACTGCATCATTATTGTGTCATAAATAATTTAAATTATTTAATGTCTAAAAATTATAAAAAAAATACAATGATGTAACAAATTTTTTTTCCTTTCCAATTAATATCTATAGTAGAAAATATAATTTATATAACCCCTTCTAAAAATTAATTTACTAAAAGATATTTTCTTTTGTCATTTTTGCCTTTACTTTAAGTTAATTAATGTAAATTGTCATTATGACTCTCAAGTGGATCAATGGGGTCCCAAAATCGACCCAAAGATGACCATGGTCGTAAATGACTCAAAAAATAAGTTTTGGACAAGTGTTAATGTAATTTTGAATTATTTTAATATTTGTTTTACCTTGAATTACCCTATTTACCTTTAACCGCGGTAAATAAAAGTCAAAAGTTACTAATCACCAAAAAATATTTTCATATTATTGAACCACATTTTACTTCTTGATAACAACCATGTATGTTAGATTTTTGAAATTCAATTCACAGAAGTGGTAAAATTTCATTTAAATGAAAAAGTCCGTTTTTTTAACTACCACTAAGTGGTTTCACTATTTATCAAAAATTGATGTTTTTCAGAAAAATACAAAAAATTCAGCCTAAGATATATTTGATATTATGAATTCAAAAATGATTTCTATTTTTCCAAATTCAAAACATAGATGTGTCATTAATTAATTTTAAAATTAATTCCCGTTGTCAAAATAAATAGCGTGTTTTTAAGAAACAATAACTATCAAAAAATTGATACTTGTTTATGTCCAATTTCAAAGTGAAATTAATTACAATGACCAAAATTGGATTAAATGGTAATAATATATTTTTATTTAACTTTAAAACCAATTAAATAGATAATATAACCATATAAATAAATTATATTAAAAGGCACTTTTGAATTAAAATACAATATTTTTCACTATTCATTAAAAAATGAACTTTATCAGAAAAATTCCAAAAATTTACCCAAAGTAAATTTTGATGTCCCCATTATAAAGAAAGATTTTATTTGGTCATATAGAATGTATTAAAGTGACAAAAACTACATTTAAAAAGGGTTCGCCATTAAAAGGCGGTAAATCGGCCTTTAAATGTAAATTATGCTTAAAATTAGATTCATTCATTTATTAAGCCTCTAAATTTTTATTGGATAAATGTAAATACATTTAACAATAATGTATAATCATATTGTAGTTAGTTTTTTTTCATTCATTCTAATACAACGACTAGGAGTTAACTACCATTTAAAATAATAATATTATATTATTAGTGTGCAACGTAAGATTTCAAAGAAACCCATTGTTGCGTATCAGGTACGCTATCGAACATAGAAACCCCTTTAAAGTAAAATTAATATTTAATTCAAAAATATTAATAAATATGAAATATGTCTTATTCTTCATTTACCTGGGATATTACACAGGCCCCTTGGCCTTTTCGGGCCCCTTGGCCTTTTCGGGCCCCTTGGCCTTTTTCAACCCCTGACCCAAGTTCTCATTTAGGATTGTGTGGTTTTGTGTGGAATCATGTCCTCATTCACATTGGGCTATTTCACCATGCCACACATATCACCTTGAGACATCCCCCACTTCATTTATCATCCATCCCGTGAGCACAGGACCTGCCATGATTCGCGTGCCCCATCATTTGGGTTCCTGTCATCCTCTATATCCAGAAGGGCCCCCGAATGGATGGACGCTCGGCCCAAGGGCTTTCCTACCATTATGGGCTACTGTCCTCAAGTATTGCGGGTGAAAAATTGATACGAGTCCCATGTTGTGTATATGGTCAATGTTAGACACTCAATTGTACGCCCCCCACCTGGTCACATAAGGTTAGATACTGTGTTGCAAACCTGGTCAACAGTTGTCTTCAATCATCATTGCTTCTTGGTGGTCTTACCTAAGTATGATGGTTCAATCGTTCTATCCCTAGAATATGACATTAAACTAGGCATATATGGTCTGAGATCTATGACCCTAAACTAAGATCACCTTCTTCCTCATTGTAAGACGTTAAACTGCAAACTGGCTGGGACATTCCATCTTAGGCCCAGCCTCAGGCCCCTTGGCCTTTTCGGGCCCCTTACCAAGTCTTCACTCAAGATTGTACGATGTTGTATGAGATTATGTCCTCAGTCGCGTCGGGTTATTCACCATGTCGTATACCTCCCTTGTGTGGGGTATCTTACCCCTATCTTCATCCTCACTGCAGAATGTTAAACTACAAGCCGGTCGGGACTTTCTGTCTGAGGCCCAGCCTCAGGCCCCTTGACCTTTTCGAGCCATGACCCATGTCTTCACTCAGGATTGTATGATGTGGTGTGGGATTATGTCCTCATTCACATCGGGTTACCCACCATGCCATACACCTCCCTTGTTTGGGGTATTTTACCCATTTTCATCCTTACTGCATGACGGTAAGCTACACATTACCCTCTTTAAGAACTACATGTGGCTTGATTCCCATACTTATGGGATATATAGGACTTCCCAAATGTCTAGAATTTGGGTCCATCCCCTCTCTTAGAGTTCTCCTTGTTATCTAGGCCCCTTGGCCTACCCTTTTAAATCAACCACTCTCAAGTTGAGCACTCCCCTCGACCCTCTTCAGTGATTCACCAATGTGTACAAGAGTACTCTAGTTTAGTGTCTGGAGTGTCAAATGTTACGTGGAAATTATTTTTCCCATTTTTCAGGCTTTGTGTTCCCCTTAATTTGGGATTCCATAACCTTTCACACCTAAAGGGACCCCCATATGGCATTGATGCTAGTCCTAAGGGCTCTACTACCATTACGGGCCTACATCCTCGAGGGTTTTAGTCAACAAATCGATACAAGTCCCACATTGAGAATATAGTCATTGGTCGATGCTCATTTGTTTGTCCTAATTATAGGCTAATGCGATATAGATGATGTGTTTCGAACACGATCAACAGTCATCCTCCATCATCATTCCATCCCCTTTAAGCCTTAAATATTGGTTACATGATTCACATCATTTTCCACCCAATCATATCCAAATGGAATTTTGACACTCCTAACGCTATCCATCAGTGTGAATTAGCACGTTAGGAGGATAAAGACGTAGTAAAAGAATCATTCGGGGATCCGCACCAACTTCCCTTTGGTGTTCATTCCAGATTTTGCAAAAAACCTCTTACACCCTTGTTTCCCACACCAAGTTTGACTCACATGGGCTTAGGGATTGGGTTGAGGTCTGCACATGGAAGGGTTTTGCTTTTCTGCGGTCCAAGCTCAAAGACCATAAACTAAGATCTCCTTTAAAACTACATACAGCTTTATTCCCATTCCTATGGGATACGTAGGAATGCCTAGACATCTTGTCATTGGCACCAGCTCGAGTTCGACTAATTTATCTCTTCTGTTCAGCCTTCGAGGCTTTAACCCTTACAGGACTGAGTGGCGTGGTATGGTATTATGTCCTCATTCACACTGGGTTTTCATTAGCCACAACACACATGCCCCCTTATAGGAGTTATCCCCCCTCTCACTTATTGTCCCTTGTCCCGCATGACATTAAAAGGCACCTTCAAGAACTATGTACAACTAGATTCTCATTCGCATGGGATACGTAGGAACATTTGGGCATCTCATTTTCGGGTCCAAATCAACAGGGATCAAGTTTCTCCTACTCCCTTTTCCTCTAGTATTCTCCATCCCCTCAGACCAAGGTTTCCTCCTCGGAATTTCGCACGATATGGTGTCGACCTTGTCCTCATTCACATCGGGTATGATTTATCACACCGCGCACATCCCCTTTGGAACCTGATCTCTCATGTATACGACTGAGCCATATGAATTTAAACTATGATGTTTAGTCCCAAATGAATTTAAACTATTGTGTCTATCCTACATGATGTTAAAAGTGCACGGCTGGTCCAATCACATGACCCTAAACTATGATATTATCGTCCTGGCCGCATGACAAAAAACAGCACTGCATTATGATGTCCTCACCCGAGGGGATGTCATGTTTGGTATCGGTTACACAACATACCATTTTTCAATGCCTACACATGGCTTGATTCGTGTTGAGATACCTGTACCATCCATCCTAGGACCATCACTTCACAAAAAAAACCATTCATCTTAAAAGACAAACAAGATATACCAAATTCCGCTTCTTTTGGTGCAAGGGCTAGACCCACACAACCTTATTATCTCCAGCACCAGTATCTTACCATTAAATCCTTAGAACTACATATAGCGTGATCTCCATCCTCATGGGGTATGTATTAAAGTTTGTTCACTTTGTCTCAGGCTCAGCCTAACTTTTGTTTTCGATCCCTCAACCTAAAATGTCCCCCAAGAAGCACACGGTGATCCGGAATAGGTCCTCATTCATGCCGGGTCTTGTAATTACATCGTTGTGTGTTTCTATTTTCCTACCATCCATGGTCTGAGCTCTAAGACCATAAAATAAGATCTTTTCCAGAACTATGTTTGGCTTGATTCCCATCCTCATGGGATACGTAGGAACGCCCAAGAATTTTTTTCTCCGGGTCCAGCCCTAGGAAATTACAAATCTTGTCCCTTATTTTTCATCCCCTTGGTCCGAATTCATTTAGGAACATGTGGTGTGGTGAGTACCTCCTAGGTTCTCGATCACATCGGGTTTTTCAATAGCCAAACCATGTGCTTCCCATATCTTTTCCCAGCGTGGCTCGAGTTCTATGACCCAAAACTAAGATCTCCCTATGGAAACTGCGCGTCATGTTTGGCTGTTTCGCCGCCCTGCACATAGCCCATTAAATCAATCCCCCTTAATGGTCCACCCTAGGACCTTAAGCTGAAAGTGTGAGACCCAGGACCCTTTTCCTTGGGAAGGGACTTGACACCCTCTATCTGATATGTCTTATAGTCATATTCAGATGTGTTTTGACAAAGATCCCGAAGTGTGGAATTTTCACAAGGACAGTCCCCTCGTTCCATGTCCAAGATTCATGAGCCCGTTATTTGGATCCGCATCCTCTTCCACATCCAAATGGACCCCCTTCACATACTAGTCAAATACCACCTCAGCTCACCTACCATTTCGGGCCAGCATCCCTAAAGACCCCAGATGACATATGCGACAGGTCCCGTGTTTCGAACATGGTCAGCGGTCAACCCTCATCTGTGTGTCCCCATTCCAGGATAACGCAATATGGATGCTGTGTTTCGAACATGGCAAACAGTTATTCTCTATCATCACGCCACCATCATTGTGGTCTTGATCCCGAGCATCAGGATTCACATATTTCCACTTCCTTATGTTCAAGTGGAATTCCAACATATTTGGATTTACTCCTCCGCGCATCTAGGTGCGCTATATAGTCAGGTCAGCATTACTGGGACGTCATTAACCTGGTGTCCCATCATCCCTAATGTGTGCCTCCCTATGCTAGTAAATTCCCATAACTACTTCTTGTTTCCCACATCGAGCATGACTCACATGGGCTTAGTAGTTCTGGTAGGACGTGTACTAGCACAACCATGTCACGCACACCTTTACTAATCCCGCATGATGTTAAAATGCCCTCTTAGAACTATGTATGGATTGATTTCCATCCTCATAGGGTACATAGGAATGCCCGACCACTTTGCTTTGGGCCGAGCCTAATTTTCACTCTTGGTCCCCTGACTTGAAGAGTTTCCTTTGGGGATATGTGGTGTGATTCGGACCAAGTCCTCATTCACGTCAGGTTTATAGCTATCGTACCATATATTCCCTTCCTGGGATCTTCCCTTTCATTCCACACCCCATCATATGAAGTTAAACTACATGAGTCCATATATCCTCAACTCATGATACTAAATTGTGGTTCTACCCTGGACAAGATTGGGATGCCCTATGTTAATCATGGGATGCATCAGTTTCCAGAGAGGATTCTCCCTACCGGTGCTGGTCTCTGACCACACCATGCCCCAAGAACTACCTTTGGATTGATTATCATTCCCATGGGATACGTAGGAACCACCAGACTTCCTGTCTCTGGGTCCAGCCCCAGGAATCATAATTTCTATTTCCTCCTCCCTTTTCGGTCCCTTGACCTGAGCTCTTTTGGGGAACACTAAAATTGCATCTTTACCATGAACAAGTTCGGGATGGCCCATGATAACGTTGGGAGGCGACAGGTTCCTCGTCAGAGACGTACTGTTTGGAATTATGTTTGATCCCTGATCAAACCGATGTAACCACATAATGCGTTTACACCACGGTGGTGTAATTTCAAGGGTGTTGGTCTCTAGTTGAACAACCCATCACTCCACTCTCCATGCTTTACATTCCCTTTATCTGGATCCTTGCCTGCCTTCACGTCTTGAGGAACCCCCTAACAGTATGGATGCATGACCTATGGATCCCCTACTATCTTGGGATAACGTTCCGGAATACTAATGAATAACATTCTGAGTCAGGCCACGTGTTTGGAACATAGTAAGTATTCATACCTCATTTGTTTTCCCCATTTTAGGCAATCACAATTAGGATAATGTGTTTCGAACATGACCAACAATCATTCTTAATTTTCATTCCATCACTACAGTGTTCCAGATCTTGGGTATTGTGATTCACACCTTCCATTTCCCCCTATGTTCATATTAATTCCAACGCCCATGGCGTTACCCCATCCGTGCGCAAGAGTAGACAGGGAAAACAGTAATTCAAATATTCTGAGAGCTTCATTCTCCATTTAGGTCGCTCCCCTCTCTTCCCAGGAATTTGGAATGGTTGTTCAGACCCCAGATGCCCAAAACTTGGTCAGTACTCTTATGTTCAGACAAAATAACGTAGCGATCATCCCTTGTTTCTTACATTGGGATCATCCTGTGTGAGCATAGGTATTTATCACAAGGTGTTTCATGAATATAACAGATGTGTGTAAAACCAGTACTAAGTACGGGACTCATGCATGCTATGGAATCTAAATAATCAAAGCATGAAAGTGAGTTAGAGTTTTTGGGATCCTTACAGCACCCGAGGGTCTACTCCTCCCATGGACGAATTAACACCATAAAAAGAAAGTTGTAGCTCTGACACCCTCTGGTTTCTGGAATCCAGGATTTTCTGCCGCCTCTTCAGTTCTTGATCCTCCATGGCAGAGATGGGAAAAAATTCATCATCTACAATCTGGGCCCGCTCTACGTCGGTCCGGATGACGTTCATTTCCTCGTAGGCTCGCCTCAGGCCCTCTTCAGCCTCTGCCAGCTGGGCCTTCTACCGCAGTATCAGCCCCGATTGTGCGTTAAGGTTGGCTGAGTGGTCGTCTTCCTGACTCTACTGTCACTAGACCTCATATTTAGTATCCTAAAGCCTCTTTATGTTCACTTCATTCCTCCACTTCCAGCCCACACCAAGGCCATGATCTTACTCCCAAATCTTCTCCGCCATATGATCTCGGACGATCAGGTGGGGACGCTGGGCATCCACTCCCCCGTCACAAAGTTCACGCAGTCACAAGTGAGGTATTTCTATCTCATCCAGCCATAGTGCTTGGGGGTGTTATTAACAAAGTGCATAATCAGCTTCCATGATCAGTGATGGACTATTTTTCTATCCTCTTCATGAGAGGCAGTTTCATCCCAGTTAACACGATTGGCAGGCTCATATGTGGGGAACTCCCTCAGGAACTCTTCAGTAGGGTCCATGTTTGGTGTTTGATCGGGCATGGAGGGGCCTGGGCTATCTGATCGATCATCATCATCAGATCCCACCTTAATGATCTGAAGAATATCCCCACTCACATCCCAAACAGTGATCTGGAGCACCACGGTTCGGTCGGTCTAGATATCCTCCTCCACAATCACCAACATTCTTCTGGGAAGGATGCCACAAAAATCCCTGACCAACATCGCTAAGGCGGCCCACGCCATTTGAAGAACTGTGCACGCCAGAGAGATCTTGTACGTCGGTTGACATGGTCAGTGGGTGGCAATCATGAATTTGGTAGAAGAGACTTATAGAGATTGAAATCATGGTCTCGTTCTTGGGTTGACATCATTGGGTCCCCAAGGCGTTCCCCCTTGTATATTACTGGAAGATCTAAAAGCTATGGAGGGGAAACCCCAGGCATCCTGGACCTGCCAGACATAGCAATTGATGCAGCCACAGGTGTGGATCTCGAAGGCCCCGCATCTACATCCACTATGAGATGAGAACAAGTTCTATGAATTATGATTTTTTGCATAGATTAAACATTAATGGAGGATCCAACGCAGTTTGGAAATGGATCCTGAGGAGTGGATTCAGGATTTTACCTCGAGTTCCTTGGCGGATTCTTCAATCTCTCAGCCTTGGTCACCAACTTCACCCTCCACCAACGGGATCCCTCTACCGGCCTCGTCCCCCCAAGATGACTCATCTGATTCTTTCGGTAGAGGGAATCACTCTCTCAGTTCAGCAGCCAACAATTGTGGAGGGACCGTACGATCCAGCATCACCTTGATGCGGTCTATCATTGGACGTGGGACCCCCCGAGAATGTAAAAAGTCCTCCAGATCGTCCAGGTACTGCTCTGCCTCTACCTGGGACACCAAAAAGTCATCCCTGATAGGACCTATCCTCGGTAAATCCATACCAAGACGATTCAGGTGTTGCCACATCTCGGGAGGGCTGAGGAACTGTCTACTAACTCTCCAGATATCCTAGGCCTTTGAGAAGATAGTATCCTTCGACATGTCTATGTCATGAAGTCGCTTCCCCAGAGCATGAGTGGATATCCTGCAGAATCCCCTTGGTGGCCTCCCTTATGGTTTATTTTTCTTTTCTAGGGCCACCGGGTCCGTTTCCGCTGCCTCGCCCTCAACCGGTGCGAGCCTCTTCGCCATGGAATCCCCATTAACACGGGATGTACCTACCACCTTCTGGCCTCGGCCTGGAGGTTGGGGAGGTCCACTATTATTGGCCCGGATAGTTGGATACTTTAGCATTTCCCCCAGGTAGGCCACCTCCCAACTTTGGGCATAATCCATGACCAAACTGAAATCAGTAGTGGGTGGAGGCATCTCATTCCTCATCTTTCCATCCTCTCGAGTGAACATGATCCACATTTGCCTCATCACACATGGATTCCCTTTGAGGCGCACCCCTAGGTAAACCTGAGGGGTCATTCGCTGCATGCACTGAAATTTCCCGGCAAATCAGTGTGGGGTGTATGGCTCTCAGAGCGGCTCATGGTCCACCCACACCTCCAGGACTCCACCACGAAAGGCCAGGAGATAAGACCAGTGTTATTCTGTCCCTAAACCATCATCCATGAAGGACCTCGTTGGCATCGAGAACAGATTGAAGTTGAACTCTTCTACCTTCAAAAGTTGGTTTAATAATGATGGTATGGTCAGCTTGGCCGAAAATATCCCCACGATGTTCAGGATGGATGGGCGCAAGTCTGATCCCAGAGGAGAAATAGGGTTTGGGTATTCATAAACCCCCCTAATGTGCGCTGCTATCCACCCATACAGAAGGTGGAACGACCCACATATCCTCTGTGGCCTCTTCCCCTCACTGATGTGCCAGATAATTTTGTACATCTTGGAAAGAATCAGAATTCTGAGATTCACCCACCCTCCGGTTTCTAGCATGGAGGCCACGATGAAGGTGTTGGGTCACACACCTGTGTTTGTGTCCCTCACTGGAAAGATCTAGCCGCAGAGGAGAGTCCTGATGAATACCTCTAGCCTGACTATCAGCTTCTTCTTGGTACTAATGTTGAACCCCCAGGTTTTCCACTCGCTGTCCTCCAAGATCCACCAGTACGAGTGCTCCTTGCCTCGTTGACCTCCCTTTGGGAAAGTCCGAGGCCTCGCCGGGAACCATCTGCCTTTCGGGAAGTTCAAAAAACTACTTGAACCACCGCTTGAATTGGAAATCTCTCACCGCTTCCTTGTCCTCTCCTAGCACCAATCTCATCAATGTCATCACCAGTGGCGACATCTGCTCTGGATCCTCACACACACCCATAACAGGGAGGAATTCTTCGTACATCGCCCATAGTATCGGGACCCCTGAAATCTGATGCACGTCTCATAAACTAATGCCAACCTCCTCTTAATATAGGTTGAAGGTATTTGGTCCCCAATGAGCACTAGATCAACAGCTCTGGCATCAGCTTCTTCGACTGGCAGATGTGAAATTAGGAGGCCTAGGTCACCTCATACAAACTGACTCTCCTCTGCTCTACCCCAAATTCTTCACACGAGGTGCTTACCGAGTAGGCCCAGGCCCAGTCGTCCGTGAAGCTGCCACCTTGGTGCAGGTCCCACTCATCAGACCATCCCTTATTCGGGTTCCTCATCACCACCTTTAGGATTGTTTTGTACAAAGGAGGGGATGTCTCTAGCTTCAATGCTTTCCCATCAATGTCGTTCAAATGATTTTATAAACAATTTGCGGTAACAGGTGTAAAGTTCTCCCGAGCATGGCCGTTAGCCACCCTGAACCATTGGCGCTGGCACGACATGCTCCTACACTTATAGACTAGCTTATCCCTACTTTCTTCAGGTATAAATGCATCATCCCTCAATCCAAATCCATACAAAGGCAACCTCTTGTATAGAAGGTAGTCCCTTTATCTTTCAGACAATAGCTTCACCAGCAAATCATGGTCGGAGTGGCTTCGTACCAACTCCTCTAGACCCAATTTGTTCACCATCTCTTCCCTTCAGCCAGCGTCTACAAGGACCCCCCTAACGACCTCTTGGTGAGCCATCTTGTCCTTAAATTTTAGATATTTTTTTGGACTGGATCATGAAGCTCGATCGTGAAGCTCGACCACAAAGATTGATTGCGGAGCTCAATCCAGATAGCAGAATCGCAGAGCCTTGCACTGACCCTCATACGCAATTCACAGAGCGCACTAACGTGAAGTTGAAGATTCACTGTGCATCGCGAAGCAAAAGGCCCAACTCACGAAGAGCGATCACAGAGTATGAGGATCTTTTGGAATCGAGAGAACCAAATGTTAAAATCACGGAGCAGAGAAAAGGACCAAAGAGAAGTCATCCCCACTATTTATAGGCGATGGACCTGGGCGTTTAGTGACACATCCAGACGTGGAGGTATTCACATCGTGCCCATCCCGCTCATCACTCCTTCACTTCGCGAGCCTCCTTCACGAGGCCACTTCACGAGCTTCCTTCATGAGGCCGCGTCGTGGGCAACCAAGGAATTTTGGCGATGGACCCTCAGACTTGAATTCTCGTTCTCTCCTAGAATCTCAGTATGAGGGGGGGCATTTGTTGACGCCAAAATTGGGGGTGAACTGAAAATCCTGAAAGCATTAAGGAACGCCTTGTGAAGAAAGATCACGAAGCTCCTGGAGCCCTGCGACCGACACCAAAGAGATCCTTCGAGACCCATCGTGAAGCAAGGAGGTGAGATAGCTCCGTGAGCCCCATTGACATTCGCTACTTACTGCGAAGCAAGGAGGTGGGACAACTCCATGATCCCCTTTGACGTTCGCGATCCGCCGTGAAGCAAGGAGGTGAGATAGCTCCACTAGCCCCTTTGAAATTCGTGACTTGCCTCGAAGCAAGGAGAAGGGATAGCTCCACGATCCCCTTTGATGTTCACGACCCATCGCGAAGCAAATTTCATCTTCACACCGAGCGAAACCTGGTTCGCGGCACCTCTTGCCTATAAATACTTGGCTCCCCTTAAGCCTGAGAGACATAATCTCTGACCATTCACCTTCCTAGCACCCGAATCGTGAAGCACTTCCTGCTCTGCAAACCATGATCTCCTCAAGGTACTTTTTCTCCGCAAAGTACCTCCCCCTTGGCCTTAATTGAGCCCCTCTTTGAAGAGGGATGCCTTTCGTGAAGCCTACAGGTATTCACGGAGGAAGGAGATCCCCAAGGGGACTCAGGTCTTCGCGAATCACTTACGCTTTGTGAAGCACCCTACATGTGCATGTAACTCAAGTTCCATGGTCGAGTCACTGTGCATCGCGAAGCACATTCCTTAACAATGCTATTATTTTCAAGGAACCCTTGTTTCGCGAAGCATTGCTTCACAAAACCCTTTCCACTTCGCAAAGCTCCTCCCATATCCTCCTACGCCCTATCCCTATCCTAGGAGACTTCACTTCACAAAGAACATACCTTCGCGGAGTCCCTCCACCTCATGGGACACCAGAGCTTCACAAAGCTTATACATATGAACCCCTTTGCTCTGTAACTCCTTTTACCATGCGTCCCTTCAGGTTTTCACGAAGCAATTTCAAAGTCCCTTGGATGATACTTCCCGTTGCGTTGCTTTGCCTCATGCTTCTTCGCATAGGCACGCTAATGATTATTTCTTCTTCGTATGGCCATGTTAATGTGGACCCCCAATGGTTCACTCCATAAAACCCCCTAGACATAGCATTGCCTACCCCTTCGCTTCACCAATGTGTAGCGGGTTCCAGTTATGTAAGTCTTAGGGGTGCAGAGCGTGCCTACCTCATCCGAGCTGCAGGATGTTAAGCTTCCAAGTGCCATCATCCTCAGCACGTGACGTTAATCCATAACCTCACCTCGTTCCTCACAGGCAGGGAAAGGGAAACCACCCTGGTGTAATCCCCTAGCTTTTCTTAATGGTGGCAGCATCCTTGCCCCTCCTTTCTTTGGTGCCAAATCCATCTCTCGCTAGGCTTTTCCGACAGCGGGCCTCCATCCTGGAGTAAGTACCAACCTCTTTGGGACGCTAAACCGGTGTAACCCCTTGTTTCATCTTTGGGCTTCTAACCACACATGATCCCCACTTCACTTTCCATGGACGCACCATTCATGACATGATTGTTAGGTCTTTGCTGCCTCTTGTTTCTCACACCGAGAATGACTCACATGGGCTTAGAGTAAGCATTGAACACAACACCTCGGGAAGCCTAGAGTGTAAGCCACAATCATCATCTTGAACTATGAGGACTTTGATCCTTGCCAAGGCAGGGTGCGTAGGAAGCCTCCACGAGGTTCAAGACCACCACCGCTGTGGTTCCGACCTCCTTCACGCCAGTTCACCAACACCTCGGGCAGCCAAGAGTGTAAGTCCCAAACACCATCCTAAACTATGAGGACTTTGATACTTTCCAAGGCAGGGTACATAGGAAGCCTCCATGAGGTTCAAGCCCACCACCTAGTTGTTCCAACCTCCTTCTCGTTGGTTCACCAACACCTCGGGCATCCTAGAGTATAAGCCCCAAACACCATCCTAAACTATGAGGACATTGATCCTTGACAAGGAAGGGTACGTAGGAAAACTCCATGAGGTTCAAGCCCACCACCCCAGTCGTTCCGACCTCCTTCAAGTCGGTTCACCAACACCTCGGGCAGCCTAGAGTGTAAGCCCCAAACCCCATCCAGAACTACGAGGACTTTGATCCATTCCAAGGTAGTGTATGTATGAAGCCTCCACGAGGTTCAATCCCACCACCCCGGTCATTCTGACCACCTTCACATCGGTTCACCAACACCTCGGGCAGTCTAGAGTGTAATCCCCAAACACCAACCTGAACTACGTGGTCTTTGATTCGTTCCAAGGTAGGGTACGTAGGAAGCCTCCCTAAGGTTCAAGCCCAACACCCGGTCATTACGACCCCTTTTTCTCCTGAAATACACAGACTTTGATTCCATGCCACGGGGATATGTAGGAAGTCTCCCTAAGACTCAATCCCAACATTACCGTCGTCCTGACGGTGGTTCCATCCCATTCGCCACTCATTTCACTCAGTACTCCATCATCTATCTTGATTATTACTCGAGCTACCACATCCCAGTGAGGTCATGTCAACCCACCAACATCAGTTTGTCATCTAGGGGTTACACTCATTCGATCCACTCTTGTCAGTGTTCTGATCAGTCTGATCCATCTCCGCTAGACGTTAAACTTGTGACATACCCAGTGTTAAACATGGGAAGCTGAAAAAACCCAGATACATGCCTATGGCATATAATTCCTCACATTCGACGCAAGATGCCTCGATATTCCATGACATTGAGAAGACCTATAATAAGGAGAAGAAACCCAGGAGCGCCAGTGTTCCAATGTCTACACACGCCAGTGATGTCCAACGTGACTACTACCCTGACCGAAGGTTGTTTCCCTGACTGGACCATTTGGAATGTCCCGACATAAGCAGTGTAATTAACTGGTGTCCATGAAGATATGGAACTAGGAAGAGTTTCACGAACAACATCTTAAGTCTATAAGGGAGACCCATACTAAGTGATGAGTTCCGAGGAGGTATCCATGGAAGGAAGAACTGACATCCCATCATCCCATTTTGATCAAGGAGAAGACGTCCCTGAACAAGGAACGTATTCTGCTTGCCTTTGGGAAGCGGGAATGCGGGGAAACAAAACCGTGCCTTTCGTCCTCAAGAATATGGATGCGTGCACCCCGATAGAAATGTCAAAAATAGAAATGTTCCTGAATTAAACCTTGATTGTGATGAAATAATATGGTTTAGGAATCGGGTTTTTATTCCTATAATACCAGAATTAGAGAAGGATCTATTGGATGAGTAACATAGTTATTCATTCTCTATTGAACCAAGAAGCACAAATATGTATAGGGACCTGAAAGAGTACTTTTGGTGGGATGGAATAAAAAGAGAAGTCACTGAATATGTCTCTCGATGCTTGGTTTGTCAGCAAGTTAAGGCTAAGAGATAGAAGTCTAAAGGGATGTTACAACCATTTCCCATACCAGAATGGAAATGGTAAAACATCACTATGTACTTTGTCATCGTAATTTCCAAAAAATCCAAAGTCAATAATGTTATATGTGTTATAGTTGATCAACTTACAAAGTTAGCACACTTCATTTCTATTAGAGAATATTTCTCTCTCGATTAGATTTAGATGATATATTTAAAGTGGTAAGATTTCATGGAGTAAAACTTTCCATTATATCCAATTAGGATCTGAGGTTTACCTCTATGTTTTGGAAAAGTCTTCAGCATGCTTTGGATACAGAGTTAAGTTTCAGAACATCTTATCATCCTTAGACACATGGTCAGTCTGAAAGGACAATTCAAACTATGGAAGACATGTTTAGAGATTTCTCTATGTTTTTCAAAGGTGGTTGGGATCAACACCTACCATTAATGAAATTTTATTACAATAATAGCATTCACTCTAGTATTCAGATGGCTCCTTATGAAGCCCTCTATGGAAAGAAGTGCAGAACTCTAACTTTCTGAGATGAAGTTGGGGAAAGAAGTCTATTAGGACCTGATCTTATTGATGAAATGGAAAAAGGTCATATATATTCAACAACACATCAGAGTAGCTCAAATTATACAAAAACATTATGCTAAAAATTGACGAAAAGACCTAGAGTTTGAAGTGGGTGATAAGGTATTCCTACAAATATCTACCTGGAAGAGAGTAATGAGATTTGGAAAGAAGGTAAAGTTTATCCATAGGTATATTAGTCCTTTTGAAATTCAGGATCATTTTGTGAAGGTAGCTTACCGATTGGTGATTCCACTGAATCTTTCTAAAGTTCATGATGTGTTCCATGTATCTCTCATAAGAAAGTGTAGGTTCTGAGAACAGTGGAAGCGTATAGATGTGTGCACGCAACTTGAATTTTTCCGTTAACAACGATCAATCCGAGATCCATCATGATGATAAACTGCCGGATCTTCAGAATAGAATGGAGAATGAAAGAAAAGAGGGGAGTCCTGAAACCATGTATAAGATTATCATGTGTTGGTTATAATTAATTTAATTAAAATATAATAAGTACCTTGAGGGAATTCTATCTTCGTTGATGCAATTGGTTACAATCCAATTTGATCCATCATTATGTCATAGAATCCAAGTGTAGGATTCCTCTAATGGTGATCCACGTATCTGTGGATGTCACCGAAGGGATCTCTGAGTGCTAGTTTGGAATAACATTCGCTTGTGATGTCCACCTTCGATCGCCTTGAGAGCCACTTCCAAAGCGCTATCCTTGATCCGGTGGAGGAGGATCTCTCTCGTAACTTGAGATCGTTCTTGGAGGAAAAGAATTAACTCTTGGATTGAGATATTTCTATAGATCCATTATAGACAACCACAAATAATTTCTAGGATAAATGAGAATAATGTAATTGGGATTTTATTACTTAGAATAATAAAATTAATTAATTACCCGAAATCATTTATTCATTTCATTTAATTCCCAGTAAGACCCCATGTCTAATAATAATAGTTGACTATTATTATCACTTGACATGTGCCCAACAAATTACACCTAATATTATTTAAATAAATAAATAATATTATTTCTCATAAATCCCCAGAAAAAGTACACGGCGTGTACATATTAATATACACGGCATGTACTTTTGTTTTTCTATTTTCTTTATTTCCTCCACTGCATTTATTAGACCTTGAATAATGACTATTTATTTCTTAAATAAATATCACGACATTAATGACTAATAAATATATTATTTCACCCACAATATATTCTCTCGAATAACTATTGTCGAAATAAATGAGACCAGGCATCCTTGAATAATTATTAAACCTCATTTGGGAATAATATTTGATCAACTTGGTAAATGAATATTTAACTGAGATACTTGGATACACTTATTGTGTGACCCTATAAGAATCTTTCTCCATATCATTAGGAGGAGCCTGCATAAAGTCCAAGGTTAGCATTGAGAAACACACCATGGAACCCATAGAGAATGAAGTTAACACCGCAATGACATGTCACCTCCTACGAACGCTTACCATGTAATGTAATCCATTTGTCACGATATCGTGAATTAAGCAGGCTTCATGCTAGTTCCATCAAACCATGTGCTCGATTATTATTTCTTTGACTTCCTGGAATTGAATTTTCTCATTCCTCACCATGGAAATGGATTTATTTAGGCTATATAAATTCCATCAAAGGGCTTGAGATATCAAATTTTGTTATGGAATGGAAGGGAAAAATCCTTTCTCGCATTATCTATTAATGCAATATTACTTGTGATGCACCCAACATATATTACCTCACTTAGAACAGTGTTTTGTCACAGTTTTCTTTGATACATATATGTGCACCAGTTTTAATACCCATTAATAATAATCTTAAAGTCTAAGGACCAGTACACACTTCTGTAGATAGGAACATCCAATGACACTATGAAATGTGGATTTCCTACTGGAGAGTCTCTTTCTCATAATATCCTCCAAGATATTACCAAGGGAACACACCATGAGAAGGTTCCTCAAAGTTTTATAAGTCCTCATCCCTAATGGATTGTATTATTTATGTCCCTCAAATAACATCATCCTGCCATAGAACATATATTCAAGAATAGTGTTATGGAACTTTCGGGTTCTCATCATAGTAGGGATCCACTATGACCCTTTAATGAAATAGCTATCCTTAGGACATTATCACATGAATTTTCATGCATAATAACAATCAATATGTGATAAGGTATTTAATTTTATCATTATGTAAAAGTTCGTTGGTTCTAGGCCACCAACTCCAACAGACTCCCACATGGACTAGAGCCAACTGATAATAACCATTAACCCTCAAGCTCTCACATGATATTCATGCTTCGGCCAAGATAGGCCTTCCGTCATGGGGTCCACCATGTTCTATTCCATGGACACTCTTCTCTTTTAAATTTCAACCCTTTCATAAAAATACCTCAAGAAGCGATACTTCCAGAGAATGTTCTTTGTCCATTGATGTGACCTTAGTTCTTTTACAAGTTCCACCACTGTAGTATTATCACAATAAAATGTGATAGGGTCTCTAATTCTAGGAACCAAATCAAGATCTTGGAAAAAGTTCCGAATCTAGACGAATTCCTTGGTGGGATCAGAAGACTCTATATATTTGGACTCCACTGTAGAATTGGCGAAAATTGGCTACTTTGAACTCTTCCAACTCACGGATCCTCCATTGAGACAAAAGATATATCCTGATTGTGACTTCAGATCATTCTGATCTGTCTAAAAAATAGCATAAGCATACCCTCTAATGACAAGCTTCTAGTCTCCTCCATACACCATGAACATATCCTTAGTTATTCTCAGATATTTAAGGATAGTCTTAACAGCAGTCTAATGTTGGTCTCTTGGATATTCTTGATATTTTCCTACCATGATCAGTGCATAAGAAACATTAATCCTAGTAAATAACATGGCATACATGATGTATCCTATAGCCAAAGCATATGAGATCTTACTCATCCTATCTTTCTCCATTTATGTCTGAGGACACATTATCTTAGAAAGATGTAGGCCATGTGACACTAGAGCCAATCCCCTCTTGGATTGTTCCATACTAAATCTATTTATTATTTGGTCAATGTATGTACCTTGAATTATTCCAATAATCCTCTTGGATATATCATGATTGATCTCGATCCCTAGAATGTAGGATACTTCACTCAAGTCATTCATGGATAAGCACTTGTTCAACCAATACTTAACTGACTGTAAGACCGGTATATCATTTACAATATGTAATATGTCATCAACATATACTACTAGGATAATTACCACATTCCCATTAAAATTTTTGTAAACACATGGTTCACATTCATTATTAATGAAACCAAATTCCTTTATGGATCCATCAAATTGAATGTTCCATGACCTGGATGCTTTCATTAACCTATAAATGGATTTCTGTAACTTGAAAAAACTTTTGGATTCACCTAGTGTCACAAAATCTTCTGATTGTGTTATATAGTCATATTTCTGAATGTTCCAATTAAGTAATGATGTTTTGACATCCATTTTCCAAATCTCATATTCATGGTAAGCTTCTATGGAATTTATGATTCTTATGGATTTAAACATGGAAGAAGGCGAGAAGGTTTCATCATAGTTAATTCCTTGACACTGTTTGAATCCTTTAGCCATTAGCCTTGATTTATAGGTGCTAACTTGACCTTTCATGTCCAAATTTCTATTCAATACCCATTTGATTCCAACATAATTTACATAAACTATCTCATCAACTAGAACCCAGACTTGGTTCCGATACATGGAATCCATCTTAGAATTCACAACTTCTAACCATCTTGCTTCTTCTGATATATCTACTAATTCCTTATAGAAGATAGGTTCATCATTGTCCAACAATAAAGATTCACTATCCGCGGTGACTAGGAAACCAAATCTCTATAGTTACTTTACCACTCTTGAGCTCCTACGCAGTACTTGTGTTTCTGGAACCTCTTCCACAGGGACCTGTGGAACTTGTTCCTATACCAACTCCTATGTATCCTGAGCATGAAATTCGTCGAAGTCAATCTTTCTCCCACTATTCTTTTTGAGGATGTGCTCCCTCTAAAGAAGGAAGGATTGTCTAGTGACAATAAATTTCTTATCTGAATGGTTATATAGGTAGTATCCTTTAGTTTACTTAGGATATCCTATAAAGATACACCTCATTCCTCGTAGTGCTAGTTTATTGCCTAATATTTCCTTAACAAATTCCTCGCATCCCTATACACGTGTGTGTAACAAAATGGGTTTCTTTCCATTTCATAACTGGGAGGGAATTCCATTTTCTACCTTATTTTGTATTTAGTTTAATGTGTATGCTATAGTTTGTAATGAATATCCCTAAAAGGATAATAGAAGATCTGCATGACTCATCATCGACCTCACCATGTCCAATAAGGCATGGTTCCTCCTTTCACTAACACCATTACACTATGGTGTATAGGGATGAGTGAGTTGAGATAGAATCTAAAACTCTCATAAAAGGTCGATGAAATATTGGTTTAGATATTCTACACCTCAATCCGATTGAATATTCTTTATCTTCTTACCAAGATGATTCTCTACTTCATTCTTGAATTCCTTAAATTTCTCCAAGGACTCTAACTTATTCCTCATTAAGTAGACATAGGTATATCTACTCAAATCATCAGTAAAAGTAATGAAGTAAGAATACCCACCTCTAGATTCTACTGGAAATGGTCTACACACATCTGTGTGACCCAATCCTAGAAGTTATATGGCCCTTTCACCCTATCCACCGAAAGGCAGCTTGGTCATTTTACCTCGTAAACAAGAATGAAATCTATCAAGTGGTTTTAGCTTAGTAGATTTTAAATAACCATCTTGGAAGAGCTTTGTCAACCACTTTTTGTTTACATGACCAAGATGGTGATGCCATAACTAGGTGTTGTATGAGTCATGTGAGTTTGTTTCGTTATCAATTTCCAATACTTGGTTTTTGTAATTTTATACATACAGAATATTATTTTAAATTCTCCATACCATAACATACGTTTTTCTTATAAAATAAACAACCCTTATTTAAAAACTCCAAAATAAATACATCAACACAAAAACATGATACATAAATTATGTTTTGGAAACACAAGGCACAAAATAAAAGTTATGTAAAACCAAAAGCATCCCAGTTAGAAATGAGAGATGGTAATCGCCAATGGACAATGCAACCAGCCTCATGCCATTGGAAACTCGATGATCCACCTCTCTTATTGAAATATTTCTAAATCTACTTGGCTTCTTTATTTGAATATAGATGTGATCCCCAAAATGAAGTATCTAATTCCCAATGTATAGAAATGTAAATATTACACTCGATAACGAATGCGCCTTTAGCATTCCCATGCTTCTAGATGCAGTTCCTATTCCAGTGGCCTGAATTTCCACATGAAAAACAAACTAACTATCATTCCTTTCCCTGCATCTCAATCTTCCCCTTCTTGGAGGGACTGTGCTTAGGGGCTTCAGACTGTTTATAAATCCTTGTCCCCTTTTCCTTTTCCTTGTCTTTTTTATTCACCATAAGGAATGATGGTTTATCACACCCCATGTATTTATCTACCTAGAGAATCATGGTTAGAAGTTATAATAGACTCTTCTCATTTTTTACTATGTTGTAGTTGAAAATAAAGCTAGAGAAGGTCTTGGGAAGAGATGATAGGATGAGATCTATACGCAACTCATCTGGTAACTTAATCCATAAGATGTCAAGGCATTCAATGTAGCCAATAAGCTTGACTACATGAGGCCTAGCTGACACAAAATATCAAATCATAGTTGTGAAAAAAGCATTGGAGATCTCATATCTCACATGTATCACCTTCTCTTGATAGAGATCCTTAAGGTGAGACATCATGCTATATGCGTGAATGTTTTCATGTTACCTCAAGAGCTCATTAGATATAGCCGATAGCATGAAACTTTGGAAATTTGTGGCATCAACCATATGTTTCATATAGAGAGATATTTCCTCATCACTATCCTCTTTTCCAGGCCCAACTAGATTGGGCTCATCCAACACATAAAATATCCTCTCATGGTGAAAGAGGACGCATAAACGCCTCTGCCACTTTTGAAAATTTGTGTCAGTGTGAATGTTTTAATTCTCTAGTATGGTTCAAAATGATATGTTTGAATTCATTTTTATTGATATTTTCACAAATTAATATGAGAAATTATTTAGTACATTATCATGATAAAAATTGAGGTAAATAAATAAATTAATACTTATTAGTCTCCCTCTATTTCATCAAAATCCAATAGCCCTCACCATTGACTTTAGAATATTATATTGCCTAAATATTCTAGTGGAAAGGATCCATATTTCACTTTTAATTACCCCAAATAGGGTTGGTAAATAATCTTGAAAGTTTTTAGGTAGGCGTTCCAAATTCCAACATGATTAACTCACAACTCCTTGATCCGTTGAGTAGATTCCCCAATCCTAAAATCCTTTTATTTTGGATTTCCTCAACCCTTGCATCTTAGTCACACTAAGTCATGCAGTGTCAATCAACCCTTGATGTGAACCAAGTTAAGTCAACCCAAAAACATGAATTATAATTCCCTGAAAATTGAAAGCACCACAACTAGGGTTGGTCAAGCACTTTAAACTATGGTTCGATTCTAACCAAGATTAAGGAAGGCTATACCGAATTAATATTTTTTTGAGATATTTTATCCTTATATGTAAATTTCTATTTTATTATCTTTCTTACATTCTTTTTAATATTAAATGGGATATACTTAAGTGATTAACCATGTCTAAGATAATATTTACGTATAATCCAGTCTTATTTTAGTTCCACCTTGCATGCTTGTTTAATTCATTAGTTTTGTGATCGGGACAACACACCCACAATAAATAAACCATGAAACTGATAGAAAAAAAATAAATTGTTTGATCATGAGTTTTTTTTATTTTGGTTAGTTTATCTAGTGGTTGATAAACTATCCCAAGACCTAGGGGAGAAACATCTTGAAACTTTTGAGTTTGTGTTTGCAACTTTCACCTGTCCACCTCTATATATCCTTGGATTGGTTTCACATTGGATCCTAACATAAGCTACCTCCACTATCTTGGGAGCTCCATCCATAACATATGATTTTATCTCACTCACAGGTAAAGGGTAAAATGAGGTTTTACATAAAAGTGACCTTGGGAACACAGGCACTGCATATTAATGAGTAGAAGTCTCATAGGCCAACCATTTTAATTTAAATAAATAAATTAAAAGAAAACATCCACATGCAAAAGGTAATGGTCTAGCTCATGATCATCCATACATACAATTATTTTTACACATAAATAAAACAAGAATTAAATTCTTTAATCATTCTTGTTTAAGATAAATCATGCTTGAATCAATTAATTATCTTTAATTAATCAATACTTTTATATTAAACCATTTTTCCGAATTTACTTGAGATTACCATCCATCATAATTTTAAATAATTAAATTCATTTAAAATTATCTTATTATGTAACTTGTACCATGTAGGAAACCCGGTGAATTCCCATCCATTACTACCCAATGAGAAGAAATTAACATTACGAAGATGTTAAATTAAAAAAAAACATATAAAACACCTATCACGTGTTGTGCCTCATATTTATGCCTGCACCATGGTATAAGTCTAAAAGGTTTGTATAATATAATAATAAATTTTAATAAATCTACATAATTTTGGATGAGTACATGATGTGTAGTTCCGACTACGCGGTGTGTACTATCATTCACCATCCTTCTGAAGTATACACCCAAGGATACAATGTGTGAGTGTACTTCAAAAATCTTCAGAGTACATTGCGTGTCTAATGGGCCACACACTGTGTAGTGTCTGCATTACACAGTCTCCAGCTGAGCAAGCTGTGTACATGGTACACAGTCCAACCCTAACCCGAAGGGACTACACACCGTGTCCTATGGGCTACCCAACATGTAATCTGGAAACCATGTGCCACCTATTCTTGGTTAACACACGGAGTCATTTAAGACTTAGATAAAATCCAACACAAGACTTGGTTTGGTGGACCATTCCGATGAATTAAACCTTGACTACATGATTTGTACTACCAAATACACACCATGTGTTATCATGTTGTATGGAAAGGAAGATTTGGAACCTCTGAATGAGATCCTATTTTTATTTTAATCAAAATTAAAAGAAAAAGACCATTTCTATAAGGTGAAAGAGAAACGAAAGAGGAGTAATAGATCTCGAGAATCATATTTTCAGAATGATTAACTTCAATTGAAACAACTAAATTATTAAATTCATAAATCATCAATGAAAAACTAAACAATTATAATCAATGATATGAACCTTCTAATACCACTTGTAGGTTCTAGGCATAGTGAAAGTGCATGGATGGGTGTACCCAACTTGAATTTTACCGTTAACAATGATAAATCCGAGATCCGTCAAAAGGATAAAATGCTAGATCGTTGGAATAGAACAGAGAACAAAATAAAAGAGAGAAGTCCTGGAACCATAGAGAGGATAATCATATGTTGTTTATAATTAATTTAATTAAAATATAAGAATTACCTTGATGGAATTATCTCTTCATTGATGCTTCAAATCATTATACAACGTGATCCATCATTGTTTCATAAAATCCAAGTGTAGGATTCCACTAGCAGCGATCCAAAGGTGCTCCACGTATCTCTGGATGTCTCTGAAGGGATCTCCAGGTGCTAGAATGAAAGAGACTTCGCTTGCGATGTCCGCCTTCGATCTCCTTGAGAGTCTCTTCCAAAGATTTATCCTTAATCCAGTAGAGGAGGATCTCTCTCATAACTTGAGAGCATTCTTGGAGGAAAATAATTATCTCTTGGATTGAGAGCTTTCTCTAGATCCGTTGTTCACAACTACAAATAATGGTTAGGAAAAATGAGAATAATGTAATTGGGATTTTATTACTTAGAATAATAAAATGAATTAATTACCTGAAAGCATTTATTCATTTCATTTAATTCTAAGTAAGACCCCACATCTAATAATAAAAGTTGAATATTATTATTACATGACATGTTCCCATCTAATTAAACCTAATATTATTTAATTAAATAAATAAAAATATTTATCACAAATCCATAAAAAAACTACATGGAGTGTACTTTTGTTTTTACATTTTCTTTATTTCCTACACAACATTTATTAGACCTTGAGTAATGATTATTTATTTCTTAAATAAATATCACTGCATTACTCACTAAAAAATATATTATTTTTCCCACAATATATTCTCTCAAATAACTAGTTTTGAAATAATTGTGATCATGCATCCTTGAGTAATTATTAAACCAAAATCAGGAATAATATTTATTAAACTTGTTAAATGAATATTTAACTGAGATACTTGGACACACTTAGTGTGTGACCCTTTAGGTCTCTTTCTTAGTATCATTAGGTGGAGCCCACCTAAAGTCCAATGTTAGTGTCTAGAAACATGCCAAGGTACCCATAGAGAAATAAGTTAATGCCACAATGATGTGTCACCTGTAACAAATGCTTACTATGTAATGTAATCCCTTTTTCATGGTATCTCAAATCAAGATGGTTGCATACTAGTGCCATCAACCCATGTGTTTGATTATTATTTCTTTGAATTACTTGAATTGAACTTGCCCATTCCTCACCATGGACATGGATTTATTTAAGCTATATCAATTCCATCAAAGGGCCTGAGATATCAACTTACTTTATGGAATAGAAGGGACAAATCATTTCTCGTGTTATCAATTAATGAAGTATTACTCGTGACGCAACCGACATATCTTACCTTACTGCGAATAGTGTGTCATCAGAGTTTTTTTTCAATACATCTAAGTGTGCTAGTTTTAATTAACATTAATAATAATCTTAAAATATAAGGACCAATACACACATATGCAAATAGGAACATTTAATGACACTATGAAATGTGGATTTCCTACTAGTGGGTCTCGTTCTCATAATATCCTCTAGGATATTACCAAGGGTGCACATAATGAGAATGTACCTAAATGTTTTATGAGTACTCACCCATAATGGAATGTATTATTCATGCCCCTCAAATAACATCATCTGGACATAGAACACATATTCAATAATAATTTTATGGAACTTCCGGGTTCTCACCATAGTAGGGATCTTCTATAACCCTTTAGTGAAATAGCTATACTTAGGACATTATCACATGCATTGTCACTCATATGAAAAATAAATATGTGATAAGGTATTTAAGTTTATCATAAAGTAAAAAGTAGTTGGTTCTAGGCCAAAAAATCTAATATAAAGTATATAACTAATCATCAACATGTACTAAGCTCAGATGTCATACTGTTGGAGCAAGATCTTTCTTATGAAGAACAACTGATAGAGATTCTATATTGTAGCAAAAAAGTTCTATGAAACAAGATCACTCTCTTGGTTAATGTTTTATGGAGGAACCAACAATTTGAAGAAGCTACAAGGTAACTTGAGGATATGATGAGGGAGAGGTAACCCCATCTATTTTTTTCAAGTGACGAATTTTGAGGGATAAATTCTATTTAAGGGGGGTAGAATGTAACGACTGGATATTTTTATGAAATATTTCATTTAAATAATATTTATTCTTTTGTAGCTTGGTTTTCACGCAATCGTGTGTTTAAAAAAAGCAAGATGTCCTTATTATAAAATTATTATTATAGCCTAGTCGTTAGGTTAGCGAGAATAATTATAACTAACTTATGAAAATTCATTATGAATTCATTGGATATCAATTATTTATGAAAAATAAGAATCAATTAGGTATTTTTATTTTGACTGGATTACTTTTGGTAATAAAAATAATGATATATATGTGTGTGTTATATACTTAACAAAATATTTGTGATATTCATCCAATGTATATTTTATCCAATTGGTTATGAATAAAACCCTATTTGATGTATAAAAATCTATTTTTTAAAAGGTTAATTCTACACCTTTGAATGGAGAACCCATTTCAAATTAATATTTTTAAACATTAATAATTTTTAAATGACAACATTAACATGTTATTTTGAAGTGGGATATAAAAATTTACTTTGGATAAATGTTTGATATTTTTTTGATAACCTTCATGTTTTGATGAATAGTAAAATATGCTAAATTTTAATTAAAAATAACTTTTTTCATCGTTATAATTTATATGGTTAAATTATAATATTTAATGGTTTTAGAGTATAAATAGAATATATTTTTACGATTTAATATAATGAATTTCATTGGAATTAATTTTACACAGAATTCATATGTAAAAACATTTCAATCTTTTGCAATGTTTTAACTTTTAAGAAAATCGTTCTCTCATTCTACCCGAATGGACCAAAGGCCTTATTTTTCATTTTTATTATGGATAATTCCCCTTTTAAGGGTTTAAGGGGAACCCGTACATGACCCGTAGGCCCAAGGCACAAGGCCTGACAAACCCTCAATACATAACCCAATGGCCTAGAGGCATACCATGCCCAATACATGACCCGTAGGCCCAGCCCACTTGAACTGTCCCTCCCCAGCTTTCTGCGTCATTGATCACCTAGCTCCCCACCTTGAATTGCTGATCGGCAAGAATTTCCCCGTACAAAGCTGCACGGTGCCTGGTCCTGATGGCGGCTGTCATACCCTCTCATTCTTCCAATATGGTTAGCTTTGCATCTGGTGGATGCTACTCCTGTTGATCTGATCCTCTTCTGGGGACTGTTCTCGGTGAACTGGGATACTCCATGGTCTTCGTGACCCGAAGGCCCTGAGGCCCGAAGGCCTTTGATGACCTGAAGGCCCTGGACACCCATAGGCCCAAATCAGGTGAATAGTTCTGGCTACTACTATTCCGAACAGTAACTGCTACAGTGCCTGCTACAGTACTTCTACAATACTTATACAGTAACTCGGAAATTCGCCTCTACCAAGTTTTGAACCTGGGTCTCTTGGATGCCAAGAAGGAGCCCTTACCACTCGGGTATGGGCTCATTGGTCATTCTCTCATTATAACAATGGGATTGATTTTAATTAATTACTGCAACTTCTGTGTTTTGAAATTTTAAAAACGGATTCAATATTTGGGATTAGTAGGTCCAAATTTTGTTAATAGGATAATTTTATTTTTTATCATTATAAATAGTAACTTTGGTAATTATTTTTATTACCATTGTTAAAGGTAAATTAGGTAGTTAAGGGTAAAAATAATATTATAAAATTACCTCAAAACCTATAAAAATCCTTTTAGATGTCTAAATTACACCATTATAATCTATTGTTCTAAATGTATTTACTTTAAGGCCACTTACCTATGAATATGAAATGAAATTAATAAACACTAATGAATGTGACAAAATGTCACAAACTCATTTTATATAAGTATATTAATTTTAATATATAGATAACTCAATGATAATATCGACTATAGATAGTCTATGAAAAGATAAGAGAATTAAATAAATCATAGAAATTTATTTATAATATTTAGAGATTAAATAATTACCGTTAATGATGAAAAAATAATGATGTAGAAATTATTTAATTAATAGAAATATCAAATAAATGGTTTGAAAAATATTAAATAAAATAGCATATTAACTAATTAATTTTCTACACAAATTTTCTAGCGGACTATGATATGTTAGGAGTGTATTAAATATATTTTTTCCAATTTATCTTATGTTTTAATTTTATTTAAAGTCAAATAATTTAATTGTGTCAAAATTGAAACTATTGACATTTTATAAAAATAATATTTTATTAAATTATTCAGAAATCATAAAATATTTAAAAATTAAAAATTGATAATTATAATGTCTATAATGTCATAAATATCCATTTATGGTCAATTAACACCATATAAGTAAATATTTAGAACTATTAAATATTTAGAATCTTATTACCATAATTAAAATTAAATAGAATAATTAAGTGTTAATTATAATGATAATGATTAAATTGATATAAAAACTTGTCTAAAATTTATTGGTTGATTAGATTAAAACTATATATCATTTAATCTTAAAATTGGAGACATTTTGGAGAATTTTAAGTGGGATTTTATTTTTTTATATATTAATATTTTTGAGGTTTCCAAAAGTGACCCTCACCCCAATTATAAAAGGGAACCTCCTCCGTCACTTCTTAATTTCATTTTGAGACTTAAATATCGGACACCACCTTAAATGTTTCTTTATAAACTTCCATGTTTTCATTCTAGAGGTTCTGTTATTCTTCAAATACCAACTCTAGTTCCCTAAAAATAAATTTAAACGAGGCACGTCGAGGAAGAGGTAATCTCTTCTACTGATTATTTCAAATTTCTTTCTTCTTCGACTTCCTCTTGATTAGTTGTTTCATTATAAAGTAATATAGAAATTATCACTAAAATAATGATATATTATTTTAAAATATGAAACAAACCTATTTCACCTTTTATTCATACTACGAAAAACAAAATCACCGCGCGTGCGTACGTACGACTTACTGTCTCCACGCCGTGATGTAATCTGTTTTTCACCACCAACTTATTTGGATGGTTATAATAGTGTAAATAATAAATATATATTATTATTGTAATATTATACTAATTATTAGATATTATACACCATCCACTTCAATATCATTCAACAATTATGGGAAGGATATCGTCGCTTGTGCATACGTACGACTTACCTCCTCCACGGTGTGATATGATTCGTTCTACATAATATTCATTAAATAAGGGTTATATAAATGAATTGAATGAATAAATATGATATATATTATAAAAATACCATTATTTAAATGATATAACTATAACCTAAAAATATGAATAAGAAGTTATCCGACAAAACATGCATAAGAACATAAAGCAGTTAGTACCTGAATACGAAGTAACAATGAAATATTACTAACCAATGGATTAAACTATGATCATAAATGTTATCATAAAAATGATTATGATTATGGAATAAATCAATAACATTATTTAAATCTTTATATAGGAGGTTTGGATACATAAAAATCATATCGGACCTAAGGGAAGAGATAATTTTACAATCTCATTTTTATCCGAGATTTTTTATTCGTAAGTATTTATTAGGGATATATTTATCATCCATGTTATGTTTTCTAAAAATGTTCTCATAAAATTTTTACTATTATTATATGTATGTTTGAATTAATTTTTAACCATTTTTTACTTTTATTACATGGTATGGAAGGTATCTTTCTTTTTTTACCCCCATGTGGTACTTTTTGACTTTTTTAAGAAAAAGTACAAGGAGAATGTTTCTAACTTATACAACATGAATGGATTTTTTTTACATATTCATAATTCCTTATTTCCATGAAGCTTCCTCTACAAATTTTTATGTTTATTTTCAACTAAATTATTTTCTTTTAAAATTGTTCATCATTTTTAGAAAAGAAAATATTTTTAAAGAAGAATGGATATTTTCCTCAGGAATTAAGTTCAAGTATTTTATCAAAATTATTTTCAATATAAGATGACATAGGGTTATGTTTTTATACCTATTATAACTTCTATTTGATTTTTTTTATTATTTATTTTTTTATGAGATCAATTTATTTTATATGGATTATGTTATGATGGAATGATGTTTAGGAAACCCATTTTATTTCAAGGGTTATGCTATGGTGAATGTTATTATGTTTTTGTGGAACACGTAAGAATAGTTTCATTATGAGATGGGTGGTAACTATATCTCCTTCCAATTAATTGGGTAAAGATTTATATATCATGAGATATAAATAGATGGAATGACAAGTAAATGTGGTTCAGTAATACAGGGCTAGAACAAGGAGTGAACTTGGATTAGTAATTGAATTTGTCCGCTATTATGGTCTTGGAAATGAGCCTTGAATAATATGAAATATTTTTCTATTATTTTGTGTGTATGTCAAAAAATTTCATTTCTTAGGTTATGAATATTGGGATTACATTTCACTTTTATGATTTATCCCATGACATGATATAATGGTCTATTATATATAGGATATGATTTTCAAATGTTATGTTCTTATGTATATGATATGATTGATATTTAATTTTTTTACCCTTAATGAGCATTTGAGCTCACCCTTTCATATGTTTCTTTTCCCAAGTTCATGAATAAGGGTATTAATTTTGATATACCAAAAATTATTCTAGTTATGATGAAATAAACGGGGGACAATATAGATGTTTTTTGAACTAGTTGTTTTTGTTTTCCAGTTTCTACAGACACTATACCTATACGGTCCTATCATGGTTTTGTTATATTTTGTAATGAATATAATTAAATTATTATGTAATATCAATGTATCTAAAGTATGGGTCGATATACTAGTGATTAAAAACATTTGATCACTCTTGAACACAACCACACTCCCCTCCATTTTATGGGAAATGAAGCAGGTTTGGGGGGACTGCGTGAGAAAAAAAGAATAAGAGAAGAATATTTTTCATATAAAGGGAATTCAAAAAATCCTATTTTATTTTAAATCAAAAACTTCTAGAAAAATTTAGTAGAATATAATTAACAAACCATTATATAATTCATTAATTGTGTGAGGAATGTCTCTTTGGCTCGACCATTATGGGTCTATTGTTTCACCAATGGAGAAGGATTGTAGACATAAAAGAGTAAAAACAAAATATCTAGTAACATAAGATCAAAAAATAAGTCCAATAATGTAATACCTTTATATTTTATGATATAGTTCAAGATATTAAAATTGTATTTCTCTGATAGCATTCTTTACACGCAACACCAATTTTAAACAAACTGTGTTATACTATTGAAATATTATTATTTAATGTGATGGTTGTCACCTAGGCATTGAATTGATGAGTATGAATACTATTAACCAAATTATGAAATATATATAAATTTCCTACTCAAAATTTTTTTATTAATTAATTCTTAATAAATAAGCACTCATTTTTTATCAAAGTCATTTCATTCTTCTAAAATACTTTTCTTCAAAAATGGGTTTTATTTCTTTTTATGAAAGAATATTATAATTATTTTATGGAAATACTAGAAATATAATTTGACAAAAAGGATATAATTTTTGAAATAAATATATCAAAATTAGCTTAGGGTAGTTTTTTGGGATTTTTCTAAAAAATTTATTTTTCTTATGAATAGAATAAAATACTGATTTTTATTGAAAACTATATTTTTTTATTCAGGAATTTAAAAATTTACATTTTTTAAAGAGTATAAAAGAAAAATTAATTTTTTTATATTATTAATAATATAATTATGTTTATTGTAATTAATTTTCTTTGTGATTTTGGTATAAATTTGTTTTTATATTTAAAAGGATTTTTTCTAAAAAACTATTTTTATAGAATCTTTATCTTAAAATAATTTCTTACACTTCTAGAAATTTTATCGTGAAAAAAGGATTCTCTATTTTAAATTATGAGGTCCAAATTTAGTAAATTGGTTCCTTTTATTTTTTTTCATTCTGAATAACAACCATATTAAATATTTTTTACCATGGTAAAGGTAAAAAGGGTTAATTAGGGTTAAAAATAATGCGATAGGGCTTCAAATTCATTCAAATACTTGAATTTATGTAATTATATGAGTCTATTTGTTCTATACTAATCAAAAATAGTAAAATAGGACCTTTTCCACTTAATTTTTTTTTTCATTTATGATATTCAAGTAAAAGATAAAGTCAAAAAATTAACTTTCTTACTTTTATTATCTTTAATATTTTGTGATTAGGATAAAAAAACTTTTGTTTGGTTATAAATTGTTATTTTAAATATAATTTTTTTATCATGTAAATTTATTTTTATTATTTATTTATGATATAATTACCTTAAATGCTTACGCAACACCAATATAGTGCTTGTATAAGCAGTAGAAAAATCAAGTAAATGATTTTAAAAACCATAAAAGTAATTTTTTTGAGTTATGAATAGTTTTTAATTAATTTTATAGATAAATATAACATATTTTTTATGTTTTAATTATTTATATTTTAGTTCCTTTTCTTTCATGTTGTTTTCAATGTCAAATTAAGTGAATAGTGTCAAAAATGAAATAAATGATATTTTTTAAAAATAATATTTTCTAATTTATTTAAAAATTTTAAATATGTCATAAAAAGAAAATTAATGTTATAAATATTCAAAAATTTCATACCTTGGTTATTTATTAGATATTTTTTACCTTATATATAAAATTATAACCCTTTAATATTAAAAAATTTGGTACCGTGGTTAAGGTTAAAATTGATTAACAAAGGGGTTAAACTAAAATATAAGGTTTTAAATGACACTAAACCTACATAAATTTCAATATATGATGTTTTTTAGATCATTTTATCTTTTTATTCAATTTAATGGCTATTTGGAAGTATCATATTTGAGAAATGCATTATTTATATCTATAATTTTTTAGTCATTACAAGTGTGTCCTTTCCTTCCCTTATAAAAGGACACCTCTTCCCTATTTTATTTACATCAATTTGATCTATATAGATTGAAAAAATACTGAAAAATTATCATCCAAGATTACCTATCCAGGATTCAGATGTTTTTTTTATTTTAAAAATACCATTCCAAGGGTCCTTAAGAAGGGATCTAATGGAGGCCAACAGAAGAAGATGCAATCTTTCTACCCAAACTATTTGAATTTATTTATTATTAAACCCCCTATAAATATGTGGTATTCATCATAAAATAATAAATTAAGTATCATAAATATACTAAAATTATATTATGATTATGTAACTAATATTATCCACTGTCTTTTCTATCAAATGGGATGTGAAAGTATTACTCATGCGTACGTTTGGATGAACTCCTCCACATAGCAATACAAATCATTTTCCATTACCATATTTTATGGATGGTTATTATGATGGTTTTAGGGTGTATATATTATATGTATATTATAATATTATTCTATAATTATAATATAATATCTACCTTCCCACCTTCCCATCCATTGGAAAACGATAATATCGTTCGTGCATACGTTTGGGCTACCACCTCTATGAAGTGATGTGATTTTTTTAATTTAAGATTTACATGGAAGGTAATATGGATAGATTGAATGAATATATATGATATATATGATATAATAATTAATATATAAAAGTGAATTATTATTTCCCTTTCTTTTATTCCATCTGTTAAAAAATGAGACCAGTGTTCTTGCGTACGCATGACCTACCATCTCCATGAATGGTGTAATTCATTTTTATATATATACCTATTATAGATGACTGTAAATATATATATATATATATATAATGAATAAAATTATATATATATATATATATAATGAATAAAATTATATATATATATTATGATTAACATTCAAAAAATGATTTAACCATGATTGAAGTCCAAAAATTGAGACTGTAGAACAGAAACATATATGAGAAACAAAGCAATTATCATCTGGAACAATGATTTTAATAAAAAAAATTAACAAAAAGGTGATAATATTTAATAATTGAATAATATATTTTATAATATATATGATTAAGGTTCTAGAATATAGAAGTTTTGAACATGTATGATGACATATGAGACATGAGCTAACAGATTTACGTCTTAATTCCATTTTATTCGGGATTTTTTATTCTTGAATTTCTATGATCATAATTTGATAAATCCATTTCATTTTTATTCACTATAGGTTACTTCTAGAGAATACATGTTTTACTTTCACTTTCCTCACTTTATATACACAAATAATGTAAATTATTTTTTAAGGAGAACCAAATACATTTTACTATTCATCTAAAAATATTTTTCTTCAATGTCCATGTTTTCTTTAAAATGTTTTAAAGAATGTTTTAATATAATAATATGAAATTTTAAAGTAATTTTTAAACATTTTTGAATTTTTATAATAACATTTCAATGTAATATTCTTGTATTTTTTTAAACGAGGTAATTTTTACTTTTTACCAAAAAAAATATAAAAGTAATCTTTGTTTTAACATATACGACATAAATGACATTTCTAGACATAATGATTGATCAATGATTTAAAGATTTAATTACAAGTTTCCATTGTTATTTGTAATAAAATATTTTCCATAATATTTTAAAAATTTTTAGGTTTTAAATAAGTTATTTCAAAATAAAAATGGTGTCTTCATAAAGAAAATTTTCAGTGATATTTTAATAGAATTTTCATCCATGATAAAATCCTTGATTTTATTAATGAATTACTAGGGATACAATAAAATGATAATTTGATATACTTGAATAATTTCAATCAAAAATAATTGAACTTGGTTTTCCATATGGTCTCAAGTGGGTCTCCCCATACGCCTAGGGTTTATGATTATCATCAAGGATTCATGGTGAAAATGTGTAGAGACTATACTCTTATGTTCAGAGTGTATAACAATGAAAAGACCATACAATAAATAGAGGAAGAAAATAAATAACTGAGAATCTGAAGAAAAAATATTCATCATATAAATAACCAAGTAATCACATCCAACAATTTCATATATAATGACACTCATGAGATGGAATAAAAAAGATAGGTAATATATGAAAACATGCATCCAGTGAAATACATGATCGAAAATTCCAAAAATAAAAAGTAACTATATAAAAAAAGCATCATGATTCCAAAGATTGGTCTTGTAATCCCTTACTCCTATTCACAAATCAATCAAACATTTTTAAGTGGGTGCTTTACTATGTATGTACCTACATCCATGAATTTTGTATGGGTACCCAATAGAGGCCCAAACAGGGTGTGAGATAGCACTCAGTAGGCCACCATAAATGGTGTCTATAAAAAAATCTAGTTCGTGCATATAAGATGAAGTAGTGTTCAGATATAACAGGTGTATAATTAATAATGGTATAAATGATGTTATCTAGTCTATCAAGTATCACTACGATCAAGAATATTAAACATAAAAGGCTATCTATAAAGCATAACAAGTATAAACATAATCCTATGTCAGGTAATCATGTGCCAAGCCTAAATGTGATAGGTTATAAGGAGTAGAAATTTCAAAGGAAAATGATCAAGCTAAGAATAACTATTAAACAAGATCCATGGAGTAGAAATGTTCAAGGCATCCTATTGAGTCATCTTATCCAAGGAGTAGAAATTTATAGGGCATCGTAGTGTGTCAAGTAAACTAATGAAACTATATCCTTGGAGTAGGAATGTGTAAGGCATATAAATGAGCAGTGTAAGTAGTATCCAAGGAGTATAAATTTTCAAGGCATCCAAATGAGTCAGGTAACTAGGATCCAAGGATTAGAAATGTCCAAAGGAATACTATTGATTCATATAACCAGGATCTAAGGAGTAGAAATTTCCAAGGTATCGAATAATTTCATGAAAATAAAATAATTGGATCCAAGGAGTATTAATATCCATTACATTTAAATAAAACAACTAAATGTGATCCAAGGAGTAGAAATGTCCAAGAAATCCTAACCAATTTATTCAACATTCCATAAATCCTTTCACAATGATATACAATACAAGAGATTAAATATTTATACCTTTCATATACAAATGAAAAGGTTTCACAAGGTTCTTACAACCTTTAAAAATTCTCTTTAATACCCCAATAAATTATAAGTTATAAAAGGAGATCTCATCACAACCTCAGGGTGGAATAATTACTGTAAAAATGTATAAACCACCCCATGGATGGTTCAGGTTGAGTTCAACCACCGAAAACCTTGAAGAAAGGTGTCATGGAATTTCTCAAACATTTTTTTATCATTTAACAGATGGTTCAATTAATTTAAAATGCATCTCCTGGAAATTTGGGTGTGCGGCACAGTGGAAACAAGATATAAGAAACTAAACATTCAGGGAGAAGGTATAGAGCTCCAACCTCATCTTGGTTGAAGAAAACTCATCCAGTATCAACCTTTGATTTGATCCAAATTATAAGAAAAAATAATAACATATAAACACCATAAAATAGGGTATAATATCCTTCACCAAAATATCATCACCAATAGTAATAAAAATAGTGAAAGCTATAAGAGGAATAAAGAACTAACTTACACAGATCCAATGAGAGGAATGAAACTTGAATCAGATGTCAGATAAAGAAATTGGATAAAATCCTAACATAGGATTTAAGAATCTTTCAAAAAGGATGAGAAGGAGACCTCCTATCCGCTTGAGTAGAAATAAGAAGGAGTGTTAAAAAGTTTAAGTATTAAGGGAATAATGTTCGCTTACCTTCTAAGTACTGGGTTGCATGGTTTGAAAAACTGTGCACAAATGGTGCTCCCCTATATACCTAAAATCCTCCATCATATGGTCATGGCACACAATTAGACAAAATGTGCATTAAATTTGAATTTTTCATTTGTTAAAAACTCCACAACACACACACGGGCATGTGAACTGGGTTTCAAGGTTAAGGAAAATCGTGTTACCTCTACTATATATTGGAACAACCCACATGGTTTACTCAAACCATGTGGCTTGGGTTTCATGTTTTGTACAAACTGTGTAGCATAGATTCCTTTTCCAATAAAATCAGGCATTAGGCCCTGCATAAGCATCAAACACCCCAATTTCCTCCATAGTCTCACTAGGCATTCACATTAGGTCAAAATTAAATAATTAAAACGGAAATAAAATGGTTATATATCTCATATAAAATATATAATCTTACAATAAACGCCTTAAAATAATTCATCCTTGAATTTCCCTTCCATAGGTGGTCAAGCATTATTTGAGAATAACTGTGGCCACTTGGAATGTACGTGGGCCTCCTGCTCCCAAGTCTCAGCCTACACATGACCATGCTTCCATAACACCCATACTAAAGGAACTATCCAGACTCAGAGAACATTTATTACATAATAAACAATGTGGATAGGATTCTCCTTAAAGGAATCATCTACCTCCAAACCAACCTCTTCCGGATGAAGAATATCTGATGGATCAAAATCATATTGGCGAAGCTGAAATATGTAGAAGATTTTGTTCATAGCCGGTAAATATAAGGTAACTACAACTGATTGTGCACCATCCAAACTATATCTATAATATTGAAGGTCCAAAATTAATGATGTGATAGCTTCCCTTGTGTCTGGATTTGTCTCTAGCCTAATCTAGGAAAAATCTTGAAAAAAAACCCGAATCCCCACTTAATATTTGAATGGTTGATGGTGAAAATCAGTGTATGACTTATATATAGGATGAGTTAAGAAAATAAAATTCCTAATAATATGATAATACTCCAAAGTATCTTGATCAAGATGAGGACCTAGTATAACTACCCCTCATACTTCCAACTAGCACATGGGTAAACATAATGGTCTATCATGTAGGTCCTCATAAGGATCCATCTTTATTTTCACCCAAAATCTATTATTATAAGATAAATTGGTGAGAGGTAAGTTTTTCTACCAATACCCAATGAAATCAAGGATTTATTCTTAGATCATGTCCTCAAAAACTTATATCATACACTAAGGATGACCATTTGTTTGTTAGTGATAGGATGTAGTCAATAATACCTATAAACACAGTGCCCTCTATAACCTATTCTAGAAGCATGCCATGAATCAAAGTCTCTATATAATATGATAAAATATGTAACCACATGTAGAAGTATGGTTTAATGAATGTATATCCTCCTGAGCTGATCAACTAAAAGAGTCTCGTGAATAGGTAGAAAGTGGGAGACCATTATTGACCTGTCTAAGATCACCCATACAATGTCACTACCTTAAGGTGATCTAGGAAGTCCCTTTATGAAATCCATGGTGACATCATCCCATTTCCACTAAATAATAGGTAATGGTTATAAAATCCCAACCTGTCATTGGTGTTTCGCCTTCACCTTCAGACAAGTGGAACACCAAGTAACAAACCCACCTATCTCTTACTTCATCCTTGGAAACCAGTATTGAGGGCATAAGTCACGATACTTTTTGTAAATACTAGGATGAACAACCAATATAGAGGCATGATAAATTTTTTTCAACTAATCCTAGATATTGAAATGAACCAAAACACATCCATGTATGTTCAAGATCTCAACATCATTAAAAATCCAACCAAGAGGGGGTTTATCACCTGTAAGACCCTCCCATAGGAACAAGCCCTAAGAATCTGATAGCTGTCTCATGTTCATTCTCCCCAATAGTGAATAGGTCATTGATAATGATGTAATTAAAAACTATCTGTGATAGTCCTAAACCTCAATTTGAATGTTTATACACAAGTCCATAAGCTACCACTCTCTTTTATCGTCTTAAACAACCTGCAATTAATTCCTCCTACTTAGTGCATCAACAAATGCATTTCCCTTCCTGAGTGTGTAGGAAAGACCAAATGAAAAAGACTATAAGTTCTTAACCCACCTTCATCTCATAATATTCAAGTCACATTTTGTAAAGATATACTTGGATATTTTTTAGTTCGTATACACCAAAAAATTCTCTCCCAGTAAGTAATGCCTCTAACAACATAAGGCATTTACAACAAAGGATAACTCAAGATTGTGTGTCGAGTAATCCATCTCATGTGGTATTAACTGAAGAGACCCATATGACATGACTCACTCATACTACATCAGAACTACTTCTAGCTTGATACCTAATGAATCTCAATACACTGTATATCTCTTATCCAACTCTAGAATAATCATGATCAGTACTGAAGTTAGTATCCATTCTATATCTTGAAAGGATTTATCATAGTCTTTTGACTATATAAAATTAAAACCCTTCTTATTAAAGCTTATAATAGGTGTTTCTAATCATGAGAAGTCTTGTATGAAGTACTTTTAATATCTAGTTATCCCCAAGAAACTTATTATGTTATAGAAGTTCTTGGGATTTTCTCAGTAAATAATAGCCCTCACATTCTTTGGGTTAATTGATACACCTATATATGAGATAATTTAACCTAGGAAGTGAATCTTATCCATAAAGAATTGTCACTATGTGAGCTTATAATATAAATAATTCTCTCTTAGTCTATCAAAAATTATCTCAAGATGTTTTTCATGGTAATGTCAAGTGTGATAATATATCAAGATATCGTCTATGAATACCACTAAAATAAAATCATGATATGGATGAAATACCGGGTTCATCAGTACCACAAAAACTATTGGCATGTTCATGAGACCTAATGAAATAACTACATACTAATATAGACCATAACTACTTTAAAAATATGTATGAGGTATGTCAAATAGTTGAACAAACACCTGATGATGACATGATATTTAATCAATCTTTGGAAACAATTGATCTCCTCAGAGCTAGGAGAAGAGATCATATATCTAGGGAAAGGGATAACAGTTCTTAACCATCAATTGGTTCAACTTATGGTAATATACACATATAAAATGATTCCATCCACCTTCTTGGTGAAAAAGGGTGGTGAACCCCACATAGAAGTACTGGGTCATGTAAATCCTTCTGCTTCCAAGTCCTATAGCGACCTTTTGAGATCATAAAACTCATTAGCATCAATCCTATAAAGAGGAATGTATTCTAATGTATCTCTTAGAAATAGATTGATAAAAAAATATACCTCTCTCTTAGGAGGTAGTCCTAAAAATTCATTTGTGAAAACATACTTGAAATGATCATCCACTGGAGGGAATTTTTCCTGATATATTCCATAATCATCTAGATATAAGCTATAAATATAGGTTGTCATCCCCCCAAGTCCATAATGAATAGGTCCAGGTCTACTCACTTGGAAATCCTGTTAACCCTTTTGAATAAGAAACCTAAATTTTAGTGATGTTAAAGTTACCCTTAGAATATAGTAATCAACATAAACATGATAGGAAACCAGCCTATCCATCTAGAGAATGACAGAAAACCCAATCACCTTAAGGAAAAAGTGGTACCATATGAATTGACACCCAACCACCTGATTGGGGAACTCCTTGATCTTCCATGCACCCTCTGATTGAATCCACAATAGAGTATCAAATGTCATAACACCACTGTAAAACTAAACATAGAGCCCATGTATCTCCAAAATAGGTACAAATATTAAAGAATGTGAAGAACCTATATCAAAAAGTGTTGATAATAATGTAAAGGCTACCAGAATAGTACCTATAATGGTAGATGGTGCAGAAAACTAATCCATAGGTATCATCCATACTGTATACATATAACCTGAACCATGAACCTGATATATAACTTAAATACTTTGAGTAGTTATGATCTTCTCGGGCTAAAAATCTAGTGTCTTGCTACCTTGTCCACAAACACCTCCTCAGCCTGATCGGGTGGTTTCACTGTAGATCCATATCTAATGAGAAGTTGTTGACCCATATTTGGAATGTGGAGTCAATGTAGACCCCCTATCCCTAGATACTGGAGGGAATGTCCTAAACAACCACTATAGATGGCCCATCCTACCACAATATCTACACTTGGTTGGGTCTCTATCAAACTAGAACCTTATGTGTCCCTATCTCCCACATTTATGAAAGAGAAAAAAACTACCAGAACTCATGATTTGGAAGGTATTACCCTCACAAGATATCTCAAAGCACCTCTTCCTACCACTAAACATGGAACCACTGGGTTAAGGAGATGGTTTATCCTACTCAGCGCCCCTAGCTTCCCTCGAGAAATATTCAGTAATATGTGCTTGATTTATTATTTCTTTTATAGTAGGGAGTCCAATTACATCATCTATGATCAGATTTCATACCTAATACTACCCTCAAATTTCCTATCTTTTTAAACCTCATCACCTATCAAAATTGGTGAAAATATTTTATTTATGTAAAACAGGTAGAATAGTCCACGACTGATAAGGCACCTTGTTCTAAATTCATATAATCTCTAGCTCTATCATATCTAAACTTCTCTGGATAGAAAAAAACATAAAAGATTATCTAGAAATCCCTTTAAGACATATCCCTATAATGATCCATCTGAGAAATCACATCCCACCATCTCTTGGAAAAATACCATAGAATATATATAGAGAGCTTCAAAATCCTATTAGGAGGTGTCTTGAGATGCTTAAAAATTGAAAGCATGGACTCTATCCATGAGTCAACTATTCCATAGTCATGGTAGGTTATATGGATCACTAAATAGTTTTGAAAAAAATGTAGAATGACCTCTTGAAACTGGTCCTCAACTCCCATATCAATTATAATAGGCAGTGCCACAAGAGGCACTAATGGGGGTTCCTATGGTGGACCAGGGCCCACCACCTCTTATGCATGGTTGTTTCCACCCTCCTTGTGCATGAATGGAATCCGTAATGGTGGCATATCTCTAAAAATGTTAAGTATATGAATCAATAAAGATTCAATAATAAGATCACAGATATACAAGTAAGACATGAACAAGCCTTCCTAAACACAAGTCACACCCCTTTGCCTGCTACTAAATCTAGATCTGGGTGATGTACAGATCATAAGAATGCATAAGACACTAATTACTTGTCACTACTATGGTCTATATAGGTCCATGTTCTCTAATAAAAGTTAGGGGTTCTGGTATACAAAGTGGAAATTTCAATTTATAGTGTAAAACACCCTTTAAATTTCAATTTAAATCCCCATTTAATGACAGGAATTTCATTTAGAATTTAACATAATTTAAATTCTTTAACAGTTACATATAAATTCTATTTTAAAGGTTGAAATATATGGGTCACCAATTATAATTTATAAAGGCCCATACACCTCATAAATTGAAGTGTAGAATACATTTAATCCCAAAAAATAATTTATCAAGTCCCTTCATGAAATTTCAGCACAATTTCATTGATATAACAATAAAGAACCAAAATATGTTGCAAGAAGTGCACACAATAAGTAAATGTGGAATGGAATAATGCATGACATATAAATCTTGAAGTGCCTATGATGATTCATTATGTAATATTTCCTTTCCATACCAGGATATGAATAAAAATACATAATCTAAAGGAACATCACACATCAATCACTTCACCCAATGGTGAAATTGATGTAACTGTAATAAGAATAATCCAGATCAACATGTCCCATCCCAAGTAATTTGGATTTTTCCTATACTTGGGTTAGCTACTCTGAGGAACAAATCATTACCAAATTATAACACATTCCTAATATCCCATCTAATATTCCAAAAAAATTAGACAAAATAAAATAACCTATGATACCACTTTGTGACGTCCTAGACCTAGTTCACTCAATAGTAACTGAACCCTGTTGTCCACCTGGCCCCATGAGAACCTCCATGTATGCCAGAGGATGTCGACTAGCAGCGAGGGTCCATGATAGAATAGTGGGGATACTATTACCTCATGGTTAGAGTGAAACAAATCATAAAAAACATATGATTAATAGTGGAAGCATATAAATAACTGATCAGTTGAATAAAAAACATCCATCATACAAATAACTAAGTAATCACATCCGACAGTGAAATATGTAATGATGAACCTAACATGATATAAAAAAATATTGGTAACACCTGGAAGCATGCATATAGTGAAATAAATGTATACAATTTTCAAACAGACCAAAGGAACTATATCCATATAGCATCAAGAGATCAAATATCAGTCATGTACTCCCATGATTCTATGAAAAGACAATCCAAACATCTGAAAGTGGGTGCTTTCCCCTATCACTACATGTATCCATGAAGTATAATCGGGTACCCATCGACAACCCAAAAAGGATGTGATATAACACTCAGTAGGATACTACCAACTATTTCCATAACAAATCCACTCTTTTTATATAATTTGAAGCAGTGTACACATATAACAGGTGTACAAGTATTAATAGTAGAAGTGATTCTATCCATTCTATCAAGTCTCATTGTGATCAAGAAACTAAAACATAAATTCTATCTTTAAAGAATAACATGTATCCACATCAGAATATTTCATTTAATCATGTGTTAGTCCTACATGGGCCAGGGTACAAGGATTAGAAATATCCAAGGCAACCATGTAAGCTAATCATATGTAGCAAATAGGATCGAAGGAGTATAAATGTATTAGGAATCCTAGTGAGTCATTGGATCCAAGGATTAGAAATTTTCAAGGCATCATAGTGTGTCAATTAAACTAATTAAATTGGATCCTTAAATTATAAATTTCCAAGGAATCCAAATGATCCATGTAAATAGTATCCAAGGATTAAAAATGTACAAGGTATCATAATGAGCCGGGTAATCTGGATCTAAAGAGTAGAAATGTCCAGGGAATCCTATTAATTCTAATAACGAGGATCTGAGGAGTAGAAATTTATAAGGAATCCTATTGGTTCATCATATCCAAGGATTAGAAATGTCTATGAAATCCTGGAAAACCAAGAAAATAAAATAATTAGATTCAAGGATTAGTAATGTCCATGGAATCCATGTAATCTAAATAAAAGGGATCTAAGGAGTAAAAATGTCCTAGGCATCATAACCATTTCATTAACTATTCCATAAATACATTCAAAGAAACATACAAATAAAGGGTTTAAATAATTTATACGTTTCCTATACAAATGATAAGGTTTCAAAAGGTGATTGAAACATTTAACAGTTCTTTTTAACACTATAATAGATTATCAATTATACAAGGAAATTTCATCACACCCCAAGGGAGGAATAATCACAGTAAAATGGTAGAACCCACCCCATGGGTGGTTTGGGTTGAGGTCAACCACCTCCAACCTTGAAAAAAATGTGTCATGGAATGTATCAAATATGTTTTTATCATTTAACAGATGGTTCAACTAATTTATAAATCATTTCATAGAAATTATAGTGTGGGACACAACATAAATAAGCTATAATAAATAACGCATTCATAACAAATTAATAGACCGCCTCCCTCATATATTTAGAGGAAAACTTATCTAGTATCAGCCTTTTATTCGATCCATGTAAGAGGAAAATGGAAGAATAGACAAGACCCAAAAGATAGTGCATATGAGCCTGCACCAAAAGAGAATAACCGATAGTAAGGTAAACAAAAAAAAGGTGTAATTGGAATATTGAACTCACTGAGATAGATCCAAAAAGTTGAAAAATAATCAAATCATATGTTGGATGGGGTAACCAGATCTATTACATGAATATTCTTAAATAATATCTCAAGAGGGAGGATAAGGAGACCACCTATCTATTGGAAGAGAAATAAGGAGGAGGGTTAATCAGTTTAAGCATTAATGGAAAAATGGAAATTTCCTCTCTAAATAATAGGTCATATAGTTTGGAAACACTATTTCGCAAACTTTGTGCCAACCGCACACCCCTCTATGCCACAAACCTCCCTCACATAGTCATGGAACATGGTTAGACAATCCATGCACTGAACGTGTTCTTTTCCTATGTTAAAAACTCTACCGCACACACACATGCATGCGACCTAGGTCGCAAGGTTAGAGAAAACTGTGCACCCTCTTCTATGTACTAAATCACCCCACACAGTTTCTACTAACTGTACAGACCAATTGTCCTTTCCAAAAAGTCAACATATAGGCTCCAAAAATTCCACAAACACCCTCGTTTCATCCATATCCTCACTATGCATTCACATATAGTAAAAACCAAAGAATTAAATTGGAAATAAAATGGTTCTATACCTCATAGAAAATTCATGATCTTATAGATACCATCCATATTATTTCTATGGATGGTTTCTGTTTATGATGATGAGATTTTTATGAAACCTATTCATTTACCATGAGTTATTCTATGATAAAATGATGAAATGTTTATGAAACCCATTTCATTTCTATGGGTTATTATTTTATAAAATTAAGAACGTTTTATGATGATTTTTTACACATATTTATGGTTTTCATTATGTGATAGGTGGTCCCTAAATTATATAAACATTCAATGCATTGGGTATAGTTTTATATTTAATTAGATAATTATGTGAAACAAGATGATTTATTTTATCCACTATGGGAAACAAGATGATTTTATTGATTCATGATGAGAAATAGTTTGTGATGTCTAATCCACTATAGGAAATAGGTGATTATGTCTGATCCGTTATGATATATGAAATAGTTGTTTATTACTAATCCAATATGATTTGATTGTATGGGTAATTAAATATTACATATGAAATGGTTTCTATAACTATAATGGTTCCATAATTTTATGATTTTTTTATGATTATGATATGAACTTATGGTTCAAGATTGATTTATGATGACTTTTCAGTCTTTTAATTCATGTCTTTTAAAATGATAAAGATTTATTACGAGAATCATTTTTATGATCTATGATAGATTAGGTGTGAACTTTTTAAGTTGGGGGCATGATCTCAAATCCTTATTCGTATCTTATACTTTCTTATGATCATTTATTGATATCAACCATGTTTTCCCTTACTGCAAATCTAAGATCAACATTTCTTATGTTTCCTTTATCTAGGTTATGAAGAATGTTTTTTAAGTAAAGTATGTTAATAAGGGTACAATGTCAAAAGGTCATTATGATAGATGATGAGTAGTATACCTTTATTATATTTTTATGTATCAATTATTCAAATACATTAAACCTTTAATATTCTAGAATGGATCATAATGATATGTATTGAATATTAATCTAAAATGTTATAATATTTATGTATTAAAATATTGGGTATCTATAGTTAGTATTAGAGTGGGGTTTAGTCAATAATTAGATATTAGGATTAGTAAACTTCCGTGAAAACCTGGGGGATAAGTCTAAGTATAGGACAACATCCTAAATATTTGGTAATGGCCATGTATAACCTAGGTTATACCTAAGGTTACATAGATTGAGATAAAGGTATACTGATTTAGACATCTTATGTATGACATTTCATGATTATATGATAGTTCACTCTAATTATTATATCTAGATCCTTACACTTTGTTTTTGGGTTTTAGTTATTGGCTAGGGCTAGAATAAATCTTAATAACAATGAATGTGATGGATAATGCAATGAATTTCCACACAAACAACCAAATGATATGAGAACTATAATATAAAATCTCGTTACTATGATCATGAAACTTTCTTAGGCCATGAATCATGAAGAGATTCCAAACAATAAAAGGAGGGAAAAATGTACCATTGATTATTTTATGAGGAAACATACAAATCCTTTTAGTGGGTATTCTAATACATTAATGGATTATTGATGGATAAACACCATTGAGAAAATATTTTCTATTCTGCAGTGCTTGGAACATGAAAACATTATCCTAATCATTTATTATTTGGAAGGTGAAGTAGATCAATAGTGGAATTTTATTAAGAATATTAGGTAAGAGGAAGAAATTGACAACATGGAATTTGTTTAGATTAAGAGGATATTTTTCATTAATTACTTCCCTCATATTATATGTATACAAATGGAGATATAATTCCTTGAACTTAAGTAGAATAATGATAAATTCATTAGTACCTATGTAGTAAATTTTACAAGTCTTGATAGGTATACTACTAGCCTTGAAATAAAAATTGATCAATTCTTTGATGGATTAAACCAAGACTCTGAAAGGTTTTAGTGATAAAATACTTTTGTTTCTACAAATAAATTGTTTGATTGGCACTCAAGTTTGAAATGGAAATTAGATATTCCCATCATTCTTATGATTTTGATAAGAAAAAGAAGATGGAGTCTCATGAAAACTCAAATAAATAATATGGTGGAAATAAATTCCATCCATATAAATGATAGAAATGTGGGAAGAAATATCAAGAGAATTTCTTGAATGAAACTAGGAGGTTCCTTAAATGTATAAAGGCTGGTAATTCTAAGATCTTGAATTTTTTTAGAGATTCCTTAGGCTCATTTATAGGTACTATTTTTCATTGTTTTGGGTATGTTTTTGGGTTGTACCATGGGGAATTTTTGAGTGATTTTAGAGAAAATTTGAATGAGGAGTGGTTGTGTATGGATGGTACATGGTTTGACCAAACCATGCATCCATCTCGGCAAACTGTGAAAACCCAAACTGAGGGGATTCACATTGCTTGCGTACATTTTTTCAAATCATGAACCCTCTTATAAGAAACTATAAAACCCCTAGAAGAAGCACACAATTTGAAAAAATGTACTCCCTTACTAAGGAAATTGTGCATATGTTTTTAATTAACCATAAAATTATATTTAAAATTCATAAAAACCCCATTTTAACCAAAAATCAACCCTAACTAGAAGCTAATTTATTCTTCTCATTTTTAGAGGCTCTTGGAAGAATTCCTAAGGATTTTGGCCCCAATTATTGATGATTCAAAGCCCATATTGTATATTTGTACCCCTCCTGATAATAGATCCTAATCCCATGTGGTTTCCTCCCTCACTCTCATGTTTCTGTCATCCTTTGGAGTGATTTTTCCAATATTTTGATGGATCTAGATCTAGTTTTATTGGATATTAATTCATTTGATCTTGGATTTAGGTTTTGAATCTAGATATCATTCTTCATCATTTTTCCATTTAAATTAGTTATTTTTTATGTTATAAATCATTCATCATCAATGTATTGAGGTTGGTGTTCTAATTTGAATTTCTCATAGTCTTGTTTTCAATTGCATGTACACATTGTTAGAACTTGATTAGCATGTTTGGAAATTGAATTTTGAATGGAATAAATTAGTTGATTAATTAATTTATGGAATCATTAATTTGGATTAATTAATTATTTAATTAATTAATAGATTGTGTGAACGGTGAATTGATGGGAAATTGAGATTTTTTGAATTGGAAAGATTAATTGTTGAATTAATTATTAGTATATTGAAATTGGCGAATTGGAATAATTAATTATTGAATTAATTATTGGGATATTTAAGTTTTTGAATTAGAATAACTAATTATTGAATTAGTTATTGGGATATTGAAATTGTTGAATCACAATACTTAATTATTGAATTAATTATTTGGAAATTGATATTGTTAAATTTTATTAATTAATTTTTGAATTAATTAATATGAATTTTTTTGATTATGAAATTGATTGAAATTGATAAATTAATTATTGAATTAATTAATAAATGTTTTGATTGAGGAATGTGATAAAAAGGTTAATTTTGATTAACCTTGAATGATGTGATATATGTGATATAAGTGTTTGATTGAGAAATGGGGTGTGGGACATAGACTGACGGTCCAAATACCCACTTTGGTCCTCACTATAACATTATAGGACCAATTGCATGCATGTAAATATCTTTATGGGAAAAGGACTGATTATCCACATTCCCATGAGTTATGGGACATGGACTTATGCTCTAAACACCTATAGAGTGCTAGACATGACGTTCTACACTCATAAGATTAACAATGGACTATGGTTCCAAATGGATGTATTATGAATTGAAATGAAATGGATAATGAAATCATATGTGTTATAATGAATTATTAATTGATTGTGTGATATGTTTTAGAATCTGACATGTGTCTAAGTAGGTATTGTGATTTGGGTGTCCTTGGGAATCCGACTATTTATGTGATTAATTTAGAGAATAATAAATGTGATAAATATTTACCTATGTATTGTACTTTTTTCTTTATAAAACTATATATATTATTAATGACTGGATATTGTTTTAGATTCTATTGGTGGTGGAATACCGAGCTGTACTCACACCCTAATTAGGCTACCTGATTGGTACCCAAATAGATTTCATGTTTGCAGGACAGGATAATGGAAAGATCCATATGATAGACGACTGAGTCGGGATAGCGAATGGATGAGGGAATTGAACACGGTGTCAGGACCTACTTGGAATTGTTAGTTTCTTACTTATGAGTTTTTTATTTGAAAATTGGAATTTACTTGGCATAACAAATCTATTTTTTTTAGTTTGGTATTCGTATCTTCTATTATGGCCAGTATGTGATACAAGTTTGGTTTGGTTTTTGGTTATATAGGTTGGTTATTATTATTTATTTCCATTGTTGTGCTAATTTGATAAAGATAGTATAGTCTCCCCATGATCTAGTATGACCCTCACTACTAGTTTTAACCCTCTAGAATATGGGGAGGCATGCCCGAGTTCATTTAATCGCTTGGCTCGGGGAACCAGTGTGTAGAAGCTGGGTCGGGATGTTACGAAGTGGCATCAAAGGTGGTTGATTTTATTTTTCTTTTAACTTACTATTTGGGAAGGTAGATAGAATAATTGGATTAGTCCAGCCTTGGTTAAGATATCATGAATGGGAGTAGATAACCCATGTATGAGGTAATAATCCAATGAAGCAGTGTGAATTTTTTTTTTATTTATGGGTGTTGTTACAATTTATGTTATTTTACCTTGAGTGATGCACTTGTTGTGTACTGTGATTACTGTTTCTAAGATTTTCATGAGATTTGACTCATGGATCGGAATGTAAAGATATTTGTGTCCCCATGCATCATTCTAGTCACTCAATATTATTTCGTGAAATGAATCATTTTAGGAACTCATGGGAAAATGGATTTTGTGTAAGTTGTTGAAATTGATCAATTTTTCCTTGCTTGTGAAATTAAACTAAAAAGGTGCCTAATATGAAATTGATAATTTTAAAATGATGCATAATTTGAATAAATAAGTTTATTATGAGAAACATGTAACTAATAATGTGTTAACCTATATTAACCATAACCTAGATGTAAGATGGTTAAGGGTAGTGATAGCACCTTAGTTTTGACCATGTGGCTAGGTTTGGGGGAATGAATTGTTGTGACCTTTATGAATCCCTGTTGTTAATAGTTTTAAAGTTGTGTTATGCTTTCTAAGACGTGTGTTCAACATTATTGAGATATTCCTCCATGAAGATTCTTGTTGATAGGGACACATGAGGGCATGACCGAAGATGCTCCTCTAGTAGGGGTAGCTAAGGAACCAGTAGTACAGAATGAGGAAGTCAAAGAGTTGTTTCGAGTTAAATTTTCTCGATTTATGAAGTTTATGGAAAGATACCGATAGAGGGTTGTGAAAATCATGTCTGATATTACAAGGTATTTCCAGTTTTGGTACGCACCAATGTTTATCATAGAGGGTGGACTTTAGGAAGTTTCATTTTGGATTGAGTCTATTCAGACCATACTTGACCACTTAGAGACTCCTGCTGACAAAATATTCAAGCTAGAATCTTATATGTTATGTGGTTAGGAAACAATATGGTGGGACATACATACTCGGGATGGAAAACTATTGACTATGGAGTGTAAGGAAATTCAAGAGAAGTTCTTGGAGCACTTTTATCTTGAGATCCTCATGAAAGAGGGAGTAGCTGAGTTTATGAGATTGAATCTAGGGAATATGATCATGATGGACTATTATTGACTCTTTATAGAATTGAAACTATTTTTTATAGCATTGAAAGGATATGAGGATACTTTATAAAAAAAAATTAGGATGGTCTTAAGTGTGAAATTAAGTCCTAGGTGAATATCTTCAAGCTGAATAAGTTTTATGAGGTTGTGAATCAAGCTCTCATTTCTTTGTGAAACATGAAAGAGAATTCTGGTAGAGGGAAGGTGGTTCTACTATATGGTTAGAAGGAACAACTTCTAATAGTACGGAGCAATACTATGAGAATTTTAGACAAGGTGATAACATGAAGAGTAGCCAGGGGAATGGCTAGTTTCATAGGATCTTACCCAAGTGATTTCCCACAAGTGTGGTAGGCCAGTATAGTATCATATCCATTATCCCCAACCACTAGTATAATGAAGAATTATTAAAGGATGGGACATATACAATGGTTCTTTAGGAAACCATAACATATGGGTATCAATAGAGAAGCTAAGAAGAACCATAGTGTAGTATGGTGATATTCTACACCTTATTAGTCTAGAGGTTGGTGTTATACCAGATATATATGTAGTGGTAGTGGACATGGAGTTTCTAGGAAAGAGAAACCATATCAATAGAGTGGTGCTTTAAGGGGACTCAGACTGCATCATAGGGAATAGGGACAAGACAGTTACATTCCATTCAACCTACTATTGTGGATAGAAAGGCTAGAACGTCGATAATAAGAGGTACTATTAATATAGATTCTACACTTTCTAGTTTCTTATTTGACAATAGTACCTCTAAATCCTTTATTTTTTCACAAATTGTGAATGGTTTGAGCCTGGCGGTGAATTTCATGAGTGGGGTGTCGACGCTAGATACACATTTGGGAGTAAGGTCGAGAGAAATATGTTTGTGAAAAGGTTTCTCTCTCATGGTTGGGGAGTACCATTTTCTATAGGATCTTTACATCATTGACATTTCAAGATTCAAACTAATTATGGATTTGGATTGGTTAGTAGGATACCAACTACACATTGATAGATAACACTAGAGAGTGTATTTTACATCACTAGAGGGTGAAAAATATATTCACTGTGGAGAGTGGGATATCCAGGCAGGCCATACAAGGACATTCCATTAGCAATATGGGGAGATCAATGCATAGGTTTCTAGTTTAATTTCTAGATGATGTGGGTGTAAATCAGAATGTATTTCCACCAATAGTGGACATGTTTCATGATGTTTTTTCTGAATACTTATTAGGGTTTCCACCTGATATAGTTGTGGAATTTATGATTGAGCTTATGATGGGGGGGATCTAGTTTCCATTACACCACAAAAAATGAAACAAAAAGGGATTAAAGAGCTCAAGAATTATCTAGAAGAGATGATGGATAAGGGGATCATATATCCAAGTACGTCACCTTGTGGTTCTCTAGTTTTGTTTTTAAAGAAGGATGGTGAGACTCTATGCTTATGTATTGATTAACAGAAGCTAAACTAGATGAAAGTGAAGAAACACTATCCTCTTCCATGTATCAATGATCTATTTGATCTATTGAGGGTATCTTTCATCTTATCAAATATTTATTCAAGATCAGGTTATCATAATTTTAAAGTTTTAACTTCTGTTATACCAAGGAATGATTTCAGAAGAAGGTATAGAATTTATGAATTCCTTGAAATGCTATTTGGTTTAACGAATTATCCTACTATGTTTATGGCTTTAATGAAAAAAATATTCTACCCATACCTAGATTAGTTTTTAGTAGTGTTTGTAGATGAAATCTTAGTGTACTACAATACTCCTAATGATTATTCCCAACATCTTGACATTGTCCTGAGTATAATAAGAGAGAATCTGATATACACCAAGCTATCTAAGTGTCAGTTTTGGATTTATCAAGTATACTTATTGCGCCACATCATCTTGAAGAAAGGAATTTTAGTGGTCCTCAAGAAGGTTTAAGCAGTGGTTTCTTGGGATAACCCCAAGATTTTTTTTGATATATGAATTTTTTTGTGGTCGGGAAGATATTATCAGAGGATCATCCATGACTTTTCTTGATTTTAATCACCACTTTTGGGTTTAACCCAAAATGGGGTAAAGTGTGATTATTCTGGAGTATGTGAGAATTATTTCTAGGAGTTGAAGAAGTGATTTGCATCAACACTGATCTTGATCCCACCTAATCCAAGTGAGGAGTATATGACGTTTTGTGATGCTTCTAGAATTAGGATTAGAGAAGTCTGGATTCAAAGAGATCATGTTATGACACATGGGACTTGTAAGATGAGACCACATGAATGGGGAAACCCTATGTATGACCTCAAGTTAGTTATAGAGGTTTGTGATTTGAAGTTTTTGTGGTATTATCTACTAGTAGATAAGTTTACTGTGTATACGGATTTTAAAATCTTGAAGTATATATTTTCATAGTGAGATTTGAATATTAGGTAGTGGAGATGGTTTGAGTCTATTCAATCATTTTATTTTGAGATAGAATATACGATTGAGAAGGGAAACTATATTATTGATGCTTTATGTATGAAAACTCATACTCAGACAATTAATGAGTTTAGTATTGAGTGGAAGATGAGGGCCTTACTGGTTGAGGTGCATGTTGTAGATCATGAGAGTTAGGAGTAGATGAATATTGTATTAGTTTCAGTGGTGTCTACACTTTTGATTCCGATTTGGGATATGCAGTATGAGGATCTATAAGGTTTTGACTTGAGGGAAATAATTAAAGGCTGGGATACACCTACATATTGGATGATAGAAGAGTATGGGATCAAAATTTGTTAGGAATAGTTTTGTTATTCCCATGAGTATGTAAAAGGAGTTAGTGCATGAATTTCATGCCTTGAAGGGGGTTGTACATATGAGTGTAACCAAAATGTACCATGAACTACATCGAAATATTTAGTGTCTAGGCATGGAAAATGATATATCAGGGTTTGTGAAATGATGCTACACTAGTCAATAGGTAAAGATCGAGCATCATTTTCCAGGTGGTTTACTATAGTTGTGGCCAATTTCATAATTTAAGTGGGATGATGTTACCATGGATTTTTGGTGAGTCTCCTAATGATTCCTTGAAATAATGAATATATTTGGGTGATTTAGACCATTTGACATAGGTATAACATTTTTTACCTATACAAGAGACTTTCTCTATAGATCAGTTGAGAGATTTGTATGTTCGGGAGATAGTCTGTCTGCATGGGGTTCCATAGAATATTATTTCAGACCATGCATTATGATTTAGTTTTCACTTTTGGAAGGTCTTATAGAAGTCATTGGGTACATAGTTTTTACTATGTACAACATTCCAAACCTTCTATAAGACCTTCCGGAAGTGAAACTGATATTGTTAAATTGGATTATTTAATTTTTGAATTAATTAATGAGAATTATTGAGATTATGAAATTGATTGAAATGGATTAATTAATTATTGAATTAATTAACTAATGTTTTGATTGAGGAATTTTATAAGAAGGTTAACGTTGATTATCCTTGAATGATGTGATATATGTTCTTGGTTGAGAAATGTGGCATGGGGCACATACTGAAGCTCCAAATATATATAGGGGTCCTAGCCATGGTGTTCTAGGCCCAATTTCATGCATGTGGATATTTTTATAGGACAGGGACTGATGCTCCAAATACCCATGAAGTGTTGGATAGCGACTGATGATCCAAATATCCATGAGGTTTTAGACACAATTTTCTACACCCATGAGATTGGAATTGGACTGTGGTTGCAATTGGTCATCTTATGAATTTAAATGGAATGTATAATGAAATCCTATGTGTTATAATTAATTGTGAACTGATTATGTGATATCGTTCAGACTTCATAATGAGTTGATGTAGGTATTGAGGTTCAGGTTTCCTCAGGAAACCAAAGGTTTATATTATTAATTTAAATAATAATAAATATGATAACTATTTACTTTTTTATTGTACCCTATTCTTTATAAAACTGCATACACTATTATGGATTGGATATTGTTTTACATGCTACTAGTGGTGGCCTACTAAGTTGTACTCACACCCTACTCAGACTACCTAATTGGTACCCTAATAGATTTTATGGTTGAAGGACAAGATATGGGGAAGAGCCATATGTTAGATGGCTAAGTTGAGATGTATCATGGATGAGGGAACCATACCTAGTGTTGGGACCCGCTTGGAGTTTTTAGTGTCTTAATTTTGGGGTTTTTATTTGACACTTGGCACACACATGGCATGTAATATATAATTTTTTAGTTAGTTCATTATATCTTCTATTTTGGGAATCATATGATACTTGTTTGGTTTGGTTATTGGTTATATAATTTGGTTATTCTTATTTATTTAACATATTGTTATACTTTAATAATGAGGGTATAGTTTCCCCATGATCGATATTGACCCTCACTACTAGTCGACACTTATGGAATATGGGGAGGTGCAGTTGAGGTCATATAACTGACTGGCTCACAGAACCAGTGTGTGAAACTTGGGTCGAGAAGTTACAGTCATAAAGCATGTGAATGTTGAAATGTGATGAAGGGTTGAATTAATGAAATGGAGGAAAATAATACTCTAACTAATATATCACCCATACTCCAATGATTATAATGAATGGTTTATGGGAATTATTCTAATCAGACCATATATATGAAGTTATAATAATGATTGGAATTAACTATTAATCCCAAAGATAAAGGGAAATATCATGGGATGAAGACTATCAAAGTGGTTTATAAGAATGATGTGGTGAAAGGAAAACTTATCATCAACTATAAAATAATTAAGTTATTATTTGATTCCAGATCTACCGACTCTTTTATATATAAGGAATTTGAATAGATTATCTAATTATCACCTAAATGATTAGATGTTGAGTAAGATGTGAAAACTACCAATGGCATGATGGTCACATCTCTAGTCTATAATTCCTTTCCAAGAGATGTTTATGGGAATGCGCTTCTTGAAATTCTTGTGATTATCCCTCTAGTGTAATTTGATGTGATTGTAGCCATGGAATGGATTTATTTATATGTATACCATATAAATTTTTGGGAGATGGAATTCAAATTTCATATTACAAATGAAAATATGATCATCAACCAGAGAAAGGATGAATACCAACTTCTAAGGTAAATTAATTCTATCTTGTGGGTCTTAATTCCTATCCATGAAGTATATTTATCATAGATGGTTAGGGAGAATATCAAAATTTAGGATAATCCTATTGTATGATATTTTATTGATGTATTTACGTAATAATTTCCTTGTCTTCCTCTGAACTGTGAAGTTGATTTTTCAATAGAACTTATACCTAGCGCTATAACTATTTCAAATACTCTTTATAGAATCACTCAGATTCAGTTATAGGAATTAAAGAATAAACTACAACAAAATATTGAAAAGGGATTCATACCCCCTAGTGTGTCACCATATGGAACACCTATTATTTTTGTTAAGAATAAATAAAGGCTAATGCACATTTTCATTGATTATCAGGAGCTTAACAAGTTCACTATTAAAAAAAAGTGTCATCTAACCCATATTGATGATTTGTTTGATAAATTAAAAGGATTTAAATACTTTTATAAGAATAAAATTTATTTGAGATATCATCAATTGACATTTAAGGAGGATATACCCAATATATACTTCCATATGATTTATGGGAATTATGAATTGATATCAATGTTATTTATAATTTATGATTTTTCTATTATCTTCATAGATGTAATGAATTTATTATTTATACATTACCTTGATTGGTTTGTGGTAGTATTTATATATGATATTATTATATACTAAACAAGAAATGAAGAGAATGAATATTATTTGAGAATTGTGTTTAAGGCCATGAGGAAGTAGAAGTTTTATGTAAAATTTACCAAGTTTTAATTTTTGATTCCAAAATTTTAATTTCTTGTTATATAATCTCAAGTGAGGGTATATCAGTGGAACATTAAAAGAAAATATTATTGAGAAATTAACTAGTCTAACCATATAAAATGAGGTCCAAAGTTTTATTGTGATAGCTATAAACTATTGACATTTTTTAAAAATATTTATCATGAATATCTAATCCACTCAACAAGTTGACTCAAAAGGGGATTAAGTTCTTGTGTATTGATTAATGTGAAGAAAATTTCATGGTTATGAAGAGAATATTAGTCAATTGACTTGTACTCAAACTACCCTATAGTGGGGAAGGGTTTTTAATATATAGTGACACATTAAAGAATGTAATGGGATGTTTCCTCATATAGAATGATATGGTGATAGAATATGACTCACAGTAATTGAAAATACATGAGAATAATTACTCGAATCATGATTTGGAGTAAGAATCAATAATTTTTGAATTAAAGATATGGATTAACTATCTTTATAGTTAAAGTTGTGACATATATAAATATTATAAAAACATTAAGTATATATTGAAAACAAATATTTGAATATGTGGTAGAGGAGATGGTTAGAATTGATTAAATATTATGACTTCTTAATAGATCATCACTTTGGGAAGAAAAAAAGGTGTATGATTCTTTGAGTCTAAAGAACCGTACTGGTTTGGGAATGATGAGGATTTAAAGAGATCCAACAATTATGGGTTTGTAAGAGATAATGCTTTAAATCCCAAGGAAAGGGATAAAATCCAATATTTGTTAGTTGAATGTTAAAACATCCATCCATGTGAAAATTTGAGAGGTAAAGAGGGAATATGTATAAATATAGAAGAAATTAAATAGTGTTCTTGAGTTAAACCAATAATTTGGATGTTATGATATAGTTTTGGAATTATGTATGTGTCCCATAAATACAAGACTATAAGAAGGAGATGTTGGATGATGTTCATAGTTAATAGATATCTATACATATTGGATGTACAAATATGTATAGAGATATAAAAGAATATTTTTAGTGGTACAACATGAAAATACATATAGCATAGTATGTATCTAGATACCTAGTATGTTTGAAAGTTATGGCTGATAGAAAAATAAATTCTAAGTGGATGTTACAACCATTACATAAACCTGAATGGAAATGGGAAAACATTACTATGGATTTCATCACTAAAATCTCCAAAACATCTAAAGACCATAATTCTATTTGGGTTAAAGTCAATAAGCTCATGAATTAAGATCACTTTATTACCATCATAGAATATTTTTTTCTTGATAATATTTCTAGGTTATACATTAAGGAAGTGGTGAGATTGTATGGAGTACCAAATTCCATTGTATCTAATTAGGATTTAATGTTTACCTAGATGTTCAGGAAAAGTCTTTAGTAAGATTTGGATTTAGAGTTTCTTTTAGTAATACTTATTATCCTTTAGAAAGATGGTCAGTCTTAGAGAACCATTCAAGCAATGGAAAATACATTGAGATATTTTTATCAAGATTGAAAAGGTGTTTGGGATCAACACCTTCCTCTAGTTTAGTTTTCTTACAACAATATATTTAACTCAAGAATTATGATGGATCTTTACGAATACCTCTATGGAAAGAAGTGAAGAACTCTATCATACTGTGATGAAGTTGTAGAATTAAAGCTATTTGGGTCCAATCTCAATGAGGAGATGATAGAAAATGTTAGATCCATTCCACAACATATAAGGGTATCTTAGATTCGATAAAAAAATTATTCAAACAATCATCAATGAGATATATATTTCAAAGTTGGTGAAAAGGTATTCCTTTGAATATATCCTTGGGAGAAGGTTATGAGAATTTGAAAGAAGGGAAATTTGATACCAACATATATCATTCCCTTTGAAATAATTGATTATATTGGGATGGTAGATTATCATTTGTAACTACCACCAAATCTCCCTCAAGTTTATGATGTGTTCCATGTATCTCTCCTAAGTAAGTACATACATGGTTCTTTAATTGTATTGAACTTGGAGGTCATACTATAGTATCAAGATATATATTATGAAGAATAACTAGTGGATATTCTAAATCATAGAGAGAAATTTCTATGAAACTATACCACTTACCTAGTACATGTCATTGTGATGAAACTATAAACCAAAGGAAGCACTTTGGAACCCGATGATGCGATCAAACAATGATATCCTCAATTATTTGTAACGGAGTGATGAAATTTTTAGTGAAAAATAATTTCATGGGGGGGTGTAAATTTAACACCCCAATATTTTATGATATAGTTATCTATAAATAAATTTGATTTATTTGATAGCCTTTTTTTACACAAATACCATGTTTAAAAGAACAACATTACAGTATTGAAATATTATTATTCAATGCAATAGTTATTACCTAGACTTTGAATTTGAAGACATGAATATGATTAATGAAATTATTAAATATATATAATGTTAATACTAAAGAAATTTATTAATTAATTATTAATAAATAAGAACTCAATTTTTAGTAAAGTAATTTTATTCTTTAAGAATAATTTTTCCGAAAAATGTTTTTTGTTTATTTTTGTGAAAAAATATTATAATAAATTTATTAAAATTTTAGAAATATTATTTTATAATAGGGAATATTTTTTAAAACCAACATATAAAAATTATCTTAGGGTGATTTTTTTGGATTTTTCTAAAGAGATTACTTTTCTAGTGAATAGTGAAAAACTGATTTTTATTGAAACCTATATTTTTTTCAGGAATTTTCAAAGTTAAATTTTATTTCTAAATATTTTAGAAGAAAACTTAGTTCTATTATATTTTTAATAATTTAATTAAGTTCATTGGAATCAATTTTATTGTTTAATTTAGAATAAAAACAGTATTATTTTTAAAAGGCATTTTTCTGAAGAAAAAAAGTTTGTTACATTTTTTTTATCTTAAATTAATTTTAACCAATTCTAATATTTAATATTAAAAATAGATTACTTATTTGGAATTATGAGATCCAAAATTGGTAAGTAGTCCCAATTAACTTTTCATCAATATGAATGGTAACCATAATATATTTTTTGTTACCACATTATAGGTAAAATAGGTTAATTCGAGTTAAAACTAATGTGATAATGCTTCAAATTCATTTAAAAACTTGAATCTATATCAGTGGATGAGTATATTTTATCCAAAATCATGAAAAATTATAAAATATGATGTTTTTTATTTAATTTTGAATTTTTTATTTATAATATTAAAGTAAAAGATGAAATCAAAAATGTCACCTTCCATCTTTTAATATCTATAATATTTTATGATAGGGATAAAAAAATTATTTTAGGTTATAAAATTTTATTTGGATTTTTATGATGGTTATTTATTTATTAATTTTTCCAATGAAATAATTATCTTAAATTCTTACGGAATACCAAAACAATGCTAGTGAAAACTACAGAAAAATTAAGTAAATGCTTTTAAATACTCTAAAAGAACTTTTTTACTGATTTGTACTGTCTTGAAATATTTTTAGATAAATATAACATATAATTTATGTATGAAAGGTTTTTATTTTTATTCCTTTTCTTTGATTTTTTAAATCAAATTAATTGAATAGTGTCAAAAAATGACATTAATGATAATTTATGAAAAATAATATTTTATTAAATTATTTTGAAATCATAAAAATATCGAAAGAGGAAAATTAGGAAGATAAATGATCTTATATTTCATAAATTTTTAATTTATGAGATAATTTCTACCTTATAAGTAAAATTAAAACCCTTTAGTATTAGAAATTCCTTTCCGCAGTTAAGGTTAAAATATGTCAATAAAGGGGTAAAACCAAAATATAAGGTTTATAATGACACCAAATCTTATTTATATTTAATTTTATGATTATATTTCAACAATAGAATATTTTTAGTTGAATTAATGGTTATTTTGAAGTAGTATACTTGAGAAATATATTATTAATATTTAAATATTTATAGTAATTCAAAGTGTGTGCTTTCCATCCCTTATAAAAGGAAACCTCTTACAACTTTTATTTAGGACAGTCCGAGCCATCTATATTTACAAAAACATACCCAATTATACTATAAAATTACATATCCATGACTTATATGATATGATATTCTTAAAAGGCCATTCCAAGGGTCCTTAATATGGGATCTAAAGGAGGTCTATCGAAGAAGAGGTAATCTTCCAACCCGACCACTTTCAATTTATTTGTTCCCATACCTACTCTAAATACATGGTATTCATCATAAAATAAAACTTTAGTATCATAAATATACTTAAATGTTATTATTATTATATAACTACCATTATCCACCCTCTTTTTTATCAAATGAGAAGTAAAAGTATTGCTCACGTGTGTGTGTGGACTACCACCTCCACACAATGATACAATTAATTTTCCATCACTACATTTCATGGATGGTTATTATTATGGATTTATATATTTTAAAATTATTCTTATATAATTATAATATAATATCTATCTTCTCACCTTCCCATCTGTTGGAAAATGATAATGTCGCTAGTGCGTACATGTGGACTACCACCTCTATGAAGTGATGTGACTTGTTTTTCATTTACACTTTCAATTGATGGAAATAATGTTATATTTAATATATATATATATATATATATGATATAAATGATCTAATAATTATTATTTAAAGGTTAATTATTATTTATATTTCTTTTTTTTCCATTGTTTGAAAAATTAAAACAACGTTCATACATATATACAACCTATCGTCTACATGAACGGTGTAATTCATTTTTATATCTCTACATTCAAAGGATGATTATATATAAATAATAAATAGATATTATATTTATATTATAATTAAAATTAAAAATATTATGGAACTATGATCAAAGTATATGGATCAAGACTGCAGTTCCGAGACATGGATAAGAAACCAAGACATTATCACATAAAACAACAATTTTAATAACAAATTATTAATAAATAGTGATAATATGATATAAGAAAATAAAATATGGTATTATTTATATGATTAATTCATGGATTAAATCAATAAAAAATATATATTTATTATACAGGACGTTTGAACGAGTATTAGGAAACATGATAATTGAGGTAAGGGATTTATGTCTCAATCTTATTTTGTTTGTAAATTTTTATGCTTTAATTTCGCATGATCCTTATATGATAAATATCTTTAATTTTTATTCTCTTATGGTTACTTCTAGATAATAAATGTTTTCATTTTATTTTCCACACTTTAAGTACTCAGGGTACTGAAAGAATGTTTTTACGAAAATCAACAATGTTTTATTATTCAATTAAGAATATTTTTCTTTCATGTCCATATTTTCTTAAAAAATGTTTTATATAATGTTGTACTATTCTCATAGAGAAGTTTGAAGTAATTTTTATACATTTTTTAATTTTTATAAAAAAATCAAAGGAATCTTTTTTTTTTCTTGAACATAGTATTATTGGCTTTATACAAAAATAAAAAATGAATCTTTGTTTTAATATACATGACTTGAAACTTTTTTCCCATAATCTTGATCACTCAATGATTTGAGGTTTCCGTTACAAGATTCCATGGTTATTTTCATATAAAATTTTATATATAATATTTTTGAAAATTTTTATATTTGTAAGAATTATTTTAAAATGAAAAGTTTATTTTCATTAAGAAATATTTTCGAGATCTTTTAATAGAATTTTTATCTATAATAATATATTTTATGTCAGTTATTTTTTATATACTAAATGTTTCAATGATAACATCCTTATTATTTATTTATAAGGTTTATTATTATTATGATGATATTTTTATGAAACACATTCATTTACCATGAGTTATTCTATGATTAAATGATGAAATATTTATGAAACCCATTAATTTTTATACTTTATGATTTGATGAAATGATGAAAATTTTATGATCTTTTGGAAAAAATATGTATGGTTTTTGTTATGTGATGGGTAGGCTCATAATTATATATAACTCAAATTTATTGGGTAGTTTTTTTTATTTCTCATGAGATAATGATAGTAAACAAGTTAATGTGCTAGATCCATTATGGGAAACAATTTGATGTGCTTGGTCAACTATGGTAAAAACTAAGATACTATAGAAAATAGGTGAAGATGCCTTGTAACAGACCAAAACACACACTCTATACTCCATTACTAAAAACAATAACTTTACATTTACATCTTTGAATACCAATGAAGGTGACCCAATTTTTTATATCCAAACCTTACAACATCAAAAGGAAAAATTGAATCACTTACATTCTCAATGACCATTCAGGTTTAGAGTTTTATATAACTATGAAAAAATCATACATAAAAAATACCCATGTATTTAAATGATAATATCTACCACATAACCCATATTTTATTATTTTACATTAATTTATCATTGTCATCCATATGAAATCACTTCTAGAAAAAATTCATTCAACCTCATTCTTTATAAAGTGGGGAAAATGAAACATAAGTAGGGTGAGATCAAATTCATAGTCATGGTAAATGTAAGCATTAACTATTGAATTTAATCAGTGGTATTAAGAAAATACTAAGGGTATAATAACATAATCAATGTGAAAGATTATAACATAATAATATTTATAACCATCAATACTTAGATCATCAAACATGAAATCATGGCATATGGACTTAATAAAGGAAAGAGTTATCAGTATCAATAATCATGAGTCATGTGATATGAATATTGATCATAAGAAACAATAAAACACATAGAAAGAATAGATAAAACTTATTATTATCTTGAAACATTATCTTCACATCACTCCTAATAATTGGAATAACTGATATGGTCTACTTCTATATCTGGAGTACCCAATGCATTAGATGTATATATAGGACCAACACAGATTTGGTTTATAACCTTACCAAACATCCTTGGTTTATCATGAAACCACCCATAATTGGTTAACAACTTAAACCATCATACTTTTTTTTATAACAGAACCATCCATCAACATAATCAATTACCAATAACTATAACATAATCATAAAATATAGAATCTCACAAATCATCACAAACACAAAAAAACTACCACTATTCTTTTTAGAACTTTATTGAACTATGTAAAATAAATAGGTTCTGTAAAAATATCTTTAAAACATGATTAAACCATGTAAAATAAATTGGGTCCATAAAAATCTCTTTGAAACATGATTATCCCATAGAAAATAAATGGGTTCTATAAAAATCTCGTTGAAATATGATTAACTTGTGGGAAAAAAATGGTTTCCATAAATATATCTTTGAAACAATAATAATACATAAAGAGAAAGAATGAGGATGATATCATTAAAAAATATCCCTATTTAAGCATAAATACAATAAGGTTTGTTTACATTAATGAATGGAAATACCATTAAAAAATCATTAAAATTTGTTTTGAGGGAAATAATGTTTTCATTTTAAAAATCAATTTTAATAACTAAGAATTCAAAAAAAATTGTGAAAATCATTTTCTTTAATAAAAAACTTGGAAAAATATAAAATGTACTTCAAGGAAAATAATGGATATTATGGTGGGAAAATCCATTCGTGTTATAAATTCTAAAATTAAACATTATTTTCAAAACATTTTGAAAAAGGGAGTGAAAAGTGACCAATTTGGAAAATGTTATGAAATTTCCATTTAAATTTTTTTTAAAGAAGTTAAAATATCATGTAAAATGGATTCAAGTAATCATTTATTTTTAGAAAATAAAATTTTGGAATTGTTTTATAAAACATGGATTTGTATGAGAAAGATACGATGTCTAAAAAATACTAGATCAATATCACTTAGAAAAGAATTCCTTAACATTAATTAAATAAATAAGGGAGGAAAATAAAGTAAAAAATATTAACCAAATTCATAACCAATTGATAAGAAATATATGTGATTCAATAAAATAATAGCATATGATTTCATTCAAATAATCCTTTAACATAAACAATCATGAAAGGAAGGATATTGTAATATATAGACTTTGAAACTTTGGTAAATCTTCAATCATATTTACCGTGAAATAATAACATCAAATTAATATTTAAATATAATGAAAATATTTATTTTCATGAAATAACATGTCAAATAGTAGTATATATACCTCACAAATTAATATAGGTGTATATCATAAATATATGTTGAAAAGAAAGAGAATTTGAGATGAATAACGATTACAAAAATCATACCATTGAATTTGAACTAGTGCAGAAAACGTTTTTTACGTCGGTTATTTTTCATTTTTTACGTCGGTTTCTAGCCGACGTTAATACGTGCGACGTTATAAATAAGGTTTTTGATGTCGGTTATTTAAAAACCGACGTCAAAAACATAAAATCGTGATGTTTATCACGTAGGTTCTAAAATAACCGACGTGATAAAGAAAATGGGAAGGGTTTATCATGTCGGTTATTTAACAACTGACGTGATAAAAGGCCTGGAAAATGGTTTATCACGTCGGTTATTAAACAACCGACGTGATAAACAGGGGTGAGGGGGGTTTATCACATCGGTTCATATAGAACCGACGTGATAAACCGGGGTGAGGGGGGTTTATGACGTTGGTTCTATAAGAACCGACGTGATAAACCGGGGTGAGCATGGTTTATCACACCGGTTCTTATAAAACTGACGTGAAAAACTAGGGGAGGGGGGTTTATCACGTTGGTTATTATATAACCACCATGATAAACTGGTGGGAGGAGGTTTATCACGTCAGTTATTGAATAATCGACGTGATAAACCATTGTCCAGGCCTTTTATCACGTCGGTTATTCAATAACAGACGTGATAAACCATTGTCCAGGCCTTTTATCACATCAGTTATTAAATAACCGACATGATAAACCATTCTCCAGGCCTTCTATCACGTCGGTTATTAAATAACCAAAGTGATAGACCATTCTCCAGGCCTTCTATCACGTCGGTTATTAAATAACCGACGTGATAAACTATTTTACAGGCATTTTATCACGTCGGTTATTTAATAACCGACGTGATAAACCCATTTTTTTTAAACAGAATGCAGTCATCTTCTCTCCACCAGAATCAACCAGAAAACAAATCAAGAAATCGTACCACAAAAACAGAAGTAGATCAAAATTAAGCATGTACATTGATAACATATAAAACATACCCCCTAGACAGCCCCCACCCTCATTTATACCCCATGGACAGCCCTCCCCCACCCCGTTGGAGCTCTCACCCTCATGTATACCCCCTGGACAGCCCTCCCCCACCCCATTGGAGCTCCCACCCTCATGTATACCCCTTGGACAACCCTCCTCCACCCCATTGGAGCCCCCACCACACTTCTGGACTGCCCCCCGTCCCCCGGACACCCCCAAACACCCCTCGACAACCCCCCACCCGCCTGAACAGCACCCCCTCACCCCACTTGATAGCCCCCACCACACCCCTGGACAGCCCCAAACACCCCTGGACAACCCCCCACCCCTGGACATCACTCCCACACCCCTGGACCGCCTTCCCACACCCCTGGACATCCCTGCCACCCCCCAGGACTGTCCCCCCACCCCACCGGACAACCCTCCTAGACCGCTGGACACCCCCAACCCCACTGAACACACCCCCACACCCTTGGAACCGCTCCCCCACAGACCCAAATCCATACCAGAAAAACCATCAAAAGTAGACCAAAACAAGAAGTAGATCAAAATTAAACATTCAATTATATAACATTCAAAACTTACACTGTCAACTTAAAAAAAACTAAATCCAACCTAAACAACTACAAAATACACAATTAAAATGACAATATTCAAAATTACATATTACATTACAAACAACTAAAATTCATTCAAACCTGTAAAATAATTTGACCAATCCACTTGTACGTGTTTGATTTCTTCAGCAGTATAGAGTTGAGGGTCATCAAAAAGCTACAAACGAAGAAGAAGATAGTTAACTTTTATAATGAATAAATAAAATTGAAATATTATGGCAAAGTTTAAGAGGAAATCGTACCAGGTCAAAATTCACAACTGTCCCAGTTGTTATTATTTCATACATAAATCTTAACATATAATATCCGAATTCGATGAGGCCTTGTTGTTCATGACAATTCTGTTTTAATGAGTGTAAATTCAATATATTATTTTTATGTAATAAATCAAAAAGTACAAATTATAAATGGAAATTTACCTTCGCATTTACATATTTGATCTTTGCATTTCTTTTCTTTGTGTTTTTTCGAAAGTAGGACCATGCACTGTTAGAAAATAATAAGAATGGGGTAAATTTAAAATTCATTATAATATATAAAACTATTGAGAAATTGAAACTTACTTTTCAAATATATTCTTAAAACTTTCCTGCACATCACCATGAACAGAGCATATCCAATAAAGATATTTCTCCCTTGTGAAAAAAATCCCTAACATCCAATGATTACTGGTAAAAGGAAATTTAATGTTAGTGTGTTTTTATGTTAAAAGATAATTAACTCTTTGAGAGAAATGTGTTTCATACCTCTCACAAAAAGGCATCATCCAACATTGTGTGATTATATTATTTTCAAATCTTTCACCAATATAAACCATTCTTTGTTCCACATTCAATGCACATGCTTCATGGGAAATCAATTATGGGTCTATGAATCCATATACTTCTGTCAGCTCATTCCTCTCACAAATTTTATAAAGATACCTAATACAAAACATACATAAGTATACATTTTTAATAAATATAACCCAGGGAAAAGGTGTTAAGACTTACATGGAAAATATTTGCACCACGTTGATGCCCAACTTATATCCAGTAACAAGCTCCATGTTATCAGTTTTTGTAATCCCCACACTTATTTCACGTCCACAAAAATGAGATTCCATTGGAAACTCATAAAAGCCCAACAAAAAATGTGAATATCTTGACAATCTGTCAAGACCACTGGAATCTGTATCTGATGTGATAGACTGTTGTCTTTATTGTTGTCTATACAGTATTTCTTTACCTTTGAAGTATTCCTGTGAAAAAATTTGAAAAATATAGTAGTTTTCAAATGATAAAACAACTTTAATAAAAAAATAAAATAAAAGATATAACATTCATACCTCTATGGTAATGAGTCAAAGAAGTCTGTATGGCTAAACTAAAAAATGGCCGATACTCTGTCCAACTGTCGCCTCCTCATCTGTAGGTATTGGTACCCTAGCTGCTCTATCTATAATATCCTGTACAGAGACCCTCTGATTCTCTACCTCTAATTGTTGATGATGAACTGTATCTCCTATACAATATACCAACCCGTATTCTACTATATGATGTTGATAATCATCAACATACAACTCGCAATATGTAGAAAGTTGCGGCGGAGGCGTAGGATAAAAAATGGGGTCCCCAGGATGAGGTGGGGGAGTGGGAGCTACTGGCGGAGGTGGAGGAAAAATAATGGGGTCTGCAGGGGGAGGTGGAGGAGTGGGAGATGCAGTCTGAAATTGTCTTTGCATTTCTGCAAACATAGACTACACCGACTCTCTAATCTTGTCCTCCATCGTCGCATTAATATTTTGAACTTTAGCCTCCAAGGATTCTATTTTTTTTATAAACCCCCTCAATGTTAGAAGTTGAAGAACGTGGAAACACTTTTCTTACTGATACACCTTCCAGATATCCTCTTACACGACCAGGATGTTCAGGCCTTCCCAATGCTGCAAATAAAATATATTCCCTCCCAGTAGCTTTAAATGTCCCCTCTAAACTCTGCTCCTCAAGAGAGTCCTGTATTAATTAATTGAACATTTTTGTAATGATTGAAACTTATATGAAGAAAAACGTTAACTTAAATAAATTAAATATATATCTTACAATCCTCTCAGCTACGATTCTCAATTCTTCCGAAAGATATTGCCCTTTTTCCCTTCCGAGCTCTCTTCCATTTTTCATGTCTAGATGGAGGGGATGGAGGGGCCACCTCTCCAGAGCTTGAAGACTCAGCTCTTAGTTGTTGAAATTTTTCTGCCATCATTTTTTCTTCCAATAATGCATACCCTCCCCGAGATAAACTATGAGGGTATACATTTTTAGATTAGATCTCCGGATGAGCTTTCCTTGTTTTCTGTAATTTAAGAATAATAAATCATTAACAAAACATTAATAAAATCATTTATATAAGAAAGTTTATAAAAGTTTACATTACCCTTACCAGAAATGACTCTTTTTTTCTACTTTCAAAAAACTGTCTTCATGTGTCTTCATCTATAAAAGGATATATACGAAATGGATTGTCATGACTCCTATGACCATAAATGAAATCAGATGAGAGGGTTGATTTGAAATCCCTCCATCTCCTGGCTGCCAACGATAAGCATTTCTTCCTGACTCCTCCAGTGTTAGGAATATCAAATTTCATCTCATAAAGAAGAGGTTAAACATATTATATATACTAGAAACATTAAAAGAATGGTCAAACAATGAAAAAATATCTTACCAAAATCGTCTCCCACAACTGAGAGATAATCTCTTTATCCACACCTCTCCAATCATCATACAGAATACATACTTTGGTCTTAGCCTGAGTTGCAACAAAACTCTTAAAATCTTTAGCATTCAGACCTCTAGGAATATCATCATCATCAAACTCAACGACTATCTTCTGATCCTACGTACGAGCAAGTGATAATTTTGGTAAACGTGTGCAACCACGTTTACCAACCTTTGAACTCTTTGTCGTAATAGGATCATGTGAACGTTCATCCCCAAAGGTATGACCAGCAATATGCTCCTCTCCAGAATCCTGTGGTTGATCATCTGAATGATCTGTCATTATCTTTAAAATCAAAAAAACAAACGTCGGTTCACAAATATACAAATTCAAATATTTTAATACTACTGTAATCAGAAAATAGAAAAGTGTACTAAGTTACATAATAGTAAACATTGGTAATATGGTAAGCATGTTAAACAATGGTAAAGATGGCAAAGATGGTCAAGATGGTCAAGATGGTAAAAATGGTAAAAATGGTAAACCTGGTAAACATTGTAAACATGGTAAAGTAATTGTTAGTGAACAAAAATAAGCATTTTAAAATTCATGTAATGGTTATAAACATGATAAAGTAAACTAAAAAAACTTAAAACAAACAAAAAAATATACTTATTTTATTTTAAAACATGTTTTAATAAATAAAAAACTTACAATATCTAACATTTATGGAAAAAATAAATGTAAACAAGAAATAAACATATGTTGCCTGTAATTTTAGGAATGTACAAATGGATTGTTTTCCCAAATTCCTTCATCGTGATCGTTCCTTATGGCACAAACTATGTCTTCAACATGATCATCATTATGTTCTGTTAATATTTCCATGAAAGTAAGGATCTCACATAAATCAACATATTCATCAAGTTCATCCTCACCAACATATTGTTTTTTCCCTTGTAAAACAACAACCCACTGCATATTTGATTGATCTACTACATAGAAAATTTGTTATGCATGTGTTGCCATTATAAAATAATCAGTTGTGTCTTCCAATCTATTCAGATTAACAAGTGTCATTCCAAATTCATCGTGTCTGACACTGTTGTTACTGTTAAACCATTTACAGTTAAAAACGGGAACTTTAATTTTAAAGTAATCAACCTCCCATATGTCTTCAATCACTCCATAATATGCACTTGATGTAGAAATTGGGTTTTTGTCCTTAGCACTCGAAAAGTGCATTGCTTCTGCAAACACCAATAAACCACTATTCTGAACTGCACTTCTGTTGTCCTGAGATTTTGTATGAAATGTATAACCATTAATGTCATAACCAGACCATGTTATCACATTTAAAAATAGACCACCCACTATCCATTTTAATGTCTCTGATACATCTGATCTACCAAGCAATGTCTTTTCAATCCATGACAAAAAAGTTTTGTTGTGCTCATTCAAAATCCACATTTCTTTCTTCTTTGGATGACATTGTTTCAACTCATTAATATGCAATGTGTTATACGATTGAGCATCAGCTATGCTACTCAAGATGTATGATTTCAACTTCTTCATCTGTTCAGTTGAAAATGATTTGACTTTCAAGCCGCGAATCCCCTTTCCCTCATTATTAACTCGTTCATGGTGAGATGGAGGCAAACCTATGTGTTGCGCCGCAACCAAGTAGCTCGTACAAAACTCTGCTACCTCCTCAGAAATATACTTTTCAATAATGGAGGCTTCAGGTCAATATAGATTTTTAACATACCCCTTTAATATTTTCATATACCTTTCAAAAGGATACATCCAACGAAGATATACAGGTCCACAAAGCTTTATTTCTCGAACCAGATGAATCATTAAATGCACCATTATATCAAAAAAAGTTGGAGGAAAATACATTTCCAATTGAAAAAGTACAAAAATTGCATGCTTTTCCAAAATGTTCAAAGCATTCACATCAATCGCCTTGTTACAAATTGGATTGAAAAAATAACACAACTTCATTATAGTCTTTCTGACACGAATGGGAAATATTCCACGCAATGAAACTGGTAGAATTTGTTGCATCATGATGTGACAATAATGTGATTTCATACCTATCAACTTCAAGTCCTTCAATGAGACAAAATTTTTACATTAGAAGAATAACCTTGAGGAACTATGGTATCATGAAGACACTGATAAGAGCTAATTTTCTCCCTCTTCGATAATGTATGACAAGCCGGGGGAAGAAATGTTCTTCTTCCTTTAGGAGTGGGAGATAACTCCAAATGTATTCCCATTAATAGTAAGTCTAATCTTGCATTCAACCCATATTTAGTCTTTCCTTTAATATCTAACAATGTACTAATCAAAGAATCACAGATATTCTTCTCCATGTGAATGACATCAATATTATGTTTAACTTCATGATACCTCCAATATGGTAGCTCAAAAAAAAATTGACCTTTTCTTCCAAATTTGTCTATCATTACCAGATTTCTATGTCTTTCCCAATGTCACGTCAAGGTTTTTCACCCTCTCAAAATAAAGATCAGGGGATAAAGGTTTTGGAGCAGTATCAAATTCTTGTGATCCATTGAATGCCTTTTTTCTTCTTCTATAAGGGTGTTCCATAGGAAAATTTTTTTGATGACCCATGTACACTGTTTTCCTCCCATGATGCAATTGACAATATGACGTCTGTTGTTCGCAAATTGGACATGATTTATTCCCTTTAACACTGTATCCAGACAAATTTCCATACGCTGGGAAGTCATTTATAGTGAACAGAAGCACTGCATGTAGTTGAAAATATTCCATTTTATAAGAATCATACACCCTAATACCATCAGCCCATAACAGTTTCAAATCATCAATCAACGGTGACAAGTAAACATCAATATCATTACCATGTTGCTTTGGACCAGATATCATTATACTCAACATGACATATTTTCTCTTCATACAAACTTCAGGAGAGAGGTTGTAAATTACCAATAAAACAGGCCATGAACTATGTGTGCTACAGAGTGTTCGGTATGGATTCATTCCATATGTGTACAACCCTAGTCTGAGATTTCTAATTTCATTTCCAAATGTAGAATACTGCGCATCAATTTTCTTCCATTGTGGACAATCAGCTGGATGACGTATTTTTCCATCACATACCCGCTCTTCAGCATGCCATCTTAACCTTTTTGCATCATGTGAATTAGCAAATAAACGTTTGAAATGATTAATTATAGGAAGATACCAAAATAACTTTGAAGGGAGCTTTGTAATCTCTATATTAGCCTGTGATTTTTCTTTCACCTTATACCGTGATGTCCCACATTTAGGACACTCTGACAGAAATTCATATTCCTTCCTATATATAATGCAGTCATTCGGATAGGCGTGCATTTTCTTGTATCCCAATCCCATTGGGCACAATATTTTTTTGGCCTTGTAATGTGAATCTGGAAGATCGTTATCTTTTGGAAGAATGTCTTTCATCAATTGTAGCAGCTCTGTAAAACTTCTGTCACTCCATCCATGCTTCGCCTTCAGGTTAATCAATCTTAACACTGCCGACAAAACTGTAAAATCTGTACAACCAGGATATAATGGTTTTTCAGCATCACCATATAGACGCGTAACTATCGGTTCTATCTCAATTTGTTCTGCTACAATATCGTGAATCATTTCTTCAATTCCATCAGAGTTACCATCTTGCGAATCATCATCATCAATGACATTCCACCAGTTTCACCATGCCAAATCCAAGGGCTGTAACTCGGATTAAAACCATGACAAATCAGATGATCTTTTATCTCTCTACTTTTCAACTTCTTTATATTCAAACATTTCAGGCATGGACATAAAAAAATTTCACTACTTGGAACATTTCGTTTTGCAAATTCCAAAAAGGCATCAACACATTCCTCAAATTCATTGCTCATTCGATGTGCCGTAATCCAACTTCGAATCATTATTACCTATAACAAATATCAACAAAAAATATATATTTTTAAGATAAGATAAATATATGTTTATATGAAAAAAATCATAATTTGAATGTAAAACAATTTAAAATATAAAACAAATCTATAGGTATTTAAAAACATATGCTTGAATATTATTTAAAAAAAAATATAGTTAGATATAACAGTTTTAAATTTCATTGAATAAAAGAAAACCATGATGCCTACATAGTTTAATATTGATTGCGGTTTTTATTTTTTAATATATTAGATAAACTACCTATTTAACATGTTATTAATGGTTTCTGTAGACCCTAAATCCATTTGGTAAATATTTTCACACAATTATAAAAATCAATGGAAGTGTTTTTGGGAGAAATATGTTCAATCATTTGATTTTGATGTCCCATATTCTATAACAAAAGGCAATGTGGATACCAAAGCCCTTAGTTTGGTTTTTTATTCTCAAAGGGTTTGTGATGAAAAAGAAGAGTATAAGTTGATGTATATGATAAATAAAATACAACTATATTTTATTTATGGTTATGATAGAATGAATTCATACCATATCATTTAGGATCTGCTCCCACCAAAAGTAACCCTCCTCAGTTCGAAATGAATAAATTTAGATAATTATGCACGAATTCATACAAGTTTTGTTGTACATAAACCAAAAAGAAGATTATTAGTACTAAAAGTAAAACTAGGAAGAAACAATAAACTCTATATACTCATAAAAGCTACTCCACAACACTTCCATGCTACTAACATCTATAAAAAACTAAAAATTGCTTTTAAAAACCCAAAAAACTGTTTATATTTATGTATGGTGGGCATAACATGTATACATAGTAAGATCCTCCCTAAAACATCTCATAAAAATGTTAAGGAAGCACACTAAAGCCCTATGAAAAAAGGAATCTAAATCATCACCTAAACAAGGAAAAATAGTTTCATATACTCACTATGGATCACTCACAAAATAATTCATATAAATAAACCTTTTCGTATAAAAAATTATATATATATATATATATATTAAAATTAAGGTTCTCGAATACCACTTCTCCACTAGTTTTCCTCTCACACCCCAATGCGCTACTCCACAACACTTCCATGCTACTAACATCTATAAAAAACTAAAAATTGATTTTAAAAACCAAAAAAATTGTTTATATTTATGTATGGTGGGCATAACATGTATATATAGTAAGATCCTCCCTAAAACATCTCATGAAAATGTTGAGGAAGCACACTAAAACCCTATGAAAAAAGGAATCTAAATCATCACCTAAACATGGAAAAATAGTTTCATATACTCACTATGGATCACTCACAAAATAATTCATATAAATAAACCTTTTTATAAAAAAAATTATATATATATATATATATTAAAATTAAGGTTCTCGGATACCACTTCTCCACTAGTTTTCCTCTCACACCCCAATGCTAATGTCATGGTCTCACCCCGCCCATAAATCATCCTACACCATGTGAAATTGTATCACTTACATCAATGAATCATATGTATCTTAGATTATCTCATCACCATCTTATCAAAATAGTAATGAGGTGCATACTTGAAAACCAGTACATCTTGTTTACATTAAATGTACAAAAATCGCAAAACATAATTATAGAATATCCGTGAAAAAAAAACGAACGAAATAAATTCGTGGAAGGCTTACTTGAATGTTTTGAGTTGAGATGATAGACCCGAGAGGAGTGAAGAAGATAAACAATGAAGCAAAAATGATTTTAACACAGGTCGATCGATGAGACGATTAGGGTTTACCGCGTGAGAGAGATGAGCCGGCGGACTGTCAATCGAAAAATCGTAAATGACAGTCCATGGGGATTTAATTTCATTAAAAGTTATATAATGTCGGTTATTATATAACCAACGTTATAAACTATTTTCAAAATTTATAACATTGGTTATTTTAAAACCGACGTAAAAAAGCTCCCGCGCTTTGGTTTTTTACGTCGGTTATTTTATAACGGACGTAAAAAATGACATATCTACGGGTTTTTTACGTCGGTAATTTTATAACCGACGTAAACCCCCCCCCCGTGCTTTGGGTTTTTATGTCAATTATTTTATAACCGACATAAAAAATGCGTAGATATCTCGTTTTTTACGTCATTTATAAGATAACCGACGTAAAAAACCAATGCGCGGGAGGTTTTTTACATCGGTTATTTGGAAACCGACGAAAAAAACCAGATATCTACGCGTTTTTTACGTCAGTTATCAAATAACCGACGTAAAAAACCAAAGCACGGGGGGTTTTTTATGTCGTTTATAAAATAACCGATGTAAAAAACTTGTATAAATCTTGTTTTTTACGTGGGTTATAAAATAACCGACGTAAAAAACCCCGCGCTTTGGTTTTTTACGTCGGTTATCACATAACCGACGTAAAGAACGCGTAGATATTGGGTTTTTTACGTCAGTTTCCAAATAACCGACGTAAAAAACCCCACGCGCATTGTTTTTTTACGTCGGTTATAGGATAACCGACGTAAAAACCGAACAAGCGCGATTTGTAATGTCGGTTATTAAAATAACCGACGTTAAAAATCTACTCGCCGCATTTTTTACGTCGGTTATATATAACCGACGTAAAAAATGGTGACGTAAAAAACGTTTTCTGCACTAGTGTTGATTATTAATCAATGAATCGATTATGTATACCAATTTTAAATCCACATAATACAATTTTATGTACAACATAATATGATATAGAATTATTAAACACATAATCATATAATATTAAATACAATGAAGAAGTAATATAACCCAATGAAAATAAATTGAGTTTTGAAATTCTTTACCACTTGATATCTTTGAAGTCAAATCCATTTGGATTAAATAATTCAAATTGAAAGTTAAAATAGAATTATGTATCAAGGAATAATAATATTACATATAAAATGGGTATCATATACACCATATAATATAAATAAGTGGTGAATATAGCATATATCTCATAGAAATAAAAAGTGAGACAAGAAACCCTTATGTCGAGTCCTGACTTTCAATGCATATCCTTGAAATCCTGTATAATAAGATTATATCAATTATTTAATTTCTTAAGAACCATTTTTAAGTTTAATAAATTATACTTAATAAATTTATTTTTTATTTATATTGATATATTTTAATACTTAATTAGTTTCATCCATGCCAGGTGTTTTGAAAATGTTCGGTTCAATATTTCAAAACAGATTCGGTGTGTCGACCATGGTCAAAGAGTTCATTATTTTAACATATACATAATAATAATAATGAAATAATTAAAATATTTATTCATAAATTATAATTATAAAACGAATAATGATGAATGGTTATGAAAAATAAACTATGTTATGATCAATGAGATGGTAGACCGTACGTATGCATGAGTAATGTTTCCATTTTTTCAATGATCAATATGGAAATAAGATATGTATTATTTTATCATTATATAATGATAATAATATCATAAAAAAATATTATTTCTTTAAATATACTTATATATATTATTCTTGTGATGTGATGATGAAAAAATAATCGCATCGCATCGTGGTGGCAGTAGTCCACACGTACATGAACGACATTATCATTTTGCAGTGTAAGGAAGGAAATGATACATTATATTTTCAGAATGATAAAAATATCATTATTATAATTTTTATTTAATTTATACTACATATATTCACTAACCTTATCCTTATTACCTTCCATGTAAAGGGTTATTGAGAAATGAATCACATCGCTTCGCAAGGTGGTTTTCCTTCATACACACGAGCGACATTATCATATTTATTATGGAGTTGATAGTAAGAAGGTATATGTGATATAATTACTCAAGAAGTATAAAAATATTGTAAAAATATCATATATATACTTTAAACCCATCTTTATAACAAGTCGTGATGGATGATTATGGAAACAAAATGACATTAATATGTGGGGTGGAATCCCACCATACATACGCATGATGAATTTGTATCCCATTTAATGGAAGAGGAGATGGATTTAGGTTATTAAATTAATATAAGAAAGTATAATTATATATTATATACCAGTTTTATCATATTTTCATAGTTATATAATATTTTCAGGAGGTGGTAAAAGCAGTAAAATAAAAATGAGTAGATAGTAATTTTACCTCTTCTCAGACCACCTCTTTATGATTATACCAAAATTATTCCTAGAATAGATTTATAATAAAAACAAGGATTCTAGGATAAGGGGTTGGATTTTGGGAATTTATTTTTGTAGGTATTTTCCAACCTAAAAGGTTTTTAATGTGTTAATCCAAAATGGTTTGAAGGTGTTAAGAAGAGAAGAGAGGGGGTGACCTTTTATAAGCAAGGTGAGTGACACCCGTGTAATTTTTGAAAATAAAAAGGTGTTCCCATGTTTTTCTAATTTCAAAATACTTAAAAATAGAAAATTATAGATATTTGGAAATTATAAGGTAAAATTATGTCTATAAATTTATTTTATACAACATTGTAGTTCATCTTTACCCTTATCATTTTAGTTTAACCCTTGGTAACCCGTTTTCACCTTAACCATGATAATTAAATTTTTACCATTTTTAAAATTCATTATGGAAAAAAATTAAGTTGAAATTATTAAATAATATAAATTATTATTATTATGAATATTTAATACATTTTACCAAATTCATTTAACATAATTGGAAAATTTTAAATTAAAACAAAACCCATAGATATGATGAAAAAGTAGGTTTTCAAGAAGTTTATTTTGCAAGAATTTTTTTATATTCACTCTATGACTAATAATAATCATTATATGAATCTAAATAAATATTTATTGACATATAATAAATATATTTAATTGAAATAATTTCTCATTTGGGTCATTTATAATTAACTAAAAGAGAGAAACATTATGCACTTTAAAACAATTTTCAGAAAAATCACATTTTTAAAACAAAGGAAACACTTATAATAAAATCTAATATGAAGTTGATTAAAAATAAATTAAGTGGTTAAAATAAAAAATAAAAATAAACATGTTAATTTAAATCATATTCAAAACATATTGGGATATTTTAATTTGTTAATTTATTGAAAATAAATGACATCTTTAGAAACATCAGAATTTTCACTATTCACTGAAAAATAAATATTTTCTAAAAAATCCAAAAATTACACCTAAAGTAATTTTTGATTTTAGGATTTCAAAAATTAAATTAATTTTATGAAATAAATTTTCTCAAATTTTGAAAAATTAATTATAATATTTTCACTTGAAAATAAATATAAATCAATTTTGAAGAAAGCATATTTTTGATGAATCAAATTTGTTTACTAAAAATTGATTGATTATTTAATAAAAATTTATCAATAATTTGTTTTGAGTAGTATATATATATATTATAAGGTACTTAATATTATTAATACCCTCTAATTTAAAGTCTATGTTATAACGGTTATATATTTTGTGGATCATCTATGCTCAGTGTTGTGTGTCGAATATGCCATCAAACATAATTTTATTTTCTAAAACATATTAGTGTTACAAGACTGATCCATTATAATATGTGAAATAAATGTTGATTCACCCATTGTTATCTTATGGTCTAAGTAGTTAAACTTGATATATGAAATGGTTTCTATACCTATGATGGTGCAACACTTTTATGAAATGTTTTTATGATTATGATCTAAACTTATGTTTTATGATTGATTTATGATGATTTTTCACTCTTATGATTCATTTATTTTAAAATGTCAATGTTTTATTCCATGAATCATGTTTATAAACTATGATATATTGGGTATAAACTTTGTAAGTTATAATCACAATCTTATACCCTTATATTTATCTTATACTTTCATATGATAATTGATTGATATCTATTATATTTACTCATACTAAGAATTTGAGATCATCCTTTCTTATTTTTACATTACACATGTAATAAATAAAGGTTTTATGTAGTTTATGTCAAGAAGGGTATAAAGCAAGATGGTCATTATAGGAGAAGATAAAGAATATTCCTAAATAATATGTTTATTTATCTCTTATTTAAAGTCACTAAACTTTTATGATTATGGCATCGATAGTGATGTTATATATTCAATATTCATCTTTATATTTTAATATTTTTGTATAAAAAGTACAGTTCACTATTAGTTAGTCCTTTTTATAGTGATACCCATTCCCTTTATATAAGTATAAGAATGAAAAGGGTCCTTTAGATTCATGTTTCTCAATCTTTCTTATATTGATGGAACATGCTTACTCTTCCTTGATCTTCTCTATTGTGCTTGAAATCCTTTTATGATTAAGTGTTTAGTCTTTATAATTATTTTATGTCTTCCACATGTAAAACATTAGGGTTAATATTTATTTAAGAACCACCCTTGTGAATCTTATTCTCATCTTGGAAATAATCCCATGATCACTATATTCTTATTCTAATGAAATAATTCCACATATAATGGTTGGAGAGGTTTTTCCTAATATGGGTGAACTAGATAAATGAGTTTTAAGTCAAGTACTTTTAATTTTTGGAATTTCTTTTTTTAATTTCGCTCTCCTAAATTTGTAAAGTCAAAAATGTTTCCTATCTTCAATGGTGGGAAATATCTAATGTATTAACTTCTTCAAAATTTCTCTATGTCAAAAATGATACATATCATATTTCACCAGGAACAATATGTTTTGTATTGGTTCATATAGATTTAAAAAAAATATATATATTACACATACTCACTAATTTAAGAAACATTTTATCTATAAACCCCATTACATAGAAAAATATCATATTTATAACCTTTAGTGGGGAAAATATGTTACATATCTCCTTTTCTCTTTGAAACATATGTTATGCATTCGTTTTCTTCAAAAAAACATGTTGCATATTAACCTAACCTTCTATAAATACATTACTCATTAGCTTACTCCAATGAAATTATGTTACCTATGGTCTTCAGTGGGGAAATTATTTTACACACGATTATCCTTTATTGATTTCTAAAATATCGTAAGGAAGAATGTTATTTATAGAGAATTAATATTTTAAAAACCTATGTGTCAACATCAATTGACTAAAATATGTTACATATAAACCTTTGGTCCTCTAGATATATTAAGTATGAATCCTTAGAGATGAAATATATCTCATAGTCTTTTATTTATCCAATTTTACACTCTCACCCACTCTAATATGTTACATATTACTTGCCCTGATTAGAAACAATGTTACATATCCAGTTATTTTCCATTTTCAATAGTGAATTCTATAATTTCTGTCTTATGTCCCTTCTCTTTCAGATCAAATACTTTAGAAGATTGTGAAAAAAACACGTGCAAGATCTATCCTAATAAATTCCAAAATGATTTAAGTAATTAAAAACAACAAATATAAGCATAATTTTAGTGTAATTCTATATTAAAAGTCTATTACTGGTTTAACCTATTTATTTTTAATTATTGGAAAAAATAGTGAAAATTTTAAAAAATTCTAAAATAAATTTTAAAATTTGTGGTTTGATCACTCCCCAATACTTAATTAATTACTTTTACTCATTTTTATAAGTATATCACTTTCTATAAAGAAAAAATTATTGTTTTCGGAGTGAAAATAGAATTGAATTTTGTTGAATTAATATTTTAACAAGTTGAACTTTCCTCAATCAGTTTCCCATAATCTATGTTTTCCAAAGATCATTTTCACTCATAGTTGGTACTTCTATATGAAATTTAGTTATGTCATCCTCCCCTTTTTAATCCATGTTTGAAATTCTGAAATCATTTCATCCCATTTTTAAATTTTTACTTATTGATTTTTCCCAGCTATGTTTGTGAAAAATAATTATTATATGAGGGAAACTAAACCTGGAACTAATCAATCCCACGATAGTAGGTACCCATAGAGATAAAATTTAAAATTTAGGGAATAAAATAAATTCTTGGGTATTTGGCTCTCAATTCCCACTAATTCTTATTTTATGTCTAACTCATACACACATGTGACTTGTTGAATAAGAAAGACTTATAGATCAGTTCCCATATTCTTGTTTCAATTCTGTTCATATTATCTATCAAAATATTAATTATAGAGGATTACTTAGGTCCTAATCAATTATAGTGGAAAGGTTACCTAAGTTTATGGTGAAAATTATAGTTTCCTCATGTAACAATTTTTATTCGACTATGTTATTTTATAGGATTCCCTTTTACCTAGTTCTAAATTAATAGTTTCCTTGGTTCTCAATGAAACATAGTTATTTCATTTTATTTTGGGGGGAGGGGGTGAATCTTTTTTATAAATATATATTTTTTTATTTTTTTTGGACACAATCACATAAAAACAAAGGCAGATAAACTATTTACATCCTATCTACTTTTACCTCTCCCTTTTACTTATCTGAAACAATAACTCTAATTAATTTTAATATGTAATTAGAAATTAAAGGAAAATTTAATACATGAGTTTCTACACTAGTGTAAAGAAAATATAAAACTTGATAGTTCTTATTTACATTCAACTAGGAGGATGGCTAACTCCTCCAATGGTTCTTACCAAAATTTCTCATGAAACTTCTTCACTAACTACCCAGTCACTTTGAAGGGTTGATGTAATTATGCTCCCCTGATTTAAATTACAACAATTTAAAATGTATTAGTCACTATAAAGAGTACATAAAACTTGTAACCAAGCTTACTGGGAATGAATTCCATCAGATAGAAGAAGAGAAATAATTTGTTACCAATTTGGATTTTTTTTCTTTAAATAAGTCTTCTATGGATATAATTGCTACATTTATTTTATAATATGCAATTATCATATTATTCCCTTTCCTTAAACTATAGTTCCACCATTTGAAATTTCCTCTACTCTCTAGACTTACTGAAATCTAGATTTATTTACTTTATATACCTGTAGACTTTGTGCTGCAGTTAAATAGAAAAGTGATAATATTTTCCAAAAAACTATTATATAATGGGGAATACATGGGGTTTTTTAAAGAAATTTCCTTATTCCCACAAAGCATCATCAAGATTAGTTCACTTTTCCTTTCCATTAGGATTCATTATCATTTTCATAATTCTTTATATTTATCTATTATATACCCATCTCACCCAATTTTCTATAGGAGATAGGTTATATAGGCCTTTTTCATGTCTCTATATCTATTCATGAGTGCTTTAATTCATTATTTTAAAAAGTATATGCCTTGATATTTTATGATTTTCAAAGTTAAGCTAAACATAAAAAAATTCTTAGGAAGTCAATAACAATCCTTGAATCATCATTTACAGTTTCTTGGTCTTGAATCCATTTAAAAACAAAATATAATACTAATAGAATATATGTAAATCCAAAATAAAAAGGAAATTACCCTAAAGTATATTCCCCACACATTAAATATTTCACAAAAAATCAAAGGTTGTTTGGGAATTTCCTATATTTTGTAAATTCCTCAAGTAAATTGGCAGTTCTTATATTGTTTACAAAAATTATTTCCATCTTTAAAATTTTTAGCAAAAAAACCCATTTCTAACACTTTTCTAGTTTTAATTAGGGTTTAATGTGACCTCCATATGTCATGGTATGATAGAATGTAAGAATAAAATTTACCACTTCCTAAGGTATACATCTTATAATTAATTGATCATTATAAAATTTCCATATGTACAGATCATACCAAACAAATTAATTTTATTAAAATATTTGTTTTAGAAATTTATGATAAAAAAATATGGGGGTACATTAAATTTGAATAAATAGTTCAAACGTCAGTATACTGAATATTCTTAGTGATTTTATAAATATTATCACTAGGATATAGTCATTAATGGTTATTTATATGGGTGTTTCTATATTACTAGAGTGGTTAAATATGCTCATGTGGTCCATAACTAAGTAATCAACTCCATTATTGTCCTTGATCTCTTGGATAAATTATTATAGTATAAGCATGCACTTTATTAGTCTTGGTTCTTTATCATCATTATAGGTTAAATATTATGAGCTATATAATCAAAAAATATTGTTCTATACTCCCAAATGAATTTGAATGAAAATTTTCAAATTTAATAATTATAGAAAAAACTCATTTTCTGTCATTATGTAATTGTTTTAAGTTGTTTCTAAGGTCTTTGATATATAAGTTGTCACATGTGACTATACAGAAATATTTTGGGACATCACTAATATTACTTCTTTGTTGGAAGCATAAAACAACACTTCAAATGGTTCTATCCAGGTTGGCGGACTAATTACAGGGGTTGTGGTTATACATTATTTGATATTTTCAAAACATTTTCTACTTGATTCATAAAATAAATAACTAGTATCCTTCTTGAGTATGTTAGTTAGAGGAAATTCAGTTTTGAAAAAAAAAATCTAATAAATCATCTATAAAATATAGAAATTCCTAGAAATGTTCAAACGTGTTTTATAGTGGTGGGGTAATAAAGTGTAAAAATAATGTCAAACTTGGCCTTTACCACTTTAATCCCTTCTTTAGAAATGATGCAGACTTTGAAATTGTGTTTTTATACCATGAAATGATATTTTTAAAAGTTTAAAACAAACTTATTTTCAATACATATCTTTAAATTTGTTTCTATATTTTCAAGAGAGATTTTAAAATATGTTCTATAGATTATAAAATCATTAAGAAATACCTCTAGGAATATTTTAATTGGATCTAAAGACATTCTTACTATATATTATAGTTATGTACTTAGGGAATTGAATAACCTAAAATGCATCCTTTGATATGAAAATTTATAAAAGGTAAAAGTGAATTTACATTTTTCTGGATATCAAATTACTATGGGATATTAAAGTAACCAAAAAAATCCATCAAGAACGCAATTGTGACCCTTCCCAGCTAATATTCCTAAAATTTGATCAATAAAATAGATTGTGAAGTGGTATTTTTGGGTGACATGGTTCGATTTTCTCTATTCAATGAAAACCCTGAAACTCATTTGAATCCTAGTTGTTACTAGTTCACTATTTTCCTTTTCGAAAATGGTGATTCCAATTTTTTAGGTATAGTAGGAATGGGAATCACCCACTTGGAGTCTGATATGGGTCATATGATACCAACTTCCAACATTATTTCAATTTACCTTTTCAAAAATTCCATTAAGTCTAGGTTGAGTCATTTTTAGACAATCTCATAGGTTTTGTATCATTTTTTAGAATTATCTGATGTATAAAAAATATAGGATGAATTATAAGAATATATTCTAATGACTATCCTATGGACCTAAAACTCCATCTTAGAATTTTTTTCAAGTGGTGTTCTTTATTAGGTGAGATATAATTTAAAGTTATCATTGTTATTTTTTCATATTTCGTAAAAAATATATATTTTAGAATGATGGTAGCTGGTTTAGTTCCATTTTATATGGGTTTTCCAATGATTTTTTAACTAACTATTTCCTATAATTTGAACTTAAATGTGAAAATATTAAGTGTTAGTAATAAGTTTTATTATATAATCAATGTGTTCTTCATCTAGTTCCTCAAAATTCTCACTATATATATTTGGTTCCATATTTAATTAATTTTCAAAAAAAAAATTTATAAAGATTTAGTTAATATAGGGTTACTCCTAATCTTATTATTTCATTCAACTATTAAATTTTATCCTCATTATAAAAGGAAATTTTAAAATGAGATAATGTGAAGACATATTGTTCTTCTTGGGTGTATTTTATTGAATCCAAAATACTAAAATTAATAGTTAATTCTCAAAAATACATTGAAAGGGTTCCTTCATGAACATTTATTACAGTATTAACAATGTTTAATAGTGGATTACCTAAAATTAGATTAGATTGATAGGTACATATTTCTTATTCCATTTACTATATATAAAAAACTACATGGAATAATACTCAATTCACTCTTATCAGAATATCATATAGGACTTCTATTGTGTAGTCAGTAGTTTAGTTGGTTAGATTTATAATAACTTATATTATATTGAGTTATCACACACATAAATAAGGATAATTTTAATGGGTAATAAAATTTATTGATTATCCCAAGTCATACAATTTATAATAAAATCAATCACTCTTATTGGGAAGAAGATAGTAAAAATACCTAGATCTTGACATTTTCTGGTAATTATGGAGTTATTAAAGTAGAAATATTTCCCCCTAAAATCAAATTTTCATCTTTTTGAAATTTCATCTTCTTATTAAACATCACCTTTAGAAACTTTACATACCTTGGGATTTTATTTACTTTATCCCACAAAGTGATGTCCACTTCTACTTTCTTAAAGGTGTGTAAACTTGCTTGTTGTATGTATTATTCATTGGCCCTATTGTGTGGATTCATTCACGAAGTTAAGGGAGGTTGGAGTTTTGGTAGATCATTCATCTTATATTTTCCCCTATCCATGTTATTATTTACCATTTTGTTTTTACAGGCACCTCCACTTATTCCTTTATAGGGACATATTCTTGTTTCTCTACCTGTTCATTTCCAAATTTAGATTCTAGTGGTTGTTATTCATTAATCTTAACTTCCTTACTACTTCTTGAAGATTTAGAAATTATGTTTCCCATATGAATATGAATTTATTAGATATTAATCTTACTCTGACCTTGATTTACTATAGTATTTATAGTATCAATTATTTTTCTAAATTAACCATTAATATTCTTTAGTTATAATCTATGATTCGTAAAGGCTGATTTTTAGTTACTTTGATACTCCACAATCCATCTCATCATGTACTTTAAGGGGGATATTGGTTCTATTATTGAGTTTAGTATATTTTATAGTATTGAGAACCATTTTTATAGAATAGTGGGTGTTTTTAAGACTATTTAAATTTTTACTAGAATGATATCCTTGATAGCTGCTGCTTTCCAACTCATTATTGAATTGATGAATATTTTTTAACTCATTGGATGCTTGGTGGCTGTTATTGGTATGAACTCTAGTATATGTCTTCACAATTTTTAGTCCCTTGACATTAAATAAAACTATCTAAGAATATCTACAAAGAATGAGAAATCTAGAAAACTCTTGGTGGTGTATATGGTGATGCTTCATTAACCTTTTTTACTGCTAACTGTCTCATAAGAGAAGTTATTTCTTCAATTTTAAATTCAAGTAAATGAGAGTTAAAACTTTTTAAATCATGAAATCCTCTGGTAATATACCTTATAACATATTTTTTATATTTCGATGGGATCCTCTCTATTATTTTTCAAGATTAATATGGGGATTTATCTATTAGTGATCCTCTAGAAGAAGGATCTAAAAGGTTCCTATAATTTTCCAATAGTCCTTGGTATAAAAACATAAGGAAAATATGCTCTTCAAATGTTTGATGTGGGTAGGATACAGTTAGTCTCTTGAATCTCTCCCAAAACTCATATAGAGTCCATCCACTAGATTTACTAATTATAGAAATCTCCTTCTTCATCTAGAAACTTCTTTAAGAAGGAAATAATTTCTATAGGAAAGATCTCTAGAGTTTATCTCAGGTGGTGACTTCTCCAAGATACTGATTATGAATCCAATACTTTGACAATCCTTCTAGGGAGAATATGATGATATCCTAAATTATTTAATATTATTGGAATCCTCTAAGTTTGAAATTGTTGAAAACAATCCCAAATTCCTTTTAATACTATTTGGGGTCTTCTTATACCAACCAATGAAACTTGGGTAGAAAATGGATCATTCCAATTTTGAGTTTAAAATCATATTGATTTTTTGATTATAATAGAAAATTATTGTCACAAACCTAATATGGTCACCATCAAAACTGGCACCCTACAAGGTCCGTAACAAGGCCTAAAGGGCGTTTCCGATACCCATGGGCTGGAACAAGTACCTGTGTATCATTAAAGAAAATTGTGGATGATTTACCGAAATATATAAACATAAAACAACATACAAAACCAAGAATCCAAATCTGGATTTTTCAAACCAGAACATCTTTCACTAAAATTCAGAACTGAATTAAACAATTTAAAACAATGTTTAAAGAGAATTACAAAGGTAAAAAACCAAAACAAGATAGCTCAAGAACCTCCACATAGAAATAGGCACCGCCCCAAGCCATCTCCACAACACTGCATCACATTGGACCACTAAGACCCGAACCATTGGCACAAAAGTTCTACCCAATCCTGCGACAATTAAAAAGAAAGTCTACTTACACCAAAAGATGTAGGTAGGGTGTGATCCAAAACCCATCAGGATACCACCACTAAGGAATTCCATGTGATAAACATTCAGAGATTAAAAGCATTCATGTTTTCATAACATGATGTGCTGGTGACAATTTTTTAAAATATGCAACTTTTAATAAAATAGTTTTCAAGTGATCTATTTTAATGAACAAAAACTTATAAAAATAATGCCAAAGCTACTTAATTTTTTTATCTAACCATACCATATGCTGACAGTAATCACAAAGTAACTAATGAGCACAAGCAATGGGAAAATAACCCCTAATCACTAGCTCACTGTGGGTCCTAGGTACCTCATATCTTAGTGAGAGTAACCATCACAATATTTGTTCTCATGTACACAAGACACTAGTATGGATCATACCCATAACCTAGTGGTCCCCCATCACCATCATAATTATCATCATTATAGTTTAGTTATTGTTTTCATCGTTAATCTTGCTACGTGAAATTGGGGACGAACCTCATAGGATCACTTGCATACTAGTATATGTCCACCAACCTAGATACATGGATTTCCCTATTATGGTCAAAAAAGTTCAACAAGCCACGAAATATAATTTTCACATGAAAATACCACATCCAAATCACACATTAACCAAACAACCCCATGTATGTCACACAAGTCACATAATCCACTTTTTCATTCAAATGCATTTTGAAATCATACTCACACAAAAATAGACCACAACACTTTTCACATTTCTTTAACACTTCAAAAAATACTTTAAATTTTTTTATAATACCTTTCCAAGAAATTAGAACTCAAATAAAATTCCACACACATATCACATAATACACTTATCACCTTCAAATTTTGTTTTAACATCAAACTCACATGAAAAAAGTCCACAAACATGTTTCACACCAACATCACAATTTAGTAAAACATTTTAGCAATTTATAAATCATTATAAAAATGTTTGAAATCTTAAATTACCAATTTACCTTAAAAAAAATCAGGCGAACACACTCATCCAAATAGTACATATACACCCTTTTCCCACTTTGTTTAACCAAATAAATCATTTTCAATTTTCAAAAAAAAACCCAAAGGGTGTAACTATGTCTTGAAAAAAAAACCCATTTTAAAACCCTCATTCAAGACAAAAATCATACCAATGCCAATAAAAAACAGAATTTTTAGCCCTATAATCATTTATTAAACCACTCCCAAGTGTTATAAATTTACCTTGAATAATACCACAAAAGATACACAAGAAAAGCACACATTTCCATAAAATACTTTCAAAGAGTATAACAAAATTTTAAACATAACACCCATTAAAAGACCCCCTTTTGAGGACCACATGACACCAAAGAATTAACAAAACATAATTGAAATTACCTTTCAACAATAATAAACCACCTTCACATGTTATAAAATACAGCCATAAATTACCCCAAGAGTCACACATGAAAAGAACCCAATTTCAAGCTAAAATACAACTATAAAATTAAACGCTTAACCAAATCCATAAAAAACAATTTTCTCACCACAAAAAAAACATATAAGGAACATGAAAAATAATTAAATCAAGAATTATAACTCATCAAGGAATGTCTATACATGGAATTACCTACCTTTGGAGTCGAAACCCTCAAATCTTGGTGCGAAACATCAAGTGCACCACCAATACATGACAAGGAAGTGAAGACCAACCTAAAATCTCATGATTACACCAAAAAAGACACCAAATAAAACCTTAGGTTAGAACCCTAACTTCTGGAAATTGTGGAACATCATGAAAGAGGGAAGAAACCCTAAGGAAATGGAAGAAATCAATGAAAGAAACAGTTACTTGAAGAAATATTGGAGATTCCCCACCAAAAACCCTACCAAAAATGGGTTCTAAAGGAGATTAGATACTGGGGTAGAATGGGGTAATATTGGAGAGAATTATATTTATATTCTAGAGGAAAAAATGGTAATTTGAAAACAAATTTAATGACTTGGACACCCCTGCACGGTTTTCTTGCATGGTTTAGTAAACCGTTCGACCTAACCGTGTCGCCTGTTATGGCCACCCAAAACCAATACATTATCCTCCAATTTAAAGGGGTCCAAGGGGAAATCCAAGGTGGAAATATAGTTCATGGATAGGGGATAAAAAGTTCCAAAATAAACCATCCTTTTCACCCCAAAACTCATCCATCTCATGGGTACAAATCACCTCAACAACTTACCCCACAAGTGGTACCACTAGGAGTGTCACAAAACCAAATCCAAAACACCAAACCTAATACCAAAATTTTGACAAAACAGGAGGCCATGTATCATACAATACCCCCAAAACCATGTTCATAGATCAATAACACAAGAGACACAAAAATCTCAAACAGGAACACCCGTAATCCAGTAGAAACTAAGAAACAAAAGAGGATTTGAAACAAATCATCGAATTGAAAATATGGGAGTAGAAATTCTCCCCACCATAAATATTTTCTCCCTCAAAAATCCACAGAAAGGAAAAATCAAAAAACCAAACCTAACAAATAGACCAAAATGTATTCCTTTCCCAAGATCGGTCCGCCCCTGAAAGGCCAAAACATCTCAAATGATCAATTAAGGAAGGAATACTATCACAACCAAAACTTACATCACTTTTATAGATCGATCAAGAACATTTAGATGTTATAAAAAAATAAAACTCATCAAACACGATTCGAAAAATACTCTAGAAATTTACCCAAATGAACAACAATAATGAACAAGGTTACACTTAACTGTCTTTAACCAAATTTTGGGTGTTCTCCAATCCTAATTTTTTCCCAAGTAAGTGTAGGTAGTTAGATAGATCCAAACAAGACTACCTATCGCCAATCCAAGAACAATAACCAATCTTATTTACTAGTATGGGGAGACACAAATGGTGTCCCCACCATAAGAGACAACTTTAATTTTCCAAAGATAGGATCAGGACACTAATAGGGAGCGGTTAGAACGGACTCCTCAGTGCAAGGGGTAGACTTCCATTAGAAATTTCCAAATGAACATAGCTGATAATAATAGTGGGTCTCCCCACCACAAGAACCTACCATCTTAACTGACCAGAATAAGCTAGTATAGGAAGAACCCATATTTAAATAGTTGGGATGGCTGCACTGTTAATCCGCACAGTTTGGGAAACCATGCGCTAACCGTGTGGATCCTTCTACTTGCTTGGTTTTCAAGGGTATGGTTACTAGTAACCTTGCACAAACTATGTGCTCAACCTATCTAGCCAAATTCCCAACCATACTCTAAAATATCAATGGAAACCAAATGGTAAAAGAATGACATTGGGAGATAACATGGGAATGAGGCCCTCCACCTCTTTCCACTGAACATGAACAACATAAGAAAGATGATGACATGAGAGGTTTAAACTATCCCCATCTTTCATACTGAGGATAGGACTTTGTACAAGGGTTTAAACAACCCTAGTATTTCCCCTGACTATCCGTTAGCTTCTCTTCTGGACCTATGGCTGGAGATCAAATTATTGAAGCATCTTTGGACTCACAGTTAGGCTTTGGAAACCCCCGAATGGAACTTCTTATTCCAATGCTACAAAAAATTACACCACAATCATGGATAAGTTTACCAAGACATGACACATTCCAAAATTACATTACCCTAACTGGACATTTCCCTGAAACAAGGTCTTAGTAGATAAACACACATCACACCTTGTTTCTTCAGGTAAGAAACAATAGAAGGAAAGGATACATAAAAACACCTTCCTCTAAAACATAGTATTTTAATGTTTTTCTAGTGGATACATACTCCCAACATAACAAAGATTCTCAGGGGATTTCATGACCTTATTTTTTATAGTCAAATGATCACATGACATCACAAGGAATCACTAAACATGACCATTGCGACTAATAGAAACAATACATGGAGGGTGAACTTATACAATATCCCCAAACATCACACAATTCTAGAAAGTGTCCATAAACCCTCTCATGACCAGATTTCCCACACTAGTAGTTTAACGCGAACTCCTACTTTGAAGAGACTAGAAAGGACCCAGAGTCCCTCATAGACATCATCCATATACTCATCCACACTAGCAACCCCAGTCCACTTCCACCTTCAACGAATCATGTAACTTAAGAAACTAAGGTCTCTATTGAACTTCCAAAATAACACTCCTACTACAATAGGGTCCACAAAAAAATGAAAGGAAATGGTGTAAGCTCAATCTCCAAAGCTAGAGAAAATGATTCCTTATATTGATCAACTAGAGGATTTTCCAACGGCGAAACAATCTGGGTTTCACTTCAGTCGTGCACTAACCCTTAATGAGGGTGCACCTTATCCAACGAAAGAACCCCAAGGACCCAACCAATCTGGTTTATTGGTAAAAATGTGGTACAAACCAGAACTGAACACATGAGAGGAACCACAATAAATCCCTCCCGAACTTTTCTCATAAAACACCACTAACCATAACTTCAACCCGGCTTACCGACCAAACACAAACCCAAAACACGGTTAAAACAGGAGGGGTTCTTGGACTCAAAACATACCACAAAATCAACATTTTCAAAAGAACATAAGACAGACCATTCCAAACTAGTCATCAAGAAATGATGTTTTTCTTTAAAAAAAATCTTTGAAAAAAAATGGTTCAGCTGTTTGCATATCCACCGATGGCACCCCATGGACCTCACACATGAATGTTTCCATGACACACCAGGCACCATCCTCATATCCATCCCACCACTCATCCATTCATACCATTAACCATCCATAATACCATATAAACCCATGCATGTGGTTGCCCACAAAAATACAAAAGATTAAAATAAAAATTCTTTCCACCTTTCAAAACCAAAATAGTCAACCAATACTTCCTTTTTCTCAGGACCACTAACCATGAAATAAAACCCAATTTACATCTTAATTTTTTTTTTCAGAAACACTAAATCATTCAAATAAGAACTCACTTTTATGTTATTCACATCAATTTAAAACATCTCATCTCATTAAAACACATTTCAATAGTTTAGAAAACTCTCTTAGGAATAATTTTTCAAAACCCACTTTAACATAATTTATTTCTTTCAAAATTGGTGTAAACACACCATTTTACATTTCAAAAAAATTCTGAAAATTTAGTTCCACAATTTTAAAAATCAAACCCTTCACTCTTTATTAGAAAATCATTTCACACAAACATTACACTTCTTAAAACCATGCCATTTTTTCTTTAAAACCAAACTACCCAGATTTCAAAATTAAAGGGCACAAGATAGTGCGAGGGGAAACTAGTTTCAATGGGTGACTTGGAAATATGGTTGGCGGACATACTCCAATAACTTCACCATCACAGAGAGTGTTCTAGGGAGATATCCCCGACTCCACATGATATGCTAGGCCCTTTGAGCTCACTGAGACTATTAACCCAACTCTCTTTTTATGTCCCCTAATCATCATCAAACCAAGAAAAGTAAAGGACTCAGATAAATCCTAACTTCCCTGGGAAACTTGAATCCTGTCATGAGGTGTGGTTATTAGTCACACTACCCATAACTGAAATAAAAAGTCTCGACAATCCTAACTCCATACTATCCTGATTGTTCCCCAAATAATGTGACCCAAAGAGTTAACTTGAAACTCCTTTGATCCCATTTTCTCACGAACCAAATATGGTCGCCATCAAAAATAACACTCAACACGATCCACAACAAGTCCCGAAGGGCGTTCCAGATCACCATGGGTTGGAACAAGTTCCCGGGTATCATAAAATAAAATTGGGAATGATTTACCCAAATATAAAAACATAAAAAAACAAATGAAACAAGGAAACCAAATCATGAATTTTCAAACCAAAACATCATTCACTAAATTTAAAAAGTTAATTACACAATTTAAAACAATTTTTAAAGTCCATTAAAAAGGTAAAAAACCAAAAAAAACATCCCAATGACCTCTACATGGCATGAGGCACCACCCTCAAGCCATCTCCACAACACTTCATCATATTGGACCGATAAAACCTGAACCATTGGCACAAAATTTGTACCCAAACCTACGACAAAAAAAAAGAAAGTCTACTTACAACCAAAGGTGTAAGTAGGGTGTGATTAAAATACCCGTAGGATAACACCACTAATAGATTTAATGTGATAAACATTCAAAGATGAAAAGCATGCTAGTTTTCATAACATGAAGTGCCTGTAACAATTTTCTAAAAATATGAAACTTTCAATAACACAGTTTTCAAGTGAGCTATTTTAAAGAATCAAAAATTTTGAAAATAATTCCAAATCTACCAAAATTTTCATTCCAACCATATCATATTCCAATTATAAGAATAATGTAACTAAAGATAACATGCAATGGGAAAATAACCCCTAGGCACTAGCTCGCTGTGGGTCCTATGTACCTCATATCTCGGTGAGAGTAACCATCATAATATTCGTTCTAGTTCAAACTATCCACTAGTAGGGATCATACCCATAACTTATTGGTCCCCCAAAAACATAATCATAATCATAGTTTAGTTAATGTTTCCATCATTATTATTTCTACGTAAAACTGGGGCCAAACCCCACACGATCACCAGCATACTAGTACACATCCACCCACCTAGATACCTGAGTTTCAATCTTATGCTCCAACAAGTTTAACAAGAAATGAAATATAATTTGAACATGTAAATAGAACTTACACATCAAAAATTAACCAAAAATACCCCAATTATATCACATAATTTACATAATTCACTTTTTCATTCGAATGCATTTTGAAATCATACTCACACCAAAATAGGACACAACACTTTTAACATTTCTTTAACACGTACACAAATCCTTTAAATTTTTTTATAAAACCATTACAAGACATTCCATCTCACATAAAAGACCACACACATATCATATAATACCATTATCACCTTCAAAATTCATTTTATAATCTAACTCACATGAAACAGTCCACAAACATGTTTCGCACCCACATCACAATTTAGTAAAAAATTTCAACAATTTATAAATAATTATAAAAATGTTTGACATAAAAAATAACCACTTTACCTTTCAAAAAAATATATTAGGTGAACACACTCACCCAAAAAGTATATATACACCCTTTTCCCACATTTTTTAACCAAATAAAACATTTACAATTTTCCCAAAACAAACCCAAAGGGTGTAACTAAGTCTTGAACAAAAAAACCCATTTCAAAACCCTCATTCAAGGCCAAAATCATACCACTAAAAATACAAAACATATTTTTCAGACCTATAAATATTTATTATACCACCCCAAGTGTTTTAAATTTACCTCAAATAATACCACAAAAGATACACATGAAAAACACACATTTCTATAAAACACTTTCAAGGGGTATAACAACGTCTTACAAAAAACACCAATTAAAAACCCCCATTTGAGGCCCAAATGACACTAGAGAATTAACAAACCAGAATTTTAATCCCCTTTAAACACTAATAAATCACTTTCACATGTTATAAAATACACCCAAATATTACCCCAAGAGTCACACATCAAAAGCACCCAGTTTCTAGCTAAAATGAAACTATAAAATTAAATGATTAACCAAATTCATCAAATTTTTTTTCCACAATAAAAAACATATTAAGAACAAAAAAAATAAGTAAATAAATTATTCTAATTCATCAAGGAATGTATACACATGGAATATCATACCTTTTCAGTCAAACCCCTCAAATCTTGGGGAGAAACATCAAGCACACCACCACCACAACACAAGGAAGTGAAGAGCAACCTAAAATCTCAATATTACACCCAAAAGACACTAAATAAATCCCTAGTTTATACCCTAACTGCTGGAAATTTTGGAACATCTGGAAAGAGGGAAAAAACCCTAAGGAAATTGAATAAATCAAGGAAAGGAACACTTACTTGAAGAATTCTTGGAGTTTCCCAACCAAAAACCCCATCAAAGATTGGTTCCAAAGTAGCTTGAGGGAGATTGAAGGCCTCCCATGGATGTTGGTGTCGAATGGGGGAATATTGGAGAAGATTATATTTATTTCCAAGAGAAAAATGGGAATTAAAAATATATTTTAATGACCTAGACACCCCTGCATGGTTTGCCTACACGGATTAGTAAACCTTGCAGCCTAACAGCGCGGCCTATTTTGGCCACCCCAAACCAAGAAATTATCCTCCAATTTAAGGGCGTACAAGGGGTAAAACAAGGTATAAATATAGTCCAAGTATAGTGGATAACAATTCCCAAAAGAAACCATCCTTTTTACACCATAACTCATCCAACTCATGGGTACAAACCACCTCAACAACTTACCCCACAAGTGGTGCCACTAGGAATGTCACAAAACCAACTCCAAAAGACCACAACCTAATACCAATAATTTGAAACAATATGAGGCCATGTATCATAAAATACCCCCAATACCAATTTCATAGATCAAAGTCACAAGAGACACCAAAATTTCAAACCCGAAACACTCAGAATCCAAGAGAAAACTAAGAAACAAATGATGATTTGAAACAAATGATGGAATTGAAAATACAAGAGTAAAAATTATTATTATAATTATTAAAATTAATTTTAAACAATTTTAGAAGTGTTATATTCAATTGAGTTAAGATATTTTCCATGTTTTCACTTCCTAAAAAACTTTAGATAAATTATAATAAGAGGATGGAGTGTCTATAAATAGGATTTCAAGAAAGTCCCTATCCACATGTTCAATGATTCTTAAATTTAATAATATATCTAGAAAAGTCCACTAAACCTATTGATCAAATACAAAGTGTTTGTAATAATTAGACCTAGTCACATATCAAAATCATTTCAAAAAATAAAAAAATAAAAAAATAAAAGAAAAATGAAAAAATGGAATGACACCTCGAAAATGGCTCTAGGTTGATGCGGTGTTTCTCATGGGCCTCCCAACAAAACAATTTAGACACAAGTAAATATAGTGAATAGTTAAACATGGGTTGTCTCTATAGAGAAGGGATTTTTTAGTGTTTTCTTTTGTTTTTTGTGGGTTTAGTGTGTGTAAAAAAACCAAGAACAATATATGGTTTTGAGTTATTTTAGCTAAGTAAATTATTTTTTAAAAACATTTTCAAAATCAGTGGTATAACTTTGGATATTAACACACTTACCTATTAAATCATGAATTAATTTAACTCTCCTATCATCTCTCTCAAATCATCTAAAACCTAAAATGATCTTCTTCACTTCACAACTTTATCTTGAAAAGAGAAGTTTAAAAATCACTGAATTCCACAGTCTTTCCTAGACTAGTGATCAAATAGTTATGATTAATCATGAACAAAACCTCACTCCCCTAAAATTTATGGGAAATTAATTAGGTATCGAGGTATTATGTTTGAAATCAAGAATAAGATAAGAATAATTAAAATATAAATATTAAGGAAGACCTATATTTTCCATGAAATCAAACTCTTCCAAAAAAATAAAAAAGAATAAAATTAACAACCAAATATAGAATTCATTAATAAGGGTGTTGAAAGTATCCTTGTATTGACTACCATGGGTCTAATATTCCATAAATAAAGAAAGATTATTGAAATTAAAGAAGAAAAACAAAATCTTTAATAGTAGTAGCTCAATAAATCAATCTAGTTGAATCTTTGTATAGTGAGGCTCATACCTTTTATATAATAAGAAGAACGATCAAGTTCAATTATAGTTAGGATGATCCATATTTCATAAATTGATGGAATGATAATCCAATTCCTTGAACAAGTTCAGTATTACATTGGTGTACTCAGAATCCTTCTAGTATTCACTATTGAATTTTTCATCTTCTCTGATGGATTACATGGGTTCGAATCAAGCGTTGAGGTTTCTTTTAGTATTTTCCTATTAAATCTTCTTCACATCTTGGAAATAATCCCATGATTATTTAATTCATTCTTTATAGGAATAATGTTATGTGGAATGGTTGGAGTGGTTTTTTTTTCACAATAGAAAATTAGATAAATGAGTTTCAAGTCAATCCAAACCCATTTTGCGAATTTATGATTTCAATTAGCTTCTCTTGATTTTAAAAAGTAAAAAATGTTTTTCATCTTCAATGATGGAAAAATATTGAATGTATAAACATCTTAATAATTTAACAAATTCCAAAATGATACATATTATTTTCTTTTGGGAATAATATGGGATATACTACTTCATCCATATTCCAAAAAATCAAATATATTATTCATCTACACTATTTAAAGAAATATATTGTGTATGAACCCTATGCCACAAAAACATATCATATGTATTAATTTTAGGGGGGGGGGATATGTTATGAATATCCTTTCCCCTTCTAAAAATACATTACACATGTTTTTTTTATAAAATGGGTCACATACTGGTTAGGACTTCCATAAATTCATTATATATGAACTCAATCCTTTGAAATTATGTTACATATACTCTCTAATGGGTAACTTATGTGAATCATGACTATTAGTTACTGATTTGTGAACTTTCCCAAGTTAAAATGTTATATATGTAAGATTCCACTTCAAAAATCTCATGTATCAACTAAAAAGTCTTAGAATATGTTATGTATAAACCTTTCTTCCTAAGAATATATTATGTATTAAGTCCCAAGGATTAAATAAATCTTGTGATATTTTCCTTATACAATTTTTTTCTCTTCCCCACTCCAATATATTATGTATTAGTTCTCCAGATTTAAAAAATATTATTTATCTAGATATTTTACATTTCCAGCAGTGATTTTGGAAATTTTAATCTTCTTCTCCTCATTTTTACTCGTTCCATTTAAAAATTATGAAAAACATAAATTTATTGGATTTATACTTTAAAATTACAAAATTATTTAATCAATGTTAAACCGTGAATATAGGCCTAGTTTTAGTGCAATTCTATATCTATGTATTATAAAATATTTATCTATCAATCCAAAATTAATGGTAAACAATGGTGAAAATCTAGAAAATACTAAAATAAAATTTGAAAATTTATGACTTGGTATTTATAAAATATGTTTAGTGGGAGTGAAATAGTTTTCTTAATATTATATTATGAAGATATATTACTAATGGAAAATGAGATCCCAGTCTTGTAGTCAGTTAAGATGTGGTTTAACAAATGCTTCTCCATGAAATAATTAAGTGAAAAAACCTATTTCCTAGGGATTGATATCTATCCTGATAGATCTAAAAGGCTGATTAGACTAAGTTAAGTTACACAAATTGATAAGGTATTGAATAGATTTAATATAGAACATTATAATAGTGGAATTTTTCTTGTGTCACATGGAATATATCTCAATAATAAAATGTGTTCTTTGATATAAGAGGAGAGGGAGAATGAACCATATCCCTTATTATTTAGCGATTGGATCTATATTGTATTCCATGACATGTACTATTATAGGTATTTCCTATAACTTGAGCATTGTATATAGATATAAATAAGAAGCAAGAGATCCATGTTGGGTAGTTGTAAAAACTATCCTAAATTATATGATGAATTCAAAGGGTATGTTCCTAGTCTATGGAGAAGATGAGGAACTAATTATTAATGGATATATAGATACTAGTTTCTAAATAGATCAAAATTATCTTAAATCATATTCAGGTTATGTGTTTTTCCTTAATAGAGGAATTTTTTTGTTGGAAGAGTTAAAATAATCTTGTGTTCACTACTTGTATAGTATAGTTAATGTATATTGTGGCTTATGTTTTAGCTAAATAAATTCTTTGGATATACCACTTTATCCATTTTCCTGATGTGGTACCTAATAGTAATGATTCCATCACAATGTATTGTGATAATATAACACCAGTGGTCTTAGCCAATGATCCAAAGTCATAATAGTGGATGAAAATTATACTTAAAAAGTATCACCTTTGAGGGATTTTTGTCACAGGTATAGGTTGTGGTAAATAGAGTATACATATGAGATAACATTATAAACCCATTGAATAAAGAAATATCTTAGAAGAAGAATGAATATCATGTGACAGGTAGAAAATTAAAAGATGTTAGTAGTTGGATCTAGTATAAGTTGGGGTATAGCGGTGTTATTGGAATAGAACCCACTAACTTTTTTTACTTTCAATTTTTATAATATTAATAAATATCTTATCACATGATGATTTTTCTTCTCCATAACATTAATGTGACAGTGATCATAGAGTATCTATCAAATCAAAAGGTTATAACAATTTCCTAATATAATGATAACATTGAAATGATATGAAAATATTCTTAAATATATTTTTAATGGTCTAGATGCGATATATCTAATAAGATACACATGATTTTTTATTATTAGGTGTTTGAGACTCAAAATAGGTTAACACTTCTTCTCATGAAGTTCACACTTGGTAATCTTCAAGAAGAGAGGTTTTGAGTATAGACATTCCAATAGGAACTACACATGTGACATGAGTCATGTTGGAGTTATTTACCTATAACTAACTTCAATATACTTTATTATTACTTATATTTATAGTTTGTATTATTAATAAACTCCTTATCATATCAGGATTGTTCATTTTTGTTACATATCAAGTGATAATTTCTTATAAGTGTTTCTCACACTGAATGGTTATAGTATTTCCCCACTATGATGAGAACCCAGAATATAAAGAAATTTATTCTTAAATATATGTTTTATTTCTAGAATAAATCATTTGAGGGACACAAATGATACAAGATATCAGGGGTGGAAACTCATAGGACTTTTAGGCACATTCTCATGGTGTACACCCATGGTAATTTTTAGTGTAGGAGATTATGTGAATGAGATCCTCCAGTGGTAAATATATATTTATATGTGTCATTGGACATTCCTACCTAAGAATGTGGGTATTGGTCCTTATAATTTATGTTTATTATTAATGGATATTATGAGTAGTGTACTTTGATGTATTGATGAAAATCTCGACGACAGATGTTCACAGTGAAGTAGGATATATTGGGTTTGTCGTGAGTAATAATTCATCAATGAATAATGTGAGAAAGTATTTTTACCTTATTTTCTTTAACAGAAGTTGATATCTTAGTCCCTTTGATGGAAATGATATAGCCTAAATAAATCCATGGACATGGTTTTCTATAGGAAAGTTCTATTTTTCTAAAAGTGAAGGAAAGATACACCGAGCACATAGGTTGATGGCACCAACATGCAACCTACATGATTAGAGATATTGTGATAAATGGGTTATATTAAAAGGTAAGTGTTCATATGATATTTTATGTCATTTTGACATTAATTTATTCCTCTATGGGTGCCTTGTCATGTTGTTATATGTTAACCTTGGACTTTGGGCTACTCCACTTAATGAAATTGTGAAATAGGTCTAAAGCATCACTTACTAAGTGTATCCAGAACTTCAATTAAATATTATTATTATTTATTATCTAACAGGATGAATAAATATTTTTCCCACACATAGTATAATAATTATTCACCTTTTATTGATCATATATATTTCCTCACAAGTTAGTTGAGAGAATATATTTTGAATATAATATTTAATAAATATTTATTTTCTATTCAGTTAATATAATATTTATTTGTTTATTGGTGAATAATGTAGTGATATTTATTTAATAAATAAATAGTCATTATTCAAGGTATGATAAATATTAGATGAATAGAGGACTGATTTTAATGGTCTAATGAGAAATAATATATATAAAATATTATTTAAATGAATAATATTTAATTTAAAAATATAGATTTTTGAATTTCAAGATATAATAATTTTATTATTATTATATACATGGGGATCTATATGGGTTAATGTAATAATAAAGGGAAACTTTTTCATTTATGATTTAATAACCTTAGCTATATATAAACCCAATTATATTGTTTTTGTAAGGGTGCTCATTTCATTTTATTGTGAACCACAACATCTGAAGAGATTTCTCTCGAAGCCTAAGAGAGATCTCTCTCTAAGAATTCTCTCAAGAATGGAATGTGATCCTACTCCACCACCACTCTCAAGTTTGGAGATATCAAGGATAATTATTCTTCAAGATATTCTCAAGGAGATCAAAGGAAAATGTTGAAAACATTAGGATATACCATTCTAGCACCCAAAGATTCCTACGACAACGTTTGAAAGTTCATGGAACACATGTGGATCACTATGGGAGGGAATATACTCTTGATTATATAGCTCAACGATGGTATATCATAGAGTCATTTTTAGACCGATCAATGAAGAAATAATTCATAATAATAAAATTATTAATTATTTAAGTAAATTATAAATAATATGTGATGATCCAACATTATGGTTCCAACATTAAATCATAAATTAATATTTGATTCAATTATATTGGTCATGATTTTTTTCATCATGTAAATCATATATTAATCATTAATTGTAAAAAATTACGAGTTGGAAATTCCCAACACAAAACTTAAACAATTCCCAGAACCTATAATTTTTATTAGGTTATTCACATATTTTTTTAATTATTTAAATATAGTTGATTGATTTACACATTTATAAATTGTTTTCAATTTCATTTTAATAATTCTTTCATTTGAATTTATATATATTCTCTTCTTTATATCTGTTCTCACAAATATAATATAATTGATTAATTTTATAATTGAAATGCATTCAAATAAATCATTTTGACATTTTTAGGGTTTTGGTCGGTTAACACAAGAGTACATGTCATTTATCCCATTGGTACATGTCAGGTACCCACGTTCAATACACCAAGAATTAATTCAACTCATGATTATTTATTACTCATGGTGTGTATTTAAATACAGAACATGTTGACTAGACCAAGATGGCATGCAGTTAACTGAACTACACACTAGGTGTAACATCCTACATGACATGTAGACTGTTAGTCCAAGACGGAGTGTGTATTATATTACATGGCTTACATGATTGGTGACTGTGTAACTCGGAGACCACACATCATGTGGCCTATCTTCACATCATGTAATCCATTAATTTTTATGGCATGTTTACATGCCAAGTCTGAAGTCATGTTCCATTAATAGATAGTGAGAAATATACACATTGTGTAGAAAGATTTTACACACTATATACATTACCAAATTATGAAGAATTACAAATTATTTATTAGAATACTTAAAACTTATCAACAATTGTTCCATGTGGTCATTAATTTTATACTACACTCTATGTAATATGATATATATATATATATACATATATATTTATATATATTAAATTTATAATTAATTTTAGTGTAAATGTTGAAATTTTATATCGTGTATAAGTCATAATACAATCATTACTATATGCACATTGAAACACATCATGCCCCATAAACACCATATGTTCCGTATGTTCATTATATTGATAGTAGATTCCATGAAATTATGTGTTAAGTCATGTATGTCACATGTCACATGAGTAAATAGAATACGAATATAATACATGTTGGTTAGTTCAGACCCATACTCACCAGGTTACATCCAAGGTACATTTTGTACACATATTATTTTAAATAAATGTATTTAATTTATTTAAAATTATATGGATGATAATCTCAAGAAATTTTTTATGATAATTAAGATAAAATAATTTATTAATTACATAATATAATTAACTGATTCGAGAGAAATATATCTTAAATAATAACAATTAGATTTGAATTATATTTTATTAAATTCATAATTCATTGTATGCATGTTGATAATCATGAGCACAGACTAGTCCTTTTTATGTTATTGGTTTCTTTTAATTTATTATTAAATTAAATTGATGACAAGTGTTTCATACCTCCTCTCATTATGTAAGGGCCTGTGAAACCATTGTCTCTTTTATATATACCCATTAAAAAAATCCTTTGGTTCACCTCACCCATGTGTGAGTAAAAGAATATGCAATAGATAGAGCTCCCAACCTAGAAGAGGATATTTATGTTTGGAGTTTAGAATAAACCAATCCAAGAGATACATATAATTGGACTAGTGGAAAGCTTAAACACAAACCACAAAGGTTTCAAGGTATTTTTCCATTAGGGTATTGGTTAATTTACAATTCATTAGATAAAAAAACTATTAGTAAAAGATCATGATCATACCAATTTGTTATTTTATTTCTGTAAAGTGCATGGATAATTTTATTATAGATGTTTAGTCAAGATCACATGAATTAATTAATTAACGAGCGTGGAATATATAGCTAAAATAAACTGGATTATGTGTAAACATTATCTAAGACATGGTTAATCACTTAATTATAAGCACTAAATTTTAATAAACATGTAATAAATATAAAACTTAGAAATATACACATAATGATTAAAAATACATCAATTATACATATTAAGTTAGTATAGTATTCCACTACTTAAAGTTAAAATTGGACCATTTTTCAACATGTCTCGCTAACAAAAAAAGGGTGCATTCAATTATCAGGGAATTCTAAATTTAATTTTAGGGTTGACTTAACTTATTTCACATAATAGATTGACTACCAAAGTAATAATTTGTGTATCTAATAGGAAAAGGTTTAAAAATACAATTTAATGATTTTAGGATTTGGTAGTCCAATAAATTGATCAAGGAACTATGAGTTACTGTAGTGTCCATATAAAATTCCCACCAAAACCCTTAAAATTTCTTGATTGGATAAAGTCAAGGTGGTGAGAAAGGGGATATGTATCATTTACACCATAATTTCCAAGAAATAGGATATTCTAATGCTAATGGTTTGTGATATTTCATTTCAATAAAATAGTGTGATATTAATGAACATAATATAATATTTATTTATCCACATTTTATCTAATAAAATGAAAAGGAATTCTAATCTTATTTGTATAAATTATAATGAACTTTACTTTAAAGATATCACTATGATCCAAACATTATAAGTATAAAATTCTAATTCGTACAAATTAACAAGAGTGACAAATGTGAGTACATATTATCATACATCATGAGAGGAAATTTTATGTTTCAGAAGAACCTATTCCTGAAGCACATATCAAAGAGGATATTAAGGAAGAGTTGTCTCTCTATGATAAATATTTGAATGATGCCATATATGTTCAATGTTGGATGTTTTCATCCATGACCAGTGAGCTTCTAATGAAACATGAGGACATAAATTCATATAACATTATGTCTCAAAATAAAGATATCTATAAATATAAAGAAAGATAAGAGATATAAGAGATCTACAATGATATATCTATAACTAATCATGAAGATTCAATGATAGTTGGGTCTTATATAGTCAATATTATTGTATACATTGAATTCTTAGACATTTTTGAGATTAAATTACCAGATTAGTTGTGCATAGATTTCATAATTTTCTCACTACCTGAGTCCTTATCTAGTTTAGTTATTAATTATAACATGAGAAATAATGAGAAGATTCTTTCATAACCTCCTAATATGATTCTTTTAGTGGAAGAGGACATAAAGCATGAGAAACTTGTAGTTTGTATGATGAATAAGAAAAGGAAGAATAATTCAAAGGGTCCCATGAATCATAAAAAATATAAATCTCGCAAGAACCATCCTTTCAAGAAGAATAATATTCCTAGGTCAGGAAAGGAAAACGAGGGACTATTGTTTTCATGTGAAAAAATGTCCATTGGAAGAGGAACTGAACCTAGAAGTAAGGGGAAGATAAAGGTGTATTCATTATAGAGTGTAATATTTAAATTTTTAGAAATTGGGTATTAGATAAAAATTTTCGTTCTCACATCTATATCCAAATGCATGAACCAAGTAGATCCTGAAATATTTATAGATGAGAGGTAGATTTACAAGCTATCATTGATGTGAGGTTGACTGCACTAGCCATTGGAGACTAACACTTTTCATTTACAATAGGAATGATATTGGTTTTAAGAGACTGTAATTATGTACTATTTTTTTACCAAGAACATAATTTCTATATCATTCCTAGATAAATATTTTTTTATTTTTAAATTTTAAAATAAAAGTTGTTTATTTTATAAAAAACATATTTTATGGTATGAAATATTTAAATAACAATCATTATGTATTGACTTATGAAAACCAAGTATTGGAATTTGATAATAAATAATGTTTTTATGACTCATATAACACCCATATTTGGTATCATCATTTTCTTCAAGTCAATGAGAAGAATTTTAAAATGATCTGTCAATATGGTTATTAAGAATATTTTAAACTTAAACTACTTGAAATAATACGTTATTGTTTACATGAAAAAATGAATAAACCACCATTTTTTTTGACATGGTGAAAGGGATATAAATATTCTAAGATTGGTATGAACTGATGTGTGCATACCATTACTAGTATAAGTTATAGGTTGGTATTCTTACTTCATAACATTTACAAATGACTTGATTAGATATGATTATGTCTATTTGATGATATATAATTCTAAGTCCTTTGAGAAATTAAATGAATTAAATATTGAAATAGATAATCTAATTAAAAAGAAGTTAAATAAGCTTCGACTAAATTGAGGTGGTGAATATTTTAAACAGGATTTTATCAACTTTTTATGGATGATTTGGATACTATCTCAACACACTCCACCTTACACGCCATAGTGGAATGGTTTCAGTGAAAGGAGGAACCATACCTTTCTAGACATGGTAAGGTTGATGATGAGTTATGAAGATGTTCCATTATCCTTTTGGGGATATGCATTAATAACTATAGCATACACAGTAAACCAAGTATGAACTAAAGTGGAAAACAAAATTACCTTATATTTATAGAGTGGAAAGAAAAATTTTTTGTCACATAAAAATGTTTGGGTCTACAAGGTATTTGATAAGGAATTCATATGAAACAAACTATCACCCTGGGGAGTAAATCATATCTTTATTGTGCATCCTAAGGAAACTTAGGAATACTACCTATACAAACCCTTAGACAATAAACTATTTATTTCTATAAAAAATGTATTAATTGAGAGGGGACATGTCCCCAAGAAGGATAGTCTGAGAAATATCTACTTAGATGAAATTTATTCTCAAGATACACCTGATTTAGTAGGAGAATATATTCTACAAGTTCCCATGGAAGAATTTTTTCCTTAAACACAAGTTTAAAGACCCATAAATTTCAAGGGAATTTTTTTTCTTAATTTTCTTTGGGATTTTACGAGTACACAGTCTCTGACAGCACCTGATTCCAAGGCCCGGTGTGCCTGGAATCAATTTCCGAAGTTTTGGTCGGGTACGTTCAGTGAACGAACGAGCAGGTTTTTCTAACTTTTGAACTGGTGCTCGGAATAAAAATCTAAGGGCACCGATGGAACCGCAGCGCCGATAATTGCTTCGGAACACCTTTTCTGGAGTTGCGTTTGCTCGGGTGAGGTTATTAAATAAGTGGGTTAACTAAGGAATGAAATAAAAATTTGTGCAACAATTTTTATTTTCTATTCTAAGTAGTATAACCTATGCATTGTGGTTGGAGTGAGACCCACTAATATCCTAACTCCACTAGGTGGGATATTAGTGAAGTGGGGCCCACACAAGCCCCACCCTTCAAATCCCTTAAAACCTCCCACGTGCATTTAATTTTGTAACTCACCCGCAACACCTTATTAAATGACAAGTCAAACCTCGAATTTAATTTGGTTTATTATATTCTCTTCAATTAAGTGAATTAATTGAATGAGTTTCTTTTTGAATTTCAAATTAATGGCATGTGTGTGTGATAATAAAATAAGATATTACTTATTTTATTGGGGGGGTTGATACGTTGTGCGGAAAGAAGGAGAGGACTCTTACGCTCTTGAGGAATATCTTCATCCTCGTCAAAAAACGCGAAGAACGCCGAGTCTACGACGAAGAACTCCATCACCGTAAGGGAATCGTCATGCCATCCCCTCACCTCTCCGCAGCCGATGAGGGACACCTTCTTCGGGCGAACATCGACGACACTTACGACGCCATCTTCCGTAATGCCGTCTTCCGCGACGCCGTCTTCCGCGACGCCGTCTTCCGCGACGCCGTATTTCGCGACGCCGTCTTCCGCGACACCGTCTTCCGCGATGTTCTTTTCTCTGCAACGACCATCGTTCGACAACTCCTTGAGGTAGGGGTTTGGAATTTTGTTCATGGAATATTCTTTTCTGTTCTTCGTCTTTTATTTTGGGCTTCTTGTTATCAACTTAACAGGAGGAGGTCGGACCGCACGAACACGACCGACCCTCCTCTCCCTTTGTTGTTGTGTTTGTTGCGGCTCGAAAGAAGGAGGCGCGATGCAACGACACCACGCGGAAGTAAGAGGAACGAGTGAAGAAGCGCGACTCCATTGAGGACGAACAAATCCGCGGCTGGAGTCGGGCTGCGGCGAAGGGGCGCTGCGTCGTCGCGCCGCACTAGAGAACCACGGAGAAGTCGCGGCCAGAGTCAGGTCGGGGCGGAGGGGCGCGGTGCCGTCGCGTCGTGCCGATCGAACCAAGGCCGTGACTTGTGGCCACAGCAGTGTAGGGAGCGGTGGCCGGAACCAACAGCCACCATCGCCTCAGAGGAGCGGGACCGCGGGGTCCTACGGCAGCGGCACCGGCCGGACAGCCAGAACAGCCAATCGGAGGAGCCGGGGGTCATAATCCCCGACTGGCAAGGGAGCGGCCCCCACGTGGCCAGGCTGCGCCGGCTGGGCCGGGCCATGCCATAATGGGCCAGACCCGGACCCAGTCGGGTTGACCTAGTTCGGGCCAACCCAGGGGGTCTTGGGCCGGGTCGGTCCGGGCCCAAAACCCCCTATTTTTGGATAGTTCCGTTCAAACACCCGTATCTTGGTATACGGACCTACGATCGATGCACCATCAGTTGCGATGCATTCCTTGTATCGAGATGGTCGTTTTGGTATATTACACTCAAGGTTTAGCGGAACTTTGGGTATGGCCGGGTTGGTTCGAACATGAAACCAACCGGGCCCTCGGAGCGGAAACGCTTATAACTTGAGCTCCGGACGTCCGATTGACGTGTCGTCAACTTTTTTGGATTCCCCTTAGTGATAAAGACCTTTTGGGATTACTCTGGTTGAGGTTTGGACACAGTTGGAGTGCGGTCAGGTTGGTTTTGACTTAAAAACCAACTGGGCCCCTGAAATAAAAAAGCCAATAACTCTCAGACCGGGCGTCCGATTGACGCACCGTCTGTCACGTTGAGTTCCCTTTGTCAAGACGGAACTTTGGGATACATAAACTTCAGACTACGTGTCAGTTTATGTATCAACCCCCCTTGGATCATGGAGTGGAACCTCCCAGAAATGAGCATATCTTAGTGCGGGAACCCTAGAGCTGGTTGCGACTGCGACGACGATGACGAATGCACTGAAATCCTCCATGGGTTCGGTAGCGATGAAAAATGCACTGAAATACTCCATGGGTTCTGCAGTGATGACGACTGCACTGAAATCTTCTGTGGGTTTAGCAGTGATGAAGACTTCACTTCAATCCTCCATGGGTTCGGCAACAATGACGACTGCACTGAAATCCTTCGTGGGTTCGGCAGTGATGACGACTGCACTGAAATCCTCCGTGGGTTCGGCAGCGATGATGACCGTACTGAAATCCTCCATGGGTTCGATGACGATGACTACTGTTCTTGTATCCTACGTGGGTCTGGCAGTGTTTGACTCTTCTCTTGTATCCTACGTGGGTCTAGCAGAGTAGCTGGTCGGTATCCTATGTGGGTCCGACATCTTAGCTGGTCTAGTATCCTACGTGGGTCCCAGCATAGATGAATCAGTGGATACATCTAATCATACCTATCAACTTAAGAAGAAGTATACCTGTGTGAGCTGAGTCTTGACTTCCAATCATTATCTTCGATATGATTGACTTGCTTCCTATGTGGATTGGGTTGTGTTATCCTCTGTGGATGGGGTTGTGCTATCCTATGTGGATGTGATCGAACTTGGGCTCGGATGTTGGAGCTGAACTAGAATTGATGACTTTGGTATATGTATGGGAATATACCAAAGTAGTGTTGGATGTTACTTCGTGATTGTATCTTTCCTTTGTGGATTATCCTTTGTGGATTCTAGGAGACCTTTGGGGGTCTCGGGGTCCCTACTGAGTAGCGTATACTCACCCCTGCACGGGCTATGACCGCACTACGTTGTGTTGGATGCAGACGACAGACTGCGCTGATCGTGGTTGAGGCTTATGGAGCAAGTCGGTGCTTGGAGGTGGACCACGGGGTGGGACGTACACGGAGCAGACGGCTGGATCCGAGGAGGCGAGGAGGCTAGCTGTACCCACCTGTTAGGTGGGACTTCCATTGGATGGCTCAACATTTCTGCTTTACTTTCAGTTGTTGTAATTTCCTACCAGTTGTACTTTACTTTCAGTTTGGGTTTGTATTCTGGCCCATTTACTTTCCGCACTAACTATTGTACCCAGTTTTACATAGTGTTTACTTCTTCTTGCTTACTCTGTGGTGTTTGTTTACTTTATAAAGTCAATGATTTCCCCTTTTTGTTGGGATTTACGCCTTGGTTCTAGTCTCCAGCCCCTGGCCTATGAGAGGCGGGCTTGGGGTAGTCACAGAACGGGTCCTGAGGACGATTCATGACAAATTGGTATCAAAGGAGTTTGGTTCAACAGCAGAACTCAGGACTCTGAACTTTATTCTATGTGAAGCAATAGTGTTAAGTGTATTGAGTGTGGTTATTAGTCCAGGGAGTCCAGTGTTGGTGCGGCGGCCGACGTATCAGTACACCAGGACCCTGACTTATGATTTCCAACTCAATTCATGAAAACATTGATTGCATGTGCGTTTCAAAAGTTTTCTTTGTGAATAATTTGTGTCAGCTCACCAGGTATACTGTTTTGACCATGGCGTACCTATTTCTTTTTAGGATGGTCCCACGACGGCAGCCAGCTAGGGTTTAGAGCTTCGTGCGAGACGATAGCCCACCGAGCAACGAGGCCTCAGTGTAGGGCCCTTTTTCAGTGGAGGCACCGACAGTACCACTACCCGCTGAGCCAACAATGCCCCCAGCCCTAGCCGCTAAGAGTGTATGTCGCCTTAGTGAACTGCATGAGTTTCAGCATCAAAGACCACCCAGGTTCCATGAGGAGACAGACCCTTAGGCAGCCGAGGATTGGCTGGAGGCGGTTGTATGAGTTTTCAGGTTAGTGGGGACACCAGCTGACCTCATGGTGATCCTTTCAGCGAGCCTCCTGCACGCAACAGCAGAAAGATGGTGGAGCTTGATGCTCCATGTGCACAACGAGGCATCTCTCCTCTGGACGGACTTTGAGAGCCTCTTTCGATCAAAGTTCATCCCAGCCACCCTTCGTGTGGTGCACATCCAAGAGCTACTATAACTGCAGCATGGCAGCATGACGGTCGCCCAGTACTCCGCGAGATTTACCGATATCTCGCGCTATTCGACGGACAAGGTACGAGAAACATTCTTCTGGGCATGGACCTTCGAGCAAGGACTGAGGAATGAGATCAAGGAATCGATGATCTCCCTCAGCATTCTGACATAAGAAGGAATACTGGAGAGAGCCCTTCTCATTGAGAGCTTTGTTGCTGAGCGTACACTAGCAGCGAGACCTACCGCAGGGCGGCACATAGCAGAGTCATCTTCAGCTGGCAGTCGATGAACGTCACAGGGGTCCAGGAGGGCCAGACCATCAGGCGGACGACCTCAAGACACTGTCTCAGAGGTGCGGGGCGCACGATGCAGATCCAGCCTTCCGAGGAGTAGACATTGCTACACATGCGGCGGGCAGGGCCACCTGGCTCGTGACTCCCCGACCCGCCGTGCAGAGGAGCATCAGACGGTTTATGGGCCACCCAAGAAGAGGCAGAGGGTCGACCGTGGAGGTCCTCAGAGAGTAGGCAGATGAGGCAGATGAGCTGTCCGAGCATCAGGTGGTGGGCGACAATTTGAGGCTTTACCATCACCACCACCAGAAGTTCCACACCGACCACAGGGATATGGCAGGCAGAGGCAGGCTCAGCTTCAGGCAATGGAGGCCTACGACCACGACGCACCATAGATGATTCAAGGTACTATCTGTGTCTACTCCACCCTTTCTATAGTTCTTATAGACACAGGAGTGAGTCATTATTTTATTTTCATTGCCCTTGTTCGGAGCTCAGAGATTCTGACAGAGCCGTTGGCTCGATCCTTACGGCTAGAGACTCTTACGGGAGCAGAATCAATGATTATTCACTGGTACCGGTAGTGTGAGCTTACTATAGGAGGTGAGATATTTGACTGGGATCTTCTTGTAGTGGCGTCAAGGCCTTATGACATCATCTTGGGCATGGATTGGTTATCTAAAGTCCATGCTCAGATCGACTGTATTAGGCGCAAGGTGCAGTGTGTCTGCATCGATGGGAGTAGGTTCACCTTCACAGATGAGAAGGGAGACTTTACAGCATAGGGTGGACTCACGCAGAGGAGAGGACTGCTAATCACTCATCAGTTGGCTTGCCTCATCCTTGGAGCAGTTGACGTGCGGAGTCCGAGTTTTCCTGTAGTGGTGGATCAATATGCGGACGTTTTTCCTGACGACGTTCCAGGACTACCTCCTCGCAGAGAGGTAGACTTTTATATTGACCTGTATACCAGGATAGCCTTGATATCCACTCCAGCATATCATATGGCTCCCACTGAGATTCGAGAGCTTCGGGTACAGCTGGAGGACTTTTAGAGCATGGGATTCATCTAACCCAGTGTTTCACCCTGGGATTCCCCGATTTTGTTCACCAAGAAGGAGGATGGGAGCTAATGACTATGTGTTGACAATCGTCACCTAAACGAGGTGACCGTGAGGAACAAGTATCCGCTATTGAGGATTGATGACCTCTTCAATCAGCTCAAGGGAGAACTGTGGTTCTCAAATATAGACCTCAGGTCAGGCTATCATCAGCTCAGAGTTCGGGATGAGGATGTACATAAGATGACCTTCATATGTCGGTATGGCTACTATGAGTTCTTGGTTATGCCTTTTGGTGTAACCAATGCTTCAGCGGTGTTCATGAGTCTCATGAAAAAGATCTTTCAGCCATACCTCGATCGATTTGTCGTGGTCTTCATTGAATAAATTTTGATTTACTCGACCACTGAGGAGGAGAACGCCAATCACTTGTGGGTTGTACTAGACACACTATGAGTGCACCAGCTTTATGGTAAGCTCTCTAAGTGTCTGTTCTAGATACGTGAGGTCCACTTCTTGGGACACACCATCTCTGAGGCGGGAGTTTCTGTGGAACCTGCAAAGATCGAGGCCGTGCTAACTTGGGAGCCACCTAAGAGCGTAACGGAGGTGTGGAGTTTCTTAGGGAAAGCTGGGTACTACCAGAGGTTTGTTCCAGAATTCTCCATAGTTTTGGAACCACTCTCAGCATTGACTAAGAAGTGGAAACCCTTCGTGTGGTCAGACAGATGTCATCGAAGCTTTCAGGAGCTGAGACAGATATTGACCAGTGCAACTATCTTGAGGCTTCTGGAGGAGGGATTGGGGTACGTAGTCTACTACTATGAATCAAGGACCAGACTCGAATGTGTCCTGATGCAGGAGCAAGAAGTGATCACCTATGGATCACGTCAATTGAGGCAGCATGAGAAGAACTACGCTAACCATGACCTGGAGTTAGCAGCAGTGGTCTTCGCTCTGAAGATGTGGCGACACTACCTGATGGGAAAGCGCTTTATAGTCTATTCTAACCACCAGATTCTCAGCTAAATCTTCTCACCGAAGGACGTGAACCTGATATAGCGGCGTTGGCTCGAGTTCCTCCAAGACTATGACTTTGAGATAGTCTATACTCATGGAAAGGGAAACAGAGTAGACGATGCTCTCACCAGGAGGACGTGCATTCAGCTACTCGGGGAGGCGACAGAGCAGATAATCGCTTTGCAGATATCCTTCGTGGATAAAGATGGAGTAGACTTTCTTCAGTCACTCACAGTCACTCCACTACTACAGCGGGTCAGAGAGGCACAACATGGGGACGCTGACTGTGAGACGCAGTGTGCACAGATATCCTCAGGACAGGCACCTGATGGATTCTCTGTGGGAGGGTAGCACGTCGTCCTTTTCGGAGGACGTACCATGGTACCAGCTGCATTACAGGAGGAGGTGCTGAGAGAGTTTCACACTTCCCCTTTAGTAGTACATCCAGGAGTGGAAAAGATGTACCAGGATCACAGACGACATCACTGGTGGCCGGGTATGAAGAAGGCTGTGGCAGAGTTCATATCTCAGTGCCTTACTTGTCAGCAGGTAAAGGCAGAGCACCAGGTACCAGTAGGATTGGTACAGCCCTCAGAGGTCCCGGATTGGAAGTGGGATGACATATATATAGATTTCGTGACTGGAATTCCACGTACTTCCAGAGGTCACGACTCAATTTGGGTGATTTTCGACCGACTCACCAAGTCGGCCCACTTCTTACCCATCAGAGAGCAGGGAACAGTGGAGAGATTGGGACACCTCTATGTTCAGAATATTGTACGGCTTCATGGTGTTCCATTACCTATCATATCCGATTGATATTCTCGCTTTACTTCTTGGCTTTGGAAGGGGTTGCAGGAGGCATTCGGGGCGCAACTACGTCTGAGCACCGCCTTTCACCCTCAAATGGATGGTCAGGCGGAGAGGACCATTCAGACTCTCGAGGACATGCTCTGTGCATGTTTCCTAGACTTTTGTCGTAGTTGGGAGGACCACCTACCCTTGGTGGAGTTTTTGTACAACAACAGCTACCACTCCACCATCGGGATGGCACCATACGAGGCATTGTACGACGGACCTTGCAGATCACTGCTGTACTGGACATACCCTGGGGAGTCAATACTTGTGGGACTAGAGATGGTCTAGGCCACGACAGAGAATGTCCGGGTCATCCAAGAGCGGATGAGGACAGCTCAGAGCTGGCAGAAGTTTTATGCTGACAGGAGGCGGAGACCACTAGAGTTCGAGGATGGCGACGACGTCTTCTTGCGGGTCTCACCTCGATGTGGATTACGGAGATTTGGATGGGGTGACAAGTTATCTATGCACTTTATCGGACCATTCCAGGTTTTTAACAGGATAGGAGAGGTGGCTTATCGCCTGGATCTACCACCTCAGTTGCACCGGGTGCACGACGTCTTCCACATATCTCAGCTGAGGAGATACGTGCACGACCCAATGCATATCATCAACCATAGGGAGTTGGACGTTGATGATGAGGCGACTTTTGTGGAGGTCCCGGTGGAGATCTATGATCAACAGGAGTAGGTCCAACATGGGTGGTCGATTCCACTAGTGCACATTAGATGGCAGCATGGGAACCTCTAGGAGAGCACTTGGGAGCGGGAGGCTCATATGCATGCTCAGTACCCTCATTTGTTCCCCTAGATTGTGTTGTATCTTTACGGGGACATAAATCCCTGAGGTAGGAGTAATGTAAAGACCCGTAAATTTCAAGGGAAATGTTTTTCTTAATTTTCTTTGGGATTTTACGAGCAAGCAGTTTCTGACAGCACCTGATTCTGAGGCCCGGTGTGCCCGAAATCAATTTCCAAAGATTAGATCGGGTACGTTCAGTAAACGAACGAGCAGGTTTTTCTAACTTTTGAACCGGTGCTCAGAATCAAAATCTGAGGGTACCGATGGAACCACAGTGCCAGTAATTTCTTAGGAGTACATTTTCCGGAGTTGCGTTTGCTCAGGTGAGGTTATTAAATAAGTTGGTTAACTAAGGAATGAAATAAAAATTTGTGCAACAATTTTTATTTTCTATTCTAAGTAGTATAACCTATGCATGGTGGTTGGAGTGGGACCCACTAATATCCTAACTCCACTAGGTAGGATATTAGTGAAGTGGGTCCCACACGAGGCCCACCCCATCAAATCCCTTAAAACCTCCCACATGCATTTTATTTTGTAACTCACCCACAACCCATTTTTAAATGGCATGTCAACCCTCGAATTTAATTTTGTTTATTAAATGCTCTTCAATTAAGTGAATTAATTGAATGAGTTTCTTTTTGAATTTCAAATTAATGGCTTGAGTGTGTGATAATAAAATAAGGCATGACTTATTTTATTGGGGGGGTTGATACGTTGTGCGGAAAGAAGGAGAGGACTCTTGCGCTCTTGAGGAATATCTTCATCCTCGTTGAAGAACACGAAGAACGCCGATTCAATGATGAAGAACTCCATCACCGCAAGGGAATCGCCGTACCATATTCTCACCTCTCCAAATCTGGTGAGAGACACCTTCTTCAGGCGAACGCTGATGACACTTATGATGTCGTCTTCCGTGACGCCTTCTTCCGCGACGTTCTTTTCACCGCGACACCATCGTTCGACAACTCCTTGAGGCAGGGGTTTGGAATTTTGTTCATGGAATATTCTTTTCCACTCTTCATCTTTTATTTTGGGCCACTTGTTATCAACTTAAAGGGAGGAGGTCGGACCGCACAAACACGAACAACCCTCCTCCCCCTTTATTGTTGTGTTTGTTGCGGCTCGAAAGAAGGCGACACGGTGCAACGACACCGTGCAGAAGCAAGAGGAACGAGTGAAGAAGTGCGGCGCTGTCGCACTGCGCTATTGAGGACGAACGAAGTCAGGCCACAACGAAGGGGAACGACACCGTCGCACCGTGCCGATTGGACCAAGGTCGCGGCCTTTGGCCGTAGCGGAGGAGCGAGCAGCGGCCAGAACCACCGGCCGCTGGCGCCTCGGAGGAGCGGGACCGCGAGGTCCCGTGGCGGCAGCACCGGTCGGCGATCCGGGCGGACCGTTCAGAGGATCCATGGGACGTAACCCTCGGCTGGAAAGGGAGCGGCCCCCTTGTGGGGGGCTGCGGTTTCAAAACAGGGGGCAGCCCCCCCCCCTTTCCGCGACAGCTCGGGTGGTCGAGCTGTCTGGCCACGCGGGCCGCGCCTGCGCCATGCCAACCGGCAGCCCAGGCCGGACCGGCCACACTGGGCCGGGCTTCCTAGGTCGGGCAAGGCTGCGCCCTAATGGGCCAGACCCAGACCCGATTTGGGTCAACCCGGTTTGGGCCAACCCAGGGGGTCTTGGGCCGGGTCGGTCCGGGCCCAAAACCCCTTATTTTCGGAAAATTTCGTTCAAATGCTCGTATCTTGGGATACGGATCTCCAATCGATGCACCGTCAGTTGAGATGCAATTCTTGTATAGATATGGTTGTTTTGGTATATTACACTCAAGGTTTCAGAGAACTTTGGTTACAGCCGGGTTGGTTCCAACGCGAAACCAACCAGGCCCTCGTAGCGGAAATGCTTATAACTTGAGCTCCAGACGTCCGAATGACGTGTTGTCGACTTTGTTGGATTCATCTTAGTGAGATGGACCTTTTCGGATTACTATTCTCGAGGTTTGGATGAATTTGGAGTGCTTTCGGGTTGGTTTTGACTAAAAAATCAACCGGGCCCCTGGAACAAAAAAGCCAATAACTCTCAGACCGGACATCTGATTGACGCGTCGTCTGTCACGTTGAGTTCCCGTTGTCGAGACAGAACTTTGGGATACATCAACTCCGGACTACGTGTCAGTTGAAGTATCGACCCCCCTTGGATCATGGAGCATACCCTCTCAGAAACTAGCATTGCTGTGTGCGGGAACCCTAGAGCTAGCTGCGACTACGATGATGATGATGACTGCACTGAAATCCTCCGTGGGTTAGGCAGCGATGACGACTGCACTGAAATCCTCTGTGGGTTCGGCAGCGATGAAGACTACACTGAAATCCTCTATGGGTTCGGCAGCGATGACGACTGCACTAAAATCCTCCGTGGGTTTGGCATCGATGACGACTGCACTAAAATCCTCCGTGGGTTTGGCAGCGATGACGACTGCACTGAAATCCTCTGTGGGTTCAGCAGCGATGACGACTGTACTGAAATCCTCCGTGGGTTCAATGGCGATGACTACTGTTCTTGTATCCTACGTGGGTCTGGCAGTGTTTGACTCTGTTATTGTATCCTACGTGGGTCTGGCATAGTAGTTGGTATGTATCCTATGTGGGTCTAACACCTTAGCTGGTCTATTATCCTACATGGGTCCCAGCTTAGACGAATCTGTGGCTCCATCTAATCATCTCTATCACCTTACGAAGAAGTATACCTATGTGAGCTGAGTCTTGACTTCCAATCATTATCTTAGATATGATTGACTTGCTTCCTATGTGGATTGGGTTGTGTTATCCTATGTGGATTGGTTTGTGCTATCCAATGTGGACGTGATCGAACTTCAGCTCAGATGTTGGAGCCAAACTAGAATTGATGACTTTGGTATATGTATGGACATATACCTAAGTAGTGTTGTATGTTACTTCATGATTGTATCTTTCCTTTGTGGATTATACTTTTTGGATTCTGGGAGACCTTCGGGGGTCTCGGGGTCCCTACTAAGTAGCGTATACTCACCCCTGCATGGTCTATGCCCGCACTACGTTGTGTTGGATGCAGACGAAGGACAACGCTGATCGTGGTTGAGGCTTGTGGAGCAAGTCGGTACCTAGAGGTGGACCGCTGGGCGGGGAGTACACGGAGCGGACGGCTGGACCCGAGGAGCTTAGAAGGCTATCTGTACCCACCCTTCAGGTGGGACTTCCAGTGGACGGCTCGATATTGTTGCTTTACTTTCAGTTGTTGTACTTTCCTACCAATTGTACTTTACTTTTAGTTTGGGTTTGTATTCTGACCCATTTACTTTCCACACTTACTATTGTACCCAGTTTTACTTAGTGTTTATTTCTTCTTTCTTACTTTTTGGTGTTTGTTTACTTTATAAAGGAAATGACTTCCCCTTTTTGTCGGGATTTACACCTTGGTGCTACTCTCCAGCCCTTGGCCTATGAGAGGCGGGCTTGGGGTAGTCACGACACGGGTCCTGAGGACATTTCGTGACAACAAGCACCATGTAAGAGCACTAGAGAGGAATGATAAGTAAAAAAATACAGTTTTCTTGTCATAGAATATGGGGAATCATCATTACTTTAGAATAATGAACCTATCTTTTACAAAGAAGTATTAGAGAGATCAAAATCAGAATGATAAAAATATTCCATGAATTATGAAATAGATTACATGTATCATAGTGAAGTTTGGATTTTGGTTGATTTACCAGTTTATGTAAATCCTATTAGTAAAAATGGTTATTAAAGTGAAAATTGGATATGGATGGTAAAGTAAGAACCTATAAATCAAAAATAGCGTTTAAAGGGTTTAAATAGTGTCAATGAATTGACTATAATAAATTTTTTTCTCCATTTTCCATTTTTAAATCCATTAGAATTCTATACTATATAATAGTGAAATTTGGAATATGAATGTCAAAATAACTATCCTTAACTGGAAATTTTAGGAAGACATTTAAATGACAAAACCTAAATGGTTTGTGACTCTAGGTGATTCTAAGAGAATATGTAATTTATTGAGATCCATTTATGTATTAAATAAATCATCTAGGTCATGGAGTATTTGGTTTGATGAATCTATAAAAGAATTTGGTTTCATAATGAATGAATGTGATACATGTGTTTATAAGTGAATTAGTTTGAATTTGGTCATTATCATAGTATTATATTTTGATGATATATTACATATTGGAAATGAAATACCAGTCTTACAATCTATTAAGGATAGATTACAAAAGTGTATTTCCATGAAGGAAATATGTGAAACATTCTATATTCAATGGATCAATATGATTCATGATAGATCTAAAATTCTTCTTAGACTAAGTCAAAGTGCATACAGTATCCAAATACAAAGGATATTTAGTATAGAAAAAATCCAATATGGGATTTGTTTTAGTTTCACATTGTATACATATTTCCAAGAAAACGATTCTTGAAACATAATAGGATAAAGGGAGAATGATTAATATCCTATACACTTTGGTGATATGATCAATCATGTATGCCATATTATATACAAAACATGATGTTTCCTATGCATTGAGAATGATTGGAATATATCAAGATAATCAAGGTGAAAAAATTGGTCTATTATCAAGGTTATCCTTAAGTATCTAAGAAGTGTTAAGGATATGTTCCTATTGTATGGAGGCGATGAGGAGATAGTCATTAGGGGACACACTGATACTAGTTTTTATATAGACTAGAATGATATGAAATCATAGTCATGATAAGTTTTCAGTCTCAACAAAGGATCTATGAGTTGTAAGAATTTAATGTATTCAATTACCACTGATTTCACAATGAAGTCCGAGTATATAATGAACTCTAATGTAACCGAGTAATATATTTGTATACCAAGAGTTTTCCAGGATCTCGATATGGTACCAAGCTATAAAGACCATATGACATTGTATTGTGATAATACTATAGCGATGAATCTTGAAAAAGATCCAATGTCACACGAAGGAACAAAGAATATAATCCAAAAGTATCATCTATCAAAGGTTTTTTCTTATAAGGGTGAAGTTTTTTAATTAAGATATTCCATATAAGAAATCGTGTAAGTACCCTTGTTAAATAATTATCTAATTAGATGCATGACTATCATGTGAGAGCTGGAGGAATGAAGGTCGTTAAAAGTTGGCTCGAGTGCAAGTGAGAGTCTATTGGATATCATTCCCTAGAACTGTTGTGTACTTTATGATTACCTATATTCATAGTTTTGAATATTAATAAAATCCTTAACACATAATGATTGATCTAATACATAAAAAATCATATGATAATTTCCTTAGAGTAGTTTTCACAATGAAAGGTCATAGCAGTTCCCTGCTATGTTGAGAACATACAAGTTAAATGAATGTATTCTTAAATATATGTTCTATATCTAGAATAAATTATCTAATGGACACAAATGATACATTCTATTAGTATTGGAGACTCATAGGACTTTGAGTCACCTTCCTATGGTGTACACCCATGGTAATTTTCAGTGTAGGAGATTATAAGAATGAGATCCACCAGTAGGAAATTCATATTTATATATGTCATTAGATGTTACTATATATAGATATATGTATTTTTCCTTGGACTTTATGATTTTTATTCATGGATATTACGGGTCAATTACTTAGACATATTGATGGAAACCATGAAAATAGATGTTTTCGGTGAGGTAGGATACATTAGGTGTGTCGAAAGTAATAATTCCTTAATGATAATGTGAGAATGGATTTTTCCATTACGTTTTTAATGGAAGTTCATATCTCAGGGATTTTGATGGAAATTATATATCGTAAAAAAATCCACAGCCATGGTGTTATATAGGAAATTTCAATTTCAAAAAATTCAAGTAAAGAAACATCGAGCACATAGGTTAATGGCACCAACATGTAACCTGTTTGATGAAATATATCATTATAAAGGGATTATATTACCAAATATTCATTAATATGAGTTTTTATGTTGTTTCAATATTAACTTCTTTATCTATGGGTGTCTGGGCATGATTTTAGATGCTAACCTTGGACTTAGACTGATTGTCTTAATTCCACTGAGAAAGAGGCCTAGAGGGTCACACACTATGTGTATCTAGAATTTCAGTTAAATAATAACATTATTATTTTTTGATAATTTGAATAAATATTATTCTCATAATTGGTTTAATAATTATTCCTGATTACTCAATCACATATATTCCATCACTGGTTATTCGAGAGAATATCTAACAGAAAATTTAATTTATATTTGATTTTCAAAGAGCCTCTTTATGGTTGATCGATAACCAATACGAAGTTAAAAATTAAAAATTAAAAAATTAAAAAACACATTTGGAACACACAACATTAGATGATCATGATTTAGGATTCACTTATGTTTGTCGAGTCTCATCGCCAGCCATCATCATCATGAGTCACCACCATCAACAACGACATCCATCACCATTATCATCGTCATCGTTTGAACACCACACCAGTCTCTAGAGACCATCAGAGTAAGTTGTAGCTGATGTAAAACATAAGCACCATATCATCATGAACCAGAAATTTCCAAACCACCAAAATAGAGGGAACTCACAATATAAAAACACAATATCATCTCCATGACACCATAAAAAAAAACACTGAAAACCACCACCATAACCAAACTAGAAAAAACCAAACCAGAAAAATAAATTAGAAAATTCACTGAGAAATATGAATAAAACCCTTATCATCAACATAGAAGAAAACCAAACCAGGCCATGTGAGGAGCACCGTCGTCCACCAAAACCCACCTCCCAAAACCTTAGAGGAAGCAATGCTCCGGATTTGTCATAGAGAGGAGTATAGTGACTTGAGGTTAAGGAATGGAATTTAATGGTTGTGGAATATAAACTTTGATATCACAATGATACTGAAAGAAGTATTAAAAAACAAGAGCGAGCCGACATGGGAGCTCCTGAAAATCTATTGTCTGCCGAAACACTTATAAATAACCATTGTCTTAAAATTGCTCTATATTTTACAAGGAGAGGAATACTGAAACATGAGGTTAGATTATGGTTGGAATGGCCAAGGGCTTCAACATGCACTACCTTCATCATGATTAAAAAATCCTCCATGGTATACTTACACCAGGAAAACTGTACTGACAAGAAAGATGAAATAATGCATCATTGTTATGATTGGAAACCAGATCAATGAGTGGGAAGATGGTTGGAGGAGGTGAAAAAGAGGGGAATAATTTAAGTAAAGTAAGAGTAATTATTCTCAAGTACACCACCGACCCCATAGACGAGGGGTTCAGGAGGAAATACTATGTGAAACTGATATAAAGTGGGGGAGATCTGGGAGATAAAGGAGCCATATTCAAAAGAATATCTTATGACAATAAAAATATTTATTTTCAATTTTGGGTTTATAATATTTATTTATTTATTATGTAATAATTAAGTGATATTTATTTACCAAATAATTAGTCATTATTAAATGCTCGATAAATATTGTGCAGTAATGACATACTAATTTTAATGATTTGGTGAGAAATAATATATGTTAACTATTATTTAAATATATAACATTTAATCTAGTTTTCAAGCCTTTCATATGTCAATATATAATAATAATAATAACAATATTATTATATATATGGGGTTCCACATGGATTAAAGAAATAATAAAGGGTAACTTATGAAATTATCAATTTTTAACCCTAGTAGTATATAAACACAATTATATTATTTTCTTAAGGGCGGTCATTTAATTTTTTTGTGCATAAAAATATATAGAGATAATTTTCTCAAATACCTAGAGCACTACCTCTATAATAATTATCTCAAAAATTAAGATAGATCCTCCTCCACCACCTCTCTCAAGTTGAGAAATATCAAATAGTATCATTCTTCAATAAATTCAAGGGGTAAACAAAGGTAAATGAGAAAAACATCAAGATCTACCACTCTAGAACCTAGAGATTACTATGATGATGTTCAGAGGTTCATGAAACACATGTGGATCACCACTGGAGGGAATATACTCTTTATTCATACAATTCAATGATATTACGATGTAGATACATTATTATATCCATCAATGGAGAAGAATTCATCATAAATTAATTCTTAATTATTTAAATTAATTATAAATAATATGTGATGATCCTGCATCTTAGTTACATCATTCAATTATCAATTAAACTTATATTCATTTTCTTGGATCAAAAAATTTAACATCATGTGAATCATATATTAATCATTGGTTATGATAAAAATTTGAGTTGGTAATTCCCCATCCAGCACTTCCATTTCACCCAAAATATTCCCGTCATTGGATATTTATATTTGTGGATGTCTATATTAGTCCTTGGACTTATGATTATTATTAATGAATATGATGACTCACATAATTGTATATATTGATAAATAATATGATTACATATGCATGTGAAAATGTAGGATATGTTGGGTGCATCATAAGTGATATGACATCAATTGAATAAGTTAATAAATGATTTTCCAGTTTTGAGTTAATAAAATATGATATATATGGACCTTTGTTTGAAATAAAACTATATAATTAAATCCTTGGAAATGATAGTTCATTGATGGGTTTATTTTATAGAGTCAAAGAAAAAAAATCAAGTATATAGTATAAAATGGGGGCCTTGGGGGAAGGATATAACAACACCGAGAGTGGGAAATTACACTCTTCAAAATGGTGAATCTAAAACTTCAATATTCTAGATCAATTTTGAATTAATGAACCCATTTAATCCATATTGGGAAAGATATTTTAAATAGAAGGTGCAGGAAATATCTGAAAATAAAAGGTTGGTTATGGGAGATTTAAGTCTAAAGCAGGTGGAATCTGAGTTGCAAAGCTGTCTTTTGAAATGAAAAGGAATTTATTTTATAGAATTAATATCGAAATAAAGAATTTCATAAGAAGATTCATTTAAATATCTAAAAATTATAAAATAGTAAAATGGTTTAATATCGGTGGAAGATGATTTGATGGATCTACAATAAAGGTTGGATTGTTGTACGTTATATCTTCTTGGTTGCATTTATTATCTAAAAGGTTAAAATACTTGAAAAAATGTGGATATAATGCCTCAAATATCACACTATAAGAATTTCTTCAACTAGAGATCAATCCAAATAGAAAAATGTTATTTTCACTTTATTTTTGAGAAAATAGAGGACCTGAACAAAGCTCAAAACATGGGAAATATCAATTTGAAACTTTTAATTCTACACCTCTTTGTCTGAGATATGCATTTCAACCCTTTTAATCAAAATAAATCTACTTCTCATAGATAAGACTACATGTCCTTCCTTGGGTGTTATGGAATCTAAATATTCTCAATGATTTAGCCTCATGCATTAGAATTATTTCCTTTAACAGTTGATAATTGAAATCTAATTGGGGACATTAGACTGTATGCTAGAATTATTATTGATGTAAACATAGATTTAAATCCACTAAATTTCATTATAATTATTATCAATGTTCATAAGATTGAGGTGAAAGTTTAATGTGAATTCATACCTCGATTAAGTGAAGTATGAAAGATGGTTAGTCATTCCATTTCTAATTATAGAGTGACCAACAACCAAATTAGATTGGGATATGATGAAAAATAATGGATAACATTTAACAAAAATAAGAATAATAAAACTCTTATATTATAGAAGGAGGACCCTATTAAGAAAACTTATTCTAAGATATAAGTCAAGGATCAATATAGATCTATTGCTTCTGGAAGCTCTTGGGAAGCACTTTTTTAAGAGGAAGGAAAAGAAAACAATAATTCCAGAATACCTGATGGATCTGGTTTCCTTGGTTTGGATAATGAATGTGAGAAAATAGGCATACCTTTTACGTAGGATTTTTAATATGATATGTTTTGGATTTTACTAAAGTTATCACGTATTTGGTTTTCTAATTACATTATGAGGAAGTAAAGAATTCACTATTTTAGTATGAAAATAGGATAAAAGGATTGACTCACATAGATGAAAATGACTCTAGATTGGTTGATGATCCTTTCAATGAAATCAAGAAATGAATTTTCTCACTACATTCTAAGGAAATATAGTTAATGTTAACTTAGTATGAAAATCAGGTTGCAATAATAATTGAAAAATAAAATAGGGCCATGGAAACTACGGTTGATAAATCGGGATATCATGTTGATGATTCTTCAAAAATGGGTAGCACAGTCCCATAAAATTATGGATTTTTAGTGGCAGAGGGTGATGGAGTAAATGATGCAGGGGGTTCTAGGGTTACTCTTATAAAGATCAAAACAAAATATAGAAATCCAGATTAAAACTATGATAACCATGGATACAATAATACATCTAATGATCCTAAAATAGAGGACGGTATAATGAAATCAGATAGGTAGATGAAACTAATTGTAAAAAATATAAGGGGTTACACCCCTTCATGAAACACAAACTGAAGCATTGTTTTGTAATTTTCATGGTCTATCCAACCCAAACACTATCATCTCCCTTAATATTTGCATTAAAAAATATAAAATATAATTGATTGGATTTGATGGACCTAAAATCCCCTTTTATAGTAGATTTTGTTTCATGAAAAATGGAGATTTCACATACAAGTTATAATTCATTCAATCTTAGACATTAGAATACTTTGGGTTTTAGATCATTCTAGACTTGAAAGTCCTAATGCATTTAGTTCTAGTGAATATATTATCACATATGGGTTGAAATGGAAGAGAAAGATGAAATATTGTTCTTTTTTCCTATCCCTTTAATAGGTACCAAGACTGAACATATTTATGGCTAGAAATTTTTTCGCTCTCTCAATCCATCTTTGATTCAAGGATTTTAATTAGGGATTTTAATTAAATTCTACATCATGATGAGAATCTTGGACCTCTAAATAATTTGGTTTCTTCAAAAAAAATTTAGGACCTGTGTTGAGAATAAAAATATCTTTGAAATCATCCTAGTTGGAGCATAATTCCCTCAATATATAAAGTTTCTCAACAAAATTATTGCTTGTAATATTGATATATCATTATATAATGAGGCCACATTGAATACTTGGATCTCTATTTCAGGTTCTACATTGGAAATACTTAATTACGATAATCATCTTATAATCAGGTGTCTTATGGATAGAAAAATAAAACCTCCCTTTTCATTCAGGTTTTACAATTCATGGTCTTACATATAGCTTGTAAAAAGACTGTCAAAGAAATTTGGAAGTCAATATATTACTGGGACCATGCACGAGCCTACATTTTCATGCTTAAAAATATCTATAGGATTTTAATGAGTGAAAAAAAACATGTTTTAGTGAATTAGACATATAGATTGTTTCTCTTGAAGAAAACCTATAACTCATTCATGATTGGAGCACTGGTAGAGAAATTTATGGAAACCTAGAAAATGAGGCTGATGTTTCAACCATGTTTAATGATATCTTAAATATCAAATAAATGATTCAGAAAGAGACCTTAAAATATAGGTGGTTAAATAATGGTGATGGAAGCCAAATGTTTTTCAATTCCATTCAATGTGTTAGAAAGTTCATCTAACCTCTATCACAAAAAAATATGGGAATCAAGTCTTGAATGATAGGAAATTTATTACTAATTATGTAATATCCATATCTATGAATATTTTTAATGGTCCCACATGTAATTATAATTTGATGGAAGTTATCATCCCTAAAGTGGTGAATGATGAGGATAATTCTATGTTGACCTCAGTCCATTTGGATCATGAGATTAAAGATGCAGTCTTTGGGATGAATACTTTAAGTGATCCTAGTTTATATGGTTTCAAAAATTTATTTTTCCAAACCTTTTGGGATATTATTTTTACATGATGTTTGTAAGCTGTTAAATTATCTTTTCAAAGTTGGATCTCTCAAAAAATGGTGTAAAATCCCAATTTCTAGTTCTCATTCCAAATATGTAATATGAAATTGATATTGGATCTTTCAGACTAGTGGTTTTAGTGAATACCATCTATAAAATAAAAGCAAAAAGTATTACTAATGGGTTCGACAAAATATTGAATAACTCTCTTACTTGAAATCAGTTTGGATTTGTCAAATGGGGGAAAATATAGGATTTTTTAATCACGACTTTAGTGTGTGTGAACTTTCCAAGAAAATATTACCAGGGTGGAAACATTTCTTTTAATAATTCCATCAAAAAATCATTAGGAACTCTGGATTGGGGCTTCATTTTCAAGGTCCTTATTAATTTCGGCTTTGATGATGGATTTATTCATTGGATCATAATTATTTTCACCTCAACACACAAATCTATTCTTATCAATGGATATCATGATGGATACTTCACATGTTTAAGAGGGGATGGAAAATTATACCCCTTTTAGATATTATCTTCCCCATCATGGAGGATTGTATTATAAATAGTTTTTTAAATATGGTGGAGAATGGTAAGTTAAAATCCATCAGAGATTTTAGGGATTTATTTTTTCCCTCAAAGATATTATATCATGATGAAATTATCTTTGTTATTGAATAAAATAAAATTAATATCAGAAATATTAAAAAATTATCTCTTACACTATGAAAGAGTATCTAGGTAGGAGATTAGATGGAGTAAATTGTTTATCCTATTTGGAAAAAAGTATTTCAGAAAATAAATAATTATATATGATTGATAATATGAGAATCAAAGAGGTGGTATTACCTTTCTCTTAACTAGGTGTTACTTTATTTCGGGGAAGACCATGATCCCCCAACATCAATCATATCTGGGTTAGGTTCGAAGGATCATGGCTTCTTGGAAAGTTAAATCTGTCTCAATAGAAATAATAGTGTGCCTTATGAAGCAAACTATAATTTCCCTACTTTTTTTTACACTTTTATGGTTTATAAATGGCCAAAAACGCTTATTAATTGTATAAATTTCCCCATAATTGTTTTTGGAGTGGTTCCATCCTTGAAAGAAAGATTATCACCATGACTTGAAAGAAATGTTGTAAGAATCATTCACTTAGAGGCCATGGAATCAAGAACCCTTCAAACTTCAATATATCCATGAAAGATCATTTATTAGGGAGATTGATCAGTGAAAAATAGACTCTCTTGGATTTATCATATAAATATTATTAAGCAATTTGAAATCAGAAAACATGAACTATGATGAATCTTTGGTCTAGATGGATTTTAAAAATATGTTTTCCAACATTGATTTAAACTCTCATTATCTTTTTAATAGAAAATCATCATTGAACATTTGTCTTGGGAAATGTAAAGGTATTTAGCTAGTTGTTCTACTTAACTCTTCTAATCAAGAGGTTAATATCAACATCTTAATCAAAGACTATATTAAAAATCTTAACAACATTACAGATGAGATTAAGCATGTTGTGATGAACTATAATTTCATAAACTGGGAGGATGTTATGATTTTGGAACCTAAAATGAATTGTATACTGAATTAAAGGATCTTTTATAGAAATTATAACCTTGACAAGTTCCAAAATTATCTTGGCATACTCAATAAAAAATGGGTGAGAAAATCTATTTTTATAATGGTCTAGGGGATTTCCTTTTGAAAGATCCCAGTTTATAATTGTATATAGTCAATGGTAATTTCCTTATATTATAGAAATAGTTTATTCCCCCAGAAAAAAATATGTCAATAATATATTACTTACTTGTTACACAACCTCAACATTATGGAAGATGGTATTTGATTTTTTTGAGTTCTTTCTCAAATATACAGATTTTATATAGAATCTGATGAATGCTTGTTGCAGCCTTACACTCTCTCATAAAATTTTGAGTAATCTCATAGTGGATTTTCATGAAGTTTTTCACATAATCTAGTTTAGTAGGAATAATAGATGATAAAAAACCTCTATAAAACAATCAATATACTTCGGCTCAAATTATGATGGTTGTCTGGGAAGAAAAAGAGATCCAAAATAATCATTATAATAAATCTATTCATGACTTTTATATCCTAAAATGTTTTAATATTTCAAGTAATTATTTTCTTCCTAAAGTAAAATTGGAAGTTATATAGAACTCAAATTTTATTGTATGGATCAAATGAAATACTGATGGTTCATAAAGAGGGAATCCCTTCGCTATAGAATTTGGTGTAGCCTCTATAGACCATAGTGGTTACATTATGGATTTCCTTTATTGTACATGTGGATTAGAATCATCTATTGAGGAAGAAGTTCTTGGACTAATCAAAGTGGTAGGGATAGAATGAAAATATGTTATAAAAATTTATGGTTTGAATTTTGTTCTACTTCTATAGTGAAATCTATTAGATATATAAAATTTTATTTATCCAGGAAGATGGAAACTAAAAGGATTAAATGCTTGGACTCTGTATCTACCATGAGTTATTTCATTACTCATGTTTTTTGAGAGGCAAATTATCTAAATGATTGACTTGAAAATAAAGGGGTGAGATATGAGAACCTCATCACATTAATGGTTCTACCTAAGGAGTTGATATATCTATTTTAAAGAGGATTTTTCAAAATTCCATCCTTCATACAGTTGTAATTATTTTTCTTTTAATTAAAATTAATTTACCAATAAAAAAGTATATAATTTGTTAACACAAGTAGAAAACCATATTCATGAGATATTGATACAAGGGGATTGCATTATAATATAAGCATTCATATAAGGTTGTTTTCATTGTGAAAATAACTTATTTCTCTATGTATGTCTTGACATGATGATAAACAAAAATCATAGACTTTAGGAAATTTCACCCAATGCTGCCATGAAATGGGATTAGAGTATAATGGCCCTAACCTTTACACATATTTTTACATGATTATAAGATCAAATATCCATAAAAAATACAAAACCAAGGATTATAAAGTCTAGTGTATTTGGAATATTAGATTACATGATTAGAAAGAATGAAACCAAAATAAAAACATCTTTTACTTAATCTCTATAATGAGATCCTAACTTCCATTGAGCTCGTACATCTATATAGGGTAGCCTGGGTAATGAATAAACAAAGGTATGAACTAGAAATCCAAGTATGGGAATAAACATAGGAATAAATCATATCACATGGGTTACAAGGCATAACATGATGACATAAAAAAGGCATGGAACATGAATAAACATATGTAAGATTAACACATAGAACATAGGATAATGTAATCATGACAAAATTGGAATGTGGAAACAAGATACAACATGACATAATCATGATTCAAGGATAACTACCAAGACTATTTCACATGGGGTACAAAGTACCACAAAATAATTAGGTTTACTTCTTGTCTTTACATGGAATCTCATGAAGCAAAACATTACCCAAGGCATTGGAGCTATAACAACCCAAAATTTTATCAATGAAAATTCCCTTATTATAATCATGTTATATAGTGTAAACAGCATAAACATCACATAGAGAACACAATAAAAACTTTATAAATGAATAAATAATGAAATAATAGGTTTCAATATAAGCTAATAAACCTTTACCAATGTAATTGTAACTTATCCTTTGGAATAGTATTGTGGACCTTATGAATAGTAAACCAGAAAATATATTAGAAACCTAACATATAAACGTATAAATAAAATTTAGCCATCTGATAAATGAAAATATGATATAATTACATCATATTATAATTAAATAAAAGTTTTAGAAATTATTAATTAAGCGTTGATATTTTTATAAAACATACGTTTTTATTTTCAAATTTTAATTAATATAATGTTTTAAAAGAAAACTTATTTACATAAAATGTATTAATAAATTGATAATTTTTTCTTATGATTATAAGATAATTTTATGAGACCTTAATTATTTTTTCAAAGTGTTAAAAACTTGTTATAATTTTAAAATTGGTATTTTCCAAGTAAATTTGGATTTTAATTAAAAATTAAATGCCATATTAATAAAATTATTTCACTAAAATGGAGTCTCATTTTTTAATTATACACATAAAAAATTTCTAGGGTAAAGGTTTGGGATTTTTCTAAAAGAGTTGAATTTTTGTGAATAGTGAAATACATTAATTTATCCTATATATACATTATAAGTTAAATACAATATTACTTTAGTCATTGCTGTTGTAAGAACTATAATATCAAACTAACCTTAATTATGTTAATATATTCAGTGATAATGATCAATATATTCATATTATTGAGGAAAAATAATAAACTAATGAATAAAATAATGAGAAAACACCCCTCTCCTCCCCTATAAATACCACCCATACCCACATCTTCTCCTCACACCTCTCAAGATTGGATACTTATCCAAATTATATTAAAATATATTCCCAAGACCATCCCCCAAATCAAAAAACCATTTTTTTCAATAGAATACCAAAACCAAACCCTTTATGGAGGTTCTAAATAAGTAGAATTCAAGAGGTAAAATCCTCTTACTTTTCTTTTAATTTATTTTTAAGATCTTTTCTTTTCTTATTATCTCCTAACATCATATCATCCAAATGGTAATTATAACTCCAATTACATAAAAATACTATAATTTTATTATGATAATGGAATAATCCATCATCATCTCCTTCCACTCTCCTTTTGTACTAAAAATGAAAACATCGTCTGTGATGTGTTAATTTATCACTTTCAAGGATGAAAAAGTTTTCAATTTCTATTATATCCATCAAGAATATTCATAAAAACATTTTTATGGTTAAAATATATTATAATATATGTATTAAATCCTATTTAATTTTATATTACCATTTTATGTACATAATATTAATTAATAAAATAAAACTAGTTTGTGATGATAAAAAAACTGCCAAAATAATAAGAATGATTATCATTAACATCTTATATAATGATTCATCATCACCCAAAATTACCAAATTAATTTTATAAACATTTAAAATTGTTTATTTTCATTAATAAAATATAAATTCAAAACTGGACAACCATTCTCATTTTACATGATTTTCCATACATGCATACAAGTATCTGATTATGAAAACCAAGGAAACGAACGCTCTTAAACGTTGATATTGTATCATATAACTCATAAAAGGGCCATAAATTAGCTTAATAAAATTATAATAAATAAAAAATGTATAAAAGGTTATAAATTAATTAACCAATGTATTTAATTTGATTACCTAGGATATTAATATCAAGTGGAGAACACTTCTGAACATAAGGTAAGGGATTCAACCCAAACAACCATTTTTTTCTTTCAGGTCACTCTTTCTCTCTATTTACCCCAATGTAATTCTTATTTATTTTTATGTAATTATAATAAATTATGTTTATGTGTTCCAAAATATTATATCCAAATTAGATAATCTTTTTTTATGGGGAAATACATGTTTTAAAAAGATTCCCTTCTTAATTCTTCCCGATAAGCAAGTCCGATTAAGGGGAACTTGATGACTTCTTTCACATTTTCAAGTGCACTCCATAATATGTTTTAGGACACCATTATTTTTTTAAAATAGAATATTTTATAATGAAAACGTATCCTGGTTCAATTCTAGTTTTATATAATATATTATTCTTTTTCCTCTTTAAATGATATTTAATATTTTTCTAAATCCACACTAAAATGTTTTATTTCTAATGTTTATTAAACACTCATTTTACATGTTTTCACTAAAGTTTGACAGAAAATGTCATTATATATGATTATTATCCCTTATTAATTTCCATTTATGAATTAAATCCATTATTTCATTGACACCATTATGATATTGCCTTTTGTTATGCCTTTTGACATGGTTATGATGCCCAATTCTTTCCATGGGTAACCCTTATGTTTATAGTTGATTCCTTATGTATGATTATTTATGTGGATCACATATTCATGAACATGTTATTATGGGTGAACCCAAATATAAATCCAATGCCTTGGAATCTATCCTTGACTCATGTCTTGAAAGCTAGCCTTGACTCATGTTTATGTCATGTCATATATTGTTTCAAAATTCCTTTAATTTCATGGTTTTATGTTCCCATGTGATAAATTATATTATTAATTATTTTCATTCATGTTCTATACATTTATTTCATCATGTTATGACTTCTAACCCATGTGATATGTTTTATTTCTATGCCTATTTTCTTATTGGGATTTTTAGCTCATCTCTTTTTTCATGTATTCCCTAGGTTATCTACAATTCCTAACTCTAGTATCTTAGATTCGGTTCCTTATTTTATTACGTTTTCATGATTAAAAGAATGTATTTTCCCCAAAAAATGAATATTTTAGTAGTTTTTGAAAAGAAGATACAAACATAAGTTCAACATTACAACATGAAACAAACTACATAATAGAAAATCCATATGACTCCTAGATTATACCTATAAGTATTTAATAATATTCATCATAATAACCTATTTAAAATAAAACATATGAAAGGGGTGAGATCCTATTCTCTATAAGGTTATGTAAACAACATAATTTATCATAAAAATAAACACTAGTCATTATAAAAAACAAAAAATACATGCATTTAAAAACAAACTTGAGCATAATATAGAAGGAATGAAATATGATTGAATATATCCATATAAATGATCATAAGATAATGAAAAATAACCATTTATATTATACTACTTTAATGATCACATGTTTTATAAATTACTAATACTATAATTAGGTAATTAATAATATCAAACATCAAAAACATATTGTCAAGGCCTCGACCAAGATGTCTAAAAATTCTTGGGTAAGACCTCGGCAAAAACCCAATTCTATTTAATCTCATGAGACCTACCGATGCATTAAGGGGCTGTAAAATCCCCCACATCTCAATTTATAATTATAATACATACCTCATATGAATGGGTATAAACATAAACAACATGAACATATTAAATAACTTTCCCCAATCTGTACACACAAACACCAACCATTCTGAGTAGTATGGTGAACAGTATCAAGATAGAACAACCACTATAAAACTAATCTTAAACCATTTAATAAAATATGTTAGATGATAAAAATAAGATATTAACTAGAATAAGATATAAAATTCAATAGAGTTGTTTAAATAGACAAAAATACTCCAATAATGTCATTGTGGAATTTTTGAGAGAAATGCACTTTTACTTTGAAAATAAGAGTTCTTTTAAAATAAATACTTGATTAAAACTAAAAATAAACTAATGTAGTTTTTCAATGATTAACTGAGTGTTTTTATAAAAATAATTTTTGGTTAAAATATATTATAGAGTGCACTTGAAAATTGGTTAGAATTTTAGAAGTTCCCTTGAATCAGGCTTGTTTATCTAGAAGAATTGAGAAAGATCTTTATAAAACATTTAACTCCACATAAAATGAAGAAGGATTATGATTGGTACACATATATATAACATTAAAACATAATTTATTATGAGTAGATAATAATAATTAATAATTTAATTGTGATTAATAGAGACAAAGAGTATCCTGAAAGAAAATGGAGGTTTGGGTAGAAAACCCTTACCTGGTGTTCGAATGTGTTATGCACTTGTGGTTAACATCATGGATAATCAAATTAAATCTATTAATTATTACATTAATATCATTATTTAAATGATATTTATTTTTGATAATTTTATTAAGTTTATTTATGTTCTTTTATGAATTATAAGATACAAATTTATCACACGAGAGCATTCATTTCCGTGGTTTTCAAGATTGGTATAATTGTATATGATAATGGAAGTTCATGTGGAATGAGTATAATTATCCAGAATTGAATTTATATTATATTTATGAACATAAATCAGTGTAAATGGTTATACATATCATTTTTTATATATTATGAGCATGAATCATTAGATAAAACATTTAGTGATAATCATTTACATTTGTTTCTGCATATTTTCGATCACAACTAACTAGTTTTGTTATATTATTTAATATCATGTATAAATTAGGGTTATATAATCATTAAATAATATATAATACATATTTTAAAATATTTTCTACCACAAAAATGGTTTCATGAAAATCCTCTAAGAAGAAATTGAAGAACAAAACTTCATTGTCCACGAAGGTTGTAAATCGACACCTCTCGGATGATGATTTTGTTTTTAAAATAAAAGAGAGAGTGAAAGGATATTGATGATGGATCTTACATTTAAATGATATAATTCAGTATATATATTATAATGGAGTAACAATTATCATTTGGATATATGAGGTGAGGATATATTAATAAAACAATGAATGTAAAAGAAATTAAAAGGAAAAAAGAAGATGATTTTACCTCTTGAGTACTCCTCCTTGAGTACCTTCTTAAGAGAATGGGTTTTAGAATTTTGGAAAGACCAAGAGCTACTGGAAGAATGGAGAGACTAGGGAAAAATATTTAGGCATAACTTTCAAAATCTTCAAGTCTTAAAGGAGTGATGCAAAGAGGGAGTGGGGGTGGTTTTTATAATGGAGGAGAGGAGTGATTTTTGAATATCTTAATAATTATTTTATTATTTTTCTCAAGAAAAGAAATAGTGTTTAATTATTCTGAAAAAAATAGTAATAGGTTCATTTGTGTTTAGTCCAATGTCTATTTACATCATCCATGACTCAAGCATGATGTATAAATTCATTTTCTTAGCATATTTCATAAATTATCAAACTTCAATATTCACAAAAAATCATGTATTTAAAAAAATACCAAAAATTCACCCTAACCATTTTTAATGTGTTTAATTCAAAAATGAAATCCATTTTATCAAAATATTTTTATAAATAATAGAAATTTAATTTAAAAAAATCATTATTTTTTTGAAAAATCCATATTTTAAATTTAAAACTGCTTTTATAATACTTTCAAAACCTAACCAAGGTCTCATAAAATTATCCTAAAATAATAGGACAACAAAATATTTATCGAAGAATACATTTTATGAAAATGAAATAAATTTTTTAATTTAAAATTGTAATTAAATATTTATTACTCATAAAAATATAAAAACTTAATTATTAATTTTTAAAACATTCACTCTCATTTATACGCTGCCTAAATTTTATTTACACATACATGGGTGAGGAATTCTATTCATAAGGGAACATTACTATTCATAAGGATAATTTACTATTCATATGAGTAAGTTAGTATTCTCAAAAACTGTAAGTTGGTCCTATTATACTCTAAATATCCTATTGATTGCAACCATGTATGTCAATTTTTCAAAATTCAAATAATAGACCCGAAAAAATTATGTTTAGCAGATAGGTTATAACTATATCTTATAGCAAAGTATTTGATTCATAGGGTCTCAATGTTTCATACATTATATATTAAATATTTATTTAAAACCTTCGGGTATTACATTATTCCCCCCTTAAAAAAATTGTCCTCGAAATTACCAAAATGTTACATCGTAAAAATATTTGGGTAGGTCTTCATTATAAGTAACATAGGCTCCCACATTGCCTCTTTAATTTTATGATTTTTCTAATGTACCTTTACCATATGAATTTTCATATTCCTCAAAACCTATTCTTTAGTATCCAAAATCTAGATAGGATCTTCACTATAAGATAAGTCATGTTCCAATTCTATACCATCAGGAGTGAGTACATGTGTTGGGTTTAGCATGTACTTTATTAAAAATGAGTCATGGAACACATTGTGTACCTTAAAAAGGCTAGGATACATTTCTAATTGATAAGACACTTCTCCAATTATTTCTATAATTTCAAAAGGAAAAATGTACCTGGGGCTCAATTTCCATTTCTTCCCATATCTTATAACACCACTTTCCATGGAGATGCTTTTAATAAATTGTGATCTCACAGTTGAAATTCCAAATACTTCCTTAGATTATAAGCATAAATATTTTGCCTAAATTTACATACTTTTATATTGGTTTGAATAGTCTTTACCTTCATTGTTGTTTCATCCAAAATCTCTCGGCCCACATGCTTCCTTTCACCAACTTCATCCAAACACATTGGTGTATGTCATCTCTTTCCATAAAATGCTTCATATGGTACCATTTGAATACCTGAATGGAAAATGTTATTGTAGAAAAAATACAGCAAAGGTAAATACTGATCACACATACCTTCAAAATGAAGTGATTATGATCTCAACATGTCTTCCCAAGTTTTGATTTTCCTTTCTGATTGTCCGTCAGTTTGAGGGTGATAATCAGTACTCAATCGAAGCTTAATATCCAAATATTTTCGAAGACTTTTCTAGAATTTTGATATAAATCATGGATCAATATTAGACACAATTGAGAGAGGTTCCCCATGATGTCTCACAACTTCATTGATATAGAATCATTCAAGGTGCCACAGTGGAAAATCCTTCCTTATAGCAAGGAAATGTGCATATTTTGTAAGTTGATCTAAAATTACCCATATTGAATTATTATTTCTTGGAGTTTTGGGAAATACAGTGACACAATACATGGTGATTTCATCCCATTTCCATGTAGAAGTAGGTAGAGTTTTCATGACTCCTCTAGGATTTTGTTGTTTGGCCTTCACTTCTTGACAGTCTAAAAATCATGATATATAATCAGAAATTTCCTGATTCATATTGTCCCACTAGAAATGTTCTTTAAAATATCTATAAATTTTCATGCTACCAGGGTGTATAGAGAAATTTGAGCTATGGGAGTTATCTCATAACTCCCTTTTTAGGTCGAGTATAGAGGGAACACATATCCTCTTCCCAAATTTCATAATTTCATCCTCACACACGAAGTCAGCCAACTTCCCATCATTCACACCATTAATTTTATTTCAAAGATTCTCATCATCAGAATGAGATGTTTTAATCCTTTCTAATAAAGATTGTTGGGAAAGCAATTGAAAAAGTAAATATGTTTCACCTTATTTGATAATTACCATATCCATTATTACTATATCCACGAACATAGGATCCTTATCAATTCTAATTTGGTTTAGAAATCAATGATCATTCTTGCTCAATGCATTATATACCTTATTTTCATTTTCTAGGTAGTAGTATCTCACATATTTCTCCATAGAGATAGTGTATCCATATCTTCAGAGAAAATATTACAGTTATTAAATCATGATCATGAGTTGGATAATTATGTTCATGAATTTCTAACTACCTTGATGCATAAAAAATAAATCTATCATTATACATAAGGACAAAACCAAGTATTTTCCTTGATGCATCACTATAAATAAAAAATCCAAAATTTCATGATGGTAGAGTCAAGATTGGAGAATTCACAAACCTCTTATTCATTTCTTCAAAACATAATTCACATTATTTTGTCTATATGAACTTAAATCATTTACAAGTAAACTTGGTTAATGGGTTAGCTAATTGGGAAAAGTTTCAAATGAAATGCTAATAATAACCTGCTAAACCAATACAACTATGTACCATGGTTATGTTTGTTGGAGTAGGTCATTCCTAGATAGCCTTTTTATTTGTAGGATCAACTAAGATTCTATCCTTAGAGAAAACATGGCCAAGAAAATAAATTTACTAAATCCAAAATTCACACTTTCTAAACTTCCCATATAATTCATTTCTTATAAGAGTATTTAGAATAATTCTCAATTGATTCTCCTAATCTTCATAGATTTTGGAGTGTAGGATGATATCATTAATAAATACCACAAAACTTCATCTAGATATTCCTTGAAAACTCTATTCATTAGAACAATTAAAATAGAGGGTGCATTAGTCGGTCCAAAAGGCATTACTATAAACTTGTAATGCCCATACCTAGTTCGAAATGCTATATTTGGAATATTTTTCTTCCTCAAATGAAACTAATGATATCAAGATCAATGGTAAATATTGTAAAAATAGTTGGCTATGTAAATTTTATCTGATAAATAATTAATCTGAGGCAGGGGATACTTGTTATTTATTGTAATAACATTGATTTCTCTATAGTCAACGAACAACCTCATAGATTTATATTTCTTCTCGACAAAGAGAACATGGGATCCCCATGGAGAAACCCAAAGAAAAATAAATACTTTATCACTAAATTCATTTAGTTTTATCTTTAGTTATATTAATTACATTGGGGGACATTCTATAAGTATTATTTTATATAGGCATTTCTGTAAGAATTAAATCAATAAAAACTCAATTTCCTGCTCTGGAGGATGTACAGGTATATCCTCTGGAGATATATCTATCCATTCTTTCAAAATAGGTACATCCTCAATTTGAATATTTATTTCCTCACTCATATATATTGATTTGGCATCCTCCCCAATAATTACTTTCAGTAGAGCTATTGAAGGTAGATCTAGATAAGAATTAGATTGATATGTTTATACTCTAAAGATAATGGATTCTATACCTTCCTCACAAATCGTAATTTACTTCTTCATGAAATATATTTTCACATCATATTTTGAAATCCAATCCATGTCAAGGATTATTTTAATATAGACCATAGTTATGATTATAAAATCAGTAAATCATATTTATATGCCATAATGGGGACTATCTGGCACATCTTTGTTGTAATGAGACTTCCCTTAGGGGTTTTGACTGAAAACTCCCTCATTAAATTGAATTTGAAATATCTACTATTTAAAGAAAATTGGGAAGATATAAAGGAATGAAATTATCCATTATCAAATAAATCGTTTTCCAAGTATGAGGAAATAATTATATTACCTACCACCACATCGTTAGGAACTTAAACTTCAGCAGTTGCGATCACATAAACTTGTCCTTTCTCCCTTATCCTTATCTGGGGAATGTTTCCTTAACACTTACTACAATAATTGGTATAATGTCCCATATCTTTAAAATTGTATCATTGAACATTGGTAGTTTCTTTCTTTCCCTTGGAATCTCGAGATTAGTGGCCTCTTTCTCCACATTTTCAACAGACTCCTTTTACTTTTAAGCTGGCTCCGGGGTGTTTCCTTCCACAAGTATCACATGTTAGAAAACTCCTCCTTTTATTCTTCCCTTTGTCTATTCTTTCCTCTACCACCCTATTCTTATCTTTATTTTATTTAATGTTATAAGACTTATATAATTCTTTCTCTGTATTGATTGCACATGAGATTATATCTTCGTATGATGAGAATTTTTGGGAAACTCGTGCCCTTTAGAGATATGGTTTTAAACAATCAAAGAATAAATCAATATTTCTACTTATATTACATAAATAGTTTGAAGAATGCCTTGCTAACATTGTGATGTTAGCCTCATACTTTTCAACATTCTCATCCTCTTTTTCCCTCCCATTTAGAAACTGCCTTTCCATATCTACCCACTACTAACGATGAATGTATTTTTCTAAGAACATTACCTTAAAATACCTCCATTTTATATTTTAAATATCATCCTCTCCATTTTTGTTTGGAATTAGTGACCACCATTGACCAACATCACCTGATAAATGATAAACTACCATGATAACCTTCTACATTTTGTTACATTCCAAAGTGAAAAATATCTTCTCTAAGAAACTTATCCACTGCTCTGCTATGAATGGGTTTATAGACCCATTAAATGATGGAGTCTATTGTTTCATAAATCGGTATAAAATTTCCCTTGACATTGTGGTTTAGGGTGATCCTTACAAGAAATGTTATTATTCAAAACTTGAGTCAACTATCCAAGTATAGTTATAAGTTTCTTAGCACCAGTCACATCTCTATAAACAACATCATTATCTTACATAGGGGAAAAATCCCTACATGGGATACATGAATTCATGTGGTTTCCATTCATTCCACTAGTTACCATTTCTAAATAATGGAATATACTAGATTATTTTATGAATCATATTACATAATCTCAACCAGAAGAATACTTAAAATAAATTGAAATCCTATGCATAGATAATCACATAATCATAAACATGGTTTCTTTGAGGTAACATTTACTTTTAAATCCTTAATAATTTCTTGTAAAGGAGATATATATTATCCTAAGAATATCCCCTCAGAGTGTCAAACCAGGTTCACTTTAAGGCCCATTGATGTGTACCAGGTTACCCTGTGTCAAGACCGAAACACCTTGTCAGTGTTATTACTCCTAGGTACATATGTTCCAGAACCACATCCACTTGTAGTATCTAGATATGGATTCATTTTCTAAAAATATTCACATAATCTATACCTTATAAAAATTATATGATATTCTTGTATAAATATCCTCAAATTGTATCTTAGGTTTTTGTTCCCTAATCTATGTTTTCTAAATCTAGTTTCCCAGTTTTCTACTGGACTTCCTCTGATACCAACTATAACGCCTCACCATAGTATCCAAAAGCCAGTGCCTTATTTTATTAAATTGGAATGATTAAAATACCCTAAAATAATTAATAGTTTAGTAATTTTATAAAACAATATACAAACATAAGTTCAACATTACTACTTGAAACAAACTACATAATATAAAATCGATATAACTCCCAGATTACCCCTTTATATAATTCTTAATATCAATCTTCAAAACCTATGGATAATAAAACATGTGAAATGGGTGAGCTCAGATTATAATTAAGGGTAATTAATATAATGAATGTTATCACAAAAATAAACACTAGGCATGATGAACAACTAAAAACAAATTCCTTCAAAAATATATTTGAGCATAATATAGAAGGAATGAAAGATGATTAATTATGACCATATAAATGATCATAAGAGAATTAAACATAACCAATGATATTCTACTAGTCTAATGATCACATGTTTTATAAATTACTAATACCATAATGAGGGAATTCATAACACCTGACATCTGAAACGTATTATCAAGGCCTCGGCCAAGACGTCTGAAAATACTAGGGTAAGGCCCCAACCAAAACCCAATTTTGTTTTGTCTCATGAGACCTACCGTTGCATCGAGGGGCTATAACAGCCCCCAAACATCACTTTCCTAGTCCAATTAATTCCTCATATGAAAGATTCTAAACATAAACAACATGAACATGTGAAATAACTTTCCCCAATTTGTACACATAAACACTAAATATTTTGAGTAGTATGGTGAATGGTATAAAGATAGAAAAACCATAGTCAAACTGATCATAAACAATTTAATAAAATATTTAAGATGATAAATATAAGATATTAAACTCAAAAAGAAAAATAAATCAATAGAGGTGTTGAAATTGACAAAATTACTATAGTAAAGTCATTGAGGAATTTTTGAAGGAAATGCACTTATACTTTGAAAAGAAGAGTTCTTTTGGAAAAAATATTTGCATAAAACTAGAAATTAACTAGGTTATTTTTTACAAGATTAATTTTTTGGTTTTATAAAAATAATTTTACCTTAAAACAGACTATAATGTGCACTTGAAAATAGGTAAGAATTAGAGAATTTCCCTAGAACTTGGCTTGTTTACCAAGAAGAATTGAGAAAGATCTTTATAAAATATTTAACTCCCCATAAAATGAAGAAGTGTTATGATTGGTACAAATATATAAAAATTAAAATGTAATTTATGATGATTATATAATCATAATTTATAATTTAATTTTTATTAATAGAGACAAAGAGTAACCCGAATGAAAAAATAGATTCGGGTAGAAAACCCTTACCTTGTGTCCAAATGTGTTATGCACTTGAGCTTAACATCTTAGATAATAAAATTAAATCCATTAATCATTTAATTAAGAACTTTATTGACATGTTTTTTATTTTTAATAATTTTATTAAGTTAATTTATGGCCTTTTTATGAGTTATAAGATACAAATTTATCACTTGGGAGTTTTCATTTCATTGGTTTTCATGATCGGTATAATTGTATATGATAATGGAAGTTCACGTGGAATGAGTATAATTCTTCAAAATTGAATTTTTATGATATTAATGAACATAAATAATTTTAGATGGTTATACATATCATTTTTTATATTTTATGAGTAAGAATCATTAGATAAAACATTTAGTGATAATCATTTATATTTTTACTGAGGTTTTTCGATCACAACAAACTAGTTTTGTTCTATTATTTAATATCATGTATAAATGTTGTTTTCATTACATAATATATAATAAATATTTTATAATCTGGTTCAACCATAAAAATGGTTTCATGACCAGCCTTCAAAAATGAATTAAAGAACAAAATTTCATCTTTCACAAAGGTAGTAAATTAGTACCTCCCATATGATGATTTGTTTTTAAAATAAAAGAGAGAGATTAAGGATATTTATGATGGATATTCCATTAACATGATATAATTATAGTATATAGATGAAACTATTGTTACCATGATCATTTGGATAGAGGAGGTCAGAAGATAATAATAAAATAAAGAACTTAAAATAAATTAAGAGGAAAATGGAAGAGGATTTTACCTCTTGAGTACTACTCCTTGAGAACCTCCTTATGAGAAGAGGTTTTGGTATTTTGGAAAGCACAAGAGTTATTTTACATGGATAGAGACTAGGGAAGAGTATTTTTGAATAAATTTTAGAAGATTATAGGCCTATAAGAGTGAAGAGAAGAGGGAGTGAGGGGTGGTTTTTATAGTGAAGATGAGTGATTTTTGAATATATTAATCATTATTTTATTATTTTTCTCATGAAAAAAATGGTGTTTGATTATTGTGACCAAAAATAGTAATAGGTGTATGTAAGTTATAACCAACTTCCGTATACATCATCCATGAATCAAGAATGATGCATAAATTCATTTATTTACAATATTTCATAAATTATCGAATTTCAATATTCACAAAAAATTCAAGTATTTCAGAAAAATACCAAAAATTCACTCCAACTATTTTTCGATGTAGAGAATTAAAAAATAAACTACATTTAATCAAAATAATTTTCTAAATAAGATTAATTTAATTTTTAAATAAAATAATTATTTACTTTAGAAATACATATTTTAAATTTAAAAATAATTTTATAATACATTCTAAAATTAATTGAGGTATTATAAAATTATCTTAAAATCATAGGAAAACAAAATATTTATTGAAGAATGAATTTTATGAAAACAAATTAATTTATTAATTTAAAATTTTAATTAAATATTTATTACTCACAAAAATATCAACACTTAATTATTAACATTTAAAATATTCACTCTCATTTATATGGTACCTAAATTTTTTTAAGAATACATGGGTGAGGGTTTTTATTCATATGGTTACATTAGTATTCATAAGGGTAAGTTATTATTCATATGGGTAAGTTAATATTCCTCAAAAAGGTAAGTTGATCCTATCAGACTCTAAATATCATACTGATGAGAACCATGTATGTCATTTTTTCGAAATTCAAATCACAAAAGCAGAAAAATTGTGTTTAGAAACTATATTATAACTATATCCTATAAAAAGTGTCCTTTTCACATGGGCTCAATTTTTCATGCATTCTATATTAAATTTATTTATAAAAACTTGGGGTGTTAAATTATCCTGTGTAGATGTAAGATCTCAATATAAGTTAGGAGCTCATTATGCAAATGAAATAAAAGATGTTTTTAGTTTTGTTTTCATGTTTTTATATTATGTAACTAATCTTACAAAGATTTGTTAGGATACTTGGTTTTATTTGATGGTAAATTATGCTTAAAATCATGTAATAATATGTTTAAAAGGCTAAGGTCTCTATAGTCGATTTCAGAGAAAGTTATAGTAATTTTTAGAGATTTGGACTAGAGCACCCTAGTAAAAACCCTAGGGAGAATTCTATCACCATGGATAACCTAGATTGAAAATTATGGTATCACAAGCTAGTATATAAATTTCATTTACAAGTTTATCCTTATATATTAAATTTTTTAAAATTATATCCTAATTAACTAGGTATTATATCCCCCTGATTGTATATTATTTTTCTTAGTTAATTGTTTGAAATAGAAAAAACCGTTAAAAAAATCAATGTGATTGGAAATGGGATGATTTACCTAATTTTATGGCAAATATGATCAGAATGGGTGCTCAAAACTTCATTATAGTACATACCTAGTAGGCTCAAGTTATGAATAAGAACTTGAATCACGTGTAATTACCTTCTTCCCCTAATAAAGTGAATGTTTTGGTCGAATCATTTATGTATCAGAGGCCTCCCTTGTTTAGTGGATCTTCTGATCCCCTCCTCATAGAACAAAGGATTAACAAAATTTAGAGGATAGTCTCTATCCTCCAGTGCTGAGAAGAAGTGAAAGTTGTGTTGGAAGTTTATTGTTTTGATGGGGAAGCTGATCAGTGGTGGGAATTGATCAACAACATGAAGTTCAAGGAGGAAGTTGATTCTATATAATGGGAAAATTTGAAAAAAAATATTTTTCAATAAATATTTTCCCTGAACCCTCCTTCTTAAGATATAAAGGGAGTTCATTGGACTGAAGCAAAAGGGAGATGATTCTATCATGGCATATGAAGAAAACTTCACAAGGATCACACGATACACCTCCATATTTTTCTTGAACATAGAAATCAAGATGGATCACTTCCATAGAGGACTAATGACAAGTCGATTATAATTTCTGGTGATTTGAGACTCTGATATTTAAGAAGGGATTTTTCTTTGTTCCCTTAAAGTTGAAATTTATATTATAGACTCTCAGTGGCCTCATGAGGATTGGGAAAAAAAGAGGAAAATGAAGTTTAATTTGGGTGAATCGATAGATAAATCCCATGATAGAAAGGAGAACCAATATACCACATGTCAAAAGTGTGAGAAGAAGAATCTTGGAAACTTCTTAATGGGAACCAAGAGATGATTCAAATGTGGAAGATATGGGAATATGGAAGATAACTACTTAAAGGATGTGAAAAATACCACTAATTTGGAAGAATAAAGGAAGGTTTTTATTGACACTCAGCTTCTAGTTAAGTGTTTCAACTCCATTGATCATAGTCATTATGTGAGTCATTTCTCTAAGCCAAGGGTTTTTGGAGGCAATCAACAATAAACACTGAGGTAGAAAGGAAGGGAATATAAAATCACAACTACTTAGGTGAAGATTGACAATGATGTGGTGATAGGAACACTAGTTATTTATTAAATAATAGAGAATATACTATTTTATTCTAGTTCTATGCATTATTTCATATCTTGAAAGTTTAGTAGAACAATTTAATTACCACCTAAAAATTTGGAGGTTTATTTATCTATGAGAAAATAAAATGGGAAAATTATTACATCCAAAGTTTATTACTCCTCGATAAATGTTTGTGGATTGATCCTCCATGAAAATCTAGTCATACTCCCTTTGGAAGATTTTGATGTTATATTGGGTATGGATTTGATATCTTTATATAATTCCATAATAAACTATTTGGAAAGGGAAAACTCATGACATACCAAAGAATCCTCCAATTATTTTTAAGTGTAAGTAGGAGGATGAATCTCCATCAGAATCATCATCTCAATAGTGGATATTTTTTCCTTATGAGAAATCATATCTAGCACATATTATTGAAATAAAGGAGAGAATCATGATCGAAGAAATGACCATCTTGATGGATTACACTAATGTATTCCTAGAAGAATTTTTCCTGGTATTCCCCTTGATTGAGAGGATGAGTTCTCAATTAAACTAATTCTTGAATATCAACCTATCAAAGACATCTTATATAATAGACATCATTGAGCTGGAAGAACTAAACAAGAAGTTACAAAAAATCTAGAAAAGGGTTTTATATGCCCATGCACTTCACCATGGGGTGTACCAGTCCTCTTAATCAAGAAGAAAGATGAAATAATGTGTGTCACGATTGATTATCATGAGATCAACAAAATCATGATAAATAACAAGTATCCCCTACCATGGATAGATGAGTTGTTTATTAGATATGCGAGGCCAATGAATTCTATAAGGAAGACCTTTGGTTGGTATATCACCAATTAAAGGTGAGTAAGGAAGATATTCCCAATATTTCCTTTTGAATAAGGTATGGACACTTTTAGTTCACAGTGATGACCTTAAAACTCACTAATTCTTTGACAATTTTCGTGGAATTAATGAATAGAGTTTTTAGAGATTACCTTGAATTTTTTTCGTATTATTTATTGATGATGTTATGATATACTCCAAGAAAAAGGAGGAACATGAGGAGATTTTGAATACTATGATAAATAATTTTTGAAGGTATAAGCTACATGAAAAGTACAAAAAATGTGAGTTCTGGATAGAGAATGTATCATTCTTGGGGCATGTCATCCCCAACAAAGGAATATATGTGAAACTTTCCAAGACAGATCCAATTAAATAGTATCCCAGACCAACATCCATAATATAGATCCATGGATTCCTTGGTCTAGATAGGTATTATCAGTGATTTTTGAATATTTTATCACAATTTTTAAACCCACTAACCAAGTGGACTCGGAAGGGAGAAAAGTTTTTCTGGACCAATGAATGTGAAGACTACATTAAATAGTTGAAAATGAGGCTTATCACTACACCAGTTCTCACACAACCAACAAGTGTGGAACTATTTATGGTGTACAATGATGCTTCAAAGAAGTTATTGGGATGTGTAATGAAGAAATATAATAAAGTGATAGCTTACACCTCAAGGAATTTTAGAATTCATGAGAAAAACTATACAACGAATGATCTTGACTTGGAAGTTGTTATCAGCAAATTGAAAATTTGAAAGAATTATCTCTATGGGGAGAAGTGTGAAATATATATTGATCATAACAACCTCAAATATATATTCACACAGAATGAGCTTAATATACTCCAGTGAAGTTGGTTATAGTTCATCAGTGATTACGACTTCTCAATCCACTACCTTCCAGGTAAATAAAATAAGGTAGAAGATTCTATAAGTATAAAGATACCTCAATATTTATCAATAATAAGAATTGATAAGGATCCAGTCCTATTATACATTCAAAGGATAGACATGGTAATCACTAAATAAGGAACACCACTAATTATTTATCAAATGATTTCTTAACCATCCCTCATGGAGAAAATAAAGGATTCTCAAAGAAATGATATGGAAATTCAAAAACAAAATTGGAAGCTATCAGAAATTGGAATTCCTTGGAGTTCCAAATGGATGAGGAAGGAGTCATGATATTTGGGCAATGATTATTTGTTCCACATAATCCTGAGATAAAGAAAGAGCTTCTAAATGATGCACATAGATCAATCTTATTTATTCACCAAAGGATTACAAAGAGGTATCCAGATCTCCAAGAGAACTATTTTGGTGGAAAATATGAAATAAGAGATCATGGAATATACATCAAAATTCCTGGAATGTCAGTAAGTGAAGAATGCAATATAAAATCCTAAGGTGATGATGAAACCATTACCCATACTAACATGGAAATGGTATAACATCACCATGGAATTTTTTACTGGAAATCCAATGACATAAAGAGGAAAAATTTATATATTGGTTGTTGTGGATCATCTCACAAAGATATCTCACTTAATCTCAATTTGATAGGACTTATCATTGGATTAAATTTCATAGATATACATCTTATAATTGGTAAGGTAGCATGGATTGCCACTATCAATTGTATACAATCAAGATTAAGATTCACCTATACATTCTGGAAAAGTATCCAACATGTTCTACAACCTGAGTTAAACTTCAGTATGTCCTATCATCGTCAAACTAATGTCCAATATAAATAAAATATTTAGATGCTGGAAGATATGTTGAGAAAATGTTCGATGGACTTCATGAGAGGACAGTACCGACATCTACCTCTGGTCGAGTTCTCCTGTAACAATAGTTTCCTCTCGAGCATCCAAATGGATCCATATGAACCACTTTATGGGAAAATATCCATAACACTAGTATTCTAGGATGAGGTCAGTGAACATAAGATACTAGGACCTAAAATGGTCGAAGAAATGGCAGAAAAGGAAAAAACCATTTCACAACATATCTGGGAAGCCCAAAGTTAACAAAAGAGTTATGCATGAAATTATCGGTGAGACATATAGTTCAAGGTTGGAGACATGGTATTCCTCCACATATCTCCATATAATAGGATTGTGATATTAGGGAAGAAAGGAAAGCTAAGTCCCAGGTGTATCACCCCCTTTGAGATTCTTGATCGTGTGGGAGTTGTGACCTATCGACTAGCACTTCCACCTACCATGTCTCAAGTACATGATGTATTCTATATATCCCTCTTGAGGAAGTACATACCAAATCCCCCAAATGTACTTAATTCAGAGGTGGTACATTTGTAGAACGATCTCTATTATGAGTAGAATCCAGTGAAGATCTTGGACTTTAGAGATAAATTTCTATGCAACAAGACTACTCACTTGGTCAAAATACTATGGGGTAACCATATGTTTTAATAAGAAACATGTGAACTAGAGGAAGTTATGAATTATAAGTACCTTCATTTTTTCACCATAATTTTTTAAATAGTATTTTGAGTGTGAAATTTTATAATTGGGGAAGAATGTAATGACCCAAAATTTTATCAACAAAAATTTTATTCTTATAATTATGTTATATAGTATAAATAACATAAAAATCCCATATAGAACACAATAAAAACTTTATAAATGAACAATGAATGAAATAATAGGTATTCGTATAAGTTAATGAACCATTACCAAAATAATAGTAACTTGACTTTTGGAATAGTAATGTGAATGTTATGAATAGTAAACTAGGCAATAGAATTGTAACCTCACCTATGAAAGTATAAATAAAATTTATCCATCTTATAAATGAAAATATTATATAATTATATCATAGTATAAGTAAATAAATGTTTTATAAATTTCTAATTAAGTGTTGATATTTTTATAAAACAAAAGTGTTTATTTTCAATTTATAATTAATATTATATTTCAAAATAAAATTTATTTTCATAAAATGTATTCATAAATTAATATTTTATTTTCTTATGATTATAAGATAATTTTACAAGACCTTAATTAATTTTTAAAAGTGTTATAAAATTAGTTATAATTTTAAAATCAGTATTTTCCAAGTAAATGATGATTTTAATTAAAAATTAAATATCTCATATTTATAAAATTATTTTAATAAAATTGATTCAATTTTTTAATTTTACATGTCTATAAATCGTTAGGTAGCATTTTTTATATTTTTTAAAGATTTGAATTTTGGTGAATAGTGAAATACAGTAATTTATGGTAAATATATATTATAAGTTAAATAAACTATTCCATGAGTCATCAATGATGTAAGAACAATAATATCCAACTAACCTTCATTATTTTAATATATTTATTCATAATTATCAATCAATTCATAGTCTTGAGTCAATAAAATAAACTAATGAATAAAATAATGAGAAAACACTCATCTCTGCCCCTATAAATATCATCCCTCACCACCTCTTCTCCTCACACCTCTCAAGCATCGAAACATGTACAAATTCTTCTAAAATATATTCCAAATAACCTACCGCACATCCTGAATACATTAGTCTTAAAAAAATAACAAAATAAATCCCCCCTAAAGAGGTTCTAAAGAGGAAGGATTCATGAAGTAAAATCCTCTTTCTTTTCTTTTAATTTATTTTCAAGTTCTTTTATTTTATTAATATATCCTCACATAAACTCATACAAATTGTATGATAAGTAAAATAAATTAAATATAGTATAATTTTATTATGGTAATTAAATAATCCATCATCACTTCTTCCCCCTCTCCTTTTTTAATAAAAATGAAAACATTATCTGTGATGTGTTAATTTATCACATTCAAGGATGAAAAAGTTTTCAATTTATATTCCATCCATGAAGACTGATCATAAAATAATTTTTATGGTTAAAAAATTTTATAATATATTTATTACAGCATATTTCATATTTTGGAACCATTTTATTTACTTAAATATTAATTAATAAAACCAAACTAGTTTTTGATGATCGAAAACCACCAGAATAATCTAAATGATTATCACTAACCTATTTTATAATGATTTATCCTAACTTGAAATTAACAAATGATTTATATAAAAATTTAATATTATATATGTTAATTAATAACATATAACTTCAATTTTAAATAACCGTTCTCATTTTACATGATTTTTCATACATTTATACAAGTAATTGATCATGAAACCAAGGAAACAAATGCTCCCAAATGATGAAATTGTATCTCATAACTATTCAAAAGGGAGGTAAATAAAATTAATAAAATTATAATGAATCAAATAAATGTATAAAAGGTTTTAAATTAATTAATTAATAGATTTAATTTTATTATATAGGACATTAAGATCAAGTGTAAAACACTTTTGAACATAAGGTAAGGGATTCTACCCGAACCTCTATTTTTCCTTCAGGTTACTCTTTATCTCTATTTACCCCAATGAAATTCTTACTTATTTTTATATAATTGTTATAAATTATGTTTCTATATTCCAAAATCATGTATGGAGATCATATCATCCTTTTTTGATGGGTAAATATAATTTTTAAAATGGTCACCTTCTAAATTATTCCTGATAAGCAAGACCGATTAAAGGGAACTTCCTGATTTCTTACCCATTTACAAAAGAAATCCATAATATATTTTAACCCCCAATTATTTTTATAAAATCACTAATTTTATCATGAAAAAATTTCCAAATTAAATTCTGGGTTTATATTGAATATTATTCTTTTTTTCTTTTTAAATTTTCTTTAATATTTTCCTAAAATCACACTAAAATGTTTTATTTATAAAGTTTCATATATACTCCTTTTAGATGTTTTCACAGTAGTTTGAAATAAATTATCATTATATGTGCCTATTTACCCTTATTAATGTTCATTTATGATTTGATTCCATTCTTTCATGGACACCCTTAGAATATTCCCTTTTGTTATATATTTTAACATGGTTATGATACCAAATTGTTTCCATGAGTAACCCTTATGATTATGTTTTATTCCTTAAGTATTATTATTCATTAAGAGAAAATATTTTCGAAAGTTTTATAATGGGTGTTCCTAGCTATTTCTCTAATTTATTTCATAATTTTTAGGCTCATGAGACATCATGTTGGAACATGGAGTGAACCTGATTCCTTTATGGGACTTTGCCCACCATATCTTGGTAGATAGACTTGATTCATGTTTATGTCATGTTATAAATAATTTAAAAATTACAATTATTTCATGGTTATATTTTACTATGTTTTACATGTTATTATTTATTATATTTATTCAGGTTCCATTCATTTATGTCTTCACGTTATGCCTTCTAACCCATGTGATATGTTTTATTCCTATGCCTATTCCCTTAATGGGATTTTTAGCTCATCCATTTTGTTTATGTATTCCATAGGTTATCCAATGAATATGTAAGATATCATTGGAAGTTAGGATATCATTATATAGATTAAATAAAATATGTTTTTTGTTTGGTTTTCATGTTTTAAAATTATGTACCTAATCTTACAAAGACAATAGACTTTATGATCCTTGGTTGTATTTGATGGTAAATTATGATTAAAATTATGTAATAATATGTGTAAAAGGATATGGTAGTTATAGGAGTCCTATATAGGTGCACCCATCATAACATGTTCCTGAATATGTGTGCTGAATTAAGAATCATACATAAGGAATAAGCATCATGGTTACCCATGTAATTAAATGGGTATTATAATCATGTCATAAGGCACAACCAATGAGCGTATCATAATGATGTCCATGAAATAATGGATTTAAATTATAAATGGTCATATATAAGAGAAAATAGGAATATATCATGATAAATTATGTCCAACTTAAGTTAAAACATACAAAATTAGTGTTTAATAAACATTAAAAATGAGTAACTTTACTACGGTTTAAGGAAAAGGATATAAGAGACTTTTAAAAGGGAAAAGACATAGTAGTTTATCTAAAACAAGAAATGAACTAATATAGTTTTTTCTGATAAAATGAGGGATTTTATGAAAATATTGGTGTCTTAAAACATAATATGGAGTTTAATTTTAAATGGGTATGAAATAAAGAAGTTCCCTTTAGTCAGACTTTCTTATTGAGAGAAATCGAGAAGGAAACCTTAAAAACATGTATTTATACATCAAATAAGGATGAATGGATATGGATAAATATATTTGGAACATATAAATAGAGTATTTAAAAATTATATAATAAAAATTAGGAATTAAATTTTTTTAAAGATAGAGAAAGTATAACCCAAAGGTAATGGGAGGTTTGGAGATATCCCTTACCTTATGTAAAAAAGTGATCCCCACTTACACTTAATGTCCTCCATAATGAAAGAATAATCATTAATAATTTAATTATTAACATATTAAACATTTATTTTATTTACTATAATTTTAATAAGTTCATTTATGTCCTTTTCATTAGTTATAATATTAAATTTTGTTGTTTGGGAGTGTTCGTTCCCTTGGTTTTCATGATTGGTTCACTTGTTTACATGCATGAAAGATCATTTAAAATGATAATAATTATCTAGAATTGAAATTATATTTTATTAATGAACATATATATTTTTAAATGGTATTATATATCATTTGGTTATATATTATGAGGACGATTCATTAGAATAAATGTTAATGAAAATGATTTAATTTTTTTTTTCAGTTTTTACGACCATCATGAAATTATATCATTTTGTTTAATATCATGTTTATATATTTATTATAGAAAATTAAATGAATTATAATATTTATATTTATTTATTTAACCATAATTATGGTTTTATGACCATCCTTGAAGGAGTTTATGGAAAATGAAAATGAATCATCCACGGTGACAGTAAATCGACACATCATAGGCGATGTTTTCATTTTTAGAATTTAGGGGAGAGGAGAAGAGGTTTTATGATGAATAACCCATAAACTCAATAACATTATAGTATATATGAGATAATATAGTTGTAATATCACTTTTATAAGGATAGGTTAGTATAAGATAATAAAATAAAAAACATAAAAAAGAAAAAAAAAGAAAAAAAAGAGGATTTTACCTATTGAATTTCTTCTCCTTGAGAATATATTTAAGGAACTTTGTTTTGGTATTTTATTGAGAAATAGAGCTCTTGGACATAGTGAAGTGGCTTTGGAAGATTATTGGGAATAATTTTGACAATATTCAAATCTTGGAAGTTGTGAAGAGAAGAGGTGGTGAGTGGTGATATTTATAGTTGGAGGAGAGGGGTGTTTTTTATTATTTTATCCCTTCATTTATCATCATGGATCAAGATTATCAATAGTGCTGATTATTGTAACTAATTATAGAAATTTGTGTATCTTAGTTTAAAATAATATGTTTTTTCAATATCCATGACTCAAAAATTCATGTATTTGGCTCAACATATTAAATATCATAAACTACTATATTTCACTATTCACCAAAAATTCATTTATTTTAGAAAAATACCAAAAAACCTAACCATTTTTTGATGTGTAGTTTTAAAAAATGGACTCTATTTTAGGAAAATAATTTTATAAATATTTTAATTTTAGTTGTTAATTAAAATCATCATTTATTCAAAAAATACTAATTTTAATATTATAATCAATTTTATGACACTTTGAAAAATTAATTAGAGTCTCATAAAATTATCATATAATCATAATACCAAATAATATTAAATTTCAAATATATTTTATGAAAATAAATTTTATTTTAAATTATTATATTAATTATAAAATTTTAAATAAACATTTTCATTTCACCAAAATACCAATAGTTAATTTATCTTTTTTTAAAAATTATTTACCTACTGATGATATAAATATATTATATTTTAATTCATAATATACCTAAATTTTATATATACATTTATAGGTGAGGCTACTATTCTATTGGTTGGATTACAATTCCTAATTGTCACATTACTATTCCAACGATCAAGTTACTATTCCATTGGTATAGGGTCCTTAATTTCTAGAAATACCTCTTATTTCATTCATTCTTGTTTTATAATGTTTTTATTGGGTTATCTATATGATTTATGAGTTTTTTAATATATGGAATAATTATTAGAAGTGAATTTTGATTGATAAAATTCTGGATTTTTACATTCTTCTCCTCTTGTGAAATTTCACCATCGAAATTTCATTTTACATAGTAAGGTGAAAACAAGTGAGGGTATTTATCCTTAATCACTTACTCCAGTTACTATGTTTCCACTTCATACTTATGGTTCTTTCATAATACTTTTACCATGAGTGTAGCGTCTTTGCTTAGAACATTATCTATACGGTCCAAGGTCTTCACCAGATACTCCTTTTAAGAGAGATCATTTTCTAATTGTACCACATCTGAATTCAATACATGTGAGGGATCTAGTATGTACCTCCCTAAGGGGGATACATGGAATACAAAATGTACTTGAGATATGGTTGGTGAAAGTGCTAGTAGATATTCCAAAAACTCTTACAAGACTAAGAATCTAAAAGGGGTTAAAGTACCTAGGAATTAGCATTCTTTTTTCCAAATCTCATTACTCTCTTCCTTGGAGATATACAGAGTAATTCCAGGCCTCTAACTTCAAACACTAAGTACCATCGATGATTGTCTGTATATATCTTCTATCGAATTTGGTTCGCCTTGATATGCTTCTGAATGGTTTTCACATTTTCTATAATTTCTTTGACCATTTCAGGTCCTAGTAGCTTACATTCACCAACTTAATCCCAGAATGCCAGTGTTATACATATTTTACCACAAAGGGCTTCATATAGATCCATTTGGATGCTTGAGTGGAAACTATTATTGTAAGAGAACTCGACCAGAGGTAGATGTTGGTCCCATATTTATTTTAAGTCCATAGAACACGCTCTCAACATGTATTTTAGTGTTTGAATAGTTTATTTATATTTGACATCAGTATGATGATTATAGGCCATACTGAGGTTCAGCTTAGTGATTAGAACATGTTGGAGACTTTTCCAGAACATAGCGGTAAATCTTAGATCTTGATAAGATACAATTGATAATGGTACTCCATGCAACCTTAAAACTTATCTAATGTATATCTTTTCAATTTCATCTAGTGAGAAGTCCTTTATAATTGTAATAAAGTGAGTTCTCTTTGTAAGATGATCCACAATAGCCCATATATCATTTTTTATTCTAGATGTCTTCAAAATTTTGGTGACAAAGTCCATGGTGATGTTTCCCATTTCCATACTAGTATAGGTAATGGTTGTATCATCCCGTTATATTTTTTCCTTTTTTTCTTCACTTTCTAAAATACCATAAACTTTGATGTATACTATGTGATATCTTTCTTCATATTGTCCCACCAATAGTGATGTCGGAGATCTCGACACATCTTTGTGCTACCTAGGTGAATAGAGAAAGTTGATCTATATGCATCATTCAGAATATCTATCTTTATCTTTGGATTGGATGGTACACATAGTTGTGACACAAATCCTATGGATCCTTCCTCATCAATTTTTAACTCTACGGATTTTTTTTTCTAATAGCTTTATCCTTTTAATTAATTTCTACATCATTTCATGGAGCATCCTTTATTTCCTCCCTAAAGGATAGTAGAGAAATCATTTTAGAAAGGATTGATGATATTCATACATTAAATATTCCCATTTCCATCTTTTGAAAATCTAATAATATTGGATCCTTATCAATTACCATCATTGATAATGTTGAAGGATCATTTTTAGTTAGAGTATCATCCACTATATTTTCCTTAAAAGGATTGTAGTTGATTGAGAAATCATAACCCTTAATGAATTATAACCACATTTTCTGGAGAATATTAATATCCTAAAGTGTGAATATATATTTGAGGCTCTTATTATTAGTATATATCCTAGATTTATCCCCTTATTGATAATGTCTCTATATTTTAAATGCAAAGATCATAGCTATCAACTCCAAATCATGTGCGAGAGAGTTTTTCTCATTAATTTTCAACTGACTTGAGGTGTAAGCTATCACATTGTCATTTTTAATCAACATAGAACATAATAAATTATTTAAGGAATTGATTTATACCACAAATAGTTCCCCACTTATTGGAATTGTGAGTACTGGAACAATGATAAGCATATTTTCAACTCTTTGAAGCAGTCTTTACATTCAGTAGTCCAGAAAAACTTTTCTCCCTTTTGAGTCAACTTGGTTAGAGGGTTTGAAAATAATTATATGTTCTTCAAAAATTGTTGGTAATAAATAGATTGACTAAGGAAAAAATACATCTCTATTACAGATGTTTTCATGGTCCAATATTCGATTAACTTTGTCTTAGAATGGTCTATAGATATTTCGTTTCCGATGATAACATTACCCAATAATGATACTTCATCTATCTAAAACTCAAATTTACTATAATTTTCATAGAGTTTATCTATTTTCAAGGAATTTAGAATAGTATTAAAATTATCACTGTGTTCCTCATTTATCTTAGTGTATATCAGAATATTATCAATAATGAATACAAAAAAAAATTCAGGTAATTTCTAAAGAAAACATTTATTAATTAAATGAAGATTTCTGGAGCATTAGTGAGTCTGAAGGGTATCACTATGAATTCGTAGTGTCTATAACTTATTATAATGATATTCTTGGGAATATCATCATTATTTACCTTTAATTGGTGATATCTTGGCTGAAGATCCACCCTAGAGAAATACATGGACCCACATAGATGATCAAATAAGTCAACTATCCGTGGAAGGGGATACTTGTTCTTTATCATGATTTTTTTGATATAATGATAATCAATAAAGGGGAGAATTTATTCAACATTCTTCTTGATTTATATGATTGTCACACCCCATGGTGAAGAACATAGGTATATAAAAATAATTTCAAGATTATATTGTAACTACATCTTCAGTCGCTCCATCTCAATGGTGGCCATTATATAAGGTGAATTTGATATAGGTAGAGATCCATAAATAAGTTCAATTGATAACTCAACATCTCATTCAAGATGAATACTAAAAAATTCATCCAAGAACACATCGATGTAGTCTCACACAATGGGCATATCTTCGATCATGATTCTCTCCTTTATCTCAATCATTTAAGCTAGACGTGCTTGCTCATAAGAAAATAATATCCACAATTGAGATGATGATTCTGAAGAAGATTCATCCTCTTCTTTTCACTTGTCTAGAATTGGAGGATTCTTCAAGATGTGAAGAGTGATATCAATTTACCGACATTTGATGTTGTATTTATATAAAGATAACCAATCCATGCACAATATAACATCAACCTCCTCCAAAGAAAGTATGACAAGATTTTCTAGGAGGTTCAGTCCAAAAACATTAATTGTGGAGGATTTATATACTTTGGATGAAATAATTTCCCCATTTTTTTTCTCATAGATAACTCAACCCCCATATTTTGAGGTGGTATTTGAATATTTATATTAAACTTGGAAGATATGAAAGTATACATAGAACCAGAATCAAATAGTATATTTTATATTTTTTCATGAATAACTAGAGTACCTATCACCACATCATTGTCAGGCTCCACCTCAGTAGTAGTGAAAACATATTCTCTTCCCTAGTTCCTTAGAGATTGTAGATTATTGCCTCTGACAAAACATGGATTAGTGAATTGGATCACATAATTCCCATGTTCCTTATAGTTGAAACACTACACTATAAGACGAGTGTTTATATAAACATTCCTTTATTCTGTAAAGTCCCGTAAAATTCAAGGAAATTTTTTTATTAATTTTCTTTGGTATTTTACAAGAACGCGGTTTTTGACAGCACTTGATTCCGAGGCCCGGTGTGCCAGGAATCATTTTCTAAATTTTAGCTCGGGTACGTTCAGTGAACAAACGAGTGGGTTTTTCTAACTTTTGAACCGGTGCTCGGAATCAAATTCCGAGGGCACCAATGGATTCGCAGCGCCGGTAATTGCTTAGGAACACCTTTTCCGGAGTTGCGTTTTCACGAGAGTAGTTGTTAAAATTATGGAAGTTAAAAATAAAAATTTGAGCTACAATTTTTTATTTTTCTCTAAGTGTTTGGCCTTTGAGAGGAAGTTGGGGTAACCAACCAACTTCCCATGGGAGGTTATGAGAGTGTTGGGGCCCACACGAACCCTACCTTTTCATCTTCCCTAACCTTCCATAACCCTCCATTTAATAAGTCAAGTTGAGTTAATTAATTGAGTGGATTAATTCAACTTTTTAATTTCAAATGCTTAAGTTATGTTAATAAAATAAGTAAAGGACTTATTTTACTTTTGTTGGATCTTGTTGCATTGGGAGAATTTGGAGAAAAGTTGAGGAGCATGAAGAACTTATTCTTATTCGATGAAGAACGCGAAGAACGTGAAGAACGCGAAGAATGCTGGATCCTCCGAGATCGACGACACGACGCCGACGAATCATTTCTCTATGACGCGACGTCTTCTTCCGCGGCGGTTATTTCCGCGACGAACCCCCGCTCAATGAATTCGATGAGGTAGGGGTTTTATGTGTTTCTATTCATGAATTTTCATCTGTAATCATTCCATATACAATTGGACCACTTGTTATCAGATAACGGGAGGGGGCCGGACCGCACAAACACAGCTGACCCACCTCCCCTTTTTCACTTGTCTACCTTATGGTGGAATGGAATGAGGATGGCATGGTGTCGTCGCACCGTGCGGGGTCATGTGGCAAGGAATGTGCGGCGCCGTTGCGCTGCACCATTGAATCAAGCAAGATCGCGGCGCCGTTGTGCCTCGCCGGAGAACCCCGAAGGCACCGCGGCCGGAGCAGTGCCGCGGCGGAGTAGGGACTGGAGGCCGGTTCCGAGCCGCCGGCATCGGAGCAGGGGGACCGGCCATCGCCGGTCCCGTGGTGGCAACAGCCGACCGGCCAGAGCGGGCCGACCAGACAAGGGAAGAGCCAGGGGTTATGACCCCCGGCTGGCCAGCATGAGTGCCCCCCCATTATGGGGGTCGCGGTTACGAAACAGGGGGCAGCCCCCCCCCCCATCTACTCAGCCGAACAAGCGAGCCACCTGGCTGGCTCCAGCGCGCTGGGCCGGGCCACGCCCAAGCGGGCTGGTCCTAGACTCGGGATGGGTCGACCCGGTTCGGGCCGACCTAGAGGGTATCGGGTCGGGTCAGACCGGGCCCGAACCCCCTAATACCAGACCTCTCACGGTCTTTTGCCCATAACATGGGCTGAAAACCTCTTATTGATGCACCATCAGCTGCGATGCGATCCTTGGATCGAGATGGTCATTTAGGTATATTAAATTCAAGGTTTCGGAGTACTTTGGGTTTGGCCGGGTTGGTTCGTACACGAAACCAACCGGGCCCTCGGAGCGGAAACACTTATAACTTGAGTTCCAGACATCCGATTGACGTACCGTAGACTTTGTTGGATTCCTCTAAGTGAGACGGACCTTTTGGATTACTCCGATCGAGGTTTGGATGCAGTTGGAGTACGGTCGGGTTGGTTTTGACATAAAAACCAACCAGGCCCCTGGAACGAAAAAGCCAATAACTCTCAGACCGGGCGTCTGATCGACCCTCCATCTATCGCGTTGAGTTCCTGTTGACGATACAGAACTTTTGGATACATAAATTCCATACTATGTGTCAGTTTATTTATCAGCCCCTCGACTCGTGGAGCGGACCCTCCCGAACGATCTTGCTGTGTGCAGGAACCCTAGAGCTAGCTGTGACTGCGACGACGATGACGACTATACAGAAATCCTCCGTGGATTCGACGGTGACGACTACAACACTCAGCGATCCTACGTGGATCAGTGCTACCGATCCTGTGTGGGTCAACGCTCAGCGATCCTGTGTGGGCCAGCGCCTACAGATCCTGTGTGGGTCATTGCGGGGGTTAGTTACCTATCAATATTTTGTGGGTCATTGCGGTGGTTAGTTACCTATCGATCCTTTTTGGGTCATTGCGGGGGTTAGTACCTATCGATCTTGTGAGGGTCCAATAGATTAGATGAATCAGTGGAATTATCTGATCATCTCTATCGTCTTACGAAGAAGTATACCCGTGTGAGTTGAATCTTGACTTTCAATCCTTATCTTCGATAAGATTGACTTGATATTCTGTGTGGATTACATTTTTCTTTCCTGTGTGGAATGGGTTGTGTTTTCCTATGTGGACTAGGTTGTACTTGGGCTCGGATGTTGAAGCCGAACGAGAATTGATGACTTAGGTATATGTATGGGCATATACCTAAGAAGTGCTGGATATTACTTCGTGTTTGTATCTTTACTTTGTGGATTATCCTTTATAGATTCTGGGAGACCTTCGGGGGTCTCGGGGTCCCTACTGAGTAGTTTATACTCACCCCTGAACAAGTTATTCCCGCACTACGTTGTGTTGGTTGCAGACGACGGACAACGCTGATCGTGGTTGAGGCACGAGGAGAAGGTCAGTACCTGGAGGTGGATCACTGGGCGAGGCGTGCTCAGAGCGGACGGCGGGACCCAAGGAGCTGTGGAGGCTATCTTTACCCACCCTTCATGTGGGACTTCTAGTGGATAGCTCGAGGCTATGGCTTTACTTTTAGTTTTTGTTTTCCTTTTTCCAGTTGCACTTTACTTTCAGTTCGGGTTTGTATTCTGGCCCACTTAATTTTCCGCACTTACTGTTGTACCCAGTTTTTACTTAGTATTTACTTCTGCTTGCTTGGTCTGTGGTGTTTGTTTACTTTACAAAGGAAATTCCTTCCCTTTTTACCTGTAATTATGCCTTGGTGCTAGTCGCCAGCCCCTGGCCTATAGAAGGAAGGCTTGGGGTAGTCAGGGCACGGGCCCCGAGGATGGGTCGTGACAAATTGGTATCAGAGGTGTTCGGTTCTACCGCAGAACTCAGGAATATGATCTTTTTCTATGTGAAGCAATAGTGTTATGATTATTGAGTGTGGTTATCAGTCCAGGGAGTCCAGCGTTGGGGCGGCGGCCGACGTATCCGTACACCAGGACCCTGACTTCTGATTTCCGACTTAATGCTCGAAAACATTGATTGCATGTGTGTTTCAGGTTTTCTCTGTGATTACACCGTGTCAGCTCACCAGGTATGTTGTTTGACCATGGCACACCTGTTTCTTTTCAGGATGGCCCCACGACGGCAACCAGCTAGGGTTCCGAGAGTTGTGCGTGACGACAACCCACCTAGAGACGAGGCCTCAGTACAGGGCCCTTTGACAGTAGAGGCACCGACGATACTGCTACCCACTGATCCACTGATGCTACCATCCCCAGTCGCTGATGATGCAGGTTGCCTTAGTGCACTGCACGAGTTTCAGCATCAGCGATCGCCCAGGTTCTGCGGGGAGACGGACCCTCAGGCAGCCGAGGATTGGCTAGAGGCAGTTGTATGAGTTTTTAGGTTAGTGAGGACACCAGAAGACCTCATGGTGATCCTTACAGCAAGCCTATGGAACGCAGTAGCAGGCAGATGGTGGATCTTGATGCTGCAGGTGCACGATGAGGCATCTCTTCTCTGGACGGACTTTGAGAGCATCTTCCGCTTAGAGTTCGTCCCAACCACCCTCCGTGCGGTGCTCATCCAGGAGATTCTTCAGCTGCGGCAGGGCAGCTTGACGGTCGCCCAGAACTCGGTGAGATTTACAGATCTCTCGTGCTATTCGACGGACATGGTACGGGACCCATTCTTCTAGGCCCGGACCTTCGAGCAGGGATTGAGGCAGGAGAACAGGGCATCGCTGATCTCCCTCAGCATTCCGACACAGGCAGGGGTACTGGAGCGAGCCCTTATGATCGAGAGTTTCCTTACTGAGCCTGCATCAGCAGTAAGACCTACCGTAGGGCGGCACGTAGCAGATTCTTCTGCAGCAGGTAGTCGACTAATGACTCATGGGTCCAGGTAGACCATACCCTCAGGAAGACGACCTTTGGACACTAGCTCAGTGGTGCAGGGCACACAGTGTGGAGCCAGTCTTTCGAGAGGCAGACAGTGCTACGCATGCGGCAGGCAGGGCCACATGCCTCGTGACTGCCCGACCCACCGTGCAGAGGAGCATCAGACGGTTGAGGGACCACCCAAGTAGAGGCAGAGGGTCGACCATGGCGGTCCGCAGGGAGCAGGTGGACAAGGCAGAGGAGCTGTCCAAGCAGCAGGAGTTGGGCAATGCTTTGAGGCTCTACCACCACCAACACCAGGAGGTCCACCCCGACCACAGGGAGCTGGTGGGCAGAGATAGGCACAACTTCAGGCAGTGGAGGCCTACAACCACGGCACGCCCAAGATGATTCAAGGTACTATCTGTGTCTATTCCACCCTTGCTGCAGTTCTTATAGACACAAGAGCGATTCATTCTTTCATAGCCGCTGCCCTTGTTCGGAGCTCGAAGATTCCGACAGAGTCGTTGGCTCGATCCTTACGGCTAGAGACTCTTACGGGAGCAGACTCGACGATTACGCACTGGTGCCGGCAGTGTAAGCTTACTCTAGGAGGTGAGAGCTTCGGCTGGGATCTTCTTGTAGCGGTGTCGAGGCCTTACGACATCATCTTGGGCATGTATTGGTTATCTATAGTCCATGATCAGATCTACTGTATTAGGTGCAAGGTATGATGTGTATGCACCGATGGGAGCAGGTTCACCGTCACCGACGATAAGGGAGCCTTCGCATTATAGGATGGACTCCTGAAGAGGAGAGGAAATCCCATCACTCATCAGTTGGAAAGCCTCATCCTAGGAACAATTGACGTGCGGAGTCCTGGTTTTCTTGCAGTGGTGGATCAGTATGCGGACGTTTTTCCTGACGACGTTCCAAGACTACCTCCTCACAGATAGATAGACTTTTATATTGACCTGTACCCCGGTACAACCTCGATATCCACTCTAGCATATCGGATGGCCCCCACTGAGCTTCAAGAGATACGGGTACAGTTGGAAGACTTGCAGGGCAAGGGATTCATCCGACCCAGTGTTTCACCCTGGGCTTCCCCGATATTGTTCACCAAGAAGGCGGACCAGAGCTTGCGACTTTGTGTCGATTGTCGTCGCCTGAACCAGGTGAAAATGAGGAACAAGTATACGCTAATAAGGATTGATGACCTCTTCGATCAACTCAAGGGATCACAATGGTTCTCAAAGATAGACCTTAGATCAGGCTATCATCAGCTCAGTGTTCGGGACGAGGACTTGCAGAAGACGACCTTCCGATGTCGGTATGCCCACTATGAGTTCTTGGTTATGCCATTCAGTGTAACCAATTCTCAAGCAGTGTTCATGGCCCTCATGAATAGGATCTTTAAGCCATATCTCGATCGATTTGTTGTGGTCTTCATCGATGACATTTTGATTTACTCGACGATTGAGGAGGAGCACGCCTACCACTTACGGGTTGTACTAGACACACTTCGAGAGCACCAGGTTTATGGAAATCTCTCGTAGTGTCATTTATGGATAGGAGAGGTCCACGTATTGGGACACGCCATCTCTGAGGCGGGAGTTGCGGTGGATCCTGCGAAGATCGGGGCAGTTCTAGCTTAGGAGCCACCTAGGAGCGTGATGGAGGTGCGGAGTTTCTTGAGACTAGCTGGGTACTACCGAAGATTTGTGCCAGACTTTTCCAGATTTGCGGCACCACTCTCAGATTTGATGAAGAAGGGGAAACCCTTTGTGTGGTCAGACAGATGTCAGCAGAGCTTCCAGGAGCTGAGACAGAGATTGACAAGCGTGTCTATCTTGAGGTTGATGGAGGAAGGAGTAGGGTACATAGTTTACTGCGATGCATCAGGGACCGGACTCGGATGTGTACTGATGTAGGAGAGGGCTGTGATCACCTATGGATCACATCATTTGAGGCAGCATGAGCAGAACTACACTACCCATGACCTGGAGTTAGCAGCAGTGGTCTTCGCTCTGAAGATGTGGAGACACTATCTGATGGGAGAGCACTTTACAGTCTATTCTGACCACTAGAGTCTCAGGTACATCTTCTCACAGAAGAACCTGAACCTGAGACATCGGTGATGGCTCGAGTTCCTCCAGGACTATGACTTTGAGATATTCTATACTCCTGGAAAGGGTAACATTGTAGCCGATGCTCTCAGCAGGAGGACGGGCATTCAACTACTTTGGGAGGCAACAAAGCAGGTAGCAACTTTGCAGATATCCTTTGTGGATAGAGATGAAGAAGCCTTCCTTCAGTCACTCATAGTCACTCCTACACTACTGCATCTGTTTAGAGAGGCACAACGTGGGGACGCCGACTGTGAGATGCGGTGTGCATAGATATCGTCAGGACAGGCACCTGCTGGATTCTCCGTGGGAGGAGAGCACGATGTCCTTTTCAAAGGACGTACCTTGGTACCAGTTGCTTTACGAGAGGAGGTGCTGAGAGAGTTTCACACTTCCCCTTTGGCAGTACATCCTGGAGTGGCGAAGATGTACCAAGATCTCAGATGACAACACTGGTGGATGGGCATGAAGAAGGTTGTGGCAGAGTTCGTTTCTTGATGCCTCACCTGCCAGCAGGTGTAGGCAGAGCACCAGGTACCAACAGTCTTGGTGCATCCCTTGGAGGTTCCAGAGTGGAAGTGGGTCGACATATCTATGGACTTCGTGACTGGACTTCCACACACTTCCAGAGGTCACGACTCCATTTGGGTGATTGTCGAATGACTCACCAAGTCATCTCACTTCATACCCATTAGAGAGTAGGGCTCAGTGGAGAGCTTGGGAATTCTCTACATTCAAGAGATTATAAAACTTCATGGTGTGCCATCGTCCATCGTTTCCGATCGATATGATCGCTTTACTTTCCGTCTTTGGAAAGGGATGCAGGAGGCGTTTGGGATGCAGCTATGTCTGAGCACCGCCTTTCACCTCCAGACAGATGGTCAGACGGAGAGGACCATTCAGACTCTCGAGGACATGCTCCGCGCATGTGTCCTCGACTTTAGTCGTAGTTGGGAAGACCACATACCCTTGGTGGAGTTTGCGTACAAAAATAGTTACCACTCCACCATGGGGATGGCACCATACGAGGCGTTGTACGGCCGACCTTTCAGATCTCCTATGTGCTGGACAGAACCTGGGGAGTCAGCACTTGTGTGACCAGAGATGGTCGAGGCCACGACAGAGAAGGTCCAGGTCATCCAAGATCGGATGAGGATAGCTCAGAGCCGGTAGAAGTCTTATGCTGACAGGAGGCGGAGGCCACTAGAGTTTGAGGATGGGAACCACGTCTTCTTGCGGGTCTCACCTCGACGTGGTATACAGAGATTTGGTCGAGGCTGCAAGTTGTCTCCACGCTTCATCAGACCATTCCAGGTCCTCAGCAGGATTGGCGAGGTGGCTTATCACCTGGCTCTACCACCATAGTTGCACTGAGTGCACGACGTCTTCCACGTATCTCAGCTGAGGAGATACGTGAACGACCCGACACATATCATTGACCATGGGGAGCTAGACATAGATGATGGAGCGAATTTTGCAGAGGTCCCAGTGGAGATTGAGGATCGATAGGAGCGGGTCCTACATGGATGGTCGATTCCTCTAGTGCACATCAGATGGCAGCACGAGAACCTCCAGGAGAGTACTTGGGAGCGGGAGGCTCAGATGCATGCACAATACCCACATTTGTTCCCCTAGTTTTTGATGTATCTTTATGGGGACATAAAGACTTGAGTGGGAATAATTTAAAGACCCGTAAAATTGAAGGGAAATTTTTCCATATTTTTCTTTGGGATTTTACAAGAACACAGTTTCTGATAGTACTTGATTCCGAGGCCCGGTGTGCCCGGAATCATTTTCTGAAGTTTAGCTCGGGTACGTTTAGTGAACGAACGAGTGGGTTTTTCTAACTTCTAAACTGGTGCTCGGAATCGAATTCCGAGGGGACCAATGGATTCGCAGCACCGGTAATTTCTTAGGAACAAATTTTCCGGAGTTGCGTTTTCACGAGAGTAGTTGTTAAAATTAGGGAAGTTAAAAATAAAAATTTGAGCAACAATTTTTTATTTGTCTGTAAGTGTTTAGCCATTGAGTGGATGTTGGGGCAACCACCCAACTTCCCATGGGAGGTTATGAGAGTGGTGGGTCCCACACAAACCCCACCCATTCATTTTCACTAACCTTCCATAACCCTCCATTTAATAAGTCAAGTTGAGTTAATTAATTGAGTGGATTAATTCAACTTTTGAATTTCAAATGCTTAAGTTATGCTAATAAAATAAGTAAATGACTTATTTTATTTTGGTTGGAGCTTGTTGCATTGGGAGGATTTGGAGAAAAGTTGAGGAGCTTGAAGAAATTCTTCTTCTTCGACAAAGAATGAAAAGAATGCGAAAACCGCCAGATCCTCTGAGATCGACGACGCGACGCTGATGAATCATTTCTCCACGACGCGACGATTCTCCTTCTGCGACGTCTTCTTCCGCGACGGTTATTTCCGCAATGAACCCTCACTCAGCGAATTCGAAGAGGTAGGGGTTTTATGTGTTTCTATTCGTGAATTTTCTTTCATCGTCATTTTTGCGTACAATTGGACCACTTGTTATCAGATAACGGGAGGGGGCCGGACCGCACAAACACAATCGACCCACCTCCCCTTTTTCTCTTGTCTACCTTGTGGTGGAATAGAACGAGGATGGCACGGTGCCATCGCACCGTGCGGGGCCATGTGGCAAGGAATGTGCGGCGCCATCGTACCGCGTCAGAGATCCCTGAAGGTACCACGGCCGGAGCAGGGCCGTGGCGGAGGGGCGCGGCGCCATCGCGCCGTGCCGGGCGGAATAAGTCTGCAGCCATATGCCGTGGCGGAGCAGGGACCAGCGGCCGATTCTGGGCCGCCGGCATCAGAGCAGGGGGACCAGCCATCACCTGTCCCATGGTGGAAACAACCAGCCGTCCGAAGCGGGCCGGTCGAACAGGGGAAGAGCCAGGGGTTACGACCCCCGACTGGCCAGCATGAGCGCCCCCCCCCCCCATTATGGGGGCCACAATTACGAAACAGGGGGTAGGCGCCCCCCCCCCCCCCCCCCCTCATCCGCTCAGTTGAACGACCAAGCCACCTGGCTGGCGCCAGCGCACCGGGATTGGCCACGCCCAAGTGGGCCGGACCCGGACCCGGGATGGGTCGACCCGGTTCGGGCCGACCCAGAGGGTATCGGGCCGGGCCCGAACTCCCTAATACCAGACCTCTCATGGTCTTTTGCCCATAACATGGGCTGAAGACCTACGATCGACGCACTGTCAGCTGTGATGTGATCCTTGGATCGAGATGGTAGTTTCAGTATATTACACTAAAGGTTTCGGAGTACTTTGGGTTCTGCCGAGTTGGTTCGTACACGAAACTAACCGGGCCCTCGGAGCGGAAACGCTTATAACTTGAGTTCCGGACGTCCGATTGACGTGCGGTCGACTTTGTTGGATTTATCTAAGTGAGACAGCCCTTTTGGATTACTCAACTCGAGGTTTGGATGTAGTTGGAGTACGGTCAGGTTGGTTTTGACTTAAAAACCAACTGGGCCCCTGGAACGAAAAAGCCAATAACTCTCAGACCGGGCGTCTGATCGACGTGCCGTTTGTCGCGTTGAGTTCCTGTTGACGATATAGAACTTTTGGATACATAAACTCCGGACTATGTGTCAGTTGATGTATCAGCCCCTCGGCTCATGGAGTGGACCCTCCCGAACGAGCTTGCTGTGTGCAGGAACCCTAGAGCTGGCTGCGATTGTGACGACGATGACGTCTGTACAGAAATCCTCCGTGGATTTGACGGCGACGACTACAGAACTCAGCGTTCCTATGTGGATCAGTGCTACCAATACTGTGTGGGTCAGCGCTCAGTGGTCCTGTGTGGGATAGTGCCTACAGATCTTGTGTGTGTCCGATCCTGTGTGGGTCATTGTGGGGGTTAGTTACCTATCGATCCTTTGTGGGTCATTGCGGGGGTTAGTTACATATCGATCCTTTGGGGGTCATTGCGGGGGTTAGTACCTATCGATCTTGTGTGGGTCTGACGGCTTAGATGAATCAATGGAAGTATCTTATCATCTATATCGTCTTATGAAGAAGTATACCTGTGTGAGCTGAATCTTGACTTTCAATCCTTATCTTCGATAAGATTGACTTGATATCCTGTGTGGATTATGTTTTTCTTTTCTGTGCGGAATGGGTTGTGTTTTCCTGTGTGGACTAGGTTGTACTTGGGCATGGATGTTGGATCCGAACAAGAATTGATGACTTAGGTATATTTATGGGAATATACCTAATAAGTGTCGGATGTTACTTCGTGTTTGTATCTTTCCTTTGTGGATTATCCTTTGTGGATTCTGGGAGACCTTCGGGGGTCTCAGGGTCCCTACTAAGTATCTTATACTCACCCCTTCATGGGCTATGCCCGCACTACGTTGTGTTGGTTGCAGACGATGGACAACACTGATCGTGGTTGAGGCATGAGGAGCAGGTCGGTACCCGGAGGTGGATCACTAGGCGGGGTGTGCTCGGAGCGGACGGAGGGACCCGAGGAGCTGTGGAGGCTATCTGTACCCACCCTTCAGGTGGGACTTCCAGTGGATGGATCGAGGCTGAGACATTACTTTAAGTTGCTGTTTTCCTTTTCCAGTTGTACTTTACTTTCAGTTTGGGTTTGTATTCTGGCCCACTAACTTTTCCACACTTACTGTTGTACCCAGTTTTTACTTAGTGTTTACTTCTGCTTGCTTTCTTTGTGGTTTTTGTTTACTTTACAAAGGCAATGCCTTCCCTTTTTACCGGGAATTACGCCTTGGTGCTAGTCGCCAGCCCCTGGCCTATGGAAGGTGGGTTTGGGGTAGTCACAGCACGGGCCCCGAGGACGGGTCGTGACATATTCCCCCATATTTGTGGTATTATTTATATCCCTTCAGAAATTATTATCCATATGAACCTATCTTCCAAATTTGAATCCCCTCCTGGTTCGACTTAGGTAGTTTCTATGACTCTTCTTCCCACACATGTGACACATCGGATGTTGAGTTTTCTTTCCATAATGGTATTTATCTATTGATCCTCACACATTAAAATCATTTGTTTTATTTTTATAGCTAGGCCCATGAGACCACTGAGAGTCTCTGATCTCTATTTAGAAATTAATAGGAAAAATAAAAAATCTCTTCATAATCTTCAACATGTTGAATCACTAATGGTTTTTGTATATTCTTCTTTAGTTTGCTAAACAAGTGAACAACCTTTCTTTTAGTATTAATGACAAAGAAAAAGGTTTTTCATGAAATCCTTGTACAAATTTCCTCAAACATCCTAATATACATGTATTCCATTTTCTTCATACAGAGTAACTCCCATTACATTTTAATATAGAGTGTTTGGGGAAAATATTTTCTGAAATCTTCTCATTCCATATAATCAATTCCCCACTTAGACTTTATGTTTTTTATCAGTGTCCACCACTAATTAGCTTCCCCATAAAAATGATATACCTCAAGTATGGATTTCTATTTTTCCAAGAATTGAAGGATAGAGAATATCTTCTCAATGGATTTAATCCATTGTTCTATGATGATAGGATCATATGATCCACTATAGATATGAGGAATTTATCATATAAAGGATTTAACCAAAAATTGATCTTTATTAGGAGAAGGAGGGAGTTACACATGGTTCAAGTTATTATTCACAACTTGAGATAGATGAACAAGTTCTATCATGAATTTTTACGCTCTTGCTCTTATCGAATTTGGTATTTAATTAGGAAAATCGTCACATTACCTATCACAGTTATTATTGGAATAAGTTTTTACTATTTATATCCACTAACTAAGAAAAATAAAGTATAATTAGGGGGGATTGAATACTTAGATAATAATAATATAAAAAGAAAACGTATAACATATAAGGATAAAATTTTAAATGAAAAATATATTTTAACTTGTGATTCCCTAAGTTTTAATCTATGTTATCCATGTTGGTAGAATTATCCTTACAGTTTTTTTGTAAAGGTTTCTAGTCGTAATATTCAAAAATAACTAGGTCGTGATTTGATCCCAACTATAACAACCCTATACTTTACACATAATTTTATATGATTTTAATTATAACTGTCCATTAAATACATACCAAGGAGCATAAATTCTAGTATCTATGAAAATTAGGTAAATGATTAGAAAGCATGAAACCAAAATAAATAGAACATTTTTTAAATCTCAATAACTATTTAATAAATTACTTTGAGCTCTTACATCTGAATAGAATAACCTGGGGAATAAATGAAAAAAAGGGATGAGCTAAAAAGTTCAGTAAGGGAATAAACATAGAAATAAATCATAACACATGGGTTTGAAGGCATAACATGATGAAATAAAAAAGCCATGGAAAATGAATAAAAATAAGGAAGTATAACATGTATTAAACGGGTCATGTAATTAAGGAATAATAGGAATGTGGTAACAATATATATCATGGCATAAACTATGAAGATTATTACACATGGTGGACAAAGTCCCCTAAAGGAACCGGGTTTACTCCCGGTCCCTACATGGCATATCATGAGAATAAAAAATACCTAATTAATTGGAGAAATATCTAGTAGAACCCATCATAACATGTTAATGAATATGTTTTCCACATGAAGAATCATGCATAAGGAATAATCATAAGGGTTACCCAAGGAATGAAATGGGTATCATAATCATGTCATGAGGCACAACCAATGAGTGTATCATAATGATGTCCATGAAAGAATGGATTTAAATTATACATGGAAATTAATAAGAAAAATTAGTCATAGATCAAGATAAATTATTTCCAACTGAAGTGAAAACATATAAAAAGCATGTTTAATAAAATTTATAAATGAGCCACTTTATGCGATTTAAGGAAAAGGATTTAAGAGTCTTTTAAAAGGTAAAATGAATAGCTATTTGTATAAAACTAGAAATGAACTAAGATAGTTTTTAATGATTAAATGAGAAATTTTATAAAAATACTGGTGGATTAAAATAGAATATGGAGTTTACTTGAAAATTGGTAAGAAATAGAGAAGTTCCCTTTAGTTGTATTTTCTTAACGGGAAGAATCGAGAAGGGAACCATATAAAACATTTATTTATCCATCAAATAAGGATGAATTGATATTTATACGTAATTTTGGAACATATAAACACAATATGTGAGAATTATATAAGAATAATTAAGAATTAAATTGGTTCAAAGAGAGAGAAATCATAACCCAAAGGTAATTGGGTGGTTCAAAGAGATCTATTAACTTATGTCCGAAAGTGTTATGCACTTGTACTTAACGTCCTATATAATGAAATTATATCCATTGATAATTTAATTAATAAATTATTAAAAGTTTATTCTATTTATTATTATTTAATTAAGTTCATTTATGGACTTTTTTATGTTATAATATTCAATTTTTTCATACGGGAGCGTTCGTTTCCTTGGTTTTCATGATTGGTTCACTTGTATACATGTGTGAAAGAACGTGTAAAATTAGAATAATTATCAAGAATTGAAATTTTATGTTATTAATGAAATTAAAAAATATTAATTGGTCATATATATCATTTGTTTATATGGTATAAGGATGATTCATTAGATAAAATGTCAATGAAAATGATTTAATTTATTTTGGTGGTTTTTACAACCATCACAAACTTATATCATTTAATTTGATATCATATTTATATATTGGTTCTAGAACATTATATGAATTAGAATGTGTATAATAATTTATTATTTAAACATAATTATGGATTTATGAACATACTTGAAGGAATTAATGGAAAATGAAAACACTTTGTCAACGATGATGGTAAATCGACACATCACTTATGATGTTATCATTTTAAGAATAAAAGGTAGAGGATAAGTGGTTTGATGATAGATCATCCATTTAAAACAGAAAATCATAGTATAAATAAGATATATACTTATCGTTTCACTTTTTTAAGGGGATGTGAGTATATGACAAAAAATAAAATAAATTGAAATGTGAATAAAATAAAACGAAAGAAGATTTTACCTCTTAAATTTCCTCTTTGAGAACTTTCTTGAGGAACTTGAGTTTAGTATTTTATTGAGACCAAAAGCTCTTGGATGTGGGTAATAGTCTTGGGAAGTGTATTGGGAAGATTTTGGAAAATATTCATGTCTTGGATAGTGTAATTAGAAGAGGTGGCGAGGGGTGATATTTATAGTTGCAGGGGAGGGGTGTTTTGATTATTTTATTTCTTTGTTTACTATTTTGGCTCAAAAATATCAATAGTGTTAATTATTGTAAATAATTATAGAAAATAGTGCATGTGAGTTTGAAATAATGTGTTCTTATATCATCCATGACTCAAAAATTCATATATTTGGCTAAAAATGTTAAATTCCGCAAATTACTGTATTCCACTATTCACAAAAAGTTCAATTATTTTTGAAAAATAACAAAAATTCACCAGATTCATTTTTTGATGTTTAGATTTAAAAAATGGATTCCATTTTATTAAAATAATTTTTTAAATATAAGATATTTAAATTTTAATTAAAATCGTAATTTATTAGAAAAATACAAATTTTAATATTATAACCGATTTTATTACACTTTGAAAAATGAATTAAGGTCTCATAAAATTATATTATAATTATAAGAAAAAAATATTTTTTATGAGTCTATTTTATGAAAATCTATTTCCTTTTAAATCTTTATATTAATTATAAAACATTAAATAAACATTTTCATTTCACAAAAATACCAATACTTAATTTATCATTTTTAAAATATTAATTTACTTATTTCATGATATAAAAATACTATATTTTCATTCATAATATACCAAAGAAAATTATACTTTCATAGGTGAGGTTATTATTCTAAGGTCTAGATTACTATTCCTAATAGTCACATTACTATTCCAACAGTCAAGTTATTATTCCATCGGTATATGTTCCTTAATTTATAGAAATACCTCTTATTTCATTAATTGTTATTTTATAATGTTTTTATTAGTTTCTCAATATTACGTATTAGTTTTATAAAATATGAAATAATTATAAGAATTGAATTTTCATTGATAAAATTTTGGGATTTTATATAGAGGTTCACTCACTAATTTTATCTCGAATCTCAGTTAAATTATTTTTGAATTTAATAGTAAGAATAAATATCATTCATAACATATGATTTAATAATTATTCAAATATTTGTTTATCACATAAACATAATTACTAGTTTTTCGAGTTTAGAATATATGTGATTTGAATGATAAGTAATTATTATCTAAGAGTCAGAAAATTAAATATTTATGTATCTCTTGTTTAATATTCATAAAGTAATAAATAAATATTTAATGTAATATTTATTTATTTCTTTTTTAATATTAAAATATATAGTTATTCCCATGATTGGTAAATATAATATTTTTTAATTTAATGAATTAATAATATAATGGTACTTATTTATTTAAATAATTATTATTCAAGGTTTAATAAATGTCACTGAGGATTGAAGAGTTGAGTTAAAAGAGAATGATTGAAATGATATTTTAATCCAAGAGTTTAGAAAATTTTAAGAAAATATAATAATAATAATAATAATATTCTATAAGTGTCTTACTGAGAATAAAAAATTAATTAATTCCCATTTTCAGAATTACTAATTTTTTAATCCTAACTATAATAGGTCAATTACACCCACCACCACAGAACACAAGACTGGAAATAAAAATTCAGTAAACATAAAGATCCTGGGAGTTGACCCCTCGACCAGACCCTCACCCCCAAACCCTTACCACCCCACCATCAATGGTGGGGAATTATCCATTACAATATAATCAGATTTATATCATTTTTCAGGCTAGAGGAATTATTGTGTACAATCGATTATCTCAGCAAAATTATCTTAAATCCATAGGGAGAACTTCTCAAGAATAACATATATCCTTCTAATCCTCCCTCTCAAGAAAAATAGAACAAGAGATAATTCTCTCAACCTTGAAAGAATTTGGTTGTGATCAATACTGAATGACACGAGGTGTTTGGTTCCTCTACACTAGCACCACTTACAACGAAATTCAAAAATTCACGGAGCATGTATGGATAAAACTAAAAGGATATTAGTTTTGATACTTATTCACAATGATGATACTATGTGATCAATTACTAGATTAATCAATGAAAATGAATAATTATCAATTCAAGGTAATTCTTATCTTAAATTAATTATAAATTATATGTGAAACAATCCTCTTCATGAAGATTTTAGAGTTGATTCGTCAAGTTATTTTGAATTTATTCATTGTAAGAAATGACGAATATTGCTGGGTACCACCTGACCATTTCCATTCTACCTTGAAAATTTCAGATTTAGTGTACAATTTTAACTAGATAAAATCAAGTTCCACACACACTTCAATAAATCTCCCACTATATGTTGATTACAAAGATATATTTATTCCATAATATTATCCAAAAAGTAATCACAATTTTTTACCTCCTAATACAATCATAATTATAAAATCTCATTTGAGGAAAAATAAATCCTTGAATCTTTCCTTTTATAAACATTTAATATAGTTTGAATTAATTAGTTTAATGATTTTATGTGTTTTTAGGTTATTTTTATAGTTTCTGGTATTTTAGTTTTTTTTCAATTTTAGGTAATTATATATTAATATTTGTTTTCATATTATTATTTATATGTAAATAAATTTTATATATTTTAATCATTTATTATTTTACATTATAAATTTTTATTACTTTTGGTATTATTTTCATTTTTTACTATAATAAAAATAGTAAATATTACAATTACTTTTAATTTATAATAACTATTATTATTAGTTTTATTTTATTATTGTATGTATAATTAAATTAATATAATTTTACATGTACATATAATTTCACACACATATTTTTGAATTTTTAATTTTTTTTAAAAAATATTTTGGCAACTGAGCTGCACATAGAGATCTCTTTTCACCTTCATCATCTTCAAAAGGCTTGCACCCCACCATCACCATTTTATTTAGCTCCTTGTTTATAGACCTATATTCTCCACTATCAAAATTACACAACAATCCATTTTAGTGCATAAATATACCTCAATCTATCAATAAAAGATGCATCCATAATTATTTTTCCTATATTCTATTTATTGTGCTAACCCGCCCAAGTTTTCCTCCTACCTTTACTTAGAGTTCATCAGTCTCACTCCCATGATTATTCATGTTTTTAAAGGTTCTGTTGAATGATGAGTGTTAGTGATGTTCAGACATGGTGGATTAGGGTGAGTTCATAATTTTTGGCAGATTAAATTCAATTCAAATAATTATATTTATTTTAAAAATTAAATCTCACCAATTTTATCTGTATTTGTTAAAGAAATATTGGGAAAGATAAGTAGTTAAATGGATCAATGCACAAATAGTTGTTAAGAATTTGTGAGAAATGGTTCATTTCATTTTTTTCATCTAGTTTGAAACTCATGTTAATTATCTAATTTATTTATAATACTAAATAATGAGACTATTAAAAAATTAGAAGTAAAAAATATACACTTTTTTAAAAAGGATTATAAATTTGGAACTAGCAAGAACATAGTATTATAATTATTTAATCATAGAAGAAATGTTTTTATTGTTTCCATAATAATTATCTAACAAAATTATCATCCCAGACACATTTTTATAACTGAAGTTTATTATATTTTTTAAATTTCATTTTTTAGTTCCATTAGCTCTCTTTTATTTTTAGTTTTATAAAAAGATAAACAAAATATCTCAAAAATAATCTTATTTAACACTAATAAAATCAATATACCTAGTGACCTAGAGATTATTTTTCTTATGGTTTCACCCTTATCACCACTTCTATAGTATCTAGTAGGTTAAAAATGTCAAAATTTCACACGCTTCTGCAATGTGTACCAAATTTCTAGCACACCCTAAAGAAGTGTTGATTAAAATTTGATTTAGGAATTTTTCCCGAGATGGTGAACACTCATAATTCCGATCAGTCAAAAAATGACCCCCACTTGATCCAAAAATAAAAAAATAAAGTAAAGGGAAATATCTCATAGATATATCTTCAAGTAAACAAATCAATTGATTATAATAAAGTAAAGATACTGATATTTTGATGCTTTTTATAGGCGAGTACATCCCCTCTTTCGGAACCATCTCAATGATCACATACGAATGACTACAATGTGATAATAATTAAGTTTCAACATATTTGGAGTTAGATCATGAATTTCAAGATCAATAATCCAGGAGTCACACATTGAACCGAGGTCGTGAATGATCAACTTATGGAAACAACATACACCATTCCATGCCTTGATAGTTAATACCCTTATATGAATGTGAATTGATTTATCAATTTTTGCAACACATTAAAATATAATGGGTAAACTTAAGACATATTAATTCTAGGACATTTCTCATTACCACTATAAGGGAATGCTAAATAGATTTTGGAAATTTTAAACCTAATTACTATCATCAACTAGGAAGTGTTGAGAAGAAAATTCTTAGGTTTTTATTATACAAAAACAAAAACACTAAACAATAAGAGAAACCTCGACTCCTTCAATCAAAAGGAGTATGAATCATGGGGTTAAGGTTGAGACTGATTCAAGGCCATGTTGAAATAATGACCTCATCATGGAATAAAGTTAGTGAACCAGTTGCAACCTTTTTACCATGGACATAAACTTGAGAGTATGCTGACAATCAACACAAATATTGGGAATAAATTCATGGAAATGGATACCAAAGATAAGTACATATTAATTCAAAGAATTGTAGGAATCATTTTATAGTATACAAAGGATTTTTTAAGAATGAAATATGGAGTTCATCAGGTCAACTCTTAGACATTCATAGCAACAATATTTGAAGCTATCAAACAGAGGATAAATAAATTATCATCGAGTCCACCTCAAGTTTTCCCTATAGTTCAAGTAGAACATTATACTCACATTAGATATCCTCATGATTATTCCAAATGTATTCATAACACATTAGTGATAAATATGTATACAATTAAATTTTTTGGTCAAAATAAATGAAATTATGAAAATAATTATAAATAAAATTATTGAAATAATAATTGAAATCTTAATTGTAAAGAACTAGTGGATACTCAAACACTCAACAAGAACATTCCCCCTAGATTCCCTACTCAACTCACCATTTTAATTTCATTACAATTTCAAGGGAAGGGATATAAATAATCATATCAACCACCCTAACATCAAAAATAAATAAATAAAGAGAAAAATTAAACAACAAAATATGCTCCTAATATAACAAAAAATCAACCTAATATGAAAGTAATCCTAGAAAAATCTATATTGTCCACTCAATAAAAGTTTGAATCTCAAGGTTTGGTAATATTCAATCAGATTTTAATATATGAAATTTTTATTTGAGAATATATTAGAGATAGGATTATCTAAATCTTGGATATATGCCATAAATATGTATTCCCAACATAATTATGGTATAATTTGAGCTATCAATGGAAATCTTGGTTTTATGATAGAGATAATGTTTTCATTATTATATATATATTAATGATTTAATACACACCAATTTCTTAATTTTTTTTAAATTTAATCTTTTTTTTGGATTTTTGATGAGTTTTGATCTAAATTTTAAAAATTCCCTAAATATGGAATTTTATCATATTTTTATCACTTTGGAATTTTAGGCATAACATTTTCAATACTGACTCAATTTCAAAAAATTATTTATTTATTATATCCCTTGGATCTTTAGGTTCATTTATTATAACCAATATTAGTGCTTAATTTTTCATTTTGAGGCCAAAATAAATCATTCAATTTTAGAAGATGAATGGTAAGGCAAAATTTACCAAATTTTAGTAAATAAAAGATAACCTAAGTTAATGATCCACAAATGAGGTTATTCAAGCTAAAAAAGGAGTAATATAAGTATAACATTATTATTAAATACTATGGATAAATTATTGAATTAATTGAGTTGTTGAGTTTTCCAAAATGGAGGAAACTGATGAGACATTTAAACTAGAAAATATCCTGTTAGTAATCTAGTCATAACTTTTGAAACACAAGTCCAATGGATTTCGAAATTTGTGAGTGAAAATAAATTATTTGTTAAAAAATGTTAAATATGAAACCCTATTAATATTTTTCTATAAACAATAAAACATTTGAGAAAACGTTTGAATTATCGAAACTAGAATGCATATTTTCACCCATCTTCACTATAAATTTTAATCTCTACTTCATTTCAAAGGATGGGTAGAAATAAGGAATGTGATATTCTAGATAATAATAGTTATAATAAAAATAATCTATCCATATTGGGATGAACTCCAATAGGTAGTGGTAAGTTATGATCTTAAGGAATTTCCATTTTGAATTTGGCCTTTTCATTATAACCTCATTTATTTTGAATTATCCTAGAAACTTTTTTCTTGACTGAATTTTGTATCTTTTTTATTTTTGTTTTCAATTACTTATATTTTTTTCTATATTTTTTCATCAATATATGACTATAAAATAATTTTATTATTTTTTAATTTTTTTTGGGTTGATGTCTCCTTATTGAGCATAATATGTTCAATTAGTTTTAGTTTCTCGGAGGTTATTGGGTAATCAAATCACTTTCATAAGAGGAATAAAACACATATTTGATTTATCTATATGGTATCTAGGAAATTTATGTGTATAATTTGAGGTATTTAAGCGCACATTGGAAAATTAAATTGGAAAACATTTGTAGACATTGGTGAAAGGAGCATATGAGTATCGATTCTTGTCCACTACGGTGATCTCTAGTTTGTGTTTTTTAAATACATATTCTTTTGGATTATAATTTCTACATTTAATTTTGAATAATAATAAGTAATTATTTTTATTTATCTTAGTTTAAACACTTTAAAATCTCAACATTAACACTAAATTTAACAAAAATATTGAGAAGTGACAGTTTGGTAACTTATGCTTAAACTTATATATAGAACCCCATGGTCACTACTATAATACATTTTAAAAAGAGAATTTATTGACTGTGGTTTCATAAAAAACCCATCCATCAGTTAAAATCATTACTGGGGATGTTTTATAAGTTTTTTTTTATTTTTTTTTTGAATTTCTATAATTTTATCAACTAATTCAGAGTTTTAAATATTATAAAAAGAATTTTTCACATTGAATACTCCTATGATTATATTGATTATCAACAATTTGATGAGTTTAGAAATGATTTTTTTTTCAATATAAATTACAATAAAATGTTTTCAAAATCCACGAAAATTATTTCATAATCCAATAAAATGCTTTAAAGAGCAATTAAAATGATTTGGTTCTTCAAAAAAAATGATGTTATGATTCAATAAGTAAGAAAAAATTGAAATTATTTACACGTTTAAATATAAATGAAATAATTAAAATTTCAAAAATAAGATTAAGAAAAGTAAAATATTTTCCCACCCACTTTTGATATCGAATAACCTTTTGTGGATGAGTGTATAGATAAATCCAACATTTATTTATTTTTTATTTAATGAAGAAATATAACCTTTAATTTCTAGTTTATTTGAATATTGAAATTCAAAAACATTTGGAAATCTATCAAGACTAATTTGTTAAAAATTAAATTTCATGTGAAATAAAGTATTTTGAAAATGGAAAACCAGAAAATTTGTATCAAACTTGATCCAAATATTAATATAATCCTGAGATGTTCATTTTTTAATATCATTTGTCGGAACTTAAGATACTTCCTATTATCAATAAAACCGTTATCCACTCGCAAAAGAAGGTAGAACTTGAGAGGACACAAGTAGATGTCTAAAATTTTGATCTAATAAAAAAATATTATTTTGATAAAAAATGATAACTACTTATCCTGATTCATATTTTATTCCTATTGCTTTTGAGTGGACTATTTTTTTTCAAATAATGGGATGTGAAGAATGGAATTGAAGAATAATGTCATTCCTAATTGATGAGTACACCATTAGACATGAGGATTGTGGAAAAGATTATTTTTTCAAAGAGGAAATAATTTTACAGATGAAATTGAATAAGAAATTGCTCTTATAAATAAATTTTAACAATTAGTGGTGTCCATTTATGAGAATAAAGTGTGGGGATTTTTCCTTTATATTTTGTTCAATTTCCCACGACATCAACATAATGATAAAAAATGGAGGGGAACATGTAGAAACAATATTTTTATAAATATTACAACCATTAAAAGCTAAAAATATTTTAGAAATTTAATTTTGGTGGTTCAGTTGGAAAAAACCACATCTGCCTTTGGATTGGGGATAACCACACTACTGGAAAACTAACCTATACCAACGGTTTGGAACCATTGGTATAGGCCTCCAAACCATTGGTATAGCCTATACCAATGGTCTGGAGAACCGTAGGCAAATAAGCCATTGGGATAGGTCTACACCAACGATTTTTGGAAAACCATTGGTATAGACCTATACCAACAGTTTTGAAAACCATTGGTCTAAGTAATATGAAAATATATACCAACGGTTCAATAAAACCATTGGTATATGTATTTACAAAAAAAAACATTCACTGGGATTTGATCCCAAGACCTCTTGTTTATCATTGAACGACCTAACCACTAACCTAACAATACTTTTGTAAACATAATTTCATAAATATATATATGTATTATCATAATTATTTTAAATTTGGATTTATATAATGTTCTGGTTAAGAGGATCCGATAAAAAATCAAAGGACCTATACGAACGGTTGTCAAAACCATTGGTATAGGTCTATACCAATGGTTTTTACAACCGTTGGTATAGGTCCCTAGAATGTGGGGGGTGATGTTGATATATTGAGGACTTTTTCCAATAGTTTGGCCGAACTGTTGGGAAAAGTGGCCACAAATTGGACCTTTCCCAACGGTTTGGCCAAACCGTTGGGAAACCATACCCTTTCCCAACGGTTTTGGAAAACCATTTGGAAAAGTGGCCACAAAGTGGGATTTCCCAACAGTTTGGCCAAACCGCTGGGAAAGGGGGTATAGAAGTGTTGGGAAAGGTCACATTTCCATCAGTGCCAACTGGAACTTCCTGACGAGGGGTATTGAAATCCTCACAACCACATGGGGGTTCAACCCAAGCCTCTTTTCCCTTTGATTTATTTTTATTATTATTTATTTTATTTCAATAAAATTATAGTTAATTGTTTTTTTCATATAGGTTTCCATGTTATAATTTTTAGGAGGATAACATAAGGCTACAGTTACATAATAAAAACCAGGTTGTGTCATTCCTTCCTGCTCGCTTTTTTTATGTGTTACCTTATTTATTTTCAAGTCTTGTATAAAATATTCACAATAAGAAAATTTTATAAATTAAGTGTGAGGGAGGACCATCCTTGGTAGATTAGGTTTTGGTGTGTTTTCTTTTAAAACCTTTTATTTTCAGTTTTTCTTTCAAATTTTGTGTGTTTTAACTCAAATTTTGTGATTTTATTAAAAACATAGGATATTAAAATTAATTGACATTATGCATTGAAAATTGTTGTCAATGAAATAACCAACTTGATTCTGGGAACTAAATTTAAATTAATAGTGAAATTTGTTTCTTTTAGAATTCAAATAATAGAAATTCATGAAAATTCAATGGAATTATGATATCCATTCAATGAATTTTTTCCAATGCTTAAAATAGAATACCATTAAGGACTCCAAACTATTTATAAATCTTCATCAAAATAAACACACTTATTTATTGAAAAATAATTCTTGTTTTAACCAGAACATTTTGTTTTTCTATCAAAACCTATGAGCTTTAAGTAACTTCTGTTCAAAATGATTGAGATAATTTGTTTGTGATTGAAAATAACTTTAAAAAAACACTCTTTATTTGTCCCAACTTTTACATTTTATACTTTTTATCCCTTAGTATCCATGATATACATATCCAGATAGCCTCATTACAAGTCAATTTCCCTATCCAACCCTATTTTAAAGTACATTGCATGATTTTGGTAATCTTAAGTGTAAGGTAATTGATTTTTGTTTCAAAAATTAGAGTCGAGGAAAACAAATTTATATATAGGAAATTGTTGAAATATAAAATTTTGACTTTCTATAGATTTAACGGAAAAATAGTTGTGCCTTTCTGGAGCTTTAAAACAATATTTTTGAAATTTTATGGAGAAATTATTGTTTCATTATTGCTAAATTTTATAATTTTATGATATCAATGAAATAAAATTTAATGTTATTTTGGAGTTTATTTTATGACATGAATAAATAGGATAATACCATTCTTAAGTGAAAACTATAATAATGAAATATTTCTTCAATATAGACCCAAGACACCTCATTATACCTTAGAAATTTTGACATCTGAAACTCGCCAACCCTCAAACCTTAGAACATCACTTTATAAGTCCTCATGATGGGTAAAATTTTTAAACTCAATTGGGTGGATATTTAAATTTTTTTCAAGATTATGGTGACCTTTTAATTTATTTGGATAAGGAAAACTTTATTTAAAATAAAATTCATTTGATGAGAGGAAAATAGGTGATGGAGGAATCCCTGTGCATGGAAGATCGAAAGAAATGGGAATGGAATGAATGAAAATAATGAAGAATTTGGAATTTAATCTATTTAAGAGGCATGATTAGTTGGGTTCCTTAATTTTATCCATTTTCAATTTTATTGGGACATGTTTTGAATTCTTCACTGGTAATGTATTTTGAGTTGTCAATTGTTCAGGAGTTTATGTTTTAAGTGTGGGGGAATTTATAGAGGTTAAATTTTAATTATTTTTAAAATCTATTTCAATGATTTAATTACCAAATTTTTTTATATAAAATAACAATGTTTTTGGAATTTTGAAATGTTTTAAGATAAATTCTAAAAATTCTCTAATTCATGAATTTTAAATATTTTCATCATTTTCTTATTTTGGACACACCTTTTTAAATAATGATTCAATTGTAAATAAATATATTTTATAAGATCCATTGGATCATATGATTCATTTAAAATAATGGGACAAGTGATGAATTAATCATTTGGAGGCCAAAATAAATCATTCAATTTTGGAAGATAAATGGCCAGGAAGAATTAATCTACCTTGAGTAAATAATAAATAACTTGAGGTAAATATGTTCAAATTATGTGATTAAACATTTAAAATAAATTTCACTCTACAAAGAAGATTATCATTATATATTATGGATAAATTTTCTAATTAAGGTAGTTATTGAATACACCAAATTAGAGGAAGATGAAGATACATTTCAGCAAATAAGTACAATTTTAATAATTTAGTCTTAATTGTTTTTACCACAAGTCCAATGAATCTTATATTTTATGGGTGAAAATAAAAGGCACATGAAAACAATGTTAAAGAAGGAACCCTATAGAGATTCAGTCTTCAACTGGGTATAAATCGAGTAAACATACAAAGGATAGAAACGATATTGCATACTTTCCACCCCTATTCACTATATATTTTGCTCTCAAATTCATTTCAATTGGTGGTTAGAGAGTGTGTGTGAGATATAAGGGAGGATATGAGTTCTAATGAAGATAATCTAGATATTTTGGGCTGAACTCCAAGTGGCGGTGGTCAGTGAAGATCAAAATGCATTTCCTTTTTGAGTTTGTGATTTTTTTATAAAAAACATCCTTTTAAATTATCCTAAAAACAGTTTGATTGATTTAATGAGGTATCTTTATTTCTTGTTTGATATTTATTATAATTATTTTCTAGGTCATTTATAAACTTTTAACTGTAAAATAACAATCTTTTTGTTTTAATTTCTTTGGGATAGGTCTCCCCATTGAGAAGAAAAAGTTCAATTTGCTTCAGTTATTCCATGGTTTTTGGGTAATAAAATCACTTTCATAAGAGGAAAAAAGCCATGTATTATGTATCTATATGGTTTATAGGAAATTTAGATGTAAAATTTGATTTATTTAAGTATATATTGGATACTTAAATTGGAAAAAGGTCGTAGACAATGATGAAAGGTCTTCTTGAGGATTGAAGCTTTTACACTGCTTCTATCTCTAGATTTTATTTTTTTCAATATATATTTGTCCTAATTAATAATATATAATGTTAAATTATAATATCAATCAGATTTTTTTATTTACGTTAGGTTAAATAAATTCAAAAACCAAATTTTAAAACCAACTTTAATAAGAAATATCTAAGTGATAACTTGATAACTTAGCCTCCAACCTCTTTATGAGATAACCCTTTTATCACAATTGCGGTATATTTAAAATGTTGAAATAATTGATTGGGGTTTTTGAAAAAACATATTCCATCAACTAGAACCATTTATGGGGTGGTTTCCCCTGTTTTTTTTAATTTTTTTTTCTGAATTTGTACCACCAAAAAAATGATTTTCACAATGACTACTCCTATGATTTTTCTAATTATAAAAACAATGAGGAGTCTAGTAATGATTAATTTTTAAAATATAATTTCCAAAAAAATGATTTCAAAATCCCATAATTTTTTTCCAATCGTACTAAACGATTTTAGGATAAAAAATGAATTTGTGCTTTACTAAAATGTTGTTATGATTTAATAAGTAGGAAAAAAATTGAAATTATTTCCACTTATTTAAAATAATTTAGAAAAATAAAAACTAAAAAATAATATTAATAAGATGAATATATTTTGAATCAAACTATTGCTATTTAATAACATTTTGTGGATGATTTGAGAGATGAATTGAGACTTTATTTTTTTATTTTAGATTCATAGGATAAATTCAACATTGATATTCCTTTTGATTTGAATATTGAAAATAAAAAAGATTTAGAAAATTATTTAGATGATTTTGTTGAAAATGAAATTTCAAATAAAATATTTTGATTTGAAAATAAAAATTTAGAACCTTTCTACCAAACTTTATCCAAATATAAAGAGAAACACGAGTCATTAATTTTATAAAACAATTTCAAGGAACCTAAGATACTACCTTTTTAAAATATAACTATTATCCTCACAAAAACAATGCTGGAACCTATGAATACACAAGGATAGTTATGAAATTTTGATCAATAGTTGAAAAATTATTTTTATAAAACAATTTTAACTTCTCCTCCCTCTGAACTTGTATTCCTATTTCTTTTGAGTGGACTGATTTTTCAATTGAAGAGGAATTTAAGGATAAAATTAAAAAAATAATGGTTTTCATAATTTATGAGTACACCAATATACATGAGGGTGGTGGTGAAAAGTTATTTTTCAAATAATAAATCATTTTTTAATATGAAATTGAAGATAAGCCATTATATATAATTACATTTCAACAATCATTGGAGATTATTTGTGATGATACAATTTTGGGACGTTTCCTTAACATTTTGTTCCCTCTTCGCAAAATAATTAGAATGACAATTAAATGGAAGGGAAACTAAAGAAATCTGATTCTTAGAGATTCTAGAACTATTTTTAGATAAAAAATATTATAGAAATTTAATTTTGGTGGTCATGGGGAAAAAACCATACCAGCATTTAGATTTTGGATGAATAGTTGGAACTGCCAGACTAGAGGTAGTGAAATCCTATCACCCACATGAGGGATCAAACAAAGAATCTTTTCCATTATCTTTATTTATTTTTTATTATTTATTTATCTTAATAAAATTATAAATAATTGTTTTTGTTTTTAATATAGTTTTCCAATTTTCTTGTTTTAGGAGGATAACAAAAGGATACTTCTATATAATAAAAACCAGATTTTTTCTTTCCTTCCCACTTGATGTTTTCATGTATTATCTTTTACATTTTTAGTTTTCATATAAGATATAAAAAATGAGAACATTGTACAAAATAATTATGAGGGAGTAACATTTTTGTTAGTTTAATATTTTGTGTGTTTTACTTCATATTTTCTCTTTTTTTAAAAAAATTACAATCTTCAAAAGTAATTACCTTTATGAATTGAAATTTTTTTTCAATGAAAGAACCTACTTTATTCATGGAACTAAACTTAAATTCATGTTGAAATGTATTTTTTCCAAATTAAAATTTTGTGAATCCATGAAAATACTATTGAAACATAAATTCCACTTCATGAATGTTGTCCAATATTGAAATCAATTTCTCACAACGACTATAAACCATTTCAAAATCTTGTTTACAATAATACCACTTATTGAGTGAAATAAATAATAATTATTTTAACTAGAAATTTGAATTTTTTCTATCAAAACATATGACCTTGAAGGTAATTGAGATCAAAATTATTGAGGAAATTATTTTGTAATTGAAATAACATTTTAATAATATTGAACTCTCTTTTTTCATCTTACCATTTATATTTGATCCTTGTGAGACCTTAGTAGTCATGAATTGCCTATTTATCTGGCCTCAATATAAGATAGTTTGATTATCCTACCTAATTTTGAATAACATTGAATGATTTTGGTAAATCATAAGTATGGGGGTTCTTTTTTTACCACTTGGGTTGGAGAAAAATAATTGGAAGTAGAGAAAAATGTAGATATCAAATATTGTGTCCTTATAGCATTTTGAGGGAAAAAATGTACCCTTCTAGACATTTAAAGGAAAGAATTAATTCTGAAATTTTGGGAAGAAATATTTGTTCCATTTCAACTAAATTAGAGAATCTATGGGATGTCCCTGAAATAAAATTTGAATTTATATTGGAGATTATTTTATTACATGAAGAAATAGAATAAGACCATGATCAAGTGGAAACTATAATAATGTAATATTTAATCATAAAAAATACATTCTATCTCCTTTTGTATCAGAATATTTGGCATTTAAAACCCACTAGACTTCAAAATAAATAATAAAACCTTTCCATTCCTCAAAATAGATAAAATTACTAAACTCAATTGGGTAGATATTTATAAATTTTTCAGGCTTATGGTGACCCTTTAATTTATTTTGATAAGGAAAACTTTGTTAAAAATCAAAATCATGTGATGAGAGAAAAATATGTGAGGTAGGAATCTTTGTGCCTGGGAGAATGAAATTAATGAGAATTTAATAAATGAAAATAATGAAAATTTTAGAATTTATACTATTTAATAGGCATGATAAGTTGGATTCCTTGATTTTATCCTTTTAAAATTTCATTGGGATGTGTTTTGAATTTTTCATTAGTAATTTAGTTTGACTAATCACTTGACTAGAGTCTAAGTGTTACATGTGAGGGAATTTATATAGATGATATTTTCATTATTTTTTATATGTATTTAAATTATTTAATCCACCCAATTTTTCCTTTTTTGTGAAATTTCACCATTTTTGTATTTTTTATGAGTTTTGAGATAAATTGAAAAAAATTATTAATTCTTTAATTTTAATTATTTTTTATAATTTTGATATTTTGTGAATAAATTTTTCAATACTAATTAAATTTTTAGAATTAATGTTTTTAAGGATCCCCTTTCACATGGGATTAATTTATTATAATTGGGACATGTTCTTAATCAATCATTTTGAGGCCCAAATAAATAGTTTAATTTTGGAAGATGAATGCTCAGATATAATTGACATATATTATGTAAAAAGATATAAATCAAGTTAAAGGCCTAAAAATTTTGTGATTCTATCTAGAAAGAGAAATTTACCTAAGGAGCGAAATTTCATTAAATATTATGGATAAAATCTCTCATTATAGAAGTTTTTGAATGAGCAAAATTAGAGGAAGATGAAGAAACACATCATTTATAAAAAGTATATTTTAGTAACTTGGTCATAATATTTGTATCACATGTCCAATGGATCTATTTTTTTTGGGTGAACATCCATGTTGCGTACAAAAAAACATTCAAGAAGGTAACCTTGTGAGATTAGGCCTTAAAATATTAAGTAAATGATAAAACTTTCAGAGGAAAGAAACTAGAATGCATATTTTCCACCACTCATCACTATATATTTTAATCTCTAGATAATTTAAAAGGATGTTTTGAAATACATAGTGAGTTTTTAAGGAGATAATATAATGTATAAGAGGAGTTCTAATGAATATAATATATACATGTTGGGATAAAATCTATGTGGTGACAGGCATTTAAGATTTGAAGGGATTTACTGTTTAAGTTTATTCTTTTTATTATTGACTCTTTTATTATGAATAATCCTGGAAACTATTTTCTTGATTGAAAGAGATATGTTTTTTTCTTATTTTCACTTTATTCTATTTTTTTCTAGATTTATTATCAACTAATGACTGTAAAATAATTATCTTGTTGCTTAAATTTCTTTGGGTGACATATCTCTATTAAGAACAACACGTTCAATTAGTTTTGATTGATCAATGTTCTCTAAGTAATATAATTGCTTTCATAAAAGGATAGAAACCCATATTTGAAGTCTATATGTAGTTTCTAGGAAATTTAAGTGTATAACTTGAGTTATAGAAGTATAAATAGTATAATTAAGTTGGAAAAAATTTGTAGACAATGATAATGGGAGTGACCGAGGATTAAATCTTTTCCATTGTTGTTATCTCTAATTTTTCTTTTTCTCAATCCATATTTCTTATAATTTATAATCACTAAATTTAATTTCTAATCTAAATCATATTTATTTTTATTTAACATATTTTAAATGCTTTAAAATATCCACTTTTAATAATAAGTTTGACAAAAAAAATTCAAAGTTACAATTTGATAACGTAGCCTACAACCTCCTTGTGAGATAACCCCATGGTCACAACTATTTTCCATTTCATAAGGTGAACTTTTTTAATGTGTTTTCATGAAAAATACTTTACCTAAAATTTCACTATTTAGGAGGTGTTTTCCTATGTTTTTTTTAATTTATAGAATTTTAACCACTAATTCAATGCCTTTAAAAAATCAAAGTGTACACTATTATGGTTATGTGGATTATAAGAAAATTGGCGATCCTAGTAATAAAAAATATTTAAAATCACAATTTCAATAAAATATTTATGAATTCCAATAAAATTATTTCACAATCTAACAAAATATTTTCATAGTCAAACAAAATGATTTGGTGCTTCAAGAAAATGATGTTATGATTCAATAAGTATGTAATCAAATTGAAATTAATGGCACTAATTTAAAATAATTTAATGAACTAAATGATCAAAATGAATGTCAAGAAAATTGAAATCTTTTCCCTATAAATTTTGATATTGAAGAACCCTTTTTAGATGAGTTAGGAGCTAAATTGGACCTCTCCTTTCCAATTTTATATTCAAAGAGAAATCTAACCTTAACTTGCATATTGATTTAGATATTTAAAATTAAAAATATTTTGAAAAATATTGGGATGAATTTGTTGCAAATGAAATTTCATATTAAATACCTTGTTTTGAAAATGAAAAATAAGAACCATTGTATCAAAATTCATACAAAGTGGATGAAAAATATGAGGCTTAAATTTTAGAATATCATTTAGAGGAACCTAGGATACCACATGGTTTTAATACAATTTTAATACAATACCAAATAGTTATATAACCCTATAATGTACAATGATATGATTAATATTTTTATCCATTGCTTCCAGATTATTTTGATAACTTATTTTTAAATACTTATCCCAACAAAGATTTTATACCTATTTATTTAGATTGGACTGATTTTTCAGATGAAGAGGAAGTGATGGAGGAAATTGAATAAATAATGGCGTGCTTGATTGAAGAGTAAAATAATACACATAAGTATGGTGTTAATGATCTATTTTTATAATAGAAAAATCATTTTTCAAGATGAAATTAAAGATGAAAAACATCTTCAAATTAAATTTAAATAATTTTTGGAGGTCATTTTTTAGGATAATGTATTTTGAATTTGCCTTTAGATTTATTAACCCTTCCACAACATCATTGTAATGATAATTAAATGAATCTGAATATGAAGAAATAATATTTTTGGAGATTATTCAACCATTTGAAACTGAAAAAATTATATAATTTTCATTTTAGGGGATCATGAGGAAAAAACCACACACAACATCGGATTGGGGATGTCTAAATGGATCTTCCTGATCAGGGGAAGTGAAATCCTAGAAACCTTTATGTCTTCAAAAAAAGGATCTTTTACCTTATATTTATTTTTATTTTTCTTTCTTGGATTTTAATTTTTTTTAATGCTTTTTTTTTGTTTTTCATATAGTTTTCTATGTTGCATATTTTAAGATGACATCTCAATGTTACTGCTACATAATAAATACTAGATTGTGTATTTCCTTCCCACATTCTTTTGTCGTGTCTTAAATTCTTGATTTTAATTTAGATTATAAACTATTCATAACAAGGATGTTGTATAAAATAAGTTTAGGGGGAGGTACATCCTTGGTAGATAAGGATTATGTGTGTTTTCTTTTTAACTATTTATTTTCAGTTTGTATTTCCAATTTTTTGTATTTTAATTCATATTTTGTGTTTTTGTTAAAAAAATTGGCACCTTCAAAGTAATTACTTTCATGATTTGAAAATTTTTATCAGTTAAATATCTGACTTGATTCATGGAATTAAACATAAACGAATAATGAACTATGTTTTTTTCTAGATTAAAATTGTGTAAATTCATGAAAATACAATTGAATTCTGAATTACATTCAATAAATGTTGTCTAAATTTCAAAAAAACTTTACCATGAGGTCTCTAAACCATTTCTATACATTTTTCACAATTACTCAACTTCTTGAGTGAATTAAATCATTCTTATTCTAACTAGAACATTCTATTTTTTTATCAAAACCTATGATATTTAAGGAACATGTATTCAAAGTGATTGAGTCAACTAATTTGGGATTTAAAACTACTTTAGAAAATTTTAACTCTCTTTATCTTAAATACCATTTATATTTAATCCTTTTGAGCCCTTAGTAGTCATTAACTTCCTATTTAGTTAACCACATCACCAGACTATTTCCTTATACAACCCTCTTCTTAAGTACATTATATGATTTTGGAAAATTTTATGTATTGGGGAGATTCTTTGTGTTATACCACTTAGTTTAGAGAAAATAAATTTATGAAGTGATGTTTTGGAAATTGAAATATATTTCTTTTGAAAGATTAATAGAAAAAAAGTTATTCATTTTTTGCATTTTAAAGAAAATAATAATTTTGAAATATTGGGAAGACTTTTTTACCATTTTTACTAATTTAGGGAAGTTATGGGATGCACATAAAATAAAGTTTGAAGTTATGTTGGAATTAATTTTGTTCCATGAATAAATAATTGAGTACCATGTCGATTTGGAAATTAAATCATGCAATATTTCTTAAATAAAGATCCAATCCATCTCATTCTACATCAAATATTTTTCAAATTTGAAATCCACCATTCTTCATACCCCAGAATAGACCATTATTATTAATCAGTAGGGATATAATTTTGTAAAAAAATTGGGGGAGATTTAGAAAATTTTCAGGCCTATGGTGACCCTTTCATTTATTTAGATAAAGAAAAAAAAATTTAAAATCAAAATCAAGTGATGATATAAAAATAAGTGAGGTAGGAATCATTGTCCATGGAAGAATTAATGAAATAAGAATTTAATAAATTAAAATAATGAATATTCTATTGTTTAAGTTATTTAAGATTGAAGATAATTTGGGCTCCTTGACTTTATCCTTTTTGAATTTCATCGGCATGTATTTTGAATTTTTCACTGGCAATTTATTTTGAGTGATCACTTGTCCAGTATTCAAAGTGTTAAGTGTGGGTTAATTTATAGACTTTATATTTTCATTATTTTTCATATGTATTTAAGATATTTAATCCCCACCAATTTCTCCTTTTATGTGAAATTTTATTGTTTATGTAATTTTGATGAGTTTTGAGTTAAATTTTTAAAATGCTGTAATTATGTAATTTTAAAATATTTTTATCATTTTGGGTTTTTAGGAATAAATTTTTAAAAATTGGTTCAATTTTAAAAATTATTTTATTATAGGATACCTTCTATCATGGGATACATTTATTATAACTAGTATATGTGTTGAATCGATCATTTAGAGGCCCAAATAAATTCTTCAATTTTCCAAGATGAATAGTCAGAAAAAATTGATCCACCTTTAGTAAATAAGAGATAAATTGATCTAAAGACCTATAAATAAGGTGATTCTTGTTTGAAAGGAAATATTAATCTAATGATAAAATAAAAAATAATTATTATTGATAAATTATCACATTAATTTTGTTTTTGAATGTGTGAAATTAGTAGAAGATGAAGAGACGATTCAACTATAAAATGTTTTCTTCAGTTATTCGGTCTTAAATATTACACCATGTGTCCATAGGATATAAAATTTTGTGGGTGAAATGATAATATTCCTCTAAAAATAATTCATTATGGTACCATAGTGAGAATCAACATTTAGCTAGGAGGATATTGAGAAATATATTTGAGGATATAATCTGAGCTGCATATTTTCCATCCCTCTTCACTATATATTTTAATCTCCAATTTATTTACAAGGGTGGTTAGAAAGAGGGAGTGAGCTATATTAAGAGGATATAATGGAGAATATGAATTGTAATTATTATAATCTATCCATTTTTTGGAAAAACAATAAGTGGTGGTGGGAATCTAAGATTCGAAGACATTTCTCTTTTGATTTTTCTTCTTTTCATTATAGACTCTTTCTTTTTTAATTATCGTAGAAACTATTTCATTTACTGAATAAGGTATATTTATTTCTTGTTTTCACTTTATTATATTTTTTTTATATTTTTTATCAACTTATGACTGTAAAATTATTATCTTATTGTTTAAATTTTATTGGTCGAGGTCTCCCCATTGATCACAATAAGTTCAATTAGTTTTGATTGCTCGAAGGTGATTGGGTAATAAAATCACATTAATAAGAGGATAAAAACCCATATTTGAGGTCTTGATATGGTTTATAGGTAATTTATGTGTATAATTTTTTGTCATGAAGTATAAATTGGATAATTCAATTGGAACTAATTCTTTTAAAATGATGAGGGGAGTCTCTAAGGATCAAAGCTTGTCCAATGATACTATATCTATTTTGTCTCTTTCAATCCATCTTTCTTATGATTTATAATCTAAAAATTTAATTTATAATCCAAATCAGACTTATTTTTATTTAAATTTATCTAAATCTATTCAAATACCCTCTTCTAACACTTTCTTTTAATAAAAACAAATTAGTAAAGTGTAAACATGATAACAAAGCCTGCAACCACCTTTTGAGACAACCCCATGGTCACCACTGTGCTATATTTTAAAAGGTGAAATTATTGATTGGGATTTCATGAAAAAAACTTCCTTCATTTGAATTGATCTCTTTTTAATTTGAAATTAATCTTTTCGATTCTCATGACTTATGATCAAATCTTCACTAGTATACACTTGTAAGACTACTTGACATATTTTATTCTTGTGTGGGTTTGTTTTTTATGTTGTTACAATAAATTATAAGTTTATTTAAATTAAAACTAAATAATAACTATATATCATATTACAAATTTTTTTAGTGATGACTAGATTAATATGAATCTTTAAGTGATTTACTTTATTTTTCTTACTGATTCTATATTTTTTATTACCATGAAAAAGTTTTTCTAAAAATCTATTTGGTTTATGTTTAATATTTTATAAGAATATAATATATGAAATAAATGAGAGAGGGGTAGGTGTTTTAAGTTTAAATTTCTACTAGGTACCTAAATTTGATAAATCTATTTAATATTGGATAAAGGATGTAATGTAAATTATTATATAAATGTATTATATGTCCCCTCTACAACTATAACTAGCCATGCAAGAAAGAACTGATGTACATGATCCACACACTTTCCCTATTGTTGATATTTCAATCCTAAAAGGGGTTTATTATCCACTATGGGATTTAGGAAATATTTATTCATGATCTTTAATGTATTTTTTTTTTTTTGATTAAATTCTAGTTTATGTTTTGAATTTTGAAAAACCCTCTAATTATTTTATGTGAAAATAAAATTTTTCAATCTATCTATATTTTTATTATATCAAAAGTTTCAGTAGTCGTAATTTTATAATTATTTTTCATACGAATGATAAGAAGTATATATTTATTTTATTCAACTACTTTAAATACTGAATAAAAATTTATCATGTCTGCATTTTGTTCTAAACGTCTTGTATGATTTTGGTTTCATGAATAATTTTTAGTTAAAATTTCTTTGTAATTTTCTTTCATTATTTATTTATATCATGATTTCTATAGATAAATTTTTCAAAAATATTGTTATGTCGGAATGAGAATAGATTTTCATCATTAAAATAAATATAATTTTTAATTTTTTTAAGTGGTTTAAAAAATTATTAAATTTTAACATTTCTCAAATTCTAGAATTGGTAGGATTAAAAATATGTTTTTATTTCAAAGATATATTTTTCAATATAAATCGAAATCACACATTGTTTGTGGTTTTGGAAATTTAAGAAGATTTACTATATTTACTTCAATTGAATTTAAATCTAAAAATTCATTTTAGATGCCTTAAAAAATGTCCTAATATTTATAACATTTCAATTAATTTTTAAAAAGTTTTATTTTATGTATTTTAATATTTTTCGATCATATATCTTGATAAAATTTTTGGATTGAAACTCATTTTTACCCATTGTAAATATTTTCAGTTTATATTCATTTAAGTCTTTTATACTAACATTTTATTCTATTTTTTGATATTCTAAACATTCTCATATGTTTATATTGAATAAAATGATGAATTAATATTAATATTTACTCTTCTTCATCAATTACTACATAACCTATAGCCTTTTTCACTGAGCTTCCACAACTTCTTCTTCATATTCTGATAATCACATAAAGAAGTGTCATTCTTATTTGTTGATATTACCCACACCAAGAGACGGTTCCAGCACGAAAATAATGTATCCTTTTCTCCTGGAATGAATCCAGCTAAACCAGTATGGTATAGTAAACTACACCATTAATGTCTTCATCATCCACCCACCAACAAAGTAGAGGAATTAGTTCATCATATTTGGAAAACCATGGAATCAATGGTAGTAGTGGATCATTCCTGCTCAGTTTTTCAGTGGATGGTAGCACTGTCTTCCCATTTTTTGGATGGTGTCATTTCAATTAGGGACCGTAGCACATATACTTCCAGATGGTCACTCATTCTACTATAGTGAAATGGTAACAGATGGTTCCCTCTAATAGTATCATTATATAGAACCACCATTCGAATTTTTAGATGGTTTCTTGGTGACGTAACTTATATAGGTATAAATACTTCAACCTCTCCATCAGAAGACCCCTCATTCCTAGTCAAGATCCTTCACCTCCTTACTGCACGACACCAATGAAACATTATCCCCATGCATGTCATCATTGAATAGAAGCTTCACCTGCATGCACCTTCACAAGGCACCATAGAACCATAATGCCTCTTAGTGGTAAAAATACTTCTTAAGCAATAGTAACCCTTCTATAAAAGGTAGAAACCTTCTACATTTCATGTTATTGTGTAGTGGATCCTCTTTTTATCAAGGTTGTACCCAGCGGTGGTAGCACCATCCTTCTTCGGGCAACAATAGCATGAGCTTCGTCATCTTAATAGTAGAAACACTTCCATATTTCAACGGTAGTGGTAGAATATTATTGCTACCCCTAGGTATGAATTTTTTATGCTACCTAGAGGATTACATTTTATACTAATGTTAGAAAGAGACTGTCAGTTTATAACACCATTAGTTATTTTTTTCTACCACCGCATTAAAATATACAAGTGTTAATTCATTATGTTTCCTCTATCATTTCAATTTTTTATACTCTATTTTACGTAATATTTCATATTTATAATAATTATTTTTTCATTATAAAATTATTTTATAATTATGATTTTCTTATGTGAAAAGTTTTTATGTATTTTAAAACCAATTTTGATATTATGCAATTTAAACTTCTTAATGCTCATAGAAACATGAAGTATATATATATATAATCTGAAATATTTTATTCTTGTTTAAATCCATTATTTTAATTGTTTTTAAAATATTTATTTGTATTGCTAAATATTTTCAACATTTTTTCATGTATTAAATGAATTTTAAAATGTTTTATATATTTTATGCATTTATACAGAGATATATTTCATAGTTTTATTTATAAACAGTATTCATGTGATATTTGTGGAAATAATTTACCTAGTTTAATCAAGTATGTTAGAATGATTTAAATTTATTTGAATCATTCTAATTTTTTAAACGATTATATTTAATTTATTTTTAATTAAATACTATATATTTTGGTTTATCCAGTGCTAGATTTTATTGGAGTTAGCTAAAAGCACAGAGAAAAGACCCCCTTTTTAGTTCTTTTTAGCACTGATAAAAGGGATTCTTTATTGGTGATTTTTACTAGTACTGATTGAGGATTTGTTTATCAACACTTTTTTAGTGTAGATAAAGTGGGTGATTATTAAAGATCCCAAAAAACACTGATAAAGGTGACCTTTATCATAATTTTTCATCACTAATAAATACCCCTATTATCAATTATTTTTTCTATCGCTGACAAATCTCTATTTATGAGTACTAAAAAATGTCGATAAAGTAATCATTTAACATGACCATCAAAAAAATGCTGATAAAGGTCCCCTTTTATCATATCATTTATTTAAGCACTGATAAAAGGTATATTTCATAAAAAACTCATATATCATTAAAAATAATATATTAATATATAAATGTATTTATATTGATACAAATATATTATAATTTATTAAATAAGATTTATATAAGACTAAATATAAATTTAAACATAATATATAATATAATTTTTGGAAAATGGATTATAAAATAATTAAAAGATAGTATTAATTAATAATTTTCTCATTATTATCACGCAATATCAATAATGGGATGATATAAAAATTCAATAAACTAATGAACGATCAAAGATAAATTAAAAACACAACTTGAAATTCATATAACCCAAACATCTGATTTGAATGTCTGTTTGGGTTCTAAATCATATCAAACCTAATCATGAGAAGATATTTGTTCTGTGTTGACTCAAGGGGACCTTAATCACTGTATTTTGAGGAAAAAAGGTCGAGAAGGCCTCCAAAACTGAGTTTTTTGTTAGGATACTATAATTTTTTGATATTCAATAGTATTTAACCTTCTTTTTAGAGAGTCTTCCTATCCTTTTTCAGTTGAGTATGTATTCATTCCCTGATATTATATTCATTTAGATATTATGGTATTGAAATTTTATCATTTTTCACATTTTAATATTATTTATTATTAAATTTATACATATTTTCTTATATTTAATTATGATAAATCAATTGTATAAATAATAATTTAAAACTATTTACATAAAAATGTATTTTTAAATATATAAACAAAATGGGAATAAATTTTTATTATTCATTTTATTTAAAATAAAAAAATTATCCATTTTATTTACCATATGAAAATGCATTAATATGTTTATATATACCTATACATGAAATTTTTATATTTAAACATTTTTGCATTAATAAAAAAATATATTTATATGTATATTCTAATATATGTAAATAAATACACACAAACTCACACACACACACACATGTAAATTTTTTATGTTTATGTGAGAAATATAAATGTATACTTATGTGTGAAAATATGTATGTATGTGTTTGTGTGTATCAATATTTTGTATATAAACCACATATAAATGTATTTTTTTAAATAAATCATTGTCATTATCATTAAATATAGTATACAATCATATTTTAATAAAATATTTATAAATACATTACAAAACATTTATAAGTAAATATAAAATTATATGTGAATATGTATAAACATATATATATATATATATATAGACATATAAATATATATGTAGTGTATAAAATTTATATCTAAATATACAATATATAGATATATTCCAAAAATGTATTTAAAATAATATCTAACTATTTTTTAAATTATAAAAATATATGAATATATATATATAATTATAAATATATATTTAAAATGTTTATATATACGTAAGTGTGTGTATTAATAAATGAAAATATATTTATATTTATATTCTAATATATGTAAATGAATATTGATATATAATATATTTAAATAAATATATGTATATATATCACACACATACAAAAAATATATTTTATAAATGTATTTAAAAATAATTATATAAATATATCAATAAAAAATATGTTTGTAAATGTATATATATATATATATATATATATATATATCAAAAGTAAAAAATCTTGATGCAGTGGTAGATACATTCTAGTTTTAAAAAGATATGTCAAATGATCGAATCCTGGTGCGCGCGAGGGTGAACACGAGTCTTGGATATAGAAAAGTGCTGAAAAAGGGTTATTCCTAGCGCTAAATGGGGGGGGGGGGGAGTAGAAAATCAAGTTATAGGTGGAGTGGTGGTGGGTGGGACAAAGGCATAGAAAAAGGGGTGGGGTGTAGAACTCCAAAAATACTAATTTTATCACTGCTTAAAAAAATAACTAAAAAAGGAACCCTTCATTAGCATTTTTTAAGCACTAATAAAGGGGGCCTTTATTAGCGCTAAAAGAGTGATGAAACATGGAGGATTTTAATGACATTTACATCAACATTTTTCTGAGCATTATTAAATCCAATTTTTAGTACTTCTAAAAGTGTGACCTATAATAGCGATTCCTTGATTTTTTCTGATAACTATTTTATCTGCATGAGATTACTGGTGGAATTTTTCTTTGTTGATGATTGCCAAATGAACATCAACAAATGAATTAAGGAATAAATCCCTAGATATTGGCATTATTTTTCGAGAAAATAAAAGGGACAAGAAGGTGTCCATGATCACATAGATTGCATGAACCCCTAAGAGACACACGATCTCAGGACTAGTAGAAGATCAAATGGGCAGTCATGCATGGTGCATAACTTGAACAATATCCCACAAATTCCCTTTGACCCGTACTTATTCTATCATGAAGGTGCCCTAGGAAATCATAGATCCTGTGATGACATCTAGATAACCTCTCCTAGGTCACATGAACAGTGCACTGAAGAACTCCTGAAAAACCATCCAAAATTCATTTTAAAATTAGAGGAAAATATCCAAAAGTTGGGAGCCTCTTACGTACATAAAATTCACATGACACATCACCTATTGGGAGAATGATCAGCCTTTACAATATTCAATAAAACGTATGATATCCTCATCCTTTAAAAAAGAAACTAATTAAATAAATTGGGGGGAGGTGGGATCAATTGCGGTCATAAAACATCACGTGATGCCCCCATGTAATTCGAAAGGCATAAAAATACCCCAATGACATGTCCACTTCATCTTGCCAAATCCTGCTGGTATTCCATCATTATCATGTGAGGTGACGAAGGTATGTTAAGGTGACCTTGTCCCCCCCCTTCTTCTCTATAAGAAAAAATGGACGGAATAATCCATTGAATGATTGTGCGTCACCATAAGACCTTTTATTGGTAATGAAATTCATCAAAAATAGGTAGAGTGATTGTCTTTAAGAACACTCATGCAACCTCATGAGATCCCCAGCCTTTGTGAAATAAACATAGGAAATAAAAAAGTGGAATGACATGGGGCTCTCACAATTGTAAAAATCACTCGGTGTGCCTAATCTATCCAAATTGTGGTCTCACAAAAATATTCGGCTTGATGGAATGGCCTTTCAATATCACTTTACAATCCATCCTTATCTGAAAAAAGGTCCCATAAAAGTTACCTAAGGTCATATGAAGGCCTTTCGATAGGGGCTTGGTCTCGTAAGGGCCCTTGGAAATGTAGCTATAACAATATTAAAGTCCCTCAGCATGTCTGCATGATTCCACAGGGCCACATTAATTGGAAATAATCCAATAAAGTAGGCATTTCTGGGATGATCTTGTGGTCGATGAAAATCATGTTATACCTTTATAGTAACCTACGATAGGACTTCATGAATATGCGTGACGTCAAAGACCTCCACCGACTCAAGCATGGATTTTCTCGATACAAAACTCGCATGGAGGAGAACAACAAGGGTGGTGAGGCCTATAAACCACCACCCCAACATGAAAGAAAAGAGGGAATTTTAGCACTTACATGTATGAGAAATCCATGTAACCTCATACCAACACACCCAATATCCAGAGTGGATGTTCTCATGACCCATATATTTTCCATATGGTAAGATACCAGTGAACAACTAGTGCAATTATGAAACATTCATAGGGTCCTCGTGTGATCACTCATAGATCATGCGAAGGACTTCTAATGAAACACGTGAAGAACATCCCACATACCGGATACATTATGTGGGACCTAAAACAATCTGATGATGAACAAATTTGAGGAATTCAAAATATAAATTCTATAAAAAATACTATGAAATGGGAGACTTCTGCAAAAAACATATATGATGATCATCATGCTCTTTATATGAACCTTCTGAGACTTGTGATTGCACCAGGAAATGTTTCATAGATCTCATGATGCTTGTTTGGAATACTATTTGGATCATGAAATGTCCTCTAGACATGTCGAAGCAAGTCACATGGAACCCCCTGATCATGCCACCCCTGTAACACCCCGAGATTTTAAGAAAAATATTTTTTTAATTTCATTAATGTCTTGTGTGGTACGCTACACCAAACGGAGCTTGCACAACACGCATCCTTGACTTGCCTTTCATTACATGCAATCGCGACCTTCCTCGATAGCGTGTGTAGTATGCAATACCGAGTTTCAGTAAACAACGATATGCTATTAAAATATTATTAAAACTAGCTGTTATGAATAGTAATAACCACTTTTTAAAATTTTGTAAATTTTTTATTTTTCAAAATAGACATTATTTTTGGATTTGGAATATCGAAATTAGCTTAGGGTGAAATTTTGGTACATTTCGGATAACTTTCATTTTCTGATGAATAGTGAAAATTACTAAATTTTAATTAAAAACAACCTTTTTAATCGAAATAATTAATAGTGATAAATTATTAATTTGAGTGGTTTTAAAGTATATTTAGAATATATTTTTAAAATTAAATACAATGTTGGTTATTGGATGTAATTCTATATTTAAACCAGACATAAACAAGTGTCACTCTTTTGATAGTTATTATCTCTTAAGAACACGCTATTTGTTTTGACGACGGGAATTAATTTTTAAATTAATTAATGAAACTGATATGTTTTGAATTTGGTAAAATAGACATCATTTTTGAGTTCATAATATCAAATATATCTTAGGCCTAATTTTTGGTATTTTTCTGGAAACTTTCATTTTTTTGATGAATAGTGAAACCACTAAGTGGTAGTTAAAAAAAATGATTTTTTCATAAAACATAATTTTACCGCTTCTGTGAGTGGAATTTCAAAAATCCGAGAGACATGGTTGATGTTAGTAAGTAAAATGTGGTTCAATGAGATGAATATAATTTTTGGTGAATAGTAACTTTTTACTTTTTTTTTACCACGGTTAAAAGTAAATATGTTAATTAAGGGTAAAAATGTTATTATTATTACCCTAACACGTGTCCTAATTCTATTGGATAAGTGTAATTCTACCAAAAACAACCTTAGGGATAAAATATGATCATTTAGGCCCACATGGATTAGATGAGGACATTTATTATTAATTTATTTAAAGAAGGGTTAAAATAGTTAAAATCAAAGATTAATAAGTAAATAATTTTTAATATAGGATTATACATAAGATAAATTCTAATATAAACACTCATTAGAAATCTAAAAATATTTCCTACATAATGGTATTTTATTTTTAATTTTTAGACATTAAATAATTTAATTTATTTATGACACAAAGATGATGCAGTAATTATCTTATTAATGAAATATTGACATAATTGATGTTATAAATACCCAAATAAATGTAATTTTAGACTTTTTATGAATTCCACTAATTTTATAGGTTAATATGACATGTTAGTATTGCTTTAATTAACTTTTTTCGAACTAATCATTCTGTTATGAGTTTCAAAAAAATCAATTACTAAATAGTGTCAAAATTGACATAAAATAGTTTTTAAAACAAATATTATATTGTTAATTGTTATTTTATTCATAAAAATCTATGGTTCATCAAAATGACTTAGATAAGGTTATATATATTAATAATAAACAAATTGGGGTTCTTTTGCCTTGTTATAGTAAGTTTATTAACCTTATAGTGTAAGAACACAAGAAGACACGGTAAAAGTAAAATTATTTAACTTAATGTCAAATATAAATGATAAGGTTAAAATAGGAACCTAACTTATCTAAATTCTATTAGATGAGAGGATTTAGACCCATCCACACCTTATCTTTGAAATAAATTAATTTGGAGCTATTTAAAACCGAACTTGGATTTATAATAAAATAATATTCTTAGTTATTCCAAAGGTGCCCCTCTCCTCCCTTATAAAAGGGAACCCCCTCCCTCTCTTCCTCACACCACTTTGAGCCTTCAAGCTCGGAAAAACCCTGAAATATTATCTTCTCCACTTCCTTAGAAACATCCTAGAGGTTCTGGTATTCCTCAAAGACCAATTTTAGTGCCCTAAAAGGAGATCTCAAAGAGGCGCTTCAAAGAAGAGGTAATGTCCGTTACCGATTCTTTCAACATTATTTATTATTCCACTTATTATTCTTAGGTTGTTTAATTATTAAGTAATAACATCAGTATCACTAATATACTAATATGTTATTATAAGTATGAAACAACCCTATTTCACCATTTATCCATCCTACGGAAAACAAAATCACCGCGCGTGCGTACGTACGGAATACCGTCTCCACGTCGTGGTGAAATCTATTTTCCACCACCACCTTACTTGGATGGGTATAATGGTGTAAATAATGAATATATAAGACTATTAAAAGAAATTTTCAGTTCTTAAATGTTCTGAACATGATAAAGTCATCTTAGCAGTATATCGTTTGGAAGGTGATGCTGATCAATGGTGGAATCTTATCAAGAATACGAGGCCAAGAGATGAAATTGAGTCCATTGAATGGGACGAGTTCAAGAACTTATTTTTCAATAAGTACTTCCCTCGTATTCTTAGAAAAAATATGGAGAAGGAGTTTCTTGAACTAAAGCAAAAGGATGATGAATCTGTTGGTGTATACGATGCAAATTTTACAAGGCTTGCAAGGTATGCATCTGGATTTATCATCTAACCTGAAAGTAAAGTTGATCGATTCTTCAGTGGCTTAAAACCAAATCTTTGAAGGGAATTAGCTATAAGAGACTTCAGTAGCTATGAAGAAATTGTTCATTGTGCTATCAAGGTAGAAGTGGAAGTTGGTGTTACATATCCATCTCATAGTTTTGATAAGAAACGAAAGATGGAGTTCAAGGAGAAATCTCAGAATAATCGTGAAAAGAAGTTGAATGTTTCTTTATGCTCAAAGTTTGGAAAGAAGCATGGTAGAGATTATCTTAAAGGGACAAGTAAATGTTTCAAATGTGGAAAGGAAGGTCATCGGACATTTGAATGCCGCAATTATCGGAAGAAGATGTCTAATGATGCAAACAAAGGAAGGGATACACAGAATGAACCTACCACACTTCAATGCTTCAAGTGCAAGGAAATGGGGCATTATGCTAATAAATGCCCTAATCCTAGGGTTAGTGATGATCTACATGAGCAAACACTTAAGGAAAAGTACAAAGGGAAGTCACATTCGATCACCATTGGCGATGTTGAATATGACAACGATGTGGTGGAATGATTATGTGTTTTTGTAATGGGATTCCAAAATAATGTTGTATATAATATCGTGGAATATTAAAATATTTATGTATTGGTCTATTGTGGTTTTCAATAATTTTATGGTACCGGTAACCATGGAGTGTTATTGAGATATTTTTGGAAAAAAAGATGATATGCGCATAATGAAGGGAAAACGAGAAAATGAAATATTTGACAGTATTCATGAGCTCATGATTGATATAAGGACTAAGTGATATCATGGTTTGAGTATATAGAATTTTGAGGATTTTGGTATGTGGAAAGTGTTAAGTTTTAACTGCATTCATGTTTTCACTAAGGTTTAATGGGTATTCAAGAGAATACATGATTAAGGCCTTTGCATGTTTGGAATGTGACCAACAAGACACATCTTATGATATATGGGGATCAACGATGGTATTAAATCTCTGGTAATCGTTTTCACTATATTATGAGAGTGGACTGTAGTATTATGGATAAGACTAAAGATTGGAATGGATTATGTTGGAAATAAGTTAATATTGTTTAAGGATAGAAGTTTTTTTGATATTATTGATGGGATGTTATAGTAATATAGTTTTAGAAAAAGGACAACCTGCAGGACGGGCGACAACCCATCACGTCGGACAAGGCCGTGGGAATCAAACCCACAACTGAAGTGCAACTGGCCTTTATCGCCTACCACTGGCCTATAGGAAGTCCCTGTTTAGTAGAAACTAGTTTTATTATATTAAGAAGTATGATATATGAAGTATAAGTCCATTTTAGGAACCATATATCATTAATCTCACTATAGATGGACTTATGTATTTTTTGATAACTTTTCTAACCTTTTGTTTGAGACAGATGAAATGACCCATCATTCTATCACATGATCTGCTAACACATCACGAATGAAAAATTCAACTTCATTTCTGTAAGAGATGAAGTGGAAATTGTCCAAAGAACTACCAACGGTGAGACTATACCAAAATAACGAAAGTATTTCTTCTAATTCCAATTTCATCAACTTTAGGGAAATGATCTTGAAAACCAAAAATGTTGTCCTAGTGCTCTTATATCTGATGAATCAGATGGTACCTTAGATCATCACAATTCTATAGCTTTGTGATTGCTGGATTTTCCATAGCCATGTTCTCTACCACTCTCCATCAGAACTTGATGGTTAGATTTTTCTTCCATATCCATATTTTCTTCTATGTTCTCCTACGTGGAAACCCAGTGATGAGTTAATTTGGGTAACCCTTACATTTCATACTTTAGTTTTTAAAGCCATGTTTTGGTATTCCTTTTTACGATGTGGGTTTCTCTTAAACAAACATTCGAGTATTAAACCATTTATAACCCCGACAAATTTTGAGGGAGAAATTCATTTTAAGGGGGGTAGAATGTAACACCCCGAGATTTTATGAAAAACATTCTTTTAATTTCATTAATGTCTTGTGTTGTATGCTACACCAAAATGATCTTGCACAACACGCATCCTTGACTTGCCTTGCATTACACGCAATCACGACCTTCCTCTATAGCGTGTGTAGTATGCAATACCGAGTTTCACTAAACAACGATATGCTATTAAAATATTATTAAAACTAGTCGTTATGAATAGTAATAATCACTTTTTAAAATTTTGTAAATTTTTTATTTTTCAAAATGGACTTCATTTTTGGATTCGGAATATCTAAATTAGCTTAGAGTGAAATTTTTCTACATTTCGGATAACATTCATTTTATGATGAATAGTGAAAATTACTAAATTTTAATTAAAAACAACCTTTTTAATCGAAATAATTAATAGTGATAAATTATTAATTTGAGTGGTTTTAAAGTATATATAGAATATATTTTTACAATTTAATAGAATGTTGGTCAATGGATGTAATTCTACATTTAAACCAGACATAAACAAGTGTCAATCTTTTTATAGTTATTATCTCTTAAGAACACGCTATTTGTTTTGACGATGGGAATTAATTTGAAAATTAATTAATGAAACTGATATGTTTTGAATTTGGTAAAATAGACATCATTTTTGAGTTCATAATATCAAATATAGCTTAGGACTAATTTTTGGTATTTTTCTGGAAACTTTCATTTTTTTGATGAATAGTGAAACCACTAAGTGGTAGTTAAAAAAAATGAATTTTTCATAAAACGTAATTTTACGGCTTCTATGAGTGGAATTTCAAAAATCCAAGAGACACGGTTGATGTTAGTAAGTAAAATGTATTTCAATGAGATGAAAATAATTTTTGGTGAATAGTAACTTTTTACTTTTTTTACCACGGTTAAAAGTAAATAGGGAAATTAAGGGTAAAAATGTTATTATTATTACCCTAAAACATGTCCTAATTCTATTGGATAAGTTTAATTCGACAAAAAACAACCTTAGGAATAAAATATGATCATTTAGGCCCACTTGGATTAGATCAGGACATTTATTATTAATTTATTTAAAGATGGGTTAAAATAGTTAAAATCAAAGTTTAATAAGTAAATAATTTTTAATATAGGATTATACAAAAGATAAATTCTACTATATATACTCATTAGAAATCTAACAAGATTTCCTACATAATGGTATTTGATTTTTATGTTTTAGACATTAAATAATTTAATTTATTTATGACACAATGATGATGCAGTAATTATCTTATTAATGAAATATTGACATAATGGATGTTATAAATACTCAAATAAAGGTAATTTGAGACTTTTTATGAATTAAACTAATTTTATAGGTTAATATGACATGTTAGTATTTATTTAATTAAAGTTTTTTGAACTAATCATTCTGTTATGAGTTTCAAAAAAATAAATTACTAAATAGTGTCAAAATTGACATAAAATAGTTTTTAAAACAAATATTATATTATTAATTGTTATTTTATTCCTAAATATCTAAGGTTCGGAAAAATGACTTAGATAAGGTTATATATTTTAATAATAAATAACTTGGGGTTCTTTTGGCTTGTTATAGTAAGTTTATTAACCTTATAGTGTAAGAACACAAGAAGACACGGTATAAGTAATATTATTTAACTTAATGTTAAATCTAAATGATAAGCTTAAAATAGGAACCTCAATTTGTCTAAATTATATTGTATGAGAGGATTTCGACCCATACCGACCTTAGATTCGAAATAAATCAATTTGGAGCTATTTAAAACCGAATTTGGCTTTATAATAAAATAATATTTTTAGTTATTCCAAAGGTGCCCCTCTCCTCCCTTATAAAAGGGCACCCACTCCCTCTCTTCCTCACACCACTTTGAGCCTTCATGCTCGGCCAAAACCTACCAAATTCTCTTCTCCAATTCCTTATAAACATCCTAGAGGTTCTGGTCTTCCTCAAAAACTAATTTTAGTGCCCTAAAAAGAGATCTCAAAGAGGCGCTTCAAAGAAGAGGTAATGTTCGTTACCGATTCTTTCAACTTTATTTCTTCTTCCAATTCTTCTTCTTAGGTTTTTTCATTATGAAGTAGTAACATAAGTATCAATCATATACTGATATGTCATTATAAGTATGAAACAACCCTATTTCACCATCTATCCATCCTACGGAAAATGAAATCACCGCACGTGCGTACGTACGGAATACCGTCTCCACACCGTGGTGAAATCTATTTTCCACCACCACCTTACTTGGATGGGTATAATGGTGTAAATAATGACTATATATGACAATTATAAAGTGATATTGATTCTGAAATAGTATAAATACACTCCAATACAATTCCACGATCATAGGAACGATATCATCACTCATGCGTACGTACGGAATACCGTCTCCACGATGTGATGCGACTCGTTCTACATGATCTTCATTTCATAATGATTATATAAATGAATTTAATGAATGAATATGATATATATTACACTAATACCATTATGGAAGTGAGGTATCAATAACCTAAAGATAAGAATAAGAATTTATTCGACAAAACACGCATAAGAACAAAAAGTAATAAACACCCGAATAACAAGTAGTAATGAAATATTACTAATAAGAAGCTAAGAATATGACCATATATGATATCATAACAATAAGTATGATTCTGGAATAAGTCAATAACATTATTTAAATCATTATACAGGAGGTTCAGACACTTACAAAGCAAATCGGACCTAAGGTAAGGGAAATATCACAATCTCATTTTTATCCGAGATTGCTTATACTTTGGTATTTAATGGGGTGTATTTTATCATCCAAATCCATGATTCCTCAATATGAAATATTGTTTCCATCCACCTAAAATTGTTTAAATCCAATTTTACCCTTAGGTGAGTTTTTAGTTAAAGATATAAAAGGAATATTTTTTCGTTTTTCGTACGAGGTAATTTTTGACTTTTCCGATAAAATTACGAGAAAGAATGTTTTTTTAACTTATACGGCATGAATGGATTTAAAAAAAAAATATTTCCATGAAGCTTACTTTACAAGTCTTGAAGTTTATTTTTAATCAAACTTCTTTTAGTTTAAAATTGTAAGACATGTTAAGAAAGGAAAGTGTTTTTGAAGTAGAAAGGATATTTTCCTCAAGAATGGAGTTCAAGTGTTTTATCAAAATTATTTTTCATCTAAGATAATAAAGGGTTCTGTTTCTATCCCTATTATTAAATGGATTTTATTGTGTTGTGATGGAAATATTTTTATGAATTCCTTTACATTATATGAATTGTTTTATGATGTCATGTTGTTTAAGAATCACATTTTTACTACATGGGTTATGCAATGATGTATGATTTAAGATTTTGTGGAACACATAAGAATGGTATCATTATGAGATGGGTGGGACCTATATCTCTCTCCAATGCATTGGGTAAATATTTTATATCTCATGAGATAGACATGGCTGGAACGACAGGTTAAACCGGTTCAGTGAAGCAGGACTGAAACGAGGAATGAACTCGGTTCGGAAATGGACTTTGTCCACTAAGATAGTATTGGCAATGATTCTTGACTAATAAGAAATTATTCTCTATGCTTATGTGTGTACGCCACAAAGTTTCATGTTTTATGTTATGATTATTGGGATTACATTTCACTACTATAATTTATCCCATGTTATGATATTATGATCTCTTTTGCAGGATTGAGATTTCCAAAATGTTATGTTCTTATGAATATGATGTGATTGATATTTCTTTTGTTTACCCTTATTGAGCATTTGAGCTCACCCTTTTATGTTTTCTTTTCCCCAGGATATAAAGAAAGGTTTTAGGTAAAAAAGAAGAAGATCTTTATGGGAGATGTTGAAGATCTTTCACCACGATTAAAAGATTATATTACGAGTTTCCAAAGACACTAAACTATTACGGTCCTTGTGTGTGTGTTTTTGTTATGTACCAAGTATTCCGCAAAAGTAATGTAATCTCCATGTATGTCAAGCTACAGGTCTCTACAGTTGGTATCAAAGGGAGGTTTAGTCAACCTTTGGAAACTAGGATGTGAGAACTTTAGTGAGATCCTTAGAGATATTTCTAAGGTATGTCTAGGGATATCCACAAGGTTAAGTATAAGTATAGGTTATAGTCTTATTATTACGGTAACGATCTTAGAATTAAACCTAAGATGTTAGATATTGAAGGTACTCCCACTTTATTATGTTGTTTTCCCTAGAATGATTTTTTCCTCTCACACTATTCTTTTTGGGTTTTAGACGATGGCTGGAACCCGAAGGAACCGTGTTGATCAATGCAATGGACAATGCAATTATTGTCCTCCTGAACAAACAAATGTTATCGGAGATGGAGTGAAAAATCGTATTTCTATACTTACACAAGCTATGAATCATTCTGGACTTCCAAATGAGCAGAGAAGGGAACAATATTCTGTTGAGTCCTTCATGAGGCAATGTCCACCTTCTTTCAGTGGGTCTTCTGATCCACTTGTTACTGAACAATGGATCAGTACCACTGAAACGATATTTTCAGTTCTTCAATGTTTTGAACATGATAAAGTCATCTTAGCAGTATATCGTTTAGAAGGTGAAGCTGATTAATGGTGGAATCTTATCAAGAATACGAGACAAAGAGTTGAAATTGAGTCCATGTAATGGGACGAGTTCAAAAACATTTTTTTTCAATAAGTACTTCCCTCATATTATTTCGAACAAAGATGGAGAAGGAGTTTCTTGAACTAAAGCAAAAGGATGATGAATCTGTTGGTATATACGAAGAAAATTTTACAAGGCTTGCAAGGTATGCATCTGGATTTATCATCCAACCTGAAAGTAAAGTTGATCGATTCTTCAGTGGCTTAAAACCAAATCTTCGAAGGGCATTAGCTATAAGAGACTTCAATAGCTGTGAAGAAATTGTGCGTTGTGCTATCAAGGTAGAAATGGAAGTTGGTGTTACTTATCCATCTCATAGATTTGACAAGAAATGAAAGTTGTAGTTCAAGGAGAAATCTCAGAATAATGGTGAAAAGAAGATGAATGTTTCTTTATGCTCAAAGTGTGGAAAGAAGCATGGTGGAGATTGTCTTAAAGGGACAAGTAAATGTTTCAAATGTGGAAAGAAAGGTCATCGGGCATTTGAATGCCGCAATGATGGGAAGAAGATGTCTAATGATGCAAACAAAGGAAGGGATACACAGAATGAACCTACTACACTTCAATGATTCAAGTGCAAGGAAATGGGGGCATTATGCTAATAAATGCCCTAATCCAAGGGTTAGTGATGATCGACATGAGAAACCACTTAAGGCAAAGGAAAATGGGAAGTCACAAGCGATCACCATTGGCGATGTTGAATATGACAACGATTTGGTGGAATGATTAAGTTTTTTTGTAATGGCATTCCAAAATAATGTTGTATATAGTATCGTGGAATATTGGAATATTTATGTATTGGTCTATTGTGGTTTTCAATAATTTTATGGTACCGGTAAAAATGGAAAGTGATTGAGATATTTTTGGAAAAAAAGATGATATGCGCATAATGAATGGAAAACAAGAAAATGAAATATTTGACAGTATTCATGATCTCATGATTGATATAAGGACTAAGTGATATCATGGTTTGAGTATAGAGAATTTTGAGGATTTTGGTATGTGGAAAGTGTTAACTTTTAACTGCATTCATGTTTTCACTAAGGTTCAATGGGTATTCAATAGAATACATGATTAAGGCCTTTGAATGTTTGGAATGTGACCAAAAAGACATATCTTATGATATATGTGGATCAACGATGGTATTAAATCTCTGGTAATCGTTTTCACTATATTATGAGAGTGGACTGCAGTATTATTGATAAGCCTAAAGATTGGAATGGATTATGTTGGACATAAGTTAATATTGTTTAAGGATAGAAGTTTTTTCGATATTATTGATGGGATGTTATAGTAATATTGTTTTAGAAAAAGGACAACCTGCAGGATGGGCGACAACCCATCGCGTCGGACAAAGCCGTGAGAATCGAACACACAACCGAAGTGCGACTGGCCTTTATCACCTACCACTGGCCTACAGGAAGTCCCTGTTTAGTAGAAACTAGTTTTATTATATTAAGTAGTATGATATATGAAGTATAAGTCCATTTTAGGAACCATATATCATTAATCTCACTATAGATGGACTTATGTATTTTTTGATAACCTTTCTAACCTTTTGTTTGAGACAGATGAAATGACCCATCATTCTATCACATGATCTGCTAACACATCACGAATGAAAAATTCAACTTCATTTATTTAAGAGATGAAGTGAAATTGTCCAAAGAACTACCAACGGTGAGACTATACCATAATAACGAATGTATTTCTTCTAATTCCAATTTCATCAACTTTAGGGAAATGATCTTGAAAACAAAAAATGTTGTCCTAGTGCTCTTATATCTGATGAATCAGATGGTACCTTAGATCATCAAAAATCTATGGCTTTGTGATTACTGTATTTTCCATAGACATGTTCTCTACCACTCTCCATCAGAACTTGATGGTTAGATTTTTCTTCCATATCCATATTTTCATCCATGTTCTCCTACGTGGAAGCCCAGTGATGAGTTAATTTGGGTAACCATTACATTTCATACTTTATTTTTTAAAGCCATGTTTTATTATTCGTTTTTACGATGTGGGTTTCTATTAAACAAACTTTCAAGTATTAAACCATTTATAACCCCGACGAATTTCGAGGGCGAACTTCATTTTAAGGGGGGTAGAATGTAACACCCTGAGATTTTATGAAAAATATTCTTTTAATTTCATTAATGTCTCATGTTGTATGCTACACCAAAAGGAGCTTGCACAACACGCATCCTTGACTTTCCTTGCATTACACACAATCACGACCTTCCTCGATAGCGTGTGTAGTACGCAATACTGAGTTTCACTAAACAACGATATGCTATTAAAATATTATTAAAACTAGCCGTTATGAATAGTAATAACCACTTTTTAAAATTTTGTAAATTTTTTATTTTTCAAAATGGACTTCATTTTTGGATTCGGAATATTGAAATTATCTTAGGGTGAAATTTTGGTACATTTCGGAACTTTCATTTTCTGATGAATAGTGAAAATTACTAAATTTTAATTAAAGACAGCCTTTTTAATCGAAATAATTAATAGTGATAAATTATTTATTTGAGTGGTTTTAAAGTATATTTAGAATATATTTTTAAAATTTAATACAATGTTGGTCATTGGATGTAATTCTACATTTAAACCAGACATAAACAAGTGCCAATCTTTTGATAGTTATTATCTCTTAAGAACACACTATTTGTTTTGACAACGAGAATTAATTTTTAATTTAATTAATGAAACTGATATGTTTTGAATTTGGTAAAATAGACATCATTTTTGAGTTCATAATATCCAATATATCTTAGGCCTAGTTTTTGGTATTTTTCTGGAAACTTTCATTTTTTTGATGAATAGTGAAACCACTAAGTGGTAGTTAAAAAAAATGAATTTTTCATAAAACTTAACTTTACCGCTTCTGTGATTGGAATTTCAAAAATCCGAGAGACACGGTTGATGTTAGTAAGTAAAATGTGGTTCAATGAGATGAAAATAATTTTTGGTGAATAGTAACTTTTTACTTTTTTTTACCACAGTTAAGGGTAAATAGGGTAATTAAGGGTAAAAATGTTATTATTATTACCCTAACACATGTCCCAATTCTATTGGATACGTGTAATTCGATCAGAAACAACCTTAGGAATAAAATATGATCATTTAGGCCCACTTGGATTAGATTAGGACATTTATTATTAATTTATTTAAAGAAGGGTTAAAATAGTTAAACTCAAAGTTTAATAAGTAAATCATTTTTAATATAGGATTATACATAAGATAAATTCGACTATAAATACTAATTAGAAATCTAAAAAGATTTCCTACATAATGGTATTTTATTTTTAATTTTTAGACATTAAATAAGTTAATTTATTTATGACACAAAGATGATGCATTAATTATCTTATTAATGAAATATTGACATAATTGATGTTGTAAATACCCAAATAAATATAATTTGAGACTTTTTATGAATTCCACTAATTCTATACGTTAATATGACATGTTAGTATTGATTTAATTAACTTTTTTCAAACTAATCATTCTGTTATGAGTTTCACAAAAATCAATTAGTAAATAGTGTCAAAATTGACATAAAATAGTTTTTTAAAAAAATATTATATTTTTAATTGTTATTTTATTCCTAAAAATCTAAGGTTCGGCCAAATTACTTATATAAGGTTATATATATTAATAATAAACAACTTGGGGTTCTTTTGGCTTGTTATAGTAAGTTTATTAACCATATATTATAAGAACACAAGAAGACACGGTAAAAGTAAAATTATTTAACTTAATGTTAAATCTAAATCATAAGGTTAAAATAGGAAAATAAACTTGTCTAAATTCTATTGGATGAGAGGATTTCGACCCATCCCCACCTTATCTTCGAAGTAAATCAATTTGGAGCTATTTAAAACCGAATTTGGCTTTATAATAAAATAATATTTTTTGTTATTCCAAAAGTGCCCCTCTCCTCCCTTATAAAAGGGCACCCCCTCCCTCTCTTCCTCACACCACTTTGAGCCTAAAGCTAAGAAAACCCCTGCCAAATTCACTTGTCCACTTCCCTAGAAACATCCTAGAGGTTCTGGTTGTAGAGACCCGAAACTTGACGTACATTGACATTACATTACATTTGCGGAATACTTAGTACATAACAAAAACACACACACAAGGATCGTAATAGTTTAGTGTCTTTGGAAACTCGGAACGTAATATTCTAATCGTGGTGAAAGATCTTCAACATCTCCTATAAAGATCTTCCCTTTTTTTTACCTAAAACCTTTCTTTATATCCTGGGGAAAAGAAAACATAAAAGGGTGAGCTCAAATGCTCAGTAAGGGTAAACAAAAGAAATATCAATCACATCGTATTCATAAGAACATAACATTTTGGAAATCTTAACCTGCAAAAGAGAGCATAATTTCATAACATGGGATAAATCATGGCAGTGAAATGTAATCACAATAATCATAACTTAAAACATGAAACTTTGTGGCATTCACACATAATCATAGAGAATAATTTCTTGTTAGTCAAGACTCATTTCCAAGACTATCTTAGTGGACAAAGTCCCTTTCTGAATCGAGTAACCCTCGTTTCAGTCCTGTTTCACTGAACCGGTATAACCTACCGTTCCAGCCCTGTCTATCTCATGAGATATAAAATCTTTACCCAATGCATTGGAGGGAGATATAGGTCCCACCCATCTTATAATTAATCCTTTCTTATGTGTGCCACATAATCATAAACCATACATAATAGCGTAACCCATGTAATAAAAATGGGATTCTTAAACAACATGACATCATAAAACAATTCATATAAGATAAAGGAATTAATAAAAATATTTCCATCACAACATAATCAAATCCATGTAATAATAGGGATAAAAACATAACCCTTTTATTATCTTAGATGGAAAATAATTTTGATAAAATACTTGAACTCCATTCTTGAGGAAAATATCCTTTCTACTTCAAAAACACTTTTCCTTTCTTAACATGTCAAACAATTTTAAACTAAAAGAAGTTGATTAAAAATAAACTTGAATACTTGTAAAGGAAGCTTCTTGGAAATAATGTTTTAAGAATCCATTCATGCCGTATAAGTTAAAAAAACATTCTTCTCGTACTTTTGTCGGAAAAGTCAAAAAAGAACCTCGTACGAAAAACGACAAAAGATTCCTTTCATATCTTTTACTAAAAACTCACCGAAGGGTAAAATAGGTTTTAAACAATTTTAGGTGAATGGAAATAATATTACATATTGAGGAACCATGGATGTGGATGATAAAATACACCCCAGTAAATTTCAAAGTATAAACAATCTCGGATAAAAATGAGATTGTGATATTTCCCTTACCTTAGGTCCGATTTGCTTCGTATGTGTCCGAACCTCCTGTATAATGATTTAAATAATGTCATTGACTTATTACAGAATCATATTCATTGTTATGATATCATATATGGTTCACTTATGACATTATATTACCCGTTCTTTTGTAAATTCCATGTTAAAGAAGCGTTTTGGGTAAAATCGTTTCATTTATCGTAGGTGTTTTGACTTGTTGTTCTTGACATTATTATTACTTATATCATGATTTACTTACTTCCAGAATATAAAATATGATTTATATATCATATATATTCAGTATATATATATATATATATATATAATATATAGATAAATGAAATGAAAAACACCGTTCATGGAGACGGTAGTCCGTACGTACGCATGAACGCTGTTTTTCTTTCCTTATTGTCTTGAATGGAAGTAAGTAGATCACATACATATATATATATATACACATAAATCTAGTAACATTATTATGTCATATATTTCATTAGTACTTATTATATATACTTTATAATCATTCATGAATGGTTAATCATTAAGAATGAATCTCATCGCGTTGTGGAGACGGTATTCTGTACGTACGCACGCGCGATGATATCATTTCCATAATTATTGAATTGAATTGGAATGGATTATAAAATATATCAGAATCAATATGATGTTGTAATAACTATGTATAGTTATTCTTTACACCATTATACCCATCCATGTAAGGTGGTGGTGGAAAATAGATTACACCACGGCGTGGAGACGGTATTCCGTACGTACGCACGCGCGGTGATTTCTTTTTCCGTAGGATGGATAGATGGTGAAATAGGGTTGTTTCATACTTAAAATAACATATCAGTATATGAGTGATACTGATTTTATTACTTCATAATGAAACGACCTAATAAGAAGAAGTGGAAGAAGAAATAAAGATGAAAGAATTGGTAACGGTAATTACCTCTTCTTTGAAGCGCCTCTTTGAGACCTCCTCTTAGGGCACTAAAATTGGTCTTTGAGGAAGACCAGAACCTCTAGGATGTTTCTAGGGAAGTGTAGAAGAGATTTTGGCAGGGGTTGGCCGAGCTTGAGTGCTCAAATTGGTGTGAGGAGGAGGGGGAGGAGGTGTCCTTTTATAAGGGAGGAGAGGGGCACCTTAGGAATACCTCAAAATATTATTTTATGTTAAAGTCAAAATCAGTTTATAATGGTTCCAAAGGGTCTTATTTCGGAGCTAAAGTGGGGATGGGTCTAAATCCTATCAACCAATAAGATTTAGACAAGTTTAGGGTATTATTTTAACCTTATCAATTAGATTTAACTCTAAGTTAAATAATTTAACTTTTACCGTGTCTTTTTGTTTTCTTTCACTATATGGTTAATACACTTACTATAACATGCCAAAAGAACCCCAAATTGTTTATTATTAATACATATATCCTTATCTAAGTCATTTGGACAAACCTTAGATTTTTAGGAATAAAATAAAAATTAATAATATAATATTTTATTTAAAAACTATTTTGTGTCAATTTTGACACTATTTGATATATGATTTTTGTGATAGTCATAACAGAATTATATGTTCGAACCAAGTTGATTAAATCAACACTAATATATCATAGTAACCTAGAAAATTAGTGTAATTCATAAAAAGTCTCAAATTACATTCATTTGAGCATTTATAACATCAATTATGTTAATATTTCCTCAAAATGGTAATTACTGCATCATCGTTGTGTCATATATAAATTAATTTATATAAAGTCTAAAAATTATAAATAAAATATCATTATGTAGGAAATATTTTTATCTTTCTAATGAATATTTATAGTCGAATTTATCTTATGTATAACCCCATATTAAATTTTTTTTAGTTATTAAACTTTGATTTTAACTATTTTAACTATTCATTAAATAAAATAATATTAAATGTCATAATCTAATCCAAGTGGACCTAAATGGTCATATTATATTTATAAGGTTGTTTTTGGTCGAATTACACTTATCCAATAGAATTAGGACATGTCTTAGGGTAATAGTAATATCATATTTACCCTTAGTTACCCTATTTACTATTAACCATGGTAAAAAAAAGTAAAAAGTTACTATTCACCAAAAATTATTTTCATCTCATTGAACCACATTTTAGTCCTAGATATTAACCGTGTCTGTCGAATTTTCGAAATTCTATTCACAGAAGCGGTAAAATTAAGTTTTATGCAAAATTCAGTTTTTAACCTACCACTTAGTAGTTTCACTATTCATCAAAAATTGATGTTTTTCAGAACAATGCCAAAATTTCATCCTAAGCTATATTTCATATTCCGAATTCAAAAATGAATTCTATTTTACCAAATTCATAACATAGAAGTTGAATTAATTAATTTTATAATTAAATCCCGCTGTTAAAACAAATAGCGTGTTTTTAAGAAACAATATCTATCAAAAGATCGACACTTGTTTATGTCTGGTTTAAATGTGATATTACATCCAATGACCAACATTGTATTAAATTGTAAAAATATATTCTAAATATACTTTAAAACAACTCAAATTAATAATTTATCACTATTAATTATTTTGATTAAAAAAGTTGTTTTTAATTATAATTTAGTAATTTTCACTATTCATCAGAATATGAAAGTTATCCGAAAAGTACCAAAATTTCACCTTAGGCTAAATTCGATACTCCGAATCCAAAAATGACGTCCATTTTGAGAGCTAAAATTTCTAAAATTTTAAAAGGTGGTTATTACTATTCATAACGGCTAGTTATAATAATATTTTAATAGCATATCGTTGTTTAGTGAAACTCGGTATTGCGTACTACACACGCTATCGAGGAAGGTCGCGATTGCGTGTAATGCAAGGCAAGTCAAGGATGCGTGTTGTTCACGCTCCTTTTGGTGTAGCGTACAACACAAGACATTAGTAAAATAAAAAAAATAAATTTTCATAAAATCTCGGGCTGTTACATTCTACCCCCCTTAAAATGAATTTCGCCCTCGAAATTCATCGGGGTTATAAATGGTTTACTATTCTAAAGTTTCTTTAATAGAAACCCACATCGTAAAAAGGAATACCAAAACTTGGCTTTAAAAACTAAAGTATGAAATGTAACGATTACCCAAATAAACTAATCACTGGGTTTCCACATAGGTGAAAATATGGATATGGAAGAGAAATCTAACCATCATGTTCTGATGGAGAGTGGTAGAGAACATGGATATGGAAAATCCAGTAATCACAAATCCATATATTTGTGATGATATAAGGTACCATCTGATTCATCAGGTATAAGATCACTAGGACAACATTTTTTGTTTTCAAGATCATTTCCCTAAAGTTGAAAATTTTAATTAGAATAAATACTTTCTTTATTTTGGTACAATCTCACTGTTGTTCATGCCTTGAACAATTTCCACTTCATCTCTTAAATAAATGAAGTTGAATTTGTTATTCGTGAAGTGTTAGCAGATCATGTGATAGAATGACGGGTCATTCCATCTGTCTCAAACAAAAGGTTAGCAAAAATTATATACATAAGTCGATCTATAGTGAGATTAATCACATATGGTTCCTAAAATGGACTTATACTTCATATATCATACTGCTTAATATAATAAAACTAGTTTATACTAAACAGGGACTTCCTGTAGGCCAGTGGTAGGTGATAAAGGCCATTCACACTTCAGTTGTGGGTTCGATTCCCACAGCCTTGTCCGACGCGATGGGCTGTCGCCCGTCCTGCAGGTTGTCCTTTTTCTTAAACTATATTACTATAACATCCCATCAATAATATCGAAAAAAAACTTCTATCCTTAAACAATACTAACTTATTCCAACATAATCCATTCCAATCTTTAGGCTTACCCATAATACTGCAGTCCACTCTCGTAATATAGTGAAAACAATTACCATAGATTTAATACCATCGTTGATCCCCATATATCATAAGATATGTTTTGTTGGTCACATTCCAAACATTCAAAGTCCTTAATAATGTACTATCTTGAATACCCATTGAACCATAGTGAAAACTTGAATGCAGTTAAAAGTTAACACTTTTCACATACCAAAATCCTCAAAATTCTATATACTCAAACCATGATATCACTTAGTCCTTATATCAATCATGAGCTCATGAATACTATTAAACATTTCATTTTCTCGTTTTCCCTTCATTATGCGCATATCATCTTATTTCCAAAAAATATCTCAATCACTTTGAATACCACATCAATAAATATTCCAATACTCAATGATACAACATTATTTTGGAATCCCATTACATAAACACTTAATCATTCCACCACATCGTTGTCATATTCAACATTGCCAATAGTGATCGCATGTGACTTCCCTTTGTCCCTTTCCTTCAGTGGTTGCTCATGTTGATCATCACTAACCCTTGGATTAGGGAATTTATTAGCATAATGCCCCATTTCCTTGCACTTGAAGCATTGAAGTGTTGGTGGTGCGTTCTCTACAGTGTTTTCTTTATTCACATCATTAGAAACCCTTTTTCAATTACTTCGACAATCAGCTGCTCGATGACCTTCTTTTCCACACTTAAAACATTTTCTAGTCCCTTAAAGACAATCTCCACCATGCTTCTTTCCACAATTTGTGCATAAGGAAACATTCATCTTCTTTTCACCATTATTCTGAGATTTCTCCTTGAACTCCATCTTTTGTTTTTTGTCAAAACCATGAGATGGATATGTAACACCAACTTCCATTTCTACCTTGATAGAACAACGCACAATTTCTTCATAGCTACTGAAGTCTCTTATAGCTAATGCCCTTCGAAGACTTGGTTTTAAGCCACTAAAAAATCGATCAACTTTACCTTCAGGTTGGATGATAATGCCAGATGCATACCATGCAAGTCTTGTAAAATTCGCTTCGTATATACCAACAGATTCATCATCCTTTTGCTTTAGTTCAATAAACTCCTTCTCCATCTTTGTTCGAAGAATACGAGGGAAGTACTAATTGAAAAATAAGTTATTGAAATCGTCCCATTCCATGGACTCAATTTCATCTCTTTGCCCTGTATTCTTGATAAGATTCCACCATTGATCAGCTTCACCTTCCAAATGATATACTGCTAATATGACTTTATCATGTTCATAACATTGAAGAACTGAAAATATCTTTTCAGTGGTACTGATCCATTGTTCAGCAACAAGTGGATCAGAAGACCCACTGAAAGAAGGTGGACGTTGCCTCATGAAGGACTCAATAGAATATTGTTCCCTTCTCTGCTCATTTGGAAGTCCAGAATTATTCATAGCTTGTGTAAGTATAGCAATAAGATTTTTCACTCCATCTCCCATAACATTTGTTTGTTCAAGAGGACAATCATTGCATTGTCCATTGCATTGATCAACACGGTTCCTTCGGGTTCCAGCCATCGTCTAAAACCCAAAAAGAATAGTGTGAGAGGCAAAAATCATGCTAGGGAAAACAACATAATAAAGGGGGAGTACCTTCAATATCTAACATCTTAGGTTTAATTCTATGATCGTTAGAGTAGTTCTAGTACTATAACCTATGCGTATACTTAACCTTAGGGACATCCCTAGACATACCGTAGAAATATCTCTAGGGATCTCACTATCGTTTTCGCATCCTAGTTTCCAAAGGTTGACTAAACCTTTCCTCTGATACCAACTGTAGAGACCCGAAACATGACGTACATTGACATTACATTACAGTTGCGGAATACTTAGTACATAACAAAAACACACACACAAGGATCGTAATAGTTTAGTGTCTTTGGAAACTCGGAACGTAATCTTCTAATCGTGGTGAAAGATCTTCAACATCTCCTATAAAGATCTTCCCTTTTTTTAACCTAAAACCTTTATTTATATCATGGGGAAAAGAAAACATAAAAGGGTGAGCTCAAATGCTCAGTAAGGGTAAACAAAAGAAATATCAATCACATCGTATTCATAAGAACATAACATTTTGGAAATCTTAACCTGCAAAAGAGAGCATAATTTCATAACATGGGATAAATCATGGCAGTGAAATGTAATCAAAATAATCATAAATTAAAACATGAAACTTTGTGGCATTCACACATAATCATAGAGAATCATTTATTGTTAGTCAAGACTCATTTCCAAGACTATCTTAGTGGACAAAGTCCCTTTCTGAATCGAGTAACCCTCGTTTCAGTCCTGTTTCACTGAACCGGTATAACCTACCGTTCCAGCCCTGTCTATCTCATGAGATATAAAATCTTTACCCAATGCATTGGAGGGAGATATAGGTCCCACCCATCTTATAATTAATCCTTTATTATGTGTGCCACATAATCATAAACCATACATCATAGCGTAACCCATGTAATAAAAATGGGATTCTTAAATAACATGACATCATAAAACAATTCATATAAGATAAAGGAATTAATAAAAATATTTCCATCACAACATAATCAAATCCATGTAATAATAGGGATAAAAACAGAACCCTTTTATTATCTTAGATGGAAAATAATTTTGATAAAATACTTGAACTCCATTCTTGAGGAAAATATCCTTTCTACTTCAAAAACACTTTTCCTTTCTTAACATGTCATACAATTTTAAACTAAAAGAAGTTGATTAAAAATAAACTTGAATACTTGTAAATGAAGCTTCTTGGAAATAATTTTTTAAGAATCCATTCATGCCGTATAAGTTAAAAAAAACATTCTTCTCGTACTTTTGTCGGAAAAGTCAAAAAAGTACCTCGTACGAAAAACGACAAAAGATTCCTTTCATATCTTTTACTAAAAACTCACCGAAGGGTAAAATAGGTTTTAAACAATTTTAGGTGAATGGAAATAATATTACATATTGAGGAACCATGGATGTGGATGATAAAATACACCCCAGTAAATTTCAAAGTATAAACAATCTCGGATAAAAATGAGATTGTGATATTTCCCTTACCTTAGGTCCGATTTGCTTTGTATGTGTCCGAACCTCCTGTATAATGATTTAAATAATGTCATTGACTTATTAAAGAATCATATTCATTGTTATGATATCATATATGGTTCACTTATGACATTATATTACCCGTTCTTTTGTAAATTCCATGTTAAAGAAGCGTTTTGGGTAAAATCGTTTCATTTATCGTAGGTGTTTTGACTTGTTGTTCTTGACATTATTATTACTTATATCATGATTTACTTACTTACAGATTATAAAATATGATTTATATATCATATATATTCAGTATATATATATATATATAATAGATAGATAAATGAAATGAAAAACACCGTTCATGGAGACGGTAGTCCGTACGTACGCATGAACGCTGTTTTTCTTTCCTTATTGTCTTGAATGGAAGTAAGTAGATGACATACATATATATATATATATACATAAATCCAGTAACATTATTATGTCATACATTTCATTAGTACTTATTATATATACTTTATAATCATTCATGAATGGTTAATCATTAAGAATGAATCTCATCGCGTTGTGGAGACGGTATTCCGTACGTACGCACGCGCGATGATATCATTTCCATAATTATTGAATTGAATTGGAGTGGATTATACAATATATCAGAATCAATATGATGTTGTAATAACTATGTATAGTTATTCTTTACACCATTATACCCATCCATGTAAGGTGGTGGTGGAAAATAGATTACACCACAGAGTGGAGACGGTATTCCGTACGTACGCACGCGCAGTGATTTCTTTTTCCGTAGGATGGATAGATGGTGAAATAGGGTTGTTTCATACTTAAAATAACATATCAGTATATGAGTGATACTGATGTTATTACTTCATAATGAAACAACCTAAGAATAAGAAGTGGAAGAAGAAATAAAGATGAAAGAATTGGTAACGGTAATTACCTCTTCTTTGAAGCGCCTCTTTGAGACCTCCTCTTAGGGCACTAAAATTGGTCTTTGAGGAAGACCAGAACCTATAGGATGTTGCTAGGGAAGTGTAGAAGAGATTTTGGCAGGGGTTGGCCGAGATTGAGTGCTCAAATTGGTGTGAGGAGGAGGGGGAGGAGGTGTCCTTTTATAAGGGAGGAGAGGGGCACCTTAGGAATACCTCAAAATATTATTTTATGTTAAAGTCAAAATCGGTTTATAATGGTTCCAAAGGGTCTTATTTCGGATCTAAAGTGGGGATGGGTCTAAATAATATCAACCAATAAGATTTAGAAAAGTTTAGGGTATTATTTTAACCTTATCAATTAGATTTAACTCTAAGTTAAATAATTTAACTTTTACCGTGTCTTTTTGTTTTCTTTCACTATATGGTTAATACACTTACTATAACATTCCAAACGAACCCCAAATTGTTTATTATTAATACATATATCCTTATCTAAGTCATTTGGCCGAACCTTAGATTTTTAGGAATAAAATAAAAATTAATAATATAATATTTCATTTAAAAACTATTTTGTGTCAATTTGGACACTATTTGATATATGATTTTTGTGAAAGTCATAACAGAATTATATGTTCAAAAAAAGTTGATTAAATCAACACTAATATATCATAGTAACCTATAAAATTAGTTTAATTAATAAAAAGTCTCAAATTACATTCATTTGAGAATTTATAACATCAATTATGTTAATATTTCCTCAAAAGGGTAATTACTGCATCATCGTTGTTTCATATATAAATTAATTTATTTAAAGTCTAAAAATTATAAATAAAATATCATTATGTAGGAAATCTTTTTATCTTTCTAATGAATACTTATAGTCGAATTTATATTATGTATAACCCCATATTAAAAATGTTTTAGTTATTAAACTTTGATTTTAACTATTTTAACTATTCATTAAATAAAATAATATTAAATGTCATAATCTAATCCAAGTGGACCTAAATGGTCATATTATATTCATAAGGTTGTTTTTGGTCGAATTACAATTATCCAATAGAATTAGGAAATGTTTTAGGGTAATAGTAATATCATATTTACCCTTAGTTACCCTATTTACTATTAACCGTGGTAAAAAAAAGTAAAAGGTTACTATTCACCAAAAATTATTTTCATCTCATTGAACCACATTTTAGTTCTAGATATTAACCGTGTCTGTCAAATTTTCGAAATTCTATTCACAGAAGCGGTAAAATTAAGTTTTATGAAAAATTCAGTTTTTAACCTACCACTTAGTAGTTTCACTATTCATCAAAAATTGATGTTTTTCAGAACAATGCCAAAATTTCATCCTAAGCTATATTTCATATTCCGAATTCAAAAATGAAGTCTATTTTACCAAATTCATAACATAGAAGTTGCATTAATTAATTTTATAATTAAATCCCGCTGTTAAAACAAATAGCGTGTTTTTAAGAAACAATATCTATCAAAAGATCGACACTTGTTTATGTCTGGTTTAAATGTGATATTACATCCAATGACCAACATTGTATTAAATTGTAAAAATATATTCTAAATATACTTTAAAACAACTCAAATTAATAATTTATCACTATTAATTATTTTGATTAAAAAAGTTGTTTTTAATTATAATTTAGTAATTTTCACTATTCATCAGAATATGAAAGTTATCCGAAAAGTACCAAAATTTCACCTTAGGCTAAATTCGATACTCCGAATCCAAAAATGACGTCCATTTTGAGAGCTAAAATTTCTAAAATTTTAAAAGGTGGTTATTACTATTCATAAAGGCTAGTTATAATAATATTTTAATAGCATATCGTTGTTTAGTGAAACTCGGTATTGCGTACTACACACGCTATCGAGGAAGGTCGTGATTGCGTGTAATGCAAGGAAAGTCAAGGATGCGTGTTGTGCACGCTCCTTTTGGTGTAGCGTACAACACAAGACATTAGTAAAATAAAAAAAATAAATTTTCATAAAATCTCAGGCTGTTACATTGGTCTTCCTAAAAGAACAATTTTAGTGCCCTAAAATGAGATCTCAAAGAGGCGCTTCAAAGAAGAGTTAATGTCCGTTACAGATTCTTTCAACTTTATTTCTTCTTCCACTTCTTCTTCTTAGGTTGTATCATTATGAAGTAATAACATCAGTATCAATAATATACTTATATGTTATTATAAGTATTAAACAACCCTATTTCACCATCTATCCATCCTACGGAAAACGAAATCACCGCACGTTCATACGTACAGAATACCGTCTCCACGCCGTGGTGAAATCTATTTTCCACCACCACCTTACTTGGATGGGTATAATGGTGTAAATAATGAATATATATGACTATTATAAAGTGATATTGATTATGAAATAGTATACATACACTCCAATACAATTCCACGATCATAGGAACGATATCATCACTCGTGCGTACGTACGGAATACCGTCTCCACGATGTGATGCGACTCGTTCAACATGATCTTCATTGCATAAAGATTATATAAATAAATTGAATGAATGAATATGATATATATTACACTAATAATATTCTGGAAATTAGGTATCTATAACCTAAAGAGAAGAATAAGAATTTATTCGACAAAACACGCATAAGAACAAAAAGTAACAAACACCCGAATAACAAGTAGTAATGAAATATTTCTAATAAGAAGCTAATAATATGACCATATATGATATCATAACAATATGTATGATTCTAGAATAAGTCAATAACATTATTTAAATCATTATACAGAAGGTTCAGACACTTACGAAGCAAATCGGACCTAAGGTAAGAGAAATATCACAATCTCATTTTTATCCGAGATTGCTTATACTTTGGTATTTACTAGGGTGTATTTTATCATCCACATCCATGATTCCTCAATATTTAATATTGTTTCCATCCACATAAAATTTTTTAAATCCAATTTTACCCTTCGGTGAGTTTTTATTAAAAGATATAAAATGAATCTTTTTTCATTTTTCGTACGAGGTACTTTTTGACTTTTCTGACAAAAGTACGAGAAAGAATTTTTTTTAACTTATACGACATGAATGGATTTAAAAAAATTTATTTCTATGAAGATTAATTTACAAGTTTTCAAGTTTATATTTAATCAAACTTCTTTTAGTTTAAAATTGTATGACATGTTAAGAAAGGAAAGTGTTTTTGAAGTAGAAAGGATATTTTCCTCAAGAATGGAGTTCAAGTGTTTTATCAAAATTATTTTTCATCTAAGATAATAAAGGATTCTGTTTCTATCCCTATTATTAGATGGATTTTATTATGTTGTGATGGAAATATTTTTATGAATTCCATTACCTTATATGAACTGTTTTATGATGTCATGTTGTTTAAGAATCCCATTTTTATTACAAGGGTTATGCAATGATGTATGATTTATGATTTTGTGGCACACATAGGAATGGTATAATTATGAGATGGGTGGGACCTATATCTCCCTCCAATTCATTGGGTAAAGATTTTATATCTCATGAGATAGACATGGCTGGAACGGCAGGTTAAACCGGTTCAGTGAAGCAGGACTGAAAAGAGGAATGAACTCGGTTCAGAAATGGACTTTGTCGACTAAGATAGTCTTGGAAATGCGTCTTGACTAATAAGAAATTATTCTCTATGATTATTTGTTTATGCCACAAAGTTTCATGTTTTAAGTTATGATTATTGGGATTACATTTCACTACTATGATTTATCCCATGTTATGATATTATGATCTCTTTTGTGGGATTAAGATTTCAAAAATGTTATGTTCTTATGAATATGATATGATTGATATTTCTTTTGTTTACCCTTAATGAGAATTTGAGCTCACCCTTTTATGTTTTCTTTTCCCCAGGATATAAAGAAAGGTTTTAGGAAAAAAATAAGATCTTTATGGGAGATGTTGAAGATCTTTCACCACGATTAGATGATTATATTCCGAGTTTCCAAAGACACTAAACTATTACGGTCCTTGTGTGTGTTTTTTAGTTATGTACCAAGTATTCCGAAAAAGTAATGTAATGTCCATGTACGTCAAGATACGGGTCTCTACAACCCCAGCCTTCCGAGGCCCCTCAGGATCGCCATCCAATTCCTGTGGTGTCCTTTAGACATATATTGCGACTCATACAATGATACCAACACATGTTACCCAAGTATCATCATAGAACCAGGGCATCTCAACTAGTTCTCGTGATTCCCTCCATGTCTGCCATCCAGATCTCAAAATTACCTTTAGATATGTTAGTATGGATCACAAATCACCCTCCATACATGTAATATTAACTCTCACAACACCTCTCAATTGTGTCAGCCACATTTTATGATGACACCCGGGCATGTTAGATGGATCATGAAACACCATTTAAGAATGCCATCTAGGATCATGTGAAGGATTCTAGGATCAGCGAGACAATTCTTGTGATATCCTCTGTAAATTTCATCCTTGATCATACGATGACCCTAAAACATGTCATACAGGATATGAAAATTTCCTTGGAAAAGATAATTAGATCATGAAATTCTCTATGTACATGTCTATAGAATAAATATACATTTCCACACATCCTCTAACATGTTAAACAAATAAATGAGGCATCTCAAATAGGTAGTCAAGCATGTTAGGTATGCAAGTAGGACAGGTCAAACAGGTATCCTAGGATTTTATTAGCCTATCCATCCACAGCGTGTAACCCCTTATTAGAGGGGAAACCTTAGTGTGTAATCCCAAATCATTTAAACTATGATGAATATGATTCCTACTATAAAAAGGTTATGTAGGATTCTATTCTAAGGATCGATCTCCATATCAAATATCATATAGGCTATCCCAGTGCATAAGTCCTACATCCATAAGTGATGAGACTAATTTTTTTTCTTCCCTTATTTCTCACACTGAGCATCGCTCACATGGGCTTGAGGAGTCATAATGATCATATCATTGACATCATAAGCCTCTATAAAGGCAAGGAAAACCTTATCATGTAAACCCTGACCAGCGACATAATATGATATGTCCCGCATATAAGGGTGATCATAGTGTGTATGCCCTGACCAATTAAACAATGAGAAATATAAATCCAGCAAAAATTAGGATATATAGGACGTATTTCCACAACACAAACTCAAATAAGAATATACTTTGGTATAATCCCTCCATGCCTCTAACATCTCAACCTATAACATCTTGGACCCAAACAGCCACCCAAATAGTGATTAACGGGTTGGGTGTGACTACCTTAGGCACACCTCCATGAATACCAAAGGCTACTGACTAGAAGCGAGGGTGTAAATCGGTATAGTGAGGAGGATATACCCTCTCAAAGGAAAGTAAGGTACTAGTCTAAGTATAATAATAAAACCTACAGTAGTAATAAACACTTAGTAGACTCAAACCAGACTCGCATAGAGAAAGCACATCCAATAATATATAAATAGAAGAAGCAATATATAAACAAGTGTAGTAGAAAATAAACAAAACATAATGTTGGAAACCACTTGTAAAAAATACTAAACAACCAAAACATTCATCTGTATTAGGTTGAAAATTTCCATCTATAAATAGCACCAATGGATAACTAGTAGTAGCTACAACAAAAAATTAAGCATGCTGATACATAAAAGGAAACTAAATAGATGTAAAACTCTAGCTAGGTAATAATTCAAGGTCCATACCAAGATCCATGCCAAACATCACTATGATCTAGATCCTGTAGCTAATCCTTTACTTTTACATAAATAAATAAAGTCTACACACATCCTAATGGGTATGTATAGGGTATGAGATGAATCTTAGTAGGATACCACCCAATCGTGCGTACCAAGAATATGTTTTTAATAAGGCATGAATTTATAAGGAAAGGAAACAACGTGATGCCTAAACAAATATAAACTCCAATGGTGCTCATCAGCCACTAAGGAGTGTCACCTACTTTGGCTAACACCAGAATCTCAGTCACCCAACCCAACACCATGTTCCTCCTAAAAATTCATGTCTCAAGTTTCAACATCTCATAGGAACACCCAAGTAATATTAACCTGGAACCAAGTGCCTCCTCAGACCTTGTGTCTCAAGTAACAACATCCCATTGGCACACCCAATTAATAGTAACCTGGCACAAATTTCCTCCTGACACCTCGTGTCTCAAGTACCGATGTCCTGAAGGCATGCCTAGTGATACTAACCCAGCACCATGTGCCTCCTGACACCACGTTTCTCAAGTACAATGTTATGTAGGCACAACCAAACAAAATGAAGGTTCCTCACCTCCCACGTAGCTTCATAAGAGAAGAACCCCCAAACCAGTAGTACCTAAACCGCTACTATTAGGGGCCTCTACCCACATGATCAGTCAAAACCACCTCATCACGGAGTCATCTATGATCTCACGAATCTAAGTCATGAGTGAGAAGTAATCACCAAACATAGAACTAAATCCACAACAACTCTGACACCTCATGACCCTACGACCATATCACTCAAGAATCCAATGGCCTTTCCATTCAAGTAACTCAGGCCATTCCCAACCTGACAGTCACACTACCTCAATCTGACATCAACGATTCCCAATCATGTGGTCAAACCACACAAATAATCTAAGACAATCCCAAACAGTGATCAAAATCGCTCAAGAATATCTGATCCATACACAACACAACCCAAAGTTTCTTGTATATGCAATATCAAGAATTATATATATATAATAAAAAGAATCACTTTAAATAGGCAAAATAATATAAAAAGTTGAATTTCACTTGCCATGGGTTATCCCATAACAGCACTGAGGTCTTGAAAGCCTTTGATAAACTTAATCATGAATTAATTTTTTAAACTTAGTAGTTTAATCAAAACAATTCAATTATAAACATTTTGGAACCCCCATCCAAAAATGACCCTAATGAGCATCAACCTCTAACCTGACCTCTCTCAAGCATAAAAAGATAAGGGAATAACCAAAGATATCCTAGAGGTCTAAAAATCAATTCAAAATGCAACAAAATCTACAATTGGGTCTCTCTCAAAATACCTGAAGATGCACCAAAGGTTTTTCCACCCAAATTTCCATGAAAATACAAAACAAGGTATGCACCAATTACCTCGTACTTGTATGATGATCCTAATCCAGCAAACACCTATAATTCAGTCTAGAACAAGGAAGATCTACAAAATATCATAAACTCTCAAACCCCAATAACATGGTTTAGAAAGTAAATTATGAAAAAAGACTCAAGTAGAATAAATATCTTGCTGAGGGGGTTCCAATGGACCTGATATTGTCGAAATCGGACATAGGATGAAGATCTAGGAGTCATTTGAAATCCTGACTGACTTGGTTTGTGAAACCCAGCTACCCCCACTCTCCCCTGCCTCAAAACGAGGCTACTACATGTTTTAAACAAAAATTAGAAACTACAAGGCATGTATATAGGTATACATGTTGTGTATACCATCTAACTATTCCGAAGACGACTGTTTTCTATCGACTTACTTTTTGAACTTGTCGACATGAATACATAGCGTGTACTAGGAAGTATGTAGCATGTACTTGGTTTTTCGTATATTCCTTGTTGACTTTACCACATGCCATTTATATCCCTCATACATTACTAGAATACATAGTGTTTACTAGGAGTACACAACATGTACTTGGTTAGGCCTCTCTACCTATCCAACATGCTCACACACCATGTATGGCCTTCACACATAGCCATGGTACACGGAGTGTAACCAAAAAATCATGTAATGTGTCCAGTTTTTTCCCAAAACAAATCCAGTCTCCCATGTTCCCTAAAAAACCTCCTAAAATAGAAAAAACAAACTCATACCTCAAAGTAAGAACCAAGTATTACACAACCATTGGGACCCAATAATTCTGATCAACCAATCACTCAACCTCATCTATCACTAGAATAAGAAGTGGATTGAACTACAATGACTCCGATTCCTGCCATAATCAGGATATATAGGATGCCTCCATAATTCCCAAGAACAAAATTAATTCATCCCAAGTGTATTTTTATCACATAAGTATTGCATCCATATGTAGTGAGAATGATTACTTGTTATCCCTTATTTCTCACACCAAGCATGGCTAATACGAGCTTACAGAGTTTCAATAGTCATATAATTTGAATCTCGAATCCCCACTAGATAGGGAAACCTTAGTGTCTAAGCATCGATGAGGGGCATGATATATCTATATCTATATAAGGGAATCTACATTAGGGTCAGTCCTAATGGTGTAATCCAACTATGATAACTATGATTCGTACCATAACTTGGATACGCAAGACATATCCTTAGGACTCAATCATGAGAATCTAGTTCCTATGTGGCCACAAATATCTCCTCTCTACATGATGTTAAAATGCCAGAGTATTAATGAACTATGTGGGTTTTGATTCCTTTTATAGATAGGTTATTTCGGATCCCCCAAAATGGATCAATAACCACCTCAATATATTAAACGCCTCCCTACATGGAAGAAAATTTTGAAGAACCTTGTTATAAGACTTCATCACCTAAGTAGCTACCAATTACAAGGAAACAAATGAAGAACCTCAGATACATTTAGATGGATTCACTAATTAGATATCCTTTCTCTTGTATATAAAAGGAGTTAACATATGATCATTCTATTAGGGTAACTGATCCCGTGTCAGGATTAGGAAGAGATTTGTGAAAATATCTTGAAATTATAAAAGAGTCCCATTGTGGGAAAAAATTCCCCCCAAAAGGTTGTGATGATCCCAACCTCCCATCATCTCGACCAATGTGATTCCCCAAGCATTATTGGGTCTGGAACCCCAACTGACCACCTACCTTTGGAAGGTAGGTATTCACCAATTTATAGACGTGAAACTGTTGGGAGTTTATGTTAAGAATGATAATGGTTATATGACATCAATGATTTAGTAAACAATCAAACCACGCACAATCAACCACTAGGTCAAGAAAAAATCACCTCGGTCTCCTATTTTATATAAAAAAATGGAGAACCCAAATTGAATGAATTTAATCACATATCCTTCACAACATAGAAATGATAGACTGTCTAGTTCTCATCAATCCATTCAGTTCATCAGATGATGGATTCCAAGTCACGTCTTTTCCATCAAAACAAAAATGGTGAACCAAATTTGAAACTCTCAAATAAAATATTGATTGGTTATTCATATGTCATTCCATTTTTCTTTGCATATCCTAACCAAGCAATGAGCCTGACGTACAACCATTAAATAGTATGATTGTTTGTTTTCCACATCTTAGTCCACATTATTTATATATCAAGAAAATATGATAATATTGAAATAAATATTAGAAATGATCCTTTATAACTGACGCTCACAATAAATGATTCCATCCTCTCTTTGATAAGTCCATGTGATCAGAATGGCCGAATCATAAATAAAAAGACAATTGTGTTAACCATGCATATCTGATTGAGCATGCATCATGCCTATGATATTCCACAAATCAGAAAAGTTATTACTTATTGTCTAAACTACTATAGATACTACTCTAAAAAATAATCCTAATATAATATAATGTCTATATCCAATGAATATTCTATGAAATCACCTACAACTGCAACCCCCACGAGTCGCAAAATGATCTTACATTCCTTAAAACTTTAATTTCAGCTGGAAAACACAATGGTCTAGGAATACAACTAACATGGTGTATTCTTGACCCTTGAATATACTTGTGAGGGTCTCCAAGTATAGAAAAATATAAGTCCACATAATCTAAGGAACACTACAGCTAATCTAGTGGCCCTAATTTCCACAACCAACCGCTTTGGGAGGAAATTCAAGGAGTACAGTAATTTCCACCTTTAGTATTTGATCAAAGAAGGCCAGGGATTCAAATATAGCTACTTCCAGTTTAGGGGCCATCAGAGATGGCTCTTATCAACCTATATCGCAAACATCATGCCATTGGTATCCACCAGTTTCCTACTGAGGGTACCACCAAACACACTGTCACCTCTAACATGAAAGCATTGGTCACAGGGAAGACATGTCAGGAGCTGAAGGTTATAGATAACCATGAGTGGGCTCATATCCCCACTCCAAATAATGATGTCTACTCATATATTCCAGAAGTAACCTGTGAGAAAACTCATATTCAAGATCACTCAGAAAAAGCCTGTGGGAATATTCTTATAATAAGCACGAGGGAGGAACATATCCCCCCAGTTCACGAATCCCATTGGCATATTCTGATGGAACAAGGATGAATGAAGTGCAATCCTATCCCCATTTTAGTCGAAGAAAAATTCCATTATATAGTGGAGACCAAAAATGTTTAGGCATATATCCTTTTGCACACTTTTCTAAAATGACAATAAATCTTATAAATAGCTGAAGAACTCAACCAACATATTTCAGAACTGGTACAGATATAGGAATTTGAACATATTCCTATCCCTATAGTTAGGGTTTCTCAAAACTATATTAATTATGAACAAGTGGTTTTTCTAGAGTAAGAACACATTCTTTTTCCCATCTAGGGGGATTATCAGAATATTTTGATAAAGGATAAGGCTCTGAACCTGGCTTATATCTCCATTCCAACTGAGGATCACTATTTGAGAGTGGTGCATTCCTTGGAAAAAGGGAAAGTTCCTATTAAAAATGTCCATAAGAATATAAAAAAGGCCCAGAATCAGGCTCATATCCCTATACTATTAAGGGGTCACCAAGTGGGAGGGACACATTCCTCGAGACATGCTCATATTCCTATCAAAGAAGTCCAATGACATACTCTAAAGGCCTAGGATCAGGCTCATATTCTCATTATAGCTGTGGATTTCCAAGTGAGAATGGATCATGCCTTAGTATATGATCATATTTCTATCAGTGATTCTACCTAGCATATTCCAACAATTCACAAAATTCTTCCAAACATTCCTACTTCCTCAAATGAACACCTGCACTCACATCATTCCAACACAATATATGAGGAGACACATATAACTTCTCTTATTATGGAGGTCCATCAGAATATTGAGGAAAGGAATGCATATTCAGACCGGGCTCATATTCCTATTCCAACTAGGGATCACATGGTGAGATCAACCCATGCCTCAGGGAAGGCTCATGTTCCTACCAAGAAAGAACATCAACATATTCCAAAGGCTCAGGATCGGGATCACACTCCCATTCTAACCGAATCTCACAAAATTATAATAGCACATGTATAGGGACAAGATTATATTCATTTTAATAATGATTAATCTCATTGGCATCTTTAAGTAGCTTCCCATTAGTGGGCTTATACTCCCGTAACACTATACTGTTATAAACATGTTCTAGAAACTTTTATACAATAGACTCATATCCCTACACAAGTCTAAAAGGAAGGTCAAAAAATTATGGATAAGTCATTGAACAAGACCTATATTACTAATCTTCTCAATTATAGTGTTCTTGAGATCATTCAAGACATGTTCTCAACATCAGAAGGGTCTGTAAATTCTTCAACCAAAGTAGAATACGATCATTATAGTGATAGAACTCCTCATGGTAATGTGAAGATGGATTATAGGGACTCTAAACCTAACATCCACCGTGGTTAACCTCCCCATGAGGACATATCTTAGACAAAATAAAATCCTCCCCTTTTCCCAGAAATCCTTATATAGAGATGTGTTTTAAACTCAAACACATTCATATAGAGTGGTGCTAAAAGCATAAGGGTCAACTGCATATAGTTACTCCATTAACATCCATCATCACTCCACTCGAGTCAGTAGGCAGCCCTTAGAAGCATCATATATGGTCTAACTGGATAGAGTCATGTATTTATGATGATTAGGAGGCTGACATTGACATATAGAGGTAGTTATTCTGAAAAAACCTACCCATAATGTTCTGGACCCTCTCCACTTTCGACTATGAGGTTTCAAATGAGCTAAAAAAGGGGTGCATGCATTATCTATGAAAAAATACACGAGAAAATCATCATCTAATTAAGGATGTAAATCTATATTATCTGAGATATTAGTATCACCTTCATCTCAACAATAAACTCTATTTTTAGTTGAATATGGATGCCTTTCCATGCACTGGGACCCAAGAGTTGAAGAGAATGGCAAAATACTATGTGGTGTTTTTCACCACGTCACGATAACCCTCCATCAACTGATTTACCAATCATCTCCAGATGTTCATATCTATGGATGGGTAAAATATGGATTGGTATACTTTACGATCTCCCCATAACAGTGTATCCCTTCATATGCAGCATCCTATAATTTTATATCCTCCGACAACATCGGGGTTCCAGGTAACACTCAATCTAGTTGGCCACTACAATAGAGTTCCCCTAATTCAATGATGCCCAAACGTCACGAATAGAGGGAGAGGATAGCCAACAAGACTTTAAACTAGGCCCCTCAAAGAATGAATAATTAATTTCAAACACATAAGTTAAATTTTCGATTAACAAGTCAACTTACCATAAATAATGATTCCTATCATGGGATTCCATCGCACCTTGCTCCTATTTGAGAATATCCACACCACCTGAAATGTTCCATATTAGCATCTACCATAACAGTCATCCATGATAGAACTCAGCCCACCAGGTTGGGGGAATATCTACCACTAACTCCACCTCTTAGATCGTCGATTCCTAAGAGAATTTAGGACATATCCTCAGAAGCTGCAAACAAACCCCATGCCATTTGAATGAGGGTGTTTATATCTTAATCACCATCACTTGGTTCATTATCTCCTAGGAGGGTCCTTGTAAAATCAATGGTGATTCCCAATCAACACCATCCCATTAGTTTTGGGGAATTTATATCTCAATGTTCATCCTAGGAGTCATCAAGTCCCCAATTGGAATAATTAGATCATTAACAACATGATCAATCAATGCCAACTATGACCCCAAATTACCCCTATCCCATATGGTTGGGTGCATTTTAGTCATCATCATCACCACAAAGATTATCAATCTTCTCTAGGCTAGGAGGTTGAAATCAATAGTTGGGATCACATCTGTTCCTCCCACTGCAAGAAAAACCTCTGTTATTCAAGACCCATTTAGAAACAATGAATTAAAACTCCCTAAAAATCATTATTTATAGACCAAGGCATGATAAATTTATAGTGAAGGTGATCAGACCCCAATAGGGTTGCAAGCTAATACGGACTAATATGGCCAGTGGATTGAATAATGACTCTAATGAAGGTAGTATAGAATCATCCTGTCGCATCAAAAGTAATGATAAAACCACCATTTATTGATATTCCCTTATGAATGTCATTGATTTAAATATATTAGATATTATGGATTAAGAAAAAAATGTATTGAAAAAAAAAACAGAAAATATATCTCATGTGGAGGGTGATTTGGATGCACCAACTAAGGCTGCAAACACTTAGAACCAAATAAGGATTCAAAATGTAGCACCTACGAGTATCGAGTTGCTACCCATCTACTAAAAAACTACCAAATAAAAAGTGAAAGGTGTGGCTACATCCCTATCACCACCCAAAAAAGTTGATGTTCCTTCCATGGATGAACAATTGTCATAGTATGAGAGTGAGATACAAACACTTAGACAACTCAACCAGGAGGTAATCAAGGGAAATATTCCTAATGGGGATCATCTTTAGGCTGAGGAAAATATTCCTCCTCTTATAATAGTTGACCCACTACCAAGAGAGGTATTTGAGCATAATATTGGATTTAGATATAGGAAACCAATCTATATAAATTATGAAGTCAAAAAATGATCACAAATTCCACCCATTATGGTGACAATATCTCCCTCACCAGGTAAATCATTCATTCCTAGGATGAATCAAGAATCAGGAGGAGACAATGGATGGAACACCACAAAAAGACCCACCTTATTTCTATAGATGGGATGTGTCTTAGATAGCAGTGCCCCCAAAGCTTCTTAATGTCATCAGTATCTAACTATGTGAATAGAATCCATGGAAGGGAAACATGAACCTGTATAGCATGAGAGGAATCCATATCTCAAATGGGTGGAGGAAACTTTCCCCCCACCCAATTTTTGGAATCCTACCTTCTATACCTTTGATGATGAAGGAAACCCAAAAAATCACCTCACGCACTTTGTATCCCAATGTGGGATGATGATGGTCCCCCAAGATCAAAAGGAGGAAACCAAGCTGGGATGTTTTGTACAAAATCTGACCAGTCTAGCCTTTTTTGGTACAATAGCCTACTGGTAGGTTTAGTCTCAAGATGGTAAAAACATCACCGCTAATTCCTTTATTTGTTTATCTCTATGGTGAGAAAAAAATAATTGACCTGATGAACTAGAAACAATGTGAAAATGATAGGGTTTATTAATTCATAACAAGATTTAAAGGTTTAACCTATTTACTCAGAATCCATCTCTCACAAGAGAAATTGAGGGAACAATATGATGAAAATCTATTGGATGAGTTATAAACACCTCTAATCACAATAAAGTATCCAGGTTGGTTCTATGAGTTCACTAAAATGAAAAAATGTATAGAGCACATCAATCAACAAACCCACTTTAAATATTGACTCATTCTATACACATAAGGGAAAAGTCAAGGAAATGTAGAATCTATAGTTGTGACTCTCTTATTCCAGTAGGAGTACCCATCCATGCACCTAGACTGGTCCTGAACCATCCTGCACCACCTATCGAGCGGTGTCAACCACAAAATCACCCGTGAATAGAAGCAATGATAAATTAGGGTCACTAAGGATTTGTGGAATAAACGAATAATTCAAACTCCATATGAAATAAAAAAGTACTCTGTTATTTCTTATAATTCATAGATAATAACCTGCTCAAGCTACCGTAGCCCAGGAAGGCCGATGGGGTCCCCCTCACTGACCGTCCTAACTATTTCCCCTTTCATAGAAGGATGGTTCCTAATATATAGTATTTATTTGTCTTTAATGAAATCCATCAACTAATGGTATAATCCTGATAGGTGGTGATAGATAACTCCTCAGAGTAGGTGTCCTACATAACCATTTCCAAGTTAGAAGATGAAGGTGATTTGAAGAATGTTTTTTCCAAGTGTGAACAAAAGTTCAACAAATGGATAACTTGGAACAAAGTCGACCAAGCTCATTCCACCATGAGATAATAACTGCATTTAATCACAATAGATCTACCACCTAAGGAGGTAACATTAGATGAACCTCCCAAAGGTGGGTGTAATTATTAGATGTAGGAAGAGACAAAAGAGGAAGAGTCGTATTTTTCTCTTATACAAGCTCACTCTTGCAGATTTCTCCCCTATAACATCTGAAGCATGGGCACCACCCCACCAAATTACAACCTCAATGGATGAAGATATTATCTCCAGTTATGTAAAGATGATACACTTGGAATAATATTTCTATAATGATGAATATTCCTTAGAATTTTAGTTTCCCACACATAATTGGGGAATGAGAGGTCGCATGTGTAGGAACCAATGATATAGGGGATAACATAGGCATGATCAGACCCAATATTCTAATAACATCCCCAAATAGGACATATATGCAACTATGATCCATGTGAAGGAACTCTACTGATCCCAGAAAAGACACGGAGGTGTCTTAAAACCTTCCAGCAATCATCCTCACTTAGTTGTATTTCATGAATGGCCAGTGGGGGATTGAATATATGATCAGCCCAAAAAATAAGGAATACCATCAAAACCTACACAACTTGTAGCATATGATCCCAAAAACTATGAACAAGTACCAGGTATTCCCACCTCAAATAACTCAACTCCAAAGACACATTTCTAGGAGAAACACCACATCAGTAAGATCTAATCTTTGGAACAAAATTATGACATTCTAAAATAGCTGGTTGTTGTCCCAAACAAGCTGTTAATCCTATATACACTCCAGGTTTTTAAAGAAATTATAGAGGCACATGATAAAGCCTTCTAAACACAAAAATAATTAGAGATAGATGTCATTGTAGATGAAGTATATTGAATAGAGTCCATTTTAGTACATTTCCATGTTGTCATCTTGTTATGAGAGAATGATCAAGAAGAGGTCATCCAAGGGAACATCATGCCCCTATATGTTTTGGGTAGACTCAATATAGTCAATATATTATGGGATATAATTAATAATGTATCCAGGATCAATCTCAACCTGATTGAAACCATATGATGTTTTGGATATAGTGGAGGGGATTTGTTTCACACAAATCTAACCATTCAAGGGTATGATAAACATGAGAAAATGCCTCTTGACAAGATCATACTCAAAACTCGGTTTGGGGATATCACATATGATTTTGATTTTATTGTTATCCTGTAATAAAATCCATAAAATTTCCTTCTTGGAATTCTTTAGCTCCATAGCCACATGTCAGTACCTTCAACATTCATCAATGTCTGAAATAAAGCATTGATGGGAATGTTAGCATACTCAATGGTGATAATGCCTGCTTTGAGACCTATAAAGAAACATATTTTAAGGAGTGTTTATATAAAATGGTAGGAAAATAACAAATATATGATGATGATATATAGGTTGAATCTACCAATGATAAGGGCCACCCTGAAAATCCCTAGAGTATACTAGATAACAACTATATACCCCCCATAAATCTAGTTGAGGTGATAAACCTAGTCCCAGAGGTCCAAGATCCACCTATCCCCAAGAAAAATGTCAAATAAAATCATATATTCCATCTCTATGAAACAAATAATAGAGTATGGTATGATAATGTCTATTATCATGGTATCTATGACCCTGATAGTGAAAGAGAATCCCCCAAATTGCCAACTTAGACTGAACGTGTCTCCAAAAGATCATAAGTAGAAGAACTTTAGGATGGATTTAGGAACACTCCTCTTACATTTGAGGAATACATCTCCCCCACCATTTATGAGATCATATAGGTGAATATGGGAACAAAATAAGTCCTGTGACCAACATTTATGAGTGAATCCATTCCTATTGAAGAGAAAGAGATGCATATTTCATTTCTAAAGTAGCATTGATATGTGTTCAGTTCAAACTATATAGAAATTCCTAGACTAAATCCATACATGGGTACACACCATCTCAGATTACCAAATGATCATCGAGGCTTCAAGAAGGATTTTAAGAGGATGATCCCCTATAATCCCACCAATGTAGAGGAAAAAGTTAAAAAATTGATCAAATACAACTTTTTCCAAGAGGTGCAATACCCAAGATGGATCTCTAACATCATTCCTATCAAAAAAAATAATGACAACATTAAGGTATTCATATACTTAAATAACTTAATTGGAAATTCCCAAAGGATGATTTCCCATTGCTGATCATAGAAATCTTGATCGATGCAACTTCTAGATTCAATGCCCTTTTCTTCATGTATGGGTAATCAGTGTATAATCAAATAAAAATTTCCCTTGAGGATGAAGAAGTAACTTCCTTTAGAGCTCTCCAAGGGGTCTTTTTCTATCAGGTCATGCCCTTTGGGTCAGAGAACACTTTTTCCACGTATCAGCATTCCATAAATCATATATTTAAATTGTTCTAGAGAAGAATAGATGAATATTATGTTGATGAAATGGTGGTAAAATCGCAGCAGTGATGTGATCACTTCACATTTCTTGAAATAATTTTCGATGAGCTCCGATATCATAGTCTGAAGATGAATATGCTAAAATGCACGATCGGGGTAACATCATGGAAGTTCCTTGGATTTATAGTATGCCACCACATCATTGAGGTCAACCGAAAGAATACTAGTGTTATTTTAGCAATTTCACCCCTATAAATATCAAATAACTTGAGGTATCTAATATAACCTCACCTACATTCAGCATTTCATAGCCTACTTGGCTGGAAAAGTTCTCCCCTTCACCGGGCTAATGAATATAGGAATCCACTAATGGGATGATGACATCCATGAATCCTTTGAATTTCTCAAGTATTATTTGCTGAACCCACCGGTTATGATGCATCTGGTGGAAGGGAATCCACTCATTATATATGCGGCCGCTATGGAATACTCACTAGATTCTCTCCTCACCCATAAAAATGATTCGGGGAGAAAGAAAAGTATCTATTACCTTATCTGAAAAATGTAAGGTACTGAGATATGATACTCTTATGTCGAGAAGAAATACTTTGAACTCGTATTCATTCTAAAAAAGACGAGGTAATAATTTCAATACCATGATGTACATATTGTCTCTTGTATTGATTCACTCAAGTTCATCCTTGGACATCCTTTGTTGATTGGCCACTTGTCCCAATGGGTGGTTATTTTGCAACAATACAACATTCAATTCATATCATAAAAATTATTGAAATATAAATCTATGACTAATTTCCCAGTGAACATCTTACCCAGGAGAATACTCTAGTGGATACCGAGCTTCCAGATGAGGGGTATTTTATTCCCATGACACTCCCCGGACATGGGAGATGTATTTTGCTGTTGCCTCCCTATGTCTTATCGATAAAAGGATGAAAAAATGATACATAATCAAGTTGGATTAGGGATTGTATTTTTCTCTAAAGAAAAATTAGTTTTTTATACTCTTTATCACTATATAAGGGCTTCACAAATAATGATTGTAAATAACAATCCCTCTTCGTTAGATTGGAACTAGTCCTACAACTGCATATATCCAACCATAATATCAATGGGGATTCATAAATAGTGATAAATAATACTAATGAAGAATATTCAATTAAAATAGAATAAATATCCCTCCTCACTAGATATGTTAGGGGAATGATGGTAGTGTTCCATATTTATCCCATATTGCATCATGTTCCCTCATCATAGAATGATAATGTGGATGCATTGGCTAACGTAGCCATAGTCTTGACCGACCTTGATCAAGAGTAAGTAATATTTCATATCATGCACTAAATAATGAATTATTTAGCCATAATATGTGATGTAAAAGAAATAAATTAGGAAAAAAACTCCCAAGATCATGATGAATCAATATCCACCCCTAGATGGATGGAGAACATAATCAATTATCTATAAAACAGAGCTCTCTTGACAGACCAATATGGGATGGAATAGGTTTGACATCATGAAATGAAATTTACATTCAAGGATGGTCTTAATGGAAAATAAAATATAAAAGTGATAATTTAATGGAATCCTTCTCAGATGCATAGTATAAAGTGAGATTCCTACTGTCATGGAAGAAGTCCACGCAGGCTCCTGAAATGCCCATTATTATAGGACTAGGACCTACCACCAAATAATGAGGCTAGTTTATTACTAGAAAAAAATGATACACGACTTTGTGAAATTCACCAAAAAATACATTCTTTCTAAATCCATGAAAACTTCATTCACCAACCCCTAGAATTGCTATATATAGATAAATATTCCTTGCTATTTTCTATTTGGGGAATGGATATCATGTGGCCATATCCCCCAACCATAGATAATATGTTCAAGTAAATCCTTACAACTACTAATTTCTTTTCCAAATCGGATGAGGAAATACCACTAAAGAAAGTTGGGATGAAGAATATCATCAACTTTGTGAAGCCCCATATCATCTCTAGGTTCGGGGGTCCATCATGCAATATTGATGGATAATGACACTAACTTCTTTTCTACAGAGTTGAAGAAACTATACAAGGAGTATTATATTAAGTTCAATCAATCATATCACTATCATGCATTAAAAAATGGAAATATGGAGGCCTTTAATAATACTTTTTTGAATATACTCATGAAGATGGTGTACAAGGATAAGAAGTCATGTCCAGCCAAGCTCCTACACTATTTATTGGCATATAATACCCCCACATGTACTAATACACAAGAAATTCCATAAAAATTGGTGTAAAAGACTAAGGTAGTGTTACCCATAGAATTCCAGATTCCTTAACTCCAAATAACCATTTAAAAAAACTCTTAGATGATGAGTAATCACAGAAGTAGCTAGATGAATTGGAATGGATAAATGAGAATAGGTTGCATACATTACACAACCTTGAAGTACATTATAATTGGATCCCACAATCCTTTATAATGAAGGTTCGCATCTATTCATTCCATTAGGTAGAATTTTTGTTGGATCTAAGGACCCCAATGATACCAGGAAGGAAGCAACTGATGTTGGAACCCAAATGGGATGGACCTTACATCACACATAAGGTCTATCATAATGGAGCCTAATCATTATCCACAATGTATGGGGAGCATTTAAAACCCCCACTAATGAAATATTTATCAAGAAATAATTTTTATAGTAGTCATCAAGCACCTCTGATCCCAAGAGAAAGATGATAAACTATGCATCATCTCATGTCCTCACAGTAGGACTTTAAACGTAACAATATCCCATGTCTTGACCAGATGATGATAAACTCTATAGATACGTCCTAGTTGTATGAAATTAAACTATCCATGTTTGTCCTAGAATCATGAAATTAAACTAAATAACATTTCTTATATTGGTAGAAAGAAATTAAACTGAATAACATCTTTCTTCATGCTTTCATGACATTAAAATGAAAAATATTTTCATCACCACATGATGTTAAAATGCATGGGAAGAACCATATCACTAATGAATCACTGCACATGATCCATATTTATGTAAAGGTAGGATGAGATTCCCCCATAACCGTGTGAGCGTTATCTCTGAATAGGGAATTTCTTCATCTAAGAACTATGTGTGGCTTTATTCATTCCATCACAAGAACATAGTGATTCCTAAACGTCTAGTGTTTGGCCCAACCACCATATTACTTTTCCTTCACATCTTCTGATCCTCATCCTTACCACATGATGTAAACCTTAATAGATCCATGGTGTTACTTCCCTTTAATATTGGATGACCAACGTCCTTACCACATGATGTTAAACTACATGTATAATTTCCTTACCACACGATATTAAACTATATGGGTTTCTAGAACTACCTATGAATTTATTCTCATTTTTAATGAGACACTTACGGACTCCTTGAACCTATATCTTGGTCCATCCACCATATGATACAAAATTCCCATGTCATATACTTAATTATATCTACATGGTGAGAGGATCCCTTTCCATTCGTTATTTCTCACAATAAGAATAGCTCACGTGATCTTAGAGATTTTGGTAGGTTCTTCCCCATAAAAACAAAGAATAAGAGCTCACGATAGGCTCATCATGGTCCTGAATGCAAGAATTTAAAAGGAATAAAATGAGTCCTTTTTTTCATGGTGTTAAACTTCATGGTTGATTTCCATTTCATGATATAAAATAGAAAATTATTATAGACCTCACCTGATAGGACCAATTTCATTGGTTCTAGTCACCTACCACACCTCTATCTTTAAGAACCATGTGTGGCATGATTCCTATCATTATAGGTTACGTAGAGATGACTAAATATATCATTGGGTCCAGTCACCATATCCCTTTTCATGTAGGGAAGCCAATGTCCTTTATTATGACTTTAAACTGCATGATCCCTAAACAGATATGTGTGGCATGATTTATATCATCATAGGATGTGTATTGATGCCCAAATCTTTAATCATAGGATTAACCACAACAATCAATGGTTGAAATGCATACCTATACATATGGGTTAGACCTGAATAGAGTTTTTCCTATTTAAGAACTATGTGTGGATTAACTCTTATCATCACATGATACATAGTGACACCTGGACCCCAAACCATGGGCCCATCTACAACAACTGACAAATAAAAAATGCACCCCAACTATATAGGGTCTGATTCATACAAGATCATTTTTCCTAAGTATGAGCCAAATCTATATATGGATTTATTTTTCATGCAATATTTTTTCCACAATTTATCACATTATTTCCCAAATCCTTACCAAAAAATGTTAAAATGAAAGGAAAATAGCATGATTGCATGATGTTAAAACTATACAAAAAACAGCCTTACTGCTTAACAATAAAATGCATGGAAAATTTCTATACGACATGACATTAAAATAAATGAATGAAAGTATGTCCCCACTGCGTGAAATTAAAATGTGTAGGCCATCTCCCCTTATCATCCTGTATCAAAGGACCAGAAGAGCCTTACCCCGGTCAACCAGAGTACGGGGTGCTTCCAACAAACCATAATGGACCTCAATATATACCCCACACTTCTTGTCTTGAGAACCTCAGGTGTCCAAAAACCTTTTATAGACCTTGGAAAGGAAAACATATATCTCATTTTGGCTATTCTACTGATGAAAAAGTTCTTAAAACCAAAAAAAAGAGACATTTAGGCCCAGTATAATGGGATTTTTTATTCTTCAAATCCTGACGTCACAGTGGAAGAACTAAGTAGCTGAGTGTATTATGGGTCATCCCTGGTATGATTGTCTCATATCATTACTCATGAATAGATAACCTCAATCCATAATTTAAAACATTATTATTTCTCTCTCAAAAGGATATTGGAGTTCTCTTGACCCTAGGTATCCCAATTGGGCTCTTTTGTATCATTCCCCATATCAGGTCCAAGTGTGTCACAACCTTAAACTACCATCACTTTGGTCAAAGTTGTATGAAATTAAATTATATCCTAATATTCTCTAAATCTAAATAATTTTAGCAACTAGTGAAATTGAAAAAAAACTTGTCAGGATGAAAACCCACAAAGGGTGTTTGGAAAATATGTCAAGTCTTTTCTTGCTAAAGTCTTCATCTCCAAAGATTAGGAAAACATTTGGGCACAAATTAATATTTCATACAACTCATTGGGACAACTCTATGGACCTAATAAAATCCAATCTATGATCTCTAGACCCATAGTCCATGAAAAATTTTGATTAATGGTTTGTCACATCTCTTTATCGTGATAACATGTTCACTAGGTGATGAAATATATTTTGGGGTACTTGAACCCTTCTTTGATATTACATTCTCTATAAATCAGACTTCATTATTTGAGAACCTCGGATCATCTAAAACCATTCATGACCCTTGGAAAAAAAGAGATCTCTCAGTTCCTCTGTGATATTGATATAGAAGGTATTATACCCACCAACTTGAGACATTTTTGACAAATATAAATGTATTTTTTATTCTTGTGAGCCTAAAATGACCATGGGAGAACCTAGAACCTATGGGTGTTTTGGGTCATTCCTAAAATGATTGTCCCATCACTTCCTCATGACCTGAACACCTTGGATCATGGTTTAGATTTTTTTATCAAATTATTTGATCGAGTAATCTTCAGCATTATGTCATTGTTTCTTTCACCCTTTCTTAAGGATAGATTGAATCACACCATTCTTGAACCTTTGATGGACCACACCTCATGATTTAAAACCATAGGGGGTTGGGACCAGGCTTCACAATTAAGAGATGAACTACCCTAGGGTTCCAATACCCTTATTAGGTAGACTTCCTTCATACCCAACCTCATAATCTAGACTTTTTAGTCTTTAAAAATGTCTCATGAACCACAAAAATGAGTGAAGATCATCATTTCTTAGAAATTATATCAACAAATAAGGGATTTGACATACCAAATAAAGGAATATACTTCTTACAAGAAGAGTACTACAACCCTTGTGATCCCTAGAAACACAATGGTGGAACCTAGAACCTCAGGGTGTTACAGGTAATCCCTGACATATCTACCCCATCCCATATTCACTAACTCTAAATTTTGGGTTATATTTTATATCGCCCATATTCCAAATATCTCGGTGGGCCTAGATTCCCCACTATTTCAACCACAACCATATTACCCCCATAAATCATCCATGACCCCTGTAAAAGAGTTGAGACCACTTTGTTTGTCCATTCCAGGGATGCATAAGAGATTTGACCTACTAACCAGAGGTATCTCATCCTTACAAGAAAGCAACTCTAATACTTATTAACCCTGGGAACACCATGGTGGAACCTAGAACTTTAGGGTACATTATTTCATACCTAGAGCATCTTCCCCAATCCATATTAACCAATAAGGTCTAAGATAGAAGACCATAAATTAATCACATCCAAGGTCCAAGCTAGAAGACCTTAAACAACAACACATCCAAGGTCCAAGCTAGAAGACCTGAAACTAAAACACATTCAGGGTCCAATCAAGAAGACATTAAACCAATACACATAAAAGGTCCATGATAGAAGACCTTAAACTAAAACACAACCAAGGTCCAAGATAGAAGACCTTAAACTAAAACATATCAAGGGTCCAAGCTAAAATACCCTAAACTATAGAAAAATATAGGCATTAGAAAAAAATATACTAAACTATATTTAAAGACGGTCTGAGCTAAAATATCCTAAAATACAATGATGGATGGTCCCAGTTAAAAGACCCTAAAACAACAGTGATAGAGGTTTAAGATAAAAGACCCTAAACTAAAATGATAGATGATCCAATCTAAAAGACTCAAAACTACACCGATATCATGTTCAAGCTAAAAGATCCTAAACTACAATGATAGAAGGCCCGAGTTAAAGTACCCTAAACTTCAACATAACAATGATTTATTTTGCAAAAATGAAAAATCATGTAAGGTCCATTATATGTCTTTTGATAAAACTAATATACTCTCACCAATCCTATCGAATTTGTCTAAGGATAAAGTATTATCCCTCAGGGACATATATTCTAATTTTTTCCCTTTTTCGAATCAGGTAGTCTCAAGAAAATTTGAGTAGATATATCAGTAAGGAATATCATATTGGTGGGAAATAATGAGAACTCCTTGAGATGAATCTGTTATAATTTCCATATTCAAATCTAGAAAATCATTTTTACTTTATATTAAAAAAATGATGGGTATCATTAGTGATTCATATGACATCAGGTTAGAAACATTTCATGAATGAATGAAAATATAGACATCAATATCAATGGTTTAGAAAATCCATTCACTAATCACCTAAAATAAGGGGAATCTCATCATTTTTTAATTTCTTCAAGAATCTCATAATAAAGTACATCAAAATATAATAAGATTCTATCCACTGAGATGGAAAATTTGGAAAGAGTCTCGAGAGAAGCATCAATTGAACACAGAAGTGATGATCACCCTACATCTTTTTCTATTTTACGTAGGATAGAGAGTATCGATTAAATTAGTCATCAAATCAACTCTCTTTTACGTATTTTTTAACGAGGAATATGTTTCAGAAAGGGAATAACTTAGGAGAGCTATAATTTCCTCATATCTTCATGTCATGATAGTCCAGAAATCTTTATAGGATTTAAAACTAAACATAAACTAGGGACTTTTCTCTAGTGCCACCAAGGCCTCCTTCATATATCTGAAAAGAGGAGCCACATATTTACAATCATGTAGGTCCCTCTCATTGGTGGCCAAATATTTTCAAGTCTAGATAATTTGTTTCCTATTTTCATATTGTGGATGGAGATCAAATACACCCAACCCTAATTCCTTAAACAACTAATTAAGGGGTTCCCCTTTTTTATGAAATGTTTCCAAAGGAATCTTAGAAATAAAGGCATGAATCTGCTTCTAGATCAGTGTGCCTCATTTCTAGGATTCTATGAATGATGGGATAAGCACGATAAAAGGAGTAATAATCGGTTGATCATATAAGGAAATAATAGAGGAGGATCTTCATATCACCACCTCAACAGATGCATAATTTCATTCTTATGATGGGGGACTAATTTATTCAATAGATTCTATCCTGGTATCAGGAGAGTCATTTCTTAGAATATGGAGCTTTCTTGAAGTCTCACTGAAGTCCTAAATCAACTCTATTGTTTCTACAGAAAGCAGGGTCGATGAATAAAATTTCTTGTCCACAAGACAAACCAATCATCTTAGAACACCACCTATATTAGTTTCTTCCCATTCATGGGAATAATCCTAAGTAAAAAAGGTGGTATTATTAGAATATGGAAGAATGATCTTAGCATCAGCGTCTTAATGAACCTACATCATCTAAAATTGGAGGATGATTCCAAGGTGTCGCTCTCCCCACATAATAACTAAAGTGAGAGGGGAGACCATTTGGGTGCATCCAAACTAATGATAAAAATGTTAAGGTGTATATAGATCATAGTATATTAGTTCTTACATCCTAGATATAAGAACCCAGTTCTAAAGGGAGATCATATATGACTTTTAATCATGGGAGTCACTACCATTGTCAATGATTGGCGCAATAGGTTCTTGATAGGGGGTGAAATCAATGTTATCAGATGACTTGACACATATGTAACCTATTTAGAGTTTAGTGAAATATCCACAACCCCAGATATGTTTAGCAACTAAGGATGAGATAGGGCATTGGGGATCCAGGTAGAATTACAATATTTATAGCAATGAAAATTATCCAGTATATAGACAAATAAAAACTAGAAAGGACCACTAATCCTATAGTATATGTTGCCTTCTTGAATTTTGATCAATATTTGGGAAAGTCATGAAAGGGTCAGAATTGACAGATTAAGGCATTTTATTTCTAGTAGCTGCACTGCCATCACTTGCATGCTGACCCAGATTCTTGAACACTTGTCCCCATCTAAGAAAGTCCATACATTCAAGAACATAAAACCTCCAACCTAAGGCTTAGAGATATCACTTAATTCAACTGATATCCCCAAAAAGTATGATCCCCAGCTTCCCAAATGGCCCAATATGAGTTGGAACTATCATGAAACTATTGGGAAGGGAACCAATGAGGGTATATTGCAGTTGGCCTAACCCTGCTACGATAAAAGAAAATATTGATTCAGTCTTTGAAGGAGGAGAGTGAGAAAATAACAATATGATTACATGAATTATACACAATAATGATGATAATTACCTTTCCAAGACTATATTATAAAAATAATCATCCCAAAAATATTTAGTGTGGAGAAATTCATCATAAATCTCTTCATGAGGGGGGATCCAACATAGTGGGTAAATGTCCCATAGGCTGATGCCAACCTCACCATGGAAAAAATGCAACGAGTTAGTGTCATAACACTAATTACTGATCAATTATTGAAGAATATTAGGTAGGAATTGGTAAATAAATTAGGGAATCCATACTTATTCATAAATATTGAACCTATATATCTAGTCAACAAACTCTAGATGGCTTTTCCTGATCCATAAAGGGCACACCCATTCATTCAAAAAATTACCAAATGGATGAACATACAATTTTGAGTTCCATATACCACATGGATTATTTAGATAAGAAACAAATATACTCTAGTAATTTTTAGAAATAGGCTGATGAGAAAAGTCACAACCATCTGGGCTCATGTGAGTGTTTTCAAACATGTAAGTCAACCCTTAGGATAATTCTATGACCAGTTTTTTTCCTTGAAAATTTTCATCTAAATATAGTCAAGATAATTTGATATCCAAAAAGAAAAAAATGAAGTTTGAAGGAGTAATGAAAACATCATCTAGTAGGTCGAACCCATATAGAGGAATCTGGTGTGATAAAAGATAATTTTGAAGCTCAAATGGAAGAAATCATTTGAAAATCTAATTATCAGATTTCAAATGGTATTAGGTGACAGTATTGAAAGTTATAGTGATCATTTCCCTTTTATTATAAAGATCATAGGATATTTGATGAGAGAAATAATCCTTTTTAATGGAAGTAAGTGGCGTATATTTGATGTATAAAATAAAATCATTTAAAAAATAAAGGCCTAAATTGGAACTGTCATGCGCATCGTATGAATCATCAACATAATTCATGAATCACATAAGGGACTCAAGAATCTTCTGAATCCTGAAGATCTTGCAGGTCACGTAAGCACACAAGGAATTTTAAAATCACATAACCCATCAAAATACTAATGATCACATTACCTTGACATGGTCACATGATCCTCATGATAGAAAAGGGATCATGCAATCAAGCTAGAAGATACCACACAACCATCAAGATGATTGAGAATCCCTATGACCAAAGATCAAACAATTAACAAAGTTTAGATTGTTGTTTATTCATGTGGGTGCCAGGGAAAAAGAAGTATTGTTCTGTTGTTATCACAAAATGAGCTCAAAAAGGGTCTCATGATCAGATCTTGTGGAAATGTCTTGTGAAAAAGTCACACAATGAAACAGGGTGCAAGAGATTTGGAGAATTGAGCAACTGATAAATTAACCCCTATATTCTCCCCCATATATAGGGAATTTGATGGAATACCCATGTTCGCATGGAATACAAATAATCGACTAAGAAATAGGTTGGAAAAAACACGAAAGACTTAGGTGGGCATTTAATTTCTTAAGAACAAATCCCTTTTCCTTGTGGACATCTCTACTGAGGTGGGACATTTGTTTCTGTCTAACAAATGAGCATCAAAAAATTCACAATGGAATAAATACATAGATATGAGTATTATTTTCCCTATAAACAAAAGGGAGAAGAAGGTTTCCAGGATCATGTGGATCGAGTGAACCCCTAGAATACACATGATCACATGACCCATAGAAGGTCATGTGGATGGTCACACACAACACATAACTAATAGAAGATACCACAGAGCCCCTTCAAAAATTCCTAACAGTCTTGGTAAGGCACCACAAATAATCAATGACCATGTGAAGAGAGCGAGATTGTCCCCCCATTTCATTCAAATTTTCAACCAGAAAATTCCTAAATGTTGGACCCTTTGTGAAATAGTTGTTTTCATAATCACAAATCATGCCAATATACAAATCCTATTAATTCATATATTAAGTTATAACTCAAGTCAATCATGTCCATTAATATTTATAAGTGAATAAATTATGTCACATAGTATAATGAATTTAAATAAGTCAATAAAATATAGATATTTATGTCTCAATATGTTTATAAATGAATATTTACTTGTATTTATGAATTTTACTTAATCTAGTATTGTTCTGTATAATATATATACTTTGAAAGTTTCTTCAAAGTCCATGAAACTAATAGTTCAAAGGAGTCACCGATGGATGACTCACCAATGAGGAATCATCGATAAAATAACTCACCAATCAAAGAGGCCACTGATGCCAGACTCACCGATAGAACAAATGACACACTGATGGATGAGTCACCGATGGGCGACACACTGTTAATTCAAAGGACATACCGATGGATGAGTCGCTGATGGGTGATACACCGATAGTTCAAACTGAGTCACCGATGATGACTCACCAATGCCTGGATAGACTGATAGCACAAATGACTCATCTATTCCTAGAGTCACTGATACTGATGAAGAGGACTCACCGATATAGAGAGTCATTGATGCTGACAGACCGATGCTTCCAGACTGATGGAAATGACTCGCCGATACTTATGACTCACTGATAGTCATAAAAAGTATTTTTAATTTATTAATTAAAATTTATATCAAACAGTCATATTTAGACAAGTTAATGTTTTGGACATTATTTAATGTTATTTATAGGAAATTTAGTAGGCAGTACGAGGTACATGCGAGTGTGGATATCTTCGTGTCTGCTAGACCTCGAACTCGAAGTATAAAAGAATTACAAGCTAGATCATAAAAAGGGGTGGTGAGTAGTACATTAATACAATATAGAACATGATAGAACTCCTAAAAATCTTGAGATTACTTCTTAATACCAAGAACCTAAAGGAATACCATATGGGTAGATTATCAGGACAAGATAAACCAAATGAGTTAATCAAAACATCTTACCAAAAAAAACTGAACATCTCATTCTTGGAAGACATAATAGAGAGACTACAATATTCTGTTTTGGAGACAACATCTAGAAGAGTACTTGAACATCAATTACACTCAATCAATTGAGTCAAATGCTTCACTGCCTAACACACAGATATTTAAATAACTTATTCTACATATCTATCTCTGTTGTGTTTTTTTATTTACATATTTGAGCAGTGTGTGTATATGTTAGTTACACAAACACTGACTCCTATTCATAACTGAAGGATACTTGATATCCTCAAACTCACTCTCTATTTATTCTTTTTTATCCCTCATAGAATAGTGGAAGAGGTCATGTGTGGCCTTTTTTTGTTTTTCCCATGAATAACTATTGTAGTGGTCAAGTTTGACCGGAAAATCTTTGTGTGTTATTGTGAACCCCAATAAAGGGTGTGGATCAAACTCTTTATTAATTTAAACTACTTGATTGTAGGTAATCACCAAGTGAAGAGGACTAAGTCTCATCTTGAGACTGAACCTCTTGTTTATATTTGTAGTGTTTTTACCTTTTTAATTTTTACTTTGTTTTATCACATATTTTATAAAACTAAAATTTAAATTTGATAGTTTGTTTAACAATTTTTTATAATTGTTTTGAACCAGTAGATTTGTTTAAAAAGTTGTATTAATCCTTGAAACTATTAGAAATCATGAGTTTTCAAAACTGGACAGCTATTGATAGTAAATATGCAATCCCTGAAACTATTATAAATACATGGGATGTGTAACGATCCAAACTTTCATTAAAGAAAATTCCTCTTGATCTAATTAAATGTATTATTATGGTTATATAAAATGTGAACTTAATTGGTTTTATGTTTCTATATTTTAAAATACCATTATGTATTGTGATTGTTTCTAATATAGTCGTTGAACAATGATCACATGATTAGTATAAATATAGGGCTTTAACAAATCCAATTTACTCAGACAAAGGAAGCGATGACCTTATCTAGTAGACTTGCCCTGTATAAAGACCATTTGTCAGTGCTTGGAAAGGAGGTGGAATCATTGGGCTTCGCTCTTGACCAAACCCAAGCCATGATTGAACACATTAAGCTTGACCAGAACTTACTACGGGAGAAGAGGAAGTTAATAGAGATTACCACCTGGGCAATATTATTGGAGCCACCCCAAGAGTCTGGCATAATCGCACACCTTACCCTTCGGTCTTATGCAGGTGTTATAAGGGGTTAAGTAACAAGGCCCTAGCACTATGGCAATGTACATTATTTTTGTATAAATAATGTGCATTCATTTTATTATTGTTACTTTGTAAATAGTTTTTAAAGCACAAATAGTATTTTTGTTAATATTCAAATAAGAAATCTATTTTGATGAATTAATAGATTTTTGAATTAAATAATATTTTAATAAAATATTATTATTAAATTACTTTTTATTAAATATAAATGATCATATAATTTTATGAAAGCAATTGTAATATTTATTAAGGTTTGAAATCCATTTTTTAAAACCCATGAATTTTTTATAAATGTAGGTTTTTATTTTAAAAGTAAAAATTAACATATATAGAAAATTATTTAGATAAAATTAATATTATTTATGGAATCAGGATTTCGAAATTATCCAATGGTGAATTTTTCATAATTTTCCGAGACAATCAAATTTTTTGGGTAAAAATTAAATACCGTTTAAATATATAATGTGTTTTATGACATCATAATGACCCAATAGTGATGTAATAAAATACTATAAACTTTATGTTCCGAAAATATATGTTTTAAAATTAAAATAATTTGATTTTTGTTTTGTTTGATTTATTTTACAAAGCTTTAGTGGACCCTCCAAGACTTATAAAACATTTTGTCTTTTTATATTTCTTTCCTTGAGAGTGTGACTCACCTCCACATAAGCAAACCTATTATTTTAAGAAGTTTGGACATTGGCCTTATAAAATATTGTTTTATACTCCCCTTTTGAAAAAACCATGGGCAAAAACCATGGTATGGTATGTGGTATTTATTAGTTTAATGTGAGGTGTCCCAAACCTAAATAATAAAGAATTCCCTCTCCTTTACTATATATAACCACCCAAGCTCCCACTTACTCTTCACTAAATGCCTTTGGAGTTCTACAAACCCCTGACCTCCTCTTTATATAATACTCCCAAGTTTTTCCAATCTCCCAATAAGCCTCTATCAAGCCTCTCCCAAGCCTTTGGGATCACAGTTCCATGTAAGGGTTTTCTTCCTTTCTCATTTTTGTCCAATATTCTTTAAGTTGTTATGCCCTTTTAAGTTCAATTATAAATGTTGGGGTATGGTTTCACACCTACCCCATACTGCCCTATTTATGTTTTAATGATGGGAGACCCATTTCTCTCTCATTAAATGCCTCCCATGTACACCTGTTACTATGCCAAAATTCCGAAAGAAATTTCACTCTCCTCATTTACATTCAATAAATTCTTTTGTATCATGAATCTAAATTCCATTACATTTTTTGGGACATGTATCTATATGAACCCATTACTATACATGTCATGTAAATATTATGAGACACCCCTTTCTCTCTCATCAACCATTTTTATGAGTTCTTATGTCACGCCTTTATGCTGCCGAAATTGCACCGTGCTTTTCCAAGCCAAAGTCATTGTGTAGTGAATACCATGCCCATTTATCTCTCAAGGGTATTCAAATTTATGCACATTTACTTATTGTTTATAGAATTTCATGTATTTATTCCACATTTTTTATCGTGGAATAAATGAATATGTTGAATGATTCAATGTTTTATGATCCATGTGGAACACTTATGCATGAAATGAAATGCTTAAAAAGGGTGTGCCATGATAGTGCTCCAATGAATTAGGTAAAGAATAGTATAATGATACATCATGTGCAATGGGTGTTTAATCATTCTAATTCAAGTGCAATGAGTTTTTACTCGCGCTTCATGTGCAATGAGAATTTACTCATGATCCATGTGCAATGAGCCTTGGCTCATGCTAATTCCATGTTAAGCGTTGTTGCCACATTTCCATGTTATGATTATCATGATTTATCATGGCTTTATGTTTATGATTATCTTGTGATCGATTGATATTTCTATTGTCTAACATGTATTGTATTCCTCATGTTATTCCATGATTATTCCCTTATTGGGCTTCATAGATCACCCTTTTCTTATGCATGTCCTCAGATTATCCCATGCAATGCTAAGTATGAGGGAATGTAGTGGTCATGTAAAGGATGTTTTCTCTAAAGATATTGTATTTCATGTTTTAAGTTGTCATGTAATGATCATAAGCCCCAAATACCCTAGACCTATCGATCTTTTATGTTGTATCAAGTGAAGTTTAAGTAATAAATCAGGTTTAAGTGTGTAGTAAAAAGAAGGATTGTTATAGGATGAACCTACCAAGACTAACTATAACAAAAAATGTAAAACAATGAATGATCTATACTGTTTTACTTGGATATGAAGAGTTTAATCACATTTATACTTGTAAAACTGCCCATAATATTTGGGAAACGTTGTCTATTTCTCATGAGGGAACATCTAATGTGAAGGCAATGAGATTAAAAATTTATACAATAAAATTTATAATGAAGCTTGATGAATCTGTTTCTGATATATATCTCAGGTTCAATGAAATTATGAATACCATGATTTCTTTAGGAAGAGTTGTCACAGCAAAGGAACAGATCATGCGGATTCTGCAATTCTTACCAAAGAGATGGAAAGGGACAACAGTTTCCATTAGAGAATCATGTGACATTGATAAGATTATAGTGAAAGAGTTGATTAGAAAATTAATGATGTATGAAGAGGAACTTAAGGTAAATAAATATAAGTATTAACCAAAAATAAAATCTATATCCTTCAAGACTATTACTTCTAAGAGTAAAGACAGCGAGAAAGTTCAAGATGCTGTTGAGAGCACAAGTAGTGAATAATCAGCTTCAGATAGTGATGAGGAAATGGCCCAACTAGCATGAAGATTCAACAAAGTTTTATAGGAAAAAGATGTTTTCAGAAATCCCAATTATAAAGGGAAGTATGAAAACAAGGGAAATTGGAAAAATGATTGGAGGAGAAATGACAAAACATAGGATATTGTTTTCTATGAATGCAAGAGGAGAGGACATGTCAAATCTGGCTATCCAAAGTTAAAATACAAAAAGAAGTATAAGAATAAGGATAGGAAATAAATGAAAGAAATGAAGGCCACCTGGAGAGCATATGAGGACATCCCCAATGAATAATATTCTTCTCAGGATGAGAATGAAGATATGAAAAATATGTATTTTATGAAAAACACATATTAGGTAACCTTAGACTCTCCTTCACACAATTATTATTATTCTGAAAATGGAAGTGATTATGAAAATATGAAAATTAATGATTTGTTTGAGTATAATAATATGCTGGAAGAAACGTGAAATGAACTAAAAGATAAATATATTGTTTAAAGAAAGAAAATGTACTCTCTTTAAATGTTAAATCTGAACTTACTATTGAGATAGAGATGAATGCTCAACTTCTCAAGGAAAACAATGAGTTAAAAATGTCTAATGAGCAATTAAAGAAGGATCTCAAAAAGTTTACCAATGGTAAAAAACACACTTACTCAAATTCATGGTAAATATATAGATCCTAAGTATACTAATGTAATATAATATCAGCCAATACAATGGAATTTATCAAAAACAAATTTTATACCAAAATTTTGAAAATCTACTTCTTTATTAAAAAATTAGAATTTTACTGCAAGTTCCAGTTCAAAAAATTGTTTTAATGCATAGAGTTTTTCTAGACCAAACAAAGTTTATTTTTCAAATACTCCATATTATACATATATAAACCCATAAGATAAGTGTGGGTTCTTAAATATTTTATTACTAATTTCTCTAGACTCAGACAAATATGGGTACAAAAATCTTTTCTTGGATGAATTGTTTTATAAGTAAACTACCTAAAAAGTTCTTGTAGAAATATTTTATACTTGGACAGTGGATGTTCAAGACACATGAAAAGATACTACTCAATCTTCATGAGTCTCATCAAAATTGATGGAGGACATGTCATATTTGGGGACAATGGTAAAGGAAAAATCAACGGCTTACACCAGATTGGTAACCCTAACACTATTTCAATTTCCAAAGTACTTTTTATTGATGGATTAAAGTAGAAATTTCTTATCATATCTCAACTTTGTGATGATGGATTTAATTTTTAATTAAAAAATGATGCATGCCATGTTTTTTATGCCAAGAATAACTTAGTATTTACTTCTCTTAGAAATAATAATTTATATGCTGTAAACTTAGACACAATAGAATCATAGAATGTTTCTTGTCTAAGTGCTGTAAAGACCCGAATTTTTCAATGTAATTTGTTTTGATTATATGGAAAATTATGAGTCTTTGAAATTTGACGGTGCGTGATTTCAAGGCCTGGAGTTCCTATAAGGAATTTCAGAAATTTTTTCAAGGTACATTCCGTAAATGTGCGAGTTAGTTTTTGTAACTTTGAAACCGGTGCTTGGAATTAAAATCTGAGGGTACCATTGAACTCGCAGTGCCGATATTCTCTTAAGTAGACCTTCATGTCAATCACAGTAGGTCAAGGGTAGAAGTTTGTTTTTCGTCTTTTTGTGGGAGAATAACAAATAAAATAAAATAAAACAAAATTTATTTTATTTTATTTGAAACCGTCTTTTTGAATTCTGGTGGTGGGGACCACCCAAAACCATCTTTAATGTGGGGAAAACCCTTGGGATCCTTCAACTTTATTGTACCAATTTATTGTGCCAACTTTGATGTGACAACATTAGTCCTTAAATATTTAAATCAACACCACAACTCTCACAGGAGAATCGTTGGAAAAAGAGGAGAGCTTTGGAGAGTTGGAAGGAAAATTCTCTAATAAAGAATCAACCCAATGAAGAATGTGGAACTAACACCGAGCCCGGATTAGAAGCGTCTTGTGGAAGCGACAAACGCTGACATCACCATCTCATCGACTTCATCTTCTCCCTTGCGAAATCTCCAATGGGTGAATGAGGTAGGGGTTTTATTTATGTTTGAATTTACTTTATTGATTCTTAATATCCTAAATTCATGACGACGATGGACAAACAAACATGGCCATCATCCCGCACAAAAACCTTGCTCCTCTTTATTTTTATTTTTCGATAATTCTTCGTGAATTATTCAACGCCTAATATTTATTGAATTTGGAAACATAGAGTTTTTTTGAGGATGATATATCGACACGGAGCCCTCGATGCAAGGATCATGAATATGTGATCGTTTAATTTTTCAGGCTTGGAAAGAAGCTATAATGGCTTGCGGAAGAAGGCGGCGGCCGGAACCCGACTGACCGTGGGGAAGGAAGGGCAGTGTGGGGGAAGGAATGGAAGCGTGCATCCACGCTGCTAGTTGATGAGGAGGCCGCGACGGGTTAGGGTGGATGTCGGAAACTAGCCATTCGCATGGCCGAGCGGCGGCGCACATCCAAACCGCTGGTGGAGAAGGGGGGTTGCGGCCGCAGCGGAGGCCGAAGGGCGGCCGACCTTCCGACTGGCCATGGTAGAGCAGCGGCATGCGACTGCACCACTAGAAGGAAGGCCGATCGACCTTCGGGCGGGCTGCACTAGGCCTTGCAGGACCCCTCTAGAGGGTCTCGCGTTCCACCCATCCGAAAAGTCCGATGGACCATTTGGGGAAACCGGAAGGGGGGTGATCCCCCTTTGGCGCTAGCTCGGGCGGACTGCATGCCGCAGCAGGCCGCCCCTTCATGGGTCGGGCCGAGCTACGACCCTACGAGCCTGGCCCCCAAAGACCATGACATCCGGGCTTGACTCGGACCGAGTCGGGTCAGCCCAGGATAGGTTAGTCCGGGTCAGTCCGACTTGGGTTAGACCGGACCTGGGCCAATCTGGACCCAGTTTCGCATTTTTGGCCATAACTTGTGATCCAAGAATTCGTTTGAAAAACCTTCAGTGGAACCAAAATCATTAGATTGAGATGGTACTTTTGGTATACTCCCCTTTAGTTTTGGATAAGGTTGGAGTATTTTCGAGTTGGATTGGATCCTGAATCCAACTGGGCCCTTGGATCGGAAACGCTAATAACTTATAGACCAGGCGTCTGATTGGCGCGCCGTCTCTTGAGTTGGGTCCCTTTTGATGTGTCAAACCATTGGGATACTTTTAATTGGATCTTCAGGGTGTTAAAGGTATGAAATAAGGCCTGGGGGTGGTTCTCCCAAGCGTGATATGTACGAAACCCTGTGACTGACTGAGACTTTACGTCTGTTGACCGTTTAGACTAGGAGTGACTCAACAGTCCCAGTGGGGAGCGCCTCTGTGTGACACGGCAGACCCAAAGTGGGCAGTGCCTCTGTGTGATGCGCTAGACCCATGATACTCAACAGGAGGAGTACCTCTGTAAGCCACGAGGGGGATCACCTCTGTGTGATGTGGCAGAGCCACAGTGGGGAACACCTCTGTGTGACACGACAGACCCATGGTACTCGACAGGAGGAGTACCTTAACAATATAAGGGTATAGGGAAACACCTCTTTGTGATGCGTCATTCCAAATGTACTCGATAGAGTAGGAGTTATCTAGAAGCTGAGGTGTTCGAAGTTGTGACTAGGAATGTTACCTGTTATTATCCCAAGAGATTCTTGTGGTTGGCTATCAGCTTCCATAGCATTTCTATGTGGTTCAGCTTCATAACTCTATTTCTTAGAGTTGTATACATGGTGTGAGATGAGTTTTTAACTTTTTGGTATTCCTTACTTCATGGAATAGTTGAGCTTTGTGATTTTGAGTTGGGCCTTGTGTTTCCTCAAGATTGAGATAGGTATACTTGAGAACGTTGGTATATGTATGGGATTATACCTAAGTAGGGTTGATATTTGTTTTCATTCTTTGTGTATTATCCTTTTTGGATTTTGTGAGGAATTAGAGGGTCTCGGGGTCCCTACTCAGTATGGATATACTCACCCCTGCATGGGTTATGCCTGCACCTTGTTGTGTTTGGTGTAGATGACGGATAGTGCTGATTGAGAACGAGGGTACTAGGACTGAAGGTAGATTGAAGGTGTACATTAGAGGAGGCATACTACAGAGATGACTATTCGAGAGCTGTACCAACTCTTCAGGTAGGATCATTGGTGGGTGTTCACAGGAGTTATTTTCAGTTATACTTGTACTTTTTAGTTTACTTGTACTTTTCATTTTTACTTGTACTTTTCAGTTGGGCTTGTATTCTGGCACCTTTACTTTAGGTACACACCATGTTTACTTTATAGTTTACTTTGTGCTTATTTGCGTGAGTTTATAGGTTAAAAAGGAAATTGCTTCTCAGTTATAGGTAATACGCCTTTCAGTGCTAGTCACCAGCCCCTAGCCTATGGAAGGCAGGATTAGGTAGTCACGGTACGGGCCCCGGGGGGAGGGTTTTGACAACTGCCTTCCACAAAGATTCTTGATTCTATCACAAAATACTAGGACATTGTAATATAAACTCCCTGAAGAAGTTTACCAGAAAAGGTTTAGTTAAAAACCTACGCAAACTAGAGGTTCCAGACAATAGGGTGTGCAATCCTTGTCAAAAAGGAAATCAATATAAAATATCTTTCAAACCAAAGAAAGAATTTAAAACTTCTCAACCTCTCAAGTTGGTTCACATGGGCTTGTTTAGAACATCTGTATATTCAAGTCTCAATTGGATGCACTATGTTTAAGTTATTGTAGATGACTTCTCTAGGTATACTTGGAACTTTTTCTTATCTCACAAAAGTAAAGCTTGTTCTCATTTTTCCAAGTATTCTAGGACTGTATAAAATCTTAGTGGACTTAAAATTAAATCTTGAAGAAGTGACCATGGCTTGGAGTTTTAAAATTAGGACTTTTAATCTTTTTTCTCACAAAATGGATATAGTCATAACTTCTCTGCCCCTAGGACACCTCAACACAATGGAGTTGTGGAGAGAAGAAATATAACCTCACAAAAGATATCTTGAACTATGCTTAATGAATATAACCTACTGATTAAATTTTGGTCTGAACCTATTAATAAAACTTGTTATATAATAAACAAAGTCTTAATCAGACCTATCTTTAGGAAAACTATTTATGAGTTGTGGAATAAAAGGAAACCCAAGGTAAATTATTTTAAGGTGTTTGGATGTAAAGTTTATATTCTTAACACTAAGGATAATTTAGATAAATTTTCCTCCAAAAGTGATGAAGGAATATTACATGGATATTCTAAATTAAGAAAAGCTAATATAGTCTTTAATAAAAAAATCCAAATGCGTGGAAGAATATGTACATGTCAAGTTTGATGAAACAGGTCCATATGAACCTAAGACATTACTAGGGAATCGTAAAGAGGATATGTCCAATCTGGACATTAATGCTAAAACATCAGACCATCCTATAAAGGAATCAATAAAAACTTCCAGTTATAAAAATTCTCTAGAATATAGCCATAATGAACCAGAACCAAATGGTGAACCTGAAATAACTAGCCCTACTTTTAATAGACCAACTAGGACCCTTAAAAACCATCCCTTATATGTTGTAGTAGGAGATTTAGATAGAGGAACAAAAACTAGAGATTAATTGAGAAATTGGGTTGAACATAAAGTATTTTTGTCACAAGTTGAACATAAAAATATCAAAGAATCAATCAATGATGAATTTTTGGTAATGGATATGCAAGAAGAGCTTAACCAGTTTGACAGAAATAAAGTCTAGATGCTTGGTAATAGAACAAAAGATACCTCAACCATAGGAACTAAATGGTTGTTTAGGAATAAAGTCAATGAAGCTTGAAATATAATTTGAAACAAAGATATATTGGTTACATAAGGGTATAATAAAGAATAAGGAATTGATTATGAAGATACCTTTGCACCGGTAGCTAGGCTTGGAGCCATTAGAATCTTACATACCTATGTAGCACACTTGGATTTCAAACTTTTTCAAATGGATGTCAAAATTGAATTCTTAAATGGTTATATAATTGAGGATTTTTTTTGAATAACCTGAAGGTTTTACAAATACACATTTTCTAAATAAAGTTTTCAAATTATCTAAAGCATTATATGGTTTAAAACCAGATCCAAGCGCTTGGTATGAAAGGTTAAGTAACTTTCTAATTTATAATGGTTTTAAAAAATGATGTTAAAGACCCTACTTTGTTTATAAAAATAATTTCCAAAGAAATTTTAATAGCTCAATTATATGTAGATGATATTATTTTTGGATCTTCTAAAAATTATTTATGTAATTATTTTTCAAAAATTATGCAAAGTAAATTTTAAATGAGTTTCATTGGTGAACTTAAATATTTTCATGGATTTCAAATATTTTAAAACAAAGAAGGTATTATTATAAATTAGAGTAAATATAATAGAGATATTTTTAAAGCATATGTATTTGATAGGATTAAGAGTAGTAAAACACCTATCGATTCTACATGTAAGTTAGATCTTTATGAAAATGAGAAATCTAATGATCAAACTGCTTACTGAGGAATGATTGGGAGTTTACTGTACATAATTTAAAGTATGCTAGATATGATGTTTAGTGTGTGTATGTGAGCAATATTTCAATAAAAACCAAAATATTTACATTTAAATGTTGATAAAAGAGTTTTTAAATACCTAAAACATACAAATAATTTAGGATTGTTCTACCCAAGAGGAAAACCTTTTGATTTGGTTAGTTATTATGATGCTGACTTTGGTGGATGTAAGTTAGAATGAAAGAGAACCTATGTAATTTTTCACTTTTTAGGAAAGTCTCTAATATCATGGTTTAATAAAAAGAAAATTCGGTTGCATTATCAACTAATGAAGCAGAGTACATTGTTGCTGGTAGTTGATGTGTACAAATTTTGTGGATGAAACACACTTTATTAGACTGTGGATTTTAATTTAGAAATATCCCCATAAATTTTGACAATAAAAGTGCTATTAACATTACTAAAAATCCAATTTATCACTCTAGAACAAAACATATTGATATAAGACATCACTTTGTGAGATATCATTACCAAATAGGTGACATAACTCTTGAGTTTATTAGGACTAAGAATCAACTATCTGACATATTTACCAAACCATTAATCTTTTTGCGATTGAGATACAACAGACATGAACTAGGAATGATAAATCTATAAAGAATATTCAATATTATCCCCTTATAATTTTTTTTGTAGGTGAAACCGATCTATCAAATTGATCAGGTGAAACCAATATGTCAAACCAATTGTGTCAATCCGATTAGGTGAAACTAATCTTTGAAACCGATTGTTTCAATATGATCTATGAAACTTATTTTGTTAATCCAATCTGTGAAACCAATTGTGTCATACTGACCAAGGAAACTGATCATGTGAAACTGTTCGAGTGAGGCCGTTCACGTGAAACCGATCTTATGAAGTTGATTAGGTGATACTGATACCATTTGACTAAAACCATTACCTATGAGGACCCTTCAGTAAATTTGGCTATTTTAAGTGAAATGAAACATTTTGGTTCTTTATTTTTTCCATTATTCTATTTTACTTAGTAAAATATCAAAATGATAAAATTACTTTGATCCACATTTCAACCTTTCACCTCCCTCACCCTAACATTGAGCCTTTGACCTTTTGACTCCCTTCGAATCTGAACCTTCAGAATGGAGAGAACCAAGAACATGATGGAAGGGACAAGTGAATCACCAGTGGATAAGCATCAGAATGTTGAATCAGGTGGTGTATCAGGTTCTGGGAAGCCAGGTTTGAGATTCCAAGTAGTATCAACTGAGAAGAAAGTGCCTACTGAGTGGTTACTGTCGAGCAGGTCACTATTGTTGAAGGTGTTGGAATCTCAAAGATTGATCACCTGGTTTTCAAATAATGAAAAATCCTTATATCCTCACATGTTACATGAGTTCTACCTGAACTTGAATGTATTATTGGAATAACCCGAGGTGTCTAAGATGAAATCAGTATTAAAGGACAAAGAGAAATCATTTTCTTTGAAAGAATGGTCCGAATGCTTGGAAATTCCACATAAGGGAATCTATGTTGATTACTAGGTTAACATTATTCCAACAACATACCAATTTTATTATGATAATGATTTAATGGAGTTCATTGGGAATGAAGAATCGATGAGAGCTACTTCCAAAAAATTAGATGGTGAATCAAGATTTCTCTTCAAATTCATTCAACATAAAATCTACCTAAGGAAGGGTGATTTTTCAGCTATGATTTATCAGGATATATTCCTAATTTATCTATTGAATAATAGGTTAAAGGTGATATTATGTAGGTACCTCATGGTAAACATATCTGATATGATCAAACCATCAAAGAAGGTATCTAGATTATACTAACATAGGATGATCTCTACAATGTTGAAGAAGCGGGGTTGTGTAGAGGATGGGGATAAAGTAATCACTGCCTTCAGTGGATTCAGCCTACACAAGGAAAATTTCATGATGAAGAAGATATTTTGGAATCCATGGAAGAGATGTTGGGTAGCAGATGAAGATATGCTCTATGAGGAATAAAATATTGTTGACCATCCTACTAGGCCAAAGGATCAAGTTGATATAAGTCTTAAACCGGGTGAAGAGTCTATTTATTCTGATGAGGAATAGGCTGAGGCTAATCTTCCAAGAGAAAGGGGGTCTCTTATAGATAATAGGAGTAACTCAGATATAGAAATGAGCCCTAAGGACAAGTCTTATGGACCTTCTAGTCCACCATTGGAATTACCCTCTCGAGAGCCTTTGTTAGGTGATGAAGAAGTGGAAGATACTGAGGTCTCTGGAGTTGAAGGAAACGTAAGAAAAATTGATGATGACGATGATGATGATGAAGAGGAGGATAATGGTGAGTATGTTAGTGACTCATTAATATCTTGACAAGAAGGATCCATTTCAAGTGAGGAATTTCTTCATCAAGTAGATATAGAGTCTGCGGGGTAGGGTGATGTTGATCCTATTGGATAAAATGCTAATAGATATGGTGATGGAAATGATGGTGATGAGTACAAGAATGACCATCCTGTTGATGAATATTGTAACGCCTCAACCCCAAAAGCCTAGAGTCAGTGCATTATTACGTATCATTGGCATGATCACAAAAGATCAACTCTCGGAAGACTAATTAGTTTAGTATCCTTGAAGTACTAGATACATTCATAAGGTTTACATTACATCATAAAATGGAAAAATACAACAACATTGTTTCCATAGACAACACTGAGATCCCATAGACTATCCCTGTAGGTAAGTTATAATATACTTATTTGCATACTGGGAAAAATAAGACATAGAAAGGGGCTAGCTCAGATGCTCAGTAAGGATAAAAATAAAGCAGAAACTTTCATAAATAAACATAAACCTTTAAGGCAATGTATAAGACTAAAACAAAATCCTTTTAATCTTGAACTTCAGAATAATATGGAAAAGATAAAATCAAATAATTCAATTTAGTTATTCACATGGATATTCTACTAATTGGATAATCACATGAAATATCCATAGAAACTTTTATAATGATGGAATGCATAATGCCAGACTTCATAACCACAAAGTCAAAGCCTTATGTGCCAAGACTGCAAATAAGATTTTGTCAAGGCCTTGTGCCAAGACACTAGTTTGTCTCATGAGACCTACCGATGCATCGAGGAGCTATAAAGGGCTCCACCCATCACTTACTAAGTCCAATTCATTCCTTATATGAAAAGTTTGAAACAAAACATAAACATTAATATTAAAACCAGCATACGGAATGACAATACATTATCCACAAACCATGAATGGTATAAAAATAGCACATCCACAGTCAAACATAACTCATTCAATACAATATGGAAGATTGTATTGTAATATATTAACCTCAATAGAGAATAATGAATGATATTGATAAAAATGAAAATAATTATCAAAACTATTTGAGAGAAATGTCCCCCTTTTTCTTAAAAACATTTAAAAGTCCCACTATTTATCAAGAATCCGTTTAAAAATAGATTTTTGAATCAAAGTGTCCCATGCCACTTTGAAAATTTTAAAAGGAATTTTAATTTTAAAACATTAATGTCTATATAAATAAATCCTTAAAACCATTTTTATAACATGGACATTAATGAGAAATATTTAGAAGAATAAAATTTTAAAACATTTAAAATGATATTTTAGTTAGAGTTCCTAACCAAATGAGAGATGTTTGAATTCAAATAATCAAGGTAATAAAAACATTATAATATATTGATAATAAAGGATTTTATTATATACTATGTCGAAGGATAGTATATACACCATAAAAAAGTGAATTTGTGCATAATAACAAAGAAGTCTCAAATAAATGCCAATTGAGATGAAATCCCTTATAAAGACAGTATCCTTAGGTAAAGGATAAGTCAATAACATAATTATGTGTGACAAATATAAATACACTCAATATGATTAGATATTTAGTATAAATCAATCAGAGGACATTCACACATATTCTTGTAAAAACAACACCAATGCCTTGGATGTTTAACTCAATGAATGGAAATTGAGTTAAGATCAAGTTTATATCAATGACTTGAGAAATTATCAATGGAGTGATTATGAGTATCAAAAGTATATTCACTAAAAGGGGAGTGTAAATTACTAAATAAATAATAAATAGTGATTCCACACATAATCTTGGATTAAAATAATCAATGAAGTATGCGTAAAGCCCACTGAGTGGAAATTGAAATTTGAAATTCCCTTACCGATTTGGTAACTTATAAAACATACAACCCATGAAAGAAGGATCATACATTTAAGATTTAAATACCCATAAATTATTGTTATTACACCAAGAATACAATCATGGACAATACATATGCCACACAAAAGTAAATAGTGGACCATATAGTATGAATATCACGGGAATAAAAAGTGAGATGAAAACCCCTTACTTTGTTGTAATCAATCAAGTCATATGAACGAATGTTATTAACCAACAAATAAATCTCAAAATACCATGAATATAAATATAATCATGATAATATATATCAAATGGCAATACAAAATACACCACATCCAATAAATAAGTGGTGAATAATGGAAATCATCATAGAATTACAAGTGAGATAAGAAACCCCTTACCTTGTACTTTTACTTGGTAGAGAGTATGTTAATCTCCTGTATAATGGTGAAATAATTTTTATTAAATTATACAATAACTATATACATTAATATGATATCATATATTATCTTCTAATATTGATATTTTAGTATTATCGTCGTTTCAGGTGTTAACTGATTTGTTCTCCTTTATATGATTGGTTATGTAAGACAAGTTTGTTATGGATGGGATGTGTCTTATTAATATTCAAAATGATATTAAGTCTTTAAACATTATTTTTAATCGTCAAATGAAAATTATTCTTGAATGGATATGATGGGGAATGAATCTCATCGCATTTGTGGAGACGGTATTCCGTACGTACGCGTGATAGACAATATCATTCTTTTTATATTAAAATAATATATAATTGGATGGTATATAATATATATAGAATAATTATCATGTTATATTTATTATTTACAAAAATTATACATCATTATTACACCCATCCATAAAATAATGTGTTGAATAACAACTACATCATGACGTGGAGATGGTAAGTTGTACATACGCACGCATGGTGACATGTGATTCAGAGGATGGATAGAATAATGAACATGGTTGTACCATATTTATTATACCATCACAGTATATAGAATATATTGGAGTTATTATTTTATATTGGAAACAACAAAGGAATAGGAAGTGGAAGAAGAAAGGAACTTGAAAGAGGTGATGAAATATTTACCTCTTCTTCGGGTTCTTCCTTTTGATTTGATCAAAAAGGCTTCTTAGGATGGCTTTATGACTAATTTAAGGCCTCTAAGATGAAATTAGGAGAGTTGGGAGGATATTTGGGTAGGGGTTGTCAATGAATAATGGAATTGAAGGTGTGAATTAGAGAGAAGAGGGAGTGCCCTTTTATAAGAGGGGTGAGGGGCACCTTAGGAAAAACTAGAAATAATATTTTATAATAAAATAATTTTCAGTTTATAATGGCTCAAAAATGAGTTATTTAAAGTATAAGAGGGGTACGAGTCAAAAATAAATCAACCAATAGGTTTTAGATAGGTTTGGGTCACTATATTAACTTTATCTTTAAGATTTAACTCTTAGTTAAATAGTTTGACATTTACCATGTCTCTTTATATTTTTATATTATATGGTTAATAAACATACTATATACTTCCAAGATAACACCAAGTGGTTCATTAATGATACACCTATCATTATATAATTCTTTTTTCAAAACCTTATATTTTTAGGAATATAATATTTGTTTTAAAAACTCTTTTATGTCAATTTTGACACTATTTGGTATTTTGTTTACTAAATTCATAACAACATTATTACTTCGAAAAAAGTTCATCTAACCAACCCAAAAATGTCATATTAACCTAGAAAATTAGTTTAATTCATAAAAAGTCTTAAATTACATTTATTTGGATATTTATAATATCAATTATTTTAATATTTCATTAATTATTTAATTACTGCATCATCATTGTGTTATAAATAAATTACATTATTTAATGGATAAAAAAGATAAATAAATTACCATTATGTAGGAAATATTTTTATCTTTCTAATTATTATTTATAGTCAAATTTATCTTATGTGTAACCCTATAATAAAAATGTTTTAGTTATTAGACTTTGAATTTAACACTTTTAACTCTTCTTTGATTTAAATAATAATAAATGTCGTAATCTAGTCCAAGTGGACCTAAAGGATCATATTTTATTCCTAAGGTTGTTTTCGGTCTAATTACACTTATCCAATAGAATTAGTACATATGTTAGGTTAATAATAATATCATTTTTACCCTTAATTACCCTATTTACTTTTAACCGTGGTAAATAAAAGTAAACATTTACTCTTCACCAAACATTATTTTCATCTTATTTAACAAAATTTTACTTACTGATATCAAATATGTCTCTCGGAGTTTTGAAATTGAACTCACAGAAGCAGTAAAATTAAGTTTTATGTAAATTTGCAAATGATCCTAGGAGGTGGGTAAAAGACGGTAAAAAGTTCAATAAAATTTTATACATCTAATTTTATTATAAAATGACTCCAATGAATTATGTTTAACTTTTATAGGTATTATATATCTATTTTGAGTTAAAATAAATTTAAATAAAATAAATAATTATTTGAATAAAAAGTCGGCTTTAAAATATAACGCAGCGTTTTCACTATTCATCAAAAATTGAATGTTTTTAGAAAAATACCATAAATTTACCCTAAGATAATTTTGATATTATGAATTCAAAAATTATTTCTATTTTACCAAATTATAAACATAGATGTTGCATTAATTAATTTAAAATTAATTCCTGTTTTCAAAACCGAAAATCGGGTTTTTAAAAAGTAAAAACTATAAAAAGATTGACATGTGTTTATGTTAAATTTTAATGTGAAATTACTTATAATAACCTAAATTGTATTAAATGATAAAAATATAATATATTTATACTTCAAAACCATTAAAATACATAATTTAACACTATAAATTATTTCGATTAAAAAATTTGTTTTCAATAAAAATTTAGTATTTTTCAGTATTCATCAAAATATAAATGTTATTAGAAAAGTACGAAAAATTTATCCAAAATAAAATTTTATGTCTCGATTCTAATTAAGAATTTAATTTAATTAAATTGAATATATAAAAGTTTCAAATATTGGTTTTAAAAAGGGTTTTCCATTTAATGGTTGTAAAATTGCATTTTTTTGAAAAATACTTCTTTTATCTGAAAAAAATGAATTTGTTCTTATATAATGTTAAGAAACACATAATATGGATTCTAAAATTACATGGAGTATATAAAATTCAAAATTAAGTTAATACTATTCATAACTATTTTTGAACGGCTAGTTTGGTAAGTCGTGGTGCACTCGAAGTCGGTGTTGTGTGTAGCGCATGCTATTGAATTAAAGAAAATAAATTACTGTGAAATATTGGGGTGTTAAATTCTTCCCCCCTTTTGGAAATTACATCCCCAAAATTTTAAAATTGGGCTTGGAAACTTCATTGAAAGTCCCACATTGGAAAAAGAGTCAATATAACTCTCTCTATAAAAGAAAGGAGGAGAATAACAAAGGTCACCTGAGATAACCAACAATAGGATTCCATGTTGGAAAATATGGATATGGGAGATAAAATAAGTGTCAAGTTCTAGTGGAGAGTGATAGAAAACATGATTAGGAGAAATTTAACAATATGAAAACCACAAACCTATGATGAGATAAACGTTCATTAGTTTCCTAGTAGCAAAAGTAAACAGATAACGTTTTTTGTTTTAAGTTCCATTTCATAAAGTTGCAAAATTTATTTATGATATTGACTAATAACATAAAGAGATGTACTTACTTTTTATGTAGAGTTTCAAACTATAATAAATTTCTACCACTAACTTGTTTTTTTTCATGTGATGAGTATTCAAGATGACTTGGTCACACCTGAAGCGCTAGAATCAAATTCTAGAGAATCACATCATCCACAAAGGATAAACTATATATATTTACCTTCTCTTTAGAGATTAACCAAAACCAAAATGTTTAGTACAATATCATATGATCCCCTAAAAGGATAATCCTTTAGAGAAATAAATACTTATCTTAATTTCCAAAATTAAACCAACAATACCCTAAGTTCAATAAATACCATTCAATAAAAAATTTCCCTTAAAATCCATTAATATAATCCAAAATAATATTGAAACCCAAAACATAGAAGAATTTGATTACGCAGTCTTCTATGTTAAATTGTATATCCAAATAACATCGACTACTCTTAAAGTCACATAATTAAAATTAATTAACCTAATCAAATATTCTCTATGATAGGTTAATCATTTCCATAAATAACCCAAATCACTATAAATCCCCAATAAAAACATAGATAAAAATCTACCATTACTCCTCAAATGAAATCCCATAGTATTCTATTTTCCTTAGGTATATAGTATTCCCAACAAAGTAAACGTCTCCCAAAATAACATTTATCACTTAATCCCCAAATAATTTTCCTATACTAAGAATATCCATTTGATAAGACATAAGATCCCAAATCAACTTATTATTGAACAATAAAATCATTTAACTAAAAATTTAGTCACACTAACCAGGGACTTCGTGTAGTCTAGTGGTAGGCGATAAATCCCAATTGCATTATGGTTGTGGGTTTGATTCCTACAGCATTGTACGATACGAAGGTTTGTCACACGGTCTACATGTTTTCCTTTTTCAAAAAAACTATATTTTATAATGTTCCGAAAATGAGATAAATTCCTCAAAATAACTATAACATAATTTCAACACATATTTTATCTCATACCTCACATTTTCATCCCAAAATTTAATAACATGCAATTTCCTAAAATTCCAGGATCATATAAACCCAAATGGTTATTTATAACTATATCAACAATAGAAAACACAATTCTTCCTAAAATATCATTTTCACATAATAAACTGCAGGGTTACACATAATAGAAAAGTCTTCCAAAGTAATCCCATCAACAAAGACCACTAATAATTTTAAACATTTGAACATCCATTTATTTCAAAATAGGTTCTTCCTTGACTAAGGAGTTATCCTATAGAATAGGGCATTCACTCGGGTAATGCCCAGGTCCCCTACACTTACGGAAAATGACTGTCAATGGATTATTGGGATCATTTTTATTTTCTTCCATAGTACTCTTCATTTTTCCTCAAAAATTATTTACATTATATACTTCTTTCCCACACATAAAGCATTTCTTTGTTCCATTAAGACACTTCCCTAGGTGTCTCCTTCCACATTTCCTGCATGATGGAAATTGAGCTTTATTTTGTCCATGGTCTCCACTGCTAGAGCTCTTATCATTCACCACCTTTATCTCGTTTGTTGAGTCCGGGAGATGGTTAATATATATGTTGTTGATCATATTTTTGGAAAATTGATTTGGAATGAACACGATATCTTTTATACCTATCAACATTCCATTCCGTTGCTCATTTCCTTCTTCATGCCCACCTTGTACATCATGTTCAATGTTACAATGACTTCCTTGGAATCCAGCCATTGACTAACATAAGGAAGAATATTGTGATTCATAAAATCATTTAGATAATATCATAACTCCTTATTTTCAATCTAAAACACCTTAGGATTAACGATGGTTATTTATTCTCATCTTATATTAAAATCCTTCAAATATGTTTGTAAAGAAAATGTGATTTATCCTAAGCATATCTCCCGGGAGTGTCGTAACCAAGAGTGAAGAAAGACCCATTGCCGTGTACCAAGATACCCCGGGTCAAGCCCGAAACTCCTTGTCGGAGTTTTCACTCCTAGGTATATCTATGCCAGAGCCACCTCTACCTGATCGTATCCAAATAGGGATGTATTGTTTAGAAAACCCACATAATCTCTACAATATCAAAATTCTAGGAAGTTCTTATATACAAATCCTCAAAGTATATCTTAGGGTAATGTGCTCTAATCAGAGTTTATCTAAATCTAGATTCCAAGGTTTGTATTAAACTTCCTATGATACCAACTACAACGCCATGACCCCAGAAGCTCAGAGTCGGTGCATTATTACGTATCATTGGCATGATCACAAAAGATCAAGTCTCAAAAGGCCAATTAGTTTAGTATCCTTGGATGTAATAGATACATTCATAAGGTTTACATTACATAATAAAATGAGAAACTACAACAACATTGTTTCCATAGACAACACTGAGATCCCATAGACTATCCCTGCAGGTCAGTCATAATATAATTATTTTCATTCTGGAAAAAATAAAACATAGAAAGGGGTGATATCAGATGCTCAGTAAGGATAACAATAAAGTATAAACTTTCATAAATAAGCATGAACATTTAAGGAAATGTACATGACTTAAACAAAAGCCTTTTGAACATGAAATTCAGCATAATATGACAATGATAAAATCAAATAATTTCATTTACTTATTCACATGGATATTCTACTAGTTGAATAATCAAATGAAATATCAATAGCCACTTTCATAATGATGGACTGCATAATGCCAGACTTCATAACCACATATTCAAGGCCTTGTGCTAATACTACAAATAAGATTTTTTCAAGGCCTTGTACCAAGACACTAGTTTGTGTCATGAGACCTAACGATGCATCGAGGAGCTATAGAGGGCTCCACCTGTCACTTACTAAGTCCAATGTATTCCTCATATGAAAAGTTTGAAACATAACATAAAAATTCGTATTAAAAATAGCATATGAAATGTCAATACTTTATCCAAAAACCATGAATGGTATAAAAATAGCACATCCACAGTCAAACATAACTCATTCAATACAATATGGAAGATTTTATTGTAAAAGATTAACCACAATTGAAAATAATTAAGGATATTGATATAGATGAAAATAACCATCAAAACTATATGAGATAAATATCCCCCTTTTTCTTGAAAACATTTTAAAGTCACACTATTTGTCAAGAATCCATTTAAAAATAGATTTTTGAATCAATGTGTCCCATACCACTTTGGTACTTTTAAAATTAATTATAAATTTAAAACATTATATTCTATATAAATAAATCCTTAAAACCATTTTTAAAACATGGACATTAAGGAGAATGATTTAGAAGAATAAATTTTTAAAACATTTAAAATGATATTTTAGTTAGAGTTCCTAACCAAATGAGAGACGGTTGACTACAAATACTTTAGGTAATCAAAAATTTATAATATCTTGATAATAAATTATTTCATTATATACTATGTCAAAGGACAGTATATACACCATAAAAATGGAATTGGTGTATAACAACAAAGAAGTCTCAACGGAATGTAAATTGAGATGAAATCCCTTATAAAGACAGTATCCTTAGGTAAAGGATAAATAAATTACATAATTATGTGTGAGAAATATAAATACACTCAATATTTTTAGATATTCTGTTTAAATAAATCAGAGGACATTCACACATATTCTTATAAAAACAACACCAATGACATCGATGTTTAACTCAATGAATGGAAATTTAGTTAAGATCAAGTTTATATCAATGAATTGAGAAATTATCAATGGATTAATTATGTGTATCAAAATTATATCCACACAAAGGGGAGTGGAAATTACTACATAAATAATAAATAGTGATTCCACACATAATCTTGGAGTAAAATAATCAATAAAGTATCTGTAAAGCCCACTGAGTGGAAATTGAAATTTAAAACCCCCTTACTGATTTGGTAACTTATGAAACTTACAACCCCTGAAATAAAGATCATACAATGAAGATGTAAATACCCATAAATTAAATCAATAATACAGTCATGGATAGTACATATGCAACACAAAAGGAAATAATGTCCAATATAACAAGAATCTCATGGGAATAAAAAGTGATATGAAAAAACCTTACTTCATTGTAATCAATCATGTAATATAACCAAAAGTTAATAAACAAAAAATGAATCAAATAATACCATGAATATAAATAGAATCATGATAATATATATCAAATGGCAGTACACAATACACCACATCCAATAAATAAGTGGCGAACAATGGAAATATCACAGAATTAAAAGTGAGATAAGAAACCCCATACCTTTTACATTTCCTAGGTTGAGGGTATGTTAATTTTCTATATAATGGTTAAATCATTGTTATTAAATTATAAAATAACCATATACATTAATATGATATCATATATGATCTTTTAATATTTATATTTTAGTATTATCATTGTTTCAGGTGTTAACTGATTCGTTCTCCTTTACATGCTTGGTTATGTAATCCATGTTTGTTATGGATGGGATGTATCTTATTAATATTCAGAATGATATTAAGTATTTAAACATTATTTTTAATCATCAAATAAAAATTATTCTTGAATGGATATGATGTGGAATGAATCTCATTGTGTTCATGGAGACGGTAATCCGTACGTACGCACAAGCGAAAATATCATTATTTTGATATTAAAATCATATATAATTGGATGTTATATAAAATATACAGAATAATTATCATTTTATATTTATTATTTACACCAATTATACATCATTATTATACCCATTCAAATAATAATGTGTTGAATAACAACTACACCACGACGTAGAGACGGTAAGCCGTACGTACGTACGTATGATGACCTTTCATTTAAAGGATGGATAGAATAATGAATACGGTTCTACCATATTTATAATAACATCATAGTATATATAAGATACTATAATTATTAATTTATATTGGAAAAAAAATAAATAGTAAGTGGAAGAAGAAAGGAACTTGAAAGAGGTGATGAAATATTTAACTCTTCTTCAGGTTCTTCCATTTGATTTGATCAAAAGGGATCCTTAGGTTGGATTTATGAATAAATTAAGGCCTCTAGGATAAAGTTATGAGAGTTGGGAGAATATTTTTTCATGTTTTGGCCGAGCCTAATGGATTTTAAGGTGTTGATTAGATAGAAGGGTGAGTGACCTTTTATAACAGGGGTGAGGGGCACCTTAGGAAAAGCTAGAAATATTATTTTATTTTAAAATAATTTTCGTTTTCTAATGGCTCAAAAATGAATTATTTAAAGGATAAGGTGGGTATGGGTCAAAAATCACTCAACCAATAGGTTTTTTATTGGTTTTGTTCACTATATTAACCTTATCTTTTAGATTTAACTCTTAGTTAAATAGTTTGACATTTACCATGTCTCTTTGTATTTTTATATTATATGGTTAATAAACATAAAATATAATTCCAAGATAACCCCAAGTGGTTCATTAATGAAACAAATATCATTATATAAGTCGTTTGGATAATCCTTAGATTTTTAGAAATATAAAATCAATTAATAATATAATATTTGTTTTAAAAACTCTTTTATGTCAATTTTGACACTATTTGGTATTTTGTTTTTTCTAAATTCATAACACCATTATTACTTCAAAAAAAGTTCATCTAACCAACCCTAACATGTCATATTAACCTATAAAATTATTTTAATTCATAAAAATTATGAAAGTACATTTATTTGGATATTTATAATATCAATTATTTTTATATTTCATTAATTAGGTAATTACTACATCATCATTGTGTCATAAATAAATTAAATTAATTAAGGTCTAAAAAATATAAATAAAATACCATTATGTAGAAAATATTTTTATATTTATAATTAATATTTATAGTATAATTTATCTTATGTGTGACCCTATATTAAAAATGGTTTAGTTATTAGACTTTGAATTTAGCACTTTTAACTCTTCTTTGAATTAAATAATAATAAATGTCCTATTCTAATCCAAGTGGACCTAAAGGATCATATTTTATTCCTAAGGTTCTTTTTTGTCAAATTAAACTTATCCAATATAATTAGGACATGTGTTAGGGTAACAATAATATCATTTTTACTCTTAATTACCCTATTTACTTTTAACCGTGGTAAATAAAAGTAAAAGTTACTATTCACCAAAAATTATTTTCATATTATTGAACCAAATTTACTTAATTATATTCACTATGTCTCTTGGATTTTTGAAATTCAAGTCACAAAATCGGTAAAATTATTTTTTATGTAAATTTGCAAATGCTCCTAGGAGGTGGGTAAAAGACGATAAAAAGTTCAATAAAATTTTATACATCTAATTTTATTATAAACTGACTCCAATGAATCATATTGAACTTATATAGGTATTATATATCTATTTTTAGTTAAAATAAATTTAAATAAAATAAATAATTATTTAAATAAAAAGTCGATTTTAAACTATAACGTAGTGTTTTTCACTATTCATCAAAAATTTAATGTTTTCAGAAAAATACCAAAAATTTATCCTAAGATAAATTTGATATTCAAAATTAAAAAATTAATTCTATTTTACAAAATTAAAAATACATAAGTTTTATTGATTAATTTAAAATTAATTCTCGTTGTCAAAACCGAAAAGCGTGTTTTTAAGAAGTAAAAACTATCAAAAGATTGACTTGTGTTTATGTCAACGTTTAATGTGAAATTACTTATAATCACCTAAATTGTATTAAAAGATATAAATATAATCTAATTATTCTTCAAAACCATTCAAATACATGATTTAACACTATAAATTATTTCTATTAAAAAAGTTCTTTTCAATTAAAATTTAGTATTTTTCAGTATTCATCAAAATATAAAAGTTATTAGAAAAGTACCAAAAATTTATCCAAAATACATTTTTTTGTCTGTATTCTAAAGGAGAATTTAATTTCATTAAACTGAATATATAAAAGTGTCAAATACTGGTTTTAAAAAGGTTTTTCCATAAAAAGGTGGTAAAATTGCATTTTTTTTAAAAAATACTTCTTTTATCTGAAAAAATGAATTTGTTCTTATATTATTTCTATGAAACACATAATATAGATTCTAAAATTATATGCAGTATATAAAATTCAAATTTTAGTTAATACTATTCATAACTATTGTTGAACGGATAGTTTGATAAGTCGTTGTGCGCTCGAACTCAGTGTTGCGTGTAGCGCAAGCTATTGAATTAAAGAAAATAACTTACTATGAAATATTGGGGTGTTACAAAGATAAAGGAATCATTCGGGAGAGAAATAAAATTATGGTTGGAGGCCAAGAGGAAGAGTTCGAAGATCATATTTCCCCCATTCCATAGATTAAGGAAGATCATTGAGTAGTTGGAGTGGCTGGAGTTCAAGTATAAACTCAAGTTCAGATAGTACCAGTACTATGGAATTTTGTTTTGTCTAGAGGAAAAGAAGAAGAATAAGACGATGATGAAGCTGATATTGTACCCAAGCCTCGAGGATGAAGAGTAAGAATAAACACTATGAATCCGAAAGACTAGACCTGTTCTGTTGAATGGAATAGAAATACTATGACTCATTCTGTTTGGGTTGGACTATGACAATGATGAGGAGAGGGTTGATCCTCCTCCTCCTCTAAAAACACAAGCTGGAGTGGAATTGATTTCTCTTTCTTCACCAGTCTTAGCTATTGTTGGTCCTATTATACCTATAGTTCCTCGTGACTATGTCACCCAAGATGATTTAGAATAGTTCAAGGCTGATATATGTGAGTCAGTGAGGTCTCCCGTTGATGCCATAACTGAGCCATCTACTTCCATGAGTATTTCAGAATTTGATGCTACTAGAATTGTGAAGATAGTGATTCAGGAAATTCATCCTAATCTAATCACTACATCTAAAACCATTATTAGACATAATACAATTCTGAGAGAATAAGTGAAGAGAATGGGAAATGGGATGGAATCTTTGACCACTAATTTCAAGATCACACATGGTTGTGTCATGGAGGTTCCTTGTGATTTGGTCACACATATATTGAGTTTATATTTGAATATATTAAGGGGGGAAATAGGAAAGATGAATACTACTACCTCTATCTATAAAGGTACCAGGGATGCCACTACTGATTTAGAACTCCTCAGGTATGTGGTGAGAGAATATATGAGGTCTATTTATAGTGATTATGATAAAGATACCATTTCCAAGGTTACTAAAAACACTAATATTGTTTACAATATGGTAATACAATGCACCAATGAAGCCTCTACTACTCAAAAGGATATTTGGGAAAAGTTGGACAAATATTTTTCCAAAATCTATACCAAGCGTGATTTGATCAATAACTTCAATTATTTGGCTGAAAATCTCAATATCCCTCTAGTAAAAAACGATTTCAAGAAGAAAGTGGGTCAGTTGAAGGAGTTTACTCCTCTCTTGGATAAATTCACAGAGAAAAAGGAAGATTTTGAGAAAGAAATGCACTATGGGGGTGGAATCATCAATGAATTCATCATGATTTTGAAGCCCTACTTGCATGTTCAAGATGAAGAAATAGTGGTCCCAACAGCTGCCTCCATTCCATATAGTTCCTTACATCCTGATCCAATGATTTCACCTCAAGCCTTATCTCAGATCCAGTATGTGATCACAGAGAAACCACAGAGTTGTGTTTTATCAGAAAGGAGACCAATCCATGCAGCTAATGTTCCTATAGGTATTTCCTTTCCTGGTCTTGTCATTCGACTAACCCTTCCTAAAGCCACCACATCACCATCTACACCTCCATTTGACCCTTCAAACAGAGCGGAAAACCTCAAAAGAGAAATCCTTTGCTGTGGATTGTTTATTTGATAAGGATTTGTAAATTTCTTTTGATTTTTGTGATCTTTTCCACTTAATGAATATCAATTTTCATTATTTCTGTTTCACTTTTTCTATGGGTTTCCAATTTTATTTGTGTTATTTTTTTTCTTTTATCCTTTTTTTTAATCCTAAAAGGGAGATAAATCTATGGATGATATGGAATAAACTCTTAATATAAGAGAGAGTACTTTTGGCATTAGAAAAATGGAATGTACTCATATAATATATGTATATATCTCACCTCTGATAAAAATCCATCTAAATGATCTAATACAAATGGGGACTGTGAAAATGATCTGATATAAAGTAACCTTCTTTATATAATTCATATGGTACAATAATTAAGGGGAGCTTAAAATGAAACACCTTAGTTATATTCTGAATTCACATTCACTGTTGGTATGCTATGTCAAGTAATTTTGATTCCTTAACATTTTCTATAACTAATTAATACCATAATTTGTGAATATCAAAAAGGGGGATATTGTTGGACCCTTTTTGAAATAATTGTATTCATAATAACAAATCATATCAATCTATAAATCCTATTAATTCATATATTATGTTATAATGCAAGTCAATCGTGTCAATGAATATTTATAAGTGAATAAATTATGTAACATATTATAATACATTTCAATAAGTTAATAAAATATGGATATTTATGTTACAATATGTTTGAAAATGTATATTTCCATGTATTTATGAATTTTACTTAATCTAATATTGTTCTGTATAAGATAGAAACACTGAATCTTTCTTCAATGTCCCAGACACAAATAGTTCAAAGGATTCACTGATGGATGACTCGTCGATGTGGAATCAGTGATCAAAGAACTCACCAATCAAAGAAGACACTGATACATGACTCACTTATAGAACAAATGACACACAAATGGACGATTCAATGATGTGTGATACACTGATAGTTTAGAATGAGTCGCCGATGACAACTCACCGATGCCCGAATAGACTAAAATCACACACAACTCAGTGATCCTCAGATTCACCGATACTGATGAAGAGGACACACTGATACAGAGTGTCTCTGATACTGACAGACCGATGTTTCCAGACTAATTTCAACGACTCACCGATACTTACAACTCACCGATAATCATAAAAATGTTTTTTAATTTATTAATTCAAATTTATATCTAATGTTTATATTTAGAAAAATTAATGTTTTTGAAATTATTTAATTTTATTTGTTTAACATTCAGTAGAGAGTACATTGTACATGCACGTGGGGAGATCTTCATGTCGGTTGGACCTCGAACTTGAAGTATAAAAGAATTACAAGATGAATCATTAAAAAACAGGGGGTTGAGTAGTACATGTGTAACGCCCCGACCCTAATTACCCAGAGACGATGCATTATTACATAAAATTGGCATGATCATAGTAGATCAAGTATCAAAAGATTGATTATTTTAGTAGCCTTGGAATTAGTAGATACATACATAAGTTTTACATTAAATTATGAAATGAAAAAACAATAACATTGTGTCCCCTTTGAACATACTCATATCCCTTAGCCTATTCCTGTAAGTTAATCTTAATATACTTTTCGAATCATGGGAGAATAAAACATAAGAAAGGGGTGGGCTTAGATGCTCAGTAAGGATAACAATATAGAGGAAACTATCATAAGAAAACATAAAAATTTAAGGTAATGTATAAGAATAAAAAACCAGCCTTTTAAACTTAAAATTAAGCATAATATGGAAAATAAAATCAAAAAATCCCATTTACTTATTCACATAAATATTCTACTAGTTGAATAATCACATGTAATATCAGTAGCTAATTTCATAATGATGGAATGCAAAATTTCAGACATCATAACCACATAGTCAAGGCCTCATCCCAAGACTACAAATAAGATTTTGTCAAGGCCTTGTGCCAAGACACTATTTTGTCTCATGAGACCTACAAATCCATATAGGGGTAATATAAGTATTTTCTAGTCACTTACTAAGTCCAATTAATTCTTCATATGAAAAGAGAGAAACATAATCTAAACATTCATATTAAAACTAGCATATGAATTGTCAACATTTTAACCACAAACCATGAATGGCATAAAAATAACACATCCATAGTCAAACATAAATCATTCAATACTGTATGGAATATTTTATTATAATGAATAAACCAAAATCAATAATAATGAAGTATATTTACATAGATGAAAATAATCAGAAAAACTATTTGAGATAAATATCCCCTTTTTCTTGAAAAAATTTAAATTTCTCAATAATTATCAAGAAGCTGTTTAAAAGAGTTTTTTGAATCAAAGTTTCCCATACCACATTGAAATATTTAAAAATAATATTAATTTTAAAACATTCTTGTCTCTATAAATAAATCCTTAAACCCATTTTTAAAACATTAACATTAAGGGGAATGATTTAGAAGAATAAATGTTTAAAACTTTTAAAATGATATTTCAGTTAGTGTTCCTAATAAAATGAGAGATGCTAGAATACAAATAATTTAGGTAATAAAAACTTTATAATATCATGAAAATAGATGGATTCATGATATAATATGTCAAAGTACAGTATATACACCATATAAAAGTGAATTGGAAAATAACAACAACGAAGTCTCAATGGAATGTAAATTGAGATGAAATATCTTATAATGATTGTATCCTTAGGTTAAGAATAAATAAATGACATAATTATGTGTGAAAAATATAAATACACTCAATATTATTAGATATTTTGGGTAAATAAATTATAGGAAATTCACACATATTCTTGTAAAAACAACACCAATGACTTGGATGTTTAATTCAATGAATGGAAATTGATTTAAGATTACTCTTATCAAGTTCATATAGATGAATTGATAATTTATCAATGGAGTGATTATTTGTATAAAAATTATATCCAAAAAAAAGTTATATGAAATTACTACATAAATAAATAAATAGTAATTTCACACATAATCTTGGAGTAAAATAATCAATGAAGTTTGCGTAAAACCCAATGAGTGGAAATGGAAATTAGAAATTCCCTTACTGATTTGGTAACTTATGAAAAATACACCCCATGAAATAATGATCATAAAATTAAGATGTAAATACCCATAAATTAAATTATATTACACAAATAATAAAATCTTGGGCAGTATGTACACAACAGAAAAGTAAATAGTAGCAAATATTGCACGAATCTCACAGGAATAAAAAGTGAGATGAAAACCCCTTACCTCATACTTTTCCTTAGTCGAGGGTACATTAACCTCCTTTATAATGGTCAAATAATTGTTATAAAAATATACAAATATGACCTTTTATTTTTTATTTGTTTATAATATTTCAGTAGTATTATTGTTTCGGGTGTTAACTGGTTTATTTTACTTTATATGTTTTGTTACATAAGTCATGTTTGTTATGGATAAGATGTATTTGATTTATATGCAGAATGATATTAAGTTATTTAAAAGTTATTTTTAAACATAAAATGAAATTTATTCTTGAATGTTTATGACGGGAAATGAAATCTCATCGCATCATGGAGACATACATCAAAGGAAAGGGTGAGCAGAAGGCCCAGTAAGGGTAAACAAGGAAATTAGTGTACTTGTGATATCAATAAGAACTTGAATAACAACATAAATATATGAGAAATGGAATTATATGCATATAATAATGAAAATAACTTGAAACATAACATGAATATGTGGCTATAACATTTCATTTAGACATTCATGAACATATCACCAAGTTCCATCCCCAAGGTGTCATAAACATTACTAAGGTTATTCACCAAGGTATCATAAAACTTGTCATCTCTAGAGATTAATTCTTTACCCAATGCATTGGAGAAATATTAGGGAACACCCTTAATATGTATTTAATTACATTTGAGACATATATATCATATTCAAACATTTCATAAATTACCAATAGAGAATAAGAGAAACGGGTTTCATTTCAAAATCGTGACGTTTCAAAAGCTCTTAAAAATAAGATCATTATATCATTTATAACCCATGGAAAGAGAGTTATGGTTATATGTATGTCCATTACAGAATAAAATATATCATATTTATATATTTATTAAAACCCATAGAAACAAAAGAGATATGGGTATTCACATAAATAAACAAGGGAATTTCTTGAGAGAAAGAGATAGAAATTTTGATGTGAAATTTCTGCAGTATAACGGCTATATAACATGGTTTTAGAAAACATTGGAAAGAGAGGGTACCAGAGTAACCCACTCCTAAATAAATTATAATACAGTATAAATATAGAACAATATGGAGGTAAGAACATGGTATGGAAATTTGAATGACATACCCCATGGAAATGAAACATGAAATAAAAGATAAGACGTGATTCCTTTTACGAGAAATTCGGCAGCCCAACGGCGTCACATAAAAATTCAGAAAACAAATTGATGAGAGAAGAAAGGGTATCTCATCATTTGTACATAAAATGTACAGTAATAAGATCATATAATAACATACCCTCAACATAAGGAGATGGAAAATATAAGACACAACATAAAGAAAGTCATGACTTAAAAGGAGGGTGAAAGGATCCCTTACCTTGAAGAGTAACTTCGAAAGATTGAAGGTAGGGACCTTGGGAGGCTTGAGGGAACCTTGAGACGACTCTTTGGAAGATAAGGAGACCATAACTTTGTTGAGGAGGATTTGGAAATTAAAATAATTAAGGAAAGGCTTGGTATTTATAGGAGAAGTGAGGGGACAAGTCATTAATGGCCAAGGGACACCTCATCGGTGGTATTGGCAAACCATGGGCTTGCCCATGGTATTTTCCCATGGTATTGACCACTTGAGAAACCTCATGCCTTAACTTACTATTAATAAGTCTAACAGAATTATTTCAAAATCATTACATCCTTAATGATGTCATTAAACACCCGGAACTAAAACTGTATTTTCACTATTCACTGAAAATTCATTTTTTCAGAAAAATCCCAAAAATTCACCTTAACCAAATATCGATGATATGAATTCAAAAATGAACTCTATTTTATAAAAATAATTTTCTAAATATTTTTAATTTAAAATTTAATTAAAAAAAACTATTCACTCGAAAAAACTAATAGTTGACTAATAATTTTTGAAATAGTTATTTACCTATTTTATAGAATCACATTACTTAATCAAGGTGCCTAAATTGTATTAATATTTTCTTTAAGAGAGATTACTAATCCATTTGGTCATGTTACTAATCCAAAGCATAAAATCAGTATTCATAATTTACTATTCACAAAAAATTTTAGTTGATCTTATTAGATTCTAAATTTCTTACTGAACTCATTTCCAGAAGACCATTTTTTTGAAAATCATTACACATCATTAATTATTTCAGGTTTACATAAATATTTTTAAAAATCCCCTTTTTCAAAAATTCATCAATATACATCCTATATTTATTCGAATATCTGAAAAAAAAAACACAAACTTCACCACAGGAAGAAATCATAATTTTATTTATCTCAAAGGACTACACATAGTATCTATGGTCTCGTTACATAACCCCTTATAACCCCTGCATAGGACCTAAGTGTAAGGTGTGCTAAGGTGAGAGGATCTGAGGGTTTCTCAACCAACATTTCTCGAGTAGTGATTTCTATAAGCTTGAACTTTTCCTGAAGGCGATTCCGCTCCAGCTTCACACGATGACGTTGGGATTGGGTTTGGTCCAGAGCAAAGCCCAATAGTGCTACCTCCTTCCCATGATTTTTCAGATGGGCTTCGATCGGCCCGAGACTACTGGATGAGGCCATCAAATCTTCTTTCTGTATTAATTAACCAAGATCACTTGTATTTAGAGACAACAATCACAAAATTTTGTTTCCAACGGTTATATTGACCAACTGTCATATAACAGTTCAAAACCCAACAGTCTCATTTTAATTATACTCACATAAAATTAATGAATATATTTTTGTTGTGTATAAACTAAAATAACATAAAAAATTAGGAAACAAAAAATTCATTCAAAATTTTTGGTCGTTACACAAAAGGTCCCATATCCTTTAGATGTCCCACCTATACCTGAGCCAATACCTATTCATGTACCTATAGCTGCTGATCATCCTGACCCTCTCGGGCCTCATCCTGATCCTTAGGGGCCTCAACCTGTTCTTGCTCGAGCATCACCATATCATTTCCTCCCAATGCTCCAATAGAAGTTGCCTAGGTGGAATCCTGCTGAATAATAATCTTGATGATTTTAAAACCATATCAGTATAAATATAATATAGGTGATGAAATATTTAAAATGAATTGTTACCTCACCACCCTTACACTCCCCCATCACAACCATGTCACATCAAATATGGCCTCATTTTCTCTTACCCTCCCATAATAGGGCCATGTATCATACATAAATCTAGCCTCATGGTCCCCTGCCTATCCCCATAAAATCTAGGAATCAAATATAAGTCGAGTTTGTTGAGTAGAATACCACCATAGCGGCTATCCAAAAAAACACTATTTATATTCTTTGTTAATAGTTTAAATAACTCTCCCCCTCCCATAATCACATCCTACTCACATCAGATCTAGGCCCATATATATATCACATATAGAATCATAGATAGATTTCATTGGAACCACATGTGTAAGCTGGCTGAGTAAAATTAACCAAAGAGAGGATAAGGAGGAACACCCAATTTAACTTAATTTGTAAACACATTAAGCAACCCAACTCATCTTAGCACAATAAAGGTTCCGAATGACAATAACATGTTATTAATCACAAGAAAATATATATCAATCATCCTACATGCCTATAACGAATGAATAAATGATCATCCCATTCCATATCAGGCCAAGGGTCCATATATCCTCCCTTAACATACCAAGAGAAGGGTCACATATCATAATAGAAAATTTTCACACCCATGTGAACTAACTGAGGTGGAAATAAAATCAACTATATAAGAAAAAAAAATAAAACATCAATGTCCCACCCCTGGTAACTTGGTCTGTCCCCCGTGTATGGGACTGCAGGCACCGAAACATGAGCACTAAACCTAGTTTTGATAATATCCTAGTCTCTAGTAAACCATAAACAAAATAGTATGATCTAGAAATTGTAAAAAGAAACACCTTTGATAATATTTGTAGTGACTTAACCTATTGTTTCACCCGAACAGTGCTTAGGGCTAGTTGACCACTAGGCCTTGAGCACACCTCCCCATGAGCTAAAGTTTACTGACTAGAAGTGAGGGTTTAAAGAAGTGATAGTGGGGAGACTATAACCTATGGTGGTTATAATATTAATGGTCTATATAAATATAACACAGAATAAGAAAAGATCATAACTTCATAGAAGAAATAACCTTCAATAGAGGAAACGCACACAAACACAATAGTAATAACAAATGAAAACATACCATTTTTAGAATAAACCCCCATTTTTAGATACTAAAAAAACATTAAATATCACACCAGTTTATGAAAAATAATTGATAAAAATAAGGGTTTCCCATGTCTAACAATCAGTAAATTCATATAATATAAATATTGAAGAAAAAGGAATCATAAAAATAAACTCCAGATGATGTAATAACCTACAAGGTACTTTTATATACATCCCATTCTAAGAAGTATAACAATAACATAATGTTCTATCTCTTGATTCCAATCCTTTACCTGATCATAGAAGCATACAGTCTACATGCATCCCAAAGGGCCTATATAGGGTGTGGGAATAAATCTTAGTAGCCTAGAACTGACGTATTCTAATCTTACATCTATGATAATGCATGTTAAAAAATAATCAGAAGATAACACCTACATATAATAAACATCCGGATTCCCCTGTGCTCAACAACAAAATGGAAGCATTGACCAGCATCGACCAACACCCCCTATACCATGTGCCCCAAATTATACATATGGAATACAACACACATATGAATATGTATAAATGAAGTGGTGAGGATCCTAATCCTACTGCAATCTATATAGCATTAAATTACATGGAGCATTCTATATGTACTACTCTCTTCACGTTGAGTCTTTTTTTCCAAATTGATTTTGAAAATACTGTAAAACCATGATTCCATGGAATGATATGATTCATACGGAAACACATGAACTAGATATCATGGTTCCAATTTATTTTCTTGAGATAAAAGAAATATTTATTTTCATAATTATTGAAACATGATATAGATATAGAGACAATAATTTCTCTCTAATATAAAATAAAAATTGATAATATATTTAAAAAATAAAATTTAGAGATATTTTAATAGATGAATTATGTTCATGTATTATTGTGGACTCATAGCAGTGTGATAGACATCAAAGTAACCACTATCCTCAAAATAGTTAAGTTATTACATGACACATGACCATATTACCATGAGGGGTAATATTCATTCTATAATAACCAAAAATTCTAAAAGAAACAAATTGTATTAGATAGTGTGTATGACATGAAACAAAAATAATATAAGAATATATAACACCCTGAGACATTAGGGTATATTTGTTTTTAAATACATTCAATAACATTAATATATTTTATTATATGAAACACTAAGTTTATCTTTCATTATATAAAACAATGAGTTTAGCTTGTGGTTCATGCAATCCTGAGTTTAAATGAAATGTCACATATTATTAAAATATTATTATTTAATATGATATGTATTCCTAGTCGTTAAATTTCAGGGTGTTAATAATACTAACTTAGTTATGAAAATAATGTTTATCTATCAATCCAGAATAAAATAATAGTCATTTAATATAAAAATAATAGTTTTATTTAAAATTGAATTTTTCCAAAAAAAGGATTAGTCGCGGTTTGCACACATAATTTAAAATTATTTTTTAGCAAAATTAATAAAATTTATTTGAAAAAATAATTTTTTATTGAAATCAAAATATCAAAATTATCTTAGGTTATTGTTTTTGTATTTTTCTAGAATGTTTTATTTTTTTTATGAATAGTAAAAAATAGTGAATTTTAATTGAAAAATGCCTTTTCATTCAAATTATTTATAAGGATAAATTGTATATTAAATTGTTTTTATAGTATAATTTGTTAAATTATATATAAATTAATCCAATTTATCTCATTAGATTCATTTTAATTTTGAATATGGATATAAAACTTTGTAAACCATTGAACATTTTTTCTTTAAAAACCTGCTTTCTCATCGCGTCTATGCAATTAATAATAAATTAAAATTTCCCACTTATATGAATGTAATTTATAAAAATGTATTTTATATTCATAATCAGAATATTATATATTTTCTAAAAATTTTATATTAATTTTCACTTAAATGAATAATGAAAATAATAAAAATTAATTATTGCATTTAATTTAAAAATAGATTTCCTTAGGGGGTTAAACTAAGAAGATAAGGGCTAAAAAGGACATATATACTTATCAAACACACATTATATTATAATATTTAGATCTTATCTCATATAAGATTGATAATTTCCTATTTTGGAGGCTTTTGGGATGATAAAAATGTGGGGATAATTGAATATCTTGAAAACATTATAACTGTTCCACTCACCTCGCCTATAAAATTCCACCCACTCTCCTTTCATCTTCACACCCTCATACCATTTTTGTTCAGAAAAGACCTACCGAAATCCCTTCCAAAATTACTTCCCATAATATTAGAAGCCATAAATTTTGTATAAATCCATTTTTGGAAGGATTTTGGTGCAAACCTAAGGAGGATACCCGAAGAAGTGGTGACATACTTCAACGAGTATTTTTCTTTTATTTATTTCACCACACCCCTATATTATTATTAAAACATGATGATATAATAACATAAATATATTCTATTTACTTATAATTTTTATGTTATGTTATTTACCTACAACTATCAATACTTCTATCAAATGGGTTATGAAATCATCACTAATGTGAACGGAGGACTACCGCCTCACAAAACAATGTCATTTGTTTTTCCATTACAACCTCTCAGGGTTGGGTATGATGATGTATAAAATATATATATATATATATATATATTATTTATAACATAATTATACATATGTATTTATTATATCATATATACATTTTTTACTTTCCATTCCATATGAGATATGATAACGCCACTCGTGTGTATGACAGACTACTGTCTCGTGAAGCGATGTGATTCATCATTCATTAGCGCTTTACATGGAAGGTGATAAGGATACATTTATTGATTATATATGATATTAATAACATAATTATGATATTAATGAAATATTTATCATCATATAAAGATTATATATCAATTTATTTCTTACATTTTTTCTCACATATAGATGATCACATCATTCAATTAAGTGTAGACAATCGCCTTTATAAAGCGATGTGGCTCTCTTTTCATAACCACACCACATATATGATATATATAATTATATAACATTTAATTTATGATATTATTATAATTATGTAAAGAATTTATTTTTCTTATCTCCTTTCCGTAATGTTTTTTTAAATGGAAATGTAACTCATGCAAAGATACGACCTATCATCTTCATGATCGTAACATATTTCATTTTTTATAACCATATTTAATGATTAGTTTTAAGAGTATAATTGAGGTAAAAATATGATAATTATGTATTTATTATTATTTTTGTGATGATATATCTATATAAAATTCACAAGAAATGGATCTTTCATGACGAAACATGCATGAGAAAACAAGGCGATTAACACCCGAAACAATGAAAATAATGAAATATTATTAACAGAACAGTGATAAGATGTAATAAAAGGATCATATATGATATTATAAATATTAATATTATTCATTAATAAGTATATAACCTATTTAAAAACTCTATATAATATTTTAAATCATGTTCAATCAAAAGGAAGCATGAGGAAGGGGATTTTGTCTCAATTTACATTCCATTGAGACTTATTTTTAATTATGCACCGATTCAATTTTATATGCTGTATATAATGAATCATTGAAATGTTATATCATGGTTAATTAATAATTCATGGAATTTTAAGTTTCAATTTGAATTATTTCATCCAAGGTGATTTGAATTAAAAATTAACAAGTGGTAAAGAATTTCATAACCCAATTTCTTTTCATTGGGTAATATTATTTCTTTGTTGTCCATGATATTCTAAGATTATGTGAATAATAAATTTTAATTATATTTTTATTTATTTAAACTTGTTTTATTTGAATTTATAGTTTATTAATATAATAAATTCTTTGATTAATTCTCACTTCAATGTCATGACCATTGTTAGGGTTTATCTCACAATCTCATTATAACCGTGATTGTTTTTTTAATTGTAGTTGAAAGGAATTATTTTATAATTTAAAAAAAACGCATTTAATATTCGTATCCTATGTCTATTCATGATATTTTCATGTAATAACAGCATTTACACTCCTTTTTACATAAAATAATTGAGAAAATGTTTTTAATAAAATCTGACTTTATTTCGATATTTGGTCTAAAATCCACTTTCTTGCAAAACCATGTTTTCTAAAAAAAATTAAAAAAATTATTTTATCCTTTTAAAAATGATTTATTAATGAAAATTATAATGATTTTATCTAGTTATTTTTTAAAGTAATATTCTTATCATTATCTGAATAAATAACCTTTTTATCCTTTTCAATGAAGAAATTAATATTCTTCTTAAATTATAAAAAATATACATAATTACACACTTACATGAGCATAATTTCATTGAATATTCCTTTGTAATTTTACAAGTTTATTTTTAAAGATTTTGTTTCCTATTATTCTGTAAATTTTAATTTTTTAAAAGTTTTTTTCAGCGAAAATGATCTTCAAAATGTCTTATGTTTTAAAAAGTGAATTTCAAATTGAAAATGATATATTACTTGAGAATATTTTTAAATATATTTTTATGGTAATTATTTTCATCATAAAAAATAAACCTTTTTTATTATAATGGTTATATATTGTATTGATACAATCCTTAATATTTCCATGGGTGGTTGATGATCAATTTGGCCAAGGAAAGTATTGAAATTCACTTTCTTGATTCATTTTTTGAAGCCATTAACTTTATTTTGAAACATTCAATCTCTTATGATCAATATAGAATTAATCTCTCTTAAATATCCAAACTCTATATTAGAGATATTAGTATTTTCTAAACCATACACCATTTCTATTTAGTTTGTTTATTTTTTATGTTATTTATTAACATAAAAATATTGACCAATTCATATTCTTTAATCATTACTGATATTTTTTATAAGGAATATGTATTAATGAATTAAATAAATTATTTGATGTATGAGTAATGATTTGGAACTGAAATAATGTGTGGGTCCTAGTATTACATATCCCCTCGATGGGTCAGTATTTCTTAACAGACAAATAAGTAATCATGTATTAAACGAGTTTCTATCTATATTTTAAACTGTCTTTCGAATGGTCTTGATAATAAAGGTATCATGATGCCTGAGATCATAACATCCAATAATTAAGGATTTCCTTCAATAATATTTTTTTTCATTATTATCCATATGATTTTCCCAATGATATTATCACTTGATTCATTTCATTATCATTTTATTGATTAAATGGCATGTGTTTTAAGCTATTTACATTTCCATATTGTGTACACCTTATAAAATTATTATAGAAAAGATATTGATTAAATGAAATGTGTGTTCAGATATTTACCTTTCCATATTGATTATTATTTATTTATTCATGATTTATTTCATAGTACATAACCCTTGATGAGAATTTGAGCTTACCCTTATTTTGTTTCCTTTCCCAGAAACCGATGAATTTTACTATGATTGATTTTAAAGGATATTATAAAGGGAACACCGTTATTCTTGAAAAATATTTGTTGAAAATTGTATATTAAAATTTAATTCAATACTCATGTATGTATCTAGTTTACCAAGAATACAAAAATATTTGGCCCTCTAGGATGTAATTCCTTATATATTATAAAAATGTAATAAAGTAGACACCGACTAAATGATACTGGGGTAAATATTATTATATTTAGTTTCCTAGGAATATTAGTACACTCCTTAAGAACTATATTTAGTAAAACATAGATTAAAGAATATAACCTTATGATAAACATTGGGGATAACTATAGAAGAATAATATAATGTTTTAGTAAGGAATAGATAATACAGTTACTCCTAGAAATACATTCATGTATGGATACTATAATTGGATGTGGTTTTAGTATAGAAATACCTAGGGGTAATAACTTTGAAAAGGGTGAATTGGGATTGACCTGATCATCTCCGGGTGCACAATAACCAACCTTATTGCCGACATGGTTTGACAATCTCGGGGGATATGATTAGAATAATTCAAATTTTATTTACAAACAATAATGAAGGATTTAACAATATAATTATAATAAATGACCTAGGTTAGACCTAAGGTGTATTTTATTGAAAATAAAGGTGTCTAAAATGAATTAGAAATGTTTTTTTGTGTGAAAAAAGGGTATACAGCAATGAATTACTGAGAAAAAATGAAGAGTATGATGAACGTAAATAAATATCATCCTAGATATCCATTTATAGTTTTTTTTCTTAAATGTGGACAACCTAAGAATTATCTAAGTCAATTCAATGTTCTAAAGGTTAAAACCTAGGCCAGGAGAGACCTATGTTGAAATAAAATAGATAAAGTATTTATTTGTTGGGATTCAAAAAATTAAATTTTAAAAGTAATTTTACCAATGTTATTTTGGTTATAAGAATCATGAAACATATTAGGACTGGGTTCAATTTTAGAATAAAATGTGTATTTATTAAAATAATAATTATGGATCATCATGAGTTATGAGTTTATGGTTGATCACAATTTTAATTTCTCAAACACTCATTTTATGTTTTTTGTGATGAGGGTCTACAAAGATTGAAGTCATTTTGGAGATATTTATGGAAAATATATGTTTTAGTGGAAAAATTATTTAAGGAAGAATGCCTTTATATTTTATAGACATAATAATAAAGGTATTTATATCCTTTATGGTTAATATAATCAGTAATGACATGGTTATATCAGACAAATAGGATTAGTATACTTTTTGGGGAAAATATATTCAAAAACATAGAAAAAAATTTATTTATGAATTAATTTTATTTCAAGGATGCCCATAATATATTTTGGGAATGTTATTTTAATTATATTAATATAGTTTAAAAAATGAAAAATCACATTTTGGGTGAAAACCGATTGCATCAGGAAAGGCAATGAGGTTGAACCCACATCCGAAGGACAATAAGGTCTTAACACCAACCAATGGCATACACGATGTCATACTTAACATGTCATTATTGTTAGTTAAGTTATTTGAAAAATAAATATTAATGATGAACTAGTGGTTTTAATTTTTAGATTTAGAGGTTAATTTATTATAACCTTTCCTATCCATATTGGTTTTGGAAGATATTTAGAGACATATATAAAGTCTTTTTACACTTTTATAGATCAAACAATCCATTAAAAGTGAATTTTTTGTGCTTCAGGAATACAAAATTCAGTTTGGATAATCATTTAGTGGATTAAGGGATGAATTGGAAATTGATTGCAACACAAACAAAGGATGAAATTGTTCTTATGAAATATAAACTTATCAAGTATGTATATTTCTTTATATTCATATACTATAAAAAAATTCCTCAACTTTAGGAAAAGAATCATAAAACAAAAAAATATATCCAATTATATTCATATATAATGAATCATATAGTGGTTTAAATAATAAAAAAATTATAGTTTTGAGGACCTTAGATTTACATTGATCATTATGTTTCTTGTTATCAATGAAATATTTCATTATCTATAATTATTTACACTTTTCTTCCATGTCCATATCCCCACTTACCACCAATGTTCTCAAACTTATGAACATAGTTATTTATCCTTTGTACTTACCTTTATCTCATATTAAGAGGATATTTTATTAACCATTTTATGATGTGGTTTTTTAAAATGTTATTTCAAAATTTAAAACCCCTGATTACTAGGATCATGTTTAAATTTGTAGGACATAATTTTTTTATGGTTGGGGGAATGTAACACCTTGAAATTCTAAAATAAGAATATTGTATTTGATAGTAAGTATTACATAAAAAACAAAGATTAAATAAAATATAACACCCCAATAATTTATGATATATTAGTTTTTAATAAATCCAGTCTCTTCAATTTATTTCATTACATTCCACACTATGTTTATCGTTCATTACGCGCAACACTGAGTTTTGCTTTTGTTTCACGCAACACCGAGTTTAATCAAATTGTGATATATTATTAAGTTTTTTAATATGATAAGAACACCTAATAATTATATTGGTGGGTATGTATTGTAATAACAAAATAATTAAGATTTTGGTTATGTATTGATTAGTAATTAAATAATAATCAATTAAAAAATAAATGTTTTCTGGAAAACTGTATTTTTCTAAAAGAAGTATTAGTCAGGATTTAATAACATAATTTTAAATTAAGTTTTACCTAATATAAAAAATTATTTCAAAAAATAAAATTAGTATTTTAAATCATAATATAAAAATTATCTTATGATGAATATTTTTGATATTTCTAGAATGTTTTATTATTCGACGAATAGTGAAAAATACTGAATTTTAATCAAACAATGCCTTCTCATTCAAATTATTTATAATGATAAATTATATTTTAAATTGGTTTTAATGTAAAATTAGTTCAATTATATATCAATTTATCCAATTTTGGTAATATTAATTTTTTTCATATTAAAATTTATATAAAAACATTATAAACTTTTGAACATTTTCTCTTTAAAAACTCAATTTCTCATTACGTCTCTGGGATAAATTTTTAATTAAAATTTCCCTAATTTTTTAATCCCATATGGAAAAATTGATTCCATATTTTGAATCAGAATAATTTAAATTTTTTAATAAGGTAAAATTAATTTTTGACAAAAATGATTAGTAAAAATAGTAATAATTAATTACTGTAATTATGGTAAAAATTGATTTATTGAGGAGTTAAACTAAGAATATAAGGTCTAATAAACACACAAACAAAACCAATGTTTCAGCCATAAGAATAAATTAACTATTCTAGGTTCTATAATGTCCCATTTTTGTGGCTTTTGCCATGATTCAAATGTTTGTGTGATTTAATCTTATCAAATAATTTCATGTGTGCCACTCAACTCACTTAAAAAAGGCCACCCTCTCTACTTTATTATTAACACCTTCATACCCATTTGGAACAAAAAATACCTACAAAATCACTTAAAAAATTACATCCCATAATTTTACAAAAATTATTTTGGTAAAAAAGCCAACCTATGAAGGATTTTGGCGCAAACCTAAGGAGGATCACGAAGAAGAGGTAACATTATTCAAGGATCATTTTTATTTTATTTCTTTCTGCACATACTTAAATTGTTATTATAAAATTATAATAGCAAAATTATATTAAATTTACTTATATTTTATTATGTTAAGTTAATGACCAACAACCATCTCCACTTCTATCAAATGGGCAATGAAATCATTATTTATGTGTACAATGGACTATTCCCTCAAGAACCAATGTCATTCATTTTTCCATTACCACCTCTCACAGTTGGGCATTATGATGGATCCAAAGTATATGTAGATACTTATAACACAAATACATATTTTTATTAAATATATAATATATACAATTTTTTACTTTCCATTCTAGTGTGGATATGATAATGTTTATCATGTGTACTGTGGACTACCGCCTCACGAGACGATGTGATTCATTTTCCACTGACAATTTACATGGAAGTTGATAAAGATAAATTTAATTATTATATGTGATATAAATAAAACAATTATAATATTAATTAAATAATTATCATTATTTAAAGATAATATATCATTTGTGTGCATGTGGGCCACCACCTTTATGAAGCGATATAACTCTCTTTTCATCCCCACATCACATGGATGATTTATATAAGTATATAAAATGATTTTTATGATATTATTATTATTTAATGATAAAATATTACTTACCTCATTCCCATAAGTATCATTTACAAATAGAAATGTTACTAATGCATATATATGACCGACCCTCTCGATGATCATAACACACTTCATTATTCATAACAACATTTCATGATTTTTATTCAAAGTATAAATGATGTAAAAATATGATAATTATGTCATTATTATTATTATGGATATTATATAATGATATAATATTTGAATTAATATGATCTTTCACGATGAAACACACATGAGAAAATAAGGAAATTAACACCTGCAATAATGAAAGTAATGAAATATTATCAATGAAAGGGTGATAAGATATTATAAATAGAAAATATGTATTATAAATATTAATATAATTATTATATAAGTTAATAAATTTTTTAAAACAACTATACCAGATTCTAAAGCATGTTCGACCAAAAAGAAATTATTAGGTAATGGATTTCTCCTCAATTTATATTCAATTGAGACTTATTTGTTATTATGCACCAATTAAATTTTATGTAGTGTATATACTACCCCTTTGACATGTTATATCATGATTCATTAATAAGTCATGGTATTTTAAGTTTCAATTTGAATTATTTAATCCGAGTGGATTTTACTTGAAAATTACTAAGTGGTATACAATTTGATAACTCAATTTATTTTCCTTGGGTGATATTATTTATCCATTATCATTGATATTCTATGATTACATAAAAAATGAATTTTAATCATATTATTTGTTATTTAAACTTATTTTATTTTCATTTAATCTTGATATACATAACTAAATCATTTTTTAATTCTCACTTCAACGTTAGGATCATTGTAAGGCTTTATTACAGAAAATAATTCAAATCAAGATTGTTTATTCTTGAATTTCAGATGATAGAAATTATTTATTATTTTTATAAATAATCCCATTTAATTTTTTTCCTAGAGTTATTAATGATAATTTCAAGTAGTATTGCCATTTTCTCACTCTTTGGTGCTTAAAATAATTAATAAAATGTTTTTAATAAAATTTAACTTCATTTCTATCTTCAGTAAAAAATATGTTTTCTTCCCAAATCATGTTTTCTAAAAATGTTTTAAAAAAATATTTTAAAAATTTAAAAATTATTTATTGAAGGCACTTTTACCCATTTTGTCTTTTTATAGAATATTTTCAAAGGAATATTCTTTTTTTTTTCTAAACACGTGATTTTATAACTCTTTTAAAATATAAAAGGAATGTTCCTTTTGACTTGTACAACATGTACATAATTACCCACAAACAAGACCATGATTTATTTGAAGATTCCATTAAAATATTACAATTTTTTTAAAGAATGTTTTCCTAACATTCTTTAAATTATTAGGTTTTCAATGTGATTTTCAAAGAAAAATATTTTTAAAATGTTTAATGTTTTAAAATTTTATTTCCAAAATGAAAATAATAATTTTATCAATTATGTTTTAAAATATATATTTATGGTATTTATATTTAGGAATGAGAACAACCATTTTTTTACTCAAATGGGAATATTTTTTATTGATATCATCTTTATTATTTATAAGGATTTTATGATCATTTTGTCTATGGAATGTACTTAAATTTACTTTCTTGATTTATTTTCACTGTCTTTAACTTATCTTTGAAACATTCACTCTCTTATGATCATTTTAGAATTCATCTCTCTTATATATTTGTATTCTTTATATCATTAATATTATTATTTCCAAAACCATTTACCATTTCAATTTATGGTGTTTATATTAAAGTTATTTGATTAATTATGAAATATTGTTAAATCCTTCTTCATTACTCAATATATATATTTGTTGATAAGGAATATTTATTCATGAATTAAATCTATTATTTGAAATCTGAATAATTTATTAGAACCATAGTGACGGGTGGGGCCCAGTATTATATATCTCCTCAATGTATCAGTAGGTCTCATGATATAGATAATAAATCTAGCATTAAATCATTTTCTATATGTAGTTCAAACTATTATGCGAAAGGTATTGATAGTAGAGGTATCTGGATTCTTGAGATCATAGAATCAAATAATTAAGAATTTACTTCATTAAGATTTCATTTATTATTATCCATGAGATTTTCGTAATGATATTATCTATGGATTCATTTTATTCTCAGTTTATTAATTAAATAGAATGTATTTTCATATATTTACCATTCTAAATTGTTTATTCCTTATCTAATTATAATATCCAAGTTATCGATTTAATAGAATATATGTTATGTTATTTACCTTTCCATATTAATTAGTATTTATTGATTCATGATAGATTCTGATGTACTTAACCCTTACTGAGCATTTGAACTCACTCTTATTTTTTTCTTTTCCCACGAATACATGAAGTTTGTTATGATTGATATGAAAGGATATTCTAGAGAGAATAATGTTATTCTAAAATAATTTGTTGTAAATTTTATATTCAAATATAATTCCAGGATCATGAATGTATTAAGTTTACCATGATTTCTAAATTATTTAGACCTTCAAGATGTGATTCCTTGTATCTTATTTTAATGTAATAAAGAAGACATTGGATTTGGGATTCTGGGGTCTGGTTTTCTATATATTCATTTATGTAGTTTATTTTTTTAATGTTGGATTGAATCATTTTTATGTTGAATTTATTTTATGTTGAATCAAGACCCCAACATAGTCAATGACAATGTTATATGATGTTTAAATTTGATTGTACTTTTTTTATTAAACATTTATAGATTTATATATGAATGTACATGGAGAATAGTGAAAATTCAACACATATCGATAAAAGTTGGACTAATTAACCTCAAAACATACCTCAGTATGCCAAGGATTTAGAAAAAATTTTAGATCATCAAATTGAAAACTGATCAGTGGATGATAGAATACAATTTTTGTGTCCGAATTGTAAATTCATGTGATGGTTATATAAAAACAAAGTATATAATAATTTGATATTGAAATAGATTCTTTCTCAAAATGTGTATTGGATTTTACATTGCATATTTAATGTTATGGAAAGTAAAAAAAATGAATATTGAATCAACAATACACAATGTGACCCACTAGAGGAGAATTTAGTTCGATATTTGATAAATAATGCATTTGGATTTATAGGATACAATGCCCCTGATTTTAATAGATCAATAGAACCTTTAGTTAATCAGGAGCAGTTTAATCTTGTTTAGAACTTCCATGACCATAAAAATGAGTATTATAAATTAGTTAAAGATGAATGAGAATAATTGTATAATGGGAGTCCCAAGTATTCAATTTTTTATTTTCTTACTTATTTTTATCATACCAAGTGTTGAAATAGAATTAATGAAAAAACAGTGTCTATGATTTTAGAGTTGTTTCATGAGGAATATAGTAAAGTTGATATATTTTCATCATTATATGATATGAAGAAAAGCATCAACAAAATTTGACTTAGTTATAAAAAGTTATATGAATTCCTTAATGATTGAATGATTTACAGGGGGAGAAGAGTCTAATAAAGAAAAAATCATAATATTTCATAAAAGAATATGGATTTTAATGAACAATAATGAGTGTATAAATAAATGTGACCCCAATATGGAAAAAAATAAGAAAAATCATGTGAAGTAATTGTGCTACTTTCCTTTGAAACCATACTTTCATAGATTATTCCTGTCATATAAGAATGTATCTGACAAGAAGTGGTATGCACATGATTGTAAAAATGGTGGATTGATGAGATATCCAAAAGATTCAACATCATTTAAGGTGTTTTATTAATCATATGAAAATATTTATACGGATCCTAGGAATGAAAATTTGGGATCATCTTCTAAAGTTTTAAAACATTTGGTACTTTAACTACTAATTATTGAATTTGGAATGTTGTTTTGATATCCTAAAATCAACATCCATGGGTGTGTATGAAGAAGACTTCATTCATTATTTTTATGATTATCCATAGAAATAAAATGCTTTTAAATGTCATTGATGTATTAATTTAACTTCTAATCAATGGGTTGCAATAATTATGGGATGATGGAGTCAAAAAAATGATTCTTTAATGAGAAAACTATTCAAAATGCATTATGCTTTAACATTGGAAATTAGTTACTTTCTTAAACTTAGAAACTTATCTGATTGGACACTGATACTTGTTTTGATTATCTAGTAGGTAATTTTTATTTTTAAGCTCAACGATTACCTCATAGTAGAAAATTTTGTTCTATGTGTCCTTTTTTGATTTATTGATGCTTCTCATAAATTCATGTTAAAAAAGACATCGTTAAATGGTGATATTGAATTGAGAAATCCACATAATTGTTTATCTAGTTAAAAAATATTTGAATAATTAATTAATTTCCCTGTAGAATTTGGGAAATATAATCAATTTAAAAAGGTTGAAAAAGGGTATGAGGTACAATATTCAAAGAAGATAGAACATAATAGTGGAAATAAATGAGTATATTTTTCAAACTTCCTTGATTAGAGTTTAATATGATATATTATAATATCAATGTATTTCATATTTGAGAATAACTTCTATAACAATGTAATTTTTTACTTTGCTTAATAAGACGAGAAAGTCGAAGGATAACCTTAATGCTCGTAAGGATTTTGAATCAATGCATATAAATCATGGTTTGTGGGAATATGAGAATGGAAAGTGACTTTCATCGATTTTTACAATGAAAAATCATGATAAATTCATATTCCTTGGAAATTTAAATAATATAAAAGTGCCTAATGGATATTCAAGTAATAGTTCTAGGTGCATTGAATTAAAACATTGAAAGATACATCAATTTAATTTTTTTGACTCGCATATTCTGATGGATCAGTTTTTGTCAACGGTATTGCAAAATATGTTACCTGAAAAAGTAACTATGATATAGTTAGGCTGTGTCCATTTTTCAGAGAGATTTGTGGAAGAACTATAAATCTATTTGAGCTTGATCAACATCAGGAAATAATTGTTTTAACACTTTATCATTTAAATATATTATTTCCCCCTTCATTCTTTAAAGTCATAATTCATTTGACTATTCATTTAGTTGAAGAAGATAAATATGGTGGACCAGTACACTATTGATGGATGTATCAAATCAAGAGGTACATTGAAATTATTTTTATTTTTATTGATGGATTAAATTTTATCAAATAATTGCATAAATCTTTTTTAATATGTTTCTTATTTTTTTCATCTAGTACTTAGGTCATTTTCAATCATATGGGAGGAATAATGCTCAACCAGAAGGCTCTATTGCTGAAGGTTACATAGACAAATTGTGATTGATCTTCTATTATTAGTAAATTCATGGGATTGAGACTAGATTCAATCATTTAGTATGTGTTGATGAAATCTACACTAATTCTCATTTGGAAAACCAATCATTAATATTTCAAACTATTAGATGACCAATTGGAAAGTGTTCAAATTTTACACTGACTGAATTAGAGTTACTAGAAGTACATAGATATGTGCAACTCAATAGTTTTATTGTAGATCCATTTATTGAATAATTACAATTTCAAAAAAAAAGATGAAATAAGTGGTTGAGCTTCAAATGAGTTGGAATTAACAAAAAATATTAATAAGTATATTGTTGAATGGTTCACCCATCATGTATGTATAAAATCATATTCACATCATGGACCTATATTTATTATTTCATTGTTAAAATTAACACCTTATATCTTCTTGTCTAGATAATTAATATTTATAATCGATCTAGAATATCAAATTATTTAATGTTATTTGATCAAGGTCCTCTAAGGATATCTAAGAGATTTTATGCCTACAATATTCGTGGTTTCATGTTTCTTATAATCTATAATGAAGAATACTTGAAAACTAAAAATAGTGGTGTATTAGAACTGGTATAGGTGGGATACTATGGAAATATTATAGATATAATTTAATTAAACTATCATGGTTAATTTATAGTTGTCTTATTCAAATGAAAGTGGGTTAAAATTGATAGGGGTATGAAAAAAGATTCATTATATTTTAACTCCATAATATTATCTTCATTGATACATACCAGTGATCATGTTGACCATGATCTATTTATCTTGGATTCCCATTATAAGATGGTTTATTATGTGGATGATGAAATGCATGATGTTTGTAGTGTTTCTATACACATAATACAGAAAGACTTATATGATATGGTTGATGAATATCAATTGGTAATTTGTCATAGTGAACCTCATTAACAAAAAAACATTGAATAGTTTTTTTCTAACGACATTGAAATAATATAACTTGAAAGATATGTTCAAAAAAAATCACTCTTCACAATGGAAGTTCATAAAAATGAAGAAAATAAATATAAATATAATTGAATGTATACACTGGTAATGAAATTATATTAAAATTTCTCATTTATAAGTATTTCATACAAATATATATTGTAATATTTTTTCTTTTTTAAACCATTTAGTTTTTCATTTTTGTATAAATTTAATATATCTAAATAGTTTTAATTTTAGGAATTCTAAGAATAAAAAAATTAATGATCCCATACGATCAAAATCTTAGAACCCACCACCACTACCGTCAGCTTCAGCAGATCTGAGTGACTTCACTATACCTGAGACTTCTAGAGAGCCATCCATTTTTCTAAATTCTGTTGGTAGCCAACCATATAATTCACCTATGGGGATGGAGAATTTGGTCACCCCTATATCTAGGTAATGTTGGTGAGTTACCATTACTTGTTTGAATTTAAATATACAAAAGAGTATATATTTTATTATTTGTTTAATTTATTTTTTAAAGAGATAATGATAAAAATAGAAGGGCTATAAATATGAACATAGAAAGTGTATGAAACTTAGAGGAATTCATTATTATTATTCCTTTCGATGAGTTAAGGGTTCCTACTAGTTACGATCCTATAATCTATGGAATGATTCTTAGGAAACATTTATATGAGATGGTGAACTTTCACATTAATTATAAATATTGGAGGAATTTTACTAAAACATGGAAAAATTTGTTCTTAGATAATTAAGTAATGGTAATATTAATTTAATCTACATATATAAATAATTTTAAATACTTGAGTAAAATTTTGAAATATACTTATAAATAGTTATATTTTTTTTCGATATGTTTTTACATTTTTTTCTCCCTGACTTTGTTTTCTGTTGATGGAATCTAAACACTTTTTGTAGAAAATAGAGAGATTTTAAATATATATTATGGAATGAGTTTAATTAAACATCTTTAAGCTCATGTAATATATATGAGAAAGTGCCTCAAGGAATTTATTGTGAGTAATGGATGGTATTTTTTAAAAATAATATAGATTCATCCCATGAGGTAATTGCATATTTTATATTATATTAATTACATAAACATAATTAAATTATAATTTTAATTAATGTTGCTATCTTTTGAAGGAAATATCTAAAAGAATAATCTATTCATGAGAAACAAGTCATTCCTCATATCACTATGTCTCGGAGTTACTCAAGATAATGAAAATTTTTTGTTTGTATTTTATCCATTATAATTTATATAATTTTATTATAAATGAAGGGTTTTTATAAATTTTTATAATTTTTATAAAGTCCTATGAATTAGGTCACTCTATTGGTTGAACCTATATGTGGTTTAAAGTTCATAAGAAATCTGATTCTAGTTTTGTAAGTGAATCTACGAAAGGCATTTCACTAATTAATTTTCATTACAATTTCATGTTATTTCATTGAAATAAAAACAAAATCATGAAAAATATATTATAACAATAAACAATACCTAAAACAAATTAAACTGGGTTGAATACATGGATTAGATGATTCCAATTTGGAATCATTTGATCAATCTAACCGACCCTAATTAATAAGGTTTAATACTTATTTTTCATTATAATTTATTTTTCATTATTATGTTTTTATATTAATGAAATAACAATAAATAGTAATGAAAAATTTATTAATTAGAAAATATTATAATGTTCTTAAAATTTTAAAAGAATTCAATATCTCTAAATTAAAAGATTAAAATTCAAGAATTTTTGGATGAGAACCCTTCAAAATTATTATTGGTTTCTCAGAACGATGAAATTGTAATAATTTTTAGGAAGGGGAATTCCAAACATGTACAATGGATGGTTTCTGGGCCTACTCAATCAGTAGTCTTCGGTAGGGTGTCATCATCAGTTACTACAACACCCGATGGGTGTTTGAGTAGTGCCATTGATCGGGAATCAAAAAGATAAATTTCAAGGTAGAAATAAAAAATTAGAGAATAATTATCTTGTAGGAAAAACATGATCATTGGTGGTAGACAATGGAAAATGATTATGTTTCTACATTTTAGTGGATGACCAGTACGATCCCCAAGGAAATTTCTTGCCTTATAGCTCATCATACAAAGGTAAATTCTAAATTCCAAAGATCATTCACTCATTTTCAAATAACACATAAAACATCTGTAAATATAACTAAAATGACACTTATTTTTAAGACATAAAATTTGAGTCATACCAAAAACATTGTATATCATATTGATGTGTTGTTGATTCCTGCATGTTAAAAAATATTGATCATTATCCTAATGATAGAAACAAAATCCAAGCTCATTTTCTCAGTTTTGACTTAGCAAACAGTTTTTAAAGGTACTAATCATTTAATAACATATTTCGAGGAGTCAAAACCTAGAAAAATATTTTTTTCCATGTAATAATATCATAATAACTGTAGATAGATTTTTTAAATATAGAAACTAATGGAACATCATTTAGAGTTATAGTTTTTCCCAGATGTATATAAATGTATTTTAATGTTTTACAACACTGAAACATGTGTGTAAGGGTAAAAACTTTAGAAAATGACCTTATATTAATGGGAACTAGTGGGAAAACCACTTTTGAGTTATTTTTGACATGTATTCATTGAAAAAAAATCTATATGACGTGCGTTGTGGTTAGAATGATTCAATAAACAATTTGTGAAGGTATAGAAGCCTTTAAAAACATGTATAGGGGGTCATAACCAAGAAAATGGTGCTTAATGGCTATGAAAACAAAGGAAAATGAATGTGTATTAAATTTTTAAATTTCCTAACTTAAAATTTTTTATTTTGATTTACAGTTTTCTTGGGATTCATGTAAACACATTTCTAATATTTTAAAACACTAAAACTTTCGTATAATAACCAAAACCGTAGAAAATGACCTCATATTGATGTCAAATCATGGTACAACCACCTTTTTATTATTTTAGACATGTACGTGCACACAACATATCAATTCGATCTGTGGTGTAGCCAAAATTACCTGATAATTTTTTTAAAAGTATTGAAGACTTTATAAACGTGTGTCGAGGTGTCAAAACTATGAAAATGACATTTTGTGACCATAAAACTATAGAAAAAAATCGTATATTTATTTTTAAAATTTAGGAATCAACATCATGTCATTCCAAGTTAAAGTTTTCCAGAGATGATAATAAATGCATTTTTAGTGTTTTAAAATAATAAAACATGTGTGTAATGGCCAAAACCATAGAACATGATCTCATATTGATTTAAAATAATGGAAAAAAAATCTTTTGTATTATTTTTGATGTGTAGGGTCATACTATATGTCAATCTAATGTGATGTGTGGTCAAAAGGATTTGGTAAATAGTTTGTAAGGGTATAAAAGCCTTTAAAAGCTGCGTGATGGGGTTCAAAACTAGGAAAATGACATATGATGGCCATAAAATCAGAACAAAATGAATGTAGAATTATTTTTGAAATTTAGGAACTTATTTCATATAATTATGAGTTATGGTTTACCCTTGATGTCCATAAATGGGGTTTTGGTGTCTTAAAACACTAAAACACACATCTAATTGCAAAAACCATATAAAGAAACCTCATATTGACCTCAAATAACGAGAAAATTACCTTTTAATTATTTTTTAAATGTATATGCACAAAGACTTCAATTTGAAATACATTGTGGTTGGAATGAAATAGTAAATAGTTTTTGAAGGTACTGAATCCTTTAAAAACAAGTGTCAGGGGGTCAAAATCTAGGAAAAGACATCGTATGGCCATAAAACAAGAGAAAAATAACCATAGATCTATTTTTGAAATATAGGAACTAATGGAACATCATTCAAAGTTATGGTTTCCCCAGGATGTCTGTAAATACATTTTTAGTGTTTTAAAACACTAAAACATCGGTGTAATAGTCAAAACTATAGAAAAAACCTTATGTTGATGTAAAATCATGGGAAAACCACTATTTTTATATTTTTGACATGTAACCACACACAACAAATCAATTCATCATGTGGTGTGTTCATAATTACTCAATAATTTTTTTAAAAGATACTAATGCCATTAAATATCCATGTTGGGGGGGGGTCAAAACTAAGAAAATGATTTTGTATGGACATGAAATCAGAGGAAAAAAACATACATTTATTTTTTAAATACAGTATCCAATGACATGTCATTCTGATTTATGGTTTTCCCAGGATTCATAAAAACAGGTTTTAGTGTTTTGAATTACTAAAACATGCATGTAATGGACAAAACCGTAGAAAATGACTGAAAATTTACATGAAATAATGGGGAAAACAAAATTTTCTTATATTTAATGTTTTCGATCACTTGACATGTCGATCTGACATGTAATGTGGTTGGAATGACTCTATAAATAGTTTTTTTAAGATACCAAAGCCTTTAAAAATGATTGTCAGGGGGGTCAATAATAGGAAACAATGTTATATGGTCGTGAAATCAAAGGAAAATGACGATAAATTGTTTTTCAAAATGTAGGAACTAACTATACATCATTACAAGTTACTGTTTTATCGTAATTCCTATAAACATTTTTTTAGGGTTTTAAAACACTAAAACATGCATGTATTGGAAAAAACCAGAGAAAACATTCTCATATTAACATAAAATCATGGAACAACCACTATTGTATTATTTATGATATGTATATACACAAAAAATGTCAATTTGATTTGTTGTGTGGTCGTAATGACTTGATAAACAATTTTTAATTATACTAATGCCATTAAAAACATGTGTTGGGGGGTTAAAACAAGTAAAGTGACAATGTATGGAAATAAAATTAAATGAAAAAATGTAGATTATTTTTTGAAATGTAGGAACTCATATCACATCATTTTGTGTTATAGTTTTTTGTGGATTACCCTAAAAACATTTTTAGTGTTTTAAAAAACTAAAACATGCATGTAACATCCAAAATAATTGGAAAAGATATCAGTTTGATTGAAAATAATGGAACAACCACCATTGTAGTATTCTTTATGTGTACACACACAAAACACATTAATCTAGCTTGTAGTTTTCTCAAAATGAATCAGTAAATAGTTTTGAAATGTACTGAAGCCTTAAAAAATATGTATTGGGGGGTGGGGGCATCAAAACTCAGAAAATGTTATTGAATGGACTTGAAATCCTTATAAGATAACTATATATTTATTTTTTAAATATTGGAACTAACAAAACATAATTATGAGTTATAGTATTCCTGTGATTCCTATAAACGTGTTTTTAGTGTTTTAAAACACTATAAAATTCTTTTCATGGTAAAAAACATATCAAAAGGTCTAATATTGTCATGAAATATTGGGAAAACCAATTTTGGGATATTTTTTATATTTACACGTAGACAAAACATCAATTAGACATGCAGTGTGGTTAGAATGACTCGATAAGCAGTTTTAAAAGGTACTAAAGCCTTTAAAAACGTCTGTTGGGGGTTAAGAACTAGGAAAAATAAGTTATATAGCCCCTAAAATTAGTGGGAAAATACTAAAGATTTATTTTTGAAATGTAAGAAGTATTTAAATTTCATTTTGCATTATGGTTTTCCCAGGATTCCATTAAATGAATTTGTATTGTTTGAAAACATTAAAAGATGTTTATAATGGCGAAAAACATCGAAAATGACCTTATATTTACATGAAATATGGGTAAAACCACTATTTTATTATTTTTTAAGTTTACGCACACACACAACATGCCAATACAATGTGTGGTGTGGTGGGAATGACTTTATAAATACCTTATAAATTTACCAAAGCACTTATAAATGTATTTTGGGGGGGTCAAAACTAAGAAAACAACATCAGATGGCCTTGAGATCGGTGGAAAATGACTACAGATTTATTTGTGAAATATAAGAATTGATTTCCTATCATTATAAGTTATAGTTTTCCTAGGATGTCTATAAACTTGTTTTTAGTATTTTAAAACAGTAAAACTTGTGTGTAACAACCAAACTCATAGAAAATGACATCATATTGATGTTAAATCATGGGTAAACCACTGATTTCTTATTTTTAACATGTATTTATACAAAAAACATTAATAGGACATGTGGCGTGGTTTGAATGAATCGATAAATAGTTTTTAAATGTACCAATGCCTTTATAAATGTGTCTGGGGGGGGGGGTTAAAATTAGGAAAATGAAATCTTATTTCCATGAAATCATAGTACAAACTTCTGTAGATTGATTTTTGAAATATATGAACTTATGGACATCATTATGAGTTATGGCCACATGGTTTAGACAACCTGTGCGCCGCCCGTGTGACTTCCCCTTTGCCCCAAAATAACTTTTAATGTTCTCCCGACTCTCCCAAGACACAACTCCAAAACAAAGGTACTTAGAAACATAAAAAATACCTGAAAATGTTACGTGATGTTACATCCTCACCACCATAAGGTCTTTCTATCCATAGAAAGCCTATGAAGAAACCTTCATGTCAAAAAGATGAGGTCACTGCTTTCTCCTTAGTTCATCCCTTTCCCACGTCTTAGGAGAATCAGAACCATGCTGCCAAAGTACACGGACTAGAGGTATCGTTATCCCACAAAGTACCTTGGTCTCAGAATCAATAACCCAAACTGGTCGTTCAGTAACAGATAAATCTGGTTTAATCTCAAGATCACTCTAGCTCACAACATGAGATAGATCAGAGAGATACTTTCGCAGCTGCGATACATGGAACACATTATTTATCAATGTTATTTGTGGTGGTAGAGCTAGACGGTAAGAAACTTTCCATATAAGGCCAAAACCTCAAAAGGTCCCACAAAATGAGGAGAAAAATTCCTTTGCCTCCTAAGCCATCGATGACCTAAACGGGGTGAAACTTTCAATAACACATGGTCACCAACTGAAAACTCTAAAGGTTTACGATGACGATCAGTATAAGACTTGTACCGACTCTGTGCTGTCAACATTCTCTGACGAATCAACTAGATCTTAGCTATCATCTCTTGGACCAAACTCGGTCCTACCAAGAAACTTTCACCAATATCCGACCAACATAAAGGAGATTTACAAGGATGGTAATACAAAGCCTCAAAAGGATCCATTTTGATCACAAAATGATAACTGTTGTTATACAAAACCTCAACTAGCCCCAGATGATCATCCAAAGACCCACCAAAGTCGAGAACACATGCGTGAAGCATATCCTCAAGGATCTGAATAGCTCTCTCTATCTGGCCATCTGACTGTGGATGGTAGGCCGTGATCAAACAGACCTGAGATCCCAGTGCCTCCTGAAGGCCTCTCCAAAAGCGAGAAGTAAACCAAGGATCCCTATTAGAGACTATAGCAGACAGAACTATGTGAAAACGAACAATTTATTTCAAATAGATATTTCCCAACTCCTCAACTTCAGTTGTATCTTGAATAGGTATAAATTGAGCTGACTTGGCCAGCCTATCGATCGCAACCCATATCACGTTCTTCTTGCTTTGTGTTTGAGGTAACCCAACCACAAATTCCATCAATATTTCATCCCACTTCCATACATGGACAGTAAGTGGTTGAAGAAAACCCGAAGGTTTATGGTTCTCAGCTTTCACCTGCTAGCATGTATAGAAACGATATACAAACTCAACAATGTCTCGTCTCATACCTGGCCACCAAAACTGTCGCCGCATGTCATATAACATCTTTGTGGTTCCTGGGTGTACAACCCACTGAGAGTTATGACAACCCCATCATATTCTTCCTTGCCGCTAACGGCACAACGTAACAGTTTCAATAACATAGAACACCCTCTTTGGAGAATGACCACAGAGTGTCGATCTCCCCAAAATTAAGAGAGTCCATAATTCTATGGAATTCATAATCCTGTTGTTGTTCCTGAAGAATTAACTCGAGGGGAGAAGAAGTCAACCGAACACTGGCTAAATAAACTTCATTCCCCATCCACTTAACTCAAATATGCAACTGAGTAAAAAGATCCATCAAACTCCACTCTTCTGAAGATTCTTTCATAGCCTGTGATGGAAGCTTCCTGCTTTACGCATCTACAACTACATTCTCTTTCCCCGCAGTATAGGAAATTTCAATGTCGAAAGATTGTAGGTACTCCAACCAACTCCTTTAGAGAAGATTCAAATATTTTTGAGAGAAGCTAAAACTCAAGCTTTTGTGTTCTGAATACACAGTAAACCTTTCTCCATTAAGGCAATGTCTCCAACACTTAAGTGCGTGAATTACAACTGCATGTTCAAGGTCATGGGTAGGATAGTTCTTCTCATGAGGATTAATCTAACGAGACCCATAGACAACAACATGATTACCCTACATGAGTACAAATCCCAAACCTGAACCCGATGCATCACTGAAGACCACATATCCTATCCCAGCCTTAAGAATAGTTAAAACTGGGGTAGTAGTTAAGAGATGCTTTAGATCAACAAAAGGACTCTGAAATTTATCATTCCAGGAAAACTTCACCCCCTTTTGAGTCAGAGCAGTCATTGGAGAAGCTGACTTTGAGAAGTCTTTAACAAACCGGTGATAATATCCTGCTTATCCCATGAATCTCCGAATCTTGAAAACATTTCGTGGTTGTTCCCATGTCATAATAACCTTCAACATTCCAGGATCAACTAATACTCCTTGTTCTAACACGACAAGTCCCAAGAATTGCACTTCCCGAATCTAGAAATCGCACTTTGAAAGCTTGGCATAAAGTCGGTGATTCCTTAGAAGACTCAGAACTGTTCTCAGATGATGCACATGATCTTCCTCAGACTTGGAGTAGACAAGAATGTCATCCACAAATTCTACCACGAAAGTATCTAGATACTCACAGAAAACCGTTTTTATCAAAGCCATGAAAATTACAGAAGCATTTGTTAGGCCGAAGGGCATAACACAATACTCATAATGGCCATACCTACTCCGAAAAGTGGTCTTAGGAATGTCATATTTATTTATCCTCAACTGATGGTAACCAGATCGAAGATCAATTTTTGAAAACCACTTTTCCCCTTTAAATTGATCAAACAAATCATCAATTCGTGGTAACAGATATTTTTTCTTTATTGTAATTCGATTGAGTTTTTGATAATCAACAAATAAGCGAATAGAACCATCAACCTTCTTGGAGAAGAGAACAGGTGGTGCCCAAGGTGACACACTCGGGCATATAAAACCTTTCTAAAGAATATCGTCTAACTGAGACTTCATTTCTTTTAGTTCAGCTGAATCCATTCAATAAAAGGGAATAGAAACTGGTTGAGTACCAAGAATTAAGTGAATAGAAAACTAAAACTCCCTTACTGGTAGAAAACCAGAGAAGTTAGAAGGAAACACGTTGGGAAACTCGACGACAACTGGAGGAAGATAACCACCCAATGAAACTCGCTCGATATCAAAAGTAAACCCTGATAGCACTTTCCCCAAATCTAGATAAAACGTTCTGACTCTGCTTGACCTTAGGTCACATTATTCTTGAAGGACAAGAGGCACACCACCGAGTGTAGTAATGTAGACCCATCAAAGATAACAATAAAATCAGGATTTATTGGAAAAAATACAATCCATCCCGAATATGACGTCAAGAGATTTCGTGTCAAGTACCCATAAATTCTCCAAGCATGTTCAACATATGATAGAGAGAAGAAAAAAGAAGGACTGCAGAGGCCCTTCCCTCTCATTATTCGAAGGGGTGTAGTAATATCCATCACACAAGATAAAAGTTCCATAGGTAGATTAAAAAGATTAACAAGATGGGCTGAAATAAAAGAGTGAGATGCACCAGTACCAAAAAGAGTTGTCACTAAAGACGGATATATAGTAATGGTGCCTCTCACAGTTGCATGACCTGTATCAGCTACCTCTGGCAACTCTTCCACTATGTGAAGAAGCTTCGTTCCGGATTCCTGTGGCTAGAACCCTTTTGTACATGAAGTATTTGATTTCCCCACAGTTTCTGGGGGTGCTGATCATCCTGTTCCACCACGTGGAGTAGAGAAGTGATGACATAATCTCTGTAAGTTCCCTAAACGTCCGCAAGATCTACAGTTCTTGGGTGCCTCAGTGCAAACCCTCTTAGAATGTTCTTGCTTCCCACACTGATAACAAGTCAAAGAAGCCCCTCCTGGTGCTACCAGAGGTCTGGGATGACTCTGCTGTTGAGAACTACCATGAGAAAAGTCACACTTCTGTTTTCCTTTAAAGGATCCCACACTACCACTAGGAGGGAAAATAACCTCCTTCAACCCTGACTTTCCTGCCAATTCCATCTCAACCATCATCTCCCTATCCAACACATCAACATAAGTTTGTAGCTTCAATAAGAAAACCTGAGAATGGATATCTGATCGAAGTCCCAACTCGAATCTTCAAGCCTTCATCCTCTCATTAGATACAATCTCAAGAGAAAACTGTACCAGCTCAAAAAAGAGATTTGAGTACTCAATCACTGTTTTGTTGGATTGCTCAAGCTTGAAAAACTCCACATCCTTGGCCAACACCATTAATTCTGGATAGAACTGGTTAGTGAAAAGAACCCTAAAGTCTTTCCACTCTAAACCCTCATGTTTCCTAGCCATCACCATTGTGTCCCACCATCTCCTAATTGGTCACTCCAGTACGAAGGTGACACACTTCACCTTGATCACATCAAGTGTCTCCAAGAACCCAAACAGACGTTCAATCTTAGTCAACCACTCCTTAAAATTTTGTGGGTGAATATAGCCTTTGAAAACTGGTGGCTTCTGGCATAGGAACTCTTCAGAATGACTTTGGAGAATATCACTATGAGGATCTATATCCAGAGTTTGAATAGGAAGTGGAGGTGGTGCCTGTCCTAGAGCTTGGACAGTGCAAAAAATCACCTCAACTAGATTCGGATCCACAGTAGGACTCGCTTGATGAGCAAACTCTTTTTGGATCCTATTATCACGTCTTCTCAAGGGCATGTTGCTACACAAGACAAAAAGACATTTTATTAACACTCAAACAGTGTAACAAGGAAAACTATTATTAATAGAACGGATTAACAAGATTTGGATTCCACTCTATCCAAATCAAAATAGGGAAAATACTAGAACTAATCCAGAAGTCGTATTTCCCTAACCAACCCTGGTGACTAAAGGTTCATTGTAGTTAGAGCTAGCTAGACACTCAATCACAACTACCTCCCAAGTCCCGAAAAGAAAAATCAAATTCATACTGTCATCAAGGAAAGATGATTAACCTGCCTCTGATAACACTTTGTCATGAACCAGCCCAAGTACCCTGGTAACTCAATAACCGAGCTAACCCTGACATAGTCCGAAGGGCATTCCCAACCCCCATGGGTCAGCGACTAGCACCTGGCATCACACAATAAGCAATTGCGAATGATTTTGCCACAAGAACGCGGAAGCGAAAGAAACAATACAATATGCATAACAAAAGGAAACTCCACTGGAAGTAATGTACCAGAATAAAAAGAGGAACAAAAAGCCTAAAGTACTACAACCCAAGTACTAAAAAGGAAAAAACATGCCAAAAGTCCCCAAGGACACAACTCACCAAGACCAGAGATCAACAACTGGATCCACCTCCAAGGGGTCCCTTCCCTTTGCTCGATCCTGGTAGAAGAAAATCTACAAACACCCAAAGGAAAAAGTAGGGTGTGAGCCTAAGCCCAGTAGGATCCCACCAAAGATTCCATAATAGATTCCACGTATAGATTATCCAAAGAAAAGCTTTAAATTTTCAAATAAACAGGTTTGGAAAATCAAAATCATATTTTATCAAAATATGCTATACATTTTCAAATGATGGAAATAAATATTTTAAGAGAAGGCTTTACAATTATGGAATATTTATAAAATGATTAATTAAATATAACATTTATATACAATATTTTATATAAATTCAGCAGGAATGAAAAGCTATTCACAAGAATTGACAGACATTTATATCTCAAATATAAAAAAACAAGTGAGCAACATGGTCATATTCCAAAAGGTACGATATTATTAACCAGTTATAGGATTCCACACTCTCTATGAGAACTCAAAAAAATATGTATACACACGTCCATATAACACTGGCCAAAGGAGACTCGTCACCAACCTGTCGGGGATGTGACCCACCGCAAGCATGTTTTAGAACGTTTTCATAGCATAGAGTGTATCTAAATAACTCACTAACTACCTAAATCTTTCATGCACTCTTACATGATGGGCGAACTATTTTAATAATGCTTAAAATAAGATCAATCCCATTCTTCCATTTCAAAAGTGCCAACATTATTCCATTTAAAACCATAACATGTTTTATTCAAAAACATGCCTTTTTCACAAGATAAAACCAATGGGTTTCTATCAAATCATTTTAAGCCATTTTCATAAGTTTGAAATCCATTCAAAACCAATTTAATCATTACACATTTCATTTCCACAATTAAATTCAACAATTTAATTGAAAACATTTCCATCAAATCTGCCATTTATATTAAACAATTTAAATCGAGAAATTTTCCATAAACACACCCAATTCAATGGAATTGGGGTTTTCCCAAATTCCTATACCAAAACCATTTCAAATATCTCAATTCAATAGAATCAAGTTTTTATCAATTTAATTGAAAGAAACTTGAGCAATTGAATTTAACTCAATAATTGAAATAAATTAATCAAATACATTTATAATAAATTTGGCATGTCGGGACGGAACCACCCACCTTGAAGGTTTTGAGAAAAACCACAATGGTCGATGACGCTCAAGAAAAATCGGGTTTCTTTTTAAAGAACCCGCCATAAATCTCTTCTCCTAGAAAGATCAAGACCAAAGCTCATCAAAATTGATACCACACACATAGATCTACCCACAATGGGCGTGGATCCAAGAAACCAATCGAATAAGAGATGTATAACTTAAGTAGATCTAAGAAACCAATCAAGAATGATGAAGAACGATCACATACCTCAAGAATATGGCTTCGATTCACCAAGAGGAGCCTTTTGATCACCTCCGGAACGATGGGAGAACCTTCTCTCACCTCAGGAGAAGACAAATCATGAGTTAGAGCCGCTTAGGAGGAAAAATGAGGCACTTAGAGGCAAAACCGGGTGAGATCCATAATTTAAGGATCTCATTTAAGTGGAGGCATGGTTAGTTATCATGGTTTGAAAAACCGTGCGCTAACCATGCATTAGATTCTTCCTTGGCCACCCTTTTTCCATGTTTTGGACACACGGTTAGACAAACCATGCGCTGCCCATGCAGAATCTACTGCCTCCAAGACCAACTGCACACGGTTTCGCCGCATGGTTTAGACAACCCGTGTGTCGCCCGTGCGACTTCCCCTTTGCCCCAAAACAACTTTTAAAGTTCTCCCGACTCTCCCAAGACACAAATCCAAAGAAGAGGTACTTAGAAACTTAAAAAATACCTTAAAATGCAACGTTAGGTTACACCCACCCACCTTTTTTATGATGATGATATCATCCTTTTTCTTAATGGTGTTAAAAGAAAAATTGTTAATCTCAAAATAATGCTCTCTCACTATGAAACTATTTCTAGTAAAACCATTAGATGGAAAAAATCATTCATCTTCTTTGGGAAAAATTTTCCTCCCAACCGAAAATGTAACATCATCAATTACCTTGGTCTGAAAGAAGGCACACTCCCTTTCACTTATCATGGTGTTCCCTTTTTTGGGGGCAGACCAAATGATAGCCATTTGACATCTATTGTTGAGCAAATTCTAAACCAGCTCTCATCTTGGAAAGGTAAATATCACTCTATGGCATGTAGGACCTGCCTTATCAAATCCATTACTGTTTCCATGATGGTATACTCCATGATGGTTTACAAATGGACTACTAGTCTTATAAAAAAAATAAACACCGCTATAAAGAACTATGTCTAGAGTGTCAGTACTCTTGAAAGAAAGCTTGTGACTATCCACTGGTCAACATGTTTCAAACCTATTGAAAAAGGAGGAATTAGTATAAAAGATATAAAATACTTTAATGAAGCCTTGAAATCCCTCCTCACATGGAATCATTTTCATAATATTTCAGAAGATATTTCTTTACTCAAAGACATATTTCGTAATAAACGTAAGACGAGCAATTGGAATTTTATGAACTCTTTAATTTTTCCATCCATCAAACAATCCATTTCCAAGATTATGAATAACTCTAGATGGATGGTCTCGAGAGGCTCCTCCATGAAATTATGATTAGAAAATTGGACTGGAACAAACTTAGTTTCTTTGATATCTCCTGACCAAGCCCCTTAGAACATCAACCCCTCTATTAGATAAATTCTTAATTCACAACATGATCTTCTCCCTGATACTATTCTAAAAATCATTGATAACTACTACTTCACTAACACGAATGATTTCATAATTTGGGAACCTTCTCACAATGGGATTCTTAATTCAAAAAATTTCTACAATCATCATTTTTTTAACTATGAGGGTGATTATATTTAGATAAAACAATTCAACTATCCTTGGATTAAATCTTCATGATTCAATCTCATATGGCGTCTTGTTCACAACAGAGTTCCAATGGAGACTTTCATTCAATATTTTGGAATCCAACTCTGCTCTAAGTGAAAAATCTGTAACCAACACAAAGAATATGCTAACCAACTATTCCTCTCCTATGCTACTGCTTCTACTATTTGGAACTATATTCTTGACATTTTTGATTATAGATGGTTGATTCTTGACTCTGTCAATACTCAACTAATGAAATGTACAGAAATGGAAGGCTCTCAGTAAATAAAGAATCTTTTCCTAACTACAGTTGTTGAGCTCCATCATTTGATTTGTTATGATCGGAATGATATTTTTCATAACAATTACTCACCCAATCAAAATTTAGGTCTTATGAGGATCCTTGTTGCCACACATGAAGTTGCTTCGATGCAAGAGGGACATTGTCACATTACTGTGCATGACTTTGGAATTCTGCGACGTGTACGAATCAAAGGCAATTTTAGTCAGCCCCAAGACACTCTGGAGATTTTCTAGAGATCTACTATTCTTGGATGGGTCAAAATTAATATTTATGGCACCTCCAAAGACAATCTGAATCTTGTGGGATGTGGCGCTATCTACAAAAATCACCTCGGTCTTATCCTTGGATGCTTCATGGGTAGCTATGGCATTGCCACCTCTCTTGAAGCTAAGATGTCAAGTTTAATTCATGCTATTTCCTTCACTAAGCAAATTGTATTGAACAACCTCTAGATTGAAAGTGATTGGATAACCATCGTGCAAGCGATTTGGAATGACATAACTCATATTACTTGGCCTCTTACTACCCATTGGATGGATTACACCCGTTTGCATGATGATCTCATCTTTTTCATCACGCATGTTTATCATAAAGCGAACACGGTTTCAGATGGTCTGGACAACATGGGTTTAAATCAAGATATTACCTAGTTCGGAAACCTCCCTGCTGATCTTATTCCCTTACATGAAAAAGATTGTAAAAATGATTCTATATTTCAGACTCCTGTAATCCCTCCCCCTCTTTTTTTATATAATAATTGTTCTTTGAAACTTTTAAAAAAATCATGTGTATAGGGTGATGACATAGGTACACATCCTACATTAAGTGATATTGGTATAAAAATGGAATACATTACACAATATAATTTATATGAAGGAAATTATTATTGAAACATTAACTTATTTCTCTGAGTAATTTGATGTGTTGTTATCAACTGATCTTGGAATTTAGGTATGTTTATCTAATCCCATAAAGTAACAGGCCAAAAGGGAGATATGCTTAGTGAATCTAGAATCTCATTAAATTATAATGAATGTAACATTAAAAATAAATGTTATTCTTTGATTGTGGAATAATATGTATTCAATTAAAGTTGATCACATAAATTCAATCATGATATATCCATGTTTTCAATATGTAAATTGATTTTTTTCTTTAGTTTAATTATTAACAAGGTAATAAATAGATAAATATTCACTCATAAATTTAGTGAATAGATTAATATAAATATCTATTTAGTTACATTAACATTAAAATAGATATTTACTCATGAGTTTAGTGAATATATTATATATTTATTTAATGAATGAATAATATTTATTTGAATGTATATTTTATTATTCAAGATTAAATAAATTCCAAGAAAGAATTAATGAGTCGAGTTAATAACATGATGGAAATGATATATTTTATTTAATATCATTTAAATCAATATTAATATATTTATTTAAGAAATTATATTTAAATAAGCGTGTGTCATGTGATATAATAATAAGAATATTATTATTGTTATTATTTGACATAGGTTATGACATAGATTAAATATATTGATAAAGGACTATATGTTATTATCCATGTTTAATCCTAAGTATATAAATAAAATATATCATATTTCTAGGAAGCAGATATTTTTTGCACATAATGAAATGCACTTAAGAATTATCTCTAGCCTAGAGAATATATAGAGAACAAGAGAACCTCATTGTGATTCATGGTTAATGGTGAACAGTAATTGAACCTACCATTCCAAGACCCAAATATTCAAGAACACTGTTTATATTTTCATGGATCACATGTTGATATTACTAGAAGAGTTATAGTTTGGATTCTTAATGATAAAAATAATAAAAAGAGAGAAAATGAATTTTAATCAAGGAAATTTACAATTTGAGGTAATTATAGATTTAATTATTTAAAAGATTTGTCACATTATAATTTTTAATGATTTATAATTTATTTGATAAATTATATGCATTGGTTTTCATTTTCTTTTATATAATTTCATTATTAATCCAATATTCAAGATAGAAAGTTCATCCAAGTTATTATGGACTCGAATAGGTCAAAAACACATGAAGACCACTTAAATATGATATCCGAATGTGCTAAGGTCATAAACTAAATGATATGTATACATGGAATGTAATGGTAAGTTACACACTATGTACTAGTGGTAAAATCACATAAGGTGAGGGTTGCATAAATCTATGTTCACCGTGTGACTCAATACAATATTTCTTTACACATTGTGTATTGGACTCTAACATGGCATGAAATTTGACAGGGATTACAAAAGGTATAGCTGATGTACTTACTATATAACTCCACTCAGTTTTGATTCCATGAAAATCAGGATAATCTATGTGGTCAATACACTATATATTTACATACAACATATTAAATTATAGCTGAGCTATGTTTCCATAAATTGACCACATAGTGCATATCTAGATTCTACACAATATGTAACTTGTCTCAACCCAAACAAGGTACAAATTTAGTCATTTTTAGTGTGTCGTGTCGGTCAACATGTGGAATAATTAATGCAAGACAAGAACAACAAAATGTGTAGATGGCTGTAAAAGTTATGAAACAAGTTTTATTTCTCACTAGGTACATACCAAGTGCTTTTCAACATGTCATGTGTTTATAAATAAATAATATTTAATATTTGGAAAACATCTACAATTACATGATGTGTAACAGTCATCATACATTATATGTACTTCATACACATTGAAAGTGGTATAAACCACTTATATTATTGCTTGTTGCGTGGTCATACACACCATAAAGACTGCATGATTTAACCAATGGGAATACATGTTGTGTATATCAGACATGCCTATTGTACCTCCCTCTCTCTCTTGGTGTTTATATGATCAAAAAAATATATTGTATCTATTTTTTTCATTTGAATGAATTTCGATATAGAAAAATTAATAGCACAACACAACCCTATACCCCAAAATGTAGACATCTACATAAGATAATCCATGATGCAATGAGAAGGACCATGCCATAGTATAAATTGGTCCAACTTCCTCCCTAAAAACCTTGGAAAAAATACTATAATTCTTTCTGTAGTCAAATTGATGTCTTTAAAATCATGTAAGGACACACTTTAAGATGAATTATTATGTCATATAACTTATACTCAAGAATCGTCCATGGTGAAAGTTAAGTGCCACTCCAAAACTACCCAGAAATCAATAGGGCCTCTAAAAGATCTCAACAGACTCCCATCCACACACCGAAACTCCTCCTACATGGTACAGAAATTTCTACTATATAACAATGAGATTCTATCCAGAAAAATTAAAAAAACATTAATTACATTTTTTAGAGGCATTTACTGTGTTCATTAAAATGTTGGATTGATCTCAGGGACCCTCTACCCTTATAAAGGCTATAAATAGACATATTGGGAGGCTTGGATCTATACAACGAAAAACAAAAATATTTTGAAATAACTCTTTAATAAAATCAATAATTAATCTCTATATTTATCCAAGACCTACTATAAAAGCTATAACCTTTCTTTCCAAATCTCAAAGGATCTCAATTTTTATCTCCCTCTCTATATTTATCTCTTTAATTGTACCCATTATTTAATATGGATAAAAGTTTGTCTTTTTATAGGATTTTGGCTAAGAAATCCTCTCAATTATCACCTAAATCAAATTGTTAATTTGGTGTTTCTCATAACCAATTTTTGGATGAGTGGTAACCACACAAGATCCAAAACCCATTAAAAAAAATCCATAAAACACATTTCAAAAAATTCAACAAAGGTCACATACCCTATTGCATCTTCACCAAATTCAAAATTCAAACACAAAAAAGTTTCATGCCACTGCCGCAAGATGCACTGTGATTAGAGCTGAAAACCCTAGCAAAATTAATCACCCATCATTATCCACAATACCATCAAGAACCGCCCACTAGAGACCATCCTCTATGTCACTGGATCCACTGCATCCATGCCTGAAAAAACAACATCTTCACAATCAATAAAAAAATCAACCATGGTAAGACGAAACAGAGAAACCATCATCATTTCACCCTCATCATCTCCATCGTTGATGACTCTATCATAAAACCAAAAAATAGAAACACCAAACTAGATACATGAAACACCAACTTCACCGAGCAAGAATAAAACAAGCACTCACAAAATAACACAAATAAAATTCAATGATATATTAGAAGAAGAATCACAATGAAAATTATACAAACTAGGAAATGTATTCATAAGAGAATACCAACCAAGGTCACACCTATAGCTATGAAGACCTCTGAACCACAAATCACAAAACCTCATAGATAACACCATGACAGATCTGACTAGGAGATGCACCGAGGAATGTGAGGTCAAAGAGGGATTTGAGCACATGAGGGTTCTAAACACCCCTATTATCGATGAAGTAGAAAACCTAGAGGAATTCCAAAAAAAATGAACCAACTCCAATAGTTCCTAGGATCCTGTCATTCGCTTAACCACATAACCCAAATTCACATAGTTACCAGCACACTAGATCCGACTCAGAGAAGCACCGAGGAACCTGAGGATAGAACAAGGTTAGAGTGACCAAGGTCTTCCATAACACCCAACCATCGACAAGAAGGGAAACAATCTATGAGAGGAAACCCACGGTAGTGAGTACTAGAGAGGATAATAATAAATACCAATGAAAAAAATCTTTGATAAAAAGGGCAGCATAAGAAAGAAGTAGATGAAAAATGAAAAGGGGAAATTCCAAAGAACCGACAAGGAGGGGGAGAGCCATCGCCACCGAGGAGGGCCTCAAAAACCCTAGGGGATGCAGGGGAGCTGAGAGCGGAGTGAAGATCCCAACGAATGGGGTGCCATTATCTTGTATGTAGATCTATTAGTATCCTATCATTTTCAGCTCATAATCTCATATGTTCTCACCATCACAAAGTGAAGGATGTGTTCCCACAACCGACAAAGAGAGGGATATTTATGAATGGTTTTCTTATCATAGGTGTGAAAAGGAAATAAAATTTGGTTCTTGGGTTCTTTTTAAAACCAATGTAATTTGGTTTTTTAATTTCAATTAAATCTAATGGATGTTGGTTCTAGTGTTTCCAATAATACCATGGTAAGTTCATAATAATACATATCTATCAAATCAAGGCATGATTACTATGGGTTCCTCATGTGCTATTTCTGAACTCGTTATCAAATTTTGTTCACTCTATTTTTTATTTTACATGTTGCATCATTAATATATTAATATGAATAAAGTGAATAAATATGATACATCTTATATCCACTATTCTTAATTACTTAATTAATATTTATATTATCTTTAATAAAAATTGAATCTATCACTTTATTGTTTCATCATATAAACAATTATTTTAAATTTTTAATTTTCATTTACTTATTTAATTTTTAAAAGGTAATTTACCCACTATTTCAATTTATACTCTAACCATGAATTGGAATAAAAATAGAACTTTTTATTTATTTCAAAATCAAACTATTTTAATATTTTTTTTATTTTCAAAATATTAACCGATTTTAAAGCTAGAATATTTTTTAATATGGAATATTATTTTAAAAATGACACCAAAGAAAATTATTTTGGATGAGATCCTTTCTATAATTGTTCAAAAATATTAATTATAAAAATCACATTTATACCTATCTTAGTCGCATAGTTTATCTGGTTTAGAAAAGTTTTATGCATGCTTACACTCATATAAAGGAATCTGAAGATAAATGGACACCTCATTATATTGATGATTTTGAATGTAATGGGAAATCTAAGAAATATCTCAACTATGATCTTGAACAAAAAAAAAATTAATTTTATTTCTACTTAAAAAATCACTCATGAAATCTAGTAACTATTAGAATGAACACACAATGACATGAATAATGTTAAAGAAACTAGAAAATATATGTTTATAAAATAATTTAAAATATTTTATATTCATTGGAATGAATATATTAATGATATGTTTACCCTATTTATTCCCATTTTAAATGGTATAATATATATCTTTGATGATTTATCTATATAAACGCTCAAAAATAAAAATATCATGGTCTTTCCAAGATCTTATGCACTAAAGGTGACAACTATATAAGAAACAAAAGGCATAAAAAATATTCCTCTCAAATAACTCATCATCCCACTTATAATATATTAATTAGAGATAAAGAGACAAGATGATAAAGTGGAAAATAAATCCAATGAATCCAAAATATCAATCGTTTTTAAATAAATAATATATAATTCTTCCAAAAGTGACTTTGATAATGAAAATGAGATTTAATGCTTGAAAATAATAATGAACAAACTAGAAAAAATTAAAAACTCTTTATGACGATCAAAAAAATCAAAATCAATGAGTATTTTCAAAAGTAACATGATTTGTTTGAAAAATGAAGGGTCACATCAAGTCGGTTTGTCCCTAGAATAATAAATATAATGAAAAAGGTAATAATGATGTGATTTTTTTAACTTGGAGTGAAAATGAGGGTTCAATTTCAACATATGAATTTATTTAATAATTTTGAAAACACCTGAGGGATCATACCAGCGTAGGGGATGTGGTTTGTTCTCACTCTCCTTCTCATTCCTCCTTTTCCTCTCATTCATCCTCTTCTTCTCGCACTTATTATCAGGAAAATGAAATTTATTTTTTTGTGAAGAAATTATTTTAAAAATTAAGGATCCTTAAAAGATATATAAATAAGTTATTAATGAGAAAAATAAATATCTTAATGAAAATGATCTTCTTTTAAATAATAGAATGATTTGGTTTTGAAATTAAAAAATTGATCGGATGTAGAAGTTTTAAAATAAAAAATCAAGGATCTCTAAAAATCTCTTTCTAAATTCACACCCCATGAACTAAATCATAAATGTATCCTTGGTTCTCAATATGTTAAAAGAATAAATCATTATTTTTTTGAAAAAATATATTGGGAAAATAACTTTTTTAAAAGGTGTTTCTTAAAATATTTTTTTCATTTATTGTAAAAAAATTAGGCATTTGATTTATAAGTAACATTGGAAAAATTATAGTTATAGAAGTTTCAATTATATAATTCATTCATCTAATTTTATTCAATAGACTAAACATGTTTGGGTTCCCAAATCCTTATTATACAATTTCAGTAGACCCAAGATTGTTTTATCTTCAAATTTTTAATTTAGATAATACTAACAAAGCCTATAGGGTACCAAAATCCACTTTATTTTGAGGTTTTGTAGTGTTGAAACACATAGACACATTGATATATAATTTTATGGATTCCCAATTAAATTGGAATAATCAACTTTTGAAAAAACTGACCAACGCTTTTCATCTTGAGCTAATTTTTCCAATTGCGGGGGAGCATAGATTTTCATTTTCAGTGAAGTTATGGGATGATCTCTATGATATTTTTTTTCAATTTCTTTTTCATTATTTCCCTATTGATCTTAATTTATATATATCTCCCCTCTATTTATCTATCTATCATTTATGCTTTCTTAAAAGAGGATATTCCATCTTCTTAATTTTTTATTTTTTTCTTATCTATTTATTTTTGAAATTTATATTTATAAAAGAATTTTCATTTCTTTTTCATATTTGTTTTTCAAAATATATATTTTTATTTCTTAAGATTTAGCTTATTTGTTTTTCTTGGATTTAATTCTTTTCCATTTTAAGATGATTCAAAACTTAATGTTATATCTTTAATCCATCACATGTAATTTAATTATTTTTATATTATGTATTGTCTATGATTTATATTCCTTATTCATTAATCTATATTTTTAAGGTTTTTTTTAATCGTTAAGAGTAAAAAATTATTACATGTTGTAATTGTTTTACATTTTGTGAAATAAACCTCTTATCATAGTTTTATATTTTCCTTCCTAGTTTATTTTTTGATAATCAAGAATAGGATCATGTTTTTGGGTATTGGGAAATAATTTTGGGTCAAAGTGGGAATAATTATTTTAATGGGTCAAAGGGGAATATTTTTTATTAGTTTAGAGGGGAAAATATGTTATATTTAAAAAGGGGAGATATATATTGGTTTTTTGGGGGTAAATAATATTTCATAAAAACTTAATAATTATGAATATATTTTAATTTATCCCTTGGGAAAGTTGAATATATTTATCTCTAATATATTAAATTTCATCGAATACATGTTTCAATCTTAAATTTCTTTGAATAAATGTTTCACTATTCATGTACACTTGATATATCAGTTTATCTTATGTATATTTAATCATCAAAAATTAGGAGATTACTATACTTGTCTCTCTCTCTCTTGGTGTTTTCATGATCACAAAAACTCTATTTTGTATTTAAAATTTTCATTTGAGTAATTTTCAATATGGATATATAAATACCGTTCTACAACCCTCTTATCCATGTCATAGAATGTCGAATAACAGAATCGATGATGCAATTAGAAGGGAAAATTCCCAGTACCTCCCAGTCCAACTTCATCTATGAAGATCATGACAGAAATCATGGAATTCTCACCATAGTCAAATATGAGTTTCTAAACGTGGGTAAGGCCCTAATGTAAGATGAATGACTACACTGCAAAAATTATACACAAGAGTCATCCATGATGAATGTAATGGACCATGAAACATTTACATAGAAATCAAATGAACCTCTAAATGATCCCATAACAATATTTAGTGTTGACCAAATACCTTCACCCAAAAGGCCTCCTCCATGGTGTAGTGAAATCTACCAGGTCCCAATAAGATTTGATCTATAACAGTAAACATTCATTAATTACTTGATTTAAAGTTGTTTATATAGGTCATTAAAACGTTGGATCAATCCAGGGGACCCCCAAATCCTATAAAGGATATAAGTAGACATCTTAGGGGACTTTGATCTCTATAATAAAAAACAAAAAGATTTTAAACAACCCTCTCATCTAATAAACACCAAATATTTAGTTTCCTCCAATCCCTCCTCTTAAAGAGCCAACCTTTCATTCCAAATCTCAAAGGATATCACCCTTTTCTCTATCTCTATCTCCATATCATAATTTTTCCATCCTTCAATAGAGATAAAAAGACAGATTTTTAAAAAGGATTTACACAATGAAAATCCATCTTTTATCCCCTAATTTTTTCATTGGTGTTCACAACCACAAAGATAGGGATGTGATATCACAACCAGTAAAGTTAGGAGGTTTTATTAAAAGGTTTCTCATCATAACTATGAAAAGGTAAGGGAAAATGTTTCTTGGGTTTTTGTTAAATCCAAGGTAAGAGAGTTCCTGGGTTTTTATTAAAAAAATGGAAGTAGGTTCTTGTGTTTCCATTAAAACCAATGGATGTTATTAATAATACATATCTATCAAATTGACTGGTGGATATATAGGGGCACCTCGTGTTCTATTTCTAAACCCCTTATGAAACTGTTTTCACTATTTTTTTATTTTACACATTACATTATTCCTATATCAACATGCATAAAGTGAAAAAATTCGATATATACACTATCTTCTATTCATAACCACTTTATTAAATTTTATATTATATTTGATATATATCCAATTTACAACCTTATTATTTTCCCATATCGAAATAATTTTATATTAAATTTTCTATTTTCATTAATCGTTTTAATTTTTTAAAATAAAATTCACCCCTCATGACAATTATAATATAAAAAACATGCAGGCTTACATTCCATAAAATTACATAGAATATGAAATGTACAATACACAATATGTGTCGATTAAATATCGAGTGCTGGAAAATACTATGATATAATTAAATTCTAGAAATGTTTTTAATCTTACTTAGATATTAAACATTGTTCTACATCTAGAGCACACACAATTTAATTAATTATCGTAAAATTAAAATTATCTAATCTATTTAAAATAATATAGGATGATAATCCTATTGAACCATAAATATTTTTAAGATAAAACATTATGATAAAGAGTTGATTAATTAATTATCTAATTAATTCATTAAATCACGTAAATTTATCTTATTAAAAATTAATTGAAATGATTTCTAGTAATTCTAAATGAATAGGTATTGCATGTTCTGATTGATCATGAGACTGGACAACCTATTTATGTGTTGAATTTATCTATATAACTTAATTACTTATTTCATAATTAATGTGATAATTTATTATCAAATTAAATACGTTGATATTTGAATCATCCCTCCCTTCATTACTATGTATGAACTATCATTTTCAAGGTTAGTTTCATAAAAACCAAAACTATTGGCTCCCCTCACTGACATGTGAGTAAATTTTTTTAATGTATGGATTTCCCAATAGGATGAGATGGTTCAAGGCCCAAGATGAGGGGTATCCAACCAAGTATATACATAAGATAATAGAAGAATTGTGAAACTCAAGATAAGTACTATCTAAAAAAGTTACTTCCCCTAGGGTTAAGATTAGTTTATTTATAATCGATAAAACATGCAGCAGTTAAAATCTCATGATCATAGCACATATTTGTTTCTCATTGCATGAATTTGTGTGATATGTGGATTGTTTCAGGGATTAAACGTGGTCCCATAAGATAAATAAATTAATGAGTATGATAAGTAAAAATTAAATTAAATTAATATGTGTCAATTATTTAATCAGAAGTAGTTATTTAATTATGAAATATCTACATAATATTAAGAATAATGTTTTAAATAAAATAAAGGAAATTTACATATAAGTTAAACACAATATATTAATCCAAATATTAAGTTATAAATTTTTTCCATAACTTGTGTTAGAACAAAACAATATTTTAAATTATTATTCTAGGAATTATTAAGATACTGTAAATTATCATTAAGTTACAATAATAGCCTTGGTTTGACTTAAACAAGTAATAATTAAGAGTATTTTCCCCATAATAATTTGTGTAATCTGGAGGCAAGAGTTGAGGAAATATGATTTTAGGATTTTTATGATTTGGTAGTCCAATCCATATATTAAGGAGATTTGAGTTAGTATAGTTGGTATAAAAATCCTACCTAAAAAACATTGAATAATTTTACAAGGCATTTATTTGGGTTATCTAATGGTGTATATGGATCATTTCCACTATACTATCCGAGCGACTAGATATTCCCAATCCAACCGTGAGGGATTTTTGGATTTGAAAAAATAAAAAGAGACTAATTAAAAAAATTAATTATTTCATAAATAGTAATCAGTATAATTTACTAAATTATGATTTTAATTATTATAGATAATGGAAATTAAAACCACCAATTCACTATGATCATTTATACTAATAGAAAATTTCATCACTAGAAAAAATTTCAAAGAGCGGTATAGGTTTTTGTGTATTAAAATACTATAAGAAATTTTATTTATTTTTTGTGCTAGAATCCCCTAATCCCAATTAGCTACCTCAAGGAGTGAGCTATTGTGAAAAGTATACCTACAAGATCCACATGGAGGTTGCATTAAATGTAAATTGCATCATGTCATCATCTATGTCTATAGGGATAAAGATTTGATAGAATAACATGGAATCATACACCATGATATCTCATATCCTATAACATTCAAAGGAGAGAGTAAAAAAGATAAACGAGATAGTGAATTCACAGTACATGTGTAAACTTGATGGAAGATACATAGATAGTTATCATGTAATAAATTATTTGAAGTATATATATTAATTAGAGATGTTGGGATTCCATATATATATATATATATAATTATCCATTAATATCATATTCTTATATTTAACACCCAGGTTCCCCATATTCATTAATAAATATAATGTGAAATTTATAGAGAAGTCTCTAAATAATATTTTGACTATGGTTATCAAATTTGATAAGGATTAGTGGTAACATGGTTCCTCGCCCCTTATAGTGAATGAAGTGTGGGATTAGGATGAGAAGTCTATGAAAATTTTATATTTAGGGGTTCTTTCATAATATCTATAAAATAAGGAGAAGATCCAGAGGGAGAGAAATGAACATGAGGTTATCTACATCACATGGGGAAATAAAGGTTGTTGGAAGAGTAATTATAATGAATTGGATAAGAAATATTAACAATATTTTACTTTATTCCCATTCATCATTATATATAATATTTATAATTCATTTATTGGGTATTAAATACTATATATAACTCATATGTTTGTACCAAAAGACATGAATGAAGGAAGATAAAAAATATTATAAGAAGTAATATGAATCTTCAAGTGGTTGAGGGTAATTAACCAATACATTAGCTAATTAAGATCATAAATTCAATATTTACAACTACATTGATTCTTTTAAAACTATTGTTTTATAATGAATGTTACTAAAAACATTATCTCAGTGTATAATTTAAGACACGATGAGAGATTATTTCATGTTTTAAATGATTGTTGTTATTGTTTATTATAGTTAATTAATCATTTTTAATAGACAAATCATAAATATCCGACATCCATAACTAATGATGAGTATAAAATATAAGATAATTATAACACATGGTTATGGAAATATAATTATTTTTTATGTAAAAATAAAATTTAATTGTAAATAATATACCTAGAAGTGTGTTTAGACTATTTTAAGCTAATACTACTATGTGTTTGACATGATTACTTATAAGGGTTTTGGATAGTGAATCATTTAAAAATTAAAGGTGATAAATTCATAATGATTTTAGAATCAGTATAGTAATTTACATGTGAACTATTCTAATGAGAAGATATGGGTAAATTAATTCACTTCATGATATTATTTTAAGATTTTTTAAGAATTTAAAGCGAAGTAAAATAAATTCAAGGAAAAAAGAAAAATATTATCTTTGGGTGAGTGAGTTGAACAATATATTAACCATGAATCTACAGATCATTTAAAATATAGAGTAGATTTATTCTTAAACTCACATTATCTTTTACACATTAGAGTAATGATTTATGTAAAAGGAGGATTGATTATGAGTCTTATAAATAATGAAAATATTCTATCACTCATTTCTATGAATTATTTTCAAACAGAAATATTAAAAAATTTCACTACATGATAACTATAAGGACTAATGGATACTATACAAGTTTTAATATTAAAAATCCATTTTGTCATAACATCGTGTTTTTTATGTGAACAGTTTGTTAAGGGTATTTTAACAAAAAAAACTACATTATGAAAAACAAAAACTACATCATAACTAAATATGTTAGGTTAGTATTGATATAAAAGTCCATAATATAGAATGTGATTAACCAAGTGATTGAAAATATTAATATTATAAGGGACCACTTATCTCTTAAGATGGTGATATCAAGTTATACTTCAATGAAGTCAAGGCACTATATGTACATTAGTTGACAGAGGAACACTATGAAATATATATTAATTAGTGAGAGTAGTTTTTATAAGGGCACATACAATATATGAATGTAAAAACCAAGATAAATGACTTTTTATTCACCATATCTAGTTATTGATTATTCAAAAAGTATACGGAATATTGATCCTAATAAGGAATTAGTAACTGGCTATAGGCTAAATTTGGCATGTTAATATGAACTCAGAAATGGTTCCCATATATTGAAACACAATTATGTATTTTAGTGATTTCCACATTGGATGTAGAGAAGATGATGGGTATTCAAGAAGAAACTAGTTATGTTTGGAAAGATTAAAATTTATACGTCATGATTAATTACTAAAGGTTTTAAGATTTGTCAAATCAATACAATGGAAAAACATTTTCACCAATATCTATGCTAAAATATATTAAAATTTTAATTTCCATGACAATTTTCTACGATCATGAAATTTAGAAAATATATCTTAGGTCCCCCTTCCTTAATTGAAACCTTGTTGGAGATTCCTATACAACAAAACCAGAAGGTTTTTTGGAACCATAAAATTCCAATAAGTTTTCCAAGTTGGATAGATACATTTATGGGTTAAATAAAGACTCAATATCATAGAATAATCATTTAGATAAAGCCATAAGAGATTTGATTTTTTTAATAATGAATGTAAGCCTTATGTCTATAAGTGTTTAGTGATAATTCCATAATTTTCCATGTGAAATATACTGATAAAAAATGGAAAATAGATATCAGTATTATAATTAGTCAATACTATGTTTAAAAGATATTTCTCTATGAATTAATTAGTTCATCAATCCATATTCAAGGGGAAATGATCTACTATGGTTGATTTATGTTGTTTTTTAGAATAATTTATAGTAAATGTGTTAAAAATATATTCAAAAATAAAATTTTGAATAATTAAAGAGTGAATTGTGGCCTATGTCACATGGTGGGAAATATCCCACAATTGATTTATTAAGGAATTGGAGGATATTATTATGAATTATAGAAATTAATATGCATTAGTGATTATATATATCTCAAATTGAATGATATTTCCTAAAATTTGAAATTTCTTAATTTAAGAGGATGGTCTGAAAATTTCAAACAGATGAAAGGGAACTAAAAGTGGTAGCATTCAAAACTATCAAATAGTATTTAATAAAGTATAAAAGATTAATTATTAGTAATTTCAGAAATAGGATTTCAAATTTTCAAGGGGATAGATAACTAGTTTTACTATAGATTAATTTGATCTAGTATCTTGTTTCGTGCGGAATCCGGGGATAACCTCCTGGACGGGAGATTCAAACGTTCCGATCGGTTTCTAACGGGTTTGTTCGTAGAACCGGAAACATCCAATGATTCCACATCTGTTTGGACCTACTTTCCAAAGGCAGGCGCTCATTAGTTTGTGGACTAATGAGGCTTGGGAATTTGCATTGGTCGAGAGGATGGGAGGTCGGACTCATCACACCTTTTTGAGGGGAATTATTGTCTACTCCGGGACTCTCTTTATAGATTTAAGTTAAGTTCGTGAATACTTATTACATTACCAAGTATAAAATGAGCTTTTGTTTAGTTTTAACAATCAATGATTAAATATGCAAGAAATTTAGAGAATCTTTTATATGTATTCGAGGTTCTTCATCAATATAGAATCATCTATATTTGTTTAGAGATTCTTGGTCAATGGTATCCTTCAAAACATTTATATAAAAGTCTCTTGGTCATTTTGATGACCAGGCTGGTTTTAAAGCCACTCAGTGGGGCACTTGAAGTTTATCGTCATTCAGAAGGACATAGATTATTTCAAAGTTGTGATCGAACCCATAAATGGGCTACCTACGTATCCTTTGTTTTGAAAAAGGAATCAGAACCCACGTAGTTCGAGGAATGGGGTATGATGTTTATGATTGATGGCTCAAAGATGAATGTCATAATTACTTTTACACTCTAAGCTCACGTGAGTCATGCTCGGTGTGAGAAACAAGTGGTATTGATAAAATTTAGACAATTGTGCCAAAAAGATGCAATCATAAGAATTTGTTTGGGGCTTATGTATAGATGACTGCCCAGATAGATGAAGGTTTAGGATTTACTTTTAGGAAAAAAAATCCATGAACAGGGTCCACAAAGTTATATGTGCTTCATGGAGATTTGAATACTCTAATCTTGGGGCTTACTCCTAAGGAGGATGCCCAAGTTAGGAGGGGACTTATGATTGGGTTTTATTCCTGAAAAGGAAACCCAAATCAAAGGTAATTTATGACTGGTTAAGAGAAGTTTAAGGGGACTTGGGGCTTATTCCTGAAAAGGAAGCCCAAGGTTATGACTGAGTCTTATTCCTAAAAAAAGGATACCCAGGTTATGGATTAATGTTTGGGGCTTACTCCTAAGGAGGATTCCCATATTTGAGGTTGGGGCTTATTCTTAAGAAAGATGCCCAAGATTAGAGGACTTGATTGGGGCTTACTCCTGAGGAAGATGCCCAGATCAAAGGTTTTATAACTGGGGATTATTCCTGAAAAGGAGACCCAAGTTAGGATTTTCTCATCTTAAAGGATGAGGTTGAATGAATGAACTCCCCGTATTTTAGTGACATAAGGATATTTAAATCACTAGACTTTGAGAGAGATTTCACAGAATTCCTTTCAGATAAGAAAGTCTAATCAAGAATTCATGCCATAAATGGTTTTGAAGAGTGTATTGAAGACTGAATCTTAAAAAGGAAGGGTGAAATGGCTGAAGAGGGAAAAAATGGGCAAGATGGGCACCCAAAAAGATAGGGGCGCACAAGTCTTGAAAGGCGCGCAAGTCCTGTGGCGGCGCGTAAGTATTAGTCGCGCAAGTATACTTGCGCGACACATGGTGTACTTGAGCGATTTTCAATAATAATTGAAATACTTGAGCGACTCTTGATAAAACTTTTTAGAATCCCCTTGAGGTTCTTCCAGAAAAGGGACGCACAAGTTAAATTGAAGTAATTAGGTCGGCGCGCAAGTGTTTGATAAGTTTCAACACTTAGGCCTTCCTTCTTCTCTTGAGATCTTCCGTTCTAGGTAAGAAATTACCTTAGAAGTGTTCCGGAAGCTTTGAGAAGAGACTTGGGCGTCGGGAGCTTCAATCCGAGTTTCTGGAAAAAGATCCTCTCGAATGGGGGGCCCACAGGGTCTATTTATAGGCAAAAGAAGACCCAGGGCGGTTACCGGGCGGTTACCAATTAGGTCGCGCAAGTCACCTGCGCGACCAAGGTAGCCGCGCAAGTATACTTGCGCGGCAGTGGTATCACTTGCGCGGTGGATTTGCTGTTGATCCTTTGTTCAGGCCTTTGTCGATTTTTGATGTTTTCTTCAAAGGATGAATCACTTTCAGCTGAGATATTCCCTTTTCCGATCTTTAGATTCTGTGACGAAAGGAGCGTCAACAAAAGTCCCCCCTCAGAGTTGGATCCGGAGAGAAATGAGGATTTGACTCTGAGGAAATCGAATCCTTCCAAAGGAAAAGGGAGGGCGCGCAAGTCTTTCAGTGCGCAGAGGGCGGCGCGCAAGTCTGCGTCGCGCAGGCCTTAAGCGCTCTGGGTGTGGTGCGCAGGTTGGCTTCCTGGCCTATAAATACCCGGCCTCATCTCCGTTACATGCATCTGGATTTCCGGATTTCTCGAGATCTCACCGCGCAAGTCTTAGTCGCCGCGCAAGTCTTCTGTTTTCACTGTTTCTTCGCTGCCGCGCTACTCTCAAGGTAATAAGTCTTGTGCGGAAATACTTGCGCGACAAAAACTTGCGCGGCACATGTATTACTTGCGCGATATCTCCATACTTGCGTGCCTTAATGCCTTGGCCATTTTTTCCAAATTCTTTCACAAATTTTATGAAAAAATAAACCCACTTAAGAGTTTAATTTATTCAACTCCTGTGAAGATTCAATGGCTCTTAGACCTGGATTAATTGATGAACTGGCTAGCAAGCGGATAGATGATATGATGAATATCATTGGCCCTGATTACTATACTGTCAAAGATAGTACTCTTCCAGATTTGGCTAAGTATCTGAAGAAATATCATCGCGACTTTCCTCACTGCACTTATCTACCTTTGTATGGTCATGGTCATCTGCAAGAAGTCATTATTCCAGAAGTAAAGAATTATCTTCCATTTTCTTGGTTTCAGAATTATACCAATTTTGCTTCAGCAAATATCTCAGGGGGAGGAGTATTTCAAACTGCTGGAACAGTGGAGAAGGCTTATGTGATGCATCATAGCCCTTGCACACCAGATCTGAAAAAACATACACCTGAGCTTCAACCACATTGTCATCCTTCAATCTTCCGAAATGCTCAGATGGATCAATCCAAAGGCTGGAAGAAAAGTTGGGATTTCCGTCCTGGGGGAGGTGTGAAGCCAACTTGGATGTGGGTATACTGGGTGCGACAGACTTGCGCAGAGTTTATTGAGGATCTGAAGAGAGCTGCAATATATGAGGATGTTTGGGTTGGGCAAACATATATTTACAGACATGATAACTTCGTGCCAGAGATACTCAGCCACTGGAGCCCAGCGACTAATTCTTTCCATTTGACTCATGGAGAAGTAGGTATCAGTTTGTGGGATGTCCACAAGATTTCAGGAGCTCCAATCTTGGGTGATATGTATGATGAATTCATTCCTCCTAAGGTGACTTGGAATGATCCAGAGAAGACTCCTGCTTTGGCTCGAGAATTATTTAAAATCTTTCACAGGCTCAAGAGTTCAGAGACCTCATTAACTCATTTTAGAAAAGATATTCATCCGGAAGAATGGATGAATGTGTTTCTTACTGAGAAGAAAGGGATGGAGCCAAAAGAAAAAGGATCCAAGAAAAAGAAATCCAAGGATACCCGGCCCAGACGTCCTACCACTTGTCCAAAACCTGAGAAGAGAGGAGCTCCTGGCACATTCTGGCCAACTCTAGAAGCAGGAGAGTTTGAAAAATGGGGCTATGAAGTGAATCAAAGAATTCCAAAGAAAACTCGTCTGGCGGGTTTCTTGGCAATGTGGCTCAGTGTTTATCTCTTGCCGGTCAGGGATTCGAAGGGAGGCGTTAGGCCAGGGACCTTCGTCATTGCGGCCAAGTTGGCTGAGGGAAAAATGGTTGGGTTAGCTACCCCCATTTTAGCAAAGATTCAAAGGAGTTTACTTCACGTCTTCCAGGGTAAATCTACTTTAAGAATAGTGGGACTATTCCAGGTTTTGTGGGGATGGATCGCCACTCACTTCAGGACTTACAATGTACAGAATGGATTACAAATTCCTGGAAGCTCTTTCAGACCATCAGTGCAAGAATTATCTGGAATTTCTCCATTAGATGTTAATGGTTATGACATGAAAGTAAGACTAAGCATGTATAAGGAATTTAACTTCTTTCCTTATGGAAGTCCGCCATCTGGGCGGTTTGTTGATGATGGGAAAGCCCATTTGGATTTGAGGGCATACATGCTAGCTTGCAGGGATGGCGTGTTAGTAGCCAGGATTGATGGAGAAATCATATGCGAGGCCTATGCTCCATATAGATTTGCACGCCAATTCAAATGTTTGCAACAGATTGTTTTATCCCCTCTAGTACATGTCAGGTTAGAGCAGCATCCGATGGTTGCTCGACAACTATGGTTGCTGACATCAAGAAAGAAGACTGGGGCAATATTTGATCTACCAGTTGAAAAAGCGGCACATTATCTGACTACATTTTATGCCGAACACTGGATAGCATCATACCCTAAAGGGATATTGAATCACCCAGTATATCAAGTGGGAAAGAGGAAGAGGACTGTAGAGAAAGAAACTCTTCCTCATGAAGGTGACGCTTCTCCACCTGAAATAGGTTCAACAGACTCCTCTTCTAGAACTGATTCATCAGATTATCACGATGGGGATGATGAGGCACAACCGGCAGCAAAGCGGTTTCGTGCACGATATAATCCTCCGGCCAGAGTTAAAAGACCCACTCCATCAGCTCCTGGTGAGTTATTTGATTGTAATAACTTCAATCACGGCTACTTTATAAAGTAATAAGTCTTACTTTCTTATTCTCTATCTGTAGTTGCAGGAGTCGGGAAGAAATTAAAATCAAAAATTGTAGGACCTTCCTCACAGCCTTTATATCTAAGACCAGAGGCTGTTCAGCTATGGTAGAGCTTATACTGTGATACTGAGACCGCCTGGCTGGATTTGTGTGAGGGACTACAACTTCCTGTAATAGGATATCTTCTAGCTTCTAAAGACCTTCAATACGGAGATAACCCCAATGAAGTGCGAGCTTACATCAGAGAGCTGGAAATGCTCATATATGCCACTGATAATTCGGTTCCTATCACCAGGCGGGTGAAGGAAATGATTGATCGTGGCACCACTGAGGGGGCTGGTGGTTCTGGAGATGAGGAATGGAAAGAGTACGTGGCTCCTGAAGATGTAAGTTTTCTTTCCTTATTTTCTTTGCAACTTGATTTTAGTTGAATCTTTGTTTACTTAAGGAAGTTATTTTCTTCATCTTGCAGCTTGCAAAGAAAGGAACCGGGGTTCCTTCGCCACAATATAGCCCTGGTGGTACTGCTATCGGGGGTGCTGCTGATTCTCCTCGCGAACCAGGCGAGATATCTCCAGGCCAGCAGGCCATGAATGAGGGACTAGACATAGCCTTTCATTCTCCAATCCAAGTGCCAATAAGGGAGACTACTGATACTCCGAAAAAACAAAAGAAGCCAAGGCAACGAAGGAGGAAATCCATAGCTAAACGTTTCATTAGCAGTGGTAAGTCCTTCGAACAATCATGATTTTATACCCATAATCATATGGTTACTCATATTTCTGAGGATTGTAGGGGCTTCTTCAATTTCCCCTTTGAGGGAAGGGACTGATCCTTCTTCAAAGGTCGTGGAGGGTGCTGTAGAACAATCACAGACTCAGGCTGAAATGGTTGCTCCTGGAGAAGAGCTACCATCCATTCCCAGTATCCCTCCTATCACTGAAGATGCTGTCCATGGTCAGGGGTTGCAGGACATAAGTCGGCAAGAAGACGTAGCAAATGCTCCCACTGGTGAGACTAATCAAGATTCTGAAGTATCATTGGATGAAATGATGAATCAAGGAATGACTTTTGAAGAATTTTATGATCATGCTAAGTTGTCATATGATTTAGAAGACCTTGGGCGTGAGTGTTACCCTTCGCCCAAATTTTTTCTTTTAAAAAATATACTTCTAACCATGATGTAAAATAATATGCAGTTTCTTCCGTAGAAGCCGCTGAACTGTCAATGCCCGAAGAGGGTGTGGACACTGATGTCAACCCTATCATTGCAGAAAAATTAGCTCAAGTAGAGCTAAATCCAATAAACTCTCCTGAGACTCATCTTGAAAATCCTGTTGAAACTGGGAAAGATAGGGAGAAGTCTTCTCAGGTTGCTGAACCACCATTGGGTAATGGATAACAATATTTGTGATTGTACTTTATTCGCAAGACAATCCATTCTTTTGTTATCCTTTGAAGCTGACTAAACCTTTCAATTAATCATGCAGGACCATCAACTGCAATAATTAGATCCGAAGATGAGGCCTCATCCTCTGCCCCAACGGGAATTGAAAGTGAAGAAGCACAAGTCAGGGGGAAAGAGCAGGACAAGGCACCTCCCTAAGTGCGCTAATTCCAGATTACATACCCCCTTCTGACGATGATATTGAATCAGATCCAGATATGCTTAAAGCATTCAGCTTTTCACGACATAAGGCATGGAATAACATATGGAACATCATATCGGGGGTGCCTTTAGAAGAGCTACCATCAAAAATTTCCTGATTGTCATCCCAATTTGTTATAATGGGACTTGGTGGTTTTGGGTATGAAAAGATCCATGCTGTGGTGAAACAGATCATTTTCAGGAGGGAGCAAATGCAGACAAGTCACGAAGATTTGACCAGAGTGAAATTGTCAGTCAACATAGGCGAATTTGAGGCTGCGATATCCCAGGCTGAAGCTGATTATGCTGTCAAGATGAAGGATCTGAAGCAAAAAATCAAAGAAAAGGTCGTCCAACAAGTGCAACTCCAGCAACAGTTAGATGCTGTTACTGGGGAACTTGATCAGCTTAATAAATCATTGGATGAAACTCATATGAATGGCATGAAAGCCATTGCAGATGCTAAGAAGGCACTTCAGCAAGCTAAAAAGAGTGAAGCTGGTCAAGTGCACAAGCTTCAAGTAACTGTTGATAAGGCTCAGGATGCTATACATCAAATGAAGACTTATGTTGAGAATCTTCTGTAATTCTTGAAAAAGAGAAGAGATTCCAGTCTGTGGATGTTCTTCTAACTCTTGTGTATCAATGAAAAACACTTTTGTCTTCAATCATTTGTACTTGCATTCTTCCATTACCTGTTTCAAATTTACGTAAGCCAATGGGCCTAGTAAGCATAGTTTGTTTTTTTACTAGGATTATTACAAATAACCCTACAAACTTTGAACCTTTTAACTGCCCAATATTACCTAAATCATACAAAAAAATGTATATTTAGTGAGCTGGAACTTGACTTTTATTCGGAGTTACTTTGTCTTTTGTGTGGGCAGTTTAAAGTCATGCACGACGGACATAAAGGGGATAATGTTTAAGGTCGAAATAGCTTTGACCGAAAATGGATTAAAAAATGGATTCAATTCCTTGACAATTTATCTGAAGACATATTACCATACTCAAGTATGAGGGAAAAAATGTAAACTATGGCTTAAGAATATTTGAATCTGAGGAATGATATGAAAAAGAGCTAAAAGACATTAGGAGAAGTAGTTTCCAAGAATGAAGTTACTATTATTTAACAAAACCCGTTAGGGGGTTGAAATATGCAGGGCCACCTATGGGCATTGGCTGCATAGTCAAATAAAATAGCATCTTTTGGATGACAAGTCTGTTATGTGGACTGTTTATGCAAGGCCACCTATGGGCACGTGCTGCATAGTCAGGCAAAAGAACTCCCAGAAATTTACTTTCCTAGTGCTAAAAGCTAGTGAAAGTTTATGGAGATTCAAATTTTCTAAAGCATAGAGTTTGTTGTATGGAAAGAGGTACTTGAATATGGAGAAGATATTTCCAAACAAGAATATCAAAGAACTGGATGAATATCACTCCTACGAAGGTCTGACCCAAACGTAGGGAAGAAGAATAAACCATAGACTTGAATACTTTCATATCATGCAAAAGGATATGGACAAATATGTTAAGGATGGCTATTTTTGCGGATCCCTACATACTGTCGTTTAAGACAAATAAGGACAAAAGAGGCATTCTTCCCAAGAATGAAGTTACTATTATTTAACAAAACCCGTTAGGGGGTTGAAATATGCAGGGCCACCTATGGGCATTGGCTGTATAGTCAAATAAAATAGCATCTTTTGGCTGACAAGTCTGTTATGTGGACTGTTTATGCAAGGCCACCTATGGGCACGTGCTGCATAGTCAGGCAAAAGAATTCTCAGAATTTTGACATTTTTGTGACTAGAAGTCATGAAAAGGTTTATGAAGATCTGAAAATATTTAAGGTTAGGATTATAATACATAAAGATGGGTATTGTCCAATGTATATAGAGATACATAGGTCAATGAAAACCATAATCATGTTGTGGCTGGGTCCTAAATTGAAATTTTGGACTTCACTACGTATCTCATAAGAATGAGAATCAAGCCATACGTAGTTCTTGAAATGTAGTTTAACATCGTGCAGGAAGAAAGTATGAGTGATCTTTAGTTTAAGGTCATAGAATTCGGACCATAATAATGAATACACAGTGTGTATTTTCATGAAGACTTTTCAGCCAAGGGACTGAAAGTGAAATTTGGGGTTAGTCCCAAAAGACTTGGGACTGGATTCGAGGGACACTCGAATGTTCCTACGTATCCCATAAGGATGGGAATCAAGTCCACGTAGTTCTAGAACTACCCTTTGTACAAATTTGGTTCGTACATGTGAAGGGTGAAAGGGGATTTTAGTGCAATGATGGTTTTAACCTAAGATAAAAAGTTTAGGCATTACCATGTATGTACGTAGTTTTTTGAAAATGAAAACCATGATTGAAAAAGAATCAATGTTAATAATGGTTCCTTCTCAAATGAGGAAATCAAAAAAAAAATTGTCGTTTATTGTCGTACCGGACAAAAGTGTTGTATAGTTTAACGTCATATAACAAGGACGAAAGTGAATCAATGTAAAGATATTGATTCCATGGGTGGTTTCACAAATCATCATCATATGATATGGTGGTGAACCGATGTGAAGAGAATGTTTTTGGGCTTGAACCTTGGGAGGTTGCCTACATACCCAGCCTGGAGGGAAAGGATCAAAGTCCGTGTAGTTCAATTAAAGAATGAATCAATGATCAAGTTATTCTTGGGTACAATGATCTAATAAAAAATGTTGTTGGGACTTACACATGGTTAGTGGCCCAAAGGGAGTGTTATGGTTGATGTTCGCTCTAAGCTCATGTGAGTCATACTCGGTGTGAGAAACAAGAGGTAATAACAACCCTAACGATGCACAGTTTAATGTCATGTAGGACATAAAAAAAAGGGACTGTGCGGTTTAAAGTCTTGCAGTTAGGACTATTGGTGCTGCACAGTTTAGTGTCATGTAGCAGGGACAAAATAACAGTTTAATGTTATGTAGGACACATCAAGGACTTTCTGTACAGTTTAGCATCTTGTAGTTAGGACGATGGGGACAATATAGTTTAACGTCATATTGGACGAAAAGGGGGACTGTGCAGTTTAATGTCATGCAGTAAGGACAAAAGAGTGTACCATTTTAACGTCATGTCGGACGAAAGTGCGAATAGTTTAAGGTCATATGCATGGACCGTGGATGGTGCAGTTTAATGTCATGTTGGACCTTTGATGATTATATAGTTTTAACGTCTTTCCGGACGTGAGGGACTTTTATACAGTTTAGCGTCATGTAGTTAGGACGTCACAGTTTAACGTCTTGCTGGACATAAGGGATTTGCAAATAGTTTATGGTCATATACATGGACCAGGGATGATGCAGTTTAAGGTCATGCTGGACGGTTTAGGGAACTTTTTCACAGTTTAATGTCGTGTGGGACGAAGTTGCAGTTTAAGGTCATACTGGACCATTACTGTATGAACCAAATGTAAGAGTCTTGGTTCTGGGAACAATATTTTGTGTTTATACAAAATACTTCTTCAGAAATCTGGCATTAGTTGGAGTCGTGATGTGTTCTCCATCCATTGAGATCAAAGAATACGCTCCATTGGAGTAGACCTTATGTATTGAATAAGGTCCTTCCCATTTTGGTTCAAGCTTGGGAGGCTTCTTTCCTGATATCATTGGTGTTCTGAGAACCACTACCAATTCTACCTGAATGAATGAACGAAGATGAACTTTTTTGTTAAAAGCTCGTGCTATCCGATTCTGATAGATTTCCAAGTGGTGCAAAGTGCACAATCTCTTCTCATCTAACTGTTCCAATTCATTCAACCGTTTTTGGTATTGCTCATCTGTTGATAACTGATCACAAATGGCTATTATGAGTGAGGGAAATTGAACTTCAATTGGCAAGACTGCTTCTGTTCCATATACCAATGAATATGGAGTAGACCGCGTTGCATTGCGAGTGGTAGTCCGATAAGCCCATAAAGCATGATAGAGTTTATCAGGCCATGACCTCTTATCTTTATCTACCATCTTTTGTAGTATATTTGAAAGAGTCTTGTTGAAGGCCTCTATCTGGCCATTAGCCGCTGCATGATATCGAGATGAATGGTTGGACTTAATGTTGTATTCTTGATACAATTTCGTTACCTCAGAAGAACAGAAGTTGGTGCCGTTGTCCGTTAATATGGTATGAGGGACACCAAATCTAGTAATGATGTTAGACTTGATGAAGCTAACAATGCATTTAGAACTGACTTCTTTGAGAGGTACTGCCTCTGCCCATTTGGAAAAGAAATCAGTAGCAGTAAGAATGTACTTAAACTGCTTGGCCGTAGCTGAAGGGTAAGGTCCCACCACATCCATTCCCCATGTGGAAAATGGCCATGAGTATTTAGCTGTATGAAGCAACTCTGGAGGTTGATGAATGAAGTTGGCATATACTTGGCATGAATGACACTTCTTTGTGAAATTAACACAATCTTGTATCATTGAAGGCCAGAAGTATCCAAGCCTTCGAATTTGATCAGACAATCTATGTCCAGACTGGTGGGCACCACAGACTCCTGCATGCACTTCTTTTATGACAGCCATTGTCTCTTCACCATCAATACATCTGAAGAGAACTCCATCAAAACCACGTTTGTAGAGAATTTTCTCGAGGTGGTTTGGACCATCATAAAGAGTAAAATTGACCACACGTCGCCGAATTTGTTCTTTCTCGGCTCTATCAGGTGGAAGTGTTCCGTTTTGAAGGTATTCCTTGATAGGTGACATCCATCCTGTAGTATGACCATACGGTTCAGGAATGGGACTAATTTCATTAATTTCCTCTGTTCTGACTTGAACATAAGGTGAAATTGCACGACGGTGGGCAATACCGATGGTTGTCTCGTCCCGATTTGGATCTGCTAAAGCTGTGGCTATATTAGCCAGTGCATCAGCTTGAGCATTTTGTGATCTTGGGACATAAGAAAATGTCGGTTCTGAAGGGAATTCCGACATTAACTCTCTGACGTAATCATACAAAGGGATTAATTCTTCTTTTCTGATGGAATAATCCCCATTGACTTTTTTTATTACCAGGTCTGAATCACCTTTCACCTTTAAGTGATTCACTTGTGCTTGAAGTGCTAACTCCAAGCCTGCAATGAGAGCTTGGTATTCAGCTTCATTATTGGTACCACCTTCCCACAACAAAAAGGAATAAGGTAACACTACCTTATCTGGAGAAATGAGCACAATTCCTAAACCAACTTTGTTGAATTTTGGATTTTCCATTTTCTTCCCTGTTGGACTTCTAGAAGCACCATCAAAATACATTTCCCATGTTTGAGGACTCTCTTGAATAGAAAAAACTTCCTCATCAGGGAGTTCGATATCTGAATACGTGTCTTCCACTGAAGGGTGTTCAGCCAGGAAATCAGCCAGAGCTTGGCCCTTAATTTCCTTTTGAGACACATACTGGATGTCGAACTGCTGTAGAATAACCGCCCACCTTGCCAGACGTCCTGTAAGCATTGGACGACTAAGGATGAATTTGAGTGGATTATTACGAGATACCAATTGGACCTCGTGATGTTGCAGGTAGTGTCTCAGTTTCTGAACTGCAAAGATTAATGCTAGGCAGCACTTTTCAATACTCGAATACCGGGTTTCTGCTTCAAGCATAGTTCTACTGAGATAACAGAGACTATTTTCATTCCCAGCATCATTCTTTTGAGCGAGAAAGGCACCCAATGATCGCTCTAAAGCTGTCACATAGAGGATAAGAGGCCTACCCTCAACAGGTGGCATGAGTACTGGTGGACTCAAGAGGTATTTCTTGAGAACATCAAATGCTTCTTGACATTCTTTAGTCCACTGGTAAGTGACTCCTTTCTTCAATAATTTGGTAAAGGGTAAACTTTTGCCTGCCAAATTAGAGATGAAATGCCGAATATAGGCTAAGTGTCCTTGAAGTCCTCTTAATTCTTTCAAATTCTGAGGAGGTGACATACCAAGGATTGATTTGGTCTTCTCAGGATCGACTTTAATACCACGATGGCGTACAACAAAGCCGAGGAATTTTCCTGAGGTTACCCCAAAAGCACATTTTAAGGGGTTCATCTTCAAATTATGTTGTCGAAGCTTGTGGAATATGACTTCCAAATCAGCCAAGTGATCAAAACGTTGTTTGGATTTAACCACCAAATCATCTACATAGCATTCAACAAATTTCCCTAGAAAAGGTTTGAAGATACGATGCATGGCGCGTTGATATGTTGCACCTACATTCTTTAAACCAAAGGGCATCACCCTGTAACAAAACACACCTTGAGGAGCTCTGAAGGCTGTATATTACTCATCTTCTGGGGCCATTCGGATCTGATTATATCCAGAATATCCATCCATGAAAGAAAGTACTTCATAGCCAGCCGTCGCATCAATTAAGAGTTCTGTAATCGGAACTGGAAAATCATCTTTGGGACAATACCGATTAAGATCTCTGAAATCGATGAAAACCCTAATTTGTCCGTTCTTTTTCTTTACAGGGACAATATTATCCAACCACTTGGGATATTGAACTTCTCTGACGAAATTAGCTTTGATAAGCTTATCCACTTCAGCCTCGATTTTGGAAGCATAGGTTGGGTGTGTTCTTCTCGCGGCTTGCTTGAATCCTCGATGTTCTTTTGGCAAACCCAAATGATGGGTGGGAACATCAGGATCAAGGCCAGGCATCTCTGTATAATTCCAAGAAAAAATATCTTTATTTTGCTTTAGAAAAGAAATATACATCTCTTGTTCTTCAAGGGTCATGGCCGCACTAATTAAAGTGGGGCGTGGATCTTTCTCTGTACCCAGATTTACTTCTCTGAGTTCATCCACAGTGGTAGATATACCCTCTTCAAATGCTGGAGGAGCATCTCTAAGATCTTCCTCTTCCTCTTCATCATGTGTTATTTCTTCCGTTTCTACTTGCAAAGTAGATGAAAAAATGAAATTCTCATGACCATAAGAGATGTCAAAATTTTCACATTTTGAAGAAGAAGCTTCCATTTCTGACCCTATTGATGATAAAGGGTCTTCTTTGGGAATTAAAGAGGAGATGATGGATTGAGAATAGACATCAATATTCACCTCTGGTGTTGCTATAACTTCTTCTGGCCTGATTAGCGAAGTATAGACTTGTTGGATTTCAGCAGACGAAATGAAAACGTCACCACTTATGCTTTCATCACTGCTTTGTAAGTTACCAATCTCTCCCATGTTGTCTGGCTCGATTGCCGTAATTGAAATTATGGAACTTTCCATAAGAGTATTTTGATTTGGGATTATTTTGTCAATTTGACTGATAGGTAACACATAATCTGTACTCACATGTGAAAATGGATTTATTGGAATTTTTTCCAAACCATATGGAGCATTAACTTTGGTAATTTCCTTCATTGTAGATTTTTCTCTTCCCTTCATGTGATAAAATTCCGCCTTAATGTATTGATACTAACATGTCTTGAACGGGGCCTTATCACCATACAATGTTCCAACTTGACCATCGAAACAGTATTTGAGACATTGATGGTATGATGACGGAATAGCTGCATGCTGATGTAGCCAGGGTCTTCCAAGCAAGATATTGAAAGCTGAGTCCTGATCAACAATCATAAAATCCGAATAGGAAACAAGATCTCCAAACTGAGTTCTGAGTGTAACTTCTCCCCGTGGTTCTTGTTTATTTTTATCATATCCTTGCAACATCATGGTAGAAGGAGATAAATCAGATTCCGTGAGGCCCAATCGACGAAGTGTACGAATGGGCATGAGGTTGACTCCTGAACCATTGTCAATAAAAGCTCTTCGAACATCTATACCATTGACTTTTCTAGATAAGTACAAAGGTTTTATGTGCCCATGCACAACATCATCTTCATCTTTATCAGTAAAAGATATCACTGCATGACATTCTGCAGGATTATTCTCTATGTGATAAATTTCAGCTGCAGCAATTTCAGCTTCAAACTCCTGACGACTTGACAAAGCTTCGATGAGTGCTTCCCGAAGATCTCTTGATAGATTCAAAGCATCCAAAATTGATAATTTGGCTGGTACTTGGGCCAAGTGTTTCAATATATCATACTTTTGATCTAGAGGCCTGCGTTTCCCAATAGGAATATGCGGTTTAGCAGGTACCTTGGAAGTAGATGCTTTGGAAGCTGATGCATCTTGTATTGAAGTTGGCAATATCTTTGGTTTTGGAAAATTAGACTGATTAGATCCATTTACTTGCTGAGATAAAGAAGATGGAAAATTTAATCGATCTTCCAAAATAACTGTGCCGAAGCTGAGTTGGCCATTGGCAGAAGAACTTGCTTGTTCTTTTTGAGCTCGCTGAAGGGCTCTACCACGAGTTTCTGCTGCGTATACAGTGCTAGCAGGGGTAGAATTAGAGTAGTGGCTTCGGAAAGATCCACGTCTTCCCCTATATCCTGAACCTCTAGAACTTCCTCGGGTTCCCTTATTTGATACAGGGAATTCAGGCTCATCAAGACTGAAATATGAATCTGTTAATTGAATCATATTAACAGAACCAAAGATTAACTCTTCGTCTGATAAATACTCTGCCTGGTTAGCCTGTTTAGGCTGTGCCGTTTGGTGGGACGGTGCCCGTTGCTTTGAAGTAGATGGCATGAAATCTGCCAGAGTCAAAGACAATTTAGGCTTTGATGCATACTCATCTTCTCCTGATTCCTCTTTCTTCTTTGAATTGTGCTGCCCTTTTGAGGATTTGTCCTTTGATGGAGGCTTTACTGCAGCTTTTGTAGGAGACACAATTGGCTTCTTCAATTGTGTTCGCAAAATGGAATGGGTCTGATTGATTGTCTTTCTGACCATCCAATCATCATATTTTTTCGCAGTTTTGCTTTTGACTTCCTGCCACTCGCCTCCTTCTTCTGGATCTGTAGCGGTAATACACGCTACATGAGCTGAAGAACCCTTCAATTTGACTTGTCCCAAGTCGACCATATTTTGCAGGAGGTCTTTAAAGACAAAACACTCCTGGATGGGATGCCCCAACATTTGATGAAAGGGACAATAATTGGGACGGTCTTCATCTCCTTCCTTGTTTGGCCTCTTGGGCACTGGTAATTGAACCAAATTATTTTCCAGAGCTGAAATTAAGTAACCAGGAACTTGCTCACTTCGGAAAGAGTATGTTTTACTCTTCATATCCTCAAATTGTTTTCGTCGTTGATCTTTTTGATCATTTGGACGAAATATCCTTTCTTGTTGGCATTCAGGAGGTGGAGCTCTTCGAGAAGATGAAGGTTTTGAAGTAGAAATAGGTACAGGTGCCTGTTTAAGCATAACTGTTGCAGTTTCTGCTTTACCCATTCTTCTTCCTGGAGCTGATGGAATTACACGAGATTTAACCTTAGCCTGTATAAGGGAATATTCAATCTGTTGAGCGATTGAAGTAAGGTCTCAAAACCCTCCTGTGTATTTCACAGGGATCAATGGCGTGCGTAATTCGTCACGCAAATTTGCCACACAGATTGGCAATAATTCCTCCTGAGGGAGTGATAAACTCAAGGAATACGTTAATCCCTTCCAACGAGCAATGAAATCAGAGACTCTTTCATTCTCCCTTTTCTTGCAGTTTGTAAGATCGAAAACTGCCGTTTTTGGAAAAGTTGAGCTAAACTGAAGAAGGAATTTTTGACGAAGATCCTCCCATCCGACGACTGACCGGGATTTCAAGCTTGTATACCAGACAAAAGCTGGTCCTTGCAAGGTTCGCACGAAGCATCTGAGTTTCACTGCTTCTTGCTGCTCTGGAGTTCCCATCATAGGATCACAACAAGATATGTAATGCGTCGGGTGTTGTTCAGGGTCGCCTGATCCATTGAAAGTAGGGAAAATAGGGTTTCCAAAACTGGATGGAGGAGAAATTGAATCTACCCATTCAGGGTAAACTTTCTTTTCAGGTTGAACTTGCGCCCGTTTCCCTTCCATAGTTTATAACCGAGCTGTTAATGACTCAATAGTAGTTATTAACTTTTGAGAAACGTCAGGTTGAACTTGGTTTTGGGTAGGTGCAATGAATGGAGCTTGGACAGACGTGGTGGTTGGTGCTGCAACTGATGGTAGTGCTGCCAACCGTTGTTGCGTTTGACCCGTAGGATTAGACCTCTGTGGGTGTACTGACAAAGGAGGATATTCTTGATCCATCTCAGTAGTTACAACAAATTCCTTCGGCTGTCGGACTTCAGCATTCTTAAGAAGAAGACTATTCTGAAGTAGTTCTGCATTCAACCTTCTTAATTCTTTCATTTCTTCCTCCTGTTGTGCAAACCTTTGCTCTAATGAGAGCGATTGACCTCCTTCAGAGGAAGGGTGAGAAGTAACCCGATTCTTACCTTTCCCCTTATTGGATCCTTTTCGGAGAGGGGGAAGTGGGTTACTTGAAGGAATACCCAGATTTTGGGTAAGCCTTTGATTACGTGTGCGCACACCTTCTTCATTTAGGTCTGTGTGCGCGACTTCTTGAGCAGGAACCTCTTCATCTGATCCCTCTGATTGAGCCTCATCTGGTGAATCAGCAGCAACGGCATTGATGACATTAATGGATGCATATTGCATGGAATCCTTTCTATCAGCATTTCTGTGATATTGTCTCCTTCTATGTCCATGATAAGACATGGCATTCCGTTGACTTCATCCCTCAGGAATTTCTTGGAGAATCGTCACTTGGAGAGAATCTCCTGACATCTTGGCTCTTCGTTCCTCTTGAGGCTTATTCCCTAATCGAGAGAATACTGACTTTCTCTGAGGGAGGGATTAAAGATTTGAAAAAGTCCCCAGTCCGGTGGACTGGGGGTGTTCCTGTTGCTTCCGCTCAACTCCTCGAATCCCATTCGTTGATTCTAAGGGTTGGGTTCGAGAAGTCCCCAGTCTGGCAAGCTGGGGTGTCTCTTGACATGCTATGTCTGAGATCTTTTTGAAATATCTCTTGATCTTGCGAATCTTAGTTCGGAAATTAGCTGGATGCATTGACCTGTATCCACTTTTATCACCCGGTTCAACAGACCGTTGGATGATTTCCGAAACTTCTGTCATTTGATGACGTGTTTGCTCCAGATGAGAGGCTTGTGCAATATTCTCGCCTGCTTGATGTAGGAGCAATTCAACAACCTGTTCTCTATATACTTGATTTTGAGAGGAACTAGTTGAAGCTTGATCTCGAGCAAGCTTTTGATTATGAACAAAGCCCATTGACTGTGGCCGGCCATGGGTAATAACATTGCATGAGACCATTTTCGGCGGGCTTTGCTGACCGGAAAGCACTGTGAAATGTAGTGCTCCGTGAACACCGCATACTCTGATATGAACATTAGATGGAGCATTGGAAATTAACTGACGCAATCTTCTTAGTGCGCCAAGGCATGAACGTTGAAGGGTTCTCTGTTGCTTTTCAGCCTCCGGATACCGAGAGACTGATAGAGATGCCAAATCAATCTGGCGTTGTAACCCTTCTATTATCTTAAGATGATTTTCATATTCATCGTAAGATAATACCTTCTTCTTTAATTGACAAATTGTTTTCCATATGTTGAGACGAATATCATGGATTCCATCATCCGTCAACATCTTTGGAATGTCGTACTGGGAATCAGCCAAAGGCCAAAACATGATTGGTACTTCACCTTTTGCCAGTTTTTTCCTCATGTTCAGCATTTCCTCTTTATCATTAAATGAAGATTCTTCTACCTGTTTGGACCAGAGTTGGTGTTTCCTTGTTGCTTCATCGGATTCAACAAGATTGGTAGAGAAATCACTATTCATACTGGAAGATGAATGACCCAGGGAAGGTTCGGAGAATAACCTGAACCCCAGGCTATCTTCTGATGGAGAAAGAGTTTCACCTGCCGATAGTAAAGCATCAGACATGACTGGTTTTACGTTTGCAAGTGCCTCGAGATAGGAGGGCTTTCTCGTCACTACATTGCCTTCTGAAGAATTTTCGAGACAACGTGAATCACTACTGCAGAGAGTACTTTCGCAGCGAAGTTCATCACCATGAGGAGGACCGTCATGATGGGTTACATCAAAAGATGAAATCTCTTGCTCCTTGGCCTTCTGACCACACAGAGGGTTCCTGTGGCTCTCATCTGAAGAAGAAACTTCAAGATTGACCGAATTTTCATGAAGCAAGTCTTCATGAGGAAGTGTCTGTCGAAGACCTTCAGAATTAATGTTCCTGTTATTGGGAAATGAGGGAGTAGAATCTTGAATTCCGACAGATAAATATCTGAGGGCTTCAAGAACTCCAGCATCGAGCAAGGCTTGGTTACAGATTGTCCTTTGATCTCCTGACTGTGCTGAGCGGATCTTTTTCTTAGATGCCTTCTTACTCGCTTTAGAAACCACTTGATGACGAAAGTGATTGCTCTGAGCAGGTGTATGTGCCTGATCAGGAAAGATGGTCAGGTTAGGCTGACGATCTCCACTCAAATCAGGTGTATGTGCCTGACTTGGTTGTCCGTATGATATGGGGGAGTATGCCCCATAACCCTCTTGGACTGGAACAGATGTGTGTGTCTGTTCCGGAGTGAATCGTTGATGTGTCACTCCATTTCTAGGGATAGATTTATGTGTCTATCCCTGAGATGATGCTGAAGCTGTTATGATATCCTGGCAAGCATCCAGAATATGAGCAGGAATTTGCTTCTGCTCTTTCACAATTGACAAAATATGTTTGGTGACTTCAGCCGCCGGAACAGGGATATACGTCCATTCCGGGCTTGGAGTAGGTGTATGTGCCTGCTCCTGTCCTCCTTTTCCTGTCAGTGAATCCTGACAGTACTCAAGTGTGGAGGCAGAGAGTTGAGTCTGCCCCCTGTTTGTCATCGGGACTTTCCGACTGGCTTCTCCGGGTGCTACCAAGCGAGACTGTTGGTAGACCTGATTAGTATTAGCAGGTGTATGTGCCTGCTGATTACACTTCGCCAAACGCGGTTGACGAGATCCATCATATGTAGTCAGACGAGCCTTCTGACTAACTGATGATGTATAAGCAGGTGTATGCTCCTGCCTATGGTACTCCGCCGGAATTGCCTGGCGAGATCGGCTTGATGCTGTCAGACGAGTCTGCTGGACAGCTGAATTAAAACGGGCAGGTGTGTATGCCTGCTCGTTGTTTTCCACCAAGTTAGGTTGGTGGACTTCTCCGGAGATGGCAGGGATGACAACCTGCCTATTGTTAACCGAATTCCGTCTCTGGCGGTTCATCTTGCCTGCTCGGGTTCGAGGAACCTGAGCAAAATGCCTGGAGTCGGTACCCTCATCATGTTGAGGGCGCACTACCGCACGAGTCTGGCGGCGATTGTTGATGGGAGCCCTCGGGAAGGACTACTGTCTTTTTGAATTAAGGCCCCGAGGGACCTGCTCATTCACTTCCTCGTAGTAAGGGAGTGAATGGAAATTGCATTCCGGGGATAATGACCCGAAACGGTTGGAGACAGTAGTCAGCACCGCCTGCTTCTTGATTGCTGGCCGCCGTTGTCCGGAAAACCAGGTAGAGTTGTTAACTTGGAGGGCTTGACGAGCGGCCTCCAGAGTTGGGATAGTACCATTACGACGGTACTCCTTAACCAGTGCATTAGAAACACAGCGTTGAATACGCTGAGTTGGTGATGTCATCCTCAGAGCGGATGACGTTCCAGCAGGAGTAGCAGCATTGGTTTTTACAGCAGCAGACCTCACAGTAGAGGTGTTCACAGCAGCAGTATTCACAGGGGTGAATTTAAGGAAAGCCATTTCTGCAGAAGATCTTGAGAAAAGAGTGCCTGTTCCATGTAACAGACATAATCAAGATGAATCCGGCTACTGCATCTTTTGGATGATCATATGTCAATGATTGCCTTGTTGTCCCAAGGGGCCTAACAGATAAGAAGAACATCACTTTAACTTGGTTAAGGATTCACGTCGGGTTCACCATATTTGTTTCGCGTGGAATCCGGGGATGACCTCCTGGACGGGAGATTCAAACGTTCCGATCGGTTTCTAACGGGTTTGTTCGTAGAACTGGAAACATCCAATGATTCCACATCCGTTTGGACCTACTTTCCAAAGGCAGGCGCTCATTAGTTTGTGGACTAATGAGGCTTGGGAATTTGCATTGGTCGAGAGGATGGGAGGTCGGACTCATCACACCTTTTTGAGGGGAATTATTGTCTACTCCGGGACTCTCTTTATAGATTTAAGTTAAGTTCGTGAATCCTTATTACATTACCAAGTATAAAATGAGCTTTCCTTTAGTTTTAACAATCAATGATTAAATATGCAAGAAATTTAGAGAATCTTTTATATGTATTCGAGGTTCTTCATCAATATAGAATCATCTATATTTGTTTAGAGATTCTTGGTCAATGGTATCCTTCAAAACATTTATATAAAAGTCTCTTGGTCATTTTGATGACCAGGCTGGTTTTAAAGCCACTCAGTGGGGCACTTGAAGTTTATCGTCATTCAGAAGGACATAGATTATTTCAAAGTTGGGATCGAACCCATAAATGGGCTACCTACGTATCCTTTGTTTTGAAAAAGGAATCAGAACCCACGTAGTTCGAGGAATGGGGTATGATGTTTATGATTGATGGCTCAAAGATGAATGTCATAATTACTTTTACACTCTAAGCTCACGTGAGTCATGCTCGGTGTGAGAAACAAGAGGTATTGATAAAATTTAGACAATTGTGCCAAAAAGATGCAATCATAAGAATTTGTTTGGGGCTTATGTATAGATGACTGCCCAGATAGATGAAGGTTTAGGATTTACTTTTAGGAAAAAAAATCCATGAACAGGGTCCACAAAGTTATATGTGCTTCATGGAGATTTGAATACTCTAATCTTGGGGATTACTCCTAAGGAGGATGCCCAAGTTAATAGGGGACTTATGATTGGGTTTTATTCCTGAAAAGGAAACCCAAATCAAAGGTAATTTATGACTGGTTAAGAGATGTTTAAGGGGACTTGGGGCTTATTCCTGAAAAGGAAGCCCAAGGTTATGACTGAGTCTTATTCCTAAAAAAAGGATACCCAGGTTAGGGATTAAGGTTTGGGGCTTACTCCTAAGGAGGATGCCCATATTTGAGGTTGGGGCTTATTCTTAAGAAAGATGCCCAAGATTAGAGGACTTGATTGGGGCTTACTCCTGAGGAAGATGCCCAGATCAAAGGTTTTATAACTGGGGATTATTCCTGAAAAGGAGACCCAAGTTAGGATTTTCTCATCTTAAAGGATGAGGTTGAATGAATGAACTCCCCGTATTTTAGTGACATAAGGATATTTAAATCACTAGACTTTGAGAGAGATTTCACAGAATTCCTTTCAGATAAGAAAGTCAAATCAAGAATTCATGCCATAAATGGTTTTGAAGAGTGTCTTGAAGACTGAATCTTAAAAAGGAAGGGTGAAATGGCTGAAGAGGGGAAAAATGGGCAAGATGGGCACCCAAAAAGATAGGGGCGCGCAAGTCTTGAAAGGTGCGCAAGTCCTGCGGCGGCGCGCAAGTATTGGTCGCGCAAGTATACTTGCACGACACATGGTGTACTTGAGCGATTTTCAATCAGAATTGAAATACTTGAGCGACTCTTGATAAAACCCTTTAGAATCCCCTTGAGGTTCTTCCAGAAAAGGGACGCACAAGTTATATTGAAGGAATTAGGTCGGCGCACAAGTGTTTGATAAGTTTCAACACTTAGGCCTTCCTTATTCTCTTGAGATCTTCCGTTCTAGGTAAGAAATTACCTTAGAAGTGTTCCGGAAGATTTGAGAAGAGACTTGGGCGTCGGGAGCTTCAATCCGAGTTTCTGGAAAAAGATCCTCTCGAATGGGGGGCCCACAGGGTCTATTTATAGGCAAAAGAAGACCCAGGGCGGTTACCGGGCAGTTACCAATTAGGTCGCGCAAGTCACCTGCGCGACCAAGGTAGCCGCGCAAGTATACTTGCGCGGCAGTGGTATCACTTGCGCGGTGGATTTGTTGTTGATCCTTTGTTCAGGCCATTGTCGATTTTTGATGTTTTCTTCAAAGGATGAATCACTTTCAGCTGAGATATTCCCTTTTCCGATCTTTAGATTCTGTGACGAAAGGAGCATCAACATATCTTAGATAAAAAATGGAAATGAGAAAGAGAATCTTTTTTAATCCATTAGAATCCATATCTATATATACCATGTATGTTTTAGCTTTTGATGTGACTTAATAAGAAGTTTAAGTAATGATTTTCTTTTGATTTTAGAATTTTACTAGGTAAGAAAAGTATTATCATTACTTGTCTTATGATACAAATATGGCTATGGTACCATCTGAGATTTTATGTTTGTGACATAGGAAAGATGTTATATTATCAAGGACATCATATCTTATGATTTTTTCTAAGAGAAGTGAAGTCAAAATAAGAAGAGTAGCCACAAAATAATATAGAAGGCCTATAGGATATGACCATACGTCATAAAAAGAATGTTTATCATGTGAGTACTAAATGGCTGAGAAATTTTATCAGTTATCTCTTGGGAAAGTTAGATTTTATTTGTATTTGGTTTATTCTTTACATTATAAGTCCAAAATAATAATAAATATATTATCAGATAATTAATTTTACTATGCATAATATTAATGCGATAATGTCCTTAAATAATTTAAAAATAGAAAGGATACAAAAATTCCCCAATATAATGAGATCTTATAGATTCTATGAAAATTTTGTTGAACATATGTATTATAGTCCAAATATCATATGCTTGATAGGACGTTGATAATGTTTGACTATCATGTTTTGGAATCTCATAAAACATCAATTATTATTATTATGATGTTCGCACTTGGTAATCTCTATGAAGGGAGTCCACGAGGATAAACAAACCAATAGGAATTCCATAGGTTTATGTGCCCATGCATATTTAAATCCATGATTTCATGTATTGATGCATATAATTGAGATTATTATTAATATATATTAGGGATAATGTACTTTGATGAATGTGAGGTGACCCTTTGGCGTGTAATTATATTTTTCATTGATTAAGCATGTTAATAAGTATATTTTCAATAAGAATGTATTAATTGGTGATGGAGTGAGACTAAAACCACTTTATAAGAGGTTGGTGTATAAAATACAATGGAATAAAGTGTCTCATGTTTGAAAAGGAAGCTAGAAAAATTGTATAATACATGAATAACCCCATATAAAAGATGATTGATAGATCTTGTTCTCATTAAAAGATAAGTTTTAAAAAGTGTTAAATGTGTTGTCTACTATAGTTTAAAAGTGAAAATACATACTATGAAAAACTTTAAATGCAACCATTAACATAGTTAAAGTTCACCTGATTTGGATTTTGAAGAACCAAGGTGTTGAAGATTCCATCTTATTGTAACTGGCCATGAAGAATATTGAAATTAGTGTTGAAAACTATTGTATTAAGGCTAAATTTAATAATGAAATTATAAGTGTAGTGAAGCTCATTAAAAGACTATAAATTGAGTATTAACACAATTTAAGAGTTCTTATTAATATGGATAAAATGTTTTAAAATATTTAATAAATTTTAATTTTTTTTATGTTTATCATATTAACCTGAAGAGATTCAAAGTGAACTTGATCATAATTGAAGAGATCCTAATTTTTGAGGTTCAATAAGAAAAATGGAAGGGTTTAATCTATGTAAATTTCAGTTTCATTTCTACATAAAGGTAATCAGTGAAGCTGTATAAAGGTATCCTAACATTTGAGTACGAGTCATATGATACATCTATGAGTCATATGTGAGAACCACATAATGGAGTTAAAATAAGCAAGCAATATAGATGTAAAACCGAGATGCATAAGGGTAAACTTAAAGAGTATTTTGTAAAGTTCATCTCTGACCTATGCAATGGTTAGAATTCATTCACTTAAGGGTAACACTGATGTCGAGGAGAGATACAAGGATCATCCAAAGTTGTAAATATGATAACATTGAGGATGAGACTGTAAGAATGACAACAATATGGATGATATCCTTTAAGAATAAAGGCCCTCATAAGGGTAATTTTACTCTATGGATGGATTTATAAATATCATTCTATAACGTATATAATCATGAGCTGTGTATTCATGATGGGAACTATTAGGATCATTCATATTTAAATAGAGCGTTCATAAGGATGATTAATGTTTGAAATTTCATTATTATGATTGAATAACATTGTATGGATGATTTCAAATGTAATAATCATTTTATCCTTATAGTAATTTAGAATTATTAAAATAAAAGTGGTTATCTAGAATTTATATTTGAAAAATAAAAACATCTGAGATGATGATGAAGCAGGTTATCATTGTTTTAAACATCATGAAAAACTAAAAGGGTGGCTAATCCAAGATGAAATAATATGATAATATTATATTCAATACTAAGTGACAATTATCAAAGTTGAGAAAAATTTGAGTAAGGTACTTTGATATTATCATATGTGGAAATGAAGAGAAATTCCGAAAATGATGATGTTGAGATTCGGTGTTTTTATGATCAAAAAATCAGTTGTGATTCATGATGGAAATTTATATGGTCAAGATATATAGTTATATAATGATCAAGATATAATATGGACCTCTCATTAAAAAATAAGAGACTCTCACATCATAAGAATATTATCTATGTCACAATAGTAATATTCTTTATATATATATATATATATATATATTTAAAGTTGAAATTATAAGTTGATTTCAATGAAGATATTTTGGGGAGAAAACGATAAAATGATCAATCCTTATAGGATTAACTTGAATATCTACTCGGTAGTGAGAAAAATATAGAAAATAGAAGTTGGGTATTTATTAAAAGTTATAGGAGACAACTATTTGAGAAAAATGGTATATACAGATCGTTGGAGATGTCCAAACACATAAAAAGTGAGAACAAGTAAATAGTGATCATGGATACCAAAATATATGGAAATTATTTAAATCAAATTATAGAAAATTATGTGAGATGGTGACCTGTATATAAGAGTGATAAATAAGTAGAGATAATGATGGTCCATGGATAGTATATGTTGAGTTATTAAGACAAGTGTGACTAAATTATAACTCTTGAAGAAAAAGATGTAGGAAATTAAGATCCAATGTTGAGATGATTTATCATTTTGGTGTCGAAGCTGAAGGAAGAAGTATATCCTATGACATATATTATTATAGTTACTAGAGATAAAGAAGAAAGAAGAAGATCAGTAAGGAAAAATATAAATATTGATATTCTAATATTTGTTTCAACCCATTCATATATTTAGGAATGTTTATATATTTAAAGATCATAGGATATCCTGATAATAAAGTCATTTAGATTATATGTAATGTTGAGGTGAAAATGGGACCAAGTTATACCCATTTCTATTAAAGAACTACATATTTTTTAAGACTCTATGCTAACAAGACAGATACAAATTTTGAGGATTTTGTGACATAATTGAGTTGATAAAATATTTACTTAAAAAGGTACGGAAAGAAAACACATGTTTAAACATATTTTGAATCTATGGAAATGGTGTGACTCTAGATATGAAAGGATAAAAATGTATGAAGATGTTATTTTAGTGGGAAGATGATAGTGTGAATTCCATAATACAGATGGAAATTGTATGTACAATAAGTCTCTTTTTTAGGTATAGGATAAACCAAAACCATTTTAATAATATATTTATTAAAGAGGAAACCCCACAATTGAGGAAAACAAATGATCCTAGAACCAAGTAGGATTCATGTGAATGGGTTGAACCTTATCAAAATACCTCATCTAATCTTTATATTCATTAATTACATTATATATGTTTGTTTCATGTTGGATAAGAGTTATAATAGTTTCATTCACTCCTTAATAGTTAATAGAGGTTTAAGTACTGATGGAGAAAATTATAATTTTGTAAAATACTAACAACACCTGATTCACCCTCTTCATAGGTTCATGTACCCTATCTTCTAGGAGTTTTATGTAGTATCAGAGAAATGTTCCCTTTTTTAAGAACCCGGGTTTTCAAAACAGGTCAAAATCCCGACCCTGTTTGAATTTTTGACTGGTTTCTGAGGAAACTATAGAAAACGAGATGTTTCTAGAAATTTCATGACTACACACCATGTACTTTTAAGTACATCCTGGGTATATGTTATTTGAGTGTCGTCCGTGTGCATGCCAAGTACATGCCGTGTGGTGACAGTGTAGAATTTTCTTACTACACAATGTGTAGTTTTAAACAAGCCATGTAACCCGACCGTGTGGTGTCCATACATGGCGTGTTGGCCGTTGGCCGGGTAGAACCAAGGACACACTGTGTTCCCTTTGGACACACCATGTAGTCTAGCCATGTATGAGGGTTATAAATGTCGTGTGGGTAAGTCGGTGAGGAATAGAAGAGAAACCCGGGACATGCTGTGTACCCATTGGTACATGCCGTGTACTCATGTCTACAGGTTCGGAAAGTAAGTCGGTGGAATCCTGCCATCTTATGAACGGTTAAATAAAATATACACAGCATGTAGTCCTAATGTACATGCCGTGTACTTTCTTTTTTCACTAAAACGGGCAGTAGCCTCGTTTTTGAGGCAGAACACACTTCCTTCACCCGGTTTCACGAACCAAGCCGGCTGAACCTATTTCCTTCCCCCGATCGTCTGTCTGAAGTCCGATTCGAGCTCTGATTAGTGCGTTGGAACCCCCTAGGTAAGGCCTCAATTCCTCTTTGTCTGTTTTGTCTGATTTTCATTCTATAAGGAGTTATAGGGGTTTGAGCGGTTTTGAATCTTTTGTAGATTTAACACATTTTAGACTGAATTGGCGGCTATTACTAGAGGAGTAGTGTCTTACAAGTCTCTAGTAGGCGGTGTATTCTTAATTTTGTGTTTTCGTGGTTGTTTGGGTGATACGGCCTTCGTCTCGTTTTTGGGTATTTTGAGCGGGACACTTTTTATTTTCTTTTTCTTACTGAATTGTTTATCGGACCTGTGGGATGCCTTTGGGTATGCCCTGTTACCAGTTTGGGCGAGCGGCCCGGGTGAGGGGTCGTGGCTCATCGGGGCATTTTGGCCAAGGAACACCAAAATGGTTTTAATTGAAATATTAACGTGTTAAACTATTTAGTTTAATTTATTTAAGCCTATTATAATTGTTAGAGGCATTTAAGACCTTAGTGCTGTTATGGGACATCACCTTGAATAGTACCAATCAATTGTTTAGTTTGTTTTCCCAGTTTATGTTTTCTGGTTGAACATGTTATATATGCAATTTCTGAATTGCATCTGCTGGACCCTTTGGGTGGTGTTGGGCATGGCCCAATTATTCTTGAGTGATGCGGATCACAGGTTGGGCTTGGCATGGGTTACTTTGGGTGGTTTTGACCATGAGATTGGGTTTCATGGACGTCGGCTTGAGGCAGTATGACTGTCATGTTGGGTATGACCTGGGTTACATGGATGGCGATGCCATCAGACTTGAGCGGCATGGTCGCAGGGATACGAGGTGTCAGATGAGTTGGTGGCTTAAGACTATTTTGGTGATTACCACTCACCCGGAATTTTGAGTAGTGTGCACACAGAGATACTCTGTGATGAGGTGGTTTTTACCACTTGTGTGGGTAGAGGTCCCTGTAGTTGCGATTAGGTATTTGGGTTGGGGGTGCTTGCCATAGGAAGCCATGTGGGAGGTGAGGAGCCTTCAGGGGATTGGCGTGCCTTCGGGACGTCAGGACTTGAGACACAAGGTGTCATGAGGCACATGGTGCCGAGTTACTGTTTTGGGCGTGCCTTTGGGACGTCGGGACTTGAGACACAAGGTGTCATGAGGCACATGGTGCCGAGTTACGATATTGGGCATGCCTTCCGTACGTCGGGACATGAGACACTAGGTTTCATGAGGCACATGGTGCCGGGTTACTATTTTGGGCATGCCTTAAGGATGTCGGTACTTAAGACACGTGGTGTCAGGTGGAACATGGTGTCGGGTTACAAAAAAGTGATTCTGGTGTTGGCCGAAGCTGGTGACACCCAATGGTGGATGTTGAGCACCTGTGGAGCTTGTGTTTATTTGTGCATTGTACTGGTTACTACATTCCTTGTAAATTCATGACTTCTTAAACACATATATTTGGTACGCACTGTTGGGTGGTATCCTATTGAGATTTGTCTCACACCCTGCACGGGCCCTTCGGGTTACGTGCAGACTTTATGGATTTACGTGCAGGAAAGATGCCAAATTCAGGAGCTGTGCTGCGTTAGTTGTTGCATGGATATGATTCGGACCTTGAGGTCATACCTACCTGGGGTTTACTTTGTTCTGTTTTCTTTTCTGTATCGGCAAGCGTACTTGTTTTAGCCATTGTTGGTTAGCCATTGGCTCTCTTTTTATTTTCAGTTGTGTATGACCTGCTTTGGAACCATGTTTTACTGTTCAGTAGTAGTTACATGTTATCAACATGCTGTTGTGTTTATTTCCGTTTCTATAGTTATATTCCTTGTTTCTACCGTTTATCTATATTGACTATGCTTCCACTCTACAGGTCTGGTTCGAGTCTGCTGAGTCTTTTAATTCCTCTACATATTTACTATTATACTTGGACCAGTACCCTTACTATGATCCTCCGAGAGGGTATAGCCTCCCCACTATACCTAGCAGACCCTTGCTGCTAGTCGGAAGCCATTTCCATTCGGGGAGTTGCACCTAAGGTAGTGATACCCGACCCGTTCGGAACTATTCGGGTGGCTGGCCGGGTCCAGGTCGTTACAAAGTTGTATCAGAGGGGTTCTTGGTAGGGATCTAGTAGCAGTGTTTTTCTTCCTACTAATGAGATTGATACTTCTCTTTTATTTCTGCTGGTTTTACTATTTGGGATATGGTATACTAGAGATAATTTGTTATTACTAGAACTGGGTTCCCTGCTTGTGCTTGGGTGCCTGCAACCACAGGTACAAGGAATGGACCAAGTTGCCATGGGTGGAAATTTCTGTTTGCTTTTGCTCAGATTACGGTTTATATGATTTCTACCTCGTTGGCTCACTTGATTTGTGATGTTGTTGATTGTGATATGTGACCCTTGACCCGGTATGGTAAGGGATAATTGGACCTTGGCCTAGAATGGCAAGGCTTTTAGTTTGTCTTTTGATAGGCACATTTTTTAGGGTATTTCAATTTCATAATTTCACGTATTCTTTGTGAAGTGATAATACCATGTGAATAAAATCAATTTCCATGATTTATCTACTTTAAAATGTGAATTGGTGAAATTCCTGATAGAATTTCTAGTTGTGAAAATATGTATGCCATGCTTTATATTTTGTTAAAAAAATTTCATGTGGCGGGATATGTGGGTCTGAATCTTATGAGAGTAGGAAGGTACTATGGATGAGGCAGTGTAACTGTCAGGACTGGGTGACTCGGTTGACGGTTTGAGGCAATGTGAGTTGTTGGGACAGGCATGGCCCGAGGTACTTTGATACTTGGCTCTGTTGAGGGTGGGTAAGGAGGCCATGAGGTCAGGATGTCGTGGGGCATGGGTTGTGGTGAGGGGGAGTAAGGGTAGTTGTTATGCACTACCTTTTAATGCTTTCCTTATCTACGTAGAGTATATTGATGTATATGTATATGCACTATCTGACCATTTATGGTATTCAGCAGGTTACTCCTTCATGACTCGATGGAGCGTCAGGCAGGAGACGATAGAACACCACAAGATTAGGGTCAGAATTCGGTACCGGCAGAGCACGAGCCGTAGGTACAGGACCATGGACAGGATCAGGTTCAGGATCCAGTGCAGGCAAGACAATATCCGGGTTTGGAATCGTTCGGACGGTGGCTTGACGAGCAGCTCCGAGCGAGCCTGGCATGCGTCTTGTAGGGTATTGACAGAGGCGCGCAGAGTACAGAGCCTTCTATGGCATATCTGACGCGAGAGTTCTAGTCGCAGCACCCACCGCTTTTGTAGTGTGAGGGTGGTCCATAGGCGGCAGAGAACTGTATAGAGAGTATGCAGATGATCTTCAAGAAGCATGAGACGCCTCCAGGGCGAAGGGTCAAGATGGAGACGTACATGTTGATAGGACCAGTGAAGCGTTGGTAGGACGTACAGGTTCAGGCTCATAGGCACGATGGACTTGTGTGGAAGGACTTCGAGGAAAGGTTCTTTGAGAAGATCTATCTAGAGACACAGAGGGAAGAGAGAGCTCAGGAGTTCATGAGTCTTCAGCAGGAAGATATTTCCATCATGGACTACGCAGCTACTTTCACAGAGTTGTCTCAAATTGCACCTGGTATGGTGAGCGATGATGCGGATAGGGTGAGGCGCTTCGAGGATGGCTTACGACATGCCATTTGGGTCCAGATGAACATCTTCAGGCTGGGTTTCTTCTCCAAGGCAGTGAATCAGGCACTCATAGCTGAGGGAAATGAGAGAGAGAAATATCTCTTGGTAAGGGTGACTGCTTCAGGTGATGGCTCTGACAGCAGTAAACGAGGACGAGATGCTTTCCAGCAGGGCAGTCAGGACAGGGATTCAGATAGACCACATCGTGGGAGTTCTTCGGTGATTTACTTTTAGTGTGGACCGCCAAGACATATTCGAGCGCAGTGCGATAGGCCTCCGAAGGAGTGCTAGGCATGTGGATAGGATGGGAATTTGGAGAGGTTTTGCAGGAAGCCTTCTCAGATAACCGGCATGCAGGGACCAGGACAGACTGCATCGTCTGGAGTTGGTTCAGGTTCGGTACCCGGAGAGGGTAGTCGAGGTTCAGCTTTGTGCGGAGGTCATGATTGAGACGGTGGGGCCCAGCTGAGGGGTCAGTGTCCGGTGATGGTATCAGCATCCTAGGGAGGTCAGGCGTCAAGCAGCCACGTTTCAGGCCAAGTGCACACCGTGGAGCTGCCAGAGGCTGAGCAGGCTGGTGAGCCGATGACGGTTAGAGGTACACTGCGGTGTGACCGTGAACTCTATGTTTCCTTTTTGGAATGACCTGTATAGGCATGTCTATTTTGAGTGCACGTGGTGCACATGATCTATGTGGACTGACTAGATGTTATTCATTGGGATTGGCACCATATCGGGTGCGTGATATATTCTATATATATATGTATGAGATGCAAGGCATCTGGGCATCGAGGATGCGGGTTACTTGAGTTGCCTTGGGTATCGGGGCATCGAGGATGTAGGTTACTTGAGGTGTCAGGCACCAGGACCTCGTCAAGGCGGACACCGATGCAGTGCGGGATATGTTGGGTGTCGGGAGTGACACAGGAGCCCCAATGAGGTGCATGGGTGACAATGCCTCATCGGAGGACTATGCCTCCAGAAAACAGGTTAGTAAACCCTTTTTTGTTTGAGTTTTGTTGGGTTGAGACTAGGTTAGGTGATTCCTAAGGTGGGGACCCCCTTGAGGAGTTTAGCAGGGACCTTTGAGACCGGGGAAGTCCGAGTTACTTTGAACGGAGTGGTATGTTTGGTGCCATCTTTAGGTTTCGGTTGATAGCTCGGGGATGAGCTATGTTAAGGTGTGGAGTTTGTAAGAACCTGGGGTTTCAGAACAGGTCAAAATCCCAACCCAGTTTGAATTTTTGACTGGTTTCTGAGGAAACTGGAGAAAACGAGATGTTACGGGAAATTTCAAGACTACACGCCGTGTACTTTTAAGTAAATTCCGTGTATATGTTAAGTGAGTGTCGGCCATGTGCTCGCCAAGTACATACCGTGTGGTGACCACATAGAATTTTCTTACTACATGGCGTGTAGTTTTAAACACGCCATGTAACCCGGCCGTGTGGTGGCCACACATGGCGTGTAGGTCGTTGGCCGGGTAGAACCAAGGACACATCGTGTTAACTTTGGAAACGCCATGTAGTCTAGCCGTGTATGAGGGATATACAAGTCTTGTGGGTAAGTCGGCGAGGAAGAGAAGAGAAACCCAGTACATGCTGTGTACCCATCGGTACATGCCGTGTACTCATGTTGGTAGGTTCAAAATGTATGTCGGTGGAATCCTGCAATCTGATGAACATTTAAATGAAATATACACAGTGTGTAGTCCTAAAGTACACACCGTGTACTTTATTTTTTTTTTAAATGTGAAGTAGACTTGTTTTTGAGGCAGAACACACTTCCTTCACCCGGTTTCATGAACCAAGACGGACGAACCAATTTCCTTCCCCTGATCATCCGTCTGAAGTCTGATTCAAGCTTGGATTAGTGCGTTGGGACCCCCTCGGTAAGGCCTCGATTCCTCTTTGGCTTTTTTGTCTGATTTTCGTTCTAGAACGATTTATAGGTGTTTTATCTATTTTGAATCTTTTGTAGATTTACCGCATTTTACACTGAATTGGTGACTATTACAGGGGAAGTAGCATCGTACGAGTCTCAGATAGGAGGTGCATACTTCATTTTGTGTTTTTGTGGTTTTTTGTGTGATGTGGCCTTCGTCTCATTTTCAGGTATTTTGAGCGGGACCCGTTTTATCTGTTTTTTCATACTGAATTGTTTATTGGACCTGTGGGATGCCTTTTGGTATGCCCTATTACCAGTTTGGGGGAGCGGGACGGGTGAGGGGTCATGGCTCATCAGGGCATTTTGTATGGGGAACGCCAAAATGGTTTTAATTGAAATATTAAATTGTTAAACTGTTTTTTTTAAATTATTTAAGCCTGTTATAATTGTTAGAGGTATTTAAGACCTATGTGCTGGAATGGGACATCACCTTGCATAGTGCAATTCAACTGTTCTGTTTGTTTTGACGGTTTACATTTTCTGTTTAAACATATTATATATGAAATTGTTGAATTGCATCTCCTGGACCCTTTGGGTGGTGTTGGGCATGGCCCAATTATTCTTTAGTGATGCGGATCACAGGTTGGGCTTGGAAAGGGTTACATTGGGTGGTTTTGACCATGGTATTGAGCGTCATGGACGTCAGCTTGAGGCAGTATGACTGTCACGTTGGCCATGACCTGGGTTACTAGGATGGAGATGCCATCACACTTGAGCGGCATGGTCGCAGGGACACGAGGTGTCATATGAGTTTGTGGCTTAGGACTATTTTTGTGATTACTGCTCACCCAGAATTTTGAGTAGTTTGCACATAGAGATATTCCGTGATGAGGTGGTTTTGACCACTCGTGTGGGTAGAGGCCCCCGTAGTTGCGGTTAGGTATTCAGGTTGGGGGTGCTTTCTGTAGGAAGACACGCAGGAGGTGAGGAGCCTTCAGGGGATTGGCGTGCCATCAGGACCTTGGGACTTGAGACAGAAGGTGTAATGAGGCACATGGTGCTGAGTTACTATTTGTGGGTGTTCCTTCAGGATGTCGGGACTTGAGACACAGGGTTTCATGAGGCACATGGTGCCGGGTTTAGATTTTTGGCGTGACTTCAAGACATCAGGACTTGAGACACAAGGTGTCATGAGGCACATTGTGCCAGGTTACTATTTTGGGCATGCCTTCAGGACGTCAGTACTTGAGACACGCGTTGTCAGGTGGCACATGGTTCCGGGTTACACGACATAGATTCCAGCATTGGCCGAAGCAGGTGACACTCCATGATGGCTATTGAGCACCAGTGGATTTTGTGTTTATTTGTGCATTATACTGGTTACTGCTTTCCTTGTAAATTCTTGACTACATAAACACATATATTTGGTACACACCATTGGGTGGTATCCTACTGAGATTTTTCTCACACCCTACACGGGCCCTTCGGGACACGTGCAGACTTTAGGGATTTACGTGCAGGAAAGAGGCCATCTTCAGGAGCTGGGCTACGTTAGATATTGCATGGAGATGGTACGGACCTTGAGGTAATGCCCAGCTGAGGTTTACTATGTTCTGTTTTCTATTCTATATCGGCATACTTACTTGCTGTAGCCATTGTTGGTTAGCAATTGGCGCCCTTTTTATTTTTAGTTATGTATGACCTGCATTGGATGCATGTTTTACTGTTCAGTAGTAGATAAATGTTATCAGCATGCTGTTGTGTTTATTTCCGCTGTTGTAGTTATATTCACCGTTTCTTCTATTTATATATATTCACTATGCTTCTGCTCTGTGGGTCTGGTTTGAGTCTGCTGAGTCTTTTAATTCCACTGCATCTTTACTGTTATACTTGGACCAGTACCCTTACTATAATCTTCTGAGAGGGTATATCCTCCCCAATATATCTAACAGACCATCGCTGCTAGTCGGCAGCCTTTGGCATTCAGGGAGGTGCGCCTAAGGTAGTGACACCCGACCCGTTCGGCACTGTTCGGGTGGCTGGCCGGGTCCAGGTCGTTACACCTTTGAATGAATATATTTTTAAAGACTAACTAGATTTTATTTTTATAAATTAAGTGAATATTTAATGTTTTTGATGAATAATATTAGATAAATAACTCTAAATGTATTCTTCAGAAATATGAAATGGGGGTTTCTTTCAAGGCATTACAAAACATGAAAAATAAAGGGTAAAGAGTGATGAGAAATATATTAGATAATATGAATAAATAAATGCTAAATAAAGGTAGTCATAGTGGTACTTTTTTAGTTTAATATATTTATTTTAATTCCTATGATGAGTCAAGTTCATGCTATGAATCATATTAATAATACATGCATAAAATAATCACTTAGATACTTTTACACTCATGTGAAAGATTATCTAAAATGGTTCCTCTAGAAGTTTTTATATATATTCATAGAAATTTTAAGGGAATATAAGATGTAAATTCACATATTGAATAACAATATGATGCCACGTAAGCTACATTTTCCAAATATGATGGAAAATAAAACACTCTCTCATGGATGTTGAATGATATGGGGGAAATGGTGTCATTTTTCTTTAAAAAAATTTCTATGTTTCATTAAGAATTAAAAAAAGATTCCTGGAATAATTTTTTTCATTAGAAAAGTGATATGTTCATTTTGAAATCTACGTAGATCTTCTATGGATATCAAATATGTATAATTATGATTTAAAAATAAAAGGATAAAGGAGTTATAAAATTCCTTATAAGAGACTAATAAAATTTATGTGGATAGAATAAAAAATATGAAAAGTTATTGGGAATATATAATCAAATCAGTTGAGGATGAGAAGAATTCCATCAATTAGATGTGCCTAGAGTTTAAGGTAAAAGTGAAAAATCCTGAAGTGAAAAAACCATGAACTTTTCAAGATGTTGAAATAAAGTGCACTAACGATCAAGTTAAAGAAAATATTTTTCCCTAAAATGGGACTCCTTTTAGTGTTAAGGAGAGTTTTATATAATCTATAAAAGCAATCACCTTAAGCTTAGGGAAGAAGGTATCCCACTATCCTGAAAAATTAGTGTGCACTAAATATGTTTTGAAAAACAATACAGGACCAGATTCAAATTCTATACAAATGTGGGTAACCAAAAATAATGAGAAATGAACCAATGTATTAAATGTGGATGTTAAAAATTTCAATAAGTGAACCCCCCAAAATAGATCCCAAATTAGAGGGGGTATAAACCCAAAACTAACATGGAGTTTAATATATAAAATCTGGATAGATTACTAGTAAAGATAAAAGTTAGATATTTGTTGGAAGATGTTGGTGTTTTTATAGTTTTAAGAACATAGACATAGATTTTTGGAATAATATTTCAGTTTATGAAATTCTAAGAAATCCTAAATAAAGATTAAATGATAAATTTATATGAAAACCTGTAGGTCTAATGCTAAATTCAATGAAGCATATTCCATCTAACAAGATTTTTTTATTTTCTTATAACATATATGATCATTGAAAGAAATTTGTTCACTTATATGAAGATGAAACATTATAAAATTTCATTTAATCATAAATCTGAATGAATAAATCTTGAACCAAGAGGAGAATCCATCCATGAGATAAATGGGTAAAATAAACTATTCGTTGAGACTCATAATGAATAATTTGAGATGTTTTCCAAGAATATTAAAACAAAATATTATGATAGTGAGTGTGTAATGTGTAATAAGGAAGATCATAGGGATTTTAGATGTATGACATGGCTTCCTAGTAAAAAATTAGTGACAAGAGATAAAGAGAAAGCACTAATGATTTTTATTTTCAAGAATTCTGATGTGAAGGGCTCTACACACAAGAATAAATATAAGCATGTGAAAGAAAAGTGTCTAATAGTATGTCTAGATCAGCTAAAAGAGGATAAAAAAATATCAAGTTGAAAAAGATAAATGTTATTTTCTATCTCAAGCTAATAAGCATAATCTAGCTAAGGATAAATTTTAAAATGAAAGGAAACACATACTTTCTGAAAATGTTGAGATATAGAAATATAAAAAAATTAAATTATTAAGGGGTCTAAACACTTTATACCATGAAATAATGGAGTCTTTGGATTGAGAAAATGTATCAAACTTACTGTAAAAACTAAAGTGATTATGGATGCCCACCTTATTCCATAATTGAATTGGATATACAACATGGAAAGAGGAATTAAAGGTGATGAATAAAAAAGTGATGTTGAGTGATGTGATTTCATTACATCATAGAACAAATCCCATCATGGAGTTTATTTAAATTGGATTCATGATGTCTCCTTGCAACAAATAACTGATATATTCTAATTGGTATCAAAAATAAACTCGCATGAAGATTTCATAGAGATTATTTTTGAAAGAAAACATCCATAATGAAGATGTGTGGAGATAATTCCTTGCCTGGAAGCTCACAATGTGTGATGTTTACATAGATTTATTTATTTCTATGAAATTTGACAAACATGACAATATTTAAGTACATTGAAGCTAAATATAGAATGATTACATTCCCAAGTTTGTTATTATTTATAATAAATTTGATTACAAATGTAGAGTCCTGTGTTTTTGAACTGGAAAAAATCAAAGGGATTTTTAAACTTTTGCATTTATTGGATGGGTTGTTTTTAAATATGATATTTGGAATGACGTTCAGAGTGTTGAAACCCTTTTAAAGTGATTTTTTTTTTCAGGATTTGGTAAAGGCTCAAAGAGTTTCATGGGTGGATAGAGGAGTTTAGAGAGCACCAGACCTGGAAAAGTCATGTTCTAAAAATATGTAGAGGGAACACAGTTTGTCTGAAACTGTGTAACCCACTACAGGTAGATGTGTATCCCTTTTTAAGGGGGGGTAGTGGCTTTGCACATGGGATGTGCAAGGTTTTCTAAACCATATGCCTACCCCGCACAGTTGGTGTTTGGTGGGAGTACATAAACAAAGTATACCTCATGGTTTGTTCTTCTTTAGGAAATTAATAAATTAATTTAAACGATAAAAAGAAAATTATATAAATGATAATTAAGTGGGAGTATAAAAATAATTAAATGTTTTAATAAATAATAATAATAATAATATAATTGTTATTATGATTAATAAGAATAATAACAATATTTTTTTATTATGTTAAGTGTTAATAGAACCCAAAGACGGATCTCCCTCTACCCACGACGTGTGACCCCCCAGGCCAAACCCCTTCAGTTTAAGACCCCCTCTCCACGGATCCCTCTCTGATCGATCTCCTTCCCAAATTTCTTCATGATTTATCACCAAATCGACAAGGTGGGGTTATTTACCCATTCTCTTGATAACTTCTTGGCTTATTTTGGCGTCTCTTTATCCCTATGTGATTTGGTCAAACCTAGGGTATGAAGGGGTAATATGATTTTGGTGTTTCTTACTTGAATGGGGAGTGAGGCTCATCTCTCAGAACCCCTCCAGGTGTGTTTTGGTGTTCATTACTGAAGGTGATGTGTTTCGGATCGTTTCAAGTATCCGCCACCATCTGAGGTGAGGTTTTATTATGGTTGCATGATTTTTTACCATCCAATTTTAGATCTTTATAGTTTTATTATGTCCTTAGTATTTAATTTGAGGTGGGATAGTCCTAGACACATTAATTTTGATCTCTTATTATGATATTGTGAGTTTTGATTAATGATTGAGGGTGCACACACATATACATAATGTATGTATATATATATAATATATATATGTTCTCCATGTTTCTATTTCTTCATGGAACGGGGAATACATGAACTGTGTTAAAGATATATATATATTTATGAAGGTGTGCGCATGCGATTGCAGTCTGGTTATGAGTGGTCACTACCTTTTCTATCAAGTGATGGGTTGTAAATAGATTCCTTCCTGAGGTAGGGTCATTTTATAAGCCATCATATCTTATAAATCAATTAATAAATTTCTTACTACTTTTCATAGGATTTAGTTCATGTAGTGAATCCTTTAGATTAAATTCCCCCTAAATGTTAATTTAGAATGTTTTTTGATTTGTATTCTCAATGTGATAAATTAATTGTGTGATGAGAAATATCATGATTTTATAATAAAACCCCTCCAACGGAGCTGCGCGACCTTCAAGCTAAAATTGTAGTGATAGACTTTGATGATTCATGCCTTATTGCCCTACCTTTTTCTTTATGCCTCAATGTTATGTTTAATATGTGGAATGTTTAGGACATGGCCCCTAATGGAATTTGAATGACATATTTTCCCTTTCTAAATAATTAAAGAACTAATGTACCATCTAAGTGCTTGACTAGTTTTTAGATTGGAATTAACTATTTAGGGGATATCCTTTTTTCCTTTGACACCTCTTAAGTTATCAATGGATCTTTATAAATACAATGTAAATGATTTGGTAAATTGAATGAGTTGAATTAAATGAAATGATTAATTCATGGTAATTACCATTCAAATGATATTATTAATTTATTTTGAATGTATTGAATTCCATTAACACCTTGGGTGACACATGGATTCCCAATTAAGAATGCAATGGATTGAGTCAATGGTTTATCATACTTATAACATGGATGATACATGGATTCCCATGTAGGAATTCCATGGACAAACTCATTTTCATAAATGAATAATAGGTTACATTCCCATAGAAACCCTTACCATGTTAATGGAAGGTAGAAGAGTGAACCTTAACTATTGAATATTCATTAAATGAATTATATGAATGGTTGAAAGCTAATTGACCTTGTTAAACTAATGAACGGAAAGGAATGACCTAAATTAATTATTAAGTGATCTCATTATCAAACAAGAATGGCCTGACTTGATCTTACCATGGATTCTTTTCATGGGATGCCTTGAGCACTCAGGATCCTCATTCCAATTCAAGGATGAAACTTTATTAGGTTGAGACCCACCTAGATCCCGATCCTTGTCCATTATTGGATTCCTAGTATGATGCGATAAGAGCCCTCACATAGCATTTAATGTTTCCTTGGATACACTACTAGGATCCATCAATGATAAGTTGGTGCCATGGTTACAACCCATAGGGCCCTTTAACTACTTAGCCTTGTTTTACCTTGGATGATCACCTTTGATTTGATAGGCATCTTATTGTGGAATTACTTGGATTATTCTCCTTGTATTACACTCTTACCGCTTAGCTAAACATAGATACTAATAAGTTAGTGTCCCTTGAGGTCTACATTGCCTTGGTCATTACCTTGGAACTTCATTATTAAATATCATCAATCATGGTTTCCTTATTACATCCTAGTACATTCATTATTTATACTATCATGAGGTGATGTCAGTGATGACTATCCCTCCAGTGACCAATCAATATAAATTGGTAATTAATTAATTAGTGAACTGGTCATATGTTTAGACACCAGCCAAGGGCTGACGTAGGTGTAGTTTTCAGATGTCTCATAGGAACCTGGACGAGTGATGTTAATTTATTCCATCTGTTATGATTATCTATACCTACATAATATTTAATTTATATTACACTATTAGGATTGTTCTAGACACTGGGGGGTGATAGAATACTGAGATTTATATCTCACATATTTCTCAAGTACAATTGGTACCCAAGTAGACCTTATATTTGTAGGACCTATGATGTTTTTTGTGTTGCTTATACCTAGAGTTAGGAGAAAAGGACCGAGCTAGAGCTTGAGATGCTCAAGGAAGTAATCATGGGGATTTTCTGTATTTTCATTTTTTGTATTACATTGAAAAGCATGTTGTACTATTTACTAATTTCATATATGTATCATTACCACGTCATACAGCCATCTACTGTGTTAACTAGTATTGGCCACATTTATTAAATTGAATATAAGAATCTTTCTTCCGATACTTATCATTGTTATTTACTACTTCTGCTGTTGATAGTTATTTATTCTTTCCATCCTCGTTAAATGTTTTATTAGAAAATACTTTTATGGAAAAAGTGAGAAATCGCATGTTCAACAAGGGATAAGATACTATAACAGATACTAACATTATTAAAAACCAGCTTAAAACTACTAGATGCAGCCTCTATAAATAATTTCCCAAACAAGTCTGGTACCTTTTTTCCAGGTTCATATTTGATAGTCTCTTAGAATTGAGAATCCAAATTTTCCAACGCATGCAAGAACTCCTCCACTGATATCTTCTTATCGTTGAAGACTCTGATCATAATTAAATGTTGTTTATTGGTCCACTCTCCCTACTCCTTGCTTGATTCAACTTGGATTGGCCTCCCATTCATCCTTTCCGCATCCTCTTTATAAGTATAGATGATCAATACCTATTCAAGTATATCTTACTCAGAGTGCATGAGAATATCCCATGATTCCTCCATGGTCACAACATCAAAAATATAATGCGGATCAACCAAGATTTCCAGAGGAGTTTCAACAATACCAACATCTTCACCTGAAATCCCCTGTTTTCCATCTTTGGGGAGAAGAGCTAGCTACGAGGGTGCCTCCATCCTCGCACCCACATGCCATCCCTCACTATCAGAGGTGTAGTCCAACCTATTATTTATTCTTTAATACCATTGTACAACTATGATAAGAGGGTATAGTCTCCCTACTATCCCCTCCCGAGACCCTAGCTTCTAATCAGCAGCCATTGGAATATAAGGAGATTAATTTGAGTCCATGTAGTGAGTGGTCCTGCAACCATCTTAGTGGTGAGTCAGTTCAGGACGTTACAAATTGGTATTAGTGGTGTTTCATTTCCTTCATCAAACTATTTTGGGTTGGTAGATAAGGGAATAAAAATGTGTCGGCACTTGGTTAATAGTCATGCTTGGGACTGATCACCCCACATATGGGAAATGACCAAGTGGTCTTGTCTTTGATTTTTTGTTCATGCTGTTTGATGTTACAGTTGATATGATTTTATCTTGAGTGACTGGTGTAATTTCTGCTACATATTTTTTAGGAGACTATGGAATTTTTATGCTTGGAATTTTAGGGAAATAAAGATTCATTTCATGCATCATATAGGAACATAAGAAATTAACATGCCATGAACAGTGACATGCCATGTAGTTTCATTTTAGTTTGTCCTCTGATTAGACTTTGTGCCTTGAGTTCTATTCCATGCTTTGATTTATACATGTTCATGTAATTTATTAAAATTAAATCTATTATTACTACTCATTATACCATGATTTTGTGATTTCATCATGTTTCTATGTGTTATTTGATTGTATTAAAATATTTTTGATATATATAATTGGTTTCTTTTGTTAAATTAAATGGTTGAGATTAGGGACGGAGTTAGTTTTCAGTTGTAATGTGTATGGGAGCTTTATAGCTGGGAAAAGTTAACCCATGTATTCAAACCATTGTAAAATAATATTATAATTAAATTGATAATGTAAGTTGGTTTTAACTAAAGGGATCCAAATGAAAAATAGTAAATTGAATGGGATATTTGTAGGTTGGTAGATGGACACTTTTATAATTGGACTATTGTATGTGATCATGTTAAATTCTGAATCGAAATTATTACCGATAAGTGGGAGACAAATTTCAATTTATGGAGTGTATGGCTACTTCATAAAATGGGAAATGGAAACCCATATAAAATGTAATGACCATGTTATATTAAATTGGTTATAGTGTAATATCTACTTAGTTTTAATCCAAAATCAAATGGTTAAATGTTAATGGCACAACTGGACCTAGGTAGGTCAGTTGGGGTATGCTATTTTGAGATGACCCATTGAGTGTTTAAACTTTAATAATTTTATATATTTTTATTTAGTTGCTTTCAATAAGAACCATGGTTGGTTAAATAGGGACCCTAGTAGGCCTTCTTATCTGTTATAATTTTAAAAGTAATTTATGTGATAAAATTCATAATTTATGGTGGACCGTAAAAATTTGTTCTATGTTTTAAAAATTAAGTTTTATACAACTTTTTTGTCTTGTTTTAAAATGGGAAATTGATGTTTTTTAAACCCTGTAAATATTTGGAATGTTAATTAATGTAAAGGGTTTAAAAATGGAACCTATAGTGATGTCTCCTTTTTAAAACCCCTATGTAAGGGTAGTTAGAGATTCTTTGAGTTTATATGGAACAAAACCTTTAGAAATGGCTTAGATGATTGGATTTTTATCCTAGTGACATTTTTGGCATGCACCGGTGTTAGGGTTGATTATTATTCTTTGTAAGGGGCTTTCTTGTGGTAGGTAGAACCCTTAGGATAAATTAATTCCTTATACAATGAGATTTGTTGACTTTTGGTGTTGTTCAAGTGCTGTTTTCTTGAGTAGGAATTTCATTTTTAAAATGAAACCCTTGTTTGGTCAGGTGGTCATGTTTTTCTTTGGCCATTTTTGTGGTAATGAGCTTTGAGAAATTCTTGGTTTTAGTATTTTAAACATTCCTTAGGCATAGTTAGCTACTTTGTAAGCCCTATGACCATTTCTTTTTCTTAGTAATGGATGACCAGTTTTTGAATTTTCTAAAAAAATGGTTGTATGAGTAAATATGAATATGAAATAAATATCTTGTGCTGTTGAGTGTCACCTTGGGTCATATCCATAGTAGGGTGACCTGAGCATTAAGGAATCAGTTTCATCCCAATGCCCAGGATATATTTTTAAAGGATAGGTTGTTTGACATTCTTATCTATTTGTTTTTTCTTTATTGTTATGTTTTGGTAATATGATCATGTCTTAGAGAAGAATCACAAATTCGTTTAAGTTGTTATAATATAGTGCACTTATAAATGACTAGATTTATTTCTTTTTTCAACTTGGACACCCCTAAGGTGGGGAGTGTCATGTTGAACATGGTAAATGTTTCATTCTAAATAGAAGGAGAACAACCTAAGGAATACCATTTTTAAATGGAAGATATTACTTGAATTCCCTTGAGGCTAGAAAGTTTTAATTACGTGTTGGTGCTTTCTCAACATCATAGTGGTGACGAGGTTTGCTGTGTATGAAACCTCGGGAAAACACCATAGGTCTTGGGAGATTTATTTGGTTAAATATATACTGATCACAAACTTCCATGGGTAATAAAGGCATGTTTTCAGTTAAGTGTTGGTGCATCGAAAGGTGACTCCAATCTTCTTTTTTGAAGTTGGCCATTTGTTGTTTGATCATTTTCCCTTCCAGTAGTTGGGTGTGTCTGACTGGAAACTATTTCATCCCTCCTAGTGTATTCTTCTAAGTGATGATTATTCCCCCTACCTTGATGTCATCCTAGATGCACTAAGAGTGTGTCGGTCATATGCCACACTAAAGATTTAAAAGCTATTGATCTTGTGGGGGGGGGGGTCTCTTTTAGTGTTACACACTGACACGTAGTTATTATCGAGGCTTGGTAAGTCACGAGTGATTCCTAGGTTCCCAAGTAGGAATTCCGTGGTCATAATCATAATCTCTAAGTGTTTCTTTTGAATTATTCCAACAACCTAAGTTGGATATCTTCGAGATAAATCATCCAAGTTGCTCAAATTATTCTCTCTCTTTTTCAATTTTCATGGTTGTAAGGAACCATTTTATAGCACGCTTCCAGGTGAAGGAAAGTGTGGTTTCAAGGTCAACAATGTATTCTAAAAAATATTGAGGGACTGGTTTCTACTATTTTTATTTGGATTATACCATTATGTTTTAAGTAAATCTCTCTAGGAGCGTCGTTAGGATTCTTAGAGGTGTGACATGTATAGAAATTTTGATGGTGGAGGTACCGTGGTAGGTAATTGGCCACTTTTCTTAATTTAAGACCTATGGTGGGGTGAACCATCGGTAAAATGTTTATTGAAACAATGATATGGTCATCTCTCTATCTTAACAGGCACGTGAAAGCTCGACTTTAGTATATTAGTTGGAATTTGAGCTTCATCTCTGGTTTTAAAGGCTCAAGCGCCTTGGGCTTCTGAAATGGTTAATGGTGCGTTTGGAATTTGGAGATGAAAAATGTTTATTCAAATGATACATCACAACATTTATAGGTTCATTGATGTTTTTAGATCTTGAAGGCTTCTTGAGGATGAAAAGATTTATGTTAGGGAGATTGTAGAGTTATGTGTTTTTGAACCAGACAAAATAGAAGGGATTCTGAACTTTTGTGTTTACTGGACTGGTCATTTTTAAAACTAAAATTTGGAATAAAGTTCTGAGTGTTGAAACCTTTTTAAAGTGATGTTATCAGGCTTTGGTAAAGGCTCATAGAGTTTCCCAAGTGTATTGAGGAGTTTTGGGAGTACCGAACCTGAAAAATCTGAGTTTTGAAAATATGTAGAGGGAGCATGGTTTTTCTAAAACCATGTGGCCCTACATAATGGGGGAAATGGATTTGCGCATGGGCTGCACACAGTTTTCAAAACCGTGCACCTAGAAAACATGGTTAGTGTTTGGTGGAGTTCCTGAACACTGTACACCACACAATTTGTGCATGGTTTGGAAAACTGTGCGCCACAAACCATGTGTCTTGTTCTGATATAGAAAATAAATAAATTAAATTAAAATTTAAAAATAAAATTTGTTAAATGATAATTAAGTGGTAAAATAATAATAAATAATTTTTGTAATAAATAATAATAATAATATAATTTCTATTATGATTATTATTATTATTAGGTTACGTGTTAAGAAAACCCAAAGAAGGTTCTCCCTCTACCCATGGTGCCCGACCCCCCTAGCAGAACAATCTGGGTGCATAACCCCCCCCCCCCTCTTTGCGCATCCCACTCCATTCGACCTCCTTCCCAGATTTCTTTAGGATTTTTCACCGAATTGATGAGGTATGGTTCTTTGCCCCTTCTCCTCCCAATATCTCAGCTGATTTTGGTCTCTCCGTTACCCTACATGATTCAGGTGAAGTTAGGGTTTTAAGGGGAAATCCAATATTGGAGTTTCTTCCTTGTATAGGGCATCCATATCTTCTCTTGGGACCCCTTCAGGTGGGTTTTAGTGTTCTCCATTAAAGTCAAGGTGTTTCAGATCATTTAGGGTTTCCAATTCCACCCGAGGTGAGGCTTTATTCTTTTTTCTTTGGTTTTGTACAATAAAATGTTAGGGTATTATGGTGTTATTGAGTCCTGGTATTTAATTTGAAGTGAGATGGTCCTAGATGCATTAATTTTGAGCTCTTATTTTGATATAGTGAGTTTTGATCAATGAATTAGGGCACACACACATATACATAAGGTCTTTATACACACACACACACACACACACACACATATATATAAACAAAATATTTATGTCCTCCATGTTTGTTTTCCCTCATGGTGTGGGGAATGCGTGAATTAGATTAAGGATATAAGTATACATACACACACACACACATATAAAGGTATGTATGTGAAATTGCGATTTGGTTACGAGTGGTCGCCACCTTTTCAGTCAAGTGTTGGGTAGTAAATAATTTCCACCCTAAGGTAGGGTCCCTTTTCTAAGTCCTCATATTTTATAAATTCATTAATAAATTTCTTACCGCACTTTTGTTAGGATTAAGTTCATGTAGTGATGTCTTTAGATGTAATTACATTTAAATGTGAATTTATAATGTTTCATGATTTGGAAGATAAATGTGATAAATGAATTGTGTGATAATAAATATCATGATTTTATAATAAAAACCCTCCAACAGAGGTGAACTACCTTCAATCTACAAATGTAGTGATAGACTTTGATGAAACCCACTTTATTTCTCTATTATTTTTATTATGCCTCGATGTTATGTTTGGCATATGGAATGTTTAAGAAATGGCCCCTAAGGAAATTATAAAGAAAAATTTTTCCTTTTTAAATGATTAAATAACCAAGGCACCATCTAAGTGCTTGGCTATTTTTTAGATTGGAATCAATCATGTGGGTGATTCCCATTTTTCCTTTGACACCTCTTAAGTGATCAATGGAGCCTTATAAATACGGTGGGCTTGTTTTGGTAAATTGAATGAGTTTAATTAAATTAAATTGTTAATGCATGATAATTAAAATTCAAATGATATTATTAAATTATTTCAAACATATTGAATGATATTAACATCTTTGTTGACACATGGATTCCCATGTGGGAATGCAATGGATGGACTCAATGGTTTATGATACATATACCTTGGATGATACATGGATTTCCATGTATGAATGTCATGGATGGACTCATGTTCATAAATGAATAATAGGTTTCATGACCGTAGCCACCCTTACCGTGTTAATTGAAGGTAGCAGAGTGAACTTTAATTATTGAATATGTCTTAAATGTATTAAATGAATGGTTACAAGCCACATGACCTTGTCAAACTAATGAAAGGAAAATATTGAACCAAATTAAATATTAATTGAAATCATTATCAAACAGGAATGGTCTAAATCAGGTTCACCTTGGATTCTTATTGGGGAATGCATTGAGCACTCAGGAACCCTATTCCGGTTCAAAGACGCGACCTTCTTAGGTTGAGACCTGCCTAGATCCCAATCCCGGTGTATTAATATATGAATAGTATGAAAACATATGATCCCTCATGTAGCATTAAAGTATTCATTGGATACACTCCTTAGATTTATCATTGAAAATTTGGTTCCATGGTTAGAACCCATAAGGCTCAGTCATTGCTTAGCCCCGCTTTACCTTGGATAATCACCTTGGATTCAATATGAATCTTATTTTAGAATTACTTGGATTATGATCCTTGGATTACACTCTTACAAATTGGATAGAATCAGATACTACTAAGTTAGTGGCCCTTGAGGTCTACGTTTCCTTGGTCATTACCTTGTAACTTCATTATTAAATATCATCGATCATGGCTTCCTTATTACATCTTTGAACCTTCACTATTTGTACTATCACAAGGCAATTCCAGTTCTAGCTATACCTTATGCGAACTATCAATATAAATTGGTAAATAAATCATTAATGAACTAGACACATGTTCAGTCACCAGTTAAGGGCTGATGTATGTATAAACGCCAGTTGTCTCATAAGAAAATGTTTGGGTAATGTTAATTTATTCCATATATTACAATTCTCTATACCTAAAAACTATTTAATTTATATTACACTGTTAGGATTGGACTAGACACCAGTCGGTGATGGCTTAATATGATTTATATCACACACCCTTCTCAGGAACCCTTGGTACTAGAGTAGACCTTATATTTGCAGGACCAAGGTTGTTTGTTGTGTTTCTTATATTTGGAGTTAGGAGCAAAGGACTGAGTTGGTTTTTAGGATGCTCAAGGAGATCACCATGGGGATTTGCTGTCTTTTACGTTTTTTATTTTATTGAGAAGTATATAATATTTTTTACTAATTTTTTATATGTATAATTATTGTTTCATGCATCCATCGGTTGTGTAAAATTACATTGGACACTTTTTTTAAATTGAATATAAGAATCAGTCTTCTTCAACATATCATGTCTATTTACTATGTCCTTTGTTGATCATTATTAACTCTTTACTACCACTTTTCATCTCAGATAAGAGGGTATAGTCTCCCCATTATCACCTCTTGAGACTCTCATTTCTATTCGGTAGCCTCTAGCATACATGGAGACACACTTGAGGCCATGTGGAGACCAGTCCGGACACCGTCTTAGTGTTGAGTATGGTCATGATTTAACAAAAAAGGAAAGTGACACTTATGCTTGGGGGTGCATTTACTTGAAATATATTTACGTTCTTTGTGGATTTGTGTGAAATTTTATACAAATTATTAACAAAATATGTTAGAGAACCCCAAATAAATTCATTTCAAAGTTGGAACCACATTGAGAAATATATATGTGGATGCATTTAATGATTTTATAAAATCCCACTTTTTTATACACCATGATATACAATATAAACATATAGTTTAATTACCGAAGGATATTTGTTAAGATAAATTTTGGTACCAACCTAATCTCATATAATGACATGAGAACCATGGATGTGGAAGTACTAATAGGGGGAGGGTGATTTTTAATTTTTTAAGAGTGATGGGGAGAGATATTTTACCTTAGAAAAACTTCTCTTTCAACAACTATAAGAACAAGGGGGAGAGAAAAAACTTTTACTCCATTATATTTATGGTCATTAAGGGGGGGGGGGGGGGGAGGAAATGTGAACTTCTTATGGAATTTTGAAATGAATTTATTGTTTTTGGAAGATGAATGTATATATAACAAATTAAAATGGGGAGATCTAAGTGACTCTTTGGTGTGTGATTTCATTTTTTGTTGTGAATTTTGGAAATATGTATGTAATTAATGAGTATGGACTAATTGGTGATAGAGTGAGAATCTTCACACGTAAGAAGTAATTTCCATTGAATATAAAAAGGAAGTAAGAGTCTCATATTAAAAAATGAATCCAAACTAGTTAGATTCTACATGAGAAGTCCTACATATCAGATGATTGATAGAGTTGGTCCTCATTGAAAAGGCAAGTGATAACAAGTATGAAAAGTGTTGTATACTATAGTTTAAAATACAAGCTGACTACTCTGAACAACTTTAAGATATTTATTAAATAGTGTTAAAATCTAATTTAAGGTGATGATTTAATACCTAAGGTGTTGGAGAATCAATCCCAGTGTAATAGAGCATGAATCCTATGGAAATTAAATTTGAACACTGTTGGATTAAGGATTATATAAGAAAGAATTTAAATGTGATGTAAATATCATGAAGATACTCTTGGATGTTTATTAATATGATTTAAGAGTTTTTGGGAATTGATTTAAAGAGTATAAGAAGATTTTATAAATTCTCAAAGGTGTTTTGAATTAATATTAATTGTTTTAGATTACTTGGAATAGAATATAAGCAAATCAAAGATTAATTGTAGAGATATAGATGATAGAGGTTTATGCAGAAAAATTGAAAAGTTTGATTTAATGTAGTTATCCACATGATTTCTATGTAAATGTAATTCAGTGAAGCTCTATAAAATAAGTTTTACATCTACATATAAGTCATATGATCCAAATATGTGTCATCTGTGAGCATCATGTAAGGGAATCCAAATTAGTGAGTTGTGTAAAGTTAAACCTGAGATATGTAAGGGTTAAATTTATGAGACCTGTGTAAAGGTCATCTATGACCTACATAAAGGAAATTCTTTATTCATGTAAGGGTAACTATAATGTCTCGGAAAACTATGTAAGGATCATACAGAGAAATAAATATGTCAACAATAAGGATAATACCGTAAGCATAACTACCCTTTCGATGATCTCCCATAAGTATGAAGGCCCACATAAGGATCCTTTTTTCCATAAGTATGGATTCATAATGAACACACAATAATTTATGTAATAATTAATTTTATGAAAAATATTTACTTAATCATGATGATAAATATAAAGATCACTATTCTATATTATCATAATAAAATTGATTTTCCATAATTTACTTATAAAGGAGAAAAAAATTGGGATGATACTGAAATGTTTCTTGGTGTTTTATACATCAGAAACATCTAATACGGTGAGTGACACATATTAAATGAATTTGAGATGAAAATATTCAATCTAAAGTGAAGAATATGTAATATTATATTGTTTTGAGTAAGGGGATTCTATATTATCATATTTTAAAATAAAGAAAAATGAAGAGTTTGAAAATAAAATACGATGATTTGATTATCACAAACACTATATTCATTAATATTTTCAATTGAGAAGGTCATGTTGTGCTGTTCTATGATGAAAAATATATAATATTTGGATCACATTAATAATTTAATGACTCTCACATTGTAAAAAGATAATGCATTCCATAATTAAAAAGTGAGGTATAATTTTAGACATCATTAATGAGTGAATTAAAAGTAGCCTTTAGTGGAGTTTTTTAGTATTAAATTGTTAAATACTCAAGAATTCTTCAATTAATGTAAATATCTATTCTACTATAAAAAATGATGAAAATATAAGTGGATTATTTCAATATAGTTACATTATACAATTGTTTTAGGAAAATGGTATATACAGTTCATGGGAGAAAGACATACAATAAAGGTGAGAAAATGTGAATAGATATCATGAGAATAAAATTTTATATAAATTATATATATATATATATATATAATTGCATAAGAATATTTTGTTTGGTGACTTATTTGTAAAATGTAACAGTAATAAGAGATAAAGTTGGTCGATGGAGAGTGTATGATATAGTATTGGTCCTTGTGTGAAAAAATTTAAATCTCAAAGAAGAATAATTGTATGATACTGATTCTATACTGATAAGATTTATTATTTGGGTATCAAAGATAAAGGAATAAAGTTATCCTGCAACATTTGTTATAACAGAAGCTTTAAAATAAGAAAACAGAAGAAGTTTTAGAGGTACTAACACTATTACTAATATTCTAATCTCTATATTAACCCTTTCTTATATAGATTAATTTATAGGGTTTTAAAGACAAAAAAAATCAAATTGAGTTAATAAATCAAGGTGAGGAGGTTCCTTATAAGATCAATGAAACTAATTGGAAATCTGGACTGAGTTGCTTGAATTTTTCTTACAAAACTCATGCAATTCAATTAATTTGTGCTGATTAGATATATATATATACATTTAGGATGCAAAAAAATTTATAATATGATCAAATATAAAATTTAAATTGTATAGAAAGTAACACTTTTTTATAAATGGTGGGAAGTTGTGAAACTAGTGTGACTATAGATATATATTGATATCACATTGCAAAGATGTGATTTCTATGTGTTTCTGATTATGTGATGTCTAGTGGGAAGATATAAATTTTATGAATAGTGAGGCTCCATATATATTTAAGATACACCAATACCATTTAATATTGAGATTTAATACATTATAGATTCCATTATAGGGGTGAAAATCCACTCACAACAAGGAGTAGTTTTCCCATGAAGGGGTTGAACCTTACCAAAATACTATTTTCCATATTTAATTGCTTTACATGCATGTATGTGGTTATTTCATTTTGGGTAAGAGTTGGAATAAATTCATTTATACCCTAACTGGTAACATAGGTTCAAGTATTAATGGTGAAAAATTATAAATTATAAATTGGAATTTCGTAAAAAAAATATGAAAAACCATATCACCCCAGGTGTATGTGCCTGATTTACCTAAAATTTCAGTATGGATGAAAACCATGGTAACACATACTCATGGATAGGTAGTATATTCTGGTTTCATTATAAGTTATATTTGAATAATAATTAATTCAATAATTTATTTTTAATTTCATATAAATAGAAGAAGATATCACTAACCCATTGATTGAAATTGAATTGTCCAATTAAATCCATGGTTATGGTTGTTCATTGGCTAGTTTATTTGATAAATTCAAAGAAAAATAAATCAAGCATAAAGGTTCATGATATAATATGTATCCAGGTGGATGAGATATCATCATACAAAAGTATTATATTACATGGTGTCATTTTTATGAAGGTCTTTATCATTATGAAATTAAATTATTTCCCTATGGGTTACTTGATGTGTTGCTAGATGCTAAACATAGACATTAGGTAAGTTCAAATAATTCCATAGAGAATGTTTCCTATAGGGTCACAAACTAAATGTGTCTATAATATCATTAAATTATATTGAATTTATTGTTAACGGTAAATATTATTCTTGGTTTTTTGGAATAATATCTTTTCATGTAAAATTGAATAATGAAATTGAATCACAAGATATTTGAGTTTAGAATATGTGAATGGAATTTTATTTATTTTTAGGTATTCAAGTGGTAATAAATAAACCTTTTTTATTTATATAATTTTTTAACAAATTAATATAAATATTTATTTAGTTATGTGAATATTAAAATTAATTTTTATTCATGAGTTTAGTAACTATAATACCTATTTATTTGTCAAATGGATAATATTTATTAGAAAAAATATTTTATTATTAAAGGTTAAATAAATTCCATGAGAGGATTAATGATATGAGTTATCTTGTCAATGAAAATTATATTTTTTTATATAATATCATGTTTAAAAATATTAATTTATTTATTTATGAAATGAAAATTAATTAAGTGCAACTCATGTGATATAATAATAATAATATTGTTATTATTCTAAATGAGGTATTGCATGGATTTAATTTTTTGATAAGGAAATGTGTGAATTATCTAAATTTAATGATAAGTATAAATAAAAAATATATCACACTTATAAGAGGTAGAGTCTTATTATTTATAATGGAAATCCATCTATAATTCTCTCAGTCCTAGATAGGAAATCCTCCCATCACTCCTCACATGAACATAGAAAGAATAAGAAAAAATTTGTAATAATTTATGAAGAATGATGTGAAACACTAGAATCTACTACACTAGAACCCATAGATTAATGAAATTTGTTTAGAGATTTATGGAACATGTGAGAATGAAACTATAGGAGTCCTCATTCGGATTTTCAACAGAAGTGACACTAAAAAAGGGAGACAAAAAATTGTGATAAAAGTAATTACATGCTTAAATTAATTATAATTTTAATTAATTAGAAATTAAATGTAAAATATTATCTATAGGATATTATATGGTTGTATTGATATATTTAATTAGATATTATCTCTTGAAACTAATAGAAATCCAATATTGGGTACCCTCCCAATTCTTCTACTGCACCGTGGAACATTTAGGGATTAGACGGGCATGTAATCTAGTACATCCTAGGTCATGTAGATCTAAAAAATGTGATGTGTCACCCAAATTCAAACCAATAGTAATATTTATTTCCATTATCGAACCCTAGATACTATAAGGAATTGTTACATGATATTTCCCTTATCATCACATGTCATGTGATATTTTCAATTTAAAAAAATTCGAGCACAACAAACCTCCATGGAATGTCTTTCTGGGAATACACATTATGTAATTGTGTTTTATTCAATTTATTTTCTATATATGATGGATATCAATATTGGCTCATATTAATTCATGATTCTTCCCTTTCCCACACATGACATGCCATCCACTGTTCCCAATCACCACTGGGGGTTCTTCCTGGTGCTCAACCCCTCACTACCATGCCTAAAAGAATTCACTATATTATCACCCTCCAATTTCATTTGCAAAGATTTATTAATCCACATCATTGGGTTTTTTTTCTAATCATTTCATTTTAACCACTACCTCTCCACCACTCCCTTCCTCAAATTCGATCACAGCCTCCATTCAGTTCTCACCCATTCCACTACCCAATTCATTTTCATCAAATCTCTATCTATTTTGAAGGCCATAAATGTACATACCATGAGATATGGGAAATAAGAAAGGAATAAAATAATTTGTTGGAAATTAGTTTCTTTGATCATCACATTCATCGACTGTGAAGTTGATTCATTTCAAGGAGCGCGCATTAGTAGAGAAAAGGAACACTTATTAATAAACCAACCAAAATTAAATTCACTTGCATAATCAATTGAATGGTGATTTTCCACAAACAATGTGTTTTCAACCAATACATAATTTTAATAACTACGCAACAAATGATAAATCAATATTAAATAAAAAACCTTTATGGAACAATGCATGAAGATTTAATGAATTCAACAATTCCATGAGGCATGATCCCCAATACCGTAAAGATCCACCTCTACTCTTGTTGAACCACTAATTTTCTTATAACATATCCCTTGAATTATATTTTTTGATGCTCAAAAAACACCTTCCAATTTTTTTAAAATATTTCTATTCATGTGTGTTTAAACAAGTTTTAATTATATATTAATTGTTGAATTTTATTCTTCCATAAAAATAATTTTTTCTAAGTATGTAAAAATTATCTTACATGGACATTTCAGCTAGATGAAATCATTTTAATTAAAATTTATTATATTAGAATATGTGTATGTGAATTCATATACGTGATGGAGTATACCTACTATATTATATTATTCAATGAATCTTCATACTTGAAATAAACTACACAGTCAGATAAACTATCTGATATTTCCTTATATAGATACATTGAATACACAAAATTGGCCATGAGATGTATTTGGAAACCTAGAATCATCTATGTAGAGAATTAGATTACATGTAATCAGATATGAGACATTTTTGGATAAATAGTTCATTTGGATATGTTAAATTATTTACATGGAAGATTTGGATCCAAGGATATTGTATATTGTTTAGATTATATGAATCAATCAGATATGTAGTTTTAGATATGTGGATATATTTTTCCTATGTCATATCGACTATGCAGTTTTTAAAAATGTAGAGTATTTTTTTTCATAATTTCTACTGCAATTAAATTTATTTATTACCATTATATTATTTTAAGGAAAAATATGTGTCAGTTTCAATGAATTGGAGTAGGATTTGAGTAAATAAGGTATGAATGACTTCACTAAATGTTACATGTTCCAATAATGGTAAAAAAACTACCGTATTTAAGAATTTAGGATTTTTTCAAGAAAATAAAGAAAATATAGATATGAAATGTTTTTATTTTATATATGGATTTATATTATTAGAACATTATAAAAGAATATTAGGATTATATAAAAGTTATATAAAAATAAAAGAAGGATTAAATAAGTAATAAAATAGATATCACATTCCAATATATATCATCTTTTTTATAACCATTGCAATTGGATCTATTCTACTAAAAAGTAATTTATTTTCTAAAATATTGTTTCTCCTATGAATTCTAGAAACATATTTTTATATTTTTAAATTTTTTCCTTTAGTTTATTTGAAAAATTATTTATTTTCTTTGAATACTTCTTTATTGTTAGTTACTACTTACAACTATGTGCCCCAAATGATGATAATTTTACACATATTTTCTTATCTTATGTAAGTGAAAAATCCTTATACTGAGTATAGGTGAATACTATTTTAACACATTTAATAGAATCCCAATATATGATTATTTTTTTCTTATTTGTACCAAGTAAAAAATGCTTACACTCAATATAGAAAGCTCCTATGAAAGGGATAGGGTATAGTGAAAATTACCAAGATAACTAAGAGGGTGTTTGTGGAGTGTACAAGTAGAAATTTATACCCCAATAAACTATAAATTCCCTTTTTTTACATTATGTTATTCAAATTTATTCTGCTGTATAACAATTTTAATTTATTAAAGGATGTACATAAAAATTGGGTGTGAAATTTTAGAGCTCAATTTACCCCCCTCTTAAGCGATTACACAATAACCTGGGATAATATTTGGTATGAGAGTAGTGAATTGGAGTTGTCAACCTTAGCCAAATTTAAGTCTAATGATCTCTCTCTACTAATATTAAAATGTATAACATGAAAGAAGGTATTTATCTAAGTTTATCACCATAATTCAATAGAGAAATATGTGTTTACTGGATGAATAGAATGATTATATACCTAATGAATCATGGGTTTCATGTATATTTGAAACTGATTAAAACTTATAAGCTATCCATGAGAGAACCATATCATTGTAGATATGATAAAGAGGTGGAATATGACTTAAAATCTAAATTCATGAATTCTATCATATGTGGATTGGGTTTGTATGAATTTAATTGAGTTTCTCAATTTTATAGTACTCATTAGATGTGAGAAACCATCTTTAGTCCTTTTAAAGGAATTTCTAATATCATATAGTTAAGATAAAATAAAACAAAGTTGAATTTTGAAAATGTCATAATGATAGATAGATAATGATTCACTTAGATAAATATATGACTTATAAAAATAATAATAAATGTTTCATCTCTTAGAAAACATATTCCCGAACTAGATGAAGAACATAAAGTACTTATAATGCTACCATAAAAATTGAATGGTATATCAGTTTTTATAAGATAGTGAAAACTTGAGATGTGTCTTGAAATAGATTACCTAATTGGTACTCTTATGGTGTATGAACATGAAATAGAGTATTAGGTAGGTGATCATAATTTAATTAAAAATGAAAACACCTCTCTTATGGTATCTACTTTAAAGGAAACCATAGAAGTTAAAATATCTATTACTATCTAACTCATCCAATTAAGAAGAATCAGACCATTGCAACTATGATGAATAAAATTCTCAATTTAGAAGGATGTTTAATAATTTTTTATGAAAATGAATATTTTTTATGAATCCCTTCAATAAATGTAAACAATATGAAATAAATTACAAGGATGTAAGATTATATATATAAAAAAAAACATGGACACATCAAGCAGAAATTCCGTCAACTACAAGAGAAAAATGAATATAAAAATAAATTCAAAAGAAAGATAAAATTACAAATAAAAGGATAAATATATATGAAGTCTTCTTGGAGTGATTTAGAATATTTTATTAATGGATCATCTTATGAATATGAATCTGAACTCTTAAACCAAAAGGATGAAATTTGATTTATTAAAAAACTATCTATGTAGAATTATTTTTATTATTCTTAGAAGTAATTTAATTTTGAAAATAAAAATGATATTTAGATTAAGTAATTAATATTGTACCATGTTAGAATATAAACATGAAATAAGAAATGGGAAAACTAAATATCCTAGAAAATCATATGATGTTTCTACGAGTGAAAAAGATTCTATAAGAAAACAAGATTTCATATCAAAAAATAAAATTAGCTAAGGCTATTTCCTCTTATGCTAACCATGCTGAAAAAATTAAAAGCTTCAAAAATAGATATAATGTAGTAATGATGATGCACATGTTTACTAAGGTATAAAATATATCAATCAAATAATTAAAAACAATAAATAAAATTGATAAATATTTTTTATAAGAAGTAATAGTGATAGTTTATAGCTATATAATTATTATTTTATCCCTATTTATGAGAGAAAAATCATATATAAAGTTACCTATTTTCATTATGGAGAACATAGAAATTATTTCAATTCTTATAGTATAAAAAACCGTGAATTTCGGGGTGTAAATAATGACTTTATTTCCAAAAATATGACTAAATTCAATGCAATAATTTCTGGAGAGTATAATCATATTTGGATATGAAAATATTTATATTTTATCATTATAGTACCCAAGATTATATGAGTACTAAAACACCTTATTATTTGATCACATTTTGTAGGAAAAAATCAATAAGAATTAAAATTAGAAGTTGTTTATAAATAGGGGATGCTCAAGAAAAATGAGTGTTTTTTTAAAACATTCACTCATTATCCAAAATTAATGGAGGCTATGTCACTTTTGGTGACAATTCCAATTGAAATATTATTATCATTTCATCTTATGGAAATAAAAATTCATTCCTAATCAACAAAGTTCCCTCTGTAAAAGGATTAAAAAATAATCTGATAAATATTTACTATATTTTTTATGATGGATATTATATTTATTTTTCTAACAATGGATTCCCTATCTTAAAACATAAGTCCCTTAAAGATTTTTATACTACTATAACCTTATAAAATAACTAAATGGATAATTTTAATCCCTCTAAAAATGAAATATTAAGAGATAAATCCTTTATTTCGGTTTTAGTTGATTATTACTTAGGATTTATGTGGGTTTTATTTTAGAGACTTAAAAGTGAACATTTTTCCCTTTTTATTAATTTTCTAATGATAGTTTAAAAATTAAAATATACAAAAAATATTTCTTTAAGAAGTGACTATGTGGGAGTATTTTAAGACTATGATTTTGGTTCATTTTGTTTAAAACATAGTATCAAACAAACCATTTCTACCCCCAAAAAACCTCAATAGAATGGTGTAGATGAATCAAAAAATTTATCCATATAAGAAATTAATTAGAATATATTTGTACTAAAGTTGTTAACAAAACATTATATGTAATAAATAGAGTTTTAATTAGGTTTATATTAAAGAATATTCTGTATGTGATACATAATAACAAAAAACCAAATGCTGGATAATTAAATGTTTTTTGATACAAATTTTCTATTCATAACATTAAGGACAATCATGGAAAATTTTATCCCAAAGCTGATGGAGGAATCTCTATTTATTATTCAACGAATACTATATCATCTATAGTTTTCACTAAAAAACCATGTATTGTTTAAGAATAAACTCCTTTGAAATTTAATGAAAGTGACACTTTTGTTCAAAAAAAGAATCAATCTAATGAGTTATGTTTTTATATAGAAATATAAAGAGTTTTCTCTCTTTTTAATCAAAAAATATGATTATTTGGAACATGATTTTGAATAAAATAGTCTTGAAAAGTTAAAAACTAGTGAACCAGAATATATAATTATTAGACAGCCTGAAACCATTAATGAACACCCTTTAGAGATATTTTTTAAGATTACATGAAAGATTAATAACAAGAAGAATATTAATAAACCTTGTTGAGTTCAATTTATTTTTTCTATCAATATGTACCTAAGAGCATAGAAGAATCCTTAATTATTGACAGTTGGGTATTATCTATGAAAGTGAAATTAAACCATTTCAAAAGAAATAAGGTTTTGGAATTAATTGATATAAACACTAATTATCTTATTATTAGAACTAAATGAGTATTTATAAATAGGAAGGATGATTATTACAGGATAATTATTGATAAGGATAGATTTATTGTAAAAGGTCACAATTAAGAATAAGGAATTGGTTATGAGGATCCCTATTACCCAGTTTTTATATTATAATCTATTAGGATTCTCCCAATATATTCATCTAATATGAATTTTAAATTATTTTAGATGGATATTAAATCAGATTTTTTATAGAGGAATTTTATGTCAAACAACCACCCACTTTTAAAAATTCTTTTTTCCCAAATTCTATTTTGAAACTATGTGGGCATAAACAATCACCTAGATATGGTTTTGAAAATTTAAGTTATTTTATCTTATCAAATTTATTTTTAGCTGGTTTAGAAGATCTTACTCATTTTAAGAAAACTTCATCAAATGAAATTTTACATGGTTAAATATATGTTGATGATGAGATTTATTTCTCAACAAATCAAAAATTGTGTAATGATTTCTTAAAACTCATTCAAAAAAATTAAATTATCATGATGGCTACATAATTTTTTTTCTTGAGTTTTAGATTCTTAAAAATTATTTTTGGAATTTTTTAAATCAAATAAAATAAAAACATGATTTATTTAAGCATTTTGGACATGGAAGTTGCAAGGTAAAACAAACTCTTAAGAGTTACAATATAAATCTTGATTTGGTTGAAACTATGAAACCATTTGACAATAAGTTGCAATGTTGGATAATTGGTGGCGTATTGTATCTATCTAGTAATAGACTATACATTTTATTCTCATTATTCTTATATTAAAAATTCTAATAAAATTAAAAATAATTTCATTTTAAAGAGGTCAAGAAAATTATAAGGTATTTAAAAGGATTAATTTCTATTTCTCTATTCTTTCAAAAAACATATGATTTAATTTAATTTCACATTTAGATATATATTTTAGTGGTAATAGATTAGATTAAAAAAATACCCATTGGTACCTAAAAATTTCTTTTTAAATCCTTGGTTTCAGTGTAAATTAAGGAGAAAAACTTAGTTTCATTACCAAATATAGAAGCAAAATAAGTTCCTTCTGGTAGTTTTTGTGCCCAAGTGATATAGATGAAACACATCTTAATAGATTTTTGGATTTAATTTTATTCAAGTAGATATTAAATATGACAACACTAGTGCTATTTAAATTTGTAAAAATACCCTTAACCATTTTATAATAAATCACACAGGCCCCTAGGCATCATTTCATGATGTATCACACTAAAAAAGATGATTTTCTCTAGAATTTATTTCTATATAAAATCAGTTAGCTAGTATCTTTACTAATACTCTCTCTTCTAATATATATTATTTTTATGAATAGAATTATGTTTGTAAGAACCAGGTTCTTATTTTTGAGGTACATGCTTCTTTCTTTTTTCTTTTCCTTAAGTTTTTTTAAGAAAATATGGAAAATGGGGAAAAATCCTAAATTTTGGAACTACACGCCATGTACTTTTTCCACACGCCGTTTACTTTTGGCCATGTGGGATGGGTACACGGGGCATGTAGCCATGTCAGTGATGAGGGGTGTAGAAATTGACTACATGCCGTGTAGTGGTACCTTACACACCGTGTAGTCAGTCGGCAGGCCTAAACAGTAAGGCAGTGGAGTCGCCGCCAGCTAGGCGATAGTATACGCTGTGTACTCGGGAATACATGTCGTGTACTCATATCGACGGATGAATAGTGTGGCAGTGCCGCCAGAGGAACAGTTAAATGAAGAATTTACATGCTGTGTACTCAAAAGTACACGCTATGTACTTTGTTTTTTCAGCTTAAAACAGGTAGTGTAGTAGCCTCCTCTATTGGTGGAGGAGGCATTTGAGCCATTTTGGAGCCAAGGAGGACGACCGAACCTTTGAAGATCCACCGGGTGTTTTTCTGGAATCCGATTCGGCTTCGAACGATCTCATTGGAACCGCACAGGTAAGCCCCCTCCTCTCCTTGTATGGTTCTCACCAATTCTTACCCTAACAGAAGTTATTTTCATTTGAATGGGTTTTGTTCTTCGTCAGATCTATGCCGTTCTTGGGCATTTCTGGAGTCGGTGTTCGGGTATAACGTTCGTTGGCATATAAGGTAGGTGACTTGGTGTAAATTTTCAACTATCGTGCGTTTTTGTGCATTTTCATGCCACGAATCCATGTTGGGGTGTCGTGTGGCTGGGAACGTTTCTATATTTAATGCCTAGAATTCCATAGGTGATTAAATTGTGATAATAAAATGCTGGTTGGGATCATTCCTTCGATTCAGAACCACCCCGGGGGTGTGTTCTACTGTTTAACCGTTTGGCCAGGATACCCGAGGGTATGACTTTAAAGTAGTAATCGTAGAATTTCCTTGAGAGTAATTTCTTGTTTACTTCATTTGACATGTTGGGCATGGCCCGTTTACCTGTTTAGCCTGAGGGTGTTGTTGTGATTAGCTTGTGGGCACTGCACTATTTAGCCTGTGGGCCATAGTTATTTAGGCCTGAGGACAACTTCTTCCGTGCCTGTGGGCAGCTGATTCTGTGCCTATGGGCGACACTACCTATGCCTGAGGGAAAACTCTGTTATGCCTGAGGGCGGATTCTTGTGTTGGATACTCGTTACCCGAGGGTAGGAGTTTACGTGTCTGAGGACACTAGTTGTTTACTTAGAAATGCATTGTGGTTATTTCTTATTTAAAATAGATTAAATGAATAATTAAATGGAAATTTAACTGTTAAGTTAGTTACTTTGTATTACTGCATACTTTATTACATTTTACCACTCCACACTATTGTTGCATGTTAGCACGCAGTTGGGCACAAGCCTTTGGTGGGTGCCTACTGAGATATATTTCTCACACCCTATTTGGGTCACACTTTTCATCCCAAATAGATTACATTTCTACAGGTGTAGATAGGGGCAAGAGTCCCTATATTGGTACTTGACTATTGCTGAGTAGTAGGAGGGCATGGGACTGAGCTTAGGATCGTGATGCCGCTGCCAGCTGTTTTTCTTGTTTTTCTGTACTCTGTATTTTGTTGAACTGTATCAATTTATAAAATGTTCTAGCTGTTTTCAAAGATCTTATGACATGTTGCATCTTTTATATACTGTTGGTTATATCATCTGCAGTTGTTTGTTACATTTGTGTATGGTTTACTGCTTCCGCTATCGTAGTATGTTTTATTTTATATTCCACTGCACTACACTTTGAAAAATGAGGGCATAGTTTCCCCACTATCAGAACTGGCCCCTTGCTGCTAGTCGGCAGCCTCTGGCGTTTGGGGAAATGAACTTGAGGTCACATGGCGAATTCGGCTCGGGGCACCCATTGCGTGGCACCCGGGTCCGGGACGTTACAAAGTGGTATCAGAGCGGTTCTTTTCTTTGAATTACTATTTGGAGCCGTAATCAGGGATATGACAAATGATAGTTGGTAATAAGCTGTGCCCAGGCGTAGCTAACCCATGTACAGGGAAAATCCAATTTACCTCGTGTTGCAATTTTACTGATTTTCCACTTTACTGTTGAGTTGTTTTCACCATTGGGTGACACACTTGAGATTGTACTACTTATAATTTATCTCCGGGTTCTATTTAGTTGCAACCCGATGAGATAAGGGTATGCCATCTCATGAATCATATTGGCAAGTGCAAGATATCACATGCCATGCATAGTTTCCATTCCATGTAGGTTCATTAGAATTTTGCATGTTGTTGTGATAGTTGCTATGTTAGAAAATCATGATGTTGTGATAGCTGCTTGATAAATACCTACATTGTGGTGGGGTATTTTCATGTGTGATCCAGTTTATAGAATGGATGCCAAACTTTGGTTTTTGGGGATTATGGGCCCCCATTGACCGGAATTTTGTGGATCATTGATTGCTTATTTTGTTATAACACAGATAAGATTCCAAACTTTGATTCGTGGGGAGTATGGGCCCCCACGGGTCAGAATTTGACACTTAGGTGTTTTTTTACAGTTTTTTTCTGGGTTCCGGGGATGTTTCTGAGGCATACTATCTAGAAACCCAGTATACACGTCGTGTAGTACATTAAAGACACCATGTATGGCCTTCTGTTCGGAAAGAAAAATAAAATTTTTGAGTACACGCCGTGTACCCTAAGTACACACCGTGTAGTCTCTTCCCATGTCACAAACCGTGTGTGCGGCGACACGGGGTAGGGAAAGTCTTGGGTAAAACACGTCGTGTAGCTTGAGTACACACCGTGTAGTGTTGACTCGGAGTTCGGCCGTGTAACTAACAACATGGGTCGGTGAACTCCTTGACAGAACACACCGTGTCAATGGTGGACACGCCGTGTAGTGTGACCTGGGGACTCGACCATGTAATTAACAGCACGAGCCAATGTCACCTCTCCCTGAACACATCATGTACCATTGGGACACGCCGTGTAGTCTTGTCTGAGGACAGACCGTGTGGCATTAGCTGTGTGGCTGGGAAACACGTTGTTGTACACGCCGTGTATGGGTGTAACATGACGTGTGGTGTTAATCCGAGTAGTCGGCCGTGTCACAGACGACACAGGTAGTTGGAAAATAACACCATACATGCCATTTAGATTATTTACATGCTGTTTAGTTTTTGTTGAATGGAAGTCGTGTGGATTAGTCATGTAGAAGGACCCGGGAAGGGGAAAGGAAGTCATGTACACTCCGTGTAGTCATTGTACACGTCGTGTAGTCTTGTTTTTCAATTTTGAAATGCCTCCTTACTCTTATTTTCTTTTGGGGTTCTTTCTCTTTTAGGTCTTAATAATCTTGAATCTGAGGCGTGCTTTTGACCTTGTAGTGTCATTCCACCTAGATGACCGCGTGTTGTTTGCCAGGAGAGTGGCGACGACTATACTCCGGAAATGGTGGTCCATGGGATACCAGTGGATCCTCCGGTAGAGCCAAATGAGGCGCCAGCTGTTATACTGGACACAGGCGCGAAGGCCTAGTTCTGTGAAGGCTTTATGCGGTTCATGCAGACCTTTCTGGGAGCACCGTAGGCTGTCACATCTATGGTTGAGATGATGCATATCTTCCAGCAGCAACATACGCCTACGTTTTCAGGGGATGGTGGACCACAGGCTGCAGAGTCTTGGTTGGGGACGATGCATACTATTTTTGAGCATCTTGAGACACCTCCAGGGCGGAGGGTCAAGCTCGGGACGTATATGCTGCATGATTCCGACAAGAGGTGGTGGGATGTTACCACCCAGTCAGAGCATCACAATTACATGGCGTGGGAAGATTTTCAGGCATCCTTCTATGAATTCTTCTTTCCCGAGACGCTGAGGGCAGATAGAGCTCGAGAGTTCATGAATCTGCAGCAGGAATCTATGTCGGTGATGGACTATTCTGCTCATTTTATGGAGCATCAGCGTTTTTCACCTGGTGGGTGATGAGAGGCTGAGAGCCAGACGTTTTGAGGATGGTCTTCATTATGACATCTGATCGCGGGTGAATTTTTTCAGGTTGCCTTCAGTACACGTTATTGTGAACCAGGCACTGATTACTAAGAGGAACATGAAGGAATCAAGTGGTGTGGTCTAGGGCGGTTCATTAGTAGTTACTGGTATTATTTCTGTTGGAAAGAGGAAGAGACAGATGGACTTCTCTAAGGGCGGCAATACCAGTCAGAAGAATGCTTCAGGTGGCCAGGTTGTGTGCTACCAGTGTGGTAGAGAGGGGCACAAGAGACTTAGTGTCCACGAGACCCAGTGGAGTGCTGAGCTTGCGGCAAGATGGGTCATCTGCAGCACTTTTGTAGGGTGTTTCCATCGGTGGCTAGTGAGAGGGGTTCTATGTAGACTCCACGTGCGGGAGCAGGACCCGTGGCTTCTTACCAGTCAGGGAACTGGAATACGTCAGGGTGTGCAGGCATAGATGGGGGTCATGGCCATGGTATCCAGACACCAAGATCTTAGAGGCAGCAAGGCGGGATAACTTAGGGTAGCCAGGCTGTGTCGCAGGGTCGCGACACTGGGCAGGCATATGCAGTGCAACAGACCCAGCAGGAGCAGGATCTCGGAACTTCTACAGTCAGAGGTACTATTGTAGTAGCTTCTATCATATCTTCATTGATTTTTGATACGAGTGCTACACATAGCTTCATATCTATACCCATTGTGGAGAGCCTTGGGCTCTGTGTTTCTACTTCTTATGATATCATGATGCTAGACACTCCGTTGGGGACTAGAACGGCTCATGTGCATCAGTGCAAGGAGTACCCCCTTGAGGTTAGAGGGTGTCACTTCCTTTGGGACCTCTATGTCTTGGAGATGACAAGGTATGATGTCATTCTCGGGATGGACTAGTTGTTTCCCTTTCGAGCCTTTGTAGACTGCTATCGTCGCAGGGTGAGTTTCACGTCATCAGAGGGCAGAGAGTTTCTATACAAGGGCGAATGGGATGTTCAGGAGAGTCGATCTAGAATAGAGCATCATGGGTGAGGTGGAGTCACGACCCAGATTGTGAGCTTGTATCTAAATGATCAGGGGACTGGTCAGATGAATTTACCTCCAGTGGTTTATCGTTTCAGGGATGTCTTCCCAGGCGACTTTTGAGGTCTCCCTCCGGAGCGTGAGGTGGATTTCTTTATCGAGCATGTGCCCGGAGCAGCACTAATGTCTATTCCTCCTTATAGGATGGCTACACCTGAGCTACAGGAGCTCAAGAGGCAGTTAGAGGAGCTACAGGCGTAGGGTTTCATCCGACCCAGTACTTCCCCTTGGAGTTCTCCATTCCTTTTTGCAAAGAAGGTGGACGGTACCCTCAGACTCTGTGTGGATTAATGGAAACTAAAACAGTTGATGGTTAAGAATCGATATCCTTTTCCAAGGATTGATGACCTTTTTGATCTACTCCGTGGAGCACGCGTGCTCTTGAAGATTGACTTGAGGTCAGGATTTGATCAGCTGCACGTGAGACCATCATATATACCGCTTACAACTTTTCGGAGTAGATATGGTCTGTACGAGTATTTGGTTATGCCGTTCGGACTCACGAACGCGCTAGCAGTTTTCATGGCTCTGATGAATCGTGTGTTCCATCCGTATCTTGATTATTTTGTGGTTGTATTCATGGACGACATCTTGGTGTACTCTCACACTCGACACGATCACGCCACCCATCATGAGATCGTATTGAGTACACTGAGAGAGCATCGACAATATGCTAAGCTCTCAAAGTGCCACTTTTGGATGGACCAGAATCACTTCATGGGTCATATCATCTTAGAGGCAGGAGTTTCAGTAGACCCAGAGAAGGTTAGAGCAGTAATTTCCTGGGAGCATCCTAAGAACATGTTTGAGATAATGAGATTCTTAGGACAGGCTGGTTACTACAGACGCTTCATACAAGACTTATCCTGCTTAGAAGCACCATTGACTGGACTGACTAAGAAAGGTGTGATGTTCGTTTGGTCAGAAGCTTGCGAGGCAACTTTTCAGGACCTGAAGGGAAGGCTGACATCATCACCGATCCTGATGCTCCCAGAGCAGGGGAAGAGCTATACATTTTACTGTGATGCATCAGGTATTGTGATGGGAGCAGTTTTGATGTAGGGCGATCGATTTATTGCGTACGAGTCTCGGAAGTTGAGGCCACATGAGAGGAATTACCCAAAGCATGATCTCGAGTCGGCTGCAGTTGTTCATGCGTTTCGCTATTGGAGACATTATCTGTTGGGAGAGAATTTTGTGGTTTTCACCAACCACGAAATCCTCAAGTATATCTTTAATCAGCGTGACCTAAATCTGAGCCAAAGATGGTGGGTCGAGTACCTACAGTCCTTCGATTTTGAGAATGCCTATACACCTGGTAAAGGTAATGCAGTAGCCGATGCACTGAGCAGGAAGACTCAGATACAGGTAGTTCAGGAGGCCAGTAGTGAGTGGGAGCTCATGGATTTGTTCACCGAGATGCATCTAGAGGTGCATGACAGTTAGGGGCAGACTTATCTTTCTTCTTTAGCTATGACATCTACCCTCCTAGACAGAGTGAGGATGAGACATCTATCTGATTAGAAGGCCTCGTTCTACGGGAGTCGGTGGAAGGTGAGGACCCTTTTCCCGGTTGGACGATCGGCGGTGATGAGGTTTTACATTTCCATGGACGAGTATGGGTTCCAGGGGATATACACGAGGAGATGATGCGGAAGTTTCATGCTTCATCTTGGGCAATTCATCCCAGGGTTAGCAAGATGTACCGTGACTTGAGGTGTCAGTACTGGTGGCCGGTTATGAAGAGAGATGTAGCTGGTTTTGTTACAAGGTGTTCCACCTATCAACAGGTGAAGGAGGTGCACCAGAGACCAGCTGGGATGTTAGAGCAGTTACCCATTCAAAGTGGAAATGGGATGATGGTGCGATGGATTTCATGATTGGATTGCTGAGGTCACCTCATGGCAATAACGCCGTCTGGGTCGTTGTAGATAGACTCACGAAGGTAGCTCACTTTTTTACGATCAAGGATACCTTTGGAGTTGACGATCTCGGAAGGCTATATATCCGAGAGATCGTACGTCTTCATGGGGTCCCTCGTTCTATCGTTTCAGATAGGGATACCCACTTTACATCTCATTTATGGAAGAGTATTCAGAGGGAAATGGGTACACAGGTGCTTCTGAGCATAGCATACCACCCTCAGACAGATGGCCAGTCGGAGCGTGCGATACCGGTGCTTGAGGACATGCTTTGTTCATGCGTACTAGACTTTGGGGGCTCTTGGGAGAAACATATACCCTTAGTAGAGTTTGCAAATAACAATAGTTTTCATAAATATATTGAGATGGCACCATACGAGGCTTTATATGGTAGGCCATGCTGATCACCTTTGTGCTGGTTAGAGATAGGTGAGGCAGCTTTACTCAGACCATAGCTCATGTAGGAGACATCTGAGCAGGTCTAGTTGATTCGGAAGCAAATGGCTACCACGCAGTCTCGTCAGAAATCTTATGCTGATCGCTGCAGATGACCTTTGGAGTTCGTGGTTGGGGATCATGTTTTCTTGCGTGTTTCGCCGAGGTTAGGAAACAAGCGGATCAGGAGACATGGTAAGCTTTCACCGAGGTATGTGGGGCCATTTGAGATTTTGGAGAGAGTCGGGCTGGTTGCCTATCGGTTGTAGTTACCGCAGAAGTACCGATCCATGAATGATATCTTCCACATGTCTCAGTTGCATCGCTATCATTCAGACCCATCTCACGTCTTTCAGCCTGAGGAGGTTGAGCTAGAGGCAGATGCATCCTTTGAGGAGCATCTGATATGTATCATTGACAGGAGCACGAAGGTTCTCTGAGACCGGTCAATTCTTCTCATACGGGTGTTATGGCAGCATGGCCGAGTGCAGGACAAAACCTGGGAGCGGGAAACTGATGTACGTGCTCAATGGCTGGAGTTGTTCATGGCTATATCTTCTCCACCTTGGGAAGGGAAATTCGGGGATGAATTTCTATAAGGGGGGATGTTTGTAAGAACCCGATTCTTATTTTTGAGGTACTTGCTTCTTCTTTTTTCCTTTTCCTTAAGTGTTTTTGAGAAAATATGGAAAATGGGGAAAAATCCTAAATTTTGGAACTAAACAACATGTACTTTTAGCCGTGTGGGATGGGTACATGGGGCATGTAGCTATGTCGGCGACGAGGGGTGTAGGAACCGGCTACACGCCGTGTAGTGGTACCTCACACGTCGTGTAGTCAGTCAGCATGACTAAACAGTAAGGCGGTGGAGTCACTGCCAGCTAGGCGATAATACACATCATGTACTGGAAAATACATGCCATGTACTAAAGTCGACGGATGAACAGTGTGGCGGTGCCGCTAGAGGAACAGTTAAATGAAGAAAGTACACGCCGTGTACTTTCTTTTTTCGGCTTAAAATAGGCAGTAGCCTCCTCTTTTGGAAGAGGAGGCATTTGATCCGTTTTGGAGCCAAGGAGGACGACCGAACCTTTGAAGATCCTCTAGGTGTTCATCTGGAATTCGATTCGGCTTCGGACAATCTCGTTGGAACCACACGGGTAAGTCCTGTCCTCTCCCGGTATGGTTCTTACCAATTCTTCCCCTAACGGGAGTATTTTTCATTTGAATGGGTTTTTTCTTCATCAGATCTACATCGTTCTTGGGAGTTTCTGGAGTCGATGTTCGGGTATAATGTTCGTTGGCATATAAGGTAGGTGGCTTGGTGTAAATTTCCAACTGTCGTGCGTTTTTGTGCGTTTTCGTGCCACAACCCTATGTTGGGGTGTCATGTGGCTTAGTCCTTTGCTATATTTAATGCCTAGAATTGCATAAGTGATTAATTTTTGATAATAAAATGCTGGTTGGGATCATTTCATGGATCCGGAACCACCTCGGGGGTGTGTTCCACTGTTTAGCCGTTTGGCCAGGATACCTAAGGGTATGCCTTTAAAGTAGTAATCGTAGAATTTCCTTGAGAGTTGTTTACTGTTTTTGACATGTTGGGCATGACCTGTTTACCTATTTATCCTGAGGGCGTTGTTGTGATTAGCCTGTGGGCACTGCACTATTTAGCATGTGGGCCATAGTTATTTCGGCTTCAGGGAAACTTCTTCTGTGCCTGTGGGCAGCTGATTCTATGCCTGTGGGTGAAACTACCTATGCCTGAGGGAAAACTCTGTTATGCCTGAGGGTAGATTCTTGTGTTGGATACTCGTTACCTGAGGGTATGAGTTTACATGTCTCAGGACACTCGTTGTTTACTTAGAAATGCACTGTGGCGATTTCTTATATAAAATGGATTAAATGAATAATTAAATGGAAATTTAACTGTCAAGTTATTTACTTTGTAGTACTTCTTACTTTATTGCATTTTACCACAACACACTATTGTTGCATGTTAGCACGCAGTTGGGCACATGCCTTTGGTGGGTGCCTACTGAGATATATTTCTCACACCCTGTTTGGGTCACGCTTTTTGGACCAAATAGATTACATTTCTATAGGTGTAGATAGGGGCAAGAGTCCCTATACAGGTACTTGACTATTGCTGAGGAGTTGGCAGGCATGGGACCGGGCCTAGGCTCGCGATGTCGCTGCCAGCTGTTTTTCTTGTTTTTTTGTACTCTATATTTTGTTGTACTGTATTGATGTATAACATGTTCTGGCTGTTTTCTTAGAACTCGTGACATGTTGCATATGTTATATACTATTAGTTATATCATCTGCAGTTGTTTATTCCAGTTGTGTATGGTTTACTGCTTCCGCTATCGTAGTATGTTTTATTTTATCTTCCACTGCACTACACTTTAAAAAATGAGGGCATAGTTTCCCCACTATCAGACCTGTGCCCTCACTGCTAGTCGGCGGCCTTTGGCATTTGGGGAAATACGCTTGAGGTCACGTGGCGAACCGGGCTCGGGGCACCCGTTGCGTGACACCCGGGTTCGAGATGTTACAGAGTGGTATCAGAGCGGTTCTTTTCTTTGAATTACTATTTGGATCCATAGTCAGTGATAGGAGGAATGGTAGTTGGTAATAAGTTGTGCCTAGGCATAGCTGACCCGTGTACAGGGAAAATCCAATTTACCTCGTGTTGCAATTTTAATGATTTTTCACTTTACTGTTGAGTTGTTTTCAACGTTGGGTGACACACATGAGATTTTACGATTGATAATTTATCTATGGGTTCTATTTAGTTGTAACCCAATGAGATGAGGGTATTCTGTCTCATGCATCATATAGAAAAGTGCTAGATATCACATTACATGCATAGTTTCCATGCCATGTAGGTGCATTAGAATTTTGCATGTTGTTGTGATAGTTGTTGTGTTAGAAAAGCACGCTGTTGTGATATCTGCTTGATAAATACCTGCTTTGTGATAGGATATTTTCTTGTGTGATCCGGTTTATAGAATGAAATCCAAACATTGGTTTTTGGGGAGTATGGGCCCCCATTGACTGGAATTTGGTGGAACATTGACTGCTTATTTTGTTATAACAAAGATAAGATGTCAAACTTTGATTCGTGGGGAGTATGGGCCCCCACGGGTCAGAATTTGACACTTAGGTGTTGTTTTACGATTTTTTTCTGGGTTCTGGGAATGTTTCTGAGGCATACTATCTGGGGACCCTGTATACACCCCATGTAGTACATTAAACACGCCGTGTATGACCTTCTGTTCGGGAAGAAAAATAAACTATTTGAGTACACGCTGTGTACCCTAAGTACACGCCGTGTAGTCTCTTCCCGTGTCACAAACCGTGTGGGTGGAGACACGGGGTAGGGAAAGGCTTGGGTAAAACACACCGTGTAGCTTGAGTACACGCTGTGTAGTGTTGACCCGGAGTCCGGCCGTGTAACTAACAACATGGGTCGGTGAACTCCTTGACAGAACACGCCGTGTCGATGGTGGACACGCCGTCTAGTGTGACCTGGGGACTCGGCCGTGTAACTAACAACACGGGCCGGTGTCACCTCTCCCTGAACACGCCGTGTACCATTGGGACATTCCGTGTAGTCTTGTCTGAGGACAGACCGTGTGGCATTAGTCATGTGGCTGGGAAATGGGGTGTTGTACACGCCGTGTACGGGTGTAACAGGCTGTGTGGTGTTAATCCGAGCAGTCGGCCATGTCACAGACGACATGCGAAGTTGGAAAATAACACCATACACGCCGTGTAGATTATTTTCAAATCGTGTAGTTTCTATTGAACGGAATCCGTGTGGCTTATCCGTGTAGAAGGACCCGGGCAGGGGAAAGGAAGTCAAGTACACACCGTGTAGTCATTGTACACACCGTGTAGTCTTGTTTTTCAATTTTGAAATGCCTCCTTCCTATTGTTTCCTTTGTGGTTCCTTCACTTTTCAGTCTTAATAATATTGAATCTGAGTCGTGCTTTTGACCTTGTAGTGTCACGCGGCCTAGACAACTGCACGTTGTTCTCTAGGAGAGCGGCGACGACTATACTCCAGAAATGGTGGGCCATTGGCTACCAGTGGATCCTCCAGCAAAGCCAGATGCGGCGCCAGCTATTATACTAGACACAGGCGAGGAGGCGCAGTTCCATGAAGGCATTATGCAGTTCATTCAGACCTTTCAGGGAGCACTGCAGGCTGCCACATCTATGGTTGAGCTGACGCGTATCTTCCAGCAGCAGCATCCACATACGTTTTCAGGGGATGGTGGACCAGAGGCTGCAAAATCTTGGTTGGGGTTGATGCAGACTATTTTCGAGCATCTTGAGACTCCTCCAGGGTGGAGGGTCAAGCTCGTGACACATATGTTGTGTGATACCGCCAAGAGGTGGTGGGATGTTACCACCCAGTCCGAGCATCACAAGGACATGGCATGAGAAGATTTTCAAGTAGTCTTCTATGAATTCTTCTTTCCTAAGACGCTGAGGGTAGATAGAGCTCGAGAGTTCATGAATCTGCAGTAGGTAACTATGTCGGTGATGGACTATTCTGCTCGTTTTATAGAGCTTCAGCGTTTTGCACCTCTGCTGGTGGGTGATGAGACGATGAGAGCCAGACATTTTGAGGATGGTCTTCGTTATGACATCCGAGCGCTAGTGAATGTTTTCAGGTTGCCTTAACTACACACTATTGTGAACTAGGAACTGATTACTGAGAGGAACCTACAGGAATCGAGTGGTGTGGGCCATGGCGGTTCAACAATAGTTATTGGTATTATTTCTATAGGCAAGAGGAAGAGACATATGGACTTCTCTCAGGGTGGTAGTACCAGTCAGAAGAATTCATCAGGTGGCCAGGTTGTGTGGTACTAGTGTGGTAGAGAGGGGCACAAGAGACTGCAGTGTCCACAAGTCCCAGTGGAGTTCCGAGCTTGTGGCAAGATGGGTCATCTACAACACTTTTGTAGGGCGTTTCCATCAGTGGCTAGTGATAGGGGTTTTGTGTAGACTCTGCGTGCGGGAGTAGGACCGATGGCATCTTACCAGTCAAGGAACTGGAATACGTCAGGGCACGCATGTAGAGATGGGGGTTGTGGTCGTGGTAGCCAAACACCAATATCTCAGAGGCCGCAGGGCGGGGTAGCTCAGGGTAACCAGGATGTGTCACAGGGTCGTGGCACTGGGCAGGCATATGCAGTGCAACAGACCCAGCATGAGTTGGATCCTGGACCTTCTATAGTCATAGGTACTATTCTAGTAGATTCTGTCATATCTTCAGTGCTTTTTTATATGGGTGGTACACATAGTTTCATATCTGTACCCATTGTGGAGAGCCTTGGGCTCTGTGTTTCTACTTCTTCTGATATCATGACGCTAGACACTTTGTTGGGGACTAGAACGACTGGTGTGCATCAGTGAAAGTAGTGCCCCCTTGAGGTTGGAGGGTGACACTTCCTTTGGGACCTCTATGTCCTGGAGATTACGAGCTATGATTTCATTCTCTGGATGGACTGGTTGGTTCCCTTTCGAGCCTTTGTAGACTGGTATCGTCATAGGGTGAGTTTCTCGTCATCAGAGGGTGGAGAGTTTCTATACAATGGCGAATGGGATGTTCAGGTGAGTCGAGCTAGACCAAAGCATCATGGGTGAGGTGGAGTCACAAACCAAATTTTGATATTGTATCTGGATGATCAGGGGACTGGTCGGACGGATTTCCTTCCAGTGGTTGATCGTTTCAGGGATGTCATCCCGGGCGACTTTTTAGGTCACCCTCCAGAGCGTGAGGTGGATTTCTCTATCAATCTTTTTCCAGGAGCAGTAATGGTGTCCATTACTCCTTATAGGATGGCTACACCTGAGCTTTAGGAGCTTAAGATGCAGTTATATGAGCTACAGGAGTAGGGTTTCATCTGAACCAATACTTCTCCTTGGGGTTCTTAGGTCGTTTTTGCGAAGAAGGAGGACGGTACCCTCAGACTCTGTGTGGATTATCGGAAACTGAACCAGTTGACGATTAAGAACCGATATCCTTTGCCAAGTATTTATGATCTTTTTGATCCGCTTCGTGGAGAAAACATGTTCTCGAAGATTGGCTTGAGATCAGAATATCATCCGCTACGCGTGAGACCATCGGATATACAGCTTATAGTTTTTTGGAGCAGATATGGTCTGTACGAGTATTTGGTTATGCTGTTCGGACTCATGATCACACTAGCTGTTTTCATATCTCTGATGAATCATGTGTTCCATCCGTATCTTGATTATTTTGTGGTTGTATTCATGGAAGACATCTTGGTTTACTCTCACACTCGACATGACCATGCCACCCATCTTGAGATCATATTGATTATACTGAGAGAGCATCGACTATATGCTAAGATCTAGAAGTGCCACTTTTGGATGGACCATATTCACTTCCTGGGTCATATCATCTCAGAGGCAGGAGTTTTAGTAGAGCCAGAGAAGTTGAGAGCATTAGTTTCCTGGGAGCAGCCTAAGAATGTGTTTGAGATACAGAGTTTTTTAGGGCTGGCTGGTTACTACAGACAGTTCATACAGGACTTCTCTTGTTTAGCAGCACCGTTGGTGGGACTGACTAAGAAGGGTGTGAAGTTCATTTGGTCAGAAGCTTGCGAGGAAGCTTTTCAGGACCTAAAGGGAAGGCTGACAGCAGCGCTGATCCTGATGCTCCTAGAGTAGGGGAAAAGATATACAGTTTACTGTGATGCATCAGGTATTGGGCTGGGAGTAGTGTTAATGCATGGCGATCGAGTCGTTGCGTACGGGTCTCGGCAGTTGAGGCCACATGAGAGGAATTATCCGACTCATGATCTCGAGTTGGCTGCAGTTGTTCATGCGTTGCACTGTTGGAGACATTATATGTTGGGAGAGAATTTTGTGGTTTTCACCCACCAAAAAAGCCTCAAGTATATCATTACTCAGCGTGACCTGAATCTGAGGCAGAGAAGGTGTGTCGAGTACATACAATCCTTCGATTTTGAGCTTCCCTATACACCTGTTAAAGGTAATGTATTAGTCAATGCACTGAGCAGGAAGACTCAGATATATGTGGTGAATGAGTCCAGTAGTGAGTGGGATCTCATGTCTTTGTTCTCTGAGATACATCTAGAGGTGCATGACAGTCAGGGGCAGACATATCTTTCATCTTTAGCTATGACATCTACCCTTTTGGATAGATTAAGGATGAGACAAATATTTGATTCAGAAGCCCTAGTTCTTCGGGAGTCGGTGGCAATTGAGGACCCTCCTCCCGGTTGGACGATCAACGGTGATGAGGTTTTGCGTTTCCATGGACGAGTATCGGTTCCAGGGGATATACACGAGGAGATGATGAGGGAGTTTCATGCTTCATCTTGGGCAGTTCATCCCGGGGTTACCAAGATGTACCATGACTTGAGACGTCAATACTCGTGGCCGGGTATGAAGAGAGATGTAGCTTGTTTGGTTACGAGGTGTTCCACCTGTCAACAGGTGAAGGCAGAGCACCAGAGACCAGCTGGGCTGTTACAACAGTTACCCATTCCAGAGTTGAAATGGGATGATGTCGTGATGGATTTTGTGACTGGATTGCTGAGGTCACCTCATGGAAATGACGCCGTGTGGGTCATTGTGGATAGAATCATGAAGGTAGATCACTTTTTTACGATCAAGGAGACCTTCAGAGTTGACGACATCGGAAGGATGTATATCTGAGAGATCGTACGTCTTCATGGGGTCCCTCGTTCTATCATTTCAGATAGGGATGCCCGCTTTACGTCTCGTTTCTGGAAGAGTCTTCAGAGGGCACTGGGTACATAGGTGCTTCAGAGCACATCATACCACCCTCAGACAGATGGCCAGTCAGATCGCATGATACAGCTTCTTGAGGACATGATGCGTGCATGCGTCCTAGACATGGGGGGCTCTTGGGAGAATCATATACCCTTAGTCGAGTTTTCCTATAAAAATAGTTTTCAAGAAACAATTGAAATGGAACCATACAAGGCTTTATATGGTAGGCCATTCTGATCACCTTTGTACTGGTTAGAGGCAGGTTAGGCAGCTTTACTGGGACCATAGCTCATGCAGGAGACATCTGAGCAGGTCCAGTTGATTCGGAAGTGGATGGCTACCACGAAGTCTCGTCAGAAATCTTATGCTGATCACCGTAGACGACTTTTGGAGTTTGTGGTCGGGGATACAGTTTTCCTGCGTGTTTCACCGAGGCTGGGAAACAAGCGGATCAAGATATAGGGTAAGATTTCACTGAGGTATGTGGGGCCATTTGAGATTCTGGAGAGAGTTGGGCTTGTTGCATATCGGTTGCAGTTACCGCAGCGGTAACGAGCCCTGATCGACGTCTTCCATGTGTCTCAGTTGCATCGCTATCATTTAGACATGTATCACATCTTTCATCCTGATGAGGTTGAGCTAGAGTCAGATGCATCCTTTGAGGAGCATCTGATCCGTATCGTTGACAGGAGAACGAAGGTTATCTGAGGCCAGTCTGTTCCTCTCGTACGGGTGCTATGACAACATGGCTGAGTGCAGGACGAAACTTGGGAGCGGGATACCAAGGTACGTGCTTAGTGTCCAGAGTTGTTCACAGATATATCTTCTCCACATTGGGAAGGGCAATTTGGGGACAAATTGCTATAAGGAGGGAAGTTTGTAAGAACCCGGTTCTTATTTTTGAGGTACGGGCTTCTTCCTTTTCCTTTTCCTTAAGTGTTTTTGAGAAAATATGGAAAATGAGGAAAAATCATAAATTTGGGAACTACACACCGTGTACTTTTTCCACACGCTGTGTACTTTTGGCTGTGTGGGATGGGTACACGGGGCGTGTAGCCATGTTGGCGACGAGGGGTGTAGGAATCGACCACATGCCATGTAGTGGTACCTTACACGCCGTGTAGTCAGTCGACATGCCTAAACAGTAAGACGGTGGAGTTGCCGCCAGCTAGGCGATAATACATGCCATGTACTCAGGAATACATGTTGTGTACTCATGTCGATGGATGAACAGTGTGGCGGTGCCGCCAGAGGAACAATTAAATGAAGAAAGTACACGTCGTGTACTCAAAAGTACATGCTGTGTTATTTGTTTTTTCATTTTAAAACAGGAAATATCCTCCTCTTTTGGAAGAGGAGGCATTTGAGCCGTTTTGGAGCCAAGGATGATGGACGAAACTTTGAAGATCCGCTGGGTGTTCGTCTGGAATTTGATTCGGCTTCGGACGATCTCATTGGAACCACACGGGTAAGCCCTCTCCTCTCCTGGTATGGTTCATACCAATTATTCCCCTAACAGAGGTTGTTTTCATTTGAATAGGTTTTGTTCTTCGTCAGATCTATGCCGTTCTTGGGAGTTTCTGGAGTCGGCGTTCGGGTATAACGTTTGTTGGCGTATAAGGTAGGTGGCTTGGTGTAAATTTCCAACTGTCATGGGTTTTTGTGCATTTTCGTGCCACGAACCCATGTTGGGGTGTCTTGGGGCTGAGGCCTTTGCAATATTTAATGCCTAGAATTGCATAGGTGATTAAATTATGATAATAAAATGTTGGTTGGGATCATTGCTTGGATCCGGAACCACCCCGGGGGTGTGTTCCACTGTTTAGCCATTTAGCCAGGATACACAAGGGTATGCCTTTAAAGTAGTAATCGTAGAATTGACTTGAGAGGAATTGCTTGTATACTACATTTGACATGTTGGGCATGGCCTGTTTACCTGTTTATCCTAAGGGCGTTGTTGTGATTAGCTCGTGGGCACTGTACTATTTAGCCTATGGGCCGTAGTTATTTCGGCCTGAGGGAAACTTCTTCCGTGCCTGTGGGTAGCTGATTCTGTGCCTGTGAGTGACACTACCTACGCCTGAGGGCAATGTCTGTTATGCCCGGGGGCAGATTCTTGTGTTGGATACTCGTTACTTATGGGTAGGAGTTTACATGTCTGAGGACACTAGTGGTTTACTTAGAAATTCACTATAGTGATTTCTTATATAAAATGGATTAAATGAATAATAAAATAGAAATTTAACTATTAAGTTAGTTACTTTGTAGTACTGCTTACTTTATTGCATTTTACCACTGAAAACTATTGTTTCATGTTAGCACGCAGTTGGGAACAAGCCTTTGGTGGGCACCTACTGAGATATATTTCTCACTCCCTGTTTGGGTCACGCTTTTCAGCCCAAACAGATTACGTTTCTGCAGGTGTAGATAGGGGCAAGAGTCCCTATACAGGTACTTGACTATTACTGAGGAGTAAGAGGGCATGGGACCGAGCCTCGGCTCGTGTTGCCGCTGCCATATGTTTTTCTTGTTTGGTTGTACTCTATATTTTTTTTGTACTGTATCGATGTATAACATGTTCTGGCTGTTTTCTTAGAACTTTTGACATGTTGTATCTTTTATATATTGTTGGTTATATCATCTGTAGTTGTTTATTCCAGTTGTGTATGGTTTACTACTTCCGCTATCGTAGTATGTTTTATTTATATTCCATTGTGCTACACATTGAAAAAGGAGGGCATAGTTTCGCCACTATCAGACCTGGGCCCTCACTGCTAGTCGGCAGCCTCTGGCGTTTGGGGAAATGCACTTGAGGTCGCGTGGCGAACCAGGCTCGGGGCACCCGTTGCGTGGCACCCGGGTCCGGGACGTTACAATGTTTATTTGTGTTTAAATAAATTTAGTTACAATATTATTATGTTCCCTAAAAATATATAAATTATTTATTTTTGAATACTTAATTTTTCATGTTCATTTTATAAATTCAGTGTGAACTGGTTATATTTAATGATGCTTTATGAAATTTAATTTTAATAATCATTTTAATCTTCATTTTGGTATTCTATAGTGTTGATGTTGAAGCCTCACTATTAGTTTTATTTTTTTATTGAATAGAAAACTCCAATCACAAAAAACCTTACATACCAAAACCCTTACCAACCAAAACCCTTTCATGTTTCATCCATGCCTGTGAACCCTTACTCATTTATCAATCCCCTTATATGAAAGATGCATTTACCGAATATCTTCTATATTTCCCTAGATTTATCAAAACCATTGATTTACATAATTCTATATCTAGTTTAAGTATGTGGAAAGATAACGGAATAGTTGAAGGCACCTAAGGGACCTCAAATAAAGTCAAAACTTCAACATCACGATGCCAAGTGCCTCCTGGTAGGGTTGCCGATCTTAATTGGTTTAATAAAAAAAGGATTCTGCTGAATAAATTCTTGATATTTCAAGGTTGGGAGTAAATTTTTTATGAATAAAAAAGTGTCTTTCTGTTAAAAAAGGATGTGTTTCATTTTTATTAAAATTCATGGTTTATTTTAACATAGAATGGGGATATAATTTCCTCTAAACTAAATGAATAGGAGTTCCTAATATATTCTGATGAAATAGTGGAAATTCAATACAATCCTCAAGACATGAGATATAAAATTAGCTAGACCCTAGTGGGTACAAATGTAGTTAAACATGATGATTTTATAAAATCCATTTTTTGAACAATTATTTTTAGAAATAGGTGGTTAAGGATTTATACACTAAAAGAAAATATTTTTTTAAGTTCATTCAGTCTATTACTTCCCAATTTGATGGAGAGTTTAGAAGGAAACTCTTCAAGGATATGTATTTGATCTTCCTCTTGGAGAATCAAAAGAAGATCAACCTAACCAGGTAAATACCATCCAACATCTCGAAGGCCTTCAAAGTTTTATTTTATTTTAATCATAAAATCCCTTTTAAAGGATAAAGGGGGAACCCGAACAGACTTCAAGGACATAGGAAAATCACGACCCGAATGTCTAGAGATACAACCCAACCCGAAAAATGGAGTTATCCCTCCCCAACATTTGACCATGAAAAAACCCTCCACCATTGCTTGGTTGTACAACAAGCCAATGTCCTATGTCAAAGCACATGCCCGATCCGATGGATGATGCCATACCCTCTCAACTTCCAAATATGTAAAGCATCGCAACGATGAAAGACAACTCTGAAACCTCCAATGGGACGTGCTACATGAGATCATGCTCGAGTACATCTCCAATCCAACGGAAAGGGTAAGAGGAATTATTATCATTTCATTAGGATAATATATCTCCTATTTAAAAATAAATAAGAGAAAATGAATGAGGATGTAACTCTTAAGTTCCATAAAAAATACCCTTAAAAAACTTTTTTGAAGACTTTTGGATACTCTCGGGACTCATTTTCGATTAGGATGGGTTCCATTAGAAATAAAGAAGAAGCTAATCCAACAATAAAACTTCTAGAACCTATTGAGGGGGATTCCTCCAAAACAAAAATTACTTGGGATGAAACACCCAATGAGGGGGAGCATGCTAGTAGAGAAGATATGGAACCTACTCTAGAAAATAAACTAAAACCAACTAAACCTATTAGTGAAAAAGTGTGAGAGAAACAAGTTTATACAATATATATTGGTCTTATAGTTCCTAAACCTGGATATGTGGATGTATAGAGAGAAGACAATGTTGAAAATTCTAGTGCTATTAAGTCTGCTAGAGAAAAGAATGTCTCTTATAATATAGAACTTGATCTACCTATTTGATTACCTACTTATGGTGAGAATGATGAAATTGATATCCATATACCTGAAGGAGATGCTAATATATATGTTCTAAAAGATTCTGTTACCAACATAACACATGATACTATCTTTTAAAGGACTAAGTTGGATGTGCATAAAGCTATTACATCTCTAAATCATGAGGATCCACCTTTGGTGAATATTTATAAAGATAACTCAGACTTTGAAGAGCATGTTCAAACATTTTTTGTAGAGATATTTGAGGAGATTGATAATATAAAAGGTGAATTTGGTGATATCAAGGACACTTAAGCTAAAATAAAGAGAATAAAGTGAATTAAATTTCTAAAAATGATTTCAATAAGATAATAAAGTAAATGGATACCATGAATAAGATGATTAAGAACTTATTACCTATTCAACAGTTTTTTTTGATATAGTTAGGGGACATGTTGAATTCTTGAAGGCCCAATTACTTGAGAGAAAGGAAATGTGTGCCATAAAATATAAAATTAATGAGATAAGTTTTTTTGTGGTATATAAATATACTATGATTAATAATTTATATATTGTATATTTAGATTTTTTAAAAAAAGTTCTCAAGGAAACTTAAGGATTGCAGTTTAATATAAAAATAACATTCACTTGTTAGAAAATATGTTTATGGTTCTATGTGAATTTATCACGGGGTTTAAATACTGTCATCTTCTAGTTCCATACTCAATAAATATCATTTGTCTCAGTTTTACCCGATATCTTTATAATGAAGTGTTGTGAATGATCTGTTATCCTATCTTCATTATACCTTCTTATCACCAGTATTACTATAGGGTTTATTTCATTTGATGATCAAATAATTTTAAAAAGTGAGTAATGCTATTTGAAATGGAATAAATGAAACACAAAAAAATTGGTTAACCTTATTGGATTCATTTATGAGTTTCTTCCCACTATTTAACCAAAAGTTAATCAATCAAAAGGTCAATGCAATTGTTTTAAAAACTAGTTATAACATTTTCAATTACCTCAAAAAAATAATTTCTATCTTTATTACACACAGATGAAGGAAATTCTATAGGTTTCTCAGAAAGTGTATTCTTTAGAACTATCTCATATAGTACCTAGTACAACATTTTCTTAAAAGGGAAAGAAAATTGTGATATAAAAGGACCCTATTGTTTCACTAATGAATTTAGGGTCTACTAGTCATATTCTAGAATCAATAACTACATTAGTTCTTTCTCCACAATTGATCTCATATAGTATGATTCATTTTGGTATGAATTGATTGAAAATATTGTTGTTATTGAAAAAAAATTAGGAAATTTAGAGGATAAACTATTAAATCTTCATGATTATATTGAGGAGGTAAAAAAACCTTCATGGAAAATATGTATTTCTAGTATCCATATCATCAAAGCCTATTACAATATAATCCCCTAGGTTTTTAGTAGTCCATATAGAAGCTTTCAAAATTGTTTTGAACCAATGTCTTGTGGTTCTTTCTCTATAGAATTGGTAAGGGTATAATACCATTATGGACTTCTAAAATAAGGATATCATCAAAGGGATTAACATGTGTAAAATTTCTTTATTTCATATTAGATGAATAAGATCTATTATCCACGAACCATATAAATGTTACACCAGTTTTAGACAAAAACTATATCATATTTTTGATCCTTTCATCTTTTATTAATAAGACAAAATGAAGTTAACATATGATACTTGACCATAATAACCACATAATTATTTAAAACCTATGTTGTTCACTACCTCAATAATGCATGGCATCATTTTAGATTCATATCACCATGGAAAAATCTTGGCTACTCATATAAGGCTCTCTATTCATAAATGATTTTTTTGAGGAGAATGCCATTATGTGTTTATGGTTGGTAGAGCCTTCATACCTACTCTTATAGAACCTACATATTCTCCATTATCCTCTATTATATTCATGAAACCACCACCTCTACCAAAAACCAACTTTGATCCTATTCAAAATTCATGACCCCAATGGATTTATATAGATGTTTCTTATGCACTTATAGATATTTAAGGAATTTAATGTCTCAATCATTATTTTTTCTATGATATTGTTTTTCATTCCTTTTTTTCTAATATATTATTCTTTTTAAGTTAATATCATTTTCATATACAATTTATTACCATATTCTTTGTCATGAATATGCCTGGGTACCCTGATAACCCGATAACTGAGCCAACTCTACTATTGTAACGACCCGAACTTTTTAATAATTTTTGTTTCCTATTTTTGTGTGATATTTTTTTCTATAGTTAAAAAAATATTTCATTTAATAAAATGAATATAATTTAAATGAGACCTTTGGGTTTCTACTATTATATTAATGTTGGTCAATATGAACATTAGAAACGAAATGTTACAATTATTTTCTATAAATACAAGTGATCTTTGTTAATACAAAAATAAGATTCGATGGCCCCATTCAGTAGTCTCGGGCCGATCGAATACCATCTGACGGAACTTGGGAAGGAGGTAGCAACACTAGGCTTTGCTCTGGACCAAACCCAATCCAAATTTCATTGTGTGAAGCTGGAACAGAATCGCCTTGGTGAGAATTTCAAGCTGATAGAAATCACCACTCAGGCAATGTTGGCCGAGCCGCCCCAAGATTCTACCACCTTAGCACACCTTACACTTAGGTCCTATGCTAGTGTTATAAGGGGCTATGTAATGAAACCTTAGCTTCTTTATGTAATCCTTTAATATAAATAAAAATTGTAATTTCTTCTTATTGTGAAGTTTGTGAATTCTCAAATGTCCGGATAAATATAGGATGTATATTATTGTTGAATTTTAGAAAAAGGATATTTTAAAATATTTATGTAAAAATTAAATAATAAAAAATGTGTAATGATTTTAAAAAAATGGTCTTCTATAGTTATGTTCAGTAAAAAATTTAGAGTCTAATAAGATCAACATAATTTTAGATGAATATTAAATTATGAATAGTGATTTTACCCTTATGATTAGTAATGTGATCAAATGTATTAAATAACCTCACTTAAGAAAGTATTAATATAATTTAGTCACATTGATTAAGTAATGTGATTTAATAAAATAGGTAAATAGTTGTTTCATAAATTATTGGTTACGTATTAGTTTTTTCGGGTGAATAGTGTTTTTTATTTAAAAATTAAATTGAAAATATTTAGAAAATTATTTTCATAAAATGGAGTTCATTTTTGAAATCGGAGCATTAATATTTGGTTGAGGTGAATTTTTGGGATTTTTATGAAATAGTTGAATTTTTGGTGAATATTTCTTTTATTTAAAAATTAAATTAAAACTTTTAAAAAATTATTTTCATAAAATGGAGTTAATTTTTCAAATTAGAGCATCGATATTTGGTTAAGGTAAATTTTTGGGATTTTTCTAAGAAAGTTGAATTTTCGGTGAATAGTGAAAATATAGTTTTGAGTTTCGGGTGTTTAATGTCATCATTAAGGATGTAATAATTATGAAATAATTATGGAAGACTTATAAATAGAAAGATAAGGTATGAGGTGTCCCAAGTGGCCAATACCATGGGAAAATACCCTGGGAAAGCCCATGGTTTTTCCAATACCACCGATGAGGTGTCCCTTGATAATTAATGCTTTGCTCCCTCACTCCTCCTATAAATACCAAGCCATTACCTCATTAATTTCATTTCAAAAACCTTCCCAACGAAGTTTTGGTTTCTTTACCTTCCAAGGAGTCCTCCAAAGGTTCCCTCAAGGCTCCCAAGGTATCGACCTTCAAGCTTTCAAAGTTACTCTTCAAGGTAAGGGATCCTTTCACCCTCTTCTTTTATGTCATAACTTCCTTTATGTTGTGTCTACTAATTTCCATCTCTTTCTGTTAAGGGTATGTTATTATATGTTCTCATTTCTGTAAATTTCATGTCTAATTGTTGAGATACCCTTTCCCCTCTCATAAATGTGTTTTCTAAATTATTAAGTGACGCCGTTAGGCTGCCGAATTTCTCGTAAAAGAAATCACATCTTCTCTTTTCTTTCATGTTTCATTTTCATGTGGTATGTCATTAAAATTCCCATACCATGTTCCAATCTCCATTTTATTCGGTATTTATACTTTATTATAATTTATTTATGAGTGGGTTACTCTTGCACCCACTTTTTTTTATTTTTTCTAAAACCATGTTATATAGCCGTTATGCTGCTGAAATTTCATCTCAAAATTTATATCTCTTTCTCTCATGAAATTAACTTATTCTATTTATGTGAATACCCAGAACTATTTTTTTCAATGGGTTTCCATAAATATATAAATATGATATGTTTTATTCTGTAATTTACATACATATAACCCTTACTCCCTTTCCATGGGTTATAAATGACATAATGATCTTATTTTTAAGAACTTTTAAAACGTCATGATTTTGAGATGAAACCCATTTCTTTTATTCTCTATGGGTTATTTATGAAATGTTTTATTATGATCTTTGTGGATCACATTAAATTAAATACATATTAAGGGTGCACCCTGATAGCACTCCAATGAATTGGGTACATAATTAATATATAGAGATGAAAAGTTTTACGATACCTTGGTGAATAAACCTGGTAATTTTTATGATTCCTTGGGGATGGACCATGGTGATTTGTTCATGAATGTCTAAATGAAATTTTGTATCCACATATTTAATTTATGTTCCAAGTTCATTTCTTTATGATATTACTATACTTCCATTGCTTAGGTATTTATGTTTTTATTCAAGTTCTTATTAATATCACAAGTACACTGATTCCCTTTTTTACCCTTACTGGGAATTCTGCTCACCCTTTACTTTGATGTATGTCTCCAGGATATGAGATGCAGTTAAGGTACATAGTATGAACCTATGATTAAGCCTTAAAAGTGGTTTAGAAGAATGTTTTATGTTGTTTTCATGTATCATGTTACTGATTTCCAATACACTAGACTTTAAAGATCCTCTGTATGTAAAATGTAATGAAATGTTATGTATTAAAAATGTAGTATTCTATAGTTGGTATCAAGGGATAGGTTTAGTTATTTAATGAAATTTGGATATGAATACTTTAGGAAGAATCCTATAGAAAAGTTTAAATATTGGAAAACTTCCTGGTATTTCGGTGAAGGGATCATTACTTCCAGTGCACCACCTATGAGAATAAGGAGTTTCAAAACCTTAAAGGTGGTTATAGTAATCCTCTATAACTCCAAAATGATAAAAATTCACTCCTTGGGTGAACTTTCCAATGGTGTTCCCAAGTTGTCAATTTATATCCAAAATGGGGAGTGGGTTTGGGCACCCGATTTTCGATATACCACTTGTGTATCTGTTTTGAGTTGTTAAATGGAATTATCTTGAGTTGAAAAAAATATAAAAGTTCTAGGTCAGCATCTTGACTATCTCCATGCCACATTTTGAGGAAAATAGAGGATGAAAGCGCGTGTAATGGATGAAATACAGAACCAAATCATTGACATCATGTAGATTCTATCCCCTGGATAGATGTGTTCAGATGCACCCCATAATGACCGAATTGGGATTCAGTTCCATGAGAAGTGTTGTATCCCATGAATTTTTGGAGCGTCCCACAAAATATAAGACCATTTAGATGCATATATTTTATCAAATGTGAAAAATAGTGGACAAATATCATTGGGATTCCATGCAGTTTGGCCCATTTCCCTTTTGAATCTTCTATGACCCACCAAATCACCTCCTCCTACAATGAAATTAATAAAAAAAGAATAATTGTGCTTTTTAATAGTGATAAAAATTTAATAATTGAATAAAATGTGATTTCAAATTTGAGATAATATTTTTAATTTTAAATACAGAACTAGTTTAAAATAGTTATTTAGGGGTGAAATAAAGTAGTGAATTGTGATGCGATCACACCCCCACACTTACCCTTTTTCACTCCTGGGAAAAAACTCATATCATGTATTCCAAAAAAAAATTGAAAAGTAAACATCAATATAAAAATAAAAATAAATTTTATAACATATATCCTTGAGATCCAACAATTACACATGATGAAACAAAAGATATCATGCCTCATAAATAATCATAATTTCATGTTCTCCATTTATATCATTCAATATATTTCCCATTCGTTTATCCACCCATGAAAAAAACACTTACCTCACTTGAATTTTATCTTATCACACAAATTTTAATTTTTCAACAATGTATTTCTCATCCAAACTCATACAAGGGTCACCATAGGCTTTATAAATTCCTACATCGCCACCCAATGTGTGTCAAAGACATATGTTTGTCATGAGGATTTTTCAGGGTTGTTCTATGGATTTCAGTCGGTAGGATTTAGATGTAAAAAATTCTAAGTCTGAATGAGGAGGGATTGACTATTTTTGATAGAAAAATTCATTATTCTAATTTTCACTAAAATATGGTCTCTTCCACAAACACCTTTAGCATAAATTTATGTTCATCGTCAAGAAAAATAAAGGAATGTGCACACCATGCAGTAAAAATGTCAATCATCTCAAACATGATTTTTTTGAAAGATCTAGATAAAAACAACATTATTCTTCTATTAGAATCTCCTGAAAGGGAACTACTTCACTTATCATGAAATCTCCAGAAAAGGAACAACTTTCAACATACTTATTTTTTTTCAATAGAAGACACATCTCTTCAGAATAAAATTTCCCACCCAAAGTATCACAAAATTTAGTAGGACAACACATGAAAACTTCCCCCACACTTATGTTCAACTAGATTATGCAATTTTACTTCAAGAGTTGGTTGGATAGGAAAACTTTTCTTGTAATGTGGCTATCCTAACAGGATGTTCATGGATTCTAAGGTCTCCAAGGATTAAATGTTCATGTTAGGACATTATAAAAAGGATTCTTATGAAATAGGGGTTTTAATACCAAATAAATTCCTCAATCATTTAAAACCTATTTACTTCAAACCCTTAAGTTTTAATAGGAAAAAAAATCAAATTCTGGTTAAATAAATCATGGTTTGGTTCTCTCAAGAAGTTAGGTGAATGTAAAAATTATGAAAATAATAGTTCAGAATCATCATAGGAAAGTGATTTCAAATATAAAGACAGTGAATGTGGCATGGTATTCAAAACTCAGAGTACTTAAGCTCAGTTTCGTGGGAGAAATTGTTTCACTTATTGATATGGATTTTAAAATCATAATGGGAAACATTTCATCTCAAAATTTTAAAAAACATGAAAAAAATTAAAAAATAATCACACAAAATTTTAAAAAACACACATTTGTTTTTTTATTTTTGAAAAAAATTGAAAAATAGTAAAACAATTGAAATTAATGAACTAAAAGGTCCCCCCCACACTAAAAATATTTCATTTTCCTCAATGTGAACCCATGAGATAATATGTTCACATGAAATTAAGAACTTTATATGGGAAAAATAATATAAAAGTGAAAGGTTTTGGAATAGCATGATATTCTCAAGTGATGATGGGGTCATGTAGTGTGATAAAATCCACTACATATGTAGGAAGTCCCTCAATGTATTTCTTCAAATGTTTCCCATTGAATATAAAGCTCCTTAATGTGTTCTCTTGTTTGATATACACTATGGGATTCTTGTATACAATCCTATAAGATCAAAGCACATCATCCAAGAACTTACTCTAATCTTTCCTTTTCATTTGCAAGTTTTCTCTAAAATTTGTTTCAACTCCCGATTTGAAACCTCAACCTAGTCATTTGTTTGGGGGTGGTATGGTGTTGATGTTTTGTCTGTCACCCCGTACATCCTAAGGAGGGAAGCCAAATTACGATTCCAGAAGTTTTTCCCAAAGTCACTAATGATGGCCTTTGGTACTCCAAATCTACAAAAAAATATGTGCCTTAACAAAGTCTACTATAACATGAGAATCATCAGTCCTGGTGTCCTTGGACTCCACCCATTTACTGACATAATCAATAGCAACCAAAATGTACAAGAAACCAAAATAACTTGTAAAAGTAACCATAAAATGAATTCCCCATACATCAAAAAATAACAAAATATAATGGATTGTTGTGGAATCTGGTGTCTCCTTGAAATGTACGCAGTATGTTGGCAATGAGAGAATGACTTCCAAAACAGATGAGCATCATGGAATAAGATAGAACAATATAATCTAGAGTCTAAAAAATTATTAGTTGTCCGTTGGGGTCTAAAGTGTCCTCCACATGAAATTGTATGGAAAAAATGCAGAATAGACTTAAACTCATGGTCATGAACATATATCCTTATAACCTGATCACTACACGTGCGCCAGAGGTATGGATCATCCCAATCATAAAATCTTGACTCACTCTTTAATTTTTTGACTTTATGTTTCTTTAAATTTGAAGGGATTTCGGTTTCAACAAGGTAGTTCACTAAATCAACATACCAATGATGTGTACCTTAGATGGAATAAGGATTCTCATCAGAGAATGTGTCCCGAAGTGGTACTTGGATCAAGGTGTCAGCCTTCAGTGTGTGAGTAAGCCTACTCATGTGGTCCTCCACCCATTTTTTCTGACCCCTTCTTGTCCTTTATCTCAATATAAAATTCATTAATAAGGAGAATCCATAAAATAAGTCTACGATTTTCATCTGGCTTCTTTAAGAGGTACCTTAGAGGTGCATGGTCAGAAAAAAAATATACTTTAGATCCCAATAAATATGAATATAATTTATCTAACATGAATATGACTACAAAAAACTTCTTTTCCTTGCTTGTGTGGTTTTATTAAACTAAATCCAATGTCCTCGATTCATATTCAATCACATGTGAACGTCCCTCCACCCTTTGAGATAAGACATCACTAACCACGAAGTTGGAGGCGTCACACATAAGTAAAAAAGGAATCTCCCTCTGTGGGGGCTATATGATTGGTGGAGTGGTCAAACATTTCTTTAGCTCATCAATGGAAGTCCTTCAAGAATCATCAAACTGAAAATCAGGATCCTTTTGATGTAATCATGACATATGATGAGAAATCTTACTAAAATCTTTGATGAAGCACCGATAAAATCCTGAATGCCCTAGGAAGGATCTAACATCACAATCACATGATGTATATGGTAAGTTTGAAATAATATCTACCTTATATATTTCACCCTATATCCCGTGTTTTGACTCTGCATTCCCTAAGACAAAGCCATGTTCTAGCATTAAATGACACTTTTCAAAGTTCAAGACCAAATTCTTCTCAATAAAACGATTTAACACATTTCCCAAACTAGATATACAATCATAAAATGAAGACCCATACACTGTAAAATCATCCATAAATACCTCCATTAAGGTCTCAATAAAATCAGAAAAAATACTCACCATGAATCTCTAGAAGGCACTTGGGGAATTGCAAAGTCCAAATGGCATCCTTTTGTAGGGAAATGTGCCGAAGGGATAGGTGAATGTAGTTTTATCCCGATCCTCCGGAGTAATAGGAACCTGAAAATATCCAAAAACTCCATCCAAGAAACAATAACGTGTCTTCCCAGCTAGTCCCTCAAGCATTTGATCAATAAACGGGAGATGTAAATTGTCCTTGTGAGTGGACTAATTTAGTTTCCAATAATCAATACACACACACCAACTGTTTTTCACCATCAATGGAACTAACTCCCCTTTATCATTTTTCAAAATAGTTACACCACTTTTCATAGGTACAACCTAAATATGACTCACCCACTATGAATCTGAAATGGGATAGATTATACACGCCTCGAGAAATTTTTCAACCTCTTTTTTAACAAACTCCAAAAGAGTTGGATTGAGTATCCTTCGTGGCTTCCTACCTAGTTTACCCACATCCCCCAAAATAATCCTGTGCATGAGAATAGAGGGGCTAATACCTAATATGTCAGCCAAGGTCCACTCGATTTCCATAATTTACTCCCTCAGAATATTCAAAAAAAATTATTCATGTTCAAAAGGGATATTGTTAGAAATTATAACAGGTGATTTCTCATCACTTAACAAGTATGAGTATTAGAGATTAGGTGGTAATGGATTGCGTTCCATTTTAGGGGGTGATATATGGAGGGAGACATTAAAGGAACTAAAATATGTGCACAATGATCATTAGTACCAAAATAATAATCATCAAAATCAGAGAATAATGCATCAAAACCATCATCACTGTTAGAATCTACCTTGGTTTGCGGATTCCCTTTTTGTTTACTTGTTGATGTCTAAGCTTCAAATCGTCTTTGGGGTTGTTGGAAACCCTAGTGGTAAGATCGAGGCTACAGGAAGTTTTGTTGAAAAGTGGCCTTTGTTGTTGTCCAAAAGCATAACTAATGGCTGGTTGATCCTTCCACACTTGGTTTTACGTTTTACCAATGGAATCATGATTCTTTTGGGGATATGGTTTTTTTTGCTACTGATATGGTCTCCCAGGAAACTCTGTTGCATAATCTTCTGTTTTTTGTAGTTGGGGGAAGAAGTTAGTTGGATGTCTTGTCTTAGTGAAAATTCCACAAAGCCTTGAAGGAGGGGGTTGGGATGTCTTTTGAGCCAGAGAAATCCTCCACACCATAGTGGTCAATTATTCAAACATAATATCAATTAAATGACTCTCAAGAGAAGAAGTGCTTACCTAATGTACTCCTCTAACTTCTGGTGTACCTCGATCACCAAATTTTTGGGAGTTTTGTGACATCATGTCAATCAATGCCCATATAGCTATTAGTGTCTTTTAAACCAATGGTCTTCTAGATAAAGAATCCACCATGCTCCACTCTGTAGGTATGAGTTCTTCATAGATGTATTGGATGAGGAGTTTCTCACTCATTTGGTGATGTGGGTAGCTTACACACAAATTTTTGAATCGCTCCCAGTACTCATATATTAACTCCCCTTGGTCTTACCTGATCCTCAAGATCTCTTTAAAAATGGAAGTGGTCCTTGATGCTAGAAAACATATCTGCAATAAAAGACATTTCAAATTGTTCCAACATGTGACATCTTTAGGTTATAAATAATACATCCAATCCTTTTCTTCTCCATCAAGTGAAAATGGGAATGCTCTAAGTTTGATTTGATCTTCAGAAACATTTTTTGGTTTTAAGGTTGAGAAAACCACATTAAATCCTTTTAAATGTTTTTTGGATCCTCACTAGATAATCCAAGAAATTTGGGAAGATGGTAAATTAACCCAGATTTCAGTTCAAAGTTTGACTCTAGATTTGGGTATGCAATACAATTTAGTTGATAGTTAATATCAGGTGAAACCAATTATTGAATGGTTCTATTAAGTTAATTTTCATTATTTTCAGTCTTTGATTCCTGTTTTATGTTTTATTTATAAGTGTTTCCAATTTTAATGTTCTTTGAGTGGAGGAATTCTCCAACTAGTTGAATGTTGAAACATCCCATAGACTGAGAATGTCTGATTGAATCATGAAGGCTACGTTCAATCTCAGGGTCAAGATCTAAGATATCTTTGGGATTAGTTTTTTCATAAATAATGTAAAAATAAAAATATTGAAAGTGGACCATAGTAAAATAAAAATGGTATGTTTGAGTTTATGGTCCAAAAAGAAGAAGAAAACAGAAGAAGAAGAAGAAATAAAGAAAAATCAGATTGGGTAAAGAAGAATGAAAGAAGAGAAGAAGAGAATAAAATTTAAAATAAAATAAATACCTCTAATTGGTTGGAATAATTACTTGCATCCCTATAAAATACAATAATTTTAATGGCATTGTCATTGACTCTTTCAAATGATATGTTATTTTTGGGTACTTAGGTGCAGAAGAGTGGCTGACTAAGGTCATCTCTCAAAGGAGAACGTAAATTTAACAACATATTAAAGGTATTTTGAAAATAAAATAAAAGTAAATAAGAACACTAATTAAAATTATGGGGGTTATTTATCATTTATAAATCTAGAATAAATTTTCTAGAAGAATATTGTATTTGTTTTGTTTTTATTTTTGAAATGAAGTTTGATTAAAATTACACAATAAGAAGATGGTTTTTAGAAAATATTTTAAAAATGTGTAATCAATATAACTCTAACTATTCAATAATTTATTAATAATTATCATTTAAAATAACATCCAATTAATTGTGATCCCCTAACTTGTTAACCCCTGAACCCTATAAGAAATAACTTTACCACAAAGATGAAGTGAATTAAACCTCAGGCTATCTTTGGATCATGTAATCGTATCACCCTGTTTTGATTGATGTTATAACGATATCTTATGGTCAGTGATATATTAAGGCATATATACATTCCATAAATGAAGACTAATTGAGTTTAGGGATTTTTTTGAACTTTATAAATTGATCCCATGTGGGTTTTAATTACTGATGAAGTTTACACTCTCACAATTCACATAATTCTCGACCTCACATGTTTTGTGTTTATTGTTAAATTGCTTGCCCAGTTTCATTTAAATTAAAAACTCAATTAATATACCATATTATGTGAATTATAGTAGCTAATGGATTCAAAATAAATTAATGAATAAGGATAGAGGTCGATCAATTATTAAAAATAACTACTCTTTCATGGGCGGTGTAGTCATCATAGAAACTTTTTGTATGTGCATAGGTTTAGAAAGGGTAAAACCCAATCTTGTTTCTACTATTGATTCCAGAACAATTAGGAAGATTAAGATATGAATAAATTTTAACAAAATAAAATAAAATAGAATAAATAAAATAATAAAAAATAAGTTTATTACTAAAATAAAAACATTAAAAAATGAGAAGGAGAGGAAGTCTTTGGTGAAGGGATCCTTGCTTCAAGAGTTACCCCTATGATTATAGGGAGTTCTAGAACCTATAAGTTGATTATAGGAATCTTATATAACACCCAAATGTAATAACTTCACTCCTTTTCCAAAAATGTCAAATATGGTGCGCAAGGTGTCAATTCATAGCCAAAATGGGGAGTGGTTTTGGGCACCCAGTTTTTGAGATACCAATTGTGTATCAGTTTTCAGTTGGTAAATGACATTATATCGAGTTAGAAAAAATTTAAATTTTGTATCCCAAAATCTTGAATATATCCATGTCAAATGTGGTGGCCAATGGAGGATTTCAGTGGAAGATATGGCCGTAATACAGAACCTAATAATTGACTTTGTGCAGATTCTGTCCCCTTGATAGACTAATTCAGACGTACCCCTTAATTACAAAATAGGGCTTTGGTTCCATGGGATGAGTTGTATCCCATTAATTTTTGGAGAGGCCCACAATATGTCATCCCATTTAGATGCACGAATTTGGAGTAATGTGCAAAATAGTGTACATATGTCATTGGGAGTCCATGCAGTTTGGACCATTTCCCTTCTGGATCATCTCTGACCCTTCAAATCACCTCCTCCTACAACAAAATCAGCAAAAGAAGAATAATTTCACTTTTTAATAGTGATAAAAATTTAATAATTGAATCAAATAGGATATTCAATTTGATATTATATTTGTAATTTTAAATATAAAACTAATTTAAAACAGTGATGTAGGGGTGAAATAAAGCAAAGAATTGTGATGTGATCAATGACCATATGGATATGAAAGGAAAACTCTAGTGGGAGTAATGTACCAGAATAAAAAAGTCATAAAATCCAATGGTAGGAATCCCAAGTAAAAAAATAGGAAAATGGACCCATGGTCCCTAAGGACAAAACTCACTAAGTGCAAATCTCAACAGCTACATCCACCTCTAAGTGATCACTTCCCTTTTCTTAAGCCTGGAAGAAGAATGTCTGAAAATATACAAAGGAAAAATTAGGGTGTGAGACTAAGCCCAGTAGGATAACACCAAAGATTCCATGACAGATGTAAAATATATATTATCCAAAGAAAATCTTTCAATTCTTCAAAACAAGAAGGTTTGTAAATTTAAAAGAATATTTAAATAAAACATGAAATATATTTTCAAAATGACGGAAAACTCATTAAAAGAACATGATTTAATTTACAATAGATAGAATATTTCTAAAAAAATTATATTAAGTAAAAAATTTATATAAAAAATTTAATATAAATTTAGAAGGAATTTAAAGAAATTCAAATAACATTACGATACATTTATATCTCAAATATAAATAAACAAGTGACAAACATGGTTATCTTCTAAAAGGTATGATATTAATAACCAACTATATTATTCCACACTCTCTAAGTGATCTTAAAAAATTGAGTATACTAACATCCCCCTAGCACTAGCTAGATGAGACTCGCCACCCTCCCATCGGGGATGTGACCCACCACAAATATGTTATAGAATGTTGTAATAGCATAAAGTGTATCCAAATAACTCACCAACCACCCAAGGAATGTATGTGCTCTTACATGATGGGAAATTTATTGGGTGAATTCTAAAAAATATAATAAATCACATTCTTCCATTTCAAAAATTCTAATTTATTTCTATTTAAAACCACAGTGGATTTTAACAAAAAAACATGGATTTTCATAAGATAAAACCACTGGGTTTCTATCAAATAATTTTAAGCCATTTTGATAAGTTTGAAATCCAGTCAAAATAAATTCCACACTTTCCACAATTTATTTTCCACAATTAAATTCTACTTTTTAATTGAAATCATTTCCATCAAATCCATAACATAAATTAAACAATGTAAAACAACAAATTTCCATAAACATGCCCCAATTCAAAATAACTAGGGGTTCACCAAATTTCCATCCCATAACTATTTTAGATCTCTCAATTCACTAGAATTAGGTTTCATCAAAGTAATTGAAAAAGGTTTATTCATTGTAATTTTAATAAATGATTTAAATAAACCAAGAAAATCAAAGTTAATCAATTTGGAAAATTTGAATGGAACCACCCACCTCTTTCATGAAGAAAAAAAGTCACAACAGAACCTGTAAATGAGACAAATGTGAAGGAGATCATGAAACTCAACCTAAAAAAAGATCCAACTCCACATGGCATAGATCCATCAATGCCTAGATGATCCATAAAAACCCAAAAGATTAGAAAAAGAGAAACTAGAAGAACAAGAGAGAACACCTACCCAGAAATCACACCACAAATGAGAGGATGATCGAAAGATGATCAGATCATTCTAGAAGGAGGGGCACCATTCAAAAATGAATAAAAAGGGTTTTGGTTTGAGAGAAATAGAGTCTGGAAATAGTAGAATGAGCAAAACTGTCGAACGAGTGACCTAAACCTAGGTACGGGCCGAGTCATTATATGTACCCAATAGTCAAAACGTGTAGTACATTCTAGATATGTTATTCTGAAAACCCATTGCCTTGTGCTAAAAACTACCATTTTAACCATACACAATGTGTACCCTCCATTCACAACTTGTACTGAATCATAGCATGATCTCCCCTTTCACGAAAGGTATCCAGAAACTAGTACATGATGTGTACCTGTTTGGTAGCCTGCATTAAACCCAGAAAACGACCTCAAAAAACAATGAACCAACAAGGGAACCTAAGGGTACTTAGAAAAGGAAAAAACTAACCCAATGAAGGAAACACGATGTTAGATTCTTATAATCTTCTATACTTGTGTTCCATATTGATTTTTTATGATTCAATTGTCTTAATTTTTAATATAATAGAACGGGGTAGTAGATATGGATTTTTTAGAATGCTAAAGTAATTTTAAAAAATTTTGTATAGAATTTTATCTTATAGAATCATTTAAAATTTTATGGCTTTATTTATAGATTTTGTGACCATAAAAATGGGGGAGATGTTTGGACTACTAATGTTCTTTGAACATACACCATGATTCATATGTTTTGATGCTTTCAAAAACCTCTTCCCATATTTATAATATTACTATATTTAAGTATATTTAAATATGTTTTAATTATATTTAAATTATTGAAGTTGATTCTACCATAAACTAAATGTTTTATATGTTTGAAAAAATTCCTTTACATGGATATTTTAGTTACATGAAAATAAATAATGTGAAAATTTATTAAATGATAATAGGAATACAAAACTTCACATAGGTGATGGAGTCTGGCTTTGTAAATTCAATTACACAGTGAATATTATTACATGAAATCAGCTAAAAAGTGAGATCAACTATTTGAAATTTATATACATCAATACTTCAGTAGTTTTGAATCATATATATGATAGATTCTACTTCAAATATATTGATATGTAGATATTTTAGTTATATGGAATTAGATATGTGATATTTTTGGTAATGTAGTTTTTTAGCTATAATAACTTGGTTATGATGAAGATTTGGACCCATGTATATTTTTTATTTCACTGTTTTGTCTAAATGAACTAGTCACAATTATATTTTTGTATTTTTGGTCATATGTTACCTATTGGATATTAGGTACATGGTTTTTTTCTATATAGAGTATGTTTTGTATATGTTGTACTATTACATGAAGTATTTGTTACCGTTAGAGTATTTTAAGGAAAAGTAAGTGATGTTTTCAAAGATTTAGAATAAGAGTAGCATATATATGGCACGTTGTACTTATTTAAATGTTTAAAGTTACAAGAATGTTAAAATGACAACCATATTTATGCATCCATGCTTTTTTTGAGAAAATATTGAAAAAATTTATCTGAATTGTTTTTCTATTATGTATATATTTAACTTTTGAAACCTCAATATAAGTTTATACTGAGGACATATAAGTTGGAGAGAAAGAAATAAAGAATAAAAATCAAATAAAATTATACCCAAATTTTAAAGTGTATAATCATTTTTATACACACTATAATTATCTCTATTATAGTAAAAAAGAAGAAGTCAGTTAAAGCACTGCTTCTCTTTTTCATTCAAGAAAAATCATCTTAGATTTCATAATTTCTTCCTAATGTTTCTTTGAAGTAGTTATCTATTCTTTTAGAGTTATATTATTCTATTAGTTTTTTTTATAACCTTTATCCATAACTAAAGATTATTTTTCACATCTTTTCTTCTCTTGGGTAAGTTCACACTCCTTGTACTGGGTGTGGGGGAAGGCTACTTTATGTCTTATAATATTATCCTAATAAAATATCATTATTTCCAATTTTTATTATTTAGAAACTACTTTAACTCAACATAGAAGGTCCCTAGGAAAAGTATGGGACATAGTGAAAATCATAATGCTATATGAGTTAGTGCTGGCGGCGTTGACTAGGGGAAATTTATTCCACAAACCACTATAAAACATCATGTGTTACTTTCTTTAATTCACATCTATTCCACTATATAAAATTTCTAATATTTTTAAGGAATTTAACAAAAATAGGGAGTGAAATTTTAGATCCCAATTCATCCCCCTCTTGAGATATTATACAATAACCTAGGAAAAAACTCCATGATTTGATTTCATCTCCCACTGAAAGCACTATATCCCTTCCATTTATCTATAACCCCTAGGATTTTGGGAAAATGATATTGTCCAAACATAGATAAAGAGTATAAAAAGCATATTAATAATTCCATAATATTGTTACTGTATATTCATTTTCAAGACCTATAAATTGGCCTAACCCCAGGTTATAAATCTACAAAAGAACCTCTCTTGAAAATTAACCATTAATTCATACACAAAAAATATATTGTAATTTCTATCCTAGAATCTGTTTAGGGGATACTCACATTAAAACTCATGGGATAAATTTTTATTTATTTAATTTAATATTAATTATCACTTAATATTTGACTAACTTATAATTCCCTAAAATCACAACCCAATGGTATCCACAATGTCCTAAGATCAATGAAATGATCAAAAAATTCTATGATAATTTACTAGGATAAATATATTATTTTATCCTATTAGAGTAATCATGAATTTGAAACTCAAAAATGAGTTAATTTTCACTCAGGAGAGAAACATAGGTCATTGTAGGTATCTGAGGAATAATTTATAACATCTCACACTTGCACCAGATTAAATCTCCCATGTATCTAATACATTGAGATCAAAATTTTCTGTTATGATAGTGCTTTTGTTTGAGGATATCCTACGTTGTCAACTATATAAATCGTACAAATTTATAAATCACCACAATCTATAATATAATGAATGAGATGATATCATTAGAGGATACGATGAGATTCTTATTATTATCAAGGATCTATAGCTTGTGAATTTTCCCAATGGTTAGAAAAAATACATCCATGAGATAAAAAATTCATGGAACAACTTCTAGATTTGAGATAGATTTAATAATCTTGAAAATTTATTTCACCTCATCTAATGTGTAATATCCCACCCCTCCTCATCTACTTGAGTCAAGGAAGAAGTGCTACTTAGCCTTAAGAGACACCTCTAAGGTGATAAATGCTGGAAATAAGTGCTGAGGGATTCCAGAATAAGTGGTGGATGATTTTCCCTTTGAATAAAAGAAACCAACCAAACAGGCTATAACCAACCCCGACTACATTATGCAAGGCAACAATGCGAACCTATTAAAAAAATTTCCAAGAGACAATAATACAACCAAACCAATCCCATACCATTACAAAATCTATGTTCTAAGAGAAATACTATAGTTAAAACCACAAATACACCAAGAATAAGCTCCATAGCTCTACACCAAGCTCTAAGATCCAACACCACAAAATAACCCAAGCATCATGATGAACCACTAAGGAAATGAGATGCTTTACATTTACCGGTGTCTCAGAATACAACATCTACAAAAGAAAAAATGTTCCGAATCAGGGGGTGAGTAATTATACATAAAATGATTTCCCCAAATGACTTCTCTACACATTCCACTACGATATATCCTATTAGAAAAGTTTTATAGAATAATTAAACAAGGATACAATTTCTATCAAGAAAAAAAATCCTTACTAAACCATTTTACCCAAATCAACACAATTACAAGGAAAGCAACCAAACACATCATTAACCATTTTTTAAAAGATAATGTCATGAAAAATTTCACCCTTTATGCCCGAACACATATTCCAGCAATCTTTACAAGTTAACCACAAACACATGATCTCAATGTTTCTATGGTGGAGAAACTTTATGTCCAAACCCATACAGAATTTAATTTTAGTGGTACTTCATGACCACTTCTCCTTGATGGTGTTCATTCACATCCACTATCCATCCCATATTCATAGTGATACTTCATGCCATCATCCATCCTGTCCAACACATGCTTAATCAATTAAGCCAACACCATGCCAAATTTTTTTACCAAAACCACAAAAACATGTAAATAAATTATTTCCAAAATCATATCATCCAATATATACCAAGACATACTACACACAAATTTCCAAACCCAAAAATCCATTAAGAAAATAAATAATTCTAAAAACATGCCAAAACCACTTCAAAAAATCACACATTTATTGTAAACACTTTTAATCAATTATCCATTCTAATCCATTCTACAATAATTTTTTAATGAAAACCATTTTCAACAAACCATTTTTCAAAACAAAACCAAGGAACTGATTTTAAAATTGTCATTTTAAAATCCAAAAACTAAGCACATTTCAAAAGTGTAACCCATTTTCCACAAAATCAACAAATCACAACTCAATGGATTTGCACCAATATTCACACATCAAATTCACAATCAATTTAATTAAAAACCAATTTGAAATTAAGCCTTTTAGTTATTAAAAAATCAAGTCTAGAGTGAAGCCACATAATGTAGGATTTGGAAAAATTGATCCACCACAAAACCACACATTCAAACTGTGTGAATCTTCTAAAAACTCAATTTATATCACATTACCTAACATCAAAAGGATTAATTATTAGAATTATAGAAAACAACCGTAGATCTACTTGTGATCGAAGTTGATCTAGGAAATCGGCAGAGAGAGGGATGTATATCTAGGGAAAACAACATAACCAATAAGAGAGGAGACTTACAAAGGAAGAATTTCCTTTAATTCTCTTTAAAACCCCTTATAAATTCCAAAAAGATGATCGGGAGAGGATCACCATATTTTGAGAAGAATAAATCCTAAGTGGGGTTCGAGTGGGAGGAGAAATGGGTGTTTTAGGATGAATACCAAGCCCACAACTTTTTTTTTAAAAACAAATTTTCTAAACCATGCATGGTTAGCCACACGATTTGTAAAACCGTGCCCTAACCGTGATCCTACATCTGCCTCAATGGAGTGTCGTGCATAGTTGGCTCACATGGTTAGACAAACAATGTGCCAATTATGGAAAATCCCATTGTACATAGTTTCACGGTTCACCTAGGTTTTCCAGAGAGTTTTGAAAACCACGCACCTTAACAGTGTGCCAAACCGTTATCCACTACCACAACATTCACAATTTTCCTCAAATGTAACATGGATTTCAATAACTATGCTCAAATCATGAACCCTTAAAAAAAGAAAAAGAAACATTACAAAAAACCTTTTAAACTCTAAAAAACATTACCCAAACACATTATATAAATAAAAAACATAAATCATGGGTTATATAACTCAAAATGGGGTGATACATTCACCAAACCATTGGTATTTCTGTCATTGGTATGTGGAAAACCATCACTCTCCTAAAAAAGCATGGGCCATTTCTGGATATTTTATTTCTCCCATTCCCATGTGCTTTCTGAAATCTGACCATGCATCCACAAAATCCACACTAGACCGATACTTTTTCTATAGAATACCTTCACTTTCTGATCTACATTCTGCACTGGCACGTGCACCAACAAAGCATATAACTCTAGATCAACTTGTTCTCATCAAATCACATGATTAGGATTTGGATGATACATATTTAGCTAAGATACATGAAATAGAATGTGAACCGATATGAACTGTGGTAGGAAGGCCAACTGATATTCCACCTATCCAAACCGTTCAAGTATTTCAAAAATCCCAATATATCTCAGAGATAATGTGCCTAGTTTTCTAAAGCGATGATGTCCAAGCCGAAGAGATATTCTCAAGAAAAAATGATTACCCACCTCAAATGAGAATGGATTTTGACAATGATCGACATATGATTTTAGATGACTCTAAGCCATCTCTATTCTCTTCATGATCAACATAATCTTCTCCACAGCCTCTTGGACAAGGCTCAACCCAACCATTAATGTATCAAAAGTTTCCACCCAACACAATGAAGAACGACATGGATGTCCATAGTGCTTCAAATAGAGCCATTTGTATTGAAACATGAAAACTGTTATTATACGAAAACCCCACTAACAACAAGTGATCCTACCATGAGCCACCAATATCCATCATAGAATCCTGAAAAATGTCTTCCAATTTTTGTATCATCCTTTTGGATTGGTAATACATCTAATGATGATACACAATACTCATAGTCAACTAAGTCCCAAGGTGTTGTACAAGGATTTATAGAAACGTGATATGAACCTTGGATCTCTATATGATATAATAGAAACTAGTACACCATACTTATTTACCACCTCATGTATATATATTTTGGATAGATCCTCCACCATATGAGATTCAGGAATAGGGATGAAATGGGATGACTTTGTGAGATGATCCACTACCACCCATATGGACTTATGCTTCCATACTTTTCTTTGGAGACCTATAAAAATATAAAAATTTATTTTATCTAATTTCCACAAAGGTATGGGAAAATACTTTAACATACCTACTGGTCAATAATGATCTTCCTTGACCTACTGACAAGTATAACATATCAAGAAAAAACTCCTCAACATTCCTTTTGATAACCACCCACCAAAACTATGCTTTCAAAACCTTATACATTTTTTTAATCCCTAGGAGAACCACCCATATCAAATAATGGTATTCATAAAGATGTTCTTATTGAAAAGACACCAGTAAAACTATCTGATTCTGAAACTAAAACATTGAATTCCTAACAATTTTCCATCCCTCAATGGTCTCTGCACCATTGAGTTCTGACCTCATAGTCAAAAATTCCAAATCAGACAAATGTGCCTCCATAACCAATTCAAACAAATTAGGGACCAAAAAAACTAATTAGAAAATCGCTACATCACATCGATCTTCACATTCCAAACACATGTCAGCTATGAAGGACATCAACATTCTTGGATCCAAATCTTCATTTTCCACATGAACATGTGATTTTCTAATTAATGTATCCCCCACTAAATGACATGTACCTAGTGTTTAAATAAATTCAATGTCAAACATATGTAGATACACTATCCATCTCCTTTTTTAAAATTAAAATTTATTTGTGAGAAGATATGATTCAAACACTTATGATCTGTAAACACTGTGAATTTCTCACCAAAGAGATAGTGGCAACATGTTTTCAAATATTACATAACAACAACCAATTCCAAATCATGTGTTGGGTAGTTATTCTCATGAAACCACAACTACAATGAGCTATATGATACAAAATGATATCCTTGTATGAGTACAAACCTCAACCCTAATCTTGGTGCATCACAATACACTATATACCCATTTCCTGGTTCTAGAAATACAAATATCAATGCTTATGTAAAGTGACTCTTAAACTCTTTAAAATAATTATAACATCACTCATTACATTTAAATATTACATATTCCCTTATTAAAGTGGTCATAAGGGAATCTAGTCATAAGAAATCATGAAAAAAGAATTGGTAATACCCAGCTAGTCCAAGGGAACTTTGTATCTCAAAAACATTCCTTGGAGGTTTCCAAGTGATAATTGCCACTATCTTTTCTGGATCAACTGAAACACCTTTTTCCAAAATTAGGTGGAAGAGGAAATGTACATATTATATCCAAAAATCACAGTTTAATAATTTTGAATACAATTTATTATCTCTCATGATTCCCAACACTATTTCCAAGTGTTTCTCATGATCAACTTCTATATGTGAATACACTAATATATCATCCCCAATGAACACTACAAAAGAATATAGGTATATCTAAAATATTCGAATAGTCAATTCCATAAATACCTCTGGTGAATTTGTAAGACACAAGGAAATAAACACATACTCATAATGGATATGTCTACTTCTAAAAGTTATTTTTAGAATATCCTCCCTTCGCACCCGCAACAGATGATATCATGACCATAAGCCAATTTTCGAGAACCGCTGAGCTCCCTTCAACTGATCAAACATATAATAAATTCAAGGGACTGGATATCTATTCTTTATCATCATATGATTATGTTTATGATAATCAATACACAACTGAAGAGATCTATTTGCTTTAATATGAAGCAACACTGGTGCTGCCCACAAAGACATGCTAAGCCGGGCGAACCCTTTTTTTCCAGCTCTTCCAACTACACCTTATATTATTTTAAATCTATTGGTTCCATCTAATGTGATTTAGGTGATATAGTACTAGTCCTTGGGAGGATAACCATCATATACACCACTTCCCTCACAAGTGGGAACCCTGATAATTTTTTGGGAAGGACATCTAAGAACTGATCAACCACAGGTGGAAAACTAATTATCCCAACATGTTCCATCAATAGTAATGAAAAATATTACAACTGATACAAGATCATTCCAACCACTATTTCCAACAAGTCCATTTCACCCACACTTTCCCTCTTCCCTCCACTAAATATATTCTTGACACCATCATCCATCATTAAACTAACTATTCATGCATAACATTCAATGCATACATTAAACATCATAAACCAATCCATACCCAGGATTACATCCAAAAAATCCACGTCAATTATAGAGAAACACCACATCAACTCAATGCCACAAACCACTAAACAATATTATCTACATAGGAAGGCTCTAAACTCTCTCTGAATTAGAGGAGTTTGAAGTTTAAATATAGAAAGCATCATTTCCACATTTAAACCCAACAAATCAACAACACAAGAAGCAATGAAAAAATGAAACACATGTAGGTTCTGGGCACAGTGGAAGCACGTTGGTGGGTTTGCCCAACTATAATTTTAACGTTACGCAACGTTCAATACGAGATCCGTCACGATTTAAAACACTGAATATTCTGAATAGAACGAAGAACAAAAAAACATAAGAGGTAATCCTGGAACCATAGAGATAGGATCATCATATATTGTTTATAATTAATTTAATTAATTCACAAGAATTACCTCAGTGGAATTCTTTCTTCGTCGATGTGTCTAGTATGATCCTGTGATCCGTCATTGCGTCGTAGAGTCTAAGTATAGGATTCCTCTAGCGGTGATCCACACGTGCTCCACGTATCTCTGGACGTCGTAGAAGGGATCTATGGGTGCTAGCGCAGAAGAACCTTCTCTTGTGATGTCCACCATTGACCACCTTAATCCAGTGGAGGATCTCGCTCCCGTAACTTGAGGGCATTCTTGGTTGAAACAGAATTTTCTCTTGGCTTGAGAGTATTTCCAAATCTGTTGTGCACAACAATGGCCCTCAAAAGTGTTGGGGTTGTGAGGATATTTATAATCACGTTTCAGGTTAATAGAGTTATGACAATAAATGAACACGTTACGCATTTTATTTATTTCATTAACTCTTATTTAAAACACCCATGTAGAATTATTAATTCCTTGACATGCGCCCACACTGATTATAATTATAATCACAATAATGATATTATTTCCTCAAAATCCCGAATAGAAAAACTACACGCCGTGTAATAATTAATACACAGCATGTACTTGTTTTTCCTTAAAACTACACAGCGTGTATATTTAATATACATGGTGTGTACTTTTATTTTCCACTTTCCTTTATTTCCTCCACCATATTTATTAGTCCTTGAGTAATGGCTATTTATTTCTTAAATAAATATAACTGCATTAATCGCTAATAAATGTATCATTACACCCACAATATATTCTCTCGAATAACTAGTGTCAAAATAAATGCAATCAGGCATACTTAAATAATTATTTAACCATAGTCAGTAATAATATTTATTTAACTTGTTAAATTAATATTTAACTGAGATACATAGACACACATAGTGTGTGACCCTCTAGGCCTATTTCATAGTGTCATTAGACGGAGCCTGCCTAAAGTCCAAGGTTAGCGTCCAGCAACACACCAAGGCACCCATAGAGAAAGAAGTTAATGCCGCAATGACGTGTCACCTCCTACGAATGCTTACCGTGTAATATAATACCTTTGTCTTGATATCTCTAATAAAGCGGGTTGCATGCTAGTGCCATCAACCCATGTGATCGATTATTCTTTCTTTTACTTCCTAGAACTGAACTCGCCCATACCTTACCATGGCCATGGATTTATTTAGGCTATATCAATTCCATCAAAGGGTATGAGATATCTACTTCCATTATGGAATAGAAGGGACAAATCCTTTCTCGCATTATCTATTAATTCAATATTACTCGTGATGCACCCAACATATCCTACCTCAATGCGAAAAGTGTGTCGTCATAGTTTTTGTCAATACATCTAAGTGCACGAGTTTTAATAATCATTATTAATAATCTTAAATTATATGGACCAATACACACGTCCGTAGATAAGAAAATCCAATGACACTATGAAATGTGGATTTCCTACAGCCAGGTCTCGTTCTCATAATATCCTCCTGGATATTACCAAGGGCGCACACCATGAGAATGTGCCTCAAATTTTTATGATTCCTCACCCCTAATGACCTGTATTATTTGTGTCCCTCAAATAACACCATCCGACCATAGAACATATATTCACGAACAGTGTTATGGAACTTCCGGGTTTTCATCATAGCAGGGATCCGCTATGACCCTTTAATGAAACAGGTGTCCTTTGAACATTATCACATGCATTGTCACGTAGAAGAACAATCAAGATATGATAATTCTTTTATTAATGAAAAAAGTACAAAGTAGTTGGTTCCAGGCCACCAACTCCAACAGACTCCCACTTGGATGAGATCCAAATGCTAACAATCTTTAACCCGCTAGCTCTCACATGATATTCATGCTTCTGCTGAGATAGGACTTTATTCATGGGGTCTACCACATTCTATTTCGTAGACACTCTACTCACAACAACTTCACCCCTATGATAGAAATCCCTCAAGAGGTGATACTTTTGGAGTATGTGCTTTTTCCTTTGATTTGAACTTGGTTCTTTTGCAAGATCCACCGCTACAGTATTATCATAATACAATGTAATGGGATATTTACTGCTAGGCACCACATCAAGCTCCTGGACAAAGTTCTGAATCCAGATGGCTTCCTTGGATGCATCAGAAGCCGCTATATATTCGGACTCCACTGTAGAATTGATTAAAAATGGCGGTTTTGAACTCTTCCAGCTCACAGATCCTCCATTGAGACAGAAAATATATCCAGATTGTGACTTTAGATCATTCTGATCCATCTGAAAACCAGCATCAACATACCCTCTGATGACAAGCTCCTCATCTCCTCCATACACTAGGAACATATCCTTAGTTCTTCTTAGATACTTAAGGATAGTTTTAATAGCATTCCAATTTTGTTCACCTGGATCTTCTTGATATCTTCCTACCATGCTCAGTTTATAGGCAACATCAAGCCTGGTACATAACATGGCATACATGATGGATCCTATAGACGAAGAGTATGAAATCTTACTCATTCTATCTTTCTCTTGTTTTGTCTGAGGACACATTTTATTATAAAGACGTAGGCCATGTGACACTGGAACCAATCCCCTCTTGGATTGTTACATAATAAATCTATTTAGTATCTGGTCAATGTATGTACCATGATTTAGTCCAAGCAGCCTCTTGGATCTATCATGAATGATTTTGATCCCTAGAATGTTGGATGCTTCTCCTAAGTCCTTCATGGAAGAACACTTGTTCAACCAGTCCTTAACTGACTGTAATACTGGTACATTAATTCCAATAAGTAATATGTCATCAACATATACTACTAAGATAACGATCGGATTCCCATCAAACCGCTTATAAACACATGGCTCACATTTGTTCTTAATGAAACCAAATTCCTTTATGGCTTTATCATATCGAATATTCCAGGACCTGGATTCTTGCTTCAATCCATAAATGGATTTCTGAAACTTTCAAACTTGTTTGGCTTCACCTGGTGTCACAAAACCTTCTGGTTGTGTCTTATAGAAATCTTCTTGAAGGTTCCCATTATGGATTGCTATTTTGACATCTATCTCCCAAATATCGTAGTCATGGTAAGCTGCTATGGAAAGTATGATTCTTATGGATTTAAACATAGAAACTGGCGAGAAGGATTAATCATTGTAAATTCCTTGACACTATTTGAATCCTTTAGACACTAGCCTTTCTTTATAGGTGCTAACTTGACATTCCACGTCCAGATTTCTCTTGAATACCCATTTGCATCCAACAGGCTTTACATCAACTGGCTCATCGATAGGAACCCAGACTTGGTTTTGATACATGGAATCCATATCATAATTCACATCTTCTAGCCATCTTGCAGCTACTGAGATTTCTACTGCTTCCTTGTAGGATAGAGGCTCATCATTGTCCAAAAATAATGATTCACCATCCTCAGTGACTAGGAAACCAAATCTCTCTGGTTACCTTACCTCTCTTGATCTCCTACGCAGTACTTGTGTTTTTGGAACCTCTTCCACAAGGACCTGTGGAACTTGTTTCTGTACCAACTCATGTGTATCTTGAGCATCACCTTCGTCGAAGTCAATCTTGCTCCCAAAATCCTTTTTGAGGATGTGCTCCCTCTCAAGAAAGATGGCTTGTCTAGCAACAATCACTTTTTTCCTGAGGGTTATATAGGTAATATCCATTCGTCTCCTTAGGATATCCTATAAAGATACACTTCATGCCCCATGGTACTATTTTGTTGCCTGAGAAGGCCTTAACAAACACCTCACTTCCCCATACACATGTATGTAACAAAATGGGTTTCTTTCCATTCCATAACCTGGAGGGAATTCCATTTTCCTCCTTAGTTGGTACTCAGTTTAATGTGTATGCTAGAGTTTGTAATGAATATCCCCAAAAGGATAATGGAAGATCTGCATGACTCATCATCGACCTCACCATGTCCGACAAGGTTTGGTTCCTCCTTTCACTAACACCGTTCCACTGTGGTGTATAAGGAAGAGTGAGATGAGATAGAATCCCAGAGTCCCATAGAAGATCGATGAACTCTTGGTTTAGATATTATCCACCTCGATCCGATTAAAGTTTATTTATCTTCTTACCAAGCTAATTCTCTACTTCATTCTTTTATTCCTTAAATTTCTCTAAGGCTTCTGACTTATACCTCATTAAGTAGAAAAATCTGTATCTACTCAAATAATCAGTAAAAGTAATGAAGTAAGAATATCCACCTCTAGCTTCTATTGGAAATGGTCCACATACATCCATGTGTACCGATCGTAGAAGCTCTGTGGCCCTTTCACCCTATCCACCGAAAGGAGGCTTGGTCATTTTACCTTGTAAACAAGAGTGACATCTATCAAGTGGTTTTAGATTAGTAGATTCTAAATAGCCATCTTGGTAGAGATTTTTCAAGTGCTTCTCATTTACATGACCTATATGGTGATGCCACAACTGGGTGATGTATGAGTCATGTGTGTTTGTTTTGTTATTGATTGACAACACTTGGTTTTCGTAATTTAATACATACAAACCATTACTTAAATGTGTCATACCATAACATACGTTTTTCTTATAGAAGAGTCAACCCTTATTTAAAAACTTGAAAATAAATCCATCCATATCAAAACAAGATACATAAATTATGTTTTTGGTAATACTAGGAACATAATAACAGTTATGTAAAACCAAGATCATCCCAGTCAGTAATGAGAGGTGGTAGTCGCCAATAGCCAACGCAGCTAGCCTTGCGCCATTGGCAGCTCAAAGATCCACCTCTCATCTGGAAATCATTCTAAATCTACTTGGTTCTTTCATTTGAATACAGATGTGAGCCCCACAAGCTGTACATAATACCCAATGTGTAGAAATAGAAAGATTACAGTCGATAAAGAACACACCATTAGCATCCCGACGCTTCTGGGTGCATTTCCTCTTCCAGTGGCCTTTCTTGCCACATGAAAAACACATTTCCTCCCATTCCATGCCCTGCCTCTGGATCTTCCCCTTCTTGGAGGGACGATTCTCAGGGGATTCAGACCATTTATAAGTCTGTGGACCCTTTACCTTGTCCTTCCTTTTCTTATTCACCATAAGGACTGCAGGTTTTTCATGCCCCATGTCCTTATCTACCTGGTTAGTTAAGGGTAGAAGTTCCGATATAGGTGCAACTGGAATAGGCTCTTCCAGCACAAACAATGTCCTCTTGTGGCGATGGATAACACGTAAACGCCTCTACCACTCTTGGAAATTGGTGCCATTGAGAAGGTTTTCCTTCTTGAGTATAATTCGAAATGATATATTTGAAGTCAATTTCTTTCCTTTTCTACAAATTTAGATGAGAAAAGGATTATTAATTTATTAAAAAAATGAGACTAATAAATAAATTAATATTTATTAGTCTCCCAGTATTTTATCGAAATCCAATAGCCCTCACCATTGATTTCAAAATATTATGTTGCGTGAATATTCTAGTTGCAAGGATCCATATTTCCCTTCGCATTACCCCAACTAGGGTTGGTCATGAAACATGAAGGGTTTTAGGTAGGAATTCCAAATTCCAACTGCATTAACTCGAAGCTCCTTGATCCCCTGAGTGGACTCCCCAATCCTGAAATCCTTTTATTTTGGATTTCCTCAACCTTTGCCTCTTGGTCACACCATGTCCTGCTGTGGTTGTCAACCCTTGATGCGAACCAAGTCAAGTCAACCCAAAACCTTGAATTATAATTCCATGAAAATTGAAAGCACCCTAACTAGGGTTGGTCAAGCACTTTTAACTATGGTTCGATTCTATCCAAGATTATGGAAGGCTATACCGACTTAATATTTCTTTTGAGGGATTTTATCCTTATACGTAAATTTCAATTTTATTATCTTTGATTAAATGCTTTTTAATATTAACTGGGATATACATAAGTTATTAACCATGTATAAGATAATATTTATGTATAAGATGGTTTTTATTTTAGTTCCATCTTGCAAGCTTGTTTAATTCATTAATTGTGTGATGGTGAGAACACACCCACAATAAATAAACCATGCAACTGACAGAAATAAAATAAATGATATGATCATGAGCTTTTCTATTGGTTAGTTTATCTTGCGGTTGATAAACAAACCCAAGACCTAGGGGAGAAAACACCTTTAACCTTTTGGGTTCATGTTTACAGCTTTCCACCTGTCCACTTTTGTATCTCCTTGGATTGGTTTCACCTTGCCTCTTGACAGGAGCTGCCTCAACTAGCTAGGGAGCTCCATCCATTACATATGCATTTATCTCACGCATAGGTGAGGGGTAAAAATGGGTTTTACATAAAATAATCCTTGGGCGCGTAGGCCTACATATTAATGAGAAGATGGCTCGCAGGCCAACAAATTTAATTTAAATAAATAAATTAAAAGAAACCATTCACATACAAAGGTCTCGGTCTAGCTCCTGATCATCCATACATGCAACGATATTTACGCATAAATAAAACTATCATTCCATTCTTTAGTCATTCTTGTTTAAGATAAATCACGCTCGAATCAATTAATTATCTTTACATAATCAATCCTTTTATCTTAAACCCTTTTTATGAACTTCCTTGAGATTCACATCCATCATAATTTTAAACAAATATACTCATTTAAAATTATCCCGATATGTAACTTATACCTTGGAGGCAACCCGGTGAATTCTCGTTCATTGCACAGATGTTAAATTAAACACACATATATATAAAACACTTATCACGTGTTTTGAATCATCTTTACGCCTGCACCATGGTACACATCTCAATGGTTTGTATAATAAAATAATAAATTTTAATAAATCTACGTAATTTGGGTGAGTACACGGCGTGTAGTTCCAACTACATGGCGTGGAATTTTCTTCACCATCCATCCGAAGTACATGCCCTGGGACATTGCATGTTTATATACTTCTGAAATTTTCGGAGTACACGGTGTTTTCTTTTGGACGCACGCTGTGTAGTTTCGGTGTTACATGGTTTCTAGATGGGCAAGCCATGTACGGGGTATACGGTCCAACCCGAACCCGAAGGGAATACACGCCGTGTTCAGTTGGACCACACAACGTGTAATTCGAAAACCATGTGCCAGCTGTTTCAAGTCAACACAAGGTGTCATAAATGACTTCAATACACGGCCTGATTTGGTGGATTAGTCAATGCATTGAACCTATACTACACGGCGTGTACTTCTAAATACACGTCGTTTATTCTGGTGTTGTAAAAATAGAAATGATTGGCTCCTCTATATGAGTTCCTCTATTTTATTTTAATGAAAATGAAAAGAAAAAATTGTTTCTGGGAGGTGAATGAGAAATGAGGGAGGAGGAACAGATCTCAACATTCAGATTTCCAGAACGATTAAACATGAATTGAAAAAACTAAATTATTAAATGTGTAAATCACCAAAGAAAAACCAAATAATTATAATCAACGATATGACCCCCTCTGACACCCCTTGTAGGTTTCGGGTGCAGCGGAAACACGTTGGTGGGTTTTCCAAACTTTAATTTTAACATTAAGCAATGTTCAATCCGAGATCTGTCACAATTTAAAATGCCAAATCTTCAGAATAGAACAAAGAATGAAAAAACGTAAGAGGTAATCCTGGAACCATAGAGATAGGATCATCTTATGTTGGTTATAATTAATTTAATTAATTCACAAGAATTTCCTTGGTGGAATTCTTTCTTCATCGATGTATCCGGTCATGATCTTGTGATCCGTCATTGTGTCATAGAATCCAAGTATAGGATTCCTCAAGCAGTGATCCACATGTGCTCCATGTATCTCTGGACGTCTCTGAAGGGATCTCTGGGTGCTAGCACGGAAGAACCTTCGCTTGTGATGCCCGCCTTCGACCGCCATGATCTGGTGGAGGATCTCGCTCTCGTAACTTTAGGGTGTTCTTAGTGGAAAGGGAATTTTCTCTTGGCTTGAGAGTATTTCCAAATCCATTGTGCACAACAATGGCCCTCAAAAGTGTTGGGGTTGTGAGGATATTTAGAATCAGGTTTGAGGTTAAAAGAGTAATGACAATAAATGAACGCGTTACGCATTTTATTTATTTCATTAAATCTTATTTAAAAACCACATGTCGAATTATTAATTCCTTGACATGCGCCAACACTGATTATAATTAATATCACAATAATGATATTATTTCCTCAAAATCCCGACTAGAAAAACTACACGCCGTGTAATAATTAATACACGGTGTGTACTTTTATTTTACACTTTTGTTTATTTCCTCCACCATATTTATTAGTCCTTGAGTAATGGATATTTATTTCATAAATAAATATAACTGCATTACTCTCTAATAAATGTATTATTTATCCCAAAATATATTATCTCGAATAACTAGGGTCGAAATAAATGTGATCAGGCATCCTTAAATAATTTTTAAACCACAGTCAGGAATAATCTTCATTTAACTTGTCAAATTAATATTTAACTGAGATACATGGACACACTTAGTGTGTGACCCTCTAGGCCTCTTTCTCAGTGGCATTAGGAGGAGCCTACCTAAAGTCCATGGTTAGCATCTAGCAACATGCCAAGGCACCCATAGAGAAAGAATTTAACGCCGCAATGATGTGTCACCTCCTACGAATGCTTACCATGTAATATAATCCCTTTGTCTCAATATATCTAATCAAGCGGGTTGCATGCTAGTGCCATCAACCCATGTGCTCGATTATTCTTTCTTTGACTTCCCGAAACTGAACTCGCCCATACCTTACCATGGCCATGGATTTATTTAGGCTATATCAATTCCATCAAAGGGCCTGAGATGTCTACTTCCGTTATGGAACAGAAGGGACAAATCCTTTCTCTCATTATCTATTAATGCAGTATTACTCGTGACGCACCCAACGTATCCTACCTCACTGTGAACAGCGGGACTTCACAGTTTTTGTCAATACATCTAAGTGCGTAAGTTGTTATACTCATTAATGATAATCTTAAAGTTTAAGGACCAACACACATGTCCGCAGATAGGAACATCCAATGACACTATGAAATGTGTATTTCCTACTGGTGGGTCTTGTTCTCATAATATCCTCCTAGATATTACCAAGGGCGCACACCTTGAGAAGGTGCCTCAAAGTTTTATGAGTCCTCACCCCTAATGACCTGTATTATTTGTGTCCCTCAAATAACATCATCTGACCATAAAATATATATTCAAGAACAGTGTTATGGCACTTTTGAGTTCTCATCATAGCAGGGATCCGCTATGACCCTTTAATGAAACAGGTGTCCTTTGGACATTATCAATTGCATTGTCACGCAAAAGAACAATCAAGATGTGATAAGGATTTTATTAATGAATAAAGTACAAATTAGTGTGTTTTAGGCCACCAAATCCAAAAACCCACCCATATGAAACAAATAATACATAAATGTACAATTTATAATAATCATACCACTAACTATTGATGGTCTTGAATGATCATCCAACAAAACCTGCTTAGCTCCAAACACCTGCTTGTTGGCTACACTCTTCTCTTTATTGCCTTGCAGAAATTTCCCTTACCGAGGAGTCATGGAATTCCTAGAATCATCCTTACTAACTATACTCTATTGATTAGGGGTATGGTACTTACCCCGTCCCATCAAGGTATACGATGCTTCTGCCCCCTAAGGTGTTTCAAGAACTCATTAACTCTAAGAATTATGATAATAATGCCAAATATTCCCCATATTCTTGCAATTATGACATGATCAATGCTATTCCATACAATCCTACTTTATGTGGCCTATGAAACCACACTAGAAACATCCTAGATTACTCTAACCCTTCAGTGGAAGATTCACAGATCCTTCCATTAGATTATAATCCATACTCCCACCCAAGAAATAAGTTCCCCTCTTCCACATGAGAACCCTCATTAGTGTTACCACTATTACCCATGATTACCAATATGATTCCCCCACCTGTATCCCCCATGATATCCCTTTCATCCACTATATCTTTATTTACCATCTCAGTATTATCTATTATATAAAGCACCATACTTTTCAAACAGATATCTTATCACAACACTGATTTGAAGATACATTCCTTTAACGATGCACTTTCATAATACTTAGGTCCAAACATGAATAAAATTTTGAATTTATCCACATAATACACCATTGAAAGTTTCTCTTATTTCAACATAAATAAATCCTTCTCTTTCTGAATTCTGAATGCATGAGGATAGAATGTTTTGTCGAAACATTCCTCAAAAACCACACATGCTATACATTAGTTCCCTTTATCCTGAACCATTATCTCCCACCACTGACATGAAATATCTTACAACATGTACACTACTAACTTGACATTCAAGTCCGCTGGTGTGACTAGGAAATTGATGATTTGATTCATCTTGTTTAACCATGCTTCCACCCTTTCTGCTTCTGAAACACCCCTAAAGATGGGTGGATTCTGCTTATAAAATTGAAATAAGTGATCCACATGATTCAGATCATCCATTATATTCCCACATTCCAAATCTATTCCCACATTCTACATCTTGGAAAGAATACATTATGGTCTGAACAAGCTACTAGTTCACCTGGGGCTCAGGTTAAACTACATTTTCAGTACCATCCTTTAGTTGGTCTGTACGATGACTATCCAATGCCATTACTATCAACACAATAACCACCATAAGTGTAAATCCCTCATAATATAAGGATTACAATTTAAAATTATATCACATTTCAGCTATCACAACCATGCTTTCCAAAACATCCATTTTTCCATGTTCAACCATTTTTGAAAAATCCACTGTGTTTTTAAAAATTGACCCATTTTCAAAATAGCACAACCACGTTTTATTCAAGGCCACTCAATTGAAAACCATTTATTGATTTTTAAAAAATCAACACATTCATATCACAGCATAAATAATTATGACATATTAAATATGAAATCCTAGTGGGAAGTCATTTCAACCATACATTTCATACTCATCTTGATTGTTACACACATGATAATGAGATCACACTCTTATAAGTGACTCCAAAACACTTATCAACCCAAATACCTTGTAACATGAAGTTAAATATAAAAGGGATAGCTACATAATTTTATGAAATACATTTTATGTTTTGACAATCGTACTCCTTACTACCATCCCAACACAAGGAATAAATCATGAATGAATGACAACTCCAATACTAGTAATGAACACCAAAGAATTGGAACAGAACTAACATCACTTTTAAGTCAGGGACTGAATGAACTAATACCACTTGTAACATCCCACCCCTCTACATTGGATTCAGTGGAGGAGGAAGTGCTACTTGGTCTTAATAGAATTCACCAAGGCTCTAAATACTGGTAATAACTTATGAGGCCTTCAAGAACAAGTGTGGTATGATTTTCCATTATAATAAAAGCAACCAACCAAACATTCCATAACCAACCACAACTATATGATTCATGAAAAATTTTTAAAGTAATTAAATAAATTTCCAAGTGAAAAAAATACAACCAAAGAAATCCTATAACATTACTAAATCTGAGTACTAAGATGAATAATTCAATGAAAACCACAAAGGATCCAAGAATAATCTCCATAACTGCACACCAAGCTCCATGCTGAAACACCACAAACCTCCCAAGAATCATGATGAACCACTGTGGAAATGGGGTGATTTACCATTCACTATTTACTGGAATACAACATTTATAAAATCACAGAAGTTCCATAGTAGTGGGTGAGTAATAATACTCAGTAGGCCTTCCCCAAATGACTTTCATACACATGCCACTAGGATAGAACTAGTTATCACATTTATATAAACAACTTATATAAAACCATTAAAAAAGTAATTTTTTTTCCAAAATCCAAATAAATCCTTACCAGACCATTTTACCCAAACAAAAATAATACTATGGAAAAAAACAAACACATCATTAACCATCTTTTTAACACATATGGGCATAACCTGTTTAACCTTTGGTGGACACACACATATTCCAACCATCTTCACAGCCCCCCCCCCACAAACACAAGCATGGTGTTACTATGATGATTAAACATCATGTATAAACTTGTAAACCCATTAATTTAAGTGTTAAAACACTCCCTATTATCCTTGATGGTGGTCTTTCATCCCCACTATCCGTACCCTTTTTATAGTGGTACTTTATGCCACTATCCATGAAGTCTAAAACATACTTAATTATTTAAGACAAAAACCATGCCAACAATATTTACCCAAACCAAAACAACTTGTAAAACAAAAATTTAAAAAATCATATCATCCAAAACATGCCATGACATACTACCCAACAATTTTCAACCCAAAAAATCCCTTAATAAAATCAAAAATTCCAACAACATTCCCAAACCACTTCAATAAATCAACCATTAATTGAAAATAACTTTAAACCATTATCAATGATAAACCATAATTCATTAAAAAACATTTTTTATTGAAAACCATTTTCCACAAACATGTTTTCATAAAATAATCAGGCCACAGATATGAAAATCATCATTTAAAATCAAACAACAAAGCACATTTCACAATAACAACCCATTTCACCCAAAATCTTCAAATCATAAAAAAGCGGTTTTGACCAAGATTCGCACATCACATTATTATTAAATTTCATGAAAAAAATTAATTTACAATTAATCCTACTATTTCTAGAAAAACAGAGTTGAGAGTGGAGCTACCTAAATTAGGGTTTGGTAAAATCGATCCAATGCACAACTACCCACAAAATCTAGGTGAAACTACCTCAAAATTTCAATAGATACCTTCCTCTAACACCAATAAGACCAAATTTTACCATTATAGGGGTCAAAACACCTATATATACCTATGAAAAAAGTAGATATAAGAAACTGGGAGAGAGAAGGAAGTGGATCTAGAGAAAACCCAAAAAACAAATAATAGAGGATACTTACCAAGGAATAATAACCATAAACTCCCACTAAAAATTCTCCGAAACACCTCAAAGATGAGTGGGAGAGGATCCCAACTTCTAAGAAGAAGCAATCCTGAGTGGGGTTTGAGTGGGAGGGTAAATAGATGAATTAGGGAAAATCCCAAGCCACCCCACTTTTCTTAAAACACATTTTTTGAAACCTTGAATGGTTAGAAACACATTTGGGAAAACTAGTCACCTGGTTCTACCACAATGGAGTTCCTCACACAGTTTTCCCACACGGTTAGACAACCTGTGCACCAACCATGAAAAATCCCACTGTCCCTAGTTACATAGTTCACCTAGGATGGCCACATGGTTTAAAAAACCATGCACCTTAACCATGCACTAACGCATTAGACATTTCATCAACTTGAACGGGTTCTGACTAGTGTTGCACAGTTTTAACTAACCTTTTACAAACCATGAACCATTATAAAAGCCCCACAAATATCCCAAAAACCATCCAAAATCTCCAAAACTTTACCCAACCACTTTATATACATAAGAAGAATAAATAAAGCGTTACATACCTCAAACCAAAGCTACTAAAAAATGCCACAATATATTTATCTCTGATTATAGAATCTTGTTTTATTTCTTGAATGAGATTTTTATAACTAACAAAACCTCCATTTAGGCAATAAACAAATCTAAATTTTTATTTTGAATAATCACTATATGTTAAGAAATAGATATTAATGTAACATAATAAAATAAGTAGTTCTTCACCTCCATATTTCAAAAAATGTATCTTTAGATACCCATAGATACATTAAGATATTTTTTATAACAATATAATTCTCTTCGCATGGATCATATTTTTATATGCTCGTTATTATTAATGCATAAGACCCATCTGGATGAGTACATAAGATGATATACATAATGGATCCTATATATGATTTATAAGGTAACCAATTTATTTGTATCCTTTTTTACTGGAGGATGATAATTGATCCTATGAATGACTCTTTCCAATTATAATTGTTATATATAATTTTGTAGTGTAATTTATTTTGAATAAATTCATAATTTCACCAATAGATATACCCTATTATAGTTTATGAATATTCTTTAATCCACCCCAATTGATCTTTATATAGATGATGTATGATGATTCTTCTTTGACTTTCATTGGGAATATTTTCCTAATCCAATATTTTACAGACTATAGATTTTTAATGTTGATTATAATGGAAAATATGTCATCAATATATAATAATAAAAAGATAATTATTCTCCCACTAATCCATTTATATTCAAAAGTTCCATATTTTTTGTTCATGGTTCAAATAACATTGATTTATTTACTAAAATGAAGATTCCAACACCAAAAATTTTGATCAAGTAAAAAATGGATATTTCTGGCTTATATACATTTATTGAATTAATTTGATCAAAAAAATTCTCAAGTTGTATCATTTATATATCCTATAATAAATTATCATTGGAGAATAATTTTTAGATATCCATATGATATATAATATTCATAGAATTCTTCAATAGTTGGGATAATCCAAATAGATTTAAACATAAAAAATCGTGACAATGTTTCTTTACAATAAATTCCATTAATTTTTTACAACTGTTTCCACAAATTATTCCTTAGGGACTCCATTATCCATGTTGTTCTTCTTCATAAAGAATCATTTGAACATATATTTCCAAAACCATCAGGTAAATCAACTAAATTCCAAACCTGGTTGGCGTACATGGATTCTATATCATCCTTCATGGATCTATTCCATTTCACATATTTTGAACTTAAAATGAATTCCTCATGTGTGGTTATATCATCATTAATGATCATGACCTTAATATCATTTTATAAGAGAATTTCATAACTCTTAGGTACATGATATTTCCTTCTTGAACTTCTTATTTTTTTATATCAAGATTGTTCTTATTTCACTACCTTTTATGGAACCAAATAATCCATATCAGGAAATAAATTCATTTTTAGTCTAGAAATCATGAATTTCTATTTTCCTCCAACCAATTTTTCTTATTAAAAACTCATTTTCCCATGAAAATATCATGTTGGTCCATAAAATTTTTATTCTCTGGGGGATTATAAAAAATTAACACATATTTCCTTAGGATAACCAAGAATGATAAAATTATTTTATTTTTTTCATATCTTGGAAGAGGTTATACAATTAATAAATGATTCAAAACATAAAATAATTTGAAAAGATATTTTAGGAATGAACCCACTCCACATGTTTTATGGAGTCTTTTATACTATCATTGATAGAATTCAATTTTTTAAAGAGTATCATTTCTAGAAAATAACCTAAAAAGGATGGAGGCAAATAAGCACAAGTCAATATATACCAAACCATATTAAATAGGGTTTGTTTTTTATTTTTGGAAATAATTTTCAATTATGGTTTTTTGGTGGAGTGAATTGTGATATAATACCACACTTATTGTCATCTTTATGAAACTATTAGCCTATGTTTTCACCTCCCAGATCTAATTAAATAGATTTAATACTCTTTCCAATTTATTTTTTCACTTCATTTTTAATCTCCTTAAATTTCTTAAAATATTCATATTTTTGTCTTATAAGAAACACATATTCATTAACTCTAAAAAACAAATTTTACAAAATATAATCTGAGGTTTAGTGTGAACTAGGTACAAGAACATATAAGGAATAAATAGTTACAATTAAATTGAACAGAAACAAAGGGTACCTTGAGATTTATAAGATCTTAGGATTAATGGAACAAGATGATATTTCCATGAAAAATACTTCAAATCAAGATCATGATTATCTTGGAAGATCTCTTAAACTGTAGTGTTTATGAAGTCCCAAACCTCCATGTTTTAATCATAAAATATGAGATATAATTTAAATTATTTAAAGGTAAAACTAAGATGAAGCAAAAAAATACTCCCAATATTTTATTTGAGGCCTTAGGGAAATATTTCCAACTCAAATTTATCTTGATCCTTAGGTGACATGATGATAATACTATCCAATGCCTATTTTTTCCTCTATTTATAACTTTACCAAAATCCTTAAAGGTACTCTTCATCATTTCATAGAAGGAAGAGGTGTATGATAAGTTCTATTGATCTTATTTTTCCTAATATTTGGAGCCACCATTATGTAGAGGGAGTTACTAGTTGTCCTATTTAACCAATTACATAGAAACACCAAATTTAATAACTGACATGGTGATTATCGACTTGGTAAAGTTGGAATAATCTCTTTGAAAACTATCTTCATTCCCTAGAGTTAAAGTGAATCCATCAGATGTAATTCCCCCAAAACTTGCTTCTCGTGTATTAGTAATTTTGAGGTTTTTTCTGTTATCTGAACAAAGTACTAACATCAATGTAAATATTATCTCACTTTATTTGAAGAATAAAAATAACTATTATTGTTAAACATAATTTATTCTTATCGAATAATTATTTTATAGAATATTTGAAATAATAACTATAATAACATAACTAGATTGTTTGTTTTCCAAAATGTTAAATATATATATAGGTATATTTGTATATTGGATTTGAATGAAAATACTATTATAAAAATCAGAATTTTAGATGCAGTTATACATGAAAGTTAAAAATATTATTTAAAAATATTTAATGTTGAAAAAATGATGTAAAATATTTAAACTAAAATTGTTTTTGTAAAAAAATGTACAATTAATTTCCACACATTAATTTAAAAAATAAATATTTAATTCGACATATGAATAATTATATTAAAATTATGTGTTTTTTAGATATTGAAAACATGATATATATATATATACATAGAGTAATAATTATTATATTAATATAATTACTAATATTATGACCTTTTATTAAATTATAATGGTATAAATATTTTAATATTGATGTTTAACATTTAATATACTATACCCATATTATAATCTTAATAAAGTGGTAATTATGGGATAATTGGTCAAAAGCATATTTAAAAAGTGGGCAAAGGGAAATGTGAATGGAAATACTAAAAAAATTAAATGAAAATGGATTAAAAAATAAAATAAAAAAAATAGGATTAGGGTTTGGTCTTGGGGAAACATGGGGGTGTTGTCGTGAGGGTCTCATCAGGGGAGATGGGTTCGAGTCGCATGCCGCAGTCGGAGGTGTCGTGTTGGTCGATCGAAAAAGAGGATTGTCGATGATGTCGCACTTAGAACAGATGTAGAGTCTAATCGCATATCTAACTTCAGTCTCAACCGAGTAGGAATCGGCTGCCGGTGAAGGAATACCTAAGTGGGATCATTATTTTTTAGGTGCGATTAGGGTTCTACAGTGTTTTCAAACCATGACAAGGGTTCGAGTCAAGCATATGCTTCCATATTTTGTTCTTATCTAACCTAAATAGGTAGGGTTTTCTAGACCCAGACTTTTCTCAGATGTATTTATCAATGTTTTTTTAATTATCGTTTAGTGTTAATTTTTGAATTTTGTGGTCCGATTTATTTTCTTCTATTTGTTTTGTTCTATGGATTTTCTTCATCTGTGAATCTTTAGTCCAATTGATTGATGATTTATTTAGAATAATGACATTGTTTGTTTCTATTTTTTTCAATTTTATTCCTATGTTCCAACTTGTAGCGAATACATATTAAAATTGAGCTTGTAGTAGAACCTATTATTATGAACCGCACATGTCAAAATATTTTATTCATCTGAAATTGTTTATATAAATGATTATAATATCTATATAAACATGGAGGTCCCAACGAAGGGAGTGAGTCCTACACTACCTTCTTCTTGCGACTCTACCCTGGTAGTTTTGATGGATCATTTTATTTGAAGGTAAGGGATTAATATTTTTCTTACTTGTTCGGTTTAAGTTGTGAATGTATATATATATATACACTTGTAATAAATATACATCATTTATGGCTTGAGGATAAACCTTTATTTTCCTGTTTAAGAGTTTCAAAAAAATCTTGAGTTACGAGGTATTAATAGACCCTAAGTATGGATGCCCCATGCAAATTTATTTCTTTTCCTTAAATACATAATTGGTTATATATATATAAATATATATAAAAATATATAAGTAATATATGTAGCTCTCATATTTGTATAAAGTTCATAGGCCCATGTTAAATATTTCTATATTTGAGTTTTAGTTAATAACGAACTAAATGCATGGAATCACTTTGTGTAGGGAAATTTTATATCTAATCAGGTATGTTCTTATATATGAACACACATAATTCAATATATCTCTATTTTATGTTATTAAACATGATTTACAATCATTAAATTAAGACTTGTATGTGAATAATGTTTTGGGTTCATATGGATTGGTATATTTATTACACATATACCCACGTAGTTTTAATCCATCCTGTTTTAATTCAATAAAGTGATTTGCAATGATGATTTTAAAATTTTAATGGAAATTTATTTATTACATGGTAAAACATTAATTTCTGGTTCATTTTCTTAAAATTTAAATTATTTTTACGATGCTAGTGGTTGTTATTGAATAAATTACACTTCTAGTAAGATGTTAATATATATATATATATATATATATATATGTAATTTTAGTTTTCAGAATATAAAATTTAAGGGTTCATTATAATTTGTCTTGAATATTTATTTTATGATATTATGACTTTTAAGCGGGTTAATATTTATTTTCATGGTTGAACTTATTTATTTTCAAGGTTGAACTTATTCATTTACTCGTTAGTTTGAGTTAAATATTTCATTACCCAATTTAGAATTCATAATTTTGAGTTATAGTGTATTAGTAGACCTGAAGTGTGGATACCTTGTGCAAATTTATTTTATACCTTGAATACATAATCTGATTTATATATTCATATATATAATTATAATATACACAGCCCTCAGACCTGCATAACATCCATATGCCCAGATTTTAAATCTATGTGTTGAAAGGGTTTTAATTTTTTCTTAAACCATGTTGTTATAAAGTGTTATGTGTGTCTATATATATATATCCATAACCATATCTATATATATAACTTGGAATTTTCTTTAAAAAATATAATGGTTTAAAATTTGAAGTATTTTTCTCAAAATCTTATGTTTTGTGAGGGTGTAATTAGATCAAATCCCCATTTTTGTATGTGTGTATATATATATGTACACTTATATAACTTATTATTTTATGTGTACATAAGTTAAGGTTTATTTTAATTTATAATTATTTTTTATTGTACACTTAGGGTATATTCAAACATACATACATAATTCAATCTAATTATATTTTACGGTATTAAAGATGATATACAATATCTAAATAAAGTCTTGGGTGCGATATGTACTTATTATATATATATATATACATATGGATATATGTATACACATATACGTTTTAATAATCGTCTGAATTAACTTGGTCTATAATAAAATTTGGTGGTTAAAGTATGTTTTTGATATTTTTAATTTAATATATGCATTACATAAAACAAATGATGTGCTACAAAACAATTGGCCTTATATGCTATGCAACATAAGGCATGGACATTTAATAAGACATGACTATTTATCAGCACCTAATTTGTGTACAAATGACATATGTCTTATTCCAAAATTAGTCATTTAAAACAGTAAATATTTATTTCCATAAATCTAGGATTATGAAAATTAAGGAACTATTATTTTATGTTGTAACCCCATCCATTCATTACTTGTATGTTTTAAATCAATATCACATGTGGAAATAACATTTAATATATTATGCATGTTGCTGAGAAATTTATTACCTAAATGATAACTGACACATTATAATTTAGTCCGACATCATTTCCATTTTTCAGCACATGAATTGAGCATGAATAATGAGCATGTAATTTAATGCATTAAAAGTTTTTTACTTTGGAAGAGTTGTAAAGTTATTATTTTATGTGATAATAAAACAATTTATTATTAATAATTTATGAGATAATCATTTAATTATTCAAGGTGGAATGGGACACTTTGAATAATGTGAATAATGAATCCATGTAATACGTGTAATGGGAATGATAATTAATTAATACATCAATGTGGTATATGCACTTTGATTTAGTGATATGAGGAATGAATTGAACCTATTATGTTCTGAGTTGGGGTCCGGTAAAATTAAGCCCTCTGGGTTGGGGTCCGGTTACAGCAGACCCTCCGGGTTGCTGTTCGGTAACAGAGGCACTTCGGGTTGTTGTCCCATTACAGAGGCACTCCGGGTTAGAGTCTGGTTACAGTGGATCTCCGGGTTGGGGTCCAGTTACAGTTTTCCCCTAGGTCTTGGCACGAGGCCTTGACACGGTCCGACATATGCACTTTCCTCATTAAGACTATGCAATTTAATTAACCCGAAAAATATTCCTCTAGTTGAATATTTTGTTAAAAGAGCTTATGGATTTTGGACTGAGGCCTTAAATCATTAGACGTCTTGGCTAGGGCCTTGATAAAATGTTTCAGAATGTCTTGTATATTAATTGCATGACATATGATTAGAACTCAGTGATTTAGTATTCAGTGTATGAAATTGAAGTTATTACTTTATGCACAAACTTTGATTATTCATTACTCTTAGCTGTTTAATGTTTGCTTACATATTCATATGAAATACATATTTATAATGTCTTCTATTTGTTACTCCAAATGAGCATGCCTGGAATTGAATCATGTATCCCTGTAATTCTGTTAGTATGCTTTATTTTTTCCCATTTATTATTATGGAATATTGCACGTGTTACAAATTCTCTTATGAAAAATATTTTATGGAAAGCTTTAAAGTATGTTTTCAAATGTTATATTGGTTTATTTTAAAACCCCTTACCGGGAATTTATATGCTCACCCCATGTTTTTGGTTAAAATTTTTTAGGTTACACCTTTTAGTATAAGAAACATTTCAGCAGGAGCTGGTTTCCCAGAGCCAGAACCAAATTCGATCCTCTGTATGGAACCGGATCCGGGTACTCGGGAGCTGGGGCATGACAGTTGGTATCATAGAATTCAGTTTAGTTAACTCTGGAAAACCAGATCTGAACAAAGAAAATTTTATTTAAGCATTACTATGTATGATGTATTATTGGAAAACAAAAATAGCAGTCTTATGTCTCTTAGGAGACATCCGATAATATTATAACAATACTAAAAACATGGTTATGTGTTATTAAGTATTTGTTTCCTTAAATTTTCTGATGGATGATACATCACGGCTTCTATCTCTCCCAATGGAGATAGTAGAAAATATAGTGGCCAGGTCATGATCAGGGGACTATGAGACATTCGAAAACCATCGATTGTCTTAGAAACAAGTCCATCGAGTGTCGAACCACCCAAATATCCTCCATCTTTACCAAGGAAAAAATCGGTATTATTATCGTATTTCAATTTCACAATTTGCAGCGTATAGGGAGAGAGGAATTTTTAATGAAGCTCTTTTTGTATGTTTACTTTGGCTAACAACTACCGAGCTATAAGTAAATTTCTAGAAGTTTCTTTGGATGGTGACCGCCGAGTGTCCAACCTATTCCAGGTCCTGAGTTTGAGTATGTACAAAGAACTGTACAACGTCAATATTTTCAAGAAAGACGTGGTGTGTGGGACTTATAGGGATTTAGTCCACTCATGAACTTTCCAACATCCACACCTCTCATGCCTCTTTATGTAAGGATGAGTGCTTTAGGCACAGTTTCGACCCTAGATGCTCACAGTGTGTCTGGGCCAGAGAAATAGAGTAGCTGAATACTACATTAGGAAACCACCTGAGGTCGTCAGCACCCTACCATCGGTGGTGTTCCAGGTAATGGGACTTCAGGAGTGACATGTGTCTGGTGTTGCTGTGGTTTGTGTACGAGCATTTTAGAATTGCGAGGACATAATTCTTTGTAGGGGTAATAATGTAATGCCCACAAATCTTGCTTCTCATGTATTAGTAATATTTAGGTTTTATTTTGTTATCCAAACAAAGTACACACTTCAATGTAAATATTAGTGCACTTTGTTTAAAGAATAAAAATAACTATTATTCTCAAACATAATTTATTATTATTGAATAATTATTTTATAGAATATTTTAAATTATAACTATAAAAACATAACTAGTTTGTTTGTTTTCCAAAATGTGAAAAATATAAATAGGTATATTTGTATATTGGATTTGAATGAAAATACAATTATAGAAATTATAATTTTAGATGCGGTTATACATGACATTTAAAATTATTATTTTAAAATATTGTATGTTGTAATAATGATGTAAAATATTTAAAGTAACATTGTTTTGTAAAAAAATGCACTATTAATTTCAACACAATAATTTAAACAATAAATATTTAATTTGACATATGAATAATTAAATTAAAATTAGGTGTTTTCTTAGATATTGAAAACATGATATATTTATATATATATACATAGAGTAATAATTATTAGATTAATATAATTACTAATTTTATGACCTTTTTTTAAAATTATAATGGTATAAATATTTTAATATTGATGTTCATCATGTAATATACTATACCCATATTATAATATTAATAAAGTTGTAATGATGGAAGAATTGGTTAAAATCATATTTTAAAAGTGGTCAAAGGGAAACGTGAAAGAAAAAAACTAAAAAAATGAAATGAAAATGGATTAAAAAAAGAAATAAAAAAATTGGATTTGGGTTTGGTCTTGGGGAAATGGGGGGAGGGGGGTGTCGTCGTGAGGGTCTCTTCAAAGGTGATGGGTTCGAGTCGCATGCTGCAGCCGGAGGTGTCGTATAGGTTGATCAGAACCGAGGACCACCGACGATGTCGCACCTAGAACACATGTAGCATCCAACCACAGATCTAGCGTCAGTCTCAACCGAGAAGGAACCGGCTGCCGGTGAAGGAATACCTAAGTGGCGCCGGTAGTTTTTAGATGTTATTAGAGTTATTCAGTGTTTTAGAACCATGCTAAGGGTTTGATTCAAGAATATTCTTTCATTTTCGGCTCTTCTCCAACCTATATAGGATGGGTTTTCTAGACCCAGATTTTTTTCGGATGTATTTATCAATGTTTTTTTTAATTATCATTTAGTGTTCATTGTTGACTTTTGTGGTCCGATTGACTTGATTCTTGTAGTACCCCCAGTTTCTGGTATGTAACCCTTTCTTGATTCATATAATGGTTATAATGTTATGGGTGACTAATGGGAGAGTCAAGAGAACTTGGAATGAGTTTTGGGGAAAAAGGGAAAGTCGCACGAGCGGCGCACGGTTTGTCTAAACCGTACGGCCAAACCATGCGGAGTTGGTATTAGAGGGATCAGCTTCCGCATAGGTGACACACAGTTTTTCTAACCATGCGGAAAAATCGTGCGAGAAGGGTGGTAGAAGAAGTAGCTAACACACGGTTAGCTCACAGTTTGTCAAACCATGCGAACTAACCGTGAGACCACTTAAACAAGATCCTATAAAAGTGGATCTCACACATTTTTACCTCTAAGTGTCTCAATTTTCCTCCTAAGCAGTGCTAACTCGGTATTTTGGTTCTCCTAAGGTCAAAGAGGGTTCTCCCATCATTACGGAGGCGATCCAAAGGCTTCTCTTGATGAATCGAAGCCGGATTCTTGAGGTATGTGATCGTTCTTGTTGGTTTCTCAGATCTACTTAGATCTACTTCTCCTCTTCTCTCAGTTTCTTAGATCTATACCTGTTATGGGTAGATCTACGTGTGTGTATGCCAAATATGAAAATATTTGGTCTTGGTTTTGTTAGGAGAAGATATCTAAGGAGGATCCTTGGTGAATTGGCCCGGTTTTCTTGTGCGTTCTCCATTTGTTAGGGTTTTTGTCAAAACCTTTGAGGTAGGAGGCTTCGCTATCTAATCCTCTTGTTAGAATTTATTGTCTTGGTTTTAAATTGGGTTATCTGAGTGAAATTGATTGTGAAAATCATGGAATAAATCTTCTTTAGTGATGATTTATATTTTTAATGAAATTGTGAAATCCTGGTGAATTTTTGTGCAAAATTGATTTGGATTCATGAATTTAAAATGTTGATTCTAAATTATGGATTTGTTGGAATGGTAAATGGTTTGATTAAATATGGGTTTTCATTAAAAGTGGTGTTTTATTGAAATGGTTTGGTATTGAAATGTCTTGTTGAAATCAGTTCATTATTTGGTTTTCAATAAAAGTATGGTTTTACTGAAATGGATTGAATTGGTTGAACACACTTGGTTTTGATGGAAATGGTTTTTAATAAAATGGTGTTTTATTGAAAGGATGGGTTTTCCATGAATTTTTTGAATGTGTGGTGTGTGTTCATGTTGCATATACGAGGCTTGGTTGAAATAGGACCTTGTGCTCAGTGCCAAACGTTTAATGGCACATGTGACTTTTAATTATGAGGCTTGGTTGAAATATGACCTTGTGCTCCATGCCAAAGGGGTAGTGGCACATGGGAACCAATTACCTTATGACAACTTGGTTGATCGACGAGAAACCACTCATGGGTATGGAACTGCCATAACGTAGCATGCATGGTTGATTTCAAAAGTTTGTGAAATGGTTGGGTATGCCAAAAAGGAATGTTGTGAAATGGTTCTAAATCTTGTTTGGTTATTTTTATAGAAACATAACGTGCGGGAAAATTTGTTTTAAATTTCTCTTGGAATGCCTTTGGTTATGAATGGTTTTTGAAACTTGTTTATATTTATTCATAAATTTCTTTTGAGAAAATGTTTTATATAAACTTCTTTAATTTAAATGTGGATAACTCTTCTATCCTAGTGGTGTGAGTGGGGAAGTCACTGGGGAAAAACTACTGAGTTTTATACTCACACCTGATTTGGCACTTTGGTGCTTTTTTAGATGCCGTATTCCAAGACACGAGTAAAGGTAAGGCATCTCATTACTAGAGGTTCATGGTAATGCTTGGGAGATGTAGTGGTTCTTGGTGCATGGAGCTCGGTGTGGAGTCGTGGAGTGTGTCTTGGCTTGTGTTGGGTCTTTTGTTTTTTCTTCCACTTGGTACTCTGATGTTGTATTGGTTATGTATTGGGTTGTGGAATAGTGTAGTTATTTTTTGGTAATGCATGAGTTGGTTGTGAAGTGCCCAGATCAGTGTGAATCACTGAGAGGGGGAGGGGGTGAATCAGTGATCCCTTAAAACTTTTTACCAATTGATTCTTATCAATTAAACCTCTATGGCTGGTTAAAGCCTCGATCCACTCTTCTTGTATCTCTCAACCTTTCCCGAATGATGCAGTAATGAAAAGGCACAGGACACAAGGATTTACAAGGTTCGGCACCAAAGGCCTACATCCTTGCCATGCTCTCCCAGCATGGATTCTCCCATTATAATCTGTTAGTATTACAATGGTCGATACAGAGTCCCACTGTATCTCTCCTGAGTCCCACATGAGGGTCTTTATACTGCGTCACACAGTGTTACCAGAGTCCCACTGGCCTGCTCCAGAATCCCACTGAAGACTTCTTCTCCCTGAGTCCCACAGGGTCTTCTCTTGGCTCCTCGAGTCGCACGAGTAGCTCTTATTCTTGTTCAGCTCTTCAAGTATCCTCAGCAGCCTGGGATAAAGGCTGCTGGCCTTGCTCTTCTTCTGATCACTTGTGGTGAAAAGGTCTTCTCATCTTGCTCAGGCTTTATCACCTTCTTCTAAGGATGACCTGGCTTTTCTCTTCAAGAATCTTCAACAGCCTCTGAAAAGGTCTGTTGGTCTTGCTCAGCAACTTCTGATCACTTCTGTTGATCAGGCTCTTCTCAATTACTGAATACTCAGACAACTGATGTCTTTAACTTTAGTCTGGTCCAGTCTCACATCAAATCATCTTCATGCACTGAGCGCATGGCAACTCTTCATCTTCATGCACTGATAGCATGGGTTCACAAATCTCTTCAAGATCTTCAAGTCTTGGACTCCTCAGATGCACACCACTGATTTAGTACTGTTCACATGTGCACGTGCATGCATCCATGCATGCACTCCCCTTCTTCTCTTCTTGGTGCAGTAAACCCTCAAAGGGTGTAATTCTTTTAAGCACACACCTTCACTGAACTTCACACACTTTATCCAATTTGTTTACACACTTAAATTGTGTGTTCTACTTGAGTGTGGGTCTTGTTCTTCTTCAAAGTGTGCACAATGTTTTTGCACACACTAAGGTTCGGCCTATTTGTCTTTTTGCACACAAACTTTGTTTTTCACTTTTGCACACACTTGAGCTTGGCCTTTCACTTCTTCTTGCACACACACAAAGTGTTCTTTAATTTGTTCTTTCAATGTGTGCACCCATATAAGGGCTACTGCCTTCTTCTTCAAATTGCACACAAGTCACTAAGGCCTCGGCCTCTTCCCACTTCTTGTTGAACACCCTTCACCCGTAGGTTGTTCTTCAATTTTGCACACACAAAATGTGTCTTCACTTGGTGCACACACAAGGCATGAAATCCTCGGGTCCTCTTTTGCTCACTGTCCGAGTGAGTTCTCAACTTGCCCGAACTCAAACAAGGAGTGCAAGGGGGTGTGGCCCTCTTCTTGTCTTCACAGCCGTGACTGTGCCACTGGCTGTGGGTCGCGCAAGCCACAGGTGCAAAGCACCGCGGGCGCACAAGTGCAAACCGCGCAGGGTATAACACCGCGGGTGCGCAAGTGTGTCAAGGACACCTTGGCCGCACTAGTGCAAACCGTGCAGGAGGCACGGTGCACAGAGGGGGCGCGCAACTTTGTGCTGCCCAACCTCCACTTCTTGTCGCGCAAAGGGGTTGCGCGCAAGGGATTCCAGCCACGCAAGGTACTTGCGTGGGGTTTCTACTTCGCGAGGCAGAGGCACACGCGGGACTCCAAGTTTTCAATAAAAACTTCAGCAAGCATAAACGAGAGCATGGGATCTCTTTTTATATGCAGAGGAATGCCAAATCTTCCGCGGGATATATCTCTCAAATCCCCGAAGTTTTCGGGTATTTCAAGATTTTGCAAATCTTGATTTTCTCCTCGGTTCACCGCGGGTTCTCCTTCTATATTTTTATTTTCCTCTACGTGCATGCGACTTAGAACGCATGCATGGCATTCCTTCGGTCCAAACCATGCAGAACATCAACACCGAATGGCCTGGCCTCGCACCTTCGGTTTGCTTCGGCCGAACTTCGAAATCCTCATTACCTTGCATGCATGCTTATTTTAAAGCATGGTTGTGTTCGTTATGGCCAGACGAGCACGAGGGTGCCTTCGGCTTCGAGAGAGACAGCCGAGAACTCAAAATCCGTCGTCGGGGAGGCGCCTGGTTCGAACGGAGCTAGCGGGGAGCCTTCGGCTGAGCTCGAGGAAGGAGATGCCTCGGAGCCGTCGGATCATCTCATTGGACGGCTGCGATCAGAATGGGACCGGCGCGATGAGATGTGCGGCGTAGATCGGGTGCGCGATCGATCGAGCGGCCAGGATTCGCTCCCGGGAATTTTTCCGCGTCCCACATCGAAACGCCTCGCGGTTTTGCCGCGGTTTATTACCCTGGCACTGCCCGCTACTCGCCAGTTGAACTTCTCCCCTCCCGGTGCCGCCCCGCACCGGGTTCTCTCTGCGGGCGCGCTCCGCGCCCACTCTGCTCCCTGCGGGCGCGCTCCTAGCGCCCACTACGCATCCTCCGGGCGCGCGGGTTTCACCACCGCGTGTCCTCGGGGGCTTACACACGGCCCCCTGCCGCGCTCCTCCGGGCGTGCCCCAGGCGCCCATGCGGTGTCCTACGGGTGCGCCCCTGCCTCAAGGATGCTGCCCTGGCCTTGAGGGTTCCCCATGGGCGTGGTGACCTTGAGTCCCACATGTGCCTTGGGTGATGACCCTCGGCTGGCCTCCTTGGTGGCCTAATTTTTGGCAAAGTAAATATAGGGTACTTTGTATAAAAACAAAGTAACCACATACATAATGTGAAATGCCAAGAGCCACTCCAAGCCTACTTCCTCATTTCTCCTTCTTCCTTTCTTCTTCTTCATTTGAAATTCCTCCATTATCTTCAACATGTATTCATCACTTAGGAATGGAATTTCAAACGGTTTCTTCTTAATCTTCTTCATCTCCTCTTCCATATGTGTTCAATACTTAGGAGGGACTTCTTCCACTGAATCTCATGAATCACACATGTTCTTCAACATTCTTCATTAATCTAATCAGAGATCAATTGGATCTTCTTCTGATTCACATGCACTAAGTGATAGTGCATGGAATTCTTTCAATCCACTTCATCCACTCAGTGGTTGTGGATGGATCATCTTCCACTCCTCATGCATTGTCAATACAATGCATGGTCTTCTAACTTTGTTGTGACTTTGTATCCAGTTGATACAAGTTCTTGGAACTTTAAGAACAGCTCAACAATCGTCAGATGTAACTAGAGAATATTTCAACCACATCTCCTATGCCACTTAGTGAATCTCCTAAGTGACATGTCTCTAAGTACCATGGCCATTCTCCTTCATCACCATCACATCCTTTTTCATTCACATATTGAACCTCCTTGACATCCATCCATTCATTCCTTGACAACAACATACCTCATTGACAACAAATGCAACACAGTGCACTTCAATCTCCCCCTTTGTATTTGTTGTCAATACACTTCTTCAGCACATATGAATGGGTCAATATGTGTGCCAATATTTTCTCCCCCTTATTGGAAATCAAATGCAAAGGTGTGGTGTGGTTCTCTTCCACAATATCTCTTCCTCCCTTCGAATAGCATCTTCTTGAAAAACACTAAGAGAGGGATGATGTCACATGTTCTCTTTAGCAAAGAACCTTTAGTAAATCATCTCTAAGTCTACTTGGGCTAACCCGGTGTAGAAAACAAGAGTGATGTAACCAAGGAACTCAATGCTGTCCAAAATTCACTGTACATGTGAGATCATGCTTCAAGGGTTTGAAATTTTTCAGATATATCAATGAATTGCTAAATCCTGCACAACTTCACAAAACTCATTAGAAAGTTCAGGTGCAAAGATAAAGCTCCCCCTTTCATCCATTTGTCTTCAATCCATACTCCCCCTTAATTGACAAGATAAACTCAATTAAGAAACAAGGGATGAAAGTATGATTGGAATACCTTCATTATTCTCAAGATGGTATTAAATATCAGAATCCCATCTTCTACAGATTGGATCCCCCTCAAGGGGTGCACTCCATTCTGTCCAAACCATCCTCCAGCTGAGAATGATCATCATCTTCAATTCCCTGCAGTGTTAGCACATGTAAATACAAGTGATTAGGGAATAAGATGGAACCTCCTTGGTTCATCAATGCGAACAACAAGGTTGAGAAGATTCTCTCAACCGAGATGTCCCATTTTCACCAGTCTTCACACTTGCACATTTGATCTTCATTGATGATTGTGCTGGTGTGGTTCTCAAAACATCTTCATGTGAAACCTTCTTCTTCCCTTTTTCTTTAGTAATTGCCAGAGCTTCATCTTCAACTCTTTGTAGTTCTCTGGAAAGTTGCAACTGATGTGGCCATATGACAAGTAAATCATTTGGAAGAGTGGCCTCAGTTTTGGAAGTTCCACATGGTTCTTTGGATGCTGCTAAGCTACCTCTCTTAGGAAACTTATTTTCAATCAATCCCTTCTTCTTCTGGATTGATTGTCTTTTGGAGTTCAGTCTGCATCTATTTAGTTTCATGGCTTCTTTACAAAGGTCCATTATGTGTCCTTTCTTTCCACAGTAGAAGCATGTTTTCTTCTTGGTGGTCCTTCTGGATGCCTCACCCTTCTTGGATTTCAAATCCAAGGACTTCTCTTCCTTTTTCCACATCTTCTTGGGAGCATTGTCACCTTTCTTCTGTTTGCTTCCCAAGGTTTCTTTCTGAGCCAGGTTCTGTGATCTTTTCTTCTTTTGAGCTCTAGATACAGTTGGAGATTGACATGTATCTTTTTGACCACTTTTGCAACCATCCCAGATGTTGTCAAGTAATCCAAATATGTTAGCAGTAAACAGATGTCTTTGGACCTGTGGATGTTGCTTCCTTCCTTTTGGCTTTCTCCCCCTTGGCATGGGCTTACTCTGTGCTTTGACATTCAGTGGATTGTACCAACAATCCTTTGCACAGTGCCCATACTTATTACAACACCAACACTGACCCACAAATCTTGACCTCTTGAGTATTTTTGATTGTAGGGTACTTTTCTTGACTTGTTGTGCTGTTTCAGGAGAGCTTTCTTTCGTCATTGACTTCATCCATACTTGTTCAGAGTTATTCTTCCATCCAGCACTTTTTGTGGAAACACATTTAGAAGCATGAGTACAAGATGGGATGTATGGTACCTTCTTTTTAGAAGATGTTGCCCTTTCATTAGAGGATGTCTTTCTTTTAGAATCATCCTTCTCAAAGCTCACTTGAGTAGCAACATTTCTTCTTTCAGCTGACTGGGAGGCTTCAGCTTTGGGTGATTGCAGATTTTTCAATATCACCTCCAGTTCAAAGCATTTCATGTTGAGGGAGTTCTTCTCATCCTCAACCAATCTTAGCCTACCTTCCCAATTCTGTTTCAGCTGTTCCATCTGGTCATCATGCACCCTCTTTATTTCATGCAATGAGTTGTCAAGCTCCTTCACCAGTTTGACTTTGTCTTTGAGTTGAGCGTCTCTGACATTCATTGACACTTTATGCCTCTTTTCCAGTGCATGGAAAACATCTTTGATCATTATCAAAAATATTTCTTTCTCAGAAAGGCTTCTTTGCAATTCTTCAGCAGTGTCTTCATATCTTTCATTGCAAAGAGAAACTGTTTCATCTTTAGCCTTCACCAGCATTCTGAGAGTGTTGGTTATGCCAACCCTTTTTGCCAATTGGACTTCCAGAGAATTGGCTTCATCTTCTAGCTGTAATTTTTCTTCTTGAAGATCAAGGAGGCCTGTAGCTATACACATTGCCACTTCCTTGGGGACTGTCTTCTGAAGATATTTGATTGCATTTAGAAGATCATTGTTTCTTCAATCTTCATCACAACTAGAGCAGGCTTCATCAGAAGAATGATAAAAGGAATTGTCATCTGATGTGACTTTCACATTTCTTTCCATAGAAGGAGTTTCTCTGATTTCACCAGCCTTCTTCTTCATCTTCTTTGCCTGTTTCTTCATTCTGTTTTTCAGAGTCTTGGCAGATATCTCCATTTGAGGCTGTTCTTTCATTTCCTCAAATCTGCACTCCATATAGACTCTCTTGGATCTTTTAGAGGCAACCTCCCTCTGATACCAATTGAAGTGCCCAGATCAGTGTGAATCACTGAGAGGGGGAGGGGGTGAATCAGTGATCCCTTAAAACTTTTTACAAATTGATTCTTATCAATTAAACCTCTATGGATGGTTAAAGCCTCGATCCACTCTTCTTGTATCTCTCAACCTTTCCCGAATGATGCAGTAATGAAAAGGCACAGGACACAAGGATTTACAAGGTTCGGCACCAAAGGCCTACATCCTTGCCATGCTCTCCCAGCATGGATTCTCCCATTATAATCTGTTAGTATTACAATGGTCGATACATAGTCCCACTGTATCTCTCCTGAGTCCCACAGGAGGGTCTTTATACTGCGTCACACAGTGTTACCAGAGTCCCACTGGCCTGCTCCAGAATCCCACTGAAGACTTCTTCTCCCTGAGTCCCACAGGGTCTTCTCTTGGCTCCTCGAGTCGCACGAGTAGCTCTTCTTCTTGTTCAGCTCTTCAAGTATCCTCAGCAGCATGGGATAAAGGCTGCCGGCCTTGCTCTTCTTCTGATCACTTGTGGTGAACAGGTCTTCTCATCTTGCTCAGGCTTTATCACCTTCTTCTAAGGATGACCTGGCTTTTCTCTTCAAGAATCTTCAACAGCCTCTGAAAAGGTCTGTTGGTCTTGCTCAGCAACTTCTGATCACTTCTGTTGATCAGGCTCTTCTCAATTACTGAATACTCAGACAACTGATGTCTTTAACTTTAGTCTGGTCCAGTCTCACATCAAATCATCTTCATGCACTGAGTGCATGGCAACTCTTCATCTTCATGCACTGATAGCATGTGTTCTCAAATCTCTTCAAGATCTTCAAGTCTTGGACTCCTTTGATGCACACCACTGATTTAGTACTGTTCACGTGTGCACGTGCATGCATGCATGCATGCACTCCCCTTCTTCTCTTCTTGGTGCAGTAAACCCTCAAAGGGTATAATTCTTTTAAGCACACACCTTCACTGAACTTCACACACTTTATCCAATTTGTTTACACACTTAAATTGTGTGTTCTACTTGAGTGTGGGTCTTGTTCTTCTTCAAAGTGTGCACAATGTTTTTGCACACACTAAGGTTCGGCCTATTTGTCTTTTTGCACACAAACTTTGTTTTTTACTTTTGGACACACTTGAGCTTGGCCTTTCACTTCTTCTTGCACACACACAAAGTGTTCTTTAATTTGTTATTTCAATGTGTGCACCCATATAAGGGCTACAACCTTCTTCTTCAAATTGCACACAAGGCACTAAGGCCTCGGCCTCTTCCCACTTCTTGTTGCACACCATTAACCCGTAGGTTGTTCTTCAATTTTGCACACACAAAATGTGTCTTCACTTGGTGCACACACAAGGCATGAAAGCCTCGGGTCCTCTTTTTCTCACTGTCCGAGTGAGTTCTCAACTTGCCCGAACTCAAACAAGGCGTGCAAGGGGGTGTGGCCCTCTTCTTGTCTTCACAGCCGTGACTGTGCCACTGGCCGTGGGTCGCGCAAGCCACAGGTGCAAAGCACCGCGGGCGCACAAGTGCAAACCGCGCAGGGTATAACACCGCGGGTGCGCAAGTGTGTCAAGGACACCTTGGCCGCACTAGTGAAAACCGTGCAGGAGGCACAGTGCCCAGAGGGGGCGCGCAACTTTGTGCTGCCCAACCTCCACTTCTTGTCGCGCAAAGGGGTTGCGCGCAAGGGACTCCAGCCACGCAAGGTACTTGCGTGGGGCATCTACTTCGCGAGGCAGAGGCACACGCGGGACTCCAAGTTTTCAATAAAAACTTCAGCAAGCATAAACGAGAGCATGGGATCTCTTTTTATATGCAGAGGAATGCCAAATCTTCCGCGGGATATATCTCTCAAATCCCCGAAGTTTTCGGGTATTTCAAGATTTTGCAAATCTTGATTTTCTCCTCGGTTCACCGCGGGTTCTCCTTCTATATTTTTATTTTCCTCTACGTGCATGCGACTTAGAACGCATGCACGGCATTCCTTCGGTCCAAACCATGCTGAACATCAACACCGAATGGCCTGGCCTCGCACCTTCGGTTTTCTTCGGCCGAACTTCGAAATCCTCATTACCTTGCATGCATGCTTATTTTAAAGCATGGTTGTGTTCGTTATGGCCAGACGAGCACGAGGGTGCCTTCGGCTTCGAGAGAGACAACCAAGAACTCAAAATCCATCGTCGGGGAGGCGCCTGGTTCGAACGGAGCTAGCGGGGAGCCTTCGGCTGAGCTCGAGGAAGGAGATGCCTCGGAGCCGTCGGATCATCTCTTTGGACGGCTGCGATCAGAATGGGACCGACGCGATGAGATGTGCGGCGTAGATCGGGTGCGCGATCGATCGAGCGGCCAGGATTCGCTCCCGGGAATTTTTCCGCGTCCCACATCGAAACGCCTCGCGGTTTTGCCGCGGTTTATTACCCTGGCGCTGCCTGCTACTCGCCAGTTAAACTTCTCCCCTCCCGGTGCCGCCCCGCACCGGGTTCTCTCTGCGGGCGCGCTCCGCGCCCACTCTGCTACCTGCGGGCGCGCTCCTAGCGCCCACTATGCATCCTCCGGGCGCGCGGGTTTCACCACCGCGTGTCCTCGGGGGCTTACACACGGCCCCCTGCCGCGCTCCTCCGGGCGTGCCCCAGGCACCCATGCGGTGTCCTACGGGTGCGCCCCTGCCTCAAAAATGCTGCCCTGGCCTTGAGGGTTCCCCATGGGCGTGGTGACCTTGAGTCCCACATGTGCCTTGGGTGATGACCCTCGGCTGGCCTCCTTGGTGGCCTAATTTTTGGCAAAGTAAATATAGGGTACTTTGTATAAAAACAAAGTAACCACATACATAATGTGAAATTCCAAGAGCCACTCCAAGCCTTCTTCCTCATTTCTCCTTCTTCCTTTCTTCTTCTTCATTTGAAATTCCTCCATTATCTTCAACATGTATTCATCACTTAGGAATGGAATTTCAAACGGTTTCTTCTTAATCTTCTTCATCTCCTATTCCATATGTGTTCAATACTTAGGAGGGACTTCTTCAACTTAATCTCATGAATCACACATGTTCTTCAACATTCTTCATTAATCTAATCAGAGATCAATTGGATCTTCTTCTGATTCACATGCACTAAGTGATAGTGCATGGACTTCTTTCAATCCACTTCATCCACTCAGTGGTTGTGGATGGATCATCTTCCTCTCCTCATGCATTGTCAATACAATGCATGGTCTTCTAACTTTGTTGTGACTTTGTATCCAGTTGATACAAGTTCATGGAACTTTAAGAACAGCTCAACAATCGTCAGATGTAACTAGAGAATATTTCAACCACATCTCCTATGCCACTTAGTGAATCTCCTAAGTGACATGTCTCTAAGTACCATGGCCATTCTCCTTCATCACCATCACATCCTTTGTCATTCACATATTGAACCTCCTTGACATCCATCCATTCATTCCTTGACAACAACATACCTCATTGACAACAAATTCAACACAGTGCACTTCAGGTTGTTTCATTAACATGCATCATATAGTCGTTGTTAGTGATTTTTTGGATGGTTTATTTCTCAAAGGTTAAATCATCCCCCACTTTCATTGAAACCCTTCAACATTTATTGACAGCCTTTGGTTCCTGGGGGATGTTGCTTAAGGCCTATTAATGGCTTGTTATACCCTCAATACAATGATAATAGGCGGGTCCTTACACTTCTATTTGTTTTATTCTGTGGATTTTTTTTTTCATTCGTGAATCTTTTGTCCAATTGATTGCTAATTTTTGTGGAATAATGACATTGTTTGATTCTGTTTTTTTTTCAATTTTGTTCATATGTTCCAACTTGCAGTGAATACATATTAAAATTTAGCTTGCAGTACAACCTATTCTTCTAAACTGCACATGTTAAAATATTTTATTCATCTGAAATTGTTTATATAAATGATTATACTATTTATATAAACCTGGAGGTCCAAACAAAGGAGGTGCGTCCTGCACTACCTTCTTCTTGTGACTCTGTCCTGGTAGTTTTTATGAATCAATTTATTTGAAGGTAAGGGATTAATATTTGTCTTACTTTTTGGGTTTAAGTTGTGACTGTATATAAATATACACTTGTAATAAATATACATCATCTACGGTTTGAGGTTAAACCTTTCCTTTCCCATTTAAGAGTTGCAAAAAAATCTTGAGTTACGATGTATTAATAGACCCTAAGTATGGACGCCCCATGAAAATTTATATCTATGCCTTAAATACATAATCGGTTATATATATAAAAATTTATATAAAAATATATAAGTAATATATGCAGCCCTCAAATTTGTATACAGTTCATAGGCCCAGGTTAAAGATTTCTATATTTGAGTTTCAGTTAATAACAGACTAAATGCATGGAGTCACTTTATGTAGAAATATTTTATATATAATCAGGTATGTTCTTATATATGAACACACATAATTCAATATATCTCTATTTTATGTTATTAAAGATGATTTACAATATTTAAATTAATACTTGGATGTGAATAATGTTTTGGGTTCATATGGATTGGTATATTTATTACACATATACCCACATAGTTTTAATCCATCCAGTTTTAATTCTATAAAGTGATTTGTGATGATGTTTTTAAAAGTGTAATGGAAATTTATTTATTACATGATAAAACTCTACTTTCTGGTTCATTTCCTAGAAATGTATTTTTTATGATGCTAATGGTTGTTATTGATCAAATTACATTTCTTGTAAGATGTTAGTATATATGTATATATGTAATTTTAGTTTTTAGAATATATAAAGTAAGGGTTCATTATAATTTGTCTTGAATATTTATTTTATGATCTTATGAATTTTAAGCGGGTTAATATTTATTTTCATGGTTGAACATATTCATTTACTCTTCAGTTTGAGTTAAATCATTCTTTACCCAATTTAGAATTCAGAATTTTGAGTTATAGGGTATTAGTAGACCTGAAGTGTGGATACCTCATGAAAATTTCTTTTATAACTTGAATACATAATCTGATTTATATATTCATATATATAAGTATAATATAAAGATCCCTCAGACCTGCACAAACATTATATGCCCAGATATAAAATCTATGTGTTGAAAGGGTTTTAATTGTTTTCTTAAACCATGTTGTTATAAAATGTTATGTGTGTGTGTGTCTCTATAGATATATATATATGGAACCATATCTATCTATATAACTTGGAATTTTCTTTAAAAAAGATAATGGTTTAAAATTTTATGTATTTATCTCAAAATCTTATGGTTTTTAGGGTGTAATTTGATCAAATTATGGTTTATAAATGTGTGTATTTATATATGAACACTTATATAACTTATTATTTTATGTGTACATAAGTTAAGGGTTATTTTAATTTATAATTATTGTCTATTGTACACATAGGGTATATTCAGACATACATACATAATTCAATCTAATTCTATTTTATGATATTAAAGATGATTTACAATATTTAAATAGTGACTTTGGTGTGGAATGTACATATTATATATATATATACATATGGATATATGTATTAACCTATAAGTCTTAGTCATAGTCTGAATTAACTTGGCCTATAATAAACTTTGGTGGTTAAAGTATGTTTTTGATATGTTTAATTGAATATATGCCTTACATAAAACAAATGATGCGCTGCAAAACAATTGGCCTTCAATGCTATGCATCCTAAGGCATGACCATTTAATAAGACATGACTATTTATCAGCGCATGCTTTGTGTACAAATTACATATGTCTTATTTCAAAATTAGTCATTTAGAACTATAAATATTTATTTCCATAAATCAAGGACTATGAAAATTAAGGAACTACCATTTTATGTGGTAACCTCATCCATTCATTACTTATGTGTTTTAAATACATATCACATGTGAAAATAACATTTACTGTATTATTCATGTCACTGAGAAATTTATTACCTAAAATATAACTGACACATTATAATTTAGTCAACCGTCTTTTCAATTTATCAGCACATGAATTGAGCATGAATAATGAGCATGTATTTTAATGCATTAAAATTTTATTACTTTGAAATATTTGTAATGTTATTATTTTATGTAATAATCAAACAATTTATTATTAATAATTAATGAGATAAGCATTTAATTATTCAAGGTGGTATGGGCCACTTTTAATAATGTGAATTATGAAACCAAGTAATATGTGTACTGGGAATGATAAGTAATTAATAAATCAAAGTGGTATATGCACTTTTATTTAGAGATATGAGGAATGCATTGGACCTAGTACGTTCCGGGTTGGGGGTCAATAAAATTAAGACCTCTGGGTTGTGGTCCAGTTACAGCAGACCCTTCGGGTTGGTGTCCGGTTACAGAGGCACTCCGGGTTGGTGTCCGGTTACAGAGGTACTCCGGGTTGGTGTCCGGTTAGAGAGGCACTTCGGGTTCGAGTTCGGTTATAGAGGCTCTTCGGGTTGGGGTCCGGTTACAGTTAGGCCCTAGGTCATGGCATGAGGCCTTAACACGGTCCAACATATGCACTTTCTTCATTAAGACTATGTATTTTAAATAACCAGAAAAATATTCGACTAGTAGAATATTTGGTTAAAAGAGCTTATGGATTTTCGGTCGAGGCCTTAAATCATTAGACGTCTTGGCTAGGGCCTTGATAAAATGTTTCAGAATGTCCTGTATATTTATTGCATGACATATTTTTAGAACTCAGTGATTTATTATTAAGTGTATGAAATTGAAGTTATTATTTTATGCACAACTCTGATTAATCATTACTCTTATCTATTTAGTTTGTGCTTACATATTCATATTCCATACATGTTTAGAATGTATTTTATTTGTTACTCCAAATGAGGATTCCTGGAATTGAATCATGTGTCCTTGTAAATCTGTTAGTATGATTTATTTTTTCCCCTTTTATTATTATGGAGTGTTTCACGTGTTACAACTTCTCTTAAGAAAAATATTTTATGGAAATCTTTAAAGTATGTTTTCAAAAGTTATATTGATTTATTTTAAAACCCCTTACTGGGAATTCTTATGATCACCCCATGTTTTTGATTAAAATTGTTTAGGTTAAAACTTTTAACAGAAGAATCATTTCAGCAGCAGCTGGTTTCCCAAATCCTGAACAGAATTTGATTCTGTGTATGGCACCGGCTCCATGAACTCGGGAGTTGGGGAATTACATCAGATTCAATTAATATGTTTTTTCTTTTTTCAATACATGAGTGAAAATATTATGTTGATTTTATCTCTTCATCAATTAATAAATTAGTCTAGGAATATTCCTTGATATCTTAGGTAGTTTTAGAAGAACCATAGATGGATTCTAAAGTGGTCACAAGTTTCAATTCTATAGAATATATTGATCATGTTGCATGTGAGTCTGGGAAATTGACACTTGAAACCTTGGATTTTTCTTCTCCTTTAAAAACACTGATATTTTCTAGACAGGTTTTTTTATTATCATCTATAGTCTTTTGATTACCCCACCCATTAGAAGTAATAAAAACTAGGATTATACCATCATCTTATTCCCTAGTTCCAAGACCAACTTGATCATTAGATGAGGGTTCTGTGATAAACATTAGCATACTAATAACTAATTTAATTATAGATAAAAGGGGTGGGGTTATTATTTGAATATATCTTTCACCTAGAGTGATGTATTGGATTGAGCACCACCATTTTAACCTTTTTAATTTATCTGTGGGTGAAGTATTTTGGGATATTCAATAAACATTATTTACCTCACTAAGGGAATATGGAACTTGGATTGAACCTTAGTTAATTAAAAAAAATATAAAACTATGTTTTCTCTCAAAATTGTTATTTAACCCCTTATTAGAATCCAGAAAAATACCTTGTCTATGTCTCCCTATTGATGAGAATCATCCTCATCCCAATAGGCTGGGATTGGATTGCATGTAGGGGAGGAATGTGAAAGAAAAATATCAGTATTGGATCGAATGGATTTAGAATCTCATCCAAAAATTCCATAAGAACATCTATTCTACTTAGAAAATCCATTCCAAAAAATATATTGATCATAGAGAAACTAATTCAAATAAGAGGAAAAATGACCCTAGTTTTTATGCGCATTGAATGCTTATAATTACACTCTTATTCAATCTCGATCCAGATATAATCCAGAAATATTTTAGAGATTTCGATTTCAATTAACATATAGGGAGTGATGATATGATAGATAAATAGAGTCTTATTATCTATAAACAAATTATAATGCAACATATTACCTAGAATTTCAAGGATTGAGGTGTTTTAAAATGGAAGAGGTATGATAGGAAAAAAAACCCAAAAAATCCTTATCAAAGGATCCCACTTCATTTGTAAATCATATGACCATAAAAATAGGTGGAATGAGAATCCATTGATGAAATAAAACACTATATATTTGGTAGATATAAAATCATCGTTGATCGTGAAGTGTATCAGATGGTAGTGAGAATCCAAAATAATGATAACTAAGATTTTTCAATCAGATATAATAAAAAAACCCACTGAAAGATAAAACCAAGGGAGGATCATGGCCAAAAAAAGACACCAGAGAGAGATTTAGGAGGAATTATTATTCCATTAACTATAATATATATATCCATAGGCTATGGATTCCTTTATAAAGTGAGGGATCCTTAGAGAATACTACACTTCTGGGAAAGGATAGGATAAGATCAAGGTTAGTGAAATGAATGTAGGCTCGATAGTGGGACAACATCTAAGTTGTGATAAATTCCACACCCTTATGAGTACGTGTGTGTGTGGGGGGGGATTTACTACTATTTTCACCTATTCCATATATGATATAGGCAGAGATAACTCAATTTATATAAATACATAACTATAAAAACATTAATAATTGAAAAATATAAAAAATTATTGACAACCTTTATGACCTTGGACTTAATGGCCCATATACATCAAAACTCACTATGTCTAGTAAATAATATACTATATACCATTTTATAGAAATTTTTATTGGTTATATTACCCTTAAAACAAGATTCACATATATAATATGATTCCCAATAAATTTGTTCTAAGAGACTGAAAACATGAATTCATTAAAAGTGATTTTCATTAAATTTACCTAGGTTAAGATGCCAAAGGTATGAAGGGTTAGAACAATTATATTTAACCCTTTTAAAATACAATTTATATACAAGATTTTTATGATCGAATAAATATAAAAAATTCATAGTATTTTCACCTCCCTAATACATTATATTTAAATAAATAGGAAAATTGTTTTCCTTAGAAAAGTAAATCCCATTTGTGTTAGGAAAACATGTAGAAATTATGGTTTTGTTTATAGATTGGGTAAAATAATTATTCTATAATTTAAGAATAAATTTCTGTAAGAAGGACTATCTTGTAAATCCTTATATACAGGGCTATAACTTTCTCCCTATTCCCAACAAAGAGATCCACTCCATCATTTTTCAAATCCCACTTACGGTGTTACTTATATACATGAATCACTTCAATTAAGATTCCAAATATCATTAGGAATTTCCATCAAAACCACTTACAATTACCTTTCATTCAACAATGAGAAGACATTTCTTATTTATATATTTTAACATTATGTTTTAATGTAAAATAAAAATTCTTATGATTTTTTTCATATATTTTCTTCTTATATTTTCCCTTACCTTTCCCTTTCTCTATCACAAGGATAGATTTAGAGTTTGATATTCCTATGTATGATTTAGAAGTACTTAAATTGTTATGGAGATTATCCAGTGAATTTTTATTTTCATTAATGTTTGAAAAAACAATGAATTTATTATATAATTGAATAAAATATTGTCTGATTAAACCCATAGATAATTCAGTTATGAGTGGGAAACACAACCTATCCAAATTATAAATTTACCCAATCATCATAGTACATGAGTAGACATGGGTATAAAATTACAAATTTTTAACTAAATTAGTGCCTTATATGTTTCATAATTCTAATGCCAATATATATTTTAATAAAAATGAATTAATTGTTAAATGACATTGAGAACATAAATCAATTCATGCAGTTTTTGTATCTCTAAATTCATGGTTATGATAATGGGACATGAGATATTATCGGAATCCTCTTTATTCCTATAATAAGAATTATTCTCCCCTATGATGCACCAAAAACATGTTCTTTAGAAATTTATTTTTCCTAAACATATCAATTATTCTTAGATGTGAGGACTATACATAGGTTTTGACACCATTAGATAAATTAGATTCAATCAATATTTTCCTTTTCAAGGATAGAAATCAGATTAAGGGTTGTCTTTGTGTAATTGGTTTCCATTTTTCTACACATTAATAAATATAATTTATTAATTTAATATATGTGAAAATTTTAAAAATTAATTTTATTGAATATATTTTACCGACACAACCATTATTATATATACTGAGACTAGATAAAAAATGATCAGAATTTGGTTTAAAAATTATGTTTATAATAAATTGTTGTTATTTTTTGGCAATAAATAATTTTCAAATAGTAATATATGTTACTCTTGGTTGTTTGAGTAGTTTATACCATTCCTTTAAAATTCATCCCATGAATTCACATAACACCTTGACTCTAGGTTCTTATACTCTTCAAGAACCCATTAAAGTGTAACCCACTTTCCCACATAAGAGATGCCACTCACACAACTTTTATAATTAAGATAATAGGTTTATAGATTTGAAATATTTCACCATATCTAATTGAGTGAGGTCTTAAAGAGTGTGATCCTTGGAAAGAATACACTTGATAATTTTTTGAGGCATTTGTTTTATTTTATCACACATTTTTAATGTACATATCCAATGCATTTAATGAATGTCTTAATTTTTAGTAATCAATGCTTCTAATGAACATCCATATAAACCCAATATGCATCTAGTGAACATTTATATACATACCATATATATATCCATGGAAAATGTATTGATATTAATATATTAATATAATTTACTTAACAACTCCTCAAGAAGAGCTAGTACAGTGACTACCTGCCATTCGATCATACAGTCAATGTGTCCAATAAAAACCCTACTTATCCAGTGTATTATCCTAGGTAATATTTTTCATTCTGGATACCAAAATAATTAATAAAAATTTATAAACACAAATATTTTCATGTTTAATAATTATTTTTATTTCTATATTAAATAAAATCATTCCACATTAATTAAAAATAAATAAGCCTTTTATTTTATTGTTTAAAATACATTCAACCAAATAACGAGCTTTGATTTGAATATTCATAGGCCCCATAACTCTATAAAGTTTATAAGTAATGTACATTTTAAAAATTAAAAGAAAAAATGAATTTCCATAAATATATTAAATTTAAATAATAAATATAAATGAAGTATGTCGGGGAAGAGGTTTATATCCCTTGAATTTGACACAGAGTTTGTCAATTCTATCACATGGAGGTGTTAGTTTTCTTTATTTTTAAATATTTTACACATTTAAAAGCCGTTATTCCTTAATATAATAAATACATGAAAATACTTATTAATAAACACATTGAACAAACTTATAGTCTTGTCACCATGGATTTTAAAGTCAATGTAATAGTATAAAAAAACTATATGACATTAAATTCCACTGAAAACAATGTATTAAATTCTAAATACACACCTTAGAAAAACACCATATGCCAAAGACTACTAATTTTTTTAACATTTTAATCTAATGTTAACAAATAACATTAATAAAATATAAATACTAACATTTAATATTTTTTAATTTTAAACAAAATAGTTACTCCACAGAAAAAATTAAAAGAAATATAATTATCCAAAAAATATTTAGTTAATATTAAATAATTATTTTAATTTCATAGACCCCAATTCAAAAATTATAATAATTAATATAAGATAATTATATTAAAAAATTGTCCCATGAGCGTAAAATTTATATTCATAATAAACGTGTATTACATGAAATCACTGGCACTACCAAATTTAAAAATAATTATTTAAAAATATAATTACAATAAAAGGTTCCCAGTAATATTTTTTTTAATAAAACATTTATATAATCATTGTCCTATTTTAAAATTAAAGTGATTTAAAAATTTTAATTTTACAATAAAAATATACAATTAAAACTCTCTCCCTCACACACACACAGATATATATATATATATATATATGAGAAGGCTCTTAATCTAGAATGGACCTGATACCATTATTGGAATTAAAAATATGTTATTTAGGAATCATTTCAATGTTGTGGAAATATTAATATGAATTCCAAAACCAAGATTATATAGAATTTAAAAACCATAATTATAATTAAAAAATACAATGGTAAAATGATGGTCTTATCTCATTAGAAAATGATCTATGTCCTTTGTTCTTCATTATATGGTCTTTGAGAAGAGGAATTTCTCAACAATTCTGAAGTATAAAGGATTCCCAATTTTAGAGAGGACTGTGGGGAATGTATTTTATTTTAAAATGGTTATGATATATCGATCCCCTTGAACCTCCAAATACAGGATCCCAAACCTATGGGTATAAACCCTATTAATTGTTACATTAAATTACAATAGTCTATACTTTTAAAAAAATCTATTAAGTTGAAAAGATCCCATTCATCCATTTACTATTAACTTAGAATAAAAAATATCAACCAATAATAATAATTGAAATCCATTAAAAATAGTTTTATATAACCCCTATATATAAATAAATATAAAATGTTCTTTATAAAAATATAATATATACATATATATAAATTATTACAAATACTATTAATATAAATTTTCCAAATATATATATAGAAATGTAATATTTAAAATTGTAATAATATAATAATTTGAAACATATTTTTTGGATTAATTATTTTAATAAAAATAAATTCCATAAAATATCAAAAGAAAATGGATTAAAAATTATATCAGTAGAAAAATTATTTTCATGTCTCATTTTAAACATTAAACTATTACTAGACTCTATCTCACTTATAGTTATATTGTTTCAATAAAAATTCAAGTTAATGGTAGTACAAATTCATAATTAAAATTTACATAATAAAAGGTTCATGGTGATCCCATCATCCATGTGTATACGATAACAAATTCATACTATTATAGACATAAATTATCAGTAATAGACATGGATTATGTCAAAAACACATCAATCAACTTCTATATATCTCTTATATCAATGAATTAATTGAACATATTAATACAGTTAATGTATTAGAAATGACCTTTCACTTTCTCAGCATAACTCTAAAGGGGATCATGATGTCAAAACTATTTCAGATGAAGAAAAATTATAATTCAATATCATGAGATATACCATCAATGATTAATAACATAATTAAAATTAGTTTATTTGACATGAATTATAATTCAATATAGGATACAAACTTGAGATTAAATTTATCCAGAAAATCATACCTTAAACACATCAGTCAAATAAGAAATGAATAAAATCACACTATAGAGACACCAAATATATAAATAGACCAATGAATATGGTGTTTACCCTATGGATCCACATCTGATTCAGTATGTCTCACTTGTAACCTGTGTGATCAATCTATATATTTCAATGTATACAAGCCCTATTCCCACCAAACTGACATAAAAATACTTACTTCTGTCATGATTCTCAATCAGTCATAGAACATGGATATTAATTATTAGAAGGATTATTATCATAATTAGTGTATTTAAAGTAACAAAACAAAAAATAATGACAATGGAATAATATATTTTGTTATTAAATAAATACATGATAAAAATATTTTCAAAAACCATCTTCCCATGATTAATCTCTTAGGTTAAATTTTTAACCTAGATTTGAACCTAGAAAGTATTTAAGGAACCGTTCTTTGATAAATTTTACCATAACAATTTTATATGAGGTAAAATATTTTCAATTTAAGGAACTCAAGTAAAGGGTGATGATAATTATGGGGGTCACTACCAATTATAAATCTTATTTTTTTCATACCCTACTTAAGTGGAGATGATGAATCAAGGGAGATATGCTTAGTGATGTGGTCTGAAGATCCATTACAAACTCAAGTGATGTTATTCAACTTATCTACCTTCTAATATCTTTTGAATAAGTCTGTATTTGTTGAGACTAGTTCAAAAGGAATTTAGGGATATGGTGGATTACCATCTAGACAGAGTACATGTTAATGATCATCAGGTGGATGGAAGTGGGTTTATGAGAAGAAGATTGGGGTAATATTCATATGGGATAGTCAAGATAAAAGTTCTCTTATTCCATTTAAATTCTATATATTTGATATTTGATGCTTCAAATGTGGATATTGAATACACGCTAGAGTTTTTTCTCCTTGTAATGTAAAGTGTTTTTATCATTATAGTTGGTAAAAAACCATTAATGGGTTTTATAGGTAATCTCTTTGGGGGTTTTGTTTAGTGACCCCCATAGACTCAAAAAAACTCATGTTCATCTTGGTGGACATGGAAATGATAAAACATGACCTCTTATAGAGAGACATGGTTAGGGAAACAAGTTGTATGGTCAAATTAAACAATCAATAACTCTAATTTATTTCTAGATATTTCAACTACAGGGTCATCATATGGATACTACTTCCATAGAGAGATGTAATATTTTAGTATCATTTATTTTCAATTGTTCTTTATTTGATGGAATATATTTGTATTCATAGAGAAGCTAATGTTTATTCTAGGATTGGGGGAATAAGTATCTCAGATACTTTTGACTATTGATACTCCCTTTGGAAATAGGTTGGAAAGAAGTATGAAATGCTCATCTTGGATTATTATTGCAGGAACATTAAAGAATATCTAGAATTTATGCACCCCTTATTTAAGAAAATTTTATTTTATTTTCAATAAGTATGGGTTAATCCAGTTCAAATACCATATCAAATTATATCAAATAAAGGTCTACTTATCCTCTATGTATGGTATTTATTATAATATTATTAGATGATAAGAATTACTATTGGATAAAGCTAGTACAAATTGGAGGTAATTTTTAATTATCACCTCTTGGATGATGAGTTTCATGTTTAGGGTAGTATATGACCAGAAAACTCAAGAGTTACCTTATTTGTTTTTTTTTGTTTCCTAATTTATTTTCCAAATATTTATTAGGATTTACACTTCAATAATATTTGTAGTTCAAATTATAGTTATTTCTTATAGTAGAACTAGTTTTTATTCAAACTTATCATATTTCCTTGAAACATATAATGGAATTAAAGATTTACCTTAAAGAGTTTGATTCTAAGGGTTATATTATAACTTTTCCTTATACTTTAGGTGATCATGTTCTCTTCCAAAAATAAACAAGATAAGATTTTATGTTTATGAATATTCTATTTAATGTTAAATTCGGTAACAATTATGAATTTATATCCAAAAAATAGATTTATGAATAATTTTATCAATTGAAAAAAGATTCATATTTTTCAAATATTTAATTGGAATTAGGTATCCATCAACCCTAAGTTAGGACAAAGACTATTATAATTTTTTTATGGTCACTTTGAGTACCTAGTCAAACCATCTAGGTTGATAAATGGACCAAAAGTTTTAATGGATTTAATGAATAGGATTGTTAATCCCTTATCTCCTTCATGAATGTATTTTTGGATGAAATATCTATATACTCGAGATATCAAGAAGAGACTGATGGAAATCTTTAGGTTGTATTAGGGATATTACCAACTTTATAAAAATCTTTTTAAATACACCTTCTCGATTGATGAAGTAAAACAATTTGAGAATTTAATATCAGAGGTTTTAATTTTATTAGATCCTAAAAAAGAATAGGAATTTATGTTTGGGGAGGTTTCCAAGAATATATTTCAAATTAAATGTTTCTTAGTAATTTCCAGATACCATCATATATTTTTCAAGGAATTATATTTGATAACCACTCCTTTGACTAGTTTTATGAATAAAAAAGAAAAGTGTATATGATTTAATCAATGTGAGGTATGTTTTCTGGAGTTTATGTAAGAGTATTGCTATGATTCCTATGTTTAACTTTTCAAAATTAGGTAAGGGGTTTAGAGTTTATTGTGATACATTTTACATGGGCCTTGGTTGTGTGTTTATATAAGATAATCTCGTGGTACCGTATTAAAATTTATATGTTTGGTCTCATGGAATTTAATATCAAACCTACTACATGGAGTTAGCTATTATGGTATTTGATCTAATTTTTTGGAGGCATAATCTATATGGATAGTGATTTATGGTATATATCATTAAAAAAATCCCCAAACGTATATTATCCATACAATATTTAAATATGAGGAATCATTGGAAGGTTTAATATCTTTAATCATTTGATTTGGGTATTCTTTATACAGATAGGAATAGAAACATGGTAACTAATTTTCTAAGTAGAAAGAATCAACCTAAAATAGAATATGAACCAAATGAAGAGTTGATGTTGATGTATATGATACGTGAGCATCACTTGGATGACTTCATGGATTTGACTAGGATTCATTTATATCAAATCAATATACATTATTAATTGGGAAATGATAAATAGACATCAATGTATTTGATCATGATTATATCATTATTCAATAAATACTTGATGATAGAGATATCCTCAAATGATTATCTATAGATTGAATTTTTTTTATTTATATTCATAGAAGGATTATTATTCTAGCAAGAATGGGTGAAGAATTAATGAGTAAATATTAAACATATTGTAGAGCTATTTATCTTTAAATATATATAATGTTCAAAGAAATATATTGGATATTTTGGAGGTTGAGCATAAAATAAGAGATAATTGGTCTAGTTTTTAAATACCTCACCTTCCTAAAGTAAAACTTAATACACCAATTATGTAAAAGTGAATTACAGTTACTTCCTATATCAGTATTAAGAGGGTATAAAATCATGATGGATTTTATGATTACCTTACCTATAGGTCTGAATATATGTTCATTAATTGTTGATCATATAACCAAGATACCAAATTTTCTTCAAATCAGGTAATTAACTTGTGTTGATGATTTAGGGAAGTTATATGTACAATAGATAGTGAAGATTCATGGTATTATATCATTTTTTTCTTTTGGTTGTGACATGATTTTTACCTCTATATTTTGGACAGGGTTGTAGTAATATCATATTTCCAAAGTAAAGATGAGTATGATATATCACACATAGATTGATGACTAATTAGTGCAGAGTATTAAAATATGGAAGGATGTTAACTGGTCCTATATTTTAGATTTTGGTTTCTCTAGGGAAGATCACATTCCACTTGTAGACTTTTAGTACAAAAGATCTATTAGTTATACAACAAAATTTCTCTTGTCAAGGATCCATATAGTAGGCATTGTTGTTCTTAATTTTTAAAGATGGATTGTTAAAAATTAACCTTGATTTGATTGAATATATTATATAAGATAACTAAAAATGAGAAATTGATCATGAACTATTTGATCATTTTATATAACTTCTCAAAATAATATACTGTTCATAGGTAGTGAACTTTTTAATTATGGGTTAGTCATTCTGAATTGAGTTGTGTTTCTCTATGATTGGGTAACCAAAGGATATGAATTAATGGGATGGTGAATCCTTAATTCCTTAGACCATTGTAAATCCTTGAGTGTATTTGTGGAATAGATTTATGAATGTATTTACCCCATTGATTTAATTATATTCATAACGTATTTTATTTAACTCAACTATGGGGATATATACCTAATTTTACTCATGTTATTTGGTTTGATGAAATGGAATTGGAAGAAAATGGTTCCTCTTCAAAGAACCCTTTTTATATTATTGACTAGAATGAAAATATATTAACGAGGAAATTTATTCTTTTGGTTAATGTATGTTGGTGAAGTATACCACTTTATGAAAAATATTTGGAGTGTAAAGAAGATATTAAATCTAAATATCCTAGTTTATCCCTTCTCGAATCTTAATAATACTTCTCAAGGATGATATGTGTTGTATTTTGTGTCATATGACCAACTATTTATACTTTTATTACATTTATATTTAATTATTTGAATATTAATAAAATATATTATTGCATGTTATTCATTTTTCTAACTGAATTCAATGTAATAATGTCCAGGAGTACCTATTTCATTAATATGTTCATAGTAGTTCCCCTCTATGATGAAAACCTTGAAATGGAATGATGACATTCTTAAATATAGTTCTATTTTTGGATAAAATTCTATGATGGGAAATATTTAATGTGACTATTATGTGTAAGTACTCATAAGATAATAAGGGTTCCTCTTATGAAGTTTTCACTTGGAAATATACACAATGGTATATTATGAGAACATACCCCCTGGTAGGAATTCCATAGGATTTGGTGTCATTATATATTACAATATGATAGAGTGTGTAATGGTTCCTAGACTATATTATTTTTATTTATGTATTTCATGAATCCTGAAATTATATTTAATAATGAAATCCATCACTCCATATGTCCGTGGGAAGTGCGGTATGTTGGGTTCATCCAGAATGATATGATATTAATGGATATGTTGAGGAAGAATTTGTCCCTTCCATCAATATGGAATTTGATAACTAGAACCATTGATTGGAGAAGAATTTCCACATTAAATTTCATTTCCATATTTTATGGACGCGTTTATTTCATATAGTCAAAGAAAGAAATATCGAGTCTATAGGTTGGTGACAAGGATATGAAACATGCTTAATATGATAATGTGATAAAGAGATTATAATACACAGTGAGCATTTATATGAGGTTTTCATCATTGAGACATTATTTTAGTTATCTTAGGGGACTCATATCATTAATTAATAGTAATCTTGGAATTTTGGAAAGCCTGCCTAATGTCAAAATGAATGAATCTCAGATGTCCACACTAAGTATTTCTATTGATCTCAATTAAAATATATTTGAATTTAATTAATTGAATATATTTTATTCTCAAGACTGATGGAAAATTTTATTCATGTTTTATCAATGGAAAATATTTATTAATGAATAAAATATTTAATCAATTTTTTTTAGGTTTTAAAAAAAATATAGAGAATTTTAAATAGAACAAGATCATGTCTAGTGAAAAATATTAATTTAAAAGTTGGTTAAATAATATTTTTTATTTTAGATGTTAGAATGTATGCTATAAAATATTTTTAATAATAATATTATTTTCTGCATGGGGTTTGATAAATAATTATATAATTTATGGTATGACAAGTAAATAAATAATATTTTAATCAAAACCCTAGATTTATAAATCTGTGGTTATGTCTATTATGTAGGGTTAATTGAGATATAGTGAATTGTTGCACACAAAAAATCCTATCTCAATTTCACTTTTCTTTATCCCTATCAATAATAAGAAAAAAATAGAGTTTCTTTAAATTATTAAGGAAGAGTGATCAATTATAAAGATACAAGATAATTGATTCACTATGCTAGTACCCAAGAAATCAATTTGCATTTCTTAGGGGTCAAAGGAGGATGTGTGGATCACTACTAGAGGGATTTTGGATGGTCAACGTATACATCAAAGAAATGATTCTAAGAAAAGGTAAATCATTTATTTAGATATAAATAAATTAAATCCAAATTTTACATGCATGATCCTCTTTAGGTTCCTAGATTCCTTTACTCTACATCTGATGGTAAAAATTTCATTGGTCATGGCATTCCCGTTATTGACAGTATTATGAATAATTAATTGGATTGATAAAAACCATTCTGATTTATCTCCATTCTTGGTGTCTCCACTATGTCCAAAACCTACAAGTGGTATCTGAGATCCCCAAATCATATTTATAAAAATTTAATTTATTGTTTATTGTTTCACATTTATAAGTGATGATTCATTTAGTGTTTTAATTTTTGTTATTGATCTATTTTCTAAACAAATTTATTTTCTTCTTCATTTGTCATAAATATTAGCAAGATAGATTAACAATGAAATTTTTTTACTTATGATGACCCCATGTGGATGTGCCAAGGATCCTAGCTAGATAACAAAAGAATACACAGTGTATACTCCTTTGTTACACATAGTGTATCCCTGTTCATCGCATAAGGACTACTATGTCCATTCTAAGACATTGTGTAATAAGTGCAAACCATGTACAATAAATGAACCGTATGTAGATCATCCAAGGTGGTACATGATGTTTTTGGATTACACACTGAGTAGTACACATATTTTCTTGATGAAAAACACCAGTTCAAAATATATAGTGTAATTAATTCTTCACATATATTTAGTACACAGCACATAAATGATGTAAAACTGTGTAACTAGAGTTACATGTAGTGTATTCTCTATAAACACTATGTACTTAATAAATATTCCTGAGAAGTATATGTCATGTACCTAGACATGTACTGTGGATATTCAGGGATTATAAGTACATGCCATGTATCTAGATTGTACACGCTCTATACTTTACCTATTTACATGGAAATATTAAAATTATTAATTTATCCTTAAACCTTATTGACTCGAGATTCATGAATCATTAAGTTAATAGTACACAATTTTTTTAGGTTTTAAAGTATATTAATTATTTAATTAATTCCTTTTAATAACCGTGACTGTGAATATTGTATGGTTATTGTAAATTAAAGACTCAACACATTAAATTTCATAGGTAAAATAATTTTCTTGTGTTCCATGGGGCATTAATTTTATAGTACATTATATGAAATTATGACACATGTCATGTACAAAATATGTTATATGAGTGCATTGTTCACTATTAAACCATACATAGTAGTTCGGATAGGTAATCATGAGATTAAGAATGAAATCTATAAAACTAATTGTTTGACTAGCCCTCATTGGGACACTTACATTAAATGCAGATTTCATATGAATGCAATTAGTTTACATAACCATCTTACATAAATATAATTAGAACTCACTAGACATGATGTAACATGAAGGAAAGTGTTGAGGAAATCCATGTCAGGATTTTAGGATTGGGGAGTTCACTAAATGAAACAAAGAGCTACAATCCATAGTTGGAAATAACCTTCAAATAGTTTACCAACCCTCATTAGGATTATGTTAATGGGTATATGGATCTTTTACACTGGAATTACCTAAAAACTATGCATTCTATGTTTAATGGTGAGGAATATTTAGACATTATAAAATAGTGGGAGATTTATAAAAATGAATTAATTTATTATTTATCACATAATTTTTAATAAAAAAAGTACTATTAATATTTTTTTATAATTTTAGAAAATATGATGTTTTTCATCCACACTATACCAATGATCTATGTTTGATAAATACCATATACTCACTGAAATTAAATTCCAGGAGTGGTTTATATTTCTTATGGCTGTGTTTCACTATGGATGAAAATCTTACATGATAGAATCCTCAATTCCTGATCTACCTACTAAGGAGGTGAGTGATAAGGAGTTACTTTTATATGAAAAAAATTTGATATAAATAATCTATTTTAATGTTTGATGTAATCATATATTTCTATTAAACTCCTGAAGTGTCATGAAAACATGGATTACTAAAGAATGCTCAATCATATCTATGGTCTATATCAAGAGAGATATTGACATGATTGGTTTGATATCTCTAAGGATATTTCTAGAGAAATATTAGAGATATTTACCTATAATTTCCACAAATAGTCATCATCATCAGCTACAATGAAAATTTTAAAATTTTTAGTGTTTAAACTCTCTAATGAACCAGGCACCGATCTCATTCTTGCATGACTCCCTTTGAGATTCCCTGGTTTTTCTACTAATTTTTATAAGAATAACATTGATAAGTATCTCCCAGATTTTATTAATCTCATTGTCGATGTAGATAAGGAGGTAAAGCATGAAAATATTTCCATCCTTATGGTTAAAAAATGTAAAGGCCAAGAGAATATTTTTAAGCCCAAATATTCTACACAATACCCTTCTAAGAAGTGGAAGATAATGGGGAAATTTAGGGAGAAATATATTTTTGTTTCACAAGTAGAAAGTAGGGCCACGGGAAGAAAATATGTACCCATCCAAATAAGTAAGGTGAACCTTCAAGAGCATTTTTATCAAGTGAAATTTATCTGTTTCTACAAATATGATGTTAGATATAGAATGTTTGGATCACTGATGTATTCAAATACAACAACAACATAGATTTAGAAGAATTCACTAGGGGTAGACTAATGCATAACAAATGGAGATAAACTTGCTACTAAGGATATTAGGGACTACCACTTCATATTTACAATATGATTGATCTTTGTTCTAGAGGATTATTATTTTATACCATGTTTTACCAAAAACATTATTTCTATATACATACTTGATAAGGATGGTTTTATTTCCATTTTTGGAAATAAATGTTGTTATATTTATAAAGATAATATTTTTTTATTATAACGAATATTTAATTAATTTTATTTATGTATTGGATTAAAAAAATAAGTAATGTCAATCGATAATTAAGCTACCTCACATGGCTCATACCACACCCAAAATTTTAATCACAAGTTTGGTCATGTTAAAGAAAAATGTTTAACTAAATCACACAAATATAAATATTTAGATTCTTTTGAACTAAAACCACATGGTGTTTTTCATGCATGTTTACAAGGATAAATGAGAAAAATAATTATTGGAAAAGGTGAAAAGTAAAAATTTATTCTTGAATTAGTTCATATCGATGTGTGTTGACCATTTCATATTGAAGAAAGGGGAGGGTAATCATACTTCAAAACTTTTACTGATGATTTTAATTGATATATATAAGTCTACTTCAGGAGAAATAAGTTATAATCCTTTTTGATATTCAAGGAATATTATAATGATGTTGTGAAACAACTTGTTAAGAAGATTAAGAAATTTTATTCAAACTATGGTGGAGAATATATTAATAAAGACTTTATTTATTATTTAACATTGTTTAGTAGTATATCCTAACTCACAATTCCTTATACACGTCATTGTTACAGTGTATGTGAAAAGGAGGAAACAAAAATTATTATACACGATAAGATCAATGATGAGTCATGTGAATCGTACTTTATCCTTTTGGGTTACACGTTACAAATAAAGACACCAATACTAAACCATGTTCTATCTAAGGTAGAATATGGTATATGATAAAAAATAAGTAATGGAAAGAAACCCATTTTTCGTACTTACTTGTGTAGGGTTCTGAATAATTTTTTAAGGCCTCTATTGGTAACAAACATTCTATATGAGGTGTAAGATGTACCTTTATAGGATACCCTAAAGAAACAAGGGGTTATTACCGATATGACCCTAAAAAAATAGTGTAAGGTCATTAAATTTTCATTAATATGGACAATATATATAAAAGATATAGTGTGAGAAATACAGAGTTTGATGAAGTTGAGGATCAATGAACAGATGAGGTGGAACAAGAAAATATTCCAAAAATCACCATGGAATAGAAAGTTGTTCCAAAGACATGAGTACTGTATTTGAGTAAAATAGAGTTCAGAGAACCATATTAATATCATCTTTTAGTCACCAAGGACAAAGACTCATTATTAGTTTATTATAATGATTATCTAACCTACACCAAAGAAGTAAGTGGAATAGATGTTGCTAAGTAGAAATAATCTATGAAATCTAAAATGGATTCCATGTACCAAAACCAAGTATAGATTTTGGTAGATCCTTTAGTAGATGAAAATAGTTTTTCTAGTAAATGGGTATTTAAGAAGAAACTGGAAATGGAAGGACAAGTCAACACCTATAATGTATCAATGGTCAAAAAATGGTTTAAACAGAGGTAAAGAATTGAATACACTAAAATTTTTCACTAGTTGTAATGATGAAATCCATTAGAATTATACTTTACATTTCATCCTTCCATGACTACAAGATATGGAAAATATATGTCAAAATAACCTTAATTAATGGGAACCTTTAATAAGACATTTATATGACAAAACCCGAAGGGTTTGTTACTCCAAATGATTCTATCAAGTTATGCTCAATTTCAAAAATCCATTTATAGATTATGGAAAGAATATAATTCAGGGAATATTAGATTTTATGAAGACATTATAGAATCTATTTTTATAAGGAATTAATTCAAACCTTGTGTCTATAATCATTTATGTGGGAGTGCTGTCATTTTCTTAATAGTATATATTGATGACATATTACTTATTGGAAACAAGATACCTTTCTTACAGTCTGTTAATGCGAGGCTGAATAAATTCTTCTCCATAAAGGACTTAAGCATGAAAATGTATATTCATAGGATCAATATCTATCATTATAGATTCCAGAGGCTTGTAGACCTATTTCACAGTATGTATACTGATAGGATAATAAAGAGGTTTAGTATGGAAAAATCCAATGGGGGTATTATTTATAGAATAAAATGGAATTCTTAATTCTTTGAAATGTGTCCATAGACACAATAGGAAAGAGAAATAATGGAAAGGATTACAAACACATCAGTGAATTGGTTATTCATGTATGTTATTCTATGTACTCGGTTAAATGTCACTTATGAATTGTGTCATGTAGGACGATATCCTATAGAACTGGATGATTTTAATTGGATGATATTTAAGATTATCCTTAATACCTAAGACATAAAAAGGATATGTTACTTATAACTACAGTATATTTTTAGGCATAAATATTACATCTTAATAGATGAATATTCAAAAAATTGTATAAAAAAATGCCTGAGGACCATATAAGTTTAGTGCCTTTGGATACTAGATACACAATCATCTTATTTCATGAACGATATTAAACATATCACATAAACATATCCCCATTTATAACACTTTATAGACTTACCCTACATTAAAATATTCTTCATAACTTGGGGGAACGAAACATAAGAAATTGTGAGCTCAGATGCTCAATTAAGGTAAACATGATATATATCAATCGATGATAATATGAATAAATAAGATAATAATACGGGAATAAGATATTTAAAATAACGTAAAAAATTCATACCAAATATAACAAAGAACAGAAACATTAGAAATGGTATAAAACATTAGTATTTCAATAAAAATGAATCATAATAATGACAATTCATCTTAACTTAATCATGGACCATATGTTCATGTAAAAAATGTGTGTGTCATCCTAATAATTATAGAAACCATTTCATATATCAATTTCTACTAAAAAGACCACTATATTAGTAATACACACCTATTTCCCATTTCATATCAATCACATCGACTTTTTTCCCATAATGGATCATGCACTTCAAATCGTTTCCCTTAACAAATGAAGCACATCAACTTGTTTCCCATTATTTTCTAATGAGATATAATATGTTACCCAATTATTCAGAGAGAGAGATAAGGGTCCCAACCATCACATAATCAAAACCATACATATTTGGGAAAATCTATTAAAAACATTCATCATATCAGAACCCATGATATGGAATTGGTTTCTTAATCATTTAATCAAAGCATAATGCATAGAAAATAAATGGGATTCATAAAAATTTCATCTTTTCACCACAAAAATAAATAATCTAGAGAAATAATATTGATGTTATAATTGGTTCATATCCCCTGTAATGTATAATTAATATCAAAGGATGTCATCTTATATGAAAAATTATTTCAAATGATCACTTTGAATAAATCTTGAGTTAAATAAATTTTCCATTTTAAAATCACTTCTATTTTTAAAATTCTTCACACTTATAAATAATTTTTTTGAAAATAAAAATGTAATATTTTAAAGCATGACTAAATTAATTGAGGCAGCATAACATTAGAAAATTTTGTTCATACCATATAAGTTAAAAAAAATTCCTTTTAAACTTTTGAATGAATATTCAAAAATCACCGTATTCAGAAAATGACATGATGATTCCCATTAAAATGTTTTTTAAAAATAAAAAAAGGGTAAAATGACTTTAAAAATAATTTAAGAATTGTAAAAACATATTTTAAAATATTTTTATAAAACATGGATATGAAAGTGAAATGACCACTAGTTGAGACTTAAATATATACAATCTTAAATAATGATGAGATTGTGGAATTACCACTTTTGTATCTTTAGAATCATAAGCCACATTAAATAAATAAAATTAGATGGATATGTATATCCAATATTTTTCATTAAAATAATCATAAAATAAATTCATGTGTAGTATATACACCACAAAAAAGAAACAAGTATTACATATGGCATGTGTCCCATAGAAATAAATGTAAGATAAAAAACCCTTACCTTAGGCAGGACTTCATTTGAAAGTTATTTAAACTTATGTAGAATAAATTTACTTGTATTATAAATATATACCAGAATAATTTAAATGATTATTTTATAACATACATTAATTATATATATTTTAATTCATCTATAAAGATAGATATAGAAAATTAATTACACCATTCATGGAGATGGTAGGTCGCATGTATGCAAGAACATTGTATTAAATTTATAAAGGATGGAATGGAAGAAATTTAAATAATAATTTAAAATTATAGAATTATTAATATATCATATATATTCATTATACCCATCCTTAGTATTATTCATGTAAAATAAAAATGAAAAAAGAATCGCATCGCTTCATGGAAGTTGTAGTCCACTTGTACACGTGAGTGGCGTTTTAGTATTCCAATGGATTGGAAGGTAAAAATGTTGATATAAATTATAATTTAGTAGAAAAATTATGCTATAAATATCATATATCAATTATAAACCCATTATATTAATGATCCATTAAATATGGTGATAAAAAATTAATTGTATATCTATATGTATACGATATGTCGTATATAAACACGGGCAATACTTTTGTAACACCCCGATATTTTATAAAAAATATTCTTTTTAAGTTTATTTTTGTCTTGTGTTGTACGCTACACAAAAATGAGCTTTAACTACACACATCCCTGACTTGGCTTGCATTACATGCAATCGCGACCTTTCACGATAGCGTGTGTTGTACGCAATACCAAGTTTCCCTAAATGAGTTATTATTATAATATTATTATGAACTAGCCATTATGAATATTAATACCCACTTTGGAAATTTTATTTTTCAAAATGGACTTCATTTTTGGATTTAGAATATCGAAATTATCCTAGGGTGAATTTTTGGTACTTTTTTTGAAAACTTTCAATTTTTGATGAATAGTGAAAACACTGGGTTACTATTCAAAAACCGACTTTTTATTTAAATAATTATTTATTTTATTTAAATTTATTTTAGGTCAAAATTGACACATAATACCTATATAATTTAATTTAAGTAATTAGAGTCATTTTATAAAAATTTTAGACATATAAAAATTTTATTGAATTTTTCACCGCCTTTTGCCCATCTCCTAGGAGAATTTTGAAATTCACATAAAAAATAATTTTACCACTTCTGTGAGTGGAATTTTTAAAATCCGAGAGACACGGTTAATATAAAAGACTAAAATGTGGTTCAATGAGATGAAAATAATTTTTGGGGAATAGTAACTTTTTACTTTTTTTTACCATGGTTAAAAGTTAATAGTGTAATTAAGGGTAAAAATGATATTATTATTACCCTAACACATGTCCTAATTCTATTGGATAAGTGTAATTCGACCAAAAACAACCTTATGAATAAGATATGACCATTTAGGCCCACATGGATTAGATTAGGACATTTAATATTATTTTATTTAAAGAAAAGTTAAAATAGTGAGAATCAAAGTTTAATAAATAAATCATTTTTAATATAGAGTTATACATAAGATAAATTCGACTATAAATATTAATTAGAAATATATAAGTATTTCCTACATAATGGTATTTTATTTATAATTTTTAGACATAAAATAATTTAATTTATTTATGACACAATGATGATGCAATAATTATCTTATTAATGAAATATTGACATAATTGATGTTATAAAAATCCAAATAAATGTAATTTGAGACTTTTTATGAATTTCAATAATTTTCTAGGTTACTATGTCATGTTAGTAGTGATTTAGGTAACTTATTTATAACTAATCATTCTGTTATCATTTTTACAAAAATAAATTACCAAATAGTGTCAAAATTGACATAAAATAGTTTTTAAAACAAATATTGTATTATTAAATTTTATTTTATTCATAAAAATCTAATTATTGGACACATTACTTAGATAGGGTTATATTTATTAATAATAAACAACTTGGGGTCCGTTTGGCTTGTTATAGTAAGTTTATTAACCTTATAGTGTAAGAATTAAAAAAGACACGGTAAAAGTAAAATTATTTAACTAAAAGTTAAATCTAAATTATAATGTTAAAATAGTAACCAAAACTTGTCCAAATTCTATTGGATGAGATTCTTTCGACCCATACGCACCTTATCTTCGAAATAAATAAATTTTAAGCTATTAAAAACCGAATATGACTTTATCATAAAATAATATTTTATGTTTTCCAAAGGTGCCCCTCTCCTCCCTTATAAAAGGGCACCTCTTCCCTCTCTTCCTCACACAACTTTGAGACTTCAAGATAAGCCAAACCCTACCAAATTCTCTTCTCCACTTCCCTAGAAACATCCTAGAGGTCTTGGTCTTCTTAAAAGACCAATTTTAGTACCATAAGAGGAGGTCTCAAAGAGGCACATTAAAGAAGAGGTAATGTCCGTTACCGATTCTTTCAACTTTATTTCTTCTTCCACTTATTCTTCTTTAGTTGTTTCATTATAAAGTAATAACATCAGTATCAATAATATAATGATATGTTATTATAATTATGAAAAAACCATATTTCACCATCTATCCATCCTACGGAAAATGAAATCACCGCGCGTGCGTACGTACAGAATACCGTCTCCACGCCGTGGTGTAATCTATTTTACACCACCACATTATTTGGATGGCTATAATGGTGAATGTAATGAATATATATGATTATTTTAAAGTGATATTGATTCTTTAATATTATACATACACTTTAATACAATTCCACAATCATGAGAATGATATCATCGCTCGTGCATACGTACGGAATACCGTCTCCACGATGCGATGAGATTCACTTTCCATGATAACCATTCAAGAATGATTATAAAGTATATATATAATAAGTAATCATGAAATATATGACATAATAATGCTACTGGATTTATGTATATATATATTTATGTCATCAACTTAATTCCATTCAATTCAATAAGGAAACGAAAACAGCATTCATGCGTACGTACGGTCTACCATCTCCATGAACGGTGTATTTCTTTCCATTTACTGATCCATTATATATATGTATATTCTGAATATATATTATATATAAATCATGTTTTACATTCTTGATTTAAGTAATCATGATCTACGTAATCATATGAATAATTACAAGTTTAAACACGAACGACAAATGAAACGATTTTACCCAAAACGCTACTTTAACATGAATTTACAAAAGAACAGGTAATATAAAGTCATAAGTGAACAATATATGATATAATAACAATGAATATGATTATTTAATAAGTCAATTACATTATTTAAATCATTATCCTATAGGTTTGGATACGTACGAAGCATATCGGACCAAAGGTAAGGGATAATTTTGCAAATATCATTTTTTCTGAGATTGCTTATTCATAAATATTTACTTGGGCTATTTATATCTTCCACGTCCATGTTTTATAAAAGTGTTTTCATGTATGTTTAAAGTCTTTTTACCCATTTTTGACTTTTACTACATGGTATGTAAGGAATATTTCTTTTGTCTATGTTACAAGGTACTTTTTTGACTTTACCGGCAAAAATATGAGAAGAATGTTTTTTTAACTTATACGGCGTGGACGGATTTTTACGGTTTCATATCGCCTAATTTTCAAGAAGCTTACTCTACAAGTTTTCATGGTTATTTTCAATAATATCCTTTTCTTTTTAAATTGTGTGTAATTTTGTGAAAAGAAAATGATTTTTAAGGAGAAAGGATATTTTTCTCAAAAATTTATTTCAAGTGTTTTATCAAAACCATTTTTCCATCTAAGATGACATTATTTATTTTGTGTATATTTCATGTATAATGTCTCTATGATTTACATGGTTTCACTTTTCTTATGATGAAATATCCATTTGTTTTATATGTATTATGTGATGATGGGATGATGTTTATGAAACCCATTTTATTCTTTGGGTTATGATGAATGTTTTAAGTTTATTTTGTGGCACAAGTAAGAATGATTTCATTATGTGATGGGTGTGACCTATATCTCCCTCCAATTCATTGGTTAATGACTTATATCTCATGAGATAGACATGGCTGGAATGGTTAGAAAATCCGGTTCAGTATTACAGGACTAGAACGAGGAGTGACCTCGATTTAGAAAGGGACTTTGTCCACTAAGATGGTCTTGCCAGCAATTCCTTGGCTACTATGGAAATCTTTACATGTTCTTAATAAGTGCCACAATTACATGTTTTTTCCCATTCTATTTTATCATGATTGATATTCCCTTATGATATATGCCTTACGTACTTCCAAGATTTATGTCTTTGCTCAAGATTTTGATGTTTAGATTTTATGTTCAAGTTTTTGCATTCAAATGCTTATGGATTGTTTTATGTTCTCTATGTTTACCCTTACTGGGCATTTGAGCTCACCCCTTTTATGTTTTCTTTTCCCCAGGATATAAAGTAAGGTTTTAGGTAAGAAAAAAAGGGAAGATCTTTATGGGATATGTTGAACATATTTCACCACAATTAGAAGATTATATTCCGAGTCTCTAAAGACACTAAACTATTACAGTCCTTGTGTGTCTGTTTTTGTTATGTACTAAGTATTCCGAAAAAGTAATGTGATGTCTATGTATGTCAATCTTTGGGTCTCTACAGTTGGTATCATAAGAAATGTTTAGTAAACCTTTGGAAACTAGGATGTGAAAACGATAGTGAGATCCATAGAGATATTTCTAAGTTATGTCTAGGGATGTCCTTAAGGTTAAGTATAAGTATAGGTTATAGTACTAGAATTACGATAACGATCATAGAATTAAACCTAATATGTTAGATATCGAAGGTAACCCTCCTCGATTATGATATTTTCCATGTATGATTTTTTCCTCTCACAGAATTACTTTTGTGTTTTAGTTAATGGAGGGAACCAGAATGAATTAGGTTAACATTAAATCCAATGGACAAATTGGTGAATATGAGCAACAAAATTGCATAATGCCTAGAGAGAAAGATATTGTGATTATGCTGAATCAGTCATTGAGATATATGATTAACAAGGTGAAATTTAGTGTTATGCCTAATTAATCAAATAAGAGGAAGATAGACTTTTATGCATGTTCGCATGTTGAGGAGCATAAAGAAAAGAAGATTGAGATTTCTAAAGAAGGGAAGAAGAACCTTGAGGAATACCTCAAATGGAGGGACAGATTTTATCTGTGTGGAGAAAAGGGTCATAGAGTGATAGACTGTTATGAAGTTCAATGTCTTATTTGTGGAGAACATGGTCATTACCCAACTCAATGCCCTGACCTAAAAAGTTACTTCTAAATCAAGGAAGTACTTATTCCGGGACAGTCATTGAAGATGATGGATTGAAGTGTTTATGTATTGGTATTCATGAATAAGGTTGTTGAGGTACTTTTATGGTGTATTAGATTTTTTTGTATTAGTCTATTGTGGTTTTCAATAATTTTATGGTACCGGGGACCATGAAAAGTGATTCAAATATTTTGGAAAGAAGATGATTTGCACAAAATTAAGGGATAAGAAGATAATGAGATGTTTGATTGTATTCATGAGATCATTACTGATATAAGGAATAAGTGATATTATGGTTTGAGTATATAGAATTTTTGGGATTTTGGTATATGGAATGTGTTAAAATTTAACAACATTCATGTTTTCACTAAGGTTCAATGGGTATTCATTCTACAAGAGAATACATGATTAAGGTATTCACATGTTTGTAATTTGACCAACAAGATATATCTTATGATATATGGGGGGTAAATGGTGGCATTCACGTGATTGTTATATGAAATTTCAAGTAATCATTTTCTTTATACTATGAGCTTGGACCGAAGTATTTTAGATAAGCCTAAATATTAAAATGGATTATGTTGGGAATAAGTTAGTATTGTTTAAGTATAGAACTTTTTTTTGATATTATTGATGGGATGTTATAATAATGTAGTTTTAGAAAAAGGAAAACCTGCAGGATGGGCGACAACCCATCGTGTCAGACAAGGCTGTGGGAATCGAACCGACAACTGAAGTGCGACTGGCCTTTATCGCCTACCACTAGTCTACCGGAAGTCCCTGGTTATTAGAAACTAGTTTTATTTTATTAAGCGGAATGATAAATGAAGTATAAGTTCATTTTTGGAATCATATATGATTAACCTCACCATAGATTGACTTATGTATATTTGATAACTTTTGATAACCTTTTGTTTGAAACAGATGGAATGACCCATCATTCTATCACATGATCTGTTAGCACTTCACAAATAAAAAATTCAACTTCATTTCTTTAAGAGATGAAGTGGAAATTGTTCAAAGCACGAACAATAGTGAGATTGTACCAAAATCAAGCAAGTATTTCTTCTAATTCAAATTCTTCAACTTTAGGGAAATGATCTCGAAAACCAAAAATGTTTTCCTAGTGACCTTATATCCGATGAATCAGATGGTACCCTAGATCATAAAAAATATATGGATTTGTGATTGTTGTATTTTTCATAGCCATGTTCTCTACCACTCTCCATCAGAACATGACTGTTAGATTTCTCTTCCATATCCATATTTTCACCTATGTTCTCCTATGTGGAAACCCAGTGATTAGTTAATTTGGGTAACCGTTACGTTTCATACTTTAGTTTTTAAATCCATGTATTGGTATTCATTTTTACGATGTTAATTTCTATTAAAGAAACTTTCGAGTAGTAAACCACTTATAACCCCGACAAATTTCGAGGGCGAGATTCATTTTAAGGGGGGTAGAATGTAACACCTTGAGATTTTAGGAAAAATATTCTTTTTAATTTTATTGTTGTCTTGTGTTGTATGCTAAACCAAAATGAGCTTTCACTACACGCATCCCTAACTTGGCTTGCATTACATGCAATCACGTCCTTTCACGATAGCATGTGTTGTACGCAATACCAAGTTTCACTAAACGAGTTATTATTATAATATTACTATGAACTAGCTGTTATGAATATTAATACCCACTTTGGAAATTTTATTTTTTCAAAATGGACTTCATTTTTGGATTCAGAATATCAAAATTATCCTAGGGTGAATTTTTGGTATTTTTCTGAAAACTTTCAATTTTTGATGAATGTGAAAACAATGGGTTACTATTCAAAAACCGACTTTTTATTTAAATAATTATTTATTTTATTTAAATTTATTTTAGGTTAAAATTGATACATAATACATATATAAGTTAAATTTAAGTCATTGGATTCATTTTATAGTAATTTTAGATATATAAAAATTTTATTGAATTTTTCACCGCCTTTTACCCACCTCCTAGGAGAATTTGCAAATTCACATAAAACATAATTTTACCACTTCTGGGAGTGGAATTTCAAAAATCCGAGAGACACAATTAATATAAAGGACTAAAATGTGGTTCAATGAGATGAAAATAATTTTTGGTGAATAGTAACTTTTTACTTTTTTTTCAACGGTTAAAAGTAAATAGGGTAATTAAGGGTAAAAATGATATTATTATTATCCTAAAACATGTCCTAATTCTATTGGATAAGTTTATTTCGACTAAAAACAACCTTAGGAATAAAAGATGACCATTTAGGCCCACTTGGATTAGATTAGGACATTTAATATTATTTTATTTAAAGAAAAGTTAAAATAGTGAAAATCAATTTTTAATAAGTAAATCATTTTTAATATAGGGTTATACATAAGATAAATTAGACTATAAATATTCATTATAAAGCTAAAAATATTTACTACATAATGGTAGTTTATTTATTATTTTTAGAAATTAAATAATTTAATTTATTTATGACACAATGATGATGTAGTAATTATCTTATTAATGAAATATTGACATAATTGATGTTATAAATACCTAAATAAATGTAATTTGAGAGTTTTTTTGAATTAAACTAATTTTCTAGGTTAATATGACATGTTAGTATTAATTTAGTTAACTTTTTTATAACTAATTATTCTGTTATAATTTTCAAAAAAATCAATTACCAAATAGTGTCAAAATTGACATAAAATAGTTTTTAAAACAAATAATATATTATTAATTATTATTTTATTCCTAAAAATATAAGGTTCCACGTAATGACTTATATAAGGTTATATATATTAATAATAAACAACATGGGGTTCTTTTGGATTTTTATAGTAATTTTATTAACCTTATAGTGTAAGAAAACAAAAAGACACGGTAAAAGTAAAATTATTTAACTTAAAGTTAAATCTAAATGATAAGGTTAAAATATTAACCAAAACATCTCCAAATTCTATTTGATGAGATTATTTAGACCCCTCCCCACCTTATATTTGAAATAAATAAATTTTGAGCTATTAAAAACCGAATATGACTTTATAATAAAATAATATTTTATGTTTTCCAAAGGTGCCCCTCTCCTCCCTTATAAAAGGGAACCTCCTCCCTCTCTTCCTCACACCACTTTGAGCCTTCAAACTCTTCCAAACCCTATCATATTCTATTCTACACTTCCCTAGAAACATCGTAGAGGTCCTGGTCTTCTTCAAAGACCAATTTTAGTACCCTAAGAGGAGGTCTCAAAGAGGCGCTTCAAAGAAGAGGTAATGTCCGTTACCGATTATTTCAACTTTATTTCTTCTTCCACTTATTCTTATTGAGTTGTTTCATTATCAAGTAATAACATCAGTATCAATAATATGCTGATATGTTATTATAATTATGAAAAAACCATATTTCACCATCTATCCATCCTACGTAAAATGAAATCACCGCGCGTGCGTACGTACAGAATACCGTCTCCACGCCGTGGTGTAATCAATTTTCCACCACCACCTTACTTGGATGGGTACAATGGTGAATGTAATGAATATATATGATTATTGTAAAGTGATATTGATTCTATAATATTATACATACACTTTAATACAATTCCACGATCATGGGAATGATATCATCGCTCGTGCGTACGTACGGAATACCGTCTCCACGACGCGATGAGATTCACTTTCCATGATGACCATTCAAGAATGATTATAAAGTATATATAATAAGTAATCATGAAATATATTACATAATAATTCTAATGGATTTATGTATATATATATTTATTTCATCTACTTAATTCCTTTCAATTCAATAAGGAAATGAAAACAGCGTTCATGTGTACGTACAGTCTACTGTCTCTATGAACGGTGTATTTCTTTCCATTTACCGATCCATTATATATATGTATATTCTGAATATATATTATATATAAATAATGTTTTACATTATGGATGTAAGTAATAATGATATATGTAATCATATGAATAATTACAAGTTAAAACACGAATGAAAAATGAAACGATTTTACCCAAAACACTACTTTTACATGAATTTACAAAAGAACAGGTAATATAAAGTCCTATGTGAACCATATATGATATAATAACAATGAATATGATTCTGTAATAATTAAATGACATTATTTAAATCATTATACAGGAGGTTTGGATATGTACGAAGCATTTCGGACCTAAGGTAAGGGATAATTTTGCAAATCTCATTTTTATCCGAGATTGCTTATTCGTAAGTATTTACTGGGGTTATTTCTATCATCCACGTCCATGTTTTACAAAAGTGTTTTCATTTATGTTTAATGTCCTTTTTACCCATTTTTTACTTTTACTACATGGTATGTAAGGAATCTTTCTTTTGTCTATGTTACGAGGTACGTTTTTGACTTTTCCGGGAAAAGTAGGAGAAGAATGTTTTTTTAACATATACAGCGTGAAGGTATTTTTACGGTTCCATATCGCATAATTTTCAAGATGCTTCCTTTACAAGTTTTCATGGTTATTTTCAATAAAATCCTTTTATTTTAAAATTGTGTGGCATTTTGTGATATGAAAATGATTTTTAAGGAGAAAGTATATTTTCCTGAAAAATTTATTTCAAGTGTTTTATCAAAACCATTTTTCCATCTAAGATGAAATTATTTCATATGTGTATATTTCAAGTATAATGTCTCTATTATTTACATGGTTTCACTTTTCTTATGATGAAATATCCATTTGTTTTATATGGATTATGTGATGATGGGATGATGTTTATGAAACCCATTTTATTCTTTGGGTTATGATGAATGTTTTAAGTTTATTTTGTGGTACAAGTAAGAATGATTTAATTATGAGATGGGAGGGACCTATATCTCCCTCCAATGAATTGGGTACATATTTATATCTCATGAGATAGAGATGGATGTAATAGTAAGATAATCCGGTTTAGTATTACAGGACTGGAATGAGGAGTTAACTCAATTCAGAAAGGGACTTTGTCCACTAAGATGGTCTTGGCAGCAATTCCTTGGATACTATGGAAATCATTACATGTGATTAATGGATGCCACAATTACATGCTTTTTCCCATTCTATTTTATCATGATTGATGTTCCCTTATGATATATGCCTTACGTACTTCCAATATTCATGTATTTGCTCAATATTTTGATGTTTAGATTTTATGTTAAAGTTTTTTGCATTCAAATGTTTATGGATTGTTTTATGTTCACTATGTTTACCCTTACTAGGAATTTGAGCTCACCCCTTTTATGTTTTATTTTCCCCAGGATATAAAGAAAGGTTTTAGGTAAGAAAAAAAGGGGAAGAACTTTATGGGAGATGTTGAAGATCTTTCACCACAATTAGAAGATTATATTACGAGTTTCCAAAGACACTAAACTATTACGGTCCTTGTGTGTCTGTTTTTGTTATGTACTAAGTATTTCGCAAAAGCAATGTGATATCCATGTACATCAAGCTTCAGGTTTCTACAACTTTCACATCCCCTTTGATGAAAAGAGGATGAATAATGGTGTTTTGATAATCAAAATAAAATTTATTAGTATTTAGGATACTTAATTTTTTATTTTATTAAAAATACACCATGTTTATAGAAATTGACAGGATAGTAGAAATGAAAGTTCTTAGTTAAGGTGATTACCTTTTCTTTGAGGCGACTCCGATAGACCTCCCTTTAAGGGCTCTTGGATTTGTCTTTTGAGAAGACAAGAACGAAAATAATGTGTATAAAGAAGTTTATCTGAGAATTTTTTAGGTTATGGTCTTTCTATAAGGTTCTAAGTTGTGTACGTAAGTGAAGGAGGAGATTCCATTTTAAAATTGAGGTGAGGGGCACTTTTGAAATTTCTTAAAATATTAATTTATAATAAAATAAATGTCAACCAAAATACCTAAAAACAAAATTTAAATTAATAGGGGTGAAAATATTGACCATATATTATCCCATGTTTCCTATTTAAATTATTTTATAATTGTTAAATAATTCAATAAAATATTATTTTCACAAAATGTTTGTGTTTCCAATTTTGACACTATTCATTACTTTGACATTAATCATATCAAGAAAAAAATTGAAAACAAATACTTTAATAAATTTATAAAATACAACTCTTATATATAAAATTCTTGTATCACATTAATTAAGTAAAATTATATTAATTTTAAAAAATTTAATACATTTTGTTTTTTTCAATTAATTGAATAAATATTGTTTTTGTGTTGTATAAGTACTTATGGTAATTATTTATGTAATGAAAATTATAAATAAATTAACATCATGAATATTATTTTATTATAATAAAATCATTATTAATATTCATTCATAACTAATTTGTGTCCCAATATGAACATATAAGTGATATTTAAAACTAAGAGAGGGATATTTTGTCAGTTCCTTCAGTTTAAATAATATATAAGGAATTATCATGGAATATTTTCCATGAAACAACTAAAAGTAGAGAATAAGGTGATAAGGGTATAATTTAATTCATACAATAAAAATTAGGATGAATAATTATGTCTATATAACATAGTTTTAAACAAGATTTACCCAGTTTACACTTTACCGAGATGATAAATTTTACCACTGTTACTATTCATTTTGACAAAAAATTAAAGGGATCTATTTAAAAAATCTGAACCTCTTGATTATAAATATTTAATCCATTTTCAAGATTTAATTTCTTGAATTGGTAGAAATTAATTTAATATAAATTCGTAAAAATCATTGAAAAATAATTATTTAGAAAAATGATTTCTTAATCCTAAAAATATACTTATACCAAAATAATTATAATGATGATTCAAATGAATTTAATTATATTATATATAATTAAAAAAATTACTTATTTTAATTTAAGATCAAATGAAAATAATAATTATACTTTATATGAAAAGAAAATGGAAGTTTTATAAAAATTATTATTTTTCACTATTTACTAAATAATCAATCTTTTAAGAAAAAAACAAAATTTCAATTAAATAATTTTTTATATGTTCTTTTAAAATATAAATATAATTTTATCAAATATAATTTATAAAATTTCTAAAAAATAATTATCATGTTTTCCCACAAAAAATAAATAAAAATTCATTTTTCATAGAGAACATATTTTTGTACAGTAAAATGACATTTCTAAAAATTGAGTGAATAATTTATAAGAATATATATTAGCTAGAAAATTTGAAAATAATTAATTAATCAGTTAATCATATTAAAACCCCCCAATTTAACACTTTGGTAATAACATTAAATAATGATATTTTATATAGTATGCCATGGTTCTCTAAAACTTGTGGTTGTGTTTAACGAACGATATCTAAAAAGTTTAAAATATTTGAAATAAAATTTTAATAAAATATTATGGTGTTAAATTATACTCCATTTTAGTCAATTACAAATCCTTAATTTGTTCTCAGTAATCCAAGGTTGGTCATTTGAAAATTATTTTATAGAAACCCGCACCGTAATAACGTTTTATAAACTTTTCTCTAGAAAAGAGTGAAATGGAAGTACAAAGGTCATATGAAATTACACATAATATGTTTTCAAATAGGAGAACATTTGTGGGGAGTGAATATATGGATTGGGAAGAGAATTAATGTCCAAATATAATTGATCACACCAAATTGAATGATCATGAGAAAGTTAACCATCACTAAACCATAAACCATAGATGATGGAAAGACCATCAATTAATGGGAATTGAAGGTTAGGGGATTTTTTTGGGTATTAAGATCATTTTCCATTATTTAAGGAATTCATTTACCATCTAGACTAGTAAAATAATAAAAAATTCTTACTTTGTGAGTTCAATTTTTTCTTTTAATCTATTTCCCTTACAACCTCATCATTTGCTCCAAACAATGAATATTCATGATGATTTTTTCTTTCCTCAAGAACTAAGATAAAATTATAACTGATCACATAATACATTATATGATAAAAATCCACTCATACTATTTTAGGTATTAACCAAATCTAAAATGGTTAGAATAATTCATATAATTTGGATAAAAACATAAATTTCAAAAACATCAAGAGTAATGAACAATGTCACGAACCATTTCAGGTACCACGGTAACCCGATAACTAAGCTGAAACACACATGGCCCGAAGGGCATTCACAACCCCCATGGGTTGGTGACTAGAACTTGGTATCATACAAAATGACTATAGGAACTATTTTTCCACAAGAAATAGAGTAGTAATGAGAAACAAGTCAATATGCATATAAAAGAATCCCCATAGGGATTAGTGTACCAAATGTAAAATGGGTATTAAAAATCAAAGTAATATTAAAATTTACCATAAATCATGAAAAACATCCCATGTCCCAATTTGAATGAAACTCACTAACTCTACGGATCAATAGCTAGAATAACATAGAAGTGGTGATTTTCCCCTACTCGAACCTAGAAGTATATAATCTACAAACACCTAAAGGAACATGTATGGTGTGGGATAAAACACCAGTAGTGTCTCATCATTTATTCCATATAATATTCTAACAATCAACTAACTAGAAAAAGTGATTTTAAATTTCAAATAAACTAGTTTTTAATTTAAAAAGAAATTTTTAGATAATCTTGATTTACATTTACAAATATGAAATACATTTTAAATGATGGAAATACTTTGAATAAATGGATCACATTTCAATTTAAAAAATAATTCTAAAAAATGCCTTGGATAAACATTTAATATATAATCATTTATATAATTTCATAACGCACGTAAAATAGTTTACAAACATTGAAATACATTTATATCTCATATATAGACAAGCGATAAACATGAGAATCTTCAAAAATTATTGATGATTATAAGTTATGGGATCCTAAAACACTAATGTGATTATAACTAAAATGCATAGGCATATCCCTTAGCACTTAAAATAGAGGAATCTTTATAATTATACTAAGGAATTCAATTTGATAAATACTTTTCATGTTATAATTATAATACATCAATATAGTGTTAAGGAATTCCCATCATAGTTTGCTTTTCCCTTATAAATCCCAAACTACCTAGGCTTTAATGTGATCATGTAAAAAACATTTATGTGAAATTAATTTTTAAAATATTTTAGAATACAATTCATCCCATTCTTCTAATTCAAATATGCTAATACCATTTTAAAAACAAAAACATATTTTTAATGAAAAATTCATTTTACAATATAAAAGAAAAAGGTTTTTATAAAAAACATTTTAAGCCATTTTCCTAAATAAGATTTTTCAAACAATTCCATAAAATAAAATTTCAAAATTTATATTTAGCAGTTTAAATTTCACTATTTTAAATCAATTTCACAAACACACCCTAATTCAATGGAATTGAGGGTTTTCCCAATTTCATGAAAAAAATCCAATTTCCCAAATCCCAAATTAATGGAATTGGGTTTTTAATAAACCAATTGAAATAAATTTCATTTATGTCATGAAATTTCATTTAAATCAATCAATTGAAACTAAAAAAAATCAATTTAGGGTTATTAATATTTGGGAATTTAAATGGAACCACCAACCTTAGGATCCTAGGTTCTCAAAACACCGAACCCTGAATGGTATTCACCAATAATGAATGATGAAAATGGGAACCGATAATGAAATCTAGGTTTAGATCCAAAAAAGTGGTTATTAGACACAAAAATAAACATGAGGATATACAAAAACCAAGGGAAGAAGAGAGAGAGAGAGGGAGGGAGATGGATAACGAGAAGCAGAATCCTATTGAGTGGAGATCGATAGTCGTTCAGCAACATCAATCTACTTACGAGAGGTAGTAAGGGGGCCAAAATCACCTCTTGGATGATCCAGAGGAAGAAGAAACAATAAGGGGTAATTCTAGGACCTTTTGGAACCTAAATGAGAGGTTTATGGATTTTAAAATAAAATTTCAGATTTTTTAAATTTCGTGCATGGTTTCCTAAGGAGAGATGCATGGTTAGACCAAACCATGTGCCCTGGCCGTGTGCCTATTTTGAATGCACTGCATAGTTTCTCCAAAGCTGGTGCATGGTTTGTCATTCCATGCATAATCTAGGTAAAACCCTACTATCTGGGTTTGTATAGTTTTACCTAGTAGGGTGCATGGTTTTGGAAAACCGAGCGCCAACCATGCACTAGACCATAAATTTTCAGAATAATCAAAATTTCACTCGATTCACCGTTAAACAAAACCCAGCTGAAGTATGGTAAAATGAGGGGCCTAGGAATACCTGAAAAATTTAACAGGATGTTACAACCTATCCACCATAGAGTCTTTCTTTCCCTATAAAGCTTATGAAGTAGCTTCCATGCCCAAAAGATGAAGCCACTCCTCTCTTATTAGGGCCTCTATCTCCCATGTCTCATGATTATCATAACCAAGCTACCATATCTCACAAATCAATGGTATATTCCTCCAATTAAGTACCATGATTTTAGAATAAACTATCCGAACTAGCTGTTTACTCATTAATAAATTAGGTTCAACCTCAAGATCACTCTAGCTTAGAACATGTGAGGGATTTGAAATATACTTCCGTAGCTGAGATACATGGAACATGTTATGTATCGATAACAGCATTGATGGAAGAAATAAATGGTAAGAAACTTTTACCACCTTCTAAACAACCTTAAAAGGTCCAAATACGTGAGTAGCAAGCTTCCCTTACCTCCCAAGTCCTTGATGACCCAAACTAGGTGAAACTTCCAGGAATACCTAGTCACCAAATGGGGATTACAAAGCCCTATGATAATGATCAGAATAAGAATTATAGTATATTTGTCCTGTCAAAATTATCTAATGAATCCATTAACTATTTTTTATCATCTCTTAAACCATTTTTTTTCAACCAAGTAACTTTCACCAATCCTTGACGAACACAATAATGTTCTATAAGTCCGAACATACAAATCCCCAAAAGGATCCATTCTGATCATGGACTAGTAACTATTGTAATAAAAAATCTCAACTGCTCCCAAATGATTATCTAGATACCCACCAAAGTCAAGAACCTAAGCACAAAGATTATACTCATGAATCGATATAGCTCTTTCTATCTTTCCATCTGTTTGTAGATGATATATCATACTCAAATAGAATTGAGATCCTAGTACCTCCTGAAGGCCTATCAAAAAATGATAAGCGAACCAGAGATCCCTATCAGAGACTATAGAATATGGAACACCATGAAAATAAATATTATCTCTCAAATAGAGATTTCACAACTCCTCAACATTTGTTGTATCAAGAATGGGTGTAAAGTGAGACAACTTGGGTAGTATATCGGTCACAACCCATATCAAATTTTCTCTCATTTTGTATGAGGAAACCCAACCAAAAGTTCCATAGATATAACATCCCACTTCCATGTAGGAAATATAAGTGGATAAAGAAAACTTAAAGGTTTTGGGTTCCCAGACTTAACTTGTTGGCATGCATAACAATGAGAGAGAAACACAAAAATTCCCCATTTCATACATGTATACCAGAATCTACGCCACATGTCATGGAAAATCTTCATGGTTCTTGGGTTCACTACCATCTATGAATTTCAGAAATCCCACATAACATCATTACTTACTACTAATATCAGAAAAAGAAATTCTTATAGCATTGAATTCCATTGGTGGAAAATGACCAATCAATCATGGTATCCACACCATAAAGAGAGTATCAAATGATATAAAACTCATCATCAAGTTGTTGACCCTGAATAATCAAATTGAGAAGAGAGGATTTCAACTAAACAATGAAAAAAGAAACCTCATCCCTTTATTCCTAGATTCTAATATGAAATTGTGAAAAGGGAGACATCTTGTTCCATTCTTATGATGAATCTTTCACTTCTTGGGTTGAGAGTTTATTTCTGAATTCACATGAAATTTCATTCCCTTTCCCCTGGGTTTTGTTGATTTTAAAGAAAAACTATTTAATTTATGTGACCATCTTATCTAGAAGAGATTCAAGTCTTTTTTAGAACAAATACAAGTCAATATCCTATGGCTAAAATACATAGTAATTCTTTCTATGATAAGGTAATGTGACCATATCATAAGAGCGTGCATCACAGATGCATGTTCTAGGTCAGGGGTCAGATAACTCTTCTCACATGGCCTATAATGAAGACATCTATATGAAATGACATGTCCACATTTAATAATAATTTAACCCAAACCTAAAATTGATGCATCACAAAAGAGCACATAGCCTAGCCTAACCTATGGATGATTCAACACCAGAGAAGCAGGGAAAAGTTATTTCATCTTAACAAAATAAATTTGAAATTTCCAATCCAAGGAAAAAATTAATCCCTTTTGAGTAAGAGAAGTAATTGAAGAATACAACTTTGAGTTTCCCTTAATTAACCAACAATCATACCCAAATAGACCCAAGATTCTCTAGATCTAAAAAACATTTAATGGTTGTTCCCATGTAAAAAAACCAATATCATTTTCATGAACAACTGGAATACCATGTTTCAACACCATGTGTCCCAAAAAATTCACCTCATAAAACCATAAATCCCATTTTAAAAGTTAAGAATAAATTTTGTGATTTCTCAATAAAATCATAAATATTCTCAGATGATGCACATAATCATCCACAGTCTTAAAGTAAATAATGATTTCATCCCCAAATACTACCATGAAGGTATTGAGATACTCATGGAAAATACTATTCATTGAAGCTATATAGACTAAAGGATAATTGGTTAGACTAAATTTTTGTATAGGATACTCATATTGGATATACCGAATCAAAAAGGTAGTTTTTTGAATTTCATATTCATTTATCCTCAAATGATGGAAACTAGATCAAATATCAATATTTAAAAACCACTACACCCCTTTTAACTGATCAAACAGATCATAGATCATTGGAAATAGATAATGTTTCTTTATTGTAACTCAATTGATATTTTGATAATCAACACAAAGTAGAATAGAACTATCATCCTTCTTAGCAAAGAGAACCGGCTCCACCCAAGGTGACACACTCCGGAATATAATGACATTATATAGAATATCATCCAAACAAGTATTTTTCCCTTTAACTTTAGCTAGTTCCTTATGGTAAGAGTGAATAAATACCATTTGAGTACCAGAAAATAAATCAATATTAAACTATACATCCCTTGTTGGTGGAAAATCAGGAAATCAAAAAGGAAACATGTTGGGAAACTCAAAAACAACTGTAGGGAGATTACTGCTCAAATATTATCACTCCAGATTAAATAAAAACATAGATATCACTTTTCCCAACTCATGATAAGAAGTTATGACCCTGCTTGACCTTGGGTCCCAATTTTATTTAAATTCACATCACACAACATTTGGTATATTAAAGGAGACCTGTTGAAGATAAAAGTAAATACAATATTTATTTTCAATTATCCTCTCCACCTTGAATATGAATCCAAGTGGTTTCATGTAAAGAACTAGAAAACACAAAGAAAGCTCAACATGTAATAGAGAGAAATCACAAGTGGTACTACAGAGTTCGTTATCTCTATTTTTTCCTAGGGGTGTAGTAATATCCAAAAAATTATATAAAATATCCATATAAATTTTTAGAAAATAAAAAATGTGGGTTAAAATAAATAAGTGAGATACACCAGAAAAAAATAAAGTAGTCACTAATGAAGAATCTATAGTAATGGTACCTCTCATAGTCTCTAGACCCATATCCACTTCCTCTGGATACTCTTCCTCTATGTGGATAATCTTCATTCATGATTCCTTTGGATGGATCCCTTTAACCCTTGAGTCATATGATTTCCCCATTGTTTTAAGAGGAGATGATGATCCCGTTCCACTATTAGGAGTAGATTAGATAGGGAATAACTTATATAGGTGACTTGAGTATCCTCCAGAGCCACATATCATGGGTGCCTTAGTGAAAACCCTCTTTGAATATCCCATACTTCAATACTTGTTTCATATTAAAGGACCACTGACAGGAACTCATAGATGTCTAGAAGAACCCTACTAATAAGAACAAATACAAGAATCATTACGATTGTGGTTTTCTTTGAATGAACATGAACCACCACGGAGAGAGGAAAAACTCCTAACAACACTGACTTTCTAGATCAGTCCATTTCATACATTAGTGATCTATACATCACATTAGCATAAGAAGGAAAATTTAGAATAAAAATCTTAGAATTAATATTATATTGAAGTCCCAACACAAACATTCAAGCATTTATCTTCTCGTTCAAAACTGTCTCTCGTGAAAACTGCCTAATCTTAGTAAAATATTTTGCATACTCTGTTAGGGTCCTTTTGACCTTCTCAGGTTTGAAGAACTCTATAGCCTTAGACAATAACATAGAATCTTGTTAGATCTATTTGGTAAAAATAACATTGATTATTGTCTACTCTAATACCTAATGTTTCTTCTACATCACTATCATGTATCTCAATCTCCTTCTTGGTCCTTCAAGCATCAAGGTGGAACACTTCACCGTGATTTTGTCAGATGTCGCCAAGAACCCAAACAGATGCTCCATCTTTCTCAACCATTCCTCAGACTCTTGAGTATTATTTGAGTCTTTAATCACTATTGGAATATAGTTTAGTAATTCTTGAGAATTATTCTAATTATCATCCTTATGAGGTTTAATAGTTGGAGCCTAAATGGTAACTAGTGGTGGTTCTTATCCTTGATATTGGGATGTATGCACAATCGCCACAATCAGACTTGGGTCCAAAAGAGATTTAGATCACTTAAATTCATCAAAAACATCCTCCTAGATCTGATTTTCACATCTTCTCAGTGGCATGATGCTACACAACATCGAAATACAAAAAATAATAAATCAGATTAAAACTCAAAAAGAGAAACAATGAGAAATTAATCCCAACAAATAGAAAACCAAGATTTTGATTTCACCCTATCCAAATCAAAAGAAGGGAAATAAGAGAAATAATTCTCAATAAATATTTTCCTAATCACCCAAGGTGACTTAAGGTTCATTATGGTAGGAGCTGGAAGGACACTCAATCAAAACTACATCCAAAGTCCCTAAAAGAAAATAGAAATAAAAAATAACTTCAAGACAATAATCTGAACCTAGAGATTTGGTACCACTTTATTATGAACCAGGTCTGGAACCCTAGTATCCTGATAACCAAGCTGACACTGACATGGCTCGAAGGGAATTCCTGATCCCCATGGGTAGTCTACAAGCTCCTGGCATCATACAAAAAGAAAGTGGGAAATTGTTTTCCACAATAATTTATGAATTAAAGACAAAAAAGTCAATATGCATACAAAATAATCTTCGTTGGGAGTAGTTTAACCAAATTCAAATAGGTATAACAACCCAAATTACTATAGAAAAGTACCAGAAAATCGGAAAAAACACCCAAGTCCCAACTCAAATGAAACTCACCAAGTCAATAGATCTATAGCTAGAACCACCTCCATGTGGCGCTCCCCCCTACTCGAACCTAAAAAGAGATAATCTACAAACACCCGAAGTCATTGGTAGGGTGTGAGCTAAAATAACAGTAGAGTATGGCCAAGTATTCCATAATATTTTCTAAAATTCAATTTAATAAATAAATATCTTCCAATTTTCTAATAAATAGGTTTGGAATTTCAAAAGAATAATAAAAGAAATAATTCTTTACATTTAAAAATATTGAATATATTTCCAATGATGGATATACTTTAAACAATGGATCACATTTAAATTGATGGAATATTTCTAAAACAATGGATTAAATAATTTTTTATATAAAACAATTTATATATATTCATAAGGCATATAATATAGTTTAAAAATATTGGCATACATTTATATATTATATATAAACAAGTGAGAAACATGGTCATCTTCCAAAAGATACAATAGTTCTAAGTTATCGGATCCTCACACATTCATTTGATAATAACCAAAATGTGTACACACATCATTCAACACTAGAAAGTGAGGACACATCTGCATGCTACTAAGGGATTCGATAATCTAAATAATGTTCATGTTAGAGTTACAATAAGTCAATCTGATGACAGGTAATTCCTATAAAAACATTATTATCCTAATAAATCACCAATTACCTAAAATTTCATGCGATTTAGTACAAAAAATTTTAGGTAAACTTATTTAAAAATTAGTTTAAAATATAATTCAACCCCTTTTCCCAGTTCAAATATACCAATTTCCATTTAAAAAGAAAAACAAATTTCTAATAAAAACATTCCTTTTCTAAGATAAAACCCAATGGTTTATATAAAAACTATTTAAACCCATTTTCCAAAATAGAAATTTTCAAAAAACTCCATAAAATCAATTTTCACAATTTAAATTCAAAAATTAAAATTTCACAAATTTACAGAAATTTAACAAACACACCCCTATTCAATGGAATTTGGGGTTTTCCCAATTTCAATCCAGAAATCCAATTTGTAATACCCCATTTAATATAATTTGGTTTTTAATAAATAGTTTTCAAAAAAATTACAATAATTTAAAAAAATTGAATTATAATCAAGAATCTGAAATTAAAATAGATATTTAGGGTTAATAAAATTTGGGAATCTTAATGGAACCACCTACCTTGGGATCATGGGATATAAAAACATCAGAACTCATAATAGGATTCACCAATGAAGAATAATGAAAATAGGATTTGAGAATCAAACCTAGGTTTAGATAAAAAATAGTAGGAATTAGAAGGAAAAATCAACTTGGGGATAGAAAAAACCCTATGGGGATAAGAGAGTGAGTGGGAGATAGAGAACGAGAAGAGGAAACCTAATGGGTGGAGATCGAATATTGTTCTCCATGCTTCGTTATGCTTTTGAGAGGATGTAGAGGGGAAAAATCAAATCCTGATTTCTCCTAAGGAATAATAAAGCTTAGTGGTTACTACTAGGTCCATAGGGATCCTAAATGGGAGGTTTTACGATTTTAAAATTATATTTTCAGGTTAAAAAAATCCATGCATTGTTCCCTGGGTAGAGCCGCACAGTTACGCCAAAACATGAATCCTAGCTTTGGACACATTTTAAATGGTATGTATGGTTTCTCCCAAGTGGAAAAATGGTTTTTAAAACCATGTGAAATCCATGAAAAAACTAACTATTAGGGTTTTCATGGTTTTACATGAGAGGGCCCATGGTTTGGGAAAACTGTACACTAACCATCCACTAGACATGAAATTTTCCAAAATTTCAAAATTTCATCTGATTCACCCTCAAACAAAACCTAACTACATAATGGTAAATATAAGTGTCTAAGAATACCTAAAAACAGTAAGAGAATGTTACACACAATATTTAAATTAATCCAATATATAAATAGTTAATCATAAAACTACCCAAAAATATGTTTGACAAAATTGAAGACAGAATTTTTTTGAATGAAATTCAGTATAATTGAAAATTAAACTTAACATTAATCACGAAAAGTATCTCTTAATTTTACACACATAATTTCTTAACATGGTCATATATTCTATAGAAAAATGGTAATAACCTATATTACCATAAAAACATACTGAAATCATGAATGCTTTCAAAAAATCATAATTATACTTTTTCCTCAATTAAAACCATTGAATATTTAATGTATTCCTTAAATACCTAATGAAATTAAAATTATAAAATATGGATTAAATCAAATTTTGATCAAATCAATAACAAATTTCAAGGTAACCAATACTATCCCATCTATGTCAATCATCTATTTATCCCAAGAAAATATTATTATATCCACATTGGACACATATTGTTGGATATCTTTCTCTTAATCACTTTTTTTCCAAAAATACTATCTCTCCCATAAATCAAATTTCTTTATTATCAGTACCATTCAACATATAATTTCAATTCCTTAAATAAAAAATCATATGAATAATCCATAGATGTTTTTTCATTATTATAATCTATAATATTATTTATAAAACACTTTACAGTATAATTCTGAGATCCCAATACATAATAATTTCAATAATTCCACTTGCTTCTTAATCTAATAAACATGATTTTTCATATTAATCCTTAATAATTATTTCTTTTCATGCGCCTTTCATAGTCTCTCCATCACCAATAGAAAAAAAAATTAATCTTGCAACCTTTTTGATAATTTTATCAAGATACCCCTTGGACGTCGATTTTCATAATTCTCATACTTTTCTACATTTAAAACATCTATCTGTCAGTGATATCATATTTAAAACATTATTCAAATACATTTTGTTAACTAAACCATTCTCTTTTCATTGGAAATTACATTATATATGTCCTTCTTTTCCACACACAAACTATCTTCTTGTTCCTTTGAGTAATTAGCCTCCATGATTCTTCCCACATTCTTGACATGATGAAAATTGAGATTTCCTCCCTCTATGGTCATCATGAAACAACCCTTTCCTCTTGTTATGTGTGTCAGGAAACTCAACTAAGTTTAGACTATTGATCACATTATGAGATTTCTGATTAGGCATAATAATAATTTTTCTCCTTCTATCTCCAATTTAATTTGGTTTATCAAGAGAAAAATCATTCTATTTTCCATCAAATTAACCATTAAATTGAATCCTCTTGGTTAAAACCAATATATAAAACCAAAATAATAGTGTGATAAACCATAGCCAAAGTGGGAAACCGAATAATCATTTCTAAGATGTCTAAATGATGAGACCATATTTTCAATCTAAGTAACCATTGGTTTAACATAGGTCATCCATTATTATCATCTATTTAAATCCTTCATAATGTTTCATAAAGAAAATATGGATTAACCCAATCCATAGCCATGGGTGTGTCAAACTAGGTGTTTAGTAAGGCCCATTTTTTTGTATCATGTGATGATTGAGTCTATATTAATGCATCATTTTTAGGGTTACTACCCCTAGGTAAAACTATGGTATATCCAGATCCACTTGTAATATCCATACAGAGATGTAATTTCCTATAAAATAAAATAATCTAATTATTACCAAAACTTTAGGATGCTATAAAATATTTATACTTATACCTTGGGTTTTCACTAAAATTTTCAACACATATTCTATAAAGGTTCACTAAACATAACTCTGATACCAACTATAATGACCCAAACTTTTCATATATATATATTATATTGTAATATGTAAATATTCAATACACTCTACAAAAAAGCATGCTTGAGAACCATATAAGTTTAGGGTATTTCGAGACTAGATAAAAAATCATTATATTTCATAAATGATCTTAAAAATATCTCATAATTATATCCCCATTTAGTACTCTTCATAAACATACCCTATATAAACATTTTCTCACAACTTGGGGAATGGAACCGTAATAAAAGGTGAGATCATATGCCCAATATGGGTAAAAAATAGATATATCAATTTATGATTATATGAAAGAATAATGTAAGAATAAGGGTATAAGTTATTGAACACAAATTACAATGTTTAAACCAAATATAGAAGATATCATAAATTTTATTTATGACATAATACATTAGTATTTTAAAAGTAATGAATCATAAGAATAAAAATCATCAAAACACAATCATGAACCATATGTTTATGTCATCAATGTGAATGGTATCATCATAAGTAAAAAACCTTTTTATATGTCAAGGTTATCTAAAAAGTCCATTGGATCATGCATAAACACATTTTTCCTATTTTATATCAATCACATAGACTTGTTACTCATAACGGATTAAGAAATTTGACTTGTTTCCCATAATAGATGAACCACATCGACTTGTTTACCATAATTATATCAATAGATATACAAATTTTATGAATGAAGTGTAGGTAGAAATAGGTTTCACACAAAACATAATCAATACCATACATATGTTTTACATATGATCATAAAACATTCATAATATTAGAACCCATGAAAAGAACTAGGCTTCTTAAACATTTCATCATAGCATAACCCATGGAAAAGAAATTGGTTTCATAAACATTTCATCTTATATCATAAAAATAAACCATATATATAATGAATAAAAATGGTATCCCTATAACATTTCTCTATTAAATTATATGTAACATCAAAGTATATCATCTTAGATGGAAAATGATTTTTAAAGATCATTGGGATCAATTATTGAGGAAAATATTTTTTCCATTTTAAACTCACTATCCTTTTTAAAACTATACACACTTATAAATGAAAAAAATCATTAAAAATCAATTTTAATTTAAAATTAAAATTAGTGAAGAATCATGAATGTTTGAAATTATGTTTGTGCCTTATATGTTAAAAAAACATTCCATTCACACTTTTGTTTGAAAATTCAAAAAATTACCATGTTCGGAAAATGACATGAATATTCCTTTTAAAACATTTTTTATAAAGTAAAAAAGGGTAAAATGTATTAAAAAAATTATTTTAGAATAGTAAAAACTTTTTTGAAAACTTTTTTTTAAATATAAACAAGGATGAGAAAAATTTCCTAGTGGGGATTTAAACATAAATAGTACCAAATAATGATGAGATTGTGAAATGAACCATTACCACTTAGGTAACTATTGAATAATAATACTCAATAAATAAAGAAAATTATATGGGTATGTATACCCCATAATTTTCCTAAGTATAATCATAAAATAAATTCATTTTATTATTATACACCACAAAAAATAAACAACTAGTTCATAAGGCATATGTCCCACATAATTAAATGTGAAACGAAAATATATTACCTTTGGTCCGACCTCCTTTGAATATTATTTAATATACAATATAATAGTTTTAATTTGTAATAAATATATAAAATAATCATTTACATGATTATTATATCATATATATTCAATATATATATATATATTTAAATTCCGCCCTAATGATGAACAAAGAAAATTAATTACATCATTCATGGAGATGTTAGGCCGTATGTACGCAAGAGCTCAATTTTCGCTTTTTGATGGAAGGAATAAAAGAAATGATTATCCACTAAATGAGGCTAATATTCATTGTTAATATATATAATATTAATGTTCTTTATTATTCATAAAAATCATTTTAGTGCATTTTACACTTTGAACATCATTTCACATTATGATTGTAATTCTTTATTAAAATGCACAATTATGTGGTACATTTTTTAACATCATTTAAAGTACCCAATTATTAATCTGATTTTAAGGGATATAATTATCCATATTTCAATTAGATATTTTTTTAAATTTATCTAAACTTCAATATGATCATATTTCATTCAGGGATCAATGGAGAATTCATGGAAGAAGATGGGGATATTTTGTGATGAAAGGAAACAATTCTGGAGAAGTCAGATTGGACACCGGACCAATGATGAGAATGTGTGGCCCAAAATATAGGCCCAATGAAGCCCAACATTCATGGTATTATAGAAGAAATATAGAGTAACAAATAATTCTCCAATATCTAGTGCTACTTCGGCCTCCATTGTGGTTATGTAGGCGGCCCAAGTTAGAGATAAAATTTTGGGCCAGATTCTGCGGCCCAGAAAAATAGCCCACTAATTTAATTATATCTCGGAATATACAACTCCAAATGGGCCCAAATGTTACAGGAATTTAGGATACATCTGGGGATCCATTTTCTTCTTCAATGGCCCACTCTGATTCGTCCATCTAGAAGTTATTCCAAGCACATCTGTTCGGTGGATGAAAGTTGGATGCCACCTTGGGTCAAGGGTGGAAAAATAAACTCTCCCTCAACTTTCCACCCACCTATGTCCTACCAAAATTAATTGAGGAGACTTGTAATATTTAAGGCTCGACCCAAAGCTTCAAAAATTTCTATTTAAGGCAGTTTTTGTGGAGGAGTTGAGGATCTTTGGTGCTTTGTTCAATTGTAATGTTATGCTACGATTTTGTTGTCTCAAATTTGTCTTTCACATGTAAGTTTTTCAATTCACTTTAGTTTCATAATAAAATATATTCTTTTCCTATTATTCTATTATTCTTCATCTCACTTTGATACCTTTTCCTCAAGGTTTGAATTTATTGACACTAAATCTTGTGAAATTATTCACACAACGGTGGAGTGATCATTTTCTTTTTATTGTTTTCTTTACTTATTCAATTCCTCCATCATGAGTCTACTTCCCGCTTCCATTGAAACCATAAAATCAATGGAGGTGTAACCCACATATGGGTTGATAAAAGAGAGTATCAAGGGTCTGTATTGGATGTTATTTATCACCCCATTAATGTATAATCACTTCTTTAATTGAGATTTTTATTTGATGATTTTTAAACTCCATCATCCTTGTTGAATTTAAGGCCACACACTTCATGTGCTAATACGAACCTTTACCTTGAAGTGATCAAAACATTGATCCTTCAAGTGTATAGACGATTAGTATTAAAGGGTGTAGGAATTAAACCAGTAAGCGATGATGTTGTTTTATCTTCTTAAATGAACCCATCTCAAATATAAGAAATTGATATCATTGAAAAAGAAATACGTCCAATCCACCCCAAGTGATAACCTAGGATGAAATCACTCTTTTAAATTGAATTCACTAAAATCTTTTACTTATACTTTAAAACCATATAAAATCAACCCAATTTTTCCACATCATAGCCAAAAATAGTCCATAGAATGTATGTGTCTATATGTTTCTTCTTAGGTCTCTAAGGATTCGAAAACCCAAGCTAAACTACAAGGACCGTTCTACCTTGATCACTTGGGTAAATTTAAGCGATAATCAAATTTTGGTGCCATTTCCGGGGACCTAAGTAATTCATCTAAACACCCATTCTATTCTCCCCTATTTCTTCTTTTCTCATCCAAATTCTCTTATCTTGTCCCTTTCTAGTTTTTTTTCTTTTTGCACATGTCGACCTACACCCGCGATCAATCAAACCGTCTAGTTTGGGTAGATAGTCCTGGGGTTTGGGAGGCAAGTACACCAAGAGAACGCTTTCCATTATATCCTAATCTTACTAATACTCCAAAGTCAAAAATTGAGCCTATTTCAATGGAAGGTCATCAAAGAAACCAACTCATAAACCCGGGTGGGAACCAAAATGGAAACCCAAATGAGGCAACCCCATACTTAGGGAATTCAATTGATCAAACCATGAATGACTACCTCACAACTTCATAGAACAATGCCCCCTCATTAATTAGACAAAACATCCTAGGAGATTCCAACTACATCATTAAACCCCATGTCCTAAACCATCTTCCCACATTCCATGGAATGAAGTCTGAGATGCCCTACCATCACATTAAGGAATTAAATGACATTGTAGAAACCATGTGTCCCCCACATCAATAAGAATCAGCTACGATGAGGCTATTTCCTTTTTCTTTAAAGGATTGAGTTAAAAATTGGCTAAACCATTTTAGACCATCATCCATAAACTATTGGGACCAACTACAAATAGAATTATACAAAAAATACTTTCCCCACCACAAAACAAATGAACTTAAAAAAGTGTATGCAAAACTTTTTTGAAAAAGAGGGAGAGATATTATATGACACATGTGAGAGTTTCAAAGACCCTCTAAACAAGGTTCCACACCATGGGATTTCTATTCCTGAACAAGTGAGAATTTTCTATGAAGGGTTGGGTCTAGGGAACAAACAATTCATTGACATAATGTGTAATGGAACCTTTAAAAACAAATCCCCAAATGATGCTTACGAGTATCTAGAAAGCCTTTATGAACAAAACCAAACATGGAGAACTTCAAAATATTCTGAAAAGCCACAAAGAACTACCGAAATACATACACTTAGAGAAGAGGAAATCCTTAGGTCTAAAATCGCAGCACTCTCTTGGAAGGTTGAAGCGATAGACCTTTGGAAAGTCCATGACATCCAAACTTTTGACCCTGCTTGCAAAATTTGTGACAAACATGACCATAAGACAGAGAACTACCCAGTAATTCCATCCATCAAGGATGTTTTTTTGGAGGTCCCCCAATGGAAGTAAATGCTTTGAACTTTCAAAATCCTCAATACCAAAACAACTTCAACACAAGGTATAATGACCACCAAGGATTCTGCTAGAAAGATTACCAGCAACCTAACTAACCACATGGACAAAATCCTTACCCCAAACAGAACTAACAAACCCATAACCAGTTCCAAACCCAACTTATCCAAAACCAATAGCCACCGGTCCATTTTCAACAAACCATCCTAGCTCCAAAATATCCCCCTGGGATAAACCAATCTTCTCAAGCACCAACCCAAACTATTCCACAAATCCTACTAGAACAACTGTGCAAAAAAATGGAGAGGATGAACTCGGAAGTCTCTTCCCTTAAACAAGAACTTCAAACAATCAAAACTGGAAAGGCACCCATGCCTACTCAGGCAGTACCATCCTCAACTTCAAGGGGAGAGGCAAGTTGTACTCAAAAAAATCATGAACAACTAAAGGCAGTGACCATTTTAAGAAGTGGTAAATCAATTGAGAAACCTGAACAACTAATTCAGTACACACATGAAGACTCAAACTTGGATAAAAATTCAAATGAACCAAATGATCAAACTAAAAAACATGATAACATTGTCAAAGAAACAACTCTTCAAAAAACAACCCCAAAACATGCACCATTTCCTCAACGCATGAGGGGGAAAACCAATCCTAAATTGAGTGAAACATTGATGGAAATCTTCTCAAAAGTCAATTTGAACATTCTCCTTCTTGATGCCATCCAAACCATACCTTCCTACTCAAAGTACCTTAAGGACTTATGCACTTTTAAAAGAAATATTTCACATAAAAATCAAGTCCTTTTGGCTGCTAATGTGAGTACCACCATTCAAGGGACCATTCAACCTAAGTTGAAAGACCCGGGTTGCCCTTACATAAATGTTGAACTAGGAGAGAGAAAAGTTTTCAAGGCCTTGTGTGACCTAGGTTCCAGTGTCAATCTCATTCCCTATGCTGTGTACTTCCAGTTAGGCCTAGAAGAACTCTAACCCACATCTGTCACACTTCAACTTACTGATCATAGCATTAGGGATCCAAAGGGAATTTTAAAATACATTCTGGTAAAGGTTGAAAAATTCATCTACCCTGCTGACTTCATTATCCTTGACAAACATTTAAACTTAGGAAATAAAGAAAAAACCCCAATTATCATTGGTCATCTTTTCCTTGGAATAATCAACTCTGTTATCCGAGTCCAAAATGGGAACATGACTGTCACCTTTGGAAACATGAGTCTAGACTTGAACATCTATAATATAATCTCACAAATTGTGGATTCTGAGGACATTCATGAAGTAAACATGATAGGAATCATTGATAATGAATCAATATAACATCAAGTAATATTTGATGAATTTTTAAGTCAGGATGAGATTGATTTCCTTTGTTCATATGAAGAAATTTTATCCCCTTGGATTGAATCATTTTCAAATTGCTCTTATGATGAAATCTTAGGTCCAACAATCAGTGAAACCTTTCAAGAAACCACTTTCAGAGAGACCAATCCAACTTCCTTCCCTAAATCTGATCAAGCCAATCTAGTAGCTGAAACTACTACATGTGGGTAATCAATCCTATCTAAAACTTTTGGAAATAAAATTGATCTTAAGATAATGTCCCAATCTTCTGCTAAAATTCTGAACCGACCTGATCTTGAATTGAAGGAACTTTCTGCAGTACTCAATTATGCCTTCCTAGGGAACAATCAAACACATCCTATTTTCATTTCTTATTCTCTTGAATCCAATCATGAGATGATGATTCTAGATGTCCTTAGAAAACATAAGAAAGCCATGGTTGGACCCTATCTGACATTCATGGGATTAGCCCACTCACTGGGACTCATAAGATTGTTCTAGAATCTAATTCAAAGCCATGTAGTCAACCTCAAATATGACTCAATCCTAATCTCATGGTGGTAGTAAGAAAAGAACTTCTGAAATTGTTAAAAGCTGGTATCATTTATCCCATAGCTGAGAGTGAATGGGTGGGTCCAATCCAAGTGGTTCCAAAAAATGCTGGAATCACAGTGATAACTAATGAGGATGGAGAGATTATTCCAACGAGGGCGAGTAGTGGCTGGAGAGTCTGCATCGACTATAAGAATCTAAAATCATTTATCAAGAAGGACCATTTTCCCTTACCATTCATTGACCAAGTCCTTGAGATAGTGGTAGGTCATGCCTTCTACAGTTTCTAGATGGGTACTTGGGGAATAATGAAATTGAGGTCTACCTAGAGGATCAAGGGAAGAAAACATTCACATGTCCATTTGACACCTTTTCTTTCAAACACATGCCCTTCAGGTTATGAAATGCCCCTAGAACCTTCTAGCGGTGCATGATGGGAATATTCACAAACATGGTAGGGGATTTTCTAGAGGTATTCATGGATGACTTATCTATGTTTGGCGATACATTTGAGGGATGTCTGGAGAATGTGGAGAGTGTCTTGTCAAGATGTGAAGAAAAAAATCTGGTCCTAAACTGGGAAAAATGCCATTTCATAGTTAAATAGGGACTAGTTCTAGGCCATCTAGTCTCAAGTAGGGGGATCGAAGTTGATAAATCCAAGATTGACATCATTCATCACCTTATATCACCCAAAATTGTCAAGGAAGTGAGGAATTTCTTAGGAAATGCTGGTTTCTATAGAAGATTCATCATGTACTTTAGTTGAATCTCCCATCCACTTTGTGCTCTCTTAGTAAATGATGCTCCATTTATTTGGACAGAAAGCTGTGAGGGTTCATTCTCAACCCTCAAATCCTCTCTCACCTCTCCTCCCATTATAAAATCATCAAATTGGAACCTTCTTTTTGAACTTATGTATGATGCTAGTGAATTTGTTGTAAGAGCTGTATTAGGAAAACGTTGTGATAAAACTCCTTATGTCATTGATTATGCAAGAAAATCCTTAAATAATGTCCAAACCAACTACACCACTACTGAAAAGGAGTTACTTGATATTGTTTTTTCTTTAGAGATGTCTAGGTCCTACCTCTTAGGATCCCCCATCATTATGTTCACTGACCATTCTGCACTAAAATACCTCTTCCAAAAACAAGATGCTAAGGCTAGATTGATTAGGTGGGTCTTTCTCTTACAAGAATTTGACCTCAAAATAAAGGTTAAAAAGGGAATTGAAAATGTTTTAGTTGATCACCTCTCTAGGATAGAATTCAAAGAGAAATCAAATCACCTTTCTGTGACTGATTCATTTACTTATAAACACCTATACTCTGTGAGTGACTCCCCTTGGTATGCCGAAATAGCCAATTTATTAGTTACATGAGTCATTCCAAAATTATTAGGGACTCAAGATCGAAGTAAATTCCTTTCTAATGTTAGAAACTATGTGTTTGATGATCCATACCTCTATAAGTTCTACCCCGACCAAGTCATTAGGAGGTGTGTCCCAGAATCTAAACAAGAGTCCATCCTTAAATTCTGTCATAGTGAGGCATGTGGAGGTCACTTTTCCTCTAAGAAAACATATTCTAAGATTATTCAATGTGGTCTCTTCTGGACCACCCTCTCAATGGACTCCTCATATTTTGTCAAAGTTATCCTAGGTGTCAACAGGTAGGGTCCATCAAAAAAAGGAATCAAATGACACTCACTCCCATCTTAGTGGTTGAAATCATTGACTATTGGGGAATTGATTTCATGGGTCCCTTCCCAAACTCTAGGGGATATCTTTACATTCTCTTAGATATTGATTATGTCTCTAAATGGGTTGAGGCCATTCCTAAAAAATATAATGATCATAAAACTATGATTAGATTTCTCAAGGAAAACATCTTCTCTAGATTTGGAATTCTTAGGGATATCATTAGTGATCATGGAACTCATTTTTGTAATCTTACATTCTAATCACTCATTGAAAAATATGGAATTTCTCACAAAGTGTCCAATGCTTACCACCCATAGACCAATGGTCAACCTGAGTTAGCCAATCGTGAAATCAAACAAATTATTGATAAAACTGTCAATCCTTCTAGGAAAGATTGGTCCGAGAAACTCTTGGATGCTCTTTGGGCATATCATACAACATTCAAAACAATATTAGGAATGTCACCATATAGGATGGTTTTTGTAAAATCATGTCATTTACCTGTTGAAATTGAGAATAAGGGCTTTTGGGTAATTAAGAAAATTGATTATGACCTCTCATTAGCCAGAACAAAAAGGAAATTAGATCTCAATGAACTGGAGGAACTAAGGATGGAGGCTTATGAAAATTAAAGGATTAGTAAAGATAGATTTATATCCTACCAATATATGAATATCATGGTCAAAATTTGAATCGGGAAAAAATGTGCTCTTGTATTGTTCAAAAATTCATTTCCACCCGGGAAAGTTACGGTCTAGATGGTCAGGTCCATATATAGTGCATAAGGTGTACCCCCATGGGGCTGTTGAGATTCAAGATCCCACAAGTGGTTACATTTTCAAGGTCAATGGTCAAAGGTTCAAACCATTCATTGAATCATTAAATAAAAAGGAAATATAGGTTAAGTTAATTGATCCAATCTATGAACCAGGAAAATATTGATAGATTTAGGATCCATTTTGGGCTAATGACGTTAAACAAAGCACTACATGGGAGGCAACCCATGGTTTTAAAGTTTCTAATAACTTTGTTTCTTTAATCAACTTTATATTTTAAAAAGGATTAATTAATCATTTTAATATTTAAAAAATAAATAGACTATTGACCTTTTCTTATATTATGAGTTTGGATGGGTATGAAAGAGGAGCACCATATTCATCTGTGTCACGTAGTGTTATCCTTGAGTAATACCTTACCCATGAATTTAAAAAGAAGACAACGTATCATCATTTTGTTTTATTTTTATGTGTTTGTAGGTTAAAATAAAAATACAAAAAAAATAAATAATAATAATATAATAATAATAATAAGGTACATGTCATGGGTCGTGGGTCAAACCTCGTCACAACCGGTGAAGCCATGGGGATTCGGACTCGGGACCGAAGGGAGACAGGGGCTCATGCATACAACTAACCTATGGTTTTTTTATTCTTTATTCTATAATTTTTATATATATACTTATATTTTACTTTCTTTATTATATAAATATATATATATTCTTTCGTTTTGTTTTGTTTGTTTTGTTTTTCCATTTTCCACTATGGAACTCCGCATGTGACATGGATATCAAAGGATTAAAAGGGAGTAGCAAGAATTTCAACTTCAACCACAGGGTGACTTCATTCCATGATCCTCGTTTTCAATTTCCTTTTTGAACTTTCATTATCTGCCTATACTCCTAAATTTTAATTTCTTCAAACACTGGGGACATTGTTGTTTTATGTTGGGGGGAGATGAAATAAAAAAATTGCTTTTTTGAAAAAAAATGAATTGAAAAAAAAATTTGTAAATGGAAGGAAATATTTCTTTAACATTGAACATGGTAATATACATTGCACACTTTAAAACTGAATATAAAATAATTTAGCATTCCCTGATTTTGATTTTAATCCTTTTATAATTTGATGAGCATAGATTTTGGAAAGTGTGGCTGTCCAATGTGATATTTCATCGTTTATATTTTCATCCAAATAAAAAAAGATCACAATGCATGTACTTTGGATAGTGGGGTATTAGTTTGAGTTCATGGGGTCCCCCAAATAAATAGCATATGTTTGGTGATCATTTTAGTTTAATATGAGTATTAAAAAAAATTTAAATTTTTTTTTGCGCGTAGAGAAATGAAATGACCTATTGCGTGGCTTTCAGTACTTGGGGATCGTGAATCCATAGTTGTCTGGCCCAACGTTAGTAATTTTATCTCTATTTTTGTTAATTTGAATTTGTTTTTGACTGAGTTAACTCGATATGATGCCCGAGTATGTGGGCTTCACTTGGTGCCCTAAGGTCTTTGAGCCTGTGAGTCATCAGAAAAGTCTCACTACAAGGGTTGACTCTTTGGAGTGCAACTTCAATTACCATGGAAAAATTTAAAAAAACAAAAAAATAATAATAAAATAAAAAAAATGAATACTCATATTAATATTGAAATGTGATTCTACCTAGAGAGTCCATCATTTTCCCCTTGAATAAAGTTGAACCCCCATATCTATTGTGATACACAACACATCCTCACACTTAATTGATATTGGATAAAATATGGAAATGAGTTTGAACAAAGGAATGGGATTGGGATTTGGATCTGCATATAAAACTATCATGTAATAAAATATTTTGATGGGTTTCATGATTGTTTGGTACAAGGGTTTTTTATGATCATTGTGTATTAAAATGTTTTTGGAAAAGGGAATTCGAATTTAATATTATTGAGATATATTTTGCTCAGGACCAACAGAACTCAAGTTGGGGGGTGTGATTATCCACTAAATGAGCCTAATATTAATTTTTAATATATATAATATTCATGTTATTTATTATTTAAAAACACCATTTTAGTACATTTTACACTTTGAACATCATTTCACATTCTGATTGTAATTCTTTCCTAAAATGCACTATTATGTGGTACATTTTTTAAAATCATTTAAAGTACCCAATGATTCATATGATTTTAAGGAATATAATTATAAATATTTTAATTTGATATTTTTGGAAAGTTATATACACTTCAATATGATCATGTTTCATTTAGGGATAAATGGAGAATTGATGGAAGAAGATGGGGATATTTTGTGATGAAAGGAAACAATTCTAGAGAAGCCTGATTGGCCACCAGAACACTAATGAGAATGTGGGGCCCAACATACATCCCCAATGAAGCCCAAATATCATGGGATGATAGAAGAAATATATATTAACAATTGTTTGTTCAGGATCCAAAGCTAATTCGGCTTCCATTGTGGTTATGTAGGCGGCCAAGTTAGAGATAAAATTTTGGGCCAGATTGTGCGGCCCAGAAAAACAACCCACTAATTTAATTATATCTCAGCATCTACAAATCCAAATGGGCCTAAATGTCATAGGCGGTTAGGATACATCCGGGGATCCATTTTCTTTTTCTATGGAACTCTGATTCATCCATCTAGAAGATATTCCAAGCACATCTATTCGGTGGATTAAAGCTGGATGCCACCACGGGTCAAGGGTGGAAAAATCAATCCTCCTTCAACTTTCCACCCACCTATGGACTACCAAAATTAATTGAGGAGACTTGGACTATTGAAGGATCTACCCATGTTTTCAAAAATTCCTATTTAAGGCAATGATTGTGGAGGAGTTGAGGATCTTTGGTGATTAGTTCAATTGTAATGTTATGCAGCGATTTTGTTGTCTCATGTTTGTCTTTCACATGTTAGTTGTTCAATTCACTTTAGTTTCTTAGTAAAATCTCTCATTTTAATATTATTCTATTTTTCTTCATCTCAATTTGATACCGTTTCTTCAAGGTGTGAATTTATTAACACCAATTCTTGTAAATTATTCACACAGCGGTGGAGTGATCATTTTATTTTTATTGTTTTCTTTACTTCTTCAATTCCTCCCTCATGAGTCTACTTCTCGCTTCCATTGAAACCATAGCATAAATGGAGGGATAACCCACTTATGGGTTGATCAAAGGAAGTATCAAGGGACTGGATTGGATTTTATTTATCACCCCATTAATGTATAATCACTTCTTTAATTGATATTGTTATTTCATTATTTTTAAACTCCATCGTCTTTGTTGAATTTAAGGCCACACACTTCATGTGCTAATACTATCCTTTACCTTGAAGTGATCAAAACATTGATCCTTCAAGTGTATTGGTGATTATTATTAAAGGGTCGAGTCATTACACCAGTAAGTGATGATTTTTTTTATCTTCTTAAATGAACCCATCTCAAATATAAGAAATTGATATCATTGAAAAGGAAATATGTCCAATCCACCCCAAGTGATAACCTAGGATCAACTCACTCTTTTAAATTGAATTCACTTAAATATTTTAGTTATCCTTTAAAACTATAAAAAATCAACCCAAGTTGGACACTTCATAGCCAAAAACAGTCCATTGAATGTATGTGTCTATAGGTTTCTTCTTAGGTCTCTAAGGATTCTATAAACCAAGCTAAACTACAAGGACCGTTCTACCTTCATCTCTTGGGTAAATTTGAGAGAGAATCAAGAAATCTATATAATAAGTCACCTTTATAGAGTAATTATTATATCTTATATACCATATATATTCACCATATCCATCCTTATTATGATCCATGTGAAATAGAAATGAAAAACGAATCACATTGCTTCATGGAGTTGGTAGTCCACACATATGGACAAGGGACATTATTGCTTTCAATGGAATGGATGGTAAAACTGTATATATGATATTATAATTTTAGAAGAATAATTATTTCATAAATATCATATAAAAAATTTAAACCTGTCATATTAACCACCCATGAAATATGGTGATGGAAAATGAAATGTACCACTACATGAAGATGGTAAGTCATATGCACACACAAGCGATAAATTCAAATTGAATTTAATTAAATGAGGATGGATAATGATGGTTTCATAATCATAATAAATATTTTAAAAAATTATCATACTAATTTAATTATTTTTTGAATAATATAACATATTAAGAGGAAGTAAAAGGATAATTAAAAAGAAAGTCTTCATTTAAGGTGATTACCTCTTCTTTGAGATGACTCCCAAAGATCTCATCTTAAGGACTCTAGGGTTAGTATTTTGAGAAGAATAAAACCTAAAAATTTTGTATAAAGAAGTTTATAATATAATTTGGTAGGGTATGGTTGAGATTTAAGGTTCAAAGTGGTGTAAATAAGAGTAGGCGGGGGTTCTCTTTTATAATTTCGGTGAGTGTCACTTTTTGAATTTCAAAAATATTTAATATATAATAAATTAAATGTCCACACAAATACCTCCAAAATACCTATAAATTCATAGTATATGATAATTAATAACATATATTATCCCATTTTCAGATTTTAATATTTTTATTATATGTAAATAATTTAATAAAATATTATTTTCGTAAAATATCAGTTTTTCAATTTTGAAACTATTCATTACTTTGACCGTAAATAAATAAATAAAATAAATAAAATTAAAAATATATATATAGTAAATCCAAAAAATATTTATATTAAATATATAATTTTTATATCACCGTAATTCTCTCAAAATATGTTAAATTTCATATTTTAAATACTATTTAGTTAATTTTTCCATTAAATAAATAAGTATTATTCTAGGGTTGTGTAAGTATTTAATATAATTATTTAATTAATAAAAATTATAAATAAATTTCCATCATGAATATAATTTCATTTGGGGAAAAATTAAAATTAAAATTAATTAATAACTAATACTTTTCACTATGTGAACATAAACATTATAATTAAAACTACGCGATTGGAATTTTTTAACTTCCTTTAGTTTTGATAATATATAATTCATTTTCATGGACACGTGTCCATTAAAAAATTAAATTTAGAGCCAAAGGTGATAAATTTAGATTTTTATTCAACCATTAATAATAAGGATTAATAAATAGGTCCTTATCACACAGTTTTAACATTAATTTACCTGATTTACCCTTTACCAAGGAGAAACTCTTTACTGCGGTTACTTTTCATTTGACCTAAAATCAAAGGGAACTATTTGAAAAATAGATCATCATAATTTTAAATATGGAATAAATTTTTGAATATTTAATTTCATTAAGGGATATAAATTTTGTTTATAAAAATGTGTAAAACACAACAAAAAACAATTTTTAGAAAAATATATTTTTTAATCCAAAAAATGAACTTTTACCAAAAACATGTATAATGATTATTCAAATGATGCTAGATAGACAATAAATTATTAAATAGTAATTTAACTTGGGGATCAAATTAATATCATAATGATACTTTATATGAAAAGGAAATGATAGTTTTATAAATATCGGCATTTTTCATTATTGACTCATAAATCAATCCTTTTAGAAAAATAAAAATCCGACCCAAAAATAATTTTTATAGGATTATTAAAAAAATTAAATTCATTTTAAAAAATATATTTCCTAAAAAATAAAAAAAATATTATTATAAATTTTTCCCACAAAAACTAAAGATACAATTTTTGAAGAAAACATATTTCTGAGGAATAAAATGACATTACTAAAAATTGAGTTATTACATAATAAGAATTTATATTATGTAAGTAATTTGTATACAATTAATAAATTATTTAATCCTATTTATACACTATAATTTAATATCTAGGTGATAACATTTAATAATAATATTTTCAATTATATATCACAGTTCGTTAAAACCTACAGTTGTGTGTAATGTAAGAAATCAAATAATTTATATATATTTAAAATATTTTCTTTATAAAATATTAGGGTGTTAAATTGATGGTATATGTAGGATATACAAGAAATTTTCATTATAGGATATGTAGATTCTATTTTATAAAGATATCAACATGATATGAAATCGAAAATCAGGTACATCTTCACTTTGAATTGAGGTGGTATAAGCAAGATGTACTCAAAGAAGGTCATAGTTATAGATTATAAAAAAGAGTCTGATTATATCGAGGCTTATGAGGAAGCTAAATAAGATGTATGGATACAAAAAATCATTAATTAGTGTGATGTGGAACCATGAACTAAAGATCTTATTACACCATTTTAATATTATTTTACTGGTGGCCCTTACCAAGGTGCCTAAGTTACATCAGTGGATCAAGCATATACTTTAGAAGTATAACCTGTTGAGTGATTTTTCTCAAAGATTTGAGGTTATAGAAATTAGTTTTTACGTGAAATACAATATAGAGGACCCATTGAATAAAGCCTTTACTCAATAGAAACATGATTATTATGTGAGTTCTTGAAGACTGCAATTCATAAGATGTTGGACCTAGTACAAGTGGGAGCTTTTAGGAGTTTAGGTCCTAGAACCAAATTATTAATCATTGATTCCAAATATATTACATAATTTGAATATTAATAAAATATCTTATTACATATTTTTCTTTATTCTTCATTATGTAAATGTAATATTTTAATAGAGTATCTATCTCTTTCATAAGGTAATATAATTTCCACGCTATAATAAGAACCTGTAAATTCCATGATGATGTTATTAAGTATAGTTCTATGGTTGGATAAAATTATGTGAAATGATACATTTAATGTGACTATCATATGTGAGTACTTATTATCAATTGAGGATTCTTTTTATGACTTTCACACTTGGTAATATCAAAGATTTTATATTATGAGAATAGTCCCACTAGATGGAATTCCACATGTGTGGGTGTCATTGGATATTCCTATATTTGAGGGTGCATAATTGTCCTTATATATTAATGTTTTCAATGATTTATTTCAGGACTCACACACTTATTTTTACTAATGTTAACTGTCACTCTCTATGTTGGTGGGAAGTAATGTTTGTTGAGTACATCATGAATATCATGTTATTAATGAATATATTGAGGTTGGAGTGTCCCTTTAATCTCTATAGAATTTGATATCCTGACCATTTTACTAAAATATAATCATTGAATTAAATTCCATATCCATCATATAATGACATGTTTATTTTATAAAGTCAAATAAAGATTCATTTAGCATATAGGTTGGTAACATGGATGTGAAACCTCTTAGACAATATATCATGATAAAGGGATTTTTTTACATAGTGACCTTTCATATGTTGGTTTTATCAATGTGTCAATAACTTATTTATCTTTGGGGACTTTACCAATTTCTAGATTGTAATATTAGATTTTCGGAAACCCCGCCTAATGCCAATGAGAAAGAATCTTGGAGGGGCACACAGTAAGTGTTTCTTTTGATCTCGATTAAATTGTATTTGAATTTAATTTATGGCATAAATATTATTCTCAAGTTAGAGGAATATTTTTATTCATTCTTTATCAATGTAAAATATTAATTGATGAATAAAATATTTAATCCAAATATTTATTTATTTATTAAATAAATTATAGGGGAGTTTGAATGAACCAAGAGTGTGTTCAGTTAAAAATTATTAATTTAAAAGCTGGTTAAATAATATTTTTTAATGTACACATAATAATATGTTCTATTAAATAATAATAATAATTTTTATATGGGGTTTAATAATGATTATTATATAATTTTAGGGAATACATGTAATTAAATTTTATTTGAACATAAACCCTAACTCCATAAATAGATAGTTATATATATTGTGTAGGTTTAATCAAGATATAGATATTTTTTCACAAAATAAATTCCCCCTATAATTCCTTGTTCTCTCTCCCTCTCAAGAATAAGAAATTTGAAAGAGATGCCTTCAAGATCAAAGGAAATAGAGAAGGGAAAAGAAACTGGGAATCCTGGTACATGGTGACAAGACTAACGAGGAAAGTGAAATTAATGAATAGAGCCTCATGGATACCCTCACATACATACACAGTAAGCTGGAATGGGAAGTTCTTGAACAACACATGATTTAGGGGATCACCATGCAGAACTCTCACTTTGGATTTCTACCCCTAACTAAGGGTCATTATTCCCTGCTTTGGTCTGTGATATCCCCACTGATCACATCTCTTCATTCCCAAGATCGGTGGATCATTGGGATAGGTTTCATCTCCTTTTGGCTTCACAATTGGGATATCCATACTCATGGCTTCCTGAGATGCCTTATCACCTCTATCTACTTCAAAGAGGCAAGACTTTATATGCCTTTCATAAAGGCTGTACTAGATGAGGATCAAAAGGACACCATCATCCTCATTGATATTTGTTTAGTGCTAGACAAATGTCTCTTCTCTCCTTTTTCCCCAGGGGCCTTCACCTCTAGAGATTTCTACCGCACCCTAGAGATGCATGAACATACATATTGTTTGAATGAGACTCTCTAGTCTTGTGGAATTCCAGTGAAGTTAAACCTCCTTACTTGTTGGATAAGGAATAAAGATGTTCCAACAGATGAAATATCAACGGTTTTTGCATCCCTCTGGCCTCAATATTCCAATGATACATTCATCACAAGTAGGAGGGTACGACACACTTTTTCTTTGAGGGTGAATGGGAAAGTGCGGTGTGAGATTAATTTGGTGACTTCACTTCTCTTTATTCTCAGAACATGGATGATATGGCTTTCTTGGATATGTGGTTTCATGGTGTAGGTGAGTGGAGTATGGAGAGGTTGGCTCGCATGCTGGTCATGCAAAAAGGCTATTGGTGCATTTAGAAGGTGAGAAACAGGTGTAGGCATAACGGTGTCCAATAATCAAGTAGATACATAATTTTCATAATGAAGAATATCCTCCTTGGTATGGTTAGCCTCTTTTCCAACTTCCAAGAGGATCCTACCCTTCCAAAGATTCAAGCTTCCAACCCCAATACTCAATGTGGTAAAAGTAACAGAAGTATCCAGTGGGTCTGCTGGTCCCCTCATTCCATTGGCCTGATGATCAACATGGATGGCTCCTATAACATGGTGGTTTACCAGGAGGGTGGGGTCATCTGCGATCATACTAGTGTGATCCTTCTAGCGTTTTTGAGCAAAATAGGTCTCAATTCAAACCTTAATTTAGAATCTAAGGTGATGCTTCAAGGTCTTGGGTTATGTATTTAGAAGGGGTTTGAGCTTTCATAGGTTGAAAAAAATTCAATGCTTCTCTACAACACCCTTCATGGAAGTGTACTGTCTTCATGGTTGATCCAATACATTGTTATAATGTTCTAGGTCATGCTTGGAAATAACACCAAATTAGTTCATTTATGGCATGAGGGTAACCAAGTTGCGGATAAACATTCTTATCTTATAGTTCTTTTCATCAATCCTACATTCCTTTACAATTTTTTCAGTTTAAAACTAGAGGGGGTGAATCTGAACAGGGGTATTCCCTTGGACATAAATACTTCATACCTCCCTAGTTCCTTCTTATTCATGGATGTGGTGGATGTTTGTGTTTATCTTTCTTATTTAGTAAAAAATTTACATTGAACAACATAAGAAAATTGATTCTCCTCTCTAGAACCCATAAATCAATTTTCATTTCTCAAATATCATAGGATCATGTGTGGATCACCACTATAGGGATTCTACAAAAGGATAATTACAGTGTAACAAAGGTAATTTGGAAAATGATTTTCAGATTATCAATATCTACATCGAATAAAGAATCATAAGATAAGGTAAATCATTTCATTAGATCTAGATAAATTAATTAAAAATCTAACATGAATGATCCTCTCTAGTTTCTAGGTTTTCTTTAGTCAATATCCAATTGAAATTTATTAATTTGTCATGGAGTTCATATCACTAAAAATATTGTGAATGATCTATCAGATCAACAAAATAATCTTTGAATTATTTCCATACTTAGATCTTTCACTACATCTATAAACAAAAAAAATCTTGATAAGGGGGTGTTTTTAATTAATATATTAATTTCATGTTATTACTTTATTTTAAATTTCAGTTATTTATCTATTAAATTTAATAAACATGATTGTTTGAGGAAGTTTAGGAATGAAGGGGAGGGGAAATTAAGGAAATGAATTTTGATTTGGTACATGAGTGGTAGTGGGTACTTGATGGTAAGGTACTATACACCTGATGGTATCTTGGGGTGACACTAGAACCCTTGTGTCTAATAACAGGCTCCCATAGAGTTTACATATTTTATACTATGCCTTACTAGGTGGTTGGTGGTCTCTAACAGGTACCCTATAGGAATAAAAAAATGATTTTTTAAATAGTGTGAAATGGGGATTTCATTATTATATGTCAACCCTTTTAATATAATAAAAAATTATTTCTATTCCATATTTCATATGTGACCTCTCCTTGGACTTCTCTTCTTCCCTCACTTTATCTCAATGTCATCAAATCACTGATGACACCAAAATATATTTCTAGGTTGTTGTAGAAATAACCTTTTGATGAGTATGATGTAGGGATTCCATACATTCTCTAGTTTTATGTTATCTTGGTTCGAAATGATATAAATACATAATTTCATATTAATTAGGTTAATTTAATCAATCATCGATTATAATATTATATGGTCTATCTATTACTTTAAAGATTATCAAATCATTTGGTATGTGAATACTCTGTTTCTCATATATTATTATTGTTGATGAGATAACAATGACATGTTTTAGAGTGAAAAAATGTTTTCTTCTAAAATATATTTTTAATATGGTTTATTTTCTAACTAAATCCTATTAAACTATTGTTATTCTATGTTATATTGATTATTATGCATTAAAATTTTCGTTTTATTTTTCATATACCAGTTCCTGATATATATTCATGGTTTATATGATACTCTATGTGATATTTGAAATATAGATCAATGGATTTATTATTAATTGAGCATGGTAGTACCATAGGCTTTGTTGGTATTGGTTAAAAGTTGATATTTATGAATATATATATATATATATATATATTAAAATATTAACCAATGAAAAGGGGTACCCCAAGATAATCCCGATTGATAGCCTCCTTCAAAAAGAGAAGAAAATCAACCGATTTTATGAAAAAAAATTATACCTCATAAATACACATATTATCAATAATCAAATCTTCTATGGTTTTCCAATTGATTTTATTTTTAAACATTAATGTTATGCGAATCCATAAGGTTATGGAAGTAGATGAGGAAGGTTTTTAGATCCTAACTAGAATTTATTTGATCTACTGTCACCTTATAATAATATTCCACAAGAAGATATGTATACACATTATATACTATACGTTCAATGATCCAATGAATAACTTCCACTCTTGTCATAAAACATGGAAGTGATAGAAAAACAATAGAATAAAATAATAGAACCCACTAAGTCCCTTATAATATCTCCACTATGGGATAAGTTCATATTGAATGAAACATTAATATTGATCTTCATACATGTCATAAGCTATTTCCAATAGAATAGAATAAGTTTTCGGTGTTTAGAGTTATAAGATTTTCTAACTGACTTCATCAATGTGATGTGAATACATTGAAACTGACATGGAAAAAATATTAACCCCAATACTCTATTGATGTAAAAACATAATAATATGGTGTTTAATTGACTCATTCAGGGAGATATAATCCTCAAAGAAGGCACTATTATTTTCCTCTCATGTAATAATACATAGAATAATAGAGTAATATAATCCTTCAATGGATGATTTATAACATCTTAACCACCAAATAATTTTTTTACCTTATAATAACATTAGGTTTTGGTGGGATGGAAAATAATTTTTTGAACCAAAACCACAAATCAATGATGGGATTGCATGAAAATAAGTAACGATTGGATTTATCGAGAATAAGTTCACTAAAATTAAATATATATCCAAGATAAAAATTGAACCTTCGAATGTATTTGAGAAAAATTAAGGTAGCCATTAATTATATTCCAAACTAATAATATAAAATTTAGAGGTTGTATGAGATTCTAATTAATCTAAAATGGAAAATAGTAGAAATAATTAGTGAGAAAATACTTCAAAAAAAGTAAATATAGATTATAACCATGTTTCCTCACATACAAATAATTCTAAAATTCAAGCTGATAGATGTAGCCATAAAATAAAAATTGTAAAAAGAGTTGGTCCTCTTCTAGGTAGTTGAATATAAAAGTTTAATATAATCATTATCCTAACATGTGTACCAATATTTAATTAATGAATTATAAAGGATCAATTACACATTCTAGTCCCACTATATTTTTTAGAAATCACCCTTTTATAGGATTTAGAAGACTCTAACTCCCAGGACTCTTAGTCCAGTCAATAATAGATCTGACTCCGATAAGACTAGTGATAACTATTTAATGAAAAAGTGGACACTCAAAAGAAATTCAACTTATATTCTTAAAAATATCTTATAATATCTTGGGCATATTTTCCAAAACCATGAGGCTTACAATCATAGAGGATGATACATGTTTAATAAGAATAATTATTGAAATTTTAATTATAAAGTTACATTTCCATGTTGAAGCATTAGAATTGAAGGAGTTTAAAATGAGATATCAATAAAAAAATATGAAAATACCCTTATAGATAGGTTCCCTAAGATACTTTATATCCAGATTTATGGAGTTTAATTTGAGCATATTTTTTAAGAGGAGTTTCCTAGAAATAATATTGTTACTACTCCCTAAAAGGATATATTTTTATAGTTAAAAAGTTTTCCTAAGGTTATCTGACATATTTATAAGGAATTTTTAAATTCCATGGATGAATAAGGATATACATTGAGAAAAAAAATGTGATTATTAGTGAAATAAAGGATTGATAAACATTAAACACATTCTATGACCAAATAAGGATTAATTTATCCCTCCTTAAGAATACAATTATGATTTATTCTAAACTTATTGCAGGAAATGATTAATAAAAGGGGGATAGAAAATCATCTTTTTAACAATTATTCTAGGTTGAAAGTAACCAAAAATTATTTCAATGAGTATAATTGAAAATGAGGAATAATAAATTTTCATTTTGTGGACATGGCTTGAAATATAATCAAATCCAAATATCATCACTGTGAGATGTAATATTTTATAGTAGATACGATCAACTTACCTGATCATATCATGTTTAGTGGCCATATTCAACCCCGACTTTGTTATCCAACACAATAATCAATTCAATATAAATGATTAAATGTTCTCTAGTTTTTATACTTTTTAAAAATTCACATACTCCATGGAGATGATTTTGGGAATAAATATTTTCAATATTTTAGCTAAAATTTTACAGAAATATTATCTAATAAAATTTGATAGATTGGTGGGCTTAAAATCCACAAAATAAGATGGATCTATGTCTTAGGAATTATTTTTTTGGAACTAGTCATATCTTGGGTAATGGGAGTACTAATGAAGAATTTAATATGTGAGAAATCATATCCTTCTCAAATTAAATATAGTTTTTTGAAGAATATGCAATTAAAACCCTCCAGAATTGAAATTTTATTGGAATCCAAACTCTATATAGTTTCCTTAAATTAATGACATAATGTAATGTAGGAAATAAAGTTATTGGGTTTCCTAGAGATGGATTTGGGAATAATATCCAAGTTATAAGTGGATTTAGTACAATTAATATATTCAAAATAAAAAATATTTTTTAAAAAATAGACATCTTATTCCCCAATTTAATATTGGTAAAAAATCAATAATATATATGATTTATAAATGGAGTGAAATTTATATCCATAAAACATGGTTTTATCCTAATAGTGAAATAATTCTTTATTGTAATCCCCTTCCTCAAACCATCAGACCTAATGCTCCTGATTCAATTTTTTTCTTTATTCGACTTTGGAGAGAGTTGAAACATACACTTTGACCAAACCTCTCTATTATATATAGATGTATTTGATTAATACTTAGCTTCAAATCTTTATTATAAATGTTTAACAACCTTTAAAACATTGAATATGTACCCAAATTTAATATTATTAAAATCCCTTAAACAATATTTTAGTAGTTGAGTTTCTGATAAATCCCCACCATACCTCCATCAAAGTGAAATGTGAAGTTCATAGGAATGGGTTGTACATTATAATGAGGGGGTGGGGTGAATTAGTGGTACTTATTTTACATTATATTTTATTGAAATAATCCCCTCTCACTTTCTAGAGTTTGATCCGCTCAAATATTCTTTCAGAAAATTACACATATATATAAATAAAGAAAATAATAAATGGCACGAAATTTTTGAAAAGGTATTAATGAATTTAAAAAGTATCACTAGTAAATTAGGTGAGTACATTCTTTATATGATTTGGTTAAGTCTGAGAAATATATTTTCCACTAAAAATAAAATGTGATTACAAGTTTTTTTGGGATGATATCATCTCGAAACAAATAGTGTTTCCCAATAATTTTTCTTCCAAAAATGATTATAGTGGTTCACACTTGTTGATAAATGAAATCTAATAACACAACGAACATTATCTTCAGTTGAATTATAGAATTTCACAACATCACCATTTGTGATCTTATTTTTCCAATTATAGGACATTGATTTCCCAATTATATTTAGAAGCATTGCACTGCATGTCATTAAAAATATACTATTTTTAGAATGGTTATCTATTACAACTCAGGTACTATGAATAGTAAGTCAATTTCACTCCCTATTAATATTCATTATATAAGTGTTATAGAGTAATATTCATTATAAGAATATTATGTAATTTTAAAATAATAAAGGAAATATTTTTTAGAAAAATTATTTAAATGTGGTATATGGTATTATTTAAAAGAATAATTTCAAAATTTTATAATTTTAATTTGAAAAAATGATATATTTTCTATATATCTAATTAAAAATAAGCTTATATTGTTTTTTCAACTTTTCAAGAAAGTTTTTTTGGGTGAATATTAAAAAATACCAATTTTTATGGAAAATAACATCTATCTTCATGTATTTACACTATCAAATTATATTATGGAATAGTTTTAAATTTTAAAATCTTAAATTGTATTAAAAATAATCCAATAACTTTCATTTAAATTAATATTAAACATGATTTTTTATAAAAAAATTATTATACCTAAAAATGGAATTTTTAGAAAATCTATTTTCCATCTCATTTTATGTGTTTATTTTAAAGTTAATTTCTTCCAATTATAAAAATTGAATTGGAAAAAATGGGTTCTATATGTTGAATCAAAATGTCCAAATTTTTTAAATGAGTCCACTTTCATTTTTGGTCATTATGAATAGTAACTTTGATAAAAAAATCTAGTTACTATGATAAGAGTTCAAACAGTTTGAAGTGGTTAAAACTAAAATGATAAGGAATAGAATGATACAAAAACTTCTATAATTACTTATTTGGTAATATTTCACCCTTATATTATATCTTATTTGAAAATGGTCCATTTTAGAACAATTTGTTTTAAGTAAACATTAATTTATTTAAATATTTTGAATAATTCCCATTGTTTCCTCTCCATCACTTATAAAATGACACCCCGTATACTATCTTCTCCTTGATTTAAGAGACACTTATCTGGTCCAATCCCTACCAAAATAGTTTTCTATAATACCTTCTCACTTTATATAGGTTTTTTATGATAATAATACCATCCTAAGAAGGATTTATGTATAAACCTAAGGAGTTTGTTAGAAGAAGAGGTATAATACATAACATACTATTTTGTTTTTTATTTATTCTTTACCTCCTTCAAGAATCTACTAACCATTGTGATATAATAACATTAACATATCCAATATACATAAAGTTTATTATTTATATTTTATGACCATTTTTTTATAGTCTCCCAAATTCATTCACTAATAAGTAACCAAACTTGGTTGGTCACATAGCCTCAAACATGCCTCAACATACACGAGAGGCCGCCAATAAACATTGAGGGTATATAGTGGTATGGTGAGGAGAATATAACCTCAACATCCAAGTCACATGAAAAAGTAATATAATTGATGAATCAGTACAATAAGTATAATACTACAATAAAATATAACATCGAAAATAATAATAATTAGTGATTTTTTATCAAAAAAATAACAAAGACATATGCAATATCATATACCAGAGGTTTCCAAGAATATATGCTATAAAAAATGGGGTACATGGGATAAATTAACTAGAATATACAACATGGTATAATCCACAATCCATTTTTTATTTTATTGAAAAAAACACTCTAAGGTTAAGTGGGAACCTATAGAACTATTCCTCCAGTATCAAGACACACCCCCTCACAAAACAAACATAACAGAGTTTCATATTCAAAAAATAGCATCTAACACCCCGTCGCCTGCATCCATGAAGTTTGTCAAGGTACCAATTTAAATCCGAAATAGGGTGTGATAAATACTCAACAGGAAACCCCAAAATGTGTTTATAACAAATATATTATTGGTATATAATCTAAAATAGTGTGTATTTATGATAGGAATAGGACTATACACGATAAAGTAAACATGTTAATCCACATGTACATGTTGTAATAAGAATTATATATAATAAATAACTATATATAAGAATAAATAATCCACTATGGTATCTATTGGATATATGAAGTATCAAACATATGAGGGCTTGGAACCAGATCCATTGCCCAAGGTCTCCAATTCAAGTCAATTGAGCTCATCTATAATAAAACTAAATATAATATAAACCCACATGGGCAAGTAACCAAGGTGATTGAGCATGAAATCCAATTTGAGTCCATAGAGAACATCTATATAAAAATTCGTATATACTTAGGTAAATCCCAAGGAGCAAGACCATGGTATTCCATGCAAGTTGAGTCCAATGTAATAATCCAAGGAATCCAATATAATATTTTTTCAGTGCTATAACACAATGTTGGTTCCATACCAAATTTTCAGTGCAATATCATAGTATCTATCACAAACCATTTTATATAAGGGTCCAAAGGTCTATGTTGGTATCCATTTTTTTAAAAAAATTAATTCATCACATTCAATTCATTTGTCAATTCAATCACAACTGATAAAAAGAGGGGCTATGTAAGTGTCCATGCCACATCACTAACCATTTAAATTAAATGTACAAGACAAGAGGGTTTCCACCTCATTTCGTAATTCCTAATTAATAAATTTAATCAATGATTTCATTTATAAATGAAAGGGTTATATAAGAGTTTTTAACCATTAACATTCTCTTTTAATTCATACTTGGTTTCCACTCATGTGTGGAAAGCCTGGGTTAATAAAAGGGGTGGATTTGTCATAGGCATTCAAGAGAAACCGCCTTAAGGGGAGGTTCAGATTGAGGTTGGTGACCTCTATCCATGTCAATGGTTCTACAATATATCGAAACATGTTTTAAAACATTTGAATTTAATATATTTATTCTTTTGTATTAACTATATGTAGATTTTGGCATGAAGCACTATGACGTGAGATATAAACATAAAGTCTTTAAGGGAAAAGTTATAGAAAACATACCATAGATGGGAAGTAGACTCTATGTGTGTTATCAGCCTAAAATACGGGCTTGAATGGAATAAATTGAAGAAATAAATGAATTCCCTAAAAATAGTGCATATAATCCTAGAAAGCGTTTTCATTCTATGTGACGTGATAATCAAAGAAAATAGGGAAGATGATTCTATGGATTTTTAATGAACATATAACATGATGAAAAATATGAAAATAATTATAATATGTGGGATGTATCTCCAACACTAGGTTGAATTACCAAGCGAGAACTATCAATTAAGGTTTAGACTACTACTGGTGTGTGAGGGGAGGAAGATGATAAAAACAAGGTTAATGTCATTATAGAGGAAAATGGAATTTTCAAATATTATTAAGTTTCTTGAAATATTTGTGACATAAATAGAGAATTTATTCCATAAATCCACCCTATTTAGAGGGTATACCTAAGATATTTATGATATAAGAATGGTTTGTGAATGAAATTAATAATTTATAGTGTCAACAATTAGTTTATCCCATAAGTTGTCTACTAGAATAATTCTCTTGTGGTTTTTCTATAGCCACTACTTCCTCTAAGAAGCGCCCTAACAACCTACGTTAGATCCTTTAATAAAGTACAAACCAAATCAGTAGAACCCAATTTTTTTAAACGATATTAAATTAAACCATAACTCTTTGAAAATTTGGTATGTTACAACCTCCCCACATTAAAACCATTCCCCCATGAGTTTCCATTTCGAACACTGAGCACTTATGCTAACCTCTTGATCCTAGGTCTCATATTGTACATGGTTATGCTTAAATAACACCCAAACTAAAGGAACTGACCTATATTGGAGAGCATTTATTATATGATCAATAATATGATTAAGAAGTTCCTCAAACGAAGTATCATCTTCCAGTACAATATCCTCAAGATAAAAATATTGATATGGGTCAGAATAATAACGACAGAGCTGCAATACATGGAAGACTTCATGTATATATCAATACCTCTAAGGTAAATCCAAATGATATTATACCATCTAGAATACATCAAATTTCTCAAAAATTCTTGACATAAGTAGGTGACCAAATTACCTATTTTTGAATCTTTCTATGACCCAATCTTGGTGAATCTTGAAGAGAAATCCAATTTCCCACCTCAAAATCCCGAGGCTAGTGGTGAAGATCGATATACGACTTCTTCCATGACTGATCTATGCCGATAAATTTTAGGAAAATATTAACCTACTCCAATGTATCCTAATAAAAATAAGGTCCAAATAGTGTTACCTCAATGGACACTAACTATAATATGGGTGAACGATATGTCCTATCATATAGGGGATTATATAGAGCCATCTGTTTAGATAAAAGAAAGATATTATTGTATGAAAATTAAAAGAGAGGTTGTTTTTTCTCTTATGAACCTATTACACCATGTAAGAATGATATATGCATATCCTATAACACATGTAACATATGTTTGGTGTAACACCCCAAGCTTTCACGATACACTTCTCTTTCAATAATGCAATAGCTTGCATTGTACGCATGTTTGAGATTCTAACACACCGCGACCAATCAAAGTAGCCGTTATGAAAAGTAGTACATAATTTTTTAAATTTTTTAAATTTTATATTTCCCAATGGACTTCATTTTTGTATTCAGAATATCGAAATTATCCAAAGTTGAATTTTTTGTAATTTTCTGAGAACTTCTAATTTTTTATGAATAGTGAAAAATACATAAAAACAACTTTTTTAATCAAAATATTTTATAGTGATAAATTATAATATTGGGTGGTTTTAAAGTATAATTAGAATATATTTTTACTATTTTATCCAATGGTGGTCATTATAATTAATTTCACTTTGAAATTGGACATAAACAATTGTCAATTTTTTGATATATATTGTTTCTTAAAAACACGCTATTTGTTGTGACAGTGGGAATTAATTATAAAATTAATTAATTCAACTTTTTTGTTTGGAATTTTGTAAAATAGAATCCATTTTTGAATTCGGAATATCAATTATATCTTAGGGTGAAATTTTGGCGTTGTTCTGAAAAACTTCAATTTTTGATGAATAGTAAAACCACTAAGTGGTAGTTAAAAAACTGATTTTTGTTTAAATGAAACATTACCATTTCTGTGATTTGATTTTCAAAAATCCGACATAAATGGTTTTCATTAGAAAGTAAAATGTGGTTTAATGGGATTAAAATAAATTTTTAGTGAATAGTAACTTTTAAGTTTAATTAATCGCGATGAAAGATAATTAGGGAAATTTAAGGTAAAAATGAGATTATAAAAAAATGAACATAACTTTACACTTGTCCTACCCCTATATTATGAGTCATATACGACCAAGAAAATACATTGGTAAACTTGGGGACCCCATGGAGCCACTTTGGTAGGAAAATGACATTAAAAATGTTTTATTTAATGTTAAAATAAAAAAGTCACAAACATGAGTTCTTTTACTAAAACAATTTTTAAATGGGGTTATACAAGTCATATTTTTTACTATAAATATTAATTATTAATTTCAAAAGATTTCCTACATAATTATATTTGTTTTATAATTTTTATACATGAGATAAATTAAATTATTTGTGACACCATGATGCTGCAGCGATTACCTCATTAATTAACGATTTAAATAAAATGAAAAGATAATGTAAACCCTAGGACTTACACTTATCAATAACCTATTGTATGAGTATATTTAGAACCCTTATCACCTTATCCTTGAAATATATAAGTTTTGGACCTTTATAATCCGAAAAATCATTTCATAATAATGTAACATTTCAATCTTTCCAAGAGTGCCCCTTCTCTCCTCCTATAAAAGGCCCCCACCACTACCACCTTACTCACACCTTAAAAGCCTTTTGGATCATCCAAACTCTAACCAAATACTATCTCAAATTCCCTACCTTACTCCTAGAAGTCCCACTTTTGGAATAAGTTTTTCAAAGGAAGCCTTTGGCTCAAATCAAAAAGAGTTACCCGATTTTAAGGCAATGTCTTCTCTAATGTTGTTTTGTATTATTTTGCTTCTCCAACCCCTTAAACTCTTTTTATTCCTTTATTTTGTAACAAAAACAGTATCTAAAATATACTAGGATGTTTTTATGATAAGTATTTGGTTTACACTTACACACACCTTTGTCTAATGGTTAAATAACATACTGTTTCTGTGGGTGGCGAAATACTGCCTCACGAAACGATGATTGTTCAATATTCTTTTAACACCTCTAATGGTGGCCATTTTGATGAAACTATTTTCATATATGATATATATATTATGTTTATGTTTTCCTTATTCTTTTTTATTTCTAATTTATGGCCTACTTTATGATTTCCATTATGGGTAAACGCGATAATTTCATTTTAGGAAGTGCAGACTACCGCCCCCTCAAAGTGATTTGAATCGTTAATGCCATATGTGGGATGTATAAAGGATGGAGTAAATTGTATTATACATTATATTATACTGGAATTATATTATAACTTAATATAATTATAACTTCATTCCATTAAATATAAAATAGAAATGAAAGTAGTGTTCATGCGTACGTACGGCTTACCGTCTCCATGAACGGTGCATTTCATTTATTACCTCTAAATGTTATGTAATATTATAAATGAATGTATATACTGGATATATATGATTTATATGAAATATACATCATGAATATAATTATGGATATAATGGATATTTTACCACATGAACAAAGTGTAGTTATAAGAATTTTATTTTTGACTCAAGTACCTAAGATTGACAAAACAACCGTTATAAACTTAAATAATTACATAATGTTAATCACATGGTAAGAAGTGATATAAAAGGAATAATGAACTTGAAAAAGGTTCTTAAAAAGGTAGATATTAACTATAGTTTATTATTCAGGAGATTAAAGAACGGTCGAGTGAATTTGGACACGAGGTAAGGGAACTTCTTAACCCAATTTCCATTCTTTGGGTTAATCTACTACTTTCAAATTATATCATGATATTATTATGTCCTATCTTTTATTTTTACTTTATTTATGTGTACTTACAGTGAATACACATAATAGATCTACTTTATTTTAAAAAATGATCTTATTAAGGGTCTTTGTCTCAATCTCCTTTCATTGAGGCATATTTTGTTTTATACACAACTTTCTTTTATATGGTGTATAAACCCCTTTGACTTTTATGTTTATTCAAAAGGAATCTTTTTTATAAGAAGCGTTTTACTAAACGAAAAAATGGGAATGTTTTTCTTTCCGTACATATGCGGCGACAACGACTTCTCCGCCACCGTGACCATTATTTGAGTTTCGGCTTCCTCTACAAGCCATATCTTTTTTAATGAAAAATAAATACAAAGTTTTAACTTTATTTTATTTTGGTATTGAAAATGGTTTTGAAAGTGTTTTTATTATATCAATGTGTTGTATTGATATCTTTTGATTGAAATGTGGAAATGTTAGGTTTCTATTATGCATGTTTTATGTGATACAATTATGTTATGGTTTATGATATGGATAAACCTATTCATATGAGGAATGAATTGGACTTAATAAGTGACGGGTGGAACCCGCTACAGCTCCTCGATTCATCGGTAGGTCTCATGAGACAAACTAGTGTCTTAGCATGAGGCCTTGGAAAAATCTTATTTGTGGTCTTGGAATGAGGCCTTGGCTACGTGGTTATGATAGTCTGGCATTATGCATTCCATCATTATGAAAGTGGTTATTGATATTTCATGTGAGTATTCGACTAGTAGAATATCCATGTGAGTAAGTAAATGGAATTATTTAATTTATTTTTGCCATATTATGCTGAAGTTAAAGTTTAAAAAGGATTTTGTTTTAGTTATACATTTCCTTAAATGTTAATGTTTATTTACGAAAGATTCCACAATATTGTTATCCTTACTGAGAATCTGAGCTCACACCTTTCAATATTTTAATATTTCCCAGGATGTGAAGAAGTATTTTATGAATGACCTGTAGGAATATTCCGAAGAGGATATAAGTGTGGACTATGGATACTTTGTTATTGTAGTGTTTCAATTTATGATGTAATGTAACATTTATGAATGTATCTAGTGTTTCCAAGGCTACTAAACTAATCGGTCTTTCGAGACTTGATCTTTTGTGATCATTCCAATGTTACAAAATAATGCACTGACTCTGGGTAACTGGGGTCGGGGCGTTATAGTTGGTATCATAGGCTATTTAGTACTAACCTTGGAAGCTAGATTTAGATAAACTATGATTAGATCACATAGCCCAAAGATATACTTTGAGGATTAGTATAGAAGAACATCCTAGAATTTTGGTATTATATAGATGTTATGAGTTTTACAAGCAATACATCTCTGTCTGGATATGAGCAGGTAGAGGCGGATCTGGCACAGTTGTACCTAGGGGTAAAACCCAAAAACACCGCATTGAGCTAGACTCGAACGAGAACTGGTGCACGACAACGGGCCTTGCTTCACTCTTGGTTACGATACTCACGGGGGATATTCTTAGGATAATTCTCATTTTCTTTACAAACCACTACGAATGGTTATGAGTATATACTTCCTCAAAGAAAACATTTCTTTTTATGATTATGGATTATATCCATAAATAGTTCAATTTATGTTAAGTATTTTACAAGTGTGGAATTATGTATTTTGATTCATAAACTAATCTAGTTTATTCCATTGTTTAAAAATTGCGCCTAGTGGAAGGAATGGAAACCGTATCAATGCACGCACTCCGGGTAGGGATTTCCCTCCTACTCAAGATAATTATTGTGGATCTGGAGATACAACTGGTGCTGATCAACTTATTACCATATTGGGACAACTCACTCAGGTTATGAATAATAACGTTACTCGTATGGATCACCCTAATCTTCAACGTGGAGGATCAATGATAGACCGCTTCATGAGGCAAAAACTGCCAACATTTAATGGGGGTACAAATCCATTAGTAGCTGAGCAATGGATAAACTCCTTGGATAAAATATTCCACGCCTTGGGGAGTAGTGAAAGGGAGAAGGTTGTCATGGCAGTCTACCGCCTCACTGGAGATGCTAATCAATGGTGGTCATTGATTCAAAATACAAAGGAAGATGATGAAGTATAGAATATGGAATGGAGGGAGTTCAAAGGGCTTTTCTTAGAAAAGTACTTTCCCCGTGACCATAGAGCAGATATGGAAAGGCAATTTCTGAGTCTGAGGCAGAAGGAGGATTAGAATGTCACAAAGTATGAGTCTAACTTTACATGGTTAGAGAGGCATGCATTATATTATATACGTAACCTAAGAAGTAATATTGATCGTTTCTTTTATGGGTTAAAACCGTTTCTCCGTCGAGCCTTAGTCTCAAAATCCTTCTCCTCATACGAAGATATTATCTCATGTGCTATCAAGACAGAAAAGGAATTCTCTAAATCTTATGACAATAAAGTAAAGTAAGAGAAGAAGAGAATGGTGTAACAAGAGACAGATAAAGGGAAAAAGGGAATGAAGGATTTTCCATTATGCGATAATTGTGGGAAGAATCACCTTGGTACTTGCCTAAAAGGAATGGGAGTTTGTTATAAATGTGGGGAAAAAGGTCACCAGGTGAGTGATTGCAAGGGAAAGAAAGTGGCTATCAATGTTGAATGCTACAATTGTAGGCAAATGGGGCATTATGCAAATGAATGTCCTAATAATCAGAGAATCTTACCTCAGAAAAGGTCAAGGGATCAAGTACAATCTTATGCTGTTACTATAGTTGAAGTGGAATAATTAATGTATTAGTTCTTTTGGACTCAAGGATTATATTCTGGTTATAATAATAATGTGATATATATAAGGATTGTACTGAAATAATTTTTTTTCATTAAGTTTTTAATAAGATGAAGGTAATCATATTTTTAGTATGTGACAATAAGAGAAACATTACATTGTTTGGGGAATCTGATGTTACAATTGATTTTAGAATTTAGAGACCTTTTAGAGAAATTCTGGACAAAGGTATTTTGGATAACTAGAACAGTTGGAATGAATTAAGTTGATCTTTGGATAGTATTGTTTATGGTTAAAAAATTTCTGAAGATTATTTTTGGAATATTATAATACTATAGTTTTAGGAAAAGGACAACCTGCAGGGTGGGGCATAACCCGTCACATCGGACAAAGCTACAGGAATCGAACCCACAACCATAGTGAGACAGGCCTTTATTACATACCAATATCCTACAAGAAGTCCCTGGTTATTACAAAATAGTTTTCCTAATTTAAATGGTCTGTGTTAATATTATGAACTTTGTACGATTAGGATAAATATAATATTTTTGAAATCTATTACCTTTTGGAGTGAAAGATGGGTTTGTGGGAAAAATTTATTAAAGAATGAAAGCCTATATGACAAGTAAGTATATTTCCTTATTTTCTTAGTAAATCTCTTAAATAAATTCCTCAACTTTATGAAAGGTAACTTAAAACAAAAATTTTGTCGGTTAACTTTTCCAACTGGGGATTCAATGACCGTTTAACCAATCACAAGTTTGTGATTTTCTTATAGTTAACTTTCTCCTAATCCTATTTTCTACAACTCTACATCAGACCTTGATGGTTTGTTTCTCCTCCATATCCATATTTTCATATAATCCTAGTATGGGATATCTCAGGTGACCTTTAAATTTCTCTTTCATTCTTTTAATGTTATATTCTTTTTAACCCTATTTCTGCTGTGGTTTTTTCACAAAGGTATTTTCTATTTTCAACCTTCTATTTTTGAAGAATATTTTCAAATTGCGAGGACGCAATTTATTGAAGGAGGGGAGAATGAAACACCCCAATCATTCATGATACACTTCTCTTTCAATAATGCAATAGCTTGCATTGTACGCAAGTTCGAGATTCTAACACACCGCGACCAATCAAAGTAGCCGTTATGAATAGTAATACATAATTTTTTAAATTTTATAAATTTTATCATGCCAAATGGACTTCATTTTTGTATTCGGAATATCGAAATTATCCAAAGTTGAATTTATTGTAATTTTCTGAGAACTTCCAATTTTTTATGAATAGTAAAAAATACTTAAAAACAACTTTTTAAATCAAAATATTTTATAGTGATAAATTATACTATTGAGTGGTTTTAAAGTATAATTAGAATACATTTTTACTATTTTATCCAATGGTGGTCATTAGAATTAATTTCACTTTGAAATTGGACATAAATAATTGTCAATGTTTTGATATATATTGTTCCTTAAAAACACGCTATTTGTTGTGACAGCGGGAATTAATTATAAAATTAATTAATGCAACTTATATGTTTGGAATTTTTTAAAATAAACATGATTTTTGAATTTGTAATATCAATTATAGCTTAGGGTGAAATTTTGGCGTTGTTCTGAAAAACTTCAATTTTTGATGAATAGTAAAACCACTAAGTGGTAGTTAAAAAACTGATTTTTGTTTAAATGAAACATTACCACTTCTGTGATATGATTTTCAAAAATCCGACATACATGGTTGTCATTAGGAAGTAAAATGTGGTTTAATGGGATTAAAATAATTTTTTGGTGAGTAGTAACTTTTAAGTTTAATTAATCACGATTAAAGGTAATTAGTGAAATTTAAGGTAAAAATGATATTATAAAAATATGAAAATACATTTACACTTGTCCTACCCCTATTGTATGATTCATGTACGACCAAGACAATCCATGGGTCAACTTGGGGACCCCATGGAGCCACTTTGGTAGGAAAATGACATTAAAAATGTTTTATTTAATGTTAAAATAAAAAAAGTCACAAACATGAGTTCTTTTACTAAAACAATTTTTAAATGGGGTTATACAAGTCATATTTTTTACTATAAATATTAATTATAAATTTAAAAAGATTTCCTACATCATTATATTTGTATTATAATTTTTAGACATTAAATAAATTAAATTATTTATGACACCATGATGTTGCAGCGATTACCTCATTAATTAACGATTTAAATAAAATGAAAAGATAATGTAAAATCTAAAACTTAAACTTGTCAAAAACTTATTGGATGAGTATATTTAGAACGCTTATCACCTTACCCTCGAAATATATAAGTGTGGGACCTTTAGAATCCTAAAAATCATTTCATAATAATGTAACATTTCAATCTTTCCAAGAGTGCCCCTTCTCTCCTCTTATAAAAGGCCCCCACCAATACCACCTTACTCACACCTTCAAAGCCTTTTGTCTCATCCAACCTCTACCCAAATACTCTCTCAACTTCCCTCCCTTACTTCTAGAGGCCTCACTTTTGTCAGAAGTCTTCCCAAGGAAGCCTTTGGCTCAAATCAAAAAGAGTTACCCGATTATAAGGTAATGTCTTCTCAAATGTTGTTTTGTATTATTTTGCTTCTCCAACCCTTAAACTCTTTTTATTCCTTTATTTTGTAACAAAACCAGTATCTAAAATATACTAGTATTTTTCTATGATAAGGATTTGGTTTACACTTACACATACCTTCGTCTAATGGTTAATGAACATACTGTTTCTGTGGGTGGCGAAATACTGCCTCACGAAACGATGATTGTTAAATATTCTTTTAAAACCTCTAATGGTGGACATTTTGATGACACAATTTTCATATATGATATATATATTATGTTTATGTTTTCTTTATGCTTATGTATTTCTCATTTATGGCATACTTTATGATTTCCATTATGGGTAAACGCGATAATTTCATTTTAGGAAGTGCGGACTACCATCCCCTCAAAGTGATTTGAATCGTTAATGCCATATGTGGGATGTATAAAGGATGGAGTAAATATAATTATACATTATATTATACTGGAATTATATTATACCTTTATATAATTATAACTTCATTCCATTAAATACAAAATAGAAATGAAAGTAGCGTTCATGCGTACGTACGGCTTACCGTCTCCATGAACGATGCATTTCATTTCTTACCTCTAAATGTTATGTGATATTATAAATGAATGTATATACTGGATATATATGATGTATATGATATATAAATCATGAATATAATTATGGATATAATGGATATTTTACCACATGAACAAATTGTAATTATAAGAAGTTTATTTTTGACTCAAGTACCTAAGATCGAAAAAATGACCGTTATAAACATAAATAATTACATAATGTTCATGACATGGTAATAAGTGATATAAAATGAATAATGAACTTGAAAAAGGTTCTTAAGAAGGTAGAGATTAACTCCAGTTTATTTTTCCATAGATCAAAGAACGGTCGAGTGAATTCAGACACGAGGTAAGGGAACTTCTTAACCCAATTTCCATTCTTTGGGTTAATCTCCTACTTTCAAATTATGTCATGATATTATTATATCCTATATTGTATTTGTACTTTATTTATGTGTACTTATAGTGAATAAACGTAATAGATATTCATTATTTAAAAAAATGATCTTTGTAAGGGTCTTCGTCTCAATCTCCTTTCATTGAGGCATATTTTGTTTTATACACAACTTTCTTTTAAACGGTGTATAAACCCCTTTGACTTTTATGTTTATTCGAAAGGAATCTTTTTTATATGAAGCGTTTTACTAAATGACAAAATGGGAATTTTTTTCTTGCCATACATATGCGGCGACAACGACTTCTCCACCGCCATGACCATTATTTGAGTTTCGGCTTCCTCTACAAGCCATTACTTTTTTTAATGAAAAATAAATACAAACTTTTAACTTTCTTTTATTCTGGTATTGAAAATGGTTTTGAAAGTGTTTTTATTATATCAATGTGTTGTATTGATATCTTGTGATTGAAATGTGGAAATGTTATGTTTCCTTTATGCATGTTTTATGTGATACAATTATGTTATGGTTTATGATATGTTTAAACCTATTCATATGAGGAATGAATTGGACTTAATAAGTGATGGGTGGAGCCCGCTACAGCTCCTCGATGCATCGGTAGGTCTCATGAGACAAACTAGTGTCTTGGCATGAGGCCTTGACAAAATCTTATGTGTGGTCTTGGTACGAGGCCTTGGCTACGTGGTTATGATAGTCTGGCATTATGCATTCCATCATTATGAAAGTGGTTATTGATATTGCATGTGAGTATTCGACTAGTAGAATATCCATGTGAGTAAGTAAATGTAATTATTTAATTTATTTTTTCCATATTATGCTGAACTTAATGTTTAAAAAGGCTTTTGTTTTAGTTATACATTGCCTTAAATGTTACTGTTTATTTACGAAAGCTTCTGCAATATTGTTATCCTTACTGAGCATCTGAGCTCACCCCTTTAAATGTTTTAATATTTTTCAGGATGTGAAGAAGTATTTTATGAATGTCCTGTAGGAATAGTCCGAAGAGTATAAAAGTGTGGACTATGGAGACTTTGTTATTGTAGTTTTTCACTTTATGATGTAATGTAACATTTATGAATGTATCTAGTGTTTCCAAGGCTAATAAACTAATCGGTATTTCGAGACTTGATCTTTTGTGATCATGCCAATGTTATGCAATAATGCACCGACTCTGGGTAACTGGCGTCGGGGCGTTACAGTCGGTCTGATTTTCAGACTGGGGGTGATGTACTGTACTAAGAAGCACCTTTGATCCTAGTACCTTCTACAACCCTCACTAGAACAACAATGTAAAACAGGGATCCCTAACAAATATTATAGAATAGGAAACACCATTAACGTGTTTAAAATCTTTGACATATATAATTCTATGATAGTCCACTAGAAAGGTCTCCCTTATAGGTAGAAAGTGAGGAACATGGGACAATTTGTTGAATATCACACCATACTGTATCACTGACTTGAGGGTATCTTGAAAACCTGTTAATAAAATACATATTAACATCATCCCATTTCCACTCAAGAAATTTTATAGCTATAAAGTCCCCACTGGTCACTGTTTCTCCTCTGTCATCTACTAACATGTGAAACAACATGTAACAAAACTAGTTATCTCCTTCTTTATCTCTGACAACCAGTATTGGTGGTGTAAGTCATGATTCATCTTGGTAAGATCGGGATGCACTACCAAATTAGAGGATTAATAATCAAGATTCAATTCCCCTTAGATGTCTGTAGGAATCCAGATACATCCTTAATTATTTAATATCCTATCCCCATTGATAACCCACATGGGATGTGGGCCCTCACCTGAAGCACTCTCCCTTAGGACCAAGCCTTCATGATCTAAATGTTTTCTCATATTCACTCTATATAGAAGTGTATAGGTCACTTATATGAATATTATTACATTCTATATTTGATGATACAACACCTAAAATCCATCTTAGAGGGAAAGGCCATAAACTACCACTCACTACTGGCCACCTGAACTATATGTGTTTGAGTCTTCTAGCATAGAGCATAAGGTAGTGTATGTCCCTTATCAGGCATATATTCTAGCTCCAAGTTAACAAAACTATTGGTATTAAACCCATATTCAATATATAATATTTCATTAATGCTATGAAAACAATTCATTTGAGGAATCTAGGGTTAGTGAAAACCAAAAAGACCTCTCTTAAAAAATAGCACCTCGAATAATTCAAGGCATGAAACATATCTTCAAACATGAAATCATTTATCAGGTAATTCAACTTCTGATGTCTCAACTGACGAGACCCATATACCAGGACTCAAATCCCCTACATCATAACTACTCCCAACCAAATTTCTGATGCACCATAATAAAACACATATCATCTTTCATGATAAGGTATGATCTAGATTGACTCTAAAGTAAGACTTTTGTTTTCACTTGTTGAAATACTTCTCACATGCTTCAGGAAATGTAAAATGAAACCTTTATTGGTCAAGTGAATAAGTGGTGTTTCAAGGAATGATATATCCTATATAAATCACCTATAATATCCATCCATCCTAATAAACTCTGTATATAAAATATTTTTCTTGGATGCTCCTAGGAAACCATGATTCTCACCTTCAATGGGTTTATATATACTTCTAATTCAAATATTATGTGGCCAAGAAATTGACCCTTGTCGATCCAAAAGGGTAATTTTGTGATACTATCATACAACTAGTGCTCTCTTAGTGTATTTAATAAGTTATCAAGTTGTTTTTTAATGGTCATTTTGAGTGTGAGAATACACCAAGATGTTATCCATGAAGACTACCACAAATGAATCCAAATACAATTTTAAAACCTAATTAATCAGAGCCCTAAAAACATCTAGTATGTTCATGATACCAATTTGAAAGACCTGATGTTCATACATGACATATATATTATGAAATATTGTATGTGGTATATGTTATGATCTAATAGACTCCTGATAATAGAACGAACTCAAATCATTGTTGGAGAAAACCCTCACTCCATTAACTGGGTTAAAGAGGTTTTTTATATGAGGTAATCGTTACTAGTTATGAACCACAATATGTTTCAATTTATTAAAGTTAACACCCAACCTAGGGGTCTCATCATCCTTCGAGAAAAAATAACTTGAAACCCCTAATGTGAAGTATTGGTTCATATAAAACCTGTATCTTATAAGTCCTCTAGATTCTTATTGATCTCTTGAAACTTAGTAGTAGACACCATATAAGGAGAAACAAATAGTGGTGTTGTTCCTAAAACTATCTTATTAGTAAAATATAACTATCAAATAAGAGGAAATATAGAAAAATCATTAGGGAAAATGTCCCTTATTTATAGACTATTAGAGGGAAATCTACCCTATGTATTCCTTGATAATCTAATAACAGACTAGAAATTTTGGCTATCACCCCCATCCCATGATGCTTGGGTATAACTTGACTCTCATGGACATCCAGTTCACCCTTGTCTATATACTTATCAACCTTTAGGGATATAAAAGAAACACTTTGGTAATAATAGACAATTTGGGAATGATACAAAACTAACAAATATATCCTGAAAATTATGTCAAATATTGTAATAGAAAGAATGAATCTGTTTCATGAAAAAAAATAGCTTACTCACTAAAGGGGGTATTCCTTACATACTCATACACTTTTTTATTAGATTCACAGTGAGGTATCATGTTTCATCACCCCAAATAAATAATGTATCTTGATCCCAAGAATCTACAAAATTACCATATATATGATGGAGTGGGAAGTTCCTCTGTCAAATAAAATATATAGTAAAGTAGAGGAAACTAAAACAGAACCTCAAAATATAAAATTACTGATACTATTCTCTTTATATATTGTCTTTACATCATATATCTAGCCTAATATGTGGCCCTATGATACAACCTGACTACCTAGAGTAGGTACACCTTATTGATGCTGTATATCTAAATCCTAACTTCCCCAACCTCATACAACCCATTGCAATGTATGGAAAATAGTACTCTAACACCATTCTAGATGTGGAGATACTAATCACAATCTTGAAGGTGAAGATGGTGCAGATGACCTTTCACAGGACATAGGTAGAAACATTAGACAAAAACTCTAAATATTCCGTATTGTTCTATAATATATCCAATAAATAGGTGGTCTATCACACTCGGGCATCATATGGACCTTCTTACCACACTAATGATAGATCACATGGCTATCTGGGTATACACTCTAGCTACTACAACCACAATCAGAAAACTCGAAAGGACACTTTCATCCACTAGATGAACTAATACCATATTGAGTTACTAAACTACCCTTTCCCACACCTATAACTTCACTAAGGTTATTCTTTGTTATAAATAACTTATTTAGTTTCTCATTTATGGTATTGAAATGTAAATAAATCACCTTAGACTGTATGAGTAACATGAGCACACCCTTAAAGCACATAACTCAATACATCTCATCACAAGGAAAGAAAAAAACAAAAAAATGAATCTCCATTAAACTAGATGAATATTACACAACATATAGAGTACCCTAATCCGGGATTATAAAATCTCTATCTCTATCATCCTTGAAAATATCTGGAATGAGATTATAGGAAAATGATATATGGAAATCTTACAAACCATAGAATATTTCAGGTCATCTTGGGTCTAAACATCCCATAATATCTTTACCGACCCACTAAGAATATATACTACAAGCATGAAACTTACCTCAGAAGGTTTATCTAGACGATTGAATATATATAAGATAGCCTCTATCCATGACTCAAAATCCTGAGTGATACAATCCCCTGAAATCATAGGCGGATATTGCATCTAAAACTCACAAGTCAACTCTACCATAGTCAAGGAAGGTTGTGGGTGTAACATCCCAAGTAAGTAATGAATAATAGATATTTTTATCTATGTATATTAATGAATTAGATAGTATTTTAGAGGCTTAAAATGAGAATAAATCCAATCCTAAGAATGGAATACACTAATATTTTTAAAAGATTGTTTTACTGCCTTTTGATGGCAAACCATATTTTAAATCTATCTTTTGACAATTTTATAAGCACTATTTGTCAAAATAAACTTATTCATTATTATTGGGACATAAAAATTTACTTTGTGTGAATTTTTGGTATTTTTTCCAATAAAGTTCATTTTTTTAATGAATAGTGAAAAATGGTGTTTTTTAATTCAAAACCTCTTTTTAGTATAATTTATTTATATGATTAGATTATATTTTTAATTGGGTTTAAAGTTAAATTAGAATATATTTTTACCATTTAATACAATAGTGGTCTTTTGAATTAATTTCACTTTGAAATTGGAGTTAAACTAGTGTCAATCTTTTGATACTTATTGTTTCATAAAAACACGCTATTTGCTCTGACAACGGGAATTAATTATTAAATTAATTAATTCAACTTATATGTTTTGAATTTTGTAAAATAGACATCATTTTTTAATTTTGAATATCAAATATAGCTTTGGGTGAAGTTTTGGTATTTTTCTGAAAAACATCAATTTTTGAAGAATTGTGAAACCACTAAGTGGTACTTAAAAAACTAATTTTTTGTTTAAATGAAATTTTACCACCTCTGTGTTTTGAATTTCAAAAATCTTACATACATGGTTTTCATTAGGATGTAAAATTTGGTTCAATGAGATTAAAATAATTTTTTGGTGAATAGTAACTTTTCAGTTTATTAATCGCAATTAGAGGTAATTAGTGTAATTTAAGGTAAGAATAATGTATTAATAATATGAGATGGGCTTGAAACATGTCCTAAACATATTTTATGTGTCATGGCCGACGAATAAAATCCATGGCTCAAGTTGGGGATTCCATGGAGCCACATTGGTAGGAAAATGACATTAATATCTTTTTATTTAATGTTAAAATAAAAATCACACAAACATGAGTTTTTTACTAAAACAATTTTTACATGGGGTTATACAAGTCAGAGTTTTGACAATAAATAGTCATTGGAAATCTAAAAGGATTTCCTACATCATATTAGTTTTTTTATTATTTTTAGACATTAAATAAATTAAATTATATATGACACCATGATGATGCAACGATTACCTCATTATTTAACGATTTAAATAAAATGAAAAGATAATGTAAAATATATGACCTACAGATGTCCAAAACCTATTGGATGGGTAGATTTTGAATCCTTATCACCTTATACTCGAATTATATCAATATTTGACTTTTTAAATCTGAATCTATGATTAAAATAAAGTAACATTTCTTTACTTTCCAAGAGTGCCCTTCCTCTCCTCTTATAAAAGGCCCCCACCACTACCTTTTTACCCACACTTCCAAAGCCTTTGGATCTGCCAAACCCTTCCCATGTTGTCTCTACACATCCCTCTCAAACTCCTAGAAGCCTCACTTTGGGCATAAGTCTTCCCAAGAAAGCCTTTGAGCTCAAATCAAAAAGAGTTACCCGATTTAAAGGCAGTGTAATCTCTTGTGTTCTTATGTTTTATTTTGCTTCTCCATCCCCCTAAAATCTTTTTATTAATTTCTTTTGTAACAACACCAGTATCTTCCATATACTAGGATGTTGTTATAGGAAGGATTCTAGCTACCCTTACACAGACCTACATCTAATGGTTAAAGAACACACTGTTTCCGTGGATGGCGAATTTCTGCCTCACGAAACGATGATTGTTCAACACTCATATATCACCTTCAAAGGTGGCCATTAAGATGTCACTATATTTATATATTATATATAATATGTTTATTTTTTACTTAATCTTCTGTATTTTTCATTTATGTCATATCATTATGGTTACCATTATGAGTAAACACGATATCTTCATTTTAGGAAGTGCGGACTATCGCCCCCTCAAAGTGATTTGATTCATTAATACCATATGTGGTATAGATAAAGGATATATTTAATGATATTATATATGATACCATACTGGAATTAAAATAATATTATGTATCACTATGTTTTAATTCTATAAAATATGAAATAGAAATGAAAGTAGTGTTCATGCGTACGTACGGCTTACCGTCTCCATGAACGGTGCATTTCATTTCTTACCTCTAAACATTGTGTAATATAATAAATGAATGTATATACTGGATATATATATGATATATATGATATATACATCATGAGTATAAATCTAGATATAATGGATGAATGAACAACTTGTAATTATAAAGCGAATATTTTGACTCAAGTACCAATGATCGTTAAAATGACCGTTGTTAACTAAAATAATTACATAGTGTTCATGAAAAGGTAATAAGTGATATAAAAGGAATAATGAAATTGAAAAAGGTTCTTAAGCAAGTAGAAATTAACTCAATTTTATTATTCATGAGATTAAATAACGATCAAGTCAAGTAGGATACGAGGTATGGGAATTTGTCTCAATCTCTTTTCATTGAGGCATATTTTGTTTTATACACAACCTTCTTTTATACGGTGTATAAACCCCTTTGACTTTTATGTTTATTCAAAAAGAATATTTTTTATACGAAGGGTTTACTAAACAACAAAATGGAATGTTTTGTTTGTCGTACGTATGCGGCGACAATGACTTCTCCGCCGCCGTGACCATTATTTGAGTTTCGGCTTCCACTACAAGACATAAATTTTTAAAAAAAGAAAAATAAATACCATGTTTTACTTTTATTTTATTATGGTATTGAAAATGGTTTTCATAATTTTTTTATATCAATGTGTTGTATTGATATCTTGTGATTGAAAGGTGGAAATGTTATGTTTCCTTTATGCATGTTTTATGTGATACGATTATGTTGTGGTTCTTGGGAATTATTATGAAGACGGGTGGTTCCGTGATAAACTAAGTGCGGGTGAGCCTAATATAGCTCTCCAACGAATTGGCTAATGTGAAGGAGTGAAATGTTATGGTTTCTCTGAAGAGATTTTGGGAATATACTGTGATGGGTATTCCAAACGTAACCAAGAGGGTTACTCCATACGTAAGAATTTTATGAATGCCTCAAGTTAGCTTTATGTCTTATGATTTCTATGATTTATTCATGATTTGATGAGGTATGTTAAAGTGCCTATATTTTATGAGTAGAGTATGATTTAATTAATTATTATGTATACATGTACTCATGTTTCCTTTCCATATTTTTATAAACCATACTGATCTTTTTATGCACATCCCATGTTTTTGAAATGTTTTCACAGGTCAAGGGAAAGGTACATTATATGATGATAGTGTCAAGGAAGTGTCAAGAAAGAATCCATGTTTTATTTTAAATTTGTTTCTGTTGATGGGAAAAATGAATACTTTATTTTATGTAACCACTTTTCCTAAATGTGGAATGTAATATGATCTAATTCTCTAAAATTCTAAACCTGAAAAGATCCTCAATGTGAATTATTCATTTAATTCAATATTAAGTAAGGTTTAAGGCTGGGGCCTTATAGTTGGTATCAGAGGTAGGTTTAGATAACTTTAGTTGTTATAATTTTATTAAATGATTATCCAAAATATTTTTTTTATGGTCAAATTGAAATGATATATCATTTGAAGATTACCATGTCGCTTCATCTAAGACATGGTTGTTCAGAATGGTTTTCCACAGAGGAAACAGGGAAGTAGTGCTAGGAAGGCATACATAAGGAAATAACCTTCCAAATCAACATCCTGAGATGGTCAGAATTAGAACTGAACAGTTTGTTGCAGTAATGGAGCAGTTGACTAAAACGATAAATGGTGGCGGTATCCATGCAAGAGATCATCCGGATCAACCGTAGAGGAACATGTCAGTGGTGGAACATTTCATGAGGCAACATCCCCCATCATTCTGAGGACCATCTGACCATGTGCTAGCTAAAGGGTGGATTAAAGCACTAGAGAATATTTTCAATGTCATGGGGTATTCATACAATCAAAAGGTTAGTCTTGTTATTTACAGTTCGAATGGTGAAGCAGATCAGTGGTGGTCGATGGTTAGAAATATCAGGGACGCTGATGAGATTGATACTCTCGACTAGGATGAATTTAATGGTATGTTTCTTGAGAAGTATTTTCCTAAGGCTGGTCGACTTAGGATGGAAAAAAATTCTTGGAATTGAGGCAAGAGAAGACTCAGTGGCTGCCTATGAAGAAAGGTTCACTCGATTTGAAAGGTATGCTCCAAATTTTATCCGAGACCTTGATAGTAAAATCAATCATTTTTACTCAGGATTAAAGCCAAAATATCAAATGGATTTAGCTTCTCGTGAGTTAAAAAGTTATGAAAAGCTTGTTTGATGTGTTGATATAGTGGAAATAGAGTTTTCAGATGATCAAGTGTTCTATAACAACCAGCATAAGAAGAGACCGAGGTGGCAGGAGAAAGGGAATAATTCTTCAAAAAGGTCTGATGGTAAGAAAACTAAGTTTCCAGTTTTTGATAAATGTGGGAAAAGGCATATTGGGGAATGTTTTATGAATTCTGGAAAGTGCTACCGATGTGGTAATATGGGACATAAGGATCATGATTACACTAAAAAAGATCAAGGTGATGGTAAGTCCAAATTTTATTTGCAGTTAGTGAAATGTTTTAAGTGTAATGAGATGGGTCACTATGCAAACGAGTGTCCGAAAAAGAGCTCGAGTGATGGGAATCAGTTAGACTACAAGAAGAAAGGGGTGGTGAAATCCTTTGAAACTACTTTAGTAGATGTCGGGCCATCAAATGAAGTTGTATCAGGTAATCGTTTGTTTTTTCAAATTATGCCACTGTGTTGTTTGATTCGGGGTCTACACATTCTTTCATCTCTGAAACCTTTTCTAGTAAAATGGGATTACCATCTCAAGAAATGACTCCTAAACTTGTGGTAAAAACACCTAGGGAAAATTATGAGGCAAATAGAATTTATAAAAATCTTCTTATCCTTATCCGTGGAAAGAACCTACTTGAGAACCATATTGTTTTACCTCTAGTAGAGTTTGATGTTATCCTGGGTATGGATTGGCTCTCTATTTACCATGCTAAGATTGATTCTAGAGCTAGAGAAGTTTCATTTCAGAATGACTTTCAGTTTGTGTACAAGAATTAACCCTTACTGTTGATAACATATCAAGAGGCTGGGAAACTTGTAAAAGATGGAAATGAATGTTACCTTGCACATATTGCTGAAAACAAGGTAACTGTTCAGATTAATGATGTTCCAGTGGTAAATGAGTATCCTGATGTTTTTCCTGATGAGTTTCATGGAATAATATCAGATTGGGAAGTTGATTTTACTGTTGACTTAGTTTTTGATGCTAAGCCAATTTCAAAACCCCCTTATCGAATGGCTCAAATTGAAATTTTAGAGTTGAAGGAGCAATTTCAAGATTTATTAGAGAAAGGTTTCATTCGACCTAGCACATCACCATTGGGTGATCCTGTTTTATTTGTCAAAAATAAAGATGGTTCTATCATAATTTTCATTGATTATAGAGCCTTTAATAACATCACTACTAAGATCAAATGTCCTTTTCCTCATATCAATGATTTGTTTGATCAGCTCTAGGAAGCTCAGTATTTTTCAAAGATTGACCTGAGATCGGGGTACCATCAGTTGAAGGTAAAGGAAGAAGATGTTCCTAAGACTGCGTTTCATACAAGATACGACCATTATGAATTTGTAGTAATTCCTTTTGGGCTAACCAATGCACCTTCTGTATTCATGGAATTAATGAATAGAATTTTCCATGAGTTCTTGGATATGTTTGTGGTTGTTTTCATTGATGATATTTTGGTGTTTTCTAAAAGTAAAGAAGATCATGAAAGACATTTAATGGTTATTTTTCAAACCTTGAGAGAAAAGATATTGTTTGAGAAATTCAGCAAGTGTGAGTTTTGGTTGCAACAAATTTCTTTCCTTGGTCATATTGTTTCTAAAGATTGGATAACTGTTTATCCTGCAAAAACAAAGGTTGTTGAAGAATGTCCAAGACCCAAAAATGTAACTGAGATTCGTAGCTTCCTTGGATTGGAAGGCTATTACCGAAGGTTTGTAAGAAATTTTTCACGGTTATCTAGTCCAATGACGAAGCTAACTCGGAAGGGTGTTATGTTTGTCTAGACAAAAGAATCTGATGATTGCTTTCAGGAATTGGAAAGAAGATTGGTGAATGCTCCAGTTTTGGCACTACCTTCCAGGAATGGGGGGTTTGTTATCTACAGTGATGCTTCATTGAAAGGACTTGGTTGTGTCCTAATGCAGAATGATCAGGTAATTGCTTATGCATTACGACAGTTGAAAACTCATGAGGTAAATTACCCTACACATGATTTGGAATTAGCTGTTGTTGTTTTCGCTTTAATAATTTGGAGGCATCATTTGTATGGAGTAAAGTGTGAAATATATACTGATAAAAAAAGTTTAAAGTATATATTTACTCAGAATGAATTGAACATGAGACAGAGGAGAAAGATAGAATTAATCAAGGATTATGATTTTACAATTCATTACCATCCGAGAAAAGAAAATAAAGTGGCTGATGCTTTGAGTCGGAATAGTAATGCTTCATTAACCATGCTATGTTTGGAACGAGATCCTTTAGTTTTTGATTTGATGAACTTTGGCATAGAAGTTGTTGGTGCAGGAAGTTCTTCTATTTTGTTTCAGGTATCAGTGAGATCATCTCTATCAGACAGAATCAAGCAAGCACAGAAGCAAGAATGTGAGTTGCGGAAAAAGGTAGAGCTGGTTTAGAAGGGTAAGTTTCCTGAATTCAACATTGATAATGATTGTGTTTTGAGATTTGGGAAGATATTGTTTGTGCCTTGTGATTCACAGTTGAAGAGAGAGTTGTTATGTGATGCTCATAGTTCTCTGTTTTCAGTTCATCCTAGCAGTACTAAGATGTATAGAGATCTTCAGGAGTATTACTGGTGGGACGGAATAAAAAAAGATATTGCTGATTTTACTGTGAAGTGTTTGACTTGTCAACAGGTTAAAGTAGAGCGGCTGTTACCGAAAGGGATGCTTCAGCCTTTACTAGTGCCAGAGTGGAAATGGGAGAATATATCCATGGGCTTTGTTGTGGGATTACCGAAGACATCTTGAGGTAATAATTTAATCTGGGTTATTGTTGATTGCTTGACCAAATTTGCTCATTTCCTTTCTATACGAGATACTTTTTCCCTAGATCAACTTCCCCGTTTGTATCTTAAAGAGATAGCCAGGTTACATGGAGTTCCTCTCTCCATTGTATCTGACCATGATCTCGGGTTCACTTCTAACTTTTGGAAAGGCTTTTAGAAGTCGTTGGGTACTGAATTAAATTTTAGTACACCTTTTCATCCTCAATCAGATGGGAAGTCAGAACGAATGATCCAAAATTTGGAGGATATGCTATGTGATTGTTCGATGGATTATCAGGGAAGTTGGGACCAACATCTTTCTTTGGTTGAATTTTCTTATAATAAGATTTTTCATTCCAGTACACAGATGGAACCATTTCATGCATTATATGGGAAGCGGTGTCGAACTCCAGCTTTCTGGGATGAAGTGGGTTAAAGGAAGCTGATGGGACCAGAATTGGTAGAAGAGCTTGTAGAAAAAGATCAGCTGATACAGAAACACATGAGAACAGCTCAAAGCAGGTAGAAGAGTTATGCGGACAATATGAGGAAGGATCTCTCTTTTGAGGTAGGTGATCTTGTTTTTCTCAAAGTATCACCATGGAAAAGTGTGATGCGATTTGGTAAGAAAGGAAAACTGAGTCCAAGGTTCATTGGACCATATGAAATTCTGGAGAGAGTTAGATCAATTGCTTACCGAGTGGCTTTACCTCCGAGTTTATCTCAGGTACACAATGTTTTTCATGTTTCAATGTTGAGAAAGTATATGCCAGATCCATCTCAGGTTTTGAGTCCAGAGGTAGTTCAGCTGGAAGAGAACCTATCTTATGAGGAAAAACCGGTCCAGATTCTTGACGAAAGGGAGAAAGAGTTACAGAATAATGTGATTCATCATGTAAAGGTTTTGTGGAAAAACCACATGATTGAAGAGGAAACATGGGAATCTGAAAATGTAATGAGGGATAAATACCCCCACTTATTCGATAAGTAAATCAATTGCGGGGACACCATTTTCTAAAGGGGGGAAGGATGTAACATCTGAAGTAAGTAATGAATAATAGATATTTTTATCTATGTCTATTAATGAATTATATCGTGTTTTAGAGTCTAAAAATGAGAATAAATCCAATCTTAAGAATGGAATACACTAATATTTTTGAAAAATTGTTTTACTACCTTTTGATGGAAAACCATCTTTTAAATCTATATTTTGACAATTTTATAAGCTCTATTTTCCAAAATAAACTTATTCTTTATGATTGGGAGATCAAAATTTACTTTGTGTGATTTTTTGGTATTTTTTCCGATAAAGTTCATTTTTTTAATGAATAGTGAAAAATGTTGTATTTTAATTCAAAACTTCTTTTTAATCTAATTTATTTATATTATTAGATTATATTTTGAATTGGTTTTAATTTAAAATTAGAATATATTTTTACCATTTAATACAATAGTGGTCGTTGTAATTAATTTCACTTTGAAATTGGACTTAAACTAGTGGCAATCTTTTGATACTTATTGTTTCATAAAAACACATTATTTGCTCTGAGAACGGGAATTAATTATTAAATTAATTAATGCAACTTATATGTTTTTAATTTTGTAAAATATAAATAATTTTTGAATTAGGAATATCAAATATAGCTTACGGTGAAGTTTTGGTATTTTTCTGAAAAACATCAATTTTTGATGAATAGTGAAACCACTCAGTGGTACTTAAAAAACTGATTTTTTGTTTAAATGAAATTTTACCACCTTTGTGTTTTGAATTTCAAAAATCCAACATACGTGGTTGTCATTAAGAAGTATAATGTGGTTCAATGGGATTAAAATAATTATTTGGTGAATATTAACTTTTCAGTTTATTAATCGCGATTAGAGGTAATTAGTGTAATGTTTGGTAAGAATAATGTTTTAATAATATTAGATGAGCCTGACACATGTCCTAACCTTATTGGATGTTTAATGGCCGACCAAGAAAATCCATGGTTCAACTTGGGGTCCCCATGGAGGCACTTTGGTAGGAAAATGACATTAATATCTTTTTATTTAATGTTAAAATAAAAATGACACAAACATGAGTTGTTTTACTAAAAAAAAATTTATGTGGGGTTATACAAGTCATATTTTTGACAATAAATAGTAATTGGAAAGATAAAAAGATTTACTACATCATAGTATATTTTTTATAATTTTTAGACATTATATAAATTAAATTATTTATGACACCATGATGATGCAACGATTACCTCATTATGTAATGATTTAAATAAAATGAAAAGATAATGTGAAATATATGACTACACATGTCCAAAACCTATTGTATTGGTGGATTTCTAACCCTTATCACCTTATCCTCGAATTATATCAATGTGGGACATTTTAAATCCGAAACTCATTTTAAAATAAAGTATCATTTCTTTACTTTCCAAGAGTGCCCCTCCTCTCCTCTTATAAAAGGCCCCCACCTCTACCTCCTTACCCACACTTCCAAAGCCTTTGGCTTGGCCAAACCCTGCCCATTTTGCCTCTAAACATCCCTCTCTAACTCCTAGAAGCCTCACTTTGGGCAGAAGTCTTCCCATGGAAGACTTTGAGCTCAAATCAAGAAGAGTTACCCGATTTAAAGGTAGTGTCTTCTCTTGGGTTCTTATGTTTTATTTTGCTTCTCCACCCCCCTAAACTCTTTTTATTCATTTCTTTTGTAACAACACCAGTATCTTCCATATACAAGGATGTTGTTATAAGAAGTATTCTTTCTACACTTACACAAAACTACATATAATTGTAAAAGAACATACTATTTCCGTGGATGGAGAATTTCTGCCTCACGAAAAGATGATTGTTCAACACTCATATATCACCATCAAAGGTGGCCATTAAGATGTCACTATATTTATATATTATATATAATATGTTTAATTTTTTACATAAGCTTATATATTTTTCATTTATGTAATATATTTATGGTTACCATTATGAGTAAACATGATATCTTCATTTTAGTAAGTGCAGACTACCGCCTCCTCAAAGTGATTTGATTAGTTAATACCATATGTGGTACGTATAAAGGATATATTTAATGATATTATATATTATACCATACTGGTTTTAAAATACTATTATGTATCATTATGTTTTAATTCCATAAAATAGGAAATAGAAATGAAAGTAGCGTTCATGCGTACGTACGACTTACCGTCTCCATGAACGGTGCATTTAATTTCTTATCTCTAAATGTTGTGTAATATTATAAATGCATGTATATACTGGATATATATGATAAATATGATATATACATCATGAGTATAAATATGGATATAATGGATACATGAAAAAATTGTAATTATAAAGTGTAACATCCCAAGTAATTAATTAATAATATATATTTTTATCTATGCCTATTAATGAATTAGAGAGTGTTTTAGAGGATTAAAATGAAAATAAATCCAATCTTAAGCATGGAATACACTAATATTTTTAAAAGATTGTTTTACCGCCTTTTGATGGAAAACCATTTTTGAATATATCTTTTGACAATTTTATAAACTATGTTTGTCAAAATAAACTTATTCTTTATGATTGGGACATCAAAATTTACTTTGTGTGAATTTTTGGTATTTTTCTGACAATGTTCATTTTTTAATGAATAGTGAAAAATACTGCATTTTACATCAAAACTGTTTTATAATCTAATTGATTTATATGATTAGATTATGTTTTGAATTGGTTTTGAAGTTAAATTAGAATATATTTTTACCATTTAAACCAATGGTGGTCATTGGAATCAATTTCACTTTGAAATTCGACTTAAACTTGTGTCAATCTTTTGATACTTATTGTTTCATAAAAACACGCTATTTTCATGATAGCAGGAATTAATTATTAAATTAATTAATGTGACTTATATGTTTTGAATTTTTTAAAATAGACTTCATTTTTGAATTCAGAATATCAAATATAGCTTAGGGTGATGTTTTGGTATTTTTTTTGAAAAACTTCAATTTTTTGATGAATAGTGAAATCACTAAGTGGTAGTTAGAGAAACTGATTTTTCGTTTAAATTAAATTTTGCCACCTTTGTGTTTTGAATTCTAAAAATATGACATACATGGTTGTCATTAAGAAGTAAAATGTGGTTCAATGAGATTAAAATAATTTTTTGGTGAATAGTAACTTATTAAGTTTTTAATCGTGATTAGTGGCAATTAGGGTAGTTTATGGTAAAAATAATGCTTTAATAAGATAAAATGACCTAGACACATGTCCTAACCGTATTGGATGTGTCATGGCCGACCAAGACAAGCCATGGGTCAACTTGGGGACCCCATGGAGCCACTTTGGTTGGGAAATGACATAAATTACTTTTTATTTAATGTAAAAGTAAAAATGACACAAACATAATATGTTTTACGAAAACAATTTTTACATGGGGTTATAAAGATGATATTTTTGATTATAAATATTAATTGTAAGGAAAAAAATATTTCCTACATCATAGTATTTTTTTTATAATTTATATACATTAAATAAATTAAATTATTTATGACATCATGATGATGCAGCGCTGACCTCATTATTTAACGATTTAAATAAAATGGAAAGATAATGTAATATCTAAGACCTACACATGTCCAAAACCTATTGGATGGGAGGATTTCGAACCCTTATCACCTTATCCTCTAATTATATCAATGTGGGACCATTTAAATCCGAAACTGATTTTCAAATAAAGTAATATTTCTTTACTTTCCAAGAGTGCCCCTCCTCTCCTCTTATAAAAGGCCCCCACCACTACCTCTATTCCCACACTCCCAAATCCTTTGGCTCGGCCAAACCCTGCCCATTTTGTCTCTCCACATCCCTCTCTTACTCCTTGAAGCCTCACTTTGGGAAGAAGACTTCCCAAGGAAGCTGTTGAGCTCAAACCAAAGGGATTTACCCGATTTTAAGGTAATCTCTTCACTTGAGTCCTTTTGTTTTATTTTGCTTCTCCAACCCCCTAAACTCTTTTTATTTATTTATTTTGTAATAACTCCAGTATCTTCAATATACTAGTATGTTGTTATAATAAGGATTCAAGATACACTTACACACACCTACATCTAATGGTTAAAGAACATACAGTTTCCGTTGATGGTGAATTTATGCCTCCCGAAACGATGATTGTTCAACATTCTTTAAACACCTTAAAAGGTGTCCATTAAGATGTCACTATATATATATATGATATATAATATGTTTATGTTTTCCTTAAGCTTCTGTATTTTTCTTTTTGGCCATACCTTTATGGTTTCCATTATGGGTAAACGCGATATCTTCATTTAAGGAAGTGCGGACTACCGCCCCCTCAAAGTGATTTGATTCGTTAAATACCATATGTGGGACGTATAAAGGATGGAGAAATGATATTATAAATGATATTATACTGAAATTATAATATACCTTTATATAATTATGATTCTATTCTATAAAATATGAAATAGAAATGAAAGTAGCGTTCATGCGTACGTACGGCTTACCGTCTCCATGAACGGTGCATTTTATTTCTTACCTCTAAATGATTATGTAATATTATAAATGCATGCATGTACTGGATATATATGAAATATATGATATATACATCAGGAATACCATTCTGGATATAATGGATACATGAACGACATGTAATTATAAAGGGCTTATTTTTTACTCAAGTTCCAATGATCGTTAAAACGACCGTTATTAACTTAAATAATTACATAGTGTTAATGACATGGAAATAAGTGATATAAAAGGAATAATGAACTTTAAAAAGGTTCTTAAAAAAGTAGAAATTAACTCAAGTTTATTATTCAGGAGATTAAAGAACGATCGAGTCAAGTCGGACCCGAGGTATGGGACTTCGTCTCAATCTCCTTTCATTGAGGCATATTTTATTTTATACACAACATTCTTTTATATGGTGTATAAACCCCTTTGACTTTTACGTTTATTCAAAAGGAATATTTTTTATACGAAGCGTTTACTAAACAACAAAAGGGAATGTTTTTGTCGTACGTACGCGGCGACAACGACTTCTCCGCTGCCGTGACCATTATTTGAGTTTCGACTTCCTCTACAAGCCATACCTTCTTTTTAAAAGAAAAATAAATACCATGTTTTACTTTTATTTTATTTTGGTATTGAAAATGGTTTTCATAATGTTTTTATATCAATGTTTTGTATTGATATCTTGTGATTGACAGGTGGAAATGTTATGTTTTCTTTATGCATGTTTTATGTGATACGATTATGTTGAGCTTCTTGGGAATTATTATGAAGATGGGTGGTTCCGTGAAAAACTAAGGGCAGGTGAGCCCGATATAGCTCTCCAATGCATTGGGTAACGCGAAGGAGTGAAACATTAAGGTTTCTCCAAAGAGATTTAGGGAATTTACTGTGATGGGTATTCCAAACGTAACCAAGAGGGTTACTCCCTACGTAAGAATGTTATGAATGCCTCAAGTTACCTTTATGTCTTATGATTTCTATGATTTATTCATGATTTCATGAGGTATGTTAAAGTGCTTATGTTTTATGGGTAAAGTATGATCTCATTCTTATGTATATATGTACCCATGTTTCCTTTCCATATTTTTATATCCCTTACTGAGCTTTTTATGCTCATCCCAAGTTTTTTGAAATGTTTTTCACAGGTCAAGGGAAAGGTACATGATATGATGATAGTCTCAAAGAAGTGTCAAGAAAGAATCCATGTTTTATTTTAAACATGTTTCCATTAATGGGAATGAAGAATACTATCTTTATGTAACCACTTTGTTTATATGTGGAATGTAATGCAAGTTTTATGATCTAATTCTCTAAAACTCTAAAACTGAAAAGATCCTCAATTTGTAATCTTGTAATAACTCAATATTAAGTAAGGTTTAAGTCTGGGGCCTTATAGTTGGTATCAAAGGTCGGTTTAGACAACTTTAGGAGTTAGAAAATTGTCAAATTATAAGTTAATTTATGGTATGATTGAAATGATATAGCATTTAAAGATTACCATGTTGCTTATCCGAAGATATTTCTGTGTTAAGAATGGTTTTTCATAGAGGGAACAGAACATATTTTCTGGGAAGGCATACAGAGGGAAATGAACTTTTAAATCATTATCCTGAGATGGTCAGAATCAGAACTAAATAGTTTGTTGTAGTGATGGCTCAGTTGACTCCGGGGAAAAATGTTACTACCGAAGGTTTGTTGAAACCTTTTCACGGTTATCTAGTCCAATGACTAAGATAATTCGGAAGGGTGTTAGGTTTATCTTGACAAAAGAATGTGATGATTGTTTTCAGGAGTTGAAAAGAAGATTGGTGAATTCTCCAGTTTTGGCACTTCCTTCCAGGAATGGTGAGTTTGTTATATACAGTGATGCTTCGTTGAAGGGACTTGGTTGTGTACTTATGCAGAATGATCAGGTAATTGTTTATGCTTCACGTCAGTTGAAAACTCATGAGGTAAATTACCCTACACATGATTTGGAATTAGCTGCTGTTGTTTTTGCTTAAAAAATTTGGAGGCATCATTTGTATGGAGTAAAGTGTGAAATATATACTGATCACAAAATTTTAAAGTATATATTCACTCAGAAAGAATTGAACATGAGACAGAGGAGATGGCTGGAATTAATAAAGGATTATGATTATACAATTCACTACCATCCGGGAAAAGCAAATAAAGTGGTCGATGCTTTGAGTCGAAAAAGTAATTCTTCATTAGAAATGTTACGTTTGGAACATAATCCTTTGGTTAAGGATTTTATGAACTTTGGCATAGAAGTTGTTGGTGCAGGAAGTTATTCTATTTTGTTTCAGGTATTAGTGAGATCATCTCTATCAGATAGAATAAAGAAAGCACAGAAGCAAGACAGTGAGTTGCAGAAAAAGGTAGAGCTGGTTCAGAAAGGTAAGTTTCCTGAATTCAACATTGATAATGATTGTGTTTTGAGATTTGGGAAGAGATTGTGTGTGCCTTGTGATTCACAGTTGAAGAGAGAGTTGTTATGTGAAGCTCATAGTTCTCCGTTTTCAGTTCATTCAGGAAGTACTAAGATGTATAGAGATCTGCGGGAGTATTACTGGTGGGATGGAATGAAAAGAGATATTGATGATTTTACTGTAAAGTGTTTGACATGTCAACAGGTTAAAGCAGAGCGGTAGTTACTGAAAGGGATGCTTCATCCATTACCAGTGCCAGAGTGGAAATGGGAGAATATATCCATGGACTTTGTTGTGGGATTACCGAAGACATATCGAGGTAATAATGCAATCTGGGTTATTGTTGATCGCTTGACCAAGTCTGCTCATTTCCTTTCTATACGAGATAATTTTTACCTAGATGAACATTCACGTTTGTATCTTAAAGACATATTCAGGTTACATGGAGTTCCTCTCTCCATTGTATCTGATAGTGATCCCAGGTTCACTTCTAACTTTTGGAAAGGGCTTAAGAAGTCATTGGGTACTGAAATAAATTTTAGTACATATTTTCATCCTCAATCAGATGGGCAGTCAGAACGAAAAATTCAGACCTTGGAGGATATGCTACCTTCTTTCTCTATGGATTATCAGGGAAGTTGGGACCAACATCTTTCTTTTGTTGAATTTATATATAATAACAGTTTTCATTCTAGTATACAGATGGCACCATTTCAGGCATTATATGGGAAGAGGTGTCGAACTCCAGCTTTCTGGGATGAAGTGGGTGAAAGGAAGTTGATGGGACCAGAATTGGTAGATGTGATGGAAGAAAAAGTTCAGGTGATTCAGAAGCACATGAGAACAGCTCAGAGCAGGCAGAAGAGTTGTGCGGATAACCGGAGGAAGGATCTATCTTTTGAGGTAGGTGATCATGTTTTTCTCAAGGTTTCTCCTTGGAAAAGTGTGATGAGATTTGGTAAGAAAGGAAAGGTGAGTCTAAGGTTTATTGGAACATATAAAATTCTGGAGAGAGTTGGATCAGTTGATTACCGAGTGGCTTTACCTCCGAGTTTATCTCAGGTACACAATGTTTTTCACGATTCGATGTTGAGAAAGTACATGCGAGATCCATCTCATGTTTTGAGTCTAGAGGTAGTTCAGCTGGAAGAGAACCTATCTTATGAGGAACAACCGGTCCAGATTCTTGACCACATGGAGAAAGTGTTACGAAATAAGGTGATTCACCAGGTAATTGTTTTGTGAAAAAACCACATGATTGAAGAGGCAACATGGGAATCTGAAAATGCAATGAGGGATAAGTACCCCCATTTATTCGATAAGTAAATAAATTGTGGGGAAACAATTTTCTAAAGGGGGGAAGGATGTAACATCCCAAGTAAGTAATGAATAATATATATTTTTATCTATGCCTATTAATGAATTAGATAGTGTTTTAGAGGCTTAAAATGACAATAAATCCAATCTTAAGCATGGAATACACTAATATTTTTAAAAGATTGTTTTACTGCCTTTTGATGGAAAACCATTTTTGAATCAATATTTTGACAATTTTATAAACTATTTTTGTCAAAATAAACTTATTCTTTATGATTGGGACATCAAAATTTACTTTGTATGAATTTTTTGTATTTTTCTGACAATGTTCATTTTTTAATGAATAGTGAAAAATACTGCATTTTACATCAAAACTGTTTTTTTAATCTAATTTATTTATATGATTAGATTATGTTTCGAATTGTTTTTGAAGTGAAATTAGAATATATTTTTACCATTTAAACCAATGGTGGTCATTGGAATCAATTTCACATTGAAATTGGACTTAAACTGGTGTCAATCTTTGGATACTTATTGTTTCATAAAAACACGCTATTTGTCATGACAACGGGAATTAATTATTAAATTAATTAATGTGACTTATATGTTTTGAATTTTGTAAAATATAATTCATTTTTTAATTCAGAATATCAAATATATCTTAGGGTAAATTTTTGGTATTTTTTCTGAAAAACTTCAACTTTTGTTGAATAGTGAAATCACTAAGTGGTAGTTAAAGAAACTGATTTTTTGTTTAAATGAAAATTTTCCACCTTTGTGTTTTGAATTTCAAAAATCTAACATACATGGTTGTCATTAAGAAGTAAAATGTGGTTCAATGAGATTAAAATAATTTTTTGGTGAACATTAACTTATTAAGTTTTTAATCGCGATTAGTGGTAATTAATGTAGTTTAAGGTAAAAATAATTCTTTAATAATATAAAATGACCTAGAAACATGTCCTAACCTTATTGGATGTGTCATGGCGGACCAAGAAAAGACATGGGTCAACTTGGGTACCCCATGGAGCCACTTTTGTTGGGAAATGACATAAATAACTTTTTATTTAATGTAAAAGTAAAAATGACACAAACATAATATGTTTTACAAAAACAATTTTTACATGGGGTTATAAAGATAGGATTTTTGATTATAAATATTCATTGGAAAGATAAAAAGATTTCCTACATCATAGTATTTTGTTTATAATTTTTATACATTAAATAAATTAAATTATTTATGACATCATGATGATGCAGTGATGACCTCATTATTTAACGATTTAAATAAAATGGAAAGATAATGTAATATCTAAGACCTACAAATTTCCAAAACCTATTAGATGTGTGTAGTTAGAACCATTATCACCTTATAATCGAATTAACTCAATGTGGGACCATTTAAATCCGAAACTGATTTTCAAATAAAGTAATATTTCTTTAATTTCCAAGAGTGCCCCTCCTCTCCTCTTCTAAAAGGCTCCAACCTCTACCTCTTTTCCCACACTCCCAAAGCCTTTGGATCGACCAACCCCGGCACATTTTGTCTCTCCACTTCCCTATATTACTCCTTGATGCCTCAATTTGGGCAGAAGAGTTCCCAAGGATGCCTTTGAGCTCAAACCAATGGGAGTTGACCGATTTTAAGGTAATGTCTTCACTTGAGTCCTTTTGTTTTATTTTTCTTCTCCAACCCCCTAAACTCTTTTTATTTATTTCTTTTATAACAACTCTAGTATCTTCAATATACTAGGATGTTTTTATAAGAAGTATTCAAGCTACACATACACACACCTACATCTAATGGTTAAAGAACATATGGTTTCCGTGGATGGTGAATTTATGCCTCCCGAAACGATGATTGTTCAACATTCTTTTAACACTTTCAAAGGTGGCCATTAAGATGTCACTATATTTATATATGATATATGATATGTTTATTTTTTACTTAAGATTCTTTATTTTTCTTTTTGGTCATACCTTTATGGTTTCCATTATGGGTAAACGCGATATCTTTATTTAAGGAAGTGCGGACTACTGCCCCCTCAAAGTGATTTGATTCGTTAAATACCACATGTGGGACGTATAAAGGATAGAGCTATGATATTATATATGATATTATACTGGAATTATAATATACCTTTATATAATTATGATTCCATTCTATAAAATACCAAATAGAAATGAAAGTAGCGTTCATGCGTACGTACGGCTTACCGTCTCCATGAACGGTGCATTTCATTTCTTACCTCTAAATGATTATGTAATATTATAAATGCATGAATGTACTGGATATATATAACATATATGATATCTACATCATGAATACCATTCTGGATATAATGGATACATGAACAACATGTAATTATAAAGGGCTTATTTTTGACTCAAGTACCAATGATCGTTAAAACAACCGTTATTAACTTAAATAATTACACAGTGTTCATGACATGGAAATAAGTGATATAAAAAGAATAATGAACATGAAAAAGGTTCATAAAAAATTAAAAATTAACTCAAGTTTATTATTCAGGAGATTAAAGAACGATCGAGTCAAGTCAGACCCGAGGTATGGGACTTCGTCTCAATCTCCTTTCATTGAGGCATATTTTATTTTATACACAACTTTCTTTTATACGGTGTATAAACCCCATTGACATTTACATTTATTCAAAAGGAATATTTTTTATACGAAGCTTTTACTAAACGACAAAAGGTAATGATTTTGTCTTACGTACGCGGCGACAACGACTTCTCTGCCGCCGTGACCATTATTTGAGTTTCGGCTTCCTCTACAAGCCATACCTTCTTTTTAAAAGAAAAATAAATACCATGTTTTACTTTTCGATTATTTTGGTATTGAAAATGGTTTTCATAATGTTTTTATATCAATGTGTTTTATTGATATCATGTGATTGAAATGTGGAAATGTTATGTTTACTTTATGCATGTTTTATGTGATACGATTATGTTGAGGTTCTTGGGAATTATTATGAAGACGGGTGGTTCCATGATAAACTAAGGGCGGGTGAGCCCGATATAGATCTCCAATGCATTGGGTAATGCGAAGGAGTGAAACTTTATGGTTTCTCTGAAGAGATTTAGGAAATATACTGTGATGGGTATTCCAAACGTAACCAAGAGGGTTACTCCCTACGTAAGAATGTTATGAATGCCTCAAGTTACCTTTATGTCTTATGATTTATATGATTTATTCATGATTTGATAAGGCATGTTAAAGTTCTTATGTTTTATTGGTAAAGTATGATCTCATTCTTATGTATATATGTACCCATGTTTCCTTTCCATATTTTTATATCCCTTACTGAGCTTTTTTATGCTCATCCCATGTTTTTTGATATGTCTTTCACAGGTCAAGGGAATGGTACATGATATGATGATAGTGTCAAGGAAGTGTCAAGAAAGAATCCATGTTTTATTTTAAATATGTTTCCATTGATGGGAATGAAAAATACTATCTTTATGTAACCACTTTGTTTATATGTGGAATGTAATTCAAGTTTTATGATATAATTATCTAAAACTCTAAACCCAAAAAGATCCTCAATGTGTAATCTTGTAATAACTCATGATTAAGTAAGGTTTAAGGCTGGGGCCTTATATAAAGAGAATATTTTGACTCAAGTACCATTGATCGTTAAAATGACCATTATTAACTAAAATAATTGCATAGTGTTCATGAAATGGTAATAAGTGATATAAAAGGAATAATGAACTTGAAAAATGTTTTTAAGCAAGTATAAATTAACTCAAGTTTATTATTCTGGAGATTAAAGAACGATTATGTCAAGTCAGGTATGAGGTATGGGACTTCGTCTCAATATTCTTTCATTGAGGCATATTTTTTTTATACACAACCATCTTTTATACGGTTTATAAACCCCTTTGACATTTACGTTTATTCAAAAGGAATGTTTTTTGTATGTAGCATTTACTAAATGACAAAAGGGAATGTTTTTTTGTCATACGTATGCGGCGACAATGACTTCTCCACCGCCGTGACCATTATTTGAGTTTCAGGTTCCTCTACAAGTCATACTTTTTTTAAAAAGAAAAATAAATACCATGTTTTAATTTTCTTTTATTTTGGTATTGAAAATGGTTTTCATAATGTTTTTATATCAATGTGTTGTATGGATATCTTGTGATTGAAAGGTGGAAATGTTATGTTTCCTTTATTCATTTTTTCTGTGATACGATTATGTTGTGGTTCTTGGGCATTATTATGAAGACAGGTGGTTCTGTGATAAACTAAGGGCAGGTGAGCCCGATTAAGCTCTCCAATTCATTGGGTAACGCGAAGGAGTGAAACGTTAAGGTTTCTCCGAAGAGATTTAGGTAATATACTGTGATGGGTATTCCAAACATAACCGAGAGGGTTACTCCATACGTAAGAATGTTATGAATGCCTCAAGTTACCTTTATGTCTTATGATTTCTATGATTTATTCATGATTAGATGAGGTATGTTAAAGTGATTATGTTTTATGAGTAGAGTATGATTTCATTAATTCTTATGTATACATGTACTCATCTTTCCTTTCCAAATTTTTATAACCCTTACTAAGATTTTTATGCTCATCCCAGGTTTTGGAAATTTTTTTCACAGGTCAAGGGAAAGGTACATGATATGATGATAGTGTCAAAGAAGTGTCAAGAAATAATCCATGTTTTATTTTAAATATGTTTCCATTAATGGGAAAAATGAATACTATCTTTTATGTAACAACTTTTCTTAAATGTGGAATGTAATATGATCTAATTCTCTAAAACTCTAATCCTGAAAAGATACTCAATGTGAATTATTCATTTAATTCAATATAAAGTAAGGTTTAAGGATGGGGCCTTATAGTGGGGATCCCTGTTTAGTATGAATTAGTTATATAATACCTTCTTGAAACAATGCATCAATGGCTAGTCTAGGTATAACAGTAAGTTCCAAAGGTGCCACTACTTGAGGTAATATTGGTGGATCAAGACCCACCACCTCTAGATCATGGTCATCGATACTCTCTTCGTGCATTAATCGAGGATTACTTAGAGACATATCTCTATAATGATAATAAAAATATTTAGAACATGATTTAGTAATGAATCGATCATAGGTAAGAAAATAGGATAGGGACAATCCTTTATATGCATAAGTTACACTCCTCTTCCTGCTGCTAAATCTAGGTCTAAGTGATATAAATGATCATAAGGGTCATGAGAGGCCCTCCCTACTTCCCAATACTATGGTCATGTCAAAGGGACATTCTTTGTTTCACATAAGGGGTTCCATTGTTTAGTTTTTCAATTGCATGTTTTAGAGGAAAACAACCATTATTGTTTAATTAGAAACCCTATTTAATGAAAACCTTTCAAATTTAAGAATTAAACTCAATAGTTTGTATACCCATATCATGGTCTACACTAGTGCAGAAATCGTTTTTTACGTCACCATTTTTTACGTCGGTTATATAAAACCGACGTAACAATGAGGTGAGTAGATTTTTCACGTCGGTTATTTTAATAACCGACGTTACAAATCGTGCCTGTTGGGTTTTTACGTCGGTTATCAAATAACCGACGTAAAAAACCAATGCGCGGGGGGTTTTTTACGTCGGTTATTTTGTAACCGACGTAAAAAACCCGATATCGACGCGTTCTTTACGTCGGTTATCAAATAACCGACGTAAAAAACCAAAGCGCGGTGTGTTTTACGTCGGTTATAAAATAAACGATGTGAAAAAGCTAAAAAATAGTTTATAACGTTGGTTATATAATAACCGACGTTATAAAGCATTTAAAAAAATTAAAGCCCGTGTTCTGTCATTTACAATTTTTTCGATTGACAGTTGCCGACTCGTCTCTCTCTCGCGCGGTAAACCCTAATCGGCTCGTCGATCGCCTGCATTACACTCATTTTGGCTTCATTGTTTATCTTCTTCACTGCTCTCAGATCTATCATCTCAACTCGCGACATTCAAGTAAGCCTTCCACGAATTTATTTCGTTCCTTTTTGTTTCGATTCTTGATGTGCTTTTCGTTCGTTTTTGAATCTCGTGGAATTTTTTTATTGCAAATGGTTATTATGTTCATTCAACTCGCAACATTCAACTATCAAATGGTTATAAAAACATTGTGGATTAGCTTCAGCAAAATCTGAAAAATAATGGGTGGTACTGTAACGTTCCATTCTTCCAGCAAAATTATTATTTCCTACTTAGCTGGAATGTGTCTTTCTGGATGAAGATTGGTAGTACTTATTTTCTTAAAATCATATTTTCAATATGATTGTCCAGAAAATTATTTTCATGAATGAAATTGGACCAGGTACAATCGGTAATACCTATACTTAAAATTTCATTCAACATTCTTACATCATAATATTTTTTCAAAAAATTATGATTTTTAGAACTCCTAGATCAGAAAACCATCATCTGTTTTCCTCTGCATTCATAAAAATATCAATTCATACCTATTACAATCAAATATTTCATTCTGGACTCATGGTGAGTCTGATAATACATTTCTTCTTTTAGTCATCTCCTAAAAATGATGGACCTTTTCATACAAAGTGTATCTAATTTCTTTAATACGATGGTATGTCCGATTTTCCACAAAACCAAGTGAGGTGATTTATTTTATTATTAATAATTCATAAATAAATTATAATACCTAAATATTATTATCATCCTTTTCAGATTTTTCATTATAAAAAAGGTAAAGGGTACTTTCTTTTCATTCTCAAGTTAAATTATATTTTTTATAAAGGTCTTTTCTATCTAGGTAGAAATAATTTAATGATAATTAGATTGAATTAGGTATATTACCTTATCTTTCCATCCAAACACATTTTTATGTATTAATAATTATTATGTTTTGTAAAAACAATTATGACCCCCATTTCAAATAATGTTCCCACTATCATATAAATCATGTCTTATCTTATGCTAAAATTGTTATACTTGGACTCAGGTTTTATGATCTATGATTATATAGAACTGTTTCACTTATCTTTTTGATCATGTGCTTTGTGTATGCTCTTATACCCCCATGTATATCTTTTTATGAGATTAGATATTATAGTTATATATATCATGTTTACCCATAATGAGTATCATAAATCAAAACTTTTATTATTTTCATTCCCTAAGTTATAAAAATAAGTATTATGTAGGATGATTCAAAAATTTAATCTGTGAGATGAGTTGTTTTATGTGTGAAACCCAGGCCAAACACATATGTATTTTTTTATTGGAATTACATATATATAGTTCGACATATACCTTTTTTTTACATTACCATGATATTAACAATACTTTTTCTAAAGAAATATTAATGTCCTTAGATTATAAATCGGATCAAAAGGATATAGTAATTATAATATATAATCAGAATGATCAGATAATATGACAATATTATTAAACATAAAACAAATGGTCTATATTCATATTTTTGATATGACACTTATGATGTATAGCTATTTGGTGTTGGGTACTTATGAAAACTACTACTACTTTCAATATTTGTTTTATATTTTAAATTGTTTTACATTCAAATTATGATTTTTTTCATATAAACATGTTTTGTCTTATCTTAAAAATATATATTTTTTGTTGATATTTGTTATAGGTAATAATGAGTCCAAGTTGGATTACGGCACATCGAATGAGCAATGAATTTGAGGAAGGTGTTGATGCCTTTTGGGAATTTTCAAAACGAAATGTTCCAAGTAGTGAAATTTTTTTCTGTCCATGCCTGAAATGTTTGAATATGAAGAAGTTGAAAAGTAGAGAGATAAAAGATCATCTGATATGTCATGGTTTTAATCCGAGTTACAGCCCTTGGATTAGGCATGGTGAAACTGGACGGAATGTCATTGATGATGATGATTCGCAAGATGGTAACTCTGATGGAATTGAAGAAATGATTCGCGATATTGTAGCAGAACAAATTGAGATAGAACCGACAGTTGCACGTCTATATGGTGATGCTGAAAAACCATTATATCCCGGTTGTACAGATTTTACGGTTCTGTCGGCGGTGTTAAGATTGATTAACCTAATGGCGAAGCATGGATGGAGTGACAGAAGTTTTACAGAGCTTCTACAATTGATGAAAGACATTTTTCCAAAAGATAACGATCTTCCAGATTCACATTACAAAGCCAAGAAAATATTATGCCTGATGGGATTGGGATACAAGAAAATACATGCCTGTCCGAATGACTGCATTATATATAGGAAGGAATATGAATTTCTGTCAGAGTGTCCAAAATGTGGGACATCACGGTATAAGGTGAAAGAAAAATCACAGGGTGATGTAGAGATTACAAAGCTCCCTTCAAAGGTATTTTGGTATATTCCTATAATTAATCGTTTCAAACGTTTATTTGCTAATTCACATGATGCAAAAAGGTTAAGATGGCATGATGAAGAGCGGGTATGTGATGGAAAAATACGTCATCCAGCTGATTGTCCACAATGGAAGAAAATTGATGCGCAGTATTCTACATTTGGAAATGAAATAAGAAATCTCAGACTAGGGTTGTGCACAGATAGAATGAATCCATACCGAACACTCAGTAGCACACATAGTTCATGGCCTGCTTTATTGGTAATTTACAACCTCTCTCCTGAAGTTTGTATGAAGCACAAATATGTCATGTTGAGTACAATGATCTCTTGTCCAAAGCAACCCGGTAATGATATTGATGTTTACTTGTCACCGTTGATTGATGATTTGAAACTGTTATGGGCTGATGGTATTATGGTGTATGATTATTATAAAGTGGAATATTTTCAACTGCATGCAGTGCTTCTGTTCTCTATAAATTACTTCCCAGCATATGGAAATTTGTCTGGATACAGTGTTAAAGGGCATAAAGCATGTCCAATTTGCGAACAACAGACATCCTATTGTCAATTGCATCATGGGAGGAAAACAGTGTACATGGGTCATCGAAAGTTTTTTCCTATGGAACACCCTTATAGAAGACTAAAAAAGGAATTTAATGGCTCACAAGAATTTGATACTGCTCCAAAACCTTTATCCCATGATATGTATTTTGAGAGGGTGAAAAACCTTGACGTGACATTGGGAGAGACACAGAAATCTGGTAATGATAGACATATTTGGAAGAAAAGGTCAATATTTTTTGAGCTACCATATTGGAGGTATCATGAAGTTAAACATAATATTGATGTCATGAACGTGGAGAAGAATATCTGTGATTCTTTGATTGGAACATTGTTAGATATTAAAGGAAAGACTAAAGATGGGTTGAATGCAAGATTAGACTTAATATCAATGGGAATACGTTTGGAGTTAGCTCCCACTCCTAAAGGAAGACGAACATTTCTTCCCACGGCTTGTCATACATTATCAAAGAGGGAGAAAATTAGCTTCTGTCAGTGTCTTCATGATACCAAAGTGCCTCAAGGTTATTCTTCTAATGTAAGAAATTTTGTCTCATTGAAGGACTTGAAGTTGATAGGTATGAAATCACATGATTGTTACGTCATGATGCAAAAAATTCTACCAGTTGCATTGCGTGGAATATTGCCCATTCGTGTCAGAAAGACTATAATGAAGTTGTGTTATTTTTTCAATTCAATTTGTAACAAGGCGATTGATGTGAATGCTTTGAACATTTTGGAAAAGGATGCAATTTTAATACTTTGTCAATTAGAAATGTATTTTCCTCCAACTTTTTTTGATATAATGGTGCATTTAATGATTCATCTGGTTCGAGAAATAAAGCTTTGTGGACCTGTATATCTTCGTTGGATGTCTCCTTTTCAAAGGTATATGAAAATATTAAAGGGGTATGTTAAAAATATATATCGACCTGAAGCCTCCATTATTGAAAAGTATATTTATGAGGAGGTAGTAGAGTTTTGTACGAGCTACTTGGCTGTGGCGCAACACATAGGTTTGCCTCCATCTCCCCATGAACGAGTTAATAATGAGGGAAAGGGGATTCACGGCGTGAAATTCAAATCATTGTCAGCTGAACAGATGAAGAAGTTATAATCACACATCTTGAAGAACATAGCTGATGCTCAACCATATATCACATTGCATATTAATGAGTTGAAACAATGTCATCCAAAGAAGAAAGAAATGTGGATTTTGAATGAGCACAACAAAACTATTTTGTCATGGATTAAAAAGACTTTGCTTGGTAGATCAGATGTATCAGAGACATTAAAATGGATAGTGGGTGGTCCATGTTTAAATATGATAACATGGTCTGGTTATGACATTAATGGTTATACATTTCATACAAAAGCTCAGGACAACAGAAGTGCAGTTTAGAATAGTGGTGTATTAGTGTTTGCAGAAGAAATGCATTTTTTGAGTGCTAAGGACAAAACCCCAATTTCTGCATCAAATGCATATTATGGAGTGATTGAAGACATATGGGAGGTTGATTACTTTAAAATTAAAGTTCCCATTTTTAACTGTAAATGGTTTAACGGTAACAACAGTGTCAGACACGATGAATTTGGAATGACACTTGTTAATCTGAATAGATTGGAAGACACAGTTGATTCTTTTATAATGGAAACACATGCAAAACAATTTTTTTGTAGTAGATCAATCATATATGCAGTGGGATGTTGTTTTACAAGGGAAAAAACAATATGTCGGTGAGGATGAACTTGATGAATATGCTGATTTATGCGAGATCCCTACTTCAATGGAAATATTAACAGAACATAATGACGATCATGTTGAATACATAGTTTGTGCCATAAGGAACGATCACGACGAAGGAATTTGGGAAAACAATCCATCTGTACATTCCTAAAATTACAGGTAACATATGTTTATTTCTTGTTTACATTTATTTTTTCCATAAATGTTAGATATTATATGTTTTTTATTTATTAAAACATGTTTTAATATAAAATAAGTATATGTTATTGTTTGTTTTAAGTTTGTTTAGTTTACATAATCATGTTTATTGTTGCACCCCTCTCTCTTGGATTTTAATGATCAAAATAACTCTCATCGTGTTCTAACTAGTTTTCAAGTGTTTTGATTCTAGGAAAAAGGTTGCCCAAGAGTTGGCCCAAGAAGGCTGATAGTGGACTCTCTGAGTCCACCGGCCAGCCGGTGGTCTCTGGCAGAAGCATTACTTTCTGCCAGAGCCACCAATCAGCCGGTGTTAGCGCACCGGCCAGCCGGTATAGGCACCGGACAACCGGTTCTTGCCCACCGGCCAGCCGGAGGACCCAGGCAGTAGGCTTGCCCACTGCCTGGTGACACCGGCCAACCGATGGATGACCACCGGCCAGCCGGTGGAACCCAGACAGAAAGCCTGCTCTTTCTGGACCACCGGCCAGTCGGGAGCTCAGCACCGGCCAGCCGGTGGACCACCAGCCAGCTGGTGAGACACCACCGGCCAGCCGATGTGCCCAGTCAAACTAGCCGTTGGGCTTTGACCAAACTTGTACTTTTGACCCCTAACGGCTCCGGAAGCCCTCCAACGGCCATATTGAAGTGTTTATGGGTATTTCTCCTATAAATAAGAAACCATGGATGCCAGGAACACAACCAAAATATATTTTTATGTCTTGACGCTCTAACGAAAAATCTCCAAGGCCTCTTGTGATCCATTACCATCCTTGAAGCTTGAGCTCCCTCTCCATCAGCTGCTGTCACAATTTTGGTGCTCAAGGCTTCCGTGTGTTTGTATTATTTTATTTGTTTAGTTCTTCATTGGGTTTGTATTAAAACAAACCTCTCATTTCCATTCTTTCTTTCAATTGGGTTTCTTGATACAACCATAATAAAAAAGCAAGCTGTACAAAGGTGTTCTAGCCTACCTTAAAACGACTAGTGGGTTTCTTGCTACAACCATAATAAAAAAGCAAGCTGTACGAAGGTGTTCTAGCCTACCTTAAAACGGCTAGTGGGTTTCTTGCTACAACCATTAAAAAGCAAGCTGACGTATTAATCTCTCAATGGTTCTTGTTTGGAGTGGAGACGTAGGCTTGGGAATTAAGCCGAACTTCGTTATCAAATTGTGTCTTGCCTTTTTTTATTTCCGCTGCATTGATAATTATTTTAAATTGTTAATTATTTTTTGAAAAGGCAATTCACCCCCCCTCTTGCCATCCTCTACGACCCAACAGTTTATAACCATTACATGAATTTTAAAATGCTTATTTTTGTTCACTGACAATTACTTTACCATGTTTACAATGTTTACCAGGTTTACCATTTTTACCATTTTTACCATCTTGACCATCTTGACCATCTTTGCCATCTTTACCATTGTTTAACATGCTTACCATATTACCAATGTTTACTATTATGTAACTTAGTACACTTTTCTATTTTCTGATTACAGTAGTATTAAAATATTTGAATTTGTATATTTGTTCACTGACAATTACTTTACCATGTTTACAATGTTTACCAGGTTTACCATTTTTTCCATTTTTTACCATCTTGACCATCTTGACCATCTTGACCATCTTTTCCATCTTTACCATTGTTCAACATGCTTACCATATTACCAATGTTTACTATTATGTAACCTTGTACACTTTTCTATTTTTTGATTACAGTAGTATTAAAATATTTGAATTTGTATATTTGTGAACTGACGTTTGTTTTTTTTTGATTTGAAGGATAATGACAGATCATTCAGATGATCAACCACATGATTCTAGGGAGGATCATATTGCTGGTCATACCTCTGGGGATGAACATTCACATGCTCCTATTACGACAAAGAGTTCAAAGGTTGGTAAACGTGGTTGCACACGTTTACCAAAATTATCACTTGCCCGTACGTAGGATCAGAGGATAGTAGTTGAGTTTGATGATGATGATATTCCTAGAGGTCCGAATGCCAAAGATTTTAAGAGCTTTGTTGCAACTCAGGCTAAGACCAAAGTAAGCATTATGTATGATGATTGGAGAGGTGTGGATAAAGCGATTATCTCTCAGTTGTGGGAGACGATTTTGGTAATATCTTTTGTCATTGTTTGACCATTCTTTTAATGTTTCTGGTATATATAATATGTTTAACCTCTTCATTATCAGATGACATTTGATATTCCTAACACTGGAGGAGTCAGGAAGAAATGCTTATCGTTGGCTGCCAGGAGATGGAGGGATTTCAAATCAACCCTCACATCTGATTTCATTTATGGTCATAGGAGTCATGTCAATCCATGTCGTATATATCCTTTTATAGATGAAGACACATGGAGACAGTTTTTTGAAAGTAGAAAAAAAAGATTCATTTCTGGTAAGGGCAATGTAAACTTTTATATACTTTCTTATATAAATGATTTTATTAATGTTTTGTTAATGATTTATTATTCTTAAATTACAGCAAAAAAGGAAAGCTCATCCGGAGATCCAATCTAAAAATGTATACCCTCATAGTATATCTCGGGGAGGGTATACATTATTGGAAGAAAAAATGATAGCGGAAAAATTTCAACAACTAAGAGCTGAGTCTTCATGCTCTGGAGAGGTGGCCCCTACATCCCCTCTATCTAGACCTGAAAAATGGAAGAGATCTCAGAAGGGAAAAAAGGGCAATATCTTTCGGAAGAATCGAGAATCGTAGCTGAGAGGATTGTAAGATATCTATTTAATTTATTTAAGTTAAATTTTTTCTTCATATAAGTTTAAATCATTACTGAAATGTTCAATTAATTAATACAGGACTCTCTTGAGGAGCAAAGTTCAGAGGGGACATTTACAGCTACTGGGAGGGAAGATATTTTATTTGCAGCATTGGGAAGGCCCGAACATCCTGGTCGTGTAAGAGGATATCCGACAGGTGTATCGGTAAGAAAAGTGTTTCCACGTTCTTCAACTTCTAACATTGAGGGGGTTTATAAAAAAAATATAATCCTTGGAGGCTGATGTTCAAAATATTAATGCGACGATGGAAGACAAGATTAGAGATTCGGTTCAGTCTATGTTTGCATAAATGCAAAGACAATTTCAGACTGCAGCTCCCACTGCTCCACCTCCCCCTGTAGACCCCATTATTTATCCTCCACCTCTGCCAGTAGCTCCCACTCCCCCACCTCAGCCTGCGGACCCCATTTTTTATCCTACGCCTCCGCCGCAGCTTCCTACATATTGCGAGTTGTATGTTGATGATTCTCAACATCATATAGTAGCATACGGGTTGGTATATTGTATAGGAGATACAGTTCATCATCAACAATTAGAGGTAGAGAATCAGAGGGTCACTGTACAGGATATTATAGATAGATCAGCTAGGGTACCAATACCTACAGATGAGGTGGCGACAGTTGGACAGAGTATCGGCCATTTTTTAGTTTGGCCATCCAGACTTCTTCAACTCATTACCATAGAGGTATGAATGTTATATCTTTTATTTTATTTTTTTATTAATGTTGTTTTATCATTTGAAAACTACTATAATTATCAATTTTTTTTCACAGGAATACTTCAAAGGTAAAGAAATACTGTATAGACAACAAAAAAGACAACAGGCTATGACATCAGATACAGATTCCAGTGGTCTTGACAGATTGTCAAGATATTCACATTTGTTGTTGGGTTTTTATGAGTTTCCAATGGAATCTCATGTTTGTGGACGTGAAATAAGTGTGGGGATTACAAAATCTGATATCATGGAGCTTGTTACTGGAGATAAGTTGGGCATCAATGTGGTGCAAATTTTTTCCATGTAAGTCTTAACACCTTTTCCCTGCGTTATATTTATTAAAAATGTATAGTTATATATGTTTTGTATTAGGTATCTTTATAAAAGTTGTGAGAGGAATGAACTGACAGAAGTATATGGATTCATGGACCCGCAATTGATTTCCCCGGAAGCATGTTCATTGACTGAGGAACAAAGAATGGTTTATATTGCTGAAAGATTTGAAAAGAATATAATCCAACAATGTTGGATGATGCCTTTTTTTCAGAGGTATGAAACACATTTCTCTCAAATAGTTAATTATCTTTTAACATAAAAACCCACTAACATTAAATTTCCTTTTATCAGTAATCATTGGATGTTAGGGATTTTTTTACCAAGGGAGAAAGCTCTTTATTGGATATTCTCTGTTCATGGTGATGTGCAGGCAAGTTTTAAGAATATATTGGAAAAGTAAGTTTCAATTTCTCAATAGTTTTATATATTATAATAAATTTTAAATTTACCCCATTCGTATTATTTTCTAACAGTGCATGGGCCTACTTTCGAAAAAACACAAAGAAAAGAAATGCAAGGATCAAATATGTAAAGGCGAAGGTAAATTTCCATTTATAATTTGTACTTTTTGATTTATTACATAAAAATAATATATTGAATTTACACTCATTCAAAACAGAATTGTCATGAACAATAAGGCCTCATCGAATTCGGATATTATATGTTAAGATTTATGTATGAAATAATAACAACTGGGACAGTTGTGAATTTTGGCCTGGTATGATTTCCTCTTAAACTTTTCCATCATATTTCAATTTGATTTATTCATTATACACGTTAACTATATTCTTTTTCATTTTTATCTTTTTGATGACCCTCAACCCTATACTGCTGAAGACATCAAACACGTACAAGTGGAGTGGTCAAATTATTTTACAGGTTTGATTGAATTTTAGTTGTTTGTAATGTAAAATGTAATTTTGAATATTGTCATTTTAATTGTCTATTTGGTAGTTTTTTAGGTTTGATTTAGTTTTTTTTGAAGTTGACAGTGTAAGTTTTGAATGTTATATAAGTGAATGTTTAATTTTTCTCTACTTCTTGTTTTGGTCTACTTTTGATGGTTCTTCTGGTATGGATTTGGGTCTGTGGGGGAGGGGTTCCCAGGGTGTGGGGGTGTGTTCAGTGGGGTTGGGGGTGTCCAGCAGTCTGGGAGGGCTGTCCGGTGGGGTGGGGGGACAGTCTTGGGGGGTGGCAGGGATGTCCAGGGGTGTGGGAAGCCGGTCCAGGGGTGTGGGAGTGATGTCCAGGGGTGGGGGGGGGGGTTGTCCAGGGGTGTGGTGTGGGCTGTAAAGTGGGGTGAGGGGGTGAGGAGGTGCTGTTCAGGCGGGTGGGGGGTTGTCGAGGGGTGTTTGGGGGTGTCCGGGGGTCGGGGGCAGTCCAGGAGTGTGGTGGGGGATCCAATGGGGTGGGGGAGGGTTGTCTGTGGGGTATACATGAGGGTGGGAGCTCCAATGGTGTGGGGGAGGGCTGTCCAGGGGGTATACATAAAGGTGAGGGCTCCAACGGGGTGGGGGAGGGCTGTCCATGGGGTATACATGAGGGTGAGGGCTCCAACGGGGTGGGGGAGGGCTGTCCATGGGGTATAAATGAGGGTGGATGCTATCTAGTGGGTAAGTTTTATATGTTATCTATTTACATGCTTATTTTTGATGTACTTCTGTTTTTGTGGTATGATTTCTTGATTTATTTTCTAGTTGATTCTGGTGGAGAGAAGATCACTGCATTCTGTTTAAAAAAAATTGGGTTTATCACGTCGGTTATTTAATAACCGACGTGAAAAAATGCCTGGAAAATAGTTTATCACGTCGGTTATTTAATAACCAACGTGATACAAGGCCTGGAAAATGGTTTATCACGTCGGTTATTTAATAAACGACGTGATAAAAGGCCTGGAGAATGGTTTATCACGTTAGTTATTTAATAAACGACGTGATAAAGGGCCTGGAGAATGGTTTAGCACGTCGGTTATTGAATAACGGACGTGCTAAACGGCCTGGACAAGGGTTTATCACGTCGGTTATTGACTAACCGACGTGATAAACCCCCTCCCACCGGTTTATCACGTCGGTTATAGAATAACCGACGTGATAAACCCACCTCCCCTGGTTTTTCACGTCGGTTTTATATGAACCGATGTGATAAACCACGCTCAGCCCAGTTTATCACGTCGGTTCTACATGAACCGACGTGATAAACCCCCTCACCCCCTGTTTATCACGTCGGTTGTTTAAGAACGGACGTGATAAACCATAGTCCAGGCCGTTTATCACGTCGGTTCTTCGATAACCGACGTGATAAACCATTCTCCAGGCCTTTTATCACGTCGGTTCAAAAATAACCGACGTGATAAACCATTCTCCAGGCCCTTTATCACGTCGGTTCTAAAATAACCGACGTGATAAACATCGCAATTTTATGCCTTTTGACGTCGGTTATTAAATAACCGACGTTAAAAACCTTATTTATAATGTCGCACGTAATAACGTCGGCTAGAAACCGACGTAAAAAATTAAAAATAACCGACGTAAAAAATGTTTTCTGCACTAGTACTAGTAAGATGAGTTACCATTATGAAGGTATAAATTCCTAAAATTTATACATTTTAATTTTCATGTCATGTGATTGCAACCATTATTTTACAATGTTTCAATACTATGGACTAATATTCACAATTGATAGAAGGACACACACTCTTTAAATTGAAATTGAAATATATTTAACTGAAACCACTAACATCTCATCCCATGTGACCAATGTTTCTTGGCTAAAATATATCATAATAGGTTAATTAAGGTCACACCATAAAGATATTTGAGAAATCACAATTAACGATTATTCATAATCATTAATTAACCAATATTTTAATTTTATATTATATAAGAAACATTTTCTAGAAGATAGATATAAAATTCAAGACACTAAAACTTGCTATAGGTAATGCACAAATTATAATAAATATGGAATAACATATGCATGAGACATGAATAAATATGTTATTAGAATGATTCATTATGTAGAACATCCTTTCTATTACGAAAATGGGTAAAATAAAATCTATAGTAATAATAATGCCAAAAATCATGTTCTTCACCAAACAATGAAATCATGAAAACTATAATAGGAAAAACCCATAACATCAAGTCCTATATGATTTAATTTTTCGTTTTCTTATATGTGGGTTATTTACTCACATGAATAAGCTCATTACAAAATTACAACACATTTCTAGTATCATGTCTAACAATTCCAAACAGTAAGAAATAAAATGAAACATTTCTTGGATAAAACATGTATAATACTAGATCTAGTTCACAAATAATTAACCGAACCTGGTTAACCACATTCCCTCAAGTGCTCATCCCCATATACGAGAGGCTGCTAACTTGTAGAAAGGGTCTATGATGGTATGGTGGGGAGGCTATACCCTCATGATCAGAGTATGAAGAAGTGGTAATAAAAAAAATGAACTATTGAATACAAGATAATAAAATAGTTGAAGCATAATATCCAAAATAATAATAATAAGCAATGTAATATCAATACATAAGAGAACCATATCCAATATCATATACCAAAGGATTATATGACCTTATGCTATAAAAAATTGGGGTACAAGGAATATATAATAAGGAACATACAACATTCTATAAAAAATTTCAAAAATAACAAAATCTATCTCTAAAACCATGAGGCGTGTAGGTTCATCCCTTTGATCCATTACTCCATCCAAGTATAGTAAATCAAGAATCCATAGAAATTCTATATTCCCTGTCTCTACCTACATCCTAGAAGTTGGTTTGGGTATCAATTGGGATTCTTAAAAGGATTTGAGATATACTCAGTAGGCCCCCACAAATGGTATCTATAAAAAATATATATTGTGCATATAATCTATAATAGCGTGCATGTATGACAAGAATAAAGTTGTAAATGATATATTAAACAATCCAATCAAGAAGTATATACGATGAAAAAAATTCTATAAAATGAATAATTTCATACAATAATAAAGCATCAACTATATCATATGATGGATATATCAAGTATAAGACCCATGAAGACCTTGAACCATCGATATTGACCAAGGAATCTTATTCGAGTCTATAGATATCATCCATAGAAAACTCAATATAATTAAAAATTACCTAAACTAGGACCCTTTTCCATTAACTAGGGTTTCCTCTTCAAGTACTAATAGCTCATCCATAAGGAAATTGGTATATAATTGGTTGGATCCAAAGGATAAATTCCAATGTGGTACAAGAAAATTGAATCCAAAGTAATAATCCAAGGCATCTAATATAATATTTCATCGATTCCATTCCACAATGTGGGTTCTCTGCTGGAATGTTTATTTCATACCAAATTATACATCATAAAATATTTTATACATGGGTTCAAATGTCCTGGTTGGTGTCTATGTCTTTGGTAATAATTGATTTATCAAATTCAATTCATTTTTCAATTCAATCAAATGTCATAAAAAGAGTGTCCATGTTAGTTTCCATGCCACATCACCAACCATTTTCATAAAATGCATAAGCTATGAGGTCATCAAACTCATTTTATAATTCCAAATCTGTCCATCTAATAATCCCATAAATTTTTAAATGAAAAGGTTCCATAATAAGTATTTAACAGTAAACATTCTATTTTAATTCACACATGGATTACACTTATGGGTGGATGGCCTAGATCACCCAAATCATTGGCATGATCCTAGGAATTCAAGAGAACCCACCACTAGGGGTGGATCAGATTGAAGTTGGCATCCACCAACTACGTAAAAGGGGATAAGGAACATAAAAACATATTTTATAAAATTTAAATTTAAATTGTTTCTCATTTTTGAAGAAACACATAGTAAGTTTGGTTTTCGACACTATGATACTAACTATAAACATCAATACATGAAGGGAGATGGTGTAGACCACCTACCGTAAATGGGTAATAAACTAATCATCCATTATCGTTCTATAATATAGGATATAATGGAAGAAATTGATGAAATTGATGAATTACATAAAAATAGTGCATATAAGCCTACAAAAATTTCGCATTTTTTATGGTATGATAATTAATGAAAAGCTAGATGTAGAGTCTAGGTATTGCCAATACAGATCCAATGTGATGAAGGATGAGGGAAACATACAACAGATGTTGGAGGTGACTAAAATACTAGGTAAAACCCCCATGGGAGAGCTCTCCAAAAAAGAAGAGGATAATTCTGGTCTTTGAGAGGATGAGTAGGAGAAAAATAATGTTATAGGAATCTAGGAAAAAAATGTAATTTCCCCATATTTTTAAGTTGTTCAACATATTTATGGTGTAAATAAAGAATTAATTCTACAAATACCCACTCTTTATAGGTTATTATAGATCCATTTATTTAATAATAAGGGTTAACACCTTAAATAATAAATTTACATTATAAATAACTAATTTATGCAATAAGTTGTATTCTTCTAAACTTCTCCTATAGATTCTCTCTAGAAGCATCTTCCTCCAAGAATCACAACAAAAGCCTATCCTGGATCCTTTAAAAATGTCCAAACCAAATCATATGAACCAAAAAAAGTTTTATCTAAAATTAAATAAAACCATACCTCTATGAAAATTTAGGAAATTATATATTTCATATACTTATCCATCAAATGGAAAATGAAAACATTTTTCATGTGTACGTGCAGACTACCACCACCTGAAGTTGATGTATTTAATTTTTCCTAACCAAATATCATTTTTGGTCATAATAATTAATCCAAATGAAATAATATGATATATATGATATAAATTTAATTTTTTAATGGTATACAAATTTTTAATCATTTCTTTACCATATAATGAAAAAAATAAAAATATCGCTTGTTTGTTTGTGCAGACTACCACCTCATGAACAAATGTGTTTTATTTTTCTTCATAACTTAAAATTTATGGTACATATAAGTATATTTAATGAAAAAATATGATATCTTGGATATAATAACAATCCTATAAATATAAAATGATACCTTCTTTCCATCATGTTCGTTGAAAAATAAAAATGTTACTCATGCGTATAAAAAAACAATAGTCTCCATGTTATAATGTAATTAATTTTTCATAAAACAATTTCATACAAGGTTTTAAAAGTATAATTAAATTATAAAAATAATAATGAAATTATGATTAATATTCATTAAATGATATAATCATTTTCAATTTTACCATATTCAACAAACCAATTTCATTTTGGACAAATGAGTCAAATATCTTATAATCTTATGGCGTGAAGTTAATTGAATATGTAATTTTAACATGACTTTTCTAATTGTGAATTAAATGGAATATTTATCTTGAAAATTTTTATTAAGAAATTAAATAATTAATATAAATTTTTTATTAAAAAAGATAAAAAATGTACATGATGCATCGGACGCGAGGTAAGGGGAACCTTACCAGAAAACTTCATTTTTAAATGTTTTAAATATTTAAATTCTAAATCTAATTCTTCCATTAACAAATTTTTTAAAATAATATTTTTATGAATATATACTTATGAAAATAATTTATAAATAAAATTTAATATTTATTTTTTATTTTCAATTTTTTCATAAGATATATTTTTATATATTTTATTTGAAATTATTTTGGATTTATTTACAAATGACCAAAGGAATATTCTATTTTAACATATATATCTTGACAAATTTATTTACTTTCATAGATTTTATTCATTATCAAGATTACGATACAATTTAACATGTATTTTCAAAGAATATACAATTTCCAACCATATTCTAATATTTCATCCATAAGAGTTTTTTAAAAGAGATATTTCTCCACAATTTTATAATGAAATTGGAAATTCTTTTGTATGTGGGTTAAAAAATGGTGTTTAAGGAATTTATGATAAAAATGAGGAATATTAATATTTTTATTCATAATATGGTACTTGAAAACTATATACGTTGATGGTTGATGTTAATACAACATATATAGTGGGTGAACCCTATACTACTTACACAAAGTGTGAGACTGATATATATCTCCCATGGATTAGGTAATATTCCTTACCTTTAATGGAAAAAAGGATGGAGTTAAATAGGGAGGATTATACTATGTATTTTAGTTGGATCCAATTATTTCTCACATGAGTGATCATGGAATTTGTATACAATTTTCTAAAATTCTGACAAGGTTATAAATTTGCATACATTGAGTTTTTAATGTTTTATTTGAGAAAAATGTTTTCCCAATGAAGATATAATTTTTTTTATTTTAATCAAAGAGTATTATGGAAAAGGTAATCATTTTATGGGGTTTCATGTTTTTCAATAAACTAACAAGTTTATTTATTTTATATCCCTTTATGAGATTGTTGTTATCATCCCATGTTTTGAAATTTTTTTCATAGGGTTTGGGGATGAATATGATATAAAAATAATTCAATTTGAATGTCATGGAGATCTATCATGAAAATAAAATGAATTATATTTTGTAATTTTAATATTAAATAAATAATGGATAATGTGTGGAAGTGTCTACATTGTAATATTTGGTTTTTTATGTAATAGTTGCGACCTAAATATTAAAAACTCTAATCCTAAAAAATACTTGGGAATGTAATAAAGTAAATTATATTATAAAAACTCAAGAATATGTAATTCATTAATGATGGGTCATTATACTTCATATCAAAGGGATAGAATAGATAATATTATAGGTTATAATAATGTTATTATAATAACCCCGAGAGATTGTACTTTATAGTTATATGGGAATGATATATAATTTGAATATTACCATGTTTCTTAATCTAATCTATGTCTGTTAAGAATGTGTTTATCACTCAGTATATAGAGAGGCTAATGTAGGATGACATCAAGAGGAAAATATCCCTATAAATAAAGAATCTAGAATGATTAGAATTGTAAATGAGTAGTTTCTTATAATGATGGATCAATTGATGCATGATATAAAAGTTACTGACACCAATTTTAGAGAAAAGATAGATTTACCAACGAGAGAGTTGTAGATTGTTTAGAATTTCATGGAACATCACCCTGTAGCTTTTGGTGGAACCTCATATCTAGTTGAATCTAGAGGTTAGACAAACTATATGGAAACAAATATTCAATGTAATAGGATATTCAAAATATAAAGAAGTAACAACTTTAATTTACCTTTTATAAGGTGTATTTGATTAGTTGTGGTATTTGGTAATGAATTCAATCGAGAGAGATAACCTTGATGCCATGGATTGTGGTATATTTAAGAATATTTTCTTAAGGAAATATTTCCCTAAGGTACCTTAATATAGAATGGGATTTTTTTTAATTTGGTAAAATGGAGGAGGATTAAATATCCATGAATAATGAAAAGTTTACAAGATTTCATAGGTATACACTGAATTGTACTTAGTACCGTGAGAGTAAAATTAATATATTTTACACAATATTGAAACTAATTATGAATTCATTTAGCCTCAATAAAATTTAAAACATATGAGAAAGTTATTCCTTATTCTAAGAATGTCAATGTGGTGTTTTATGATACTAATATGCCCCATGATGGAAATTGTAAGAAGCGATAATAGTTGAATAAAATGTATAAGTCGTCAAATAAGAAATATTAATTTAAGGCCCCAATATATTCCATGTTTTTTAACAAAATTTAGGAAATTTTTGAATGAATATGGAATGTATTAAAGGTGTGGTATGTTTATATATATTGCTCATGACTACAAAGAAAAGGGTCCTAATCAATCATAGAATGTGGTAACAAATACCCAGCCAAGGGTGATATGTTTTAATTATAATTATTTTGGTGTATTATTCTAACATGTTTATGAATTTAGTTAATGTGGGTGGAAATAATTAATATTATAAGAAAAATGGTTTGGAAAAATAATTTTTTCCTACTATAGTTTATGTTAGTCCTTCCAATGATGTGGAAACATGGACATTACTTGTTTATTCAAATAATTAAAATGATATTAAATTTTGATATTTAAATTCCTTCATTTTTTATAAATTTTCATGTAAAATTAGGATATCACCACATTGAATGATGATATTTGTTTTATGAAAATTCCCAGAGGAATTATTAAAGAAAAAAATTATAATAATCTTATTATTATTATTAATGGGATGGTTTTTCTTAAAAATATTATTGAAATTCTTATATTAGAGTTTAATTTTATCATAGATTTGGATTTTCTTTCTTTATATCATTATAAGATAAATTTAAAAGATAATAAGGATATATTCAATGATTTCATACCATTTATAACCTATAAATAGGATGATAAATTGATTAAATGATGAAGTGAAGGTTATATTACACAAATTTTTGAGAAGAAAGAAATTGGAACTTTGGTGATATTCCAGTAGTGAATGATTATATTGAGGTTGTTAATGATTTTATTAGTTTTATTACTGATAGGATGGTTTATTTTACTATTGAATTTGATCCTAATGCTATGATAATTTCAAATCCCCCTTATCGAATATCTCATGTTAAAATTCTTGAATATAGAAATCAGTTGTAGGAATTTCTTGAAAAAGGTTTCATTTATCCCATAAAAACACCATTGGGTTCTCCTATTAAATTTATTGTAAATAACGATGGTTTACTGTGTCTTTGAAATGATCATTGATCCCAAAATAACATCCCTATTAATAACATATATATTTTACCTAATATTGATGATTTGTTTGTTTAGCTCCACAGGGTGAAATTTTCTCGAAATATTATTCACAGTTTAGGCTACCATAAGTTAAATGTGAAGGAGGAAGATATTCTCAAGATTGAATTTTAGACTGGATATGGGAATTATAAGTTTTTATTTATGACCATTGGGTTATCAAATTCACTAATTGTATTCATGGATATTATGAATATAATTTTACATGAATTTTTGGATAAGATTTTGGTTGTGTTTACTGATGATATTTTGATATATTATAAAATTTATAAGGATCATAAAATAAATGTAAGGATTTTTTTTCAAACATTGAAAGAAAAAAAATTACATGAAAATTTTATTAGATTTGAATATTTGTTTCTTCAAATTTTATACCATGAGTATATTGTTTCTAAATATAGAAATTGTTTTGACCGTTCTAAAATATTTTATATGAATAATGGACAAGACCTAAAAATGTTCTAGATATTTGTAGTTTTCATAGATTAAAGGGTTACAACCAATGCTTTGATGAAAAATTTTCTCAGTTATATATCCCACTGTCTATGTAAACTCAAAAAGGATTTAAATTCATAATGATGAAAGAGTGTGATGAAGGTTTCTAGAAACTCAAAAGAATATTGTTTAATGATCCAGTTTTGGACCGTCCCACTAGAAATTGAAAATTATTCATCTATAATGATTCCTATTTAAAGTTAATTAGTTGTGATTTAATATAGAATTTTTAGGTAATTGATTATACATCACATCAATTAAAACTTCATTATCTGAATTATTTTACACATGATATGGAACATGTTTTTGTGGTATTTTATTTTAAAATATGGATCAATCATTTTTCTAGAGTAAAATGTGAAATATATATTGATCATGAGAGTTTGAAGTAAATATTACCTTGGAATGGGTTAAACATGAGGTAGAGAATATGGATTGAACTAATAAATTATTATGATTTCATGATTCATTTCTATAAAAAAATCAAACAAAGTAGTTGATGGTTTGATTCAAAAATATAATACAACATTAACCATGGTATTTTTGATACAGGAACATTTGGTAAATTATTTTATGAAATTTATTCTAATTTTTTTTTTCATGCAGAATCATCATCTATTTTGTTTCAAGTGTTACTCTTGTCATCATTATTTAAAGTAACTAAGAAATATTAAAAGGAAGACAGTGACTTAAATAAAATGTGGAACTATTAAAGAAAGGTAAGTTTCTTGAATTTATCATTGATAAGAAATGTGTTTTGATATTTGAAAAAATGTTGTGTGTGATAAATAAATCATAGTTAAATATCTCATATATGGATAAACTCTATGGTTTTTACTTTTAGCTAGTGGCTGGGGCAGGGTGACTCCCTCATGGATGAGGATTTTTCTTTGCTCAAGGTCTTGGAATTATTTATCTCCCAAATATTATGTCTTTAGAAGGTGGGGACTGATTCCCTAGTTCATCTATAGTCAATTCAAGGTGTGTACATTATTCCCTAGGCAATCACTTACTTAGTTCAGAATTGTAGAAAATTCCTCCCTAATAATATTGATCTCACTCATATGTTGTGGGAAGGAAAAAAAGTTACAGACTTCCTTGCATCTTACGCTTCATCAGGTATTCATTATAACATTTTTAGTTTCATTGGATCACTTCCCCCTAAGTGCATTTATTTGGTGTGTGCAGATTCTTTAGGCATGTATTAACTCATGCTGCCTTGAACTTTTCAGGCCTCAACCCCCCTTATTCCTCTTAATAAAAGTTTCTCAATGTTGTATGGATATAATAATGATTAACCCTAAATTTTTGACTTTTCATAAGGTTAAAGATTAATGATAATTACTAGAATTTATACTTTAGTCTTTTCTAGTGATAGAGAGGAAACAATAAAAATATATCTATGTATTCAATGGTGGTATTTCAAAAGAACCATAGGTAACAATAAATTTTTTGATTATTATTGATGTATTAACTAATTCTATTATTTTCCTTCCTCTTTAACCTTCTATTTATTTATATTATATCTATTGAACATATCTCAAGGATATAGTCAGGTTACATGGAGTTTCTATCTCTTTTTTATCTAACCAAGATCTGAGGTTTACTTCTAATTTTTGTAAAGTCCATCAGAATTTGTTGGTTGATGAATTAAATTTCAATGAAAAATTTCAACCTCAATAATGTGGATGATCAAATCAAACTACTCATACATTGGAGGATATTATTAAAGATAGTTAAATATATTACCAATGAATTTGGGATCCCCATAATTCATTAGTTAAGTTTTTTTATAATAAAATTTTTCATTCTAGTATAAATACGAAACCTTATGAGGAATTATATGGAAACCAGTGTCAGAATCCATCAGGTTTTGATAAAGTAGGTGAAATGATTTTTTTGGGACCATATCTAATAGAGGAGGTTATTTAGAAGTAAAATATGATCCAACATAACATAAGATCCATCTTGGGTTATGGGGATAATCATAATAAATATCATTTATTTGAGGTAGGTTATCAAGTTTTCCTTAAATTATCTCCATGGAAAATATTTTTTTACTTTTTTATAAAGGGAATTTTAATTCCATAGATCATTCGTCCCTATTAAAATAAATATTACAATTTAATTTAGTATGGAAACATTTTTATACTTAAAATTCATTTTTTTGAAAAACCATTTTTCATCGCATTTTGTTAGTTTATTTTAAAATTAATTTCTACCACTTATAGAATATGAATTTGATAAAATAAATGTCATATTTTTAACTATCATATAATTTTTTTAATGATTCCACATTCATTTTTAGTCATTATGAATATTATCTTTGGTATGAAATTTAGTTTCCATGATAAGAGTTCAAACAAGTTTAACGGGCTGAAAACTAAAATGATAAAGCATAAAATGACATAAAACCTTGTATTAATACTATTTTATGGACTATTTAAGACAATATATTATCTATTATTTGAAAATGGTCCATTTAATGTCTATTTGGAATGAGTAATGCATTAATATAATTTAATAATTTGTAAAATCCCAGGTATATCCCCTCCCATACTTATAAAAGGACACCCCTCTCCCCTATTTTCCAAAATTAAAGAGCCTTTTAACACAAGAAATACCTACCCAAATTCAATTTTAAATTCTGTAATAATATCCTATAAATCTTTATTTTATCATAATACCATCCTAATAAGGTTTTAGGTATAAATCTAAGGAGACAGTTTGACGAAGAGGTACAATTTTTAACTGAGTGTTTTCTTTTTGTTTATTTTTTACCACCGTAAAACCTATCCTAACCATTGCTATATAATTACATCAATATCTCCCATACAATTAAATTTTATTATTTCTGTGGTATACATAGTTTTAATAAACTTATCCATCTAATGGAAAAAGAAAACAACTTTCATGTGTATATGTAGACTACATCCTCGTAAATATAATATATTTCACTTTTCATCAACGAATATTATATACTGTCATAAAAACAGATATAAATGAAAAAATAATATATATATGGTAAACATTTAATTGTTTAATTGTAAATAAATATTATATTTCTTTCTCTACCATTAAATTAAAAAAATAAAAAGATCATTGATGTGTACGGGCACACAACCATCACATGAACTAATGTATTTAGTTTTTCATCACCACCTCACTAGGCTAGTATAAATAATTGGATTTAAATAAAAATATAATATTTAGTATTTAATAATAATACTATAAATATAAAATTATACTTACCATATTTCCATCATTTTGGTTGAAAAATAGAAGTGTTAATCATATGTATGCACAAACTATCATCCTTATGTTCTAACATAATTCAATTTTTTAACAAAATATTCATAGTTAGTTCTAAAATTATAATTAATTTAAAAAAATTATAATTATAATTATAATAATATTCTTTAAATAATATAATCATAATTAATTTTACAATATTCAACCTACGTTAGTCATTTTTGACATATGATCTGAATACCATCAAAACATTTGACATTAAAATAATTGATTATGAGATGTGTAAAAGTGAATTAAAAGGAATAATAATCCTTAAAAAGTGTTCTTATGAATGTAAATAATTAACATAATTTTATTATTCAGGAACATAAACTATGTACGTGACTATTATGACTCGAGGTAAGGGACACTTTACAAAAAACTTCACTTTCAAAAGTTTTAAATATTTGTTTTAAAAATATTATTACTCCATGAACATATTATAAACATTATATTTTTATGTATTTATATTTATTTAAATAAATTAAAATTTATATTTTATTTATTTGCATTCTTTTAAAAGTTTTCAAAATAAATTTTGCTATATATTTTTTACAGAGCAATTTGACTTTATTAACAAAAGGAAAAATGAATTTTCTTTTTTTAATGTATATGGATTGACCACCTATTCCAAAAATCATAGATAGAATTCATTAATAATATTAAACTATAAATGTTTATTATTTTTAAAATAATATCCTATTCTATGCATTCTAGGAATCTTTTGTTCTTAAAAGTTTATTAAAAGGAATAGATATTTTTCCAAACTTCTGTATAAAAATTAAAAATACATTTTCATCTGGGTTAAAAATATTTCTTAAATGGATTTATGTTAGAAAGGTGAAATATTATTGGGAGAAATTGATGAAGTCCAATTCATGGGCGGGGTTGGAGAGTCATCATCAGTGACTGAAGAAGGATTTACAAGAGTCGAATAACAATAGATTGAATAAAGAGAATAGTCTGGAGGGGATCAAAGTGGATATGAATATATTGGAGAATGATATTCCAAAAATATAGGATGACAAGAAATTTTCATCCTTGACTATGAAGAAAAATATCCTCTTGGAGAATCAACTAGATATAGAGAGGGTGTGCGGGTAAAAATCTAGAGCGCTTTGGAGATAAGAGGGGGATGAGAATACCGCCCGCTAATAGATGAGTTTAAATTAAATATAGGTGTACAAGAGGATTAAATGAAAGATTTATTATGGATTTTTTACAATGTAAATTTATGTGGAAGAGAATTTGACTAGGGTTATTTGAAATAGCTTCTGGAAGGAAAAAATAATAGGAAGGATGAATGGCCCAGTAGGGTCATAAGGGAGGATACATTTTCAAATTGTATCCAAAAAATAATGTAATATATAATTTTTGTTTCGTTTTATAATCCATTCGAGTGGATGGAAAATATAGCATGCTATGTTAGCAAGAAATAATAAATAACTCCTATACCTGATGGTTTTCTTGGATCCTTCTTCATTGATTCTTGGGAGATTATCAAAGAACATGTGGGCGAAGTAGTGGATGATTTTTTTCATGGTGGATCATTAAGTAGATCCACTAGTACTTCCAAGGTATTCATAATTCACAAGTTGAAGGATCATAAATAACTTTACCACTATAGAACAATATGTATTTTTTAACGTCATTTAAGAATTTTTGGTCAGCATTATAAATAGAAGACTTAGTTGTGTTATTTAAAGATTGATTTTTGTGGATAATCATATCTTTGTTTAAGGGATAATCATTCACGGTTCTATATGATATGAAAGAGAAATGGTGGAGGATATTAATAAGAAGAAAGATGGATAAAAAATAATGATAAAAGTTGACATGGAAAAGGCTTATGATCAGTTATAATATATTTTTATTATTAGGGTTATTAGGGTTTTTGGGTTTAATGACTGGGTTTGTGATTTATGCATCATATTTTATGAATCCCGATGTATTACCATTCCTTATCAATGTGTAAATTTGGATTCTTTAAATTGGTAAGGGGCATAAGGATGGGATATCCTTTGTCAACCACCCTTTTCATTATGGCTTAAGAGGACCTCATAAGGAATGTTAAGTGAACCTAGGAAGATGGGATGTTTTTCTACCTTATAGAAACAAGTCTATAAAATGAATGGTGTCACACCATATGTGTTGATGAGAAGTTGTTTTTTATTAATAGTGGAAAAATTCCAATTGGTTTTTTTAATTAAATAATGGGAATGTCTGGTTGTCTAAGTATAGAATAGATTAATCAATTGAAAGGAAGTGTGTTCATCTTATTTAAATTCTCTAATATATAATGTAAAACCATATAGTAAAAGTTGGGATTGCAAAGGGGATAATTACTGATGGAGTATCCAAGTGAACCTATTTTGAATGGAAGGATAAAGAACTCCCAATTTGAAGTAATTATCAAATGAATCACACGAATAATATGCAATTTGATGAACCGATTACTGTTATTTGGCAGAAGGATCACCCTCATAAATAGTGTTATCACCTCTATTTAGATTCATGAATTTTCAATCATCAATGCACCAAAGGGAACCATCATGAATATAGTGAAAATAAAGATGAAATTGGTATGGGGTACAAATCAATCAGGTAGATACAAATGGTCATCATGGAAGGGATTTGAGAGGCCAATAGAAGAAGGTGTAATTAATTTATGTAGTGTTTTAGATAGCATGCCATCCATGTAGGTGAAACTTGCATGGGGAAACATTTTTGGGAAATCATTATGGTCGAGATTCATGAGAGATAGATGGATGGAATGGGATGGATAGATTTTGAGACTGTAAATTCTAGCATGATGTATGACTGATAAAATGGATGTACTCAAGGATGAAATGTGGTGTGTAGTGGGTCGAGATGAGATCAACTTTTAGAAGGAGAATTTGGTAGGGAGAACACTATTCATATCAAGGTGTCCAATTATGGACATCTTATTTATAGAGTCCAGGATGTTCTTAGGTTTTATTAACACCATCCTCAACCAAGAGAATATAAATATTCATCATAATATAATATTTGTTTAGGATATGAAAAAATGTTACCTTTTGGGATTTCCATTAGGTTGTTTCAGTTGAATGGATGTTTGAGCATTGGTGTGTATGAGAAATGAAACTAATGAGTGTGTGAGAAAATATAGTTCAATTATATCTTAATGAAGATGAATTTTCTAGCATGGCATATAAGGACTAAAGCTCTACCTACAAATGATAAAGTTTGAAAAATGTGGTGGTTCTAACATTATGATACAGGTGTTGTTCTTCGAATAAATCATAAAAAATATATCATATTTATTTCGGTAGAATGAGTGAATGAAATCTAGAGTTACATGTGGAAAGGTATGGTAATCTATGAGAGTGTGAGCTCAATCATGGAAATTATTGAATTTTTGTTCCAGGGAGCTTGTTAAGAAGTCACATAGGCCATGGTCCACTGTTTAATTTTTACAACGGTGTGTTCAATTCTATAGGATTCTAAGAAGAATGTGAGTAATGGAAGAGGGAACACCCATATTTTCTTTCATGTTTGGGTTAAATATATTGTCTTGTATTTTTTCATTCTCATTAAGTGAGGTGGGTCTTCAATTTTATTAATGAAAATTTTACCTAGGATTTTCTTTATCATGGAAGGAGGAAGTCCGAATAACCAGGGATATAGGTAAGTTCGAGATGAATTGGTGCATGGATAAAACTAAATATAAATGACTGGTGTATCTTTGGGGAAATGGGAGGAGGTTGATTGGCTAAGGATAGAAGAGGGTCGGTCATCCTAGATTTTAGCTCCTATTATGGGCCAGGTAACTCAATCGCAGTAGAAACAAGGGCCATGGCTACTAGTCTCTATTTATAATAGCTTTACAATATTCATATAGAGAAAGTAAAATCATACCATAGTTTATCAAATGTTCGTTGACATAGAGTGGTTATCCCACCATGGGTGCTAATTTACCTTTTAAAAAAAAGTAGGAGGATAGCTAATTAGGGTATTGGAGTTGGACATATCTAGAGGGAAGGAAATTTCTTAGTGGATTCTTTGGTCTGAAAAGGTTTTCTAACTGATGAACATTTTTTTTATTCTGGTATGTGGTCCCTTCCAAATGACTATAAATTAATTGTTAGGGGTGATTCCATAGGTATTCATCAATTTACCCCTTGATTTGGGGGTTGAATATGTGTTATCACTTATAAAAATTCAATTCTAGACACCCCCACATATCTCTTAATATATCAAATACACACACATATTCATAATCATTATAGAAGAGTTTACTCTCATGCATGTGTCAAATGAATATCTTGTATCCTCCAAATTACATTCACATATCTCTTTAATTTTTTAATTTCATCAATTAAAAGTTATATTTACATTAATATAATCATAAAATTACTCATATACAACTCTTTGCCCTTTTAATTATTAGTCTGGATGTTACAGATGACTCTTATATATGCATCAGAGTCACTCAATCAACTCAATGACTTAGTTGATTATATAGTTCTCCTTTAGAGATACTTTGAAAATTATAATAAGTTAATATTATGTATTCACTTCCTTTTCAATGTGTTACTCCAATCTATTCAAATAAATATTACATCTTCATACAAATTCCTAGAATACCCTTACACATGCCATTAGTTTACCATTATTAGTATGAACATGGAATTCAATAACGTTAAAGAATCAACATATAACCTCTTTAGTCAGTCGCTAGACTTCATCAAACATTCTACCTCAAATAAAAAAACTCAAAACACATGAAAAATATGTTATTTTAATCCAATGATTCTCACTCATTTTTGAAAAAAAATATTACATCTATTTAATAATTCTATGGGCTCTAGAATCCCCCCTTTTGATTTTTTGTCAACTCTAATAACTCACACTATATAAATTAAAATCATAACCTTTCTCTAATAAAAATATCTATACAACACATTTCTAGATAAAATATTGTTTTTGAGAAAATTATATTCCTTGATGATAAGATTTTTTTTCAAGTGAGTTAGATACCCTCCCCATCGAACTATACCATGAGTTAACTTTTCTACTTCCTTTTTGTAATAGAATAAAATTTAGATTAAAAAATTATGAGGACACAGTTGTGTATATTTAACTAGCCCTATGATGAGATAATATAAATCATTGTGGGGGTGGTCCTACACAACCTCAAGTTGATAGTGGAATGATGGAAATGATGATTGATCCTTAATACAAAAAATTCATCCTTGATATACCATTTTTAATGTAATCAACAATCTAATACTTTGTGGAGACATAATCCAACTTGATATATACATTATCCAGATTTTCATTAATTAAAAAACACATTATATAAATATTTCTTCATCTAGAATGCTAGAAAATATTATTTGAAATATTAATTATACTTTGATTATCATAATAAATACTCTAATTTTTCACAACTTCTAATTTAATATATTCCAACTGTACTTTCATCCACAAAATTTGTCTATAGGTATATGTTACAACTATATATTCAGTTTTATATGTATGTATAATAACTAAACACCACTTATTTCTATGCCATCTCAAATAGTGTTAACCTAAATATATAATTGTACCTATTATATATAATATATTATTGTAATCACTAGCCTAATAAGTATTAGTGAACCTTAATAGATTCAATTATTCATTTGATGTATACATAAAACCGTAACTCAATGTTACATTGATATACATAAGTATTATTTTAGAAGAAAAGTTGTGTTATTCCTTTAGATAAGTTTTATATATTTCGCACATACTGTCACCATATATAATATATGGTATGGATGTTTTATGATAAAGAAATATTTGAATGATCTTTCTAAATTCCTTTTGATTTACAAGATTTCATACTTCAAATTTACTGAATTTCGTAATAACTACTATGATTATTGAGAATTATTTATAAATTTTTATGTTAAATCCATTAAAACATATACTAGAATATTTTTTTGGGGCCATAAGAAAGTGTAGTTATTGATTTGGATTAAATATAATCCTATAATATAGTCCATTTCCCCCATAATTAACTTCTCCAAACACATCACTATAAAATTTGACAATTCCACACAAGAATAGTCATTTTTAGTTGAAAAAATTATGTCTTCTATATAAATTATGAAAATAGGAGTAATTACACTCATATCATTCATATTTAAGTTGTAGTGTACTTTTACTTTTGAAAATTTCAATTTCTCTAGGAAGATGTCCAGTTTGGAGTACTGAGATTGTAATGCACCAACCCTAGTCAACCTAACACATCCGTTGAGTTAGCTCGACATAAGGCCTAAAGTGTGTTACCAATTACAAAAGGTTATAAATAATCACTAGGATATCAATATAAATACCATGGGAATGATTTTACCCTTAAAAACAACAGAAATTGTCTCATATATAAATATAGTAAGATAAACCTTCAAATTTCACCATGGAAAGAAAATTACATAGCCATGAGACACTTTAAACTAGGACAGAGGTTATGTATTTAATAAAATTCCAATCTATGATCCAAATTCAGAATCCATATGACCATTCTTCACTACCATCCTAATTCATTAGTCCCCTATGAATAGTCACATATGAATAGTCACACAGTCTGGAAAACCATGCCTGAGTCATGTGATAGCCTCTCGAATCCAACAATCCACCAACAGATTTTTCATTGACACTCAAATGGCTATACAAACCATGTTTAAACATTGAAAATAAATTATGTAATCTATAGATGCATTCCACATGGTTACATCATCGTTATTACTAACTGTGTGTAGACCAAGCGCCAAACATGTTTTCCCTAAATATCTATATTTTTAGCCCATGACTCTATAAAGCCTTTAGAAAAAAACAGTAAACTAGTAACAAAAATTAAAAATAAATATGATATATATGGGGTAAAAAATCTTCCCACCAATAAAATTTATGACCCCATAAATCACTAAAAATTGTGGAATTCTGAAATGTATAGGACACTACTATATCTTAAATGATTCTGGCTCCCACGCCTCATGGTTTTCACATTCGTACTACTATAGTAGACAATCCAGAAGTTTCTTTTACCATGGAACACCTTATCGTAGTGATTTATAACCAAAACTATCTACTCAACCACTAGGGAACCATAACCAAGATCAAAATGATTTAATCAGTCATATGGGAGGGGACAGGTTTCCACCTCCTTGATTGGAAAATATGAACCATTTCATGAATCAACATCAATTGAGATGCTAATTCCAAGGGAAACACTACCTTTCTATGTCATTAGATGAAATTGAAAGGGGAAAAAATCTCAGAACTAACTTACCCTCTTTACCACAATGATGATGTCCTAAGAAAGGAGAAACCATAAAAAACCTGATCACCCACTGAAACCTCCGACATAAAATGATGGTTCTCTACATGAAATTTCTAATAGATCACAACTAATAAAAAACATTTCATTATAACTACACCATATACATCACACTTGTATAATACTTGGTCCTACTGAATACAATTCCCCTACTTTTTTAAATATTAGGAAGTTCTTTAAGGTCATTTATATGACAACAAAACAGGAATCTCCATAATCAAAGACCATGAAGACACTAAACCCAAAAACCCCTGAAAACAATAATGAAAACTTGTATCACATCCTCAAGAATTAGGCAATTCATATAATTCAACAATTTAATTTAATATTGAAAATCATGCTCAAATTTGATAAAGAACCCATTATATTCAAAAAATCTACCAGAATTATAATGAAATTAATTAGTATCTTCTATAAATGGTAATCATAGGTGAACTAAGGAACTTAAATACCCCTTGATAATAAAAACCATTAAGATGTATATTAAAATAAATTACATGGAAGGAAAACAATGATATGATTTCATGAATTAGTTAATGATCTTCAAAAATAATAAATTCTTCTCCACTTAGAGTATATGTTAGTTCAATTAAGCGTACTATGGTTACTTCATCCAACATATAAAATTTAGTGGATAAGGGGACACTAAACTAAAAGTTTTTTGGTGGTTTAAATCCAATTTTCATGGAGTTAGGGAATATTTACATAAATTCTACAATTGAATGGATCATTATGGGACACTAAACTTGATATCTCAGATCATGAAACATCCTAGTAACCCTAGAGTACATGAATCAACTAGACTTATGTTCATGATATATCCACCCCCAACTGATATTGACTACAAAACCAACTACTTATAAAGTGATAGAAAACAATCTTGAGACCAAAACCAGAAACTCATAGTGACACCATTATACAAGTTCTCATTAAGACACAGACAACCAACATCCACCACATTCCTAAGCCAAATTCAATTATTCAATGAGGAACCATCTTAATCAAAGTCCGAGAAAACAAGTGCATTAAATCCTAAATTATTACATAGAGAATTTTTTTATATAGATTTAGCATGTATCCCACCTCCTTTGGTACATTCACAACCTACGTTGGTAAATCCCTATTCAAAAAATCGTTGACCACACATCCTTTTCTAAGTGTTTAAAAAATATCATGATCAATGGTCTGAAGTCATTTAATCAGGAATTTATATCATAGTATTAGATTCCTCTATGTAAGAGGACACTTTAGGATTCTATGATCCAAATATATCATAAACCACTCAATGGGGAAATAGTGATAAAATGTTCTGATTGGAAAAACAATTGTTACTAAATGTTATGAAGTGTATATTCCTCCTATGGGGGTATAATTAGTGAAATATTTAATTCATCGCCCATTTTACAAAATCAATACATATCCTAACCATGTGTTTGAGGATTTTTTGTGATATAACCAAGACATCATAGTCTTAGAATGAATCAATACTGAAGATGAAATTAACCTCACTTTTAGCCTTTCAATGGAGTACAAGGATTCATATTAACCAACCAAAGGATCTAATGAAAATAGATACCTAACATTGATCTACCCACCTTTTAGATTCATTTTAAAATGGTTCAATAACATGAAACAACATCAACGTAAGAAAAAGGATAAAAAATAACCAATGTTTCACATTTCACCAAAAGGAAACCTATAATATTACCATCCATATGAATGCAAAATTGTGTGATCTCATCAGGTATATACTGCAAAGAAGAAATTATATCAAGCCTATGAAAAGGAACCATACTAATGAAACATTTAAAGGATTATTGGTTTCAATGAAACAAATGAAAATTAGGAAGACACAAACCATATCACCAGATCCACCATATATCTCATAACTAAGATATGGTTCGAATAATGATACCCATTAATAAGAAACAACATTGCTCTAGTCTTGGGTTATGAAAATTCAATTATTAAAGCTCTGGTTTAGAGAATGCAACCTAGTGTCTCTCTCAATCCAACTGAAAACAGACACCCCTCTGATGGATTTCTTAGCTCGTCTGGTCACAAAACCAAACCTAGTAACCCAATCACATACCCAAGGATCACTATGTTATAAAAATAAATAAAAAACTCATGAAATATATTCTTCCAAAAAACTTATCCCCAATAACAAGTATTAGATATTGAAATGAAGTAATAAATCATGAAGAAACTTGAGACATCCATTTCTCTTAATGGAAAACCCCAAAGATGATTTCAATTATTATCCATAAACAATGCTATCTCAAAACAAAAACCAATCTATAAATATAGAGTGTGAAACTAGAAGATAAGAACCCAAATCCTAGGAGACACTCAATATTTCACTCATCCCCAAGAAAAATAAGAATCTAATAAGACTCAACCTTATACACTCGATTACCAAGTGGAACCTATAAAACTATCTACATAGGATATAAAAGAACATTGAGAGAGAGTCTAACACTTACCACTCTATTGAAAGCTAGAGAAAAACCAATGATAATGGGAAAATACCACTCATAAGGAAAATATCTAATTTAAACTCATGAAATATCTGATAGTCTTACTCAATCTTCAAAATATGGGAACATCATATATTTACTCACGTTAATGTTAATCAAATAACCCCTACATATAGTAAAGGTTCAGTCCAAACATAAAAAAAACGTAAGAAAACATGTTCAGAGTGGTTTCAAGACAAACAAACATTAAAAATAGAATTTTTTTTAATTTATTTCATATTTGAAACCTCTAATCACCATTTAAAAAGTATTTACATTATCAACCCATATAATGATTAATATTTTTTCTTTAATTTAGATTAAATCTAAAAGAGAAATGTTTTACAACTCATCAATTACATATTGAATCCGTTTTCCTTTCATGCCATTTTTTTTAAAAATCCTTTTTCATCTTGAATTACATTATTCATTATTGATGTTTTTTAAAATAAACATCCATTCATGTAATAGAACTATATTTTCGTAATGTTAAGGAGCTTTTTTTGATTTATCATTTTAGTTTCAACACTATTTTCCCTTTTATATTACATGTTAAAGACAAATATGATTTTTTGTTAAAAACAACCCCCCTTGAGTACTTTAAGGTAAATAATGATTTATTTTAAAAACATTAACCTTATTGGAGACATAATTTAAGGTTGTGACATTACTATTTGTAGATTCATTAAATAGTGTGAAATAATTTTTTTTTCTATGTTTAGATGATTAGAAAAACATTTTCAAATTCATGAGTTAGAAATATAGAATAATTTCACAAGAAAACAATAAAGATTAACTTTTAAAACTATTTTTTCTATAAAATCAATTTTTCACACATATAAATAGTAATAATACACATGTTTAAATAAAATAATGTCACATGTTTCAATAAAACTAGTTCATGATATCAACATATCATAAGAAATATCTTAATTCATTTATAGTCAAATGAGATTTAATAAAACATTCCATGAATAATGGGTTCTAAAAAATAAAATAAAGGTGACATGGAGTAGGGTTCGACAAGGAAAAATTGTTTATAACAATGCTATAAACATGTCTCAAACACATTAACATTCCCAAATCAGGTGGTTGATCACTGTATAGTTTTTCTAGCCATCCACGTAGACCTTAGAACATGATTGCTATTTCTTTTTACACCCCAGATCCATAACAACCTCTAAGGAAATGAATAAATTCAAATAATGTTCATATGTCATCACATCAAACCTCAACTCATAGAAAGAATCAAAAGGAAAAGAAATCACAATTTCCTATGGTAACTTATGTGGAATCACAGAAGGTGTTGATTAAAAACCTACTCATAATATACCCTTCATCCAAAAAAGTCTTATATCCCGTCAAATAGACCTCAAACCACACCCAATCAGTGCCACCACACGGTTGGATGGGTAATGCCTTTGATACCATTTTTTGATGAACTGACCCCGGTTAATCTTACAAGCTAACTGATTTATCTCAACATAGGGCCTAGATCATGTTCTTTATTCCCACAATCCTTCACCCAGGACCTAGGTATTAGCATACACACATGGAAATAATATTACCCAAAAAACATAATAGACCATGTCTCACGTATAAAAAAAGTAAGATGAAAAATCAGAGTATAATGAAGATGAAATGGTATATAACAATGAAACGTTCAAATCTAATATAATGGCTACATATCAAAAAACAAAACCAATCCAATACCAAAACCAAGTATCCATGTGACTATCCATCACTACCATCCCAATCCACTAATAAGGAGATATCAACTAAGCGAAGATTCCATGCCACATGACACCCTTCCCTTATTATGTAAACCATAAAACCAAATCTTAATATTCTTAATGGAATATGAATTTTGTGTGTAAAACACCTAGTATGATTCCACTATGAGTATATACAATTTTTTCACCATAAAACTATTAATTATAAATTTAAATCAATATAATTATATGTTGAAATTTCCTTTGAAAACACTTTTAATAATGAATCCATTGGGGGTCCCTTTCAAAATAATTCATTTTTAACACCATAAGAATATGGAAATAAACATTAATGATAACATAAAGGAAAATAATCAAGCATTCATGTCTTATAATATAACCAGGTGATCATTTAAAACATGAAACATAAATAAAACCAATACATCAAAACATAATTTTGATCTAGCCTATTGTAGGACATAAATAAGACATGTTAGGAACACTAGGCCAATATAATCAAGAATACTATGATACTTATTCCTACAATAGTCCATTGGTATCCCAACCGTATCCCCTAGTGGTTCCACACTAACTAAGGTTTTCATATTTACTCAGATAATGTTCCCAAAATGTTCCCATATTATATATTTTCTGAAAACATTCAATAAACCATGGAAAAAAGTATACCAAACATTTTCACAATCTATGAATGACCACTCCCATGCATAAAAATCAATTTTTTATGTCAAACCAATCTTTTGGTAATATCATGAAACACATGGTGTGAAAAAATCATTTTTAAATAAAATCTTATTTAAAAACCATTTCACAAGACACCAAAGATATAATTTAGATAAATAAATATCTTATATTTATAATATATAAATTTAATAAAATAAACCATCAAAATTTACAGTAACACATCGTAAATCCTGATATAAATCACCTATATAGATACACTTATTTTGCAAATGAAGGAAACCTAGTCACCTTTAAAATCATTGTTTGAAAATGAAAAGATTCGGTCTTTAATATCATATATCCAATTGAAACATCATCAATTTTACATATAATATGTATATTGGGTCATCATACCCAATATAAGTTCACATGACATGGAGAAGATGATATATTAGTGGTTAATATAGAAACAAGAGAAGAAAACCACAATAAAAACACACATACCTCGAAGAGATCCAAATAGATTGATGTGTATTGTCCATGAAACCAATGAGAGAACCTCCCATAGTATCAAATAAATGATTTTCTGGGACAATGAAAATTATGAGGGTATTATGGATTTAATTGACTATGTTAATGATGGAATTTTCCATTTTTAAGAAACCCAGTTGGTTTTCATGGTTAAGTTGCATGTTTAGAAAAACTTGTGCTAACCATGTTGTAACTAATTTCCCTTGAAAGCTGATGTAAAAAGTTACTTAAAAATAGTTTAATAGTTATGAAAAATGTGTTTAATCAATGAAATATACCTAAGAATCAAACCATACATCCATATAGTTTTTATGGACACTCACACTATTAGAAAAACCATTCATAGACCATTAAAATAACCTTTGCAATTGATAGTTCCACCCCACATGGTTACCAAATGGTTAAAACTAAATATTCATACATAATTTGTTGGACTATTCTCCAAAAAATATCAAAATATTTGAATCTTATTCGTGAAATACTTTATAACTAAAAAAGTGACAAACTTGGACAAAATATTAAACATACTTGTGACCTGGAGGGCATCACAAGGATCTAAGAGACACTATTAAACCATAAAAATATTTCATTAATGTGTATACCATTATTCTATAAATATCAATTATAAATCATTTAGGTTTATTAATTAATACATCTTCTTCTAAGTCACCATTAAAAAAATAAGATTTCATATTCATATGATAAACCTTGTAGTGTATCTGTGCTGTAACTATGAAAAATAATGTTATAGCCTCATGTCTTACAATAGATGAAAAAGTTTCTTGAATGTCCATTCCTTAAACCTAATAATAACATTTATATATGAATATATCCATGTTCAATAAAACCAAACATTTCTAAATATGTTTATTTTAGAATACCAACTCAGTACCGATAAAAATATTCCCTTCGGGTATAGGAATAAGTTCCTGAGTAGAATTATTCTCAATCAGAGTCATATAAATTGGAGTCCTCATTTATATAAAACACATTGTTTTATAATTATAATAAATATATAATCTTTTATTTAAATTTATAATACTATAAAATATGATATATTTATGAAATGAATAAAATTTATTTCAAAATTTTAAATAAAACCATTTGGACTGAAACTAAAAAAATATACATTTTCTTTAGTAATAAAATGAATATAATAAATTTTCTATTAGAAAATAATCACTAAAATTTTAAAAGTGAGATAATAATCTCCGATAAAAAATATAATATGTTTGGATCCATTAGTAGCTGAAATTTCTACTTCACCTCTTTTAATATTATTGAATCTATATAAATCATGTATTTAGATTCAAACGAGTGATCCTCATGCTATATTTAAAACACCGGACATGAAAATAAAAATACTATATTAAATGATGAATATACTTGATGTAGAATTTTCCTCATGACTCTTCTTCGCCATATTGAAGTTCTTATTGTTATGTCATTTCTTACCACAAGCGAAGAAAAAAACATCCTACACACAACACTCCATTAAATTTTTTGACTTCTTTATAGTAAATTTAAATTTTTCCTTTTGATTTAACCCTTTCATTAGAAAATTTTCATCAAAAATTTTCCTATTAAATTTATTGATTAATGAATTGGTTTTCATCACATCCTAATATACATATAAAACCATATACAAAATATATGGGAGGATCTTATACAAATGAATCATTTTAAAATTAACTAAAAAACTTGGTAAATTGATTGTTAAGGATGAAAGAATGAAATCTATAAATAATTATTCATTATATTTTAATCTAAACTTGTATAATCATTGATTAAAACCAACCATTTATAGAATATAAGAATTAGTCTAGAATCATTCTCTAAAATTTCTTTTGAATTGTACATTTGTGATATAATATATTTATTTTCTATATCTCTTTTAATAAATCTATTGGATATTAAACAATTCGGTGTAGATATATTTTACCTCAACCAAGATAGAAACATGATGAAATTTACATTTAATAAATACTTCATGTGCAAATTATATGAATCATTATTAAGTTTAATGACATTCAAAGGTAGTTAAAAAGGTTGATGGAACTCTGATACATAAAACTACCTTTTATATATAGTACTATATGCAATCAAAAGTAAAAATCATATAAATTAGTACCATTGAATACATTTTCATAGTTTGACATCAATCACAGAGAAAAGAAGTTCAAAAAGTTATTTATCATTATCAACATCAAAATAAAAAAAAATTATATATATTATCTTGATTAACAATTTTAATTAAAAAATTTGATAGGTAAATGATAAATTTATCCCACTATATTATCAAATTCCAAAAACCCTCACAATCATATTTAAAATATATAGTTCCTTAGATATTCTAGTGGATAAGAATTAACATTTATCTTCCTATATTACTAACCAAATTCATTCTTTTACTCAATGATATTTATGTATAACTTACTCTTCACAACTTTATTAAGTCATATCTCATTAATCTATTGAGTAGACATACCATTTCATAAATATTATTCAAGGTTTCATATTGATTATCATTAATTTTTTGTAATATTTCACATTTGTTATAATTATTAATTTTTTATTTTATTTTAGTATTATATAAAATATTTAATTCTCAATATATATATATTGTAGGGATAAAATAATTTTTTAATATATGTTACTATTCGAACATAATTATATGTGATTATATAACTTTTTTAAATGTTTAATTATTATTTTTCTATTTATGATTATTATCATTATATAAAATATGGGTAGATACATAAATTCATATTTTTTATAACTTCATTATAAATATAGAACATATAGATTTTAATGTTTTATAGTATATTATTATTATATATAATTTTTTCTGAGGTAAAATAACTGTTTTTGGTAAATTTTATGTTATTTTCTATTATATTGTATATGTGATTTTACAATATTTGTATGTGATTATCAGAGTTTTTTTTTCGATTTTATTTTTTTTATAAACAAACACATATGTATTACATTATAATTTATTTTTTATATTAAAGATTATATTATATATATAAAAAATAAAATTTGTTTTATGATTTTCTATAAAATCTAAGCATTTTTTTTGTTTTAATTATTTAATTTTTATGTTTTTAATTGAATGCATATTTTATTTAGTTTTATTTTTGTTAAAAAACTTGTTTATGTTCTAGTAGTTTAAAATATATAATTTATTTTTTATTTAGAAATATAACAAACAAATCAAGCTAGAAGCTAAACTTCTGACCATTTATTAAAAATAAAAGAAAAAGTACCAAGAATGTGGATGGGGTAAAACAATTGGAATTCCCCTCATACAACCAACAAAGAGTTATATGTCATAATAAGAAATGCAATTTCCATAATAAAATTCATCAGAGGTTTCCCACTCAGATTGGGACTTACCCTGAATGTAGAATTTAAGAATTTTTGGATTGAACTTTCCCAAAAATATGAAGAGGATCGGGTAGACACAGTGTGAGGTGTTCCAGAATAATATTTCCCTAGACTAATCTTCAAGGTATCTTTATTGAAGCCCTAAATGTCATCTGCCTTCCCATTTCCAGTTAATAGTGTATCTTTAAAAGAATCATGATCACCATTGTTCATTTCCTTCAACAGGGTGCCATTATCCATCCCTTCTGCATCAGAGATGCCACCCAACTTCTCAGATATCCCATAGGAATTCAAAAGTTTTTGGATCTACTAATGAAAATCCATATGATTAGTAGCCCCATTATGAAAATCCCATGTTGAAGTCGAAACAGTAGTCCCATCTCATTGTGGTCATGTACCAAGAATAGCATTCATGTGAGGATTCAAAGGGTCAGCACAAATAGCAGACCCAACTACAGTGAGATTAGTAGTCTCATCTCCAATATCAAATAATCCAAGAAGAGAAGAATAATGACTATCATTGGATGTAACCTCTTAGAAAATTCTAACTAAGTATTATAGGGACCACTATTATCTCTCATCAGGGACATATCCCCCATCAGTTCCTTGCCTTCTAAACCAGGCACCTGAGAAACAAATTTGTCAGAGGCCATCATATTAGCCTTTGTGGATAATGGATTTTTTAGAACATACTCTCTATGATCAAGGGATCTGAAAAGGCCACATTCTTCCTATTAGTATTCCTTATATAGAGATTAGATGGATGACCCTTCATTCCACATCTCTTACATGATATGTTCCTCTTAAATAACTTTAAAGAATGTACAACATGCATACATTCATTACCGAAAAGAATATTTTTCCATACTCAACATCAATTTGGATATTATTAGTGGGAGTGGAAATGGTTACCTTATCAATAATGGTAGAGTTAAGATAGATCTCCACCAATATTCTAGAAAAGTATCCAAACCTAATAACTTCAGTTTCCTTGTCAAGAATTATAGGAGTCCCAATTTCTATACTAATATCATTAAAAAACTTTGGATGCTAGAGAACCTAATTATGACATTGCTGAAAAACCCAAACCTGATAAAAATGATTCCTTTCACATGAATAATTTAAATCTAGTGACCATTCATGAATATGAATCCATAAAGGATTTAGGGACAGAGATCTGATGCTCTATGCAAGAATTTTGGAAGCATCCAAAGGAATGATGCAAAGAAATAAACCAAAACCAAGAGAGACACATCTCCAATTAGAGACACCCCATAAGAATGAGATCTGATAGACCAAATAACCAAACATTTAGGACTTATCACCCTTCAGTAAAATAGAACGTGAAATTAGAGAATTTTTCCCAATTGTAATTCTCTTAGAAAATGCCTTAGGGATAGCTTCAACATGGGCTGATCGACCCCTTTTAGAGGATCCTTACAAAACAGGAGTCAATGAACGACACAAATGACGAAGTCGGAGTAGTTCCCTCCATCGTATTCAATATTCCATTTAGGGTCCTAAAATTTAAGATTCCATTTAGGGCCTTCAAAAAATCATTCAGTTTCTTCGTTTTTAGATCAATATTTTCATGGGAATAAGCATATGACATAGACTTCTTCAGCAAAAACTGTGGATCTATCCTAGAAGTATCATCCTCCCACACACCTCCATCATCCCGAAGAACACCACCAATCTAAGCATCATGATCCAATGTGGAAGGGGCTGAAATTTTGGATCTATAAGCATCTCCAACATCAGTTACAACCCTTATAGTGATCGGTAGATAAAACTTTCTTTCATCCAAGCGAACATCAACAATCCAGGAATCCACATCAGAGATCGATTTTTCCACCTCGACATCACTTTGAATGACTGAAAAACCACCACGTGTGCACTATCATTAGGATGAATCACACCATCATTCCAAGCTGATCCCTCTTCTCTAACCACAATAACCGATCCCAAATAATGTGGAATATTCAGAGAAAACCCTAAAGGAGAACCACGTCTCCATGGAGACAGAGTGGTCTCACCCCTGAATCCCCATCATATGAGCCTTATTTATTTTTATAAATACATTTTTCTCATATTTAGAAATATAGAGAATATGTTTGGTGATGTAGTTTGGGTTTTATAAAAATATTTATAAATTGGGAATACATTATTAAGTAGATTATTTTTTTGTCAAAAAGTATGTTATGTTGTTTTTAAAACATGAAATACTTTTTCTTATTGAAACAAATTTTTTGATATATTTTTAATATTGGTCATTAGACAAGAATTATTTTAGTAATTTGTTTTTAAAAGGAATAGGTCAGAATAGTCTTTATCCCACTTCAATCATAAATAGTGGTTGGGTTCCTACCGAGTCATGCACTCTTGTATATTTCCAAGAGTTTCCATCAATTTTTGGTATATTCATTTCTTCACATTATATTCTCAACTAGGTGAGAACATATCTTGATAAAGAGGGGTGAATTCCCACCACCAAGACCTACTTAAAGCTGTAGGCATTCATTAAGGGAGTGAATTGAACCCAGGACCACCATTCCTCTTGAGTGAAAATTATGTAAATTTTATATATGTATATTTAAAAATAAAATATATAGTTGAGAACATGCATTTCATTATAAACCCATATAATAACTTTTTAATTTTATTACATTTACAAAATATGGATTCATTGATTATTGAAAGTTCTATATATTATTGTGTTTTTTTATTTTATTGAATTTAATATAAATATATTTTATTTTATTTCATTTTTAATAATTTTCTTTTACTATTTGATAGGTTCATGTTTTTTATGTTATATAACATATTTTTTAGATCGAAGGGAGTGTTTTTTTATAATTTTATAGGAAATTTTTCTAATTATGTTGTAAATAAATTCTAATGGATTGTTTATTTTTTATATATTAGGTTTTATGAAAATTTTCATATTATAATTAATTTTTTTATTTGGAGGTTTGATAAATAAAATATTATTTGGTGAAAAAATAAATTATAATTTAAGTATTCTTGTGAGGGTGAAAATATATATATTTACATTGAAAACAATATGTTGATTGTTTTTATTTTATTAGAGTAATGAAATATTTATTTATATAAATGTCGAAATATTTTATATTTTACATTGTTGTTTGATGAAACAATATTATATATATATTTATTTTAATATCATTTTTAATGTTTTTTTTATTATCATTATGTTTGGTTTGTGTGATGGAATTTATGTTATGTGTAGATAATTAATATAGTAAGATTATTTTTTAAGAGACATAACCCATGTTTTTAATTACAGATGAATTTTTATTTTATTATTATTTATTTTATTAAAATTTAGAAAAATAACCAAACACAAAAAATTATGTAGTTTAAGAAATATTTACTCTTGATAACTGAAGAGGAGTTATATATTTTAATTATTAAAAGAGAAATTTTATAAGTTTGCATTAGCCATAATGTAATTTTATCCACCTAAATAACTATTTTGTATGCTTCAATTTCCCATGAAAAAAACATTTCATGTGAAATAATAATCAATGTGAAATAATTTTTTAATGTTTCAATATACACTCAATATGGAATAGCCTTTTTAGTGACCTCTAATTCTAAAACCCCTGACCTTATTAGTAGGGGTAATTACTCTCTCAGAACCCCCATGACCTTAATTCCAATATAGATTAATGGAAACTATAGATTTTATGTAAAATTTGTACTAGAACAAATCTAGAACCACACACACCCAAAAAAATCTCTCTCATATATATTAATTCAAGAGATAATCTTCTTAAAAATTATTATCCTTCAAAAATTAATAAAAATTATACACATCTCACTATAATAATCACCATTAAAGACTAATATATTCATTAAAAAAATCAATAAATTTAACTTCCATGATACTTTTTAAAATTCAAAGACTCATCCTATAACAATCCATTTATAGAACAATATTTTAGTTGAATATTCATTGTAAAATGGAATTCATAATTTTTTAAGGGGAAATATACAATTAATACAAAAAAACAACACATTGTTTACTTTATATTTATCGATATCCTTTTATTAATTATTCAACCACACCTTATTCAACTAAATTTCAATTATAATAACACATTAAACCTATGTGGTAGACAATGTCACAATCTATTCTACTTGTGAAACCCAATGAATAGTTGTAGTATTATACGTTTATAAATATCATATTATATTTATTATACTATCATTATCAAAACCATAAATTGAATCAATATATATATATATATAATAAGAAGAAGAGAAAATTAACACTGGGGTTCTCTCAAGAGTAAATCACTTACTGTAGGATATTAACTGAATAATAACCTTCTACCCCATATCATTATTTCCCATTCTTCTATACTTATTTTTTAATGTTTTAGTAGTGTTATTAAAGATTTTATAGCCTCAGATATTATAGGTCCTCTACATCATTTGTTACTATAATTGTGGGTTCGACATGTTCTAGAAAGATGATCGGTTAATCTATCATCCTTAGGTCTTAGACATGATTTAAAATTTAATGTTCCCAAAATATTTACCTAGGAATTACAAGTATAGGAATACTATTATCAAAACTAATGTTATTCCCTAATTTTGTTCTCCTTAGATAAAACTAATTTTAAATATTTTAATGTCTCATTCAAAAGGATTCAATTCTTTATCTTAGAATCCTCCTATGTTAGTTATATTTTATCCCTTTTTAATGTCTTTTTAAATTCACATAACTCAGCATCCCACTTTAATAACTTTCTTTGGTAAAATTTATTTTTTGGATCCCAACCCTTTTGTAAAAATGTTATTCCCTTATATCCCTTTTATTTATATATTTGATTTTCTCCTTTGGTTTCTTGCACGACCAAGATCACAACCCTCTAGTAGTTGTGTTTAGTTCATCTCAATCTAGAGGCAATTTAGTTCGAGGCTATATTGAAGAAACCCATTTGGGTTTGATGTCGGTAAAAATGGAATTTATATTGTGTGATGATTATATGGATTTTATTATTACTTAGATCTTATTTTTCAATAGAACTCTCTAGTGGTTATAGTGATGTAGTAGATCCAAATAGAAGGTTTTTTATTGGAATCTCTAGTGACTAGTAGAAGACTAGTATCTATGAAAGTTCAACTGGTGATTCCCAAAATGAAAATTTTTTCTTGGTTTTTATTTCTTGTTTTTAGATTCATAATATTCTAATTTAGGTTTTAATCATGTAATGGTTAATTTTATTAATGAGAAGTAATATTTGTTTTTATTGGTTTATATGTTTTCTTTTATTTTGGATGGGCTCAGGCAGGCCTGCTAGAAATCATTTATTTAATCATGGTTCATAATTAAACATTGGATGATTCAAATTTTAATTATGTTTTTATATTTTTTATGTGATTTGTTGTTTAAATACATTGATTAAGGTTTTCAACCTGTTCCTCCAAGAAAAGTGAGATGAAGGAAAGAGTATTCCTAACTCAACCCAATTATGTTCACCAGGTCTCAAGGTCCCTTAGAAAACTCCAAGTGGTATGTTATGCAGATTCCTATCCGTTTGATTATTATTTTTAACATCCTTTAGTATCTATTAGCATGAGGTAATTAAGCTTATAGGACACTATCCATCTCTTTCTTGTACTAGATTTTCCATTTTAATAAGAGGGCTCTGGCCAAAACTTTCTGATAAAAAAGTTCATTTCAAGAGTTACATTTTAAATATAAGGAAAAGTTTACTAAATTTCTATGGATTACCGTTTACTTATGAATTAATGGAGATTCATATGTGAAGTAGATCATTTCTTTTCTTAAATCCATAATTTTATAGTGAATTTAAACTGTAAACTTATTAAAACAATTAATATTATGTAATAGGACCAATGAAGTTGGAATTTTTATTATATATAGTGAAAATCATGTTTGAAATTTTATTAAACCAAGGTACAAGATAATATGAATGTTTTAAAGTTGATATGGTTAATCTATGTGGAAGAATAAATTGTCGGCCAAATTTCATTACCTAGAATGATAGCCTATAATTTTTATCATAACATTATAATTGATAATCCAACTAGGATAACAATTTATCATATAGAAGAGTATATATTGTTGAATATTTTTTATTCTATGAAACCTAAAAATTCATCCATCTAGAATGATTTTTTATACATCAAGAAGAGAGAAAAAACTTTCATCAATTATGGGTCAAGGGTGATAAATTCAACTTTCCACCCACTAATGCCAACACATAATAAATTGGAAGACTTATAAATATTGGAAGTAGAACCAAGGATCGAAAAATACTTATTAGAAGAATATATTGAAAAGTAAATGAATGTAATTTGTTGTTATTTTAATTATAATGTTATGTTGTAACTTTTTTGTTGTATATCTATTTATTAATTTTAATATATTCAAATCCACTCTTGTTTATTAATAAAATAATTTATTATTTTCTTTTTATGTAACAAAACAAAACTCTCATAACCTAGATTTTAGAGTATGTTAATTAAATTGTCACTAAATACCAGGGATCACCTCATAAAAGATCAAATAGTTTAAAAATATTTGGAGACTATATACATACATGTCTACCATATTATATTGGATGTTTTGAAATATTAAATAATAAAATTATATAAAACTTTTTTATTCATTTTATTACACCATTTAATTCACTAAAAGATATATTTTAGGTACCCTAAGAAATAGAAAAAAAAAATAAATGGTGATCTGATATGCTCAGTAAGGGGATGTGTGAAATAAAAACTATCATAGATACAAATGACAAATACATTAGGGAAAATAGAATAATCAAAAAAATTCCATATATCCAATAACTTGAGCATAATATATTTGAATGGATAACATGGAAATGTAAATTATCACATGAGTCACAATAAATGAATTCATTATAAAAGAAATTTATAATTATTGATATCTCGATCTTGTTGTAAGACCATGTTCTAAGACATAAAATATTCAATAAAGTGAATAACACGGCCTCAATGCTTTCATCAAGGCTATAACCAAAAGATCATTATTTAAATTATGGCCATAAAAAAATACCATTCTTTAATTGGGTAGGAATACACCAAATAACCAAACTTATTGTCTCATGAGACCAATTGATGCATCGAGAAGCCATATAATTCGAGGACCCAAATGTTACTTCATTAAATCCAATTCATTAACTATATAAAAGATATGAATAAAAATTCAATGCATAAAAAACATTTATTAGAAATAAATTAAAAATATATTTAAATAAAAACAGATGTGATGCAACTAATTTACCTTTCCAATAAACTATATTAGATGATCCTAGGATAATAGTAGAATGAAGGTGGATGATATTTATAAATTATATACTCTATAAAAGAGAAACATGTTTCTTGAAAACATAATAAAAACATCATCATAATCCATCTATAAAAAGAAGGTGGATGAGATCATATGAAAACCTCAAAAGTGTAAAATAAGAAATTCAAAAGGATGTTGACGAAGATGAAAAACAATATTTTAATATTATTGGATAAATCACTTTGAAAAACAGGAAGAAATATTCATTTTTTAAATTCTTGTGAAATAATTAAATTTTTCTCATGAAAAAAATAGTTTGATAATGGTAGTAAATTTTAATATTTACCTTTTAAAATAAAAAATATTTTTTAAAAAAATTATAAAAGAATATCAATATCAAAACGATTATTTTAGAATAAAATAAAACATTAAGGACTTCTTTCTTAAAAAAACAAACCATTAAAATCCACTTTAATGTCAAGAATGACTTTTTAAAGTAATACATTTAATTTTGAAAAAATAACAATATTTCCCTTTTATATCAAAATCATTAAAAACTAAAATCATTTTGAAAACCATTTTTTATATGGAAACGAAACATAAAAAATGGGAATGCTCATAATGGTGAGAGAAACCATAAATGTTTTCTTAGAAAATGGTTTTACCAAAGTCATAAAAGATGATGTTACAAGTCACATTCAAAAGTGATTTTCTAGAAAGGTAAAGTGAATGTTTTTGGAAATGTACGATTTTAAAAATAATAGTCATTATTGGATCCTTAAAAAATACACAATGTATTTATATAGTAAATATTGTGTGGAAGATAAAATATATATCTTCATGAAATGAAAATACATCTACAATAATTTTCAAATAACACTATTGAAACGATCATCGTAAAAAGTGTAGTAAAACATTATTTTGGAAATAGGTAAAGATAAATAAGAAAATTACATGGGATATTACATATTAAGGTTTCAAAATAGTAATGTAATTTTTTTCTAAAGGGTGATTATGGATATAGAATAGAACCAACCATTTTAGATGATGATGATTTTGACAACCCCAACCATAGTAGCCTAGATCTGGTGGTTGTTTTATTATAATGGAATAGATATAAGAGAACATATCACCAAATATCGATCAGTTTTGTAGTATTTAAGAATATAAATACATACATTAATCCCTTATTACATTGGTAATTGAACATATAACATAAAAAAATAGCTTCATATCCCTTATTCAAATATTTAATCTTCATAACATCGGGAAAGAATATAGTAAAAAGGTGAGCTCAAACACTCAGTAAGGGTTTCATGAATCAATAATAATTGAATAAAAGTCAATAAAAAATATGAATTATAGAAAGATAAATAACTGAAAAACACATTCCAACAATAAATGAGAATGAAAATTCATCAATATATTTTTTTATAGTGAAAATCTCATGGAAATTAATAATTCAATTTTCAATGAAGTGAATTATTAATAATTGGAGGTCTTGTATCTAGAACATGATACATTATACCATCATGAAAATTTATTTCTGTGGGTAAAAATCCATGTGATTCTTCTTGTAAACAAACATGAAGGGTTTTCTTTCAAATATTTTGTCTTATGAGACCTATACATTCATCAAGAGGCTATCTATTACTGGGCCCCACCCATCACCAAAAGTCCAAATAATTCTTTGTACATAGATTAAATAATATAAAAATATTCAAAGGAAAAACTATATGTAAAACTAGTATACGACTAATATGGTAATCATATACATTATACAAGAAATATGGACATTTAAAAAAATCTTTAATGAATGATGATCATAAATAAAAGAGAAGTATACATACAACAAACATATGAAATAAGTGGTCTAAGAGAATATCATAATGGTTTCCATTGATTAATGGATTAGAATATTATATATACATTCATAAGGTAAAATAATCATATATCATGATAAATGATGTCCAAATGAAGTGAAAACATGTAAAAAGGGTTTTTAAGAAACTTTAGAAAAGAGCCACTTTAGTGTGATAAAAGAAAAACATATAAAAGAGTATTTAAATTGGAAAAAGAGAAATATTTTTTCATAAAACAAGAAATTAAAAACAATGTTTTTAATTATAATAATATTTATTTTAGATATTTTTTGGTTAAAATAGATTATGGAGTGTACTTGAAAATGGTTAAGAAATTGGAAACATCCCTTAAATCGGAATTTCTTATAAAGAGGAATTAAAAATAGAACCTTATAAAATGTGTATTTTCCATAAAAAATGAAAATATCAAGATACATGAGTTTGGAACATATAAAAAGAATTTTTAATAAGTATATAAAAATAATTAAGAATTAAATTGTGGTAGTGAGAGGGAAAGCGTAACCCGAATTCGAAATGGATGTTTGGGTATAATCACTTACCGTATAAACAAAAGTATTCTGAAAATGCACTTAATGTCTTGGATAATTAAATTGGATTCCTGAATAATTTAATTCAGAACCTATTCATAAGGTATTTGATTTTGTATAAATTTACTACGTTCTTTTATGGCCTTTTGAGGTGTTTTAAGATTCAATTTCATTATTTGTGAGATTTAGTTTCCTTTTTTTCATGATTGGTTCACTTCTAAACATGTAATAAAGATTGTGTAAAATGGGAATAGTTTTCCAGAGTTGAAATTATATGTTATTAACTAAATAACATAAGATTAAAAGGTATTATAGATCATTTTGTTTCCATATATGAAGATGATTCATTAGATAAAACTTTAATGACAACCCATTTAATAATTTTGGCAGTTTTCAATCCTCATATTCTAGTTTTGTTTTATTAATTAATATTTTGTGTATATACTAGTTCTAGAACAAAAAATAATTTATAATATATATTTTAAAATCTTTTTAGCCATTATATTTTTTTGACCAGCCTTGAAGGAGGTAACAGAAAATGAAAACACATCATCAATGATGGCCGTAAACTAACACATCACGACACAATAATTCATTAGTATATGTACGATAATATATTTTTCATATAGTTTTTGATTTTTGTGGTAATTAAAAGATATTAAAGTAAAATAAGTTGATTGAAAATTAAAAGAAAGAATAAAATTTTACGTCTCGAATTTCTCTCCTTGAGATCCTTTTTAAGGATACTTGAAATGGCCTTTTGGTTGAGACCAGTAAAATAGGAATGTGGGGGATAGTTTTGGGAGAGGTATTGGGATGAAATTTTTCATGATTAAATTATTTGGTGGTGTGAGGATAATATGCAGTGAGATGTTTAATTAATTGTGGAGAGGTGTGTTTTTGGATTATTTTATTCATTTATTTATTATTTTAGCTTAGTAATATTAATTGTCTGAACCTAATCAATAATTATATTAACATAATGAAGTATAATTTGGTATTATGGGATTATATTATATATATATATATCATCTATAACTCAATAATTAATTTTTTTAGCTTATACCGTAAATTACTATATTTCACTATTCACAACAAATTCAACTATTTTAAAAAAACCAAAAAAATCACCCTAACCATTTTCCAACTTATAGAATTAGAAAATTAAATCCATTTTATTAAAATAATTTTATAAATATTAGAAATTTTATTTTTAATTAAAATAAACATTTACTCTAAAATTATCAATTTTAAAAGAATAACTGATTTTATTACACATTGAAAAATTAATTAAGGTCTCATAAAAATATATTATAATCATAAAATAAAAAATTATTAATTTATTATTCTATTTTAAGAAAATAAATATTCTATTAAATCATTATATTATTTAAAAAATTCTAAATAAAGATTTATGTTTTATAAAAATACAAACACTTAATTTAGCATTTTCAAAATATTTTTTTACTTATATTATGATTTATTTATATAATATTTTTATTTATAAGATGCTTGGTTATTTTTATAATTTCATTGGTTAGGTTAATAATCTAATGGATGAATTAATATACCCAAGGTACACATTACTATTCAAAAGGTCAAGTTACTATTTTATTTGTATATATTTTTTAATTTTTATAAAATGATTTATTTCATTAATTTTTCGATTATAATGTTTGTTTCGAGTTCCCTATGTGATTCTATATGAAATATACTATATGAAATATTTTTTCCAAAAATGTAATCTATCTAATTAATTGAATTTATTTAAGTGGTTACATATCATAAAATTTTGGGGGTTATATTTTTCCCTCCTTTATAAATTTCATCCTAGAATTTTATTTATGAATATTACCCTCTAAACACATGTGGGTGGTTCTTCTTCATAACATCCCATGGTTCCTATTTTTCTTCATCCATTTTATGGTTTCTCTAAGGAACCTTTTCTAGTTGATTTTTTCAATTTATGAATACTTTCTCACTCATGTAAATAATTTTTCTATGATCTTCACAACAAGACAATTCTTGTTCTTGTTATATTTCTTCATAGGCAATTATATGAATTAGTTCTAGAATGTACTTCTTTAATAATGATATTTTTAACACATCATGGTCTTTAGAAGGAATTGGTGGAATTTCTAATCCGCAATATTTAACTCCAATTCTTGCTTTAATTTCAAATGGTCACATGTTCCTAGGGATTAGTATCCCTTTCCTACCGAACCATAAGACACATGTCCATGGATATAATTTCAATTATACATGATATCCCACTTGGAATTAAAGAACACTTTTTCTAGTTTAAAACATAAAACTTTATACTACTTTTAGTTGCTCTAATATGAGCCTAAATTATCTATACCTTTACTATTGTATCTTTAATAAGTTTTAAGCCTATAAGTTTCCTTTCACAAACTTAATCCAGACAAGTCGGAGTTCGATATCCATTTCCATATATTTATTTATATGTCACAATTTTAATAATATAATGGAAACTATTATTATAGGAAAATTCCACCAAAGGTAAATAATGATCCAACATACCTTGAAAGTCATGGTAGCATGAAATCAACATGACTTATAATGTTTCAATTGGCCTTTCAGATTGTCCGTTATTTTGAGGGTGATAAACAGTACTCATATAAATCTCAGTATGCAAAGTCCTATAAAGAATCTTCTAGAATTTGGATCTGAAATAGGGATCTCAATCTAACACAATCGATAGAGGTACCCCATTAAGCCTTACAAATTCATTATTATAGATATTTTCCTGGAACTCTAATGTGTAATCATCCCTTTTGTGAGGAAATGTGAGGATTTGTAATGTCGATTGAAAAACACCCATATTTTATAATTCATTCCCAGATTATTTTGTAATCTAATGATGACTTCCACAGTAATGTCATCCAACTTACACATAGGAATTACTAGATGTTTCAGGAATCCTCTGGTATGGTATCTATAATCCTTCACTTGTTAAAAAACTAGCCAACTTGTTTCACAGTTAGACATTTCCTACTTTATATTATCCCACCAAAAATGTTCCTTCAAATCTCTATACATTTTTGTACTAACAGAGTGTATAGAAAAGTTTGATAAATTAGCATTATCTAATAATTCCATTTTTAGTTGATGTTTTGATGGAACACATAATATTTAATCAAAATTTAGACTTCCATCCTTATACATGATGTATTTCAATCTACCATCCTTAATAGTGTTAACTTTCTTTAGAAGATTCTCATCATCAGATTGAGATTTTTTTTATCTTCATTAGTAAATATAGTTTATCAATCATTTGAAAAAGGATTGATGCTTCATCTCCTTTAACAATTCCCATATACGTCTTTACTATATCCATGAACATAAGATATTTCTCAATCCTCATTTGGGGTAGTTATCCATGATATTTCCAGTTTAATGTATTTTCTATCTTACTTTCCTTTTCTAGGTGGTAGTTTATTGATATGTCATAGAATTTAAGTTACTCGAGACATATTCTTTACATCATATTGAGTTATTTCTATGTAAATATGTATTTTAAGCCCTTCTGGCCCATATATATCTCAAATATTTCACAATATAGATAGTGTATCAATATCATAAAATCCCAAATTATGGTAGCTAACTCAAGATCCTAAATTAGATAATTTTTTTATGATTATTCAACTACCTTGAGGCATATACAATAAAATAATAAATTTAATGTGGAAAAAACCCAGTCATTTCCTCGATGCATCACTATATATCACAAACCCATCATTTTATGATGGTAAAGTCAAAATTGGAGCATTGAATAATCTTATATTTAATTCCTTAAAACATTCTCCAAATTAGTTTGACCATAAAAACATAACCCTTTTAGATGTGATCGTGGTTAACGGTTTATCCAATTAAGAAAAATTCTGAATGAAACACCAAATGTAACCTGAAAAACCAATAAAACTACGTACCTTGGTTATGATCATTACCGCATGACATTATTTTATTTCCTTTTTCAAAGAAAGATCGACTACAATTCCATCCTTAGAGAAAAAATGACCAAGAAAAGAAATTTCTCAAATCCATAATTCACACTTTCTAAATTTACCATATATCTCTTTCCTTCTGAGACTCTCAAGAATAATCCACAAGTTATTATCTTTTCCTTCATTTATTTTATAAGACATCAAAGTATAATCAATGAATACTATAACAAAATCGTCAAGATATTCCCTGAATAATAAATTCATTAGATACATGAAAATATAAGTTGAATTAGTCAATCCAAATGGTATTACCAGGAACTCATAATCTCTATAACTCTTCCAAAAAACTATCTTTGGTGTGTCTTCATTATTTAATCACAATTTATGATATCGAGAACAAATTTGAATCTTTTAAAAATATTGATCCCCATGAAGTTATTAAAATACATCATCAATTCAAGGTATATGATAATTGTTTCTAATTATAATAGTATTATTTCTATGTAGACAATGCATAACCACAAGGAACCATTATTCTTCATAAAAAAGAACAAGGTATCCCCAGGGAGAAACACTACGGAGAATAAATCTTATATTAATCAACTACTCTAGTTTTTTTCATTTCTAATAATTTAAAAGTTCCTATTCTAAAAGGAGTCATTGATATTGGTATTGCGTTAGGGATTAGATCAATGGTAAACTCAACATTACACTATAGAGGGTGTCCCAATAATTCCTTCGGTAATATGTCAATGTATTCTTTTACAATTGGTACATTCTCAATTTTAAGGCGAATTTACTCATCCCTAGATGCGTTTTTCTAATCCTCCAAAACTATTTCATTTAGTAGAGCTACTGGGGAAGATCTATAAAAGAATCATATGAGGAAGTTTCTGCTCTAAAGTTAAGGGATTCAAAATCGTCCTTACAAATAATAATTTTCTTCTTCTTTCAATAAATTATAACATCATATTTTTAAATCCATTTCATACTGATAATTATATCAAATTTTACCATAGGTATGTTGATAAGGTAAAAAAATAAAGTACATTTATATTCCTTAATTGGAACTTATTGAAACATTTTTGTTATAATGAGAATTCCCTTAGGAGTTTTGACATACAACACCCTTATTAAATGAAAAGAGAAATATATAACTTTCATGGAAAATTCGGTAGATATAAAAAAGTATAATGATCCAGAAGAAAATAAATCATTGGATAAATTTGAAAATATTATTAATGTACCTTCCACCACATCATTAGGTAATTCTACTTTACCTATAGTGATCAAATAATTATTGCATTCACACCTTGGCCTCTCCTGTGGTAAATTCACTTTAAGTTTAATATAATGATTTGAAAAGTTCTAAATTTCATTACAGTTGAAGAATTGTACATCATTGATTTTTATTTCTTCCACTTGATTTTATATTCTCTATGACACTTTCTCCCACAGTTATAAAAAACTCCTATGCCTTTCAAGAATTTCCCAAGAGGATTCTTTCCATAGTTTTCACATAATTTAAATTTCTTCGTTCCCCTCTTTTTCTTTGAAGTTTGACCCTTTAAATGGTTATCATAAGACCTATTATTCTATTTATTTCCCGTTAACATATAATATATGTAAAATCACTTCTCTATATTGATGTAACATAATACTATTTTAATATATGATAAATTTTTTTGGGAAGATAGTGCCCTTTGGATCTTTATTTAATACCCTCAAATAAATGGTCAATATTATATTCTAAATCACGTATGTATTGTAAATCATACCTGGAGAGTATTGGGAAATAATCCTCATAAACTAAAAAAACATATCCATCCCTTTTCTCTAATCCATTGAATTTTATCTTTACTTCAGTATGTTTATCATGGGGGAAGTATTTGTCAAAGAATGTTTCATTAAATTTTCTCTGTTCCATGTATTCTATTCCATCTTACTCCTCGGTAATCTAGATTAATGTCCACCATTGATCAACATCTCCCAGGAAATGATATAAAACTAGAACTACCTTTTCATTTTCATTGTATCCAAATTCCATAAATATATTTTCAAGGGACCTAATCAACTCCTCAACTACCACTAAATTAGTAGTGATACTAAAATATGGGGGATTTTTCTACAATAAAAGATCCAACATAGGTGTAGTATGTTTATTATTAATAAAATATATAATATATCTTAATATTGTCATGATATATATATCTCCAACACTAATTGTGTTGACTTTTTTAGTGGGGAAATGCTTACATTTTTATCTAGTATTGATTCATTTCTTTCCATCAGTCACCATCACCCATAATTTCACACACTGAGTTTTCTCTTAAGCATTATGATTATTGATCCAAAATTCACTACAAGGAGTTATTATAATTCTCATGTTTATTTAACATATTTTCCTATGGTTTCTAGTAATCTTTCCATTATACCCACTCTAAAAACCTTGACCATGTATCCCAGAGTCCGTCATCATTTTATTACAATGACATAGATATAAGAGATCTAATCACTAAGAATTAATCAGTTTATTAGTCCTAAATAAAATAGATAAATACATGGTTCCCTTATTACATTGCTAATTGAACATGGAAAATAAAAAATAAAATAAACTGATTTATGTCACTTATTCAAAGATTACATGGTGATAACACAGGGAAAGAAAAAACCTAAAAGGGTGAGCTGAAACACCCAGTAAGTGTTCTATGAATCAATACTAAGTGATGAAAATCAATAAGTTATAATAATTATTATAATGTAAATAACTTAAGAAAAACATTCCATAAATAATTGATAATGAAGATGGATCCATATATGTTTTTATACTAAAAATATCATGAAATGTATTGAGTAAATACTAAATGAAGAGAATACTTAATCATTGGAAATTATGTATCTAAAACATGAACCATTATACCATCAAGAAGGTTTATGTCTGTGAGTAAAAACCATCTAATTTTTCTTGGAACGAATCAATATTGGGATTTCTCTAACAATTATTTCTTTTGAGATCCATCAATGCATCTTGGGGATGTCTATAATCATGCCCCACCCGTCACTACAAGTCCAAAGAATTCTTCATTCATAGATTCAATTCAATAAAAACATTCAAAGAAACAACCATATGAAAAAAATGGTATATGGAGAAGAAAATTATAATAACATTCATAAAATAAATATGGATATTTAAGGAAATCTTCAACGAATGATGACTATAAATAAAAGGGAAGTATATATACACAACACATAAGGAATAAGTAGTCAATGGTAATAAGATAATGGTTTCCATAGAGCATTGGATTCAAATAATAAATATGTATTAATAAGGTAAAATAGGCATATATCATGATAAATTACATCTAACTGAAGTGAAAACATATAAAAATAGTTGTTAAGAAACTTTAGAAAAAGCCTTTTTAGTTTTATTAAAGGATAAATATAAAAGAGTGTTTAAAGAGGGAAAATGCATAATTTTTTACATAAAAATATAAATGCAAAAATTATTTTTTCATGATAAGAATATTGATTTTATAAAAATATTTGTGGCTTAAAATATATTATGGAGTGTACATGAAAATAAGTAAGAAATTGAAATGTCCCCTTAAATTAGGCTTACTTATTAAGGGGAATTGCAAATAGAACCATATAAAACATGTTTTCCCCATTCAAGAAAGATTAAATGATATGAATAAATGAGTTTGGAATATACAAATAGTATTGATAATAATTATTTAAAAATAAAGATTAATTACATTAGGGTAATTATAGGGAAAGCATAACCCGAATGAAAATGGATGTTTGGGGATAATCCCTTATCTTAGGTCTGAAAGTGTTCTACACTTGCACTTAATGTCTTGGATAATGAAATTGGATTCAATAATTATTTAATTAAGAATCCATTCATCTTTTATTTTATTTAGTATAATTTTATTAAGTTCATTTATGGGATTTTCGGTGAGTTATAAGATTCAATTTCATTATTTTGGGAGTGTTCGTTTCCTTAGTTTTCATGATTTGTTCACTTGTATACATGTATGAATGATCACATAAAATGGGAAATATTATCTAGAATTGAAATTATATATTATTAATGAACATATAGAATAGTAAATGGTCTTATATTAGTCATTTTATTTCCAATATATGAGTATGATTCATTAGATAAAATGTTAATGATAACCATTTATATTTTCTTTCATTTTTCGTCCATCACACACATGTTTTATTTATTAATTAATATTACGTATATTTACTGGTTCTAGAACAAAAAATAATTTGTAATATTCAATTTAAATTTTTTTTATCCATTATAATAGCCTTATGGATAGCCACGAAGGTGGTAATGGAAAATGAAAATGCATCGTCCACGATAGTGGTAAATAGACACCTCACAGACGTTCTTTCATTTTTAATATAAAAGGGAGATGAGAGGGGGTTTGATGATGTTTATTACTTTAATAAAATATAATTCTAGTATATATTATATTCCATAATTATCATGAATTTTTTATATAAAAGTTAGGTAAAATATAAGAAAATAAAATAAATTTGAAGAAAAGTAAAAGGATGAAAAAAGATTTTACCTCTTGAATTCCTCTCCTTGAGAACCTTCTTAATGAAAATTGAAATGGTATCTTGGTGTATAATAGAAAGAAAATTGTATGGGTAAGATATTTGGGATAGATATTGGGTATAAATTGGACATACTTTTTCACTTTCAGTTTGTGAGGGGGAAATATGGGGAGGGCTGGTATCTATACTAGAGGAGAGAGGTGATTTTTGATTATTTTGTTCATTTGTTTATTATTTTGGCTCAATAATTTGAGTAGTTTGAAACATATCACTAAATATATTTAAATAATGAATTATAGTGTGATATTATGGTCTTAAATCATCAAAACATCATCTATCGAATAATAATTCATCCATTTAGCTTATCCCATAAATTACCGTATTTCACTATTCAAAAAATTCAACTATTTTAGAAAAATCCATAAAATTCACCCTATCCATTTTATTGACCTGTGGAATTAATAAATGAACTCCATTTTATGAAAATAATTTTATAAATATGAGAAATTTAATTTGAAATTAAAATCATCATTTTTTTTTAAAAATACCAATTTTAAAATTATAACTTATTTTATCACAATTTGAAAAATTATTTAAGGTCTTATAAAATTATCTTATTATAATAATAAAATATAATATTAATTTATGATTCTATTTTATGAAAATAAATTTAATTTTACATCATTATATTAATTATAAAATTTTAAAGAATCATTTTTGTTTTATAAAAATACCGACACTTAATTTATCATTTTTAAAATGTTTAATTACTTATACCATGATATAATTATATCATATATTCATTTATAAGATGAATAATTCTTTTATACTTTTATAGGAAAGGTTACTCTTCTATTGGCTGAATTACCCTTCCCAAGGGTCACAATACTATTCCAAAAGTCAAGTTACTATTTCATTGCAAGAATGAGAGGGTATGGAAGTAGCTATCGAGACCAGGAAACATGAAGCTTTGTATGGGGCAATGCTTGCCGATCATCAATTCAAGGTGGGGAGCTATAGATATCAGTGATTCAAGATGCTAGGGAGGTGCAATTCTAGTGGGCTGGGCCTACGGGTCATGTAATGGGCATGGTATGCCTCTGGGCCTTCGGGTCATGTATTGCGAGTCATGTAGGGCCTTGTGCCTTGGGCCTACGGGTCATGTACAGGTTCCCCTTCAACCCTTAAAAGGGGGATTATGTATAATAAAATAAAAAATAAGGCCTTCGGTCCGTTTGGGTAATAGGTGCATAATAAAAAGCATGTCACAAAGAGGAAAATTTTATGACAAGAAACCCTTACAACATTGGTATCTATTGAATGAAATTACCATGAATGATATATATTTATAGATATATTTGAAATCATTTTATTTCACGAAATATTGATAAAAACATTCATATGGTGACATATATTCTATAACAAGTAAAAAAAGTTTTGAATGCGCAATGTCTCAATGAAATAAAATCTATATGAGAAAACCATAAAAATTTGGTAATAATTGAATATAAAGGATTTAAAGGAGAGATTCATGAAAATACTTATAAATACTATGATAGAAATATTAATAATTTTAATATAATCCAAAGGGGATGTATGTACACTATATAAAATAATAGTAGGTGTATAAATTGAAAATATTCCTTAATGAATGGAAAATGATACAGAGACCCTTACCTTTTACTCTCATTTTTTGATGAAATCTATTTAACCTTATGCATAATAAACATATCCATCAGATATAATATTTCAAAAAGTAATTCATATATATTACTTTATACACTATTCAATAATAAATATTTATTATATCTTTATTAGTTAGTTATAGTTTATTTTCATCACCAGATGTTAATAATTTTATTATTATTTCAGACGTGTTTTGTAATGGAGACATTGAACCCCATTACATGAATAAAATTTCATCATTAAAATATTATCCAATTTTATTTAATGGATAATTTATAATGACTTATAAATTTCTAGTTTCATTCTATAAGAATATTTTTCAGGATTCAGGAAGATAAATTTATTGTTGATCTTGTTTCATATAATTTATTTATATCAGCAGGTTACTTTATAATGGTCATTAATTTTTGGTGTATGATTATAGAATAATATCCTAGAAATATATTACAACATAATATAATATAAACTAATCAAATATATTTTTTAAATAATCCATGTATAGTGATGATGAAAAAAGAACTTGTTTTCCATAGAGGTGGTAGTCTGCACATACGCATAGAAGATGTTTTCATCTTCTAAGAAAAAAGAATGTATAAATTTATATATATTTTCAAAAATAAAAAACATGATATAAATATAATAACCATTCTTTAAATAACCATTTTGAACCAGCCATGCAATGCAATTATAAAAAATAAAACACATAATTTATGGAGGTGGTTATTATCAAGTAACAAGGATAACATTTTTATTTTCTAATGGGAAATGGGGAATGTAGATAATAATTTTTCCAAAATTAAAAAAAATATATGGATAATAATTATATATATGTTATTAATTTAGGATGGTATAATATATATTAATTAAGGAAAAATGATACTTAAATAATTATAAATGAAATGGAGTGATTTGGTAATTTCCACCTAACTCCTTAGAATAACCCCTTTGAAAAATATTTAAACCTCCGAAGGGTGTTATTCTGAGGATAGAATAAACTCTAGGAGATTTATAGTAATTTTAGGGGATGTATTTGGGATTATCATTCTTTAACCAGGTTTCTTGAGGTATGAGGAAATGTGGGGTGTTGAAAGGCTCCTTTTATAAGTGAGAGGGTGGAACTTGTAAATAATCAAAACATTATATTAATTTCATGTCACATTGAAATAAATATACATCAAAAAGTGGAAAATTAATTAATATTGGATGAGTGTGGTTCATTAAATCCCTCAAACACTCAATTCGAGACATGTTTTTTAAATTCCTTAAATCTTTTACGCTTTTTTTAGCCTTTTACCATTTTTACTTTTATCACATTACCTAATTTTTACCCAAGTAAATTATTTTTATGATTAAAAATACAATGATTCCTATAACATAATTTGGTACATAATATTAAAAATTTAGATTATATTTTATGTGATTTAATTTATAAAATTTATAAAAATTAATACTAAGATATAAAATTTATAACGCATAAAAACCAATTTTTAAAAATATTAATTATGTTCCAAAATGGTGATCATGGGTTTATAAATTAAACATAATATTTTTAGTTTTTAATTTTTATTATTAATTAATTAATAAATCATGAAATTAGTTTATAAAATTTTATGACATTCTTATATCCTAATGATGCGACAAAAGGAACTATTTTTTAAAGATAACATTTTTCATTATTTAACAAAAAATAAATTATGTCAATAAAATTAAAAAATTCCATATTAATTTAAAATTAAAATTAAAAATCCAAAAATATTTTTATTTTTTATTTTAAATTAAATATCTAATTTTATTAATTTAAAATTAAATTGGAAACAAAAAATATAATGAAATAATATATTTTTATAGAAACATTACCTTTTAAATATCAACTGTTTTTATTCATGTTTTTTATCAATTGCATAATAAATTTATTTTAATATTTTATTCATATATATAATAAATTTTATGATCATTTTTCAAAAATATATTTAGTTTTGTAAAATTAAAATTCATAATTACTGAGAAGGATATAGTTAGGAGAACACATTTTAAGAATAAAATGATAGTTTTAGATTTTCAGCTACACTAATTGAACTTTATCAATGAATTAGTATTAAAAATTATATTTAATATTATTTTTAAATATATTTTAAAATGAGTTTACTATTATTTATACCCACCAATTAAATGAATACATTATAATGATCTCATTTAATACCTATTATAGTATCTTAATAAAATGTGTCATGGGTTCATTTTAGTTCAATGTTTTGTGAGAAAAAAATATAAAATTTATTATTTCTTTAAAGAAGAATATATTTCTAAAATTCTGGGTGTTACATGCCATCATTTAATAAATTTCACCCTCATAATTTCAATTATTACTTACTAAAGAAAATAAAAAGTGTATCTATAAGATTAAAAAGAATAAAGATGTAATTTCTATTAATATATCAACCACTCAAACATGGGTAAGATTATGAAACACATATATTATTTAATAATTGGAATATCCTTAAAATTTCTTTTCTTTCCAACCATTTTATCTAAGACTCCATCATTATTTGAAATCAAGTCCCATATTATATAATTTTCTTCTAAAAACTATTCATAATCATCCTTTCATTGATAAAATATAACAGGTTTATATGAAATTTATTTTCCATAATCTAGAAAATAATTTTTCCTCTTTATATGGATAATAAATTATTTGTTAAATAAATATAGAGAAATGGAAAGACTGTGGATGACATTCCTTTTAAAAATAAAAACAATAAATGACAATGAAAAATTCAAATTTAAATTATTTCATCCATATTAAAAATATAATATCAAAGTAAAATAAGTGAGTAAAAACATCATAAAGATGATTTATCTAAGTTATGCAGTTTATCATATTGAGATTGGACTATCCAATGCGTACAATGAAAGAGAGAGTAAACATGAATTCATAAATGAGTTCTATAATAGCATAGTGTGAGCCACTATATCTCATCCCCTCAGGTTGAGAGTGTTGTCTTATTAGTAACTTGATTCTAATAAAAATATACAAATTAAATTCTACCATTACATTCAATGAAATTAGTGAGTAAAAAATCCTCCTTTAATTCAATGGAAGTAATCAACCATCTCCCTTTATTTTCTCTGATTGTAGTAAGAATCCTGTAATAGAATATTGGATGAGAAGATAAAAATTTTCATTTTGAAAACCTATTAATTTTTTTATATCTAATCTCTATAGTAGGATTAGAACAATTTAATGGATAGATATGGAGAGAAAATATGAGATCCATTAAATTAGATAAAATAGAATTGGATCATTGAGAGAGGGAATTCTTTGATAGGGATTAATTATAAGGTCCCTTTATTTTCTCTGATTGTAGTCTTAAGAATATGGATATTTGAAGAAATAATTAAAAAAGAATCCTAAAAAATAAAAATAAAGAGATTAAGGTTATTATTTTTATTTTAAAAGGATTAAAATATTTTGATAAATATATGAAAAATAAATTTTAAAATGAAAAGAGAAATAAATGGTAAAAATATAAAATCTCTTCTTTTTAGAATAAGAAAAAAATATACGAGAGAGATATAGAGTTCCTCAAATGAAATTCAAGATGGGTAAAAAACATTAAAGAGATTAAAAATATAATCTCTTTGTATGTCATCCCATTAATTCCTTAGAAAGAAGAAGGTGAAGCTCCCCATTAATTAGTGTATTTAATAAATTCATCATAATGCAATAAAAGATCAGTAACTTCAAGATATTTATAGACCATTTTAACAAAATTAAGCCATATTATAGATTAAATATATCTAGTGGAATATCCATTCAAAACCTCAAAATAATGTTCTTTTTAGTTTCAATATTTTGTGTCTAGAAATGTTAGCAAGAAGATATTTAGGAGTCAAAATAATATTTGTACTACTAAGATTGGTTAATAAATATTTTGAAACCTAAACTTGTTTTTTATGATATTTTATATTAGTAACATGAAAAAAATATGAATATATTTATATCTTCCATTTCTTTATTTTTTTAAATTTCATTTATAAGTTATTTTCATATATTTATAAAAATAATTAAGAAATATATTTTGGAAAATAGTTTTTTAAAATGTAGTATTTTTTAATAACTCACATTATTTGATAAAACAAAACCATTAATATTTTTTATATTATTTTTAGGATAAATAATCATTTCAAGATATTGATCATAATAGATTAATTAAGAGATGGTATTTTTGAGATTATTGATTTGAGATTCAAAATTCTAAATTTTTGGTTGTTATTTTAATATCAAAACAAAATCATACATTTTTTTATAATGGAGATATATTTTATTAATATATTTTTTTTACTTGATTAACCCATTTTTCATTCATTAATAGGTAATTGTATTTAGAAATTAATTATTTAAAATGAATCTCACATTCATATTATTGATTATAAGAGAAATTATAAGAGGTAGAATGATATGAAGAAGTGGAATTAGAAAGTGATTTAGAAAAATGATAACTAACCTCATCACCTAAAATGATATGATTTACGAGGAATTTTGGTCTTGAGTCACTTAAGAAGGACATGACTATTTATCCTTTATTATTATTATGTATTGAAATGTTAATAATTTTCTTACCTTTACTATTTTCATTGAACTTATTTTTTGTATATGGGATGATATGGTATGATATGACCCTTTTTGTCGCATTCGTAGAAATTAACTTCCATTTATTCAATTGAATTTTTCTTTTTTTTTCTTTTTGAAATGCTTTCTTCATTTTGTTAAACTTTATCAGTCTATTGGTCTAGATTTTAATCTTATATTCATCAACTAATGGGCCTTTTTGATCAATAACATTGAAAGAAATTATTATTTTAGATTCTTTGGATTCATTTTCTTCATTATCAACTTATCCCTTCATGGATATTTCATATTTTAGAATTTATCCAATTAGATATTCAACCACTAATATTTTTATATCCATTTCTTCTTCTATGACCATAAATTTGGGATACCAATAGCTTATAAAGATCTATAATATCTTTTATGCTTAAATATATTTAAAAAATCATCACCAAGGGACTTTAAATCGTTGAAAATGTTAGTAAATTGTGTAAATATACTCGAAATTAATTCATTTGGATTTATAGAAAATATTTGAACATATTTTATATATTTGTCAAGACTTGTGTATTTAACATTAATCATGAAATCATTGGTTAATTTAAGTGATTTCTATATTTTATGAGCCATTTTTCAAGTAGACATGTAATTAAAATCATTTCATCAAGGATAATCATAATGAGAAATAATTGATTTTCCATTAAGCTCAAAATATTTAATATCATCAGGATTCCATTTATAATCCATTACTTTATTAGTAATATATTCATGCATAACCATTTTCCAAATCGGGAAACAAACGATAATAAGAATAGTTGACACGAAATTACGCCAATATGAATAATTGGAGACACAAAATATAGGACCATGATAATAATAATTATATTCCATTATAAAAAATCAAGCATTGAAGAAAACTATGAATTTTGAAAATAAAAACTAAATTAAATTTTTTTTATGAGAAACAGAAAAAAACTCTTTGAAAAAAGGGGAAAGGTCTCATTTGATAAAAATGTAGGTTATACAATGATAGTTTTATTTAAATAGAGAGAGAGTGTGTGTGGGGGGGGGGTGGGGGGTCATTTTAAAAATTTTAAAAATAAAAAAAATGAATGAAAATAAAAATAAAAAGATTCTGAGGTGGTGATGAAATAATTAAATAAATTCAATCCAAATTAAAAATTTGATATCAAACCTAAATAAGAGAGTAATTAAAATATAAGAAACACATGTTAACTTTAAAAACATTATTCATATTGAGATCCAATGATGCAATTAATAAAAAGAAATAGATATGAAAATAGTTTTATAAAGGAGTGCGATAATAGCTCGATGTGATACCCTACTCATCCTCCCCTCGGTTTTAAGTGGTTTTCATATTAGTCTCATGATTTTAACAAAAATAAAGTTACCATTTACTCTATTTTATATATAATAATAATGAAATCAAGCATCCCTTAATTCAATAACATATGAACCCTTCACCCTTTCTTTTCACTAGCTGTAGCTAGAATCCCATTATAAAAGGTAGGATGAAGAGTGAATGATTTTATTGGAGAAAACGTATTATAATTCCTATCTCTTATCTTTGTAAAATGATTTATATAATTTATAATAGAGAGATATAGAGAAAATGTGAATACCTTTATTATTTTCTAAAATAGAATTATCTCTTTGAGAGAGGGTTTACCACCCTTATAAAAGTGTGACTTAAAAGTCTAAATGTTACTACCCATGTCAACAAGGGGAACCACTATTTTCGGGATCCTACATTCTTAAAAATCCATTGTTATGTGTTATTATCTAGGATTAATTATTATGATGGGTAATATATTTGGAAGATTCTTATGGTGTGTGTGTGTGAGTGAAACACACACTAAAAGAACATGTTTTGGCATATGGGGGAAATCATTATTATGATTATTAACACCATTGTGTAATAGCATGTGGTGTTCTAGGAAGGCAGAAAATGTATTATAAGATACCCATGGGGTCATTTGATATATCTCATGCTCCAAGGTAGGTCAGGTCAAAAAAAATGGTATCAGATCAATTACCTTGCTAGATGTGAAGATGAGCTTCTAGGGGTTATGGCATGGGGTCCAAAATGAGGGCATCATGCTTTAAATGGGTTAAGAGTGTAAAACCCTTGGAAAAGTGAGAATTAAAAGAATAAATTTTACTACCCATTTTAATAAGGTGAATCTTTTTTAAGGGATATGTATTCTTAGAACTCCACATTTAAGTGTTCTTGGTATGGAGTAGTGATTAGGATGGGTGACCTCCTAGGAAGTTTCCTAGGGTGTGTGTGAGTGAGAAAAAAACACATGGAAAGAACATGTATTGTTATATAGGGACAATCATTTGTCTGATAAATGCCCCAATGGGTAAAATCATTTAGTGTGCTGGAATTGTGTCCAAGGTATTATAGGAGATCCCTGGGGTTAGTTGACTTGGTTTATTTCCTAAGGGAGGTTAGGTTGTGATAGTGGTATTGAATATAATGGAGAAATTTCTAGAGAACAATCCCTGAATCATTGAGAGAATTGTTGTTATTCATCCAAGAAACTAATAACCTCAATTTATAGACCCCAATTAATCTAGTTTTCTTATAGAATATGACCCATTAATTAATAATTTTGAACATAACATTAAGTGGAGCATGAACCACTAAAATAATGAAATATGACTTATAGATCTAGGCTCCTCATCTAGCTAATAGGATTACTAGGACATAATGGGAACTATAATCTTCCATAAAATAGTTGAGGCTCCTCCACTAGTTGTTATATTGACTTCTACCATATGGGGAAGCCACTATCTACCACACCAACTAACCAGTGGATCATTATTAATTAGACATTGATGTCTATTGAGAAGAGAACTCTACTACAGCCTACAATATTCCAATAATATATTTTAAAGGATATTCCCACTTCCCTAGATAAATTAATTAATTACATTAATTATTAAAATTATACATCAATTCCATATCAAATACTTCAACAGAATCAGAAAACTTCTTTAAGATTCCATTATTTTCATTATTAATATCAAAAAATGGAATCATAATGATGTATACATCATTCAATCAAATGAAAATATTATATTTGAAGATGATTATTTATGATCATTAAAATATCAAGAGATTTAGATTGGATAAACACTAATACATTTATAAAATCATAATAAATTCTTCAGAAGGAAGAATAATAAAATTTTAAAAAGGCACATTCTTAAAAGAATTAAATTAGGATAAAATAATCATACAAAAATAATTTCTTCCTAATTATTCAATATAATATCTTTTTTCATTTAATATACCTATAAAACTTCCTAGATATGTTAGATTTCATAGACTCAAAATCTAATAAGTCATTCTCTAATCCAGAGTAGAGGATATATGTTCTTTAATTATAATGATCCACTTTATTGGTTTTTATAATGTTGGGCCTCATTTGTTCCCTCGTACTAGGAGGATGATAATTATCATCATTTTTATTATCCCTTGTATTTTCGAATTACCTTTGATAATTCCCAAATTACCTATATTTAAGACATTGACTATTAGTGGTACCTTGGTATGTACTTTATTTCCCTTCATTGTGTTAACTAAACTCTTCATTTTTCATCAAAAATTATTTTATCTATGACCACCTTTTCCATACATTGAACATCTTCCTATTCATTAATGAAATTTCTATGGGTTCTTATTCCAACATTCTTACATATATGAAATTGAATCTTATTTCCTATATGGTAATTATCCCAGAACATCCATAAAACTCCATCCTTTTATTCATTGGTGTTTTATGAATTTAACTATGTTATATTTGTTAATAATAATTTATGATATATTTTTAGACATATAAATATAATATTCTTGATACTACATCCCATTTAGATTGGTTTCCCATTATGATAATCTCTGTATTTTCCATCAGATTTATTGTTAACATGTTTCCTCTAAACCCCAATAATTACATGAATAAAAATATTTTATGGGAAAAATTAAATTAATAGATGAAAAAAGGAAAAATATAAATGTAAAATGAATAAATAATAAATGAAATTTATTACATAATTCATGAATCTTATGGTTGAAATATAGGTTCTTGGTGATCATATTAATATTTGGATCTCCAACATCACTAGTTATTTTGTACATCCAAATCTTCCATTAAATAAATTCATATTGGTTTAGGATGTGCATTCAAATCAACCAAATAATATTTATAGGGAGTTTTAAATTAGGTGTGTAGTTTAACCCACTTTTTCTGCACTGAGTTAATACTAGATTAACACCTAGCCAAGATTTTCCAGTTTCTAACCATAGGTGCATCTTTACTAGAGCCTACTTGTACATTTTTGTATCTTGACGTGGATGTTAGTGTTATGAAACCTCACACTCAATACATTACCAAAATTTTAAAACATTTTCTTAAACTTAGACGTATCCATTTAGTTATTCATAAGGTTATGTTCACTAATCTATGTTATCCTAAATCTAGTTCCTAAGGATTATAATAATGTTTAATTGATACCAATAGTAACTACCCCTGACTATAGTAACCCATATCTAGTGGACACATTATTACAATGTCATAAGATAAAAGGGATGACATCACAAAGGATCCCATAATTTAGTAGTCTCAAGAGACATGACACATACATTATTTCTATATTACATTGGATAGTATAAAACATAACATTATAATTTTTTTGAAACCATTACTATTATTTTTAGTATGTACTTGAAATAAATCAAATATTTCATCTTAGTACTCTAGGGAAAGTGAAAAAATAATTGATGTGATTAGATTCTTAATAAGGGGATGTCTACATTGTAAACTATAATAGATACAAATGGTATAAACAATTTCATAGAGTAAATTATCAATAGACATGACATATAATCAATAAATAGAGAAATTAGTATCTCCATGGATAACACAAATATGTACCAAGAAAATAGGGTCTGGTTGGACCATCCCCATAAAATATATATAAAAAGTAGGAGTACAAAGTCAGGTGGAGCAAGGGTTTTTACAAATTTGGGAATAAGACAGTCCCCTCATATTAGCATCAACCAATGGTGCATAAAAGTCTGGAGCTTGAATGGACCACATGGTAGTAATTTCTGTGACTGCCCTCTTGGAAAAGGCATCAACCACTTGATTGGCCTCTCGGTAGAAATGAGATATCATTAAGGTGAGATTCATTGGATGATTAAGACATCTAATCCAGTGAGGAAAAATAATTCATGGAACATCCTGGGTTCTCTTATTGAGATCATGTACCGCATGTTTGGAGTCTGATTCAACCCATAAGACATTCCAATTATAAAAGATAGCATGCCTTATGGCATAGATAATGGCCCATAGTTCTGCTTCATACACAATTATCGTCCCAATAAAATGATAAAAACAACCCTTTACAAAACCATGATAAGTGCAGATGTCACCTCCATAACCCAATCCACCCGACACTCCATATGCAGCTCCATCAACATTATGTTTAACATGTGGAAATATCGATTGTCTCTAGTGAATAAATTTAATCATATGTGGCTTCTTCAGTTTATCTTTAATACCAAGCATCTGCAATTAATTTAAATCTGAATAGGTATTATCCATTCATCCATTATATATCGCATTAGAGGCATGTAAGTCTCGATGAACCAGCATTGAAATTGCATGAAAAGACAAAGCTTTGCTATCAAACAGGTGGTTATTCTGGGATGTCCAAATGGCATGAAACACCACTACTGCAGTAACTAGCAACATATTCTAGACCTGTGCACTCCTACCAAACATGGAGATTCATGTCATTAGGTCGTCCAGCAATCTATGTGAGTATAAATTCATGTTGAAGATGTCTCCAATGTATTTCCATAGCTTCTGAGCAAAAGGGCAGCAGATGAAGAGGTGTTGTGAAATTTCAATTTCATTCTGGCACAGATGGAAGGAAAACACAATTCTTCGACCAAACATTCATAATTGATCATGCATTGGAAACCTGTTCTGCCATATTCTCTAGAGAAGAATAAGTTTGGAGGGCTGTACAAAAGTCGCTTTGAACCTGAGTAACCAAGCAGGATCTTGTGTGGATCCAAAAAACACATGGTTATAGGACTCTTTGAGATTAAAGCGTCTATTATTCTTGGGATTCCATATAAGGACATAACTATCCATGAAAGGGTAGGTTTGGATTTCAAGTTTAGCTTGGGGAGTGACTATGATTTCAGGATTATCACACTTATCCCGAAAATCTTCTATAGACATATCCAGTAGGTGCAATGGAATATCACCTATATACAATGGGCTGTCCAGCCAGGGACCATTATAATAGTTGAACCTAGAGTGTCGGGACACAATCCATTTAGAGTTCTAGAAAATTTCATTAAATGATTTCCGAATGGAGGTCTAAACAGATGATGAAATACATTGTGGGTAGCCATTAATAAGCCTTATTCTGAACCTGCATGATAGAAAATCCATCTATGAGTCATTGGAGGTTAAAATATTCCATGTGAATTTATTAATGAGCCCCTCATTGAATATATGAAGATCCTTGATTCCAAGACCACCCAACTCAATGGGTTTAATACAATCCTTTTAAGCAAAGGTAATAAATTTCTTTTTAGTGATAGAGCCTATCCAGATGAAATTACTCATCATGCACTAAAGTTCATTGAGTAGATTTTTTGGCCATTTATAGAGCGAGAAAGAAAAAAAACTTGGAGGTAATCACTGAGTTAACAAGGCACACCCTCCCCACTTGATAAAGTGATTTACGCTTCAATTTCACAATCTTTTTAATGACACTAGAGGAAATTACATCAAGATACTGCCTTCTTATCCTACCACAAAAGATTTAAACCCCAAGATAAACAAAAGGCAGGGCCCCTTTCCTGACTCCGAGTGACCTGGAGACCCTGTTATGCTTACCAATAGTAACCCCATCACCAAAAACAATAAAGGATTTACTCTAGCTTATATTCTGTCGAGCAACGGTCTCATAGTGTGAGAAGAAATCTTTGAGAATAGAAATTGAACACCTTGAGGAATTACCAAAAATAAAAATGTCGTCATCATATAGAGGATGAGAAGGGACAAGGTTGTCCCTTCCAGCTTTTATCTGTATAAAGAAACCAATTTGAGATAACTCATTAAGGAATCTACTCATGAATTCTTCAGCAATGGAGAAAAGAAGCCTAGAGAGATGATTACCTTGTCGAATGCCTCAGGTGCATTGAAAATAACCCCTGGGAGATCCATTAATTAAAATGGATAGCCTTGTAGAGGTAAGGATACTTTTGACAAGATTGATTAATCCTCTTGAGAAACCAAATCTCCTAATAACATCAAGGAGAATGTCCCACTTGAGGGTTTCAAAGGCTTTAGAGATGTTAATTTTGAAATCAAAATTCCCATGTACTGCCTTCCTTGTTATTAGGTTGATTCCTTCAGATGCATTGAAGAGGCAGGTCTGAATGTTTCGGCCAGGTATGAAGCCATAATGATTCAGAGAGATATGGTCGTTGATAAATACCCCTAATCTGTGCATCAATATTTTACCAATGATTTTTGGGGTGGTGTTCCCAAATCGCAATTGGCCTGATTTCTTTGACATCAATTGCATTTTCCTTATTAGGAATCAAGGTAATGAAATTAGAGTTTAAACCATAAGGCATGTAACCTAGAGTGAAGAAATCCCTAACTGCAATAACCAAATTATCATGCACAATATCTCAATAGAATATAAAAAACTTGTTGGTGAAGCCATACGGTCCAACTGTGATTTCTACATTAAGAGAGAAGAGGGCCTCCTTGACTTAATCCTTTGAGGGAACCCTTGTAAGAACAAGATTTTGATCATCCTCAATACAAGAGGAAATGTTATAAAACATCTCCTCAATGCTGTCCATGACATCATCAGAATAGAGGCCAGTGAAATAATTCACAACTGCGTTTGAAATCTCACTTTCAAAGGTGTAGAGACAACCATCAAATTAATGGCCTTTAGTCCTGCTCTGATCCTTATTTCTTTGTGCATCTGGTGAAAAAATTTAGAGTTTCTATCACAATATTTCAACCACTCTACATTAAACTGATTACATTCTAGCATTTCTTTGATAGTCAAAAGGTCATCAAGCCTGGAAAGTGATTGAATTTTGTCATGTGAGGGGCTATCACCATTCTTATTTCTTATTTGATAACTAGCCAATTGATCCTCATCAACCTTGAGCTCATTATCAAGTGTAGAGAAGCATTCCTTGCTCCATTAACGTATACGTCCTTTAACAGTCTTAAGTTTAGAAGAAAGAACATGCAGTGGTATGCCTTGACAATCAGACTTCCAAGCCTTAATAATGACTTCCCTGCATCCAAGAGTTACAAGGTATCCATTATTAAAGTGAAAGGGTAGTGGACCAGATCTGAAAACCTGAGAGGAGATGTCAATCACGGTGGGATTGTGAGCTGAGTGATGTCTTTGTAAATGGTGTCCAGATATACAAGAGTCAGCGCTCTCATCATCCATCCTATAAAAGACATCAAACATTCCATTTAGGTGGTAGTGAGGACGTCATTCATTCTATGATGTCCATATCCAAGAGTTTATTTATTCAATCAAGGTTGAAACCAATACATAATCCATTAAATACATTTTTATACACTAAATAACTAAAAAATATTTCTCATGATAACAACCAATGAGTTAATGGGATATATAATTTTGAACCCCTCCCAGCAATTCATTAATTCTAATGTATTATCCATATGAAATATATGAATAAAAATTCAATGTATAATAAAATATCATTATTAATAAATAAATATCCTTATTTAAATTTTAATATATGGGATGTCAATAATTTATTTAATAAATAAACAATATAATATGATCATAGTACATCTAGATAAAGAAGGTGGATGGTATTATTAAATAATATCCAATGTGTGAGAGAAACATGTTTCATGAAAACACACTTAAAAAATCATCATCATAAGACATACAAAGAAACAAAGTGGATGGTGTCATAAGATCATATTATAAGTGTAACACAGGAAATATAAAAGGATATTGAAATAGATTAATAACAACTTTTATTATTATTTAGTAAATCAAATTGAAAGATAAGAAAAGATATTCTATTTTCAAATACTAGAGAAATATTTAAAATATTTTCTTTAAAAATAAAATCAATTTATCTTAAAGGTACATTTTTAAATTTAGCCTTTAAAATGAAAAATATTTCTCAGAATTGTTTTTATGTAATAATTTTTAATTAAAAAAAGTTAATATTTATTTATTAAATATATTAACCATCAAATTCCCTTTAATAATTTAAAAAAAACTTTTTAAAATCATTCATTTACTTTAGATAAATAATACCAATTTTTTATTTATTTTTCAAAATAATTAAAGAATAATGTCCTTCATTTTTTTACAAAAATAGAATAGAATATTTATAACGAAAAATTTTCATAACAGAGAAATGAATAAAAAATAATAATTTGAAAATAATTTTATTATAGTTGTAAAAGATGAAGTTATGGGTCACAATTAGAATCCATCTTCCAAAATGGTGAATTGATGGATTTTGAAATGATTTACTTTTACAGATAATCTTTAATATTAGGGTCGTGGAAAAAAATATTTTTTAGAGGAAATGCGGAGTGTAAGTTAAAAAAATATATAATCAAAAAAATAAAAATCATTTCAATTTTCTTTTTGAAATACAATTTATGAAACCCAAATCGTAAAAAGGGTGGTAAAAATTTCTTTTAAAAAAATATGAAGTAAAATAAAATTATTTCAGAATATAAAAATTTGGTTTTCAAAATAACAAAGGTTTTTTTATAAATATCGAATATGGATATGGAAGAGATATAATAATTAAAGTGGTTGTGGATTATTTTTGACCACAATACTTTTTTATAAAGAAAGGGATCTTTTATAGAATAAAAAATTATCTAATAATATTTATTTAATTAGATTATTAGAATGAAAAATAAATATCAAAAATTGATTAAATTATAATATATTTCTATAATAATGTAGATTATACATAACTTATAAAAATAATATTCAGTAAGAATGATCATAACTCAATGAATAGAGATTGAGTTGGCAGAAACCCTTATGACATTAGTAACTTTCTAATCGAATGATATTGAAAGTGAAAAAATGATATTTGACATTAAATTCCATGAATATGAATATAATAATTCTATAATTGGTGAAAGAGTCAATATATATTCTATATAAATTTGAATATGTTCATAATATGAAGCATGTGTTAAGAATGAAAACATTGAGATGAGAAACCCTTACAACATTGAAATATCTTAAATCAAATTCCCATGAAATATAAATACTTATATGGATTTATAAATATCTCAAATTTCATATAATTATAATACAAACATAATAATGTTTATAAACCACACAATATAAAACAAGTGGTGAATATGGCGTATGTCTCAATAAAATAAAATTGAAACATGAAACCTTTACGAATAAAGAAATAATCGAATCAAAAGTATTAGAAGAATAGATTCATGAAAATAAATTTAAATACCTTAAAATAAAAATTATTAATAGTAATAAAATCCAGATATTCATTAATTACACCCTATAAAATAATAATTGGTGAAAAACATGAAAATATACCACAATGAATTGAAATTGAGGCAAAATCCCTTACCTTTACTTCCATATGACACAAATGATATTAAACCACATATATAATAATCATAAACAAATTAATAACTTATTTCATAACCATATTAATATTTAATACCATTTAAACTCTTAAATTAAAATTATTTATTGTAGCATTAGTAGGCATTTATAGTTTATGTTCATTATTGTTGGATCTGAATCTACGGATTACACACAAGAGGGGGGGTGAATTGTGTCTTTTCAAAATTATTACAATCTCTTCAATTTAGACAAATTCTGTCCACTATGCTTTAGCACGATTAAATATGCAGCGGAAAAAGTAAAAGCATGAACACACGGATGTATAGTGGTTCGGGGAACAGAAGGCCCCTAGTCCACTCCACCAATGCTCAAATCCACGAGCTTGGCGATTTTCACTATCTGGTCCTCGTTTCCACAGACCTGTTCACAACTGAGTACAGGCAGTTGACACCTTTACAAGTTTCAGGCAAACACAACCTTCCTGGTTCAAACACGAACCCACACAGCTTAGAATGAGAAGCTGATCACTCAAAAATAAAAAGGGTTTCGATAAAAAAAACACTTCTCCAGTTGTTCTTCACAATTGCAACAGAATGCAATTGACAGTAGATAGATCGTCGTCTTCAGAAAATAAAGATCTGTAATCAAAATAGTTCTGAGTCGATCCAGTTGCAATAGATATTACAAGAAACTTCACAACTTCAGCAGCAGTAGATTCACAACAGATAGTCGATGTAGAACACGTGAATCTTCTATCAAGATCTTCCTTCGGTAAAAAAGGTTTTAAACTTCTTCTCGATCACCAGAAAAGAACGCCTTCACACAGTCTCTGTTTCTTGCTCGTTAAAAGATCAATCTATATATTTCATACACTTTCCTGTGTATATATATATATCCGAAGTTTCCAAGATAGAACATATATATTCAAATCTGAGAAAATCTTCCGCATAAATAGATCCATGAAAATCTCCTTTAGATTCGCGATATTAAAAAAAATGAAATAACAGAGCCGTTGTAACTCCCCTGAAGAATCGGCATAAAAATCTCCGTTTAAATCAATCATTAATCCGTTGAAAATCGTCTTTGATTCAGTCAAAGTCGTACTTAAGAATCGGCTCGAAATCCGCTTAATAATACGCCTGTTTGACCAATGCAAAAGGAAATATCGTCTGTCAAAAATATCCCGACGCCAAACGTAGGGTTGATGACATGGCTCCAAACGTAAGGTTCAAAAACGTACGGTTCAGAACGTAAGATTCAGAACGTAAGGTTTAGAACGTACATACTTTCTCTTCAGCATTCAAACGTAGGGTTGATCATCCATACTTTGTCTTGCTTCAACTCTCCAAAGAACGTACGGTTGATTATAAAAGTAAGGTTGATGATCCGTACTTTTGAGAAACAAACTCAACACTGAAAACTAACGTATGGTTTCTCTTCCATACTTGTCCAACAACAAAAACGTAAGGTTCCTTCCAAACGTAATGTTCTTCTTCCATACTTTTCAACAATGTAAGGTTCATTAACCATACGTTTCAAAATAACATAAAAAGTAAACTTTTCATCCATACGTTACGTTCATCAACATAGGGTATGAACATTGATTCCAGTACGCGCTAAAACTGATCTCGCGCTACAGTGATTCCAGAATGCGCTAAAATTGATCTCGCGCTACAGTGATTCCAGAACGCGCTAAAATTGATCTCGGAATAAATGAATTATGAAATCTCGTTGTATGAAATAAATAAATAAAATAAATTCCTGCAAAATACTCAACGAAATAATTAGTAAATAATTAAGGGTATTTGTGAGCATCAAAATCATTATAAAGAGACAGAGTATTATTTAAAATAATCTCCCCCTTTAAAAAACATTATTTTGAATTGTTTGAAAACAATACATTGCTCAACAATCTCCCCCTTTTTGATGATCACAAAACCCATAAAATAATAGAACTAATTTAATTGCAATCTTTATTGAAAAATTAGTTTTATAAAATTTTAGAATTTTGAAAGGATTAAAACAATATTTAACTATAATAAAATTTCTCCCCCATAAAAATAAATTTTCAGCTAAAAATAGATAAAAGATAAATGTCGTATATATCCAAATTCTCCCATATATCCAAATTTCTTCATAGGAAACAAATGAATTTAAATGTTGTGTTTATCCAAATTCTCCCCCTTTTTGTGATATCAAAAAGAATGAAAAATTACGGATTTGAACACATTCAATATTGCACTGAACTATAAGTAAATGCTATAATTAACTGTGTATGAATAAGTGAATTTGTTATACTGGCTAACTCAATCATAAATCAATAAACAACAAAACAAAAAAGAAGTAAGAAAAGAACTGTCATTCACAACCTGTTATATATAAACGATTGTGATATACAGAGGAATCAAGGTTCATAGATAAGACAGGGAAAAAGGTGTCTATCTCCTTTGAATCGCGGTCTTTATCTCTGTAAACTGTTCTCTGAGCCTCTTCATCATCCCATCTCCTAACTTGATGATAAGATCACTGTTCTCTTGAGTCATATGAATATCTTCAATCAAATTAACTATGAAAAACTCATGCATTCTTTCTTCTTTTTCAACAAAAAGAGCCAGTTTTTCTGATAACTGATTCAAAAGAATCCTAATCGGTTGCTCTCCAGATGTCAACTGATCCACTAAAAATCTTTGATTATCTAGCAAAACTGACAAAGGGGCACTATTACACTGAAGATCGTGTAATCTGTCACTCATATTGCTCATTGCTCCAGTAATTGCTTGAAATTTCCGAATCAAATCAGGTGAAGAGCCTGATCCACTCACAGCACTGTTTGCAACAGACTCAAATTTATTCTCCATGTAAATCTTCAACTCAGACAAATCATCTTTCTTTACCATCTCTGATTTTAACTGATCAACAACATGCAGCATATCAGTCTTAAACAAATCTACTTCCTTTCTTGAAACAGTACATTCTTTCAGCTTCTGAAACTTCAACTGCTCTAAGTTCAGAGAATTTCTGAGACTAACATTCTCAGATTCTAACTGAGAGATACGCTTGTAAAACTCAACAACTTCTTCTTTTCTCGAATCAGGGGCACCCTGTGCTCGATTCTCATGTCTAGAATTAGGTTGATGAAGCAGGGCAAGTGGTAAGGAATCTGAATCTGACTGTTCTTTGTCCTTGTCCTGACAAGGTTGATCCACTGAACTATCTTTTGAAGCCTGAAACTCTTCCACTGAAAAATCTTCCTGAAGTACCTCTGTATTAGCTTCAGAAGTATGTTCATCACGAACAGTAGTCTCTCTGACTTCTACTGATTGGTCAAGAACAATATTTTCATGTAAATCTTGAGGTCGGGCCACTTCTTCACCAGGCACTGCCTCCATAAGTTGTTCTTGTTGAATTACTTTTTCAACAGCCACAGCAGCAGATTGAGGTTCTTTTTGAGTTTCTGTTTGAGCTGCTGGTTTCTCTGTCGGTGCAGTCTGCTCCACAACAGCTTCTCTCACAAATGAATAAGAAAATAACGGTTCAGAGGATTTCAAGGAAGGAGAGATAATTTCTTCATTAATTGACCTCTTCCTTCTAGATTGAAGTCCTTCTTGACTTCTCTCTTCCTCAACTTCCTCCATCTCAAAACTAATTCTCCTTGCCACTGTACTAACTCTTGATTCTGCTTGTCCCTCCTTGGACATAGCCGGTTGAGCCTGAGCACTCTCCGAGTTTTCCTCAGCTCCAACAGGTAAGAGTTTTCCTTTAATTGTGCTCCAGAAGTATCCTACTTTCCTCAAAGTTCCAGCATTAAAAACATTACTATGGTGACATTTCACCCCAGCATCTACCAATCTGATCATTCCTCTTTTAAACAAAAACAAAGAAATGAACCTTCCATAAGGGAAAAAGGTCATTCTTGCTTCACTCTGACAGCAGTAACTCAGATATCTTATCATAAACCGAGGAAAATTAAACTTAATATCACACATCAGAAGATACATTATGTAAATGTCAGGGTATAGGATTTTCTCCATCTCAGCCATTCTTGGTGCTAAACCAGTCTGAAAAAATTTTACCAAAATTTTCTGATCGGGCTCCAAATCCTTAATAAACATCTTCTTTATCACTCTGGTTCCAAACAGAAAAGACATAATGTCTTCAGACTTATGTACAGAATCTCTAATATTCCGTAAATCGAAATGAAAAACTCCTTCATGAGGGCAGTTAAGAATTTGACTTATCTCTACAGATGATATTGAAAAGTCCTTATCCTCTATTTGAGCCAATAAACTATCCTCTATATCTCCAAGGCTAAACTGAACAGTTCTAAAGAAATGTCTCATTTCTGCCTCATATAGAAACTCAGAATTTTCACTATTAAAAGCTTGCTCAAGGATTTGAAACGACAACGCTTGCTTCAACAGTAAATTAGTTTCAAACAGCCACTCTAAATCTATGACTTTACCTTGCAGTATTTTCCGACTAACTACCTTAGGTTTCTTTGCAGCACTGCTCTCGGCTTCATCTGGATGCTTAGTCTTTGCCATTTCAACAACGATTTATGAAGGTTCGTAAGTTTAGGGTTTGAAGATTCAGAAAAGGGTTTTGGATCAGATGTGCGGTTTTAGGTTTTCGAAAGGGTTTCCGAAAAAGGTGAAGCAGTTTAGAAGGTGAAACGATTCTGACAGCCTTGATTCCCGTGTAATCACTAATCATTACATTTATTTAAAACAAAATAAAATTACTTATAGCGGAAAACAGAAATTAAGCAGAATTCGAAAACAGAATAAGATTAAAAAAAACTATTTAAAATTAAATAAACCTAACTCCCCCTTAATAAATTCAAACCTTGCCGTGGGAAGTGGTTTAGTAAAAATATCTGCTAATTGATTTTCTGTATTTACAAATTCTAAAAATATATCCTTTTTAAACACATGATCTCTTAAAAAGTGATGTCTTATATCAATGTGCTTAGTTCTAGAATGACTAATAGGATTTTTTGAAATATTAATTACACTAGTATTATCACATAAAATAAATGTATTATTGAAATTTAATCCAAAGTCCATAAGAGTGTTTTTCATCCACAACACCTGTGCACAGCAACTACCTGCAGACACATATTCTGCCTCGGCTGTTGACTGGGCAACTGAGTGTTGTTTCTTACTAGACCATGATACTAAAGACTTCCCTAAAAAGTGACATGTTCCTGAAGTACTCTTCCTATCTAATCTACAGCTTCCAAAGTCAGCATCTGAATATGAAATTAAATTAAAATCAGAGGTTTGGATAAAGCAGAGATTGATAAATAGTACCTTTTAAATATCTAAAAATTCTTTTAACAGCAGTTAAATGGGATTCTTTGGGATTTGATTGAAATCGAGCACAAAGACATACTGAATACATTATATCTGGTCTACTAGCAGTATGATATAACAAACTACCAATCATACCTCTATATAACTTGTTGTCCACTGATTTTCCAGTTTCATCCAAATCAAGTTTTATATTAGTACACATAGGAGTTGTAAATGGCTTGCTGTTTTCAAGTCCAAATTTCTTAAGTAAATCAGTAATGTATTTTCATTGATTTAAAACATTTCCAAAATCTTTTTGAAATATTTGAAGACCCAAAAAGAAATTTAATTCTCCCATCATACTCATTTCAAATTCTTTTTGCATTAATTCTGAAAATTCATGACAAAGAATTTTATTGGTTGATCCAAAAATTACATCATCAACATAAATTTGAACCAACAAAACATTATTTTTCATAGTTTTCTTAAAGAGTGTTGGATCTGCCAGTCCAACAGTAAAATCATTTTTCAAAAGAAAAGAACTTAGTCTTTCATACCAAGCTCTAGGTGCTTGTTTAAGGCCATAAAGAGATTTAGTAAGTTTGAAAACAGAATCTGGTTTTTGAGAATTTTCAAAACGAGGAGGTTGCTCAACATAAACTTCCTCCATTAAATAACCATTTAAAAAGGAATATTTAACATCCATCTGAAATAATTTAAAATTCATATAAGATGCATAGGCTAAAAGGATTATAATGGCTTCTGACCTGGCTACAGGTGCAAAGGTCTCATCATAATCTATTCCTTCTTCTTGATTATATCCTTTAGCTACTAATCTTGCTTTACTTCTAGTTATTATCCCTTGATCATCCTGTTTATTCCTAAAGACCCATTTATTTCCTATTACTGGATAATCATGTGGTCTTTCAACTAATTCCCAAACCTTATTTCTCTTGAACTGGTTTAATTCAACCTGCATTGCTATTACCCAGCTCTCATCATCTAAGGCTTCTTCTATGGTCTTAGGTTCTTGTTGGGATAGGAAAGCAGAGAATTCAACTATGTTTCCAAGGTTTCTTCTAGTTTGAATACCAGTCTCTAAGTCACCTATCACAGATTCTAAAGGGTGATTCTTTAAGGTTCTAGACTGTCTAGGCATTACATTCAAAGGTTCTTCAGTGTCATGTTCTTCTGAACTGGACTGAATTTCTTTTATATCATTTTCAAAATCATTCTTTAAATTCTCAAGTCGCATGTTTTCATTAGAATCAGGTTCATCTATTTATTCTATCCTTTTCTCAAAAGGATCAGATTCATCAAATTTCACATGAACTGATTCTTCAACAATCCTTGACTTTTTATTATTGACTCTATAAGCTTTAGAGGTTGCAGAATATCCTAAGAAAATACCTTTATCAGATTTTGGATCAAATTTACCAAGATTATCTTTGGTATTCAAGATGTAAACCTTGCATCCAAAAACTTTAAAGTAATTTACATTAGGTTTTCTGTTATTCCATAGTTCATAGGGTGTCTTTTTCAAAATAGGTCTTATTAAAATTCTATTCATTATATAACAAGCTGTATTAACAGCTTCTGCCCAGAAATATATAGGTAGGCTATATTCATTTAACATAGTTCTAGCCATTTCTTGAATAGTTCTATTTCTTCTTTCTACAATCCCATTCTGTTGAGGTGTTCTTGGAGCAGAGAAGGTGTGTTTAATACCCATGTTTGAGCAAAAGGAATTAAATTCCTGGATCTCAAATTCTCCACCATGATCACTTCTCAATGAGATTATATTAAAACCTTTTTCATTTTGAATAGATTTACAAAAACCTTCAAATAAACTAAAAGCTTCACTTTTAAATTTCAAAAAGAAAATCCAAGTAAATCTAGAATAATCATCAACTAATACATAAACATATAATTTACCAGCTAAACTTGCTACTCTTGAAGGTCCAAACAAATCCATATGGATAAGTTCTAGAGGTTTAGTTGTAGCAACTTTATTAACAGATTTGAATGATGATTTGTGTTGCTTGCCAAGCTGACATGCATCACAGAATCTGTCATTTTCAAATTTGAGACTAGGCAAATCAGAAACTAGATGTTTCTTAGATAATTTATGTAAAGCATATATATTGCAATGACCAAATCTTCTATGACAGATCCAGGATTCACTTATATTAGCAGTTAAGCAGTTTACTTGTTGTTTACACAAGGAATACAAATCCAAAGTATAAACATTATCAGTTCTGGGTGCTCTAAACTTAAACAGTTTATCTTTAGAATCAGTACAACTATTTTTAGTAAAATCAACAGTGTATCCATTATAACAGAGTTGAGAGATACTTATCAGATTGTGTTTTAACCCTTGTACATAAAGTACTTTGTTGATTGAGACTGTCTCTGGATCTCCAACTGTTCCAATACCAATAATCTTTCCTTTGGCATTGTCACCAAAGGTGACAAGTCCTCCTTCCTTTCGAGTAAGAGAAGAGAAATTAGCTGAAGTTCCACTCATGTGTCTTGAGAAGCCACTGTCCATATACCATATTTCTTTCTTTCTTTGGTGACCTGCTACCTGCAAAGACATTCAAACAAATTGCTTTGGTACCCATATTTTGTTGGGTCCAGGAGTGTTAGCAAGCAGTGATCTGGGTATCCAGATTTGCTTTGTTTTCATAAAATTGATTGAATCATATAGATCATTGGAAATATAAGCTTTCTTAATTCCACATATTTGAGGTTGTCTTAGAAAACAGTTTTTAGCTATATGACCTTTTGTTCCACAGAAGTTACAAATAACCTGTTTAGTGCTAGGAACAAAATAATTTTTGTATAACTTAGGTTTTTCTCCTTTACTTCCAATTCCAAACCTTTCCTTTTTAATTACAGTTTTTCCAAGTATCTCATTTAAGGCGTTTTCTCTTTTTGTAAAAACTAATGCAGCCATTTTATAAGATTCTACTTCATCCTGTAGAGTTTTTATTTTTGATTCAAAGTTAATTTTATTTGAGTCACCAGAGTTGTATTTGTCAATTAATTCCTTATGTTGTTTTAGCAATGTATTTCTCTCATCTGAAATTGATTTATGCAAGTTCTTTATAGATTTATATTTTTTAAATAATGAGTCATACCTTTCTTCAAGCATATTGCAGTAAGCTGCACGTTTTTTATTTGAGAAGCTTGTTTCAGAGTTTGATTCATTATTTGAGTCAGAGGAGTAGTATGAGTGTACCTCATCAGTTTCAGCCATGAAACACATATTTGCTTTTTAAATTGGCTTCCTCCTTCTCTGAGCTTGATTCAGAAGAATTACTTGAGTCTTCAGAAACACTCCAAGTAGCTTTCATAGCTTTCTTGTCTTTCTGCTCATAATCATCTATTTTGAATAATTTCTTCTTCTTTGCATCTTTCAATTTTGGGCAATCCGGTCTGATATGTCCCATCTTTTTGCATTCATAACATCTCACTTCCTTGTTATCCTTCTTGAAGGATTTCTTGAAGTCTTTCTTCTTACTGTAGAACTTTCTGAATTTTCTGGCTATCTGACCCAGTTCTTCATCCAAATTTGAAGAATCAGAGCTTTCTGATTTAGCACTTACTTCTCTGTTCTTCATCTTTCTATCCTTTTGTTTAGAAGTCACTTTCAAAGCAGTATTTTCCCTTTTTATGTAGACTTTATGCTCATTTACCTCATCTTGCATTTCAGCCTCGTACATCATCAATGTACCAATCAGCTCTCTCATAGTTAGATCTTTAACAGAAGTTGATTGTCTGATTGCTGCAGAGATTCCATTCCATCGAGTAGGAAGTACTCTCAGTACCTTTAACGCTTGATCAGCCTGCTTGATTGGTTCTCCTAGAGCTATTATATTATTGACAATTTCTGTCAATCTTCCATTCATCTGAGTGATGCTCTCTCCTTCAATCATTCTGAAAGTATCGAATTTTAATTTAGCAGTTGCATATCTCATCTGTCTTACATTATCTGTTCCTTCATAAGCAACAGCTATTGTTTGCCACATTTCATATGCAGTCGGGCATTGAGATACTCTGTTAAATTCATCCGGTCCTAGACCACAGATGATTGCATTCATAGCTTTTGAATTCATGTCATACTCAGCCTCTGTAGCAGCACTCCATGTATCAGGATTTTCAGGAATTTCATAGGGAGTCAAAATCTTTGAATAGACTTTATAACCAAGATTTTTCAGATAAATAATCATACGCGATTTCCAGCATCCATAATTATCTCCATTAAAGTAAGGTGCTCTGACCATTGACATTCCCTCTCTCGTATCAGCCATGATACACTATGTATAATCTTTAAATACTTCTAGCTTGATAAGACTTTAAAAATAAGAAGCTCCTCCTCTGATACCAATTGTTGGATCTGAATCTACGGATTACACACAAGAGGGGGGGTGAATTGTGTCTTTTCAAAATTATTACAATCTCTTCAATTTAGACAAATTCTGTCCACTATGCTTTAGCACGATTAAATATGCAGCGGAAAAAGTAAAAGCATGAACACACGGATGTATAGTGGTTTGGGGAACAGAAGGCCCCTAGTCCACTCCACCAACGCTCAAATCCACGAGCTTGGCGATTTTCACTATCTGGTCCTCGTTTCCACAGACCTGTTCACAACTGAGTACAGGAAGTTGACACCTTTACAAGTTTCAGGAAAACACAGCCTTCCTGGTTCAAACATGAACCCACACAGCTTAGAACGATAAGCTGATCACTCAAAAATAAAAAGGGTTTCGATAAAGAAAACACTTCTCCAGTTGTTCTTCAAAATTGCAACAGAATGCAATTGACAGTAGATAGATCGTCGTCTTCAGAAAATAAAGATCTGTAATCAAAAAAGTTATGAGTCGATCCAGTTGCAATAGATATTACAAGAAACTTCACAACTTCAGAAGCAGTAGATTCACAACAGATAGTCGATGTAGAACACGTGAATCTGCTATCAAGATCTTCCTTCGGTAAAAAAGGTTTTACACTTCTTCTCGATCACCAGAAAAGAACGCCTTCACACAGTCTCTGTTTCTTGATCGTTAAAAGATCAATCTATATATTTCATACACTTTCCCGTGTATATATATATATCCGATGTTTCCAAGATAGAACATATATATTCAAATCTGAGAAAATCTTCCGCATAAATAGATCCATGAAAATCTCCTTTAGATTTGCGATATTAAAAAAAATGAAATAACAGAGCCGTTGTAACTCCCCTGAAGAATCGGCATAAAAAGATCCGTTTAAATCAATCATTAATCCGTTGAAAATCGTCTTTGATTCAGTCAAAGTCGTACTTAAGAATCGGCTCGAAATCCGCTTAATAATCCGCCTATTTGACCAATGCAAAAGGAAATATCGTCTGTCAAAAATATCCCAACGCCAAACGTAGGGTTGATGACGTGGCTCCAAACGTAAGGTTCACAAACGTACAGTTCAGAACGTAAGTTTCAGAACATAAGGTTCAGAACGTACATACTTTCTCTTCAGCATTCAAACATAGGGTTGATCATCTATACTTTGTCTTTCTTCAACTCTCCAAAGAACGTACGGTTGATTATAAAAGTAAGGTTGATGATCCATACTTTTGAGAAACAAACACAACACTGAAAACTAACGTATGGTTTCTCTTCCATACTTTTCCAACAACAAAAACGTAAGGTTCCTTCCAAACATAATGTTCTTCTTCCATACTTTTCAACAACGTAAGGTTCATTAACTATACATTTCAAAATAACATAAAAAGTAAACTTTTCATCCATACGTTACGTTCATCAACGTAGGGTATGAACAGTGATTCCAGTACGCGCTAAAACTGATCTTGCGCTACAGTGATTCCAGAATGCGCTAAAATTGATCTCGCGCTACAGTGATTCCAGAACGCGCTAAAATTGATCTCGGAATAAATGAAGTATGAAATCTCATTGTATGAAATAAATAAATAAAATAAATTCCTGCAAAATACTCAACGAAATAATTAGTAAATAATTAAGGGTATTTGTGAGCATCAAAATCATCATAAAGAGACAGAGTATTATTTAAAATAATCTCCCCCTTTAAAAAACATTATTTTGAATTGTTTGAAAACAATACATTGCTCAACAATTATCAAATGATTGTAATTTTTAATGTTTCATGGATGTTTTGTAGTAGTGACATCGAAACCCATTCCAATAATTAAATTTAATCAATAAAATAGTATATACGGTACAAGAAAATAATTTATATTGATTTATAAATTTATAACTTCATAACCCAGTAATTTTTTCATGATTTATAATTATAGAATTAGTGATGAACTCATTTCATATAATTTACTTATATCAACATACTACATAGTAGTGATTTTTATTTTTTATTTAATCCCTATAGAGTAATTTTCATGAAATATGACAACCAACAATATAATATAATTTTTTCAAATATATTTTTATGATCATCAATGTAAGGTGATGATGAAAAACATAACATGTCATCTATGGAGGTGGTAGTCCACATATACACATAGGGGATGTTTTCATCTTCTAGAGAATATAAAGAAAGTATAAATTAATTTATATTTTCAAAAACATAATAATTTTATAAATATATTATATTTTCATTAAATAACTATTTCTAACTAGATACATAAGAAAGTTATGAAAAGTAAAACATGTAGTTCATGGAGGCAGTAGTCCATATGTAACACCAGTGGAATTTTTATTTTTCTAAGGGGAAGAGGGAAGTAAAAGAATAGATCTTCCAAAAATATAATAAAATTTTTGGTAAAATAATGTTACTTATGTTTTTTATTTTTTGAATATTTTAATATAATTTAATTTTATTGTAATAATATTTAAAGAAGTATAAATAAAGATGAGTGCTTTAGAAAATTATACATTACTCCATAGAAAAAATATTTTTAAAGTTGACTTAAGACATTCAGGATGTAATTTTGTATGAGATAAGAACATATAAGAAATAGTAGGTAGTGTTGGGGAGGGGAATTTTGAGATATTTTGGTCAAACCTATCTTCTTTAGGTTTTAGGAAAACTAGGGTGGTGAAAGGAATCTTATATAAGTGATAGGGGTAACACTTTTGTAAATAATAGACACATTATATTAATGTCATGTTACTTTCATGGGAAAGTGGCAAAAAAAGTGTAAAATATTGGATATGGGACGCGTTTAGGTTGATATATCCCACAAAATCTGATTTAGAGACATGATTTTAATAAAAATTGATTATTTTACCATTCATTATCACCTTTAATTACCAGTTTTAATTTTACCGTGACAACTAATTTTTACCCAATTAATTAATTTTTAGGCCTAAATATATAATGGTGAATATTAAATAATACAGTCCTCATGATTATAAATATGGAATCCAATATATAATATGAAATTTATAAATTTAATAAACTTTTATTCAAAAATAGTAAATATATAACACATAATAACAGTTTTTTTGAAAAAATATTAAATATATTAAAAAAATATTAATCATGAATTTTGAAATTAAACAAAAAAGTTTAAATATAAAATTTTACTCATTAAATATGTATCTAATTTGGAAAATGTTTTTATAAATTTTAAGTCTATTCTTATATCCTAATAAAGTCATAAAAGTAACAATATTTGTTAAAATAACATATTACATTATTCACCTAAAAACACTAATTTTATATAAATCACAAAAAATAATCTAAAAATAATATTAAAATTATAAATAAAATTAATTTAATTTTTTAAAATATTAAATTATATGTTTTAGGAATTTAAATTTTTAATGGTAACATAAAATATAATAAAAGTTTATTTTTATAGAATGATGACTTTTTAAAAATCAATTGTTATTATTATTATTTCCGATAAATTATATATTTAATTAGTGTTAATATGTTATTCATATGGAATATATTTTTTATCATTATTTAATAAAATTATATTTAGTTTCTTAAATTTGAAATTCATATTGTATAAAATGGTTTTTTTTGTAAAATAAATTTTTGATAATAAAATTACATTATTCGTTATTCGGTTACACAAATTAAATTTAATAAATGAAAAAGGATTAATAATAACCATTACTATTATTTCAACAAATATATTATAATGGAGATAATTATATTTATAAATTTAAATTAAATGAATACATTATAATTGTCTCATTTAATAATAATTATATTTTCTTAATAAAAATTATCATTATTTCATTTCATTTCATTTTTCATGTCAAGAATTCTTTTCAACATAGAATATTTTAATGGAAAAATATATATTGAAAACACGAGGTTTTACATGCTTCCCCTAAAAAAAATCATAACCTCATAATTTCAATAATTACATAGCAAGGAAAATAGAAATGGTTATCCCGAAGATATATAAGAATCAATATATAATTTATATTGAGATACTCACCTCAATAAGTTTGGTAAGATTACGAAACTCATAAATTGCTTTAAAAAGATCATATCTATAATATCTATTTATTTTCAAACTATTTTAGACGAGGGTCCCTCGTTATTCAGTATCAAGATGAAAATTATATAATTTTCTTTGAAACGGAGTTCATAATAATGCTTATATTGACATTTTATCATAGCATGATAGTAAATATGATTTCCATATTCAAAAAAAATATTTTTTTATCAATATATAGAGAAAAAATCCATTTAAAAAATCAAATTCAATTCTTATAATCAAATAATAATATGATTTTCATAGGGTACATTCACATAAAATTTAAATTACGATATAATAATCATAAAAGTACATGTTTTACATCATAATTCAAGACAAAATCATTGGTATGGTGATTTAATTATCTTATAAACTTATTAGGTATATAATATTTCCTATAATAAAAATCTAAAAAGACATCCATAAATTTGGAGTGAAGGGTAAATGTACCTTAATATTCATGATCATCTTTTTTATTTGTTATTTTATAGACACATCATTATTTCCTTAGTTTAGGAGGTTTCAGATTCTTATCATCCTTTTCATCCATTATATTAGGGTATTAGAATGGATAATTCATAAGTTCCATGCATTTAAGACATTAAAATATCATTTTTACCTTTTGATGAAATTTATTTCCATTTTATTGTGCCACCTTAACTATTTATATTATCTTTGAAATTAGTTTCTATATTTCCTCATTTTCCACACTTAAAAAATCTTTGTGTTCATTAGATACAATTACCTAGATTCTTCTTCCCAAATTCATGACTTTTATAAAATTTAGTATTATTTCCTCAAAGGTGTTTATCCCAAAATATTCTTTAGAACTCCATCCTTATATTCTTTAGAGAATATTAAAAATATACTTGGTTTATTTTGTTATTCATAATTTGTAACAAGTGGTTATGAACAACCATATGATTGTTAACACTAATTTTCATCCTTTTTGGTTGCTTAATGGGATAATCATGATATTTCCAATCACATGTATTATTATATTGATTCTTCCTTAATAAAATAATTAAATTAATAATGAAAGGTTGATGAGAATAATTAAATATCTAGGTGTGTAAAAGTAAATCTATAAAATTAGAAGGAATAACTCTTAAACAAGTTTCATAACCTAGCTTTGGAATCTCAATGTTTTAATATATTTTATCCATGGTTATATTCCTTTATGCTATCCAAAATAACTATTTATAAAATACAATTTCTAATTCTGTTAAAATACTTTATAATGGTTTATCAATAGCACGTGTTCCATCCAAATTATATCCCTTGGCGGAGTTAAAATAAGAGTGTAGAAAATCCCATTTTGATGCACCATGGGAATATTGGGTTTATATCCAACCAAATATTTTCAGGGTTTTTACCCCTATAATCATCTATAACAGATCCAAAATCTAATATTTTTATTCATTCAAGGATTTAAGTTCTCTAAAACCACACACTGTATACCTTTCAAATGTTTTAGAACATTTTATTACAATTAGACCTATCCCTATATCTATTATAGAGACATGTTACCTAATACTTGGTTTCAAAAATCTATTTCCTAAGGTTTATAATTTACCTAATTTATTATTAATAATAATAAAAATAGACTCAAGTAACCCAGATCTTTTGGATAGTTTATTATATTGGCACAATATACATAGGATATCATAAAAAATGATAAAAGAATTTAGATGTTTTGGGAGACTAGATACAAACTTGTTTGTCATATTACATTGGAAACATAGAAACATAATATTATAATTTTTTTTGAAAACATTCTTATTATTTTTAATAAATCCTTGAATTCATTTAGTGATCCCTTCTTGGTACCCCGAGGAAAGGTAGAAAACAAACATTGAGATTAGATACTCCGTAATGGGAAGCATAAAACAAAACATATCTTGGACACAAATTTAATACACATTTTGGATGAGTGAGAGATGAATAAACATTCATATAGTCAATAAATCATGCATTAAATATACCAATGGATAACATGGAAATTTAAATTTTAACACGAATAAAAATAATTGAACTCATAATGATGAAATGAAAAATATTGGACTTCTTGATCTTACCATAAAGTAATTGTACTATGAATTAATACTTTACATCATTGTTGTAACCAAGATATTATTTTTTCCTTCAAGTATTTGTCAAAGAGATCATTATTTCCATCAATGATGAAAATAATATATAAATAATTAATTTTGTATACATAAACATTATACCCAAAACTTTTGCCTAATGAGACTAATTAATGCACCAAGGGGCTATTATATTCTGATCCCCACCCATCACATCATATAGTATAATGTATTTACTATATAAATTATGATAATAAAAATTAAATGCATAACTAAATAAGGATATTAATCAATAAACACCCTAATATAAATAAAAAATAATTGGATGTTAATACTTTTTCAATTCCATAAATATGATAACATGATCATAATCCGTATAGAGAAATAAGTACGATGGAATATTTAAAGAATATCCCCCATGGGATAGAAAATAATTTCATGAAAACTTATTGAAAACATCATCATCATAACCCATCAAGATAAATTAGGTATAAGATATCATAAGAACATATCCCAAGTTAAATATATGGAATTTAAACAGATATTAACATAGATAAAAAACAACATTTAAGGTTGTTAGATAAATCAATTTCATTATAATAATTAATATCCCTATTTTAAATGCATGATAACTCCTTAAAATAGGTTCTTAACAATGAAATAATCTTATCCTGGTATATCATTCTAAAATTTACCCTTTAAAACGACAATTATTTTTTTCCATTTTTTAAAAATAAATATGATTTCAAAAAAATTCATTTAAATTTCATAAAACCACTAAATACATAATTCACAAAATAAAATCCTTTAAAATCCCTTTTAAAATAAATGATTAAAATTTTAAAATCAAACTCTTACTTTTGATAAATATAATAATATTTAATATATTTTTCAAAATTATTAATAATTAAGATCATTTAGAAAACCATTGTAATGATTGTAAATGACTCTTCATAAATAATAATTCTCATAATAATGAAATAGAAAATAAAAAAATTGGATTTTTTGAATATATTAATAAAAGTTAATTTTATGGGTCACATTCCAAAGTTATTTTCCAATCATGATAAGTGGAATAATTTGAAAACATTTAATTTTAAAAATAACATTCAATAATATATCCTAGAAAAATACAAAAATAATGTATAGAGTAAATTTTGAGTGTAAGATAAAATATATATAATTATGAAAGGAAAATACGTTTTTTGAATATTTTGAAATTACTTTATTTAAACAAAAATCATAAAAAGGGATTTAAATAATTCTTTTAATAAGAGGTAAATATAAATAATAAGTTCACATTGTATAATAAAAATTATATTTTTGAAATAATAAATTAAAATCTTTGTTAATGGATTTAATATGAATATAGATGGGAAACAACCATTAAAGAGGATAATGATTATTCTTTACCATATTGTATTTTTATAATGATAGGAACCTATCAAATAAGAACAATTGATGTAAAAAAACATTATAAGGGAGTTCATGAGAATAAAATATAAATTTCTAGAAATTAATATGATGTAAAATATTTTTCAATGATAATGTATATTTTATAAAACCTATATGAATAAAATTTTGGAAGAACAGACATACATCAATAAATAGAAATTGATTTGTAAAAAACCCTTATGTATTTTGTAAATTATTAATTGAATTATCTTGAATGATGGAACATGAATCTAAAATTTAAGTACCATGAATATAAATTTAATCGTGATTTGATATTTTAATATGTATGGATATACACCATATAAAATATGATTGGTGCATAATTAAAATCATGTCTCAAAGAGGGAATACTTGAGATGAGAAACCATGTCAAAATTGATATCTATTATATAATATACCCCTAAAATATATGTGTTTAAATAAATTTAATTTCATAAAATTTTGATAAAAACATACATAGGGTGGTTTATACACCACATAATATAAAAAAAGTGTCAAATATGGAATATGTCTCAAATAAATAAAAGTGATATAAGAAAACCTTACAAATTTTATAACAATTTAATAAAAATTATTGGAAGGAGAGAATCATGAAAATTATATTAAATTCCTTGGAAGAAAGTGTAATAATATTTATATAATACAATGGTGGTGGAAAGAACATCATATTCAATAAGAATAGATTTATAACTTGAAAACATGCCTCAATGAATGAAAATTGAAATGTTAACCATTACCTTTTACTCCCATATTTTACAAAATTTCAATAACCTCATGTATAAGAAACATAAATATATTTATAACTTATTTTACAAAAAATTATTATTATATATTAACCTATATAATCTAAAATTATAATTATTTATTTTATTTTTATTAGTCATTTACAGTTTATCTTGATTATCAAATGTTAATAATTTCAATTGATTCATGCATGTTTTATAATGGCGATGTTGAACCCTATTCCATTAATAAAAATTAATCATTAAAATATTATAAAATTAAAATTATATATTATTTATAATTATTTATGAACCATTAATTTCATTCCATTACATTGTTATTCCCAATCCATAATGATAAAATTGATATGGAGCTTATTCTAGGTAATTTATTGATATTAATTGATTACATTATAATAATCAATAATTTTTAAGGTATGATTATACAATAATATTCATAAAATATATTATTCCTGAATATCATACAATTTCATCAATTATTTTTTTTATAATCATCTATGTATGGGGATGATGAACAATGAAACATATCATCCACTGAAGAAATAGTTTGCACATAAGCATTGAAAAAATTTTCATTTTTAATAGAACCAAAAGAAAATATCAATTGAATTAAAATTTTATAGTAATAATTATGTTATAAAAATGATATTTATTCAATAAATATAACTTTCTAACTATTCAAATAATCTGGATTATAAAAATAAAACACGTTATTGATGGGGATAATAGTATGCACATTACACAAATGACATTTTTCTTTTTATAGGGGAAGAGAGGAAGGTATATAATGATTTATTAGTGAATATAAAAAACTTTATGTATAATAATGATAATAATTTTATTATTTTAGGATTATATAATATTATATAGCTATAATAATTATACCTAAAATAAATATATTTGAAAACGAGTGATTTGGGTGTTTTTACCTTACTCTTTGGAATAACTCCTTTTAAAATTGAATGAAACCTTTAATGGGTGGTATTTTGAGAAGAGAGAAACCTATATAATATTAATATGAGTTTTTTGGATATATTTTCTTATAGTTTTGTTTAACCAAGGGATTTAGGAGTTATGAAAAGTCAGATGGTGAAAGTATCCTTTTAAAAGTTAAAGGGGTGTCACATTTGCAAATAATCACAAATTTATATTAATTCCATGCCAAATTCCAATTAAAGTGACTCAAAATGTTGAAAATAATGAATTGGGAATGAAATTTAACTATTTGGAGACATTCTTAATGCCATGTCAAATTCCCTATCTTTTAGCCTTTTACCATTTTGACTTTTATCATGGTAAATAATTTTTATCTAAGATATTTATTTCTATTCCTAAAAATATAATTGACCATATTAAATAATATAATCATTGTTATTGAAAATATTTAATTCATTTTATTATATCAAATTCTAAAAAACAATAAAAAGTAATTCTAAAATAATAAATATATAAATCATTAAATCTGGGTTTTAGAATATTTTTAATTAAGTTATAAAATATAAATCATGGGTGTATAAATTAAAATTAATATTATACATATAAAATTTTACTTACTAAATACATATTTAATTACTAATATTTTTTTCACAAATTTCTAGATCATTCTTATATCACAATAATGACTAAAAGTTACAATATTTATAAAATAAAAAATTTTCCTTATTCACCTAAAAATAAATATTTTTGGGAAAATCCCAAATATTCACCTTAAGATAATATCGAAATAATAAATTAAAAATAAATTTTATTTTGTAAAATTAACATTCTAACATTTAGTAATTTATCATTTAAATGAAATCATAAAATATAACGGGTCGAACTGTTTTTAAAAAAATTAATTTTTAAATATAAACTATTATTATTATTATTTCTTATTGGTTAAATATTTATTTAGTGTTAATATATTATTCACAGAAAAAATATATTTTATAATCATTTAAAAATAATATATTTACCATCTTTTTTTAAAAAAAATTAGTGCCTAAAAAGGAATTTTAATGAAAATACATTTTAAACATAAAATGTTCTTATAAGTTATTTAAGTACATCAATGTAATTTTATCAATGAATTAGTCTAAAAAAATTAATTTAATTTTATTTTTACATATATTTTAAAATACATATACTTCTATTTATACCTTCCAATTCAATGATTATATTATAATATTATCATTAAATACTTATGAAATTATCTTAATAAAATGCATCAAGGATTAATTTTAGTTTGGTGTTGCCTGTGAAATAAGATATTCAAAATAATATTTATTTAATGTGTTATTACATATTAAAAATTCATGTTGTTATATATTTTATTTTCTAAATATTAAGATGATACTATTATCTCATGTGATGATTGTTTTCGACTAAAATGTTGTGAAATTATCCACACAACGATGGAGTGTTTGATATTTTCTTATTTTCTCTTCTTTAATTCCTTATCTATTAGAAAAATTCCATATTACATTGAGATAGTTTTATAAATATATGGATACCACTCTTATATATTGATAAAATTAATCTTGATGGGATTTTATAACAATTTATTTATTATTCAATTAACTTCTTATCACTTTTTTGAGTTGAGATTTTCATTTTATGATTTATTTACTTTATAATCATCAATAAATTTTATGGATACATATTATATGTTCAATCATGATCCTAGACTATATATTTATCATGGAAATGATTCTACAAGTTTTTATATTATTATACGTGAAATTTTGTAGGGATTAAACAGGGGAGTGATGAGTGTAGTTCGTATCTCATTGAATGGACCCTTCTTGAATTTAAGAATCTAAATTTTCTAAAAAAAATAAATCTATTCAATATAACTCTATAATAAACATATATTGAACCATTAATATTAATTTGTTTTACTTAGATCATATTATGTTCCTCACATAAAAAAAAATACCCACATAGTTGATCAATTAATTTAAATTCACATTCTAGAATGTTTATATGTTTTTAAATTGTTTCTAGGTCCTCATGGAATCAAAATACTTAACTCTAAAACCAGATACTACTTCAAACCATAGATTAAATTTTGGAAAACCATATTTTAGAATAATTTTTGGGGACCCAAGTTAGTAATCTTAAAAATTATTTTTTTATACTCATCCCATTTATTTATTCTCACCCCCATTCTTCTTATATCTTCTACTCTATGTATTTGAATATATTCCCTCCTACATCTAGAACCATTAAGAGATATTAATTAGGGGGGATATTAATGTGGATATGGAATCATGTGAACCTATGGTTATTCCTCTATTAGATCATAATATTTCTAAGACTCCATACTCTAAACATGATATTTAAGCTATTATGGTTAATCCATATAACCCAATCATAAACCTCAATGAGAACCAAAATGAAAATAAAAATGTGGTATCCCTTAACATAGGAATTGTTTTTTTCAACCCTTTAATGACTAACTCACTTAGACATGGACAAATTCTCCTAATGTAATAAACACAACACCCAGGGAAAATATCACTATTTATTTAAATCCCATTTCCTAAAACAACTTTTATGGGATGGACTCAGAGATTCCTCATGTTTAAGTCAAGCAGTTCAATGAAATGTTTTTATTATGTATCCACCACATTAAATTAATTTTAGTTAAGTTGATACTAGTTCAATTACCGCTAAATAATCTTGTTAAGAGTCGATGAAATAATCTAAGACATTATCCACCAATTTATGGGAACAATTTCACAACATAGTAGAGTATAAAAAGATAATTACAAACATCATTAAGAAAAAGGGTGAGTATTTTGAAAAAATATTTTAAGGTTTTAAAGATACTCTAAACATGGTAATTCAATATGATTTTTCAATACCAAAACAAATTAAAATATTTTATAAAGGGTTAGATCCAGGAAATAAACAATTCTTAGACATGCTATATAGTAGGACATTAGCAAAATAGCCCCCAATTATGCCTATGGATATCTAAAAAGTCTTGTTAGACTAAAAAAGAGATAAATTCTCCAAATAGGAGAATACTCCAAATTATAAAAGAAAGAACACACTTATTCCAGATAAAATCTTTGAGAGAATGTTTCATTCCTCAAATGGGTGGTTGAGGAGATGAATCTTAGTAAAGTCCATAAAGTTCAATAAGTTGACCATGTTTTCATAATTTTCTACAAAAAAATGTCTATATGAGTGAAAATGGAGTAACCATACTTCCATAAATGATATATTTTTTTTGAATAAAACATGTATATTAAAATACTCGAAATTTTCAAAATATATTTTAATAAAATAATTTCAATCCTTGGTATAATGTCCATACAAACTTCTGTTAGATGAATAATCATCAAACTGGATTGGTTGTGGGGTCTAAATCCATTATATCTATAATATTTTATAAACCATAAATAGTTCCAATATCACTAATTTTAATTAAAAAATCATCCAATATATTTTAAATTTACCATCTGACAATATAATTATCCTCCAAGGATAAAATGATTAGTTAAATCCTTAATTTCATCTCTCATCACTTTAGCGACTGTATAATCAAATGGTGAAAATGAATTCAATTTTTTTTCAATAAATTTGAATTGAAAAGCATTGAAAATAGTAAAGAAACTATTTCCACATAGGTTGTATCTTCCAAAACCATAAAGGGATAATCCAATTTCACATAATCCACTCCTTAACAACTCAAGGTTGTGACTATATTGAAGAGTGGAGAAGTCATTGAAAAAATAAAACCAACCCATTGTAATACAATTAAGGTTTAAAATCTTATGATAATTAAGAATAAGTCACCATTATAATATGATAAAAGTAATGATGATTTAGAGTAACCCCCATCACCCCCATCAATCTAATAATTCTATTCACACACTCAATGAATGAGTGAAAAATATAAATCTGATATGAGTGAAACATTGAATGAAATTTAATCCTATATTAAAATAAATATTAAACTTCTTCATGATATCTAAAACATACCTACATAATAAAATTACCTTAAGTAATTGTGTAAATCATAATAAAATTCACTCTTAAAAACCAATTCTATTTCAGTGCTAATGTGAGAACTAATATCCAAGGAACCATGCCTTCTAATTTAATAGACCTAGCTATCTTTACATCAATATTTTTCTTGAACAAAAGTTGAATTTTATGGAACCCTATGATATATGATCAAATTTTAATGTCATTATATATAAAATGTTTTTTTATTTAGGACTTGAAGAGCTGTAACTCACATATGTCACTCTTAAAATTTCTAATGGTAATGTCCTGGTACCTAAGGGAATGTTAAGGCATGTTCTTATAAATGTCAATGTTTCACCCACCTTGTCGAATTAATTTCTCTCAATAATAATTAAATATTATATTTAAGGTAATAAATCCTTATTATCCTTGGTTATTCCACTATAGTGACTATCAACTCTGTTATCTGAATTAGAGATGGGAATATGACCATGAACATCAAGAACATGATATTTAATATAAAACATTATAATTAAAAAACATAAATAAATGATTACAAGGATTTTTATGAAGTCAATTTTTTAGGTAATGTTGAATGTGAACTAAAGGAATATGAAACAATTTTTAAGGTTGTTTTAGTTTATAAGATATCAATTCCCTCTATTCACATGAGGGAAATTCATCTCATTGTCTTGAATCTATTACATAAAACCCCAATGTTGATTTTATATGATCATTAATTAGAAAACCATTGGTATAAATCATCAAATTTTAGTTTATTAATATTACATGAAATAATTCATACAATTTTGTGGCTAAAATATGTATTTAAATGGAACTACTTGTTTTCTGGAAATATGATAAAAGGAACTAAGGTTGCTTTAAAATCCTAATATGATGCCACAATATTTTTCCAAACAAATCTCAAATTCAATGTTTTACTATGATCACTCAAGTATGAATTATTTGGGGATAACCAAAACAATCATTTGTTCATTTATTCTTCTCTCAAATCTATTCAATAAATAATGATTCAAGATATCTTGACAAGACATTAGAAACAAATTGTGTAACAAATCATCTTTGGACATCCATCCATACCATCAAAAGAACCGACTCAATATTAAATTAAGGGGAGTTATTGATCCCCACAGGCTACCCACAAGCACTACGGAATTAGAAACAATCATTTGGAATAACTTCAGCCTTAAATCAGAGTTAACACACAACAAATGTTTTTCTAAAACTATGGCATGACCCCTCCATAAGTTTTATTTCCACACCAAAATCAGATAAATGAAAATACATACGAAATATATATTATATGCATGCATAAACTCTCATATCAAACTCCAAACAATGTCAATTTTAGAAATTTAGCCAACGGTTCCTATCCTCAACCAATAAAATAATAGTAAAACTCTAACAATATAAATTAATAAAATCCCATATGAAAAACATAATCATTAAATGGTCCACACACTAAATTTTCTAAGAATTAAAAGGGTTTGTCCAAAAAAATCATGTAATAGGAACACTTAAAAAATGTAATAAAATAACTCAAACCTAAAATACCCCAAATAAATAAGTTATCCTATAGCGGGCAAGAGGTGATCCCAATTCTAAAAAACAAATTTGGTGTGAGAATGAAAATACTTAGTTGGACACCACCCAACATTCAACATTCCAGAATTTTAATTATAAGAAAATCTATGATAGTTTGAAATATAATATAAAAATCATGTCTTTATACCATGGTCTTTGAAAAACCAATATGCTTCAAAAACCATTTCATAAAATACTCATTTTTCTAATAAATTAAAAAAACCTATTTTAATATATTTTATTGGAATAAGCCATTTGGAAAACCAAAAAACAAATTTTGAAATCACTTTGAAATTGAGGATTAATGATTTTACCTTAAAATAGTTTCTGAAAACATTTTTAAAAAATATGAAATTAACCATTCAAAATACAAGGGCAATGCATTCTATAAGATCAACACCATGATCCAAGTGTTAGACAATAAAAAAAGTTAAGGGAGAGAAAAAATACAATAAATGGGGAAAGTAATCAAGCACACAGGATATTCTACTTCAACCACTAGTGAGGAAAGAAGGTGTCATGGGATTTAATATAGTCACTCAATAAAATATCATGAATTGGAGAAAAGTACCTTAGGTGAACATATTAGAACCCGACTAACCAAATAGTCCCATTAAACTAGCCAATCCCAATACCATAAAAATATGGGTGAGAATCTTCCGTGGGGAACCATATTGGAATACTCATCCACCCAATACTTCTCATGCTAGAAACACAATATAAAATAGAGTTTCACTCTTTTGGGAATCTATATAGTGAACTAGTATTACCATGAACCACAGTGAAATAAGGAAGGAGGTAAAAAGTTTTTATAAAAATTTATAATTTGGATTATTCAATATCCCAAATCTCCATGTACATGATACACCATCTATATAAGTGGAAACATTGCAGAGAAAACCAAATAATACCTTATGATGACAATTTAAATCATTTTCATAAAATTATAAACAATATTTGAAAATAAGATAGCCATGGGAATCAATTTGTCTTATAAAATTTCAAAACCAAATTTAAATTATTATTGAAACAATATATATTAAAAACATTATTTGAAATAAATTTATAAATTAACCCACATCCATTTAAACTTTAAATGGGACCAAAACCATTCTTTTAATTTATGTTATGACCCAAACAAGTTCAACCAATTTTTAGACTGGACATTTTATTCAAAATAATTTTCAGAACATTTATAAATACTTTGTATTTATATTTCAACCTAAAATACTTATTAATAATTTTTTAGAGAATAATTTAGAAGTCCCAGTTTTTTTTATAAATTTGAAATTTTGGTTTTTTTAATTGATATAGGAAATTTATATAAAACATTATGTGTGTCATTAATTTAAATATTTTTTATAAAACTTCAATACTATAAAACCCACAAGTTTCAATGTAACTTTTAAGAAAATCCAACAAACATGTATTACACAATCTTATAAAATTGAAAAATAAATTTTAAAACGAAAGAAATGAGTGATTTATAAATTTAAAATTAACTCAAAAGAAAAACAACCTCAAATTAATGATTATTGGGTCATAATTCATTTCCTTTGATGAAGAACACCTAAACAATGAAGGACCCACACAAACTCTAATCACCAAATAAATAAAAAAATTGGGTAAAAAACTTCACGTAGGGTTTCACATGAAAAAAATGGAAAGAGATTAGGGAAAATAATTAGAGAGAGAGTTATATTGAGAGAGAGAGATTGGAGTCCATACTTAGGAGACTAGTTCCTAACCCATGAAATATTCATGGAGAAATTCCATAGAGAGGGATATCTAGGAGAGGGGTACAAATATATCAGGGGATCTACACTAGGTGGGGTGTGATGAATGGGGGCATATGTTAGATTTTAAAAATAAAATAAAATAAACAAAAATAAAAATTATATTTTTAAATAATATGGAATTCTATATGGTTTACCCACACGGTTTTCCAAACTATGAAGTTATTGTGCCACACACACTAGACAAACAAAAAAATATCAAACAGTTACTGATAGGTGCTCACATGGCTCAAAATTCCATGATTTAACCATGAAAATAATTACTTTTTAGAAAAAAATCCAAACTCACAAGATCCACGTGGTTTACTAACCATCTGATCTAACTATGCACCACTATAAAACTTTTATAATTTTGGTAATTATAGAAATAAACTCCAAGATTCACATGAATACTAAAAATAATATCAAATAACATTAAATAAATATACAAATAAAATAAATATACATGGTTTTTGTCACAATTCTCTCCACCATAACTCTTTCATCCCCCATAAATCCTTTGATGGATGATGGAAGACAACAATACATCAAAACGAAAATAATTTAATGTATAAATAGAAAAATTTGGAAATTGGAATAGAACCTATAGAAAAGGATACACATACATTAACTATTACTATAAATATATATTATCCTTAAATAGAATTCACAATTTACCAAGAATAATCCAACAACCTATAAAATAATACTATCCCATAATAACATTCATACCCATTAGCCCCCCCCCCCCCACCATTTAGACTTTGTTTAAAATAGTGTTTCAAAATCTCTCACTCTTATGAGGACACACCATCCAAAAAAAACATCAAAAAATATCCAGATAAAAGAAAATTCATTAAAACATAGAAACTAATATATTAATTCATCCTCAACCCATCCATGATTTCATCCCAAAGAAGAAGAAATAACCCATAGAGACACCTATGAACACATAAATGAAGTAACCAAACTAAAAATATTATTAAAAATATAGAATAATGACATGAAATTTGACTCTAGGTTACTATATGTAACAATTAGTGATCTTAAAAAATGATGTTATGATGCATTTCATACACGACACACAACACCAAGATTAAATGAAAAATGAAATAATATTATTTTAAATATGACCATTATAACCAAGCCATTATATTAATTAGTATAAATATTATTAAATAAACTATCTTATATATATATAATTTTCTTACTCAATATTAATTTATTGATAAATTATTATTAATTAATTAATTAATTTTTTATAAAGTAATTTATACATCAAAAATATGTTTTTTCAAAACTCATTTTTAAATACTTTTTGTGTGCAAATATTAAAATTAATTCCAAGAGAATTTATAAAATTTATTTGATTAAACTAACTCAATTTTTTAAATTAGAATATCAAAATTAAATTTTTGGAAGTTGTTTGATTTTCTAGAAAATATTTTTTTTTGGTGAAGAGTGAATAATACATATTTTTTTAAAAATGTCTTTTATTTTTATTATATTAAGTAAGTTAAAAGTAATATTATGATTTTAATATAATTTAAAATATTATTTACATATAATTAATCCACTTAATTACATTTTAATCATATTTATATTTTATTTTTTTTGTTTAATATTGGGCTTATAAATGGGGTTTTTATGAAAACTCTTTTAAAGGGATAAATGTTTATCAATTTTTATTAATTAAGAAACATAAATAGGAATGATTTAATTTAAATTTATATATTATATATCAATAAATATTAATTTATATTCATAAAATGATTATTACTTGTCATTGATTTAATATAAAATCATATTATGCATGAAAAATTCATTTCATGAAAAATCATGTTTTCATCTCGTGTTTGGTTTTTATTTTAAAACTAAAATTTCTCACCTAAGTGAATTAAATTTTGGGAAGTTAAATTAAATAATTTTAATCATAAAAATTTATATTATATAATATTTTTAACTTAATTTTTTTATAAAGAATCGTGAAAGTAGTTAACATATTTTACAGCAGTTAATGTGACAACAACTTTATAGGTGCATTAAACTAAAATGTTTTGGAATAAAATGACTAAAAAAATACATAAAATTTATTAAATGGACCTATTTTGACATTATCATATCTAGTTATCTATAATTGTCTATTTTGGGTCCTTTTGGAACCGTAAAAATTTGGGTACACATTTTTCATTTCAAAGATTACAAGTATACCACACCTCTGACTTATAAAAGGCCACACCTATCCCCTTCTATTCACACTTCAAAAAGAAATTTTTATGACAATATTCCCACTAAAATACAATACTTAATTACCTAAAAATTACATAGATACCATATTTTGTTAATAAATCTATCTTAAGAAGGATTTTGGTGCTAACCTCTGGAGGTTATCCATAGAATATACATCATGCTTAAATGAGAGGTTTTATTTATTTATTATTCTAACTCCATAAAATCATATAAATTTATGATTATATAATAACAATAATATATAACATATACTTATGTATGTTATTTTATTAATTTAATAACCTATATACACCTCATCTTTCATCAAATTGGGAACAAAACCACCATTCAAGTTTATGACAGACTACCAGCTAGTGAACCGATGTGATACATTTTTTATCATCATCTCTCACATATTATCATAATAATGAATTTATATTATATATATGATATTGGAAACATAATTATACTCCTATAATTATTATATCACATATAATATCTTACTTTCCATTCCATTGGGAATACAATAATGTCGCACAAGTGTAAAGGGATCTATTACCACACATAGTGATGTGTGTTGTTCTGCACTTCCTATATAGGTTTAAGGTAATACATATTAATTTAATATTTATATATGATAATAATTAATTATTAATAAATATTAAAAATATATATATCAAATAATTTCTTAACTTTTTATCTAATGAATAAATAATAATGTCATTTGTTAGTACGATAGAAAACCGCATGGAGAAATACTGTGATTCATTTTTATACTAGATAAAATGGATGATATATGTAAATAAATTTAATGAAATAATATAATATTTATTATCTAATTATCATATTATATATATATATAATATTATCTTCTTTCCATCACAATCATTGAAAAATGGAAACATTTCTTATGCAAACGTATGATATATCATCTTCATTATTTTAATGTAGTTAACTTTTCATAACCACATTTCATATTTGGTTTTAAAATTTTTATTTATGTAAAAAATTATTATTATTTCATGATTACCATTTGTATATTTATTTAATAATAATATCTTCGACCTTAGTCATCTTACAAAAGCGATTTGGGACAAATTAGTCATTTATTGTTAAAACATCCTACGTGAAATTAATTGGTTAAGTAATTGAATATGACATGGTAAAAAAAATAACCATGAAAATAGTTCTTATGTAAATAATTAATATAATTTTATAATATATTAATATAAATAATTCTTAAGAAAAATCAGGCTTGAGGTAAGGGATCTTTCTAACCCCCCCCCCCCTTTTCTTTGGGTTATGACCATTCTATGTCTAACTCACTTTATCTAAACTTAATGTTACGAAATTATTATAAATTATATTTATATGTCTCTCGCATGTATTATTAGATTATTATAATTTATTTTTATGGGATAATACATGCATTATAACCACATATCAAATTTTTTCTTTGAGAATCGTTTTTTATTATGTTTTGAGATAAGATTATGAAACCCATTTCTTCCCATGGGAAATTCAAATGTTTATGAATTATGATTCTTATACTTAAGTTCCACACAAATGAATGTAAATTAAATGAATTTGAAGGGTGGTACCTGTATTATATACCCTCCAATACATTGGGTAATGTTTTAGTCTCACGAGATTTAATGTATGGGATTTGGGAGTTAACCTAATACACTATGGGCCTCTGTCCACCATGTGATGTTTTCTTGAAAGTTTTAATTAACATATGTTTATTTTAGTTTTTATGTCATTAAAACTTTCCTATTATATTGTGATATTATGGAACAATTTTATTTATTTTATTCCACCATTTGATTACTTATGGACCTTATCTTTTATGATATCATGTTATACCTTTGACTAACATATTATAATTCCTTATCATGTTTATTCACCTACATGAATTTTTAGATCTCCCCTTGCTTTCATGTATTCCCCCAGTTCTCCCAAGTATTTTTAGGATCTCAAATTGATTTTAGGGATCACTATGGAGAATAAATTGAGGATTCTATGTTTTAGATTCATTTTATGTAATATGAACCTAGTCTTCCAAAGATTCTAGGACTCACAATAATTTAGGATTGTATTTGTTAGTTATTTATGTCAAAAAACATGTATTAATATTTTCAAATTACATGGATTGTTATAGTTGGTATTTGAGAAAATGTTTAGATAACTTTGAAGATTATGATGTTTTCTGGAGAGGATATCTTAAGATATATGGATAAAATCATGAGTTTATGAGATTAAGGTTTATCTTATGTTCAATGCCTTATACAAATATTTTTAGGTTTTATGTGATGATATATCAATGTGATTAATGGACTTTTTTGGAGATTTTTTATTAGGTTTAATTATATATAAACTGTAGGTTTATTGTGAAGTATGGATTTACATTATGTAGGCCAATGATTAAAGGTATTGATAACCATTAGGGTTTATATGATCTTGGATATTGAGTTAATTATGGGGTCACATGATTTATCTTAAATATTACCAAGGTATTGAGATGTTATTTTTTGGCTAAGTGATTTACGTTATTTTAGAATAAGTTCACATTTTTTCATATAAGCTAAAAGATTTGAGACAAACTTTAAGATTAAAATATTCTTTAATTTTGAGGTTATTGAGGTTATTTGGGATATAAGGATATTTATTTATGGAAATATTTAGTTTGAAAATTGGGAATTACATTTGAATTTTGGAATGTGAAGGATTTTGATTTTTTGAAATTATCTTACCTTTTGATACCCATTTTGGTTTTGGTTAATTTCTAAAGACAAGATGAAAAGTTTATTATTACAACATCTTCCACCACACCCATTGGCTTGTGAATATGAATTGGTGTTATTGGACTTAGGTGACATCCCCAATACCCCAAACACTATAAATAAATTCCAAATTCATCAAGAACATTTGGGGGGGGGGGTGATTTTTCCTTTTAAATATAAACCTTAAAATCAAAAGAACATAATCAATAAACCTTAATATGATGCATGAGTAAAATATCCCAACAAAAAACATAACAATCCAACAACTATATTAGTTGGTAGAGTTGTAAAGTAATGGTTTCAGTAGAAAGATTATATCTCAATAGAAAAAAATTGTTCTTTTTATGATGAAGAAGGATAAAAATCTTGGAATTTATGTGGATTATCATAATATTATCCAAGTTACTATAACAACATTGACCCCCAAAGTCCGGAGCCGATTCCTCACTTTGTTACATTAGTATAGATACATTATTTTAATCCAAAAATACCAATTAGTTTAGAAGTTTTGGAAACTATATTACATACATGAACCTTACAAAATAATTTAAAATATAAAATACAATATAATGTCTCCTTTAAGAACACAAGTATTCTGGTAGATTATCTATACATAGTAGTCAAAATACACTTCTTGGTATTCTTGGTGATGCTCAGTATGGGATAATGTTCAATGTAATCTATCATAAATAAATATAAACATTAATGCTAGGTGAATATCTAAAACACAATACATTTAGATATAGTTTTGAGAATAAAATGCCAGAAATAAATAATACCGTATGAAATTATAACATGAGCTTGAAAAAAAACACGGATATTATATTAGTTTAATAATAAAATGGAATATCAAAAAATAATCTCATAACAAGGGAATGAATAATATTGGACATCATAAACATATCATCAATGTTTTATAAAAGAAACTATATATAAATGGGTAAGAAATCAGCTAATACCCAAACTAGTTTGTCTCATGTGAACTACTGATGCATCGAGGGGATATAACATACCCCACCTATCACTTAATATGTCCAATTAATTCTTCATATAAAAATGGTGAAACATAAATAACATACACATTCTTATTTAAAAAATATAATTCAAAATGTGTATATTTAATCATAAACCCTAAATGGTAAATAAAATAGAACATCCACCATTTTGTTGATCATAAAACAATCAATAAAATATTTTAGATTATATCATAATAATTAGACCACAAAAATCATAAAATCCAACAAATTATGTTGACATATAAGAAAACAGTCTCACAAAATCATTAATATTTCTTGAGAGAAATACCCATTTTTTATATTGAAATCATTTATTCTGAAATTCATACATTAATAAAAGAAAAAAATTCAATTAAAAGAATATTAAAAATTTGTAATGGAATATTAAAAACATTAAGGAATCATGATAGTAGATAAATTCACTCATTCTACATATGTTAAAAAACTTTCCTTCTATAGAAAAAGTCACAATGTACCTCACCTGGGAAATAAAAAAATACCCATTCTAATTGTTTTATAAAAAGTAAAAAAATATATAAAAAGGAATTTAAATATCCATAGGATAATAGTAAAAATATTTTGGAAAACATTTATAAAAAATAATGACATGGATTATAATTGTCCCTTAGTAGATACTTACATATAAACAATCTCGAATAATAATGAGATTGTGAAATAACTATTACCTTGTACATCCTTTTGTTGGATGTGATTTCACCTATTTTATAATGCTATAGAACATATTATTAATTTATTCCAAAATAATATTCATATTTATGAGACATATATCATCCTATTATATTATCTTATTCCGAATTTGTTAATAATTTTTAGTTATTACCCTTGTTTCGGGTTTTAACTGCATCATTTTCTAATAAATATTTTGTTATGTAAGTATTGTTTCTTATAAATAGGATATATTTATTTTATAAAAATAATTATATTATGTTCATATATGTTATATTTACTCGTTATAAACATCCCTATAATTATTATTGAATGATTAACAAGGAAAATTAATCACATCGTGCCGTGGCGACGGTAGGACGTATATAGGCATGAGAGGCGATATCATCCCCTTAATGATTAAAGGGTAAAGAATTAAATGGTATATTAATGATAAATAATTAATATCATTTTATATTTATTATTTATATACATTATATCCAAAATCATACCCATCCAAATAATGTAGTGATAAAAAATAGATAACACCACGATGTGGAGACAGTAGGTCCAATGTACGCACACGTGGTGATTTCATTTTTCTTAGGATGAATAAAATGATAAATATGATTGTTACATAATCATACTAATTTATCATAATATATTTTATACTATACTATTACTTTATTATGGAAAAAATGCATGAATAAGGAGTAGATGAAGAAATAATCTTGAATGCATCAGTAAAGATGATAACCTCTTCTTTAGAAAAACTTCTATGAATATCCACTTATTGACCCTAGGGATGAAATTTTTAGAATAATAGAACCTATAGGATATGTATAAATAATTTTATAACATAAATGGGTCGGTTTTGGTTGATATATAAGGCTCAAAGAAATGAAATGGGATGAGGGAGTTGGTGATTTTTTATAATTGAGGTGAGAGGCTCTTTTGGGATTTCAAAAAATATTAATTTATAATAAATTCAATAACAATCCAAACACAAAAAAATTTAAATTATTATAATATATGAAAGTATAAGGTTTTAATATATTAAACTAATAGATTTTATAAAAGTTTTGTATTTTTTTTAAATCATATCATTTTAATTAACCCTTAGTTAACCCATTTTAATTTTAACAATGATAAAAAAACATTTAATATTAAAAGGTTGTAATTTTTAATTATTTTATGTCAATTGTACCATATATGAATATTTAATTAAATTTTAGACCATATTATAAGTATTTTATCTTTTGAAAGATATTTATTATATTTAAATAAAATAATAAAATATTAATTTGATAAAATATCATTAGTGTAAATTTTGACATTATTCATTATTTGTCTTTTTAGAAATGCCATAAAAACACAATATCATTAAAAAAATATTATGTCATCCCTAACATGTCAAATTAATCTATAAAATTAATTTATGATATTAATTATTTTTAATTATATTTAATTTAAAATTTGAAATATTATATAAGTGATATTTCCATTAATTAGACAAGTATTGCATCATCATTGTATAAGCCTTTAGGGTAACTATTTATTTTATAAAACATATTGATAAATTATGATTATTAATGAAAAAATTTTACCATTAAAATTACTATTTAGATTTGAATTTATCTCTTGTATTACCATATCAAAAATGGTATAATTATTATAGTATGAGAATGACGTCTTGAAATCATTTTAAAATAAAATATAATGAATTTCATAGTTTTACACAAGTGGCTTATAAGTATTATACTCTAGACCCAAGGATGGTTTTGTTCAAAAAACAATCATCCAATGATATTAGGACACATGTTATGGTAATTTTATAATATTTATAATTTTTTTGCCCTTAATTACACGATTTACCTTTTACCGTGATAATAAAATTTTATTAAATATACTATTCATAATTCCCAATAATATAAAAAAAATCATATATATAATTTGGACTCATGAATTGGAATTATTAAATCAAATTTTCAAAATTCAAAACACATTAGTTTCAATAATTAATTTAAAATTTATCCAGTTGATGGGGTGAGAAAATGTGTTATTATTGATTAAAACATGAAAAATATTGAATAGTTTTTATATATGAATTCAATTTAAAATTGATTCCAATTGACCAAAATTGATTTAAATTTTTAAAAATAGTCTAGTTATACTTTGAAACCATTAAATAATATAATTAAACACTATTATTTATTTAATAGGAAACAATTATTTTTGAATAAAAATTTATAATTTTTTAATATACTTTAAAACAAGAAACTTATTTGAAAATTACCAAAAATAAAACCAATTAAATTTTTATGTCCCAATTTAAAATAATAAGATTATTTTTTCAAAAAGAATATATATAAACTATCAAAATGTGGATTCAAAATAGGTTCACTAGGAAAACGGTGGTAAAACTACTTTTAAAAAATATAGTGTTTTATGTGTAATATTGGAATTGTTTAAATATTTGGACTATAAAATATATTGTATTAATGTAAAAATATATTATTAGATATATAACATATAAATTAAATTTATAAATTATTTATAAGTGCTATAAGTTAATTGATTTTTCAAAATGTGGCTAAATTTTGGTTTGTTTAAATATGTTGTTGCGTGCATTATAAGGTATCAAAAAAATAAATTTATTCTAAAATGAAAATATTGTAATGTATTGGGGTAATACATTGTTCCCTCCAAAAAAAATATTTTCTGTCAAACTATAGTGGTGTAACCTTCCAAAAAAATATATATGTATTTCTTCTTCATAGAATCTTATAGACCTTATATTACTTCTTCGGTTTTGGGATTTTTCCAGAGTAACTTTACCATACGACTTGTCTGATTACTCAATACTAGATCTCTCGTATCAATAATTTGTATGGGTTCTTCATAGAATGAAATGTCAAGATCCAAATCTATTTCATCAGAGGTTAGAACATGTGTTGGGTTAGTAATGTACTTCCTTAGAATAGATATATGGAACATGACATGTACATTGGGGAGTTTTAGCATCATAAACAAACAATAAGAAACAACTCCAAAATAATAAAGAATCTCAAATGGATCGATGTACATGGGACTCAATCTATCTTTCTTACCGAACCATATAACACACTTCTATGGAGATACTTTAAAAAATTATCTTCTACTTAGAACTCTAAATATTTCCCCCCAATTATTTGCTAACCCTTTTGCCTACTTTCCGCTGAATTAATGTGATCATGAATAGAATTTACCTTTATTTTTTTATTATTCAACAATTTTTTGGCCTATGATTTTCCTTCCACCAACTTCAACCCAAAACTTTTGATCACTACATATCTTTCCATACAAGGATTTATACAGTTCTATTTGAATAAATTAATGGAAATTATTGTTATGGGAAAATGCTACCAAAGGTTTTTACTGATCCCTCATACCTTGAAAGTCATGTGAGCAGGACCTCAACATGTCTTCCAATGTTTGAATTATTATTGTACAATGTCCATTAGTTTGCGAAGGGCAGGTAGTGCTCAAATTAAGCTCACAGTCATGAGACTTCTAAATACTTTTCCTAAATTATTATGTAAATTGTTGATCCTGATAAGAAATAATTGATAGATATGTTCCATGAAGTCACACAACATCATTAATATAGATATTTGTGTGGTGATCTAGTGGAGGGTCTTCTCTTATAGTAAATAAATGGGTCAATTTCGTTTGGTGATCAATGATAACCCATATTTCATCATTATTCATAAGATCCATTGGTAGTTTTGTCGAAAATTCAAAAGTAATTTCATCCTACTTAAATATAGAAATTGGAAGTGGTCGTAGGAATCATTCAGAATAATTCCTCATATCTTCCCATTGTTGAAAAACCAAACATATTAACACATAATCATCAATTTTTGGCATCATATTATCCCACAAAAATTGTTCTTCCATGTCCCTATATGTCTTTATGATACAAGGGTGTGCAGATAAATTCATGCTATGATAATCGTCCAATAATTCAATTTTGATATAAGGTATAGATGGAACACACATCATCTTTTTAAATTTTATAGCACCATATTCACAAGAAATGCCTAATAATTTTCTTTCATTAAAACTATTACTCTTCATTTGAAAGTCCTCATCAACCTATTGAAAATTAATTATATTCTCTAATAAAGATGAGTTTTCTATAATTTGAAAGATTATCTATGCATCTCCTTCCATTTAAACTACCATATCCATATTTTCTATGTCCATTAACATTGGATCCCTATTAGTTCTCATTTGGGCTAGAACTCTATATCCTTTCTACTCAATGCATATGATACCTTATTAGACTTCCCTAGGTTTCAGTGTAATAAAAAATAATAATCCTTGAGTAGGTTGAGCCATCTCCTCTCTTTCATGTTTATCTTTTTCTGTGAGAAGATGTATTTATAGATTTTATAATCTGTTTATATCTCACATCATTCACGAAAGTGATAATGTTTCAGTATTTTCATGGTGAATATTACAACTGCTAGCTCAATATCATGGGTTTGATAGTTCTATTAATGAGTCTAAAATTTCCTTGATGTATATTCAATAAATTTTTCATTTCTCATTAGGAGACAACTGATTCCCTTCTTTAATGCATCATGATATATGAAAAACTCATCACTTCAAGATAGTAGAGTGAAAATTAGAGTGTTGAATAATCTTTTCTTTATTTCATCAAAACATTCTTCACATTCCCCTATCCAAACAACATTAACCCCCTTATGTGTAATCTTGGTTAAAAAGTCATCTAATCGGGAAAAAATACCAATGAACCATTGATAATAACATACCAAACCAATGAAACTACATACCTCAATTGTGTTTTTTTGGTGTAGGCCATTCTCTTATTGCCTTTGTATTTTGAAGATCAATTGATATTCCGTCCTAGAAGGCAATTTTTTCATGAAAAGGTTATTCATGAATCGAATAATCAACTTACTAAAATTTTCATATAGCTCTCCCCTTATAAGAGTCTTAAGAATAATCTTTAAGTGATTCTCATGATACACATTTCCTAATAAATATATTATAATATGATAAATTAATAACATTAAAAATCATCAAGATATTCATTTAATATAATGCTCATTTGGACCACAAAAATAGAGTGTGAATTATTCAATCCAAATGAAATTACAATAAATTTCATAATTTCTATACCTCATATGAAAATCTATATTAAGAATTTCTTCCTTCCTTACTCGCAATTGGTGATACGTAGAATGAAGATAAATATTTGGGAAATATTGGGCTCCATAAAGTTGATCAAACAAGTCATAAATGAGAGTTATAGGAAAATTGTTCTTTATTTTAATAGCATTTATTTCCCTATAATGCCCAACCTCATAGATCTATATTTATTCTTAACGAATAGAACATGGGCTCCTTATGGTGAAACACTATGGTGAATAAATCCCTTATTACCCAAATCCTTTAGTTGTTTCTTTAACTCAAACAATTACAAAAGGACCATTCTTTAGGGAGTGTTTAATATTGGCCTCAAATCAAGGATTCAATTAGTGGACAATTAAATTTCATGCTCTGGGGGATGATCAGGTAATTACATAGGAAATTAATCAATGTATTCTGGCACAAAAGGTACATTCTTAATTTGAAGATTCACTTATTTATCCCAAGATATTTCCTTCTCTTCCTCTCATATAATTTCATTTAATAGAGCTACTGGGTGGATCTAGATAACATTTATATAGTAAAATTTATTTCTTAATGATCAGTGATTTTTCTCCTTCTTCACAAATTGTAATTCTTCTCTTCTTGTAATAAATTTTTGCATCATATTTTGAAATCCATTACATAACAAGTATTATATCAAATTCAAACATAGGTTTGATGATAAGGAAAAAAATTAAATAACATTTATGTGTTGTAAAGGGGACTCCCCGACACATATGTTTTGTAACGAGCCTTCCCTTAGAGGGTTTAACTAAAAAATACTTTATTAAATAAATCGAGAAATGTATAATTTTCATAAAAAATTGGATGATATAAAATAATGTGATGATCCAAAATAAAATAAATCATTATCTATGTTTGAGTAAATTATTAAAGTACCTTCCACCACATCATTAGGAATATGAACCTTTGCACTTGGGATCACATAATCATGTACATGATCCCTTGTCCTTTTCTGGGAAAACATTTCCTCAATTCTTAAAAAAATCATCTTTATAGTGAACCATATATTTACATCTGAAATAATTCACATTATTATGTCCATTCGTTCCCTTGAAACAAGCCTCATGTTCTTTCCCACCACACATATAAAAAATCCACATTCACATTAAGAATGAATCAGGGTGTTTCTTCCTATAATTATCAAAGGATGGGAATTACAATCTCACCTTCTTCCCCTTTTCCTTATTTTCATTTCTAGAGTGTTCAATATCCCTATTAATTTATTACCTTCCTTTAAATTCATAAGACATCAATAATTATTTTTCTATATTGATTGAAAAGGAGACTATATCTTCATATGGTAAGAGATTTTGGGAGAATATTTCTCTATAAAGGAATGGTTTTAACCCATAAAAGAATCAATAAATTATTATCTTTGGATTATGTACATTATACATAGAATTCCTTGATAGACTTATACTGTTGGTTTCGTATTTAGCAACATTCTAATCCTCATTTTCCATAAAATTCAATAATTTTCTTTCTATGTCTGCTCTCTTTTTGTGAGGGAAATATTTTTCCAAGAAAAGTTCCTCAAAATCATTTCATTCAATTTTTTATATGTATTTATCCTACTTTTTTTAATCAGTGACCACTATTGGTCTTCATCTTCCATGAGGTGAAAAAATTCCATGAAAAACTTCCCCCTTTTATTGCTTAATAAATAAAGAAATATTATCTCTAAAGAACTTATCCACTATTCATCTACAAATGGAATTTTAGTCCCAATGAATGTTGGAGGTTTTTTCTTATAAAGTGGTCTAAAAGTATTCCTCCACATTATGGATAAGGATTTTCCATATCAGTAAGGTTATTATTCAAAATCTAAGTCAACTATCCCACTATATTTATTAGTTTCTGGGTACTAGTTGCAACTCTATCTCCAACATCATTATCTTTCATAGGAGGTAAATCCCTACATGGATTACATGCATTGATACATTTCCCATTCCACCCACTAGGATCAACTTCTAAAAAATTTGAATACACTATATTAGGTTATAAATCATAATGAATACTTTTGAACTAGTAAAAAAATTCATATAAATTAAGAATTTATGCCTAACTAATCTCATAATCATAAATATGGTTTCTTTAGGGACATATTTACTTTAAAATCATTACTAATGGGTTTTAAATAAAATTTGAATCATTATAAGTATATCCCTTGGGAGTGTCAAACAAGTTACACAGTAAGGCCCATTATCATGTACCACGTTACGACGAGTTAGCATCAACCCACCTTGTCAGAGTTGTTACCCCTATGTATATCTATTCTAGAACCATGTCCACTTTTAGTATCTAGAATGTGATGTATTTTTAGGAAGGCCAATATAATCTCTACCATACCAAAATTATTGGAATTTCTTCTATTTTTGTCCTCAAAGGATATCTTATTGTTATGTTCCATAATCTTTGTTTTATAAATCTATTATCTAAGGTTTATACTAAAAATAATTCGATAAAAACTATAATAACTCTGAACTGAGTTTCCTAGAGCTGGGGCATAACTTTATTACATTGTAATATATAAAAGATTAAAATCCTAAAAGGGTCTATTAGTTTAGTAGTTTTGGAAAATAGATTACATACATGAACCATACATTACAATTTAAAATATAAAATACTACATAATGAAACCTTTTGGAACACCATTTTTATCTTATATTATCTCTGCATATCTTTCATAATACACATCATGGAATCATGGAGAAAATAAAAAATATGAAAGGGACGAGATCATATTTTCAACAAAGGGTAACCATATATCAAAAACAATCATAAATAAACATAAACATTAATTTAAGTTGAATATATAAAACATAGACATTTAAACATTTTCTTGAACATAATTTGGAAGAATACATAATAGAGTATAAAATAATCTTAGGAGATATAAAAAATAACGATGGATATTCTACTAGTTGAATAATCACATGGACTATCCATAAATAATCTCATAAGGAGGGAATGAAACATTCTAGACATTATAAAAATACTGACAAGGCTTTAGCTAAGAAACTATACATAAACATGTAAGAAATTAACCAATTCCCAAAATAGTTTTTCTAATGACCCCTACTGATACATTGAGGGGCTATAGTGGGATCCAATCATTACATAATATTTCTAATTCATTCCTCATATGAAATGGTTGAAACATAAAAAACATATGCATTCATATCAAAAACTAGCATATGAAATGTGAATACTTTAACCATAATCCCATAATGGTAACAATGTAGCACATCCAAAGTAAAAAATGATAATAAAACCCTCAATTAAATATGGTAGATGTTATCATAAGATATCAGACTCAATTATGAAACAAATATGATAAAGGATATTGAAATTGATGAAAATAGTCTAATAAAATCATTAAAAATTCATGAGAGAAATACCCCTTTTTTATATTGATATCAACTATTTTCAAAGTCACACAGATTTAAAAGAATTTAGTTTCATTTAAGAGAAACATGTAAGATTGTAAAGAGAGAATAAAAACTATAATATTTCACGAGGATAGAAAAATACACTCCTATCGCATAAGTTAAAAAACGTTTTTACTAAACAACTAACAATGTACCTCATTTGTATAATGTGAAACTATTTTCCATTCAAACCATTTTATAAGAAGAAAAACGTGGGTAAAAAATAATTTATTAATTTATAGGGTAAAAATTAAAATAATTTGGAAAAAAATTATAAGAATTATGGGAATGGATAATAAATTTTTCATATAAGATACATATATATAAATAATCTCAAATAATAATGAAACTGTGAATTAACCCTTACCTTGCACTTTCCTTTAATTGGATGTTATTTAACCGACATTATAATGTTTAAAAAGATGTTTTTAATTTATAACTGAACTGTATCTATATATATGATATCATATATGATCCTCTTATATTATCTTATCACCATTTTGTTAATAATATTTCTTCATTACCCTTATTTTTGGTGCTAACTTCTTCATTTTGTTATGCTCGTTTAAGTATGTAAGTCATGTTTCCTATGAATAAGATATATGTATTTCATATCATGAATTATATTAAGTTCATAGATATTATATTAACTCATTTTATACTTAATTATAATCATTATATAATTTTTAACATGAAAATGAATTACATCGCGTTGTGGAGATGGTAGGTTGTACGTACGCACAAGCAGAGGAATCATTCCCTAAATGGTGAAATGGTGAAAAATTGGATGATATATTAATTATAAATAATAAATACCATTTCATAATTATTATTTTTATACATTATACTCATCATTATACTCATCTAAATAACATAGTGATGAAAAATATATTACACCACATTATGGAGATGGTAGGCCATACATACGTATGTGTAGTGGTTTTTTTTTGTAGGATGGATAAAAAGTGGAATATGGTTTTTACATAATACTAATAAAATATCATCATATATGTGATACTAGGTCTATTACTCTAGTATGGAAACAATGCATGGTTATGAATTAGGAGAAAAAATAATCTTAAAGGAGTTGGTAAAGACGATTACCACTTCATTATAGAACCTCATTTGGATATTCTATTAGTTTCACTAAGGATGGTATTTTGAGAAGACACGAAAATATATGATGTGTAGGGATGTTTAGGAGAGTAATTTTTTGGTTTTTTTGATCTAGAGGGCTCAATGTGATGAAATTATATGGGACATGTGGTTTTTTTATAATTAAGGGGATGGGATCTTTTGGAGTTTCTAAAAATATTTATTTTTAATAAATTCAATATGTATCCATTTACCACCAAAATTTCATTATTCGAATATAATAGGATATAAGGTTATAATGTAAAAAACCACTGTATTTTAGACTTGTTTCGGTATGATTTTAAACCTTATTACTTTAATTAACCCTTAGTAAACCTATTTTAGTTTTAACTACAATAACAAACTTTTACACAATAAAAGGTTGTAATTTTTACTTATTTGATATCAATTTAACAATAAATAAACAATTTATAAAATTTGAGACCATATCATAAATATTTTTTATTTTTTATTATGTTTTATGTTTTTTAAATAATTTAATAATATATTAATTTGATAAAATATCATTTGTGTCAATTTTGAAAATATTCATTATTTGTATTTTTAAAAATAACATAACATGGTATCTTCAAAAAAACTTTATAAAATTATCCCTATCATGTAAAATTCATCCATAATATTTTAGGATGACATTAAATATATCCAACTATATTTATTTTAATATTTTGAATATCATTATTTTATATTTCCATTAATTAAAGAATTATTGTATCATCATTTTATAAGACTTAATGGTATTCATTTATTTTATAAAAGTAGAGATAAATTACCATGTTAATTAAAAAAATTATCTTTCAAATGAATATTTATAGAATAATTTATGTGTTTATGACCCTATATTAAAAATACTGTAGTTATTAAAATGTGAGGATGTCATATTTTACTCTAATTTAAATAAAACTTAATAAATTTCATACTCACACACTAATGGATTAAACGTTTTTTATAATCATGTATGAAGGTGATTTTGTTCAAAATCCACTCATCCAATGAAATTAGGACATGTATTATGTAAATTTTATAATATTTATAATATTATTTTTTACACTTAATTACATGGTTTACCATTTATGGTGCTAATAAAATTTAATTAAATTTATTATTCATAATTTCCCTAAAAAAAGAAACATATTTTCATAATTTGGGATCACTTATTAAGAACGTGTAATCTATTTTTCAAAATTCAAAACTCCGATGTCCCAAACCTGGATGCTGCTAAATGGGTGCCCCAAGCCTGGTGGGCCCCACGGCCTCAAGTGCATCTTGCCTAATGCCAGAGTCTATTGACTAGGAGTGAGGGACTAGGGCGTGTCTATTGGGATAATATGCCCTCATTACCAAAGTGCAGTGCAATAGAAGATTGTAGGAATAAGTAAATATTGGTAAATAGCAGAAGTAATATAAGTAAACAGAAGGCACAATAGAAAATAGAGACAAAAGTAATAATAAATGAAATAACTGGAATATCATTCAACAACAGATGATATATCATGTCACTAGAAAACTGGAAAACATGGATACAATACAGATGGAATAATATGTTCCACAAAAGTATAAAGTAATTCAAAAGACTATCCCAAGAATCATGAGATCCAACTCGATACTCTACTATCATGATCCAACATAAACAACATGAAATAAAGTGTATGAAGATACGTTCTTCCCATTAAGAACACCTAAAGTCATATAATCTACTCCAGGTACCAAATAGTCTCTGGAGAGGGTGTGAGATAAATCTTAGTGGGCCACCATCAATTATGTCTATAATATCCAGACTGTGTAATGGAATATAACCATGTGCAAGAATGCATATATAAATTAAAGCATTACAATGTAACTAAAAACCAAAGTACCTCCTTCATCCCTCGGATAGTGTCTGAACATGTAACCAATTAAGTATTTGATTGTTAGCAGTTTATAATATGTCACAGGTTAACAATAGTAAAGGATCTAAGATATAAAAAGGAAATATATGATGATATTTAATAATGAAGTCCCAAGGTAATAACCAGGGCTACATAGACCTTAATGGTCACCAACTCAATAATAACTATAGCCTGACATGGTGTAAGAGTGTAATCCGAGGATAATAGTCCAAGGAATTTCATAATGATACATGTACCAAGCCAAAGGAATAAATCCTGTGTAAAATTGGGTTGAGCATAGATTGGGACCAATGGGCTTTAACCATGGAACGTACTTGTCAATGCTGGTTCCAAGGAGTGTATCCAAGGCATCCTTTATTACAACATGAAGGATCCTACAGTGTCATACTAGGAATCCCAATATTATTCAAGGAGAATGTTCTTGGTGGGTCTCAACCTAAGAAATTTTTTTCCATGAATTTGAATGGGGTACCCGAGTGCTCATGGTATTCTCCGATCAGAATCCAAGGTGAGATAATGTGAGGCCATTCATATTTGATAGTGAATTCATATATTAATTAAATTGGTTCAAGCCTTTCCTTTCCATAGTGGAACAATGACAAGTATCTTATAACATTTGTTAAATCCATTTAAGGTGAATTAAATAATTTATTTTTACTCCAGTACCTTCCATAAACATGGAAAGGGGTGATATAGACATGTAACCATTATTCAATTTCATTTAATAATGCCAAGCCATATACTACTATACTTTTGAAATCACATTTCAAATTTAATTTTCAAATTGAATCACTTACATTAGGTAGGTCAAGTGTTATGTGTACATGGTACTTTCCATTGAGAAATTTAAATTATAAACAATCCATTTAATAGAGAAACACATAACCTTATTAACTTCAAGAAAAGGCACACTCGAACAATGGTTCAAATGCGTGAAAACTGTAATAACCCAATTTTGGCATAACACCCTAAATGTGGTGTTGGGTGTTATTGGACTAACCACTAACAAATAATCACATATTCAAAAAATAATAATAACCATATGGTTCTAAGGAGTGTAATCATGGAATATGAATTTAATAAAAGACACCCAATGAAATTTGTGGGCCCCACACGATAATTCCAAAATCAAAAAACTTGAGGGATGAGTTATAGACCACCGAGCATAGGCTTTTACGACTCTCCTCCTCTGGTGTTGATGCTCAATTTGGCTAGGATTGGAGCAGATCTAAGAAAAGGGAAAAAATGATTATACCCCAGTATCTAGGCCGAGAGTAAGAGAGAAGAGGAAAGGATTAAATAGACTTGATTACTTACCACTATGCATCCAAAGTGATGAACGAAAGCTTGATTATATCCTAGATGAAGAAAATATTTTAATCCCCATCTTTGGCCTTCAAAAAGCTCCATTTTGAGAGAGAAAGTGGTTAATCCCACTGGTTCTCGGATTAGGGAAGAAGAGGTGTCTTAATAGATCATTAAGGGAATATTTGTAAAATTACCTAGAAAAACGGCATGTGTATGGTTTGTATGGATGGATTGAAAAATCATGAGCCAACCATACACAGTTACATAGGAATAAGGGCACTTATCATAGTTAGGACATAGAGTCATGCACAAATCATGTGGAGTGGCTCTATCTAGAAATTCACTATCTGCGTGGTTAAGGAAAAAATGCGTCAACCATGAGACTTGGATTATTTCCCCCGAAGATGGGTTATGAGATTTTATCATTCCCTAGACACCCCAAGACCTTTAATAACCCATTATGCATCCATATTAGGTACAAAGTAAATATTTATACATAAATTTTAATGGATCCATACCAGAGTGAAAAGCTAGGTTCTTATAGTCATCCCCCCATAAAAGAACTCATCCCCGAGTTCACCTTCCAAGGGTAGAGAAACATTGTGTTAGAAAAAATCTGTATGTTGGGCATGTACGTTGGCTTCTCTATCCCATGTCTCAACTTGTACTTGGCCATGCTACCGTAACACCAATACAAGAGGGACATAACGACCTTGGGGATCCTTTGTACTCTGGTCAATGATGCATACTATATACTCATAGAAGGTAGCACTGACAACTAACTCAACTTCCTATGTATCAAAATTATGAGATGAGTCGACATGATATTGGAGAATCTGTGAAACATGGAAGATGTTGTGCATGGCATGATACCTCTAAAGTAGTAGTAACTGATAGATTGTAAGCCCTATCCTCACCAAAATTTAAAAAGGACCTACATAACTAGGAGACATCTTTCCCTGCTTTCGTAACTATATATGCCCATGTCTGGGTGATACCCACAAAACAAATTATCCCCAAATTCAAAATCAGTAGATCATCAATGAAAATCAATATAAGATTTTTTTTCTAGACTAAGCAGTAGTCATACACTTCCTGATGTGTTAAACCTGCTATAAAGTCTCTTGATCAAGATGATGACCTAGTAGGACTGTCTCACCAGCCTCTGGCCAACACAGGGGTGAACAAAAAGACATATCATATAATGCCTCAAAAGGATCCATATTAATTGTGACATGAAAGATGTAATTATAAGATAACTCGGTGAGGGGTATGTGCATCTCCCATGAACCACTGAAATCAATGATGCATGCTCAGAGAATGTCCTCTAGACATGTATTTTCTTTTTTTATTGTCAATCGATCTGGGGTGAAAATATGTGATTAGAATTTCCTGAGTTCCCATATCTTTCTACAATCTTATTCAGAACCATGACGTGAAACTAGCATCCCTATATGAAATGATAGTATGTGGAACCTCGTGGAGTCATATGATCTCATGGAATTACATTCATCCCAAATCATCATTCGATAAAGTCTCCAAAATGGGAATGAAGTGGGATAATTTCTTTAGTCAGTCAATGACTACCCATATAACATTGCTACCACTCGGTGACCTAGGTATTCTAACTATGAATACAAATTTCTTCCCATTTCAATTCAAGGATGGGATGTAGCTGTAGAAATCCCATAAGACTATGGTGCTCCACCTTCACCTGCTGACAGGTGGAACACCTAGTGATAAACCCTACAATATGATGTTTCATCCCAGGACGCCACTACTAGAAAAGCATATCTCGGTACATCTTGGAGATACCTGGATGAACTTCCCAATGAGAAGCATGGTAATATTTTATCATCTCCTCTCTCATTTTTGTAGAAACTAAGATATTTCCATGTAGATGTATGACATTGTCTCTATCCACGACCAATCCGGAGGTAGGTTATTTCAGGATATACTCTTACATCGAACCAATCCTTCATGATCTAAAAAATTTCTAATCATCAATATCTCTAGAAGTGATGAGTTAACTATTAATAATGAGAGGTATGAATGTTCATGGCTATCATGGAATTGTAGATGTATCTTAGTAATGATGTACATTAACTTCCATTCATCACTGGCTTCACATACAATATGTTCTTGAGTTTTATGACTTAAACCATCTATAACTACATTTCCCTTCTCAGATATACATGAAAGCATGAAATCAAAGGATTATAGATATTTTAATCATCTATGATTTTTGAGGTTCAAGTAGCACTGAGAAATGATATACTTGAAGCTCTTGTGGACTATGTATGTTATAAAGTGCTCACCCAAATGATAGCGTCTCCGAAAATGTAAGGCATGTAAAATAGATGCTAGCTCAAGGTCGTGCATCTAGTAATTTCTCTTAGGAGGCCCTAGTTGTCGATATCTTTATGAAACCACTTTATTCCTCCTACATCATCACTACTCCTAGGTTGATGTCAGATGCACCATAGAAGATGGTATAACCTTTGGTAGGATCTAGAAGAATAAAAATTGGTACCGATACAAACCTCCATTTCAATTTCTTAATGTATTTCTCACATGCTTCTATCCAAAGAAACATGAAAAACTTCTTTGTAAGACCAGTAATAGGTGGATTAATACAAGAGAATTCTTTTATTAAATGCCTATAATATCCATACGTCACCCAAAAACTCTGTATATTGAATACATTCTTGGGATAATTCCAAGAAACTAAAGAAATAAACTTATTTGGGTCAATAGATACACTTGATTTTGATATAATATGACCCAAGAAGTGAACGTTTTCAATCCAGATGTGTCACTTAGAAAACATTTCATAGATCTTATGCCCTCTCATTGTTCTCAGAATGATCGTATGATGTTTTTTTATTGTTGTTAAGACTATGATAATACAACATGATGTCTTCCACAAAGACCACAAAAATAATAAAAACAGGGGTGGAAAACCAATTCATTACAACCACAAAAATAACAGGATCATTCAAAATACTGAACGGCATAACAAGGTATTCATATAGGCCATACCATCTACAGAAAGTTGTATGCGGTATGTTTTATGGTTTGACTCAAATCAGATGATAACCTGATCTCATGTCGATCTTGGAGAAGACCAATAATCATCGGAGCTGGTCAAATAGATCATCTATTCGACGTATTGGATATCATTTCTTTATTTTAAGCTAGTTCAACCATTTATAATCCATGAATAGTTTAATGTTTTATCTACCTTCTTGGAAAAAAGAGTGATTGAACCCTAGGAGGATATACAGATCCATATAAAGCCTTTGGAATCTAAATCCTCTCACTACTGCTTGAGCTCTTTCAGATATGTTCGTGTCGTCATATACATAGTAATGGACACTGGATATACTCCCATAACAAGCTCAAAAGGGAACTATTCACCTCTCTTAATAGGTAATCCATAAAAACGTAGGTAATGAAATCCTTAAAAAAATGAACTCATGGATGAAAATTACCATGTTGTAAACCCTTATCCTCTATGAAGAGATTTGAAATATGGGAGGTCACTCCACCTATCCCATGATGCTCTATTATAGCTCTACTGAAATGGGTATCCCACTCACCCTTATGTAGATAACTAATTATCTCAGGTGATGTAAACGATACCCTGTGGAAGCAGTAGTTTACGAAATCATGATACTGAAGCAACCAATCCATCATGAGTATGATATCATAACCTATTATCTTGAGAAAAAAAAGGTTTCATAAGAAAGGGAAGCTACATACCTCATGGGGAAAGTCCCTACATAGGTGTATACCCTCTATTCGAACCCCTAACAACGTATCTAGAGTCATTACACCATAGTGATATTGTTTCTATAGTCTGAGACATTCCAAAATAGATACAGAGATAAAAGATATTAAAGCACCATTATCAAATAAAGAAAATACTACAGTAAAGGCTACTATAATATTACCTCGTACTGTGGATGGCCCCATAGTCTGATCCTCGGGTATTGGCTGCAGTGCATGGAACTAGAATAATCCACTATCCTCTGAAACAGATGGAAAACCACAATCATAACTTTTCTGCTGGTGTTGTAGGTGATCAGGGGTCTCGCTACAATGGACATGACCTCATCCTTGGCCATACCTACCGGTGATATTCCAACTCCCCACCTGACACAGCTTAAAATAACCTACTCCAAAATGTGGATCTAGTGTTGATCCTGTTCCACTTGAAGCTGGTGGAAATATCATGCTGAAATTATAGAGATGCCCCATACGACCACAATCCTAACAATCCATTGGATCTCTTTCTTAGTAGGGCTTTGATTTCCCCCATCATCAAAACTAATTACATACTAAATATTTATCAAAATGGTAACTCTATTTGTCATTTCCCTGATGAGGAACCTCCAGAGAACGTTTCCTCCCACTGAAAGAACTACTGTCCTGACGTGAAACTAATCCTTTAAATATAGTACAGTTGTTATCCCTCACGTTACGCTCAGTGATAAGATCCTGATCAAATATTATAGAAAAAGTAGGTAGGTGAAATAAATTAACCTATGTACAAATGGAATAATGGATATCATCCTCAAAACATCTAGCACACAAAATCTCATCACTAGCTAGAAGTAGTGCGAAGTAGTGAAACTCCAGGAAACATGATGAATATTCCATAACTAACCTAGAACCATAATAAATACTCATAAACACTCTAGGTATATCATCTCTTATCACGATTGGAATGAACTAATCATGGAAAACAATTTTGAAGTCATCCCATAACATGTCTTGATGGCGATTATCTTTGGTAACCATGTCCCACCAATGCTTGGCTGAATCCCGAAGAATGTATGTTGAACGATTTACCCTCCACTCTGAAAGCATTTCCAAATTCTCAAAGATACACAGGGTGGCTTCTAGCCTGTACTCAACATCCTATGGACCACCATCCTCTAAGAAACTAAGAGGATATTGTTGTTGGAATTCACAAGTCATACCATCCATCACGTGTGAATGTCGTGTAGCACCACGAATGGACTGCATCAAACACATGAAACTACCACAAACATGTGCATCAGTTCCCAAATAAGGTATCATAGGTGATTCCTCAAGTTGCACTTCTGGAGGTAAACTGGCATATTAGGGTGGACCATGTTTGGAGCATGGTCATCACCACCTTCCTAGTATACTCTACGAGGATGTAATGGTGGCATGGGTCTTTAATTTCCAAGCACACAACTCTGAAAAATAGTTATTGTAAGGATAACATCACTATAGGAAGTTGAAACCAAGAAAACTCACTACCCTAGGCAGAATTCACCAACTACCCACCAAGACTTCTAGGTATCTATAAGTGCTGAAGTATAAGATTTATTTCAAATTACATTTAATTTCTAGGTTCACTCCTTTAACATTCTCATATACATGACAAAGTAGGATAAGGATGTGCAACCATTTCATTTTTGATGTCATGATTCACTTTATAATGGATATCTATTTCTAGAGAATTAGTGCCCATACAACCATCACTTGAAACAAAACCCCTTTATTTATAGCATAATGGCATGGCTAAGTAAATTCCTCATCCCATACCATCAGGAACATACACATCATTAACTAAGAAATGTAATCAATCAATCGTAAATAAGAATAATACAAGTATAATATATCTATCACAGTATCAGTCAATAATCACAGGCATATAAAGCAATGCAATGAAGTGAAATGCACAGATATGGCATGGCAATATGCATTACATGAAAATTATAGGTGCCTATAAGGATGAATGTAACAATGCTCATTGACCTCATATCATTGGGCCAAGAATAAAATAAAATCCACAATTGAGTAAAAATCAATAACACCACAAATCATGTGCTCACCCAATGGTGAAATAATACCAACTGTAATAGGAAAAAGTAGAACAACAATTATAATTTAGAAAGATAGATTTTTACCCCTAACATGGGTTTTCGACGCCCAAGAACTACTTATGACCAAGTCAAAAGTTTTCCTAATCTCTAATATATTATCCCCAAATATTAAATCATGAAAAGAACCTCCTCTAATTGTAACGACCCAATATTTTTGAGTAGTATATTAACTTACTCTTATTGATTTAATAAGATGTTAATGGTTAATGCAGAAAGAGGAGTCGATGGCTTCATCCAGTAGACTCAACCCTTACGAAGCCCACTTATCAGAGCTTGGGAAGGAGGTAGCATCTATGGGCTTCGCTTTGGACCAAGCCCAAGCCGAGCTCCAGCGTGTCAAGCTTGAACAAAAACGCTTGCAGGAGAAGTTCAAGTTAGTGGAGATTGCTACTAGGGCAATGTTATCTGAGCCTCCCTCAGATTCTCTCACCATATCACACCTTACACTTAGGTCTTATGCCAGTGTTATAAGGGGCTATGTGATGAGACCCTAGTTTCCTTGTGTAATCCTCTCGGGTGAATAAATTGAGATTTTTTCCTTTAGTGATGTTTGTGAAATTTCAAATTCCTAGATAATTTTAGAATGTATTTTATTGATGAATTTTGAAAAAGGTATATTTTGAAATATTTATGTAAACCCTAAATAACTAATGATGTGTAATGATTTTCAAAAAATGGTCTTCTACAAAAGTGTTCATTAAGGAATTTGGAGTCTAATAAGATCAACTTAATTTTTGATGAATAATAAATTATTTTACGCTTAGGATTAGTAATGTGACCAAATGGATTAGTAATTTTCACTTAAAGAAAGTTTTAGTATAATTTAGACACCTTGGTTAAGTAATGTGATTCAATAAAATGGGTAAATAACGGTTTCATAAATTATTAATCAAGTATTAGTTTTTTCGGATGAATAGTGTTTTTTAATTAAAAATTTAATTAAAAATAATTAGAAAATTATTTTTATAAAAATGACTTTATTTTTGAACTCAGAGCATCGATATTATGTTAAGGTAATTTTTGGGGATTTTTCTGAAAAAAATGAATTTTCGATGAATAGTGTTTTTATTTAAAAATTAAATTAAAAATATTTAGAAAAATATTTTTATAAAATGGATTTCATTTTTGAAATCAGAGCATTGATATTTGGTTAAGGTGAAATTTTGGGATTATTCTGAGAAAGTTGAATTTTCAGTGAATAGTAAAAATACCGTTTTAGGGTTTCGGTATGTTTAATGACATCATAATGATGTCATGATGATGTCATGAGATCTTTTGAGGGTTGGACGGCCAAAGGTGATGAATTATTGTTTTGGGGGCCCCATGTGGCCTAACTCCATGATAAATGCCAAGGGAGAGCCCATGGGTTTGAGAAAAGCACATGTGAGGTGTCCTTTGGCCATTAATGCTTTGTCCCCTCACTTTCCCTATAAATACCCACCCTTTCCTCCCTTGGTTTTCACTCCCAACTCTTCCCCAACGAAGTTCTGGTCTTCTTACCTTCCAAAGAGTCCTCCCAAGGTGCCCCCAAGCCCTTAAGGTCCAATCCTTTGAGTTTCAAGAGTCACGTTTTAAGGTAAGGGATCCGACCCCTCTCTTTCTTTTCGTGTAATCTCTTTTATGTCATTCCTTTTATGCTCCATGTGATTATGTGAGAGGATGTTCTTTTATATTCCTCTTACTGCCCTTTCATGTTTATATGATGAGAGATCCCCTCTTACTCTCATCATTTCATTTTATGAAAGCTTAAGTGACGCCGTTAGGCTGCCGAATGTTTAAGTGATTCTTTCACCCTTCTCATTTTTTTCAAGTTCGATTTTCATGTCAAATATTTCAAGTTCCTTTTTATTATGTTGGGGTATGATCTCTATATCTATCATACTGATCTCTTATGATCATATGATGAGAGACCCTATTTTATTTGTCCAATTCATTTTTGTTGAAGTTTAAGTGACGCCGTTAGGCTGCCGAATTTTCATAAGAGAAATCAAATTTTTGTCTTCCTTCCATGTTTTTCGTTTCAATTGGTATGTCCTTGAAATTGCATCACTATGTCCATATATCCTTCTTATTCTGCCCCTTTACCTTTTCATGGGTCAATTATGATTGTTCAACCCATGTTCCCTATCTTTTCAAAGTTTCTAAAACCTTGTAACATAGCTGTTATGCTGCAGAATTTTCGTCTCAAAATGCCTCTCTTTTCTCAAAATTATTTTATGTTATAAAGTGAATACTCAAAGCTCCTATTTCTAAAAGGGTATTCACATATATATAAAAATGATCTATTTTAAATTCTGGGATTTACATACATGATACCCGCTTTCCCTTTCCGTGGGTTCAAAGTAACGTAAAGATCATGTCTTTAAAGCAGTTTTTGAAACGTTATGATTATGAAATGAAACCCATTTGTTTTATGCTATATGGGTTATTTATGAAATGTTTGATGATGATATATGTGGCTCACATGAAAATAAAGACAAATTTAAGGGTGCGCCCTGATAGCGCTCCAATGCATTGGGTAAAGACTTAATCTCTAGAGATGACCATTTTAACGACGCCTTGGTGAATAACCTTGGTAATTTTTAACGACACCTTGGGGATGGACCTTGGTGAAACGAAACGATTGTCAATATTAAATGTTGTAGCCACATCTTCAAGTTATGAAAAATGATTATTTTTATTATGATGTACCTCATGATTTCATTCTCATGCCTTAAAGTTCTTTTCATGTCCTTATTGAAGTATCTCAAGTTCACTTGTAAAATGATTCTCTTGTTTCCCTTACTGGGCCTTCTGCTCACCCTTTCTTTTGATGTATGTCCCCAGGTTATGAGATGCATAATGAACATAGGATGAACTAAACGAGAAGCCTTTTAAGTGTTTATGAAGAATGTTTTTATGTTTTTTTATGTATTATGATCCTTGTTTCCAAGACACTAAACCTTAACGATCCTCAGTTCCGTGTAATGAAATGAAAGTTTATGTTATAAAATGGCGGGATGCTATAGTTGGTATCAAAGGATGGTTTAGTTATTTGTGGAAATTAGGATATAAAAACTTTAGGAAGAACCCTATAGAAAAGTTTAAATATAGGAAAACTTCCTGGTATTTTGGTAAGTATTGAGTAAGTGGTTTATCAAACAAATACATCCCTGTCTGGATACGAGCAGGTAGAGGCGGCTCTGGCACAGATGTACATAGGGGTAAAACCCGAAAACACCGCTTTGAGCTAGACTCGAACGGGAACTGGTGCATGATAACGGGCCTTGCTGCACTCTTGGTTACGACACTCCCGGGGGATATGTTTGGTTAATCACAAGCTTTCTATGAATCATTATGAAGGAATTATAGAAAAGTGTAATTGTCTAAGAATTAAGTCTTAGTTAAAAGATTCATAAATGAAATAAGTTTCTTACTAAGGTTTTATTCTTTTAGAAAATGGCGGGCAATAGGAGGAACCGTGCCGATGGTGACCGCAATGCACCATGTGCTGACGGCCCTCCGATGGAAGCCGGAATGGAAACATTCATGCGAATGATGAACCAACTGACTCAAGTTATGAGTAATAACTTGAATCAAGCTGAGAGGCCGACCTCACCACGAAGGGAACAACACTCTGTTGAGTCCTTCATGCGTCGACGACCGCCAACATTCAGTGGATCTACTGACCCATTGGTTGCGGAACAATGGATAAGATCCATTGAAAAGATCTTTTCTGTACTTCATTGTTCGGAACAAGAAAAAGTCACCCTTGCTGTTTACCGCCTAGAGGGAGAATCTGATCAGTGGTGGTCACTGATCAAAAACACGAAGCCACGAGGAGAGATGGAAGCTATGGAGTGGGAAGAATTTCGGGGGATTTTCTTTAACAAGTATTTCCCTCGTTCCATGAGAACGAAAATGGAGAAAGAGTTTCTCGAGCTGAAGCAGAAGGAGAACGAATCTGTCGGAAGCTACGAGATGAACTTCACAAGGCTTTCCCGTTATACCTCAAGCTTTGTCATGGACCCTAATGGGAAGGTTGATAGATTCTTTGGTGGACTACGACCTCATCTGCGGAAGAATCTAGCCAACAAGGACTATGATAGCTATGAAGAAATAGTTCGAAGTGCTATGAAAGTCGAGCTGGAGTTTGGTGAGACACAGTGGTCTCATAAGCCAAATGAAAAGAAGAGATCGTTGGAGCCCAGTTTAGGGAAGTCTTTTGATCAGGGAAGAGGTGGAAAGCAAATGCAACTTACCACATGCAATAAATGTGGGAAGAATCATCTGGGGAACTGCTTGAACGGAAGTGGCAAGTGCTACAAGTGTGGAAGAGGAGGCCATATTGCTCGGAATTGTCATAGTGAGGTGAAGCCTCAGCTTCCCCACACTAACGACAGAGGAAAGATGGTTCTGGCCCTACCCGAAGTCACATGCTTCAAGTGTGGACAGCTTGGGCACTTTGCTAACCAATGTCCCAATCCGAGGGCGGTGGAGGGGAATCACCACCAACCTCAGCAGAGGCCAAGAGAGCAAGGTCGTGCTTTCACTATCACAACAGCTGAAGTTGAAGTCCCGAACGATGTGGTAGCAGGTACTCTTGTTGTCCTCTCAAAACTAGCAAGTGCTTTATTTGATTCTGGTTCTACGCATTCCTTTATTTCTTCCAAGTTTGCAAAGAATATAGAATCAATCCCCGAATTGCTTGAGGTAGAGTTGTCAGTCAAGACTCCAAGTGGGATTATCCATGCATCAAAGGTGTTTAGAGACTCTAGTGTTTACTTTGGTGAGCACAATCTTATCGCAAATCTAGTAGTCATTCCCATGATGTAATTCGACGTTATACTAGGGATGGACTGGCTCTCAAAGTATAATGCTAAGATCAAATGCAGAAGTAAGGAAATCACAGTAGTCTTGAATGAACGATCTACAGTTATCTTCCGAGGAGAGATATCCCGAACTGATCCCTATCTAGAAGCACCTCCTATAGCTTTCTTTATGGAGTTAATCGGTGATGAGGAAGAAGGGAAAGGGAGCATACAAATTGAAGATGTTCCGATTGTTCAGGAATACATGGATGTATTTCCTGAGGAGTTACCTGGACCTCCCCCAGAAAGAGAGGTAGAGTTCTCCATTGAACTCGTACCTGGGTCTCAACCGATATCAAAGACTCCGTATAGAATGGCAAATGTGGAGCTAGAAGAGTTAAAGAAACAACTCCAAGACTTGTTGGAGAAGGGGTTTATCCGACCGAGTGTGTCTCCTTGGGGAGCACCAGTTCTCTTTGTGAAGAAGAAGGATGGATCAATGCGGCTATGCATTGATTATAGAGAACTGAACGGGATCACAGTGAAGAACAGATACCCTCTACCAAGAATTGATGATTTATTTGACCAACTTCGTGGGGCACAATTCTTCTCTAAGATTGACCTTCGATCTGGTTATCATCAACTGAGGGTGAAGAAGGAAGATATTCCAAAGACTGCCTTCCGATCAAGATATGTGCATTATGAGTTTACTGTTATGCCCTTCGGCTTGACTAATGCTCCTGCTATTTTCATGGATTTGATGAATAGAGTCTTTAAGGACTACCTTGATAACTTTGTGGTAGTTTTTATTGATGATATTTTGATATATTCAAAAAGTCGTGAGGAGCATGAAGATCATCTGAGGGTTGTTTTGAAAACTCTACGGAAGGAGAGGCTCTTTGGGAAGTTCAGCAAGTGTGAGTTTTGGTTACAACAAGTGGCTTTCTTGGGGCACATCGTAACCAATGAAGGAATCTCGGTTGACCCTGCAAAGACAATGGTTGTGGAGGAGTGGCCTCAACCCACAACAGTAACTGAGATTCGTAGTTTCCTTGGCTTAGCGGGATATTATAGGAGGTTTGTGAAAAACTTTTCACGGCTTTCTAATCCACTAACTAAGTTGACTCGAAAAGGGGTTAAGTTCATCTGGACAAAGGAATGCGAGGAAAGTTTCCAAGAGCTGAAGAAGAGATTGGTTACTGCACCGGTGTTAACACTACCCTCTATCGGAGAAGGATTCATTATTTTTAGCGATGCATCTCTGAAAGGGCTTGGGTGCGTCCTCATGCAAAATGACAAAGTAATTGCTTATGCATCTCGACAGTTGAAGATTCATGAGAAGAATTATCCTACGCATGATCTAGAGCTGGAGGCAGTTGTTTTTGCTCTAAAGATATGGAGGCACTATCTTTATGGGGAGAAATGTGATATATACACTGACCACCAAAGTCTAAAGTATATTTTCACTCAGAAAGAATTGAACATGAGACAAAGGAGATGGTTGGAGCTTATTAAAGACTATGATTGTTCAATTCATTATCACCCTGTAAGAGAAAACAAAGTCGCGGATGCGTTAAGCAGGAAAGATCCTGTTGTTCTGGAAACAATGAGGATCCTGGGAGATCCCTTGATTAAAGATCTAGTAAAACTGGACATGGGAATTATAAGGAAAGGGACATCATCAACCCTATCCCAAATGATTTCTCAACCTTCATTACTAGAGAAGATCAAGAAGGCTCAAAAAGAAGATCCTTTGCTGCAGGAGAAGTTCGAGGCTGTAAAGGATGGGAAGTTCCCTGATTTCAATATTGATCAAGAAGGTGTATTGAAATTTCGTACAAGACTATGTGTTCCATCTATTCCGGAGATAAAGAAAGAACTGATGGATGAAGCTGATAGCTCTACTTTCTCTATACATCCGGGAAGCACTAAGATGTATAGAGACCTTCGTGATCATTATTGGTGGGATAACATGAAGAGGGAGATTTCCGATTACACTACAAGGTGCCTGGTGTGTCAGCAAGTAAAGGCAGAAAGACAACTTCCTAAGGGGGTATTACAACCGCTACCCATACCAGTATGGAAGTGGGATAATATCACCATGGACTTTGTAACTGGTCTCCCAAAAACATCCAAAGGAAACAATGCGATATGGGTTATTGTGGACCGTCTCACCAAGACATCCCATTTTATCTCTATTCGGGAAGATTTCTCTCTGGATCAGCTTGCCAAGATATACGTGAAGGAAGTGGTAAGGCTGCATGGGGTACCACTATCCATCGTATCTGATCGTGACCCAAGATTCACATCAAAATTCTGGAGAAGTCTTCAGCATGCTCTGAATACTGAATTGAATTTTAGTACGGCCTATCATCCTCAAACTGATGGCCAATCTGAAAGGACTATTCAGACACTCGAAAAAATGTTGAGATTATGCTCAATGGAATTTAAAGGTGGATGGGATCAACACCTCCCATTAGTGGATTTCTCCTATAACAACAGCTTCCATTCGAGTATTCAGATGGCACCCTATGAAGCTCTATATGGAAAGCGGTGTAGAACTCCTACTTGTTGGGATGAAACTAGTGAGAGGAAGCTTCTTGGGCCTGATCTCGTGCAAGAGATGACAGAACAGGTTCATGCCATCCAACAACACATAAGGGCTGCTCAGAGTCGGCAGAAGAGCTATGCTGACAATCGTCGAAGAGACTTGGAGTTTGGGGTGGGTGACAAAGTCTTCCTTCGAATCTCTCCATGGAAGAGAGTCATGCGGTTTGGGAAGAAAGGGAAGCTCAGCCCTAGGTACATTGGCCCCTATGAAATCCTTGATCACATAGGAGCAGTGGCCTATCGTCTAGCACTTCCACCGAACCTAGCTCAAGTTCATGATGTCTTCCATGTATCTCTCTTGAGGAAGTACATACCCGACCCTTCGCATGTACTGAACCTAGAGGTGGTACAACTTGAACACGACCTCTCTTATGAAGAGCAGCCAATGGAGATCTTAGACCGTAGAGACAAGGTCCTACGAAACAAGACTACCCACCTTGTGAAAGTGTTGTGGAGGAATCATAAATATGAAGAGGCGACTTGGGAGCCTGAGGAAACAATGAAGCAAAAGTACCCTCACCTTTTCGACTAGGCCTCAAGTGTAAATTTCGGGGACGAAATTTCTTAAGGGGGGAAGAATGTAACGACCCAATCTTTTTGAGTAGTATATTAACTTACTCTTATTGATTTAATAAGATGTTAATGGTTAATGTAGAAAGAGGAGTCGATGGCTTCATCCAGTAGACTCAACCCTTACGAAGCCCACTTATCAGAGCATGGGAAGGAGGTAGCATCTGTGGGCTTCGCTTTGGACCAAGCCCAAGCCGAGCTCCAACGTGTCAAGCTTGAACGAAAACGCTTGCAGGAGAAGTTCAAGTTAGTGGAGATTGCTACTAGGGCAATGTTATCTGAGCCTCCCTCAGATTCTCTCACTATATCACACCTTACACTTAGGTCTTATGCCAGTGTTATAAGGGGCTATGTGATGAGACCCTAGTTTCCTTGTGTAATCCTCTCGGGTGAATAAATTGAGATTTTTTCCTTTAGTGATGTTTGTGAAATTTCAAATGCCTAGATAATTTTAGAATGTATTTTATTGATGAATTTTGAAAAAGGGATATTTTGAAATATTTATGTAAACCCTAAATAACTAATGATGTGTAATGATTTTCAAAAAATGGTCTTCTACAAAAGTGTTCATTAAGGAATTTGGAGTCTAATAAGATCAACTTAATTTTTGATGAATAGTAAATTATTTTACGCTTAGGATTAGTAATGTGACCAAATGGATTAGTAATTTTCACTTAAAGAAAGTTTTAGTATAATTTAGACACCTTGGTTAAGTAATGTGATTCAATAAAATGGGTAAATAACGGTTTCATAAATTATTAATCAAGTATTAGTTTTTTCGGATGAATAGTGTTTTTTAATTAAAAATTTAATTAAAAATTATTAGAAAATTATTTTTATAAAAATGACTTTATTTTTGAACTCAGAGCATCGATATTATGTTAAGGTAATTTTTGGGGATTTTTCTGAAAAAAATGAATTTTCGATGAATAGTGTTTTTATTTAAAAATTAAATTAAAAATATTTAGAAAAATATTTTTATAAAATGGATTTCATTTTTGAAATCAGAGCATTGATATTTGGTTAAGGTGAAATTTTGGGATTATTCTGAGAAAGTTGAATTTTCAGTGAATAGTAAAAATACCGTTTTAGGGTTTCGGTATGTTTAATGACATCATAATGATGTCATGATGATGTCATGAGATCTTTTGAGGGTTGTCCGGCCAAGGGTGATTGATTATTGTTTTGGGGGCCCCATGTGGCCTAACTCCATGATAAATGCCAAGGGAGAGCCCATGGGTTTGAGAAAAGCACATGTGAGGTGTCCTTTGGCCATTAATGCTTTGTCCCCTCACTTTCCCTATAAATACCCACCCTTTCCTCCCTTGGTTTTCACTCCCAACTCTTCCCCAACGAAGTTCTGGTCTTCTTACCTTCCAAAGAGTCCTCCCAAGGTGCCCCCAAGCCCTCAAGGTCCAATCCTTTGAGTTTCAAGAGTCACGTTTTAAGGTAAGGGATCCGACCCCTCTCTTTCTTTTCGTGTAATCTCTTTTATGTCATTCCTTTTATGCTCCATGTGATTATGTGAGAGGATGTTCTTTTATATTCCTCTTACTGCCCTTTCATGTTTATATGATGAGAGATCCCCTCTTACTCTCATCATTTCGTTTTATGAAAGCTTAAGTGACGTCGTTAGGCTGCCGAATGTTTAAGTGATTCTTTCACCCTTCTCATTTTTTTCAAGTTCGATTTTCATGTCAAATATTTCAAGTTCCTTTTTATTATGTTGGGGTATGATCTCTATATCTATCATAATGATCTCTTATGATCATATGATGAGAGACCCTATTTTATTTGTCCAATTCATTTTTGTTGAAGTTTAAGTGACGCCGTTAGGCTGCCGAATTTTCATAAGAGAAATCAAATTTTTGTCTTCCTTCCATGTTTTTCGTTTCAATTGGTATGTCCTTGAAATTGCATCACCATGTCCATATATCCTTCTTATTCTGCCCCTTTACCTTTTCATGGGTCAATTATGATTGTTCAACCCATGTTCCCTCTCTTTTCAAAGTTTCTAAAACCTTGTAACATAGCCGTTATGCTGCAGAATTTTCGTCTCAAAATGCCTCTCTTTTCTCAAAATTATTTTATGTTATAAAGTGAATACTCAAAGCTCTTATTTCTAAAGGGGTATTCACATATATATAAAATGATCTATTTTAAATTCTGGGATTTACATACATGATACCCGCTTTCCCTTTCCGTGGGTTCAAAGTAACGTAAAGATCATGTCTTTAAAGCAGTTTTTGAAACGTTATGATTATGAAATGAAACCCATTTGTTTTATGCTATATGGGTTATTTATGAAATGTTTGATGATGATATATGCGGCTCACATGAAAATAAAGACAAATTTAAGGGTGCGCCCTGATAGCGCTCCAATGCATTGGGTAAAGACTTAATCTCTAGAGATGACCATTTTAACGACGCCTTGGTGAATAACCTTGGTAATTTTTAACGACACCTTTGGGATGGACCATGGTGAAACGAAATGATTGTCAATATTAAATTTTGTAGCCACATATTCAAGTTATGAAAAATGATTATTTTTATTATGATGTACCTCATGATTTCTTTCTCATGCCTTAAAGTTCTTTTCATGTCCTTATTGAAGTATCTCAAGTTCACTTGTAAAATGATTCTCTTGTTTCCCTTACTGGGCCTTCTGCTCACCCTTTCTTTTGATGTATGTCCCCAGGTTATGAGATGCATAATGCACATAGGATGAACTAAAGGAGAATCCTTTCAAGTGTTTATGATGAATGTTTTTATGTTTTTTTTATGTATTATGATCCTTGTTTCCAAGACACTAAACATTAACGATCCTCAGTTCCGTGTAATGAAATGAAAGTTTATGTTATAAAATGGCGGGATTCTATACTAATATCACTTTGTGACATCCCGGACCTAGATTACACTAAAGGTGTTCCCCAATCCGAGTGGGCTACATCACCCAAACTGCATCTCCCCGAATGGCAGATGCTACCAACTAGCAGCGAGGGCCTAGGGTGTGTGTGTGGGGAGACTATGAAATCATTACCAAAGTGTAGTACAAAGGATTATTGTAATCATAAGTATATATTAATAAATAGAAGAAGTAATATAATTAAATATAAGGCACAATAGAAAATAGATACAAAAAAATAATAACTAAAACAATAGGAATTACATTCAAAAACTGATGATATGTCATGTTACTAGAAGACTATAAAACACGGATACAAGACAATAGGCATAACATATTCCACAAAAGTATAAAGGAAGTAAAAATACTTTTCCAAGAATCCCAAGATATAACTCGGTACTCTACTATCAGGATCCAACCTAAACCTACAAAAATATCGTATTCGAAGCCGCACGATTCCCTTTATCAACACCTACAATCATGCAATCTTCTCTAGGTACCAAATGATGCCCATAGAGGGTGTGAGACAAATCTCAATGGGCCACCACCAACGGTTTCTATAAAATCCTTCCCGTGTAATAGAATATAATCACATGAAAGAATGCATATATAAATTAAAGGAGTACAATTTAACTAAATACCCAGGTACCTACTTCATCCCTAGGTTGGTGTCTGATCATTTAACCAATTCATCATTTGATTATAACTAGTTTATAATATGTAACTTTTTAATAACAGTAAAGGTTCCAGGATGTAACAATGAAACCTGTAATGATATTTAATAATGAAGTCCCATGGTAATACCCAAGGTGATGTAGACCTATATGGTAACCAACATAGTAATAAATATAACCTGGCATGAGGTAGGAGTGTAATCCTAGGAGCATAGTCCAAGGAATTCCATAATGACATTCCGATCGAATACAAGGAGTTCATCCTAGGTAAAATGGGGCTGTCTAGAGACTAGGGCCAATGGGCTTTAACCATGGCACCTACATGTCAATGCTGGATCCAAGGAGTGTATCCAAGGCATCCTGTAGTACTACTTAAGGATCCTACGATGTCATATTGAGCATCCAAATATTTGACAGGGGTTGGGTTCTAGGTGGGTCTCAACCTAAGAAAATCATGTCATTGAGACATAATGGGATTATTTAGTGCTCATGGTATCCTCTAAAAATAATCCAAGGCGAGCTCGAGTCGGGACATTCCAATTTGATAGTGAAGTCATATAATAATTCAATTTGTTCAAGCCTTGACTTTCATTAGTGAGACAAGTCCATGTAGCATGAAACATTTGTTAAATCCATTTTAGTTGTATTAAATTATTAAGTTTGACTTTGATACATTCCATCAACATGGAAATGGGTACTACAGACATGTAAACACTATACAATTACACTTAATAAGGTGAAGCCATACACTAGTATACTATCCAAATCACATTTCACACTTAATTGTCAAATTGAAGAACATACCTTAGGATGGTCATGTGGTAAGAATACATGGTACTTTCTATTATGCAATTCACATCATAAACATTCCCTTAAACATATAAACACTTACACTTACAAAGGTCAAGCCAAGACACAACCGTACAGTGACTCAACAATGTCAAAACACTAAAAACACAATTTTGAAATAAAACCCTACATGGGGTGTTGAGAGTTTCTAGAATAACCACTAATAAATAATCGCATATTCAAAAATATCATAACGATATGGTTTAATGAGTTTAATCATGGTATATTAATTAAATAAACGTCACCCGATGAAATCGGTGGCCCCACATGATAATTACAAAATCAACGAACATTAAAGATGAGTTATAAACCACCCACATAAGGCTTTTACTACTCTCGAACTCTGGTATCAACCCTTGATTTGGCTCAGATCAAATTATATCTAAGAAAAATAGAGAAATTCTCATACCCTGATATCTATGTTGAGAGCAAGAGAGAAGAGGAGAGTCTTTAACAGACTCGATTACTTACCGTTGTGCGTCCAACATGATGAAAAAAAGCTCGATCGTATTATTGATAAAGGAGATATATAAATACCTATATTTGGACACCAAAAATAACTAATTTCTGAGGGAAATGGTATAATCCCATGGGTTCTCAGATTAGGTAAGAAGATGTGACTTAATATATCATTAAGGGAAATTTTATAAAATTACTCAAAAAAGGCATGTTCATAGTTTTACAAACCATGTGCCAACTGTTCAATATTACCTAGGAAGAAGGGAACAATTCATTTTTAGGACACATGGCTGTGCACAAACCATAGAAAGTGGTTCTATCTAGTAATTGATAATCTGCATGGTTAGGAAAATTCTGCACCAACCATGCGACTTGGCCAGTTTCCCCAAAAAGATGGGTTCCAGGTTTTGAACATGCCCCAAAAAACCCTAAGACTTTTATAAACCAATTTGGAATCAAAATGTTTTTCCAAGCGAAATATTTATGTTGAAATATTAAAGGATACATACCTACGTGAAAAACAGGTTCTTTCAGAAACAAATAATTTGTAGTAATTATTTTAAAATTAACCCTGCTAAGATGGTGAGACAATAGGTAATTAAACATCAAAACATGCAAAAAATGAAATTTTTTTATATCTAAATTCATTGTAAAATTGGTGAAAATGACCAAAAATAGATTAAAGAATAATAAAATAAAATAGTTATACATTAAAACCATTCAGTAATCTAATTCAACACCATAAATTATTTCTATGGAGAAAGTTTTTTTTAATTAAAATTTAGTATTTTTCACAATTAATAGAAACATGAAACTTATTAGAAACATACCATAAAACAAACCAATGTATATTTATATATTTTTATTTAAAATAAGAAGATTATTTTCTGTGATTAATAGAATTATTTTGACAAATATTCCACACTTTGTGTATGATGAAATGCTCAGTTGAATTTCATGAGAGGTTTTTGATATCTAAAGCATGGTTTGGATTTAAAAATATATTTCTAACATCTAAAGAATGGATTTGGGTTTCCATAAAGGATTTATTAATTGTTTTTTGCTTGAATTCGGTTTATATTTTGTTCATGAAAATGGATTCTCTTTGTGTTATCGATGGGGGGCCCATTTTGGAATTTTAACCAAAATGGTTTTGGTTTTTATGTGTGGTTATAAAACTAAAACAGATTTTTTAAATGATTTTGATATGGAAAGTGGTGTGTTTTTACCATTTTTAAAAGGTTTATTTGGATTTGTGAGAAATTATGGTTTTGTTAAACATGCTTGAGGCCCATTTAGAACTTTTGTGGAATTGATGAAAATGGTTATTATGAAATCTCTCCTTCGACAATCTTCTTACCTTTTTTTGTTTAATGGAAGGCATTTACATGTATGGAATTGTCACAATCCATTATGGGAATTGGTGGGACATCCTCATCATGGACTCCTCCTGGCCCATTTATATTGAGTGTAATGGGAGAGCCTCATAGTGGACTCCTTTGAGATTAATTTATTATATAGCTAGAGATTGATCCTTGGGGTGACTTAGGGTGATTTCTATTATGTGAATTACTAATATATTATATACTTTCTTATGATTGGATGATCTAATAGAATTAATTGGCTCACCCATTTATACTCTTGACCGGAAGACCTGACATAACTAAAAAAATTTCAGAGAATGATTGATGCACTAGTTAGGATTGGGCTCTGACTACTGGCCCATAGCAGGGGGATATATTTTTTAATTTTAGCTGTATAATAGTTATTGTCAATCATGCCATTAGGGTGTTATAGAAAATGTGTGGGAGAAATTATATTTCATCGAGTGAGGAATGATTTTTGGGATGTGTTAAGATGTATAGTATGTTATGGATTACTTCATGAGATTCTAGGTTCTCTCATTTCTATTAGAAATTATTTTTATTTAGAGTATTATTGTGATACTTATTGGTTGGTTACTCATATGTTATTGTTTCCATTTCCATTATCATATTATTATTTTTATTCTCTCTCATGTGGTACATTTCTTTAAAAAGTGATGAGTTTAATTTCAAAGGTTTATAAAAAAATGACATGAAAGGGTTTTATACTCACTTGTTTGTGTTTTGAAATAAAAGATTCATATTTCCACTTGAACTTTTAATGTCTATTTCAAGGAAAGAACCGGAATTTTGAATGAAAAAAGGGAAATTGTCCTTGTTTGTGTTGGGACCACTTCAGCAATTGAGTTTTATTTGTAAATCGAGGAGGTTAGTAAATATCAATGATGGTTCTAGACACTATCCTAAGTGAAATATTGAATGAAAATGAGACAATTGAAGCACTGATCTTGAAAAGTTCAAAGAACGTGTATTGTGTGTGATATAATGTTTACAAAATTGAAGTATCATTTGGATTTAATACTCCAAAATGGAATGGAAGAATGAGAAAAGAAGGGAGTGGCATGACCATGACATATGAAGGTGGTATCCATTCATGAGAATTATGTTTTAAGGTGGCCCGGCATGAGGTTTGTTTGTATTTAATAATGGACATGAATTTTTGTTTATACTCAGTTTTCTTCCAAGTATTTATTATGTGGCTTAATAAAAAATTGGGGCTCTCCCACGACCTAGCTACCCGGCCTCATCCTGAGGCAGATGCAGGACCACAGGGGGGTGACTATGCCCATGGGGAAGCCAAGGTAGATCCATACCACAAGAGGCTCATTGGGCCTTTTATAAGCCCCAGCATGTGCATAGTGGGCTCTAGGAATGTGATCGAGGAGCAGAGTGGGTTCTAAGAGCGCGCCTGCAAGGTGAACATGGTACGGGGAGGTACCATCGAGGGAGAGAGGAGAATTTTGAGCAATTTCTTCCATGGCTTTTATTATAAATAAACTGAATTCATGTCTCTGTTTCGATGTGGGATGGGTTTAAAAAATGAAGAGGTAATCCAAGCCACACATATGATCTCCCATGAGATCTTGAACGTGCACTCTATCCCACTTCATGTATTATAATCATGGCCTTCCGGGATCAATCCAAGCTGATCCAACAACCATGTAATCATCTTTAACCTTCGACCGCATGGAGATTCACCCGAAACTACAACTCACCATCACCAATACTGATCCACCATGATCGTGATCCCAGTCTGTGTTGATGATGAAAACTCTTGTGGTGATCATCAGATCTAACTGAAACCATGCATGCAATCTACATCTTTCCAGCATGTAATATTTCATGGATAAGTGTTTAGATGAGGAAAATGATGTTTCCAAGGCCACATGGGGTTGAGATAGATTCATTCATGAGAACTTTTCATGAAATCTAGACTCCATGCTTGAAGATATGATCCCACATTCGAATACGAAACAAATTGGGGATCTCAACATATTTTCACCTACGGGTTTAAATATTTTAAAAACCTCGAAAATCCTGAGCACTCAAACCACAATCCTCAGAGCCTCTCACATGGTTTGTGAACATGGAAAAGGAACTTCCCTCGCTTATAAAAGGAGGATCCCAAGATGAAGAACACCGATGCTCCCTCATTCCAAAGAGATCATGTTCTATTAAAAAAGTGCATCTCCGCCCATCACTTCCTGAAGAGAAAGAATAAAATCGCAAGTGTTCAAGGCTCCACAAAGAAGAGATCAGACAAGCCTTCGACATGTGCTATAAACCCTCGAATTGCGTTGTGATGAACTAACACCTGAACATGCAATAGGTTTTGTAAAAACCTTTTTGTGATTTATGAAGTCCACACCATCGTGAGCAAGTGATTGAGCCTTTGTCTTTAATAGAGATTTGAAAATATGCAGATCTTTGCATGTCATGCACACAGGAGAACTGTGCATCTCATGCATGAAGAACACAACCAGTGGACACACTAGTTTCATGATGTAATAAAGAACTCTCTAAGGTACACATGCTTACACAATATTGTTTATAGGGGTTTGTGTTTTGGGGAACATGGAGAGTGGAAGATAAGGGAAGTACGTGTTTCATTCACCCATGTGCTTGGTTTGAAGAAATCCCGAGGCCTTGAGTGGATGGTTGAAGAAGAAGGTCACACAAAAAAAAGGTTTCACAAATTCAGGGTTGAAGGAAAAAATACACACAAACCGAAACCAACATCCTAAATAACTGCAAGAAGAAGAAGGAAACGAAATAATAGTAAGAGAAGAAGATGTCATGTGTGTTTGCTTAAAGAATCATACCCGTTAGGGTTATCACACAAGAAGTAGAAGAAGTAAATGAATGAATGCATACACATTCACACGTGAAGTGACTTAAATAATGAATCATAACATGTGTGTTCACTTCTTTAAAGAATAAGACGAAAGAAAGGGAAGAAAAGGGTCAACCTAAATTCTATATGCATGATCACATGCATTATTGAACTAGAGAGAGAATATTTGATTGAGATGATGCCAAGTGAACTGATCTTCATTGTCTAAATAATCACATTGGTGTAAGTAATTCTATCCAAGAAGAGAGAATATGTTTTAGTGCAGTTGGTTGTTGCACTAAGAAGAAGAAAGAAGAAGTCTAGTGTAGTTTTTTTCACTAAAAAAGAAGATAATGAAAGAAGGAATAATGGCTTTCTTACTAATTCGTAAGTAATCCAGTGAAGAAAACTAAAGAATAAAAGAGTAGAACCTACCTTATCAATATGGACTAATACTATCTCTATTAGCAGTATAGAAACCAGTTAGAGGTTGCATGTTGGACTAGGCCATCACTAGTCCATGGAAAATGACTGTTTCCCACCCCCTCTAAAATGTGAGGACTCACACTGGCTAGAGGATTGTTTTCCTAGACACTCCACTATAATAGCATATCACATCATTGTAGAGAACCCATGTGTTGGTCATATCCATGCATGGAAAGTACATAGCTACTCTTATTGAGTGGTGAACCTTTTCAAAATACTGTGTGCATATTTTTAATGCTTTTTATTATTTCACATGACAGGGAAAAGATAATAAAAGAATCAAAATCCTAATAGGTCAAGAGGTATATGAATAAATTTTTGGAATTGGTTTCAAAAGTCCCCAACACTATTTCACCCCCTATCAGTGTTAGGTATATCCCAAATTGGTCCCCTTAATTGGTATTAGAGGGATAGGTTCAATTTTTTGTATTCTATAGAGTGAAGTTATTTTATATTGAAGACCTGAGTTTATTTCCGGAGTTATAAATGAAGTGAATTTTTAGTGAAGATTCTGTTATCTCTGACTAGAAGGATATATCTACCAAGACCATGATGAACATGAAATATAATGAGAAAAGAAATTTGAAGAATAATTCCCTCTTATCTTATGAAGAGGAAGCATCTTGTTCTCCATATAAAGATGACATTGAAGACACACCAGACATGGTTTTATGAGAAGACGGAACAAGTCCCCACCAAGAACATGAAAAAACTTCCTACCTCAACTGATCAAGATGTATGTGTTAGTACATTTGAAAATTATTCTCATGATGAAAATTATAGAACAAATAGTGATGATAAAAATATAACATCTCAAGAAATATTATTTTATAGGTTAGTAATGATTATTCTTGGAATTCCTTAAGAAAGTAAATCACTAGTTTTTGGAGTATTTCAATGCATGTTGGAAAATATCACACTGCTAGAAGAAGAAACTGATGTTCTATAGGAAGGCTTAGAAGAAAAAATTGTTGAATGTTTAAATCTCTCCACACAGTTTAGAGCCTTTGAGGCAATAAAGAGGGGATTTGAAGTACGTTCTTCAACATGGCTCAAAGATGTTGAAGAAAAAGAGGTAGTCACCAAGAATCTATAAATGAATATCCATGTAATTGATGATGAGATGAAAAAGAACAATGAATTCAAGGAAGTATATTTGGATGAAGACTCCAAGAAGATCAAAGTACTTGACTCTTTGTTACAAAAAAATATAAGGATGCATGAAGGTGAAGTTTAATGATTAAAAAATTCTTGTGAGGAGAAGATGACTATGATTGAAGACCAAGAAGTCGTCCTCAAAATGAGAAGTCTAGAATTTTAAGTTGAGTGGAGAAAACACATACCGAGTCTCTATAAAAGAAGAAAAAAGTTTCTACTACTAATCAATACTTTCTAGAGGATTCTACTATCAAAAGACCACAAATATGTGACAAGAAGATCAAGGCTTCACTCATTGATATATCACAATTAGCCTAGAATGTAAAGGTACCATCAATAATAACTTGTACTCATGTTTCTATAATTGTTTCTAAAAAAAGTGTAGGTTGGAAGTAATATTCTAAACAATTATAGATGAAGAAGAATGAGAAGAAAACTACCACTATGGCTACGGTGGATTGGGGAAAGAGTGTGCAAGATAACTACCCACTAAAATCACTATAATTCAAGAAGAAGATTCAAGAACCATATAAAGAATATGGGAAGAAGTCACAGTTTGTTGGTTAATTCAGGTGCTTTAATAGATATGGTAACTCTATACTAGATTGTTGTTAAAACCCCTTAAATTTAAAATCATAGGGAAAACCCATCTCAAGGGGGAGAAATCTAGAGAAGAAGAAGCAACATCCAAAAATCTAGAAGCATCAGTATACGGAAAAAATTTTGGAATGTTAGATAATATATATGATTTATTCAATAGGAGTGGTCACATGAATGGTGCATGATTATTTCAACAAGTACCCAATGCTGATAAGAAAAGAAGAACACATAAGCTGGTTAAAAATGAAGAATCATCCTTGGGAATAAATCATATGAATAATGTGAAATCAAATTCTCCCAAGAATATTTCATGAATGAAATACGAAAAGTCCTTGGATTCAAAATCCATGAAATTGGTGGGTAGTTCATCCAAAAGAACTACTTATAAGGATGAAACTCGGAATAATCCATATAGAAGATCCAATCTTGATTCCTCGGTCCTTAATGATATATTTGTGGTTTGGACAGAAGATTTGGAAAGAATGATAAAGATAAAATATCCACAGGCTAAGGCTTGTGCTAAAAACAAAAAGAAGATTCTACATAAAGACAAGAAAGTTCAATGTGTAAGGTGCAACAAGACTGGTCACACTGTTAGAAGATGATTTGAATTTACTCTTGCCCAACAATAATTCCTCAAGAAGATGAATGTTTCACCAGGAGATTCTAGTGCTTTGAAATCCCTTCAAGAGAGAAGACTCACACACAATGAAATGGAAGATGTATTAAGGCCCACACAATCATAATCAGCATTGAAGATCAGTTGTGAAGGTGTGAAAATTGGAGCATCTTGGTTGAGAAAATCATCTCAAACTTGTTTTTTGCATTGATGAAGCAAAAAGGATACACCTTATTCCCTTAAATATTTATGTATTGTATTTGTTCTTATCATATAGGGAATTGAAGGAGAAGCAAGATCTCAAGGGGAGAACCTAATATTCCATGATAAGAAGTGTTTCCTTGAGGGGATAAAAATGAAGATGCCAAAGTTATTATTCTAATTAGTGTCAACTTTAGTTGATATCAAAATTCAATTACTATTATGATTGTTTGATGATCATGTCATTGGAAAAGGTATTTCATATAAAAATCTCTCATCCTTGTTTACTCGAAGTAAATATTATTTCTCAAAGGGGGATTAACTGAATTACTCAGTGACATAAGAAGAATGGAAGTGTTCCAAGGTCACTTATCCTTCTTATTACACATTAATGTTTTTGATCCATTTGTTAAAGTGAGTGCAAGAGTTTCAGGTTGATTATTTTATATCACACTTACTAAACTAATCTTGGAATGAATGTGGAAACCCCTAGAAGTAAATTTTATGAGTTATCATCCCATGAGGTATCATTTTCAGTTGAGAATGGAAAACATTGTTATCTAAATAAAATCATATTGTTTTCTACACTGAGCATTTATCAAGTAGAAATAGAGTAAAATTATTGATGCCACATTACTTAAGTATGAAATGATACCCTATCTACCATGAAATTTGAATTTCTTCTCAATAAGGGGGAGAGAAGTGAAATTAAAGTTTAAGAGAGAGAAATAAGTGAAGACACACTGACACATTCATTTTGTACAAAACATTTGGGTGATGCCAACAAATACAAAGGGGGAGATTGTCTGGACCACTTTAATAATTGAGTTGTATTTGTTTTCAATGTGTTCAATGATGATTCAAGATACTCTACTAAGTGAAATAGTGAATTTAAATCATATTATTGATGAACTGATCTTGAAAAATTCAAAGAACATGTATTATATGTGATATAATGTTTACAACCTTGAAGTATAATTTGGTTTTGATAATACAAAAAGGATCGGAAGAAGGAGAAAAGAAGGGAGTGGCATTAGCATGGCATTTGAAGGTGGTAGCCATGCATGTGAATTAGGTTTTAAGGTGTCCATTCATGTGGCTGGTTTGTGTTTAATAATGTCCATGCATTTTTTTACATACTCGGTTTTCAAAAAATTATTTATTATGCAGATTACTAACAAATTGGTGCCATCCCACGAGCTAGCTACCCGGACTCAACTAGAGGCACATAATAGAAAACAAGGGGTCAATACTACCCATGGGGAAGCCAAGCTAAGCCATCCCACAAGAGGCACATGAGGTCATGTATAAGCACCAACGTGTGCATAGTAGGCACTAGGTGTGCTCCTGAGAAGTAGAGTGGGCTCTAAGAGAAAGCCCGTAGGGTGAACATTGTATGGGGGGTACAGTAGAGGGAGGGAGGATAATTTAGAGTGATTGTTTACTTGACTTTTATTATAAATGAACCAAATATGTTTGTCCGTTTAGATGTGAGATGGGTTTAAAAAAAAGGAGGTGATATTGGACGCTCATCTGATATCGGGTGAGATCTCGACCAAACACTCCCTCCCATGTACTGATTTATAATTGTGGTTGTCTGAGATCAATCCGAGCTAATCAAATGGCCATGGAAACGTCTTCAACCTCCAACTGCATGGAGAGTCATTCGATGCTGCTTCTCACCATTTCCCCTGCCGATCCACCATGATCGTGCTTCTGGTCTGCGATGATGAAAGCTCTTACATGGTGATTGTTATCTCTAACTGAGACCATGCATGCATTCTACATCTTGAATGCATGAAATATCTTTAGGATGAAGGTTTGTACAAGGAAAAGGAAGTTTCCAAGGACACGTGGTGTCAAGAGATATTCATGAATAGGAATTGTGCATGTGATCTTATCTCCATTCATGAAGATAGCATCCTGCATTTGAAGAGGAAACAAACCAAGGATCTCAGCATATCTTCACCCATAGGTTTGAATATTTTCAAAACCCTGGAAATCTCGAGCATTCAAACCAAAATCTCCACATCCTCTCATAGGGTTTGTGAACACATAAGTGGAACTACCCTCACTAATAAATGGAGGATCCCTTGACAAAGAACACTGCTTTTCTCTCTTTCATGAGAGCTCGTGTTCTCGAAAAACATATCATTTCCACACATTCCTTCGCAAAGAGAATGCAGTCCACCACAAGTCTTCAAGGATCTATGAATAAGAGATCCCAAAAGCCTTCTTTAGGTGCTACACACCCTCAAATTTCTTCCTGAAGAACCAACACACGAACTAGCGATAGGTTTTATAAAACCCTTGTTGTGCTTTTTGAAATTCACACCATCATGAGTTCGTGATTGAGCCTTTGTCATTCACTGATCTTTGCGAATAGGAAGATCTATGGACCTCATGCACAAAAAAGAACTGTGCATACCCTGTGTGAAGAACACAACGAGGGGCCTCCCTAGTTTCAACGGTTAAATAATAACTCTCAAAGGTACAAATGTTTACACTCTACTGTTTACAAGGGTTCATGTTTTAGTGAAGAATAAGGGTGAATGATATTGGAATTACGTGTTGAATTCACCGATCTTCATGGTTTAAGAAAATCCCAAGGCCTGGAGTGGTTGGTTGGAGAATAATATCACACAATGAAATGGTTTCACCCATTTTATTTTGAAGAACCAATTATATATAAACCAAAAAAACATCCTATCTAAGTTCATAAAGAAGAAGGAAAAGAAAGAAAAGGAAAAGAAACGGAGGCCGTGTGTGTTAGCATAAAGAATTATACCCATTTGAGTTCTCACACAAGAAGTGGAAGAGGTGAATTCATTCATGAACATACACACATAGAGTGACTTAAATAAAGAATAAAAACAAGTGTGTGCGCGTGTGCGAAGAAAAAGAAGAATGAAAGGGAAGAAACGGTTCAACCTAAATTCTATATGCATGATCACATGAATTCGTGAACTAGAGAGAGAATATTGATTTGGATGATTCCAAGTGAATTGATCTTCATTTACTAAATAATCACATTGGTGTATATGATTCTATCCAAGAAGAGAGAAGAAGTTTTAGTGTAGTTGGTTGTTTCACTAAGAAGAAGAAAGAAGATGACTAGTGCAGTTGGTGTTTCACTAGAAAAGAAGAGAAAGAAGGAAGGATGAATTGCTTTACTACTGATTTGAAAGTAATCAAGTGAAGTGCACTAAATAAGACCAAGAGAAGGACCTACCTTATCAAGAAGAAATAAGACTATCTACATAGGCTGTATAAAGAACCATATAGAGGCTGAAATTTCACTCGACCATCACTAGTTTAGGGAAGAGGATTGTTTCCCACCCTATCTAAAGTGTAGGGACTCACATTGGCTAGAGAATTTTTTTCCTAGCCACTCCATTGTAACAACAAATCACATAATAGTGGAGAATCCATGAACTGGTCCTATCCATGCATGAAATGGATGTATATACTCTTATTGAGTGGTGAACCTTAAAAAAATATTGTGTACATATTTTTACTGCTTTCTTTTATTACATGCGGAAACTAAAATAGAATAAGAGAATAAATATCCTAACAGGTCAAGAGTTACAAGGACAAATATTTAGAATTGATTTCAAAATTCCCCAACACATATTCACCCCCCTCTCAGCGTTAGGTTTATCCCAAATTGGTCCTCTCAGTTTGGTTTTAAAATAGAAAATGTTTGGAAATGAATATTTTTGTATATTGTATTTTAAACTTGATGTTCTTGTTTCTTTATTTAAAGGAAGTGCATTGAGAATTGATTTGTACAGGAATGGATACATTATTTTTATAATCACACCTATAGTTCATTCTTATTTTTAGAATTTGGTGCAGGTTCCAGCTTGGTGTTGGTCACCATGGGAAATGGTTGGTTTTGGTATTAGAGAGTAACCCTTAGGATCAAAATGAGGGGTTGTGGTTCTCAGTTCGAGTTTGGGTTTTGTGGTATTTTCATCTTTGTAAATGATGTTTAGTTTTGACATTTATATTTATATTGGGTTCTCTATTTTGTTTCCATTGTTTAGTTTATTTATTTATATTCGGTGATATTGTTCACTTCGGTTACTCTGTTGATGCCTGACACTAGTTTCCAACCTGTGGAGAACCGGAATGACCTTCAGGCCTTGCGATGGATAAGTTCAGGTGAATGGTTTAGGATTGAACATGGTTGGATCATGACACTTTCAATCCTCATTATGGTTTAATTGATATGGTCTTTCTGAACTAGATAATTAGACACCTTTTTCATCTTATAAGGGTGGTAATGTATTGATTAGTCATAATATTTAATCAGTTCCATCAATATCTTTTGAAACACATTCAAATATTTCTACATGAATATATAATTCATGATTTTCTGATTAGTATATATATCACACATTTCTCTTTAAATATAATACCTCCAAATTTTACATGCATAAAATACCTCTACTGACTGAAAATCATGAGTCAGGTAATTTTTATCATGAAACCTTAATTGGAGAGAGGAATATGATAAAACCATATCATTATACCTAAGAACATATCCTATACCCTTTTTGATGCATCAATATATATCACAAAACCTTCTATACTATGGAGTAGTATGATTAAGGTGTACTAACCGACCTTCTTTTCTTCTCTGTTAAATTTTCATGAAAATCATATTTATATAAGAACTTGTTTAATTCTCATGTCATCTTGGTTAGTAGATTATATAGATATGAGAAATCCCTAAAAAAGCATAAATAGTATCCACCCAACCTAGGAAAACCATGGTTCTTAGTTACAATTGTTGGTCTTTGACATTACTCAATAACTTTTTTCATTGAAGGACCCTGTAATATACCCTCACTTGATATCATATAACATAAGAATGAAACTTTGTATCCAAAATTTAAACTTGTTTAAATTTTTATACAATATATCATTTATCCGGGTCTTTAACACAATATTCAAATAATTTTCCTTCCCCTCCTATCGCTTTGAATATATAATTATATCATTTATAAATATGACCATAAATTGGTCAATGTAATATCTAAAGTATCTATTCATCACATCCATGAAGATAAGGGGAATTGGTAAGTCCAAATGGAATTATTATATATTCATAATGGATAAACCTCATATGGAAGGTTATCTTGGGTATTAACTCTTTATAGAACGTCAATTAATGACATCCATAAAGAATCTTAATCCTTTAAAAATGATCTATTTATAATTGATCAAACAACTCATCAATACGACATAAATGACACATTTTATTAATATTGATCATGTTAAATATTCAACTATCATTGCAAAGACACAATATCCTATATTTCATATTTAAATGAATTAGTGAACCACATGGTGATGAACTAGGGAATATGAATCCCTTATCAATATTCATATATGTTTTCTTCTTTAATTCCTATAACTCAATCATATCCACTATACAAAGACTTTTTGAAATAGGTGTAACACTAAATATGAGTTATTTTGAAAACTCAATATCATGATTTTGGGGTAGAACTAGAATTTATCTGAGAAATATATCTTCATATTAGCTAGAATTAGGAATATTTTTTATGTTTAGTTTCTCCACAAAAATTTTAGATAAATATCCCTACCTAATAGTTATTATGTCCTATACCAAGGAAGTAATTTCAATTCAATGTTCACGTTCATCCTCATACAGATAGATTATAATAGATTAACTAAAAATGTAAAATTTTATATACTTATTATATAAATTTATATGGAATCGATATAAAGAGATCTAACCAATGTTAAAATTAACTTCAAATTATACTAAAGGGTTAATAAAATTATTTTCATGTGGAACATTCTTATAAACATCATCATGTCATCCTAAACTCTATAGTGATGGATAAGTGTTCCTTAATTATGATGATTCACCTCAATAAAATATATAAATAAGGACCTTCTTTATTATAGGTCTTAGTATTTAGATTAGAGAATTGATTATCTTAATACCCAAGCTCCCTATATACAAGACATTGAACTATAAATGGTACATTATGATGTAATTTATTTCCCTCCATAATTTTTTTTATTTTTCCTCAACACATATTTGTCCATGTTCTTATTTTCCACAGATAAAACATCTCCATGTTCCTTTGATACATTTCCCTATGTTCTTCTTCCAAGTTTCTTGAAATTTTGGAAGATAAATATTCATCACCCTATGATCTTAATGAATTAAAATCTGATGAATGTCTATTTTTCTATTTTTATATGTGTTAATAATATAATCTTGGTTCAATTTTTTAATCATAATTCAGGATATCTAATTAGGCATAATCATATGATTTTACATCCCAGCTCTTACTTCATTTTGTTTCTCGTGAATATGGTCATTTCATGGGCTATCACATTTGTTTATTAGATGATTCGAGCTAGCTCCATCCATTACCTAAAACCAAAAAACACATTGTGTGTAAAAACATCAATAATAAAAGTAATCAATCATATGATAATGAAAAAAATTCTTATGGTATCATAAATTATAACTCTTTCTTTAAACCCTCGAAGCATTTCATTTATCTCATATCATTATGGAATATCATTGGGTATTATATGTTCTAGTCATTAATTCAGTATAATGGTTCATAAAAATATTCTAAATTAAGAAAATAATATATCTTGAGAGTGTCTTTCCTTGTGTGTAATCTTAGGTCCACTCATCATGTACTGACTAAAGATCTATTTGATATCAACCAATCCTTTTCCGGATGTTTATTGATAAGTGGATATAGTCCATATCTACATCTATATTGTATTATCTAGATAGGGATTCCATATATATGAAACCAAACAAACTCTAAATTACCAAAATATAAGGATGATATCCCATAATTAGACATATCCATAGGTTTTTTACTAATTCTTTTTTAATCATAATTACTAGAAATAAGTCAACAATGGTATGATTTAAACTGAGGTGTACTGAACATATAATTCTTAAATATTAATTAATTTTAGGTGAATATTAAACACATTTAAAATTATTACATTCCCAAGAACCATGATTGTTAACTGTCTTGGAGGCTAGATACACAATCAACTTATTTTTGAACAATATTCAAAATATTCAACAAAAATTCTTTATATTTGTACCCTAATATAAATATAATACTTAGAACCTTTAATCAAAACCCGTGGAAAGAAAACACAAGGTTGAGATCAAATTCTCATTATGGGTAAATATGGGATATATTAATTGTATGTGAGCAAAATATGATCATAATTGTATGATAAAACAATTACTTGCGTGTTCTCAATGTAAAAGGGTCATACCTAGAAATGAATAAATCACATTCTAAAAAATGATGTCCCTTATAGAAAAATTATCAATAAGGGTGTAAAAGAAGAAATAAATATTTAGGATTCATAACTTAGTCTTGTGAAATTATAATAACATTGATACATACTATTTCAAACATAGATATTCGAAATCATGTATACACATAATGAGGTGAGTATAACTAGAAGTAATCATAATTACCCATCTAAATATGAAAATAGACATACATAATCATGTACATGCATAAAATTGTGAGAATAGATAGAATAAATCATACTCATACTGGAAAATGTGAATATATCTATTTTCAATCATTTCAATGAATAATTTCGTGAGCATAGCATGATAGAATCATAATCACAGACGAAAATGTGAATATAAATATTAACAATAATGTCCATCATTATCATTATAATATCATGAGATATCTATATCAAATTACCCAATTTATTGGAAGGATTCAATATACCCACCCATCACAAAATGAAATTCTTATATATCTGTTCCAAAAGATCATAAAACATTCATCATTTCATCATAGAAAAACCTATGGAAAGTAAATGGGTTTCACAAACATTTCATCATCACATAATCATAATATATATTAAAAAAATAATATTTATAATATCATTAGCTCATATCCTCAATAAAGTATAAGAAACATCAAATTAGTTTAATAAAAATGAAAAATACGCTTAATACTATATTTGGATATATCTTTGAAAGAAAAGGAAAATAACAATTTCCTTTGGTATATTTAGGCATAAATATATTAAAAAATTTTAAGAAAATAACTTCTTTTAAAGTAACCCTAGAAAAATTTAAATAGAGACTCAAGAAATGATTAGTTATGACAGTAAAAAAATGTATTCTTTTGAAAAACGTTAAGACATATATGCCTTTCACACTTTTGGTAAAAATTTGAAAAACAACTCATTCATAAAATTAAAATATTTATTTAAAAACATTGAATAGAAAGTTTTATATAGTAGAGTTTTTAAAATAATTTATTGACTATATAAATGAATATTCATGACATTTTTTAAAGAACTTGTACATTGAAAGAAAAATGCATTGACCAAAGAGGAAATAAAGTTTAATTTTCTTAGAGAACGTTTTCTAAATCATTTTATTTAAAAATGAGTGGAGAATGAATGGTAAACTGAAAAACCCTAGTATTGACCAATATTGAACAACATAGATTTGGTTTAATGGATAATATCCATATAATTTCTCTCAATGGAAATTTAATTTAGACAATATAAAAAAGAAATGAAATTGTAACATAAATCCCTTAACTTGAGTTTTATTGTTCTTCGTATGTATTCAAACATACTATATAATAAATATATATTTATTAAATATCTATAACAGAAAAATATTCATATATATATATTTTACTATATATAATCTAATTAAAATTTGAAATTACACTTTTTATTAAAAATTCTGCATGAAAATAATTATTTGGGTTAAAATAGATTTTTTTAAATGCCTGTTTTGGTTTAAATATACTAGTTGTTGTATTTAGGTCATAGTTTAATCATCTATAAAATATGGAAAATTCCATTAAAATCATATTTATTTATTTTACAATCTTTTATAACTGTTCACAAAAATTTGTGGTGAAAAATAAATTACATCCCTTTGTAAAAATGGTGGTCTCTACGTATGCACAAGTGATGTTTCCACATTTTTTATGGATGGAAACAAAATAAAGGTTAATATTAATTTACCTATATAGAATCATAATTATTACATAAAAATCATATATATTAATTAAATTAGTCATTTTCCCTATCCGTGTAAAAAGAACATGAAAAAATACTCACATTTCTTTGTGGTGGTGGTAGTCCATATATATACACGAGTGATGTTATCATTTTACAACAGATTTAAGGGTGACATGATCTGATGGTGTCATTATTTTGAAGGATTTTATATGTTTTTAATTTATTATAACCTAACCAATAATAAAAAAAAGTGCAAAATGGGGGAAAGTGATGGGATGATTCTTTGAGGAAATGTATTAAAAGATTTAATAGTATTGGATTTGTCACATTTTACAAAAAAATAAAACTAAACTAGAAAGTGATAAATTGATTGGATGCTCAATAGACATGGTAAATATAAGCGAGGAATGAATTCAAGGATGGTTGTTCGTGATACAGAAGTCAATTTTACTTATGAATGTAGTTATATTAATTATCCACAATACATCATGAATTATATATCATATCCTCTCAATATTTACTATATCAACCAAGTAAAACCAACCCTTCTCTCTAGGTAAGTCTATACCCATCCTAAGTGTATTAATGTCAATCAACTAAGCATAAGGATAAGTAATGGTCATATAACACACCGGGACCCCCCACAATCATAATGGGTATCCTTCCCTAGAAGCTTCATTACTACTAGACACCGATAAAATGAGATAAGAATTTACTCAGTATGTAATACTAATGTGAATATGAAATATTAAAAGAACAAAAAATTAAATAATGAGGTGCACATCCCATTCATCAAACTCACCCACTCCCACAACTTCTATCCAATCATACCCACTCTCAAAAACATGTAATAATTTTAAATTGAGGAAGGGGGAAAATGTTAGATTAAAAATATATCTATTGAGAAAAATTAGAACACATATTTTTATTTCCTTTTACAATGAAATAATAATTTCATAATTAAACAACTAAAAAGAAAAGCTAAAAAAATTCCTAAACACACAACATCTTATTTAAATAAGAACCTCATATATCACTCCCTCTTAAGTTTTCATATAGACATATTTCACTCTTCCTTATATGTTAGCATCATAAAATAGTATCTGAATATCCTCCTTTCAATGAGAAGTCACCCCCTTGCATAATATCCTCATATACTATTTATATAGAATTCTTTTGTTGTATATAAACTAAAATATCATCAATATTATCCTATATATTCTCTTATTTTAATCTCTTAGACTTCTTATTATCACATATATATTAATTCCCTCACATGTCAATACTCCATTATCATTATTTATAAATATATTGTTATCAATGTATGAGAGAGGGTGTTCTACTAAGTCCTCAAATCTATTATCTTCAAATATATTTTTTGAATATGTTTATCTCTCTAAACTTTATATCCTTATTCTATGGTATATTAAAAGTCTTTATTTATATATGTGGCTCCACACACTTCTTCCTTCTTTAAACTCCCCAAACATGGTTATATCAAGTATATGAAAGAAAACCTAATGCTTCTGAAAATCGATTGCAGATATGGAAGCTGGGCATGGATAGTAATTTTATAGCATAATTATTTTCTTCATGAAAGGCCTTTAATTGATATGAAATCACTTATAGGTGATGCTGAAATGTGGCTCTTCTCAAACCATAACCTCTTCTATCATTGGGAACTCTATGAGGAAACCAAAATTGTATGACATATATTCCATTATAATCTGTATTTCCTTATCAAACCTCATGGAATGAGTTATTTTTTATTCTATGTAGACTTATTTTAGTAATATTCCTCATGTTGAAGCATTAAACATGATCGTTCAACCTCTATTCACTTTCTTCTAAGGTATGGGACTACGGTGAAACCTTATCATTTATTGCACCATTTTGAGCATCGTCACATAATCTGAAGGCATAGATGATGTAAGGAAATTCATAGTACATGGTTATGATCAAAATTATAGTGTTTCCAATTATCCCCATAAACATACATGGTGGTTTTAAGGTGTATTAGTAGTTTTATTGTTCAATGGGCATGCCTAAGGGGGGTGTCACATGAGTTAAATCGAATGAAACCATATCCATATAATTAAACTATATATGGATGATTCAAAATCACACATCAAAATTTTCAATGTTCATTATACACTTGGTAATATCTTCTGTGTCATGATCTTGAATATAATCTATATGGGGGAAGAAGGACCCCTACCACTACTAAGTACTACCCACACTAGTGAGATATTTCTCCCACTGCCACACAAACTCTTCATTTATGTGTCTATGTAGCTTCTTCCACTTGAACATGAAATATGAAATATATGCTCTTATTACACCCCATAAGGCTCTACATATAATAGATAGTGTCTAACTAACTCCCATATCCTATCCATGTGTCTTTATCTCTCCCATTTGGCTGAGGGCTATCAAAGGTTGGCCATATGTTTTTGTCCAACCCCTTCTTAATTTGTTTGGGATTTTATTACCTTGTATAAAAAAAATTTACATGAAAAATGATCCCTGAAAATTATAAATATTTAATCTTATTAATGTTTTATAAAATCAAACATAACTTGTAATTCACCCAAATATAAATAATTAAATCATAATTTGAGAAAAAAATAATCAATTAAATTATAAATTAAATGAAATTAAATGAATACATTTGTCTGTATAAAATGAATTCATAAAATGGAAATAAGGTAGATAATATATAATTTTTATTGAATAAAAATTATGTTATATACATCATATATATCAATTATAATCATTTATAGAACCATAAAAGCGAAGCATAAAGACATCCCTTTATAGAGATGGTAATACATACATACATAGTAAAAATGTTTTTAATTTATATTTAATATAATGGATATAGAAAACAACTATACCATTAACATAAGAAAATTTTAGTATAGTAATTAGACAAACAAGATCATGTTGATAAGGTTATAGAAGATTTAGAGATCGTATAAGAAAGATGAAACGTGAAAAATATCAGTAAAATTATACACTTATTCTTGGAGAAACACCAATTGAATATCCACTTAAGGAACATTGGATTGGTATTTTAAGAAGATAATATTCTCTAGATATTTTCTATGTTTGTTTAAAAGACATTTTGGTACAGTTTGGTCCTGATAAAGGGATCATGTGGTGTCCATAAGAGAGGATATGGTTTCCCTTTTATAAGTGAGGGGAGTTTCACACTTGTAATTATTAAGAATAATAAAATATAATAAACTCAATATCATGAGAATATGGAAATAATGTGATTATATTTTCAAGATGAGATGATATAGTATTTTTAGGTTTAGGCCTAATATAAACATGTGATGGGAATTTCCCAAGAATTATTTTTTCCTTAATCAATGATCAATCTGGGAACTATATAATGAATAATGTCGTGATCCACAAAATTGATTCAAAAAAATATACAAATAAGAATTTCACTAGAACCAAGAGAGAATGATCAACACATATTTTTTATAATTTATTTACTTAGTTAAAGAATTACCTCTAAGTAATTATTTATTCATTGATATGTCTGATGGCAATTCTGTAGTGCAACATCATAAGGTTGTAGAAACCAAGTGTAGGTTTCTTCTAGTGGTGATCCACACATGTTCCATGAATCTATGTATATTTCCAAATGAGACTCTAGGTGCTAGCACTGAAGATCTGGGTGCTTGCATCGTCCACCTTTGATCACCATGTGAACTAGTTCCAAAGAGTTCTCCTTGATCCGGTAGAGGAGGATTAATCTCGGTTCTTGAGAGCATTATTGGAGAATAGAGCTCTCTAGGGTAGAGAGGAGTTCTATTTAAATCTGTTGTGCACAACCAAATAGGCTAATGAGGAAATAACATAATTAGATATTTGTATTTATTAGGTTAACATAAAATGATTTCACAAGTACCCTTATTAATTATTTAATTCTAGAAAAACCCCATGTCAAATAATAATAGTAATATTTTTATTTCTCGACATGTGATAAACTTGTGAATTGAAATTAAATATTATTTTATTAAATAATAATCAATATTTTCATTTCTCACAGGACTATTAAAATTGGTATGACATTCCTCCAAAATATTTATCAAGACTTGAATAATGTCTATTTATTTATTAAATAAATTTCACTTCCTTATTCACTGATAAATAAATTAATATTAGATTCACTAAATTTCAAATAAAAATGTATTAAATATTCTGCTCATAGTATATTAACTTGAATAACTAGTGATAGAATAAATAATATTAATAATACATGAATAATAATTAAACCACCTATGGGAATAATATTAATTCAACCTATTAAATAATAAATAAAAATATATTATTTGACTACTATTCTGAATACACTTAGTGTGTGACACTATAGGCCTCTTTCTTCGTGTCAATAGGAAAAGAAGGCTAAATTCTAATGTTAGAATCTAGAAACATGCCAATAAACACAAATATAATGAATTTAATTCCACAACAACTTGAAAAAATCATATGAACACTTACCATGTAATGTAATATCTTTATCACAATATCTATAATCGGGGAGGTTTTATGCAAGTGCCTTCAACCCATGTACTCGATATCTCTTTACTTGACCTTCTAAGAATAGAAATTTCCTGTAGAACACCATGGACGTGGAATTTTTTAGGCTATATAATTTCAATCAAAGGGACTAAGATATTATCTTTCGTTATTTAATAGAAGGGAAAAATATTTTCTCACAATATTGATTAACGCAATATTACTGATGATGCACCCAACATATCCTATGTTACCATGAACATCTGTCAGCGTAGTTTTCATTAATACATATAAGTGCTAGACTCATAATACTCATTAATAATAATCTTAATGTATAAGGACCAATACACATTTCCGCATATAGGAATATACAATGACACATATAAATACTGATTTCCAATTGGTAGGTCTCGTTTTCATAATATTTGTATTAGACATTACCAAAGGCGTACACCATTAGAAGGTTCCTTAAAATCCAATGAGTCTCCGCCCCTGATATCTTGTATAATTTTTGTCCCTCAAATGATATCATCTAGCTATAGAGCATATATTCATGAATAGTGTCACAACACTTCTGGGTTCTCATCACAGTGGGGAACTATTATGTCCTTTTAGTGTGAAAACCACGCTTAGAACATTATCACATACTATGTTATGTAGAAGAACAATCAGGATGTGATAAGGAGTTTCTTAATATTAAAAATATATGAATACAAGATTGTTATAAATTATAGTTATGTTGGTTCTGTGGAACCAACTCCAACGGACTCCCACTTGCACTAAATACAACTAATAACAACCTTTCTCTACTAGATCTCAAAAGATACTCATTATTTTGTTGAGATTGTCCATTAGTCATTTTTCCTCAATGTTATCTTTTTTGGATACTCTTCTTATTTTAAATTCTCCCATATGATTGAAATCCCTCAAGAGGTGATACATTCGTTGTATATGATTGGTCCATTGTTGTTCCCTTGGTTATTTTTCAAGAACCACTACTACATTATTATCACAATACAATATGATAGGGTCTTTAATTCTAGGTTCCACATCATGCTCCTAGAAAAATTTATGAGTCCAAACAGCTTCCATGGTTACTTCATAATCTGATATATACTCGGACTTTGTTGTAGAATCAGCAACAACATGCTGATTTGAACTCTTCCAGCTCACAACTCCTATATTGAGATAGAAAACACATCCACATTACAACTTCAGATCATTTTGATCTATATGAAAACCATCATCAGTATAACCCCTAATGTCCAACTCCTCATCTCATCCATACACTTGGAACATATCATTAGTTCTTCTCAGACACTTAAGGACATCCTTAAGAACAGTCCAATGGTTTTCTCCTAGATCTTTTTGAAATATCATACCATGCTCAATCTATAGGAATCATCAATTCTCGTATGTAAAATAACTTACATGATTGATCCTGTCACTAAAGAATATGGGATCTTACTCATTATCTCTTTCTCATGTTGTTTCTAACGACACATTTTCTTAGAAAGATGTAAACTATGTGACATTAAAACCAATCCTATCATGGATTGTTCTATAAAAAATATATTTATCATCTATTCAATATATGTACATTGATTTAGTCTAGGAATCCTATTTCATATATGACCAATGATCTTGATCTATAGAATTTAGGTTTATTTTCTTAAGTCGTTCATGGATAAACACTTGTTTAACCAATATTTAATAGATTGTAAGACGGTAATGTCACTTAAAATAAGTAATATGTCACCAATATATACTATTGGGATAAAAACTACATTCCCATTAATCCTTTTGTAAACACATGGATCACATTCATTCTTAATGAATCAAAATTATTTTATGGATTCATCGAATCAGATATTCCATGACCTGGATTATTGATTCAATTCCCTAAATGGATATTGGGAACCTGAAAATCCTTTTGGAATCACCTGAAGTCGTGACCCCTTCGGGATATTTCATATATACATATTCCTTAATGATCCCATTAAGGAATGTAATTTTTACTTCCATCTAAAAAATCTCAGAGTCATTGTAATCTGTTATAGAAATTATGGTTATGATGGAGTTAAACATAGAATCTGGTGAAAAGGTTTCATCATAGTTAATTCCATGATGTGGTTTGAACCCTTTATCCACTAGCAATATTTCATTGGTATATACTTTACCTTCCATTTATTTCTTCCTCTTGAATACCAATTTTCATCTAATAGGATTTACATCAACTCAAACATTGACCAGAACCTAAAATTGGTTTTGATAAAAAGAATCCATTTCATAATTCATTGCTTATAGACATCTTGAAACTTCTTATCTCTCTAGTTCCTGCTTTTAGGAGATTGGTTCATCATTATCAATAAATAATGTGTCACCATCGTTGGTGACCATAAAACCATATCTCTCTAGTTCTCATACCCATATAGAGCTCCTAAACAATACTTGTGTTTTAGGAACTACTTCTTCCCTAGGGACCTATGGAATCTATTTTTGTACCAAATCCTGTGTATCTTGAGAATCAACTTCATTGAATTCAATCATGCTCCCACTTTCTTTCTTTAGGACGTCCTCCCTCACATGAACAATGGAATGTAAAATGAGAATCACTTTATTTTTTGAGGGGTTGTATAGGTAGTATCCCTTTGTTTCCTTGGGATACCCTATAAAGATACACATCATGACCCAAGGTTCTAGTTTATGCCAAATAAGCCTTAGTAAATTCCTTGAAACCCTGTACATGTGTATTTGAAAAAATATATTTCATTTCACTCCATAGTTCGGTGTGAATTCCATTTTCTACTTTTTTTATACTCAGTTTAATAAGTATGACATAGTTTGTAATGCATATCTCCAAAAGGATAATGGAAGATATACATGACTCATTATCAAAATGGACATATCTAATAAGGCACAATTCCTACTTTCACTGACACTATTCCTCTTTGGTGTATAAGGTGGTGTGAGTTGAGATAGAATCCCAAACCACCATAGAATGTTGCTGAAATCTTGTTTAAGATATTCACCATATCGATCCGATCAAAGCTTATTTATCTTCTTACCAAAATGATTCTCTACCTTATTCTTTAATTCCATGAATATATCAAAGGTGTAAAACTTATACATAATCAAGTATATATATCCATATCCAATCAAGTCATCAACAAAATTTATGAAATAATAATAAACACCTATAGATTCTACTAGAAATGGTCCACACACATCAGTGTATACTAATCCTAGGTTCTCTTTTTCCCTTGAACCCTATTAATAAAATAATGGTTTAGTCAATTTCCTTGTAAACAAGCATGGAATCTATCAAGTGGTTTTAGCTTAGAAGAGTCTAATAACCATCTTGACCGAGATTTGAAAATGCTTCTCATTTACATGACCAAGATAGTGATGCTAATGTTGCGTGTTATATGAGTCGTGTAAACCTGATTCTTTATCAATTCCAAACACATAAATTTCATAATTTAATACATACAAACCATTATTTAAATTTACCATACAGTAAAATATGTTGTCCTTATAAAAGAAACAAATTTTTTAACAATCATGAAAATAATACCATATGTATCTAAACTTGATATAGAAATTATGTTTTTGGTAATAGTAGGTACATAAAATAATCATATAAAACAAATATCTTTCCCATTGGCAATGAAATGTGGTAGTCACCAATGGTTAGATCTTCCATCGTTGAAACATTGGACTCTCGTAGCTCCACCTCTCCTATGTAAATCTTACAGAATCTATACAGTTCCTACTTTTAGATACATATACGTACACCACAAGCTATATCTAATACCCAGTGTGTAGATATAGAAAGATTTCACTCGACAAAAAATATACCTCTATCTTCCCCACACATTTGGGTACCTTTACTCTTCCAATGGCCAGGATTTCCATGTGAAAAACACACTTCCTCATTTTCCTTACACTACATCTGAATCGTCTTCTTTTTTGTAGGATAGTTCTTAGGATATTTTGACTCTTTATTAGTTTCGGTACTTTTTCCTTGAAATTATTTTTCTTATTCACCATAAGGACTACAGGTTTTTCATTCCCCATGTCCTTATCCACTTGTAGAATCTGGTTCAGATATTCTGATAGACTCTTCTGATTATTTATTATATCATAATTCATAATAAAACTGGAGATGTTTTTGGGAAACAATAAATGTATTAAATTTTTACACAACACATCATGTAATTTAATCATTATGATGTCCATTTATTCAATTTATCCAATAATATTGACTACATGAGGACCAGATGTAATGAAATCTCCAAGATTAGGGGTAAACAAAGCATGGGATATCTCATACCTCTCTTATCTATCCTTCTCTTAATAGATATCTCAAAGTTGAGACATTATTCTAAATGCATATAAATCCTCATGTTTAATTAAATTCTCATTGAACATAGATGATAGCATGAAGTACTGAACATATGTATCATGATTAAGATGTTTCTCATAGAGAGATATCTCTTCATCAATTGCCTCATTTCAAGGTTCTGCTGTTAAAGGCTCTTCCCACAAATATAATTTCCTTTCATGGTGAAGGATGGCACATAAATGAATCTTCCATTCTGGGAAATTTGTGTCGGTGAGAAGGTTTTCCTTCTCAAGTATAGATCTCAACGTTATTTTTGGTTTAATTTTATTTTTGTTTCAATAAATAGTATAAGCATCGATTCAGTAATTTAGGTGATATGTTTAGATAAATAAATATTATATTTTTAGTCTCTCATTATTTTATAGAATCCATATATCCATCACCATTGGCTTTGCAGTATCCTGTTTCTTGGAAATTCAATTGTAAAGGATCTATAATACCCTTATCATTACAACAAATTTGGTTGGTTAAGAAACATGAAGGGTTTAACATTGGAATTAAAAATGCCAACTCCATTAACTCACAGTTCCTTGATCTGTTGAGTGGACTCCCCAATCTTGAAATCATTAATTTTGATTTCCTCAAAATTTTATCTTAGTTACACCATGTCCGGATTTGGCAGTCAACCCATTATGTGAACAATGTTTTCTCAACCCAAAACCTGATATTAGATTTTCCCAATAATTAAAAGCATCCCAACCTTTATAGGTTATGCAATTTGAACTATGGATCGATTTTAACCAATGTAATGGAAGGTTACACTGACATAATATTTTATTGAGGGATTTTATCTATTATGGATAAATTTACAATTATTATATATATATTACATGATTGATAATATTAAATGGGATCACTTAAGTTATTAACTATGTCTTAGATAATATTTAGGAAAACGTTGGCTTATTTTAGTTCTATCTTCCATTGTTTTTAATTATTTAATTATGTGATCATGACAGGACATACATAATGAAATAACCATGAAATAGATAGAGATAAAACAAAGGGTGTGAACATGATCTTATAGTAATGGTTAGTTTACTGAGCGGTCAATAAAATGACCATTTACCTAGGGGAGAAATACCTTGAACCAATTAAAGTTCATGGTTATATCATTACACATATCCACATTTTTATCTCCTTGGATTGGTTTCATCTAGGCACCTAACATGAACTACCTCCACTTGCTTAGGAGCTCAATCCATTATATATTCCTTTTACTCATGTAGAGGTGAGGGGAAATAGTGTTAACATAAAAGAAACCATGGGCTCCCTGGCCCTACATTAAAATTATAATAGAAGTAATGCAGTCCAACAATTTAATTTAATACTAAATTAAATGAAACTAATAATATAAAAAAGGTTTGGTCTATCTCCTGATCATACACATTCATGCAGTGTATTATGCATTTAATAAAACTATCATTAAATTATTTAAATTTTTTTCTTTGAGATAAATCATTCTCAAATCGATTAATTATTATCTTTAATTAATAATTCCTGTTATCTGAATTCTTATATGAATTTCATAGAGATTCTTGTCAGTTAAAATTTTAAACAAATTAAATAAATTCATTTAAAAATAACCCTTAACATAAATATAACTTAGAATAAACATGGTGAATACTGATCAAAATCTACCCAACATGTATTATAATCATATACTATTTTACTATTGTGACATATTTCATTCGTGACTTATAACGTACATTCACTATGTGTACTTAATAAAATATTATATGAATTACAAGATTTTTTTGTCATGTGTTATGCTTTAATGTACATAGAGTAACAAATTTTAATACATCACATACATAATATGAAGATCTTAAACATTATGTAGATATTAATTAAACATTAAAATGTTTTCTGTATATAGAAACTTATCACACTAAGTTTCCAATCATTATGACCACATGCATGTACATGTCCCAATGTTTTCATAGTAAAATAAAGAAATATTAAATCTATAGAACTTGGTATAAGAATATGGAGTGTAGATTTGATCTACATAGAATTTACACATCACACTGTCTATCCGAGACACACACCTAGGGACCCAGTGTGTAATCTGTGCCTCAAAATATTTTCAATACCCAGAATGTCCAATGGGCCACACGTCGTGAAGACTATGTGTTACATAGTCACCCTTTATATAGGCTGTATAATGATAACATATCACATGTTTTATGTAAAAGGGATCACACTCATGTTCAATGGGCCACAAGGCATGTAGTCCCGCTAACTATGCGCCAGTCTGTCCCATTCAAAACACATTAAAAAAATTAACTAAACCACATGTCATTAATGTACATAAGATGAGTAATTTCTAAATTACCTCCTGGTGCATTGAACACAACTACACAACATGTAACATTGGTCACACGACATGTACTGCTGTATTATTCAGGTAGAATCCTTGGCTCCTCCAGATGAGTTCCTAAATTTTATTTGAATCAAAATATTAAATGCATCTATTAGATTTAGGAGAAATGAATGAGGAAGAAATAATTCTAACAATTCAGGTTAGAAGAATTATTAAGATTTAATGGAAAAGAAAAATTTTAAATGCCTAAATGCATAAATCACCAATGATCTTAAATAATTATAAAGAATTACGTGTCTGCTCTGATTCCACTTGTAGGTTCTTGGCATATCTGAAGCATGTTATGGGTGGTGCCTATAATTATGTTTTCCATAATAAATGATTAATATAGGATCTATAAAATGATGAACATCATGATCCATGAAATGGAGTCAAAGAAATAGACAAAGAAAAATTTCACTTGAACCGAGAGGGAAGGATAAATACATATTGTTTATAATTAATTTAATAAGATAAATAATTACCTCAATGAATCATTTCATCATTGATATGGCCGTTGAAGGATCTACAGTGCACCATCATTGTATTGTAGAATCCAAGAATATATTTCCTCTTGTGGTGATCCACACATGTTCTATGAATCTGTAGACATCGCGGATGGAGTCTCTAGGTGCTAGCACTAATGATCATTGAGCTTCCATAATCTGTCATTGATCACCTTGAGAACCACATAGAAAGCATTTTACTTGATCTAGTGGAGGAGGAAAGGTCTTAGTTCTTAAGGACATTCTTGGAGAATATAGATCTCATGACTTTAGAGGTTTTTCTTCAAATCCATTATGTATAAGAAAATAGGTTAATGAGAAAATAAATAAATTTGGTATTTGTATTTCAAGTGTTAAAATAAAATAATTACACAAGTTCACTTATAATTTATTTAATCCTAGAAAAACCAAATATCAAATAATAATAGTACTATTAATATTTCTCAACTCACACTGAACTTGCGAACAAAAATTAAATATTATTTATATAAATAATATTCAATATTATCATTTTTTATCAGATCATTAAACTCAGTTCACCATTACATCAAAATATTTATCGGTATTTGAATAATGTCTATTTATTTACTCAATAAATACCACTTAATTATTCAAAAATATATAAATTAATATTATAATAACTAAATAAAAATAAATATTTATCAAATATTAAACTCACAATATATTCTCTCAAAAACCAAGTAAAAGAATAAATGTTATCAAGCATACATGAATAATTATTAAACCATGCACGTGAATAATATATATTCAACATATTAAATAATAAATAATAATATATTATTTTACAAAGATTCTGGATACACTTAGTGTGTGAACCTTTAGGCCTCTTTCTCAATGGAACGAGGTAATGCAGCATAAAGAACAATGTTAACATCTTGAAACACACCTAGGCACCCACAGATAAAGAAGTTAACGCCACAATGACATATCACCACATACAGACACTTACCATGTAATATAACCCCTTTATCATAATATCTCTAATCATGCAGGTTGCATTCCAGTGCCATCAACTTATGTGATCGATATCTCCTTCTTTGACATTTCATATATATAACTTTTCTATAGAACACCATGTCCATGGATTTATATTTTATAATCATTAATTCAACATAAATGAGTTAAATTTCATCTTAAATTGAGATATTTTCATTAATATAAGGATTAAACTCTTCTGGTTTGATCTAATGGAGTTTAATTTGGTTATACTTTATGTTATTTATTAATATAATAACATCCAATCACTTAGTTGAATTTATATTTTATGTTGATTATTTATATACATATTTTTACTGGTTAAATTTTAAAGATACATATTCAGAGTAATAGAAAAATCTGCATACATAGAGTGTTCATGAAATTTATTCTTCAAGTGTTTAGGTTATTAGACATGGAAATGTGTAAGGATTAAACTATCGAGTGATGAGGGTAGTTTTTATCTCATTGAAGTTATCCTTCTTGGACTAATGAAACTCGATTTCAAAAAACTATGTCTATAAAATATATCCCTAAAAAAATAGATTATCAAATACCTATAAATAAGTAGTTTTTAATTTATTTTTTCCTTCTATATATCTATAAAAACTCACTCACATAGTTATCAAATTATATCTGTGTCACACTAAAGAACATTATTATGTCTCTAGGTTGTTTCTTACGTATCTGTAAAATCAAATAACACTAGAGATGATATAAATGAACAATTAAATCCATAGGGTAAATTTAAGGACCCAATTTCCCACTAAAACCTTTGAATGTGGATTATATAGAAATTTTAAAAATATGTTTTTTTGATAACTTATCCATGTAAATACATCCCTACTTTAAAACACATAGAGATATATTTTGTACTTTTCAAGTATCTCAACAATCACTTCACTTCCTCCCAATGAAGATTTACCAAATTATCTTTGCATATACTAAAAATTTATACTAAATATACTATATAATATTCAGTTTAGACCCTAAAAATATTTAAAATTATTAATATTGATGCATATGTAATTTTTTCCATATAATAATGTTCACCCTAAAACTTTGATGAATATTACTTTAATTAGAAGAAAAATAAAAATATTGTTTTTTATAATAAATTATTTATTTTGAAAACATTATCTTCATAATTATATTCTGGTAGTTTTTAAATTCTTTTGAAATGAACATCAATGATACTTATCTCAAGAAATTTCTTTACTACCCCAATATCCTTTTTATCAAAGACATTTGATAACCGAGTTTTCACTCAATGTTCCTTTTCTCATTCAACCCTGTAATGAGAATATATTCTACAAAAAATAATTATATGATATCAAAATTACTAAATTACTTGAAATAACAACATTAATCATTGTCACATCACGTATCTTTTTTTTGATGAATGTGTCAAATTTGTTACTATACTTCCAAGATTCTTTATTTAATCTATACATTACTCTCATTATGTTTCAATCATGGACTGCAATACCAAACATATTGATCCTATTTTTTTATAATATATATATATATATATATATATATATATATATCATCCAATCGGTTTCTATGATTTTTTTATAAATCTATTTATTTTACGTTTGGGACTTTTGAAACAAAAAATATAAAAAAAACACTAATAATAATTTACATAAAAAAGAACAAAATTTAAATTTTAATATGGTCCCACTAATTAGTAATTTCACTTCACAACTAATATCAAATTGTTTTTTTTAATTCCATCATATTTCTCCTAGACTTGGTGTACTCATTTAAACATCAATATTTTTTTTGTTTTGTTATGAAATTTATTTCCTAAGTTTTATTTACTTACATTGATAAAATTAATTTTTTTTTCAAGTTACAGATTTCTTTAATAATAAAATTTAATTTCTTATTAAAATCATCTAGGTTCCATTAGTATATAATAATTAAGGAAAATAAAATAAATATCTTTGTGTTTGTCAACACATACCAGTTAACATGTGAAGAGGTATATCGAGATTCTCTAGATGATTCACTAGATGATTCTGTGGATTAAAAATGTCATTTTTATATGCCTTAATTCTACCAATAGTTATACGAAAATGTTACCTTTCTATTATTATCTGATACAACCAAAAATATATTATAATATAGTTTAAGCTCATTGATTTATAAATTCCATTTTATAATGATATTTTAAATAGGAATCCTAGAAATAATAAATAACATCTTCATTGATAGATCCATGCATAAATAAGTATATGATGAGATTCCCTTGTAAAAGTTTTCTACATAAATTAAAAAATAATACTCTTGATTTTAACAATTTACACCAGAATCCTTAAAAATGATTTGTATCCTTAATTTATAATTAAATATAAATAAGATAACTTTGTTATGAATTGTTTTTTTAATTAGAACATTTCCCAAGGTTGTTATGGTCATCACTTCAAGAAATAAAATTTGAATTATAATATATATTTCCACTATTTATCTATGAATATTATGAAAATGATATTTATTCATCAGGTCCTAGGATAAATAAATTAATTATAGTGTACGGGTGAAATTTAGTGTAAGAAAATATCCCTTATTCATGATAATGATAAGGTTCTTCCCAATATGGGGCTTACTTATTCCTTCCCCTCCTTTATAATGTCCCTTAAACATTTCTTCTTCATTGGGATTCATAAGATTTATTCTTGTAGACCAAGTCCAAAATATTATTATGTTACTATTTATAATCTATTCATTCAATTTTTCCACAAAGATGATTATCAATGTTCTTTAGCTTTCATGTCCATATAACTCTAACTATAAACTTATATTTGAATCTATATTATGAAAAAAATTTCAATGTATTGAAATCATAGGACATTAATTATTCTATACCCATTACAATAATAAACCTTCTCATATTTAAAATCTAGGTGGTATTGATTTATACAACATGAGTCTTCTATTTGTTTCCATTTTCTAGGTAGTGACCTCTCACGTTTTTTATATTTACAGTGGTGAATTTTTTAATTATAGGAGGAAATGAAATAGATGATGATATTTTTTTATTTTTAATAAAAGTTTTCAAGAAAATACCTCATTGAAATTTTATCCAAGAAATATTAATCTAAGTAGTGATTTTTAGTTCAGTATAATCTTGTTTTTCTGATCACAGTGACATCCTTCACCTTTATTCATTACTTTAGATATTCAAAAGTCACTTTATCTTATTCTATCTATCTATGGAGTGATATCCATTAACAACATATAGTTTTTCTCAACTTATTCTATTTATATATAATGATTGTGATAAATGATTTTAGGAAATATAAAACGAATTTCAAATTAGGAATCCTTATTGCCTCTTGAGAAAGGCAGTTCTCGTGGAGATCACTTGAAAATGTTCATCATGGATCGATCATGAATAATTCGGTGAAATTAGTTACCCTTGATGTCAGAGATAAGATACATGTCTCCCATAATGTTTATCTATATCCTTCATAGGTTATATAGGGTCCTTAGGTCAATTAAAGGATTTGATTATCCAAATCAAATCCTTTTACTAACATTTAATGAATCTTTAACAAATTTTTAATAAAGACTCTAATTTTCCACCTGATTCATCCAACTTGATGATACACTTGTTTTTGGTAAAAGTTTCATTCTAGACATCACCAGGTAGCAGGTATGATCAACTAGTTAGTAAATGGACTTTATATTGGATATTTTTTCATTTCTATTGTTTGGTTAGATGGTTGAAAAAACTCCAAAGGGTGGTCGATGACACTATACTGGGTAGCTGGTGGTTCCAAATAGTGTGGCCTTAACCAGTGGACTTCCAAGATCCTCTTGATGAATTACATTGTATGAATAAAACTATTTTAGGGTTTCTAAAAAAATGACTAAAATATATTCAAAAAAGGGTTACAGAAACTATTATTGATTGTGATCCTAAAAAATAGAGATTCCACAATCTCCCACATTTTTATGATCAATTTTCATTTAAGATTAAAAAAATTAATGTTAAGAATGAGGTGAGAAGTAAATAGGAAATAAAATGCGTTAAAAAGAAAAATATTTACAAATAAGATTTCCATGAAATCATATTCTCTATTTATTAAATATAATTCTCTCAATTTGAAATCATTTTTTAAAAGAGACATTTCCCCTATGATGATTAAGATTTTCTCCCTCTAAAACAAAAACTATTTTATATTTTATTTTTTAATTTTAATTCTAATATACATTATAAATCTCTCTATAAGCAATATAATTTTATCCACCTTTTTAATTAATAAAAATATTTATATACCAAAAATGGTTAGATAGTTAAGAGATAAAATATGAATAAGATAATCAAAGTGATAATTAAAATATTATTTTAAAATTTTGAAATAGATGGTTAAAAACATGAAATTAAAATATCTTAATAAATAATAAATTTTTTAAAATAGAAAATATAGTGAAGAAGGTATTAGAAAAATAATTTATAGGAATTAAATTCCTAACGGCTCTTTAATATTATAAATACATACTAAAGAAATGGTTTTTTGAACATATCGAATAATTGATGTTTCATGGTAATATATTATAATCTGGTTTATCTATTTTGAAATTATATCTAAAAAAGTGATACCTAATTTTAATATTCTTAGTTTTTCCTCCCAGAATAGGTTTTTTAGAGATGCTTATATAAATTTAACTGTCAGACATAACTGGAACACGAATAAATGTTAGCCTAAAATATAATAGTGCTTGTTTGATTCAAATAATTTGGGTACAGAAAACTCCCTACAACTATATATATTAATTTAACTATATGAATAGTGAATTATTTTTTCTTTTTTACCACTTCGAGAGATTAAAAAATTTATAATAAGTTAAAAATCCCCAATGGTACTTTTCCTTTATAGTTGAGATCCTCCAAAATTGGGCTTCAAAAAAAGATTAAAAGAGGTTCAATTAGGATAAAATAGAGAATTATTTATAGAACCTATTAAAAAAATAAATATCATTTTAATAGACTATATATGTGATTTTTATTTTCTTGAAAAAAAAACAATGAAGGACACTAAACATAATGTATGGCCGTGTCATAGTAAGGTAAAGAAGAATCCCAATCAAACATTAATAAATCTTTTTGTCTTTTGGTTTACCAGATTAATCCAATATTTTCTTACAGGTTGTATTCATATTCATGTTAAATTCCATAGCTTAAACCATTCGAAAATCATTTTGTGATCATTTGTGTATTTTCAATTGATTAGAAAACTGAAATGATCTTTTGGAGTAACTTGAAATCTCGGAATAAATGTTAACTCACCATAAAATTAATTAATAACTCTTTTTCAAAAAATATTTTAAAATTCATTACAAATACATTAATTTATTGGTCTAAATATTATAATATTGGGATAGATTTTGAGGGATAAAAGATCATTTTGAAAAAAATTTAAAAATAATATTGAATCCCCATTTCCCACATTAAAATCATTTGATAAAATAAAACTTTTTAGAAAATTTTTATTTTAAAAACTAGGTAGTTTTTCCAAAAAAACATTTATAAACACAGCCACTGAGAAATAAAATTTTAACATCAATTTTAAAATGTCTGAAATTTATATGGGTGGAGAATTCATAATATATTATAATATATTACATATGAGAAACTGGTTTGAAATTCTCATCATTATCAATTAATTCTTATTGGTTATATCCTTTTTCTATGAGTTCATCATTGTTACGTGTGATGTAACATTAATGTTCTAATTTATTCTAAAAATCCTATTTTATACCTACATTAGGATGATCATTAGGTCTTTCAAATAGATTACAAATATTATTCCATTATAATTTATTTATCACTTGTTAAAAAGAATAACCCAAATTTTCATTTCTAATATTGTCATCATGTATTTCATGTTCTATAAAACAACTAAAAGACTAATTCTCTACATCATTTGAGACATAAATTTTATTATGATCATCGACGTTCAAATCACTGATAATATTTTACAAGGGATAATTTTTATATTTGTTTAAAGAACCAGGTAAAGGACTACTAGGTGAGTCATCATTGATATAATTTTAAGGATGATAGTGATTATTTGAAGTATTATTTTCAGTAATATACAAAAAATCAACAAATTGGGAAGAATTATCAAGAATACTTTCATTTAATTTCATATGAATGAAATTATTTAATGGTTTTAGTTCCATCATTGAAGAATCAATAAAATTTATTTACTTTTAGTACCTAATAAAGAATCATTCATTAGAGTGTGGATCAAATTCCATAGGTTTCATTTAGTTTTGGTAATATAAAATTTACATCCTAACATTTGAAAGAGAAAATTTTCAGATTTTTACTTTTATAAATTTTATAAGGGGAACTTTTGATGATGGTTCAAGGAGAACATGATTTATGATATAACATGTAATATTGAACATCTCATCCAAAAATTATTTAAAGAGTATGAAATTTTTCAAAAAGGATAATAAGATTTATTTAAGAGTTTGATTATTATTTTTGGAAAACCCTAATTTTTAAGGTGTTCTAGTAGTACAAAATGTATGATTATATCCTTATAAATCACCATTTTTATCAAAATTGTGGTTATAATTCTTCCCCATGGCCAGTTAGAATGTAAATTTTGTTTTTTTCCATTTTTTATTTTTATCCTTATTGGTAAATATTAGGATGACTTTACAAGCCTAATTTTTGTTTCTTAAGAAAAATCCCTAAGGTAATCCTGTATAATCATAAAAAATCATGATGGAAAATTATTTTATCCTAATAAGATTGATTTTATTGGTCTAAAAAGGTCAATGTTAATAAGATCAAGGTAATTGTATTTAAATAACCCTTATTTAGATTTAAAATATTTTTTTGTTTCTTACCAATTTAGAAATAATCACACACAACAATATCATTGAAATTAAATTTTGTTAAATTTCATACTAGTTATTGTATGTTAATCATTAGAAGTTTGTGTTGTATATAATGAAAAAGTTTCTATATAAATTTCAAACAAAATTTCTTTAATGATCAAACATTTATCATTTTTTGAAGTAAGGTATTTTAAATTGATAATATAAATTTTTTAAAAATGATATGTAGTAAAATATTTTTAACTTATAATTAATAACTCTGGAAGAATAATTTTTTAATGATATTATAAAAACATGTTCTCCCAGTTGGATAATGAATAAAAAAAATATTTTAAAACATCAGTTAATAATACAAATTTTATCCAAAAGTAATTGAGATAATTTATTGTACCTATACCGAAAATTTTAATTCTTTAATTTCCCCCAAAATTCGTGTATAGAGTTTTTCAACATGATTAGATTTATGGAGGATACCACACATGTGTTGAGATTATCAACTACCCATGTATAATGTTTTTTTTGGATTTACTCATTAAATACATTTACTATGAAATTAATATTTTTGGTACCCATTTTTTGGGTCAAAAAGGATAGTGAAGAGGGATTTTGGTACCCATATTTTTTTAATTAGTTTTATTGAGATGTGATATGGGATTATAAATAGATAATCACTACTGGAAAACTAACCTTTACCAACGGTTTGGAACGGTTGGTATAGGCCTCCAAACCGTTGGAATAGCCTATACCAACGGTTTAGAGAACCGTAGCCAAGTAAGACGTTGGGATAGGTCTATACCAACGGTTTTCCAAAAACCGTTGGTATAGGTAATATGAAATCTATACCAACGGTAATGGAACTGTTGGTATATAAATTCAAAAAATAAAAAATTCGCTGGGATTTGATCCTAGGACCCCTCATTTATCATTGAACGACTCAACCACTAACCTAACATGACTTTTGTGATCATAATTACATAAATATATATATGTTATAACTTAGGCACACACAATTTATAATTCTTGTTTGTCAATAATTTATCATTTTTCAAATGACATTTGATCATTTTCTTTATGTACATGATTATACATATTTTCATGTTCTTTTCCCATTGAATTTGATTTGGAACAACCTTTTTCAATTTTAACATGATCGTATTTTAAATCAATATAGTTATGGTGGTTGGAAAAAGAAGAGGAATAAGAGGAATTTGGGGATGGAAAGAAAAAGGATTTAGATTTTACATGGTCACTAACCTCGAATTCATTAATGAGATACTTGGAACTTTCATCACTTGATTAATTTTAGGAGAGGAAATGACTACATTTATTCTAGGTCTAAACCATAAAGCCTTTATTTCTTTTATTCTTATTTTCCTTGTTATTATTTTTGATCAAGGGGATTTGAGACCACATGTTTGCCTTAGATATTAATTCAAATCATGTTAATTCTTATTCAGTTTTCCCATTATCTTTTTTTAATGTTGGTAGGATTTCATTCTTTTTAGGAATTTATTTATATTCTTGTCTATATGATTCATTTTATCAGCATCATAAGAGTATTTATTAATTTATTTAAAATAAATTGTATTTTTCTCCTTGAGTTTTTTTTCTTCCTTATCATCTATTCTATTTATTGTGATTTCATAAGAAATGAGTGACCCAGTGATCTCCTCAACTGGTATATTCATTATATCCTTTTCTTTTTCTATTTTCATCACCATAGGTACCTATGAACTAAGAAAACCCCAAAATATTTATATGAGTTTCTATAAGTTAATAGAATCAACAAGGGACATTTTTCTATTATCCTATGTTAATAATTTTTATAAATATATCAATAGTAGATTTTTAGAGATTCATAATAAAAATTTAAAAATCCTTAATATACATATCAAGTCTAGTATATTTGACATTATTTTTACATTAATGATTAAATTTTAAGAGTTTCAATATTTGGCACATAGTTTTTTAATTATAAATATGATTATATTCATTTTGGTCAAAACCAAAATATACAGAGTTTATATCTTTACCATTTAATTATGTAGTAGAAATTATATCAGGTGTCTATTTTTATTTTTTTTATTATTGGTCTTGTAGCCATGGATAAATTATCTTCCATTCAAGATATCATTAATTCAATGAGTGGTTAACATATATGAATTCCAATAAATACCTTTATAACTATTTAAATAGTTGAAAATTAAGCACCAAAATTTTGAAATAAATATTAACACCTTGATATTAATTTAAGAAAAAGTAAAATAGAAAGATAGGGGATGGGTGTGAATTCCTTTAAAAACAATTTCAAAAGATTCAATAAAATGTAATCAATTTTCATGCAAGTAATATATTTTATTTAAACGTAATGTTAATTAAGAATAATGTAAATTAAAACATTAACCGTAAAATAAAATAAACTGATGAAATTATAAAACAACACTTTGATAATGGAGTTCAGAAATTTCTTCATAATGATCCCCTACATCTCCTCCCGTCATGAATTATTGAGTGGATTATATAACTAGCTTGGAATTAATTAAAACCAAGAATGATAGAATAATAAAATAATCCTTTATTTTTAATATAATCTATGAATTTAAGGATATGAACCTTGTCATTAATGGAAACAAAAAACAATGTTCCCTAACTTTTATGGTAGTAACCACAAAAAGAAGATTGGAAGAAAGACATCAATTTGTTTTTATAAACCCTTTAAAAAACACAATTTTCTTTTGATTATTTATAATAATATGAAAGATGATTATGATAGATAGAGAGAGAGATAATAGAAAAGAATATCCTTTAAGATTTAAAATATGTATGAAAAAGAAAAATTCTTAAATAATATATGTAATAGAAATTTTATTATAGATGTTGAATCTTGGTTTCCTTTGGGGAATGAAAATTTTCTTATAGATATCTTGAAATATTTAATCATGCGTCGATCAAGAATCATTCAGTGGAACATTTTTGTGTCAGGTGTTATAGATGAGATATAAGACTACCTTGATTTATATTAATATTCTTTATAGGTTTTGGAAGAGTCTCGAGTCAATATAATCCTTTAATGAGTGGAATCCTAGAGTTTTGATCAATATTCAATGGCTCTTTAACTATTATCTAATGAATTCATTGGCTAGAATTCTTATTCCATTAGCCAACTGGTGCACATTATATATCTCATTAGGTTTGTAAAACCTCTATAATAAAATTTTAATATAAATATTCCTAGTTCATTCTATCTTAACAATACTTATTGGGATACTTATGAAGCTTGTACTATCATATTTAATTAAAAGATGAAGAAATGTGAGCTTAAAATCAAAGAGAGTTTATTTCATCCATATAGTTTAAGTGAAATAACACCCAACGGCCATATATTCTACTTCCAATTTAGGTACCCCAAATAATGTTTTCTTGTTCAATACTCATAAGGATTAAGGAATATCCAAGATGGTGACAAGTCATACCGATTAATTTCCTTTCTAGTTGAAATCCCATAAAATTATTGTTATAATAACATTAAATAATAAAATAATCACCTATTGGGTAAAATAATTAATTTTTTTAGAACCATTTAAAAATATCCATCTTAATATATTTTAGATGTGATTATTTTGGATTTTCATAAGAATGAGCGCAATCAAAAACATTGAACATAATATTAGTCCATGTCACAGTATGGTAAATATGAAACCAAACCATACTTCTAATAATATTGTTGTCAACTAGTTTACTGGATTCATAAAATGTTATATTATAAGAATTATTTATAGGTTTATTAATTTTCATTTATTAATCCTTTCAAAAAGTAATTATAAAATCTTTAGTTGATTTTATTTCTTAAAAAATATCTATCCCAATTTTGAATGATTTCAAAAAAAATTAATGAATTTTATCTCTCCTATTAAACTCAATTCAAATTCATATATAATAATATTTTATAATTCATTAAAAATTTAATCAATATTTTTTTCTAAATTTTTCTTCATTGATATAGATTAGAATGAATAAAATATAATTTGAAAAAAATTAGAAATAATGTAAAATCCAGTTTTCCTATTTTAAAATAGTTTGATAAAAGAAAACTTGTTAACCATTCATACCAATCCATATTGGGTTGTCTTAAACCATATATTCAATTTTGGATTTTCAAAACTGGGTGGTTCTTTTAGAAAACATATTCAGAAATAAAACAATTTAGTGAATAAATATTAACATCCATTGTAAAATATTAAGAAATTTGTATGGGTGGATAATTATAATAAGATTGTTATGGTTTTTATTCATATAATGTTTCTGGACATTTCATTATAAAAAATTATTTCGTCATTGTTATTTTATTTGTTTATGATCCAAGCTTTGTTGCATTTGATGTTACCGTGGTCATCTAGTTTATTTCTAAAATCCCATTTTTTTACTAATAGAATGATGATCATTAAAACCTTAAAAAATTCCATAACATATTTTGTGGGAATTTCATAATATATTCTTGAATATAATAACCCTTGTTTTATCCTTAATTAAGACATCAATGTTGTTGGGATATTGAAAATAAATAAAAGAACTATCCTTATCTTTATTTAAGACAAAACTACTAATTTGAGTACCATATTTCAAATCAACTATAATATTTTCTTAGGGATGTTTTTAATTTTTTTAAATATTTATGTAAATGAACATATGATGATTCATTTTTTTAATGGCTCTTTAGGAGATGATTGATTTTTAAAAGTCTAATATTCAAGGTTATCCACAACATCATTGATTTTGGATAAAGGTTTAATAATATTTTCATTGAATATGTTATGAATGTACTCTATGATGGTTTTAGTTAGTTTATTGAAGTCCCTCTAGGGTTTATTAGAGTTTTAATACCCAATAAATATTTATTTTTTATATTTTTGATAAAATTTCCCATGTTTCTTTTTTTGTTAAGAATAATACATTTACATTAAAACACATTGAAAAATAAGAATTTCATAATTTTATTTTTAAAATGTTCAAAAGGGGCCTTTTTGAGGATGGGCCCATGAAGAACTCGATTTATAGGTATTTCATACCTCATAAACAATGGGAATATGTAGTTTGAAATCACTAAATAGGTATCATGGTATTATATGAGGATTTAATTTCCATCTATTGATAACTCTATTTGTTTAAAGTGCCCTTGGGGAATAACAAGTATAATTTTAACCAAGTAAATTCAAAATCTCGTCAAATTTTTATCAAAAAAATACCACATGATCAATTTTAGTGTAATTATTTTATTCTCTTTTTAATTTTTTTATCGTCTTAGTAAATCATATGAAGGATTTACATATTTCATTTTTACTTTCTAAGAAAAATACAATAGTGAATCTTGTATAATCATAAAAAATCACAAAGGAATATTATTTTCATATGATAATTTCAAATTGATTTGGTCCAAAAATATATGTGAAAAATATCATTTGAGCTAGAGATAAATACTTCTTATATACGTTTAAAATAATTTTAGTGGTTTTTACGATGTTGTAAAGATTCCCCGAAATGTACTTTTAAAATAAAATATTATTAAATATCCTACATGATGATGTCGGGTAATATTAATGAGTATGTGTGATATAGTGACCAAAGAATCTATTATAAATCCAATACACAATATATTGAATTCTAAAACATTTATAATTTTTAGAATAAATATATTTTAAATTTATTATTTAATCATTTTGAAAATGAAAATAAGTAATAAAAAGTCTCTTTGGGATTTAAAAATTTTAAAGAATCATTTTTGAAAGATAATTTAAATCCATTTAACCCTAATTAGTTAATTCCATGAATTTTTTTTAAAACAATTAATGAATGAAACTTATTTTAATAATGATGAATTGAGAAAACCAATTGTACCTATAACATGGATTTTACTTCTTGAATTATCGTTGAAAGTCATCTATCCACTATTTAGTTTTTCAATTTGATTATATTTTTAGTGGTATCCATACATGTTTCAGGAGAGTCCATTATTGGTGTACCATATTAACATTGGTATTTACTTATTATAGATGTTTCCTAAAAAATTGATAAATTATGCCTTTGGCTACCCAAATCGTGAGTCTACAAATGTCAGTTAAGAGGAATTTTATACCCAAATTTATTTTGAATATGTTTTTTGAGATTTGATATGTGATGAAATATGGATACTACCTAGTTAACAATATAGATATTTTTTAAATGTTATTCATAAATTAAATGATCAATTTACTGAAAATAATTACAAAACATGATTGAGGAACAAATTTTATAAAATTCATCTTTTTTATAGAAGTATTATTATTAAAAAAATGAATTCCTAAATTATTGTTTCAATATGTTGTAAAAATCACATTTTATTCATAAATTTTTACTTGGGGGAAATATTCTTGTGAATTTTTTGGAGCAATGATAATTTATTTTAAATCATGGATATTCATTTGATCATTCAACTTTTATGATAATTAATCTTTTTCAAATGAAAGGTGATCCTTTTCATTTATAACATGAGTAGAATTTTTTAATGTTATATGTAATTAAATGTTTTATAGAAAAATTTCTTAAATTATATTAAAATAATTTTTAAGATCTTCATAGATTAACTGAATTTAATAAAAAGTGGAAGAAGAGGAATTTTAGAAGGAATACGAAGGGGATTAATATTTTTCTTTTTTACTAACCCAGACATAATTTTTGAGACACTTGTAAAATTCAATGCATAACTAATTTTATCCAAAAGAATAATTGATTGAAATCAAAGTTGAAACATTATAGGCCTTTTGTTTTTATTTATCTTCTCTTAGTTTTAATTTTTGATCATAGGGAGTTCTGACCATATTTGTCTCAAACATTTTCTTATGAAGTGAATTAATTATTATTCGCTTTTATCATAATTATTTTAGGCATGTTTTTAAGATTTATTTATATTGAATAATTTTTTTATCTTCATGGATTGATGAGTTATTTCATTAACATAATAAGATTTACCATTAATTTATTTAAAATAAATCACACTTTCTCCTTTAAATTTTTAGCTTCCCTATTGTCTTTTTGAAACAATTTGATTTCATAGGTCATGAGATATCTGATGTTCTCCTTGAGAGACATGTTTTTTATATCCTTTTCTTCTTGTATTTTCATGACCTTAGGTTCCAAAAATCTAGGAAAAACTCAAATTATTTTCTTGATTTGTGTTTATATAGAAATAATAGAACCAATATACTCTATAAAACTCTATATATCAGTAAATCATGTAAAAATACCAATATAAATTCATTAGGAGGTATGATTAACCTTTCAAAATCCTTTATATATATATATTATAGTAATATTAACATTGTTTTCTTATTTATGAGTAAATTCTTCAAGTTTCTTGATTTTGAGATTATTTTTTCATATATAAATATGAATCATTTCATTTAGTTCTAAAAAATTATTGAAATTTATATCCTTACCATTTAAATAAAAATTAACAATATCATCAGGTTCACTTTTTCTATTATTTTATTAGTTATTTTACAAAAACACATAATTTATCTTACATTCAAGATAAAAAATAGTTATAATAATGTTTTACACATATATATTCAAATATATAATTATACGTAACCATTAATATATGGTTCAAAATCAATAGATTTAACTTTTGGAGCTACAAGGGTGTTGGAAAATGATTACACTAAAAAAGATTGTTTCTAGAAAAATTGGTAAGGTATTTTTAAAACTAATTAAGATTTTAATAAGATGAATATAATGAAAAAGTTCAAATAAATATTCATGATTTGATACCAAATTTCGGTGAGGAAAATGGAAATAAGGGTTGGGGTTGATAGGGGTGGCCGTACCTCCCCCCTTTTGGTATGAGATTACTCCCCTCGTCACTTTACTCAAGGGCCATTCTAAATGGATCGTAGAAATAAGGGAGGTTTCATTGTGGCACTAAAATGGTGTGAGGAGAGGATTAGTTACCTAAGATTCCTTGGCACAAGAAAATCCTTTAGTGATGTCATCAAATATCCGTCCTTCATCAACATTATTCTAAATTGGGACCAATTAGACTTGTTCCATCGCAATGATCTGATCTCAGCTCCTGAATGTTGTGTGTTTACCCCATATCCCTATAGTTCCTTCTCATACAAGGATTATCGTCAGGTATCCCTCCCAAAGGCTATGGGGGACAAATGGAATGGTTTCGTATGGGATTGGGATATCCCTTTGAAGTTCATCATTCTCACATGGAAGATCCACCCCAGAGCATTACCCACCAATGACAATATTAAGCAATACGACGTGAGGATGGACTCCCAATCTATCTGTTGCAAGGAGGATAGAGAGGATGGTTCAAATCATTTTTTTAGAGTGACTAGGAAAAATAGATTTGGACATGCTTTGGTGACTTTACTAGTTTCTCAATTCCAACCTTGGCGGAGCAATCCTTTTTATTCATGTAGGTTTCACAACTCAGGGGAACAGATCCCAATGAAAAAGGTGTGTGCCCTAGTTTTAAATGTAGGTTCTTGGGGAATGTGGTAGGCCAAAAACAAATACCTTCATGATATAATGTCTTCCTATTCATGTGAAATCTCATTTAGGACTAAAAATCTACTGATTGATCAGGTCAGTGAGTTTAGTATCGGAAGGGATACCCCCACATACAACAACTCTTTTATTCTATAAAGGGCCATGATCCTACAAATAGCCTCTCTGAAAAATGGGTCAGATAGAATCACCCGCTTTAGGGCTTCAAGATTAACACTGACAGGTCCTATGTCTCGGGGATCATGTTTGATGGGGGATCAACTGTGACTTCAATAGCTTGGCCTTCCTGGCATTTTATACCCGTTTGGAAGATGGATATTCAATTTTAATTGAGTAAAATGAAATTCTTTCTGGTCTCACAGTATGCTAGAAGATGGGGCTCGACCTTGTGGTGGATGAAACGAATTCTTTACTCATCTATAATGCCCTCTAGGCTTTTGATTTTATCCCTTGTTCTATTTATTTTATCATACATAAGTTCCACGATCTTATCAACAATAAAATCAATGTATCCCACACCTTTTTGGAGGGAATAAAGGCGGTTAATTGTCTATAATATTCCAACATTCATGGATATGATAGTCAATTTATATATGAGATTAATAGCCTAACATTGACAGGAACTATTATTAGTGGGGATGGCCTCGGTCTTCTCCATTTCTGACCCCCGTATCCTTATATCCTAAGGACATTATTTGTGGCCTTTTCCCCCTTCTCTCAGAATAAAAATTTAGATAATGGTGATGATAAAGATAGTGGTTTAGTTTTACAAACCCATTATAAAGAAATAAAAATATCTATCTTGATTATTTAGAAGAATATGAATGATGAATATAAAGAGATATAGTGATAAGGTATAAGTTGATCATTTTATAATTAAAATATGAAAGTAAATAAAAAATTCTTAAAGAAGGTAGGGAATATAAATTGGATTGTAGATGTTGAAGCTTGATTGACTTTGGAGAATTTATGTTTTCATGGAGATATATTGTAAAATTTAATCCTGGATCAATAAATAGTTTTTCTGGTGGAAATTGGTTGTCAAATATGAGATCCAATACTCTACTTATGTATATTTATAATCATTATATGTTCTATAGATACCACTAGTCGATTCAAGTCATTAATGAGTGGAATCAAAGTGTTTTGACTAACATTTATCACTCTTTGATTGCTGTATAATGAATGTACCGACTAGATTCTTTAATACATGAGCTATATGATACAGTTTATATATCCTAAAGGCTATATAAAAACTCCATTGAGTAGTTTGTGAGCCTTAGTGACTATATTTTGGACTTATTATTGGTTATATGATTTTTTCCAATGCCACTGGATGGGTGGTGAAACTCCACTGGGTAACCAATTGTTCCATATTGTGTGGACTCCACAAATTTCCATCCAATGTCAATTTGATTTCTTCCCATGGTATAATGACTCCCTTTGAATATTCTTATAAAACATGACTAATATACATATAGAAAATTAAATTTTATAAACACTTTTAGGTATGGTGGTTATAAAAATAAAATTGAGGTTCAACATGGATTTGATATAATGTGAGATGAACCTAAAATTATTTTATATCATTATAATATTTTAATCATTACACATCCCAATAATCACAGAACACCAATTATGGAATGTTTAATTTGTTAAAGGATAATATCATATGTCCTTCTCATCCAAATTTTTTTTGTTTCATTATAATAATATTTCCTTTTTCGTTATCCTTATCTCCCACAAATCATATCTATATAACACTTCCTTGAAATTTCAATCCCATAATCAATTTCTTGGGGAAAGGGATAAAAAATAGTGAGGTGAACTCAGATAATAATTAAGGGAAAAAATAATCCACAAGTCGAAAATGGTTAAGTCATTATAATTTGTGAAAAAATGAATAGGGGATAAATTTCTTATTAAAAGGAATGTGGAATAGTAAGATTTTTCCATAAGTCATGATAGAAGGATATGTAATCTAAATGGAAACATTATATACCATGTAAAAATAGTATGAAATCAAGAAATAATAAGATGATCCATTTATTACAATAATGTGAATATGAAATAATTTTTTAGTATAATTATAACATGTCTTTACATTGTTAGAAAATCCAAATGTGATCATGTACACACACAATCTTATAAACTAATATTTAACCAATCATGTCAACACAAAATCATATGAAAAAAGAAATACACAATCATTTCCATGCACAATGAAGTGAACCATGTGTTATTTAATCATATCCATGAAGAGTCATGTGAAAATAGATATAAATGATCATTTACATGAACAATTAGGATAATAAATCTATAAACACTCATATATGTTCACAATCATGTGAACAAAGCTATATATAATCATCTAAACACATAGTCATGTGAACAATGTTATATGTGATCATGGATATTAATAATCCAAATTAAACATCCATACATGGTTATTTCAACAAATAATCTTTCGAACAGAACCATTCTATATCTTATCCAAACAAAATCATGTGAAAATAAATTCATCTATGACCGTGTAAAATAACAAAATCATTATATTTTTAGATATGAAAAGTTAACCAATGCATTGAAGGGTGGTATAAGACCCTAAAATTAAACGTAATATTCATCCACATATATGAGTGAAAACATAAGATGAAAACATTTACACATCAATCATTACTTATTAACCCATGGAAAAGAGATAGGTTATCTGGATAACATCCCTTGAACATTCCTTAAGACATCCATATAAAAAATGTTCCTAGTTGAATAGAAATATATCCCCAGTGTAAAAAAACATCAAATAATGTTGATATAGGTGAAATCAGACTGTATAGGTTATTCAATAAATCAATTTGAAAAATATGAAGAAACAACCCTTTATAAAATTCATGAAAACACCTTAAAATGTTTATATTAAAATGAAATATATTGATATTAGAAAAAAAATTAATGATTACATTTTAAAAGAAAATACGGTTTTGAAAAAATATTTCTTATAAAATAAATGTTATTTAAAAAAACCAAGGATTTATTTTTTAAAAATAGATGCCTTAAAAATCCCTTTTTTTAAATCATGTGTTCCCTTAAAATCATATTTTTATGTCTAAAAAATATATGAATATTAACTTTTATTTTTAAAATATAATTTATTTTAAATAATTTTGAAAATCATCTATATAAATTTAAAGGAATACTTTTAATGAAGAATTATCATATGGTGAGATAAACCATTTTGTATAGTTCTGAAATATAATTTTTATTTGGAATAAAAGAAGACTTTATAGTTATGATGAAATGTATTTTTTCAAAAGGTCAATTATAAAAATTATAAAATACATCTTTAAAAAATATTATTCAATAATATATATTTGAATATTTGTAAAGGATTTCTATATTGAATTTGTAGTGGGAGATAAGAAATATGATTTTAAACAGATTTAAAACCTTTTATATACATTTTAAAATACCTTTGTTGAAATCCCGTATAATCAAATTAGTAAATAAAAATTAATTTTGAAATGAAGATTGGTGAAATATCTAGTTCAAATGAGATAACACATAATTATGTTTTCAATATAATGGATATCATTAGTGGGAATTGAATACATGAATTTAGAATAATAAACATTGTTAAATAGAATGAGAATTATTTTTAATAGGTAGTGTACACAACATTTATATGAAATTATGTGAATAAAAAAGAATGTCTCAATAAAAGAAAATTGAGAGGAAACACAATTACCTTAATTCATGATTTACATGAATGTAATATATTAGTTTTTTAATATTTAATAATACTTTAAATCTTAGTTAAAATATCTTTATTTTATCTTTATAATAATTCTTAAAATGATATAAAATTATGAAGGGGAATATGAGGCTTGTTTAGATCCTCAGATATTTTTTAGTAATAGTAATAGGTACACAATTAGTACATGGTTATTGTAGGTGTATCATGTACATCTTTAGCATGATTATTACTAACTGTGAATATAACATGGGGGGGTACGTACCATGGGATAATTGATCACATATTGTGTTCATAGTTTAAGAAATTGTGTACACTTGTGCCCATTTTTATTACTATTCTATCATATTATTTAAATGATGAAATGAATTAATAACATTAAGCGATTTTATTCATTATAGTTAATTGTAACATTACATGGATGTGGTTACTTCATTATTACCATTTTTATGGACTCTAAGCTCATTTGTTTTGTGTGGTGATAATGTACATGATGTTACATATTATTTACATGGGCAAGAAGTTTTTTATTCATTACATGGTAATGAGATCACTCATCATTTACTGGGACATGACGTTCCTTATATTTAATTGTACGTGATGTTACATTGTATATAAATGGACATGAACTTCCTTAATATTTACTTTTACATGATGTTCCTTATTATTTAATTGTATATGATATTATTTATTTTTTACTTTGACTTGATGTTTTTTATTATTTACATGGACATGGTGTTCCTAATTTTTTACATTGACATGATGTTTCATATTATTTACTTGGAATAAAAGGAAATTATGTTCCTAATTGTTTACATTGACATGATGTTACTTATTATTTTATTGGAATAAAAGGACATGGTGGTCCTTATTATTTATAAAATAATATATTTTTAGAGAAATGCTATAATGTTTTGAATTAGGTAATATTAGGTGAGTGTTTAATGAGGAACGTGAGCTGATATGGAATTTTCTTAGTTTATTTATTTCTTTTATTGTTAATATCATCCCACTCTTGCATTATATATTCATAAAATGGATTAAATATTGTCAGATTTAGTGGTATCTTGCTATGTTTTACTCACACCCCATTCAAGCCTTTGATCGATACCTGAAAAGACGTCAAGGTTGTAGGTTGGGATAACATCAAGAAGCCCACTCTGGACTCATAAATATTTATGCTACGATGGAATATGAGATAAGAGGAATGATATTTTCTCCTGATGCTATTAGAGATAGATTTTAGTCTTTTTTCTTGATTTGTTTATAATTTATTATCTTTTACTCATACTCCCATTTTTCATACCATCATGAAATCATAATTTCATATGTGAAAAAACTTATGGATTTGGTTATTTTTTATCTAGATGTTTATTTATACTAACTCATGTTATATCTATTGTTGATTCAATTATATATCAGGTTCGGGATTTCAACACTAATGAACATGAATATCTTATATAATTAATAATCATCTTAATATCCAAATTAATAACGATTTTAATATTTAAAAAATCTTATAAAATTTATACATAACTATTCTTGACATGTATATTAGTTATTTATTATCTATTTCGAATATATGGTGTGAATAATCTAGGTCATTTTGAAATATTTTCACAATAAGAATGTTATTTTTTATTATGTAAAAATATTTATAATTTAAAGATAATAAAATTTTCTATATTTTTTTTTTTGAAATTATTTATAAACATGTAAATTTATTCTATATTTTGGTTTTGATTATTAAAGATGAATTCAATGATGGGAAGGTTTCTATCATTTTTAACGAACGTGCATTTGTATCTTAATTAATGATTTTAATATTAATGTTAGTATTGGATAAAAAACATAAATAACAATTTAAAAATTTTTATAATATATTATTAGAAATTAGGTTCTCATATTTATCCATGATATTATTTTCTATAATTTTTCATGTTGGTAGTTAAGCTACCCAAAAAAAGAACATAAAATAATTAATGGGTTATTATGGCATTGAATGTGGTTTCATTTGGCATAATATCATTATAATAGACTAATAAAGATATTATTTATAATTTTTTATTCGGTGCATAATATTTTAAAGGATTTCAATAAAAAGGAAATAATATACATGAAAAATGAGTTATGTTACTTCATGTAAGTGGTAGGCCACATGTTCACATGATTCCCAATTTTATATCTCAATAAATGGGTCTAAATAAATAAATATGATAAATTAACTTTAAAAAATAATAATTAGTACTTAGGGAAACAATTTATTCATAAAATACATCATTTTACCATCTATTGGAGGAAGTTGTGAAAAAATAACAATATTCATTCATGGAGGTGGTTGTCTGTATATTCAAATGATTAATGTTATTTTTAGTGGATTAAAAGGATTGGAAAATAGATGGCCAATTAACATAATGATATTAAATTATATTAATAATATTAGTTTCATTATATTATAGTGGCCATAACAGGTTTGGAAGATAAATATTTTTATTATAAGGCTAAGGAGAAATAAATATTCATGTTGATAACTTGATATTTCTCTTGGAAATATCATTGGAAAGGTGGGAAATAATCTAAACAATTGTAATAAAATTATTATGAACAATATATGGAATTATATTATGAGAAACATTTTGTATTTTTCAGATGAAATTTTAATAAATATGTGTATCATGAAGGTGTGTAAGTGATTATTTTCTATACGTGAATAAAATTTTTTTTTTAAATACTCCTTAGTTTTCAACAATTGGATAAAAACATTCAAAGGTAAAAGGAACAAAATGTGGGAAATAAAACAATTCAGGACATGTTAAGGTCTATAATCCTCTCAAAGAAACATTTTAGAGAGATATTTAGTGAATTTAGTACATCCACTTTAATTATATTGTCTTTTAGTATAATTAAATTTTACAATAATTACTATTTTTGAACTACAATTTTAATTTTGATTGGAAAAATAATATTGGACTTAAAAAATATTTTTAAAATTCTCATTCCACATGTGAAAATAATTTTTTCAGATAAAATATTTATTTTTTAGAAAATATTTGTTAGGAATTAACACACAAATGTTAAATTTTTTTAAGAAAATTTTTCTTTTAAGAATTAAAATTTAAGAATTTTATAAAATTATAAATTTCATTTAGATTGATGACACAAATTGGTTTGTTATAAAATAAATATATTTCTTGTTCATTCAAAGTCAATCGATTTTTTTTACTAAAATAATAATCAATTTTATAAAATAAAAAAAATAGTTTATTGGAAAATATTACTCAAGAATTTAAAATTCTAGTTCATGATGTGCCAAATTTAATAATGTATTTTTCAGTTAATCACCTTACTCAAATAAATTCTGGATAAGTAACAATTTGTAATATGTTTTTAATTTATACTTTCTTCATGAATATTCATAAATTAAAATGTTCTAGTAAAACAATATATTATTCAAAATATAACTAAAAATAAATTATTTTAGAAGAAAACAAATAGTTAAGTAGTTTCTAATTTTGAAATTTTGGATTAAAAAGTATTTTTTATTTAATAAAAAATCAAATTCTATAATTTATAAATTTGACTTTTAAAAAATACACAATGAAAAAATAATTATTGAAAATTAACTATTTAATGATTAAGTGTTCTTAATCATATATTGTATGAATTTATAATTTATTAAAATATTATTATTTAGTATACGTTTTTATATTATTAAATTTTAAAAATTATATTCATCTAATATTGGTTCCTCGTTTTCATTTTTTGTTGTGGTGGAGAGATATACTAATCATTATATATATATATATTCCAATATATCAGGGTGTCACACTCTACTCCAAAAATATAAATTGAAACCCCAAAATTTCAATTATCATTCAAAAAAAGGAATAATCTATGGGAACCATAATAAAATTAATATATATATATATATATATATATATATATTACTAATATATATCCACCTCACTATCCTTGGTAAATTTAGGAACCTATTTATCCCATATATGAGTTTTTAGGAGTTCTTAGGGTAAAAAATTCACAACATCATTATCATGAATATGTTTCGAAAACAAATACTACAACCCAAAGGGTTTTGATAATTTCTATTCAGATCAGATTAAATTATCATATTAAGCTAAAAAATAAATCATAATATGTGTTATCCAATGAAACCTTCATTTCAACCCTTGATACATTTGACTGGATTATGGTATTATTAAACCAATCTATCACTACATAAATTAAACCTAGATTTTCTATAGTCATTTTCCTTTTATGTTCCCTATCATAACTCATCATTAAATTCAAATATATTTAAATCATTTATGTTTCTTTTTAAAGAGGATGTTACTATCCCAAAAATTCCCCCTATGTGAATAATTAAAGGTGTATAATCTTCATTCCAAATACCCTACACTAGATTAAAGATTGATTTAATAATCACATAGCATTTTTCCATGTTATTTCCTCTAGTTTTATCTTCACCTCAAAAAATATAAAATTGGTAATATCCATATAGGGATGTAATTTCTTAGAGAACCAAAAAATACCTACTCTATAAAATTGTCAAGATATTATCCCACACTTATACTTATCCCTAGGGTGGTCACTAAATTTCTCTTATTATTATCCCAAAATTACTAAAATAACCCCCAAAAATATGTAAACCCTGCTCTCATACCAACTAAGAACATCGAGACCCACACTCCTTAATTTGGTGATGATCATATTCGTTGAACTGTGGTTTTGATACAATATGATATAAACCAAAATTTAATTTGAGAAGTTATGATAAGTTAAAAATTATATCTCAAAATAATTAAACACTCTAATGAAAGAAATGAGTAGTGTATTTGGGGATTAACCCCCATGTCTTTCTCATCTAAAAAGAATTTTTTTTCTATAGTTCTAATATTTATGTTTCACTTATTTAACATCTATAAAAAGGTACCTCTATATAAGACATCCATCTAAATACAACCTTATAAACAATTTTCTGAGTAAAATGAAACAAAAGGAAGGGAAAAGCTCAAATGACCATAAATTTAATAACTAACTGACATATCATGAAGGATAATATCAGAAGAATATGAGAAAACATGATTAGGGGATAAATTTATAAATAACAAGTTCAAGGAATACATAGATTTCTCTTTAAGTCATGATGGATGGACATGTAATAACATTTAAATTATAGAAATATATAAATTTATCATGGAATAATTAAATAATAAAAAATATTCATGGAGTATAATCATATGCATATGAAATAGAACTGAGGCACAAGTACTATAAATCATGAAATTATGGGTGAAGAAAAATATGATAATTCCACATAAAATCTTGTAAAAAAGATATATATAACAATATAAATAAAAAATCTTGAAAAAAATATTCCCAAGATCATATCCATGAACAATCACGTGAATAAAGATAAAATTCTATTTTATATTCCCAATTAAGTGAAAAAATATATATATGATCATGTCTACGAACAATCATGTGAAAAAAATTATTCACGATCATTCCGATGCACAATCACATGAAAAAATATATATGTGATAATTTCCATGGAAAATAATGTGAAAAAAATATGCATGATCATGTCCATGAATAATATTCTGAAACAATATATACATGATCATGTCCACACACAATCATGTGAATAAATATACGTGTGATCATGTCCTTGAAAAATCATTTGAACAAATCCATATTCAATCATCTTATTGCAAAAAATCATTATCTTATGAGATATAAAAACATATCCAATGGTTGTCTTATAGGATATCAAACATCATAACAACAATCTTACATATGTATGAGGTCCTTTAGAATATGAAAACATTCATACATAAAAAATATCTTAATTAATCCAAATAAAAGAGTTTAGTTTCATGAAAAATTACACTAAAGCCTCCCATAATCCTTGCATATAAAGAAGATGTATGGTCTTATAAAACAAATTCCTAATGCAATAAAAGAAACATAAATGGGATTTTAAATATATAAAAAAACTCTTTTTGGTTATTAGATAAATCACTTTGAAAAACATAACGAATCAGCCTTTTTGAAATGGTAGAAAATTGTAAAAATGTTTTCATTAAAAAAATACGTTGATATTGATAAAACATGTTAAATACCGGTCTTTACATTAATAAAGAGTTTTTATATGAAAAACGTTATAAAAGACATGTTATTCGAGGAACACTAAAGAATTATTTCTTAAAAATAAATCATTTAAAATCACTTTTTAAAATTAAATAAATCATTTAAAAATGAATCATTTTTATTTTAAAAATATTAGAATATTTCCTTTTCATTTAAAAATCATATATTGTTAAATTATTTTTAGAAACACTTAATATTATGCAATATAAAATTCGTAAAAAATAATTCTCATATTATGATAGAAACTGTAAAATATTTTTTAGAAAGACATTTTACCCAGTCATAAAAGAACAAGTTACATACATTTTTAAAAGAGAATTTTAATTATTAAATACAATTTTTTTTGAAAAAAATCAATTTTAAATGAATATTAAATATTAATTATTTGAATGTACATAAATGATTTCTAAAGAGAAGGTGGAGTGTAAAATAAAATATTTTATTTTGAAGGGATGTAAAACCTTTTGAATATTATAAAATAAATATGTTGTAAACCCACATCATATAATGGGTTAATAAATTATACTTTTGAAATAAGATAAAGTAAAAAATGAATGACACATGCGATAACTCATTATTAGGTTTCCACATATAAATTAGAATATCAGAGAGAAAAGAAAATATGTAAATCTAAGAATAATCAGCATTAAATAGAACATTAATTGTTATTAATAATTTCACAATTTTATGGGGAATGAATTACTCAAGGTGTAATATTGGAATAAAAATATTAATTTTTCAAAAATATAATAAAATAGTTCAATATAAAAACATTTGGTTAATGAAATTAATTATAGAAGAATGAATTGTAAGATGAAACATTATAACTTAAACAATGAAATTTCAATTTATTGATATCTTTTATATCTTGAAAAATGTTATAAAAAACCCTTTAATAAAATATCTTGTAATAAATTTAAAATACCATGAATAAAATATAATTCATGATATGATATATCTAATAGGTATTCTACAAACCATTTAAAATAAGTTACGTGCATAAAAAACATGTCTCCAAGAAAGGAAATTGAGACAAAACACCATTACAGAAATTCATGACTTCCATTATAGTCCTTGAGTGTCCAATATAAAAATAAATAAATATATTAATAACCTATTTAATTTTTTTAATATATATAACCTTTTATAAACATAATTTACTATCATTAAATAATTTTATATTAGTTAGTTTTTATCTATTTTCAAATATCAAGTGTGATTAATATTCATCCTTTGAAATTGTTTTGTGATAATTTTTTTCTAAATTATTATCCAAAATATCATCATTTTATGATCATAAATGGTACTATAATTTAATATATATAATTACTTATGAGTTTATAATTTTTTTTCCAGGTACTGTTCTGGTTACGGTGGTTAAATTTGAAATCAATGATGAGTCTGTTTCTATGATTTTTAACAAATAGGCATTGATATAATAATTAGTACATTTAATGTTACAAAACCAAACCCAATATCCCAGTGTTAGTGGTTGTTTTATTACAACTGAATAGATATAAGAGTTCACATCACCAAGAATCAACCAGTTTAGTAGTCTTGAAGAAACTAGATACATACATGGTTCGATTATTTCATTGGTAATTAAACATAGACCACAACAAAGGAAAATAAAATACTTATTGTCACTTATTCAAATATTAAATTTTTAAAACAAAAGGAAAAAATAAAAGGGTGAGATGAAACATTCAATAAGGATTATATGAAACAATAATAAGTGATGTAATGTTAATAAAGAATAGAGCTTATCTCTAGGTAAATAATCTGAAAATAACTTTCCATTAATACATTGAGAATAATAATGCATCCATAGATTTTTTTAATACTAAAAACCTAATTGAAATTAATTAATGAATAATAAATGAAGAAAATTATAACTAATTGAATGTCATTTATCTGATACATGAACCATTATAATGTAAAAATTGTTTATGTTTGTGATTAAAAACCCATTTGATTTTATTCCGAATGATACAAAAAGGGTTTTGTAGCCAAGTATTTTGTATCAAGAGACATGTCTACTCATCAATTAGCTATAATGGACTCCACCAGTCACATCACTTCATAGGTATTTATCATTCATATATTCTATTCATGGACAATATGACTTATCAAAATATCTGTATTGAGTAGATGATACATATTCATCAATATTTCACCAAAAAAATATAAATCAAAGAAAAACTAAAATATACAGGATATGATAAATATATATATTTAATAAAATATTCAATGAATGATGATCACAAATTAATGTGAACTATACAAACACCACATACAAGGAAAAACTAGTGAAAGGAATAACCAATGGGAATATCATGATAATGTCTAGGAATGAATGGATTTAAATCACAATTGTACCTTAATAATGTAAAATAAGAATATATTATAATAAATTATGTCCAAATGATGTGAAAATATGTAAAATTAGTGTTTAATAAACTTTAGAAATAAACCTTTTCAGTGTAGTTTAAGGAAAATATTAAAGAGTCATTAAGATGGAAAATGGTATTATTATTTATATAAAACTAGAAATTAACAAAGATAGGTTATCGTGATAAATTTAGGTGTTTTATAAAAATATTGGTAGGTTAAAGTATCTTATTTATGGTACTTGAAAATGGGTAAGAAGTTGAGAAGTTTCTACTAATTAGGCTTGCTTATCGAGAAGAATTAAAAAGGAAATCACATAAAACATGCATTTTCCCATCAACGAAAGAAGAATTGATCTGAATAAATTGGTTTAAAAAATATAAAAAATATATATAAGAATTATATAAAAATAATTACGGATTATATTTGGTTAATTAGAGACAAATCATAACTTGAATGAAAAATGGTTGTTTGGGGTGAATCCTATACCTTATGTCGGAATGTTTTCTGAAAATGATATTAATATTCTACATAATAATTTTAAATTAAATAATAAATAAATTAATAACCTTTTATAAATTTACTTTATTTTTTATAAATTTAGTTTGTTAATTTATGGCCTTTTTGATGAGTTATAAGATACAATTTTATTATTCTGGAGCATTTGTTTCCTTGATTTTCATGCTCGGTTGACTTATATACATGACAAGAAAATCATGTAAATTGAGAATAATTTTCTAGAATTGTAATTATATGTTTTTTATTGAAATTACATAATGCTAAATGGTTATATATTTCATTCAGTTATATTTTATGAGGATGAATCATTAGATAAAATGTTTGCAATAATCATTTATATGATTTTGACCTTTTTTATCAAAACAAACTAGTATTGTTTTATAAATTAATATTCTATATATATACTATTTTTAGAACATAAAATAAGCTTTAATAAAAAATTATAATGTTTTTTAACCATAAAAATGGTTTTAGGACTAGTATTTAAGGTATAAATGAAAAACAAAAACACGTCATCCATGAAGGTGGTAAATTGGCACCTCACAGATGATGCTTTCATTTTTAGAATAAAATGGGATATAAGACAAGAATTGATGGAAAACTTTCCATTGAAATTATAAAAATTATTTATATATAATATATTATATTTTTCTTATATTTTTGGATATATTAGATGAGGGAAGGCTAAGAAAATAAGTGAAATTGAAAATAAAATTTTTGAAAAAAGAAAGAGTATTTTTTTCTCTTGAATTTCTTCTCTTTGAGAACTGCTTTAAGGGGATTTGGATTGGTATTATGGTAATAAAATAGAATCCTAGACATGGGGAATATACATTGGATGTTTATTAGTTATTAATATTAAAATATTCAAGTCTTATGAGATACGAGGAGAAGAGGTGGTGAGGGGTGGTATTTATAGTGGAGGAGAGGGGTGTTGTTTCATTATTTTATTCATTATTTTATTTTTTTTTCCTCAAGACTATGAATAGTTTAAACATTATCAGTAAATATATTAAAATAATGAAGGTAATTTAGGTATTATGGGGGTTACATCAGTAATAACTCAATGGATATTGTATTTAACATATAATTTATTTATACTATAAATTACCATATTTTACTATTCAACAAAAAATCCTCTATTTAGGAAGAATACAAAATAAAAACCCGAACCCTTTTTGACATGTAAAATTAATAAATAATCACAATTTTATGAAAATAATTTTCTATATACGATGAATTAAATTTTAATTTAAAATAATCATTTACATGGAATATATAAATTTTAAAATTATAACTTATTCTATAACTCATTAAAAAATTAATTAAGGTCTCATTAAAATATCCTTTAATCATAATAAAAAAATTAATTTATTAATACATTTTATGAAAAGAAATTACCTTTTAAATAATTAAATTAATTAAAAAGTTAAAATAATCATTTATGTTTTTAAAAAATATCAACACTTAACTAATAATTTCTAAAATATTTATTCACTTATAATTTGACATAATTATATACAATTACCATTTATAAGATTCCAAGATTTATTTATATTTTTCTAGGTGAGGTTACTATTCTAATAATCAAATTACTATTCATAATGGCCATATTACTATTTAAATAGTGAAGATTTTATTTAATGAAATTTTATTATTCATTTAAGCTCAATGTTGTCTAAAACATAATCTATGAAATGAAATAATTTAGGAAGATACATACCATAAAATCATGGGGTGTTATATTTGTTCTTCCATTGGAAATTTAATCATCAAAATTGTTCATGAATAATGCCTTCTAAACATATGAGGGTTTGTATTCTTCATAACATCATCATGATCCCATGCCAGTTATTTCATTTTATGGTTTCTCCAAAGATCCTTTACCATTATCGTAATAAGATTTTTTAACACGTTCTATCCTATTTAGAGAATATTCATAGGTGAGTACATGCGTTGGGTTTGGTATGTAATTATTTAATAATGATATAAGTGATACATCATAAACATTGGAGAGAATCATAGAAATTACTAATTAGTACACTACAGATCTAATTAATTATATAATTTCAAATGGTCTGATGTAATTGGGGCTCAGTTTCGTTTTCTTACCAAACCTTAAGAAACACTTCCCTAGAGATACATTCAAAATGACATGATATCTAACATAAAATTTCAAATCCTTTCTCAGATTTTTAGCATAACTCTTTTGCCTCATTTGTGCTGCTTTGATAAGAGCCTGAAAAGTCATTAACATTGACATTTTCTCATCAATAAGTTATATTTCTATAAGTTTCCTCTAACCAACTACATTCGAAAAAGTTGGGGTTCTATATTTCTTTCCATATAATTCTTTATATGATGAAATTTAAAAACTATAATGGAAACTATTATTACAGTAAAATTCTACCAAAGGTAAATATTAATCCCACATACCATGGAAGTCAATTGATCATGATCCCAAAATGTCTTATAATGTTTTAGTAGTCCTTTTTGATTTTCCATCAGTTTGAGGGTGATAAATAGTGGTCAAATGAAGTTTACTATCCATATCCTTTCAAAGACTCATCAAGAATTTTGATGTAGAAGGAGGATAATGATCATACACAATCAATATAGGTGCACCATGAAGCCATATAACTTCATTAATATGAAGTATTTCTAGGCTCTCTAGTGGTAAATCATCCCTTATAGTAAGTAAATGTTGAAAATTGGAAATTCTATCAATAATAACCCATATTTCATCATTTCTTTTGGATGTTCTTGTTATTCCTATGATAATGTATATAGTAATTTCATCCCACTTCCACATAATAATAATTAGAGGTTGCATGAATCCTCTAAGATGTCGTCTTCTAGCCTTCCCTTATTTAAGAACTAGATAACTTAACACATATTATGAAATTTATTTCTTCATGTTTTCCCACCAAAAAATTACCATCAGATCTTTATACATATGGGTACTTCTAGTGTGTATAAAGAAGTTTGATCTATGATAATAATCTAATAGTTCCATTTTTATATCATCTAATGATGGGAAACATAACCTCTTTCCAAATTTTTTAAATATCTCATCACTAATGTAGTCTTCCAATCATTCACCCATAACAAATTTAAAGTTTTTTTATATTCTCATCATCAGATTTATTTATTTTTATCATCTTCAGTATTTATAATTTAAAAATCATTTGAAAAACTTGTTATTTTTTCCATTCCATAACAATTAAAATTTTTATTTTTACTAAATCCATGAATATGAATATTTATAAATCATCATTTGGGTCATATGTCCATGATCTTTCTGGATTAATTCATCAGCTACATTATTTTTATTTTTTGGGTGGTCTTTTATTGAGAAATCATAATCTTTGGTTAACTTGGGCCATCTACTATCCTCATGTTGACTTTATTCTGTGTAATGATGTATTTAAAACTCTTGTGATCCACATATATCATACATATTTCACTATAGAGATAGTGTCTCCATATATTCAGGGAAAATATTACATCTATTAACTCAAGATCATGATATGGATAATTATTTTCATGAGTCTTCAACTTCATTTATGCATATTAAATAACTTTATCGTTTTTCATAAGGACACAACCCGATACATTCTTCAATGCATCACTGTATATCACAAACCCATCATTTCCTGATGGAATAGACAAAATTTGAGCATTGACTAATATTATATTTAATTATTAAATATGTTATATATATTATTTTTTTCATATGAAATTAACCCATTTACATGTGATATTGTATAGCAATTTAGCCAATTGAGAAAAAATATGAATGTAATGCTAATAGTAACAAGATAAACAATAACACAATGTAGCTAGATTATGTTTGTTGGCATAAGACATTCTTATATTTTCTTTCTCTTTATAAGAGAAACTGAGATTCCATCCTTAGAGAAAACATGGATAAGAAAAGATATTATTTGAATCCATAATTCACACTTTCTAAATATCCCATATTAAGTTTTTCTTCTATATGAATTCTGAACTATACGCAAGGGTTTCCCATGATCGTCATAACATTTTTAGTATAATAAGATATCATTAAGAAATACCATTACAAAATTATCAAGATATTCTATGAATACTATGTTCACTAGATCCAGGAAAACATAAAGTTTATTAATTAGTCCAAATGGCATTACTGTAAACTCATAATGTACATACCTAGTTAGAAATGTTGTCTTGGGAATATATTACTTATTTACATGAAATTAATGATATCTATAACAAATATCAGTCTTTGAAAAATATTTACCCCCATGAAGTTTATCAAATAAATCATCAATTCATGGTATTTAATACTTTCAATTTATTTTAATATAATTTATTTACATATAGTCAATTCATAGCCTTAATGATCCATATTTCTTCTTAACAAAATGAATAGGGGTTCCCCATCGAGAAACACTAGGTAAAATAAATCCTTTATTATTCATCTCCTTCAATTTTTTCTTCAGCTCCGCTATGTCCAAAGTGGACATTATGTAATGAGTATTTTATATTTTTCCTATATTAGGGACTAGATCAATGGTAAATTAAACTTCACTCTCTAAGGGGTTCCTAGGTAAATCCTTGGGAAATACATCAATTTATTCCAATAAAAATGGTACATTTTCAATTTGAAGATGAATTTCCTCATCCCTAGATGTTGTTTGATCTTCCATCCCATGAATTTCATTTAGTATAGCTACTTTGGGCGGATATAGACAATAATCATAAGATGAAGTTTCTTCTCTAATGATTATGGATTCTATATATTCCTCAAAAAATCATAATTTCTTCCATATTGCAATAAATTCACACTTCATATTTGGAAATCAAGGTCAAATTGAGGAATATATCAATTTCAACAATAGGTATGATGATAAGGTCAACAACTAAATAAAATATATATATTCTAAAGGGGAATGACCAACGCATTTTTTTGCAATGACACTTACCTTATTAGTTCTGAATGAAAACACACTTGTTTAATCAAAAGATAAATGTATAATTTTTATGGAAAACTAGTTTTATATAAAAGATAATGATGATCCAAAATTAAATAAAGAATTGTATATATTTGAAGATATGATTAATATACCTGCCCCACACCCTTGGGTACTTCTACTTCAGTTGTGGTGATTGTATAAGATTGAAAATCTCCACTCGGACTTTTCTATGGTAGATTCCACTAACACATGGGACAATGATTTTAATAAGACCTCAATTAATTATAGTTAAACCATTGAACATAATTTATTTATTTTCAACCTTTCAATCATTAGTTCAAATACCCTTTTATATGCTCAAATAGAAAACACCCATGCCTTTCAAACATTTTCCCAGATGATTCTTTCCAAAAGTTTCACATAATGGAAATTAATTCATTATTTTATTCTTCTTTGATGCTTGAAATTTTATAGTTTATCATAAGAACTCTTCTTCTCTTGATTTCCCTTGAACATATAATATTTAGAAATTTCCTTCTCAGTTTTGATGGTACATAATACTATTTCGTCATATGATGAAATTTTTTGAGAATCCAATGCCCTTAGGAGACTTGTTTTAAGAACTTCATAGAAATTATCAATCATGACTTCTAAATGAAAATTGTAATCTATAGAATACCAATATTAACTTTTGAATTTAGTTTGATTATTCACAAGACACTTATTCCTTTTTCTTTATGCTATTTATTTTAATCTTTGTTTTAGGTTTCTGCTCACAAGGGAAGTATTTTTTTAAGAATATTTCCGTCAAAAGTGTCTATACATGTATTCTATTTTGTTTTGCAACTTAGTATTTTAGATAAAATATGACCATTGATCTGCATTGACCTTGAGGAAATATACTGCTAGTTCTACATTTTCATTTTCATTGCATGCCAATGCTAGAAATATCTTTTCAAGGGACATGATCCCCACCATAGCTACTAGTCGGTTTTTGACCCACTAAAATATGGGGGACTATTTAGCATGAAACGATCCAACATAGGTATAGTATGGTTATTCATTATAATATGAGTAGTATTTCCTAATACGATCATCATCTTCTCAGCTCCAACACTTACTATGTTGACTTTCTTATAAGATAAATCCTGACATTGTTTATGGGTATTGATTCCTTCCCTTCAATTAGGTTCCATTTATAAACAACATCACATACTTAATTAGGTTATGAATCATAATGAATAATTTTAAACTAGGAAAATATAAAACAAAAATTTAATATTTTTACATAGATAATATCTTAATAACAAAGATGTGTTCTTTGGGGAAGTATTTTCTTTTAAATACTTCATAATGGTTTGTAAAATGAATATGATTTAACATAAGTATTTCCCCCAGTAGTGTCAAACCAGGTGCACAGTAAGGCCCATTTTTGTGTACTAGGTTATGCTGATACAAGTCTAATGCACCGTTTTGTAGTTGTTACCCCTAGGTTTGTAACGACCCAAAGGTTCATTAATGGAAAATCCCTCTTGATCCAGTTAAATTTTTCTTTATGAAAAACGTTTTTATAAGATGTCAAATTCTTTGGTTTTATGTTAAGATTTCTGACCGTTACTTTTATAGCCGTTGAGCAGTGATCACATGATTAGTATAAATATATGGCTTTAACGAACCCAATTTTACTCAGACAAAGGAAGCGATGGCCTCATCCAGTAGAATTGCCCCATACGAAGCCCATTTTTCAGAGCTCGGAAAAGAGGTGGCGTCTTTGGGCTTTGACCTTGAACAAGCCCAAACTGAGCTTCATTATGTCAAGCTCGAACGTGATCGTCTATGGGAAAGGTGGAAGTTGATAGAGATTACCACTCAGGTGATGTTATCTGAGCCACCCCAAGAGTCTGTCACCATCGTACACCTTACCCTTAGGTCTTATGCATCTATTTTAAGGGGTTATGTAACAAATAAGTAGTACTATGTTCATGTGAATTATTTTTGTATATAACAATGAATATAATTTCTAGTCATTTTGGATACATTGTAATAGTTTTTAAAGTATAAATGGTGTTTTTTGGTTATTATTTAATTAAGAATTATATTTTATTAAATTAAGGGATTTTTGAATTAAATAATATTTTAATAAAATATTATTATTATTATTAAATTAATTTTTATTAAATATAAATGATCTTATAATTTTATGAATGCAATTAGAATTTTTATTAAGGTTTGAAAGCCATTTCTGTCAAAACCTATGAATTTTTGATAAATATCTGTTTTTATTTTAAAAGTAAAAATTCACATATTTAGAAAATTATTTAGATAAAATAAATATTATTTTTGGAATCAGAACATCAAAATTATCCAACGGTGAATTTTACATTATTTTCTGAGACAGTCAATGTTTTGGGTAAAAATTAAATACCGTTTAAATGTATTTTGTGTTTTATGACATCATAATGACCCAATGGTGATGTAATAAAATACCATAATCCTTATGTTCGACCAATATATTTTTTATCATTAAAATAATTAGGTTTTGGGTTTGTTTGACTTACTTTTCAAAGCATTAATGAACCCCTCAAGACTTATTCAACACTTTTCCTTTTTAAATTAATTTCCATGGGAGTGTGACTCACCTCCACATAAGCAACCCTAATTTTTTAATAAGTTCGGACCTTGGCCTTGTAAAATATTGTTTTCCTCTTTCCTTTTCCAGAAACCATGGGAAAATACCATGGGATGGTTTGTGGTTTGGACTATTTTAATATAAGGGGTCCCAAGCCTAAATAATCAAGAATTCTCTCACCTTTCCTATATAAACCCACCCAAGATCCCACTTCCTCCTCACTAAAATCCATTGGAGTTCGTTCAACCTCTGGCATACTCTATATAAAATCCTCCCAAGGTGCCCCAAGATCCCAAGAAGCCTCTCACAAGCCTCTCTCTAGCCTTTGGAATCACACTTCCAAGTAAGGGTTTTTTTCTTTCTTTCTCATTTTTGTCAATTTTATTTAAGTTTTATTGCCCTTTTAATTTCAATTATTAATGTTGGGGTATGGTTTCTCACCACTCTCATACATCCCTCTTATTGTTTGAATGATGTGAGACCCCATTCTCTCTCATTAAATTCCTCCCATGAACACCCGTTACTATGCCGAAATTCCGAAAGGAACTTTTTCTCCTCTTTTATATTCAAGCAATACTTTTGTATCATGAATCTAAATTCCTTTTCAATTATTGGGACATGTATCTATATGACCTACTTACTTTCCATTACATGTAAATTTGATGAGGAATCCCTTTCTCTCTCATCAACCATTTTTATGAATTCTTATGTCACGCTGTTACGCTGCCGAAATCACACCGATTTTCTAAGACAATATCTTTGTGTAGTGAATACCATGCCCATTTCTCCATAAAGGGTATTCACATTTATGCACATTTACTTATTGATTATAAAGTTTCATGTATGAATTCCACATTCCTTTATCGTGTAATAAATGATTATGTTTTATGAATCCATGTTTTATGATCCATGTGGCACATTTATGCATGAAATGAAATGTTTAAGAAGGGTGAACCCTTTATAGAACTCCAATGCATTGGATAAAGTATAGTATCATGATACGTCAGGTGCAATGAGTGATGAATCATGCTAATTCAAGTGAAATGAGGGTTTACTCATGCTTCATGTGCAATGAGGGTTTACTCATGCTCCATGTGCAATGAGCCTCGGCTCATGGTAATTCAATGTTAAGTGTTGTTGCCACATTTCCATGTTATGATTATCATGCTTTATCATTCCTTCATGATCATGTTTCTCTTATTCCTTATTGATATGCCTATTTCCTAACATATATTGTACTCCTCATGTTATTCCATGTGTACTCCCTTACTGGGCTTTATAGCTCACCCTTTTCTTATGCATGTCCTCAGGTTATCCCATGCAATGCTAAGTACGAAGGACTGTAGTGGTCATGTAAAGGATGTTTTCAATAAAGATGTTGTATTTCAAGTTTAAAGTTTTTATGTAATGATCCTAATACCCAAAGACACTAAACCTCTCGATCTTCTTTGTTGTATCAAGTGATGTTTTATGCAATAAATCATGTTTAAGTTGTAATAAAAAGCAGGGTTGTCATAGTTGGTATCAGAGGATAGGTTTAGTTATTTTTTGGGATTAGGAAACCCTAGTAAAGCCTTATATATAAGACTAAGTATAATAAAAACATCCCTAAGTTCTGGTAAATACTAAGTAAGTGGTTTATCAAACAAATACATCCCTGTCAGGATACGATAAGGTAGAGGAGGCTCTGGCACAGATGTATCCTAGGGGTAAAACCCGAAAAAACCACTTTGAGCTAGACTCGAACGGGAATTGGTGCACAACAATGGGCCTCGTTGAACACTTGGTTACGACACTCCTAGGGGATATGTTATGATAAATTCACAATCTTCGTATGAACCCTTATTAAGGGAAAAATGACCCTAAGAATATATGTTAGAAGGTAGATAATGAAAAGCCTGGATTGAATCCTATAGACTCATGAGTTAAAGAGATTAATGTTTATTTATAATTCATCAACTTTTGTCTTTGGATTACCCTTTATGTGTTACCCCTAACTTTCCTTTTATTCCTGCCAATGGCCGGTAATAGGAGGACTCGGGCTAACAACTGTTGTGAGGATCAGTGTGATGATTGTACTAATGAGATGCCCAATCCAATGGGAGCGGGAATCGCGAAATTTTTCATGCTTCTCTCTCATCTAACTCATCTTTTGAATAGAAACACGGGTCAAGGGGAACGGTCAACCCCCCCTATGAAAGAACAAGTCACTATCGAGATCTTCATGAGACAAAGGCCTCCTACTTTTTGTGGATCATTTGATCCCAGGATCACTGATCAATGGATCAACTCCATTGAAACGATATTATCCATCCTCCAATGTTATGAACAAGAGAAGGTTCTCCTGGAGGCTTATCGTATGGAGGGTGAAGCTGATCAATGGTGGACGTTGATAAAAAATATGAAGCCTAAGGAGGAGATCGAGGATTTGGAATGGAAGGAATTTCGGAAGATGTTTTTCGATAAATATTTTCCACGCACCATCCGTCTTAAGATGGAAAGGGACTTCATTTCCCTAAAAAAAAGATGAAGAATCCGTGGGAGCGTACGAGGAAAACTTCACAAGGCTTGCACGATACGCTTCTGGCTTTGTCGTTACCCCTGAATGCAAGTTTGACCGCTTCTTTGGTGGGCCGAAGCCTAGTTTGTAGAAAGCATTAGCGATCCGTGACTTCGACAGTTATGAGGAAATTGTCCGATGTGCCCTCAAGGTTGAAATGGAGATCGAAGAATCACAGGGGTGTCATGGGGACAAGAAGAGTAAGGTGGACTTCAATGCTGGTGGTCCGATGGATAAATCCAACGGCACTAAGAAGTTCCAGCACCCCACTTGCCAAAAGTGCGGAAAGAAGCACCTGGAAATTGCCTTAGGGGGACGAGAAAATGCTTTTGGTGTGGAAGAGAAGGGCACCTAGCTTTTAACTGACGGCAAGAAGGACCCGTGGCTGCGACAGAGGAGAGGAACGCTCCATTCGAACCTCAACGCATTGTTCAAAGCTACAAATGCAAAAAACTGGGTCATTTTTCAAATTAGTGCCCTAATCCAAGGGTTATCGGAGGCAACCAAAAACCTCCAAGACAGAAAGGAAGAGCTTTTTCCATCACTTCTGCCGAAGTGAACCCCGAAAATGAAGTGGTGACAGGTATTCTAGTTATTCATTCAAGAATAGAAAACGTACTTTTTGATTCAGGTTCTACGTATTCTTTTATATCTCAAAAGCTTAGTAGAACAATCCCAGCACCACCAAAAATCCTAGAAGTAAAGATGTTGGTGAGTACGGAAAATGGGGAAATCATTGCATCCCATGAATATAAGTCCTCCCCTGTTATAATCTGTGGATTGAATTTCCCGGCGAACCTCGTCATACTCCCTTCGGTGGAATTTGATGCAATTCTTGGCTTGGATTGGCTTTCCTTATATAGAGCCAACATAAATTGTCGGGAGAGGGAAATCACACTCCATATGGAGAATCGAACCCCGATTCATTACAAGTGTCAGGAGAAAGATGAATCTTCTTTAGATCCATCATCTCAGGAATGGATATTACTAACCTATGAGAATGCATATCTGGCTCAAATGATTGAGTCCAAGAAAAAAACCACCCTTGAATAAATGCCTATTGTGAGGGAATTCGCTGAAGTGTTTCCCGAGGAACTTCCTGGTCTTCCTCCAAGAAGAGATGTTGAGTTCTAAATTGAACTTATACCTGGGGTGCTACCAATATCCAAGACTCCATATAGAATAGCTGTTTTTGAGCTTGAAGAGCTGAAGAAACAACTACACAAGAATCTGGATAAAGGGTTTATACGCCCAAGTGCATCACCATGGGGTGCACCCGTCCTATTCATCAAGAAGAAGGATGGGTCAATGCGGCTTTGCATCGATTATCGTGAACATAAAAAAATCACGATAAAGAACAAGTATCCTCTCCCAAGAATCAATGACTTTTTTGATCAGCTGCGTGGAGCTCAATACTTCTCCAAGGTGGACTTACGGTCGGGATATTATCAAGTAAGGGTGAGGAAGGAAGATATCCCCAAGACTGCTTTTCGTACAAGGTACGGGCACTATGAATTCATAGTAATGCCTTTCGGACTCACCAATGATCCAGCAATATTCATGGACTTGATGAATAGAGTCTTTGGATATTACTTTGACAAATTTGTGTTAGTCTTTATAGATGATATTCTAATATACTCCAAAACAAAGGAGGACCATGAGGAGCATTTAAAAACTGTACTGGAGACTTTGCGAAAGGAGAAGCTCTATGCAAAGTAAAGAAATTGTGAGTTTGGTTGAAGGAAGTCTCATTCTTGGGCCATATCATCACATGCAAAGGGAAATCTGTGGACCCCTCCAAAACAGATGCAATTGAGGGATGGCTGAGAACAACTTCAGTAACGGATATCCATAGCTTCTTGGGGTTAGATGGATATTATCGACGATTTGTGAGAAATTTATCATGATTTTCCAACCCTCTTACCAAGCTAACTCGAAAGGGAGTAAAGTTCTCTTAGAGTGATGAATTCGAAGAAAGCTTTAAGGAGTTGAAAAGGAGGCTTATCACTGCACCCGTGCTCACTTTACCCACAAGTGGGGAACTTTTTTTGGTATTTAGTGTTGCCTCAAAGAAGGGCTTAGGATGTGTGCTAATGCAGAAGGATAAAGTGATATCCTATGCTTCAAGGCAGTTGAAAATCCATGAGTGAAACTATCCAACGCATGATCTGGAGTTGGCTGCGGTGATCTTTGCCTTGAAAATCTGGCGGCATTATCTCTATGGAGAGAAATGTGAGATATATACTGACCACAAGAGTCTTAAATATATTTTCACATAGAAAGAGCTTAATATGCTCCAGAGAAGATGGATAGAGATCATCAAGGATTATGAATGTTCAATACATTACCACCCTGGGAAGGCGAACAAGGTGGCGGATGCCCTAAGTAGAAAGGATCCATCGATTCTATCAATGATGAGAATTGAGAAGGATCCAATCTTCTTATACTTGATGAAGATGGACGTGGGAATCAAAAATAAGGGAACATCATCAATCCTTTCACAAATTATTTCTCAACCATCTCTTTTGGAAAGGTTAAAGGATTCTCAAAAGGATGATGCAGGAATCCAAGAAAAAGTGGAAGCTATCAAAAAGGGGAAATCCACGGAGTTTAATGTTAATGAAGAAGGAACTGTGTGGTTTCGGAAAAGACTATGTGTTCCATCGAGTCTGGAGCTGAAGAAGGAACTCTTGGACGATGCACATAGTTCAAATTTCTCTATTCACCCAAGGAGCACAAAGTTGTATCGAGATCTCAGAGAAATCTTTTGGTGGGATAATATGAAGAAGGAGATCGCTGAATATACATAAAAGTTCCTAGTGTGTCAGCAAGTGAAGGCAGAGAGGCAGATGTCTAAGGGGATGATGCAACCATTGCCCGTACCATAATGGAAATGGGAGAACATCACCATGGACTTTGTTAGAGGACTTCCAAGGACATCCAAAGGCAACAATGCAATATGGGTTGTTGTGGATCGTCTTACAAACACTGCACACTTCATTACTATTCGAGAGTATTTCTCTTTGGATCAACTGGAACATATATATATCTGGGAAGTGGTATGGTTGCATAGAGTACCACTATCTATTATGTCTGACCGAGATCCAAGATTTACCTCTATGTTTTGGTAGATTCTTCAATAATCTTTGAATACTGAACTGAGCTTCAGTACGGCCTATCATCCTCAAACTGATGGCCAATCCGAGAGGACTATCCAAACACTTGAGGATATGTTGATAGTGTGATCAATGGACTTTAAAGGAGGATGGGATCAACATCTTCCTCTGGTTGAGTTCTCTTATAATAATAGTTTCCACTCGAGCATCCAAATGGCACCATATGAACCCCTGTATGGGAAAAGGTGTAGAACACCGGCATGTTGGGATGAGGTTGGTGAACGTAAGCTGCTTGTACTAGAAATGGTCGAAGAAATGGCGGAGAAGGTGAAAACCATTCCACAGCATATCAAGGAAGCGCAAAGTCAACAGAAGAGTTATGCAGATAATCCTCGACAAGGCCTTGAGTTTAAAGTTGGAGACATGGTGTTTTTAGGCATATCTCCGTGGAAGAAGGTCATGATGTTTGGAAAGAAAGGGATGTTAAGTCCAAGGTACATCGGCCCCTTCGAGATTCTTGATCGTGTTGGGGTTGTGGCCTATCAACTAGCACTTCCACCTACTATGGATAAGGTGCATGATGTCCTCCATGTATCCATCTTAAGGAAGTACATATCGGACCCTTCACATGTACTCTCTTCCGAGGTGGTGCAATTGGAAGGCAATATTTCTTATGAGGAGAAACCCGTGAAGGTCTTAGATCGTAAAGAAAAAGTTATACGAAATAAGACAATGCCCCTCGTCAAGGTGTTGTGGAGAAACCACAAGTTTGAAGAAGCGACTTGGGAGTCGGAGGATATGATGAAGCTGAGTTACCCACATTTGTTTTAGTGTGGGAAAAGGAAAATTTCAAGGGTGAAATTTCTTAAGGGGGGAATATTGTAACGACCCAAAGTTTCATTAATGGAAAATCCCTCTTGATCCAGTTAAATGTTTTTTTATGAAAAACATTTTTATAAGATGTCAACTTCTTTGGTTTTATGTTAAGATTTGTGACCATTACTTTTATAGCCATTGAACAATGATCACATGAGTAGTATAAATATATGGCTTTAACGAACCCAATTTTACTCAGACAAAGGAAGCGTTGGCCTCATCCTGTAGAATTGCCCCATACGAAGCCCATTTGTCGGAGCTCGGAATGTGATCGTCTACGGGAAAAGTAGAAGTTGATAGAGATTACCACTCGAGCGATGTTATCCGAGCCACCCCAAGAGTCTGTCACCATCGCACACCTTACCCTTAGGTCTTGTGTGGCTATTTTAAGGGGTTATGTAACAAATAAGTAGTACTATGTTCATGTGCATTATTTTTGTATATAATAATGAATATAATTTCTAGTCATTTTTGATACATTGTAATAGTTTTTAAAGTACAAATGGTGTTTTTTGGTTATTATTTAATTAAGAATTATATTTTATTAAATTAAGGGATTTTTGAATTAAATAATATTTTAATAAAATATTATAATTAATATAAAATTAATTTTTATTAAATATAAATGATCTTATAATTTTATGAATGCAATTAAAATTTTTATTATGGTTTGAAAGCCATTTCTGTCAAAACCCGTGAATTTTTGATAAATATCGGTTTTTATTTTAAAAGTGAAAATTCACATATTTAGAAAATTATTTAGATAAAATAAATATTATTTTTGGAATCATAACTTTGAAATTATCCAACGGTGAATTTTTCATGATTTTCTGAGACAGTCAAATTTTTGGGTAAAAATTAAATACCGTTTAAATATATAATGTGTTTTATGACATCATAATGACCCAATGGTGATGTAATAAAATACCATAATCCTTATGTTTGGCCAATATATGTTTTATCATTAAAATAATGAGGTTTTGGGTTTTTTTGACTTACTTTTCAAAGCATTAATGAACTCCTCAAGACTTATTCAACACTTTGCCTTTTTAAATTAATTACCATGGGAGTGTGAATCACCTCCACATAAGAAACCCAAATTTGTTAATAATTTAGGACCTTGGCCTTGTAAAATATTGTTTTCCTCTTTCCTTTTCCAGAAACCATGGGCAAATACCATGGGATGGTATGTGGTTTGGATTATTTTAATTTAAGGGGTCCCAAACCTAAATAATAAAGAATTCTCTCACCTTTCCTATATAAACCCACCCAAGATCCCACTTCCTCCTCACTAAAATCCCTTGGAGTTCATCAAACCTCTTCCCTACTCTCTCTATAATCCTCCCAAGGTGCCCCAATCTCCCAATAATCCTCTCACAAGCCTCTCTCTAGCCTTTGGAAGCACACTTCCAAGTAATGGGTTTTTTCTTCCTTTCTCATTTTTGTCAATTTTCATTAAGTTGTATTGACCTTTTAATTTCAATTATGAATATTGGTGTATGGTTTCAAACCTCTCCCATACTGACCTATTATTGTTTGAAGGATGGGAGACCCCTTTCTCTCTCATTAAATGCATCCCATGTACACCCGTTACTATGTCGAAATTCTGAAAGGAACTTTTTCTCCTCTTTTATATTCAAGCAATACTTTTGTATCATGAATCTAAATTCCTTTTCAATTGTTTGTACATGTATCTATATGACCTCCTTACTGTCCATTACATTTAAATATTATGAGGAACCCCTTTCTCTCTCATCAACCATTTTTATGAATTCTTATGTCACGCCGTTACGCTGCCGAAATCACACCGATTATCTAAGCCAATATCATTGTGTAGTGAATACCATGCCCATTTCTCCATCAAGGGTATTCAAATTTATTCACATTTACTTATTGATTATAAAGATTCATGTATGAATTCCACATTCCTTTATCGTGGAATAAATGATTATGTTTTATGAATCCATGTTTTATGTTCCATGTGGCACACTTATGCATGAAATGAAATGTTTAAGAAGGGTGAGACCTTTATAGCGCTCCAATGCATTGGGTAAATTATAGTATCATGATATGTCATGTGCAATGATTGTTGACTCATTCTAATTCAAGTGAAACAAGGGTTTACTCATGCTTCATGTGAAATTAGGGTTTACTCATGCTCCATGTGCAATGAGCCTCGGCTCATGCTAATTCAATGTTAAGTGTTGTTTCCACATTTCCATGTTATGATTATCATGCTTTATCATGCCTTTATGATCATGTTTCTCTTATTCTCTATTGATATTCCTATTGACTAACATGTATTGTACTCCTCATGTAATTCCATGTGTACTCCCTTACTGGGCTTCATTGCTCACCCTTTTCTTATGCATGTCCTCAGGTTATCCCATGCAATGCTATGTACGAAGGAATGTAGTGGTCATGTAAAGGATGTTTTCAATAAAGATGTTGTATTTCAAGTTTAATGTTTTTATGTAATGATCCTAAGCCCCAAAGACACTAAACCACTCGATCTTCTTTGTTGTATCAAGTGAAGTTTTATGTAATAAAGCATGTTTAAGTAGTAATAAAAAGCAGGGTTGTCATAAGGTATATCTATGCCATAACCTATCCCACATGTAGTATCCATAAAGGGATGCATTACTAGGAATAGCTGAATAATCTATACCTAAACAAAATTCTATAATGTTCTTTGATTCTTGTCCTTAATTTCTATCTTACGGTTAGGTTCCGTAATCAAGTTTCTAATGTTTCTAAAAAACCTTATTTTATACCTACTGTAATAACACCAAACCCAATAGCCTAGTTTCAATGGTAATTTTTTTACAATGGCATAGATAAAAGAGATCACATCACTAAGGATCTATCAGTTTAGTAGTATTGAAGAAAATATATACATACATGGTTCCCTTATTACATTGGTAATTAAACATAGAACATAACAAATGAAAATAAATTACTTCTTGTGATTTATTCGAAGATTTCATATTTAAAACTTGGGGAAGGAAAACAAATAAAAGGGTGAGCTCAAATTATTAGTGAGGGTTATATGAAACAATAATATGTGAAGTAAAGTTAATAAGGAATAGACATTATAGCAAGGTAAATAATCTAAAAAACACATTCCATCAATACATTGAGAATGATAATGCATCAATATATTTTTCTATATTAAACAACTAATGGATAGTAATAAAAAAATTAATGAATAAAATTATTATTAATTAGATTTAATGTATCTGGAACATGAACCATTATACCTTCAAGACTGTTTAATGCTTTGGGTAAAAACCCATATGATTCCATTAAGAAACTAACACAAAGGGTTTTACCCAAATATTTTGATTCATCTAGTGGCTATAATAGGCCCCACCAATCACTGTAATTCCAAATTATTCTTCATAGATAGATTCAATTCATGAAAAATATGACTTATCAAAATATTCATATTGAATAGAGGATACAGATTCATAAATATTTCAATAAATAAAACAACATTCAATAAAAAAACATATATAAAATGGTAAATGTTAAAGAAAATAATAATAACAATGATAAATTAAATATAGATATTTAATTAAATCTTTAATGAATTATGATAAAAAATTAATGTGAAGTACACACACACCATATGCAAGGAATATGTGGCGAAAGACATAGCCAAAGGGAATATCATGATGGGATCCATGAAAGAATGGATTTATATCATAATTGCATATTCATAATTGAAAATAAATATTGATCATAATAATTTATTTCCAATTTAATTGAAAAAATGTAAAAATATTATTTAAGAAACTTTAGAAATAATCCTTTTTGTGTGGTTTAAGAAAAATATTAAAGTGACTTTAAAATGGAAAACAAAAATTTTATTTGTATAAGACCAAACATTAATAGTGATTGTTTTTCATGATAAAATTGGTGGTTTTAGAAAAATATTGTTAGAATAAAACATATTATTTATGGTACATGAAAATGGGTAAGAAATTGGGAAGTTCCATTTAATTGGCCTTTCTTATCGAGATGAAATAAAAAAGAAACATTATAAAACAAGACTTTATCCATAAAATAATGATGAAATGATCTATATAAATGGTTTTATAACTTATAAAGATAATTTAGAAGAATCATATAAAAATAATTGAGGATTATATTAGGGTAATTAGAAATAAAATGTAACCCGAATGAAATAAATTGATGTATAAGAAGAATCCCTTACCTTATTTTAGAATGTGTTTGGCACTTCATTTTAAAGTGATAGATAATGAAATTAAATATATTAATTAATTAAAAACATTTTATACATGAATTTTATTTATTATAATTTTATTATGTTTATTAATGGAATTTTTGATGAGTTACAAGAATCAATTTTATCATTCAGTATCATTTGTTTCCCTAGTTTTCATGATCAGTTTACTTGTATACATATATGGAAATTTATGTAGAATGAGAACAATTGTGCATAATTTGAATTATATTTTATTAATTAACATATATAATTTAATATGGTTATATATTTTATTTTTTTTATATCATATGAGGACGAATCATTAGATAAAATGCTAGTTATAATCGTTTAGATCATTTGGGAGTTTTTTTATCATCACATACAAGTTTTGTTTTATAAATTAATATTATGTGTATATAATCCATAAAAATATTATATAAAATTTAATACATATTTTATAATCTATTTTAACTATATATTGGTTTTATGATAGAACCGGATGGTGGAAATGAAAAACGAAAACACAACATCTATGAAGGAAGTAAATTAACACCCCCGAAAGGTGAGAGGGGAAGAGGCTTGATAGTGTATTTTATGTTGACATAATAACATTAAACTATGTATAATATACTATATTTATCATTAATTTTTGGATATATTATGTGAGGTGAGGGTAATAAAATAAATGAAATTGAAAATAAAATAAAGAAAAATGAAAGAGGATTTTACCTCTTGAAATTCTTTACCTTGAGTACCCCCTTAAAAGGATTGGGATTGGTCTTTTGGCAAGACCAAAGGATAATTTACGTGGAGAAGACACTTGGTATTATTATTTGATAGTAATCAGATAATCATCAAGCCTTAAGAGGTGTGTGGAGAAGAGGCGGTGCATGGTGGTATTTATAGTGGAGGAAAGGGATGTTTTCTCTTTATTTTATTCATTAGTTTATTATATTGGATCAAGACTATGAATTGTTTGAGAATTATCCCCAAATATATTAAAATAATGTAGGAGAGTTAAATATTGTGGTTATTGCTTCATAAATGACTCAATTAATTGTAAATTTAACTTATAATTTATTTATACCGTAAATTTCCATATTTTATGATTCAAAAAATTCAAGTATTTCAGAAAAATACAAACAATTAACCCTAATAATTATTATATGTGTAGAATTAAAAAAAATTACATTCTATGAAAATAATTATATATATATCTGATATATTTAATTTTTAATTAAAATCATCATTTACGTTGAAAATACCAATTTTAAAATTATAATTGATTTGATAACACATTGAAAAATTACATAAGGTCTCACAAAATTATATTATTATAGAATGATATGAAAACACTAAATTATAAATAAATTTTATGAAAATAAATTTTCTATTAAATGAATATATTAGTTATATAATTGAAAATAAACATTTATGTTTATAAAAAATATCAACATTTAATTAACAATTTCTAAATTATTTATTTACATAAATTTTGATATTATTACATTATATTACCATTTACAAGTTAACTAAATTTTATTTATAATTTTTTAGGTATTTTTACTATTCTAATGATCACATTACTTTTCATAATGGTCACCTTACTATTTAAATGGGAATGTTACTATTTAGAGGTTTGTTACTGTTTGTTTATGATCGGTGTTGTGAGCAACATAGTCTATAAAATAAATTTATTTAAGAAGATACACACCATAAAATATCGAGGTGTTATATTTAATATTAATTTTACATTTTAGGAACCAAAATAAAATAAGTAATTATCTATTTATATCATATATTATAAGTAATTATGTTCTCATATTCATACATTATATTATTTTATATGATTGTTCAAGTAGGTTCTTAGACTGACCCAAACATGAATTTATCATAATTAATGGGTGATTAAGTCTATGAAAGTGGTTTACTATTTAATTATGTAAATATAAGAGAACCATAATGATATTATTTTGACATTTCAGTGGTTTTTAATAATATTTGAATATAATTTTAAAATTAATTAATACACGAGATAAAAAAGAGATATGTCACTTCATGGAGGCGGTAGTGCACACATACGAATGATTATCAATCCCATTTCTCAAATAATGGTATTAGATGATGGTATAAGATAAACTGTAATAGCTGTTACATAATATTGATATAGGAAATATACTAATTTATAAAATGAATCCTTTTTAATTTCAATGAGATATTCTAATGAAATACAAACAACATTGCTTCATCGAGTAAATAGTCCACATGTATGCATAATTGGTGTTGTTTTGTCTTTTGTAGTGGATGGAGTTAGTTGAATAAATTTTGATCCATTAAAATAATAATATTAAATTGTATTAATAATAATAGTGTAACTTTGTTAGGGTGTATAGAAGTAGTTTTAATGGAAATATTAAGACTGGAAGGCCATAGAGTAAGAAATACTCACATCGATAACATGATATTTCTCTAGGAAGTCTCTGATGAGCGTTATCACACACGCTCTTAGTAATAATTACTTGTGATTTTACTAAGTGCATCACAATGGATAACCTAGGTAGTTATCTCAAGGGGGAAGTGACTTAAAAAACCCTTAATACTCTTGAAGAAAAAACAACAAAAATGAAATAAGTAAAGACAAATGAACCACAAGATGTGGGGGTTTGGTTTTGTGACTTTCAGAAAATACAGTAAATAAGAAAATGAGACAGAACAATCAAAGACACAATTTCATTAAAAATACTTTATGAGAATATGTATTTGATCTAATAATCCCACATCAACATTCATTTTTCTTTATCCCATATGATTATAATTCATTAAATTGTAATCCACTAACCTTCCCAACCCCCGAACCCTACAGAAATTAACAAGACCACAAATTTGTGAAAATGATCCCTAGGTTAACCTCAAGAACTCTACCTGTTTCACCATACTTTGATCACAATCCAAAATACAACAATGGGTCAGTGGTAAATTAGGGAATCATCTCTTTCCTGGAGAGAAGAATTAATTGAGTTTGGTATGTGACTTGAACCCTACAATTCTATCCTAAGTTGATTGGAGTTTACGGTTAAAGTTTCACTCTTATGATTTACACAAGCACGACCACGTGGTCAAATGAAAGTCAAAAAAGTAAAATATAAATTAAAACTCAATTAATTGATCACATTTTATGAATTAAAGTATATTTATGGATTCAAAATTAGTAAATGAAGGGAGTTTGGATAACATCAACTACAAAAAAAATCACACTTCCATGGGATGATTTATCATCGTGGAGATGTTTGGCATAAGAAATAGATTGATTGGTGAAAACCAAATCTCATATCAACTATTATATTCCAGCCCAAGAAGAACAATAAGATGGATAAAAGTTAAAAAAACAGAAAATCAATTTAATAAAATTCACGGTACAAACATTAAAGCAAAAAATACAAAGAGGAGGTAGGAGAGGAGAGCCTTTTTAGAAGAGATGTTTGCACAGGGCCTTAATTCTTCTAGTAGTTGTGAGGGGATCCCAAGAGACACCATTTCGTCCAAACCTTCCCAATTCCTATACCAACCCTAACAATGAGTGAAAATATCCTTTAAATGTAGTTTAAGAGGGATAGGGTTACATGATTTATTTAAGTGTGAAATGGAAATTCAGACAAACTATTTAATACCAATTACATCCCATAGCTGTCATCATAAACTTGTTAATTGATTGCACTTATTTAAGTATTATCTTTGAATAATCATGTCCTGGATCTTCCCACAAAATTTGGGCCCAATACAATACTGGATAAAGAAGATACGACCCGAATGGTGAAGTGATTTCCAATATGGATTTTGCAGTCCAACTTTGTCTTCATGGGACATTTACTCCACTATAATTCATGATACAGCTCCCATGTCAGAAATATAATTTTATCTCATTAAGTCAGGAACCAAGCTACAAAATATCATGTCAAAATAATTTACTGAAAATTAGTTATGCTCGAAATACTATAGTGAATTTTTAAATGGTAAAAATAGAATTTCCATAAAATTTTTAAATGAACTACCTAATCACAAATATTTTATAAATTAATATATTTATCACAATGTGAGGACAATATTTCCTATATTATCAATAAAAAAAATTCAATAAAATTGTGGTTTATCAACTACCCCACACTCACCCTTTTCCACTCTTGGGAAAAACATCATATCATGTATTCCAAAAAATTGTGACAAGATATGCATGTTCATATTCCACAATCCATAGTGGAAAAATATGAAAAGTAATAATCCAATCAAGATTCAATGCCAATAAATTTTAAAGTCAATTTATCATAGTTTATATCAAAACAAAATATAGTGAGATTAATTATAATAATCAGTGAAAAAATAATTCATGGGGTCTACCATGCCACTAATTCCCCACATGTGTGCATGCCAATCATTTCAAGATTATCTCTACACCCTTTTTCCACTATATTTAGTTCAGTAAAAACTTTTCTTCTTACCTGATTCAATTCCACTGACCCTATTCAACATCCTTTGCAATTAAATTCTAAAACTCACTCATTTATGCATTCCGATAATTCAAACCATGTGCTCCCGACCTAAATATCCCCAAATGTTGTACATTTATTCATTCCCCTAATTATTGTATTTTTATTTTTTATTTTTTATATATATTCTTTTGTATATTTTTTGGAGGGTTTAAAATAGTCATATATTATGTTCACATGCATTGGTCAATCTAGTACCGTAATGGAAATGATTGGAAGAGAAAAAACATATGGAAAGACCATGTTATAAGCTAAAATGAATTACTTACCCTAAATATACATTATATTGGGTAAGTGAAACTCACAAGTCATGCTTGTTGGAAAAGATGTGTGGAGACATTAATGACCCAATTTACTATGAAAAAAATCACAAATAATGGTTTCAAAATCTAAACGGTTTTATTATGACATAACCAATCATATGATCGATGATTTCAAGTTTTATAAAAATCAACCATTGATGATGAAATCTTACTCATGGTTAACATTATACCAATGTATTTCAAAAACATGAATTTTCCATATGTTGAACAAGATAATGTTACATGATATATTTTTTTTGTTTTTTTTTGTTTTAGGTTTTTTTGAAAATTTTACGAAAAAACATAATGGAAAATACACACAAAAAAACAAATGAAAATCCTAAATTTATACCCTAAAATATTTTCCCCTTACCCAAACATAAAATATTTAATTTTCCTCAATGTCATCCTATGATATGATATTTGAACATGAAACGATGAATTTTAAATAGGACAGATTATATAAAAGAGAAAGAGTTAGGAACAGTCTGATATTCTCATGTGATGGTGGGTTCATGAAGTGTGATGAAATCCACTACATCAGTAGGAAGTCCCTTAATGTATTTTTTCAATCATTTACAATTGTTTGTAAATATTTTTCTAGTGTCCTCTTGTGTGATCTTTACTCCACCATAAGGATAAAATTTGATACAATATAAGGACCTAACCATCTAGAACACAACTTACCAGGCATCAAATTTAGCCGTGAACTACATAGAAGAACTTTTTCACAAACATGAAACTCCCTTTGTTGGATGATTCTATAATGATCATTTTTGGACCTTTCCTTGTAGATCCTTGACTTATCATAAGAAGAAAATAAAATCTCCAAAAGATATTGAATTTACATCTTCCTTTGGATTCCATATTAGGCCAAATCCATGTTTCATTTTTCTATAGCCTAGTAAGCACGATGATCGAATTCCATGGGGATATGACATGCTTTCCCAAATACCATTAAAAATGGTGACATACCATTGGGTGTCTTGTATGCCGTCCTATAAGCCCATAGGGCACCATCCAAGTTCTTGGTCCAATCCTTCAAATTCGGCTACACAGTTTTATCCAAAATTTGTTTCAAATCATGGTTTGAAACCTCAACCTACCAAATTTTTTGGGGGTGGTATGGTATTGAATGTATATGTGTCACCCCATACTTCTGAAGGATGGAAGCCAAATTCTAATTACAAAAGTGTGTCCCTTGGTCAATGTTGATTGACTTTGGTACTCTAAACCTACAAAATATTTTTGCCTTGACAGAGTGCACTACAACATGATAATCACATGTCCTGGTAGCCTTATCCTCCACCCATTTACTCACATAATTAGCATCAACCAAAATATACAAAAAACCAATAAACTAAAAAAAGGACCCATAAAATCAATGCCCACACATAAAAAATCTCACATAATAGTATGGGTTGTTGGGGCATCTCATGTCTCTTAGAAATGCTTCCTATGTTTTAGAAATGAGAGCATGACTTACAAAACACATGTGCATCATCGAATAAGCTAGGACAATATAATTCATAGTAAAAACATTTCCTAGCTATCCATTGGGGTCCAAATTGTCCACCATAAGCAAGTGTATGACAAAACTGTATAACAGACTAAAACACATGATTAGGAACCCACCTCCTAATAACTTGATCACTACACATGTTCCAAAGGTATGGATCATCCCACACATAATTAAAAGACTCACATTTTAATATTTGGTCTTTATGTTTATTTAAATTTGTATGGATTATAGATGCAACAAGTTAGTTGACTAAATCAATATACCAAGGAAGTGTACCTGAGATGGAATAATGATGCTCATCAGGGAAAGTGTCCCAAAGTGGTACATGGGCCAAGGTGTATGCCTCTAGTGTGGGAGTAATCCTACAAACGTGGTCCTCCACCAGGTTTTTGGACCCCCTTCATATCCTTTATTTCGTTATTAAATACTTGATGAAGGAGAATCCATCAGATAAGTCTTGGCTTTGCATCTTCCTTCTTTAAAAGGTAAGTCAGAGCTGCATGGTCAGAAAAAAAACTACTTTAAACCCAATAAATATTAACAGAATTTATCTAAAATAAATTTGACAGTAAGAAACTCATTTTCCATGGTTGTGTAGTTTGATTGGGCTGAATCCAATGTCCCTGAAGCATAGGCAATCACATGTGAACATCCCTACACCCTCTAGGATAAGACAACTCCAAACACAAAGTTGGATGTGTCACACATAAGCTCAAAATGAATTTCCAATTGTGGAAGCTGTATAATGGTTGGAGTGGTCATATACTACTTCATCTCATCAAATGCTACCCATCATAAATCATCAAACATGAAATCAGAATCCTTTTGAAGTAATCGTGACAAAGGAAGAACAATATTAATAAAATAAATAATGAAGTGCCGATAAAACCCTGCATGCCCTAGGAAATATATAACATCACACACACACATGAAGGATACGGTAATCATGAAATTATATCAACCATAGATCTATCATCCTCTATCCCATGTCTTTACACTACATTCCCTAAGACAATTTCATACTGTAACATGAAATGAAACTTTTCAAAGTTCGAGACTAGAATCTTCTTAATACAACAATTAAACACCATTCAAAAACTATTTACACATTCATCAATTCAGGATCTATATAATATAAGAGTCATCCATAAATACCTCCATGAAGGTCTCTGGAAAATCAGAAAAAAACTCACCATGCATCTTTGGAAGGTACCTAGGGCATTGAAAATTCCAAATGGCATCCTCCGATAGGAAAATGTACCGAATGGGAAAGTGAATTCTATCTTTTCTTGATCCTCTAGAGCTATAAGAACATGAAAATATCCAAAAAAATCCATCCAATAAACAATAATTTATCTTCCTAGCTAGTTTCTCAAGCATTTGATCAAAAATGCGATGGGGAAATGGTCCTTGCGAGTGGTTTGATTTATTTTCCTATAATTAATACATACACATGCCAACTATGTTTCACCCTCATTGGAACTATCTCATCTTTTTCAATTTTAATAATTGTAACACCACATTTCTTAGGCATAACCTGAATAAGACATACCTACTTAGAATTTGAAATGTAAATGATTATACCTACCTCAAGAAATTTCCCAACTTCTTATTTAACAACTTCCAGATGGGTTGGATTGAGTCTCCATTTTAAATGCCTCATTGGTTTATCCCCATCCTCCAAAATAATCATATGCATGAAAATGGAGTGGATAATACCTGATATGTCACCCAAGGTCCACCCAATTTCCCTGATGTCCTCCCTCAAAAGTTTCAAATGTTTTTTATCATGTTGAAAAGAGAGATTGATAGAAATGATAACAGGTAATATTTTACCGTTCAACAAGTATGAGTATTTTCGATTAAGTGGAAATGGCTTAAGTTCCAATATAGGGGGTGTGGTGTGGACAGTGATAGTGAAGGAACTAAAATATGTGCACAAATATCATCAGTATCAGAATAGACATCATCAAAATCAGAGATTAATTCAACAAATCCATCAGTGTAATCAACATCCATTTCATAATCAGAGTTTTCATGATCAAAATAAGAATACAAATACATTTCAAAACTAAATTTAAGAAAATATTGTTCATTAGAAACGGGTGTGGAAGTGCACTTAGATATCAAACTAGAACCAATGATCATAATCTCCCTAAGCATTGGACAATAACATTTCATGTGTTTTTTATTTGGTGACACAAAATGGGAGATAAAAAAAGAATAATGGTACTCCGAGGGGTACTTCATAGAATCCATAATATTAAATATCACAACTTCTTCTCCAAACTCCATGGAAAGTGTACCCTTATGGATATTTATGATTTTTTTCAAGTTTTGAGGAAGGTACTAGCTAAGATAATTAGAGCACGATAACATGATCATCCTCCATGTAAAGAACATAGAAGTATTCTATAATGACCATGTATCTTACCCTAACAAGTATATCCTCAAGGAATCCCATTAGATATGTTGTAGCTCTATTCACCAGATGGACCACTGATCGTGTCAGCTTCAACTCCCCAAACTGTAAAGAAGAGAATACAAAGTTAGGAATTGCATTTAGAGATTCTCCTAAATAACATAATGCATCAGAAAAGTGTAACTCCCTTATGGTTCATGGGATGGTGAATGTCCCATGATCCTTGCACCTTTTTGGTAACACTATAGTTGGTGTAATGGGTGATGACACATTTATTCCATGATTGGTCCTCTCATTTCCCATGTGCCCACTTCAATTGGTACAAAGTTATTTTAAGAATTTCTCTTACCATGGGATTTGCTTAATGGACTCGATCAAGGGAATGTTTATCTCTGCATGCATGAATGTGTCCAAAACCTCATTTTTACTTGACTCTTCAACCATCTTCTTGCTTTGAACAACCCTATTTGGAAAATGAAGGGGTTTAATAGGAACATCCTTAATATTTTTATTATCTTTATCATTCTCCATGGGATTCTCATTAGTTGGTATAGAATGGGGCTATTTTGGAATTGAGATGAATCTCGATGGAACGATAGGTGTAGACATATCAGTTGTTTGCTTTCGACATCTAAATGTGATGGAACAGACATTCCCCTTGGGATTTTGAGTAGTTTGGGAAGGAATATTTCCAGAATCCTTACTTACTAGTTCATGGAGGGTGGTGGAAATCAGGCTCATTTGAGTCTACAATTCCCTCAGCTTGGAATATTGACTCCTCAGCTCATTCTATTGATTAAAAACAGTTTTTATCCAATGATAATCAGTGTTAGAGTATACCTTAGGAAGGGGATTCCCTTTTTTTGGCTTGTTGATGCTTGAGATTTAAATCTCCTTGGGTGTTATTGGAAACCCTTTTGGTAGGGTGGAGGCTGGTAGAATTGATTTTGAAAAGGGTTACTTTGTTGTTGTCTAGAGAAGTTCCTCATGTCTGATTCATCCGTCCACCCTTGGTTATATGTTATAGAAAATGAATAAAACTTTTTTTGGGATATGGTTGTTGTTTCAATTGAAATGGTCTCCCATGAAACACTACTGCACAATATTCTGTTTCTTGTTGTTGTGGGCAACAATCATTTGGGTGGCATGTCTCAGTGAAAATTCCACAAGGCCTTAAAGGAGGTGGTTGGGATGTCTTTTGAGCCCACGAAATATGTCTCACCATAGTTGTAAATTCTTCTAACTTTGTATCAATAAAATGACTTTCAAGAGAAGATGTACTTACCTGATGTACTTTTTAACATGTGGGGAACCTCAATCTAAAATTTTTTGAGGGTTTTGTGCCATATTATCGATCAATGCTTGTGCATCTACTTGTGTTTTGTCGAAAAATTTCCATCCAACTACGGCATACACCATGCTTCTCTCCATTGGTTTGAGTCCTTCATAAAAGTACTGGATGAGGAGTTGCACACTGATTTGGTGATGCGGGCATCTTGCACAAAACTTCTTGAATCTCTCCCAAAACTCATTCATTGACTCCCCATGTTCCTACTTGATCGCTGATATATTATTTCAGATATATGTGGACCTTGATGAAAGAAAAAATCTCCGCAACAAAAGACGTTTCAAATCATTACAACATATTACATCTTCAGGTTGTAAATAATACATATAATACTTATCAATTCCATCATGTGAGAATAAAAATGTTATATGATTTATTTGATATTTAGAGATATTTCTTGGTTTCATTGTTGATCATACAACATTGAATTATTTTAAATGTTTTTTGGATCCTTACCAGATAAGCCATGAAATTTTGGAAGAAGGTGAATTAGCCTAGATTTCAACTCAATGTCTAATTCGAAAGTTGGATATGAAATTCATGTAAGTTGATAATTAATATCTGGTACAGACAACTATTCAATAGTCTAATTGAGTTCATTATGGTTATTTTCAGCCATTTTATCTTGTTTAATATTTTTTTAAGAGTTTCCAATTTCAAAATTCTTAGAGTACAGGAATTATATAGTTTGGTAAATTTCAACACTACCTATAGACTGAGACTATCTTATTTGATCCCTAAGGTTGTGATCAATCTCGGGTTCTAGATCAAGGATATCCTTAGGATGGGATATTTTCAAAAATCATAGAAAAGATACAAATAAAAAGTAGAGGACACCAATATCATAAAATGAGGTTTCATTTCATGGTCTAAGAGAAAAAAGAGGTGGGGGAAGATAGAACTGAAAAGAAATGAGATGAGAATAAGAGAAACAAAATAACAAATAATGATAAATAACTTACCTAAAATTGTTTGAATAAAACACTTTCTTCCGGACAACGATGAAAATTTGATAAGTGTTATCACACACACTCTCAAAATTAATTTTTTGTGATTTTACTATGTAGAGAATAGTGTCTAACCTACCTCGTTCTCCCAAGGAGGAAGTGAATTAAACAAAACATAATAGGCATGAAGAAAAAAACAAAAAAGGAAATAAGTGAAGAAATATGAAACAAAAGATGTGGGGTTTTGGTTTGGTGACTCTTAGACAATACACTAAACAAGCGATTGAGATGGAATAATCAAAGACACAATTTCATTAAAAATACTTATATGAGAAGTCATGGTTGATCTAATACACCCCTTCATGATTCATTTATCCCTATCCCATATGATTATAATTTATTCAATTGTAACCCCATATCCTAGTCAACCCCCGAACCCTATGGAAATTAACATGACCACAAATTTGTGAAAATGATCCCTAGGTTAACATCGGGACCACCAATCGCAACACCTTGCATTGATAGTGATCCAAAAGCCAAATTTTGGTTAGTGATAAATTAGGTAATAATATCCTCCCTAGAGTGGTGAATTAATTGAGTTTGGGATGGGAAATGAACCCTACAATTATATCCCAATTTTTTTGGAGTTTAATGTTTAAATTTCACTCTCATGATATACACAAGCCCAACCACAGTGTCCATGCAAGTCGATTGAGTAACATATAAATTAAAACTCAATTAATTGATAAAAATTTATGAATAAAAGTATGTTTATGGATTCAAAATTAGTAAATGAAGGGAGTATAGATTAGATCAACTATGAAAGAAATCACACTTCCATGGGCGGAGTTGTCTTCATGGGGACATTTTTCATAAGCAATTGATTGATTTTGGAACACCCATTCCCATCTCCACTATTATATTATAGCCCATGAATAAGATGAAAAAAAGAAGAAGAGGTAAAAACATAGAAGTTTAATTAAAGAAAAATTTATGATACAATCATGAAATCCAAGAAATACAAATAGGAGGTGGGAGAGGAGAGCCTTCTTTGAAGATATGTTTTCACAAGGCCTTATTTCTTCCAATATTTGTGAGGGGATCCCAAGAGACAAAAATTAAGAAAAACCTTCCCAATGCCTTGACCAAACCTCATAAAGATTGAAAATATCCTTTAAATGTAGTTTTGTAGGGCTAGGTTTACCTAATTTATTTAAGTGTGAAAGGGAAATTCTGACAAATTGTTTAATCCCACTTGCACCACAATGTTGACCTCCAAAATGCATGAATTGGCAAGAATTATTGAAGGATTATTTAAGAATAATAATGTCCCCGAGCTTCTCTCAATAATAGGTCCCAATCCAATCCTGGATGAAGAAGATACAACCTAAATGGTGAAGTGATGTCTAAGGTAGATTGATCAATCCATCTTTTCCTTCATTTTCCATTTACTCAGCTCCAATTCAAGATCCAACTCACATGTCCTAAATAGAATTTTTATCTCATTAATTGAGTAATATCATTATAAATTTTCAATTCAAAATAATTTACATAAAAATATTTATGTTCGAAATACTACAGTGAAATTTTAAAGGGTAAAACTATAATTTCAATTAAATTTTCACATGAATGATGTAATCCCAATCATTCAATAAATTAACATATTGAGCACATTTTGAGGAAATTATTTCATTTATTATAAATAAAATATTCAATAAAATTATTTTTTACCAGTATCCTTGGAAATTGAGGCTCGAGTCTAAATAAATGATACTATAGGAAATGAAAATGAGAGGGATTTCTTATAGGAGAAAAATAGAAAAACATCTTGATTAAATTCAATGATATAGGCGTCACAGGAATTAGTAGAAGTGATCTCTTATTATATGTCAAGAAAAATGTAATTTTTATAAATAATCCTTAATTTTCAATAATAGAGTAAAAGTATTCCAAGTTATAAGAATCAAAAGGTGGGAAATAATAGAATGTGTGATATTGAAAGAACTATCACCCCCACAAAAACAATTTAGAGGAAACTTGTTACAAAAAACATGGGTGAGATGGACAAGTAACCCAAGAAGGTCTTCCTAGTGGTGAAGTAAAAAAAATCTAAAGCGAAATGTCTCATGAAAACAAGAACCAAAAGAAAAAATAGTGTTCAAGGAGGAATTAAGAGAACATATCCATTAGATATAAAAAACCAATTTATTCAATCCAAATTTGAAATATAAAATAAGAAACGTCTTAATAGGTTAGTGTGTGACTATCCATTACCACCATACCATACCACAAAAAAGACAATGAAAAAAAGAGAAACTTTCATTCTCCATAATACTCGACCCTTTATCTGAGTCTTGAAAAAAAAACATCTACGACCACCCAAAGGAAAATTTATTGTGTGAGAACATATCCCAGTAGAATACCACCAAGGAATCTAAAAAAAATTATAACATTATGAATGTATCAGTTCTAGTTTTAAAACAAATACTGTTTATAATGAATTTTTCATGAAATAAATCATTTTCTAAAACATTAATTTAGTTTTAATAAATCATACCATATTCTCAACATCTAGTAATATATGAAGTGTGAAATAAAATTTGTAATTAACCATGAATACACCATAATATAATCATGTGAGAAAACAACCATGAAATATACAAACATGTGATAATAAAATTATAAATTACAAAACACACCATTTGGCCTCTAACATAGGGGTATATGTACTAAAGAAGAATTAAAATCCCACAAAACTTTTATAATGTTTATCCAACCAATATAACCTAAATAAGAATTACACGCACTAAAATTTCAAAAAACCTCTTATGTAATTACACACATAAACAATGACAAGTCTACTCCTGATATACAGAAGGCTACCAAACGTGATAGGTTTTTCAAAATCCATTTAAAAACAATGACCATAGTTAATAAAAATTATTCAAATCAAATGATTTATTATTATGGGATTGATAATCAATTTTAAAAACAAAACCACCATTTAAAACATTTAATCAAATAGTTAGTGTGCACACATCTATTTTTAAGGAAAATGCCTTTAAAAACATTAATATCCTCCAACAATACCATTGTAATGTTAAATAATTCATCTTAATGGAATAAACAAAATCAATTGACATGAACATATATCAATTCAAGAATTAATCCATTATACAGAGAAACCTACCTTAATAAATGAGAAAACATAGTCACATTCGACAACAAATATTGGAAACAAGAAGATTGACCTCCAAAAGATAAGGCCCAAGGGAAAATTGAAAAGGATCCATTGAAAACAAAAACCAATCACAATCCAATTCACTATGGTAACAAAAACAACTTAAAAAACAAATTTCAATGAATAAGTAGAAATAGCACTTATTAGGGAGATGTGATGCATCCACCATGAAAATAAAACACAAAATGTAGTGATCTAGAAGGAGAGATATCACGAAAAACACCCAAAATCACCCAATGATTTGATAGGATTGTCTGAATGATGAATGAAAAAAATAATTATACATGAATAAGGATAAAAAATACTCCCCTTGAACAATTCAGATAATTAATCAGATTCATGGTGTGAAATAAATTAATTTTGGAATACACAAAAAAGGCATCACCTAGGGTTAAATATCATGATCTAAACAATGTATTGATGTCAAAAGCCTTCATGGATTGTAATGATTCATGCCCATAAATTATACCATTAAATATTTTCTATAATGGATTTATGTAGTGTAACCAGTTGATGATGTGAAAATGTCCAGAAGACAATTTGTAGTTTAGATTCTGCAAAAAATCCTCGAACCAACTCCGAAGCTCTCCCAACTCTAAGATAACCTGCAAAAAAATTTAAAAATTTGTACCTGAATTACATTATATAAAATAAACATATATAATATAAATTTATATCAAGACACATTTTACGAAACACATGACAGAATGTAACAAGATGTTATGATTCTCTACACCACACAAGATTTAAGTCCCCATAAATTCCTCAAGATCCTAGACTTGAAAAAAGTGAAGGCAACTAATACCTCATCAACAATTCCTTCTCCCACTTATCATGGATATCCTATCTATATTTCCATGTTATACTTACTGTGGAACTTTTTTTCCATGTCGTACCTTCTCTCGATGATACATAATATAAAATGGTTGCTCAAATATAGTTATATTAGGATCATGATTAACATCCTCCCATTCCAATACATGGGAAGGACTTGGTTGATACTTCCTCAGTTGGGAAACATGAAACCTGAAATGGATATAAGTAAAATAAAATATAAGGTCCAACCAATATGACACCTTTCTAAGATTCTCCACAATCTCAATTGGGAAAACAAATCTCAATGCCAATATACCCTCCTTACACAACTAACGATGTCCCAAGTGATGGGAAACACTGAAGAAATCTTGATCACCGACCTCAAACTCCAACAACTGTAATTGAAAATACATATAGGATTTATAATGACCCTTTTAAATAAATAACCAATTTTAGATCAACATTACACATTCAATAATTTCATTAACAATACTTGACCCAACCAAGGAACACACTCCCAACTCTAACCAGCAATGGGAGATCTATATGGAATCCCATACAATTCTTCCAAAAAATCCATCTTAATAAAGCCATAATAAATACTGTTGTATAAAAAATTAACCTTAGGAAATTTATTTCCCCAATAACCACTGAAATCAAGCACACATTCATGGAGTATATCCTTAAGAAATTATGTAGGGGTTTCTTCCAATCTATTCATCTTTAGATTATATTCTATAATCAATTTTAACTATAAACCCATCAAATCTTGTAACCATTTCCAAAAACTAGATGTTAACCAAGGTTCCCTGTCCTAAATAATCATAGATGTGACCCCATTACTTCTCACAACCTCTCAGTCATACAATACCCTAAGATGATCCACTTTCATTGCCACCTAAATAGATAGGAAATGTGATGATTTCATTATACAATCAAAGACAACCCAAATCACATCCATCATTATAGGAGTTTTAGGTAAACCAAAGAAAATTTCCAGTGATATATTATTCATCTTCCATATTAGAATAGGTAAGGGATGTAAAAAATTATTGGTCACTTTTTATTCACCTTAATTTTATAAAATATAATACACATTGATAATAATTCCTCATCTAACCATCTCATCATGGGTTATCAATATTTATGTCCAAATTCATGATACATCTTAGTAATTTTGGGTTGGATAAAACCCCATGATTAGTGTAAATTTTTCACCATTCATTCCTTAGTGAAAAATGAACACCCAAATTTCTTTAGAAACACAAAGAAGTATAGGTATACCAAGACCATTCAATCAAGGTCTCCCCACTATTCAACATTTTACTTACGAACTATAACTCAATTTTAGAAACATTATCATGTTGAACCCACTCATCAAATGATGATTCATCAGTTTTTGAATCCATGTACACCTACCCAAAAAGTTATTCCACTCCCAAGATCATATAAATAAAAAAACTCACTAGAGACCACTCTTCTACTAATTTTTTCAATGATTGTGTTGGTAATTTCCTGATCAACACATCAGCAAACACATTACATTTTCCAAGGTTATAAGAAATAAAAAAAATCCAATGTTTAAATATACTCAACCTAGTCTCTATAATGTATGTTTATATCATTATGAGTGAGAATATATTGTAGGGTTTTATTATTAGAATATACCACAAACTATTTTCCAAAGAGGTAGTGACACTACTTTTTGAGTGCATGCATAACTGTTACCTACTATATATCATGGGTAGGGTAGTTATTCTCATGGGGATGTAATTCATGAGAGCCAGTGGATACCTTTTTCTCCTTTCCATTAAGACATGTACCCAACCTATACCTTAAGAATTTAAGAATACCTCATAAATCAAACCTCATTTAAAAATAATCAAAACCAAATCTAAATTCATATTATTATTATATTAGTTAATATATATCTGATATATTTTATTCCACCCAAAATTGACACCCTTATACATTAAAGCGGTCATCTATGGTGCAATAATGGAGACTTCTTGAATGAACCACATATAATTTCCAGCCAAAACCAAGAAGCATCATATCTTGAACACATTTCTAGGATGATAATTTCACATAACCACATGTATCTTATTAGGATCCAATGATACAATCCTCTTAGATATTATATTCCCCACAAAAAGTACATCAAGAGTCCAAAATTTCCACAGGGAAATATTACAATAGAAATGGTGTTTCCTCAAGGTTCCAGGAATGATATCAAAATGGACCTTGTGATCCTCCTCTAACATGTAGTATACAGAAATATCATCCATGAAAAAATGAAAAAAAAGTCAAATAAACTAGTAATTGTTTGGTTTGTCAAATCCATGAAAACCATAAGAATGTTGGTTTGATTGAATGAAAAAAATAAAAAAAATCCCATATTATCTCCAAATCATTGTCTTAGGTGTATCCTCTTCTTGGAATCTAATTTGGTGGAACCCTGACCAAAGGGTAATAATTTAAAACATAAATACCCCCTTGATCAGATCAAAGTGATTGGAAATTTTTATAAAGGGAAATTTTTCTACAATATTTACCTAATTTAACATTTGATAATCCATGCAATGCCTAATGATATCATATGACGTATTATAAAATAGGACATGAAAATACCATGGTGAAACACTAGGATGAATAAATCATTTATCCATAAGGTCCAAAAATTGAAACATAGGTTATTTTAACCCACTAGGTTCTATGGGATAAGATAGTATATTAAATGGAATTATAGTACGTAATAGGTAAATAGTAAACTCTATCTCTCTCTATGGTGGTAAGATAGATAAATCATCTAAAAAGACCATGGGGAATGTACACACTACATCATGAACTAAATTACTCAAACAAGGATCAAGGAAATCATGAAACATATCCAAAAACTGACCTAATATCCCTCCATAATATAGAACAAAGGGCCCCACCCTCCTCGATATAGAATCTTCCCCACCCTAAAAGGCATTAGCGACACCATCAGGAGAGTAAAACCAAACATAATGATGATAATAGTAAATATTATCCTTAAAACTAATAAGAGTATCCATAGAAATAATCAGATCAAATATATCATGATCAAGAACCATGAAATCCCATACTACTTCAAAGTCGACTATCATTACATGACATGCATAAAACATGAAACCTTGTTTTTTCCTATTTCTAGAAGGTATGTAATGATAAAACAATAAATGAATATATACTGAAAAATATCGAAAAATTTCAATTAAATTTGATTATATAAAAGATTTTGTTACACATTTTTCAAAAAAAATATCTGACTCCACAAAATATGAAAAAATCACCATACAAGTTGTATTATCTCACCCTACATCAGATTCATCTAGTGCATAATCAACTATATAAATAAATTTGGTATTAGATCCCCCCTGAAATTTATTATCCACACGTTGATCCCCCTTAGTTTGAGGATAATACCCAACACCCTTGGAGGCACCAAAATAATCTTGTGAACCCTTGGTGAAGGTGGATTTAGCCTTACTTACTTGGGAAATCCTTCCACAAAAATAAAAAAGATGGAATGATTACCCACAATGATGATATATATTTTGGATCCTCCATCTAATTAAGATTGGTATAAATATGCCTTCTATACTAATAGGAAACAACTTATTTTTTTCTTGATGATGACCCTGAAACTAGTCCTAAAAAATTTACCTCCACTGAATTTTCTTTTCTATATTTTACATACACCATGACTAATAACACCCATTACCAAAACATCACCCAAACATGATTTACTTGATATGTATGATTATTCTAAAGTTTCCATGTTGAATACCTCCATAAAGGTTTTAAGGTAATTGATAATAAACATTAACAAAATTTTATCCATAAATTCAAACTCACACCTTTGAACTTTTAGGTAAGCATTAGTGACTAGATCCAGTTTTAAATACACTAAAATATCAAAATATATGAAATAGTCAAGAATTAAAAGATCTAATTTATATAATTTAACTAACTATAGGGTCTTTTCAACACATAACATCTCAGGATAAAACTACTAGTTTAGGATTTTCAGGATGGAATCCCTTGTAAGATCCTCTCATGTCTTCTTAACACAATAGATTCACACCACATCGTTCTCAACCCCTAAATCATATACATCGAAAAACCAACCTATAATACTGAAGAGTTTCTAAAATGTTAAATATCCTTTCAATACAGTCATGAAACTCCTCATAAGAATGGGTTTCTTTATTACCATGGAAGATGGGTGGATTTTTCATAGTAAATTTTGATCCCTGATCCATCACTCATCTTTAGTTCACAACACCTACTTGAATTAGAGTTTGAATAGTTCATATTATAGTTTCAACAAAATAAGGTTATATTAGATAATTTTCTTGAGTAACCCATCTCACAACATCCACACTTGGATTTAGAAGAAGTATTATAGTATGTATTTTCCAAAAAAACAAGATAAAAACTCCATTAGGAATGAGAAAATTTATAAATAAATAGATTAACTTAGGTATCAATATAAATTATTTTAAATGAATATAATTCAAAGTACTTTTTTATTTTATCAAAAAATAAGGATAAAAAAGGAAGAAATGTGTCCACTTAAATAAAAATCCAATCAGGTTCATTTAAATAACCTCAACCACTAAATCTAAAGCACGGAAAAATACATGACTACCAATGGTAACTCGGATTTAGTCATGGATGAGATATCCAAGAATTTTTTTTCACTTACTATTTGAATTCCACCATTCCTACCTTTGTTCAACCATGAAAACAAACCAAACCAATTCAATGTCCTAACAATTCAGGCCAGGTAATGGTTATGATACAAGTTTTCAACAAACCGACTATGGTTAGTTAGGCATGTCACCCAACAAGGTTTTTTCATGGTGAAATTTAAAAATGTACAAGAAACATGTCTCATGATTAGCCAAAATATAGAAAACAAAAAATATAAAACATGGAAAATGTGATCATATAGATGACACATAGAATGTCAAAACAAAAATTAAAAATAACAAATATAAAACAAGACAAGTCTACACAGGTCCTAGTGTGACCATTTATCACCACCAAACCATCCCACAGCGAAGATGGTGACAACCAGAGTAACCAACATGATACATAATGCCCTTCCATTTACTTGAGTACTAGAATAAAAAATATACAATTTACCTAAAGAAAAATTTGGTTGTGAGAACATAGAATAGTATGATACCACCAAAGAATATATAAAAGTTCTATTATCATGAATTCATTAGTTCTATCTTTAAAAATAAACTTGTTCACAAATAATTTTTATAAAAATAAAAAAAATTTAAAATAAAATTCAGTTAGTTTTCATATGTTATACCATATATAATATTCCAATTTTTTTCCTTATAGGACATTGGAATATTACTATGAATATTTCCAAATCCATGCTCTAAGAGAACATGAGATTCTAAGGACTGATGAGGTTAGAATGAATTATTAAAATATATTGAATACATTAATATCATGCACATGTAGTGTTTTGTATAATTGTAATAAATATGAAAGAGTGTATTGGATTTAAAATCTAATTCCATCCTAGATTTGAACATGTGGGTTTTACCCTATGACTGATGTATTATTTTTTTGCTTGGGGTGTTTCAGAAATGTGATAACATTGGTGAAAATAAAAAAATAAAATAACATAATTAAGATTATTTTGACACGATGACATAGAATCTTCTATTTATGCGTGGTTGTTACTAATACCAATGGTTATTCGCTTAACATAGGGATTGATAGAAGTAATTAGGTTTGATTCATTGGAGGATCAACTGCGTATGAAATCAGATCTAGGATCACACACTGGCATAGCTTGTGGATCTCATCAACAACAACGATGTGTGATCATTCATAATCATAGATTGATTGAAATCAAGCTATCAAGTTTGTTTTGTGGATTTATCCCCATTTTTCTTATCCCATGATGAATTTAAATCCATTGAATAATGGTTTGATTTTTTTATTGATCGTTTTGTGGGTACATTTTTGTTTATCTAGGATTTGGAGGGTAATCGTTATTTTATGCTTATTACTAGATATTCATTTTTTGTTATAACAAAATGGATTGCGGATAACTTTAACTATGTCTATGGTTCCCTCATAATCTTTTTTATGGTCTTCTTTCCCCATTCTATGTGTGTTATCACTAAAATTTACTATGGAATATGATTTTATGGATACACATAATCAATCATTGTGAATTCTATCTATAGTGAAAAAGATCACTACTTGAGGTTTGGGATGCAGATTTAATGTTATGATTTTAGTACATTATGAAAATAATGTATCAATGTATGGATCTTTATTTTTCACTCATAGTATTGGGTGTGGCACTGGAAAGGCGCAAAAACTAGCATTTCTGGAGAACTGGAATAGGCATAATCTGGCCAAAGATGATGAGATTGTTTTGTCAACCCCATAACCACAACGTTTGTCCTGATTCCTAGGGTGATTCATATTTGGATTGGAAGAAAAATATTTTGACGAAGATGCATGATGCAGATATGGGATTCTTTGGAAAACATGATGACCCAATGTATAGTCTAATAAATTCATTTTGTGTAGTCCCTTAGTTGTAAAATTAGGGTTTATATGAAGAGATATGTATTACACCCCATGTGACATGTGTCACACACCATGTGACCCTTAGCTAACCAGTTGGGCATGTACTGGGAGTACACACCCAGGAGGATGGGTACTGTTACACAGTGTGTGGGCCTCCCCACCAACTTTGTACACCCTAGAAAGTGGATCAACATATAAATGGAGTGCACTCTAAGGAAATCATGTGGCCACACATGATATGTGTGGTGGGTTACATTCCATGTACTTAATAAATTATATATTCATGGGTAGGATACATGCAGAGTGATAGCCCAAACACCTATACACCGTGTACCTTAGGGACATGTTGTCAATTTTGGAAAAGTTAATTCCATGTGAGTGAGAGACATGGGAAGTGCCATGAATAGTGATACATTTAATTTACCCATAGGGATATGTTATTACTCTTTGAGGATTGGTTGGTTTCACTATATTCTCAACTCAGCCTTATTGTGATCTTTTGTGAGCTTCCCTATAGCAGTTTTAGTTGATTTTGTTCCATTGGTTTGTTCCTAAAAGGGTTTTGTGTGGTATCAGCTTCCCATCTTAGAGGGTAACCTTTATATAGTTTTTAGATGATCATTGTAGTGTGGGTGAGTTCCCTTATTCTAGAATGAGTAGTCTGATTCTTATTTGATAGATTCCATAGTGTCGTGAAGCATTTATAATGCTGATAGTCCCGTAGTTATCCTCAATTCCTTCATGCTTACTTAGATAAGGATTGTTGGAATATTCATTACCAATATTTACAAATTCATGGAACCCCTATCTTGGAAGATTCTTATAGTAGGCTATGGTGTCTCCCCCAGTAATACCTTGTAATTAACAACCTAATTGTGTATTGTGACCAGATATTTTCAAGGAGGTGCAGCATGATCGAGTGTGTTTATTTGATGAAATATATTAGTTTTATTCATGATTCTTCTTGCATAAAACTGATGAGGATGACCTCTGGGATTAGTCTTGTTAGTGGAAGTATAACTCTTGGAGTGAGGTCTCCTAAATGATCCTTACCTTGAATCCTCACAATGGAACTAAGGTTGTATGTCGTTGAGACCTCTGAGACTCAGAGTATATTATTATTAATTCTGGATGTTTCATTGTATATTTCATATTATTATTGATATATCATATGATAAGATGACTAATATTGATGATTTATTCCTAGTTATTTCAGTGTATCTGACTATATAATTTTAAACCCCCTGCATGGGATCTTCCCGCACATGAGATGTCTTATGAAAACGACGACCCTATTTACAGAGTTCTTGGAGGATCATGAGTTAGAATATATTATTTGGGTTAGATATTCTAAGGTGTATACTGGTGTTCCATATGGCAGGAGTACTCTTCCATTTGAGGAAATTGTAATTTATTATCTTGTTTTGGTTAGTCTTGAATATTCCCCAATCTAATACTTTATAATACTTTATATCTTACTCTTTTTGTGGGATTACAGATTTAGGCATGCATTATTATCATTTTTTTAATTTCATCATTTTATGGGATTGGATATGTGTGTGTGCATACATTTAATTTAGGATAATGCATCCCATTTTTGTGATATGCCTTCATGGAGATAGTCGCTAGGCCCTAGTCTATTAGAGGTAGTCTTGGAGTAATTTTTTCTTGGGCCCCATTGAGTTTCATTTTGAAAGAATGGTACCAGGGAGGATGCCTATCCTGTAGTGACATGACATTTCATATTTTTATGAGTGATTTTCAGAGCTTCTTTTGTCTAACCAAGAGGTTTTTTTGGAACTAGGGAAATAGTGTAGATGTATTTCTTATTTGGATCTCAGGCTAGGGAATCTAGTGTTTATGGGGCGGCTGAAATATCTATTCCTCAAGACTCTAATAACCTCCTTATTTACTCAGTACATGAAGGAATTGGATGTAGGGAAATAATTGGTTCATGCCTCACAGAGGAATGGGTTGTGGTTTCTATGTCCTTATTTAGTCAGCACACTATATATACTCATTGACCATGGTATGATTTTTCTTATTTCAGGATGTATCAAAGATGAAATCCAATGAGGTTTCCATAGAAGAATCCATAGTTGGACCAGATGAGATATGAGGTATCCCAAAAGGGTGTATGTCTTGATCTGGTATTCTAGGAGGATGGCCACCAGATAGTGATTTATCATATTAATCTATTCTAGGCCCACCCTTATTGGTTTAGGTTGATGTATCATTCTCAGAAGAGTTGTATATGGATCTATTGGTGTGAGATTATGAAATTTTGGGTTGATGCACATATCATGAGCATCCAATGAAGGGATCTCCTGAGACACAGGTTTAGCAAGACTTACCAGTGGTGGGCGATCAAGAGATGTTTTAAAAAACAAGATTTATTTAAAGATATTAGAGGAATATCAGTTCCCTAATAGTGAAATGTTTATATGGTTATGATGGTAGAGATAATATTATAATAGTTTTTTGTACCCATTAATCTGTATTCAAAGACATGTTCGACGAACCACCCAAGTAGAGGCAGCGGCTTGAGACACAAGGTCCATGGGGAAACATAGATGACGTATGATCTAGGGGAATAGTAGGAGGTCATCAGCTCTTGTCTTTCATGCTACAACCACCACTCCCCAAGTGGACCACTACAAGCTCAAGAAGATGGTGGTAATATTCATAGAGAGATATAAGAATTATAAGTTCTTTAACCAGAGGCTCAATGAGTGTTTCTATGTATGATTTGTGTTCTTGGTACTCTTGTTGTTATACATTTAGACACAGGTATGAGAAATTTTGTTTCCTCATTTGTGTGATAATATTTCTGGGTGATGTGGGGAATCAATATAGAATTTTGTTGATTATTTCTAGGATTAATTTGGGCTTATATTGAAGAGTTAAAATTCCACCACCAAGATTCATTCTTGAGACGTGATGCAAAATCATGCAGGTGTGTTAATGTCTCCCCAAGAGGATAGTGTCAAGGTGTGGTGGATGAGTTTCTATGACTTGTTTGTTTGATGTTTTTTGTTGAGATAAGGTGTCATATTAATCCCTACTTGTGGTAAATAGGTAGGAATGGGAAAGGAGGATTTCTATGTCTTAGGTTCTCATAGATGCATCAAATGATGTTCTTCATATGACATGTGTGTTCTTTTCACTAGTTTTGGTTTTTGAACACTATTATGTGAAACAAGAAAGTATGACATATTTCATTTTCTATGGGGAAGATAAAAAAATATGTTATAATAGTAGGAGACTCAGGGATTACACAAGACTGATCTGTATAAGAATATGAGGTGATATTCTTGTGTCCCATAGAAATGGGAATTTTATTCCCCCTCGTTCTAGAAACAATAATGCATTTCCAAAAATCTGGAGTTGTGGCTTCCAATCAGTGGGTCAAGAAGATCTAGGAATTATCTATTCCCTTCCATTGGTCAGTCATAGCCGTAGCGGGTTCAACCTCGCTTGCCTTGATTTTCTTGTCTTTTCTCTTGTAATAGTTAGAATACAGGTAGTGGGATAAAAAAGAGGTAAATGGGGACACATCACCTAGGAGTACACCTACTAGAACATTAAGGGAGTTCTTAAGTCATTGTTGATATAATGAATGGACTGCCTCATGTAGGTGAAGCCATGAACTACCCATAAACGCATTGTAGGGGGTGTCCAGCAAGTCAACCATGAACTCGGTACGGGTTACCAAGCCACCGAACTGAATCTTCAGGTAGATATTGATGACATGTGTCTATTCTGTCCTATCACAGCCTTGAATTTTCATGTCAGAGGGGCTCAAATTATCTTCAGACAACCCCATATTTTAGAGAATCTAGGTTAGGATAAGTTTAATCCTAGTGCTTGTGTCGACAAGACAATGATGAACCTCTACACCATTAAAGTGGAAAGTGATGTACAACGGGTGGATGTGTCCCTATATGGGAGAGACTTAATCTTCTCCATTGAAAGAAATAATTTCATTACATTCAGCAGACTCGACAACCTTATCAAGGAAGGCTTCTGTGGCAGCTACCTTCATCTCAAACTAGAGGGGGATTCTTAAAGCCTCAGCATGGGAGGCACATATAACCAATTAAAGGTGAAGAGAATAGAAGATAAAGACCCTTTTAATAATTCTGGAAAGATGATCAAGGATATCATACTTCCATCCCAAGCATGAACTTCTACTTACAATAGGTCGTTCTATGGAAGGAGGCTTGGCATGCCTTTCTGGATGAACCAGCGACCAACTAGTGTTGGGAATGTTCTGATTCTCTCTAGTCGAAACTTGTGGAGCGACCACCGAACGAGTTCTAGTTGACTAAATCTAATCCATAATGGAATGTGGATGATTGCAGCATGATCATGGTGGTTCTACCTGATCATGTAACACAAATGGTTGTAAAGGAAAACCCGGTGAAATAAGATGAGAAGGATTCACATAGAGAGATGCCATCAGAGTTTTCAAGAGCTGAGGTAGAGAATGATGAGTGCCTCCATCTTGAGGCTACCAGAGTAGGGTGATGGGTATATAGTCTCATGTGACGCATCAGGGACCAGACTAGGATGTGTACTGATACAGGAGCGAGCAGTGGTCTCCTATGGCTCACATCTGCTAAGACAACATTAGAAGGCCTACACTACCCATGAACTATAGTTAGTAGTTGTGGTATTTGCACTGAAGACGTGGAAACACTACTTGACGAGTGAATAGTTTACTATTTACTCTGATCACAAGAGTCCTAGGTATATCTTCTCAATGAAGGACTTGATCCAGACATCGAAAATGGCTTGATTTACTCCAGGACTATGACTTTTCGATAGTATATACTCTTGGGATGGGGAACGTAGTAGCAGATGCACTCAGTAGGAGGTCTGGTTTACAGTTGCTGAGTGAGGTGATAGAGAAGCTAGTCGGATTGGAGATATCCTTTGTGGAAAGTGATGGAGCATCTTAAATCAATTAAATGATAGTTACTCGCCCAATCCTTCAGTGAGCCTGGGAGGCACAACCTGGAGATGTTTATTGCAAGGCCTGACATGCTCATATATCCTCAGAACAAGTTTCTGATGAATTTTCTACAGGTGGGGAGCGCGTCATCGTCTACATAGGACACACCATGGTGCCAGTGACTCTACGAGAGGAGGTGTTGAGGGAGTTCCACACATCCCCTTTGGCGGTATATCCTGGAGTGCAAAAGGTATACCAACACCTCTAGCGTTAGTACTGGTGGCTATGGATAAAGAAAGCAGTGGAATATTTAATTTCATGATGCCTCACTTTTCAGCAAGTAAAGGTTGAGCATCGGGTTCTAGCTAGCTTAGCACATCCACATGAGGTACCGTAGTGGAAGTGGGATGGCATATCCATGTACTTCGTGATAGGGAAACCACATACATCCAAGGGACGTGATTTCATCAAGGTGATCGTTACTAACTCACCAAGGCATCCTACTTCCTACCCATCTGAGAGCTAAGATTAGTAGGGAGCTCAGAACACCTCTATATAGAAAATATTGAAATAATTTATATGTTTCCATCAATTATTGTCTCATATCCCGATGTTCATTTTTATCCCACCTGTGGAATGGATTATAGGAGGAATTCAGGACTCAGTCACATTTAAGAACCAGCTTCCTTCCTCATATAGATGGTCAGACTGAGCAGGTCATTCAGACACTGGAGGAAATGCTTTGTGCTTGTGTCCTCGATTTTGGCCACATTTGGAAGGACCACCTACTAATGGTGGATTTCTCTTACAACAGTAGTTACCACTCCACTATCGTCATGGATCAATTGATGGCCCTGCATGGGTGACCTTTCTGGTCACCACTATGCTGGACAGACCCAGGGGAGTCAGCACTTATGGGTCCAGAGTTGCTAGAGGATACCATAGAGAAGGTGAAGACCATCCAGGGGAGGATGAAGACTTCAAAAGGTCAGAAGAAGTCTTATGACGATAGGAGATAGATACCCTTGGAGTTTGAGGAGGGAGACCATGTCTTTATACGGGTCTTATCCCGACGAGGATTATAGCATTTTGGCTAGGGAGATAAGCTCTCTCTAAGGTTCATAGAACCTTTCAAGAACCTCAAAAAAGTGGGTAAGGTGGTGTATTGTCAAGATCTTCCCCCACAAATGCACCGAATGCAGAATGTTTTCCATGTTTCATAGCTATGGAGGTACGTGCATGGTCAATTTCACATTATCAACTGAGATTAGATGGACATCAACGATGGGTCAATGTTTGTGATGTACATGGTGGAGATAGAGGATCTATAGTAGCGGGTCCTTCATTGGAAGTCGATTTTTATGGTGCAAGTTCATTGGTAGCACATGAATATCTAGGAGAGCATATGAAAGTGGGAGTCTTAGATACATGCTCAGTAGCCCCATTTGTCCCCCTAGTTTTTTGTTGCTTTTAGGGATGAAAATCCCTAATGTGGAGAGAATGTAAAGATTCATAAATTCCATATATATTTTTGTTAAATTATTTGGGATTGTAATGAGTCTGTGAAAATTAACAGCACCTGATTCTGAGGCCCTGTGTACCCGAAACAAAATTTTGAAGTTTTTTTTGGTACGTTGAGTAAACACGAGAGTTGGAAATTATATCCTTTGAACCGAAACTTGGAATTGAAATTCGACGGCACCATTGAACTTGATGCATCAATATTTACATAAGGTAGCCTTAACTTCGACCGTAGTAGGTCTGGAAAAAAAGATAGTTTTATAGGATTTTTGAAGAATACTAAAATAATATAAAAATGTAATTTTATTTTTCTACCACCTCTTGAGTTATGGTGGAAGGGACCATGGAGGAGTTTAGACAATTAATAATAGAAATTAAATGCTGGTTACACATCAAATGTGTAACCACTCCTCGTTTAATTAATATGGTTTGTTAATTACACCAATTAGTGAACCATTATTTTAGTAGGAGGATTAATCTATTAATATGACCTTTGGGATATTAAATCATTGGAAAAATGAGTATTGGAGGATTGTGGGAGAATCCATAATGAATAACTGAAGAATGAACTTCCCTTAAATGAAGAACGGAGGCTTGAATGACATCATTGGAGTAATCGATATGGGATCGATGAAGGCCGATGGCTTCAACATACATAGATTCTTCAGCCAAAACTGCAACATATCCTCTAAATCTGAGGTAGGGGTTATTATTAAATTCATGTAAATTCTTTATAAAATTCCTCATATGTGAAAATTCAGATGAATGTGGATCAACCAAAAGGAGTTGGTCTTCAATTTTTATGAAATTGTGGGTAGTAGTTTTGGGAATTTTTGAATGAATTTTGTTTTATATATATGATGTTTTTTTAATATCCATTTCATTTGATGCTAATGTGGAGGTCACGGGCCAAACGAATAAGGTAGGGACCCTCCTCTACTTCAATTTTTGTCGCTTTCTTTAGAGGACTAATTTTCAACTCGACAAAATCTTTAATCTTGGTTCCATGCAATGAAAACATCATCTAGAGAGGCCTGTAGTCACCTTTGGAATGGAAAACGGACCACCGAAGCTCACATGGTGGACCAAAAATGCACTGCTAGTGAGGCACTAGTGGGCGATAACACCAGTGCACGACGGTGGTGGACAGCCCTCATTGGCTGTAGAGGGAGGAGGTTTTCATAGGCGACGTGAAAGACTGATGGGGAAGCCAGGGTTGATCGACTTCATTGTGCAAGGTGGTGTGCCATCGTGCACCACGGGAGACATGTCGTGACATCGGGCCATGACAGAGGGGCCCTCATCCTGTAGTTAGCTCTTACAGGGGGCAGAGCCAAGTGGCACTTCCAGTTAATGTATCCCAAACGACTCTCAGCCATTCAAAAAGGGGGGTGGGACCGGGCTGGGTCACCCAGCGGGCCGCGCCCAGCCAGGGCAGGTTGGGCCGCTTCGGGGCCCAACGGTCCAAGCACGTTTTCTAGCCCACTCGGGCCAGCCCAGCTGGTTCAGCCCAGACTGGGTCAGACCCGGGTCAAACCTAGACCGGTTTGGGTTGACCTGAACTGGGTCTGGTCAGCCCATGTTGGGGAAGGTCGGGTCGGTCCAACAGGGTCGGCCTAAACCCAGACCATTTTTTTCCATAATAAACTTAATGGGATGTATCTTAAAAACTATAAATCCGTTTGAAGAATAGTCAATGGAACTGGAATCCTTTAGAACAAGATGGTCCTTTTGTAATACTCCTCATGAGTCTTGGGGAATGTTGAAGTACGATCGGGTTGGATCGAACCTGAATCCAACTGGGCCCTTGGTACTAAAAAACATATTACTCACAGACTAGGCGTTTCATTAACACGATGTCTGTCGCGTTGAAACCCTTATGAAATTGTGGTTATTTGGGTCATTCCATTGTGGAACTTTGTGGAAGATGAGGCAGAACCAATATCTTGATGAGCAGATCCTACATAACTCTAGCGCACCGAGTGCGGGAAATCCTATGGATGGCTGTGAATTGATAAGAGACCCAGTGTGGATCAGCATCATAGAGACCCTGTGTGTTTCAGCATCATAGCCACAGTGTGTGGATCTGCATCATAACGACCCTGTGTGTATCTGTATCATAGCGACCCTGTGTAAATCATCTTCATAGAAACCTTGTGTGGATCATCATCATAGCGACCCTACGTGGATCAACAGTGCGCAACCTCACAAGGACAAGACTTAGAGCGTCCTGTCATGGATTAGCAACATACAAATCTTTGTGGATTGAAAATTGAGAAAATCCTTCGTGGTTCAGTTTTGGACGCATCTGAATGCACAAAAAATGATATTTCTTAAGACTAATCATCTTTATTACCGAACTATGAGTTGTATACCTGGTTTGAGAGGAGTTATCACTTTTTTCTTTGTGATAGAGATCATGCATTATGGTTTTTCCTCTGTGGAATTCTGAGTGACCTTCGGCGGTCTCGAGGCCCCTACTGGGTATAGTTATACTCACCCCTGCACGGGATTCACCCATACCTTTTTGTGTCATGTGCAGATGATGACCATCTTGGCTAAACATTCTGATCCAGGACTAAGTTGTACATGGAGGTGACTGGTTGACGTGGAGAGTTGTGGAGATGAGTTGTACCTACCCTTTAGGTAGTATCCTTGGTAGACGATCTCAGGAGCTGTTATCTATTGTAGTTGTACATTTTAGTTGGGAATGTATTCAAACACCCTTTACTATCAGTACGAACGTTTACTACTGCATTTCTACTATATGGTTTGCATGTTGTGTGTTTTTGGTTATTGAGTTTGCAGGTTCAAAGGAAATTCCTTCCCATTTTAGGGAAATGCCTTTCCGGTGCTAGTCACTAACCCCTGGACTATTGAAGACGGGCATGGGGTAGTCATGACATGTGCCCAGGGGGGCATCTCATGACTTCATGATTTTGAAATTATCATATGGAGAATCCTTGGGATTTTTATTAATATGTTGACTTTTAGGTGAATAGTTAAATGCTTAAATTTTTATGAATACTGTAAGATTCATGACATCATCATGATATAAATATTTCTAAGAAGTTTCTAATTTCTTTCCTTTTATTGAGTGATAAATATAATTATATATCACTAAAAATATCATCAATTAAATATAAATTAAATTTTATTTTAGGATAAATAATAAAACATTTATTAGTGCTAATGTAGTGTTTTGTTAGCATCAAAAAGTCAAAATTGATCCCATGATGATAATATTTAGAAGGAGAACTTTTGGGGATCTAAATTGAATGTATATATATACATATGTTAAAAAATAAATTATTTATACTTATATTTTTGAATTTTATAGTTATAAAACATGATAATTATCCAAATGCTTCCCCATCATTTGCGCAAGGTATGAAAATTAAAAGTAATATCTTAAAAATATTTTCATGACCAGGATGAGTGTACAGATAAATAATGAGTTATTATAGATAAAAATAATTATATAGAATAAATTACTATTTTTTATTATTATTTTTTTACTTTTAAATAATAAAATAATTATGAAAAATTCTTATAAAGAATTGATGTTGTGCTTTTGTATGATGGAAAAATATCAATGTAATTTTTTTTAAAACATTAAAGGTGATAATTTATTGAGTGTTTATGGGTTTTAAAGACATTCATGGACAATTAATATGTTTAAAATTCAATTTTAATGAATATCTAGATGTTGGTTAATGTTAGATTTTGAATATAACCCTCAAAGGACATTAAAGGGCATTTAATATTAAAAAAATTATAAATTAATAAAAAAATCATAAAGATATTATATCGAGTGATGTGAAATGGATAATGGTATATAATAGCGCCCATTTCCTTTTTTAAAATAAAATTACATTTTAAAATGTCATTATTGACCCCTAAAGAGTTAATATTTGTGAAAATTCCATTGAATTTTGACCTTAAAAGGGGATTGATAATAACCTTTTCAAAAATCATATCAATTTATGATTCTGATATATATTATATCAAAATAAATATATAATGATATTTTTTCAAATTAATAAGCCTCTATCCGTTCAAAAATACTTTCTCCAAAGGATTTAGAATTAATATGAATGATGGGATTCAAAGAGATATGTAAGGGTTTTTGAGCCTCGATCTCATTTATTATTTATGATTTTATTATATTAAAACTCTTTTTTAAACATCTCTTATTTTTATGTAATCATTATATTCCCAAGGTATTGTATGGTTTTTGATCCATCTAATAATGAATATTATTCTTTACCCATCTATATGAAATTTTCATAATCCATTGCTATATTAAAATATGGGGTATGACCACCAAATTGTGTCTTTTTTACCTCTACTCTCCTCCTCCTAATATAAATAAAATAACTAATAGTTAAAAGAAAACCTAAAACAATATTATATTAATAAAATATTTTTTTATAACAATATAAATATATATTAAGGATTCCATACTGTTAAGATTTTTTCAAAATCATCAGTCACCACGGTAGTTTTACACTACCTAATTGAACAATGGTGTTTTTAAAATTATAACATTCATGTATATTAAAAAAAGTATTTTTTATTTTATATATGGTTAATATTTTGTTATTTTTATTTTTATGATTGTATTATGGTGAAATATACATCAAAATAAATGATTTGAAATTAAAAAAGGTATATTTCTTTTTAATCCTAAAAAGGATATCAAATAAAATTATCTCAAAAGTAACCATTTCAATAAAATTAAACTACTTTAGTTAGAAAATATTGACATAATTCCTTTAAACATATGGATCTTATGAAACCATTAGGGAATGAATTTTTATCTTTATAATAATATCTAAGATATTTTAGATACTATGTACTGAATGGCTTTAGAAAAGCCTATAAAAAATACCAATATAGTAAATTAATGAAGTAAGATTATAAATTATTTAAAAGGATTAATAATAAAGAATTGAACATAAATAAGGTTTTGAATCAAGTAGATAATTAATATAATTTTTTAATTATAGAGGTTAAAGTATATTTTAGGAGAGTCTATTTGATGGTAGGTGTTTTTCTTTTAATCATTTACTTTACATGTTTTGAAGTCTTTCTATCAATAAATTTTACTCCATATTGTTCAGTGAATGTAATTATCTATTCTTAAATGATTGTTAATGATCAATTTACATTACCTTGAACTTAATATAGAAACAATTAAAGGAATATTCTTAAAATTTTCCACACATTTAATTTTTTATTTTCTTTAAAAAAAATTAATAATCTATTTTTTATCATTTTTTCATCAAATCATTATCCCAATTTTATAACTATATCAGTTTATAAAGATTTTTATTTATTTTTAAGGGTTTTCCAATGTAATTTCTATAACAACCAAAAGTATAGACCTTGTAAAACAGATTTTATTTTTGATAACTTTTGTTACACACCACACCAAATGTTAATAAACCACAACATATTAGAACAATATTGATTAATGTATAATAATCACTAATATAGAAAACTGTTATTTTTTTACCTTTATAAGTGAAATAAATAATATGAGTTAATAATGAAAAATTATTTTTTCAATAAAATCTATTTTCATTATATTATGTATTTTATATTAAAAAACTCAAATTCCAAATTCTAGAATATGAATTTGAAAAAATAAAATCATATTTTTATTCATTAAATAAAAATTTATTATTTTATATATTTCTGTGTTTTTTTAAAAGATTGAATTTTAGTATAGAATAACGTTTTTTGAAATAGAATTATAATTTTTATGATTTTATCATTATGTGAGAATATCCTAAAAGTTTTTAAAACCCTTTATAAATAAATTTTTTTTAAGGAACCAAATTTTGAATTTTAATATATTATATGGGAATATAAATCCCATGACCAACATTTCTATAAATACATTATAATGTTACTTAAATAGAAAATATAATTTCTATTTTATATTAATTAAGTGTTTTAATAGTGAAATCCATTCGTGGATTTATTTGAAATCCACACATATTTTATTTAATAAAAAAATTATTTCATAAAAAATAGTATATTTGATAATCTTATCGCACACAAATTATTTGAAATTAAAACATAAATTTTCAAAAACCACTTTTTATGTGTTTTATACAATTATATTAAAATTAACATTTCAAACCCTTAAAAATTTATTTGTAAAAATTGTTTAATATTTTGAAATTAGATGTTTCAAATTTAGTAAAAGGTTTAATAATATTTTTTCATTAAAATTTGTTATAATGTTAAAAATTAATTAACAAGAGGAAATTAAATTTGGGTAAGATTTAACAAGTAAAAAAATAAATAACTATAAAACAGTCATGGGTGTCTCCAAAATGATTCATTGAGGTGAGTTTTGACCCACACTCACTTTCCCATCATCTTTGTTTATAAATACTCGGCCTTAATCATTACATATTCTATTGTATTTTAACTATAATTTACAATATAATAATCCCAATGATCTTTTTAGATTATATTTTAGGATAATTAGTTTAAAAATCATACATAACAAAACCATATAATAATAAGTGGGATCTTCTGATTAGTATCCATTTTCTCCACCATATAAAACATTTAAAAAAATATGATTTCTTCTCATAAAAAATCATAACGACTTTAGACATGCCATATTATTTTCTTTTACCCATCCTTGAACCATAGGATTTTTAAAAAAATTTTAAGATGATCCCGACAATCCCATTAAGGGACATGAAAATAAAGAAAGAAACCATTAGTCCCTAAATAATTATATAAAAATCCCTTTTTTAAAATAAACTATAACCTAAAATTAAATATTTTCTTAAATAAAAAAATTTCCTTTTTCTTCACAAATATTTCTATAAAACATTTCCAAATAAATTTTTATGGAAAAAATCCATAAAGGATTCTTTTAGTACATGACAAACACATTAAAATATTTAGACAAATTTATAATTTTAACAGTTAATAGGTAACATATATTTTCCGTTGAACATAATAATGATAACTTACCATGTGAAAACATGATATTTCTATAAAAAAAATCATGAATAAATAAATAATATAAGTAACATATGGAATTATTTTCTCATCATACTTAGTTACGATCTAACCCTCATGACTACACATGAAATAACCCTCAGTGTTATACTTGAAATAACCCTCTTAGTTATACTTAGAGTAACCATCATAGTCACACATGGAATATCCATCATTTTTAACATCTAAAATACCTAATGAATTAGAAGGATATCATGTAATGATCTTTATTTGGATTAGAATTGGATCACCCATCATTATATAAAATTCACCAGAACCATAACATAATCATAAAACATTGATTATTGTATCATAAAAACCTTTTTTTTCAGAAAAATAAATTATTAAAGGAATGTTCAATCAAAAAATTGTATTTGTTAACATATAATATTTGAATCAAAGTACCCAAGACCGACATATAATATATGGAGACTATATAATATCCTAAGACTTTATAATTTCCAAAGACAAAATAATATCAAAAGACTTTATAATATGTTTACTATTTAAAATAGATTAAATATATTCTATATATTTCAATGCATAAAAGACCAAGTTAGAATCCATTAAACATAAGATCGACCTTCTTCAATGGCTTTCATTACACAGAAGACCAACATCTACCGAAAAAAATATTTTTAAAAATATTATTATTTAATATAATAAGATATTAAAATATTACTATTATGAATATTATTAACTATCATATGAAAATATATTGTTTAGATATCTAATTAATTAGTTTCAAATTAATTATAAATGAATATAACAACCAAATGATTATAAAAGGAATATTTTCCTGAATACTATTTGTATGCTCAAAAATTTGGTTTATCCTGATTAATCACAGTAATTAAAATTAGTGTGTGATATTAATTTAATATATATATATATATATGTATATAATATAATGAATAAAATATTTTTCATATTCATCTAATATATTTTATAGGGATATTATAAGAATAAATTCAATATTACTCATAAAACCCTATATTTTAATTTAGGCACACTTACCACCTTTTAATGGGAAACCTATTTTAAATACAATTTTCTGAACATTTTATAAATTTAATTTTTCAATATAAACGTTATATTATAAATAGAAACATTAAAATTAGGTTATGGTAAATTTTTGGTATTTATTTATGAAGTATTAATTTTTTAATGAATTGTTAAAATTAATAATATTTAATAAAAAAATGCATTTTCTTCTACTTAATTTATGTGGTTAAATGATATTTTTAATTGGATTTAATGTTTAATTAGATATATTGTTTCAATTAATCCCAGTTTGTTCATTTGAATAAATTTCACATAGAAATTGTCTATAAAAAAACATAGAAAACTTTTGGATGTTTTTACCTTAAAAAGATCATTGTTATCCAATTTGTGGAATTTAAATTAAAACTATTTCTTCCACTAATATGATTGTAATTTCCAAAAATGGATTCAATATCATGAAAAATCAGAATTTATAATTTCAAATAATTTCATAAAAAATTTCCAATGGGATTAGTGAATGTAATTGAAATTAATTACAACGATTAAGGTAAACTTAAGCTTAATAATGGACTAAACAATAACTTAAGGGTCTAAATGAACTATAAACTTATCCAAAATACATTTTATGGTCATATTTTGGCCCTATAATACCTTGTATCTAATTGGGTCCTTTATTATAACCATTGTTAATGTGAAAAACGTGAATGAAATTCATTTGTAAATGTATTACAAGAGTGCCACTTTGCTGCTAATATTAAAGGCATCCAATCCCCCATCTTAATCACACCTCTCAAGCCACTTTGACTCAACCATTATCTACCCAAACAGCTCCTTGACTACAAGTGGGATTTTTGATGTGTGTGTCTTCATTAGTCATCAGGATATCATTTGGATCGAAGGTTTCTCTATGGGAACCTATGATATACATATATGAAATAATGACCACAAAACCTCGTCAAAGTTTCATTCTTTTAAAAGTATTCATATTTGGATATTCAGCACGGGCCCCTTCAACTCTTCATTTGCTGCGGAGCGAAGGGGCTTGAGTGGGGTAAGACCGCCACCTTGGTTAAGCATTCACATCGAGTTCTCAATTTTTGTTCTGCCTCTGAGGTGTTACATTTCACACGTAATGGGGATAAAAAAATGGACCAATGTGATGTATCTATTCCTCTATTATCATTAAGGTATAACCGCCACTATGGTTAGGGATTCATGTTGGGTTCACCATTTTTGTTCCACCTCCGAGGTGGTGAATTTTCAAGTGGTGCAAAAATGGCACGATGAGGATCATCACCTCTCCCTTTTCTATAGAGACGAGTTCTCTTCCAATTCACTATTTCTTTTGTTTCGATATGTTCAATGTCATTATCCTTTAAAGATTGTTGGATTAACCCCATAGGAACTATTGGTCATTATGGGTGAATGTGTGGAGGTCAAGTACTTGTGAAATTGGTTCTTCTCATATAAAAATTCCTTGAATAGTCTTCAATGGGTTAATTTGTGGAGCCGGGAATGCCCAAATACCCTAGTATCCATGATTCATCGAACTTCTTTCCAAAGGCATGAACTCATTGATCGATGATTCCACCAACCACACTTAAGGACTTCATTGGTTGAGAGGATGGGAGATCAGGCTCACCGCACCCTTTTAGGGGAGGATTGTTGCATGTTCTAAGACACTCTTATAGATTTTAGTCGTGTTCATATGTTCATGAATCCTTGGTTCATTCCCAAAGAGTGCATCCATGATATTCCATTGGTTTTCAAGATTGTCTTAATCATGAAAATATTCGATGATATAGAGGCAATGCGAACTTGATCCATATTATAAGATGATCTATAATAATCGGTATCCAGGGGAATGGATGGTGACTTGATGTTGGGATCGAGCCCATAAAAAGGGTTTCTTATGTATCTTCAAGAGAGGAATTAGAACCCACGTGGTTCAGATATTTCGGGGCCCATGCTTGGAAGCTTCCCATTGAGGGGGAATGAATGGGTGTACCCTCTTGGATGGGAACCCTTTTGAGCTTAGGCCTTCTAGAAGGCATCCTACGTATCCTGGTTTGATCAGGAATCAGATTTATCATTGTTTAGAACATCATTGATATTGTAATAATAAAAATCTCTAATCCCACAGGATTCATGATCTATCTGAGAAACAAGAGGATGTGAAAGATTCAAAAATTCATATGCCTCTTCCCATATTGGTGGGAAAGGGAGATATCATGACAGAAGAGGCCGGGGCGATCGTGGGAAAGGCCGTGGGGCGATAAACCTTTCAATGTGGAATGTCATAGAAGTTCATTCAGCCTAGCTATGGATGATTGGGGACTTACCTTAGGGGAGGGCCCCGAAATACATTCTTGGAAGGGGGAGTTTCATCCTCATCAAAGGGGGGAGAGAACATAACCCCTTTGACTGATCATTATTCCTCATTGAATGGAAAATCAAGTGATCTCCCTTAACCACTTGAATGAGGAGGTTCATGTCAGAATCCCAAGGATTTACTCTGGGTTACAATGGGAATTTAGACTCATAGGCCCTCCTAATGACTGAGCTATTGTGAGGAGAGCCTTCAAGACTCATTTTACCATGAGTATGTAGACTCAAAGGGGCATGATAATGATCTTGATGGTATTATCATATGGTTCCGGTGTATTTGGAGGCGGATTTGGCCTAATGATGGATGACTAGTTAGTAGAGTGATCATGGATCACCCAACGGTAATGTAAGAGTGTGGTTGGAACTAGAGGAAATAATACCCAAAAACACCCCATTCCATGTACATATTTCTTATGTGGGATGAGGGAGACCCCACATACATTAATGGTATGCAGGCATAGGGGCCATCTGCATACCAATGTGGTATGTGAGGAAGGGTATAGACGACCATGTACCATAGTGGTATGCATCCCATCACACCTATTTGGGTTCCATCTACGTACTGATGTAGTATACGGTTCCGAGATGAGCCTGTGTAGTGGTATGATACGTGGAGAACCATTTTGAAGGAGTTTTTGAGGGATTATCGTTTGTGGGGAAATCATTCATGAGGAGTATGTGGTTCACAGTTCCCTAGTTAGGTTCATAGTTATATTATTATTCAATTCCACCATTATATGGTTCATGGCCAACTATACCTGTGGAGGGAGTAGTTTGCGATTCGGGCTTCGCTGATGAATCAAGACAAAAGTTGGAGTCTTCTTCAAAACCATTGTTCTAACCTATGGGTAACCTTCAATATTTCTTTGTTTTCCCTCGTACTTCTATTGTTATCCATTTTATAGATCATTATGACCCTTATATCTATTGGGAAAGTGACACCATTTGCATAGGCCCATGCAGATATCCTGACCCACGAAGGACTCCATCAACTGGGGTTTGGGGAGGCTTCAGTTCAAGATCATGGTTTCCAGAACCCTACTTGTTCTCATCATCCATGAACTAATGGGTTTGTGGAATGGTACATAGATGGTATCCACTCGCATGATTCCTTAAGCGACACAGTTCAGGTTCTACCTTTTTCATTGGACATCGCCTCGCGGTCTAGTAGTTCGAAAATTGTCCCATGTACCTATTAGTTTGCGATCAATCTGGTATGTGTACCTTTCCCAGTGATGGTACGTTGGTCACAAGAAAATCCATGAAAAATTTAATTCATTCATGTTTCTTCTAAATATTTCAAATCAATTTGAGTACATTCATCATGCTAGACTCGTAGAAGTATTTTCTTCCTTCTACAAAGAAATTGTGGGGGATAGTTTCTTCCCTTGGGGTAATTTTCTGGTCTCTACACTCTTTGATAATGAAAAAATCCTTGAAATTGTATAGATTATCTCCTAGTTCGATTACCAATGTTATTATAATGTTTAAAAGCATCCTCAGTTGAAAAACTATTGTCTTTCATACTTGGATGGAGGATAACAAAGTGGCATATCACTTGGCTTCGTTGGATTTCCAAGGTTGGGTGGATTTATGTTTTCATAATATGGAGAATATGAAGCCTGAGGGGTCAGCATTACTAAAGAGGATTCCCTTAGGCTTTACAATTTCATTCCTCCTTAGACGTTTGGCCATGGATTTGGGAGGAACTATTTTCTTCATTTTTTTCTCTACCCTTTTCTCTTTGAATAAAATTGTATTTGATGATGATACCTATAGTTTCTATGTTACTGGTCTGTATGCATGGTCCCATTGGGAATACAATAATGGTCATGTAAAGGGGATCCCCACTCCTTTCCATGGTCCTTAACAGATTTGTGAAGACAGTATTGGAGGATGGTAACATATTAGAGAGGCTGAGTCAACTTGGATAGTTGGAATATGGGTTGTGTAAATCATATATCTAAGAGTTTTAAATAATGAATATAGAAATGGGAAAACATACTATGGATGGTCCAATAAACTATAAGATGATGAGTTCTACCAAGGTGTCGTTGAGGATAATTAGGATCAGAGATCATCACCTATAATGAAGAGATTCCACTAGATCATAGGTCAGAATACCTTATACATGAGCCCATATAACTTACATTCATGGTCAAGTAGAGCTATACCCACTCTTTTCCATGGTCCGTGAAATATTTTCAATGGATCAATCATATGGGAACTTATGTGAGGTATGGAGAAAATAGATATCCAAGAAGGGTGTGGCACCCTAGGGAAATGTATCTTTTAGTTAGTAGGATTGGTCTAAATGTTGCATTGTTTTAAGTCACACGGTGTGGGCCATAAAAAAATTTGGGAAAGAAGTTTCACATTTTTTCTTTGAGAAAGTGTAAAATATATGGTGATGTAGAATTATTAATGTTGATTCCTCTTTAATTGTCAATTTATAGGGAATTTAAATTTTTGTATATGAATTTATGAGTTAACTATATGTCCAAACCTATGGGTGAATATCAACCATTGGAAATGTCTAAATACCATAATGTTAAATGAGGTTTAGATAATAACTCTGAGATTTAAGGGGGCCACATCTCTTGGACCAATCCTTCAGAAACATTCTCTTTAGCATGGTTATAAATTCTACAACAAATACTAGTGAGATCCTTCTAGACTATTAATCTCTTTTACTAGTTTTATAAAGGGGATGGCTAAGATTAAGTGAGACCAAGTTCTGTGAGGACCCAAGATATGGATATGAACTCGTGGAATTAACCTTGCTAACTAAGACTTCAATGAAATGAAGTTGTTTTATGGAAAAAATAATATTCATAAAGGTTTCGAGAACCCTAAAATTTATCTCTTCACCTAGAGAACTTGTATTAATGACAAGAATATGGGGAAAATGATTACTCTAAAATTTTCATGGAATAGGGTGTCTAGCAAGAACAGATTGTGTTTTACTAGGTCCAGAATCTAGGACCTACGAGATTTACTTCTTTTTTAGTTATTCTTTATATTTTACCTTAATTATAAAGATGAAGAGCTTTGTATGAAGAGACTTCAATATTTCTCAAGATTCCCTTGGTTGGTTTTCATCCATAGATGTTTTATCTATCCTTCAGTATATATTTAGGGACTTTTAATTTTTACAATCCAAATATATTGTTTAATCTCGTACGACATTGACCAAATTGCACTTAGTTTATGGTTATCATGCATGTGGACTGGGTATGTGTTGAATGTTACACAATAGCCTAATTATGATACCGTTGAGGCTCCCTTCCATCATAGAGTTTAACGACGGAAAAAGGGGAATACCATAGCATAAAGTGAATCATCCTTTGAAAAAACATTGAAAATTGACAAAGGCAAGAACAAGGATTTGATTCCGCATGGGCCACGCAAGTTCCAAGATTGTCACGTAGGGTACCTGTGTGCCCTACTTGAGTCTTGCTCGTGGTCTTCATCAGCTTATAAATACCCCTTGTGCCCCCCCATGTCAGGGGCAGAAAAATTCCAAAACTCATATTCGAGCTCTCGGTGCCCTAGTCTCTTCTGGAAGTCTTCCGAACACTTATAAGGTAATTTCTTACCTATAATGGAAGATCTAAATAGAGGAAACAAGGCCTAAGGGTTGAAATTTATCAACACCTGTGCGCCTAGGTGTTTAAACCTTTAAGGGAAATGGAGACAACTACGCGCTGCCTTTTCCCTTCACCAGAACCTGCGCGCCACTCTTTTAGAAGCCCCTAGGGATAATACGAAGGGATTGAGCCAAGTCTCGCCCAAGTACTACCCCATGGGTTGACCGTCGCGCAAGTACCCATGTGTCGCACAGGTATACCTACGTGACCAGGACCTGTGAACCCACACAGGACCTGCGCGCCTACTTCTTTTTGGGTTCCACTCCTGCCTATTTTCACCTATTTTATTCATATCCACCTCTTCTATTCATGATTTAGTCTTCAAGACAATCTTCAAATCCATTTATGGAATGTTTCCTTGATTAGATTCTTTATCTGAAAGGAATTATGTGGAAAATCTCTCAAAACATAGTGATTTACATATCTTTATATCACTAAGGTGAGAGATTTCATTCATTCAACCTCATCCTTTAAAGATGAGTGGATCTTCAACCTAGGCCTCTTTCTCAAGAGTAAGCCCCAGTCTCAAATTCCCAAATATGGGCATCCTATTTAGGAGTAAGCCCCAAGTTCCCTATTCACTGGTCCTCCTTCTCAGGAGTAAGCCCTGGTCTTAATTTCTCTAATATGGGCATCCTTCTCATGAGTAAACCCCATGTTCCCAATATGGGATTCCTTTTCAAGAGGAATCCCCAGACCAAGTTCTCTTAACCTGAGCCTCCTCATAAGGAGTAAGCCCCATTCATAATTCTCTTTAACCTCGGCCTCCTCCTTATGAGTAAGCCCCAGTTCTCAAGTCCCTTAACATGGGCCTCCTTCTCAGGAATAAGCCCCAGTCATAATTTCTCTTAACCAGTCGTAATTTCTTTTTATTTGGACTTCCTTCTCAGGAATAAAACCCAAATAACAAGACCCCTCTGATTTGGGAGTCCTTCTCAGGATTAAGTCCTAAGTTATGTATCCAAATATCCATAAATCACATATACCTTTATGGAACTTGTTCTCGGATTTCTACCCTGAAGTAAATCCTAATATTCATCTATATGGGCAGTCATACATACATAAGCCCCACATCATTTCTTATGATTTCATATTTTTTGGAACAATTGTATTGTTTTACCAATACATCTTGTTTCTCGCACCGATCATGACTCACGTGAGCTTAGAGTGTAAAATTAATTAAGACATATTTCATTGAGCCATCAATCATACATAAACCTCATACTTGTTTACTCGAACTATGTGGGTTCTGATTCCTTTTCTAAAACAAATGATATTTAGGTAGCCCATCTGCGGGTATGATCTCAACTCTGAAATAATCTATGTCCTTCTAAATGACAATAAACATCAAGTGCCCCGCTGAGTGGCTTTAAAACCTGTATGGTTATCATAATGACCAAGAGATTTCTATATAATGTGTCGAAGGATACCATTGACTAAGAATATCTAAACAAATACAGATGATTCTCTATCAATGAAGAACCTAGAATACATATATAATATTCTCTAAATCTTCTACATACTAGTCATTGATTGTTAGATCTAAAGGAAAGATCATTTTCATAATTGGTAATTTAATAAGGATTCACGAACATAACTTAAATATGTAAAGAGAGTCTCATAGTAGACAATAATTCCCCTAAAAATGGTGTGTTGAGTCCAACCTCCCATCCTCTCAACCAATGAAAATTCTTAAGCCTAATCAGTTCACAACAAATGAGCACCTACCTTAGGAAAGTAGGTCCAAATGGGTATAGAATCATTGGATGATTCTGGTTCTTTGAACAAACCCGTTAGAAACTGCTTGGAATGTTTGAACCTTAAATCAATGAGGTCATCCCTATTTCCAGAGAAAAAAAAATGGTGAACCCGACGTGAATCGTTAACCAAGTTAAAGTTATGTTTTACTTATTTGTTAGGCCACTATTTAAACTCAATGAGAGGGCCAACAAAATAATAAATAACATATGTGCTCATCCAAAAGATGTAATGGCCGAACATATCTTGATTATGTCTGTTATATCAAACATGCACTCTTTTCCAAGATCTTCTGCGTTACAAAAATGGCTTCTCTTAAGTTCACATCTGTGAATACCTCTGCTGCGAATGCCTCTACTGATACTCCTGCTGGATCATCGTCCACTTTGAGGACAACACCACCTACTCAGCATCTTCAACACTAGGTATCAAATGAGATGGTTAAGGAATACCATAAAAAATGGCACTATTCTGACTCTGGAGGCCGCTCGACAAGATCTCCATGTTAGTAATTCACCCTGGTTGTCCGGACAGCACTGATCAGCGATCAAGAAGTAGGTGGTGACAACCACCATATCCAACCATTTTGGGTCGTTATCCCCATAACTTAATCACTAGTCCCTCCCATATTCTAGGGAGGTGAATGAGATGGACACTAAAGGCCTTAATTCAAGGAGAAAGGAGGCCTTGCCGAGGGATCCCATCAACAATCGCTGCCAGACTCGTGCGGCAGTGCACCCTCAACATGATGAGGGTAACGTCTCCAGGTGTTCGGATCAAGTTCCTCAAACTCGAGTAGGCCAGACGAACCGCTAGAGGTGAAATCCAGTCAACAGTGAGCAGGTTCTTATCTCTGCCATCTCCAGAAAAGTCCACCAATCGAACTTGGTGGCATGCAATGAGAGGGCACACACACCCGTCCGTTTTAATTCTGTTGTCCAGCAGACTCCTTTGGCAGCAACATTCCAATCCCACTAGGAAATTCCGGAAGATTACTATAGATAGGAACATACACCTGTTCATAAATCATCAGCTAGTTAGAAGACTCGTCTGACTACATACGATGAAGCCTTCCAACTCAATGTGTTGACAACTGGTAAACATGCACATACACCTGCTTACACTCAACAATCCTGCCAGCAGCCTTGTCTGTCTGTATTGAAGGAAGTTCATAAACCACGTTCAGAAGATTTCAATCAACAGGTACATACAACTACTAGTATTGATCAATCCTACCAACAGTCTCCCTTGGTAGCACCCAGAGAAGTCAGTTGGAAAGCCCCAATGACAAACAGGAGGCAGACTCAGCTCTCTGCCCCCACACATGAGTACTGTTAGAATTCACTAAAAGCAAAAGGAGGACAGGAGTAGGCACATACACCTACTCCAAGCACGGAATGGATGTATATCCACATTCTAGTAGCTGATGTCCCCAAGCATATTCTATTAATGGGGAAAGAGAAGAAGAAAATCCCTGCTCATATTCTGGATACCTGTCAGGATATTATAACAGCTTCATCAACATCACAGGGAAAGAAATTCAAATCTATCCCTACCAATGGAGTGACACATCAACATATCACTCCAGAACAGATACACACCTCTTTTCCAGTCCATGAGGGTTGTGGGGCATACTCCCCCATATCATACGGATAACCAAGTCAGGCACATACACCTGATTTGAGTGGAGATAATCAGCCTAACCTAATCATTTCTCCTGAGTAGGCACATACACCTGCCAATAATGACCATTTTCGTCAACAAGTGGTTATTAAAGTGAGTAAGAAGACATCTAAGAAGAAGACCCACCCAGAACAGTCAAGAAATCAGTATCCAATTATTAATAAGGCCTTTCTTGATTCTGGAGTTCTTGATGCACTCAGACAATTATCTGTAGGAATTCAAGATTCTACTCTTGCATTTCCCAATAGCGGGAACATTAATTCTGAAGGTCTTCATCATACACCTCTCATGAAGGCTTGCTTCATGACAGTTCGATCGATCTTGATGTTTCATCTTTATATGAGAGCCGTAAGAACCCTCTATGTGGCCAGAAGACCAAGGAGAAAAATGTTTCATATTTTCCTGTAACCCATCATGGAGGTCCTCCTCATGATAATGAACTTATCTGTGAGTAGTACTACACATTTCCTGAAAAATTCTCCAATGGACAATTTATTGAGGATAAATAACTCTTATCTTGAGGCACTTGAAAATGTGAGGCCAGTCATTTCAGATACTTTACCACTAGCAGGTGAAATACTTTCTCAATCAGAAGATATCATGGGATGTAGGTCATTCTCCGAACCACCCCTCTGTCGTTCATCTTGTAGTTTGATCAGTGAATTCTCTACCAATTTTGTTGAATCCGATGAAGCAACAAGAAAACACTAGCTATGGTCTAATCAAGTAAAAGAATCTACATTTTAAGATAAAGAAGAAGTACTGAATATGAGAAAACAACTGGTGAAAGGTGAAGTACCATTCATGTTTTGGCCTTTGTCTAACTCTCAATATGACATTCTAGGGACGTTGACAAAAGATGGAATTCATGATATTCGTCTCAACATATGGAAAAATCGTTGTCAGTTGAAAAAGAAAATATTATCTTACGATGAATATGAAAATCATGTCAAGATAATAGAAGGGTTACAATGCCAAATTGACTTGGCATCTCTCTCAGTTTCTTGATATCTGAAGGCTGAACATCAGTAGAGAGCCCTTCAACGTTCATGCCTTGGGGTACTAAGAAGATTGCACCAGTTAATTGCCAATTCCCCATCTTATATTCATATCAGGGTATGGGGTGTTCATGGAGCACTACATTACACTATATACTCCAGTCATCAAAGCCCACCGAAAATAGTCTCATGCAATGTTATTGTCCATGGCCGGCCACAGCCAATTGGCATTGTTTGTAATCAAAGGCTGACTCAAGAATAAGCCTCAACTAGTTCTTCTCAAAGTCAATCATATAGAGAACAAGTTGTTGAATTACTCCTGCATCCAGTAAATGAGAATATTGAACAGGCTTCTTGTTAATAGTGTGCACATCATCAAGTGATAGAAGTGTCAGAAATAATCCAACGGTCTTTTGAGATGGGTGATAAAAGTGGATGCATGTTGATTCATCCATCCAATTTCCGGACTATATTCTGAAAGATCAAGAGAGATTTTAATAAAGTCTTAGATATATAATTTCAAGAACCACTCCATGTTTCTATACTGGGGACTCTTTTAACCCAACCCTCGGAATCAAAAAATAGGATTCTAGGAGTTGAGAAAGAAAAGCAGAAACAACCCCAGTCCACCGGATTGGGGACTTTTTCAAATCCTCAATCGATTCCTCAGAGAAAGTTAGTCTTCTCTTGATTAGGGAAGAATCCCCAAGAGGAACGAAGAGCCAAATTATCAGGATATTCCCTGCAAATTATGGTTCGTCAAGAAGATCCTGACGGATTAAATCGACAAAAGGCAACGTCTCATCCGAGACATGGAAGAATACAATATCTCAGAAATTCCGACAGAAGGGATGAAATGCATTATGCATCAATTAATGTCATCAATGGCATTTTTTCTGATCCACCTGATGAGGTTCACTCAGAGGAATCAGATGAAGAGGTTCCTACTCAAGAAGTTGTACACACAGATGAAAATGAAGAAGGTGTGAGTACATGAAGTCAAAGGCTTACCTAGAATCTGGGTGTTCCTTCAAATAACCCACTTTCCCCTCTATGAAAGGGATCTAACAAGGGTAATGGAAAGAATGAAGTTACATACCCTTCCTTTGGATATGTCCAATCACTCTCACTAGCGCAAAGATTTTCACAACAAGAGGAAGAAATGAAAGAATTGAGGAGGTTGAATGCAGAACTACTTCAGGGTAGTCTTCCTCTTAAGCGTGATGGAGTCAGTCAGCCAAGCGAATTTGTTGTGGATACTGATATGGATAAAGAAAATACTCCCCTATCAGTACACCCTCACAGGTCTAATCCTTCATGTTATGTGGAACAATAATCGACAATGCTTCCATCAGTTATAGTACCAGCCACCATAGTTTTCCAACCTCCAGTTATTGCACCTTATGAGGTCCAAGATCAACCGGATGTTTCTAAAAATTTATTAACTACTATAGAGTCCTTAACATCTTGGTTGGAAGCTATAGAGGGAAAACATGCTCAAATTCAACCAGAAAAGAGATTATACCCAGAATGGATTGATGTAATTCCTCCCCCATCAAAATTTTCAAGTACCACATTCCCAATATTTAATGGTATGGGAGACCCAGAGAAACACTTAACATAGTTTTTTTCTCATTGTGATACTATGAAGGGAACCCCTCAACAACAAGAAGTAGTTAAGATCAGGTGTTTTGTACAGTCATTACAAGGACCTGCTTTTGTTTGGAAGACAAGCTTGCAATCGCGGTCAATTACGGGGTGGGAGGATCTCCATCAATGATTCCTTCTTCAATTCATCTCAACTTTGACAAAGGAAATAGTTTTTGATCTTACAAACTGTAAGCAAAGGGAGAATTAAAGGGTTTCATATTTCATTGCTTACTAGAAGGGATTAACATATTACTTAATCTTAGCACTCCATCAAGAAGAATTGTTGCCAATCTGTGTGGAAAATTTGCGTGATGAGTTGCGCACAACATTGATCCCTATGAAATACACAGGAGGGTTTTGAGACCTTACTTCAATCGCTCAACAAATTGAATATTATCTTATGAAGACTAAGGACAAATCTCATGTAATTCCATCAGCTCTAGGAAGAAGAATGGGTATAGTAGATACTGCTATAGTTATGCTTAAACAAGCATCTGTACCTGATTCTACTTCAAAACCTTCATCTTCTTGAAGGGATTCACCTCTTGAGCGTTAACAATAGAGGCCATTTCGTCAAGATGATCAAAGAGATCAAAGACGAAAACAATTTGAGGATTTTAGGAGAAATTTTTACTCTTTATGAAATGAACAAGTTCCTGGTTACTTAATTTTGGATCTGGAAAATAATTTGGTTCAATTGCCAAGGCCCAAAAGGCCGAACAAAAAAGGATATGATGACTGTCCCAAATATTTTCTCATTAATCAGATGTTGGGGCAACCCATTGAGGAGTGTTTTGTCTTAAAAGACCTCCTGCAATAAATGGATGACTCGGGACAAGTCAAATTGAAAGGATCTTCACCTCAGGTAGCATGTGTTACTGCTACAAATCCATAGGAAGAATGTGAGTGGCAGGTAATCAAAAACAAAAATGCACAGAAATATGATGTTTGGATGGTCAGAAAAATGATCAACCGAACTCATGAAATTTTGAGAATGTAATTGAAGAAACCAATTGTGTCTTCTGCAATGAATGCCACAGAAAAACCCCCTTCATCAGGGGAAAAATCCTCAAAGAAATGACATAATCAAATGAAATAGGAAAAATCAGAAGAAGTTGAAATCGTGTCAAAGCCCAAGTTGTATTTGACTCAGGAAGATTTTGTGCCATCTACTTTGAAGCAACGGGCACCACCCCACCAAATAGAACAGCCAAAACTGGCTAATCAGGTAGAGTCTTTATTAGACGAAGAGTTGATCTTTGGATCTGTTAAAATGTTTCACTTAACAGATCCATATGCCATTCACAGTTTCAATTTTGATGAGCCCGAGTTCCCTGTATCAAAAAAAGGAATCAGAGGGAGTTCCAGAGGTCTGGGATATAGAGTAAGACATGGATATCCCAGAATCCACTATTCTAATTCTACCCCTGCCAAAACTGTTTATGAAACAGAAAATAATGTCAAAGCCCTTCAGTGGGCTCAACAAGAACAAGCAAATTCTTCCTCCAATAACAGATTCAGTCCTGGCACAATTACTCTAGAGGATCAGTTAGAGGTTCCACTTTATTCCTCTCATCAAGTAAATAGACATAATCAGTTTAATCTTACAAATCTAGGAGTATTTCCATCTCCTACCCCGATACAGGAAGCATCTACCTCCAAAGCATCAACTTCTAAGGTACCTGTGAAACCTCATGTTCCAGTTGGGAAACACAGACCTTTGGATCAAAAGTATGATCTATTGAAACATCTGGACCAAGTACCAGCCATGTTATCAATTTAGATGCCTTGAATTTATCAAAGGATCTTTGGGAGGCACTCATTGAGGCTTTGTCAAGTCCTCAGGATTTTGAAACCGAAATTGCTGCATCTGAAGTCTACATTGTAGAGAATGGTCCTGTAGAATGCCATGCAGTGATATCTTTTACAGATGAAGATGAAGATGATGTCGTTCATGGACATATTAGACTTTTGTACTTATCTGGTAAGTTCAATGGTGTGGACATCTGAATAGCTTTAATTGATAATGGTTCAGGAGTCAACATCATCCCCATTTGTATACATCATCAATTGGGCCTCACAGAATCTGATTTATCTCCTTCCATTTTGATGTTAAAAGGGTATGATAAAAATGAACATGAACCATTGGGCAAGATTACACTTAGAATTCAGTTTGGAGACCATGTATCATATTATGATTTCATGGTTGTTGATCATGATACAGCCTTCAATATTTTTCTTGGAAGACCTTGGCTACATCAACATGCGACTATCCTTCATCATACCATCAATGTCTCAAATTTTTATTTGATGGTAAATTGGGACAATGTATGTTGATAAAGCCCCACTCAAGACATGTGAATCTCAATACATTGAGGTAGAATTCTATCACATGAAGTGTAAGGAGAAATCCACATAAAGGGAGGTTACCAATGTTAATGCTCCATTTTGTTTGGAAAAGATTCTAGTAAATCCATTTACACATGTGAGTACATATTATGTGTTTCCTATCAGTCAAATTGAGAAGATAGACCCAAATCAAAATACTCTTATGGAAACTTCCATAATGTCAATTACGACAATCATGCCAGGAAACATGGGAGAAATTGGTGACTCACCAAGAAATGATGAAAGCTCAAATAGAGATGTATTCATTTCATCTACTGAAATCCAGAAACTCTATACTTCGCCAACTAGGGAAGATGAAGTTATAGCAATGTCCGAGGTGAACGATGATGTCGATTTTCAATCCATCATCTTTTCTTTATTAAAAAAGGAAGACCCTTCATCATCAATCGGGTCAGAAATGGAAGCCTCTTCTTCAAGATGTTCAAATTTTAACATCTCTCTGGATCATGGAAATTCTACTTCATTATCTACAATGCAAGTAAAAATAGAAGAAATAGAACATGTTGAAGAAGAAGAGGAAGATCTCAGGGTTGATCCTCCAGCTTTTGAAAAGCGTATCTCTACCACTGTGGATGAACTTAGAGAAATAAATCTGGGTACAAAATAATATCCACACCCCACTTTAAATAGTGTGTCCATGACTCTTGAAGAGATGAAAATGTATATTTCATTTTTAAATCCAAATCGAGATATATTTTCTTTTAACTATTCAGAGATTCCAGGCCTTGATCCTGATGTTTCTACTCATCATTTGGGTTTGCGAGAAGAACATCAAGGATTCAAGGAAGCCGTAAGAAGAACACACCCAACCTATGCATCCAAAATTGAAGCTGAAGTGGATAATCTTATCAAAGCTAACTTCTTCAGAGAAGTTCAACATCCCAAATGGTTGGCAAATATTATCCCTGTGAAAAAGAAGAACAGACAAATTAGAGTTTGTATTGATTTTAGAGATCTTAATCAGAATTGTCCTAATGATGATTTTCCAGTTCCGATCACAGAACTCTTAATTGATGCAACAACTATATATAAAGAACTCTCCTTCATGGATGGATATTCTATGTATAATCAAATCTGAATGGCTCCATAAGATGAAGAATCTACAGCCTTCAAAGCCCCTCAGGGTGTGTTTTGTTATCAGGTAATTCCCTTTGGCCTAAAGAATGCAGGCGCAACATATCTGCATGCCATGCATTGTATCTTCAAACCCTTTTTAGGGAAGTTTGTTGAATGTTATGTGGAAGATTTGGTGGTTAAATCCAGAAAACCTTCTAATCACATGGCTGATTTGGAAGTCATATTCCACAAACTTCGACAACACAATTTGAAGATGAACCCCTTAAAATATGCTTTTGGGGTAACCTCAGGAAAATTTATCTGCTTTGTTTTACGCCATCATGGTATCAAATTCAATCCTCAGAAGACAAAGTTTATCCTTGGTATGTCACCTCCTCGAAATTTGAAAGAATTGAGAGAAATTCAAGGACACTTTATATTCGGAATTTCATCGCAAATTTGGTAGGAAAAAGTTTACCCTTCACCAAATTGATGAAGAAGGGAGTCACATACTAGTGGATTGAAGAATGTCAAGAAGAATTCAATGTTCTCAAGAACTATCTCTTCAGTCCACCGATATTAATGTCCATGTTGAAGGAAGGCCACTTATCCTTTATGTGACATCTTTAGAGTGATCATTGGGTGCCTTCCTTTCTTAGAAGAATGATGCTGGGAATGAAAACAGCCTCGACTGTCTCAGTCGAACTATGATTGAAGTAGAAACCTGATATTCAAGTATTGAGAAGTGCTACCTAGGATTAATCTTTGCAGTTCAGAAGTTGGGAGACTACATGCAACATCATGAGGTCCAATTGGTACCTCGCAATAACCTGCTCAAATTCATCCTTAGCCTTCTAATGCTTACAAGACGTCTGGCAAGGTGGGCAGTTATTTTGTAGCAATTTGATATCTAGTATGTGTCTCAAAAGGCAATAAAGGGCCATGCTCTGGCTGATTTACCTACTGAACATCCTTCATTAGAAGATACATATTTATATATATAACTTCCTGATGAAGAAGTATTTATTATTCATGATAATATTCAAACATGGGAAATATACTTTGATGGGGCTTCCAGAAGTCCAACAGGGAAGAAAATGGAAGATCCTAAATTCAACAAAGTTGGGTTAGGAATTGTACTTATTTCACTGGAAAAGGATGTGATAACTTATTCTATCTTATTGTGGGAAGGAGGTACAAATAATGAAGCATAATACCAAGATCTCATCGCAGGATTAGAGTTGGAACTTCAAGAACAAGTGAATCACTTAAATGTGAAAGGTGATTCAGACCTGGTAATCAAACAAGTCAATGGGGATTATTCTATTAGAAAAGAAGAGTTAATCCCTTTGTATGATTACGTCAGAAAGTTAATGGTGGAATTTACCATGGAACCAACATTTTCTTATGTCCCGCGATCACGAAATGCCCAAGATGATGAAATGGCTAATATAGCCACAGCTTTGGCAGATCCAAATCAGGATGATACAATCACCAGTATTGCCCACTTTCATACAATTTCACCTTATGTTCAAACCAGAATAGAGGAAATCAATGAAATTAGTCCTATTTCAGAACCATATGGTCATACTACAGGATGGATGACACATATCAGGAAATACCTTCAAAATGGAAAACATCCACTTGATAGAGCCGGGAAAGAACAAGTCCGGAGACGTGTGGTCAATTTTACTGTTTATGACATCCCGGATCATCTAAGAAAAATTCTCTACAAAAGAGGCTTGGATGGGGTTCTCTTCAGATGCATTTATGGTGAAGAGACAATGGCTGTCATGAATGAAGTACATGCAAGAGTCTGTGGTGCCCATCAGTTTGGACAAATAATATCTGATCAAAATCAAAGGCATGGATACTTTTGGCCTTCAATGATACAAGATTTTGTTGATTTCACAATAAAGTTTCATTCTTTCCAAGTGCATGCCAACTTCATTCATCAACCTCTAGAGTTGTTTCATACAGATAAATAATCATGGCCATTTTCCACATGTGGAATGGATGTGGTGGGACCTTACCCATCAGCTACAACAAAGCAGTTTATGTATATTCTTACTACTACTGACTTCTTTTCCAAATGGGTAGAGGAAATACCTTTCAAGGAAGTTAGTTCTAAAATAATTGTTAGCTTCATCAAGTCTAATGTCATTTCAATATTTTGTGTCCCTCATACCATATTGACGGAAAATGTCACCAACTTCTATTCATCCGAGGTAAGGAAGTTGTATCAAGAATACAACATCAAATCCAATCATTCATCTTGGTATCATACAACATCCAATGGACAAATAGAAGCCTCCGATAAGACAATTTCAAATATACTCCAAAATATGGTGGATAAAGGTAAGAAGTCATGGCCTGATAAACTATTCCATTCATTATGGGCTTATCGGACCACCACCGGCACTGCAACGCGGTAAAATCCATATTCCTTGGTATATGGAATGGAAGTAGTCCTACCCATTTAAGTTCAATTACACTCACTAAGATTATCCATTTTCGATCAGTCATCTACAGATGAATAATATAATAAGCGATTGGATGAATTGGAACGATTCAGATGAGAAAATACTGTGCACACTGCATCACTTGGAAGTCTATCAGAATTGAATAGCACAATATTTAAACAAAAAAGTTCATCTAAATTCATTCATTCAGAGAGAATTAGTATTGGTTCTCAGAACTCCAATGAATCCAGGAAAGAAACCTCCCATACTTGAGCCAAAATAGAAAGGACCTTACTAAATACATAAGGTCTACTCAAATGGAGCTTATTCATTAATCTCAATGGATGGAGAAGTCAACACTACTCCAACCAATGCCAGATTTCTAAAGAATTATTTTGTATAAAAACAAAATATATCAGCTACGGTCCATGTATATGACCTTAAATTATTTTCATTTCTCTTGTCCAACATGACATTAAACCATGTTTTCCTTGCTGCAAGACTTTAAACTGCATAGTCACTTATGTACAGCAAGTCGTTAAACTGCACCACCATCGGTCCATGCATATGACCGTAAACTATTCGCCCTTTTCATCCAACATGATGTTAAACTGTGAAAAAGTTCCTAATACGTCCTATATGACATTAAACTGTATTTTGTACCTACTACATGACATTAAACTATGCAACACCAATAGTCCTCACTGCAAGACATTAAACATCATAGTCCCTATTTCATCCAACATGACATTAAACTGTATTGTCACCATTGTCTTAGCTACATGAAGCTAAACTATAAAACACCCTTATTGTCCAACATGATGCAAAACTGTGTTCATGTCCAACATGACGTTAAACTGTGTCCCTATATTTGTCCTACATGACGTTAAACTATTCTTCTCATTCATCCTACATGACGTAAAACTGATCAAAGTCCATTAATACATCCTACATGACATTAAACTGTATTTTGTCCCTAATACATGACATTAAACTATGCATCACCAATAGTCCTCACTGCAAGAATTTAAACTACATACTCCCTTAATATGTCCTATATGACATTAAACTGTGCATCGTTAGGGTTGTTGCTACCTCTTCTTTCTCACACCGAGTATGGATCACGTGATCTTAGAGTAAAATTCAACCATAATAGCCTCTCTGGGCCGCTAACCATGCATAAGACCCAACACCATTTTTTCAGTCATTGTTCTAAAAAACAACTTGATCACCAATTCATTCATAAATTTTACTACACGTACTTTGATCCTTTGCTTCTATGTTGGGTACGTAGGAAACCTCCCAAGGTTAAATCCCAAAACCAATCTCTTCAAATTGGTTCACCTTTGTCCTTGCTATATGATGTTAAACTGTACATCACTTTTGTCCTGTATGACAATAAACTACAACATTCTTTGACACCTTCACCTAAGAGGGAATCGTTATTTACATTGATCTCCAATCATGTTATATTCCAAAGACTACATGCATACATGTCAATGCCTGAACCTTTTATCTTGGGTCAAACCATTATTACACTAAAGTCCCCTATTCACCCTTCACTTGTAAGAACCAAATCTGTACAAAGGGAATTTCAAGAACTATGTGTGGCTTTATTCCCATCCTTATGGGATACATAGAAATGATCGAGTGTCTCTAAAACCCAGCCCTAAGTCTCTGGTCCTAACCCCAAATTTTACTTTCAGTCCCCTGGCTGAAAATTCCCCTTATAAAAACACACATTGTGTACTCGTTATAATGGTTTGAGCTCTATGACCCTAAACTATGGCTTCCTATACTCTCATCCCACATGACGTTAAACTGTATTTCAAGAACTACGTATGGATTGATTCCCATCCTTGAGGGATATGTAGTGATGTCTAGTAGCTCAAGTCAACATCCATCCACAACATGATTATGTTTAGCATTGGTCTATGTATCTCTACATGCATTGAAAAAATGCTCATTTTTATGTGACATACTCCAAAATTTAAAAACTTCCAGATCTCCATAACCCATTTCTTGACTTCTGGCCACAAATTGTCCAATTTCTGAGAGTTCATTTTCCTGACTATACAGCACGTGCCCTTATGCGGCCTTGCATAAGTAGTCTACAAAACAGACTTGTCAGCCAAAATATGCTATTATTTTACTATGCTGCCAATACCCTTAGGTGGAACTGCATAATTCAACCCCCTAATGGGTTTGTTAAATAATGAAAACTTCATTCTTGGGAAGAAAACCTCTTTTTTCCTTAGTTGTCATAATGATAATGTTTAGGGATCCACAAAAATAGCCATCCTTAACATATTTGTCCCACATTCTTTTTCATGATCTGAAAGTAATCAAGTATATGGTTTATATTTCTCTTCCCTACGCTTGGGTCAGACCTTTGTAGCAGTGACATTCTTCCAGTTCTTAAACAATCTTTTTTGGAAATATCTTCTCCATATTCAAGTACCTCTTTCCATACAACAATCTCTATACATGGGAAAATTTGAATTTCTATAAATTTTCACTGGATTTTTAGCAGTAGAAAAGTAAATTTCTGAGAGTTCTTTTTCCTGACTATGTAGCACATTCCCTTAGGTGGCCTTGCATAAGTAGTCTACATAACGGACCTGTTTGCCAAAAGATGTTATTATTTGACTATGCAGCCAACTCCCTTAAGAGGCCCTACATAATTCAACCCCTAATGGGTTTGTTAAATAATGGTAACATCATTCTTGGTAACTACTTCTTCTAATGCCTTTCAGACCTTTTTCATATCATCCCTCATATTAAAAATTTCTTAAGTCATTGTTTACATTTTCCCCCTCATACTTGAGTGTGGTAATATGTTTTTAGATAAGTTGTCAAGGAATAGAGTCAATTTTAATCCATTCGATCAAAGTTATTTTGACCTTAAAAATCATACTTTTTATGTCTGATGTGCATGACTTTAAACATCCCACAAAAGACAAGGTAACTCTGAACAAAAGTCATGTCCCAGCTCACTAAACATACATTTCATAGGATTTATGTAATATTGATCAATTAAAATATTCAATGTTTGTAGGGTTATTTATAATAATCCTAGCAAAAATCAAAGTATTCTTACTAGGCCCATTGTCATAGGAAAAAATTTAATGTAGGTAGAAAAAGAAAGCATGCACAAATGATTGAAGATGAATGTAATTTTCATTTGATGAAAAAAAGTTAGAAGGATATCCACAGACTGCCTTCTCTTATCTTTTCCAAGAATTACAAAATGCTATCAACATAAATCTTCATTTGATTTACAGCATCCTGAGCTTCATCAATAGCCACTTGAACCTCATGCAGTCGACCAACTTCACTCTTTTCTGCTTGATGGAGTGCTTTCTAGGCATCTTCAATTGCTCTTATACCATTCATTTGAGCTCCTTCCAGTGAATTGTTAAGTTGGTCATGTTCCCTAGTAACATCATCTCACTGTTCATGAAGATGAATCTACTGAATGAATTTATCTTTGATCTTATGTTACAGCTCCTTTAGCATGGCAGCATAATCAGCCTCATCTCGGGATACTGCAGCCTCAAATTCACTGAGATTGGCTGACAGCCTCACCTTGGTCAAATCTTGATGGTATCTCTACTCCTGGTCCCTCAATAAAATGACCTGTTTCACCATGGCATGGATTTTTGATATCCAAAACCGCCAAGTCCCAACATGATGAACTGGGATGAATGTCGAAGAATTTTCGATGGTAGAACGTCTGGAGTCACTTCATATATAATCTTTTAAATTTTCTACCATGCCTTGCGTCGTGAAAATTTGAGCGCCTTTTGTACTTCCAGGTCTGAATCAGCATCACTGTCACAGGGAGGAATATAATCAGGGATTAATGCACTTTGGGAAGTTACTTGTTCCTCTCCTTCCCCACTGACCTGTGTTTCCTCACTTTCTATTCCTGTTGGGGCGGAGGCTGAGGGTTCACCTCCAGATGTAGACACTGAAATTGATGGCCCTGCATAATCAATTTAAAGTTTTGGTTAGTTTCAAAGGATAAAAAAAGTTGATTGGATGTCTTGTAAATTACGTACAGGCGCAAATTTTTTTATCTCTTACCCAACGGTAGATCAACAACTTGAGAAGGCTCCTCCCCGTCTTTCCTAAATTCAACAGGATTTTCAGGACGAGCTTCAGGAAGCTCTGCCCGGTTAAGCTCCACTTGAGCTAATGTCTCTGCAATAGTAGGGTTTTTTTACCCCCTTCAGGCATTGGAAGTTCAGCAACATTCTCAGATGGAACTGCATATTTGAACAAATCTTGGTCAGAGATGTAATAAGAAGTTATTTTAATAAGAAGAAGGATAACACTCACGTGCGAAATATACTAAATTACACGGTAATTTAAAATGATCTAAAAAATCCTCAAAAGATGAACCATGTTCCATAATTTCATCCAATGTTATCTCATATTCCTGGGTAGTCTCACCAGTGGGAGAATTCGATACATCTTCTTGGTGACCCTCATTCTGTAGCCTCTGACCCTGAACATCGTCTTCAGATATAATTGTGGCATCCGTTTCAATGGCCTCCAAGAGCTCTAGTGTAGGGGTTTGACCTAAAGTATCACTGAATTTAAGTCAGTTGATGGTTCATTCAACATTTTATGAAGCATTGTGAACTTACCATAAGTGGGTTCTTCTCTCCTTGCAATAGTAGTAGGAGGGACACTGGGAATAGATATTGGCTCTTCTCCAGGAGTAGCCAAGTTAGCCTGAACTTGTGATTGTTCACCAACACCCTCTGTGGTCCTCATAGGATGGTCAGTCCTCTCCCTCAGAGGGGAAATTGAAGAAGCCCATACAATCCCAAAAAGTATGAGTAATATTTTCATGGGATAAGACTCATGATTTTCTAAAGGACTTACCACTAATGATGAAGCGTTTAGCTGTGGACTTCCTCCTTCGATGGTTTTTCTTTGTATTTTTGGGAGTGATGGAATCATCATCTAATAGTATAGTAATTGGATAATGAAATGCCATGTCTAATTCCTCGTCCATGGCTTGCTGGCCTGGGGATATTTCACCCTGCTCACGAGGAGATTCATTAGCCCCGATGGCAGTACCACCAGGGCTATACTGTGGTGAAGGAACTTCAGCAGTTCCTTTATTTGAAAGCTGTAGGATGAAGAAATTAATTTCCTTGAGTAACAAGGCTTTCACTATAATCATGTTACAAAGAAAATAAGGGAATAGACATACATCTTCAGGAGCCACGTAACCGTGCCACTCCTCATCAGTCCCCTCAGTGGCACCACGATCTATTATTTCCTTCACTCACTTAGTGAAAGGAATGGAATCATCGGTGGCATATATGAACATTTCCAGCTCTTTGATGTAAGCCCTCACTTCATAGGGATCATCCTAAAAATAGATATCAGTAGATGCATGAAGATTCCCTATTCCGGGGATGTGAAACCCTTCGCATAAATCCATCCAGACAGTTTCAGTATCGTAATATAATATCCTCCATGTCTAGATAGCCTCTGGTCGTAGATATTCAGTATGTGTGCCAGAAGGCTGCAAGGAGGTTCCTACAACATTGGACTTTAGCTTCTTCCCATCTCCTGCAACTACGTATAGAGAATAAGAAAATAAGACTTTTTGCTCTATAAATATGTGGTGATAAAATTTCCCCAATGAAGTAACTCACCAGGAGTTGATGGAGATGGTCTTTTGATTATGGAAGGAGGATTGTATCTGGCACAAGGTCGCTTTCCTGCATGTTGTGCCTCATCATCCCCATATTGGAAATCCGATGAGTCAGCCGAGGTGAGAAACCTGGTGACTCAGCTCCAGGTTAGGAAGCGTCACCTTCCTGATCAAGGGTTTCTTTCTCTACGGTTCTTTTCTTTTTCCCCACCTGATAAAATGGATGATTTAGTACCCCTCCAGGGTATGATGTTATCCAGTTCTCAGCATAACATGTAGCTTAGTTACATGCCTCTTTGTCAACTGGTAGATCAATCACTGACCTGGTCTTCTCTATATATGTCCGCAACCAATGTTGTCAGGAAACCATCAAATGCTGCTCTGAACTGACATGCACAGAAGGGGAAACAGTGGTCTGCTGCAGGCACTTGAATTGGCATGAAAATCTGTATAGAGCATAGGCCTCACATATAATCTCTCTGTCAATCCTAGTATCCAGCACACCATCTCTGCAAGCTAGCATGTACGACCTCAATTCCAGACTGGCGGTTCCATCATCAACAAACCGCCCGATTGGCGGGATTACATAAGGAAAGAAATTGAATTCCTTGTACATGCTCAACCTCACCTTCATATCATAGAATTTGAGAGCTAACGAAGCAACTCCAAAAAATTCCTGCATTGATGGCCTGTAGGAACCTCCAAGAACCTATACTCCTTTATATACATTATATGTCCGGAAATGAGTGGTGATCCATCCCCACAAAACATGGAATGGTCCCACTATTCTTAAAGGAGACTTACCAATAATGACATGGAGTAAGATCCTGTGAATCATCGCCAAAATGGGGGTGGCCAACCCAACCATTTTCTTCTCAGCCAACTTTCCTGCCACAACGAAGGTCCATGGCCTGGCACCTCCCTTTGAATCCCTGACTGGTAGAAGATAAACACTGAGCCACAAGGCTAAGAAGACCGCCATATGGGTCTTTTTTTGGATTCTCGGATTCACATTGTACCCCCACTTCTAAAATTCCGTTGCTTCCAGGGTCATCCAAAATGTGCCAAGAGCACCCCTCTTCTCTGTTCTAGGGTAGGTAGTAGGACGAGTACAGGTGGACCCCTTCTCCTTCGAATACTTATCCTCTTTCATCATAAGAAACATATTCATCCACTCCTCTGGATGAATATCCTTTCTAGAATGAGTTAAAGAGGCACTTTCACCCTTGAGCTTGTGGAAAATTTTTAATAATTCCGGAGCCAGAGCTGGAGTCTTCTCTGAATCATTCTATCTTACCTTGGGAGGGATGAATTCAAAATACATATCACCCAAAATTGGATCCCCCGAGATCTTTTAGACATCCCACAGAATGAATCCTACTTCTCCATGATTTAGATGGAATGAAATGGTTTCTGGGCTCCAGTACCTGATTATCTTCGACACAAACTCATCATTTCTGTAGACATATGTATGCACAGCCCAAAAAAATTCATATATCACAGCTCCTTTAAATTCCTCGACCAACTCTACACTGGTTTGTCAAACCCAGTATGCCCACATGCAGGTTTCATTCACTCCTCTTCCAGGACGGATGTCCCAACTCTTCTTCCAGCCTTTTGATTGATCAATCTCAGAATTTCCGAAGATTGAAGGATAACAATGTGGATGCAGACCAAGATTTTGAGGTTTCAAATCTGGCACACAAGGGTTGCGATGTATCATAGAGTCTTTCTCCACTGTTCCGGTATTTACAAATACTCCTCCACTTGAGATATTTACTGAAGAAAAATTGGTGTAATTCTAAAACCAAGAACATGGGAGATAGTTCTTTGCCTCTGGAATGTTGACATCTTGAAAATGACTATGCCCATACAGATGCAATTAGATGCTCTGTGGAAAATTATGATGATACTTCTTCATGAAGTTGGCCAAATATGTAAGAGTGATGTTGCAGACAGTATATTAATCACGACCAACAACATTCAGCAGGTCATCAATTTTCTTTCTAGCCAGTTCATCGGCAGTTCTGATTCTTCTAGGAGACATTGAATCTGCACAAAGGTCAAATAATTTACTCTTAAGTGAGTTAAATTTTCATAATTTTTTTAAAGAAAAGTAAAAAAATGGCTAAGTCATTAAGGCACAGAAGTCCCAAAGATGGTGAACAAGTATTAGTGTGTCGCGCATGTTTGGGCGCACAGGTATCACTGCGCAACTCTAAATACCTATACAGCAGCACAACACATAAGGAAGCAGCATAAAACTGAGTAACTTGCACGGTGAAGGCCACTTTCGCGGCGAGAGTGGGAATCCATGTGAACCGATTACTTTGCCCAAGAAATGGCCACATATATATAGGGCAGGCCACACCCCTATGAGCCGAAGCCTGCGCGACCCGCACCTACGTGACGTAATCTGCGTGCTCAAAACTTGCGCGTCACAGTTCCTTGGTTTTCTCCTTTTTCCTCAGAGTCACATCCTCCTTCATTCAAATCCAACTCTGAGGGGGGGACTATTTTTTATGCTCCTTTCCGTCACAGAGTTTAACGACTGAAAAAGGGGAATACCTTAGCATAAAGTGATTCATCCTTTGAAGAGACATCGAAAATTGACAAATGCATGAACAAGGATTTTCTTCAGCATGGGCCACGAATGTTACAAGATTGTTGTGTAGGGTAATTGCACGCCACAAATGGGCTCGCATGTGACATACGCACCCTAATTGATTCTTGCACAGGGTCTTCATTAGCCTATAAATACTCCTTGTGGGCCTCCCATTTCAGGGACGAAAAAATTACAAAACTTATATTAGATCTCCCGGTGCCCCAGTCTCTTATGGAAGTCTTCCGAACACTTCTAAGGTAATTTCATACCAATAATGGAAGATCTAAATTGGGAAAACAAGACCTGTGTTTTGAAATTAATCAGCACCTATGCACCTAGGTGATTACAACATTAATGGAAATGAAGACACCTGCACGCCACCTTGTACCTTCACCAGAACCTGCGTGCCACTCTTTTGGAAGCCCCTAGGGATAATACTAAGGGATTGAGCCAAGTCTAGCCCAAGTAATACCCCATGGGTTGACCGTAACGCAAGTACCCATGTGTCTTGCATGTATACCTGTGGGACCAGGACCTGTGCACCCACGCAGGACCTACACGCCTACTTATTTTTGGGCACCCCTCCTGCCTATTTTCACATCTTCTATTCAAATCCAAATCTCCTATTGAATATATAGTCTTCAAGACACTCTTCAAATCCATTTATGGCATGTTTTCATGATTGGATTCCTTATCTGAAAGGAATTCTGTGGAACATCTCTCAAAACATAGTGATTTACATATCTTTATATCACTAAGGTGAGAGATTTAACTTATTCAACCTCATCCTTTAAAGATGATAGGATCTTTAACCTGGGCCCCCTTCTTAGGAGTAAGCCCTAGTCTCAAATTCCCAAATATGGGAATCCTCTTTAGGAGTAAGCCCCAATCATAATTTCCCAAATCTGGGAATCCTCCTTAGGAGTAAGCCCCATGTTCCCAATTCACTGGGCCTCCTTCTCAAGAGTAAGCCCCAGTCTTAATTTCTCTAACATGGGCCTCCTTCTCAGGAGTAAACCCCATGTTCCAAATATGGGATTCCTTTTCAAGAGTAAGCCCCAGTCCATGTTCTCTTAACCTGTTCCTCCTCTTTAAGAGTATGACCCAGCCATAATTCTCTTTATCTTGGGCCTCCTCCTTAGGAGTAAGCCCCAGTTCTCAATTCCATTAACCTGGGCATCCTTCCCAGGAATATGCCCCAGTCATAATTTCTCTTCACCAGTCCTAATTTCTTTTGATTTGGACTTCATTATAAGGAATAAAACCCAAATTATAAGTCCCCTCTAATTTGGGAATCCTTCTTAGGATTAAGTCCTATGTTATGTATCCAAATCTCCATAAAGCACATATACCTTTATGGACCTTGATCCTAGGTTTCTTCACAAAAGTAAATCCTAATCTTCATCTATCTGGGCAGTTATACATACATAAGCCTCACATCATCTCTAATGATTACATATTCTGTGGCACTATTGTCTGGTTTTACCAATACCTCTTGTTTCTCACACAGAGCATGACTCACGTGAGCTTAGAGTGTAAAGGTAAATATGAAATCATTCTTTGATCCATCAATCATTCATAAACCTCATACTTCGTTACTCGAACTACTTGGGTTATGATTCCTTTTCTAAAACAAAGGATACGTAGGTAGCCCATCTATGAGTATGATCCCAAATCTGAAATAATCTATGTCCTTATGAATGACAATAAACGTCAAGTGCCCCGCTGAGTGGCTTTAAAACCAGTATGGTTATCATAATGACCAAGAAATTTCTATATAATGTGTCGAATGATACCATTGACTAAGAATATATAAACAAATACAGATGATTATCTATCGATGAGGAACCTCGAATACATAAAAATATTCTCTAAATATTCTACATATTAATCATTGATTGTCATATCTAATGGAATGATCATTTTCATACTTGGTAATTTAATAAGGATTCATGAACATAAAATAAATCTATATGGAGATTCCTAGAGTAGGCAATAATTCCCCTAAAAATGGTGCGATGAGTCCGACCACCCATCCTCTCGACCAATGAAAATTCTTAAGCCTTATCATTTCACAAATGATGAGCACCTGCCTTTTAAAAGTAGGTTCAAATGAATATAGAATCATTGGATGTTTTCGGTTCTATGAACAAACCTGTTAGAAACTACTTGGAATGTTTAAACCTTAAATCAATGAGGTCATCCCCATTTCCAAAGGAATCAAATACTCAGGGTTAAGAGTACTCCAACATATTTTTGATATGGAGATGAAATTTGTTTAAATCATGGATCATGTTTCTTGGTTCATGAGTAATGGAATGGGACAATCATGATGGAGATGAAAAAAATGTTAAGGTGACGAGTTCTTCTAATGTGACGTTTTGATCACAAGGATTGAAAATTAATTCATGCAAGGACATGATGTATATTGTTTTTAGTTCAACGACCTTTTGAATTTCCACCTCTTTCATAGTAAATTGTAGAGATATTTTCAATTTTCTAGGGGTCATGAAATATTTACAACAACCCAAGGTGCTCAAGACATGATGTTTGATTTATGTGCTTAAGTGATTAAATGATGTTGTAATAACCTAGTAGAATAGTTGACTAGGACCAAGATCTTATTGTCCTTTAATAATTAATGATTATGGGTGATGGTCTTTACATTTTCATATATTGTTGTTGGGATGTATCTATCATGATATTATACATCATACGACAATTATTTTTTCCTTGTAATTTATGGTTATATTGTAAGAACATTTCCCTTGAAGTTTAATGACATGCGGTAAGGATGTAGGAAATAACATGAAATTTTGCATGATATATTTGAAGGTATTTTTCACTATTCAACAAAATTTAGATGAAGGAACCATCTTTTATCCATGAATAGTCTTATTAATGGGTATCCATATGCCAGAGATCCCTTATTAAGAATATTTATCCTATGCTAAAGAAATATATACATAGAAATGACTCATGTATAGGTAGAGAGAACTTGTATAACTAAGAACTCATTAAATAGATGTATATGATATTTTTTTGTGTGGGATAACCTAGGTCTCCCTATCCATATCGAAAGAGAATGAATCATGCTATAAAAATATATTTTTGAAGATATCCATGTATGTAGTTCTCACTCATATGTAGGGGAGAGATTGGGACTAATGGAAACCCATGGTTGTTCCTAGAATAGAGGATCCCAAAATTAATATATATATTGTTAGGGAAGTAATCAATCCATGTGTAGCTCTCAAACACCTCATTACATATGTCTGGATCATATGCACAATGGGTGGATTTTTATCAATGATATTGTGTCAGGACCCAGGATTGGAGATCCGAGCATCACTATATATCCTATGATGGCAAGAATAAACCCACATGTAGTTCCTGAAAGATAATCTCTCTACGTAGGTCTGGCCTATGCATATGGGGTATTGTTCTTATTGATCGTTGTGGCTAGAACTAGGATTATATATCCATGTATCTATTGGAATCCTATGATGGAATTAATCAATCTATACGGAGTAATTAAATGAAAAATTATCCATTCAGGTCTTACACATATGTAGATGGGTGCATTGTTCCCATTTATTGTTGAATATGGACCCAAGATTTTAGATCCGATAATTTCTACATATCATGTGATGAAAATAATCAAGACACATGTAGTTATTGAATGGGAAACACTCCACACTACTTTGACACACACACGGGCGGTGGAATTGATCCTACTGATTGTGGTGGATAGACCTGAGATTATGGATTTTGGAATCATTATATATCCTACGATGGAAGGAATCAAGACACACATAGTTATTTAATGGGAATCATTCTATGTAGGTCTGACCCATACAATGAGGGGGGATTGTTTATATTGATTATTGCATCTGAACCCAGGATTGGAGATCCAGGAATCACTACATAATCTATGATGTCATGAATCAAGACACATGTAGTTATTGAATTGGAAACTCTCTTAAATGGTGTGACCAAAATGAAGAGTTGTGAATTTCTCCAATGATTGTTGTGGATAGACCCAAGATTTGAGATTTGGGCATCACTATATATCATGTGATGGCAGGAATCAAGACTAAAATTGTTCTTGAATAGGAAACTATCCATACTGGATTGATCAGTATATAGAGAGGGGAATTGTTCCCATTTATTAATTCATCTAGACATAGGATTTTAGATCTATGAATAACTATGTATCTTGTGATTTAAGGAATAAATCCACAAAAAATCATTAATTTCAAACTCTCCATACATGTATGACCCATACATAGAAGGGGGAATTATTCTCATTTATTATTGCAGCTGGACATAGGATTAGAGATATAGTCTTCACTAAATATCATGTGATGGTAGGAATCAATAAAAATTCTATTCTTTAGCAGATCTGTGATGGGATTCCAATACCAAGTTTAGTGGTCCTCTTCGGCGTGGTCAATAATAATGCATAATTTTATGTAATATTAGTGACATCAAACATATGGCTTAATTTCATGAAATAAGGAATAATGGAGTTAATTTCATGGACATGAAGTTAGGACCATGATAACCAATGTTTGAATTGATATGTCATGGTCATGTGGGAAATCCCTTACCAAAATTCCTATGCCCGCATGAGCTATGATCATTGTGAGAAACAAGGAATGGAAAATTGTTATTTCATAAAAATGAGGTGATTAAAATAAAGGATAGGGTAATTTTTAGGATGATGTGGTTAGGACAATATATAAAATATAGGAATCGCTATGTATCTCATTAGATTGATAGTAAAGCAGTATGTAGTTCAAGGAACATTTTAACCTCGAATGAGATAGATGTCAACCAAGCAGTTTGATGTCTTGCAGTAAAGAAGAAGTTTACCCAACATGAATATTAATGCATGAAGACCCATGGAAGCAATCTATGAATTCTATAAATCATCTCATGAGATACATCCTATTTTTACTACATGAAACTTCCTAATCTTGTTGGTCAAGGATTCCAATAATAATTTCATAGGGTAAGTACTATTTTAAACATCATGTGATGAAAAATTCATTGTGTATTTTAATGTATTTTGAATGTGGTAATTAACAGTGGTCAGACCCAATATTTGGGATCAAGGCATAACTATATATCTTGTGATTTCAAGAATCAAGACACACATCGATCTTGAGTGGGGAGGTTCCCTATGTGGATCTAACTTTCACACATGGAGAGAGGTACTTAATTTTTATTTCAAATTGATATAGATCATGTTTTGTGAATTTTCCATGAAGTGGAATTCTCCATGTAGTTTAATGTCATCCAGTAAGTACATATCATGCAGTTTAATGTCATGTGACTAGGATGTGTCTTGCTTTTTAACATATTTAAACCATGATATTTTCCTTGTAGTAAAATGTCACGAGGTAAATATTATTTTCTTATAGTTTAAAATCATGTGGATTTTAATTTTCATTCAGTCCAATGTCATGAAACTACGAAATAATTTGTAAGATGAAAAATAGGAATGTAATTTTTGATAAGATAGAATTTGTTAGGGGAATGACATGTGTTACATCCATTGTGGAAAATGAGTAAGCTCAATTGGAATGGAACTTATGTATTATGTATGTAACTTCCCAATTGGGTTCCATTTTTAGAGGTATATTTCCACATATCATTGGAGTTATAAGAACCAATACCAGTTCTCCGTGATCAAATGAAAAGTGGAAAACCTTTTTATTGAAGGATCATTTGATCTGATTTTGATGGACTTCAAGGTTGTGTAGAATTCAAAAACATTTCTCATTGAACCATCCAAACTCATCAAGATATTTTTTATTGTTCCTTTTCTATGATTTTTCTATGGATAATTATCCAGATTGAGGGAGACTATAATTATATGGTAAAAACAACATTAATCATATACACCAACCAAAATGAAAATCTTATGTAGCCAAGATATTGGTGGTATGATTGACCAATTAAATCATGAAAGAGATTGTCTGGATATGACTTATTTCCTTTTCAACATTATTATGGAGTATATTTGACACAGTATTATTAAAGGAATATATTTTTCCATTTCATATTTCATGATAGTGGGATGTATGTTTGGATTCGATGTTGTACTCTTGGCAAAATTTATTCAAATTAATAGAACATATGTTGGATCCATTTTAAATCAGTGGTCGGAAACCCCCCCTGGGCATGGGTCTTGTCCTGTGTGAGGGAAATGAAATATGGTGGTGATATTAGATTTTACAAAGTTGATGATATTTTTTGTCTCAAATTACATGAGGGGTATTTCCTTATTGTATTATGAAATGAAGTTGTTAGCAGTAAGGATGTTCTTAAACTGCTTAGTTCTGGCTAGGGGGTATGGCCCCACAATATCCATTCCCCATAAAGAATATAACCTAGAATATTTAACATAGTGTTGAAAATATGAGGGTGATTGATGAATTTTTCATGAATCTAGCATGCAGGGAATTTCCTAGTGAATCATATATAGTATTTTATCATCACTTTCCAGTAGTAACCAAGCCTGCTAAATTTTTTGGAGATAATAGTCCCAGGATGATGAGCAATTTTGGTGTTGAAAAATCAACTGAATCTTCAAAGGTAAAGTGTTCAATGAAATGATAATGTAGTCCACCTTGAAGGACCATTCTAGGGCCAATAACCATAGTACATTAATTTTTTCAAATCATCATGCAAGAGCCTCATTTCACAAAAAAATCCTTTCACAGAAAAGGTGAAATTATTTTCATATATTTTTTCATGTTAGATAATATTTACAATGAAAAATTGTGAAATAAATATGGAATTCATCCATGAAATTAACATTTCATGCATTACGACCCTTTTCACACTAATGGATATTTCAATCCAGTCCTTTTTTCATGCCTGATCCCCGAAACAAAGGAATAATCCATGAACTATCCCCTTCCATGCCCAAGGACATACAAGCCCACTATGAAGTATTTAGACTATAAATAGAAGCTCAACCCCTCTCTTTCAGGGTGTTCTTTGGAATACAAAATGTTGCTCCCATGCATGTAACCCTCCACCTCCACAACAGTGCACAACATGGACGACCCAAGCTTGGTTATCTTGTATAAAAAACCTTCTATGGGCCCAAACATATCATGGACTACAGTTGGGTAATCCTCATATAAAACCTCATAAAATATACCATTTTCATGCAAGAGAACCTACATACACACAAACCTATTCAACACAAAACCCTAATCTTTCATACAATACTTCTGGAGATTTCATGCCATGTCCTTGTGCAAGATCATTGTACAAACACTTTTCTTGCGTGAAACACTACAAACATACATGCAACAACAGCCATAAAACTGACCTAACACTCCCTATGATTATATCTAATCCATATCATTACCTGGTTATCCTAATAATATGTATTATAAGTAACATCACTCCAAAGCATAGAGATTTTATCATCAATCATCTGACTCCATACTCGCTGACATCAGGATTTTTCTACTCCTTTATGGTAGTTCCCACACCATTACACAAAGAGGTGCATGACCAGTGGTCATGTAATTCATAAGATTAACATCTTTGAGGTAAACTTCACACTTGTATTGGAATATATAACTTAGTAATAGTCTTTAACTCCCCATAACATGGACCCCATAGAGTGTGAGCCCAACAAAATCTATGCGCCTAAAAAAACATCATTGTTTCATGTCTTAGTCATAAAATGATAAACTACAAGAAAAAATCCATTGAAAATGATATAAGAATATAGTCATACCTCTATTTATAATCATGGGATTCCCCATGTATGATCATCATTGGATTCCACCTTCCCTCACACCACTAAATATGATCCCCCAGAAGGAAAGCTTCCACGCTATGCCCTACACCATCTCCCCCACTATTGAATGGCCATTAAACCTTGGGAAGCACAATGTGCAATCCCCAATCCATTAATTCAATGATAAATCTGTTTGTGAAGGGGAAATTAAAGGATTAATACCTACACCATCCCTCATTGACACACCTTTCTTGGTACGAGCATCCTTAATACATGAAATTAAACTACATGGATGAGTCATGTCACATGACCGTAAAATGTGGAATCAAACTAAATGAGTTTTGATACACATCTTCTAAATACAGTATGTAGGACACCTCCTTGAGTTTCAATATCAACCATGGTAAACTCAGGGTGTCTTCCCTCCTAGTGTGTCACAACCCATATCTACCTCAATGGGGATTCTAGACAACTTCCAAGATAAATGTCAAGGGGTGTCCTGATCAATTGGTAAACCCTCTAGGCATGAAATCCTCCCTTCTAGAGAAACACCCATCAGATCACATCAAAGGATGTTTTGATCCAACCATCTCATATCTACATCCACGAGGTGTTCTGATATAGTGGTAGACCTTATATGTGTGAAACATTCCATCAAATGGACACACCTACCTGATCCACCTCGAGGGAAATTCTAATCAATATCTTGGATCCAAATCAAGTGTTTTTTATCCATCAGTAAAACATCATGGTGTGACATCTTTCTTCTTAGGGACACACCACTTGGATCCACTTCAAGGGGAATTCCAATCCATCCATCCAAGATCTCCCTTTATGAGGCATTCTAATCCATTGGTAAACCTTCCAAAAGTGACATCTTCCCACCTAGGGACATTATAACACCTGAGACTTTTATGAGAAATATTTTGTTTTTATGATATATAAATCATCAAATGAATCTTTCACTACAAAAAACACTGGCTTGGCTTACTTTACACGCAATCGTGATATTCCTCGATAGCTTGCGTCGTACGTAATACCAAGCTTCACTAAACAATGACATGCTTTTAAAATATCACTAAAACTAGCCGTTATGAATAGAAATACCCACTTTTTGAAATTTTGTAAATTTTATTCTTCAAAATGGACTTCATTTTTGGATTCGGAATATCGAAATTATCCTAGGGTGAAATTTTGGTATTTTTCTAAAAACATTCAATTTTTTATGAATAGTGAAAACAATGGGTTACTATTTAAAAACCGACATTTTATTTAAATAATTATTTATTTTATTTAAATTTATTTTAGGTCAAAATTGATACATAATACCTATATAAGTTCAATGAAATTAATTGAAGTAATTTTATAATAATTTTAGATATATAAAAATTTTATTGAACTTTCCACCGTCATTTACCCACCTCCTAGGAGAATTTAAAAATTTACATAAAACTTAATTTTACCGCTTCTATGAGTGTAATTTTGAAAATATGAGACACATGGTTAATATCAAGTACTAAAATGTGGTTTAATGAGATGAAAATAATTTTTGGTGAATAGTAACTTTTTACTTTTTTACCACGGTTAAAAGTAAATAGGGTAATTAATGGTAAAAATGTTATTTTTATTAACCTAACACATATCCTAATTCTATTGGATAAGTGTAATTCGACCAAACACAACATTAGGAATAAAATATTACCATTTAGGCCCACTTGGATAAGATTAGGACATTTATTATTAATTTATTTAAAGAAGGGTTAAAATAGTGAAAATCAATGTTTAATAACTAAATTATTTTTAATATAGAGTAATACATAAGATAAATTCGACTATAAATATTCATTATAAAAATAATAATAGTTCTTACATAATGGTAGTTTATTTGTAATTTTAAGACAATAAATAATTTAATTTATTTATGACACAATGATGATGCAATAATTATCTTATTTATGAAATATTGACATAATTGATGTTATAAATTCCTAAATAAATGTAATTTGAGACTTTTTATGAATTAAAATAATTTTCTAGGTCAATATGTCATGTTAGTTTTGATCTAATTAACTTTTTTCAAACTAATATTTCTAATATGATTTTCACAAAAATCAATTACCAAATAGTGTCAAAATTGAAAAAAAAGAGTTTTTAAAACAAATATTATATTATTCATTGTTATTTTATTCCAAAAAATCTATGTTTCAGCCAAATGACTTAGATACAGTTATATATATTAATAATAAACAACTTGGGGTTTGTTCGGCTTGTTATAGTATGTTTATTAACCTTATAGTGTAAGAAAACAAGAAGAAATGGTAAAAAATAAATTATCTAATGGTGTAAATAATAACTATATATGATTATTGTAAAGTGATATTGATTCTAAAATACTACACATACACTCCAATACAATTCCACGATCATGGGAACGATATCATCGCTCGTGCGTACGTATGGAATACTGTCTCCATGATGTGATGCGACTCGTTCTACATGATCTTCATTGCATAATGATTATATAAATGAATTGAATGAATTAATATGATATATATTACACTAATACCATTCCAGAAATGAGGTCTCTCTAACCTAAAGAGAATAATAAGAATTTATTCGACAAAACACGCATAAGAACAAAAAGTAATAAACACCCGAATAACAAGTAACAATGAGATATTACTAATAAGAAGATAAGAATATGGACATATATGATATAATAACAATGAGTATGATTCTGGAATAAGTCTATGACATTATTTAAATCATTATATAGGAGGTTCAGACACTTACAAAGAAAATCAGACCTAAGGTAAGGGAAAATATCACAATCTCATTTTTATCCGAGGTTGTTTATACTTTGGTATTTACTAGGGTGTATTTTATCATCCACGTCCATGTTTCCTCAATATTTAATATTATTTCCATCTACCTACAATTGTTTAAATCCAATTTTACCCTTCAGTGATTTTTTAGTAAAAGATTTTAAAGTAATATTTTGTCGTTTTTCATACGAGGTACTTTTTGACTTTTTTGACAAAAGTACGAGAAGAATTCTTTTTTAACTTATACGGGCTAAATGGAATTTTAGAACATTATTTCCATGAAGCTTCCATTACGAATTTTCATGTTTATTTATAATCAACATATTTTAGTTTAAAATTATATGACATGTTAAGAAAGGAAAAATGTTTTTGAAGTAGAAAGGATATTTTCCTCAAGAATGGAGTTCAAGTGTTTTATCAAAACTATTTTCCATCTAAGATAATATAGTGTTCTATTTATATCCCTATTATTACATTGATTTTATTACGTTGTGATGGAATTATTTTTATGAATTCCTTTATCTTATATGAATTGTTTTATAATGTCACGATGTTTAAGAATCCCATTTTTATTACATGGGTTATGCTATGATGTATGGTTTATGATTTTGTGGCACACATAAGAATGGTATCATTATGATATAGGTGAGACCTATATCTCCCTCCAATTCATTGGGTAATGATTTATATATCATGAGATAGACATGCCTAGAACGACAGGTTAAACCAGTTTAGTGAAATAGGACTGAAACGAGGAGTGAACTCAGTTCAGAAATGGACTTTGTCCGCTAAGATAGTCTTGGAAATGAGTCTTGACTAATTAGAAATGATTCTGTATGATTATTTGTGTATGAAACAAAGTTTCATGTTTTAAGTTATGATTATTGGGATTACATTTCACTACTATGATTTATCCCATGTTATGAAATTATAATCTCTTTTGCATGTTAAGACTTCCAAAATGTTATGTTCTTTTGAATATGATGTGATTTATATTTCTTTTGTTTACCCTTACTGAGAATTTGATCTCACCCTTTTGTATGTTTCCTTTCCCCAGGTCAGGAAGAAGGTTATTAACTTGGATATGCTAAAAAGGGACTCTATATATGATGAAATAAATGGGAGACAATGTAGATGATTTTTGAACCAGTTGTTTCTGTTTCCCAGTTTCTAAAGACACTAAACCTATATGGTCCATTCATAGTTATGTTATATGTTGTAATAAGTGTACTTAAATTTTGAAGTATTATAAATGTATGTAATGTATGGTTCATTATAGTTGGTATCAGAGGAAAGGTATAGTCAACCATTGGAAACTAGGATGTGAATGCCTTAGTAAGAAACCTAAGGATATGTCTAAGAATAGAACACATTCTTAGTGTTTTAGAAATGGCCATGAACAACATATGATAAGACCTTAAGTGTGAATTTTTATTCTTGATTATGTGTTTTTCCTATTATAATTAGTGTTTCTCACACTATTCTTCTTGGTTTTAGTCAATGGATGGATCCCAAAGGAACTGTGTTAATACGAAATGCGATGGGAAATGCAATTATTGTCCTCCTGAGAACCAAACGTTATGGGAGATGGAATGAAAAATCTTGTAGTCATGCTCACACAACTTTCTCAAGATATGAATCATACAGGACATCCAAACGAGCAAAGGAAGGAGCAACATTCTGTTGAATCCTTCATGAGGCAGTGTCCACCTTCATTCAGTGGGTCTTCTGACCCATTAGTGGCTGAACAATGGATCAGTACCACTGAAAAGATTTTTTCAGTTCTTCAATTTTCTGAAAATAATAAAGTCATCTTAGTAGCTTATCGTTTGGAAGTTGAAGCTGATCAATGGTGGAATCTTATTAAGAATATGAGGAAAAAGGATGAAATTGAGTCCATGGAATGGGATGAGTTCAAGAACTTATTTTTCAATAAGTACTTCCCTCGTATTCTCCGAACAAAGATGGAGAAGGAGTTTCTTGAACTAAAGAAAAATGATGATGAATCTGTTGGTACCTATGAAGCAAATTTTACAATACTTGCAAGGTACGCTTCTGGGATTATTATCCAACCTGAGAGTAAGATCTATCGATTATTTAGTGGCTTAAAAAAAAGTCTTCAAAGGGAGTTAGCCATAAGAGACTTCAATAGCTACGAGGAAATTGTTCGATGTGCTCTCATGGTTGAGATGGAGATTGGAGTAACCCATCAGTCATATGGGTTTGATAAGAAGAGGAAAATGGAATTCAAAGTAAAATATAAAGAGCACAATGAAATGAAGATGAGTTTTCTCTTATGCTCAAAGTGTGGAACAAAACATGGAGGAAATTGTATTATGGGTACAAGAAAATGTTATAAGTGTGGAAAAAAGGTCCTCGGGAAATTGAATGTCTAAATAATGGGAAGAAGATGTCTAATGATGCAGACAAAGCAAGGGATACACAGAATGAACCTATTTCACTTCAATGTTACAAGTGAAAGGAAATGGGGATTTTTTCCAATCAATTCCCTAATTCAAGGGTTGTTGATGATGATCGACGTTAACAAACTCTTAAGGCTAAAGAAAAAGGAAAGTAACAGGCAATTTATATCAGCGATGTGGAGTACGATAACGAATTGGTGAAAGGTACACTTACCTCAACTCTAAAGTAGAAAATGTTTTATTTGATTTTGGATCCACCCACTATTTTATTTCTGAAGAATTTTCTAAGGGTATAACCATATTACCTCAACAATTAGATGCTGAGTTAGCTATGACAACCCCTAATGGCACAACAGTTGCATCAAAAGTTTATGATTCTTCTCCGATTAAAGTTTGTGGGAATGTTCTTCATGCAAATCTTGTGATCCTTTCTATAGTGTAATTTGATGTGATTCATGGCATGAATTGGATTTCTCTATATAGAGCTCATGTCAATTTCCAAATAAGGGAAGTCACATTTCATATTCCAGATCATTCTATGATCATCTCTCAATGTAAGGATGAACATAACCTTCCAGTGGAAATTTCATCCATCATATGGGTTTTGATTCCACTAAATGAAGGTTATTTATCTCAAATGGTTGGTGAGAAACTCACGACTAAGAATATTCCCATTGTACGGGAGTTTGATGATGTCTTTCCGGAGGAATTGCTGGGTCTTCCACCAAATCGTGAAGTTGAGTTTTCAATAGAACTCAAACCAGGTGCTTTTCCTATTTCAAAGAAACCTTATAGAATGGCCCCAATTGTGTAGCAGGAATTGAAGAAGCAAATCGAAGAAAATCTTGATAAGGGATTCATACGCCATAGAGCGTCACCTTGGGGAGCACCTGTTCTGTTTGTTAAGAAGAAAGATGGATCAATGAGACTCTGAATTGATTATCGAGAACACATCAAGATCACTATCAAGAAAAAATATCCTCTCCCATGCATTGATGACTTATTTGACCAACTACATGGAGCTAAATACTTTTCCAAGATTGATCTTCATTCAGGGTATCATCAATTAATGGTCATAAGAGAGGATATACCAAAGACAGCTTTCCGTACAAGGTATGGACACTATGAGTTTATTGTGACGCCATTTGGTCTTACTAATGCCCCTGCTATCTTCATGTATTTGATGAATAGAGTCTTTAGAGACTATCTTGATCAGTTTGTGGTAGTCTTTATAGACGATATTCTTGTCTATTCAAAGGGAAAGGAAGAACATGATGATCATTTGAGAATTATATTGAAAAACCTGAGAAAGGAGAATCTTTATGCCAAATTTACAAAGTGTGAATTTTCGCTTCAAATAGTTTCATTTTTGGGCCACATAATCTCAGAAGAGGGGATATCTGTGGATCCAGCAAAAATAGAGGTTATCGAAAGATGGACGAGACCGACAACAGTAATCGAGATCCGAAGTTTTCTTGGTTTGGCTTGATATTATCGATGGTTTGTGAAAGATTTTTCACGATTATCTAATCCACTCACCAGGTTGACTCGAAAAGGAGTTATGTTTGTTTGGACAGAGGAATGTGAAGAGAATTTCAAGGAGTTGAAAAGAAGGTTATCCAGTGAACCTGTACTCACACTTCCTTGTAGTGGAGAAAGGTTTATGATCTATAGTGATGCATCCAAGAAGGGGATGGGGTGTGTTCTTATGAAAAATGATATGGTGATAGCTTATGCCTAATGATAGTTGAAAATCTATGAGAATAATTACCCATCTCAGGATTTGGGGTTCGCTGTGGTAATCTTTGAATCAAAGATTTTGAGGCATTATCTTTATGGAGAAAGGTGTGATATTTATACTGATCATAAAAGTTTAAAGTATATTTTCACACAAAAGGAGCTGAATATGCGTCAAAGCAGATGGCTGGAGATGATTAAGGATTGTGACTACTCAATTCATTACCACCCTTGGAAATCAAACAAGGTGGAAGATGCATTAAGTCGACAAGACCATGCTAGCTTATCCATGATGAGGTTCACAAAAGATCCAATATTTAGGGATTTACAAAGGATGGATCTTGGAATTATAATGGAAGGGGAAAATCATATCTTTCTCAATTGAATGTTCAACCATCTATACATGTGAAGATTAAAGAGGCACAAAAAGAAGATGTAGAGTTACAAAAGAATGTGAGAAATATTCCTGAATTCAACCTTGATTGTGATGGGATAATAAAGTTCAGGAATCGGGTTTTTGTTCCTCCCATCCAAGAATTAGAGAAGGAGCTGCTAGATGAGGCTCATATTTAATCATTCTCTACTCATCCTGGAAGCATGAAGATGTATAGGGTCCTGAAAGAGTACTTCTAGTGGGATGGCATGAAAAGAGATGTTGCTGAATATGTCTCTCGATGCTTGGTTTTTCAGCAAGTTAAAGATGAGAGATAGAAGTCTAAGGGGATTCTACAACCATTACCCATACCCAAATGGAAAAGAGAAAACATCAATATGGAATTTTTCACCGGACTTCCTAAAACATCCAAAGGCAATAATGCTATCTTGGTCATAGTTGATCGTCTTACAAAGTCTGCACACATCATTTCTATTAGAGAGGATTTCTTTTTAGTTCAGCTTTCCAGTATATATGTAACAAAAGTGGTAAGATTTCATGGAGTACCACTTTCCATTATATAAGATCGGGAACTGAGATTTACCTAGAAGTTCTAGAGAAGCCTTCAGCATACTCTGGATACAGAGTTGAGTTTCAGCACTGCTTATCATCCTCAGATAGACGGTCAGTCTAAGAGGACAATTCAAACTCTAGAAGATATGTTGAGAACTTGCTCTATGGATTTAAAAGGTTGTTGGGATAAACACCTACCTTTGGTTTAATTTTATTATTATAATAGCTTTCACTCCAGTATTCAGATGGCTCTTTATGAAGCTCTCTATGGAAATAAATGCAGGCCTCCAACTTGTTGGGATGAAGTTGGGGAAAGAAAGCTATTAGGACCTGATCTTGTTGATGAGATGGCAGAAAAGGTCAGATCTATTCAACAACACATTAGAGCTGCTCAGAGTCGACAAAAGAGTTATGATGACAACCAAAGAAAAGACCTAGAGTTTGAAGAGGGTGATAAAGTGTTCTTACAAATATCTCCCTGGAAGAGGGTCATGCGATTTGGAAAGAAGGGAAAGTTGAGCCCTAGATATATCAGTCCTTTTGAAATTCTGGATCGTGTTGGGAAGGTAGCTTACCGATTGGCGCTTCCAACGAATCTCTCCCATGTTCATGATGTGTTCCATTTATCTATCTGGAGAAAGTACATACCTGATCCTTCACATGTACTCAGCTCAGAAGTTGTACCGCTGGAGAAAGATCTTTCTTATGAAGAACATCCAATAGAGATTCTAGATCATAGTGAAAATTTCCTACGGAACAAGAACAATCGCTTGGTAAAAGTTTTATGGAGGAAAAACCAATTTGAAGAAGCTACATGGGAGCTTTAGGATATGATGAGGGAGAGGTATCGTCATCTGTTTGTTAAAAGTGGTGAATTTCGAGGGCGAAATTCATTTTAAGGGAGGTAGAATGTAACACCCCAGACTTTTTTATGAGAAATATTTTGTTTTTATGTTATATAAATCATCAAAGGAATATTTCACTACACACAACACTATCTTGTCTTGCTTTACACGAAATCACGACCTTCCACGATAGCTTGCGTCGTACGCAATACCGAGTTTCACTAAACAGCGATATGCTATTAAAATATTACTAAAACTAGCCGCTATGAATAGTAATACCCACTTTTTGAAATTTTTTAAATTTTATTCTTCAAAATGGACTTCATTTTTGGATTCAAAATATCTAAATTATCCTAGGGTGAAATTTTGGTATTTTTCTGAAAACATTCAATTTTTGATGAATAGTGAAAACACTGGGTTACTATTTAAAAACCGACTTTTTATTTAAATAATTCTTTATTTTATGTAAATTTATTTTAGGTAAAAGTTGATACATAATAACTATATAAGTTAAATTCAATTTATTGGAGTCATTTTATAATAATTTTAGATATATAAAAATTTTATTGATCTTTTCACTGTCTTTTACCCACCTCCTAGGAGAATTTTCAAATTTACATAAAACATAATTTTACCGCTTATGTGAGTGGAATTTAGAAAATAAGAGAGACATGGTTAATATCAATGAATAAAATGTGGTTCAATGAGATGAAAATAATTTTTGGTGAAGAGTAACTTTTTACTTTTTTACCACGGTTAAAAGTAAATAGGGGAATTAAGGGTAAAATTGTTATTATTATTACCCTAACACATGTCCTAATTCTATTGGATAAGTGTAATTCGACCAGAAACAACATTAGGAATAAAATATGACCATTTAGGCCCACTTGTATTAGATTTGGACATTTATTATTAATTTATTTAAAGAAGGGTTAAAATAGTTAAAGTCGAAGTTTAATAACTAAATCATTTTTAATATAGGGTTATACATAAGATAAATTCGACTATAAATATACATTTGAAAGATAAAAAGAGTTCCTAAATAATGGTAGTTTGTTTTTAATTTTTAGACAATAAATAAGTTAATTTATTTATGACACAATGATGATGTAGTAATTATCTTATTAATAAAATATTGACATAATTGATGCTATAAATACCCAAATAAATGTAATTTGAGAGTTTTTATGAAGTAAAATAATTTAATAGGTCAATATGACATGTTATTATGTATTTATTTAACTTTTTTTGAATTAATATTTCTGTTATAATTTTCACAAAAATCAAATACCAAATAGTGTCAAAATTGACATAAAATAGTTTTTAAGACAAATATTATATTATTAATTGTTATTTTATTACTAAAAATATAAGGTTAGGCCAAATGACTTAGATAAGGTTATATATATTAATAATAAACATCATGTGGTTATTTTGGCTTGTTATATTAAGTTTATTAACCTTATAGTGTAAGAAAACAAGAAGACATAGTAAAAGTTAAATTATCTAACTTAAAGTTAAATCTAAATGATAAGGATAAAATTGAAACCTAAACTTGTCTAAATTCTATTGGATGAGAGTATTTCGACCCCTCCCCACCTTAGCTTCAAAATAAATCAATTTTTAACTATTAAAAACCGATTATGAATTTATAATAAAATAATATTTTTAGTTTTTCCTAAGGTGCCCCTCTCCTCCCTTATAAATGGGCACCTCCTCCCTCTCTTCCTCACACCACATTGAGCCGTCAAGATCGGCCAACCCCTGAAAACTTCACTTCTCCACTTCCCTAGAAACATTTAGAGGTACTGGTATTCTTCAAAGAAAAATTTTAGTGCCATAATAGGAGGTCTCAAAGAGGCGCTTCAAAGAAGAGGTAATGTCCGTTACAGATTCATTCAACTTTATTTGTTCTTCTACTTCTTCTTCATTAGTTGTTTAATTATGAAGTTATAACATAAGTATCACTAATATACTGATATGTTATTATATGTATGAAACAACCATATTTCACCCTCTATCCATCCTACGAAAAACGAAATCACTGCACGTGCGTACGTACAGAATGCCGTCTCCACGCTGTGGTGTAATCTATTTTCCACCACCACCTTACTTGGATGGGTATAATGGTGTCAATAATAACTATATATGATTATTTTAAATTTATATTGATTCTGAAATAGTATACATACACTCTAATACAATTCCACGATCATGGGAACGATATCATCGCTCGTGCGTACCTACGGAATACCGTCTCCATGATGTGATGCGACTCGTTCTACACGATCATAATTCCATAATGATTATATAAATTAATTAAATGAATTAATATGATATATATTACAGTAAAACCCTTTTGTAAATGAGGTATCTATAACCTAAAGTTAATAATAAGATTTTATTCGACAAAACACGCATAAGAACAAAAAGTAATAATTACCTGAATAACAAGTAGGAATGAAATATTACTAATAAGAAGCTAAGAATATGGCCATATATGATATCATAACAATGATTTTGATTCTGGAATAAGTCAATGACATTATTTAAATCATTATACAGGAGTTTTTGACACTTACGAAGCAAATCAGACCTAAGGTAATGGAAAATATCACAATCTCGTTTTTATCCGATGTTGTTTATACTTTGGTATTTATTGCGGTGTATTTTATAATCCACATCCATGTTTCCTCAATATGTAATATTATTTTCATCCACCTACAATTTTTTAAATCCAATTTTACCCTTCTGAGATTTTTTAGTAAATAATATGAAAGGAATTTTTTGTCGTTTTTCATACGAGGTACTTTTTGACTTTTCCGACAAAAGTATGAGAAGAATGTTTTTTTGACTTATACGTCCTAAATGGAATTTTAGAACATTATTTCCATGAATATTTCTTTAAAAGTTTTCATGTTTATTTTTAATGAACTTCTTTTAGTTTAAAATTGTATGACATCTTAAGAAAGGAATAATGTTTTTGAAGTAGAAAGGATATTTTCCTCAAGAATAGAGTTCAAGTGTTTTATCAAAATTATTTTACATCAAAGATAATATAGGGTTCTGTTTATATCCCTATTATTACATTTATTTGATTATGTTGTGATGGAATTATTTATATGAATTCCTTTATCTTATATGAATTTTTTAATAATGTCACGATGTTTAAGAATCCCATTTTTATTACATGGGTTATGCTATGATGTATGGTTTATGATTTTGTGGCACACATAAGAATTGTATAATTATGAGATGGGTGGTACATATATCTCCCTACAATGCATTGGGTAAAGATTTATATCTCATGATATAGACATGTCTAGAACGACACGTTAAACTGGTTCAGTGAAGAAGGACTGAAACGAGGAGTAAACTCGGTTCAGAAATGGACTTTGTCCACTAAGATAGTCCTGGAAATGAGTCTTGACTACTAAAAAACGATTCTCTATGATTATGTGTGCATGCCAAAAAGTTTCATGTTTTATGTTATGATTATTGGGATTACATTTCACTACTATGATTTATCCCATGTTATGAAATTATAATCTCTTTTGCAGGTTAATATTTCAAAAATGTTATGTTCTTATAAATATGATGTGATTGATATTTCTTTTGTTTACCCTTACAGAGCATTTGAGCTCACCCTTTTGTATGTTTTCTTTCCCCAAGTCAGGAAGAAGGTTATTAAGTAGGATATTCCAAAAAGGGACTCTAGATATGATGAAATAAATGAGAGACAACGTAGATGATTTATGAACCAGTTGTTTATGTTTCCTAGTTCCTAAAGACACTATACCTATACGGTCCTTTTATGGTTTTGTTATATTTTGTAATAAGTGTACTTAAATTTCGAAGTATTAGCAATGTATGTAATGTATGGGTCGTTATAGACACATCTCCTAGATCCACCTTGAAGGGGGGTTATGATCCACTACCCATGACCTTTCTTTTGTGGTTTTCTAATCAACCTTATGGATCCACTACAAGTGACGTTCTGATCTATCAATTCCGGGTCTTCCTCCAAGGGGTGTTCCAATCCATCAATCCTGCCCCCATAAGACATTAACCATATTATCATCTCCAAAAAATCATAATCTCATACCCCAATATTTCTCAAACAATGTCCATGATCTATCTGCAAAGGATGTAGAACATGTTACCAGACTCAAATTCCTACCCCATGTAAAACATGGGATGCCCAAGGTAAAAAGCCTTGGAAAAATCATTCCTATGACAACATTAACTCTGGACTGAAAAGGGATTCCTTGGGTTCTATTCCTTAATATTCCTTATATGATATTCCCTCATAAGATTATGTATACATGTAAAAAATATGAGATGTTTCCATATAATCTCAATGATGCCCAATACGACTACTCTCCTAATCGATTTTTGCTACCCCATCCAAATGAAATCAGAATGTTAAGACAAAACTAGCGTAATTAACAAGAATCCACAAAGATATGTAAATGGGAATGAGTTCCCTGAACATGACTTAACTTTATGAGGGTGACCCATACTAGGAAACAAGCCCCAAAGAAGAATCCATGAAAGCAGGAACTAGCATACCATCATATGGTTTGATCAATGAGAAGACATCACCATTGATAGTGAAAAAATTATCCCACATTTGTAATGTGGTAATGTAATCCCACATGAATGCCAATGCATGCATCTTATACCGATGTGTAGGTGGAGAACCACTCAATGAATATGAAATAGAAATTATGAACCCCATGCCAAACTATTCTCCTCAATAGGGGGACTAGTAGTGTTTGAGACATTAGTGTATTAACATTTTAGAGGATTTATAAATCCAGTGCTAGGTTACACCAAGAAAATGGTGGGCCAAGAAAGGAACTCATTAGAAAATTGGGGCTGTAAACATTGGTCATTCTTAGTGTATGACATTGCAAACATGGATCCTTCTCCACCATAGAAATATTGGATGATGATGGGGAATTGGGAATCATTTTACTTGTGCTAGGTCTGATGTCTAAATCAACCTCCATTAGAGGGATCTATCTATATAAAATTAGCCGCCCAACACCCATAGGTACTGAGGAAAGATAACCAATAATGTAGCAATTGATCAGGACCATTCTCCCATGATGACATCTACCATGAAATTAATGGTTGGGAACCCACACCACACCTCACCCTCTATGATAATCCAGATGAGGGTGATCAACATCATCATATGTTGGAATGAGTAAGAGGGGGTCATTCCCATGATGGACATAGACAACTAACTCATGGAGGAATTAATTCCCCACTTAAACCATTTTCCCCAAAGTCCATGCTACGGGAAACAACACCCCATTCCAACATCCAACCACTTCAGGAGTCTCTCCCTAGAGTGATCATATGATTTGATTCCCTATGATGAGGAGGTGGTGGATGACCATGTCGCCCCGACCATGACTACATCTCGAGGGCCTCCAAAGAAGGATCCCACTAGGTTGTATCAATACATACAATGAATTGTCCCTTGTACTGATGAACAATTTGACTTTACCAAGGCTCCACTGGCCCCAATCAAAATAAATCGACTCCAATGTCGGGGGTAGGTCCAGGACAATTCTTGATAAAGTTCATCATCTTCCACTACTCTAGTCGCCCCAGCCTTTGTTCGTGAATCCTTATAGATCCCTATAATAGGTGAATATAAATCCATCTTTGCCTAATTGGGATCAAGGCCACAACAACCACATAGGTAGGCCAGGTTAACTTTGTCAATGGTCTGCACCACCAACATCCATTACAGGATAACCCATGGTAATGAAATATATTGTGGATGTCCTCCCCACACCATCACCTACCAAATAAGAGGTCATCCCTACTCTATTAACACATAGTATGTTGGTCTTCTCTACACACCTTATCAATATAGAAGTCCTCACCATGCCCATCATAACTAGTATGAAGGTTCCCCTCAGGATCCGACTAATAAAATCAGTTGTCCTCCCCACATTATCACCCAGCATGTGGAGGTCCTCTATATTCTGAAGAGGTGCCATGTCCTAAAGAACCATCCCAAGGAAGAATGAAGAATATTCATTAATGGAGAAATCCTGGGAAGCGCTATGTCATCCTCGACCTCATCTGTCTTTTATATTTTGAGGACACATATGACTCGATGATGGATCCTCCACCCCAACATTCAGAGTATAGTGAAAGAGAATAATTGTATATGTTTTTCATACTAGATAGGGAAATCCATTGGATCTCAAGATCACTTCCTAGTTACATGAATATGGAGGATGTTATAACCCCTTTTAGGGGATCACGATGCGACCATCGCCATCACTGAAAGTTTCCCTCCACCACACCTCTACCGAAGATGTTAAAAAGATATTATAGTATGGTAATACTCCTTAAGATTATGACAACATGGTTGAGCATCTGATGAACATCACCTATATATATTATGAGTTCGTGGTAAATAATCCACCCTATAAGGACTTGATGATTCAGTTGGTATTTCTCTTAAGAGATTCCCAAGTATGCAGTGAATAGATGCCTCATGCAGTGTCTTCTCTACTAGCTATAAAATAACTAAATTGATCTATATTGGTGTCTACATCTATCTCCTGAACAATGTAGATTGATGTATAGGAAAACCATGAATAGGGATCTGAGTAAGAGGGCATGTGTGAGGTTCTATATTCTGACCAGTTTTCCATGGTCTTTTAGCCACCTTGAGCACTGAACATTGATATGATAAATTCCCTCATCGATGGACATACTGTGTGTTTCAACAAGACCATCTGGTTAATGTATCACCACCATTTTTATCAATAGGTGGCATATCCATAAATCCCTATGAACCATAAGGATGTTGATCAACAGTTTTTAAGTGTAAATTTGGTATCAATTCCAACAGCTCAGTACCCTGGGTCAAACAGATACCATTAGAAATTATAAAAATGTTTCCTTAAAGGCCTCATAGTGATCCGTTGTGTTATAGATTAAGAATATCAACGTGTTTAGAGTAGTGGATGGGAATATTGAACTATTTTCCACTCTAACCATATATTGTGATAACTTAACATACCGTTCGACAAAGATGATTACCCTCGGGGTACCATTATTGTAAACATGGTAATTCCTGAGATTCCTACGAGTGGGGTAACTGATGCAGAGTTTGAAAGGAAAGTTCTTCAGCAAGGGGAAACATTATACTCTATATACCCTCATACAGGTGTCCTCATCCTCTATCAAAGGCAGAAACTTGGGCTAAGGGATCCCTCGAAGACATTGACTACCCATCCAAATCTCAATAAGGGTAAAGATAATGTTGATACCTCTGATCCATCCATAGTTGTGCCAATAATAGAGACAGATTACACCATTTCTTCCTTGATCTAGTTAGTCAAAGTGATAAAAAAATAATTGATGATCTCTTTGTCAAATAGGGTCAAGATTATGGTGTATCCTGACGAGGCCCAATTTTAGATCTAGTAGGGTAGAATGTCCACCATAGCTAGTTTACCACGTTCATGCATTGAAAACCCATGCATTTGGATATAGTAGAGGTATGAGTTTGTGGAAAGAGGCTGAGATATTATTTGTTGAACCCTCCCAAGCAGTGTAATTTCCTTCACCAAGATCCAATTCATGCTACTCCACAAGCCATTGATCCACCTTATTAATTTTATGATACATTAAGTGCATTGGTGTCCAAGAATCCATATCATGATTTATACCATCACCATGATGATTTGATATCTTCTATGACCTCTCGCCTATAGGCCTTGGAGACGCGACATGAGATTAAACCACCAGATGAGAATCTGTATCTGGCATTGGTGGATGACAGGCGAGCACCCCCTGAATTATTTGAACCTATGATTTCCCCATAAAATGAGATGGGTAACCTATTTCAGCACTTGGCCCACATCATCTCATGGTGTGGGTCCATGTTGGGAAACCCAAAGTATCAAGAGGCCACTGAACATTTTTGCCTTTTCCACACATTGGAAGGACCTACATTTGTCTTGTATAAGCACCTACCTATAGGTTCTATCACTGGGTGGGAGGACCTTCATAGAAAATTCCATTACTATATAAGCTCCATCATTTAAGAAAATTATTTAGGACCTCTTCATGTTCAAGAAAAATCCTGATGAGTGAGTCATGTATTTTGTTGCCAGGTGTAAAGACCTCATGTATTCACTAAATATGTCTCTAACTCAAGAGATGCTACTAATGATGTAAATGGGGATTGGAAAGAATGGTATGGTCCTTACCCTCATCAATCATGACATACCATGTGGATTCCTAGATATTTTTGATGTGGTCTAGTGTTTGGAAAATGAATTACAGAAAGCTAAATAGTCACACCCACTCCCTCTTACATCTCATATGAGGAGTCCTTCCAAGGCATAGATTTCCACTGCCAAACTTGTAGAGGCCCATGAGCTATTGGATTTTCTACATTACTAGAGGGTAATTTTCCAATGTTGAACCACCATGAAAAGCCTCGCCATTATCATCTTTCTAAATAGGAGAATGTGGATCCAACCCCCCCTGAGGCTCCACATCTTCATCAGGGTTGAGTTCATAGAGTTCCCTTCCCTGATAGAAGTAACCATAAATACTATTTTAATGATTCATAGGTTCTTGAATAATTCATCTGTGCCCAGGAGAAGGGAATTAAGAAGCTTCCATAATGATGTAGGCCCCAGAAAGCCAGTCGCATTGACCACCCATATTAGTGCTCGTACCACAGGATCCACAGAAATTACATCAAAGAATGATATGAGTTTAATGATTGGATATAGGAATATGTGAATAATAGTTTGGTCATTTTTTAAGTTGTTCACCTGTTAACACATATCTCTACTGAGACTGGAAACGACATTGAGGGTTTACGTGAATGGTAGTAGGCTTTTATCCATGGAACCTAGTAGTACAATGACCGGTGGGCATGTAGAGAAGTCATTCCTATCCATGATGTCATCTATGCCCACTAAGGTAAACTAAAACCCCATTCAATTTCCTCATAATATATTTCTAATTTTTTTATATCTACATTTCATCCTTCCAAGTCTCCAAAGAGCAGACATCGATGGTGTATGGTAAATCATAGTCCCCCACGAGTGCCAAATCCGTCATGTACTATTGGTGATGTCTTGCCTTATGAGTTGGTAATCACCCCATGGTCTTCCCAACATTTGAATACCCCTCAGATTAAAAGTAGTATTATGCCTCTATAAACTCCATTGAGTTTGTGTACAACTTCACACTTCGTTACTATGTGCAATTTCATGCTAACACCACGGGTTCCTCTAGACGATGTTATTAAAGGACTAGTTGATGGCATTAAAACCATAAACATTTCACAGCCAGCTCCTAAAACTTATTAGTTCATGCCATCAAGAATAGGTAGAAGGTTTTTCACAGATCTTAGTAGACATAATATTCCCAACCTGTATCCTATGGTATGACAACACAACTAAATATTTTAACCGATCAAATGGATCTGCTAAAGATGACTATGCTAACCATTCGAAAATATCCACCACGACCAAATCAAGGTCAGACACATCTAGCCAAATATAGGAATCTGTTACTTAACAATCATTTGATTGTGGTTTAGAGTGAGTCAGTCGACGATGAGAAAGATATTTCTAGTACCATCCAGATCCCAAGGGTATAACCAGCAACACCTATTGTGCCACCGACCATAGAGTTCCCCTTATAGAAAAAACATTCTGGCATGGATGTAAGATATGTTGAACCACATCACCATCATACCTTTATGGTTATCAATCATCAAGGGCCTACACATTTCAAAAGAAATGTGTGAGGCTTTTTCAGAACCCTTGAGAGCCCACCCTATTTTAAAGTAGAGGTAGCCTTCATGGAGTCCTACTAGGAAGAGGAGGTTGAGCGAGTGGAATTCCAATTTATCATCTCATTATCCACAGACGATGAAGGCTCCCTCGTATTGGGGGCCATCCACCCATTTTATGTCACAAGGTAGTTCAATGGTTTTGATGTCCCCCATTTCATAGTGGACACCATTTCTAGGATTAATCTCATCCCTGCCTGGATGATCAATAAGTTGTGGATAACTAGAGCCGATCCAACTCCTTCAGATATGAAGATTCAGAGTTATGTTAAGAACTAGTAGAAATGGTGTTGCATGATTAAGTTAAAATACCTAGTTTATCGGATTGATAATAAGGGATAAATTCTTGTTCTTCTCCTTGGATACTGCCAAAAATGCATTGGTGGCTATGTCCTAGATTCATCTTCTAATGGAAGTTCCCTCCTTGTATGACTAGTGTCTCAAATAATCCCGCAATGGTTGAGTTGGGGTAATTTATAGTGATGTGTCTCCCTTACGCTCCTAAAACTACAACTATATGGATATAAAATATTACTATATAGAGGGAAAGAATGTTCAAACCAATGAGATTCACTGTGAAACCACCACAACCAATCCATGGGAAGACTGGGATGATGCCCTCATTATCCTGATCCATCTGCTGAATGCCACAATGTAAGACTTGGGATTTTTCTTTTTCAATTTCAATATATATTAATCTATCATCCTTAAGAAGGATTGTTGTACTCAAATTAACATTTAATCTTAATAATGATTGGACTGGGTAATACAAGAATCCACCACTCATGTAAAGTACCAATATGGTTTCCTATAACCATCATTTCCTAACATTGACTCCTATTATAAAGGGCAGATCTGAATCAATGTAAAACTACTTTCCACAATTTATTTCAAAAAAAGAATGGGTGTTGTGGTTCAAAACCCGATGGAATTGGCTCAAATTACTATATCGCAATAGACTCAATGGAGAATGATCCCCTTTGAAATGATTTTGTATCCACCCATATAGGAAACAGTGCTCTACCCTTGAATCAGATGTCCTGGATTAACTGCCTCCTCTAACCAATTCTCATGTCTTAGATGACGATGATGATGTTGGTGATTCTCCTTCTTTATTTGAAGAGGGTTCCTCCACAACTGTAGATGAGCTAATTCTGGTAAACCTGGGTTCCACGGAATATTTGAGGGCAATGATGAATAGCATATCGCTGCCTCCATAGATGTAGTAGTAGTAGTATGTAGATTTACATAAAAATGAGTGTGATGTATTTTAATTGATCAATGATCTGAATCTAGGACTAGAACCTCATGAATGAATCCGCCATCTTTCTCTCTTAGAGAGGCATTATTAGTTAAAAAAGCCTCTTAGAGAAATATACCCCTACCATGGTGCTAGGGTCAACGCTGAGGTTTATAAGCTTATGAAATCTAACTTCTTCAAGGATGTCCATTACCACTTGTTTCTAGATAACATCATCCCAGTCAAGAATGAAAATGGGAAGACCAAATTTTGTATTGAATTATAGGATATCAACCACCATTTCTTTGAGGATGATTTCCCCTTTTGGTGACAGAGCTTTTGATTGATTCTAAAACTGAATTCTATGCCCTCTCCTTATGAATGGATATTCTATATATAATCAGATCTAGATGGATATTGAAGATAACAATTCTCCCACCATAGGGGAACCACATGGGTCATTTTTCTATCATGTGATTCCCTACATCCTAAATAATATATCCACTTATTAGCATTTCATACACCACATATTCAAACCAATCTTCAGGACATTGGTGTAATTTTATGTGGAGATCTTGGTGGTCAAATATGACCAGTGTTAGGACTATTTAAAAGATCTTTACGGTGTGTTATTGTTTCTTATCTATGGGAATTTGAATATTAACCCCTTGAATTGTGCATTTTGGCTAACCTATGGAATTTTTCTCATCATCATTTTCAGAGAGAGATTCCTTAAGATCATCCTAGAGAAGATCTAGTTAATCATCCTTATTCCTCCCCCAAGAAACCTATGGGAGTTGTGAGTCCTTATTTTCCACTTATATTATATTGGAAAATTTATCATGAATTTTTCTAGCATGTCTAATCCATTTTTGATAAACATGAAGTAAGGTACCATATAATAGTGGGATTCGGAATGTCAAACCACAATTGAGGAAATAATGAAATATCTACTATAACGTCTTGTTCCAAATCCACCTAACTCAATGAAGCCTCTATCCCTCAAGGTAAACACATTGAAATGGTCCCTTTTTCTCCATCACACCTAATGGAACAATTAAGGTAAGGAGAAAATTTTATATTATCTCAATTGCATACTCGTCAATATAGATAACAGATACTAACCTATCGAGAAGAGAAGCCTCATGCATGTTTTTGAACTGAAAAAGTTGTGGAATTAATTGTAGAATAAAAAAACATTATTTGTTTCCTGATTAGACTTGTTGATGTATATCTAGAATATCTCCATATTAAAGGGATGAAAACACACTGGGAATTGATACTTTAAAAATACTACATACAGATCATTCCATAGAAAGTTGTTATGGGTCAAGTGATGGATGAGTTCATGGCTGATCATTTGGATCCTGAATAATTTCCCCTAGATAATGATTTTATAGAATATTCCATCCTCAATATGGATATTTTTATGCCCAGTTGGAATATTCATTTCGTTGGTGCCTCCCAGATCCCAATAGGTATAATGCTCAATGATACATATCTCAATGGAGTAGGAATGTGGATCATATTCACCACTCTAGTAGAGGTTATTTTCTTACACCTATTCCTATTGTAAAAAAGTTGCACCAACAATGGTGAAGAGTATTAGGATCTCATAACTAGTATCTATCTGGCCACTAGATTAATGTTCCCCACTTTCTTGTAAATGGAGACTCCAAATTAGTCATAAAATAGATTAATTGTTACTTCATCATTGTTACGATGCAGCTCATGCCCCTTCGGGAATACACTTGTTAGTTAATGGACTAGTTCTCTTCTCAGGGGAAAGTTACTTATGTCCCTCAATCATAAAATGTTTAAACCAAAGTCTTGGTTAGATTATCCATGTCTCTTATAGAGCTTGGCTAGTATGACCTATTCATTCATGTGTCACATTAGAGGTTCAGTATTCCCATTATTTAAGATAATGATGAAAAAAAGATAGTAAAATAGCTAAATGCATGGGCTTCTACATCAGAATCCTTAGGTTCACCCATAGAAGAGTAAAAACCCAACTAGAAAACTCATTTCATTGAATATATACAACAGAGAATTATCTTGCTATATCATGTTGCGGATGAGAAAATTTATTGACTTGCATCACAAATCACCATTCAGAGTGGGTGAAACATGTAAAATACAATCTTAAGACATTTTTTGATGGAATTATCCTCTATTTCACAAAGGAGATGAGATTCCCTATGTTATAAATGAATTTCGGGTCGTGTCCTATAGTTCCCATTAGGTATCATCCCAATAGATTCAATGGTTTAGGTACTTCTATCCCACCATGCTCCACAACTACTTTGTGTTTTCTAGGAGGAGTTGTGCATGTCTGATCAATTCCAATTTTGGGCATCGACCACTAGTGCTCTTCCACACCACAATGTTTTCATGGACCTATTCAGTATGGGGACTCATAGTTTGGTTCATTACCCACCAGCAATAGACCCCTACTGAAGGTTCATTTTACCCACAAGAAATTTTTCTCTAAGTGGGAATAATCCAATCCAATCAGGGATGTCAAGGTTTTATCTTTGATCAAATTTGTGAGGTCCCACATTGTCCACTATTTTGGAATCACTCATGCCATTCCCACAAACAATGACACCGACTTCCAAGATTTTGAGAAAACAAGATTGCACTCCATGTCAAATATCCAGTCAACCCATACATCTTACTACAACACATAAGAAAATGGATAGATTAAGGCATTTAACAAGACCATCTATAAAATATTGAAAAAGATCATGGTCCATAAGAAGAATTTTTTTTGAAAAATCTCCCCAAATCCCTATGTTCCTATTAAATAACAAATAATAAATCCTCCCATGTGACTCCAAAATCTATGGTGTATGAAATAGAGGTAGTCTTTTTCATTGAGGTTTGGTTTTTATCTCTCCGAATAGATTTCAATGACCAAAAGAAACTAGAAAAAATAACTGAAGTATGTATAGATATAATGGAATCCCTCGATGAGAATAGGCTATTGGTCTTTAATACTCAATAGAGGCCCCAAAAAAATATTGAAAGAGTGTTCACCATGAAGGCTCACCTCCTCTCTTTTCTCTAAGGTGACACAATACTTGATCTGAAAACAATAATGATACCCAGAAAGAAGCCACCAAATTTGGAGCCTAATTATGAAATACTTTACATCATTCACAAGTACTATTTCAATGGATCAAACTCTTTGATCACCAAGGATGAAGAGTATATCACACATCCCAAAAATTCCATGTTTCTCAAGTGATACTTTTTATAATAATCTTTCCACATCCCATACAAAAGATGTTAAACTCTATATCATGTATCAACACAATTACCTTAATCTAAGATTATAAGTCATAGAATTATGTCATTAAACTATATAAAGGTCCACTAAAGAATATGTGGTGTTGCGCTAGTCCTCCTTGGCCCCTTTTACATTGGGTTTGTCACTCCCCCAGAGTACACATATACATTTGGGACACCCAACCCCCATGGTCAAAACTCAATGAACTAAACATAAGAGCCCCATGGTATGAAATCTTTGAACATATACTATGATTTAGAGTCCAAACATCACGACTTTAAACTATTTTCAATTCTCCCCAATAATTTGTTGTCTGGTGTTTGGCCTCCTCGGTCCACATTAATGTCGGGTTTTTCATATTGCCACATTACACATATCGATTTGAGAAACCCCATAATGGACCAAAATCTATGACTCTAATCTATTATACATCCTATGTTCCATGAAAAATGACCATATACTACTCATAATATGTCCAAACATTATGACTGTAAACTATTTTCCACCCCTATAGTCTGAGCTATATGAATTTAAACTACATATCCTAACATCCTTAGTTCATGATACTAAATTGTGGTCTTACCCTATTTGAAACTATGATGCCTCTTAATAATAGATAACCATTACCCCATTTAAAATATCGATTCCTCATACAAAAAGTAACAGATGTTCCAAAAACCTCACCCCATGCCGCGATGGTGGGGCCCCTCATGATAGTTAGGGGAAATCTCAATTCCCCTTTACAAAGATGGTTACCCATATCGTCACTGGTATCCTACCACACCATGTTCCTAAACCAAGTGTGGATTGATTTCTATACTCATGGGATACATAGTGATTCCCAAGCTCTTCATCTATTATCCAAGCAAAAACTCACAAACATTTCATCCCCTTTTCTACAATAATGGTCCAATCACTATGACTAAAAACTATGTGAATTTTTATGAAAGGTGTGAATATGGGACATAAATCTCTTTGGATATATTCATGTTGGGTATTACTTCATCCATGACATGGAGGTACCCTTGCAATCAATATTACCCAAGTCAATGAAACTTGGATTTAAGAAGTTTTCTATGGTCCAAGCATTATAACATTAAACTATATGTTGTTTGTTTCCTCGTGTTTGTGTGGTACGCAAGCCTCCTTTTTCTCCATTCACATCAAGTTTTACTTTTTTCATGACACATGTATAACCATAAAGATAATCATCCACTCCATATTCCAAGAAATATGGATCTAATATTTTCCCCTTCCTTGACCGTATGAACTTAAACTATGTGCGATCTACTTCAAAATTGATTCACATGGTTCATAGCCTCTGTTGATCATTTACATCAGGTTTTAACTCTTACATTACATGAACATCATTGAACTCCCTTTTATCGCATGGTCCAGAATATATGACCTAAAACGATATGTATCTATTTTTGAACTACATGTGGATTGACTCCCATTCTCATAAGATACATAGTGATGCATAGATATTTCGTATCTAGGACCAGCCTCATATTCACTATAAAGAATTTTTTAATTATGATGTAATAACCCAAAAATATCCTATGAAACTCATTATTGGTATGTGACCCTTCCAATTAACTTGACCCACTAGCATGTTGATATTCCATTATAGCATGATATGGGGAAGGAACATCCTTAGAGCATGATGTTAAAATGAAGTCTTACCCTAAACATGTTCAACATGCATCTAAAGGAGAGATGATTTTACCCTATTTTAAACCAGGATTACCTGGATAAATAATATTTGATGAAAAAAATTCCATATAACATGAATTTAAAATGTAACCTTACCCCATATAAATTATGGATGCCTCAAACCCAAGTGTGAGAAGATTCGATACACTCATTTGAGTGGGTAACCCCTACCAGCATCAGTCTTCTACCATGAATTATTTCAAAACAACATGTTTCTTGGTTAACATCCTCAAGGGATATATAGTTATGCTTGGGTATTTTATCATGGGTACATCCTCTCAACCAACTCATCATGACACCCTTACCCTTACCTAGTTTCATAGGCCGAACATCACGAAATTAAACTGATTTTCTATGGTCCAAGAAGCATGAACATAAACTATTTGAAACTATCCCATTATGACTCACATGACACATGGTCTCTTAGCTCAATCCACATCAGACACTCTAGGGTGTGCATGGTTTGAAATCTCTAACCATAATCTAGGATCAGAACCCAAGTCCCAAAATCATAATTCTAAATAGTATATTGACCTCCTTGGGTGTGGACTATATGGAATGATCTAGGTTGCACCATGGGAAGGTCCATTCAGGATCTCTCTGAAAAGTTATTCCTAGATTATTAGTTTCCTATTCGAACACTTTTTCTTAGGAGTGTATGGCCTAAGCGAATCCTTTTGTGGATGGGTGATGGATTATCTGGTTTTCTCAGAATAAGTCCATAGTTGAGGGATGCTATAGCACTTGACCAACTGTTAAAGTCCAGTATAGGGGTTTGGCGTTGGATCCCACTTCATTAATTAAGCAGTGGGAGCTTTATCCTTATCTTTGATGGATATCAGCTTGTAACAGCGTGTATACATTGGAAACAGGGTGACATACTCAAGGAAATTTGGTGTGGTTGTCTCCTCCTATGCTATGTATTATTTTAACATCAATGGATCATGTATATATGGATTTATGAAAGGTATATGGGAAGTGTGGGATGTGATGGGGCCTATTTGTCTTACTTTCAGTTTTTACCTCATGCCAGGTGAATCCCTTCTGGATGAAGCTATTACCATGATTAATATCTTATCATTGTGTCAATCTCATGGTATTTCACTCACTAGAGTGAAAACCGATTCATTGATTACACTCTAACTCATTCAAAGGTGTGAGCTCCATCCCCTAGGCCATCACATATACTGTTCTTAAATTTAGGGATTTTTTGTTATCAATATCGATACCACACATACATAGAAATAAAGTAACATTATTGTGGATTTCATACCTTCCCAAGCCTCTCCTGGTTCCCCACATATCATTTTTCCATCATTGGTTCCCTTCCCCCTGAGTGTGTTAATATTTTTTTGGCTGATGCCTAGGGATTGCACTATTTTAGACCTCCTTGATTTGTTCGGCCCTTGTCCACTCAATTATTGAAATAAAAAAAATTCTGACATCAGATGGATGGATTTGGGGATCCTTATTCCTCTATTCACATTGCGTTTGTCAACTAACCACACTACACATGCCTGCACATGGTGTTTCTAGGTCAAAGATTTATGACCCGATAATGAGATCTATGTTCCAAGAATCATGACCTTAAACACTATGTTACCTACCCAAAATTTGGTTTCCCAGTGTTGGGTCTAACTTATTTCTACCCTCTTTATCCCTCAATTCTAGTATTCAAATGGGTATCATTCATGGAAGTTCACTATGAATCCTTTTAAAGGTATTAAAATGAAACTTTATCCCATGAAATGAACACGAGATTCCCTCTTTGACTTGATATGAGGTAAAAATGGTGGGATTCTCAGTGCATAATCCCCAAAGACCCCATTTCCTATTCACATAACATGAAACCATGAAAATCATCCTGATAACATGCCATTAAAAAATAAAATTCCTCATCCTCCCCATATTACATTAAACTAAATTCCCAATGTTATCACTTTATGAAATTAAATTGTGATTCTAACATCCTCATTTAATGATGTAAAACTACAAGGTATCCTAGGATCCCACCTGAGAGGTCCTTCACTCTAATGTTGGTCATCTACTACATCATTCATGTTCTGTGGATATCACTCAGAATCCGAGATGATACTTCCCTAGAAAATGTGTTTGAACTTTTTTCAAACCAATACTCCCACACCAATGTTCTCTAAAAAATGGTGGTGTAATTCCACGAGTGTGGGAATCCATTCGAAAATTCCATCAAATTTTTTCCACAAATTATTTCCCCTCATTTGGAACCTCAACATCTACCATGTCATAAGTACCCCCTAAAAAAAGGTTTCTTTCCAAAATAGCTCACCCTCCATCATAGGAAAATGTCTTTAATGACTTTGGATGACATTTTGAGATAAGTCCCCTTGTTTTGAACATGGTTAGTGGAAAACCCTCAAATATTATGTCCTCATCCAAGGATAATGGTAAATATATTGTGTTTCAAAGATGGTTAGTAGTTATCTTATATTGTCATTACACTCTCATAATGTTCCAAATTTTGGGCATCATGATTCACACTTTCTGGTCACCTTTTTTTATATAATTAATTACACTTGGAATTACCCAATTCATACACTAGAGGACATTAGAAAAGAAATTTGCCTCTCCTGAGAGCCCAATTCTCAAGCTGCATCCTCTCATATCCTGAAAACTGAAGGTGGTTAGTAAAATATAGAATACTGCCTTGTATTAGATGATTTTATAACACTCTCATATGAATGTGAAATCACATGGTCATCCATTATTTCACACACTCATCTTGAATCTCATGAGCATAGGGATTGGTCATGGCTTGTATCAAAAATATGATCAAAGTGCGATAATAATTTGGAATAATTTTTTCCCATGTATGAAAAATGTTTTAAAAAATTAATCATTATCTACTGGGTATGGTCATCCACATAATGGAGTCTCTCTTAATTCCAAAAAAATATCTTATAACTATTCCCCAATAATTGAGTGAATTAGCTCTGCTAACCTTTGGTGTGTGGCCTCCAGAACCTGCTACTGCCTCCTGAGTTCTGCTTCCGCTTCCTCATCCATAGGTTGAATCTCATCATACCTGACCTACACTTTGTCTCATTCTTCTTAGATATTATCCATATGAGATATCTTCTACCTCATTTGATTCTCGACCTCCTCCAAATTAAACCATCAATTAGATGATAACCATTGATTGAGCATTTCAAAAGTAAGTAAGATCATCTGTTTACACAACCTGATGTTGGATCCCCAGGATGACCTATTGAATCTTCCATGATCTCGAATACCTTTATGGGTGATAGGATACCTCTTAGTGTTGGATTTCATAAGAACCCAATCACCAAGGAAGTCATGATCTAGTGTGTAATGATTGCAAGAATCCACACATTCAGTGCACGGATTGTGAAACCAATGGACGAGATACCCAATCATGCCTAAAAAAAATTGGATATGGAGTCTGGGTGATGAAATGATGTGTGTTTCTCGATAGCCTACATGAGACAATTCATTTTTATTTAGTGGATTTAGTCCATGAGACCTCTTGATCTTCAAGTTTCTGAGACTAATACTCAGGGAAATCCATTAGTATGATAATTTCAAGGTGTTATGCTGGGAACCCCTTAGATATATCAGGATCTATATTATGAGTTTTGTATTCTTCACCCAATCCTTCCTCACTAGCACCACCTCTACTATCATCAATTTGTGCCCCACAAGTAGTGTCACCCATGAAATCAACAGAATGTTCAACTAGGGTTGGTCTAGCATGAATGAATAGCTCTTTATGGACTATAAGGGCCACTAGTGAAGGGACCTTAGAAATCCCATCCTCATCCACCTAAATAGAATGCATCCTTTTGATCACTACTTTTAACATCAACACCTTTTCCAATTTGATCATAAAATTACTTGTTTAACTTTCATGAGAATGAAAGACTTATGGGAGATGATAATTTAATGATTTAATTCATGAGTCTTGATAGGTATTGCCACTATAGGAGGACCCTCAACTCTAGTTGGATCCTTAGAATCCAGTACATGATCTCCCTATAGTGGTGGGGAAGGAGATGCTTGAGTGTATTTTTGAGGAAAAAACACATTAAGACAAAAGATTCATGAAAACTATGAAAGATCAAAATGAATTTAGGTTTAACCATACCTTGGGGAATATGAATTTTAATGATGAGCCACCATAGGGGTTCTAATTCTCCAGCAGTGGCCACTATATTTGGAATACTAGTGTGTGGTCCCCCATAGATGATAGGAAGGAATTGAGGCTATGAGGTCACCACATTGACATCCTCAACTAGACCACCTTCTACTTCAACCTCTGACACAAGAACCATATAATATTCCCATGTACCTGGTGGTTCACCTTATACGACTCCATCTGGCCCCCTCTTCAATTAATATGTTTCTCTTATAGATAGAAAACTCTAGTCATAGCCCCTATATAATAATGTGGAATTATTGTGGGAGGTATGAAGGTTAAGGATTACATAGAGAACTATGCACAAGTTATTTTAAGGGGACTCAATTTTTAACCTCTCCAAGGGGATAACCTGATTAGAAATTGATCCATGATATTATTCACCTTTTGATCCATTCATGTCCTCAACATCAAATTCCTCTTCAGATGAGTTTTCAAAAGGTTTTGTCTCCTCAAATCCTAGCATTCCACCAAATGTCACTCACACCAGGATAAAAGGAGGATCATACTCCCCCAATAGAATTAAAAGGTTTCCATGGATGTTAGGTAAACATTGCTCCTCCATAAACATTGATTTTTTAGTATCCTACAATCCATCTAATGACTGGAGAAGACAACATCAATAGTTAGATATATAAATCACCTCATTTTCTTCCCATGAGCCTCCCTCACTCAGCTCGTCTCATCTTAGGATCCCCTACTTGACCCCAAGATCATTTTCTGGACCATCTTCCCCATGAGGCGAGGATAAATATGAACCTCGCACTTCCCCAACTATAGATGCATCTTATATTCTCCCCATTGATTGGATTTATCCTCAAATAGAATCCCTCCAATGACCCTACTATTTTGGCACCAAATTCACCTGTTAGATCATTCATATGTGTTAATGTAAGATTGCATTTGGGAATGCAACCACCCAATTGATAGCATGATCCCCCGACAACACATCATTGACATTGTTCAGAGGTATAAAAATGGTCTCCCATGATAACAAACATATAAATATAAATTATAATTGTTGAGTTAAATATATATTCTCTTATCCCCATATACCCCCCATGTATACTCTCATCATTATGGATCACACCATGATTCACTATTTCATTTTCACCATTACACCTATGTACTAAACTAGTTTGTATTAAAAATTATAAAAATAATAAAAAAATTGATTTCATGTTTGATTCAATTTTATTATCACTGTTAGAAATGTAAATGTAACTTATTTTGACAATAAATTTGAAGTTGTAGGAGATTTGGAGGGCCCATGACAAAGTTTGAGAAAAATGGCCAAACTTCACAGGATCCAAGCATACCAGTGGAATCAACCGAACACTGATACTAAACCATAGATAAAAATTAGCTAATATTTTTAGGAATAGTCTAAAATTAAATTCTAAACATTTCATATGATTAAGAAAAATCCTAATTCCACTCTACGGTGGCCCATACAGACTGATCTATCCATGAAACTAAATCTGAACGATGTCAAAAGAGGTGTGTTTTGTTCAATCAATATCTCGAGCTGTTGGTGACCAACTGTTGCCAAGAATTCAGTGTAAATAGTAAATATGTGGAGGAAATATTTTTAGTTTTTTAAAATGTGAGATAAGGCTATCTACTCAACAAAAACAATGGGCCTAGTGGTTTTTCACAATCTTTTTTTCCCAAAACAACCTTCCACTTTTCCAATAAAAACATACCTTCAACACCTCAATTGGGAGTTATAAAAATCAGTTATGTACTAAAATATTTGAGTTCTATAGGATTATTATCTTTATTATAGAAGTTCTAAAGGCCCCTATCCTCATAGGGGGATCCAGGATGAAGAAGGAGTACCACTCTACTTTCCTCCTCTTCTAGATGTTAGTCTAAACAGTGGATGTTCATTATGAGGGATCTACAGACATTTCAAGGGAGTTTTGGTGTATCTATTAGCTTCCTGTTTAGAGTAATTTTGGCGTTAAAAAATTTATTTCCATTTTTCTTATATGATATCATTTTGAATTCTTGTTTTTATACAAGATTCATTTTCTTTTCCACTTTCTTGAGATTTCAATATTCTTTATAATTTCTTATTCCATGAATAAGTTCTAGACCATGGAAATATCATTGTTAGACTAAGTTTTGGTTCTTTAAGAAATTAAATAAAGTATTAGTAATTAATCTGGATTCCAATTAATTTCAACCATATAATTACATCAAACCTAAATGAGTTTATAAGAAAAATATACTTGAAATGTGTGTAGTGAAATCACAATGACCCTTTCATGTCACATTTTTCAAAATAAATATGGGTTTTCATCAATTAAACTATTTATATGAAGTTATTTTCCTAATATTATTTTCAAAATCACTCCCTTTTTAGTACTTATTAATAAAAACTCATACTCTAAACTGATCAACTCGACTTGAGAGATGACCTAGGTTCTTCCCTATACTATAAATCAACATTAAAATCATAATAAATTGGATGTGTCATGAAAATTCATTCAAATTTTGGTGCCATTTTAGGGGATCAGTTTGGTTTTTAGTGTGTGTTTTAATAAAAGTATTGTGTATTTTTTAAATATTAGTTAATTCTTTTCTTCCTTCATATTTATTTGAATTCAATATAATTCTTTTCTAGTCCTCGAGCATGAGGTGATCTTAATTAAAGGAAATACTTCCATTTGAACATGAATCACATAGGATATTAAATGAATGACACCGAGACACATAAGAGAAACCTTTGTATAAGGTAACACAGAACATAGAAACAATTCTAGATCCTTATCCTTCTTATGAAACCCATTTTAAAACTGAATCAAACATGTATTACCTGGATGAAAATAATAGAAAGTTAAAATAACTAACCTCACCTAATGTTGATATCCAACCCAATTGCATTCAAATTCACAATAAGGAACCTAATTTTTATCTTAAATCTAGATTAATTCATTTAATAGCAAGATTCCATAGACTCATGGGAAAAGTTCCACATATTAATTTAAAATAATTTAATACTATGTGTTCGACATTAAAATGTAATAATGTAGATTAAGAACATGTTAATCTTAGGATTTTCCCATTTTCATTATAAGACACTACAAAAGATTGGTTGTGTTACGTTAATTCACCAATTAGAGGTTGGGCAAACATGAAACTACTTTTTAATGAAAAATACATCCCATTCTCTAGAACCGAAACAATAAGGAATGAAATATGTGGGATAAGACAATCTAAAGTGGAAATGATTCATGAATCTTGGGAAATATTTAAAAGTCTATTTTCAAGTTTCCCACAACACCAATAAGTTATCATCTTTTAATTCGGTAATTTTATGAAGTTTTAATTCCTATTGAAAAAATACGATTGATGATGCTATAGGTGGAGGACTAGTTGATGAGACAAAAATTACAACAAGAACCCTAATTGAGAACATGGGGTAGAACACTCATCAATTTGGTTCAAGATCTAATGTACCCATTTTAGGAGTCCATGATGCTCAATTTTCTGAATTTGAAAAGAAGAAGGACACACTGATAAAAGATATAAGTATCCATCCTTTAAAACAAGATTTTTATGAATAGAAATCCCAATCTCTTATGCCCATTGACTCTAGAATATGTTATTTTAACATCCATTATTCTGACCAATTCCCCTAACAAAATTAAACTTGTAAGATTTGTGATGTATTCGTTTTAGGATTACCCTATAACAAATCCAATAAGAAAGGACCTTACTATCCATCCAAAAATGGGTGGAAAGAAATAACATCTTATAGGAAAGGGGGTATTCAAACCAACCTTAATAACAATTAAACCAACCAGAAAAGAGTAGTAATCTGCCACCACTACCCAGAAATACCCAACAACAACAAAGGCCATCCTAACCCCCCAAAAACCTACCATATCCTAGAAGATATGATGAAAACAATGGCCTAAAAAAATATTCACTTCAATTAAACAACCCATATATCCATACAAGTCCTAAAAACCCAATTTGTCCAACTCAGTTTCTCTGTGGGGGAAATTCAAAGTCATGGGTCGGGTAAATCACCCTATCAACAAAAATGTTACCCAAGTGATTAGGTAAATGTTTGTTACATCACACTTAGGAGTGGGAAAAAAACTTAAAACAAAATTGAAACCAACATTAGAGTATTCCACTCCTTGGGAAACCAACATCCCAACTGCTGAAAATGATCCAAGGGATAAAAATCCTTATCCTGACAGAAGCCCATCCAATAGAAAGGGTGTGTCTATTTATGAGTCACATATCCCAACCATTCCTCTTACATTTCCCGAATAGTCCACCCAACCAATAAAACAAAAGGAAACTGAACTTTATAATGAAATATTGGAAACATTCTAAGAAGTACAGGTTAATATCCCCATGATTGATGTCGTGAAGAAAATTCCAATATATTCCATGTTTCTGAAGGAGAAGTGTACACACAAAAGGAGAATTCAAGATGATGAGAAGGTGATATTATGGAGTAATGTATCAATATTGATATATTCATCACTTCCCACCAAATGAAATGATCTGGGAACATTCTAAATTCTGTGCACTATAGGGGAGTATTCTTTTTCAATGCTATTATTGATTTGGATGCCTCTATAAATGTGATGAATCATTGAATTTACTATACATATCAGGTTGAATAACTAAATCCAAAATTAATTATTGGTGGACACACAAATTGATGTACAACAAACCCCATTGTTTTTTCTGAGGATATTCTTATAAGGGTGAAAATTTTACTTTCTTTTTCTGAATTTTATTTGCATAAAATATAAGATGATAGGATTAATGGAAATTCCCCAATTATATTGGGGATAAATTTCTTAAAAACATCCATAGAAATAAATAATTCCTATAATGGAACATTATCCATGGAGTTTGGTGGTGACATTTTCCAGTCCAACATCCTTGATGCCATGAAGCACCTCTCAGAAGAATATTCTCATCTCTGTTAATTCAATTGACATAATCCCTTCTCCTGAAAAAATATCTTTTCATTCCAAAATTCCTCTTTCAGAGTACTAATCATTGATTTAAATTATAGTAAATTAATCATGCATATAATGATGTAGTGGTCTAGAAAAATATCATGCATTTTTTTAATTGATGATTTCTTGAACAATGAGGATCACATGACCATCAATGACACAATTACGATTAAAAAGCTCATTCCTCATATTAAGATGTTATCATTGATCATGTTGATGATATTAGTGACCTCTCACATTCACAAACACTACCATAAATCCAAAATCCACATGAATTTGGATGAAAATTACTGTGCCAAGATTTAAAACATTCATATCTTGAGAATGAAAATAAAATGTATGTCATCATTGATAGTTCAATCCATCCAGATCATGAATTGTGTCTGATTTAACTTTTTATGGGGTACAAACATGCTTTGGGATGGACAATTTCTGACATTCCTAGAATTAGACCATCAGTTTTTACACATCATATATTGTTAAATGATGAGTACAAACCATTGAAAATTGCACAAAAATGACTAAATATAAACCTATTATATGTGGTTAAAATTGAGGTAATAGAATTATTGGCTACTGGAATTATTTACCCCCTCTCTGATAGCCAATGGGTCAGTCCAGTACAAGTGGTTCTTAAAAAACCTCATCTTACAGTAATAAAAATTAAAAATAATGAATTGGTTCAATCTTCTATGTTGAATAGTTAAAATGTCTATATAGACTATTGTTTATTAAACCAACACATTAGAAAGGACCAGTTCCCCTTACCATTCACATGCCAAATTCCATAGAGGATAGTAGGGATGTCTGATTATTATTTTCTTAATGGGTATTCAGGATACTTTCAGATCCATATTTCCCCCAAGGATCAAGAAAAGGAAACCTTAACATTCCCATTTAGTCCATTTTCATATAAAAGGATTCAATTTAGTCATTGAAATTCTCTAGTTACTTTATAGAGATTCATGGTTATTATATTTTTAGATTACATGGAGAATTACATAGAAGTATTCATGGATTATTTCATGGTTTATCACTCTTTTTTTGATGAATGATTGGGTAGTCTTTATTCAGTCTTATGTCACTACATTTCATAGTGTGACAATGTATAGTTTAGAGACATTTCATTTTTCAGGATGGTATCCAAGTAGATAAATCAAAAGTGGATGTCATTTCTTCCCTAACATTCCTCAAAAATGCTCTGGATGTGGGTTCATTCATAGCCCATGAGAGATTTTACCATCGTTTCATTTGTGACTTTAATAAAATTGTACCACCCCTCTCCTGATTTCTCCAAATGAAATGGAATTTTTTTTGATAAATAAATGCAATGAAGCATTAAATATGTTAAAATACAGTCCTATGTCACCCTCATTAATCAAACCCCCTCAGTGGGATTTACCATTTTACCTCATGTGTGATGCATCTAACAATTTAGGTGGGGTAGTATTATCTCAAAGGGTCGATCTAGCTTCACATTTCATTGACTATGCCTCACATAATTTGGACCCTTACTAAGAAAACTACACAAAAATAGAAAAATAATTAGTTTCCACTTTGTTTGCCTTGGATAAATTCATTTCATACCTTTTAGGGTCCAAAGAAATTGTGTTCTCAGACCTTACATCCCTTCAGTATCTCTTTAAGAAACCAAATTTCATACCACATCTCATTCTCTAGATTCTCCTCTTTCATGAATTAAATTTTGAAATTACAGATAAAAAAGGAGAAGTGAGCATGGTGGATGACCATATTAGTAGGATCTAACCATCCTTGGAATGTGACTCATCCACGTATATTATCATAAATGACATGTTTCCAAATGTGAAATTATTCTAAGTGAAAGATATTTTTCCTTGGTATGCTGAAATTATAAATTATTTGGTATCATTTTGCATTCCTACTGATTTCATTAAAAATCAGGCCGTCCATCTAAAACATGATTCTCATTGGTACATTTTGGATGACCCCTACCTTTGGCACACATGTAGTGATGAATTCATTAGGAATTGTGTTTGTGATTCTGAGTTTCAGTATATCCATATGTTCTATAAAATTATTATTTGTGGGGGGAACTTTGGTTTCCAACAGAATACTCACAAAGTCCTTGACTCTGGCCTCTTTTGAACAAATAATTTTTGGGATTCCCATCATTTATGTAAATCTTCACCTCACTATCAAATAATTGGGAATGTGTATAAAATAAATTAAATTACACATCAACCCTAACTCTTCAATGAAATTTTTGATGTTTGGGGCATTGAATTTATAGGACCATTCACTAATTCCTTTGGAAAGCATTACATTTTTCAGACAGTGTATTATGGTTCAAAATTGGTAGACTCATGATTCACAAGGACTGATGATTCCAAGGCAGTTGTTGAATTTCTGAGAAACCTAATTTTTTATTGGATTGGATGACCAAGGATCATCATCAGCGACCAATGTTATCATTTATATAACTTAACAATGAAATCACTTTTTCATTTTTATGGTGTTGGGAATCAAGTGTATACTACTTATCATACACAAAATAGTGGTCAAGATGAGGTTTCAAATAGGGTGGTTAAACTAATTTTTGGAAAAAATGTTTATCCCAATAGAAAATATTGGATTCTTTGACTCGATGATAAATTATTGGCCAACTGTTCTACATTTAAATATCCTATTGGAATGTCACCCAATCATCTTGGGTTCGGAAGTATTTTTCACCTCCCTGTAGAGATTGAGCACTTGGCCTTCTAAGCCATAAAATAATGAAATTCATATCATTTTGTGGAAGGTACTAAAAGGAAGTTATAGATACAAGATTTGGAGTAAATGAGAAGAGATTGATATGAGAACTCCCAGATTTATAGTGAGTGAACCAAGGATTCCCACAACTGTCTCATCCTTCATCATCAACACCATATTAGGCAGAAGGTCCTTCTTTAAAATTTAATGATGAAGTTGCATTCAGGTAAGCCTTGTTCTCGTTGGTATGGACTATACATTGTTACTAATGTTTATCCATTTAGTGTTGTTTGGGTTCAAAATAAAGAAACCAATACAACATTTAATGTCATGGGGAAGCAGCTTAATAACTTTCATGAAGCCCTTTTGGAGTCCCTGATGGAGGAACTCCATGTTCTAGAAACATCCTACAGGTGAAACCGACTAGGTTTTATTATTCCATCCCATATTATCTTCAATTATAGTGTGGAAACTACACACTTTAGGTTTTTGGGATGGTTATATTCATGGATTAGTTAGTAATTTTAATCATCATTCATTCTTTTTCTCTTTTTATCTTGCAATAAGTATTTCCACTTTCCACCTCATTCTCCCACACTTTTATAACTAAATGTTAATTTTTATGCCCACTTTATCATGGAAAATTAGGCCTAGTTAATCATAGAATTTATTGAATATGATTGAAAAATATTCGTATTTCGTATTGTTTTTACATTAATTTTTTTATTAAATGTTCATTTCAACAAGAATTAAATACCGTGGTGTGACTTTATTTTGAAATTTGGTTCTTTGTTGATGATACAAATGGTTGTATCATTTTGAAGCCTTTGTGAAAAATGATACCCCTTGTTGGGAGTAGATTAATGGAAAATTGTGTCACTTAATTTCTCTACACACCTTTTCACCCAACCATGAATTGTGAAAATTTCATTCATAAGAGAAGGTAAATATAAGTTAGATTATTTTTTTTCCACATTAGAAAATTATTTTCCCATACATTTGATGCTTATCTGATCTATTTCATTACGATACCATATTGACCTATGTGTGTGTACCTATTATCTGGCTATTGTACACCATAAAAAACCAAAAAAACATTTAGGGGAGTGACTACATGTACAATATTTGGGTATTTTTTGGTCAAGATCTTAGGGTTTCACTTTAGGAATTCATAAGTGAATTTGTCTTGGCATTTTATTATAACAGATACAGAACATGATTAGTGGAAATGATCTTGTAAGTAAAATATATATATACCCAATAAGGATTTATATGAATATTACATATTTTTAAATTAACATTCATTACATTTTACAAATTCACGCTTGAGGACTGTAATAGTTTTTTTCCTTTTGAAACTTGGAATAAATTCTTATAACTTGTGAAACATCTTTAACACCTTCTATAAAGATATTATTATTTAGTACTCCTACTTAATTTATTTCATTATAAATTAAGGAATGTAAACATAAGTAAGGGTGATATTAGATTCTATATAAGTTCAAGAAAACAATATATGAACATATTAATGTAAAAAACATTAACATAACTTTTGAATATTAAAATCTTCAGTCACGAAATTAATCTTTGTAGATCGTATGTGATAAATCATATAGGATAACTATCAATGATAACAAAGAATTGGAATAAAAAATAAACTTCTGGAAAATAAATATGCATAGAAAATCATTTCTATATTATCCAAGGATCATATACAAGACCATCATAAGAGAAAAAAGTCCATTACTGAACCGAGTTTACTTGCCGTTTTAGCCCTGTATTACTGAACCAGATATACATGTCATTCTAGTTATGTCTATCTCAAAAGGTATAAATCATTATCCAATTCATTTTATGGATATATACGTCCCATCCATCTCATAATCAAATAACTTTTACATGATCCACAAAAACATAAACCCTTCACCATAGAATAACCCAATGAACAAAAATTGGGTTTCTGAGGCATTATTTCATCATAATTCATATAAAATAAATGAAATTAAAAAAATAATTCCATCATAATAAAAATAAAATTAATTTAATAATAATTTTTTAAATAGAACCATTTGTTATGATATATGCAAAATAATGTTCAAAAAATACATGAAATAAATTTTCATGGAAAATATCCTTTGTTCATCCAAAATGTTTTCTTTTCTCAAAATGACATACAATTTATAATGAAAAAAATTTAATTGAAAATAGAATACTAAAGAAAAATTCATGGAAATAAGGAATTATGAAATCATAATAATCCATTAATACCGTATAAGTTAAAAAAAACATTCTCCTCATAATTTTTCCGAAAAAGTAAAAACAAATTATCTCGTATCGAATACCTAAAAAATATTCCTTTCACACTGTTTTGTAAAAATTCACATGTGGTTAAAATTTACATTAAAGAATTTTAGAATAATATAAATATCATTACATATTTAGGGAACATGAATGTGGATGATAAATATACCATGGTAAATAATTACGTATATACAATCTCATATAATAATGAGATTGAAAAATTATCCCTTACCATATGTCCAATATCCATTATATGCATCCAAATATACTGTATAATGAATTCAATAATTTTATTGACTTATTACAGAATCATAATCATTTTTATGATATCATATATTTTTATATTATCTTCTTGTTAATAATATTTCATTATCACTTGTTATTATGATATTAACTACTTTATGTTACTATGCATGTTTTGTCAAATAAGTTCATGTTCCACTACTTAGGTTACAGTTATATCATTTACATAATTATATTAGTATAATATATATTATATTTATTCATTAAATTCATGTATATAATCAAGTTTTAATGAAGATCATGTAGAATTAATCACGACGTATCGTGGAGATGGTAGGTTGTACGTACGCATGAGCGACAATATCATTCAATTAATGGATAAATGGTATGTAATTATATGGTATATTAATTTTAAAAAATAATTATATTGTTATATTCATTATTTAAATCCATTATACTAATCATTATACCCATCCAAATAATGTATTGTTGAATAAAAAATTAACCCATGACGTGGAGAGGGTATGTCGTACGCACACATGAATGGTGATATTGTTATTTGTAGGGTAGATAAAATGTGTTATTAAGTTTTCTCATAATTATAATAACATAACAGAATTTATAAGATACTATATTTATTAATTTTTACTGGAAACAACTTATGAATAGGAAGTTGAAGATGAAACGAATTTTAAAAGAGGTGTTAAAAGAATTACCTATTTTTCGAGTATCTCGTTTTGATTTGTAGAAAAGGTCTCCATAGGATGGATTTCTTCCCAAAGTGTGGTATTTACAAGGAATTTATGTATATTGGGAGAATATTTGAGCTGAAATTCTACTAGATAAGGGGATTTAGAGGTGTGATAAAGTGGGTATATGTGGTGGCCTTTATAAGAGGAAGAAGGGGTACTTTAGAAATGTCTTGAAATATTATTTTATTATAAATTTATTTTCAAATTATAATATCTAAAAAGTGATAAATTTAGAGTATAATATAAGTATGGTTCTAAATAATTTTAACCTATAGGTTTTAGATATGTTTATGTCACAAATATAATCTTACCTTTTAGATTTAACCCTTAGTTATATAAATTAACTCTTACCATGTCTTCTTGTATTTTTATACTATATGGTTAATATAGTTACAGTAAAATTGAAAGATAACTTTAAGTGGATCATTAATGATTTTTGTTTACACTATATAAGTCAGTTGGACGAATATTAGTTTTTATGACTATTAAATCATTTAAGAAAATAGTTTTTTTTTAAATTGATTTATGTCAATTTTGACACTATTTAGTAATGGATTTTTGTTAAAGTCATAAAAAATGTATTACTTCTAAAAAAAGAATTATATTATCATTAAAATATCATTTATATTAAAAAAGTTCATGAATGGCATCCAAAATCTCAAAGTAAATTTATTTTAATATTTATAAAATCATTTATTTCAATCCTTCATTAACAATGTAATCACGACATCATCATTGTGTCATAAATAAATTAATGTATTTAACGTCTAAAAATTATAAATAAAATACCATCATTTATGAAATGTATTTATATTTCTAGTGACTATATATAGTCAAAGATATCAGTTATACAACCCCACATTAAACGTTTATAGTAAAAAGATACATGTTTATGATATATTTCTCATTACTTTAAATTAATTATTATAACATGTCATTATCACACCCAAGTTGATCGAAAAGGATAAATGTGAATAACATGTGTTTTCATGGACACACATAACTCAAAAAATAGTCTTATTAAAAGTGTTACGGTAGTTTTATATTATAATTATTATATTATTTTTACCCATATTTACCTCATTTACCCTTTAACCATGATATTTATAAACAATTACTAAAGTTATTATTCATAATGTGAAAAAATAAAATTGGTCTATTTACATAATTTGGAACTCAGGATTCCAAATATGCAATCAATATTTCCAAATTCAAAACATATAATTTTTTGAAATTAATTTAAAATTAATTCCTATTGTCAAAATAAGAAAACATGTTTTTAAGAAGTAAAAACTATCAAAGGATTGACATGTGTTAGTGTCTAATATAAATGTTAAATGACTTAAAATGACCAAAATTTTATAAAATGATAAATTAATAACCCAATTACACTTTAAAACCAATTAAAAAGATAATATAATTATATAAATAAATTAGATGAAAAGGATGTTTTGAAACAAAATACAATATTTGCCACTATTCATTAATATATGAATTTTATAAGAAAAATAAAAAAATAAACCAATGTAAATTTTGATGTTCCACTTCAATAGAAGAAGTTTCTTTCATATATAATATATAAATGTTTTAAAAACAAGATTTAAAAATGGATGTTCCATCAAAAGGTATAAAAAAACATTTTTTGAAAATTACTTCTTTTATCTGGAAAATTAAATTCGTTATTATATCATATCTTGAAAATACATAATGTAAAGGTTATTGTTATATAAAATAAAAAATTTGGTTTAAAATATACACAATGGACAGTTTTTATCCAATAAAATAATAATATTTTAATAATATATCATTGTTTAGTGACACTAAGTATTGCGTATAACGCATGCTATCAAGGATGGTCACTCTTATTGTAACGCAAGCTAAGTCAGTGTTGTGTGTATTTGAGCTTACTTTGGTGCTGTTTCTAAAATAATACAGAAATTGTTCTTTTATACATCGAACAAAATCTATACTCATTGTGTCATGTATCATATGCCAACATGGTGTTGAGTGTAACATACAACAAGTCGATTTAGTGTGAAAGGAATTTTTTACTTAGTGAATTACAAGATATAAATGAAAATTTTAATTTATTTGAAAAATAATTGTCTATAAAAACATGGGTTGTTACATTATACTCCCCATAAATGAATTTTACCTCCAAATTTATTGGGGTTATAAAAGGTTTACTACTTGAAAATGGATTTCATGGAAACCAACACCATAAAAATGAATACTAATGCTTCATTTTAAACTGGAATGTTTGGAACATAATGGTTACCCAAAGTAACTCATCACTGAGTTAACATATAGAAGAATATAGTTGGGAAGTGAAAACATGTATATGGAATAAAAATATAACCATCATGTTTTGATGGATAATGATAGAGAACAAGGTTTCAGTAAAGTTCACAACATCAAACCCATAAATCTGCGATGATTTAATGGACTATGTGATTAATTAGATAAGAAAACACCAAGATACCATTTTTAATTTTCATAATAATTTCCCTAAAGTTGAAGAACATGGAATGAAATACTTACTTTATTTTAAAATAATCTCATCCTTAGTAATGTGTTGACCAATTTATACTTTATCTCTTATTCAAAGAAATGATGTTAAAATTTTCATTCTTGATGTGTTAACAGATCATGCGACCCCAAAATAGAATGATTGGTCATTCCATCTATCTCAAGAAAAATGTTTATAGAGATTATCAAATATTCGTAAGTCGGACTATAGTGAGATAACACATTAATCTAGAAAACGTTAACATGAGTAAAAATTTTAATACCCGTAATTAGATAACCATAAAATCTATCAAAAACAAAAACTATACAGCTTTAGAAAGAGGTAAACTAAATCAGTTTAACATTTATATCCCATATCTTATAAGGTAGTTCTTGATTATCTTATTCTAAACATGTGAATAACATAATAATATTTTCTCTTGAGTGACATTAATAACCTGAACTATCAATAAATCCTTAATAAGTTCCAAGGTAACTAATATTGTCCTATTTACTTATTCCTATCCAACATACCTTTATCCGAATATTATTATCTCAACATCATGTTTATATTAACGATCATACTTCCCTAAATCATGTGTTTTCAAAAAACATAAACTTATTACCTAAATAAATTTTCATGGTAACTTGTACCACTCATCATATACAATTAAATACTTTTGGAAAACTATAGTATACCACTACATAGATATTTCATTATTCGGGAATCCCATTACATAAACACTCAATCATTCCACTAATTTATTTTCATACTCAACCTCACCAATAGTCATTGCATGTTATTTTCCAGTTTCATTGGCCTTAAGAGGTTATTAAAATAGATAATCATTGATAACCTATGGAATAGGTCATTGGTTAGCAAAATTCCCCATTTCCTTGAATTTATAGCATTGGAGTGTGTCTGGTACATTCTAAGTAGACTTTTAACTATTCAAATAATTTTCTACCTTTTTCTCATTACATCATCACTCAACTGCCTGATGAAATTATTTTCTACACATATAACATTTTCTATTCCCTTTAAGACAGTCTCCACCATGCTTCTACCCGCACATTGAGTATAATGAAGAAATCATATTCTTTTCACCATTGTTTTGATGTTTCCCTTTGAACACCATCATTCATTTCTTGTCAAAACCATGAGATTGATATGTTACACCATCTTCCATTTCCACCTTGATAACACAACACACAATCTCTTCTTAGATACTAATGTCTCATGTAGGTAACATCCTTCAAAGACATGGTTTTAAGCCACTGAATAATCGATCAACATTATTATTCAGGTTGGATCATAATGCCTGAAGAATGCCTTTAAAGTATTGTAAAATTTTCCTTGTATTTACCAACAAATTCATCATTTTTTTTCATAAGCTCAAGTAAATCCTTTCTAATTTTAATTAAAAGAATACAAGGAATGCACTTTTTGAAAAATAAGTTCTTGAAATTGTCCAATTAAATGGAATCAATTTTATCTTGTTGCATCATATTCTTGATTAGTGTCCACCACTAAAACGCTTATCCTTATAAGAAATTAATAGTCAAAGTGTATTTTTCATGTTCTGAATAGTGAAGGATGGAAAATATCATTTCAGTGGTACAAATATATATTTTAAGAAACAAGTGGAAAAGATGACCCAGTAATAGAAGGTTGAATTTTACTCATGAAAGACTCAATAGAATGTTTTTACCTTCTCTTCTCATTTGGAAGTCTAGATAGATTCATAAATTGGGTAATTATAGTGATAATATTTGGAATTCTCTCTCCAATAACATTTTTTTATTCAAGAGTACAATCATTTCATTTTACATTGTATTGATCATTAACATGGTTCCTTTGGGTTTTATCCATTTTCTAAAACCCAAAAAGTATAGTGTGAGATGAAAAAATAATACTGGGAAATATAAATAATCAAGGGGTGTCTTTTCAATCTCTATCATCTTATGTTTAATCCTTATCTATTCATGACCGTTACTATAATTCTTAGAATATAACATTATAATTATACATGTCTTTAAGAAATCCCTTAGAAATTTATCTAGGGATCTCACTATAGTTTTCGAATCCTAGTTTCAAATGATTGAAAAAACTATTCCTCAAATACCAACTATAGAAACATAATTTTGACGTATATGAATATTCAATCTTTATAGAACAATATTCTCTATTTTTTATAAATTCACGCCTAAGGACCATAATAGTTTAGTGTCTTTGGAAACCTGGAATACATTATTATAACTTATGAATGATATTAAACATCTCCCATAAAGATCTTTCCCTCTAGTAGTGCTGATGAAATGATTTATTTATGACCTGAGGAATGGAAACATAAGAAAGGGTGTGTTTAGATTCTCAGTAAGGGTAATAAAACAATATATGAATATATAAATGTAAAAAAACATGAAAATATCTTTTGAATATTTAAATCATGAGTCATGAAGTAAATATTATCATTTCATAAGGAATAAATAATATATAAATACTAACCATGATAACATAGCATTGGAATAAAATGAAAACTTGTGGAAAACACATAATCCTAAGAAATTATTTCCATATTAGCCAAGACTCATATCCAATACCATCATAGCAGACATAAATCCATTACTGAACCTGGTTTACTTGTCGTTTCATCCCTCCATTACTGAACCAGATCTACTTTCCCTTTTGGTCAAGTATATATCTTCAGATATAAATCTTTATAGAATGAATTGGAGGTAGATATAGGTCCCACCCACATCATAATTAAATTATTCATAAATTTACAAAAAAAAACATAAACTATTCATCATATCATAACCCAAGGAATAAAAAATGTGTATCTTTAACGTCATTTCATCATATTATATATAATATAAATGGATTTTATAAAAATAATTCCACAATATTAAAAATAAAATAAATATACTAATAGGGATATAAACATAACCCTATGTCGTTTTATATGGAAAATAATTTTGATGAAACATTTCAAATTAATTTTTAAGGAAAATATCATTTCTTCTTCAAAAAAATATTCTTTTCTCAAAATGATACACAATCTAAAAAGAATATAATGTAATTGAAAATAATCTTATAAAGAAATATTCATGTAAACAAGGTGTTATTAAATCATAATAATCCATTCATAACATATAAGTTAAAAAACATTCTCCTTGTAATTTAGCTGGAAAAGTAAAAACAGTACCTTGTATCGAAAAATGAAAATATATTCCTTTCATACTGTTTAGTAAAAATTCACCATTGAGATAAATTGAAATTAAACTATTTTATTGTAATATAAATATTATTATATATTTAGGGAAAATTAATGTGGATGATACATATACCTTATGTATATAATTACCAATATACAATCTCGGATAATAATGAGATTGAGAAATATTCCCTTACCTTAGGTCTGATATCCTTCGTATGTATACGAAAATCCTATGTAATTATTTAAATAATATTATACAATTATTAAATGGTAAAATCATTTTTTATGACATCATATACGATTATATTATCATCCATTTGTAAATAACATTTCATTGCCTCTGTTTATTTGGATATTAACTACTTTATGTTTATATGAATGTTTTGTCACATAAGTTCATGTTACACTAGATAAGATATAGTTATATAATATATATAATTATATTATTATAATATATATCATATTTATCCATTCCATTCATGTATATAATTGTGATTTAATGAAGATCATGTATAATGAATCATATCGGATCATGGAGATGGTAGGTCGTACGTACGCACAAGCGAAAATATTATTCACTTAATGGTTTTATGGTACAGAATTGGATGGTATATTAATTATAAATAATATTTATCATGTTATATTAATTATTTAAATTCATTATACTCATCATTGTAACAATCCAAATAAATTATTTTCGAATAACAAATTACACCATAGCGTGGAGATGATAAGCCGTACGTATGCACACAAGGTGATATTACTATTCGTAGGAAGGATAAAAGAATTTATAATGTAGTACCATAATTATAATAACATAGAGTAATGTATAATATACTGTATTCATTAATTTTTTATGGAAACAACATAATAATAGTATGTTGATGAAGAACAAGATTTTGAAGGAGGTGATAAAATAATTACCTCTTTTTTGAGTATGTCATTTTGATTTTCACAAAATGTATCCTTAGGGTGGATTTATACAAAAAGTGTGGGACATAAGAAGATGGGAGGGATTTTTTAAGTTTATTTAAACATAATTTTTACAATACAAGGGACATGAGATGTGTGAGTAAGTGGGTAGATGTGGTGGCCTTTTATAAGAGGGAGGAGGGGAACTTTTGGAATGTCTTAAAATATTGTTTAATTATAAATTTATTTTCAAATTATAATATCTCCAAAGTGATATATTTCAAGGATAATATGTGGATATTATAAAATATTATAAACCAATATGTTTTACATAAGTTTAGATCACAAATATAACCTTATCTTTTCGCTTTAACCCTTAGTTAAATAAATTAACTCTTACCATTTCTTCTTGTATTTTTATACTATATGGTTAATATATTTACAATAAATTGGAAAGAGATCCTAAAGAGTATCATAAATGATATTTTTGTCAATTTATAAGTATGTTGGATGATTTTATATTTTTATGACTATTATATCACTTAATAAAATAGTATTTGTTTTAAAATCTCATTTATGTCAATTTTGACACTATTTAGTAATCGAATTTTTTAAAGTCATAAAAACATGATTAATTATAAAAAAAGAATTATATAATCCATAAAATTTAAATTCTATACCAAATGTTCGTCTATGTAATCATTAATCCTAGATTTCATTTATTTTAATATTCATAATTTCATTTATTTCAATCTTTTTTTAACAAGGTAATCACTACATCATCATTGTGTCATAAATAAATAAATTTATTTAATGTCTAAAAATTATAAATAAAATACCATGATGTAATGAAAATTATTATCATTATTATTACTATTTATAGTAAAAAATATCAGTTATATAACTCAATATTAAAATTGTTTTATTAAAAATATAGATGTTTATGTTATATTTCTTGTTACTTTAAATTAATTATTATAACATGACCTTATCACACCTATGTGTCTCCCAAAAGACAAATGTGCATACAAAGTGTTTTAAAAGCCTCCAATAACTCATTAAATAGGATTAGTATAATATTTAGAGTGGATTTATATTATTATAATATTATTTTTTCCCTTATTTACCTCATTTACCCTTTAACCGTTGTAAATAAAAATAATTAGAAAATTTACTATTCCGAATGTCCAAAAATAAAAGGGGCCTTTTTAAATAATATGGAACCTCTTATTGAAAAAATGGAAATCATTTTTTCAAATTCAAAACCCATAACTGGCAGAAATTAATTTAAAATTAATTCTTGTTTTGAAGATAAGAAAACGTGTTTTAAGAAGTGAAAACTGTCAAAAGATTGACATGAGTTTTTATTAAATTTAGATGTGAAATCACTTCAGTGACAAACATTTAATTAAATTAAATATGATAATCAAATTACACTATATAATCAATTTCAAAAATAATCAGACTATATAAAAAAATTAGATGAAAATGAATTTTTGAATTAAAATGTATTATTTTTGCACTATTCAATAAAAATGAATTTTATCAAAAAAATACAAAAAATTAAACCAGAGTAAATTTTAATGTACCGGTTCCAAAGAAGAAGTTTATTTCATTAATTATAACATATAAAACTATTATAAACTATTTTTAAAAATGGGTGTCCCATCAAAAGCTGACCAAAAGCTTTTTTTAAAAAAATTACTTCTTATATCTAAGAAATTGAATTTGTTCTTATATCATGAAGAGAAAATAAATAAGGTGAATTCTAATATTTTATAAAATTTAAAATTTGTATGATACTATTCATAATTGCTAGTTTATATCCCATCAAATAGTAATATTTTAATAATATATCATTTTTAGTGAAACGCGGTATTGCATACAATGCAAGTTATCGAAGAAGGTCGATCTAGCATGTAATGCATGCCAAGTCAGTGTTGTGGGTAGTGAAATATTCATTTGGTGTTGCATATAACGTAATCCAAAAGTAGTTCTTTTATAAATTGAGCAAAATATATACTCAATTTTTCATGTATTTTACGCCAACTTAGTGTTGCGTGTAACATACGACAAGTCAATTTAGTGTGAATGGAATGTTTCACTTAGTGAATTGCAAGATATAAATAAAAAATTTAATTTATTAGAAAAAAATGAACTATAAAAACTCTGGGAGTTACATGAAAATTTTAAAATAACTTATATTTACTTGATAAAAATTGTATTGAATAACATGAAATGGTTGTCACACATAGATTTATAGAAATAGTGACATGATTTAGTTTTGATTTATTTTTCTGATTGGTGTCATTATTATCATGTAATTTTGTTCTAATACAATTTTTGAGACATCTTTTTCCATGATAACTGAGAATAACTCCTCGATGTGATTTTTCATTTGATCACATTTATATTAGGAATTAAATTTTCCTTGAATGTAAAATATTTATTACATTTTGAATAAATTTTCAAAATATTAATTTTCCTAGGAGTGAAAATTTTTAGGTGTGGGGGTGTGATCGCACCATGAATCACTATTTCATTTTCACCCTTACACCACTATGATAAAAATGTATTGTATTGATAATTATAAAAATAATAACAAATTTTACTTCATGTTTGATTCAATTATTTTTTTTTATCATTTTTAATAATAGAAATGTTACTTATTTTGATAATTTCATCAAAGGTGGTGCATATTTGGAGGGCTCTTGATGAAGGTCAAGAAAAATGGTCCAAATTATGTAAGATCTAAGCATATCAAGGGACTCAACCACACAATTTTATTAAACTATGTATCCAAATGGGATGATATTTTGTTGTATGGTTTCTAAATTAAATAGTATAAATTTCATATTAAGAAACTCATGCCCCCTTGTTTCATCTAGTGGCCCATCCATTCTGATATGTCCATGCCATCTAATCTACATGAAGTAAAAAATGTTTTGTAGTGTTATATTAATATCCTGAGATAAAGGTGTCAAAATGTATCCAATCGTTCATTGGAGATATTAAAGATGTTGGGAATTTTTTTTAAGTTTTTCCAAAATTTAGATAAGGCTATATACCCACCAAAAACAATGGGACAAGTGGTCTTACACAATATATGTGCCCAAAACCACCTTCCACTTTTTCTATAAAATGACGCCTCAGGAACCTCATTTTGAAGTTTGAACAAGGAGTGATGTTCTATAATTTAGTGGTTACTGAGGGGTCATCTATTAATCTTATATGTTCTGTAGGACCCTATACTTATAGGGGGTTAAGGATGAATATGAAGTTCCCCTGACTTTCCTCCTCCTATCGATGTCGGGCTAAACAATGGGTATTCGTTTTGTAAGAGATACACACATGTCAAGTGAGTTATGACACATCTATAATCTTCTGTTTTGAATTAATTTAGGGTGTTAAAACATTGCATCCCATGTATCTTACATGAGATCATTTTTAATTCTTGATTTTATTCATTTGACTATTATGCTCTAAATTTTTAACCGATTAGTGTGAGGTTTTTAGTGCATGACTTGTGTTGTTCTGATTGGACAACAAAAAAATAATTTCTTACCCATTTTCTTGAGATTTAAATCTTTTTTGGAAGCTCTTATTCCATGAATAAATTCTGGAAATTGGAAATATAATTGTTATGTCAATGTTTGGTTCATCAAGAAATGAAATAAAGGCTTAGGAATTAATTGGGATTCAAATTAATTTAAACCAAATGATCACTCAAAACCATAATAAATCTGTAAGAAATTGAACATGAAATGGGTGTAGTGAAATGAAAATTACCCCCTAATATCATATTTTTTAAAATACACTTTTGGTTTTCAACAATTAAACACTTCATGTTATGTTATTTTCTAAAATCTATTTTCAAAATAACCCCCATTTTTAGTAAAATTTATTGAAAATACATACTATATACCAATCAATTCTCCTTGAGAGATGACCTACGGTTTCATCAATAGAATAAATCTACCATAAAATCATAATCAATTTGATGTTTTATGAAAATGTGTTCAATTTCGGGCTGGAGGCACCCACACTACTTGGAAAATGGATACGATGTATACGGTTTTTAGTATGCATAACCATTAATCCCAACTGCCGCCACTGAAACCCTTAATATATACTGTTACTCCTTATATTCTTATTTCCCTGAAGGTTGTCCACCATTAGTCCATTCATGGCTGAGAAGGTGTGTAAATTGAATTTCTCATGGTTTATAATCTTGATTATGACACCTGTGTCATCAAGCATCACTCTCCTGACCTCGGTGATATTGAGAAGAGATGGCTACAGACTAGCATTCATCTGTGTGATGGAATTTGGGAACTCATGAAAACCAATGTGTGATGTTATCTATCCATGAAATAATAGGAATGTTCTATATATCCTTCTTCGTATGCGTCCCCTTGACACATTTCCTGGCAGGCTGTAGATCAAGGCTAGCAGTGGTACCCTCAGTTTACTCTATTGTCAGCCACCAGGATTTCCCAAATCATTACTATTATTTGTAATAGCCTCACCTACTTGTACTTGACTAGAATTATCTATCCATCGAGGAACCTAGCATGAAATGTGTTATAGTGGACAAGTGGCTCCTAGAATTCCACCGTACATTACCCCCACTACTCAAATTTCCCATCCTCTAGGATCAAAAGATACGATCCCTATCTCCTTCTCTATGGAATTATCAGACACTTATATCTGCACCACAACATCTGTAATATTGTGTTATTCATTAATAAAATTTCAAAACTTATTATTAATATCCCCTATGGAGTATGAGATCATGAAAAAGATTTTCTTTAAAATCATCCATAAGTTATTGTGCAGTGAGAGGAGTTCATTGCCTATCATCCCAAGTGTAACACCCGATATTTTTATGAGAAATATTTTGAATCTTTCACTACAGACAACACTATCTTGGATTTCTTTACATGCAATCGTGTCCTTCCTCGATAGCTTGCGTCGTACGGAATACCGAGTTTCACTAAACAACGATATATTATTAAAATATTATTCAAACTAGCCGTTATGAATAGTAATAACAACTTTTTGAAATTTTGAAAATTTAATTTTTCAAAGTGGACTTCATTTTTGGATTTGGAATATCGAAATTAGCCTAGGGTGAAATTTTGGTATTTTTCTGAAAACTTTCAATTTTTTGATGAATAGTGAAAACACTGGGTTAATATTTAAAAACCAATTTTTTATTTAAATAATTATTTATTTTATTTAAATTTATTTTAGGTCAAAATTGATACATAATACCTTTATAAGTTCAATGTAATTCTTTGATGTAATTTTATAATAATTTTAGATATATAAAAATTTTATTGAACTTTTCACGGTCTTTTACCCACCTCCTAGGAGAATTTGCAAATTTACATAAAACATAATTTTACCGCTTCTGTGAGTGGAATTTCAAAAATCCGAGGGACACGGTTGATGTCATTTAGTTAAATGTGGTTCAATGAGATGAAAATAATTTTTGGTGAATAGTAACTATTTAATTTTTTTTACCACGGTTAAAAGTAAATAGGGTAATTAAGGGTAAAATGATATTATTATTACCCTAACACATGTCCTAATTCTATTGGATAAGTGTAATTCGACAAAAAACAACCTTAGGAATAATATATGACCATTTAGGCCCACATGGATTAGATTAGGACATTTATTATTAATTTATTGAAAGAAGGGTTAAATTAGTTAAAATCAAAGTATAATAACTAAATCATTTTTAATATAGGGTTATTCGTAAGATAAATTCGACTATAAATATTAATTACAAATCTAATTTTTTTCCTACATAATGGTATTTTATTTCTAATTTTTAGACAATAAATAATTTAATTTATTTATGACACAATGATGATGTTGTAATTATCTTATTGATGAAATATTGACATAATAGATGTTATAAATACCCAAATAAATGTAATCTGAGAATTTTTATGAATTACACTAACTTTATAGGTTAATAAGACATGTTAGTATTTATTTAATTAACGTTTTTCGAGATAATCATTCTGTTATGATTTTTACAAAAATCAATTACTAAATAGTGTCAAAATTGACATAAAATAGTTTTTAAAACAAATATTATATTAATAATTGATATTTTATTCCTAAAAATCTAAGGTTCGGCCAAATGACTTAGATAAGGTTATATATATTAATAATAAACAACTTGGGGTTCGTTTGGCTTGTGACAATAAGTTTATTAACCTTATAGTGTAAGAACACAAAAAGACACTGTAAAAGTAAAATTATCTAACTTAAATTTAAATCTAAATGATAAGGTTAAAATAGAACCCAAAACATGTCTAAATTCTATTGGATGATAGAAATTTGACCCATCCCCACCTTAGCTTCTAAATAAATCAATTTGGATCTATTTAAAACTGAATATGGCTTTATAATAAAATAATATTTTTTGTTTTTCCAAAGGTGCCCCTCTCCTCCCTTATAAAAGGGCACCTCCTCCCTCTCTTCCTCAAACCACATTGAGCCTTCAAGCTTGGACAAAACGTGCCAAATTATCTTATCCACTTCCCTAGAAACATCCTAGAGGTCTTTGTCTTCTTCAAAGACCAATTTTAGTGCCCTAAAAGTAGGTCTCAAAGAGGCTCTTCAAAGAAGAGGTAATGTCTGTTACCGATTCTTTCAACATTATTTCTTCTTCCACTTATTCTTATTTAGTTTTTTCATTATGAAGTAATAAAATCAGTATCACTCATATACTGATATGTTATTATAAGTATGAAACAACCCTATTTCACCATATATCCATCCTATGGAAAATGAAATCACCGCGCGTGCGTACGTACAGAGTACCGTCTCCACGCCATGGTGTAATCTATTTTCCACCACCACCTTACCTGGATGGGTATAATGGTGTAAATAAAAACTATAAATTATTATTGTAAAGTGATATTGATTCTTAAATAGTATACATACACTCTATTACAATTTCACGATCATGGGAACGATATCATCGCTCGTGCGTACGTACAGAATACCATCTCCACGATCTGATGCGACTTGTTCTACATGTTCTTCATTGCATAATGATTATATAAATGAATTTAATGAATTAATATGATATATATTACACTAATACCATTCTGTAAATGGGGTATCTAAAACCCAAAAATAGTAATGAGAATTTATTCGACAAAACACGCATAAGAACAAAAAGAAATAAACACCCGAATAACAAGTAACAATGAAATATTACTAATAATAAGATAAGAATATGACCATATATGATATCATAACAATGAGTATGATTCTGTAATAAGTAAATGACCTTATTTAAATCATTATACATGAGGTTTGGACACTTACGATGCAAATCGTACCTAAGGTAAGGGAAATATCACAATCTCATTTCTATCCGAGATTGTTTATACTTTGAAATTTAACGGGGTGTATTTTATCATCCACATCCACGTTTCCTCAATATGTAATATTTTTTCCATCCAACTACAATTGTCTAAATCCAATTTTACCCTTCGGTGTGTTTATAGTAAAAGATATGAAGGGAATCCTTTGTCGTTTTTTATACGAGGTACTTTTTGACTTTTCCGACAAAAGTACGAGAAGAATGTTTTTTTAACTTATACGGAATGAATGGATTTTTAAAACATTATTTCCAAGAAACATCCTTTACAAGTTTTCAAGGTTATTTTTAATCAAATTGTTTTAGTTTAAAATTGTATGACATGTTAAAAATGGAAAAATGTTTTTGAGGTAGAAAGGATATTTCCCTCAAGAATGGAGTTCAAGTGTTTTATCAAAATTATTTTCCATCTAAGATAATAAAGGGTTCTGTTTCTATCCCTATTATTACGTTGATTTGATTATTTTGTGATGGAATTATTTTATGAATTCCTTTATCTTATATGAATTTTCTTATGATGTCATAATGTTTAAGAATCCCATTTTTATTACATGGTTTATGCTATGATGTATGGTTTATGATTTTGTGGCACACATTAGAATGGTATAATTATGAGATGGGTGGGACCTATATCTCCATCCAATGCATTGAGTAAAGATTTTATATCTCATTAGATAGACATGGCTGGAACGACAGTGTAAACCAGTTCAGTGAAACCGGACTGAAACGAGGAATGAACTCGGTTCAGAAATGGACTTTGTCCACTAAGATAGTCTTGGAAATGAGTTTTGACTAATAAAAGATGATTCTCTATTATTATGTCTGTATGACGCAAAGCTTCATGTTTTAAGCTATTATTATTGTGATTACATTTCACTACCATGATTTATCCCTTGTTATGAAATTTTGATCTCTTTTGCAGGGTAAGATTTCCAAAATGTTATGTTCTTATGAATATGATGTGATTGATATTTCATTTGTTTAAACTTTACTGTGCATTTGATCTCACCCTTTTGTATGTTTCTTTCCCCAGTTTAGGAATAAGGTTATTAAGTAAGATATGAAAAAAGGTACTATAGATATGATGAAATCAATGAGAGACAGTTTAGACGCTTTATAAACCAGTTGTTTATGTTTCCTAGTTTTGAAAGACACTATACCTATATGGTACTTTCATGGTTTTGTTATATGTTTTAATAAGTGTACTTCAATTTTGAAGCACTATCAATGTATGTAAATTATGGGTCGCTATAATTGGTATCAAAGGAAAGGTATAGTCAACCATTGGAAACTAGGATGTGAAAGCCTTAGTAAGAACCCTAAGGATAAGTCTAAGCATAGAACACAATCTTAGTGTTTTAAAAATGGCCATGAATAACCTAGGATAAGACCTTAAGTGTGAAATTTTATTCTTGATTATGTGGTTTTCCTATTATAATTAGTGTTACTCACACTATTCTTCTTGGTTTTAATCAATGGTTAGAACCCGAAGGAACCATGTTAATGCAGAATGCGATGAGAAATGCAATGATTGTCCCCCTGAGCAAACAAACGTTATGGGAGTTGGAATGAAAAAACTTGTAACCATTCTCACACAACTTTCTCAAGATATGAATCGTGCAGGACTTCCAAATGAGAAAAGGAAGGAGAAACATTCTGTTTAATCCTTCATGAGGTAGCGTCCACATTCATTCAGTGGGTCTAATGATCCATTAGTTGCTGAACAATGGATTAGTACTACTGAAAAGATATATTCAGTTCTTCAATGTTCTGAACATGATAATGTCATCCTAGCAGTGTATCATTTGGAAGGTGATGCAGATCAATGGTGGAATCTTATTAAGAATACGGGGAAAAGGGATGAAATTGAGTCCATGGAATGGTACGAGTTCAAGAACTTATTTTTCAATAAGTACTTCCCTCATATTCTCCGAAAAAATATGGAGAAAGAGTTTCTTGAACTGAAGCAAAAGGATGATGAATCTGGTGGTACCTATGAAGTAAATTTTACAAGACTTGCAAGGTACATTTCTGGTATTATTATCCAACCTGAGAGTAATATTGATCGATTCTTTAGTGTCTCAAAACCAAGTCTTCGAAGGGCCTTAGCCATAAGGGACTTCAATAGCTACGAGGAAATCGTTCGATGTGCTCTCAAAGATGAGATGGAGATTGGAGTAACCCATCAGTCATATGGGATTGATAAGAAGAGGAAAATGGAATTAAAAGGAAAATCTCTAGAGCACACTGGAATGAATATTAGCTTTCCCTTATGCTCAAAGTGTGGAAAGAAACAAGGAGGGAGTTGTCTTAAAAGGAAAATTTAATGTTTCAAATGTGTAAAGGAAGGTCATTGGGCATTTGAATACCACAATGATGGGAAGAAGATGTCTAATAATGAAAACAAAGTAAGGGATACACAGAATGAACCTACTACACTTCAATGTTTCAAGTGCAAGGAGATGGGGCATTATGCCAATCAATGCCCAAATCCAAGGGTTGATGATGATGGTCGACGTCAACAAAATCGTAAGGATAAAGGCAAAGGAAAGTCACATGAAATTTCTATCAACAATGCGTACTACGATAACGAAGTGGTGAAATGTACACTTACCATCCACTCTAAAGTAGAAAATGTATTATTTGATATTGGATCCTCCCACTCTTTTATTTATGAAGAATTTTCTAAGAGTATCACCGTATTACCTCAACAATTATATGTTGAGTTAGCTTTGACAACCCCTAATGGCACAACAGTCGCATCAAAAGTTTATAATTATTCCTTGATTGATGTTTGTGGGAAAGTGCTTCCTGCAAATATTGTGATCCTTCCTATAGTGGAATTTGATGTGATTCGTGGCATGGATTGGCTTTCTGTATATGGAGCTCATATCAATTTCCAAAGAAGGGAAGTCACATTTCATATTCCAGATCAATCTTTGATCGTCTATCGAAGCAAGGATGAACATAACCTTCCAGTGGAAATTTTTTCCATCGTATGGGTATTGATTCCACTAAATGAAGGTTATTTATCTAAAATGGTTGGTGAGAAACTCATGATTAAGAATATTACCATTGTATGGGAGTTGATGATGTCTTTCCAGAGGAATTTTTGGGTCTTCTACTAAATCGTGAAGTTGAGTTTTCAATAGAACTCATACAGGGTGCTTTACCTATTTCAAAGACACCTTATAGAATGGACCCAGTTGAGTTGCAGGAATTGAAGAAGCAACTCCATGAGAATCTTGATAAGGGGTTCATACGCCCTAGTGCGTCACCTTGGGGAGCACCTGTTCTGTTTTTTAAGAAGAAAATGGATCAATGAGACTCTGCATTGATTATCGAGAACTTAACATGATCACTATCAAGAACAAATATCCTCTCCCACGCATTGATGACTTATTTGACCAACTACGCAGAGCTCAATAATTTTCCAAGATTGATCTTCGTTCAGGGTATCATCAATTGAGGGTCAAAAGGGAGGATATACCAAAGATGGATATCCATACAAGGTTATGAATTTATAGTGATGCCATTTGGTCTTACTAATTCCCCTGCTATCTTCATGGATCTAATGAAAAGTGTCTTTGGAGACTATCTTGATCAGTTTGTGGTAGTCTTTGTAGACGATGTTCTTGTATATTCAAAGAGAAAGTAAGAACATGAATATCACTTGAGAATTATATTGAAGACGCTGAGAAAGGATAATCTTTATGAAAAATTTACAGAGTGTGATTTCTGGCTTCAAAAATTTGCATTTTTGGGTCACATAATCTCAAACGAGAGGATATCAGTGGATCCAAAAAAAAAACAGAGGTTATCGAAAGATGGTCAAGACCAACAACAGTAACTGAGATCCGAAGTTTTCTTGGTTTGGCTGGATATTATCGACGTTTAGTGAAAGATTTATCACGATTATCTAATCCACTCACCAAGTTGACTCGGAAAGGAGTTAAGTTTGTTTGGATGGAAGAATGTGAAGAGAATTTCAAGGAGTTGAAAAGAAGGTTATCCAGTGCACCTGTACTCACACTTCCTTGTAGTGGAGAAAGGTTTGTGATCTATAATGATGCATCCAAGAAGGTATTGTGGTGTGTTCTCATGCAAAATGATAAGGTGATAGCTTATGCCTCACGACAGTTGAAAATCTACGAGCAAAATTAACCAACTCATGATTTGGAGTTAGCTACGGTAATATTTTCATTAAAGATTTGGAGGCATTATCATTATGGAGAAAGGTGTGATATTTATACTGATCATAAAAGTTTAAAGTATACTTTCACACAAAATGAGATGAATATGCGCCAAATAAGATGGTTGGTGCTGATTAAGGATTATGACTGTTCAATTCATTACCACCCTGGGAATGAAAACAAGGTGGAAGATGCATTAAGTCGACAAGACCATGCTAGCTTATCCATGATGAGGATCACAAAAGATCCAATATTTATGGATTTACAAAGGATGGATCTTGGAATTATAATGAAATGGGAAAGATTGTATCTTTCTCAAATGAATGTTCAACCATATATACATGTGAAGATTAAATAGACACAGAAAGAAGATGTAGAGTTACAAAATAAGGTGAGAAATGTTCTTGAATTCAACCTTGATTATGATGGGATAAAAAAGTTCAGGAATTAGGTTTGTGTTATTATCATCCCCGAATTAAAGAAGGAGATTCTGGATGAGGCTCATAGTTTATCATTCTCTATTCATCCTGGAAGCACGAATATGTATAGGGACCTGAAAGAGTACTTCTGGTGGGACAGCAGGAAAAGAGATGTTGTTGAATATGTCTCTCTATGATTGGTTTGTCAGCAAGTTAAAACTGAGAGACAGAAGTCTAAGGGGATGTTACAACCATTACCCATACCCGAATGGAAATAGGAAAACATCACTATGGACTTTGTCGCAGAATTCCTAAACTATCCAAATGAAATAATGCTATCTGGGTCATAGTTGATTGTCTTACAAAGCCTGCACACTTCATTGCTATTAGAGAGGATTTATCTCTGGATCAGCTTTCCAGGATATAAGTAAAGGAAGTGGTAAGATTGTATGGAGTACCACTTTCTATTATATCTGATCGGGATCCAAGATTTTTCTTGAAGTTCTGGAAAATTCTTCAGCATACTTTGGATACAGAGTTGAGTTTCAGCACTGCTTATCATCCCCAAACAGACGGTCAGTCTGAGAGAACAATTCAATCTCTAGAAGATATGTTGAGAGCTTGCTCTATGGATTTCAAATGTGGTTGGGATCAACACCTACCATTTGTGGGATTTTCTTATAATAATAGCTTTCACTCCAGTATTCAAATGGCTCCTTATGAATCTATCTATGGAAAGAAATGCAGGACTCCAAATTTCTGGGATGGAGTTGGGGAAAGAAATCTATTAGGACCTGATCTTGTTGATGAGATGGCAGAAAAGGTCCGATCTATTCAACAACACATAAGAGCATCTCAGAGTCGACAGAAAAGTTATGCTGACAACCGAAGAAAAGACCTAGAGTTTGATGTGGGTGATAAAGTGTTCTTATGAATATCTCCCTGGAAGAGGGTCATGAGATTTGGAAAGAAGGGGAAGTTGAGCCCTAGATATATCAGTCCATTCGAAATACTGGATCGTGTTGGAAAGGCCGCTTACCGATTGGCGCTTCCACCGAATCTCTCTCAAGTTCACGATGTGTTCCATGTATCTATCCTAATAAAGTACATACCTGATCCTTCACATGTACTCAGCTCAGAAGTTTTACCGCAGGAGCAAGATCGTTCTTATGAAGAACAGCCGATGGAGATTCTGGATCGTAGCAAAAAAGTCCTATGAAACAAGACCACTCGATTGGTGAAAGTTTTATGGAGGAACCACCAATTAGAAGAAGCTACATGGGAGCTTGAGGATTTGATGAGAGAGAGGTATCCTCATCTTTTTGTTACAAAGTGAGGAATTTCGAGGGTGAAATTCATTTTATGGGGGGTATAATGTAACACCCGAAACTTTTTTGAGAAATATTTTTAATCTTTCACTACACACAACACTAGCTTGGCTTGCTTTTCTCACAACCACCGCCTTCATTGATTTCTTGCATCGTACGCAATACCGAGATTCACTAAACAACGATATGCTATTAAAATATTATTAAAACTAGCCGTTATGAATATTAATAACCACTTTTTGAAATTTTGTAAATTTTATTTTTCAAAATGGACTTAATTTTTGGATTCTGAATATCAAAATTAGCCTAGGGTGAATTTTTTTTATTTTTCTGGAAACTTTCAATTTTTGAGGAATAGTGAAAACACTGGGTTACTATTTCAAAACCGAATTTTTATTTAAATAATTATTTATTTTATTTAATTTTAATTTAGGTCGAAATTGTTACATAATACCTATATAAGTTCAATGTAATTCATTGGAGTAATTTTATAATAATTTTAGATATATAAAAATTTTATTGAACTTTTCACCGTCTTTTACCCACCTCCTAGGATAATTTTCAATTTTACATAAAACATATTTTTACCGATTTTGTGAGTGGAATTTCAAAAATCCAAGAGACACGGTTGATGTCAGTATGTAAAATGTGGTTCAATGAGATGAATTTTGTTTGGCGAATAGTAACTTTTTACTTTTTTTTACCACGGTTAAAAGTAAGTAGGGTAATTAAGGGTAAAAATGATATTATTATTACCCTAACACATGTCCTAAATCTATTGGATAAGTGTAATTCGACCAAAAAAACCTTAGGAATAAAATATGAGAATTTAGGACCACTTGGATTAGATTAGGACATTTATTATTAATTTATTTAAAGAAGGGTTAAATTAGTTAAAATCAATGTTCAATAACTAAATCATTTTTAATATATAGTTGTACATAATATAAATTCTACTATAAATAGTCATTTGAAAGATAAAAAAATTTCCTATATAATGGTATTTTTTTTTATTTTTTAGATAATAAATAATTTAATTTATTTATGACAGAAAGAAGATGCATTAATTATCTTATTAATGAAATATTGAGATAATTAATGTTATAAATACCCAAATAAATGTAATTTGTGACTTTTTATGAATTCTACTAATTTTATAGGTTTATATGACATGTTAGTATTTATTTAATTAACTTTTTTCTAACTAGTAATTCTGTTATGATTTTAACAAAAATCAATTACTAAATAGTGTCAAAATTGACATAAAATAGTTTTTAAAACAAATATTATACTATTAATTGTTATTTTATTCCTAAAAATCTAAGGTTCCATAAAATGACTTAGATAAAGTTATATATATTAATAATAAACAATTTGGGGTTTATTTTTCTTGTTATAGTAAGTTTATTAACCTTATCGTGTAAGAACACGAAAAGACATGGTAAAAGTAAAATTATCTAACTTAAAGTTAAATCTAAATGATAAGGTTAAAATAGAACCCTAAACTTGTCTAAATTCTATTGGATGAGAGGATTTCGACCCATACCCACCTTATCTTATAAATAAATCAATTTGGATCTATTTAATAACGAATATGGCTTTATAATAAAATAATATTTTTCGTTTTTCCAATGTTGCCCCTCTCCTCCCTTTTAAAAGGGCACCTCCTCCCTCTATTCCTCACACCAATTTGAGAATTCAAGCTCGTCCAAACCCTGAAAAATTATCTTATCCACTTCCCTAGAAACATCCTATAGGTCTTGGTCTTCTTCAAAGACCAATTTTAGTGCCCTAAAAGGAGGTATCAAAGAGGCGCTTCAAAGAAGATGTAATGTATGTTACCGATTCTTTAAACTTTATTTCATGTTCCACTTCTTCTTCTTTAGTTTTTTCATTATGAAGTAATAACATAAGTATCACTAATATACCGATATGTTATTATAAGTATGAAACAACCCTATTTCACCATATATCCATCATATGGAAAATGAAATCACCGCGCGTGCGTACGTACAGAGTACCATCTCCAAGCCGTGGTGTAATCTATTTTCCACCACCACCTTACTTGGATGGGTATAATGGTGAAAATAATAACGATAAATTATTATTTTAATGTGATATTGATTCTGAAATAGTATACATACACTCGATTACAATTTCACGATCATGGGAATGATATCATCGCTCGTGCGTACGTACGGAATAGCGTCTCCACGATGTGATGTGACTCATTCTACATGATCTTGATTGCATAATGATTATATAAATGAATTGAATGAATGAATATGAAATATATAAAACTAATACCATTCTGGAAATGAGTTATCTATAACCCAAAAAGAAGAATAAGAATTTATTCGACAAAACACGCATAAGAACAAAAAGCAATAAACACCCGAATAACAAGTAACAATGAAATATTACTAATAATAAGCAAAGAATATGACCATATATGATATCATAACACTGAGTATGATTCTGGAATAAGTAAATGAAATTATTTAAATCATTATACAGGATGTTTGAACACTTACGAAGAAAATAGGACCTAAGGTACGAGAAATATCACAATCTCTTTTTTATCCGAGATTGTTTATACTTTGAAATTTAATGGGGTGTACTTTATCATCCACATCCATGTTTCCTCATTATGTAATATTATTTCCATCCACATAAACTTTTTTTAAATCCAATTTTACCCTTCGATGAGTTTTTAGTTAAAGGTATGAAAGGAATCTTTTGTCGTTTTTCGTACAAGGTACTTTTTGACTTTTCCAACAAAAGTACGAGAAGAATGTTTTTTTAACTTATACGGAATGAATGCATTTTTAAAAAATTATTTCCAAGAAGCTTCCCTTACATGTTTTCAAGTTTATTTCTAATCAAATTCTTTTAGTTTAAAATTTTATGACATGTTATGAAAGGAAAAAAATTTGAGGTAGAAAGGATATTTTCCTCAAGAATGGAGTTCAAGTGTTTTATCAAAATTATTTTCCATCTAAGATAATAAAGGGTTCTGTTTCTATCCCTACTGTTACATTTATTTGATTATGTTGTGATGGAATTATTTTTATGAATTCATTTATCTCATATGAATTGTTTTATGATGTCACGATGTTTAAGAATCTCATATTTATTACATGGGTTATGCTATGATGTATGGTTTATGATTTTGTGGCACACATAAGAATGGTATAATTATGAGATGGGTGGGACCTATATCTCCCTCCAATGCATTGAGTAAAGATTTTATATCTCATAAGATAGACATGTCTGGAACGACAGTTTAAACCGGTTCAGTGAAACAGGACTGAAACGAGGAATGAACTCGGTTTAGAAATGGACTTTGTCGACTAAGATAGTCTTGGAAATGACTGTTGACTAATAAGAAATGATTATATATGATTATGTGTGTATGAAAAAAAGCTTCTTGTTTTAAGTTATAATTAATGTGATTACATTTCACTACCATGATTTATCCCATGTTATGAAATTTTGATCTCTTTTGTAGGGTAAGTTTTCCAAAATGTTATGTTCTTATGAATATGATGTGATTGATATTTCTTTTGTTTACCCTTTAATGAGAATTTGAGATCATCCTTTTGTATGTTTCTTTCCCCAGGTCAGGAAGAAGGTTATTATGTAAGATATGCCAAAAGGGACTATAGATATGATGAAATAAATGGGAGACATTGTAGATGCTTTATGAACCAGTTGTTTATGTTTCCCAGTTTCTAAAGACACTATAACTATACGGACCTTTCATGGTTTTATTATATGTTGTAATAAGTGTACTTGAATTTTGATGTACTAACAATGTATTTAAAGTATGGTTCGCTATACCAAGTATACAAAATTGGAAGAAACTCTTTATACTAGAACCATTCTAGTGGGATTCCACCCATATAGTGAATATACCAAAAACTCTTCCTCACATATCCTCGATGAATATGAATGATGTTCATATCTAGGGACCATTGGTTAAGGAGCACTGGCACCAATTCTTGTGGATGGTAGAAATGGAGTTTTAATGTCTACACTTCCTTGTACATTTTAGTCTGGAATAACTATACCATATAATACATGAAATTATAGCATACCTAGTACACCTAATCCCATTCACTAGTGAAATATCCACTAGAAGATAGGATCAAGTCCTTTTTCTAGCCCCTACTATTGTCCCACATGCTACTCAGGAGTATACTAGTATTTTAGGTGGAGAATGATTAAGCTAATAGGTCCTCTCCAATGATCTTCATAGTCAAAAAATTTAGCACATAGATGGATATGTCCCCACTATCTTGGTACGGTTAGCCAGGAGTAGTGAGTTTCCAATGGTAGATCTTATCCTCATCTATAAACCATGATCCTGATGTGTTAACCTTGAGGCCTAAGATGTTCACATTATCTATAAGACAAAATTTCCATAGTGGGTGGTGATAACTCAATGGATAGTTCTATTGTAAATTAGTTAACATGATCATGAACATTTGGTTGTCTATAACTACTATCCTAGCTCAAGAGATCTCATGATTTCCCTTTATTTTGGATCATTGAGGAGATTATGTTGCCTTGATCATAGTTTTACTCTGTTGGTAAACCATTTCATATGGGTTTGGAAATTTAAAGGAACGTGAGCACACGAAAAGGGTTCAATGGGAAACAAGGTGAGGTGGAATTTAATATCATAAAAAATCATGAGAAGATAATTTTTGGTTGTGTATGTAGGTGAGTGAAAGCATATTTCATAGATTATGTAGCCAAATATAGGGGTTTTCTTAAAAGGTAGACTTACATGCACATGAAAAACAAATCATGTTTTTCGTAAAGTTAAGGTACCCTACATCGGGCCCCTCCACATATTTATAGGCATGGACTAGTTATTTCCATGAGCACAAAATCCTCCTATGTATCGACCACCAATATTTCATGCACCAATGTAAATGAAACCCCCTATATAGAATTTTTCTGAGAACATGACTTTTTGTCCCCCATTTAGCTCATATTATGAGGTTTGGGGGCATTTTATGGCATTGAAAATTAATCTAATTCCCAAAAAATAGTTTTTAATTAACATATCAAGAAATAAACCCTAAATTACCATTATAGAAATGATAAGCGTTGTGCTTACAAGTTTTAGCTACTGCACATAAGAGCCTAATTTTTTCACAAAAATTCCTGGTGCACCATTTACAATGATCTTTTTCATGTATTCAGCCTAGTTTGATAGGATTTTCATGGAAATAATTACCATGAATGAAGGGTTGTTAATATTAAATTAATTTTTCAAGTAATGTTCCCCTTTTCATGCAAATAGAAACATCAACACATGAATTTTCCCAAATAATCCCCCACAGTAATGGAATAAGCGGTGCATAAGCCCCTTCCACAACTAAGGACTTGTACACCCACTATCAATGATTCTGTCTATAAATTTAAGATCTACCATCTCTTTAAAGATTTTATATAGAAATCTAAATGCCACTCCCATGTTTGTAATACTCCTATTATTTGATAACTTGCATCATAGACCCCCAGAGATAGAAAATCTTGCGCAATAGACCACCAATCGACCCAAAATTAACTTGGCCCATAGTAGAGTAATCCTCAAAAAACTCCATTTAACGTTTTTTTAGTGAATGAAATTGAACAGAAAAGTGAGAAACCATTATATTTTTGAAACCTTACTCATGTGCGCACCTACTCTTTAATAATTCATGTCATGCCCTTGGTCTAGAGCACCCTCATCGCATAAGTCCTGCACGCATCAGTCCAAACATGCATGCACTAACATTGGGGTCCCCAACCAGATGCTGCCAATGTATATTGTTATTCCATTTCATTTAGCTATACTCTTAATCATTGGTATTACATTTCCCATTAGTCATAAAAATAGGTATTCTAACATTGGTCCCATGGATCTCTCCTCTTCAACCTCAAGATTGACCACTCCTCCATGGTAATTCCAACACCATGAAACCCATATGCTCCTAAGTGGTGGTTACCTAAGTCATAAGATTGTAATATTTGAGGAAAAATAAGTTTGAATCTTAAAAGAAATGTTTTAATACATGTCTTCAACTTACATGGACACAGTCCCTCATAGATTGTGTACCCAAAAATATTTGAGCAGCATGATGTAAAACTACCAAGTTCTACGTCCTAGTCATATGATGTTAAACTACATGGGACCAATCATAGAACATGACTATGTTCTTAACTAATTTGAACAACATAGGATTCCCCATGTACAATCATCATGGGATTCCACCTTTTATCCCATCATAGGACATGAGTCCCAAGCAGGGAAGATTCCATTCAAAATCTCAACACCTTCTTTCCCACCATTCGATGACTATTACACCTCATGAATCTCAATGCATAATACCCACACCATTCTAATCCAGTGAAATACTGTAATAAAGGGAATATTTAATGGTTATGTTCCACACCATCCCTTGCCAAACCTCTATTAGATAAATGATAATCCTTACCACATGACATTAAACTTCATGGATCGGTCCTATCAAACAAACATAAATTGTGGCATCAAACTACATGGGTTATGAACTCTATATTCTATATAGTGTATGTAGGACGCCTCCCTAATGTTCAATACCAACCGTGATAAAATCACGGTGTATTCCCTCATAGGGACTCACCTCCCTGATCAGTAATAAGGGGAGTTCTGATCAACATCATAGATCCACCTCAAGTGGTGTTCTGATCGATCGATAAACTTTCATGTGTGACATATTACCTCCTAGGGACACACCTCTTGGACCATCCTCAATGATTGTTACAATCTATACATCCTGCATCCACCTCCACATAGTGTTCCTATCTAGTGATAAACAATATATGTGTGACATCTTCCCACATAGGGTCGCACCTCCCTAATCCTCCTCAAGAGTTTTTTCGATCTACTTCCTAGATAAACCTCATGGGGCGTCCTGATCCATCAGTAAACCCTCAAGGTGTTACATGTTCCATCTAAGTGACATAGATCTCGAATCTACCTCAAGGGGAATTTTGATCAATCCATCATGGATACACCTCCATGGGGTGTTCTGATCCATCTATAAATCTTCTAAGTGTAACATCTTCAATTATACGGACACACCTCCCAAATGTTCCTCAAAGTGGGGTTCTAATCCAAAACCATGGATCTTAATTGGGGAGAATTTAGATTAACCTTCTGGATCCACCTCAAGGGGCGTTCTGGTCCATCCTGTCAGGGTACACCTCCAAGGGGATTTCTTTTTGATCCATCCTATATAAGTAGGGAATTAACATTTTGCCCATCTAAAAAATATGTTATACTCATGCACTGGTCCAAATCAACCATACTTCCTAAACAGTATCCTTAGGATGTACAAATTTTGAGATAACTCAAATTCCTATCCCAAGAAGAACATGGGATTCCTAAGTTAGAAATCCTTAAAATACTTATACCTTAAGAATAGTTACCTCATGATCAAAATTGGATTCCTTGGGTTATAAAACTTATGATTCGTCATAGGAGATTCTATCATAAGAGGAAGAATAAAAATGACTACGTTTCCTGTCTTCTAGACATTCTCATCAATTCCCAATGTCACTACTCTCCTAACAAATGACTATTATCCTGTTAGGATGAAATCCAAATTCTAAGAAAAAATTAGGGTAATTAACTGGTTTCAAAAAAGATATGGTGTTGAGAATATGTTCCGCAAACATGTATTAAATATATGATGGAAACCATATCTAGGAAATGTGGTCCAAGGAGGAATCCCTGGAAGGAGGAACCAATATCCCATTAACCTATTTTGATCTAGGATAAGACATCACTATTAAATGTGATGAATGTTTCATGGATTTAGAAAGTGGGAATATATGGAATTAAGAATTACAGTGCATGAATTATATGATAATTAGAAGGCTAGGACTCGATGAAAGTGTTAGAAATAATCACCACAATATACTTCAATGACTTCTTCCATGATGGTGGGAATATTTATTTCTACTATATAGCTATGAAGGAATCTATCAAATATTTACTTTTAGAGGATATTTACTCATCTAGTCCATCATGGAGGGTATTGGTCACTAATCAGGGTCATTTTTAATCACTTTTGGATCTATCTAGAGAATGGGTCCCCTTTTTATGATAATCAAATGTTGGCTCCATCAATCTAGTAGTGGATATAGATTTATCTTGCTATGGGGTAGTGTTGATCTGATTTATTTCCTCCATGTAACAAATGATATCTACTGAGACCAAAATCTAGTGTGTGACGTATAATTCTATCTCACCCTAGTCATGACTAGCCATATTTATGGTTTTATTACCTAGTTCATAAACATGAGCATTTTTTGATTGAGGTACATGGGGAAATGATGGTTCAAAAGGGAACTCTTCAATCAGCAGTCTAAAATAAAAGATGAGAGGACCAATTTTTTCCTTCTTAGTAGAATATAATATACTTATTAGTTTGATCTCAAGCTTCCAATACCCTTTGATGTTCAGTTAGGATATTTATATCTATAAAGATAGTTCCAAGATTTAAATGATGGAATAATATTTTACCTCATTATTAGTAAAGGCTATGAATAGTGAGAAAGAGTAGGTAAGAATTTATTTGTACAAGGAAACAAATAAAATCCCCAGAACAACCTAGTCGAACTTATTATTGACTCTTTAAAATAGGACTATATGAGGCACTATTAAAATACATCTTCCATGTTCAGATAGTGTCATTTTCCTAGAAAAGTTTGTATATGAATGTTCAGTGTCCATTAGTGTGCTTTTAGGTGTAGGATGTCACACATGGAAAGATGCATGGGCCTTCCCTTTCACTAGCTTCTGTGACATGAAATGAATTTTATATTATTACAAAAGAAACAGCTATTGGGCTAAAAAACCAGTCAAAATATATTAAACAAGGATATATTTTAACATGAGAATAATAGATAGCACATCAAAATCATGGTGATATATGTAATGACCCACCTTTTTCACATAAAAGAGTACTATGAGATAGTTGTTTTTAACATTAGCACAGCAGGTCTTAATACCCAGAATCATTTAGTTGATGTAGTAGAGAATATTTTCATTCCCTTCATAATTTTTTCTTAGAGGATATCACCAATTGATCATTCCATTATGGCCACATATATGATAAATAACTTTCCTTCCTTTGAAAAAATCAATACCAGTGGGCGAAGTAAGTACTCAATGAGATTATGAAAGGAAACTTGGAAGTCCTCAACCCATTATTAAGCGACTCCCTTATTCATTTACATGGTTAAGGGTAGATATTAAATATTTAGGTTCTCTATAAAATGTTTAATGTAAGTGAGGTACCCTTGGATCCCAATAAATTATTTGAAATTTCAAGGGCATGATATCATTAGGATTTCCCTAGATTTATCTAGATCAAACTTATAGTTGTAGTGTCACAGACAATTCCATGTTATTTCAATGATATTAATTTAAAATTATACATCATAGTATTAATATTTGAACTTTTATACAAAAGATTATTGAATATTTCTTAGATATCGATAATTTGATCATTCCACTGTTGAGATTTGATTACCAAGAAGTTGATATTGATTTCTTCTATTCATTATAAGAAGGGATTAATGATATGATGCATGGATAATTGGTAAGTAGTGTTAGTATTCTTTAATCGAAAGCGAATGGTCTTTTAGAAAATAAACCCATGAGGTTCTTTAAAGTTGGTGGCTTCCACATATTTAGGGTCCATCATTATTTGATTTTACACTGAAAAAACAACCATAGATGAAAGGGAACATAAGTGTGTAGTTTCATTAATCAAATGTTCTATGATTGGTAATTTTAAATCATTCATCATGTAATGTTAATTTAGGTCCATGAAATCGATGCATGACTGGATATTCCCATTTTTTTATGACTATGGAGACATTGTAAGGCCATTTTGAAAGTTTTCACTTCCCAGAAAAAGTTTTTTGTGTCAATTTTTTACTACAGAATCTATAATAGTAGAATGGGGGGGGGGCATCCCCTTTCCTTCCTTCTATAATCCTTGATGGTTATTATTTAATCCTAGATGATGCATTGAAAAGTCAAGGATTATCCTTGGAATTCTAGTATAATTTGAAGACATCACATATCAATGCTTCTTTAGAAATATGATATATATCTCCTTCTCCTCATGGTGAATAATGTTACTAATCAATATTGGTCACATATATTTTTTTATTACTAGATTCACATATGTGAGATCATCGATGGTAGTGGAGACACCTTCCTCAAAATAAATAGGGGTATCTTGGAGGCCATCCTACTATTCTATAACCTCTAGGTTTATTGAGAAATTTTCAAACATGATAGGTAATATGGGGGAATATATTTCATTATTGAAGTGAGAGAGGCCATGTGAAGATATATTTGAATCCCATACTATTTGATTCATCTCATACAGACCCCAGATATAATTTTTTTCTTTGATACTATCACCGGGGATAGGAGGAGATTAGACTACTTGGATTAAGTCTACTACCACAATTAGTGTTATGAGTACCACATAGTTTCTGTCAATCAAACTCCAGGGATTCCCTACTGTGGTCACTAAGCCACTGGGGGATGTAATCTACATATCACCACCCCACATTAGTTATTTTACTTCCCTTTTATAGAAACCTCCCTCAGTATATAAGTCTTATAAAGGCTTTAATGGGTTGATGTACCATGTATAATGACAAAATTCCCATAAATTGAATATTTTAAAACCATAATGAAGCTTTGGAGGTACTTACTTATGGCTATGAATCCATGTCATTCATAGAAGTATATTATATGTTGTGCCTTTATGGATAACATTGGACACATCATTTAATGTGAGGTACTCAAACTGAGGCTTATGATTGTTCTTTATGAGATGCCTTTGCTCACTCTTGTCATACCATTTAATGGATAACTTTATTAGAGATAAGTCTCTTACACTACATCCCAAATGTTTCAGGGTATGAAATGGGATGAGGTTTATTCTGAATCTTTTTCCAATCATAGACCTTCATATTTTAGAATTATTGAGATTAACTGAAATATAAATGGGTCATATATGTTACTAGATAACATATTGGTCCTCTTCTATGAACGATATTGTGATAAGGAATTCTGAGGGATAGACTCCACTCAATAAACCTATGTTTTAGAAATTTCTATCTTCAACTCTTGTGAGATCTAAAGGGTATTGTTGAGTTCCTCTTATTGTAATTTTGATATATGGATATTACCCAAGATTTATAGTTAGTTTGGAACAATTTTACACAATTTGAGAGTGTAGTAATTTCATGCCAGATGTATATGCTTCCCTAGATAGCGTGTCTCTTAATTACGTGGTTTAGGAGTTGAGGTGTTTGAGGTAGACATGAATAGTACTTGATTAGTGGTTGACTGAGTATCTTATAGTAGCGGTGTAGATCATATTGGCCTTCTAATTTTTCTATTCTAATTAGAAAATAAAACCCATCCCAATCAGTCATATAAGATGACTAGGATTTGATGACTTATTGAGGGATCAATGAAATATACATGTTTATATTGGGACTGCAGGAGTGATTTACCATTGGTATCGAGTACAAATATTTATTCTGTGGGAATGTGACAAAAAAATTATGTTTTACCCCACTTTTTTCATCCAATGTATCCTCTACTCTAGCACCTTCAATATCTTACTCTATGCTATGGTATGGGGAAATCATACTCATAGGATTATTCATCATCAAGAATGGGTTTGTTCGATATATTATGTCATCAAAACAAAATATTATATCATTATTTGATAATGATTTTTTTTGGTGTGATGGTGACTATTTCTAGATGTTGAAGGAAATAAATCATCCAAAGTTAGGGCATTGTGTGATATGATTATGAATCATCCACATATTTATTTTCCTATGTATTAAAATTATGTTCACAATGGGAGGTGATATCTATGTCACCACCCTAGGTGACGTGATAGTTATTGGATTGAAAATATGTGCTCACAAGGTGGTAGTATCCCGATAATCTATATTTTGATTAATGTAATTATCAAACATATGTTGAAACCCGGTTGTAACATATTTCCAGTCACCCTCTTCTTCTGGTTGGTTTTTGGAATCACAAGTCACCTATGCTGGGGATTTCTCCAAAATTACCTATCTATAATCAAACATGATTTGAAGAATATATTTGAAGATTAATAAATAGTAGATGATGCGATCAAGCCTTATATGAAAAGTGATGTAGTTAGGAAGATTAGTGTGGTTGACCGCAGTCAGTTTCTTAGACTATTGTAGCTTGAGTTCGTAATTTACCATGGATGAAAGAAAATAATTTGGGACTTAATCATTTTATAAAGAGAACACATTATTCAACCATTCCTCAAATCATGGGTGACCTTGATATCCTTTTTCTTCATGCCAAGGGTTATTTTATTACTTCTTCAACTCAAGAAGAGGCGATGGATGATTCAACGCCTACCTGGGTGCCGAATGGGAACTTTTAGTAGTTTGAGGGAGAGAGTTGAGATTTATTCATTACCAATAAATTTTCATTATACTAATGATATGGGTAGATATTATTATTCGGTCGGAAAAATTGAATCATCTAGGTGTTGCACCATTTCTATAGACTCACAATATCTATCTGGATTATTTATTGGGATTAAAGATGTTTTCATCTCATCTTGAAAATTTTCTGCACAGAGTTCCAATAATTTCTCTTATGAGAGAGGTATTTTGGGTGAATAGGATATACTCCTCCATCTAATGATTAAGTAAAAAACCTTTTCATTTTCTCATTTCATTCATTTTTTGATGTAGAAAATTGTTGTTTTAATTAGTGTGGTGTTGAACTAATAATCAAATTGATGAAGATTATTTTTATCATGAAATGGATTGAATTGGGAGGACATTGTACCAAACAAAGGATAACCCTTTTAGATTATATATCAAGAACCTCTTACTAGTATTGAGGTCCCATCATTGAACCTCATTTAGATATGAAGTGTGTGAGATGCTATTATTGATATCCTGCACCATCAAATGTTGAGAGGAAAGGATTCCCAAAGTTGGGTGGGGAAAGGTTTCATCCACCCATTCAAAAGATGGATTATTTATGGGATTCATGTGTGTGTGCCACCATTCCATGGCCTCCATTTGAGAATCCCTGAATTAAATGTCATTCAGCAGTTCTGAAGGTACCGATTTTTGGGATTCCACTCATCTATTAGAAGAAATAATTGCTTGATGAGGTGGCCCCATTTTAATATACCATGGATTTTTTATCTGTGTTAGGGTTGAATGGTTGACATAGTGGTGGAAATGGAATCACAATAATGGAGGAAATTCATGATCATATTTGACCTCCTCTTTTCTATAGACTGAATTCCTAGATCCAGGGACATCATGACGATCATATGCCTCTCAAATAAGAGGATCATCTCTTTCCAAATGTTTTGGAGGAGGGATATTTGTATCTGTCTGAATGCCATACATTGTATAAAATCTTCCCTGGATTATATCCTCATTAATTTATCTGATAATTTTTATCTCATTATCATATTTTAATAGTAGTTTCACCATGAAGGGAGTTTTATCGCTTCTTGGTTTAGATTGGTATATAACATCACCTTTAACATTATCATATGTGGTGTTCTTCCTTAGGGGTATAAATTCATTGTTTGGAGGATCTAGGATTTGGATATTTCTCTATTTCTACATATTTTTATCCTTACTTGGTGCATCTAGATCACCCTAGTCTTATGTTATGTTTTCCATATTGCATCCCACTACATTTTCATCTTGATCTACATCATCAATTACTATAATGGAGATGAAATTTACTAACGTGTATCAGAAAATGGATGTTATCATATTAATCTCATTGAAATAGAGTGATTATAGACCACTCACTTCTCCTTAAAGGGTTGACATAGTGTCATTACAATGAAACTTGTCGGTATTGGGCCATTTTGGATTATGAACAAAATAGGGTTTGATTTCCTTCACTGTATGTTTCTCCTATCTCTCTCTGTGAATAATAACATTAGTGGTATTTTCATTTTTATTTTATGAAATCACCCCAAAATATAAAAGGTTTATCTCATAGAGGGAGGAACTTATAGGATACCCACATTTGATTATTACAACCAATCTTAGAGAATAATGATTCTTTATATGGTGATGGTATTGATAAACATTTCCCTAGCCTAATGGGCTAGGGACTATTTAGGGACCCATTAGAACTTTCTAATCCTACTTTTGAGGATATGATTATTCTAGTTGAGGTTTTTATGGCTACTAAGATGAAAACATAGATATAAATTCCCCCAGTCCTATGGAGTGGGGTTGATTTAGAATCTCTAATGATTCCACTAGGTCCATTTTTGGGTGTGATGAATCTGGTGATATATATTGAGATAAAAAATCTTCCATCTTTGTGGGTTGAGGTTGGTCTACTAATGCTGCTGATATTTCATGAATCTCCTTAGGGATTGATGACCCATATTGAAGAGATGGTGGTAAATACCCCCCAAACTATGTGGGATGAGTTTTCTCTTGGATGAATGCTATGGGAGATTTTATTTGAACCCATTCAATTTGGTGTAATGGTTCTCATGTATGTTCTAATATCAATGGAATAATATGATGAGAGTCATTTCCCACAAGAATATCTTGGCTTGGCCATGAATTTTACTTCCATGTTTGAAACGAATTCCCTTTATTTTGAGGGAACTAACATAAAGGTCCATCGGAAGCTCTCAGATTCAATTTGTGATTAATTTATTCTTAAAATAAGGGGTATTTCAACATTTTGACCAACTTTATGTGCATTACCCAATCCAATAATTTCGTATGAGGCTTTGAAATTAAAGAATGTTGTATCTAGGTTATTTGTTATTCTGGGGAAATAGTGATATTAAATTACCAATATTTTCACCATCCTTAGATACATATGTTCAACGAGGTCTAGAAATTAGTCATTGGAGAGTTTTCATGATATGGAGACACGCAATACATAGTAGTTTATCTTGATTTTCAATCCCTAGGTTCTATGATATGGAGAATGCACCCATGTCTAGTAGAAAAAAGTGTGTATTTATGTTCTGAAGGTTACCCTTGTTTCCCAAATAGGGGTCGTGTATATCCTTTAACTATTGGTGAGTTTTCTATATATTTTTGCATAGGTATGGCATGAAATCCTTCTGTAACTCATATGGGTCCTTATATTTTCACATGGAGAGGAGAAAAACTCGATTGATATGATTTTTTTGATAACACACTCCATATATCCCAATAGTCCACCACTTTATTGGATTTATATTCCTCCACCTCGTTAGAGCACAACGATTGCTTCTCTAGGTCGCTCAATGACCACAGTAAAGTTCATATGATAGTTGATGGGGGAACTATGTACTGTTAACCTTGATGTTTCAACAACATATGTATATGAAGGTATCTTGGATTTTAGCACCTATTTATATAAATGTGTCTTATAAATGAGAGGATTTCCTTTTATGAGAGGGATATTATGGTGTGGTGGTTGACCAAGGTGGATATGAGGAGTGGAGTCCCTATGATACACCTCTTCACTACCATGAGGATGAATATCAATGTAATTATTTCCTTATTTTTTTATTGTAATAGTCGATGTACCCATCAGGATTTACTGATATACATCAAATAGCCTCAAGACACTGGAATTGAGCTAATCAGGGATATGGTCCCCATTGTACTTCATGTCTGAAAAATGTCAACCTTCCTTTATATATATGATCTATCTATATGATGGATACTATAATAGGTTTATATCCATCTATTGATTTTGGGGTATGAGCTAGAGGATGTGAAGCTTTTGGAGTGTGCCAGTGAGTGTCCATATTATCAGTAGGGTTATGATCCTGCCAGTGGGTGGTTGTCAGATTATACCGATCATTCATAGCTAAAGTGGGGATATGTTCCCTGTTAAAATATACATTCCCAATAGAAATATTCCAATATACCTACTTAATTATAGAAGTAATATGAGCCACCATTTATATATCCTCTAAATGATGCTTGGGAAGTCATTCTTTAGAAAAAGTAGGGATGCAACCCCAACATCTATGAGCTACTGGAATATGGTGAGTAGCCTCACTAGTATGGATATAATCCTTTTCTAATATGGTTTCCTTATTTTCTAGGAAATCCTTAGTCGGAACATGGTTATGATCTAGATCCTGTTTCGTTTTTAGTATTCCACCGATTTTTTCGATAAGAATGTGAGCCTTTCCTGAGGCATGAGCCTCTATCACATGTTGAGAACCTATATGAATGGGGACATGGACATAGTATTGTGCCTTTTTAGTATTCCATTGGTATATTTCAACAGTAATGCACACTTATCTCGAGGCATGTTTTCCTCTAACATAAGGATCCTTGGTTGGAATGAGAATACAGGACCAGTCCTGTGCCTCATACATTACCAGATTATGTCAATAACCCTCATGTACACGAGCAAGAATCTATTCCTTATATAGATATTCCACCTATTCATATTGATCATGGTGATATGTTGATCTATATATTAATATAGGAATATGTGTATGTCCCTGTAACTCTACCAGATTTGGAATATGCCGATATATCTCTTCATCTATTGAAATAATGTAATGTTACCATAGAAACATGTTCACAGAAATATAGGCTTGTAAATTTTCATTTTCCAAAATATACTAATAGATATATTATATTGAGGTGGGGATATAAGCCCCCGAAAGTCCTATTTGTGCCATCAGAATATGAATATGACCTTCATTACAAGGGTAAGGTATTCATGACTCCTCCATGATTTCAATAGAGATATACATCCAAACCTGATCTATGTGGCTAGGGATATGATCCATCCCGCTATCTCTCGCTAGAATATGTCGATAGGATTCATCTGTGGGTGTGGCTATATGATCCCACTTCCATTTATCTACAACCTTTTGTGCCTTGTGATACCACCCTGGTACCCATGCATGATTTTATACAATTGTAGTTTTTCTGGTCGTTGGGTTAGTAGGTGAATAAGGGGAACCAATAGGATGATGCTAGAGATGATAGTTGACAAGAACCCCCTCAAAAAATCCTGAACTGGGATAGATCCATGGTTGACTCCTTGATCTATATTTCTATAAAATTTATGGTTCTCATTTATGTGCGCCAATGATAAGCTTCTGAAGTGATTGGTTGAGGTAATGAGTCACACTGGTTTATCTACAAAATTTTTTACATGAGAAAAACAATTGGTCATAGTTTCTAATTTCCATCATCTGTAACATTTAGGGTTGGGGTCATACCATGTCAGTGGTATTCTTAGACCATTTTGCTTTCCACTTGAATGTAAAGGTGTGTGATGTGTGAGGTTGTTTTGTAACCCATAAAGGTTTTAGTTGTGGCTATATTTCTAGATAATTTTCTTGATGAAGACATGATATTGAGATAAGGTGTTTTTTATATACATTTCAACTATAAAAAGGAAAAAATGGGCATGGTAAGCAATTATTGCGTCATTATAAGTTTGAAATATGCTCAATCAGATATGAAGAGGTAAAAAAAATTTCTTTTCTAATTCCCAAATTATACATTTTTCTTATGTCTACATAGCTTAGAGAGAATGGAATTATTTCAGGGGAACCATGGTTATGCATGATTTCACATCATAAGTAATATTTTTTTACATTGGTCAAAAAATGAAATTTCCTAACACATGATCAATTAATCATTTTAATTATATCATTGATTCATGCCAGGTACACCATTTTTTTTCCATCAGAAATTCATGGTGTCCTGGGTTTAAGAGACAAGGTGACTGATGCATAAAAATTTTCATTAAATCTATAATTACATTACATCACAATATGTTTAGTATTTCCCCCACTTTTGAGGGTTGATTGTGGTGGTTCAAGTATGGTTTCAAAATCATTCACTCTTTCCATCAAATTTTCATTTCTTAGAAACATCCAACAGATCCCATATCCATAACAAGTTACATAACTTCATTCAAATGGTTTTCGGTCATTTGGGGTTTCAGACTTAATGGTACTTATGAACTATCTTTGGTCAAGATGATGGAAGTTTGGGCTCACATTTCCATTTTGGGAGTAAATTTTCCTATTCTAGAACTATTTATTGATTTAATATATGTTTGAGAAACTTGTCCATGTAGTAATATGATATTGGTTTCCCTAATAAAATGATTGGGTGTCAAATCCTTCTATGTCTAAAGGGGTTCTCTTAATGAGTCCATATCTATCTATCTGAAGTTCCTTACTTGATTATCATTATTTCTTAGAAATGGGTATATAATTATATTTTGAATCTCTCTAACTAAACTCTCTGGAATGTATTTCCATCTAGGGAGGAGATTTGTGTTGTGATGAATGGATTGACACTTTATGGGGCATCCTATGTATCCTATATAAAATTGGAATAAAAAACCAAATAGTATCTTTAATCCATGCAGTTTAACTCCATGTGGAAATGAAATATATGAGGGTACTTAGGTACCGGGTATGGACATCAAGCTCAAGAAGGAATCCTATATATCATATTTATAATTCTAATCAGATTCATCATTGTTTGATCTTCCCTAAAACCATGGATGGAAGGTGATATATAATTACTTCTTGTGAGGGTCATTACCTCAGATTTCACTAATATGGAATTGAATTCATGACATACCCCATGGTTGAGGCCCTTACATGGGGAATATTTTATCATAAAACTAAATGGGGCTTAAACACTGAGGTTTACCTGGATGGGGGAAATTCATGATTTGAATGATATGATTATTAAAAATACCTAATACTATGTGAGACATTATCAATGTGAGAAATAGGGGATAAAAAGTGACCATTATCACTACATATGGATATGGGACTCTTTCTTTGGGGTGACCTTAATGGGTTCTCTAAAAAGAGATCAGGCCGTAGGAATGAGTCATATGATTTGTTTTTGGATATGAATCAGAGTCCTCATAGTTCAATTCAGGTTATTTCTAAATATATATAAGGACAAGGTTATCATGTACTAAATGGTCTCCCTGAAATGTCCTGAATTCCTTCCCGACACATCACAAGTTTCTATCTGACAAGGATGGCTTCTCTCTGGGTTCTTCACATGCGTTGGATGACATGTATGGAGTATTGTCTCATGAATTGGATTGTATGTCCAAGGTATTATTCAAGACATGGGTGACATGAGTGAATGACTTGGCATGTTTTTTTCAACATGTATGGATGAATTTCACATGACCCATCTAACATGTCTTAGAGTCCTCCTGTGATCAACATTGACATGTACAATGGTGTTGTGTGATCAACTCATACATGTACAAGGGTGTCACAAAATCATGGATGACATGTTAGAAGGATGTAACATGACATTGATGAAATGTATGGAGGACTTCCCATGATCAATATAGACATGTCCATGGGTGTTGTGTGATCCCGAATGACATGTTAGAAGGTTGTCACATGATTTGGATACAACGATTATAAGAATTTTCAAGAATTGGTAGACACATTTGAATGAATTTTCAAGACATGGGAGTCATGTTTGGAGGAATCTTAAATAAATTTATGACATGTATTGGTGCCTTCTCATGATCTAGATAGTTTTTACAATTCATATAATTTTTTCCCATGAAATTCATAATTTATTTATTTATATATGTATTATGCCTTCTTCAGTTTTTATTGAATATGTACCTCAAGGATTGCCAATCATAAGCTTGTTCAAGATTCATGTGACCAAGTAAACTTGTAAAAGAAACATTTAATAATATATATGGCACACTAGATGTCCTTTTAATGATCTATAGGGAGATCAAATTAAGAATATATTCATGCTACATGATACCATAGGTCTTTCCTTATACTTTCCTCGGTAAAAGACCCATGAAATGATATGGATTTCTGCTCTAAGATGTCTTCTATTATATGATTCCATGTCTATACCTTGAGTAGAGTCTTTTTTTTTGGGTGGAATTTATAGGTCTCAAATCCTTGATTCAATGCATCATTTTGTGAAGAATATCTAATAGATATGTGAATTATTATTTGGAGATAGTTTTCATCACATGATTTGCATGATCCCACCATGGGTCATCCATGGTGTCTCATGAAAAACAATGAATATGTCAACAGTCCATAATCTATATATTTGTTAGACCCCAACGTATCGAAGGGATTTCACATAATCATGTTGACATTTCAAATAGAATTTTTACCCTTTGGCTGACATGTTTGATTGTCTTCATGAGATGAAAACTCTTCTGGAATGAATTTTGTGGGATCAAAGAAGATTTTTCTAGGGTCTTGTTTGAGATTAAGATATTTTTCAGAGGTCGTTCATAATATTAAGACTTCATGTCAAGGGGACCTATGAGAGATTAGGCTGACAAGAAAAAGGGAATTCATCTGATATGAGGAGCATATATAAATTCTCTTGAAAATATTCATATCTTACATTCATAATAGTTGTATACATTTTCCAATTTTTATTCCGTATTTTCCATGGGTATTGGCCTTTTCATATTGGTTGTTATTCAATTCATCACATGGTAAATAAGTAATATTTTGATTTCATGTGATCATTGTCATGGATAGTCATTATTCTAGTTTGTGATGCGTCACATGATGAAATTAACATTTTAAAAGTATTTTGAAAGACCAAGATGATATGTTTTTGTGTCATCATGAGATAATGTCTCCAATTTGAAAGGAATCCACATGATCTGGGGAGACTTATATGGGGTCCATTTTTAGATTCAGTGTCTTGTTAGAGAGAATTTTTGAGATCAAAATGGCATTCCAAATAACCTCCGCATGAACGATGGTGGTCACAAGATGCTCATAAACCCATTATTTTTAAAGGTCATAACTCTTACTACATGAATCCCCATCCTTTCTCATCAAACTTTAATTTCATTGTGATGTTTTTTGAGTTATTTTTGGGAATCTATCACCAAATATGTTGCATGATTAGAGGATTTCATCGTTCAACCTCTGCATGATCATCAAAACTTTCAAGGATTCATTTTCAACAACAAGAAGGCTCATCTAAGGGGATTTTTATGATTATATGGAATAGAAATGGGATTTAATTAGTATCCATAAATCATGTGAGCTATAAGATTAACATGTGTGTACTTAATAGGGTCATGTGATCATGTTCCCTTCTAAGGATTATGTGATTTGAATGATCCAACTTCCATAACATTATGAAACAATAAAACTACTTCCATTGTATTATGGAGGAAATAATTCCCATTCATGGGGTATTTATTCAATTCTAGTATTTTCAATGATCATTTAATGTATTCCAATAGTAATATATTAAGAACAGTTTTCTATGCATCATCTGAAATATTTTCTCAGAATACTCAAAATCATGAACCCTATATATTCAGACAGTACAATAACTTGAATCAAATTTATGTACATGAATGTTGTTGAGTACAATAACCAACATCATGGAGAAACCATGAGGCATGATACCACACCACCTTGATCAACCACACATCATTTTTTACCACACTATCTAGACAATCTACATATATTGATCAACTGTATTTAAGAATCGACCACATTGACAACCAATCAATCATATAATAAATGTATTGACTACGCCAATTGGCCACAAGAAATAAAATTCTATCATGAATTGATAAAAATATGATCATACTATTATTTCTGATAAAAAAAAATATGAATTGACCATTGAACCCTTATAAAGATTAATGTACCATGTGAGTTAAATTGTATGTAGATCAACCATGGAAGCTCTTCTCATTTTAATGAAATATTTGAATGATTATTTTTAACTATAGTACATCAATCATTCCCGAACTCAAGTTATAGTTATAAAACACATTCAATATTTTTACAAAATATAGGGAATCATGCATACAAATTCATACCTTTTCCATTTCTCATGCAACTTGTCATAAATTTCAAAATGTCTCAAAAAAACCCAAAAAAACATTAAGATTGTAGTAGAAAAGGTATCATTATACACTAGATAGTAACTTTTTCTTAAACCTCAGTTCAAAAATGAAATTATTTATTTCCAATTTCTATTAATTTTTTCATGATAATAATTTCAAGTCATATCTGCAACTACATATCCATTAAAAATGGTAGTTACTCACTCAACATATAGACACAGATGCTTTATCATAAATTACCTCTAAGACAACTAATGAATATATCACTATCCTATTTGCCTCGTAATTTCCATTACTAAACACAAATTAAAATACTGTATATAAGTTCCACCAAACCCTTTGGGAATAGTAATCTATCCCTTTGTAAAAAAATTAAATATCACCACATATATATAAATTCCATATGTATACTTATTTCATTGTACCAAATTCAAAATAACATATTAAAATGAATAATGGGGGTATTCTCATATCACTCCTTTAAGATAACCTCTCCTCACATTTTAATAATATTTTATTACACTAATGAGAAATGTTGAAACCGTATGATTTTCCCTAGAAATGAGACTTTAGTTAGTTCACTCTAAATCATCTTGGGATAACTCAATGTGGAAAACATATGGGATTTAATCAAGGTTCTAAATTGTTTCTACAAATAACAAATCATGTGATATCATTTTAGGATTATATGTTTGGTGCTATTGGTAATAATTCATTAATAACATTATTTTATCCTATACATATTTTGACAAACACATCAAAAATATCAAGTGACAAGAATACAACTGCCCCTTAGTCTCATCCATTCATCAACATACCCTCCAACTTTATAATATGTTTGATATAATGAATAAAAATTGATTTATGTTTTTTAAATACCTTAAACTATATATTTCATGGGGATAATAGGATTTAATGAATTTAAAAAATCATCTAGATTGAGATATATTAACATCTTCATCATTATTTGTTCTCTTCCTCGAGGGATGTAATCACTCCTCCTCCTTAGGAAAGATGAAATAATCTATGAATAATCTCTTCTTTATTTTTCATGTGTACAAAAATCATTCAATTCCTTTGATTCTCTATATGTAAGCACAAAAAATAATAATAATAGTGTATACATATAGAACTTTTTTATTCTATAGAAGAAACGTTCAGGATATTCCTCTCACCCTAGACATCCATTTTCCTCTAAACATAGAAAAAGAATAATAAATTATATTTATTTTCCTATTTCTACCTTGAATTGTTTGAAAATACTATTTCATCCCTTAAACATCCTCTTCGTGGTGAATAGTTTTCTCTACCTTAGTTACCAATGAAACCTCATCTACTTTTATATGAATAATTTCTTTCATGATATATTCCTAGGATGATATGATTTTCTTGTAATCCTTTAAGAAATTTACAATATATCTACAACTCTTATACATTATTTCATGAATTTTCATATCTCTACTTGTGAAAAAATTTACATCATGTTTGGTCGCATCATCTAAAACCACATTATTTTCTTTTTCCTCAGCACCCAGTTGTGCCTCATCTCCTTTTAGCATATGTATAGTTGGTTATTGTATACTATCAGGTGTTCTTTCCTAATGTTTTTAGTTTTTTAGGCTTATAACATGGTGTTTTTATATAAAAATAAGTGTATGACTTCCCTTTTACATCATAAGTAACTTCTTTAGTTAGTTTACCCATGCATACATATATAATGAGTCATTAGTTTAGACACATCCCACACACTTATTCTAGATATTCATAAATATTTTGGTAGAAAATATAGAGTGATGTTTTGGTTTCAGATTATTTACTCTTCAAATGTGTCTTCAAATTCTAACTAAACTCCCATGTGATTTATGCCAGTATGCTAAAAAGGACGTGTTAATATAAAAATGAAAGGCGTAGAGTCTTCACATTACAGAAAACTTATAAGAAAATTTGATATTAGGGGTTATATTTTGATAAGAAATATTTCCAGAAGTATTATATTTCTAGCCTACTGTAAACTGATCCCACTTTTTCATAGGAGAATTCATCATCTTGGATCATTTCTCCATTACATTGGTGTTAATGAATTACCACAATTAACCTTTTTCCCTATTAATTCCAAAACTATTATTTCACCAACACAATAAGAAATCAGTGGCCTATATCATGATATATTTGGTGCAGATTTCACTTGTTTGTTAGAACCCATTTTCTCAATGACATTGGATGATTCACCATGATCCTTATTAGACATTCCAAAGAATTATAAAAGTTTTATCATCTATTTAAAAACAATTATACACATTGAATTTATCTCTCAATATTCTTATTATCTTTTATCACATTTCTCTTGAAGGCCAGTGATAATATTTTCTTATTTATCATGTATACGAGTGAGCTTCTGGATCTCATCAATATAAAATAATTCAACTCTAATTATATACTTTATTTATTAATTTTTTAATCCTTTATCAAATTTAGAAATGTAATTTGATCAACAAGTGATTCTAGAATTCTGTCATTATCCCAATAATGTGATGTGTTTTCCTCTATATCGTAATATCTAATTGATGAATCAAATAAATTATCTATATGGTAAAAGAATTTGAATTTATTATATTATCTTTTAGATTATCCACCTTTCTATTTATTTATCATAAATCATATTCTATTTTTGTCAAAATTATTCTTCAAATTATTTATATTTTCCATTTTTTAAATTTATCATCCACCACTTTTGATTTAGATTCTTCAGCCTACTTCGTTGGAAAACATTTTCTAATATTTACAATTTTATTAAAATTATAACATATCAACAATTTCATTTTTTTTTCATTTTCTGTTATTGAATCTCATTGATATAAGAGGAAAAATTTGGTTAATGTCTTCATCATTGAGAGTATCAAAATCATTGGATAAAACAACCTCTTGTTCTCGGACATTCCCTTTCCTCAAGGCTTGAAACACTACATCATCATTTAAATTATTTTCAAATGATGGAGCCATTCCCATTTCATATAAAATGATAATAATTTGAAGTTTATCTATATATATATTACATTTTTAACAAGGATAATATAGTAGAATCAAAATTGTATGGAAGGTTTCTCATTGGATTCTAAACTATGAATGAATCTACCCGTATCTCACCAAATCCTTACATTTAACTAACAATATCATTAACCCTAATGAAATATTAATTTATATTCTCATCACAATTTTTGTTAATATCCTAAAATTTACTCTTGTCCCTATATATTGGATTTCATCACCTTGATATTAACTTCATAGTTTCTTTTAAATTTTCCTATGTATTATTGTTTTAAAATACCTTTACCTATGTGTGGAGATTTCTGTATAGGGAAATAATGATATTTTTTATCATTTACATGTAACTTCATATTTATCATATAATTTTGGTTAATATAGTAATCATTATTAATGAGTGGAAAACCAATTATAGTGGTATATCTATCTTCTAGGTTGTGAAAAAAGAGGCGATCCAAAATCATATTCTTCCAATAGTAGTAGATTGATCCATAAAAGGTATGTACTCATTAACTACTCAAGGAATTTAAATTCTAAATTCTATATTTTTTGGTTCATTAAGAGGGAATATAGGACCCAATAACACTTGTTATACCATGATATAATTGTATCACATGGAGTGGGAAGAGGTAATTAAAAGATTTATTTTATTTTTAAGAGTTATTCACTTTTAGACCTACATATTGAAAGTGTTACAATTCTCGACTACGTAAATAGTTTCCTATATCCTCACTATTGTGTGAAATAATAATATGAAATATATTAGAACAAAATATTAACAGGGTTATTCTCGAAGTATTAATCATTAACATGTTGGCTTTACTATACAAAATGGATTATATACCATTATTAAAAATCATCTGCAAGATAAATTCCATTTTCTGTCTATGAATTCCAGAGTCCACTAAGAGATACAAGTACCATTCCACAAAATATCCAATAAATATTGAATTCTTCATTCACATAGTGTTATTTGAAGTATAAAATATTGGTCCTCCTCTATGATTAGTTAGATTATAAGTTCTAAACATGTATCCATCAAGAACATTAGAAATAATGGTAGTCTTGAGGCTCCCTCCTGGTCTTGATTGATATGGATCTTCCATCTCCTTCATTAATACTCGAGTTCACAATATATATCCTCTTTTACAAATATATCTAAACTTAGACTCCACATCATTACTCTATAATAATGTTTTGATCTCTCCTAATTCTCTCACACATAACATTCATGATTTTTCAATTGTCTCCCAAAATTATTTTTCAATGCCTTTAAATATTTATACAACTAAAAATATTGTTAATATTTTGGTTCCATTAATATTTTCAAAGACTGCAATCATCACCATGTGAGATATCCTTATTTAAAACTAGAATATATTTCTATATTTATTTCCACATTCAAACACATTTAAATCTCTATTCAAAACTACCTTTTAAATATAATATTGACCCAATATTTAATATTATACGTGACATTAAAATATCATGATCTAAGAATCCAAAAAAATTGATTATTTTAATTCCATTGAATTTATTACATTTATGGATTGGTGTATCTCATCCATGTGGTTTTATTTCTTATGGAATAGAAATTATTCTCAAAATTATTTTTTTTCTGATTGAATGATCCATGATCAACTTGTATAATATTTGATGAATTATTATCCTTGCTTCATATAATTTATTTCATTAGCATATCAAAATTAGGGAAACTCATATTTTTACAACACATACTCAATTGAAAATTCTCAAAATACATGACCTTCTACATGGAGTGATCTGGATGCATGTGACCATATGATGTGACAACACCATTGGAATATACTACACTATCTAGATCAATTTCAAGCTTCTATCTACTTAATGAACAACCAATTGAAATCATGATCGATGTATGAAACATTATAATTGACCATATAAATAACCAAATGAACTTGAATAGATTAAAAGTAAGATCAGTATTTTATTGTCAGTGAAATGACTATATAGATAATTAATAAATTTATCTATAAATTAATTGAACAGGTGAAAATTAAAATTAGTGGATCGACTATAGGTGCTCAGCTCTTGCTTAAGTAACACATATATGAATCTTATTCCCAATAAAACATTATGAATATTCATAGTCTCTTGATGGTTATGTAGCACATACATGTAATTTATTTATCACTTGTATTCATGCATACAAATAAAAATATTTTCCATTTCTCACTCAACCAAACATCAATTTGAGTCATTCTCAAATAATATTGACATAGTTGTAGAATATAGTAGACAATGTTCATTCCTTATCCAATAATTTCCATTTTTTTGAATATCAGTGAAACTGTCAAAATAATTATAACCACATTGTCTTAAATGATTCTTAGTAAGAATTCCATACTTTCACAAAAAATAATTTACTATAGAGAATGGGAAAAAACACTAATTTTATGGACATGGATTATTTACCAATCATGTCATATAATACTGACTCATGAATCCATAACAATCATCCATGCATGATCACCTCCATTACCATAAACATATTAACATATTTAATTGAACTTTAAACAATACATTTGGGTACTATAGTTAGTATATGACTTATCATTTTATTTTTTAGGATTAAAAAAAACTAGTGCATTAGTCTTATGGAAGTGGAGAAAGTAATATATCACACACGAGTGATGTTTATTTTAAGGAAAGGAAGACAACCCATCTATATTGTTGAATGTAAAATTTTACTATTATTTTATCTATATTGGGTAACTTCTTTCCAATATACTCTTACCTTATAAAGTGAGGTATTTAGTAGGTTAAATATGTTATGAAAAATATAGTGTGGGGAAAATGATTTTTTATGCTTTTAGAAAAATTATTTGTTTTGGACTTTGGATTAGGAGGATGATTTTATATATCTTAAATTTTGATCTTAAATAGAAAAAAAATTGTACTTAAATTGGTTATTTTGAATTTATATGTCCATAATGGCTGAATAAAAAATATGAGGAGAGATAGGAAGAATGAAAACATGTAATCATATTTTTGGATAGGGGTTATTAATTTGAATTATATATTTCCTTTACTTTCCATATTTTTTTGAAATTATTTTTATGTAAGGGGAATTTTCATGCAGCACATAGATTCATTTATTTATTTTTTTAACTACAATGAAATAAATATTTTAAGAATCCCATACTACCAAATATTATATATCATTTTAGATAATATTGGAAAAATAAAATAAGGGATGGATGAGTAATTATAATCATGTGAGTATTAATTTGATGAATCTTGATTTTAGGAGATTAATTAATATATAAGGATGAAATTCCTATAAAAAAAATTTTATTTGAAATTATAAATTATATATTCATTATATTATTATTATCATTAATTCCTCAAGTGATTCTCCAACATCTTATGATTTACCAATACTGATTGGATTTTAAACGATTTTTCGTTTTCTTAATTTTACAAAATTTTTTGAGAGATAATTGGGACATGTAGGAATCTAGAATTTAAACTGATATCAAAGTGATTCTTATAAATGAACAATTTCAACATTATATGATTGATTCATTTTTTATTTGATCACTTTGTTACTTTTAATCCTTCCTTTATAATTGATAATTATTTTAATGCCAGATTATCAATAGATGGACATCATAGGGATGTTACACAGAAATAGTATTAATCACTCCTACCCCTCTCTTGATATATTTTTTCATAATTAATAATTAAATATGGGGGTGAAGAGGTTTTTATATGGTGTGAATGGGATGATCTGTTTGGAAATAGTGAGTATACAAGTTATCCAAATTGGTTGTGGTGGAATGTTTTATAAGTTTACATTCATTATTATTTATTTGTTTACTCTCAAAAAAGGGAGATTAAAAATAATTATTTAAATAATAATATGAAATAATAATTATAAAAAAAATATCATTAAAGAAAAAATGAATAATAATAATTATTATTAGAAATGGGGTTTATACTTCCTTGTAATTAATTCCATGATTTGTGAGCCTATAAGGGAAAAGATTATTGTGTGATATCATTCATGCAGGATGTTTTTTTAATTTTATTTATTTATTTTATCCTGTATTATACTTATGAGATCTACCTAATTTTTTAAACTGTTGATTTTTCATATCAATTACCATCCATCCCTAATATCAACGTAATTTTTTCCTTTTATGAAATACTTCATGATTAATGTTTATTCTTTTTTATTGGGTACAGATCGAGGATATTTTACATTCTTGTTGTTAGTATTCTTGTACTCGAGATATGAGTATAACACTTCTATAATATTCCTTGAGAGTGATGATAGAATTTTTTTTCTTGAGAGGCTTATCAAAACTGATATACATACTAAAAATAATATGGAAGATGAGAATATATGTTTTGAATTATATCATTATTTGAAAATTAAAATTAAAATTTATAGTGTCTTATTTTTCGAAAAAAATATGGAGTTGAAAATATATTTCTTATTTGATTCTTGTAATTTAATTCCTTATTGAATTGTTTGATTTTTTGGAATATGCTTATTATTCCATTGTAAGATTTATTTTATTTTTGGTGATCTGGATATTTTTTCCTAATAAAAATTAAAAGTTTATGTGTGGGGGGATTTTATATCTATAATTCATGTATTCTTTTGTGTGTAGTATTTTCATTGTTTAATGATTATTATTTACCAAAAAATTGTTTATTATTTATTCATATCATGAAATGTATATAGTCATGTTTAGTGAATTTTATACACAAAGAAAGAAATATTTTAGAGTTTTTATATAAAGAAGAAAAATAAATGAAGGAATTTATGGGAGAATGGGGCCAGTGCTAAACAAGAATCACCATAGAAAAGATAACAAAATAAGATTTAGTGACAAAAATATTGATAGTGGTATTAGGTTGGATAACATGAAATAAAAAAAGTGAGGACATAGTGTGGAGTGGAACTATAGAGATAAATTGTAACATCCTGACCCGAACCAGCAAGACTGATCTAGAATGCCACATGAAATCATGCAGGCCTCCCAATATGCAAGAGGGTAATGGCTAGTAGTGAGGGTATATGTCCAAAAATAGAGAGACTATACCTTCATTATCATGTCACATGATCAATAATATATAAAGAAAACAAAATAAATAATCATTTTAATCATTAAGAAACTAAATGGAATACATGTCATGCAAATAAATGTAGCTCCTAACGTGGAAAGGCTATCTACAATAAATCAAAAATATAATAAATAAAAGAGATTTTAGGTTCTTCAATGTCATTCCTATTCCACTAAAGCTCCATGATTGAGCTACTTATCAATACACCACAAGGAAATTTTGCTTCATCATGTCTCTAATTAAATATATAAGCACTTTAAGGAAACTGAGTAGTGTGTGAGTAAATGAATTAGTATGACACAACCCATGCGTCCTTAACCTAGTTTGCCCAAGTATAAATGTTTATTTCATAGTAATAATTTTTTTAAAATTCATAAATATACAATCCAAAACCGAGTGTTACTTCACTAACTAGTTACCACAAACCACATCCGTACCAACATTGGATCCATGCCAAAATATAACTGAATGATTCAAAAAAATAAATCCAACAATCATAAGGAGTCATCACAATGTATTGGATATGATACACAAAATTTAAAATCCCTCTAGTGAAAAATTTTACCTAGATCTTCAAAACATGAATATATATCACATACATCAATAAGGATATCATTTAGTTGATCACATATGGAAAATGAAGGATACCTCAAGTACACACTCAACATGACGCCCTGGATACTCTATACCTCTACCTTATTCTAGGGTCCCTCATTGCTGTCATCACAATCAAGCACAATCCCTCACTAAGGGATATAAATTCCACAATAGTCCATATGTATAAAATACCACTAACAACCACCATGTAATGGTAACACATATGATGGGAAAGTACAAAATTAGGCATGGAATATCATCACGAGTTTATAAGAACATACATAACAAAATGTAATTAAAATAAAACATGGATAAAATCATTGATAATAATAATCATGGAATCAAAATTGGTCTAATGGGACACACACACACACACACACTCACATGAAATCATAATCATGTATGGTTAATGAAAATTAAAACAAATATAATTATCAAGAAGATACATGTAAAAGAGATCCAAAAAAGGAAAGGAACTTCCAACCTCAAAACTATATAATGAAAATGAAAGGATAAAAAACACTATGTGATTTCATTATAAGAAAATAATCCTCAATAGTTGAGAACAACTCTTCAAGGATTTATTATCATCAAAGGTAACAAGTCAAATCCTTGAAATTCTTTAAGGGTTTCTTGAACATAAATAGATACTTTTAAAAATATGAATAAAATATCATATGCAATAAAATTTTCTATCTCTTTGATAAATTTCCAATTATCATTTAAATGATGACATACGATAATATTTTACCTTTGATAGATAATTTCAAATTATCATTTAAATTTTCTTATTGGATGATATTTTACCTCTTTTGGATAATTTTTAAATAATCAATTTCTATCATAGTTGATGACAATACATAACTATTGTATAATTATTAAATTATAATTTAAATTATCACATGCGATGATAATTTATCTCTATAAGTTATTTTTTAAATTATAGTTTAAATTATCACAAGAAATAATAATTTATCTCTCTTTCATTATTTAAAAATTATCATTTAAATTATCACATGGGATGATAATTTATCACTCTTAGATAATAATAAAATTATCATTTTTATTATCTCATGAGATGAAATTTTATCTTTTCTAGATATTTTTAAATTATCCTTAAAAAATAATGAATTTGTTTTAAATTATCTTTCAATAAATGGCATACCATAATTTCACAAAAAGTATCATTTTACTATTTCTATATCAATAATCCATAATAATTAATTGTTTTATACCCACAATAATTTTATTAAATTATCCTTTAATAAAACATTATAATTATTATTTAAATATTTTCATTAATCTACATTGAAAAATTTGTTACACATTTTTTGATAGTTTATTTTTATAAAGTATCTTTTTATAATCAAATTAAAAGTTTCTTTTCATAATTACTTTAGTGTAATCATTTAATTAAGATCAAATATCATCTTTTCTTATTTTGACATTATTTTATTCTTTTTTCAGAATTTTAATTATGGAATATAAAAGGGAGGAAAATATGGTAATAAATAAAAAAATAACATAGATGTTTTTCATGTGAATGGTGCACCACCAGTATGATTAACCATACACTATATGCCTGATATGCGAGGAACCCATCATCCATGTTCCTTCAATCACTGAGAACTCAGACTTGGTCACTATAACTTGACTAAATTAACCCAAAACGCACTAATGAATCAGCCATTTATATAAACCCAAAAGGCATTTCATCCAATAAAATTAAACCCCTATTTAATCCATGGTACCACCCTAATGATTTATGGTGGGGGTTTAATTTTAAATAATTAATTCGTTCTGACATTATTTATGTCAAAACATGTGAAAATAGTAGGATTTAAAGCTTGGGGTAATTTTTAATGGAATTATCGTGTTTTTGGAAGATGAACTTTAAATTGGTTATTAATTAAATTAAAAAAATTAATTATTTAACATAAAAATAAAATTTCATAAACTAATGTGTGATGTGTCCAAATTCTAGACTAGAATAAAATTTATACCTCACTTAGGGTTAACCTCGCATCTCAATGTAATGGGTTTCTCTAATTTCTCATATGATAAACTGACTTAGAGATATTAAATTATTTTCCAAGAAAATAATATGATAATAATAATATTAAATATTGTATCCTTATGTGTGATCTGACCACACATTTAGTGTATAAAAACGCTATTCCCTACCTAGGTTAATCCAACCATCCGGGGTCTAATGGTGGACCTATATTTTACATACAATATGTCATTTTAGAGATATTAAATTATTCCAAAAATAATATAATAACAAAGTTAAATAACTTATTCTTATTGTGATCTGACCAAACCTCCAACGCGCACAAATGTTATTCCCTGAAATGGGTACACCTTATCCCTTAGACCTCACGGTGATCTCAAATTTCTCATATAATGCATATTTTGAGATATATTCAATTATATTGGTTGAATGGCATGTGCATAGTATAATATATTTAATCTTTTTATGTCATATCTATTGAGGCTCTATGGGCCTCAGAATCCTATACTAACATAGTGTCTAACACCAAAAATATTCTATATAATATTCCAAGATTATAGATGGGATTTTACCCATATTAAATTCCATTAAAACATTTATTAAATTATTTTTATTGAAAATTAAATTATCATATATAAATACATATAAATTATAAAAAAATATGTTTATAATTATATTTCAAAATTAATGTTATTAGAACTCCACCTACCATGCTCTATCGACTATTCATCCCTATAATGTATCTCTATAAGTCATTATTGATAAAAAAACTAGAAATTAAGCTCATACATCAGATTTCTCCTCCCATGTCCCCCCTGGATCTATCCATGTAGCCACTAAATCCATACTAGGGGTACTATATTTCCTCAAAACATGTTATCACTTCAATCTATAATATGCATAAAAAACTCCTGATAAGATTTATTGGTCTCTAGATAAATTTCATCAAAATCTAATTCATGTGTAGGGTCAAGTATGTACCTTCAAAGAAATGAAACATGGAATAGATTGTGCATACCACAATAGTGATAATGGAGGCACAAATGGTACACATATACCATAACCACACATTGACCAAAAAGGGTCCAATAAAACATGATGTTAGCATTCCCTTATTCTCTAGATGTATATTCCCTAACGGAGTCACTGTTAAAAAACATGATCTCCAAAAGAAAACTCCAAGGGTCTCATCCTATGGTCAGAATATGATCTATGACTACTCTGAGTGGTGATCAAACTCTTTAGAATCAACTTCACCCTCTATGAGGTCTCTTAAACCATGTTTGGTCTAACAGTCGCTCCCTCACCCACCTCATGCCTACATATTATTGAGCAACACAAGATACCATACAGATCATCATATAGTTCTATTTGAATCGAGTCATGATAACTATTTTTAAATTTGAACTTAATCTAGACTATATGATCATCATATGATACAAAAAAGTCTATCATACATGCTCGAATAATATCCTCTAATATACATATAATCTGCTTGGATTGTCTGTTTTTCTGATGATGATACACCATTGTCAATTTGAAATGGGTCCCTAAGTATTTCTACAATCCCTTAAAATAGATAGATGTAAAAAACACATCTATATCTAAAATAATTATCAATGAAACTCTTTGAAGGTGTATGCTCTCTCAGACAGTGATATTTCCAATCTAATCCACTGAGTGAGTCTCTTTGATCAATAATAAGTCAGTATAATTCATTAGACAATTAGAAATCAAATAGATTGTGTCACAACTCTTAGGGTTCTTGGGTAACCCAATCAAATATTCCATCGTGATTTCCTCTAACTTCCACATAGATACCAGAAGCAGTTATAAGAACCCACTATGGCATTTTTGCTCATGCTTTACCAATGGACAGATGAGGAATCATGAGATGAAACTACAAATGTCTCAGTTAATCCATAGCCTCTAGAACTGCACCTTATATTCTTAATACATCTTCATCACACCAGAATGTACATCCCATATTGATGTATGGTAGTCCCTCATAAACTCATTTATAATGAACAATGGCACAACCACTCTCCTATGTACCATTATCGTATCATTTTAATTCAAAGTCCATCTGTGTATCATGTCCCCCACAACCATCTACTCCCTTATAAAAATGAACTATGGGTCCAACTATTGGTTGGTCTTCACATGGTCCCCAAGAGAAGAAATAATCAAAAAAAGGAAAAAAATATAGTTCCTTGATCCTTTAAAACATTTACCCTCTAGTAATCTAATGATGACATCATGTTCCATTACTCCTTTGATGGCCTATTGAAAATATCCTTCTCATTATATGTATTATGAATAATTGCATCTGCAACGACATTACCATTCATAGGTGCACACACCATATCAAAGTCAAATGTCTACAAATACTCAACCCCACACCATTTTCTTATATTCAGGTCCCTCTATGTAAAGATAAAGCGAAGACTCTTGTGGTCCATCTAAATAATAAATCTCTCTCCCAAAAGAGAGTACCGAAAACATTATAGATCAAATACCGTAACTTCTACTTCAATGTATTTTTTTGGTTAATTCATATCATGATGTCATAATTGATGAGACCCATTCACTATTACCTTCTCTCTTTGCATCAACAATGCTCCATACTAATTCCTAACACGTCACAGTACACTACATAACTAATATCAACCTCAAGATTCTTCAATATTGGAGCTATCTTAAAAATTCTATTTAGCTTATGGAAGGACCCTTCACATTGTTGTAGCCACTATATCTTCACTCCCATATTGGCAGCACTATCACAAATGATGTTAGTCTAGAAAATTCTTGGATAAACCAACAGTAATATCCTTATAAAACAAAAAATCTCCTAATCTTAAACATGCTCTAGGGATATGTCTTGGACATGACTACCAAAAAATTCTATGGTTCTATAGATATATTAGTCTCAGAAACGAAATGTTTGAGAAAATTCATCTCTAGAATTTAGAAGTCAGACATAGATAACATGGCATAACTCTGATTTTCTTAATGCATATTGTGAACAATCTCTTGGTGCCTAACTTGTCTCTCTAGTGTTGGTGAGTAGATAATTATCTTGTTGATTAATAAAATTATGACTAAGTCCAATTATTAATTGATGATCTTGTTCATGATTTCAATGAACACTAATTTGAATTCTTCATCACTGAAAGAATCACCAAGTACTCATACAGTCTATACATGCTTCAAAATTCAATCTTTGAAATGTCCTCATCATAATATCATAAATGGAGATAGCCTAATCAACGATGAAACTTGGAGAACCACTGACCTCACACTATAAGATCAAAAATATCATTGATCCTATGAATTTAATAATATATATTCAATGTCACCTGGTACAACATCAGGTAGTCAATGCATATCTGAAGACTACCATCCACCTTCTTAACAAAAAAAGAGATTAATCCCTATAGTGATGTACTAGCTCTAATAAAACCCTTCCTCTCCCAGTAATGTAGATTTACCTTGGATCCTTAAACTCATTTAGATCCATATGATATAGGGGTAATGAAATGGGTTAAACACGTAGTATGAGATCTAACTCAATGTTAAAACCTTTATTAAAAGGTAATATTATAAATTAATCCTGAAATATGTCCTGATAAAGATCCATGATTGGAGGAATAGATGAGCGGGAATCCATTGATCATGATGAAAGATCCAAGCACTCCATTTGTGTTGTAATCATCTCGAGATTACTCATGTCTACTCCAACTATACCTACTCAAAATTCCTACTCTCCATTCATCATGAAAATATCTATCAATAATGTGGTAAATAATACCATTCTATGATAGAAATCAATGTGAGCTTAAAAGATGGTCAAATAGTCCATACAAAGAATCACATGGATAGTATTCATCTTTAAATTCATTATTTCCCATAGATGTCCGTAGCCAGAAATGAATAGTGGAATCTATGATCATCAATTAAGATGGTCCACAATCATTCCAAATGGTTTATCAAGGGATACTAACATAGAGGATAACATGACTTGAATGTCATTTCTAGAAAATAATTTCATAAATATTAAATAATGGGAATACCATGTATTGAAAAAGGCATTAGATAGATTGGATGTGGTCAAAATTTAACCTCAAACTATGTATGGTCCCACCCCACCATCTATCAAAATCTAATACACCACATAAATTCATCATGCGTTAGCTCTAAGACACTGTCTCTAGGTCACTATCATATGATATGTTTGCATCTTTTTCTATGATCCCTTATCAGAACTCTAGATCATAGCTCTTTTGGCCTCTCTATCCTCGTAGAATATCTAGAAAAAAATATTGTAGGTGTCTGATCCTACCACATTATCAGCACATGATATGGGGCATTGTGAACACCCAACTATATTGTATGAATATCCAATAGTTAAAACACTATATTTCACCTCCAAAAAAGATCAAATAGATTGATATTGGATTTAATTCCATTACAATTCTCTTCTACATGTTCTTATCCTTCCTATTCCTACCATTAGAAGAGGTATTCACAATAGTGGGGGGGGGGTCCACCTGTTTGAGTAGTGGAAGGTAGAATAATTAAAACTGTTCATCCATTATCCAAAATCCTCTCTATATCCAAGTCCTTCTTCAGAACATTCAGGTATGAATCTAGGTCCAAGCTTTAGACCAGTTGTCTAACGTTGGGTCAAATTTAGTTTTAAAAATTACAGGACAATTAGGCCTCATTACCCACAAGATGTGGTGTGAAATAGAGGATCTAATTAAACTGTGTGAAGTATGATGATACAGTCATGGAACCCTAATGTATCTCCATGAATTCTTGTTCTTAATCGATCTTTTATGTGTTAGGGAAAAAATATCTAAACAAAATGTCCTTGATGGCCCCCAAATGAGACACTCATGTCATCTAGTATGTTTCATAACTCACCACCAACACCTAGTGGGTCCCTATAACATCCAAGATTCTTGATTCACCTTCTATTATGATGATGTATCTACTAATTTGAAGACACACTCAATGATATCCACCAAATACCTATAATCCTATGTACCATTAGTTCTCTAGAAGGCGAGAGGATGCTAGAACTACAAATACTAGGCGTGTCTAACCATGGATCTCGGTGGATGCTGACTTGGAATAACTACCTCGACTACTAGAGCTGGTGTGGGGACATGATCAAAAGTAGCATTCATAGCAGAAAATCCCACCAAACATTACCATTGAAACATATTTTGAATGATAATAAAATTTTGGATCATGAAATGTCCTAAATAGTATGTGGGATTACACACGTTTTTTATGAGTATACACATAACCCAAGGTATAACCCTCCATGAATTTACCATAGTATTCATCCAATCACATTAACCACAATATCCATATATATACTAAAAAAATATCATGTTTAGTAGAAATAATAAATTTTAGTCATGGTATATCAAAAAAACATTGAAAAATATATATCATAATTGGAGAAAATATCCATAAAATATACCACAAATCAAGTAATTTAATTAATTAATAAAATGCAGCAAAACATCACGTATATATATATATATATAGTATATGAAAGTACATTCCCATTCATGATGAACTTGCACTCCCAAAACCTTATAAATCACATTTTAACGTCATTTGAATCACTTTATGTTAATTAAATAAACTATAATAATAATAAATAAATTCACTACTCTATGGAAACTCAGAGGTCCACTATGCTGTGTTGACCATACACTGACATAGTTCCCCGACCAAAGTCCCAATGTCCTATATCCCATATACCATTTCCCAAACCAAAAAAAAATAGTAGAAAAAATTATGCAATTCATAATGCACTGAAACTATTTTATAACATTCCAACCAAAACCACTGGATCCAATCCGGAATTCTACATGACCTCTTGTGTGCCTCCCTATACGCAAGAGGCTACTGACTAGTAATGGGGATCTAAGTCCATCAATGGAGATACTACCCTCTATGTCATGTTATTAGATCGATAATTATTATAGAAAATAAAATAAATAATCAGTGTGATCATATAGAATTTAAATGGCATATATGTCATGAAAATAAAATTATCCCCCAATATAGAAATCTTGTACATAATAAATAGATAAGACGATATGTAAAATAACTATTGGTTCCTCTTCTTTATATCCCAGTTTTCTATATATCCATTCTCAACATTCTTATCCAACAACCACAAGGCCCTTTCTCTTCAATGGGTCTCTCAAGAACCCTAATGGCACACAAAAATGGATGAGTAGGGTATGAGTACAAGACTCAATAGGACACTGCTAATGCATGTATAAACTGACGTATTCAAGTATATAAGTGTAATCCATAGAAATAAAAAATGTAGGATGGAAATAAACATACAATATGAAACCACAAATTAGTGAACTTATGAAGATTCTATAACCCCCGACTGTACCTGCTTCATCTATACCCCAAACAATTACTAATCGAGTTGGAATAAGATAACTAGCCCTTTTATAGGTTTCTGATAGTGTCATGGAGATGAAAGTTCATTTTTTCTTTCATTTAAGAGAACCATGTCACCTGGATCATTTGAATGAAAATATATAGTACAAACATCGACCGGGCTATCATGTAGTGACCAGAACATGGATTAAAAATGATACATTGATTAAACATTCAAAACACTGTAATGGCTACATAATAAAACAACCATGTGCTGAGGTCCCTTGTCATTTTCATCATAATTATGCATGATCCCTCACTAAGTTATACTATAGAAATGGTTGTAATATATGGTATATCCATGGGAGAACTATGATAGTGGCACAAAACAACATGTCTTATCAATTGGTTCAAGATGATTTAACTTTTGTGGGTAATTTTTTACAAAATCACTATTTAGGAAAGGATATATAGGTGTGTGGATAGTATTGTCATCAATATAAAATCCTTCCTCCTAAGAAAAGATTGTATATCACATAATTGTAGAGAAAATCCATAGAGGACATTGTGAAATCCTGATTTTATCCCATTGAGAAGTCAATTGATATCTGTAATATATAGAGCAATTTTGTGGCACCTGAAATGATCACTCCAAAACTAAAGTATTCCACATCATTGAACCATGGGGTTGCTGATCAGTAGTGAGATTTCATTCCGTGGAGTACATTCTCACACCATAAAACCCCCAAAGGAATAATATGTCAGGTTATTGCTAGAGCACTGGTAATATCTAGGATATATTTCTACAATGGTATTTAAACTTATTTACAAAATGTGATATGGTGATATGTAAGAATATTTTATGATTTACCCAACGATTTCACATTGCACTACAAACAAGGTTGTGAGAAATGTTATGTAAGAGTTCCATTGATGATTGATGATATATGAATATATTTTCAATATGAAGTGGTAATATGTATGGTTTTTCCCTTTTTATGTTTTTTATAATTTCATGGAGTCCCTCTGTCTCTTGACATTGTTACACCATGATAGCTGAATTCATGGTACTCATGGAAATTATAAATTTTTTAATGAATGAGCCGATGGCCATTATTGTGAATAATATATGAGATGGTTAAAAGTTTAAGAATCTTGGGGTTAAGTCACGTTAGGATCATGATGATATGTACATGATTAATAGTTTTGTTCTATTGAATGATGTTGCTATAACATGTCGTGATATGTGGATATTTTATGGAAGATTACATGGACTATGCCTTAAACACACATTAAATTGACTCTTTATAATAGAATTATTTTTCATCTACTTACAGGTTCTTTTGGGTTCATATTTTTAGGGAGTTAGGTCATAACTCTTACATAATAAAATCAAACATCACTACATAGATAATCCAACCTTGTATCCATTTCATGCATAGATAAAACTTTTATAACAAAACGTGTTTTTATGAAAGATATTCATAACCTTTAAATTGAATTCTTATTTTTTATTAATCTTAATTAAAGCCTATAATTGTTTTAAATAGGGTATGTGAACATAAATAATATTATGTAACATAAAAGAAGAAATATTTTTATAAATACTTAAAAAATATTCTCCATTTTAAAATAAATATTTGGTTCAAAAAAATTCATAAAAATAAAATAAAATTATATTTGGAAATATTTTGTTAAATTATTTCATAGTAAATCATAAATTAATATATTATTTATCTTAAGTCTTTATTTAAAATCATGAAATACCATTAAAACCTTTTCAAAGAGTTAAATATTTCATACTTGATATATATCAAATACTTTTATTTAAAATCTATCCAATTATATTATCTTGAGAAATCATAAGATTAATATAAAAACCATATAATTAATAAATAAATCTTTTATGTTACATGAGACATTATTCTCCATAACTCTCTTATAATTGGAATAACCAATACAGTCGACTTTAATACCAAATGCATAATAGGTCTATCATAGACCCACCCATCCTTGGTTTATAACAGAACCGACCATCCTTGGTTAATAAAAGAACCACCAATCATTGGTTTATAAAAAACAAAAAATAATCACAATAATTACCAATACCAATAAATTATTTATAAAATATAAAATATTTTAATTCACCACATTTCACCCCAAAAAATAATTCTTTTCACCCATAAGATAACTATTTTGGGTATTGAAATATCTATTCCATTTAAAACCATTTCTCAAAGTAACCATAACATAGTAAGGGACGATTTTAGTTGAAGAAAACATAGATGATTATAAATTAATACAAAAATAAAATGATGTTTGTGGTTGTGGGAAAATATATTGACACTGTAGATGATAAAAAATAACATTCCATTTGTTATTTATAAAAATGTGAAAACTTTCTATAAAAAATACATAAAAATAATCCTTCTGAAAACCACTGAAATAATGTCAAAATAAACTTAGAATGTCTATTATAATTATTTTATATACATATAAATATATCAAAAAATAATATTAAGAATATTTACATAGAAGAAAAAGGGTTGTAAGGGGATCTTTAAAATAATATGTTTTATAAGAATGTTATTAATGTAAAAGCATAAAAATACTAGTTTTTAATAACATTTTATAGAAATTAAAATATAGAAAATATGTCCTTTAGCATTAATTGTGAATTTAATAAAATTTTTCTTGAAAAAAATTGAAGAACTTGGACATGGAAGATAAATATTTAGTAAATAAATTGTTAAAACATTAAAAATGAGGTTTTAAGTAAAAGCATATCTTTCCATGAGTCAGACTCATCACATAAGATAATCATATTCTAGAATAACAACCTTCTGTTAATTATTAAATTTCATCAGAATATTTTCTTGTTCATTAATATTTTTATTTCATTTTATACCATGTTATATATAATTACTTAATCAGTTAAGTTCACAGTAGATGTTTTGATGATATTCAGCTCATATATAGAAATGACTCTGGTATGTTGAATATGGTCAAAGTGAATATTATTCCACCACATATAGAATAATAATCATGACATAATTCTAATTTTTTTATATTATTTATACTTCTAAAATATATAATGAATGATGGTTATGAAAAATTAACTATGTTACAATCATATAGAAAGTTATTCGTATGTGTGCATGAGTAACGTTTCCATTTTAATGATCATGATGAAGATAAGGTATGTAATGTTTTATTCTTCATGAATTATCATTATATAATAAATAAAATATGATACATTTTAATATATATTTATATATATATTTCATCTATGTTATCTGGTGATTAATAAAAAATCACATCTCTCCATGTATGTGGTTGCTCACAGGCACGTATGAATGATCCTATCTTTTTATTGTGAATTGAAAGGAATGAAATTAAATGATATATTATATTTCATAAGGAATAATATTTCATGAATGAAATATATATAAATTAAATATATCATTATAACTTTTTTTATGATTTGGTGATGGAATAAGAATTACATATATTTTTTAGGAAGTAGTCTACCGTACACGTGAACAATGGTTTCATTTCTCATTTGATTGAAGATGATATTTATATAGGTTATGAAATTAACATAATAAAATCTAAATATATTTAATATAAAATGTTATTAGTTCATAATATTTGATGAATATTTGAAGATGGTTGAATAAGAATCAAAATGAAAATGTTTATTTAAGAACAATACATCTTCAACAGAAAACCACTTATGGTTTACCCCAAAAGAATTCCAATATTGGTTTTATGATCAAAACAGGGCCTCTAGGATTTGAGTAGATATATTAACATTGTATTATTTTTGGAATTTTTCAAACCAAATTGTTTTTTATGGGTTATTAAAATAGGATAACAGTGTCCCTTTTATAGGACATGGGAGGGGCATATTTCGAATTTCTTAAATTAATAAATTTATATATATTAGATTTCAAATTAAAATTGGTAAAGGATTATAATATTAGAATATAAGATGAATATTATTCTAAATCCTATCAAACAATAAAAATTTCTCAAGTTCATGTGATTTTTTTACTCTTATCTTTTGGTTTTAACATGTGTTATCCCTTTTTAGAAATTTCCATGGTAACACAATTTTTTTTATAATTTATAGGTAAATATAATAATAATTAAAAAATAGTTTTTCTATAAAAATATGATAGATTATATTCTTATAAAAATTATAATCAGCTGGAAAAATATAATATTTTTAGTAAATTTTAATCATTCTAAAAAATATAATTTATTATAAAACATTATTATTGTCAATTTTTATAATATTCATTAAATTTGATTTTGAAAATATCAAGAAAATGTTGGAATTATAATATATTTCATTTAAACAACCCTAAGACGTTATATTTAGACAAATAATTTGGAATATAATAATTCATTCAAATCATATTACTTTTAATATATTTAATATCATTTATTTTATTTTACTTTTAATTAAATAATTTCTGTGTTGGAGTTTGATAAAAATTTAATGTTATTATTTCATTAATGGATATTATAAGTAATTTAATAGCATAAAAAATTATTTATCATTAACATAACAATTTATAATGGAAAATTCCATATTTTTATCCCTATGTGATAATTTTAAGGAAAATAAATCAGTGAAAATGAATTTTGTTTCCCTCTATTTACATTAAGTATTATATTGATGATAATCATGGACATAAAGACTAATAAGGGAATATATTCAAATCTAGGGTGATTATCGATGATATATAACCATAAAAAATGTATTCATGTTTTAGGGTTACTTTATTTTCATTATCAAATTATTTTTACCCTTTATTAATCCATTTTACCTTTAAGAGGTAATAAATCCTTGTTACTGTTAATATTCATAATAACCCAAAATAAAAGGGTCCTATTTATCAAATTTGGAAGCCCCTGATTAAAAATATGAAATATTTTTTAAAATATTAAACGCATATAATTTGGAAAATTAAATTTAGAATTAAACAATAAAAATGCAATGAAAAATAGTTTTTTCAAAAAAATGCATTTTCAAGTATAAAAATATTTTAATAAAAAATCCAAGTATAAAATTGATAATAATTAAACATAATTAGATTATTAATACTATAATAGAACTAATGTTTCCTTCAAATCACATAAAATTGAAATGTAACCTACTAAATTCATGAAATAAAAGTACAGTTTTGTAGGAAAATTAGTATTTATCACTATTCTTTGAAAAATAAAACATTCCCAACGAATATAAAAATTTAATTTAAGATAATTTGGAAATTAAAATTTATAAACTAATATAATTTTAATTGGAAAAAAATTTTCAAAGTTAAATAAATTAATTATATTATGTATAAAAAAATAAATAAAAATCATTTTTGATGAAAAAATATTTATAAAGCACAAAATGACTTTACTAAAAATTGAGAAATTATTTAAAAATAATTTATCAATATTTTTTTATTTACTAATATATATATTTATATATATATTAATTTACATAATGATATTCATATATGATGATTTAATTATTATATTAAAATGGTCATTTCCATATTTCATTTTTTATTTAGGCTTAGTGTTGCGTGTTGTATATACTATTGTTTTTTGTTTTTTAATATTTTGGAATTAAATTCTACCCCTATAATAAACATCAAACATTAAATTTGAGATTGATATCATAAATAAAGGTTTATACATTTGAAAATTCCACAGGTTACAACCCACATCGTAAAAGGGGTATTTAAATCTTTCTCTTGAAAAGATAGAAAATGGAAGTATGATGTTCAAATGGAATAACACATTCCATGGTTTACAATAAGAGAGTATTAGAGGGAAGTGACACTATAGACATGGAGAAAGAATTAGAAACCATATAATTATTGAGAGTGACAAAGATCATTTTTCATAATAATATGAATGAATATAAGAATGTTAATGAACGAAAAAAACATATACTAAAGAGGTGTGAAAAATAAAAATTATTTATAAAAAAATGAATGTAAAAGGATATTTTTTTTCCTGAAGATCATTTTCATAGAGTTGAGGAATTCCATACACTACTGGATAGTGAGTCTATACACAATCCCCTATATGAACGATTTTAAAAAACTGTTCGTATATGGTTTCTTATCACAATGATTTACAAAACCCATTGGGATATGATATTTTAATGAAGGATATCCCCAAAAGTTTAGATAACTGTTAGGATACATAACACTATGAAAATAATTTTTAAAAAAGTTTGTTATAGAGTTTCCCCAAATGTACCATACGGGCAACACCTCATCATATCAGTATCCTTCCACATTTTTTCCTAACTAGCACTTCATATTCCTCCCCATCCAATTATATATCCTAAGTTTAATTTATTTAGTTTCTTCAAAATCAAATTTACGAGTTTTAAATGTGTTATTTCTTATGGAAAGAAATATTTGTCTCTATGTATAAAACAACAAAATTTGACATTCTATTTCATTATAGATCTGAAAGAACTTCTCATCCATTGAGGGGTTCATTTGATTATTCTTGATTATAAAATTTGTATGTTTTATTTACTTCATCTGATCTAAAAACCATTATTTTATTTTATTTTATCTGTCTGAAATTATAAATGAGATTTTTTTCTCAAATTATAGATTCAGTTAACAATGCTTAGTTTTAATTATAGATTTTATTTAATTGAATAATTAATTGAATTGTGTATGATTTCTTGATTTTAATTCATTTAATCTCTTGTTATATATAAATATAATATGAAAAAATTATTTTTATGATCTTTATATAATTAATTCCAATGTATTTAATGATTTTACATGCTATATGATCTTCTGAATCAATATTTTATATGTATGGTTATGTGATTCCATGTAAATCTTGATAATATTATTTTTCATACATTTTATTATATTTATTGTTTTATTGTGAAATTACCAAGATAAAATATGAAATTAAAATGGGATGTCTCATATCTAGGATCAAAGTATATCATCATCCAATATGGTGTTTTATCTCCATTTCCTGACCATTATATAAACCTTAACCTCATATAAAATAGATTCATAAATATTTTATTAAGTATTTAAAAATTAAATATAACTTGAGAATGGGATGAAAATTTAATTTGTATTATTACAATTATAAATAAACAAACCCTTTGTGATGAAAAAAATTTATATATCAATAGGGAAAATCAGGTTATCAAATTGAATAATCCTCTACTATTATAAATATCCATTGGAATGTGTATTGTCTTTTTCAGTGTACAAGAATCAAATATTGGAGAGTGTATTAAGAGTGAATTTCCTTAAATATGCTTAAATATTGGAGTGTATAACAATATGGTAATCCCACTCACATTATTGGATAAGCCACAATAATCAATAAATACTAGTGAAAGGGTAATTCAATAACATACAATAAAATATTGTAGATTTTAGCCATACTAATCTATATAAGAATTCAAACTCAAACAAAATCTTATAAAAAACTAGTCAAGTCCCATAAAAGTTATTAACAATCAATGGAATAAATATGATAAATATAAATAAAAAATTAATTTTACCAAGATGGATACCTTAAAAAAGGACACACTATTAAAATACCATCGTCAGTGGTTCGTAAACTATTTATCATATACACCTTATTTTGATAAGATGTTTATCATCAAAATAACCTACTTTGAACTCATTGATCAACAATACTACAATTTTGACTCCATATACTGAACAAATATTTACTTAAGGATCAAAATTGATGAGAAAAGTCAACAATTATTAAATACATTGATCACTATAAATTTATTCATAATAACAATAGTTTCTCAAAATTATCCTAGAGAGATAATTCTTTATGAAATTAATTTCAATCATATCCACTATGTTTCACAAAATCTCCCAATTTATTCTATGTGATGGTGACCCACTAAAATTTACAATTATCATAGATTAATACAAAACTAATTTTCTAAGATACCATGAAGGTATTATGTATGGAAAACATTTCAAGTAAACCAATAAAAATGCATCCCCATAAGAATTATTTTAATAATTTCAATCATGGTTTCATTAAATATTTCACTTACTCATAATTGTTTCATATACACTCATTGTTCAAAAAATTTCATTACTTATCAAAAATTGTGTCATGTGTACTCATAATTTAGTTTTTTAACTATTTTATAATTATCATATATTTTATCAGATCTATTTCACTTTATCTCCTCATCTCATACACTTAAAAATTGAATTGAATAAGTGAGAAAAATTATAAACAAACTTATTTATAGTGTTATGTATAGTTATTAATCTTTAATATAATTAAATTAAATATCGTGGTTTTATATCTATTGTATTGTTATATATATATAATATTTTTTTGTCTTTTATATTTTTAATCTCATATAGACTTCCATGTCAGTTATGGTTTCATATAAATTGAAAAATTATCATTTACATAAATATTTTTTAATTTAACTACAATCTTTTTTCATTTATTTTATGACATGAAATATACCATTTTTCAGAATGGACAGATGTTGGATGTATGAAACTAATTAGATCTCAAGTTATTTTCCAATCCAATTGGAGATCTTTTTTTAATTTTTCATTTAACAATGCTTCGGAAAGTGGTCACATACACTGTCCATGTTATAATTGTGTATGAAGACCATGGTTGAGTTGTGAAGAAGTTAGCTACCATATAACCATATATGTTATCAATGATAACACTACTATATGTGGTATCCGAATGGAAATAAAATTCATTCTAAAAATTATCAAGATCTAAATGAGATGGTAAGATTATAGAATTTATAATATGGTTAATTTATATTTAATCATCTTCATGAGAAGGAATGGATTATGACATAAGAAGAAAAATATATGAGAACCCATGATTAGTGTAATTAAAATTATGATGTTGATGGGGTGAAAAAATTTATACTTCTCCCAAAAATATAATATATAAATAATGTGCTAAAATGAAAAAGCAATAATTTTTAATCTGACTGTTTCATGAGAAAACAACGTATGGGATTTGTAATTCTTCCATCGATTACATTCATAAACTTTTAAGGGACTAACATATGGATGGTATAGATATTACCTAAATCTATTAAATATAATGATGTTAGTTTAGGAACATGTTTTTCTTATAAAAATAATACATTGCTTTAAGATTTCATCTTATTTTGGGAGGAAACAGATGAACAAAATGATTTCATAAAATGTGGAACATCCTGATGGAATTAAAATTATAATGGAAAACCATATCATGTGCCACTGAAATTAATAGGGAACTTTATATTGATTCCCAAACTCTATAATGTTTTCTTGTATAATGAAATATCAATAAAAATGTGTTGGAATAATACAAAGATAAATAAGGTTAATAAAATTTTTATTCAGACTATAGATGTATTTTCATGGTAAACATTTGATGTTCGATATAGTGATTTTGAAGATGATGTGTGAATGTGAGGTTAGGGGTTTCATGTGATGATTTTAATTTTCTTGGGAATATTCATACTTCGAAGAACACATGGCTAGTTTTTATAAACATTTATAACCTTCCTCCATGGATGTGTATAAAAAAACATTCTAGTTTCACATGTATACTCAAATATAGACCTTCTAATCAAGAAAATGATGTAGATATATACATGAAAACATTAATAAAATAGTTGAAACATCATTGGAGTGTGGGTGTATGGACAGACAATGCATGTTCGTAAGACATTTTTCAGATTACTACAACACTAATATGGATGATAAATTATTTTCCATATTAGGAAATGAATTTTAGTGGATGAATAAAGTGAAAACTATTATTTCCTAATTTTATGAAGAATACATGATCTAAAAGACATAAATATTGTGATAATGTATGTTTTATGAGATATTGATGATTATTTCAAACTGGTCATCCATATAAGAATAATGGTTAAAAGTTTTAAAATAAAATGGGTACAAAAAATCCAAATCAGTGTATGTCTGGAATAGATATGATTAATCAAATTAAATTTTTTAGTTTTTAATTGGTAAGGTTAAGATGAAATCTTGAAAGTGGAATACTTTTTTCACTAAATCCAATTATAATTTGAGGAAAAAAATTATTTTCTCTAGGATTCCATATTATTATTCCAATTTGTTATGTCATTTCTTAAATGTAATGAAAATTGAAAAAATATATGTGAAATGTTCCTTTCAATTATACTAAATGTCAAGGGATTGAAAAAAAGATGTTTAATGATCTTTGAGTGACTTGGTGGATTGTTGTATCAAACTAGAATTACATCCTTTGTGTATTAGTGAAAATACGTGGAATGTTTTGTGTAATTATTATGTGATAAAACCAATAAAAAAAGTAAATTTCTATATGTACTAGAGACTTTTAATGTTGTTGATGGATATTTATAGCTACATATCGAAATGGTCCAACAAAAGAGTATTGAAGTTGAAATCATTGAAGATTTATAATTATCAAATCCCTCATCTGTTAAGATGGTATGACTAAGTCTGATATACTCTATAATACCAAACATAGGATCAAATAAGTGTAATGAGATACAAATACAAGAGGGGGGGGGGGGGTGAATTGTATACTTTAAAAATTCCCTTAGGAATTTTTTTATAACCAAAATTAACAACACCTCTATGTTCTAAACACTTTCTTGATTCTGGAAAAGAGATTCCAAAAAAAACTTAACAAAAGTTTACACCTACTAAGATTCTACCATAAAGCCTATAGAATATAACTATATCAGAGTACAAGTAAGGAAGTATAAGAAAGTTATAAATTCCTTAACAATACAAAATACAGTGCAAAAACAAAGTAGTAAAAACAAGAAGTAACAAACAATAACTCTTTTAACCCAAAGAGAAGGGTATCCAAAAACCCTGGATTAGAGGTCCCTTGATTTATACTTTCCAGAAAGTCTGTCATACCCACACTAGGGTAAGACCTCGATACAAAGATCAGAGTCTGTCCTTCTATCCGCGCAAGCCCCCAACTATTAGGTAGTTGGCACCTCTGTCTTCCTCAGCAAGGAAGAACTCAACTTCTAGGGGTTTGAACCTATTTCTTCCTATCCCCGGAAGCCCTTGATTGTAATCAACAAAAATCGGAGTTTCACAAAGAAAGTCTATACAAAGAAAAGGTTGAACAAGATGTTCAAACATTATCCACAAAGCATTGATAGTTTATAAGAGCCTCTCCCTCTAGAAATCACTTAAAGAAGTTCTGATCACCAAAATTCCAAAAAATATCGAACACTTTCAAATGAGATCCTATTTATAGGTGAAGCTCCAATAGGCAGCTCCCTCCTCAAACAATCATATTTCTCCTTCAATTTCAGTGGGACCTTTACACCTATCACTCAACCAATGGTTAGTCAATAACCTAAAGCATTCCATCATTTTGTAATGAAATAAGTGTACGCATAAGTAAAATTGAAGTTCATAATGTAAGGAAATAAAAGTTTATAGTCTAACCAAAATGGAATTCGGAGTCTATAAAAAAAAGATACATTCGGATTCTGTTTTGTAGGAATTCATAACCTAAATTCTGTAGAAATACAGAGTCTTAATTTTATGTAAATTTGGAGTCTGGTTTCATTAGAATTCGGAACCAGAACTCACAAAGTTCGGAGTCAGTGTTCATGGGAATTCAGAGTCAGAACTGATAAGAGTTCGGAGTCTGAATTCATAGAACTCAGAATCAGAACATATATAAGTTCGTAATCATAATTAGGTGTAAGACTACCTGAGAGTTTGTATCCATAATTCGGAGTGGAACTTCATTAATGTTCATATCTATAACTTGGAGTGGAACTTCATGAGAGTTCGTATCCAGAATTCGGAGTGGAACATCATGAGAGTTCGTATCCAGAATTCAGAGTAGAACTTCATGAGTGTTCGTATCCAGAATTCGGAGTGGATCTTCATGAGAGTTCGTATCCAGAATTTGGAGTGGAACTTCATTAGATTTCGTATCCAGAATTCAGAGTGGAACATCATTAGAGTTCGTATCCAGAATTTGGATCCTAAAACATAATTCTTCATATCTATGTATTATACAATTCTGAGGTTTTATATATGAATCCAATTTTTTATACTTAAGAAAAATGATGATATGAACAATGAAAACATGGTAGGGGTAAAATCCTTTTAGAAGGAAATTTTCCTTATAGAAGTAAAATATAGATTTTCTTAAGAATGAGTTTGTGATTTTCAAAACAAGAAGGAATGGATAAAATCATAAGGAAAACCTTATTGACTCAAAAATCTCCACCTTTTTGAAAAGCACAAACATACTTTCGAAAAAGAATATAAGGACTTAATGAAAAATTTCTAGACTTTGAAATTAAAGCTTATATCCCTTTGTTTATGGATAATGGTTAATACGACTAACTCTCTATTAGTCTTTGAAACTCTAAGGATCGTATTATATATTTCCGGAATTGAGTTTTCATTATCATTGGAATGAAGAACTTGGTAATGAGAAACTCCCCCTTACTTAAGGATAGTTCTTCTTAACATAGAATGTTTTCCTTCTCCCTTTTAGATTTTCCCTTCTCCCACTTTTGAGTAGTTCTTTTTCCTCCTCCCCCTTTGGGATTTTCAAAAAGAATTTATGGAATGGAAAAACAATAAAGTTCTTGAAACATTAGTAATGACATACAAACAACACAAGAAACCAAAGTTTTCATTAATATTGAAAATATTTTTACAAGGAAAGACATTATAGAAAAAAATCAGATTGGTCAATTTGTCTTTCTTTTCCTTGGGGATTAACTTCTTCAATAGGGTTTTCATCTTCTTCAAGTCTTTCTGGTCTTCCTCGGCTTGCTTTTCTATGGCTTTAATCCTTTCATCTTGAGCCTTCAGAGCCTCATACTGTGCCTTAAGCATTAAATCCTCCTTCACAAGCTTTTCTTCGATCTCAATCCGGTGATCTCTTTCCCCTTTCCAGCTTTGAGAAATAGAATTAAGATTTCCATTTACATCCTTCACCTATTGATTTTAAGTATTTTTCTCAAGGGTTAGCTTTTCCTGAAGATTCCTCATCTTGGCATCCTCGGTATCAAAATCATCTTTTACATCATTCTAAAAATGATCAATCTCTGCCATGTCATCATCAATTTGTTTTGACCATAGAGTGGTTTTGCTGTAAGATTTTTTATGAACATCGTAATTGGCGAGAAAATATCTATGCTCAACCTAAATTTTCACACACTTATCCATCACCATGGATAAAGATTATGATTTATGATTTAAGATGTGTTGAAGAATCTGGCACCTGGAGTCTATGGTGGGAAAGATCGGAATTGTATCCACCAATTTCATCAAAGAATCCACAACAAAATCATGTCCTAGTGCTGATGATTCCGAATCAGACACCTTACTTGGGGATTGTTCTTCTTCAATTTCCACCATCTTTCTTTTAGAAGATCCACCAACATTCTTCTTCCTTATGATATCTTTTATTGGGGTTTTCCATAATAACTTGCTTACCCTTATCAAATTTCAGAACGGGTTCTTCATCAAGAGATTCTTCCTCACATTCAGATAGTTGAATAATTTTGTCTTCAAAAGGTTTCTCATTCTCTGCTTCTTCAAGAAAATGCTTCCCATAGCCTTCTTCCTCAGATAATTAATTTTCTTTATCTTATTCCTTGTCATCATCTTTCTTACCATCATACTCATCTCCCTTTCCTGGAGTGATGAGCTTTGAGGAGTCAGCCTCAAAAGTGCGGAGTGGTAGTTTTTCTAAAGGGTTTTCCTTCTCTTGATAATCCTCAACTTGTTCAATGAAGTCATCTAGATCACCACTGTCTTCTTCTTCTTCTTCTACATCCTCATATTCTTCTTCTCTTTCTACAACTACTTTCTCTTTATTTTTTTCTAGAGTGAAGTAGTTGTTTCTAGGGGTCTACAGTAATGGTTGGACAATAAAAGTTTCTGGTATGGGAATGTTCTCAGAAGATACTTTTGTGTCTCTCAAAAGAGATTGTACAAACTCATATTCAGACATCTTTATCTTCTTCATCTTCTTCTCTTTTTCTACCTTCTCAAGATATTTAGCAGTCTTCTCCCTTAATGATTTAGCTTCAGCAGAGTCCAATCCGAATTGTGGTTCCCATTCTTTCATTTTCTCTTTATCTTCCCTCCATTTAGAAACCACCTCATCTGAATATTCTTTCTGGTTCTTCGGCTTGGAAGGCGAGGATTTTGTTTCCATAGCTTTAGGGGTCTTTTCTTCAGTCACCACTTGTTTCAATTTCCTCTTTTTACCAACCTTCTTCACTGGCTCAGCTTTCTCCACGTTTTCCGGAATGACTTCTTCCTCCTCCTCTGGAAGATCATAAAACTCACATAACTCTTTTGGAAAACTGGCATTAATCCTCTTTAAGGTGTCATCACATATCATAATAACTTTACAATTTATCATCTTTGAGGTGCAAAAAATCTTGAAAGAATCAAGACACCGAATAATAAGCTTCGAGAGAAGAGCAGGATACATAATAATTTGATCTTTCAAAGTGCCATTCTTGATTTTCTGAACTGTAATAAGAATGTTCCTCATCAGATTGATCTTTCTTAGATTTACTAAGAAATCCAAGATTCAAATATCACCTTTCTTTAGGATATCCTTATCACCTCTTCTCGGAACAAAAAACCCTTGAACCCACAACTACAGAATCAGGTTGTTGGTGGAGAGATGGGAAATCTTGGCTATTTTGTCATCTTTGAGTCCAAGTCATTCCATTGCCTTCACTTTGTTGAAACATCCGTGCACTTCTGGTAGCTTATGTGAACACAATTCGGCTTGCCCATCGTATGATAATCCCCCCAATCTTCCAGCCTTGGTGTAAGAGAGCTTGTAAGTATTTCCATAGCTCTTAAAGGAGAATTTTTCTCTACCATCTTCTTCATAGAAGGAAACATACCCACAAAATTCTATAAGAAAATATGTAAAAACAACTTGCTGATCACATAGTTTCGATACATATAAATCTTCTCATCCATTGAGTTTGATATTCTTAGAAATTAGTGAATCATACATACTGAAAAAGTTCAGATGTACCAACCTTTACTTGTAGACTAACCAATTTGAGATTGGCTTCATAGAAGATATATCGTGGGAAGTGGCTTCTATAGACATTCAGAATGGAGGAGCACTGAAAGATTCAGAACGAGCTTTAAGAACTGAGGAAGAGCTTTCACACACAAGGTCTTTGAAATCGATGTGGGACAACAATCGGGGGTCCCCATTATATAGGAAATGGTGGTGACCTTTGAAATTCTAAAACCAATCTAATGGTTGAAAACCCCTTTTCTATGATCTGACGATTGAAAACATACCCGTAAGGAAATCTTGAATCTGATATTTTGAAGTGTTAACAAAAACATTTTGATTTAAGAAGAAAGGAATCCAAGAAATTTTATATCAAAAAAAATACCAACAACTAAAAACATTTACGAAAACATAAGTAAGTATGTCATACCTTTCAGATTTTCTAGGAATTTTATTCATAATAGGTGAAATTCTTCTTAAAGAAAATTTAACTATGAAAAACATATTACAAAAAACTCACTACGAAAAACATACTATGAAAAAATTACTATGAAAAACATACTATGAAAAACTTACTATGAAAAACTTACTACAAAAAACAGAAATTCGGAAAGTTTATTTCAAAAACATTGAGCACCAAAACTCTAGTACAAAAAGTATGAGTACGAAAATTCCCATTAAGAAAAATCTCATTACGAAAAATCTCATTACGAAATTTCTGATTACAAAAACATTCTTTAAGAAAATTTTCCTTACAAAAATTTATAGTATAAAAACTTCATTATGAAAATTTCCTCCATGAAAACATCATTACGAAAAATTAGGAAAATCAGCAAAGGAAAAAATTTGAATTTTTTTACAAGGAGATGTACCCCCCCAATGAAAAAGATTTTATTATTGTAAGGAGAATGGTTTTACAGGAAGTTGATGAAGTATATTACCTCGTGGTTATCATTCCTAACTTCTGTTTAATGTATTAAAATCTATCAGAAGGTAAAGATTTTGTGAAAATGTCAGCAAATTTATCTTGTGTTCCCATAAATTGAAGAATTATATCTCCTTTTTGTGTGTGATCACTAAGAAAGTGATGCCTAATATCTATGTTCATTGCATGAGAGTGATGTGCATAGTTTTTACTAAGAGAAAATGGGACTTGTGTTATCACACAAAATTTGAGTCTTAGTAAAACTCAAGCAATAGTCTGTGAGTGTGTGTTGCATCCACAACACTTGAGCACAACAACTTCTAGCTACTACATATTCAGCTTCAGTAGTGGAGAGTGCTACAGAGTGTTGCTTCTTGCATGACCAAGAAACTAATGAATCACCTTCGAAATGAGATGTTCCGGATTTACTCTTTCTATCCATCCTACACCCACCAAATTCAGCATTCTAAAAGCATTTTAAAACAAAATCATTTCCAATAGTATAAAAGAGTCCTAGATCCATGGTTCCCTTTAAGTAGCGAAAAATTATTTTCACTGACTTTAAATGATACTCCTTAGGATTGGATTGATATCTTTCACGTAAGAATACTGAAAATATCAAGTCTGGATGACTATCTGTTAGGTATAGTAAGATTCCTATCATACCTCTAAAATATGTTTGATCCACTGGTTTCCCAGGTTCCTCAAGATCTAGTGTGTTTGAGGTACCAATGGGAGTAATAATACTTTTAGTGTTGTCATATCCATAATTTTTAAAAATATATTTAATATAATTATGTTGAGATATATAACTTCCTTCTAGTTTTTGTGAAATTTGAAAACCAAGGAAAAAATGTTAACTCACACATCATACTCATTTCAAACTCAGATTTTATTAGATCTGCAGAGGAATCAGTTAAATATTGCTGAGTTGAACCAAATATAATGTCATTAACATAAATTTGAACAATAAAAACATTTTTCTTGTCTTTCTTTATAAAAATAGTTGGATCTGCATTTCCATTAACATAGTTAATTTGAATCAAAAATCCAGTAAGTCTATCATACCATGCTCGCGGGGCTTGTTTAAGGCCATACAATGCTTTAGTAAGTCTAAAAACATGATCACGATATTTTGTGTCTTCAAAGCCAGGAGGTTGTTCAACAAAAACATCCTCTTGAACATAACCATTAAGGAAAGCACATTTCACATCCATTTGAAAAAGTATAAAATTGAAGAATGCGGCAAAGGCAAATAAAATACGAATAGATTCAAGTATATCTATTGGAGCACAGGTTTCTTCATACTCTATTCCTTCTTGTTGATTATAGCCTTTAGCAACTAATCTATCTTTATTTCTAACAATGATTCCATTTTCATCATACTTATTTCGGAAGACCCATTTTACTCCAATTATAGAAGTTTCCTTAGGTCTTTCAACCAAGGTCCAGACTTTATTCCTTTCGAATTCATTTAGTTCATCTTGCATGGATTTAATCCAATCATCATCACATAAAGCTTCATTAGTGATTTTCAGTTCTAATTGGGAATGGAATGCTAGATGTTATACTTCATTTATTATGGAACTTCTAGTACATTTAGGTTGATTGAAATCACCAATGATGCTATCACTAGGATGATTCTTAAGAAACAACTGATTTGGGTTTTGAAAACATGTTCATCAACATAGGGTAGGAAATCTTCTGGGGTAAATGTTTCAGAAGCATTTTCTTTAACATTTTCCTTATCAGAAGGGTTTTCTATCAAAGTTTGATCATCATTTTTTGAAAACACATCCGATGATGTGGGTTGAGGTTGTTTGAAAACAAAAGGAAAAGATTCATCAAATTTGACATGTACTGTATCTTCAACAGTGCGTGTGTTTTTGTTAAAAACTATATAAGCCTTAGAAGTTGTGGAGTAGCCTAAGAAAATTCCTTCATCAGAGTTTGGTGCGAATTTGTGAGAAGTATATTTAGTATTCGGAATGAATACTTTTCATCCAGAAACCATAAATTATGAAAGTCTATGTTTTCTACCATTCCATAATTCGTAAGGAGTTTTATTAAGAAAAGGTCTAATCAAAACATGATTTATAGTATAACAAGCAGTACTTACAGCTTCATCCCAAAAATTATTGGCTATAGAATACTTACTCAACATGTTTCTAGTTATCTCATGAAGAATTCTATATCTTCTTTCAAAAACTCCATTTTTCGTAGTGTTCTGGGTGCTGAGAAGTTGTGAGTAATACCTTTTCTACTACAAAAAGTTTCAAAATGAAACTTTTGAAATTCTCCTCCATGATAACTATGAATTGTTTTCAATGGAAGTTTTTTCTCATTTTTGACTTGGGTTCTAATACTTTTAAAATAAGAAAAAGCTTCAGGATTTTTTCCAGAAAATAGACCCATGTAAATCTAGTGTAATCATCAACTAAGAAAAATACATAATACTTTCCCCCAAATGCTTTTAGTTTGTGTTGGACCAAAAAGATCCATGTAAAACAACTATAGTGCATCAGTTGTTGAGACTTCACCGATTGATTTAAAACTTGATTTAGGTTGCTTTCCATATTGACAAGGGTCACAAACTTTTGAAGAATAAAATCTTAGCTCTGGTAGATCCTTAACTAAACCTTTCTTAGAAAGTTTACATAAGTTCTTCTGGTTACAGTGTCCTAACCTTTAATGCCATAACCGAGAATGATCTTTCATTTAACTAAGGCAATGTAGATCTTGGCTCCTAAGGTCTTCCAAGTTTAGTGGGTAAACATTCCCTTGCCTATTAGCCAAACGAATAAATTCTTCCATGAAATTGTGTACTAAGAACATATCATTCCTAAGATTCATAAGGTATCCTTCATCACATAATTGACTTATGCTGATGAGGTTGTGCTTAAGACCCTTAACAAACAAAATATTTGAAATCAATGTTTTTCTAAGAAAAACAATGTTACCTATACCAATAATTTCTCCCTGAGAATTATCTCCGAAAGTTACTTTTCCTCCTTTCTTCTTGATAATATTTACGAAATAGTTTTTGTTACCAGTCATATGACGGGAACATCCACAATCCATGTACTAAGTATAGTAGTTGGTACATTCCCTATTTTCCTAAAAATAAGAAAAAGATAAGTTTCTGGAATCCAGACTTGATTGGATCCATAAATTTCAGAATGTAAAATTTTGGGTACCCACATCTTCTTAGAAAAATAAGCCTTATGAAATCCTAAAGATTGGGTTTTTTCTAAGGAATAATTAATTTCCCAGTGACCAGCACATTGACACATTTTCCAAAATGGGGCACCTTGAGGAACAAAGTAGTTGTCACAATAAATCGGTTTAGAACTAGTGTAACCAAAACCAGAAGTATTCCTTCGAGGTTAGATTTCTGAATACATTCTATCAAAATTTTCCATACCATGGGTAAATTTTGACAAACACATCCTCAAGGAAAATATTTCGGATTTGAGTTTTATAACTAATTTCTTATCTTCAAAAAAATTTGAACTAGATCTAGACTCAAAAACATCATTCTTAGAAATTACATTTTCAAGATCTTTTAAAATTTTATTCTTCTCAGAAATTATTTCCTCAAGATTTTTTAAATACATTCAAAATCTGTATTTTTATTATCAAGATCATTAGAAATATCTAATATTTTTTAGTAAGAATAGTAGTCCTAGAGTTTTCGTTAACAAGATTTTTAATGAGTTTTGAGTTCCCAATCTCAAGAAGTTATGCAAACCTAGAAACATCTTCATATGTAGGTAAATTATTTTCATCATTAGAAGAATATTATTCATAAGAAGATTTATAATATTTACTATCATTAGCATTTAATGAAATGTTGGTCAAGGATTTAGCATTTTTTACCTTATCTATAATGTAAATATTATCAATAGGTAGTCTGGGTATAAGACCGTGATTCTTTTGTTTAGATGATTCATAATCTGAAAATTATTCTGAAGAGTCACCACCACTGGCACTCCATGTGTCATTAGCTTTAATAACATTCTTATCTTTGGACTTGTAATATTTCTTTCTTTTCCTTTTAGAATGCCTCTCTTTTCTCTCTCTTATTTTGAGTAATGGGAAATCTGGTCTTATGTGTCCAGCTCTCTTGTATTCATAGCATGTGACCTATGAATCTTTCTTATCTTTCCTCTCCTTCTTCTTATACTTGGATTAGAAATTTCTCTATCCAGCTATCTTGTTAATCATTCAAGCAAGATTAGATAACTCATTTTCTAATACTTCACTCTCACTAGATTCAGATTGAATAATAATTTTCTTATAATTGGATCTAGTAACTCTCATAGGAGTCTAAACTTTTATGTGATATGAAGTTGTAGTAATGGCTATACTACCATTCCCGTCCTTCTTCTTTATGTTGTCAACATCTCTCTTCATTCTAGTCTCATGTTTAAAAAGAGTTCCAAATAGTTCATCAAGAGAAATTTGAGTAACCTCTCTGTTTTCATCGATAACAGTTCTCTTTGATTCCAACTCATTGGGCATGATGTCAATAATATTGTCAACAAAGGATTTATCATCTAGACCTTTCTCTCCCTAAGATTTTCAGCTATTCACAACAGTCATGAATCTCTGTTGTACCTTACAAAATTATTCTCCATAAGGAAAATTAAAACCATGATACTCATCTCTGAGCAAGGTTCTTATATTCTGAATCACTTTAGATGTACCAAAATGGGTAACTTCAAGTGTCTTCCATATACAATTAACTATTTCACAAGAATAAATTTGGATATATATGTTTCTAGTCATTGAAAAAATAAAATTATTGTGTACCTTATAGTTGAGTTAGTATTCCTACTTTTCTTGATTAGAGAAATCACCCACTTCCTTGTCCGGAATTTTATATCCTCTAGTAAGTACGACAAAGTTATCCACCCAAGTATTGATAATGAAAGTCCTCATACGATATCTCCAATATTCGTAATCATTACCATCAAAGATAGGTTGTCTAGTAGGATTTATGTTGTCAATAGAAAAAAAATTTAAACCTACCATTCTTAAAAAAACATTGGCACAAAAACTTGTTAGTAGTACGAGTTTTTAAAAAAGAGAAAATATTATAAGCAAGGAAAAAAATTGTATCTCTAAGAAAAACGTGAATCTGAACTATGATTCTGAAAAATAGATTCTGAAAAGTATGAATCTGGAAATATGAATCCGAATGATCAATTCTGAATGTTATAAAAATATCTTCTGAATATAATCATGAGATTAATTCAGATTGAACCAATCCCTCTGATACCAATTGTTATGATGGTATGATTGAGTATGATATACTCAATAATACCAAAAGTATGATCAAATAATTATAATGAGATACAAATACAATAGGGGTGAATTGTATAATTTAAAAATTACCTTAGTAATTTTTTTGATTACCGAAATTCAAAACAACTCTAAGTTCTAAAGACTTTATTGATTCCAGAAAAGTGATTCCGGAAACGAAACATAACAAAAGTTTACACCAATTAAGATTCTACCTTAAAGAGTATAGATAATAACAAAATCAGAGTACAAGTAAGGAATTATAAGAAAGTTATACTTTCCTTAACAATACAAAATACAACGGAAAAACAATGTCGTAAAAACTACAAGTAACAAATAATAACTCTTTTAACCCAAAGAGAAGGGTATCCAATAACCCTGGATAAGAGGTCCCTTGATTTATACATTCACGAATGTCCGTCTTACCCACACCAGGGTAAGCCCTTGATACGAATATCAGAGTCTGCCATGCTATCCCTGCAAGACCTCAACTATCAGGTAGTCGACACCTCTATCTTCTTCAGAAAGGAAGCCCTCAACTTCAAGGTGTTAGAACCTCTATCTTCTTATCCCTGAAATCCCTTGATTGTAATCAGCAACAATCAGAGTCACATGAAGAATTTCTGCACAAGTCAAAGTTTGAACAAGCTCGTCAAACTTTTTGCATGAACCTTTGAGAGTTGATAAGAGCCTCTCTCTCTATAAATCACTTCAGGAAGTTATGATAACTAAAATTACAAAAAATATCGAACACTTTCAAACGAGATCCTATTTATATGTGAATCTCCAACGGTCAGATACCTCCTCCAATGGTCATATTTCTCCTTGAATTTTGGAGGGACCTGTACACATGTCACTCAACCAATGGTTAGTCAATAACTGAAAGCATGTAATATTTTTTAATGAAATAAGTGTAAGAATAAGTAAAATTGAAGTTTGGAATGTAAGAAAATAAAAGTTCGGAGTCTAACCAAAATGGAATTCAGAGTCTATAATAAAGGGATATTCAGATTTTTTTTGTAGGAATTCGAAAACTAAATTCTGTAGAAATCTGGAGTCTGGATTTTAAGGATATTCAGAGTCTGGTTTCATTAGAATTAAAAACCAGAACTTAAAAAGTTCAGAGTCAGAGTTCATGGGAATTCGAAGTCAGAAATCATAAGAGTTTGGAGTCTGAATTCAGAAAACTTGGAGTCAGAACATAGATAAGTTCATAATCATATTTCAGAGTCAAACAACATGAGAGTTTGTATCCATAATTCGGAGTGGAACTTAATGAGAGTTTGTATCCAGAATTCGGAGTAGAACTTCATGGGAGTTCGTATCCAAAATTCAGAGTGGAACATCATGAGAGTTTTAATCTAGAATTCAGGGTGGAACTTCATGACGGTTCGTATCCAGAATTCCGGGTAAAACTTCATAAGAGTTCATATCCAGAATTCGGAGTGGAACTTCATGAGGGTTCGTATCCAGAATTCTGAGTGTAACTTCATGAGAGTTCGTATCCAGAATTTGGATCCTAAAACAAAATTCTTCATATCTAAGTATTATATGATTCCGTGGTTTTAGATATGAATCCTATTTTTATACATTAGAAAAATATTAATATGAACAATGAAAACATGGTAGGGGTAAATTCCCTTGAGAATAAAATTTTCCTTAGAGAAGTAAAATATAGATTTGTTTAAGTATAAGGTGTTTGTGATTTTCAAAACAAGAAGGAATGGATAAAGTCATAAGGAAAACCTTATTGGGTCAACATCAGCATGAGTTGATTAAAATAGAAATGAATTATCTGCTATCAAATAATCTAAGGGTGTCAGTTATTTGGTTTTATAATTTTAATAGAGATATTTTTTCAAAGAATATTTCTAATTCATTCTTGAAAAAATAATGTTGGAAGGGAACCAATAATTTTGGGTGAGTTCAAGAAAATATTTTCTCCATCATTTTCCATAAGCATACTGCATCTAACTATCCATATTCCAACTAAAATACTTCATAGAGGACCTATTGATTTTTTTGTATGTATCCAATTGAATGTAATATATACACATTGATGACTTATTTTTGAAACATGAATTACCATGAAGGTTCTAATATGAAAGGTTACTTTTCTCAATTATGTATGGTTTTATATTCAATGTATTTATCGGATGCAATGATAGGATTGAACATTACAATTAGAAATGAAGAATAAAAATATGAAAAAATTGTATTCATTTCTCAATAACTTCCCCGGATATGGGGAATTCCTAAATAATATACGCTGACAACATTATTCTTTGATGAGCAGGAGATGGCACATCACACAGTTCTATTTATCTGTGGTTTTTTCGATTGCTAAATTAATTATGTAAATTTTACATGTATATATTAATAAATTTCATGTAATTGGACATATATGTTATGATATTTATCAGATTTCAGTATGTGACATAAATAAATGATAAATTTAAATCGTAGTTCATTATCTTTGAGAAGTATAGAGACTTCTCATAGAAAATATATTTCCGATTCGTTGAAAATCATGTTATAACTATTATTATAATAAATTAAAAAAACAATATTTAATTAATTCTAATATTCATTTATATTTCATGTATTATGTTTTCAGGATGATGATGTCTCTCATTAAATGATATCATTTTATTTTTTTTCTAATTTTATATTATGTGAATGTAAATAAATTATTAATAATTGGTAGATATTTATTTTCACTAAATGAGAAATGAACATGGGAATACATCCTCATGGTGTTATGGTGACTACCTAAATAGACTATTATTCTAGTGCATTGTATAATTGACCATGATTTAGAAATGTATATTAATAAGTAGTCATTAAATAAAAATACTAATATTGGATTGTTACTGTCATGGTATAGTCACAATGATTAGATTTTACTTGTTTTTTTCGATTATGGGGCATTAAACATATATTTATGATTGGTGATTTATAGTTATTAAAATGAATTTCACTCATTCTATTGATGAAATTTATATATCGGCATCAATGTTTAAGCACATATTTTATGTGAATGATCATCCACGAACTGAATTTTTTCTATTCTTCAAGTAATCCCAAGACATATTTTTATAATGTTGATGATGGAATTGACGCCATCCTTATTATCATTGCCCCCAATCTATTTATTATTCATGATGTATCTAATATTTCAATAGTCTGAATTTATTATTAACCTAATTTTCTATGGGAAATATATAGAGTCAATCATCTTTGTTCTCAGTTCCTTTATCCTCGCTTGACCTTAGCAGTAAAGGATGGTAATATTCAAATTTATTTACAATTAATTACAAATTGTTTTTACCTAACATGACATTCATCTTCATTTTCAAAATATATTGGATGTATTTTTCATTGTGTTTCATTTTCTAATAAATAACTAAACAGTCTTAGTGTAAGGAACCAATATTAAACATTACATATTACAGTTATTTTATTACTAGAAATCACATTCTCTTCCCAAATATATTTTAGGGATATAGTTTTTCATAAATATAAAAAAATATTACATACTAAACCCATACATTAAAAGTGGAGACTTATTATTAGTATCCTTTTTTTACATAAATCAAAAATCATTAAAAAAATGATTTCTTGTGCTGATATATCTTGAAAATTTTCTCTTGATCTCACCCTTGAACAGACTCTTCCTGAAACCCTATGAAAAACATCTTAATACATTGGATGGGAAACAAATATCAGTAATTGACTTAAAATAAAGGAACCCCTTATACCAATGAAAACCTAGTAAACATTCCCATAAAAATATCCCTTTTACTTTGAATTAGGATCATAACTTAAAAAATGATATTATCTTACATTTTGAAAAGAAAACAATTTACTTGAAAACTAATAGGAGAACATATAATATATAGATATGTAATATGGGAAATAATTATACTAAAATGGAATAACCATATGATGGACATCCACACATGTCATTCTTATAAATTGAATAGCGACATGGCTGACTTCTAAACCAAATGCAATGGTGGATATAACATAACCACTTATTCATGGATTATCAAAGAACCAAAAATCATTAGTTTTTCACGTAACCACACGAGAATTGTGTAAGTACCATTAACACGTAACATCATGAAAATTTCCAAATTTCACTCATCAAATTCCATTTACACTAATAAAAACAATTTCATGTTATTGAAATCTCTAATTCAATTTCTAAAAAAATATAAAAAATATAAAAATTTTGAATTTTGAATCAATGTGTCCCATAATACAGGGAATTTGTTTAATGAAATTAGAAAATTAACACTTTAAAACATTCATTCCCATATAAATAAATCCATAAACCCATTTCAAAAACATGGACCTAAATGAGGAAGATTCAAAAGAATAAATCATTAAAACACTAAAAATGATGTTTTTGTTAGATCCTTTATTGTGAGTCAAACTCATCGTACACCATCATTATATTCCTAAATAATAAATTTAAGTCTATTTGATCTTAATTAAGAACCTTATTTTAATTATTATTATTCCTTTTACATCATTTATTACAACGTTATTAAATTTTCACAATTAATTAAGTTCACGTTGGATATTTTGATGATATTCGACATATGAGTCCAAAATGACTTCGGGAAGTCGAATATTGTCAAATAATACATTATTACATCATCTACAGAAAAATATTTAGGACATAATAATAAATTTTTTTACAAAAATTATAATTTTTGGTTAAACCATTATGTATTGTTATGAAAAATTAACTATGTTATAATCATAGATTTAATGAGGCGTACGTATGCATGAGTAAAATTTCCATTTTTCAATGATCATTATGGAAATAAGGTAATAAAAAATTAAATATTAAAAAAATATCATAACTTAATTAATATAAAATTAATAATTTAAATATACATATATATAATTTTCATCTAAGTTGGTGATAAAAAAGAATCACATCGCTTCATGGACGTGATAGTTCACAGGTATGCACAAATGTCATTTTCATTTTTATGTGCATGGAAGGTACGAGAAAAATTGATATTTTATTCTATTATAATGAAAAATATGTTAATAATATAATATATAAACATTAATTTCATCATTATATCTAGTTTTTAGAGACGTTAATGGAAAATTAATTATATTATTTTGTGTAGGTGATAGTTCACACACAGGAAAAATGATTAAATCTTTTCCCATTTGATGGAAGGGGAGATTGGAAAAGGTGTTTATATTAACATAATAAAATATCATTGTATTTAGGATAATAGATTTATTATTTCATCATGGTTGAATAAATAATTGAAGGAAGTGGAAGAATAAATAATATAAAAACATTAAATTAAAAATATTACTTCTTCTTCAGAAGGTCACTTTTGATTACCACCGTAACACCTCTAAAGAGGGTGTTATGTCCATGTTAAGGCCTCTAGAATGTGGGGAGGGATTATATGAAGGTATATTTAGATATCATGGAACATAAAATTGGTTTTTAAATGTATATAAATTAGAAAAATGAGTTCCCTTTTGTAGGAGAGGGGAGGAGAACTCTAAGAATTATTTAAAAATATTTAACTAATATAAATTAATTTTCTAATACAAATTGATCAAAGATGATTTATTTATAATATATTATGTGTTTGGTTTTAAAACCATTCATAAAATAAAAATTAGATATGTTTTGAATACTTTTCAATCCTTACCTTTTTTTACATTTATTAATTATTACCATGTTATCATGTAATTTCTACATTGAGGGTTAATATAATTAATTAAACATTCCAAAACACAAACAATGAGAATATTAAGAAATTTTTAGTCTGAAAAAATTATTTTTACATATTTTATATTTTAATAAATTTTACATCATTTAATAAAATATTATTTATTTTAAAATATCATTAATGTCAATTTTGACACTATTCATTATTTTAATTTTAAAAAATATCATAAAAACTTGATATATTCAAAATAATTCTATTAAATCTTATTTATTAGGTCAATGTCATCCAAAAAAATTATTTATTAAATTTGTTTTATCAAAATATATTTATTTCATTATTTATGTCATTTAGTTGATTTTTTCATTTATTGAGCAATTATTACATCATCATTGTGTGAACGCTTAATTTAATTATTTATTTCAAAAAATTTAACAATAAAATAAGCTAATATAGTTAAATATTTTAGCTCTTTAGAAACTATTTATAGTAAAACTAATCTTTCATATAACCCCATATTAAATGTATTTTTTTAAAAAAAATATTAGTATGAAAAAAATTTACTTTTTTATGAATAAAATAAAATAAATTTATTAAATTTATCCAAGTGTCTCAAATAGCTCACAAAATCAACACAATGATAAATTTGGTCGAAAAAGAACTCAACCAATGAAATTTGGACATGTTTTAGAGTAATTTAATTTATAATATTATTTTACCATTATTTATATGATTTTCCCTTTGAACCATTTGATCCAAAATAATGAATCCATTTTTCAAAATTCAAACCATATAAGTGGATAAAATTAATTTAAAATGAATATTGTGTATGAAATGAGAAGACCTGTTTTTAAGTTAAAACATTTAAAATATTGAAATGTTTTTATATCCAAATTCAATGTAAAATTGATTCAACTGACCTAAATTGTATTAAATGATAATAAAATGATCTAATTATTCTTTAAAACGATATAAATATATAATTTATTATAGAAAATAAATTTTATGAAAAAGTAGTTTTCCAATAAAATGATGTATTTTTTCACTATTAATCAAAACATGAAACTTATCAAAAAAAATATAAAAAAATCCAGTAAATTAAATTTTGATATTCCACATTCAAATAGGAATATTATATTTTCTATTATAATTTATAAAAGTTTTAAAACCATATTTAAACCAATACTTCCATGAAATGGCGGCAAAACTGCCACTTTTTTAAAATACTTTTTTTATTTGTAAAATTGGATTTTTTATAGTACAATGACTTTAAAATAAAAAAGATTAATTTAAAGTATTAAATAAAATATATTTCATTATTATAATCCAAAAATACTTATTTATTATTTTATTGGTATAAAACATAGTTGTGCACATGTAAATAAATTTTTACAAAAACATTTCCTTTTATTTTAAATGATGGTTTTCATTAATTTATAATTAATTAGAGAAATAATTATATATAATTGTATTGAATATATTTTTATAATTTAGTTAATACTTTTAATTTGATTCATTCTAATACCTAGTTTTATTTTAAAATTTTAAAAACAATAGTATGTTTTTCATTTAGGCTTGATGTGCTGTATCATGTATGCTATCGAACATAGTGTTTCCTTTTAAAAACTAATGATGTTACCTTCTTCCCCACCCCCTTTAATAAAATTTGTCCCCTAAAATTGAACTCGGGGTAAAAAACAAGGGATTTAACTTCTCAATATATATTTTATGAAATCATACATCAGAAAAAGGATTAATAAAACATCCACTTTAAATGAAATAATGAGAAGTAAAAAGGTCACATGAGATAACACATACTAGGGTTACTTATAAGAAAACATGGATATGGAAGAAAAACTAACTATCATATTTTGATGGATATTTTAAGAGAGAATGGTCATGAGAAAGTTAGTTATCAAAATTCCATAAATCTAGGAGGGATTATAATGTTATTGATTTATTAGTAATAAAAGTAAAAAAGATAATGTTTTTTAAGATCATTTTAATAGAGATAAGGAATAATTTTTTCTACCTAAACTAAGAACATAAGTAAATATTTTGAAATGTAATGTTTCTTCCGTTAATCGTTTTCCACCACAAACTCATCTTTGTTTCCAAATAATGAATATTCGATAAGAAGTTTTCACACCTAAAGTACTAGAATAAACATCTAGAGAATTAAATAGTCCAGAAAATATTAATTATTAATTATTCATGTCTTTTTATTTTAACTAAAATAAGAATTATTATAATAAGATAAGATAATAATTTGAAAATAATAAACCATTATATGATTAAAAACCAAATTTATATCCAAAATTCAATACTAATACCATAAGATCAAATTGACCATTAGCAGAAATAATTACCCTTAAAATTTCTGAAAATAATCTAATCAATGATTGAAATAAAAAAATTATTTTCTCACATAATATTCCAAGATAAACTTTAATAATTATCTCTAGAAACACTAAACACAATTAATTCCCCATACTAAAAATGTAATTTCTTAAACAGCATAATTATTTGATATACTAATTATTTCTATTAATAACCCAAATCACCATAATTGTATAATAATATAATATATTTATCCAATATATAATTTAAAATTTATTTCTATAATAAAATACCATAGTATTATGTTTACCTTTATTATAGAGGATTCCAAAAACATAAAAAATGTCTTCTGAAATTACATTCATCACATAATCCCAAAATCATTTTTCAAATTTAATATTTTTTTTCTCCAAAATAAACATTTTATTCATCTATATAAATGTTTAACTAAAATAAAAAAGGGATTATAACTGGGACTTAATGTTGGCGATTGGAAGGTGATACACCCATGTCGCCCTTCAGGTGTGGGTTTAAAACTACTGGCCTTGCTTGGCACAACACGTTATCACCCATCCTATGGATTTTACTTCTTATGAAACTATATAATTATTATAACATTCCCAAAATATGATAATGTATTTAAAAATTTACCATAACATCTTCTGACATAAATATTTATCTGATACCTTTAAGTTTCCTTCCTAAAAAGTAATAACACATAATTAATTAAAAAATAAATGTCTCCAATGATACCATTTTACACATTAGAATTTATTAAAATAAATCCTTATAGGGGTTTATAAGAGATTGATAATATGATATACCTTAATATTATAAACTCGTGATGATATTCATACATCTTAATAAAGAATATTATTCTCTAAATATGTCTAAACCATACTCTAAAACTAATTAAAAGGGTTGAGCCTTAAACATTAAATTATCTAGTTATTTTAAAACATGAAATAAAATTCTCTTATGAAATATATTTTTGGTATAGAGTTTTATAGAATTTGGAAAAACACATACATATTGAACCCAGAAATAAAAAGCGGACAATTTTTCTCTCTATCCATTTTTTCTATAAAAAAATATTCAAAAACAGGATTTCTTATGCTGATATATATTTATAATTTTAATTCATCTCATACTTAAAAATACTCTTCCTTGAACCCTATGAAAATTATTTTAAACATGGGATGATAAGAAACTCCCAGTAAGAGAATTAAAATAATAGAAGGCATTAGTCCAGTAAAAACCCATAAAACGTTTCATAAAAAACATATCTTTTACCATGAATAAAGGATCATAATTTCAAAAAGTCCATTATCTTACATTTTATAAATCATACAATTTCCATGAAAATTCCTACGAAATTATATATTATATAACTAGTTAAAATGGGACATAATTATAATAAAATGGAACAACCATACTATAAAATTCTATATATGTCACTCTTGTAAATGTGATTTTCATATATCTGAATTCCAAAACCCAATGCATTAGAGGCTATAATGTAACAACCTATCCTTGGGTTTTCATGGAACCTCCATCCTTAGTTTATCGCATAACAAACCATAAAACATCCAAGTAGAATTAATACACACAAAATCATGAAAATCTCAACATTCCACTATTAATGTTTAATTTAAACTCATAATAATAAATTTATTGTTATTTAAATAACCAATCCATTTTCAAATACAAATTTAAACAATTTTAAAAAAAATTATTTTTGAATTAAAGTGTACCATACAAATTTGATTTTATTTTAAAATAAATTAGAAAATTAATATTTCAAAATATCCATGTCTACCAATTTTTATAACATGTACATGAATGAGAATTATTTAGAAGAATAAATATTTAAAACTATTAAAATAATGTTTTAGTTAAAGATCCCATTATCATGAGTCCAACTCCCCACATAAATTCTTTATATTCCAAAATAATAAACATAATCTAATTTAAAATGGATTGAGATCCTTATTTTCTTGTTTATGATTCCCCTTATATCACTTATTATTTTGTTATAACAATTGATTAATTATTTCTATTCATGTCATATGATTCAATGATATTTAGTACATGAGTACAAAATTATTTCAATAAGTAGAATACTGTAAATGTTTGTATTAGTCCATTATATTTGGAATAACATTATGAAAATTATTATCAATTTTATACACCATTTATACTTTCAAATACAACCAAGTAATATGGTTATGAAAAATTAACTATGTTATAATCATGGAGATATTACATCGTATATACACACGAGGAACGTTTCAATTTTTTAGATATCATTATGGAAAAAGGGTAATCATAATATCATTTTCTATAATGATTATAATATCATAAATAAAATATTAATAATTTAAATATATATATATATATATATTATTCAGGTGATGTGGTTATTAAAAATGTATCACATCGTTTGGTGGAGGTGACAGTTCACACGTACACAAGAACAACATTATCATTTTTATTTGAATGAAAGGTAAGAAATTAATTAACAATTTATTCTCTTATAATGATATATATTTCATTAATAAAATATATAAATATTAATTCAATCATGATAACTAGTCTTTCGAGATGGTAATGGAAAATTAATTATATTGGATCGTGGAGGAAATAGATCACAAGTTTGAAAAAATGATTAATTATTTTCCAATTTCATTAATGTGGATATTAATTAAGGTTTTGATATTAATAGAATAATATATCATTATATTAATTATATTTTATTTATTATTTCATCATTGATAAAAAAATATTTCAATGAAGTGAAAGGAGAAATCTTATAAGAACACTTAATTAAAAACAATACATCTTCTTCAAGAGATGTTCTTTGATTAACACCTTAAGACATCTATAGAGGGTGTTATACCTAAAAATGTCCACTAAAATTTGGGGAGGGATTATATAAATTTTGATGCGTAGATAATGTCTGTATAATCATGTTTTTATGTGTATTAAATTGATAATAACGATCAACCTTTTATAAGAAACAAGAGATGCACTCTTGAAATTTTTCAAAATATTAAATTAATATAAATTAATTTTATAATTAAAATCGCTCCAAACTGACATATTTCTATGATATTATGAGTTTGGTTTGAATAATCTTCATCCAATAAAAAATAAATATGTTTTGACAATTTTTTCCTTATATTCTTGTTTAAACTCTTATTAATTCTTATCATGATATCTTGTAATTTACAATTGGAGGGTTAATATAAATACTATAAAATGAAAAATGGCCATAAATGAATCAATGAAGACTATTTTAGACTTAAAACATTCATTTGGATGACATTAATAATTTTATTAATTTTATATTATTTAACAAAATATTATTTAGTTTAAAATATCATTATTACCAATTTTGACACTATTAAATAGTTTACTTTAAAAAATATCATAATGAGATTATTTGTCTATAAAAACCCTATTAGCTCCATCCTATATTATTATTTTTATTCAAAAATTTACATAATATTTACAATACAATAAATAAAGAGGATGTCGAGACCTATGAGTCTAGAAATAATGAAGTCCACGAGCATCACCATGAATAAGATTCACCCCCTCCAATTTAAAATGAGAAATGTTAGAAAGGAAAAAAACTAGGGTCAAAGATGTCAATATATTGTCCCAAGGATGATTTTTGTTGTACAAAACTCATCCAATTATATTTCGACATGTTTTTGGTTAATTTTAAAAAAAAATTATAATAATATTTTACCCTTTATTACCTGATTTACCCATAATAATGGAAATAAATATATCACTAAATTTACAATTCATATTTTTTCTAAAAATAAAACAAACCTATTTATTAAAATCTATAACTTGTGATTAAAAATATAGAATCAATTTTTCAAATATCAAACTATATAATTGACTAGTGTTAATTTAAAATTTTTCTCATTGAAAAAACAAGAAGACATGTTTTTATGTTTTTATAATGTTAAAAAAAGAAAATTACAAAAGTCTAAAGAATGGGAATTTATTATAATATTTATCATGTAACAGGATGAGATCCGTAGGAAGGATCTCCATCCATGTATTTTTTTAAACTCCTTTGTTGACAAGGCCATCCTCCAACATGTTCTATTTTTGAAAAGCATGAGTGGTTATATGATTATGCTCTAATAGTTATTGTAACCAGATGATCTATCTAGAGTGAGGGTCTACTCTTGGTGAACCACTCCATATTGAAGGGCATGCACGATGGTCGGTGAGTCACTTTTGATCCAAATATTATTCCATCCTTTTTTTAGGAGACCAAAAAAAATTGTGTTGTTGTACATCTCTGATTCCAGGGAGGAGTAAAAACCAAACATACCACAACGGCATCCTAGAATATTGCCATTGTGATTTATGCACAACATTCCATTTCATGTGGGTTCTTGGTTGCCCATTGAGGCACTATCCACATTAATTTTGATCCATTAGGGGGGGTCTAGAATACTTCAATAAAACCATTAGTCTAGATGTTTCTTCCTACGATTTCAATATGAAAACCAATAATAAAATCCATAATGGAATTGTGGTAGATAACTGTTCATGTAATTGAATCTTTCTTTGTTGCAATGTAGATTTTTATTTGAGATGAATGATGATTGAAATTGTTATTATTTTTAATGATATAATCTATTTCATACAAAAATAATATGAATCAATTAATCCATGACATAAATAAAGAACTGATAAATCTTAGGAGAGGTATCCATAGTAGTGTATCTCTATAGATGTATATATATGGAGTCCAAACCTATCTATATGAGATAAAAAATATCAAAAATATAATTCCATAATACAAAACAAATAACAAAAGTTTGGAATATTTGATCATCATCCTATCTATGTTGATTAAACATTAAAAACCTATAAAACAGTATGAATACAAAATAGTAATAGAATATAATCAGTGGAAACTCTATTATGGGAAAATCTCAAAATCAAGGTGAATTTGGAGGGTCTAACCCATTGTTTATTAAAGATATTTAACCAAGATAAATACTACATGTTATTAGTTAAATTATGTTTGTAATTTTTTTTTGAGATTGTCATACTATTTTAATTCAGTTCCCAATCTAACAAATCATCAGTGTTGACAAAGGGGTTGTGGTTAATAATAGTAGTGATTTAATTAGGTAAATCTAAATATATAGAGATATTGATGTTATTTGTGGAAATATTAATATCCATGGTCAGATGAATAGGGTCTATCATAGAGAAAAGAGGGTATACATTCCAGTTATCCACCCAAAATTTCATAGAATATTCCTTGTTAAATATCCATTGAGTGTGAGATAAGATTTTGGATATAGTGTCTTGGAAAAATGGATAGGTAGAAGAGTCCATATATAAAATAATTTATTTTTCATTATTTTTTATAAAATATGCCTCTACAAAAATAAAATTCTGAGGACTTATTGTTTAAAATATTCCATGTATGTTTATCTTAGATGGATTCATTATAGAGTATAAGGTTCTAAATACCGAGGCCACCATTTTCATGGGGAGTGAAACATTTATTCTTGGTAACCATCATAAGTTTCTTATATGTAGTGCTTCCTCTCCAGAAAAAAAATTATTTTTATAATGATTTTTTGATCAACTCAATTGGAAATATATAAACCATCATAGAGTAAACCATTTTAGAAACAATGGTGTATTTGGTAAGATAAATCCAGTTTTCAATTGATAATTTTTTTCACTTATAAGAGGAGAGTTGATTATTAATATGATAAAAAATAATACAAAAATAAGTGATATTTGGATTCCCCTAGAAAATGGGAAATCCAAGGTACGTGAAGGGTAAATATATTTATTTAATTCCAAGGTTATTCATAATAACAACCTTACTAGATACCGGGAAACCATTTCCAATGAAATTGGAATATTTTTTCTAGTTTTTGGATTGACTAGACACATCATCATAATGTGAAAGGACACCATTAATATTATTTATATTTTTTTCCTCTTTTAAGGAATAAAATAATATCACCCACATACAATATATGTGAGGGAAAAATTAGGCTTATAGAGGAAATTATTGGATTAATTATACCCTAATTAACAGAAGTGATGATATGTTTGAAAGGTAGTCATAATAAATAACAAAAATAATGGGGGAGAGGGTTTCAAACGATCTTACAACTTAGGAGAAGTTAAAATATCCCTTTGGTGAACCATTAATGAAAATAAAAATGAGATCAAAGCTAAATTGGTTTTTATTTTTTGTCACAAAATTGTAATTAAAAGCAATCCTATTGATAAAATTGAAAACAAATATCTAGTCATTGGTATCAAAATCTTTTCTAATATATGGATTGATTGAAACAGTTCCCCCTCTTTGAGTCTTTTTTAATAAGTTTATACATTCTGGGGTTAGGAATATGTAATATTGGATATTTCTTCCTTTGAGGGAGAAAAATAGGTTCCATGTGAAAATTTTATTAGAAATAGGGGTCAGTCTAATAGCCTTCAGTTTAGAAATAATTTATTAAATAGTGTTCATAATTGAAATTTTCATGAAGAGGTGAATTTCAGTGGCATTATCCACTTTGGGAATTAGTGATAGAAATTGAGCATTAATACCATAGGAAAGGTATCCATTATAAAAATAATAATTTACTAACTTGTAAACATCCTTATGGATAATAACCCAATAATTCTGAAAAAAAATCATTAGTGGAACCATCGAGACCAGGGGCAATATTAGTTTTTATGCCGAGGACAACATCTTTAATCTTACGATCAATATGAGCACTAAAAAAAATTATTATCATTGTCTCCAACTATAAGGGGAATGAGATCTCTATTTATGTCATTATTAATATCAGAACCTTTAAATATGTTGTTGAAATATGATAAAACATTATTAGCTAAACCGTCCTCATTATCAACGATATTATCCCCATCAGTAAGGAAGGCAACATGTCTTCTAGCTTTCCTTGTCATTTGTAAATCATTATACAATTTAGAATTTCTGTCATCATCTTTATGTCATTTTATTTTGAAATCATTCTTCCAATGATTATATTTTAAATTAAGAATAGAATTTAGCATGGTGCAAAGATCAATTTATTGATTCAAGTCAGCAGTCAATTCATAGTTTATTGAATCCACTTGAATTTAGTTGATAGCACGTTGTTATGTAAAAACATTTAGAACATTCAAATGTTTTTAACTCGAAATTTAATATAAAATTTATAAATATGAAATAAATTGGATTGAATGATTAAAAAATTATATAATTATACATTAAAACTTTTGAAATATATAATTTAACTCTATAAACAAAATTCATGAAAAAGATGTTTTCAATTAAAATACAGTATTTTTTTCAGTATTCCTCAAAACATGAAACATATTAGAAAAAAATACAAAATTCAGACAATGAAAATATTAATATTCAAATTTCATGTATTAAGATTATTTTTTTCAAATATATCTTATAAATGTGTCAATAACTAGATTTATAATAAGTGATCTATCAAAAGGCGATAAAGCAGCCTTTTTTGAAGAAAATACTTCTGTTAATTAAAAAATTGGAATTTTTCTTATATAATGACTAGAAAATAAATTAGATGAACATGAAACATCAAAATAAATATATTTCATTAATATAATTCAATAATATAAATTTATTATCTTACTGGAATGAAACACAGTTGTTCGCATTTAAATAGTTCTTCAGATAATATTGTCTTTTATATTATTTTTTTCATTCATTTTAATGTAATTTTTCAAAAAATTATATATAAATTTGTAAAACATATTTTCATAATTCAATTAATAATTTTAATTACTCTTATTTTAATGGATTGTATAATGTTGAAATTAAAATAATAATATTTACTTATTTATTTAAGCATGATGTGGAATAACATGTACGCTATTGTACACAATATTTTCTTTTACAAAACTAGGATATTAAATTCTCTCCACTTTAATGAATTTAATCCTCAAAATTTTAACTGAGGATGAAAAACTATGGGTTTAAGTTTTAAATATTCTTTTTTTTTGAAATAACACATTGAAAAAGGAATAATAAAACATCCCCTTAAAATGAATGAAGGGTAACTATAAAGGTCACCATTGGTAACACATATTAGGATTCTATATTAGAAAACTTGGATATGGAAGTGAAAATAACTAAAATATTTTGAGAGAGAGTGATAGACAACATGGCCATGATAATGTTAACAATCACAAAATCATAACTCTATTATAGGTAAAAAGGTTATAGATTTCTTATTATGAAAATAAAAAAGAAAATCATTCTATTTTACGATAATTATCATAGAGTTGAGGAATTATTTTAAAACCAAGAAAAAGAAAATAAGGAACCCCACATAATTGAAAACTAATATTTTTTTTACTTTAATCAATTTCAACCTGAAACTCAATTTTTCCCCAAATGATGAGTTTTCAAGATAAATTTTTTACAACTAAACAACTAGATTCAACTTCTAGAGAAAAACATAATCCAAAAACGATTAATAATCAATTATTACTATATTTATAATTTATACAAAAAAAGTGGTTAGGACAAGATAATATAATTATTTATAATTAATAAACCAATATATGATGATAAACTACATTAATCCCCCAAATCTAGTAGTAATACTCAAAGTTCAACACTGACCCCTAAAAAAATTATTATCCCTAAAATTACTCAAAAATAATCCAAACTAATTTTTAACCCCAAAAATGAGTTGATAAAATAATAATACACAATATATTTTAAGTTTTGTCTCTAAAAAACCTCAACCGCTGTTAATTTCACATAAAAAAAATTCAATTTCCTAAATCACATCGTCTCCAAGATATTCTAATTGTATCCATTAATAACCAAAATCTGTATAAGTCCATAACAAGACTATAGGTCCTTCAAAAATATATTTCAAAATTTACTACTAAATAAATCCTGAATTATTTTTTTACATTGATTATATGTGACTCAAAAAAATAACAAACATCTTCCAAATTAACATTCATCTTTTAATATCTAAGTCATTTTTCCAATTTGAGAATTTTTTTCCAAAATAAACTTATTACTCATCCATATAATAATTTATCTAAAATGAAAATAAATCATAACAAATGGGACTTCACGTATGATATTGGTAGGTGATGCCCTAATGTCATTGTTCCGTTGTGGGTCCGAAACTCACATCCTTGCCAAACATGTTGGGTTGTAACTAATTCTAAAATTATTAAATTTTCAAAAACTATATATATATATATAATAACATTACTAAAATAAGATAAATCCTTTGAAAATAACTATAACATGTCGTTAACTAAAATTGTATCTCATACCATTCATTTTTCTTCCAAAAAATTAATGACCCACAATTACCTAAATAATAAATTTATCAACAAATACCATTAATACCCATAAAATATCATAACATTAATCTATAAAATGTGTTTATAAGTCATTTTACTTTTTATCAACCTTAAATTATAAACTCATGATGACATCCATACCTCGTATGAAAACTTACTAATCTCTTCTGTTGTCTAAACTCTACTATGATTCTAACTATAAGGACCTAGCCTTAAACATTACATATTCTAGTTATTTTAAAACTAGGAATCACATTATATACCCATGAATATTTTTGGACTATAGTTTTAGAGAATATAGAAAAACTATTAAAAAGGAAACCCATACATTAACAATGTACACTTATGCTTAGTATCCATTTTTTCATAAAAAAATCTTTTAAAAAACAGGATTTCATATGGTGATATATCATCATAATTTTCCTGAGATCTCATCCTTAAACCAAAAATTAATTTAAACCTGTGATTTTTTTTAACATGGGATGATTTAAAATGATTATTATGATACATTAAAGAAGTGAAACCATTAGTCCAGTGAAAACCCATAAAACCTTTCCTTAAAAACACTCTTTTTACTAGAATGAAATGACCATATTTGCAAAAAAACCATTATCTTACATTTTGAAAGTCAAATGAGTTGCCTGAAAACTCATATGTCAAAAATAAAATATATAAGTATGTAACTTGGGAAATGATTATACTAAAATGCAATAACTATACACCTGACTTCCATAAATATCACTCTTATAAATGGAATAGTTATACTTTCAACTTCCAAACCCAATGCATTAGAGGTTATAATGTAACCACTCGATACTAGTTTATTATAGATCAAATCAAACATGGTTTATCATGTAACCACCCATAAAAGTCTATGTATCACTAAAACATCAAATCATCTAATTTTAAAAATTTATCCCTTAAAATTTCATTTACACTCATAAGAATAAATTTCAATTTATTGAAATAACCAATCCATTTTCGACATACAATTTTAATATTTTTAAATGAATAAATTTTTGAATAAAAATGTCCCATTCCACATTTATATTTTTAAGAAAGTTAGAAAATTAATGTTTTAAAACATTCATGTCTATATAAATAGTTCCATAGAATCATTTTCAAAAATTGGACATGAATGTGAAAGAGTTATAAAAATAAATTTTTCACACACATAAAATGATTATTAATTAATGAGTACATTATTGTGCATCCAAGGCATCAAATATCTTCTATATATTAATTAATAATAAACAAAGTGTAATTAAAAATTTCATAAAAGTTATTTTAATATTTATTATTCCTTTTAAATCAATTATTACCATGTTATAACAATTGTTTAGTTGTTTAAGTTCACATCAGATGTTTCAATGATATTTGGTATAATAATCCAAAATAACTTCGGTAAGTAGAATATGGTCAAAGAAGTCATTATTCCATCATATAAAAAATATTATTAATGAAATAATAATCACGTTTCTAAATTAATTATAATTTTATATCAAACCATTATGTATGGTTTTGAAAAATGAGCTATATTATAATCATGGAGATGGGAAGTCATATGCATGCATGACTAACGTTTCCATTTTCAATGATCATTATGGAAATAAGGTAATCAAAATTTCATTATTATAAAATGATAATAATATTATAAATATCATATTAATAATTTAAATATACTTATATTTATTATGCATGTGATTTGGTGACTAAAAACAATCACATCACATCGTCGAGTTGATGGTACACAGGTAAGCACGAACAACGCTATCATTTTTAGGTGCATAGAAGGTAAGAATTTAATTGATATATTATTATCTTATAATAAAAAATAAGTAGTTAATATCATATCTAAATATTAATTACATCGTTATAACCATCCTTGAGAGACAGTAATAGAAAAAAGATTATATCGGTTTGTGGAGGTGATAGTTTACACACACCCACAAATGATTATTTTTTTTTCAATTTGATAGAAATAGATATGGATTTTGGTGGTGATATTAGTTTAATAATTTCACATTATATTTTTGAAACTATATTTATTTTTTAATCATGGTTGAGGATGATTTTATGTAAGTGGAAGAAGAAATAATATAGAAACACTTAATTAAAAACAATACATCTTCTCTGGGAAATATCCATTGATTAACACCTTAACAACCCAAAGGACGATTTCTACCTAAAACGAGGTCTCTAAAATTTGGTTAGAGACTCTAGGATGTGATTTGAGTTGGTATTGACTTAAGAATATAGTTTTTATGTGTATTTAGTTGATAATAATGGTTTCCATTTTATAATGTAGGGATGGGCACTCTTGGAATTCTTCAAAATATTAAAATAATATAAATTAATTTTTTATTTAAAATGACTAAAAAAACTTCGGTTAGAGGATTTGATAATTGTCAGTCATATGCCATTCATCCAATGAAAATTAAATAATTTCTGAATATTTTTTAATCCTTATCATTTTGGTTTATCCCTTATTATGTTTTTCTATGATATCATTTAATTAACAAATTGAGGTCTAATATAATTACAAAAAAATCCAAACGACAAAAAATGAGTTATTTATGAAATTTTCAAACTATCTCTAATTATTTGGATTAACTATATATTTTAAGAAATTTTATATCATTTAATAAAATATGATATAATTTAAAATATCATCAATATCAATTTTAAATATATTCAATATTTTACTTCATATAAATATCATAAAAACATGATACCATAAAAACAATATATTAAATCACCCATTAAATGTAAATGTAATCTATAAAGTTCTTTTATGACATCAATAATATCAAATTATATTTAATTTATTATTATTAATATCATTTATTTTATTCATCCATTAATTAAGAAATTACTACATCATCATTGTGTCACCACTTAATTTCATTATTTATTTCATAAAATTATAAATAAAATACCATGATGTAGGTAAAAAAATTATATTTATGAATACCATTTATAGTCTAGCATATAGTTAATATAACCCCAAATCAAAATTACTTCTCGTGTTAAAACAAAAGTGTCATAAAATTGACTTTTGATTGAGTAAAATACTATAAATGTATTAACTTAATCCAAGTTGATATAAAAGCTAAAAAATAAGGATAAATTATATTATGGTTGAAATTAACTCATTAAATGAATTTTTTATAAGTGTTAGGGTAATGTTATAATATTTTATAATATTATTTTACCCTTAATTACCAGAATTACCCATATACGTGGTAATAAACATATTACAAAATTTATTATTTATATTTTGATAAACAATATAAGAAACCTATTTACTAAATTTTTACGTTTTTATTATAAATATTGAATATATATTATAATTTCAAAACACATAATTGGTTAAAATTAATTTAAAATTAACCCATTGAAGAAACGAGAAGACATGTTTTTATGAGAAAAACATTGAAACTATTGAATTGTTTTGATATCAAATTTCAAATTGAAATTTATTAATATTACCTTAATTGGATTAGAGGATAAAAAATTATCTAATTATACATTTAATCCATTCAAATATATAATATATTACTATAAATAAATTTAATAACAAAATATTTTTTAATTAAAATGAAATATTTTTTTCACGATTCATCAAAACATGAAACATATTAGAAAAATAACAAAAACTCAAACAATGTAATTTTTTAAAATTTAACATTAAATAAGAATCTTATTTTTCAAATATATAATTTAAAAATAATAATAACTTGATTTAAAATTTGTGCACCATCAAAAGTCGAAAACATGCCTTTTGGATAAAATACTTCTTTGATTATTAAAATATGATTTGTTATTATATATTGTATAGAAAATTCACATGATTAATTTAAAACATTAAATCAAATATATTTCATTAATATAATCCAAAATTAGTTATTTGTTAACTTATTGGTAAAAAACACAATTTTTTACCATTAAATAGTTTTTCATAAATACATTTCCTTTTATTTTAAAAATTAATTTTCATTCGATTATAATTAATTGGACAAAGGATAATATATAAAAGTTTAAAACATATTTTCATAATTAAGATAATTTTATTCATTCCTGCTATTCTAACAACAATTTTAATTGTAATATTTAAATAATATTATTTAGTTTTTTTAAGCTCAATGTGGTGTATCATGTATGCTATCGTACGTAGTGTTTCTTTTCAAATACTAAGGATATTCCAATTAGAACCTACAAAGACCAATGAAAAACTGAAATACCTAAATGGGATAAAAAGAAAAGATGGATTTAATTAAACATATTAAACTAATTAATATAAAAAAACAAATGAAAATAATGACGTAACAAAAATGAAAAAATAAACTGACCCAAAATATGAACCAAATGACCTAAAACAAATAAAAATAGACAAAAAACATAATAATTTTACCAAAATAAACCAAATTTCCCAACGAAAATTGATCCAGATCAAATTTAACACAAAATAAAACTATATCATAACCATCTATACATGCAATTTTAAGCATATTTATTTTTATGTGATATGTTTTTTAAATTTTGATATTTTACATACTAAATATAAATCTGTTTTATTAAATAAATGTGTATCCTTTATTTGGTTTGAAAATTAGTATTCATTAATTATGACATATATCGTATTCTTTATTGTTTTTATCACACATTAGTTATGTATTTCTAATTAATTCCATATTTATTTTCTAATGTAGTAAAAGAAAAACATTGAGGTGATATGAACAAAGGGATAATAGATATTAATCATTGAATGAGAGAGATAAGTGTCCCTACATTGGTGCAAGTTGTGAGAATTTTATTTCAAATATTTATATCCATAACATATAATGTGATGAGATAAATATTGTCTAAAACTTTTAATTAATATGGAACACCTAGTCCACAGTTATTCTATAAGCAGCACACTGGTAGAAGTTCTCAGCCATGCAATACGAGGCGGTGGTAATAAAGCTATACACTCCACTCGATTTACCTGATCACACCATGTCCCATCCTATAACATACTATCTAGAAATCATTCTGACGCCTTTGTTCCATTATATGAACCCTGAACATTTAGGCTACCTATGGTTTTATCACCATTTATATCTAATCCCCCCCTCCCATATTACCTTTAACCAATGATGGGTTATACATTTATCCATATTATAGATTTTTAAAGACTTATATTCCATATTCATTTTCCTATACATTCTTATCAAAAAAAATTTACATTAATGATCTTTATACCTAAACTCCAATTGATTCTGAGCCTCCGAAGCATATATTGGGTCCCATTCCATTTATATGGGTTGATGTTCTTTCAGATCCTAGGGATATAGCACCACACATTGATCAGACTACCTCGGGTATATTTAAAAACCATAGAATTTGTTTTGAGAATAATTAATTTTTATTTTATGATGTATTGATATAATATTTTTTCCCTTAGAAAATGGATCTATTACTAGGAGGTGTAGACATACATTCTTGTGAGTGGTGTGTAAATACCCCACACAACTATTGGTGGATTAAAATGAGGAAAATCAAATGATTAAAAACTAGGATATAATTTAAGAGTTTTAGGGAGATAGTTTTTAAATAATATGACATCATTTAGTTCATGAAATCCTTCTATAGAAACCATCAAAATTAATTAAAGGATAAATATTTTCAAGAAATATAGGAAATAAAATTTATTAAAGGTAGTGTTATATTTTTATTGTATTTATATGTATTAATATTTTTGTTCCAAATTGATTTTAATTTTCCTAATGATAATTTTTATAGTATAACATGGCTTTTGTAATTAGTTGAGCTATTGATAGCATATAATAATTAGTTGTATATTGGATGGAATTATAAAGTTTCTATGCATTTAGAGGCCACAACTATCATGAATAAGTTTCCAAAAAATTAATTCTCAAGAAATGACTGCTTATCGAATGATTACCAAGTTCAAGGTATTTATAAATTTTTTGTTTTGGAATGAAAATTACCATAATTTTTCTTAATAATAGGTTTTTTATAATTGGAAATTATTTTTTAGGAAGAATGAGGAAGAAATTAGAAAAATGATTCTACGAAATATCATCACACTTTAGGGAAGACTATGATGTTGGACCATGAGAGGAAGTAGGTACGACAACCATTTAATATATTTTTTGAATGAAATATTAAAATAAAATTTCGTCAATTTTAAATTATATGGTTTCATTAGTTTATTATTTATATTATTTTATGGTTCTAAAAATTCAAGATTGGTATTTTTATGTTTTTGATCTGGTCATAATATTTCTTATTTCATTTGATTATTATGTATTAAAATAAATCATTAAAATAAAAAACATATTATTATTATACCCCATCAATGACTAGTGAAACATACCCCCTAGTCATTTTATCTCTTACCCCAATTTATAATATCTAGAACCCCTTAGGTTATTTGGTGATCAAAACACCCATCTCAAGTGTTTCTCAATATCTATTTTTGATATGGACAAACCTCAGGCTTCATTTGCAACCTAGGAATCATGCCCTCCAAGAGGGGAATTTCACCATTCACTATGGGGCTGATAATGTAATAGTCTTACCTACTGAGGATCACATAGGGTTAAATATCATTCAAGATCCATCCAAATTTTCTATAATTTCTACCTGATCCCACAAAACACTCAACTGTCATGTTGTCACCCCATAAAAGTCATTTATGGTTTCAATTTTTCATTAAAGTCATTAATTACTTGTAGATAATATTTTCTACATCCCAACCACTCTATATCTTCCCCCACATTATCTATAACACCCATGACACCACCTATGTCCTGAAAACTCATCAACTAACACATTATAAGGATGATAAAGAAATATAAACGCATTTATTAATCCTAGTTAAAAAACAATCCTATCACCCAGAAAAAAATTAGATTGCCTCAAGAATTTCTAATTTTCAATGGTGTAGTTTGTTACATCATTAATGGTCTCTAAGATCATCGAAAGGAAGGCCATATGTTTGGTAGGTTTAAAAACAGTAAAAAATGGTCTTAAAAATTTTAAAAATCAACATTATGATTTAATACACTTCAAAAGACATAGAATTTTTCAAATTTAACCAAATAATGTTTTGTATTTTTATATATTGCCCAAGGAAATATGAAATTATGAAATATAAGAATATGTATGAAAATATTATATCCTCTCTGGTTGGGAATGATTTTTATTTCGATAATATTTTACATCCATGGATGTATCATGTAGAACCAAAAGACATTAAATACTTGAATATTGTTAGAGATTAAAAACATATAATTTATCATGTGTATAACAACACATTTATAACACATATAGACATTAAATAAATTTTTTGGAATACTTAAAACATTAAAAAAATTAATTCCCAAAGACTGTATTATTTTAGTGAATTTGGAAACATGGAACCAGAATATTCTAACTCAGTGAAATATCTTCAATTTTTTCCAAAACAATCATACACCATAGTAATTCTACATAAGAACCATTCTTCATAACCCGAGGAATGGAATCATATGAATGGGGTTAGCAAAAATTATCAGTAAGGGTAAATAAAGTAAATTCATATGCATATCATGAGTAAAAGGGTATAAGAACATGATCACCATCATTATAAGATCATTCCATGCATATCAACGATCATAAACTTGAATCATAGAATAAGGATTTGTTTTCGTAATACTTGGATCATAATTAAACCTATTACATAATCCCTGAAATCATAATATAATAATAATACATGGAATTATGGAATACACATAAATGTATGATATAGTGAGCATGTTTAATTAGAAACAAGTTCACACATTAAATTAAGGACATCAAATTATGACCTCTCCTAGAATTACTAACATGCAACCATGTCTACACATAATTTTGTGAACATGAAATCAAGTTCACACATAACATTTTAGAAAATGTAATTAGGTCCATTAATAAACTTATTGACCTAAAACTAGGTCCATGAATAACATTTTGAACATGTAACAATTTTTATTCATAAAATTTTAATCTTATAATACCGTTCACTCAAAAGATTGTAAAAATGTAATCAGGCTCACACATAAACTTATGACATGAAACCAGGTCGATTCATATCATTTTGAACATATAATCAGGCTCATGCAAAACATTGATAGACACGATTCATTCATTGGTACCTAATGCATTAGATAGAGATATAGGTCCCACTCCCCACATAATTTAATTATTCATCAATGTTCCACAAAACATTCATCATATCATGAAACCTGAAAAGAGATGAGTTATATAAACATCAAATCAAAACTCATGATATAAAATGGGTATCATTAAAATTTCATCACATCATGACCTATGAAAATTAGACAGATTTAATAATAATTTCGTCAAATCATAATCCATGAAAATAAGAGGTTTTCAAAATTATATAACCCATGGAAAATAAATGGGTTTCAAAAACATCATTCCATCAAAACATAGAACATTAAATAAATAATATTATTGGATCATTTGGATCATTTTTTAGAAAAGATTCAGAAAAATAAAAATATGTTATCTTAGATATATAAAAACATAGAAAGATTTTTTGAAAACATTCTTGTGGAAAATATCCTTTATTCTTAGAAAATTATTTTCAAACAAACAACATTTAGAAATCCATTTTCTTTGAAAGAGAATTGAAAAAAAATAAAGAAGGCATGAAATAAATTTGAAAACATTTTACCCTAAAAAATTTTAAAAAAATCATAATAACATTTGAAAATAAATTTCATTGAAATAATATAATATAAGTTCGATAGAATTTTGAAAAAAATATTCCTTTGAAAAAACATTGAAAACATATAAATAATTCTTGAAAACATTTTGAAAACCATTTTACTTGACTACTTGTAAAAGATTCATGAATGTTTTTTAACAAATTTATTTAAAACTACTTAGAATACATATAAATAATTATTTAATTTTATTTTAAATCATTTTTCATATAAAATATATTAAAACTTTTTGAACAATTACTGAAAATATTTTAATAAAAAATGGTTTTGAAGAACATAAATTTCCGACAAAAGTGAGGGTAAAGTAAATATTTATAAAAAAAAATATTACCTATATTGTGTAACAAATAGTTTAAAATGGTACTAATAGACGAATATATCATAAATAATCATAGGACAAGAAAATTCATTAGACATATTAAGTGATTGATCATAATATTTCATTAATGGAATCATAAGCTTTAACAATATTGAAAATAGATGAGATTGTTTCAATAAACTCTCACCACTTTAAAACATTAAACCACAATCCCCTTGTATGTAAATTAAATTACCTGAAGAATAAAATAAAATGAAATAAATATATTTATTTGATATTTACACCTTATTAACCACTAATCTCATTAATGTGGTGATTATAATACCCGTGAATATATTTTATGATTTTAATCCTTAATTTTATCATTATATAAATATCAATTTTATGATTTTTCTAACATAGGGGTTATGTTTCCAAAGATACCAAAGCGGTAAGTAATATTGTCCACGCATCCCCAAACGAAATTATAATATTTTTACAAGATATAAAAAATAAGGGTATGTTATAAATAAAAATTATAGAAGAATAAAGATATTATAAATATCATATACACCTAGAGCAGTATGTAATATTGTCCACACATCCTCAAACAAAATTATCGTATTTTCAAAAGATAGAAAAAAATAATTTTTTGTTATAAATAAAAATTATAGAAGAATAAAGATATTATAAATATCATATATATCATATATAAATATGGATTCTATTTTAATTTCTACCAGGAGTGGTGGTACAGTAAAAATGAACAATCATTATTTCGTGAGGCGGGAGTTTGTCGTATAGGTAAACAATGTGTTCGTTACCCATTAGATGGATATGTGTATAAGTGTTTGTTGAATTATATTAATAAAAACATACAAGTAAATTTATGATTCATGTTTTTTATATAATCATGGAAGAATAAAATATTAGGGTGTGGATAAGGGAGATAGAAGAATGTAGCTTGAGGGAGGGAATTACCTCTTAATTGGGTAACACTTAATCCTTTGCCCCAAAGGGCTCCCTTGGAAGGATTTTTGACAAAAGTGAGGATTAAAAGGATGTAGTGAGGGATTTTAAGAATTTTATTGGGAGGATTGTTTCCAAACCTATGTGGTTTGAGAGGTATGAGGATGTGGGAGAGGTAATGGCCTTTTATAAGGAAGTGAGAGGACATAGTTGGCATTTTTTAAAACAAGTTAGGTAAACCCAAGTTTTTAACTAACAAACTTCATAAAAAAACACAATAATGGAAGGTTTATGGACGAAATATTTCCATTAAATGGGTCTTGGACAAGTGGTTATGTTATTTTGACCCTTAAATTAGAGGTTTATTCAATTTTAAAGCATAATTTTCTTGTAATAAATATTATTATTTTAAACTCAATTCAATAATATGATTGGTAAAAAACTATGAAGAAATTATTATAAATTTTAAAGTATTTTGATTCAAAATATTAAATAAAATTTCTAAAATTCAAAACACACATGTTGAAGTAATTATTTTAAAATTAATCCTATAGGTGGAATGACAATGCGAGTTTTAAAAGTAAAAATGTCCAAAAGTTTGCTAATATTTTATACCCAGTTCAAAGTGAAATTGTTTATAAAGAACTAAATTATATTAATTGATAAAATTAATATCTAATTAATCTTTTTATCAAATATAATATATAATATATCATTATAAATAATTTATATGAAAAACCATTTTAGAATTAAAATTAAATAATTTTCACTTTTTCATTAAAAAATATAACTTCACAGAAAAATACCAACAATTCACCCTAAACTAATTTCTTTTTCATTAAAATAAGACTTTAATTTTTAAATATAATATATATAAAAGATCCAAATTTTTTATTAAATATATGTTCTCTATTAGAAGGAAATAAAAGTGATTTCTATAAAAATATAGGTTTTATATGTAAAATTTGTTTTGTTCATATCCTTTGACTATAGAATATACTGTACAAACATAAAAATATTTCATTTAATATTAAATATATATATGACCATAATATCCCTTAAAAAGTTTAATTAATTTAATTTAATCAGACAAAATAGATTTGTGCGCATAAAAAATAATATTTTTCTTTATATTCAATAAGTTTTAATACTAATTTTTAATTAATTTGTAATAAATCCATTTATTTTATATTTTTTTAAACAACATATTTTCTTAAGTTAGATTAAAAATTTAATATCTACTAATTTAACATATAGGATATATCTTTTTATATTAAATTATAATATTTTCAATAATATATTATTATTCTCTAAAACATTGTATTGTGTGTAACTAAAGATAACCTTGGTGTTCCATGTAGGGAAAGATAAAATTTACGTTTTGTGGTGGATGATTACCTTAGTATTTCATATAATGTAAGGTAAAATTAGTTCTTTAGTATTTCTATATATATAAATATATATATTTTTAGTATTGGGTGAAATGAAAAATATCAAAACTATTAAAATAATTCAAAAACAAATATCACAGAAATCTTATGGTATTATATTCCTCACTGATTAAAATGAATTCCAGCATGGAAATTCATCTAGATTATCAATGGTTTAATAATTTAATGTTTATTTCATAGAAACCAACATTGTAAATATTCATAATAAATCATCCTTTAAAACATAAATTTGGCAACCTAGTAGTTACACAATGTAACATATAACTAGGTTTCCAAAGTGGTCAACAAATATAGGAAGTGAAAACATGGAAATGGAACAAGAATATAACTATCACGTTCTGATGTATAGTGATAAAAATATGGTTCGGAGAATGATAACAAAATGAAATCAATAAATCAGTAATGATCAATGTGTCCATTTGATTTATTAGAAACTGATATACTAGAATAAGTTTTTTTGGTTCCAAAATAATTTTCCTAATGTAGATGAATTTTCATTAAATGATATACTTTCATAATTTTAGGAAAACGAAACCCTTTATTATTCTTTGATCCACTTTACATCTTTCTCTAAAAAGGAAGGAAAAATTTTCATTCCATAATTACTAATAGACCATGAGAACCAAGATACTCTATTCTTTTTTTCATCAGTCATCATCAACACAAAGTTGTTAGAATAGGATATCCAATGTGACAAAATCCTCATGTGGTGAGATAATACTTTCATTTTCAAAACATAATCCAAATTATAACTTATCATTTACATAAATGGTTAACCTTTTAAACATTCTAAAATATAAAAATCCAAACCTTTAGGAATAATGTCACGAAATCATTTTAACATTGATCCCCCATATATAAAAAATTATAACCTAGTTGTCACATTCCAATCATGTGAATACCCTCATTTTAAATCCTCTTGAAACATGGTGATAATCTGAATTACTATAAAAATATTCAAAATACATGCATGCTTCATTATTCTAAAGGTTACGGGATATGTTGAATCGGTTTTAGAAGTTGTAAACTTCATCCATGATTATATAGACAACATTTTCAAAAAATCCTTATTTCGTTCCAAGGCCAATGATACTATCCAAATTAATTTATCTATATCAATAATCTATTTATCCAAGAAAAAAACATTTCTAAACATCATGAACACATTTAGTGTTACCTTACCTTAATCAAAAAACCACTTTTATAAGTATTCATCATTATTAAACATATCACTTTCAGTCGATTATGAATAAATATACTCAAAATACTTATATATTTCATGATTCATATAACATACTATTTAAATTCAAAAAAATAATTGATTCATTCATCCAACATTATTCTTAAACCAATTACTTTGGCATCATCAACATATTCTTTAATTACTATTTCCTAGAATATGTAATATAAATCATGTCTTATGTTTACAAAACCTAAATCTATTGTTTCTTCTTATTTTTAATATAAATATTACTTAAAGAACATTACATACCTTTCACAGGTCACATTTAGTCTATTTATCTTTATAAGTATAACCAATATTGATACCACCTTCATGATTCTCTATATGAGATTTGCACTTTGGGAATAAATTTTCATAATTATCATACATTACACATCTAAAAAATTCAATGGTGACCATGTTCCTTCTGGTTCTCTCCATTGACTACAACCATAATTCACTTGGTGAGAAACACATATCATAAAATAAAACCACATAATCATGAAAAATTACTTATAGGATGTCTAAATAATGACACATAATTTTCTAAATTATATAATCCTTAGTTTTATCCAAGTATTTAAATGTCAACTACCATTTGAATCCTTCAATATGGTTTGTTAAGAGATAGTGAATTTTCAAAGAATATCCCCCAGGAGTGTCAAACCAGGTGTGTAGCAAGGCCCATTATCAGGTACTAGATTACCTCGAGTCAGGCTCGGGGAATCTTGTCAGAGTTGTTAAACCAATGTAAAACTATCCTAGAGACACATCAACTTGTAATATCCAAACATAGATGTATTTCTATGAATCCACTTACTATATCCTTTATTAACATTTGAGGATATTTTCTTAAATGTTAATATATCCTTATAAATATATTTAAATACATCCATAGACATATCCTTATAAATATTCATAGGGATCTCACTAAAGTTTTTTCATCCTAACTTATAGTGGTTAAATAAACATTTTCTATGATACCACATATAACAACCAATTATTGTTATACATAGACATTACATTACTTTTTCAGAATACGTAAAACATTAAGAAAATGGATGCCTAACGATCATACTAGATTAGTTTCTGTGAAAACATAGAACAAAAAATCATCTATCCTAGTGAATGATCTTCATTGTTTCCCAAAAATATATTCCCCGTTAGTAATTCAACATAAAACAGTTATTCATTATATAGGGAAATGAAACATCAGAAAGTGATGAGATCAAAGGCTTAATAATGGAAAATAAAGGAAATTCATATGTGTATCATAAACATAAGGGTATATGAATGTGATCATGTTTATTAGATGATCATACACTATATATCAAATATCATAAATCAATCTTCTAGAAGTGCACAGATAATGGACGCCTGGTTCTATTGGGGCTTCACGATGCTGAACATGCCGCTCCCTTGAACCCACACTTTTTATATTTATAAAAAAATAATAATTAACATGAATCTTGTAATAATGTTTTTTAATTCATGAGATATAAATCATAATAAAATCAAGTGCATAATCCATTAAATAATTACATAAGAATAAAACATGAAATTGTGGAATACACATCAAAGTATAACATATTGAACAACTTTAGGTAGAAATATGTTCACACATTATGTTAAGAACATGAAATTGGGCCTTCTCATTGACTTGTGGACATACAACCAGGTCAACACATAATGTTTTGAATATGAATTCGGGTTCATAGAAAAACATTTAACCTGTAATCAGTTTCATGAATAATGATATGGACATGAAAACATTTTCATGCATAATATTGTGAACATGTAACTAAGTTCATTCATAACATTATAAACATATAAAAAGGATCACTCATAAAATTTTTAACATGTAACCATGTAATCATGTTCATGCATAATCTTATGGACATGCAACCACGTCCATTAATAACATTGTAAACATGTAACCAATTTCACGCATGAAATTTATACACATGAGTAATATATTATTACCCAATGAATAGTAGGGAGATTTAGGTCCCACACATCACATAAATTAATCAAACATTCATGTTACACAAATAATACATCATATCAAGACCCATGAAATGAGGTCAGTTCTATAAACAAAAAATCATAACCCATGCAATGAAATTTGTATCATTAAAATTTCATTAAATCGTAACCTATGGAAAATAAATTGGTTTCATAATAATTTCTTCAAATGAAAACCAGTGAAATGAATCAGTTTTCAAAATCATATATCTCATGTAAAATAAATGAGTGTTATAAGAATCATTCCATCAAAACATGAACCATTAAAAAAATAATATGAATGGAACCCTTGGATAATTTATTAGAAGGGATATAGTAACATAAATAGAAGCCAAATTAGATTTAAAATATCATTAAATATATTTTTAAAACCTTTTCTGATGAAATTATCCGTTCTTCATTGAGATTTCTTTTTAAACACAAAAAATTCCGAAAACCGTTTTACTTGAAAATGCATTCAAAACTTAAAATGAAGGCATAAAATAATTTTCATGACATTTACCATAAAAATTTATAAATGAGTCATTAAAAAATATTTAAAAAAACTTTCTATGAAAGAAAATAAAATATGATTTCATGCATTTTGAAACCAATTTCCTTTAAAACACATTAAAATCTTATAAATAATGCTTGAAAAATATTTTGAAATCCATTTCCCTTGAATACATATATATTATGATTGAAAACATTTGGAAACAATTTAATTGAAAATATATTTAATACTTATAAATAAATCTTCAAAACACTTTTTACTGAATTTATAATGACAACTTATGAAGATTACATTAAAACATTTTTATAAAACATGGTTTTGAAAGAACACAGTTTTCCGAACGAAGAGAGGGTAAGGTCGGGTTTTCTTAAAAGAAATTTAATAACTATTTTATGTAAAAAATATTGTGTAAAATAGTACCAATAAATGAATATATCATGAATAAATAGAGGATATGGAAATTCATGAGTGTTAATAAAATAAGGACCATAATATCTCCTCAAAAGAAGCATTAACATAAACAATCCCAAAAAGTGATGAGATTATTTCAATAAACTCTAACCACTTGGTAACTTTGAACCATACTACCCTTGTATGAAAATAAAATTTCATGTAGATTAATATATCATGGAATAAATAGAATGATGATATAATATTTTAATGTAATATATATAAATAATGACAAAATATAGGTGTATAACATGGCATGTGTCTCAAAGAACGAAAATTGAGACAAAATTACATTACATATTTGGTAACATTTAAAACATAAACCCAATGAAAGAGATATCATAAAATGGATTTTTAAATAACCATAAAATTAAGGATAAATAATATATAATATATTCATGGTTAGGATAATTACAAAAAAATAGAAATGAGTGGGGAATAAGGCTTAAATCGCATGGACATAAAAGTGAGACTAGAAATCCCATTACCTTGTGTCTTGAATCTCTCCGTAATAGAAATAACCTACTATATAATAAATATAAGTTTATTATAAATATTATACATAACCATATTATTTTATATATTATTCCATATATGGTTTTTATGAATTTATATTACCCACTTCTTAATAATATTATGTTAGGGTTACACTTCAAGTAATATTCTCTTTGTTTTTCGAATGTGTCATCATTTTCAATATCATTGGACCTCATACTACTATAATTATTTAAAGAATATAAAAATATAAAAATATAATTAATATTATATGTATTTTTTTATAATAATATATAGTATATAGATGTTGGAAATTTAATACACCATTCATGGAGACGGTTGGCCGTATGTTCGCATTAACGGTCCTTCCGTTTTATTTATGTATTGAAAAAAACAATGTAAATTAAATTTATGTATATAATATAAGAAGAATTATTTTATAACATATATAATATAATTTCACTATACATATCTTTAATACAATCCATGTAGTTTGTGAATGAATCACATCACTTTGAGGGGGTGACAGTCCACACTTCCTCAAACAAAATTACCATTTTTACACAAGATGGAAAGAATAATGGTATGTTCTAAAAAAATTTACATAATCATAAAGACATTATAGATTTCATATATATCATATATAAATATATTTTCAATTTTTAATTTCCACCATGAAAGGTGGTAATGGAAAAATAAGTGATCATCATTTTGTGAGGAGGTAGTTCCCCAAACACATAATCATTATGTTCTTTAAAAATTAGATGTAAGTGTGAGTAATTGTATGTTGAACATTAAGAATAAAAATGTCATAGTATATTTATAATACCTTTTATGTTATAAAATCATCAAATAAAAACAATTTAGGGATATGATAATGGAATTAAAGAAAAATATCTTGAGGGAGGGTGTTTCTGATTAATCGGGTAAGTCATTTTATTTTTATCCAATGGGATGAAATGGAATGATTTATGACCAAAGGGAGGATTCATGGAGGAATTTAGGGTATATGGTAAGTTTATTAGGATCATAGTTTTAGAACCAATGTGTTTTTAGAGGTATGAGGAAGTGGGAGAGGTGGGGGAATTTCATAGGGAAGGGATATGACACACTTGATATTTTTAAATCAAGTTAGGTGTACACAAATTTTTATAAAAAACAAATTGTATAAAACCATAAATACTCAATAATGTAAGGTTTATGTCTAAAATATGTCCATAAAATTTGTTTTGGACATGTGGTTATGTAATTTGGGCCTTGAAATTAATAATTTATTCCATTAGGAATCCTAATTTTAACGAAATAACTATAATTAAATTTAACTTCATTCAGTAATATATTTATTAAAAAACTATGTTAAACTCATTAAATATTAAATATTATTCTTATTCAAAATATGAAATACATTTTCCTAAATTCCAAAGATATTAGTTGTAGAAATTAATTTAATATTAATCCTATAGATGGAATGACAATGTGAGTTTTAAAAGTAATAATGACCAATGTTTACTAATAATTTATAACCAATTTCAAAGTGAAACTACTTAAAATAAAATAAATCGTATTAATTTATAAAATTATTATCTAATTAATCTTTTAAACCACTATAAAAAATAATTTTACTGTATAAATATATTAGATTAAATGAGTTTTAGAATTAAAATTCCTTATTTTTCATTAATTCATTAAAAAAGGATACCTCATAGATAAATACAAAATGTCACCAATTTTTTTTATGTTTCAATTTCAAATATGATTTTTATTTTGACATATACGATTTAAAATTTTTATAAAAATTTGATTTAAAATAGGTTCTTCATTAAAAGATGGTAAAAGTGTGGCTTATAAAAATATATTATTTAATGCATAAAATTTGGTTTGTTCTTTTACTCTGCCTATAGAACATAATGTATGAAACTAATTTTTTTTGTAAAATATTAAATATATATATATTACATTAATATCAATTAATAACTGTAATTCATTAGATTTACTAGGATAAAACAACTTTGTGAGCATAATAATAATAGTATTATTTTCTTTTATATTCAATCAATTTTCATATTAATTTTTAATTAATTTATAACAAATGAATTCATTTTCTATTTTTTAAACCATAGATTATAATAAGTTAGTAAAACCTTTTAATAATTCCTAATTTTAAAACTATGTTATATCTTATTATATCAAAATTATAATAATTTTTATAATATATTATTTTTTTAGTAAAACTCGATCTTGCGTGTAATGTAAGCTTACTTCGGTGTTTCATATATATAAAGATAACTTCTATATTGAATGTAGTATTATATTAATTTGGTATTACTTATAAAACATGAATTTGTTTTCTTTAATATATATATATATATTAAATAACTATTTTCATTGCTGTATGAAATGAAAAATATCAGAAATTTACAATTAATTTCAAAAAAAATATTTCAAAGAATCATCGAGTGTGACAATGTTAGTTTTCGTATTTAAATTCAAGTTCTCTACTTCCATCATTTAAATGGTCCAAAATTTTAATAAGTTTTTGATAAATATCAATTGAAGCACTAAAATACCAAATAATGGAAAACCCACTAAAACACTCTAATATATAATAATTATTATTTTCCTTCACATAAAAAGATGTTTCAACCCTTATAAGAACATAATATTTAATTTAGTGGTTTTAAAATTATATAAATACTATATTAGTAAACTAATATGGTTGGTGACTATAATCTAGTTTTTGGTATGGAAAAATTCAATTAAAATTTATTATTCATGAAACTACTTCCACATGTTAAAAAACATTTAAGGAAAAAAATGAAATTGAGGATTTTGTTTTAAGAAAACCAAGAAAGGGATGGGAGACATGGTTTTACCTCGATGAAAGAACTATACGGTTAAATTCCAATTTTTGGTAGTTTTAGTGGATCATACATCATAAAAAGGGGGATGAAATTTATGTTGTCCAGACCACCACATCCTTTAATTCCTACAGCTTCTCTTGATTATATTCCTAAGTTGGACCCTTGTTCTCTCTGTTTCATTCCTACCAATTTTCCTGATATGATCATATATTATTATAGATTAGATTTATGGTAGGTATAATACACTAGTTTCACTATAACTCTAATGGGATAAAACATTATCTCCTTTACTTATGTTTTTTCTTCTTCATGCCCTTCACATGTGGAATCAATATTCTAATCATTTCCTCATGAAAATTGGTTTAGTTCCAAAATTCTGCATGAATATTAAAATCTCTATGAGTGAAAATAAAATAATCAATTTGTGTGAAATAAAAACAAGATAAATTTAAAATTGAAATTCTCCCACATATATATAAAATTATATGTTTCTGAATTATCATGTAGAACTGCAAGATTTTTTTCATTAATTGTCTGAAACCGTTGATATCATATTGAGTATTCATTGACAACTACAAGGATTATCTTATCATTTGGTTTTTTGAGAATATGTTTCATTTTGAAAGCACATGTATATTCCAACACCCTCTTAAATTATACTAGGTAATATGAGATTTTATTTAATTCATTTATCAAAATACACTACCACTCCCATGGATTCCTAACTAAAATCCTCCCAAGAATGCACTAGTGGTAATGGTTATATAATTACAATATAGGAAAAAAATTTCAATGGAATTTAAATAAAATATTAATAAAATAATACAATAGATAGTTCATATCCCACATCTATACCTGGATAAAGTTATTTTTTTACGTGTAGTTATTCTTGAAATTTTCATTTATGAGTGGGTAGCAACCATTACGTATTTTAAACAAAATATATTACCATTATTTTCAAGGAATCACATTCAACAACCATTAAGGCCTCCAATAACAGTGATATTATTTACTAACAATATAGGAATAATTATTTTGAAATTTAGTTTCAATAAAATTAGAATAAAATAAATCATGGAATGGACTCTACCAATTAAATGGATTAGCTAGCTTGACTACATCTGCAATTAGCTCGGTTTAGTTACTGATGAAATTGAACCAACTAAACATAAAGTGAAACTGATATAAAATGAAAAAAACTAAACATAGTAGTATGAAAATGATACAAAAAGTGAATAAAAAATTAAAAAATATCATATTAAATCAAATAAAATTGAATTGAATTGAATTGAAATAAATCAAATGAAGGCTATCTTAACTAAATGAATATAAAGTTACATATACCAAAACTAAATCATATAATTGATGAAAAAACAAAATCAAACTGGAAATAATAGTTATAATAAATCTATATATGAATAAAAATAAATAAATCTATCATGGAATAAAAAATTGAATTAGGATGTGGAAAATAAGCCGATCATAATGAAATTTTTCTTTATTAATAGAAATTGAATATAATTTAACCAAACTAAATTTAATTGAATTGTACATCAAGAATATGAATTAAAAATAAAAAAAATAAAATTATACCATGTAAAAAGGAAATGGTACCATAAGGATTCAAACCAAGTTGTCCCTTTATAATCTCATTTCAACTAAGAATTTTCATTCTCTAACCAAATAAACAATAAATCCTATTAATTCATGTGTATTTTAAACAAAAACAAACAAAATAATTGACTACAAATTATCATCAATATATATCAATGAAAATTTTAAGTTTCTATCCATATTTTATCCGATTTCATATTAAATTATTGAATCATATAAATCCAAATAAGATCACATTTATCATACATTTCACCAATCCATCTTACCATATTATACATGTATTGAATCATGGTTAGTTTTTTTTAATAAATACATTCTGTTTCTATTATTCTATATTTACATTAGCCATATATTTATGGAAATAATATATATAAATAAGAATCATTATTTTCTAATTTTGGTCAATTTACCAAATAATTATTTAATCGTACTCTCGACTATATTAATTTATTATATCAAATATAATTTCATAACCAAATCATATCATACTAGTACAATGTAATTAATCATTATAGAATATCATATTTCGTCATCAAGTATATCCATAAGATTTTAGTTATGAAATTAATTTTTAATAAACTATTTTAAATTATGGTTTTATAATTTCAATTTTATTTTTGATGGAGTTTATGAATATTAAAAGATGTGTGCCTCCAAAAAATTTTCTCGAACAAAAAGAATAAATATGGAGTTGTAGAAAATGAAAAAACATATCTGTAGAGTAAATGTTTTACTTTGTTGATTTCATATTTTAATATGAATGTTTTAATTAAATAGTCCATTTAGATTTTTAACAGTGTGCTTTGGAGTCCCTTGATAAGAATAAAGGTAAAAACATTGGGTTAAATGCTCACTTAGATTAGCCATTTGGAGATGAACAACATAATAGAGTTTGGTGTCAACCAAGTAAGAGTATTTTCCAAATGACATATTGGCCCACATCAAGCTTCATTTCTAGTATCACAATGTCAGAAAATTATATATTAGGGGAAGAATAGGTTCAAGATAAGGAAAAATAAGTAAAAAAATGGCCAGACAAGAGTGCGAACAGAATCAAATGGATAATGATGAATTTATAAAAATTTTGGTAGTCTTATGTCCATCAAATCTACCAAATTCCACTATGTATTATGATGAACATATTATGATGATTATAACATTATATAGTGAACTCTTCAGTGGTCATAGTGGTGTTCATTATGATAGACTTCCTAAATATGGAGATGTATATGGAGAAGATGATTGTGAGGATGACAATGTGGATGATGGAGATGATGAGGGTGAGGATGTGGGAAAGGATGAGGGTTAGGATGATAGAGGGGATGAATGTGAGGATGATAGTGAGGATAGTGATAGTGATAAGGGATATATTTATCCATTACATTTATGACTAATATTTATGACATTTTATGTTAGGTGGTCTGTTCTTAATGAATATATGTGTTGTTCTAAACATGTGTTATCACTTGTTGATAATTAAATTGGTTTGTTATGTTATAATTATTTTTATATTTTTTTAGTGATGTTTGTTTTCATGTAATTAAGATAGGTGAGGTAATGGTGTGGCTTCTTGTGGATTTGAGTAGTTTTAGGTTGTTGTTCTACAGGAAATTACAGACACTCTGGGCCAAGTGAGGGTGCCCCAAGTCTTGTAACTTTGTGGTATATACCAACAATTTACTCTGAACTGTTGGTATAGAATTTTTGTATAAGTCTATACCAATGGTTATAAACTATCAGTATAGGTATATACCAATGGTTCTATGTAATATTTTAGTCAAAACAATTTTTTTTACCCTATAACAATTATTCCCTAAAAACTTCTCGTATGAGCCTTTCCCAAAATCTATATACCCTATAGTTTAGAGAAACATTGGTGTATGTGATACCAATAGTTATACAGCCTATACCAATGGTTTTTAACCATTGGAATAGGAAATAAATCTAGCAGTATTACTACATATATTAATAAAATTATGAAAATATAATTTCATAACGAGTTGAATTTAACCTTCGATCAATTTCCACAAAAATGTCATCTTTTTATCCAAATGATAAGTATTGATGTAGGTTTTTTTTATTCTTGTAGCACTAATATCAACTTCTATTGGCTAAAATATTCCAAAAAATGATTAATATATATTTCTACTATATTTATAGATCAACCCAAACTATAATGGTTAACACAAAGAAAGACACCTCCCAAAATGAATAAAAATTCAACTGATGAAATAATATATTTTACTCAAAACACAACAATATCACTAAATGTTTAACACATATTATTCCATAAATTATTATCCTTAAAGTTCTTCAAAACATTTATGTCTATGTTTTAAATCAAAAAAATTGAAGGATTCGATCAAATAATATTTCAAGATTAATTAATCATTTACATACAATCAAAATTACTCACTCATAAAGTCATATACACCAAAATGAATAGGACATAATCATATATTCTGGAAAATGTTATATTCATTTTTATAAATAACATGAATCACCATAAATCTACATTAAAACCATAATTTTTCAAAATGGTAATTATTCCTTTATTCCCCAGAAAAATCACATCTTATCCAAAAATATTTACATTTAGCTTAACCATATATGGTTTTCAAAATTGCAATGTTCTTATAAAATAACATAAATCACTTAATAAACAAATCAATTTTTGATCCCTTGGTTATCTATATAATAAAATATATTTTCCCAATATCAATATAATATTCTATTATTAGGAAATTTACATAGTGTCATACAAACTAGGTAATCAAATAGGCTAATGGTAGGTATTGTACCCTTTTCTCCCTTTAGTGGAGGGTTAATACTCCATGTTCATTTCAGATGTTATATATTTTGCATTTTTATATTGTAACTATATTTATATAATTCACATTCAATTACCAAAAAATTATTAATATCCTCAAAAATATCATTAATCATAACATCATTTTTATCTTCTATGCTTTTCTATATAACTCATAAAATAATCTTAAGTGAATATCATTTCTATAACAGTAAGTACATATTAACTCCAAATTTTATTTATACCTTGATCATATTTAATTAAATGTGTATCTCTAAAACAATCTTGTTTTTTTTAATCTATTTTCAATAGAATTGATTCTATATAACATATTTTTCCATATTTTTTTAAAAAATATACTGTAGAAATATTTTAAAGTCTCATAATATTTAGATTATATCAGAATATCACTGATAAACTCATCCTTCCTTGAACTTATTTTATTCAACTTTGTCCATGATTTACCATATTATTCCTTAATAATTTATTCATACAAATCAAGGATTTGAAATATTTCCTTATGATTCATCAATATCAACACAATCATGTTTTATACATAGAATATCATAAAATAATCATACCTTAAATCCAGAAATTAGGGTCTTCTTTTGGTGTTGATATCCAAATTATCTTCAATCATGAATTATATAAATTCAAAAAAGAAATAGTAAAGTATATGATGCAATTTTTCATTTTGAATGTGATGGATGATTTTATATATATATTTTAAAAAACTAAATACCAAGATCAATAGATATTTTTGATAAATGAAAAGGTCTTGTATAGATCAATTAGATTATTACAAGTTATTTGGATTTCAAAAATTCATTCAAATATTTTGAACAATATTTTTCAATGATAACAATGATTAAATAACTTAGAGGGGATAATAAGGTTGTTTGATACCCTTTTCCTTTTATATTGATAAATTATATTTAATTTGTAGAAAATAACATCATTAAAACATGAAATGAATTATTACATGTGAAAATGAAAATGGTATTTGTAATTAATATACCCATATAATTTCTATAATATATTGACATTCAAATCCTAAAAAGCATTAATAAAAGCAGAATAAATGAAGTTTTGACCACAATATTTATCTCATACCTTATTTCTTGCATCCCCAATATATAACTATTGTATTTTGAAATAATCCATCATGATAAAAATAATAGTAAAATTTACCTCATCCCAATAAAACATATACCAAAATATCATTAATAACTATAAAATCCCAACACTTAAACCCTAAAAAGGGTTTTATAAGCTGTTAATCTTTTTAAAATACAATAAATTATAAACCCATGATGGAATACATAACTCTTTTGATAGCATCACATGAGGATATCCTAATATCTATTGTTTTATAACCCCCACCCCGATACCAAATTTATGGAACCAACCATAAAAAAATCAATATTTGAATCTTTAGAACAGAAACCATTCTATTCAATTTTAAGATATTCTCTTGTTATGATTATTATATAACTACTTCGTAACTATTAAATAATAAAATCATATATCACTATGTAGACACACTTACTCGGTATTCACATTCCCCACAATATAAATTTTTTAAAATAAAATATGTTTTATTTTCTTGTTGAATAATAATGAATTTCATCTCGAACTGTTCATTATTTTTATTAATCATTAAAACAAATAAAAAAAATTAAAAATATGGTATAAAAACATGAATCTTAGTAAGAGACATAAATTAAGATAAATATATTAGTTTAATAAAATTTCAAAAAAATCACATTTTTCAAAATAATATTAGTTTCAAAATACACATTTTATTATGTAATAAATAAAATTATATTCCAAAATATTTTACTAAATTTTTTAATTATAGATATTAAAGGATCATTAAAAATCATAATGGTTTCATTTCAATCATGAATACCCCATGAACAAATTGTCACAATGTTATAATTTTCACCCTTAAGAATTAGCAAAAAAAATTCATTAAACATTAACTCATTAGCTTACTTTTAAAATCATAATATTTATGTAAAACCCATAGAAAGAATAAATACATAAGGTATTTAACATGAGATAAAATTTTCCACATCAATCTTATAAATGGAATAACAAATATAGTTAAATTCTATACAAAATGCATTGGATGGCTATCACCTAACCACTAATCCTTTTTTCATAATAGAAGCACCCATCCATGGATGGTTATAAAAACATGAATTATTTTTATAAAATTGAACTAAATATCATCATAAATAGTTAAAAATTTCTATAACATAATCATATAATAGGAAAAAATTTATATTTCCCATATTACCTTCATAAAAATATTTCTTTGTACAAATCTGAAAAGATTTTTGGTTATGGAAATATCCATTTAATTTAAAAAACTTTTTGAAAATAAAAGGGAAAATGAAAGGAGGGTTTTTATTTGAATAAAATATGTAAATATAAAAGGGATGTAAAAAAATTAAATAATGGTATTCATAGTGTAAAAATCCATTGATGTTGTATATGTTAAAATTGAACATTACATTTTTTTCATTTATAATGAAAATCCAAATGGTTTGTATAAAAATATTTAAACTATATTACATTTAAACACATCTAAATTAAAGTGAAAAATTAAATAAAATGTAATTTATAATTCATTAGTGTTCCCAAAAAAATGTCTATAATATAATTTTAAGAATTTTGAAATGGATGAAGAAGTGTTGGAAAAGAAACTTTTAATGGGAACTTTTTAAAAGAAATACTCTTAGGTAAAAGCTTAAAAATGTTCCTTTTTAGAAAAATTTAAACTAAGGTAAAATATGTTCAACATTTATCATTATGATAATTTTTTGTAATTTTTTTTGAAATATCTATTAGATCATAATCATTGAGTATGTTTTTTTTGAAAATAAATCTTTTGAGAATTTAAATCGAGGTTTTAAGTAAAAGTATCACTTATATTGATTTCGACTCATCACATGCATTATTTAAATTCACAAATAAAATAAATATATTAATTATTTACATACTCATGATAAATTGTAAATTTAATTCTCATTTTTGTTTTATATAATTTCATGTTATATATAATTACCTAATCAATTATGTTTATATCAGATGTTTAGACGTTATTTGTCTCATGTTTCAAAAATGAAATTATTATATTGACTATAGTCATCTAGGTCATTGTTACACCATATATAGAATAATAATAATTACATAATTATCATATATATATAAATTATAATTCTAAAATCAATCATTACGTATTGTTATATATTATATATGTTACAATACATGAAGACTATAAATCGTATGTGCACATGAATAACATTTCCATTTGTCAATGATCATGATAGAAAGGAGGTAAGTATAATTTTATATTTATATAAGGATAATTATATCATAAAACCATATCATTTATAAAAATATTCTCATATATATTATGAGATTTTGGGATGAAAATCGTTCCTCATCGCATCGTGGAGGTGGAACTCCACACATATGCATCAACAACAGTATCATATTAATGTTAATAGAATGGTAAGAAATTAAATGACATATAATCAATAAATAATGACAATTTTTTCTCTAATATCATACAAATTAATTAAATCCATCATTAAAACAATATGAAAGTAGAGGTGATGGAAAATTATTTACATCGGTTCGTGAGGTTGTAATCTATCGTACTCACAAATGATGGTTTCATTTCGCATTTTATAGAATAAAAGATGGTTATAGGTTATTAAATTAACATAATAATATATTATTATATTTAATATATTTTTGATATTATATCTTCATGTTTTAATAATATTTGGATAAGGTAGTAGAAAAAACCATTAAAAACCCTTGGTTGAGAACTATTCGTCTTCTTCAAAAATGCATCTTATAGTTTAAACATAAGAATTTATAGGTTGTTTTAATGAAAATCAATTACTATATGATTTTTTTAGTATGATATAATCATATTTGGGAATTAATTGGATGAAAAAATATTTATTAATGTGTAATGAAAAGAGGATAAGGGGTATCATTTTAAAATAAGGGGGAGATTGACTCTTAGAATTTATTAAAGTATTAATTTAATATAAATTAACATTCATATTACATTGGGTCAAAATTTATAATAATATAATATAATATTAAAATTATTCTATATAATATTATACTAAAAAAATCAACATGATTAGGTGTTGTTTTCAACTATATTTTATTTAAACACATGTTAATACTTTTTGACAACAATTACTGTAATGATGTTTTTACTTGTTAGGGGTCAAAATATCAAATTTAAAAGGATAAATTTTCTATAAAATGAAAATATATAATATTTTTAAATTAATAAGAATTAATTTTCAATATATTGGATTTTTATATTTTTAAATTATTTAATTTAATGTTATTTATTATAACCTGTCATTAGTTTCAATTTTGATACAACTTAAATTATTTGACATTAAAAAAACTAAGACAAAGATGGAATCCAAATATAATCAATTCATAAATCTATGACTATTTATGATTATCAAAAAAATTAGGGACCATAATAATTCAATTTAAATATAATACTTATAATATTTTAAAAATAATCTATCAAATTTTCCTTGTAATTAAATAATTAATGCATTGATGGTGCATAGGCATTTAAGGTAATTATTTCATCACTAAAAAAATAAATAAATTACCATGTTAAAAATTATTTATCTTTAAAATAAACATTTATAACTGAACAAAAATTCATTTTTTCAGTATAATTATTTTAATATATTAAAAGAACCAAAATTACATTTTAATCTTATGTTTACATAATGTATTATAAATATCATAATCATTGGAATATGAAAAAAAAGTCATAAATTTTAATCATAGATTATTTTGGAAAAAATATACCAATAAAATAAAATTATGGAATACTTTAGTGTTACTTCTAGTCCTTATCAAGATATTTGTACCCATAATTAACCAATTTTACATTTATAATGGTAACAAATAATTAATAAGGTTGTTATTAATAAATACCAATAATAAATGGGGACTATTTAAAACAATTGGAATACATTATTATAAATATTTACTATGATTTTAATTATTATAAAAATAATATTTGATTAACTTAATGTAAAACTAAATAAAAAAATTGAATCAAAAACAGTTTTTTGGGAAAAAAAATTTAAGTAAATAATGTGTTTATACGTAATTCATGTATACAATTGATAGAAATTAATTGAATTAAATTATTAATAAAATAATTTAAATAATTTTTCCTTTAAGCCTTTTAAATTAAAAATTGATGTTTGTAAATACATGAATAAAATACATTTTCCAATAATTATAAGTATTTTCACTATTTATGAAAAATAAAACATTTCTACAAAATAAAAAAAACTAACTCTTTACAAATTTTTTACTTTTCCTTTTCAAAAATATTATGCATTTCATAAAATACCATTTATTAATGTGTAATAAATTAATTATATTATTCAATAATAAAATTAATAAAAATCATTTCTGAATAAAAAATTATTCTTTATGTATTAAACTACTTTACTAAAAATTCACTAATTATTTACTAGTATTTAAAATAAATTTTTATTTTGTAGGAAATTTATATATATTTCATAATGTATTATATATTAACCATAACATTGGATTAAATAGCTAGGTTATAAAACTCATAATAATATTTCATGGTTAATTTTGGCTTAGTGTTACGTGTCATATATACTATAATTTTGTAAAATCATAGGTTGTTAGACATATATAGATAAATTATCATTAAATATAGGAAATTTTTTGATGATGTATAGGAATTATGACATACCATGCTCGTGGAATAGAAATGAAGGTATCTCATGGGGGGTTATTTTTGTGTCAAGAATGATGTTGTTATGGGGTCAAAAATAATATACTAATTTTTATATGGAAATAGATGATATAGTTGTCTAATGGATATAAAGAACTAACCCATTTCTATTAATGGATGGTAAGAATGGAAATTTCTTGATTATTTAAAAAACAAAGTCATCATGTGACTGAGGTATCTATAGGAGGTATATGAGTTTGATTATTCTACATCTTCTTTATGATTGGGAAGATAATTTTTGGGGAACAGGAGGTAATGTTTCTTGTAGTTTTTAACACCGATGGAGATAGTGTTTTAGTTCGAGTAAAAGTGATATTAAAACCAGTATATATAATTAGTTTTAAAGTGGATAGTTTTTCTATAAATGAAGTTCGTAACTGCATTCTTGAATATATCATTCGATTAGGCGATTATACGACAATTATACCTACACATTCAGTTAGTGTTTTTTTGATACTTTTAGAGTCATTTTTCCATAATATATCTCTCATGAATAAAATTTGGGGGGTATGATTTTTGGTTCCACGATATGTTTTGAAGTGTATTTTTTCTAGTTTTTAATAATTTTATGTTGGATTTTTTCATTTATCATTTATTTAAATCTATTATTTATTCCCTGAGAAAGATCTTTATTTTTTGAGTTCGGTGGTGAATTTTTTATAAAATAAATTTTTTATATCCTTATTCAAGACCATTTTATGGGACATATTCTATGAATAAATTTTATTTTTGGTTACCTATCTCATTAATCATTCATAGTACATGACCATAAGAAAAGATATGTTTTTTTGATATATAGTTGATACTAAGACCAGTGATTTTCTTTGATCCAATTCTAAAAATAAAACGGTTAATTATTTATATTTTTTACTTCTCTAGTTTAATACACCTGAATTATATTATGAATGTTATATTTTTTTGTTCGATGTTCTTGAGTTAATTTCCCTTTGTTTATATTACTATATTTCATTAATAAAATTCATCTATGTGAATTTAATATTGTACTTCCACTTACTACAGACATTAATTTTGTAGTTAGGATGATAATTTTATAAGTTTCTAAAAATTATTACTTGTATAACTTAATGACTCCTTATAGGACGTCACTTTTACTCAAGAAAATCCAGAATGAATTAATTGGTTTATATGATAAAAACATTACAAGGATTGAAAAGTTCTCCCCTAATTTTTAATAACACTACAAAAAAGGTTGACTTCTTCTTTAGTGTCCTAAATCCATGTTATTAAAAATTCTTAGTGATTTGGGACATTGATAACTCTAGGGAAATAGTTCAATGTTACCTTAAAGTGGAGATAGAGAAGTGTGATTCTCATGGTCCCACAGGACTAGATATGTTAAGAGAATAATGGATTTTAAATATGACGGTTTAATAAATAAACCACATATTGGTAAGAATATTCAATATCACATATTTCAAAAGTGTGTGAGGAATCACTATTAAAACTACATTAAAATAATGGATAACTAATTCAAGTATTGAATATAATTGCATATAACTAAATTTTGTTAAATGAATATGAATATGCTGAACAATATGATGGAATAATGAAATTTGAAGTATATCCTCTTTCTATAATCTTTATCTCAACTACAATGAAAATGGATTCTGTGAAAATAATTTTACCAAGACAAGGGTTATAAGGGATAACTAATGGACACAACCACAAAATCCAAGAAAACATTGAAAATATTATTCTATGATTCCCTCTGATGTAGAGCATGGAAAAAATGGTTAAAAGTATGTTCGTTATTCATTCAAGAATATGAAAATTTTAAATTTTATTAATATTCTACATATTCATTCATATCATGAATGTTCTGTTAATATATTCAGACACACCATAAGACAGAAACAAAGTGGTTGTATATAAATCATTAAGTGGTAAAATATTTTCATTTGAAGTATTTAAATTTTCATAAATTATCATTTCATGGAATGTTTTTAGAAAAATCTATTTATTCGTCATTCAAAATAACTCCAAAATATATTTGGTATAAAAATAATAACCTCATATCTTGCTCATATGAACTTTTATGAGAGGAGAATAACTTTTTATATCTGAATCCATCCTCTAATTCTATTCATGTGAAATGGTAATTATAAATCTCCATTGAAAAATCATTCTTAAGATGGATATTATTTCCTTTTGATCAAAAATATCTAGCTAAAATGATTGATATGTAGGAATTAATTTCCATAAAAAATTCCCATTATAAGGGAATATAATAAGGTATTTTCTATAGAGTTGTTTAATCTTCCTCTAAATCTAGAGGATAATTTATATATATAACTCATACCAGGATCTCTACCAATATCAATGTTTCCCCATTGAATATCTTAAATAGAAAAAGAAGAGTTTAATAAGAAAATATAAGGAATATTTTTCAAGGGTTTTATACAACCCAGGGTTTCATCTTGCACTCTCACATTCCAATTTATTAAAAAAAATGATGATTTAAAAAATATATTTATTGATTGTCATGATAATAATGAGATAATGATAAAAAACATGTATACGATAACATAAATTGATGATTTATTCCATTAATGACTTATAGATGGTAAATATTTGGTTATGATGTCTTCAATTGAACGAAAAATGTATCATTTTCCTATGAAAAATTTTATATAAAATATGTACATTGTGAGTTCATAATGATTCCATTAAAACTCAATAATTATCCAAAAAACATTCTATAATTAGAGAATAGAATATTTAGTGATTACCTCATAAAATTTATTGTTTCTTTTTTATATTATATACTTATATATGGGAAAATTAAGGAAGAGTATTAAGAACAATAGATAATTATGTTAAATATTTTGAAAATGAAGAATATATATATATTATATAGAAAATATGTCTTCTGGACAAGGAAATTCATATTCCTATAGCTTTTAATCACATGTGAAATAAAAACAATAGATCCTTAAAAAACTATGGCAATTTATTAAAGTATGAGACAAATATTAGTGAAAAATATTCAAATATTCCTTGCACTACCATGGTATAATTATTGGTTTTGCGATCAATTTATCAAAATTATAAATACCAATAACCTAGATAACCCAATAATGGTGTGCTGTTTATATTTCTAAATGCATTGGAAGAGAGATTCAAGGAATTAAAAAAATTATTTTAATAAAAACTAGACTCATTTTAGTTTCTATTATGGAGTGGTTTTTGATAAATAAAAATTCTTGAAATAAAATAATTTATTATGTACTCACAGTAATTGCTAACATTATATATTATTCATAACTATAGTTGAAGGTATATTTGAAAAATTACCAGACTCTTGATCCAATGTTATCAGTTCAAATTTTATCCTTTAAGATCTTGAGAAATTATCTCAGTGCAGAAATGTGTGACATATACTAATCATAAATGTCAAATTTATATATTAATATATAGTAATATCGATTTGTAACAAATTAAATGGTTATAGATTATTAAAGGCTGTGATTTCTCAAAACATTACCATCTTATAATAATAAATTTCATACCAAATGATTTATGTAGAAAATATAAGGTAAAACCTTCTATGATTTTGATTGAAATGGATTTTATATTATTTTTCCAATATTATATTTTTATAATTTGGAATAAAATAAATTTATGGTTAAATGAGAACTATAAAACCCTCAAAATTAAAAAAAACCAAAACATCACAAATAGACAACCAAATAAATATCCCATTCCCTAACATGGAAACACTATAGGGATTTAATTGGTTCAAAAAATCCAAAAAACATGATAGAAAATTAAATACTAAACCAAACAAAACCATAAAAATATAACAACCAAAATTAAACAATGAATAAAAAAATGGAGATCAGATACCATCCCATATAATGGGGAATCATCAATATTACAGTCACAAGTATGAAAAATTATACCATCATGATAATAATGCCATAATATTCATTAATTCAAAATAGAAATATTGATGATAATATATTCTTTATGGTGTAGAAAGAAAAAATCCTAATAAAAATTTATTAAAAGCTATATTGTGGACTATTCTAAAAAACTATTGTCATTAGATCTAGAGAAATAATTACTTTAACTAAGCACAAAATGATATCTTCTATTCTCAGATTGAGTACATGACTACCCACAAGTGCTGTAGTATTTTGGGAATATTGGGGCTTTGAGAAACTATTATAGAAATTAATAGAAACTTTTGAGTAAAGACATATTTCCTTCCACTTAACCGAAGATGAATTAGGAAATCCAATATTTCTAAATAGTAACTTGATATGAACTGAGTGGCATGCCAATAAATAACAACAACATTATAGTCTAATTTGAATAAACACAGTAAAAATTTTCAATAACTTACATTGAATAGAGAATGAGAGTGAAAACAATTACCTTTTCAAATTAAATGTGAATTAATTATAAATTTTTAATAAAAACATGCTAATGTTTCCTTCCCGGTGAAAATATATTAAGGATTCACTCATAATTCATGTTACATCATAAATTTAAAAAAAAATCAGGAGTCTTCAAAACTAAAATCATATTGAATGTTAGTCACAAAAGCCACTCAAATATATAAGTATAATCAATATCTTAAAACACAAGATAAAAATAAAACCCTATCAACATATTTTTGATACATGGTTTAAACAAAAACTGAGTTGTAAGCTAAAATTTTAGGTAATTTTCTCTAAAAGGATATTTCCAAGATAATCCCATGATGTACCTATCAAATTGGAACTATAGTTGTTCATATAAAAAATAGTTATGGAGTTATATAATATAAAAGTCATCATTATTGGAAATCATAAAGAAAATGTTATGAAAAATGACATAAATTTTCCAGAAAAACCAATGTTGGGATCTTTCTTGAGGCCTTTATGATTACACACATTTTATAAATTAATTTTATATTCTAGTAGTTGGTTAACAATAGTATATATAGACTCATAGAATTACTTCATTTAAGCTTCACTAAACTAATCATATGCTAGTTTCATTAATATATAGAAACTAGAGGGATAGTAAAAATTCAATTTTTTTTATTTTTCTTGATCTATAGAGACATCTACTTGCATAATATTCTATTTAGAGTTTTAATATTAGATGATATTATTATTAAGATGACATTGAAATTAAATGGTATAAACATTTGGGGTAAATTTATTATCCTTCAATAATGTTTCACGACCCAATAGAGCCTCTTCGAATATCGTTGATCGAACACTATGGTCTTTAAATTTTTGATTAACCTAAGCATCTTCCGTGTATTTATTTTCATATTGAACTGGTAATAATTGGTTTAGGTAGTTTAAAATAGATCTTGTGATGTCCTATATTCTTACATGAATGAAATTAGTGTTCCTACACTTGGAAAAGTTTATTTTTTCCATTTTTCATGCCTATGAAGAAGACATCATATTACTCAACAAATCCCATGTTTTCAATGAATTATGGAAGGTTTATTATTTATCCTCTCTATTATACCAATTATACATTTTCATCATATTATACATAAAAATTATCTCCCCTCCTATTATTTGTTGACCACCTTTATTGACTCTAACTAGTTATGGATCTGAATAGTTGATTGGTATTCCTCTACATAACATTGCCTATAGACCTTCACAATAAGTTCCTAAAGGGTGTGTCTATTATATAAAATTGAAAACTAAACAACTAGGTCAACTAATCCACCTAAATTAGTGATTAGGTTGGATTATTATATGTTAATAGGACCCTATAATAGGATTTGCCTCTAATATAGGAATGGATAATCCTAAATCAAAATTTAAAGAGGAAATACCTCAAACAATATGGGAACATAGTTGTGGTTGGGGGAAAACCACACAATTTACTTTTAAGAAATTTGGAGAAACTATAGTAATTAATGAAGATAAATATTATATCCTATCCAATTACTCAAAATAGGTAGAAATAAGACTTGATACAACCACTTGCACCAAATCCTCCTTTTAGATTATAAAACATTGAAACTAAATAATGTCAGGTAACAATTCAAAGGAACATATTAATCAAAAAAGTGGAACTAAAATTCACAATATCATCCATATAATAATCCAAATAAATGAAAGATATTATATTAGATAAAAAATTGGTCATCTGATTAGTGACCATACCCAAAAAAATTCTATTCAAAGAGGACACAACCATTTATTTATATTCATTTCCCTAAAGAACTCTTTCATGAAATATTTAAAAATAATTTATTGAAATATGTCATTGACATAAAAAAATATCACAATAATAAATTCTAGAATATTTCAAAACAAGTTTTCTATAAAAAAACTATATCAATATCACAATAAAATTAATATTATGAAAAGTTTTATGGATATCATGTTTGATATTGATGTGTAAAAGGATTAGATTCTATATTATGTGAGTATGAAAATCTGAACAATGAAGCCACACCAATTAATTATGATGAGACATTAAAACTAAAGTGTTCTATAAGAATAGAGGAACAAATATAAATCATACCCTCACAACAAATGCTAGGGGATCAATGTGTAAAAATGATCAAAATACCACTCAATAAAATGAACAATAATGGTCAGATGATCCATTAAGACCTAGACTATGACCATATAGAATCTTCTCTATCCAAAATTTTGATGATAAAGTGGTGAAAACCAATATTTTTACCACTACACAACTTAATAGAATATAAAATGAATTTATATGTTAATACAAATCATTAATTATAGGATGATTGTGACTGAACTAAGAATAGAGTAAAAGAATAATCTGCCTAAAAATTTCACAAATTCAAATGGGATGATTTTTATTAATGGTTCTACCTAAATAATTTTATTATAATGAAAGCCATCCTCAAAGAATTTGAATATGAAAAATGATAAATGAGTCATCCAATAGAATCCAATACCACACTAGTGATGGATTAGCCTCAATACCAAACATTAAACAATATGGCACTGATCACCTCCTTTAAATGTGAGGCCATTGAGAATATCTCTCACTGGGATAGTTTCCTTACCCACACATCAATGATTATTTGACTATATTTATCAAATTATTTTTCAGATATCCCTCTTAGAAAATACTTATGTAATATGAAGGGATCTAGTAGAGATAAAAGGGTAAAATAAAAAAAGGAAAGGGAAAATCCTATAGTATAACATTGATACATATGAAGTCGGTTGATTTGGGAGAAAATATTTATACCATCTGAGCCTAAGATAATGTATAATCTTTTGGATGGTGTTAGAAGATCTCCATTATTTGTACACCCATCAAACATTTAGATAAAGATCTCATTGATTAACACTATTGGGATAATAAGAAGAATATTATTCTTTAATATACCTTAAAGTACTCAGTTAGTTAAAGAAGAAGGATTAACATCCATTGGAATGATGAAACCATTACACATACTAATATGGATATGGGATAACATAACAAGGGAATTTTCCAAATTATTCCAAATAAATATGAATTAAAATATTTCATATGTATTGTGTTTGATATTATTTCATTGATAACCCAATTCATCTTCAATTATAAACATTTCTCACTCGATTATCTTTCCATGATATGTATCATATAAGTGTGAAGTTCCATAGAAAACAACTATCAATTATATATTATTATGATCTGATATTTACTTCATTTATTTATTTGAGTCTTCAATGTGATTTAAATAAAGATTTTAAATTCATTATAGTGTATCATCAATAAATATATTCTCAATCAAAAAGGACTATATAAAATCTATAAGAATTTAGCATACCTAACTATAAAAACATTAAAGGAGGTTGTAAAAAATACCTTCCTTTAGTATAGTTACCATGTAAAAATAGATTTTACTCATGAATTTGGATGTATAGATATAAATCCCTACATTATAAGAAAAGTACCAATATAACATTTTGGTGTGAATTTAGATAACAATTTTTATCAGAACATGAATTGGTAGAAGAATTGAAAAAAAATATCTAATCCATTAATAAATAGATCAAGGGGGAAAATTTTACCAATGAGATATAATGAAAATCATTAGTGAAACGTATATTTTGAGGTTGAGGATAAATTATTCATTATAGTATCTCCATTGATGAGGGTTATGATGTTTGAGAAGAAGTGGATGTTACTTCAATTGTACATATGCCCATTTTCAATTCTTAATCACATTAGAGATGTGACCTATCAACCCACCATTCCACTAAACATGTCTCAAGTATATAATATGTTCCTTATATCAATTTTGAGTAAATACAGACAGGATACCTCAAATGCAGTGAACCCAAACTTAGAGAACCTAGTGCAAAATCCATCTTTAGAGGAGTAATCGATAGAAATATTTGATTGTATAGATAGAGTAAAAAAATAAATCTACTCATGGATGAATAATAATTCTAAAGAGGCTATATTGGAACCTATGTATGTATTATAAAATGACCATTATAAAAATTAATCATAGTGTTTGAGTTGAAATTTCAAGGATTAAATTTCTCAAAAGGCGAATATTGTAACAACCTAGACTATTCCAATATTTTAAATTTACCTATCTAAATATATATTTTTAAAAATTTATGAATAATGTCTAATAAGATTAACAAACTCTGAATAATAAAAACATCATCATTCTATTACATGTATATAATATATTTCATTTGAAGTATAAACAAAGTCTACAAAATTAAAAATAGAACAACAAGGTAACAACAACGTACAAATAATATAATAGTAATTTTAAATTTTGGTTCATGATAGTACTTAATAATTATCATTGAAATGGAAATTATTATAAATATAGAACAAAATATTAGAACCATGATTGTAATTTCATTAATAAAATGTAAACAACTTCGATAAAAAATAATGTGAGTGGATAATGAAGAAAATAATATGGTTTATAATACTTATCAAATTATACGGATAATTTTTTGACCATAGGTATCATTTCATAACATTGGAATTTAAATAAAACCAACAATAGTAATAGAATGCATAAAAATCAATATTTATAATTATTAGAACTAGTAAAATAAATATTATTGATATATAAATTGATTTCTTAAATTACATAACATAAAAAATATATAAGTAAAATTTTCAATAAGGATTTTATTCACATAACCAGTAAAATATTATTTTTATATGATATTTTAAATATTATAGTTAACCAATTTTGAAATATTTTTTTGTTAGAATTTATTATATAATTAATTATATATCATATAATAATTAATCAATAATGAAACATTGAAATTTAATCGCTTATAACTAAAGAAATTGTCTTTATTTGAGATAAAACTGATCTTATAAACATCATATGATTTAAATTAAATATTAAATATAAAAATTTATAATTTTATTTTGATGAAATCAAATTAAATTTTTAATAATTAAGGTAAAATTATCTCATGGTGAATTTTGTTATTTTTATGAAAAAATTTATTTCTAAATAAAATTAAAACAGTATATTTTTATAAATAATTTATGTTTTATGATGTAATAAAGATAAAAATATGACATAAAAATTTATGAATATATTTTTAAAAATTATAAAGAATTTATTTATAAAATAAAATATTTTAAAATTATATACTTTACTTCCAAACCTATATATTAATTTTTAAAAACTAAGGTATATTTTTTGTTATTTTTTTTTATTCTTTTTTATGAATAAAAATTTTCCAAGAAGTTATTTAGTTTTTGGAGTGTTTTAATATGAAATAAATATATATTTTTGAAAAAGTTACTAATAATACTCTAAGGAATAGGCACTACTCATAATATTGATCCTAAATAACAAAATAATAAAAATTATATTTGTAGACAACCCATCCACAACCAATTTACCCCCACATAAAAAAACATAATTCTTCAGAATATCTACCAAAATACCTCTTTAAAAACTCTAATATATGTAAATTTTCTAACTAAATGTCCCTCCTTTGGAATCTTTAGGCTCAATCCAAAAGAGGTGGCTCATAAAACAAAACATGAGTTTCAAACCCTGGTATTATAATTTAAATACTCCTCATACCACTTAAATAATGAAATAAATCATTAAATGTAACCTTATTACAATATTTTCAATATTATATTTTTTTTCAAAACTAAAATATTTTTTAGTTTTTAAATTATTTTTCAAAATTAAAAAAGACATCATTCATCAATAGTGGATTTAATCTACATATGTTAATGATGATGTTTTATTTTTCCCTTTTGAAATTCATGAATATTCATAAATATATATTTTCGGATTGAATATGACATTATTAATAAAATAATTTCATTTGTATGATTTTTGGAATGGTGAAATAAGAATGGAAACTATGATATTGAAATTAAACAATCATACCCATTTTTAAACATCTAAGGCAACAATATTGAGAAATATTTTTAAATCTAGAACAATCAATAGAGACATTGAACCCTTATACATATCAAATGACGTTAAAACTATACTATAACATGTATAATGATTATTTAAACAATAAAAAGTTACCTCTAAACATCACCACCACATAAAATTTAATTTTAAATAATGAACCAAATAACATGAAAAGAGTAACTAAGAACCATATTAATTTAATAAATCAATAAAATGTGATTAAAATATATTAAAGAAATATAAATAGAATAAAAATATTATAAAAATATTTGTTATTTCAACTTGACTAGTCAGAGGTTAGTGGACTATCAAAAGAAATTAAGTACATGGGATCATCCTTTTTTTAACTCTTTCTCATTAATAATGTTATATTCTCTATCACCCACATATATATATATATTATTTTTTAATTATTTTTCATATTATTCCATTATTATACTGATTATATCATATAATTCCTATTTATTGTGGATATAAATGGATTTATGTTTCCCTTTTCTATAGCGAAACAATCCTAGATGCTCGAATGTAGTGCCTCAAACCATTATATTGGATTAATATACAAGGAAACACATCCTGAAGGAATAATTTGTTTAGTAGTTTTTGTAAACTAGATAAATAAATTTGATTTATATTACATTGGAAAAAATATAACATAATTTTTTTTCTTTTCAGAATAATTTCATTCTCTCTAACATAACCATGTATGTTAGTGATAGTTTTATTCATAGATTCCAAAAAAGGTTAACAAAACTAGGGTGAGAAAAACTGTTTCATCAGGGTTAAGTGAACCAAATTAATCCTCAATTATTATGAATAATCAATATGATATGTTAAATAACTGAACACACATGTCATGTAATCAAATAAACTATGAGAATGTGCATAAATTACATGAGAAATAATGGTGTGTCTCTATTGTAATTAAAAAAATAGAAAACCTCTCTTTAAAAAATTGAGTCTTTTCTAAAAGGATTGGAATGAATAATTTCATGCATGTTTACATAGTTATTCATCATATTTAGATATTATATAAATCTTATTAAGTGTATGTTGAAATTGAATCTGATAAGGTGGATTTTTTCTTTTCTTTCATTTATGCCGAAGGTGAATGTATGCCAATGGATCAGATATGGACATATCCATTTTCCTTTGATTTGGGTGACTCATCCTAGATGGTGGGGGAAGACTTACTAAAAATCTCAGATGCATCAGATAAGAATGTCAGTAGGCTCTAGCTAAAGAGGGATAGAGTTTTTTCTCATCCTATGCATCTCAGAAGGGCATGCTGGATTTGGGTCTTTAAGGGGATAAGTATATCCGATGAAAAAAATAGATAGGGAATACTCAAAAAATATATATATTTGATCATTACCTTAATAAAATTAAATCCATCTCTACATTTTCTAACACTAGGGTTATCTATATGGTTCAGGTAGTGTCGGGCGACTCATCCTTTCTTATCATCATGAATTCCAGAAATAGTGGGGAAAGGCATTTCTTTTTCTCCATCATGTGGCCTTTTCACTGTTCAAATACATCATTACTGAATTAATCATTGGAGGGGGTATCAATAGGATGTTTCAATATCTTCTTTTAAAACATGTTACAAAATCTTAAAAAAGAACTCTCAGTTTGGGCCACCTCCATTCCCTCGGATCACCTCGACTTGGATTCAATTAAACTGGATATAGATCTCATCAAAGTGAATCTAGAATAGGCCTATAATGAGGATACTTATGAACCTTTTGACATAAATGTTAGCCAGAATATTGAGAAGTTACATAAGAATGATATAATTTTATTTGAGTGATCTAGATCCACTTTGATTAAAGAATGGGGGCCCCAACACTGTTTATTTCAATACTTTATTGAAAGGGAAATGGTGAGGACTTTCTCCTAATATCCATCTATATGATGGTTCCATATCCAGTTATCCAGAACGGTTTGGTGGAATGATTTCATCTCATTTAAACTACATTTTATGTAATCTTAACACACACATTTAGGATGGGTACCCAAGTGTGGAAGTAAATATCTTTATGTCCATTCCCAAAGTGGTGGAGTCACATATCAATAACATTCTAGAGAGCATACTGGTTGAGGGGGAGTTTTTGGAGATCATCAAAACACTTACGTTGTAGACTGCTCCTAGATTTGATGTTTCTCTGGGGTCCATTTAATTCAACACATGGAATTTTATCATTATCAAAAATTTTGAAGCCATAAAATATTTATTCCATGGAAGGCCACTAACTTGGGATTTTAGTACCACTACTAATGTTTTAATTCCCAAAGTGATAACCCCCTCTTCTATGATGAAATTCAGATCTAAAAGTATGTGTAACTCCCTGTAACAATTTTTATCCTCTTTTATTAATATAAGTATTTCCCAACAAATCCATAATTGGGTATCTGATGATACATATGTGTTTATCAAAGGTAAATCCATTCAACGAGACATGGGTATAGAACAAGATATGATAGTTGATATTAGTAGGAAGGTGTTGGTCCCTAATATTTTTATTAATGTGGAAATAGACAAGGTTTATGACTATATCATGTGGTATTTTATTCTCCATGTGATAAGGTACATGTGATTCTTAGAAGGGGTTGATGACTTTATTTTGTGCTGCTAGAGCTTTCCATATTTCTCTATTATTAAAATGTATAAGACTGTAGATTTATCAATTTAATAAGGGGTATACTACAATGTGAACCACTATACCATATCATTTTCATCATGGTTTAGGATGACCTAAGAAAAATCATTACATTCAAGGTGAATCATGGATCCCTTTGGACCTACAACTATTGAGCTATTTTCAGTGGGGGTTTATAATTTACTCTTTTTTGATGATGTTTTACAAAATTTTAATTAATTAAAATCCCCATTAAGTGGTTTTAAAAACAAAATAAAATCCTACTCAAGAATTATTAGTGAAATCATCGATAAAGCTTTGTATTCCCCCTCATTTCCCGATAAGAGAAGAAAAAAAGCTTTTAAATTCATGGAATTCACTTAAATAATTTCTCTATGGACTATTTGTGAGAACTATTGGTCCCCATTAGATTATGTATTAGTTATTTCTAGGGAATAATTGAGAAAATAACCAATAATATACTGAACTATAAAACCTATTACCTATCCTTTGGGGGGGAGTTACTCTAATAAATAGCATATTTTCTACGATACCCATGAAGATCCTTTTAATGCTCAAGTCCCCCAAGTACATTCTCAAAGAGAAGGATAAATTATTATTCTTGTTCATTTGTGTTCCAAGGTGGATAAAATATTCTGTTAGGCCTTAAGGAAAAGATTAGCCAGACCATTGGTGAATGTAGGTATTAATATAAGTAAGTTAACAATAGATATTTACTTTTTGGAAAGAAAACATCCATTGCATGTCATTAAATAATGCTCATTTTGGGGAAGATTTATCATTGGTAAGTATAGTACTACCTTGATTAATACAATATACCAATTAACCCTCTTATGGTGTTCCCACCAATGACACATACATGTGCTTCAAAATCACTAATGGTGGGTTTTGGTGCATGTGCATATAAACCTTTTGGAATTCAATTAGGAGGGTGAGGTGTTAGGCTTCCAAGTTTGTCTTATGTTAAGGATTACATTCTACCAATTCAGTCTCTACCCCTCCTTTATTCGCATCATCACGATCCCTACATAGAATAATGGGGTAAATTAAATACAATGATGGACATTATTGATGAATTTAAGTTCATGGGATCCCCATCAAGACTCAAATCAACCAAATATTATAGGAAAATTACTCATATAGACCATACCAGTGATGTTTGTAGGAGAATTATCTAGTGAAAAGAGATCACAGATAAGTTTAAAAATATAATCTACATAATCTAGAACACCGCAATTCCTACTAATGTGATAGTAATAAGTATATGTGTCATATTTTACGCCATATTATCTTTTTTTCTTGGTGAATAAGGAAGAAAACATTGTTCAATTCTTATTTCATAGTAAATGGTTGACCAGATAGTGCGGTGTGATAGGTGACTTCATTGAAGTCTCATTCTTTATGAACCCTTTCAATGATTTGTTTATCTTTTTTAAATTATGTTTTAATGGGGTTTGTTGTAATAACCTGGATGATGATGCCTATATAATCTTTTATACAACATGCTACTGGTGTTTATGGGAGGATAGAAACATGTTATGCCATAATAGCTCCTAAAAATATGGTACTATTTTGGTGTTGAGTTCCAAATTCTTCATTGTGTATATTGTACATCTTATGAATCATTGGGATATGGATCTATCCCTTAGGGGATGCATGGCCATGGTCACCTCCCATATTACACATTGTTCTATAGCACATGGGAATTGGGTAAGATGGAACCTTCCCCTCATAGGACTTAAACATAATGTTGATGAATTATTTAGTATAGGGATTTTGAAGGGAGAGGTTTCATGCATCATTTGGCGGGCATAGTGATATTTTCTTTAAGTGGAATTTATAGGGATTGTTACTCCCTTGTAGGGGAGGAAAAGTCCATTTACTAGAGCCTCACCTTATTCCACTTAGATCATATATCTCTAGCTGCTGTTGAGATAGACTCAAAGAAAATTTGGATCTCATCCACTATTTAATCTTCCATGCGATGTAATATCATCTAAATGATCCAAATATGCAATTCCCTCATCACCAATGGGAACATTCTTCTCCTTGCAAGGCACAAAGGTAATAGGGTGTCTGATTTACTAGCCTCTAAGGCCTCCCAGGAATTCCATCTTTTAGAGTTAACAAGCATTGGATCCCTTACCTGAGGAGGTGTTAGCATTGTCATGGGTGATTCTCTCAGACTCCATTTATATAGGCCCCCTTAAATGTTCTCCTCATTTTTTACCCCAACTTATTTTGTAATAAAATTTATATTTTTTAGAAATTTTATAAATCCATAAATTTTTTAATTATAAAACCTTGTGGATAACAATAATAGAAATATAAATTAAATTAGTGTTGAATTATTAGATGTTATTTTTCCCAGGAACAAGAATCCTTTATGGTGAATACAATTCACAAGTTGATTTAAAACATAAAACAATAAATAACTTTCACAAGATAGTTTGAAAAATTCTTTGTTAGAAATGTGAATGGGTTGTTTCCCACTAATTTTATCTCATTAGAATATTGATTATTTGATATTACTACCTTAAACTGTCCCAAAACTATGTCATACATGTCTCTATCATTCCCTATATATCATATAATAAATTTAATTCAAAAAAATGTGTCTTAGCAAATATCTTTATTGAGTAAAGAATATAGATTTATCAATATATTTCCTGTCAATCAAATAACAATAAATGTAAAAACCATACGTGAAAATCATATATGGTTTAATCTATAATAATATTCATGATAATTATTATTGATATTTAGGTTAAATTAAAGGTTTAATGATCATAGGAATGTGAATTTCTCATTAAAAAAGATATTAACTACAAAAATAAATCATGAAAGTGAATTTTAAAACATTCTTTAGTCAAAATGATCATAAAACATATAAAGGGATATTAAGGATGATAACAATACAATATATACACATTGTATTGAGAATAAATATTTTTCGTATTTATAAATATAAATTTCATAAAAAGTTCTTTACAACTATTCTCTAGGAAAATATCCTTTTCAATTTGAAAAGAAATGAAAATAATTTTTGTTGAAAATCAACATTGAAACTATTTTTTTAAAATGATTTTGAAGATACATTTGTATAAATATAACTTTTTTAACATATAAAAAAATAGAAATATCTGAGTGGTCGTCATGGATAGAAATTCCTTTCATGCCATAAATATTAAAATAATATTTCCTTTCACTCTTGCGGTAAAATTAAAACAAGAATTTTATTGAAAATAAAATAAATATATATTTTTAATTTAATTAGATACTATAAGTTATTGAAAATTCATTTTATAAGTCATTTTAAATGTTTCAAACAATTTTTAAAATAATTTTTGAAAACATGGTTTTAGAAGAAAACATATTTACAACCCATCAGAAAAATGAGGTTAGATTTTCATCAAGTAACAGAGACTTGAAAAGGTTATTCTAAATTAAATATTTCGTTAATAATAATATTATATAAAAATATTAGGGTTTATTAGAAAATTTTTATTTTATTTCTTGCAACTAATATTTAAGAACAAACATTCTTGATTAGAATGAGACTGTGAAATAAACCCTCAAAATGATCATAACATTGAGGTGAGAATTTATAAATAAATAGATTATTTATATACACTATAAATACACATAAAAAATGGAAATAAAACATAAGATAATAATAATTCATTACAAAAATAATTATACCCTGACATAATCAATAATGTATATGTTTAACCCAATGAAATAAAATTTAATTAAGAAATCCATTACGTTATACTTCCAATTGGAAAAGTGTTATTTAACATCCATTATTGTGGGTTTAAACATGTTAATAAATTATTCTATAATAATATTAATATTTATGATATCATATATGATCTTTTTATAAAATATAATTTAATTTAAGTCAAAATTAATTTATTTCCTTCATTATTTATGGTAATAAAAAAAAATTTCAAGTATTTTTTATCATTTATTTATATTAATCTTACATATATAATGATTTAATCATATAAAAAATGTATAAAATTATATAAATATCATATATATTCATTATATTTGAATTTATTAAAATCTATAAAATTTCGCTACAGGAAATGAAATACACTATTGATTGATATAAAAATTCATATGTACACATGAACGCTATTTCAATTTTCTTGTTATATTGAAAGAAGAAAATTTAATTATCTATATATATATAATATCATTAAAGTATCATATTTATAAGATATATATAACAAATATTTTTGTTAATTCCATCCTTATTACATTTCATTTATTTCATGAATGACCCACATTGCATCACGTGGTATTAGTTCATCGTACACACGAACGACATTATCATATTACCAAAAAAACAGAATTCATGATGTTATGTGTTATAGAAGAATTAAAAACGAATAAATAAATCATAAATATCATAAATATCATAAATACCATATATAAATATTATTTAAATCATTATTACCAACTTTTTTAGGTTGCAATGGGAAAATGAATGAAATTGGTTTGCGAGGCGATAATCTATCATACACATGAATGATTATTTCATAACTCATTTGATGGAAGTGTGAATATTTGTAGGTAATACAATAAAAATAAAAATAATTATTATATTTAATATATTGGGGTAATTATATAATCATGTTGTAATAATAATTAATGTAGTTAGAGAAGGAAATAAAGTAGAAACACTTTTATAAGAACATTCTATCTTCTTTGATTATCCCCCTTAAGTTTACACTAATTCCTTCCTAATTTGGATTAAATAAAAAGATAAGTATTATCTAGTGTGTTAAGGGGAGTTTTATATGGAAATATTTTTTAGGTTTTTATGACCCAAATTGTTTGGGAGGTTTGAAGATAGGGGGAGAGTGGGTGCCCATTTATAAGTTGGGTGATTGGAAAACTTGTAATTTTTTGAATGAATGAATTCATCCCACATTGTTTTCAAGGAATTTAGATCCAATAAATCCAAAACATAGATTCAATAAGTAATAAATTATAAATATATCCATAATTTTTTTTTAATTTTCTAGGTCATTTTTACACTTAAGATTAATTTTAGTTCCTTTGTAAACTCATTTTTTTAAATCACTGTAATTAAATTTTAGTTATTTCACTAATAACATTAGTAAAAAACTATGTTTTATATATATTAAATTATTAATTAATAAAATTATAAATACGTAATCCATTTATCGAGATTTATTTCAGATAGTTGGAAAAAATTAATTTAACATTAATCCCATAGACGTGACATGAAAACATATTTTTATAGTGAAGATGTTCAATAGTTTTTATAACCAAATTCAATATAGAAGTGATTTAAATGACACAAATTGGATTATTATATGAATAATTGAACTATTGTAAATTTTAAAAAATAAAATTTCAATTTACCGTTATATGATATTATAAGGAAATGTCAGTTTTCAATTAAAATTTGGGATTTTTCACTATTCATCAAAAATGCCGCATCTTTGAAAAATACCAAAAAATCCACCTCATAAAATTTTGATATTAAAAATTAAAACTCATGTTTAATTTTTATAATAAAATATATAAGTGTGTGAAATTACATTTTAAAATAAGTTCGCCATTAAAAGGTGGAAAACTTTCTTTAGAAAAACAATTCTTTTTCTCCATAAAAATGGATTTATTATTATCTTCTTTCTATAAAATATAATAGTAATTTATAAAATTTAATTGAATAATATATATATATATATAAATTTCATTAATATCTTAAAATAATAGTACTTATTTTTGTTTTTTATGATAAAAAACCCCTGGCGCATCATTATAGATTTCATATAAAAACATTTCATTAATATTCAATTGGTTTTTTATATTAATATCTAATTAATTATTAACCAGTGAATTAAAATATATGATTTTATATGTTAGTTTATTAAATCCATAAACTAAAATTTAATATCTAAGAGGCAATTTCCATTTTAAATAATAATATTAATAGTATTTGGTAAAACAAATTCGTATGTACAACACAATCCATCGAAAAAAGTCATTATTGTGCGTAATGTGATCTAACTAAATATTATGTTCATTAAAATCAATAAATTATATTTAATTTACTTAAAAAACAAAATATGTCACAAAGTCTCAAGATTATATATTCCTTGCTAATCATGGTGTTGTGTTTCACACACGGTACCAAAAAAATATTCATTTAGGATTACGGGGTGTTACATTCTCCCCATATTAGATAAATTGTATCATCACAATTTAAACATGATCTTGAAAATCGGTGGATTAATATTTTTAATTCCCAATGTTTAAAAACCAACACCGTAAAATGGATATTAAAATATCCTCTTAATGAAATATAATGGGTCGTAAAAAGGTCATCTGGAATAAAATATAACTTTGTTTCTAAGAAGGGGAACATTGGTGGAATGTGATGATTTGGACATTGGGGAAAAACATAAATAATTATAGAGACTAATTTACATAATTGATCACAAATAAATGATTTATAAATTCAAATATTAGGGCCTCAAATCCATAAATCATTCATAATTTAAAAGTTCATAGATTTAATTAATATGAAGGTATTAGGATACTATTTTTGATTCAAGACCATTTTCAAGAGTTGAGGAATTATTTCACTCAATAAGAATATGATGAAATATAATTACTTGATATGTTTCTATTTCATATTAAAAAATTAATCTTTAGGTTTTACATTGATCAATTTCCAATTCATCCCTTACTCCAACTAATGGATATAAAAAAATATATTTCAAAACTAAGTAAACAATAACAAATCATGTGATCCGTAAAAGAGTAAAAGGATATTTCAGTGTTCTTTAATAAAACCAAAATTGATTGAAACTTCTATACTATTACACTGAGTGTTAAACTTAATACAATACATAAATAGTTAACCTCAAACATCATCCAAAATATTTATGACTAAATTTGAATGGAAGTTTACTAAATAAACATTATTTTACCCAAAAAAAATAAATTGTATCTTTATTGTCACATTCCAAATATCTGAATACCTTCATCATGAATTTTTAGAAAAATAATAAATAATAAATCGAATTACCAAATATCCTTATCAGAAACATGGATAATTTCCCATTACTTATGTAAAACCAAGGTTATTGGATATATTCCTTAAATCGAGAAATGTTATCCACTCCATCAATGATATCATAAAAACATTTCTAATTAATAATTAGTTAGATAAAAGGTAGTAATCAATATCCAATTTACATTATCCATTTCAATCATCTATTGATCAAATGATCATAAGTTTTACATAAGGATCATATCAATAGTTTTCATTCCCTCTATAATTTTTCCCATGAATTTAAAGTTTTCATTGAATAGTTTTTTCTTGGTTATTGGAACCATTTAACATGTGCCCTGAAATCATTCATAAAATAGTGCTACAGTACAATCCTTAAATATTTTATGACGCTCATAACTAATACACCATTGATAAAATACAAAAATGAAAAAATTATTGAATCCAAGCACAAGAACAATAATTAATACCCTTCATTAGTGTAACTGGCATAAGATTGACCAAAATCTATTAGTTTATTTTAGGGTGTGTTCAAGTGATGATTTGGATATTTATTTTCATAGTTCCCGATATCATTATATCTGATGAATTGTATAATGAAAAACATTTCTTACCATTTTAGTCACCAGCACGGTGGCCATTCCTTCTACACTTGTAATAAACTCACATTCCATTTATAGAAGTATTATGCTATTTATTTCCACCATTATCACATGTGGGAAAATAATTCTTTCTCTTCCGTCCATTATTAATATTTTTCTTTTATGTCCTATAATTCTAATTATTCCCAAATAATCCATAATACATTGAAATCTTTTTCTATATCTATTTATGACATTATATTATAACCTAAAATGTTGAAAAATAATGGGAAACATGATCCCTTTGAAATATTGTTTGAAGTCCCTAAATGACATGATCATTCTTACCCATTGAATCATGTGGATTCTTGATGATCACATTCCCTCTCATAGGAACCATTTAAATATGATTACATACTCTATATGTCACAACTCATCCCCCGGGGTCCGCATCGTGACTACCACATGCCCGCCTTCCATTGGCCAGGGGCTGGTGACTAGAACCAATGGTGTAAATCCCTAAACTGGGAAGGAATTGCCTTTATAAAAGTAAACAAACACATCTGAGTACATAGTTGGAATCAAAGAACTATGTAAAACTGTATACAAAAAGAAGTGATGGAAAGTAAAAGGGGCCGAAAATACAAGCCCAATAGGAAAGTACAGGTACAACTGAAAGTATGTACAATAGAAAGAATGTACAACTGAAGAGAAGTAAAGCAGGTACTGGGTCATCCTCCGGGGTTCCTACCTTAAGGGTAGGTACAGATGGCCTCCTCAACACACCATGTCTATCTGTCTGCTTCGTGTATTGTCACGCAGAGTGGTCCACCTCGGGGTACCGTCCAGTCCTATTACTCTCTGCCTCAGTCAGCACTGTTCGTCGTCTACAACCAACACAATGAGGTGTGGGAATATCATGTGTAGGGGTGAGTATAACGATACTTTATAGGGACCACGGGACCCTCAAGGTCTCACAAAATCCAATAAGGATAATCTAAAAAGTATGAAATCAATGGATAACCATTACTTAGGTATATTCCCATACATATACCTAAGTTATCTAGTAACACATCTCAATCATGAGGAAAACACAAATGTAATTGACTCCGCTCAAACCAAGATTTTAATTAACGAAACCAAGACTCCTGGAGAACTCCCCCTATGTCAAGTATATTTGGCATGTCGTGACACCAAGGTGATTCAAACTAACCTTGGACTGCTGAGGTACTCCTCATGTCGAGTACTGCGAGTGTGCTGCCATCTAACAGGCGCTGCTCCACCATGGGTCTGCCGCCAACTATCAGGCGCTCCCCCTAATATATTGCAGTGGTACTCCTCCTGTTGAGTACCGCGGGTCTGCCGCCAAGTACTAGGCGCTCCTCCTACATGGGTCTACCACCATCTACCAGGTGCTCCCCACCGGTCTAGTAGAATCACTCCGAGTCGAAATGGTCAAGTAGTTTTCAGGTCTCAGCCAGCTACTAGGTCTCTGCACTCTATCTTCTTGTCTCTGGATGGATCCTCTCCATGAGCTACTGGGTGGTACTCTAATTGTCGTAAATTTTCACGAAGAAGTATATCAAAGGTCTGCCACATCATTGGTGTCTCAATGCAATAGACGTCACATCAATTAGATGCCCAGTCTATTAGTTATTGGCATTTCCGTCCCGGGGGCCCGATTGGATTTTGGTTCAAACCAACCCCACCGTACCCCAACTGTGTAAAAAGATCAAGTGGGGTATACGAAAAGAACTGTCTCGCTTCAGGAAATTTATTGCCGCATACGGGTTGTCAATCAGACACCCATACCCCAAGTTATTGGTAGAAAGGTGTATTCATGTCAACAGGTCCGGACTGGGGTCTGACCCGGCCTGCGGTTCCGACCCGACCCGAGGAGGTGGCCTAACCCAAGGGGGCGGCCCAACCCGCACTGGGTCCGGCCTATTCTGGGTCCGGCCCGCGTGGCCCGCGTGGCCTGGCTGGCGGCCCACGTGGCTCGGCTGGCTAGCAGCTGTCGGCGCCCTACGGGGCCTGCCCTATCCGTGTAGGGGGGTGCCACGCCCCCTGTCTCTTGAGCAGAACTGGCACCAGTTCTGTGACCCGCGTGGCCCAGGAGGGTCCCGCCTTGTCCTGCTGGCTGAGCGGCCAGCCTGACGCTGGACTTCCCTGCTCCTCCGCCGAAACCTGCCCTGGTCACAGCTTCTTCTCCTCCGCGTGGCATGACGGCGTCGCACCCCAATGGCGGCCCGGTGGCCGTCCGTGTACACCACCACGGCCAAGGGGCATTGCCTATTCTTCTACACAGCACGACGTTTCCTTGCCCTTTCATAGACCCAGTGGCCATGCGCCATAAGTTTCCTTCGTCATCGTCGGTGCTCCACCACTGTCGTCTACAAGAAAGGAAAAATGAAGGGGCATGGTCGGGCCATGTTCATGCAGCCCGAGTCCTCCACGTTATGGTGATATCATTCGGCAAAACATTACCCAAGATTGAACAATGTGTAATGAAACTATTTCAAACTCAAAACCCCTACATCAAATCATTGTTCTTTGACGAGGTCGTTGAAAAGCATATGTCGATTCATTGATGTCAAAAATTAAGAAGCTGAGGAAGGAATCGTTGGCATTCTTCAAGGATGGCGCTACATCCTTTGTTCCGGTTGATGAAGGAATAATCTCTTTGTCGTTCTTTGGTAGTCATTCCTCATTGGAGTGTTCTTTCTCCCTTGGTGTTCTATCTCCAAGAGCTCCTCAAATCTCCCTTCCAACAAAATAATTATGCCAACCAAATGAAATAATATATTTTCTATTATTTTAATTTTTAGCATGAACTGAAAATGTGGTGTTTAATTAAATGGGATAAATCACTTAATTAAGTGGATGGTGTTGGCTCATTTAATTAGTGGGGAAGGTCAAGAGTTTTCTCCACTTAAATGGGGAGTTGAAGGGGTTAAAATCTCGGGTGGTCCCCACCAAAATTTTCCACCCAAGGGATGTTATGTTTGGTTGGGCCCCATAACCATAACATCTCATGGGAGGTTAAGGTGTGGTGGTCGCCACCCCAACCTCCACTTGGAGTTTTTAACCACCAAATAAAAATAAGCTATAGACATTATTTTTATTTAAATTATTCTTTAAAACCCCAAAACTAACATTCATTCTCAACCAACTGCCCTCGAGGTGAAAGTCTTCTAAAGTGAATACCGGTGTTGTGAGTTCAACGGTGCCCACATATTTCAATTCCGAGTACCGATTCAAATGTTATAAAATCCCGCTCGTACTTTTACTGAACGTACCCGAAAAAAACTTCAGAAATTGATTCTAGGCACACTGGGCATCAGATTTAAGCACCGTAAAATTTTTTGGACTCGTCAAATTCCCATGTATTTCAAAAAACATTCCATGGGATTTCTGGGACTTTACATTATGCCCACCTCAGGGATTTACATCCCCATAATCTAAAACTCAATCTAAAAGAACAAATGGGGGTACATAGCACGCATCTGAGCCTCTCGCTCCCATGTGCTCTCCTAGAGGTTCCTGTGCTACCAGTGTACGCACACTAGAGGAATCAACCATCCATGTAAGACCCGCTCCCGTCGATCCTCAATCTCCACTGGATCCTCTGTAAAGGTTTCCCCACCATCGACGTCCAACTCTCCATAGTCGATGATGTGTGAAGGGTCGTGTATTTATCTCCTCAGCTAGGATACGTGGAAGTCATCGTGAACCCAGTGCAACAGAGGTGGAAGAGCCAAGCAGTATTCCACCTCGCCTACTCTACTGAGGACTTGGAAAGGTCTGATGAATCACGGAGATAACTTGCTGCCTCGTCCAAATATCTGTAGAACTCAACATGGTGAGACCCGTAGAAAGACGTGGTCACCATCCTCGAACTCCAGAGGTCTACATCTCCTATCAGCATACGACTTCTGCCTGCTATGTGCTATATTCATCCACTCTTAGATGATCTTCACCTTCTCCATAGTAGCTCGTACCATATCTGGTCCCACTAGTACTAACTCCACAGGGTCAGTCCAGCACAAGGGTGATCTGTAAGGTCACTCGTACAAGGCCTCAAAAGGTTTCATCCCTATAGTATAGTGATAGCTGTTGTTGTAAGAAAACTCCACAAAAGGAATGTGATCCTCCCGGAAATGATCGAAGTCAAGGACACATGCACATAGAATGTACTTGAGGGTCTGAATGGTCCGCTCAGATAGACCACCTATCTGAGGATAAAAGGCAGTCCTAAAGTAAAGCTCTATCCCAAAAGCATCATTCCACCCCTTCCATAGCCGAGAAGTAAATCGTGCATCATGGTCGGAGACAATAGAAGAAGGAACTCCATGTAAATAAACAATCTCCTACATATAGAGGCATCCCAAGCTCTCTACTGAACCCTTCTCTCTGATCGGTAGGAAGTGGGACGACTTGGTGAGTCGATCGACGATCACCCAAATTGATTCATGACCCCTGGATGTATGTGGAAGAACCCCCATGAAGTCCATGGATATCCCATCCAACTTCCACTCTGGGACCTCTAAAGGTTGAACCAAGCCTGTTGGTGCCCGGTGCTCTGACTTCACTTGCTGACAAGTGAGGCATCATGAGACAAACTTCGCTACTGCTTTCTTTATACCTGTCCACCAGTGCTTTCATTGAAGGTCCTGGTATATTGTTTCCACTCTTGTATGTACTATTAAAGGGGAAGTGTATAACTCCCTCAATACTTCCTCCTAAAGTGCCACTGGTACCATGGTACTTCCTCTGAAGAGGATGACGTGCTCCCCACTTTCAGAAAATCAATCAGGTGCCTACCCTGTAGATATCTGAGTATATCATGTCTCACAGTCAGCATCCCCATGCTACGCCTCACTGACTCACTGAAGAAGTGGGGGAGTGACCGTAAGAGACTGTAGACATGCTTCTCCATCTTTATTCACAAATGACATCTGTAAGGCAGCCAACTACTCTGTCACCTCTCCTATCAGCTGTATACTAATTATCCTACTAAGATCATGTGCTACAATATTCCCCTTCCCAAGAGTATATACTATCTCGAAGTCATAGTCCTGGAGGAACTCAAGCCATTTCTGTTGTCTCAGGTTCAGGTCATTCTGAGAGAAGATATACCTGAGACTCTTCTGATCAGAGTACATGGTAAAACATTCTCCCATAAGATAGTGTTGTCACATCTTCAAGGAGAAGACCACTGCTAATAACTTGAGGTCATCTGTATCATAGTTTTTCTCATGATGCCTCAGCTGCGGTGAACCATATGCAATCACTGGTCTATCCTACATCAGTACACACCCATGTCTAGTCCTTGATGTGTCACCTTAAACTACGTACCCAAGACCTTCCTCTGGAAGCCTCAAGATGGGGGCACTAGTTAGCCTTTGACTCTACTCTTGAAAGCTCAGCTGGAATCTCTTTGGCCACAAAATGGGTTTCCCCTCCTTTGTCAAGGCTGATAGTGGTGCTGCAACTCTGGAGAAGTCTCAAAAAAACCTCCGGTAGTACCCAGCCAAACCCTGAAAACTCAGTACCTCCGATAAACTCTTGGGTGGCTCCAAAGAAAGTACCGTCTTGAACTTCACTAGATCCACTGCAACTCCAGCCTCTGAGATGACATGTCCCAAGAAGTGAGCCTCTCGAATCCAAAACTTTCACTTCGAGAGCTTACCATAAACTGGTGCTCTCGGAGTTGTCCAATACTACCTACAAATGGTAGGCATACTCCTCCTCAGTAATCGAGTAGATCAGAATGTCGTCGATGAAGACTACGACAAAGCGATCGAGGTAAGGGAGGAAGATCCTATTCATGAGACTCATGAATATTACTAGAGGATTGGTTATGCAGAAGGGAATAACCAAGAACTCGTAGTGGCCGTACCGACACCTGAAGGTTGTCTTCTACACATCCCCATCTCGAACTCTAATCCGGTGATTGCCTGATCTGAGGTATATCTTTGAGAACCACCAAGATCTATTCATCTGATCAAAGAGGTCATCAATACTCAGGAGTGGGTACTTGTTATCCATGGTCACCTGGTTCAGGCTATGGTAGTCGACATAAAGCCTCAAGATCCCATCCGAATTTCTGGCGAACAGAATCAGGGTTGCCCAAGTAGAAACACTAGGCCAGAAGAATCCCTTTCCCTGTAGGTCTTCTAGTTGTACCTGCAGCTTGCGAAGCTCAGCGGGAGCCATCCGATATACTGGTGTATATATCGGTCCCATCTCGGGGTACAGGTCAATGTAGAATTACACCTCTCGGTGAGGAGGTAATATGGAAATATCCCCAGGGAAAATATCCGCATACTGTTCTACCACTACAGGATAAGTCAAACTATCCACTTCAACTGTTCCGAGGGTAAGGAAAGACAACTAGTGATTGATTGGCTACACCCTACTCCGTGTATGTCTGTACTATGATTCAAATATTCCCTTCTCACCAGTGAAGGTAAAACAGGTAGCATCAATGTGGACACACCACACTTTTCGCCTAATACAGTCAATCTGAGCATGGACTGTAGATAGTCAGTCCATACCCAAGATGACTTCGTAAGGCCTTGATGCCGCTACGAGGTGATCCCAGCCGAAGCACTCACCTCCTAGAGTAAGCTCACACTATCGTCACAAGTGAGTAATCTTAGATTATTTTCCATTAGGAGTCTCTAGCCATAAGGATCGAGCCAACGACTCCGTAGGAATCTCTGAGGTCTAAATGAGGGAAATGGTAATGAAAGAGTGACTGGCACCTGTGACTATAAGAACTGCAGCTAAGTTGGAGTAGACACATATCGTCCCTCGAATCTTCTCCAAACCACCATGATCGTAAACCTCAGCTGCATGAAGCAGAGCTCTCCCCTGTCCACCTGCTCCCTGCGGTCTGGGTGGAAATCCTAGTGGTGGTGGTCGCAACACCTCAAAACGTCATCCACCTCTAGTATCATGTACAAATATTTTTCCATGTCTGCCTCCACCATGCAGACCACCTCTTTTGAACCTCTTCCTCTGCTTGGGAGATCCCTCGATTGTCTAGAGATAATCAGAACGGAGAATCAGACAGTTATGAGCCATGTGACTAAGCCTGATGCATGAGTAACACAGTCTGCTCCAGTAATGACTGGCTCTGTCTCTACTCCGGGTGCCCCGCACAACTGATCCTGAATCATGTGGTCGACCGCCTGAAGTTCAGGTCCTCTTGGACCTCCACAACATATGTCTACTGCTTGATGCAGAAGACTCTTCTACATGTTGGATAGTGGTGGGTCTCACTGCTGGAGACAACTCAGAAAGTAAACTCTCCACCAAGAGGGCTCTCTCTAGCACCCTCAACAGCATCGGGATGCTATGTGAGATCATCGGAGCTCTGATCTCTTGCCTGAGCCCCTACTCAATGGTCTTGGCCCTGAATAATGGGTCTTGCATCATATATTTGGAGTATCATGAGAGGTCGGTGAAACTCAGTGAGTACTGTTCCACTATCATGCTACCCTGCTGTAGATGCAGTAACTCCGGTATCAGCACCACTCGAAAAGTGCTCGGGACAAACTCCACCTAGAACAGGCTCTCGATGTCTGCCCAGAGTAGCGTTGCCTCATCATTCACCTGGAGCATCAGGCTCCACCATCTGCCTACTGCTTCCTAAAAGAGACTCGTGGTGAGGATCACCATGAAGTTTACTGGTGTCCCTACTAGACTGAAGACTCTCACCACAGCTTCCAGCCAATCCTTAGCCGCCTGTGGGTCCATCTCTCCCCTAAACCTGGGTGGCCTCTGGCACTAGAACTCGTGCAACGCGCTCAAGTGGCGTGAATTTTTGGTGGCTGGGGCTGGTGGCATCGGTGGCCCATAGGGAATTAGTACCGATCATGCCTCTACTGGTAAAGGTCCCTGTATCGAGGACATGTCGCTCGATGTGCTATCAGTACGTAAATCTCTTGGGGCTCTAACTGGTTGTCCATAGGGAGGCATCCTGAAAGAAACAGATGCGACAAGGTGAAAAGTTAATACCTGGTGAGCTGACCTAGTTGAGATGACTTAAAGAAAAACTTTTGAAAAAACACATGCAATCAGTGTATTCGAGCACTGAGTTGGAAATCAGAATTCAGGGTCCTAGTGTATGGATACGTCGGCCGCCCACACCAACAGTGGACTCCCTGAACTGAAAACCACACTCAGTACCCTTAACACTATTTCTTCATAGAAATGAAATATCAGAGTCCTAAATTCTATGGTAGAACCGACTCCTCTGATACCAATTTTTCACGACCCGTCCCCTGGGGTCTGCATCGGGACTACCCCAAGCCCGACATCCATAGGCCAGAGGGTGGCGACTAGGTCCAAAGGCATATATCCATAAACATGGACGGAATTTACATTATAAGAGTAAACAAACACATATGAATACACAACTGGAAGCAAAGAACTATGTAAAATTGTATACAAAAAGAAGTGATGGAAAGTAAAAGGGACCCGAAATACAAGCCCAACAAGAAAGTACAAGTACAATTGAAATCAAGTACAACTGGAAAAAAGTAAAGTACCTATTGGGTCATCCTCCGGGGTTCCTACCTCAAGGGTAGGTACAAATGGCCTCCTCAACACACCACGTTCGTCCATCTGCTCCATGTATCGTCATGCCAAGTGGTCCACCTCCGGGTACCGTCCATTCCTGCTACTCTATACCTCAGTCAGCGTTGTCCGTCTTCTATAACCAACACAACGAGGTGCGGGCATAGCCCGTGCAAGGGTGAGTATAACGATACTTAGTAGGGACCCCAAGACACTCAAGATCTCACAAAATCCAACAAGGATAAAAAAAATTATGAAATCAACAGATAACCATTACATAGGTATATGCCCATACATATACCTATGTTATCTAGTAACCCATCTCAATCATGAGGAAAACACCAAATTCATTGACTCATGTCAAACCAGGATTTTCATTAATGAAACCAAAACTGCTGGAGAACTCATCCTCTTTCAAGTACAGTGGGTATGCCACAACACTAAGGCGCTTCTCACTAACCTTGGACCACTGAGGTACTCCTCTATCAAGTATCATAGGTCTGCTTCCAACTACCAGGCGCTCCTCCATTGTGGGACTTCTGCCAACTACCAAGCGCACCCCCCAATAGCCTACAGATGTACTCCTCTGATCGGGTACCACGGGACATACACCAACTACTAGGCGCTCCTCCGCAGTGGTTCTGCCACCAAACACCAGGAGATCCCCACGGGGCTAGTCGAATCACTCCGAGTCGAAATGGCCAAGAAGTCGTCTGGTCTCCGCCAGCTACTAGGTCTCTGCACTCAGTCTTCTCTTCTCTGGAAGGATCCTCTCCACGAGCTACTGGACGATACTCCAACTATTTCAAAGTTCCATGAAGAAGTATCTCAAAGGTATGCCACATAATAGGGGTCTCAATGCAACAGATTACGTGTCAATCGGATGCCCGGTCTGTTAGTTATTGGCATTTCTGTCACGGACCCTGTTGGATTTAGGTTCAAACCAACCCGACCATACCCCATATGTGTCAAAACCTCATTTATGGTATTCCAAAAGAACCTTCATGCTCTAAGCATTCCATTTCAGTAAACGGTTCGTCAATCGGACACTCGTAGCTCATGTTATGGGCAGAAAGGTGTATTCGTGTCAACGGGTCCGGACTGGGGTCTGACCCGGTCCGCGGGTCCGACCCGGAATGTGGGTCCGACCAAGCTTGAGGGGGTAGCCCGGCTCGAGGGGGCGGCCCGTACAGCATTGGGTCTTGGCCCGGAGGCCCACATGGCCTGGCGGGCGGCCTGCGTGGCTTGGCTGGTGGCCAGCATGGCCCGGGTGGACAGCGGCTGGCGGTGCCCTACGGGCCCCTCCCTATCTGCATTTGGGGGGGGGGTGTCGCCCCACCTGTCTCTAGAGTGGAACTGGAGATAGGTGACGGTTCAGTGACATACAAGACCCTAGAGGGTCCTACCTTGTCTAGTTGGATGAGGGGCCAGCCGGTTTGCTCCGCCGGCAGCCGCAACCTCTTCTCCTTCACGCGACGCGATGGCGTTCAGCCCCACCGCCGCGACCTGCCCTTGATGCGGCCCGCCCTTGCCACTACTTCTTCTCTTACGCATGGCGCGATGCCACTGCGCCCCTCCTGGCACCTGGTGGCCGCTCCTGTACACCGCCATGTCCCAGGGCAGTGGACTATTCATCCGCGCGACACAACGGTGGCGCGCCCTTCCAGAAACTCAGCGGCCCTGCGCCGCCTGTTTCCTTCGCGGCTTCCGTTTCTCAACCACTGTCGTCAATAAGCAAAGGAAAACATAGTGGGAGGTTTGGGTTGTGTTCGTGTGTCCCAATCCCTCCACGTTATGGTGATATCAATCAGTAAAACATTACCCAAGATTGAAAAACATAGAAGAGAACTATTTCAAACTCAAAACCCCTACCTCGAATCGTTGTTCATTGACGAGGTTTCAGAAAATCGGATGTCAATTCGTTGTCGTCGAAAATGAAGAAGCTGAGGATGGCGTCGTCGGCGTTCTTCAAGGATGGTGCTCCCTGCTTTTTTCAGATTGAATAAGGAAGAAGGTGTCCATCATTATTTGGTAGTCATTCCTCCTTGGAGAGTTCTTTCTCCCATGGTGTTCTATCTCCAAGATATCCTCAACTCTCCCTTACAACAAAATAATGATGCCAACCAAATGAAAAAATGGATTTTCTATTATTTTAATTGTTGGCATGAATTCAAAATGTGGTGTTAAATTATATTAGATAACACACTTAATTAATGGGGTGGAGTTGGCTCATTTAATTAGTGGGGAAGGTGAAAAGTTTTCTCCACATAAATGGGGAGTTAAAGGGGTTAAAAGCTCGGGTGGTCTGCACCAAAATTTATCCTCTCAAGGGAAGGTATGTTCAAGTGGGCCCCACCACCATAACCTCTAATGGGAGGTTAAGGTGTGGTTTCCCCCACCCCCAACCTCTACTTGGAGGTTTTAACCACCAAATAAATATAAGCTACACACATTATTTTTATTTAAATTATTCTTTAAAACATCAAAACTAACATTCATTCTCACCAACTGTAGTTGAGGTTAAAGTCTTCTTAAGCGAATACCAGCACTACGAGTTCAATTGTGCCCTTAGATTTCTGTTCCGAGCACTGGTTAAAAAGTTATAAAAACATACTCGTACGTTTACTGAAAGTACCCGAACAAAACATCAGAAATTGATTTTGGGTACACCAGGCCTCGGAATAAAGTTCCGTAAAAATTCACTGACTCGTAAAATTAAAATGTATTTAAAAACAAATTTCCATAGGATTTCCTGGTCTTTACACCATATTATATTATATTATTATGAAACAAAATTTATAATCCCAAAACATTAGTATACCCTTCTATAATTATACTCAATGTCTATGTTAGTGTTTTGTTATGTAATCTATGTTTCCTAAATCTATTTTCCAAGGATTGTAGTAATATTTATTCATTACCAACTATATCGACCTGACCCCAAAATCCTTGAATTGGTTCTAGATTCCATTAAATTGCAATAAGTTACAATGAAAAACATCCTGATGGACTGAATAGTTTAGTAGTATTGTTATACAAGATACATACATCATTTATACAATAAATTTTAATACACCAATGAAAATATAATTTTATTTATTTTGATAAAAACATTATTACATATCATAATCCTATATTTCATCTATAATAACCTTCTTGTATTACTAAAAAGAGAAAAAATAAGGGTGATCTCAAATTCTCAGTAAAATAAATGTATAATGTTAGTAATAATGAATGAATAATCATAATCAATATGGAATGTTAAATAACTGGACACACGTTCAATGTAATTTAATAAACATAGAGGAAGTGCACAAATACTACAGAATGGTATGTAACTTAAAACACATAATATTTAAATAAATGACTATTATAATAAGATAAGGAAAACCCAATATGGAAAGGTAAATATCTAAAAACACTTTCCATTAAATAAATAAATTGATAATGAAATTAATTCATAGATTTTTCATAGTGAAAAAATTTTGGATAACAATAAATAAATTGTGAATGTTAGCAATGATTAATTATTTGACATCATTTTTGTCAGGTACATGAAACATTTTCCTTCATTACCATTCAAAGTATTGTTTAAAACATTAAAATTTCATGGCCTTTCCCAAGACAGTTTAGTACCTGCTTTGTTAAAATCACAAAGGGTTTGTTTCCAACTGATTTTATCTAATGTTACTACCGATGAATTAGGGTGATTACTTAAAATAGTCTTCAACCCATTCCATTCAAATCTAAATTATATCTCATATATTTAATAATCAATTTAATTCATAAAAAATTTACATTATCCAATATCAATATTGATTAATAAATACAAATTTATCAATATTTAAATAGTTAATCGAAACACTATCAAAGTAAACAAAATATATAAAAATGTGATATGGTTTAATCAATAAAAATATCCACTATAAATATTATATATAATAAGGGGGAAATTTATGTACAATAATTGTATTATAGTTAATATATCAAGGAAAAGTTATTAACTACCAAAGTGAATCAATTTTATGATTTTCAATAGTTTCATAATTCAAAATTATTATAAACCATCCCGAGAAAGATTATGGATGGTATCAATACAATGTATTCCCATTAGATTAATAATAAAGTGTTCTTTTAATTGATGAATTTAAATACCATAATAAGGACACTAAACCCATTCTTTGGGGAAATATCCTTTTCATTTTGAAAATCATTTTGAAAGTCATCTTCTTTGCAAATCACATTTAACACTAATATTTCAGAAAAAATTTAGAAAATAAATTTCCTTGAAAATAATCTTTTAATCATATAAAATAATATTTTAAAAAACTACGTGGTCATGATGGCTAGAAATTCTATTCATGTCATCAAAATTAAAACAATTTTTCATTTTTATTTTTCAGTAAGATCTTAAAAGTTATTGTTTTTAAAATGAATAAATATTCATTTAAATAAAATTTAAAGACTAAAAATTGGTGTAAATACATTTACTACAGAATTTTTAAATGATTAAAAGATTTTTTATTTTTTTTAGAAAACATGGGTTTGAAAAAAAACATATTTATGACCAAAGAGGGAAATAAAGTTGAGTTTTCTTGAAAACATTATCTAAAATAATTTAAGTATCAAATACTTAAAAATTGGAAATTTTACATGAAATGGAAAATTAATAACAAAACTGGAATAAAATAGAATGGTTTATTTTGAAATTTTGAGGAAATTTACTTCAACTGATATTCAATAATGAATAATCTCAATTAGAATGAGATTGTGAAATAAACCCTTAAAATGATTTTAACATTGAAGTGGTGATTAATAAATAAATTTATCATGTGTATATAATATAAATCCACATAAAAAAAGTGTAAATAAAAAATAATATAATAAAAAACTTTTACACACTAAATATCAGCATGATATTATCTATAAAGTAGATGTTCAACCCAATGAGTGGAAATTGAGTTAAAAATCCCTTAACTTACACTTCATTTTGGGAGAGCATTTTTTTACCTCCAGTATAGTGGTTTTAAACATGTTAATAAATTATTCCAGAATAATATTGATATTTAATATATCATATATGATCGTTTGATAATATTTTATCAACCAATAATTAATAATCATTCATTATTCTAAATTGAATCTAATAATACCCACTTTTTTAGAGTATTTTTTGGACTTTTTATTTTTTGTTACACATATTTAGATAAATATTTAATTATATAAAGAATTAAAAACAAGATAAAGATATCATATATATTTATTATATACTTATTTAAGGTAATACATTAAATTTAGTTTTCGAAAATGAAATGCAACATTCACTTAGACAGTAGGTCGTATGTACGTATTAACGATGTGTCCATTGTCCTACTACATTAAAAGAAAAAAGGTAATATATATATATATATATAATCATTCCAATATCATATTTATGTCACAAATAACACATATTGTTATTTAAAATAATCCTGAATATATTCTATGTAAAGTGTGATTAAATCACATCTATCCGTGAGGCGGTAGACTGCCATACACACGAACAACGTTATCGTATTCGCAAAAAAATGGAAAGCATGATGATATGAATTATATAATAATTTCAGAAACATATATATGTTATAAATATCATAAATAAAATATATAAATATTATTTATATCATTATTCCCTCCTCAATAAGAGGTAATGGAAAAAAGAACGAAATTGGTTTGCTAGGCAGTAGTCTTTCATACACCTGAATGGTGATTTTGTAACCCATTTGAAATAATTGTGCAAATTTGATGGTATTAACTGTAACATAACAAAATATAAGTATATTTAAGATAGTAGGGTTATTATATAATGGTGTTATAATAATAATATAAGGAATTATATAAGGAAATAAAATGGAAACACTTTTAGAAGAACGTCACCTCTTCTTTGGGAATCCCCGTTCTGTTTTCACTAGTGACATTATAATTTTCATTAGGCATAATATAAGGATTATAGGATTGGTTTAGGTATTTTGGGAAGAGAATTTTTCAGTATTTTTATGGACCAAATTTATTTGGAGTTGTGGAGAGGGAGGGGGTGAGGGGTGTCCTTTTCTAAGTTGGGTGAGTGGAAAACATTAATTTTTTTTGAAATAGTGATTTCTAAAAGAATTTTTTATATGTCACGTGGATAAAATAATAAACCATAAATAGATATTAAAAGGTTTAAGGTTTAAATTTGTCTTTAAAATTGGGTTTTTTCATGCTTTTAGGTCATTTATCAAATTATGTTTAATGTTTTTCCCTTGGTAAAATTATTTTTCTCTAAACCATTGTACTTAATTTTAACTTCTTTCACTAATAAATAAGGTAAACAAATGTTGGAATTATTAGAAATTTTAAATTAATATGATTCCAAATATGGAATCCATTTTTCCAAATTCAATCCACATAAGTGGAAAAAATTAATTTAACATTAATCTCATTGATTGGATCGGAAAATAGGGTTTTAAATTGAAATAGTTTATCAGTATACTATTTTTTATATATAAACTCAAAATAAAAATGATTCCTATGTAAATATTGGAGTAAATTATGTATAATTTTACTATTATTACATTAAGACAATTTTAAAATATAATGTAACATTATAAATTATTCAAATGAAAAGTTAATTTTTATTTAAAATTTAATATTTCTCTGAATTCATTCAAAAATAAAACATCCCACCAAAAAACCAAATAATCCCCCTAATATAATTTTGAAATAATATTTTGAAAAGAAATGTTTGTTTTTTCAAATAAATTTATTGAAGTGTCAAATTTTAGTTTTAAAACAAGTCTTCCCTTAAAAGGTGGGAAAACTATGTTTAGAAAAATACACATTTTATGTGTAATATTAAATTTGATCTTATATTATTCCTATAAAATTTTATAGTAATAAAATTTTAGAATATATTTTATATATAATTCAATAATATAATAATATTTTTTTATTAATTTAATTTATTAAGAAAAATAACCTTTGTCATATAATAAAATATTTTTAATAAAATCATTTCATTTAAATTAAATTTTTATTTATATTCATTTATAATTAATCGGTCAACAATGAATTCATCCATATAATTTGATATATTAGTTAGTATTGTTCATAATTTATAATTTAATGACTAGGATATAATTTTCATTTTAAATAAAAATAATAATAGTATTCAATAAATCTCAATCTTGCATGTAGCACAAGCCATCGAAGAAAGCCAATGTTGCGTGCAATATAAGCTAACTCATTATTGATGCATTAATTGATATAGAACAAATTGAATTTATCTAAAATTATTATATATCATAATTTCATTGTATTTTACATTCCTTCTTATGTTTGGTGTTGCAGGTCATACATGCTATCGATTAAAATGTTATTCTCTTAGAATTTTTGGGTGTGACATTTTCTGTTGCTTCTTTTTTTCAGACCCTATGAAGCATATATGGAATGGTTTTACAATTTTATTACCATTTCCCATATCTTATTTTCTTCTGCCTCCACTTTTACTCTTTATTTCAGGGCATAAAACAATTAAATATATGTAATATTTTCCATTTAGTTGAAAATATGATATATTCTATTATTATTTTGGTTATCTAAATTATTTAAAGTTTGATTATCTCTCATTTGAAACATTATTATTTACTATTTATTCAAAATAAATTTTTATTTTATATATTAAACCCATATAAATGAAATACATTGATAATGAGTAGGAATATATTTATACATCCCCCCAATCTATTTGTTAATTCGTTATATCTCGTGAGATCATTATGTGTGGGTATGTTGTAGTTAGCTTTGCATGTTATGTTATGATGTCTTGGTGGGGAGCTATGACCTATGTTAATGATGTCTTGTTGGCGAGCCTAGACATATTTTTATGAAGTCTATGTGGTGATACTTGAACTACGGTTATAATTAAAGGCCTTATATTTTTCTGTATTATTATGTTTTAGATAATTACCATGACCTAATGAAATTTTATCACTTATCCCTTGTTTCTATCATTGATTCCATGTTAGGATTATTTACTCTCACCATATCTTACTCTATTTTTATCCAGTTTTAATCCATTACTCTCCTTTTTTTCAACCCCTACTTTTATATATTTTCTATGGATAACCTATATGGTGATATAATTATTATTATATCTTGGTATAATTTATGAACATGAAAATATAAGATTATAAATCCCTTTAAAATGTGTTTTATTATGATTTTAATTTTCTTAGGAAATTATAATTATAAATTTCCATGAGTTTTTAAGGAATATTTATATTTTTAATGATGTATTAACATATATATATATATATGAGATAAAGTTCCTTATATATGAGCTAGGTTTTTCTATATTATAAAGTTATTTTCTATGAGATTAGATATGTTTTGACTATATTTTGTTTATGAATTATAACACAGAGGAATGTTTCTTTAAATAAGAGTTATAACTCAGTGGAGTCTTCTCTATAATTTGTGTTTTAAATGAAAAAAATAAACTAAGTTGTGGAAGATATATCTCAATGATGTGTTCTGAAGATTGGGAGTTATTATATTATAATGTGTTTCAAAGAGTGAGGGTTACTCCTTGATGACATATTTTGATGAGTGAGATTTATAAAGTTGTTCAGAACTAAGGTTTCAATATATTCAAATATAACAGAATTAAATTGAGCCATTATAACATATATTGTGTTTCTAATCAATATGTTACTCCTCAAGAAATAAAAAATCAGATATTTTTGGGAGTTATGGTGGTCAAATAGAAAAAAAACTCAACATATGTGTTTTATACTGAGTGTTATATGCTTATTTTTTAGTTTTTATATACACTCATAAATATGAATTATGCTATCATTTGTAGATACCATTACTAGGACCTTCTATTTTCTACACACACACCTTGCACGTGAACTCTAGCTGACGGTAAGTCCTTATGATTGAAATATAATTTACAATAATTGTCCAAAAATTGGGTTGTATATTGAGTTTCTCAGTAATGATATGAGTTAGTTCTGAGGTGATTATAAGGAAAGTGGTTGTGATAGTGTTTTCAATTTTATTTTATTTTTATTTCAAATGTCATTCCATTTTAATGATAGAAACACTAAGGAAAAAATATTGCAGTGTATAACAGTTATATGTTTAACATGGTTTAATTTTGATTCAATAAGTTTTATGTTAGTATTGGGGTTATCCTTATACTATAATCTAATATTAGTCTATTTTTGATGTTTTCTTCATTTTTAACTATGATTACATAGTTATTACACTGATAGTGTAGTCCCCAATGGTATATATTATTTCTTCACCACTAGATAATGGCCTTTAGTGTATGGAGTGTCACTCTAATGGTCAGGTGGCCCCAACCAACATTATCACTATTTCAAAAATATATTTGTGGAATTAAAATTTTCATTGGCGGCCTGTTTTCATATCAATATATTTGTGACATGATATATGGATATTATAATTGTTGAGAATTGGGATGGACACCAACCATGGGTATCAAAAATATATGTATGATATAAGTTCATGTTATTTGGGGTTTTATATTTCAATTATTATTTTTTCATGTTATAATAATATTAATTTAGATTAATATATGAATTCAATATGTTTATTGTTTTTACTATTATCATGAGGTGGAATTTTTTAATGTGTTTATAAATTAAAATTATCTTATATAATCATGTTATATGTGTATTCTTTTTTATCAGTGTTAATAATGATTTATAAAAAATGAATTTACACCAAAAAATTCAAAAATATGGGTGTTTAGAAAATGATTTTTTGAAATAGAGGTCATGAGGTGGGTCAAACCATCTCTCCCAGGTCTGGTACAAATAATAATAATAATCCACAAATATATTTGTTACCAAGATAGATACATAAAGATAAAATTATATGTATTTAAATAGTTTAAACATTACATCTCAAAAATAAACTTACAATCCCATTAATGAAGTGTTTATTGTCATTGAATATTAACTATAAAGAAAATTATTATTACAATTTCTCTAAAATCACTCAATAATAGATCCCCTTTTGAACATCTCAAATGTTACACTCATCTTCATAACATAGGTAATGAAATAATATAAAAGGGGGGATCTTAGATACTTAGTATTTGTAATCATAAAAGATAAAAATTGTTTCTAATAAGAAGAATAATATAATAATGTGGGTATGGGAACATTTACATGTATAATATATATATAATTTTGAAACAATATGGAAATAAATATGGATCATAAATCATAAATCATGATATAGTTTTTTGAGCATAACATAATAAATGAGATATCATAACATGAGATAATTTAAAGGTATATTCTCAAGGAAAAAAATTATCATAGATTAATAAAGATTTTTTTTGAAAATTCAATCAATCTTACAGATTATTTTTCTGGAAAAAACTTTAATGCATTATTTTATGAAAAACTAATACATATACATTTTTTTCTAATAAAGAAAATGTCCATGTTTCATATTGTAAAAAATTAAAATTATCATAAATAATAACACAATTTTATGAGATATAAAATATTTATCAATGCATTAAAGGGAGATATAGGACACCATATGTCATATAATGATAACACATAAATGTGTTCCATAAGAATCATGAAAATATTCTTTGTCCCAACATCACGTAATTAATCCATGGAAATGAATGATGTGGTTCATGAAAACTGTTATAGAACATTTCATAATCCATCCAGAGAAAGATATTGGATGGTATTAATAAAAAATATATTAGCTATAACATAATCAATGTCCATATTATTTAATATAGATGTAAAATTGTTTTATAAGTGGAACAAAATTATGGGAATCATATAATAAGGGATTAAGAATCAGATTTTCTAATTCCATTAGTTTAATCCCCTAAAAATAGTATGAGTGAATTGTGAGTGTAATTTATGAACCATAACTCTCATATAGATAAAATCACTTTTGACATAGGTAAGAAATTTAATGTAAATCAAAAGAATGTTTAGAAAACATTTGTTAACATTTTATTAAAAAAAACATCATGATTCACATCCAAAAATATCACTGTTGAGAAATTTAAATGTATGAATTTTAAACAAAATATTAAAAAATTATAAACAATTAATCCGAGATAATATTAATAATTGTTTCAAAAATATGAATTGAATTTTTTTTTTTAAAAAATTACTTTAAGAATGAGTCTTCAATAATGGATTCTTGAAGAAAACCAAATTTAAAATCCAGAATTTGTTTTTTTGAAATATATCATTTTCGTTATAAAAATAAAAAAATATTTAATTTTATTTTAAAAAATATTTTGATTCAAAATTATTTTGAATCCCATTTTAAAACTAAGAAAATATTCTTCATAAATAATAATTATCATAGCATCAAAAATTAACGAACATGGATTACACTAAAAAGGGATGATTTTTTCAAAATTATATATGCTAAATTTATTAATGAAATTAGTTAATTTAAAAAATCAAAAAATAGTATAAATTGAATAATATAAATTATTTAATCATGGATATTGAAAAATAAAAAATTAAAATGGACATATAGGTGGATGATTCCTGATCGATAGAAAGATTTGGGTTTAGTGTCAATTATTAGAATCTCATTTGGTAAATTATATTAAAGGGGAAATGAAATAGAGAGATGGAATTCCAAAACAGAACAATAAATATTGGATAATAAGTTTTTGAGGTTTTAGTAATAATTATATTAAAATTCCCATATAGATTTTCATTCAAAATAAATGTTGATTTAAAAATTTTGTTTGTGACGAACCCATTATAACTTCAATAATCGATAAACCAAAAGTACATGGAATATAATACCCGATATTGTTATATAATCCATTGAATAATTATTTAAATTCTGAAAAAATTTATTCTCTCGGATTATATATGTGACACAATAGAAATCAGGTGTTGGATATTGTGTAAATTTCAATGAACAAAAATTGAATCAAGAAACCCCTAACCTTATATTCATGTTCAGTCGAATGTGATATGAAATCTGGGAGAATAAGAATAAATATATAAAAAAATAACTTCAAAACCAAATTAATGTTTAATAAAGTTTTATATAATTCATTTAGAGTCAATTAGTATAAACATATTAGTCAGTTATATTTTATTTTTACAATCATGTGTTAGTGATTTAAATTTTTTTTGCACGCTTGTATTGTTGATATCAATCCTTGTTACATTTCTACAAGTAAATTATTCTAGTATAATTATAGGTATAGTAATTTATTTTTTATAGTTATTGTTATGGTTAGAATTTCATTATAATAGTTTTTTAGTTATACTTCTAGATTATTGAGTTAGAGATGAGCTTGTTTCGAAAATCTTTAGTGACCAAAACCAGTTATATCAATAATAAGATATAAATTAATATAAAATATCCACAAAATTACTCTAATTTTTTTTATAATTACTTTAAAATAATATAGTTATTTAATTTAACATAATCATCCATAATATAAATTTATATTATCTTTCATGTAAGTGGTTAAATCGACCCAAACAAGAATATGACAAAATCGATGGGTGAGTATGGTTTAGATAATGATTTATAAAAACAATATTATTATTATAAAAGAATAATTATTTATTTTATATTTTTAATTATGGTAAATTACATTTTTATTATTTTTTATAAATATAAAATATACTATATTAAATAAAAAATGTGTTTCTACATCGAGGCGGTTGTGTGCCATACACATAGAAGATGTGTTCATTTTCCATAGAGTGGGAGGAATGTAGGAAATATATTATATTTTCAAAATCATTATGATTCTATAAATATAATATTATTTCATTAAATACCATTTTTTAACCATTTGTTTAAGGTATTTAAGTAAAATGTATCAATGGAACAATTTAGAGGTGGTAGTCACACATGTGCTAGAACAATATTCTAATTTTTCTAATATGAAAGAGAAAATGTTGATAATTTCTATTCCATAGAAATAAAAATATGTTGGTATATAAATACTAAAGTAAGACATCATTTTGGGATATGTAATATATTTTTTAGAAGAATTATAGATATTTTAAATATTTAGGGAGTTATTAGTACTTATATTGAGAATGTGAACTTTCTCTAAAAGAATTTCATTGAAATATGGGATGTAAGCCAACATAATATGACCAAATGATTATTAAAGTGGAATTGGATTATAATAGATTTATAAGGTTAGTTCTTTTTTTGTATTTATAATTATATACTAGTATTAAAGTGGTGCTATAATTCACCTATTATAAGTATAGGGGATGATAAATTTGCAAATATAAATTTTTAATATAAAAAGAATGCATGTTTCACAATGAAAGTGGATTATAATGTTGAAATTAATGGATATGAGAATTTTTTTGAGAAACCCCTCAAGAAAAATATTTTGAATATTTTTGTTAATATTTTTTCACTATTTTACACCTTAATAAAATCATTTTTCTTTAAGATACCTTTACCATGTGAACATCATTTTTAACCTCAGTAAATTTTTTTATGAGGAAAATTAAAAATAACGATTCTACATAATATTGAAATTATTATATAATATATTGAAACCATCTTATAATATAAAATTTCTACATGTTAGAAAAATTAATTGCATATTAGCACACATTTCACACGAAAGCCGTTTTTTAAAAAAGTTTATTTTTATAATTTGAAATAATATTTTGGATAAAATTATGAAGGTTGTTAATTAATATGAAATTAATTTCTTTATTATTACATAAATAAGAGTTATGTGGCTTTAAAATCAATCCAAAATGGAATACCATTATGAGAAAACACAATTAAATGAAAAAAAGAAAAAATAACTTGCCTAAATGATTAATTATTCTTTTAAAATGTAGTAAATGAGTTTCCTAAATTCAGTATATTATTTTACAACGCATCATTATAATAATTAATTTTTTTATAAATTATTTTTTATATCTTTTATATTAATACTTATTTTATGATAATGTTATAAAATATATGTTATATAAATAATTTGTATTTTCACTATTCTCTTAGAATTCAAATTTTTTAGAAAAAATCTAAAAAATGAACCTAATAGAATTTTAACATGATTAATAAATAAAATAATATCCATTAAATAAATTAATATTCTAAAATTTACAAATTTATCATTTAAATGAAAATAAAAAATATTTAGCAAACTATTTTGAGAGAAATATAAATTTTCAACCACAAATTGTTCTGAATCTAATTTACTATCAATTTATAATTATATAAGTTTTAATATAATATATTAACATATTATATATTATCATAATAATCTTTTAAAATTGATCCCTATATATTATTGGAAAAATTACAAACCACATTAAAATTATTTATTTGAAAAATATCCCTTTTTAATGTGTAAAAATATTTAATCACATTTTATAAATTATTTATCTTTTTTCCTTTAAATTTACTCCATTAATTGGTAATTAAATACATTAATCAGCCTTTAAAAATAATAACCTATAAAGAATTTAAATATTAATTTTTATAAAAAATTATTTACTATCTTTTTATTTATGCAATTTTTTATTGTTATTTTATTTTTCATATTGATTTTTCATATCATGTTGAATTATTTTAACACTAAATATCACAATTAATTTTATATTGGTATTTTTTTCATCATAGTAAATTCAAAAAAATATTTAAATAAAAAAAATTTCTATATAATTGTGGAGTTATATTCTCCCCCAAAAATAAATTACATCCTCATAGTTTTTATTACTTCTAATTAATGAAAATTTTCTAATATTTTCTATAAAAATGGATGATATATTTTCTACTAATATATAAACCTCACAATCCAAAATTATCGAAGACTCATCATTTCCTATATAATCATCATCCGTTGTTATTTTTCTTTATCTCTATAATTTATACCAAATATGCTTCCTTAGTCTGTTATAGAGGATTCTTTGGGAAAACCTTTCATAGATTTGTTTTCAAGATACTATTTACAACCATAGACTAAAACCAAAATTGTTATGATAATAACCGCTACTGTTATCATAAATTATTAAATGAATTTGAAAAAACCAATCCAACTATTCATTCTCTAATTATACATTTATCTCAACCAATGATAATCATTATTTAACTATTATATAATATCATCAATTTATTACCCTATTATTTTGAAATCAATTTTCCATGTTCATCTTTCTATTATGTTTTAAAAACAAACTTGTTATATGTTACATAATTATATTCAATTAATTTCCGTCAACAAGGTTTATAAAGGTAATGTGATTAATCAAAGATTATCACCAGTGATTATCAAAAAAAGTGTGTAGATAAGCCTCTTTATTGTAAACTTATTGAAGATTAAATTAATACTCAACCAGCTTTATTAGGATTGTTAACCTTATGTACAATTGTACCAAATCATAAATCATCATATAGTACTCAAACAAAAATTTCTTTTTTATAAAAACCCAAAAATTATATAATTTATAAAAAATTATGACTTTATAATATTATTAGAATTATCCATAGGGTTTGTTCTAAATTAATCTCAACCTAATCCAAAAAACATAAATAATTCCTTAGAAAGAACTAAACACCACTCTAATAGAAACTATATCACCATATACCCACAATGATTATTCTGGTGCTAATAACACTTAATTCATAACTAGATTAAATACTGAGTTAGATATAGAAATATAAACTTAAATATATTCAAAAAAGCTTAATCATTACATTTCAACATAATAATGTAATCCCATGAATATAAGTTTTATTATAATTGATGATTCTCTATATTGGAATATTGTTGTGAACATTTCCCAAAAAACACATTATATAAAATCCTCCTCTAGATGTATCCTAGGTTACTCAAAACATTCTAATCTAGGGTACAAAAATATAATAAAGGGTGATTGATATCCTCAATAAGGAAAATTATTTAATATATCAATACATTATCAAAAGTTAACATTTGATAATCACATGTGTATGAGAGAATAATCAAGGATCATATAAATAAAATTATAAAATCATCTAAAAATAAAAATATATCATGTGTTTTAAATCAGGAAAAAATTATATTAGCATAACATATTAACTATTTTATAATAACATGAGAAACATTCATGGAATATAAATATGAAAAAAACACATTGAAATTATAATGTTGTGAGAATATTAAATCATTTAACGCATTTTGTTTTAAACAAAATAAAATGTTCAGGAAATGTTTTGTAATTATTTGTCATTCTTATGGTTGTGGATGACCAAATTTCTCATACTTGAAGTTGTGAAAAAAGGGATTTCTATCCTTTATGTTGGAAAAAAATTCTCCACACTTCTTATTATGAAAGAATAAAATTTCCACACAACAAATCACTATATCACGAGACATATGACCTTTACTTTTTATTTTGAGGGTGATATAGGACCCTGAATAGAAATTATAATAATCTATAAATAGAATTCACAATTATTGTAAAAACATTCATACTGCTAACATTAAATAATTAGCCCATATAAAAGGGATAAAATTTCATGAAAACTCCTACATAACATTTGATAAGAAAACATAAGGGAGAAAGTGTATTATATCATAAGATCAAATTGAAATTGAAACATAAGATATTCCAATTGTGATGACATTGATGTAAAACAAATTTATATAGGTAATGTTTTGAAAACTGTCAAATTTGAAAGGATTTATAATTAGAATGTACGATTCATGAGTTTAATCCCCAAAAAAAGTATGTGAGGATATAGAGGGAAATTAATAAAACGTAACATCCAATGAGGTAATTTCTTTCAGAAATAGAAAAATTGAATAAAAACATAAAAGAGTCTTTAGAATATATTTCTTAATATTTTTATAAAAATAAAAATTGATGCACTACTTTCAAAAAGATAGAATTTGATAAATCGAAAGGAATTCATTTCCAAAATAATTATTTGAAAATAAATCTCAATATTGAAGACATTAAAAAGGGAAAAGATTTCAAGATGGTTTAGTGAAAACATTTGGAATACATTTACTTTAAAAAATAATCTTTAATAATGAAGCCCTGAGAAAAATCCCACTTTAAAATAAAGATTTAATTTTCCAAAAAAAATGCATTTAAAAAATATAACATTTTTTTCATTTCTTTTTAAAATAATCATAAATAAAAATCATTCAATTTTTTTAAAACATACAATAGATGATTTATAAATAAGAAATATTATAACTATGTAAGAATATATTTACCCATAAAACATAAAAAATTTTGTTTTTTACAAACTGATATGTGTTGAAAATGGATAAAAAATTAGTTTTAATCATTTTTAGATAAATGAAAAATATTTGATAACAAAATTACGAAATTATTTAATTATAGATAATGATATCCATAAACTGAATATTGACACATAGTTTGGAGACTCTTGAATGAGAAGAAGATATTGGTTTGGTTCAAATTCATGCTTCACATCAGGTAAATTATTTACTATGGGAAATACAATAGTGAGAAGGCATGAAAACATCAATAATAACTTGAGAACAATAAAATGGTAGGGGTTTTGGTTATAAAAATAATACACATTCCCAAAATGGATTATTATTCAAAAAAAATATTTATTTTTAAATGAGATTATCAATGAAACACTTAAGGCTTCAGTAACAATTGAACAAATAGTGTTTGAAATATTATACATGAGATGGGTTTTTAATCCAATTTATAACCATTTAAACTAATATAAAAATTTATTAATGGGTATTTTATTCCCCACAAAAAAAACTAATAGATAGGTTTATATAAAATATGTCACAATAAATAAAATATTTAAAGAGAAACCTCGTATCTTGTCTTTATGATATTTTGAACACACTATCACATCTTGTTGCATAAACCTAAATATTCAAATCACTAAATTAAAAATATTATTTACATATAATACCTTTTTTATTCTTAATGTATAATCACTTATTATAAATATCTTATCTATTTATATTATATTTTTCTCCTCATGTGTTTGTAATTTTGTTTTGTTTTGTGCACGTATGTAATATTATTGTCCATCCATATTCCTTTTATAAGATCCAGTCATCCAATAATTATTCAAGACACTAGAATAAATTTCTTCTAACTATTTATATAGTTCTAATGGATTTATAGGGTACTTAATTAATTCTATATTATATTTGGTCATCATTCGTGATAATAGAATTATAGACAACATTTTATCTGAAATCATTAATGATAAAAACTATTGTATAATAAAAATATGTTAAATATAAGTATAAATATTTCATAAAAATAAGAAAATAATTCTCAATATTTTATAATAATAATATTATATTTTTTCTATTCATCCATTATTGAAATTTATTACATCATTTATGTAACTGTTCGAATCGTCCAAAATAATATCATGCTATAATCAATGTTGAGTATGGTTACGAAATTGATTCCTTAGGAATAATATCATCATTATTGAATAATACTTATAAAATTTATTTTTTTTAAGTTGATGAATTATATTTTAATAGAGTTTTATAAATAAAATAACATGACTAAAAGAAAATACATTTCTTCATGGGAGGGCTAGTCCTCTCATACTCACATATGATATATTCATTTTCCAAAGGAAATGAGGATCATAGGAAGTAGTATATCATTTTAAAATATTAAAAAGGATATAAAAAACATAAAATTTTATTAAATATCAATTTTTATCAACAATTGAATGGTGGTTAAGAGAAATGGAGCACATATCTTTTTGGTGGTGGTAGTTCATACCTACACACAAATGAAATTTATGTTTTTCAAATAGAAAATGGAAAACGTGGATAATATTTATTCCAAAAACCTATAAAAATAGTATATAAATAATGATGATTTATGAATGGTTTGATGGGTAATATAGGTTTTATGATAAATATAGAAAGGTGAAACTGATAGAGTGATTAGTACTTACGTTGAGAATTTGAAATTTCTTTTGAATCACTTCTTGGAAAAAAAGGATATAGTCCAAATTATTATCAAAAAATGCTTATGGAAATGGAATAGTATTTTAGAGTAAGGGAATTAGGAGGGGTTTCAATAAAAATTCAAATTTTATTGTGACCTAGAAGCGGTGGTGGTAGGCCTGTTTTATAAAAGGATCAAATCAAAATTTGTAAATTTAACTTTTTAATATAAGTGGAACAAATGTTTTCCATGGGAAGAGGATTAAAAGGTGGAAAATAATTGAGATGGTATAATATTTTGTGGAGAGACACCACATGAACTCATTTTCATATGTGTTTCTAACATTGCTCATATCATTAACACTTAAATAAACTATTTTTACCTTAATTTGACTTTAACATGGTAACCAAATTTTAAAAATCAGTAACTAGTTTTTATAATGAAATAAAAAAATAATTCTTTTAAAATAATTATTACATTATGAATTTAATAATGGAAAAATAAATATCAACAAAAAATTTTGTGTGAGAACAATGAATTTTAATAATATTTCACAAGACACATAAAACTCTTTTTATAAAAAGAGTATTTTAAAGACAAAAATACTGTTTAAGATAAAATTATAATTTATTATGATTTCCATAAAATTAGTTGGTGAATTTTTATAAATTTAATAGTTATGTGACTTTTAAATCAATTTAGAACTAAATTCCCACTTGATAAAACATAATTAAAACAAAATTTTAGAAACAATAGTTATTTGGAAAAAAATATTACATTAGTTTTCAAAATGTAAAAAATGATTTTTCTAAATTCAAACATATATTTTAAAAAGAATAACTTGAATCATATGATAATTTTCTTAAGAAAAATATTATAGAAGTTGAAAATTCATATTTATTTTCTGCTAATTTCATGAAAGATACAGTATAGTTATAAACTAAACATTTCACTCTTCACCTAAATATTATATATTTCAAAAGAATTCAAAAAATATCCCCTACATAATTTTAATATACTAAATTAAAAAAATAATTTCATTTCATTAAATTCAAATTATTTATGTTCTTATTTTTTAAATAAAAATATAAATAAAAAATATCTTTAGAGAGACACATTCTTTTTAACTTTAATTTTTTTAATCTTATTCAATATCAATTTATATTTGAATGGAATTTATTACTTTTTTGAACTATTAAATATTATCAAAATCATATTTTAAAGTTGAAAATTTTAGTTTATTTTGTAATATAAACATCAATTGTAAATTTATTCTTTGAAAAATATCATTTTTAAGATTAAATAATTTTAAATCACATTTCATTATTTACATAACTTATGACCATTAAATTTAATTAATTAACTACTATAAATATACATCAATAATACTTCATAAATATTATATGAATTTAAATATAAATTTTTATTATAAATAATTTTATTATTGTATAATTTATATAAGGATTTATTTTTATTTTTATTTTATTATAGATTTTTTATGTCATATTACATTTTTTAATAACTTATGTCATAATACGTTTTAGTTTAATGTTTAATGTTTCACAATATATTCGAAATTAAAATTTTTTTATGAGATATTAGTAATAAAATCATACGGTGTTATAGATTGGGTAAATTAAAACTCAATAATAACATTTTAATTTTTATCTAATTAACTTATAGAGGTCATGTTAATTAATTTAACACTTTTGGGATGCTTCTTAAGAGGTTATACTCGATGCTAACTATTTTTATGTTCATATAGTGTGCTTAAAACCATTATGTGGGTGGAAAGGTATTGTATTCCCTGATAATGGAATAGTATTTATATTTAGGATTGAGGTGGGTATTTATGTTTCTCTGGTTGGCCAAGTAGTGGGATGATGGAACTAGGTTCCCCATATAAGGTCTAGTGGTATTGCTCTGTTTTGCAGACTACAATATGGCGAGTTGATACCCACCGAGTACCGGAAAATAAATGTATTATTTTCATAAAAAGTGGTTAATGACCTTTATTTCATGTTTATCCCATTTCTTTATCATGATACTAGAAATTGAGATTTCTAGTTTCAATTGGTCTACATATTCTTGTATTTTTCACATGTCATTATATTGTTCTATGTTGATGTAAAAAATATTAGATAATCTGACCATGGTAAGATTTCCCCTTACCATCCTCTATTAATATGCCTTTCATTTTATTTTGATGTTATGTTTTCCCTGATATGGTTTTTATAATGTAATTCATTTAATCACGGTGAAATCTATACTAAACAAATTAATTTATTAACTCAATGGATCAACGATGCCAAAAAAGGTTAAACAAAGTCCATATATCACTGTTTTGATAAATATTAATCACCTAATGATTTTTAGAAATGTTTTCCCACGTTGATTCTAATTTTTTAATCTATTGGGTATAAAATCATAGATATTTTTCAGATGGTACTATTAAAGACAATCTATGGAACATTTTCACAATATTTGTTGTGATTTCAGTGTCATCATTTTAGTTGATTAGTTTTCAAAGATTATTAATCATTTAATTATTTATGGTTTGAAATTATTAACAAAATATATTTTTTTATATTTAATTAATTGGGTTTTTTATTATGTAATTGGTGATTAGAAGATTTAGTATTATTGGTGAAAATATGGGGAATGTTTTTTATGAGCATGACTAATGTACGGGTTACTGTGAAATTAGTTTGGTGAACCATAAATCATTAATCATTTAATATTGTGTGTTTTAGAGATAATTGAATAATATGGGTAGTTAAATCTTGAGTCAAAGTAAACCAATTAAGTATTCATTAGGATCAAAGGTACTTGATGAATTGGTAAATCATACTATGCACAAAACTAAAATCGCAATCTCAAAAAAATACTTAATTTATTTTAATGATAATTTAATCTTATAATGATTTAGAAAGTCATTGGTAATGAAAAATTAACAGAGTTGGGGTAGGAGGATTAGTAGATGAAGATAAAGTGGCCCCAAAACATTGTTCAAGGGGCATCTAATAATAGTGGTTTTATAGATTAATGATTCAATTATAGGATCACTATGATGGTTGGGGTTCTTATAAATGTTGTGTCTGATCATAGATATTAGGAAATCGGATTAGAGTAAATTTTCTACTATATTATAGGTTGGAAATAAAAATGATAGTGAGGTCAATGGGAATTCATTAATATATCCAAAGAGTTGTAAAATAGTGAAGTTCCCTGGATAATAATTATCCACTTATAGTTGATCACGGAGTTAACTTCCCATGGTCTATTAAATTGTTGATATTATGAGGTTGTATATGTATAATGTATCCTTAGTGAAGTAAATTCCCCTAGGTGCTAAATGCAGAATAGTGTGTAACCTTGGAATGTCTTTTGAGAATTCATGATATGTCCTATGAATATTCGAAAGGGTAGGTTATTTAATTATATTTAATTACCTAGATATTAAAGTATATAATGTTTAGATTATTCCTTCATGTACGATGGGAATTTCAAAAATTTTATTAAGCATAATGAGTAGTTCCTAGGTGTCATAGCATAGTTTGGTAGTGTTGTAAATGAATTCAATTAGTCAAGGATTGTGATTTTATTGGATAACGAGATATTAGGGACACGTTAAGGTATAACCGAGGGAAAGAAACAATCTATTCGATACATGAGTTATTCATTAAATCTTAAAAGATATAAAATGTATGGAGATGACAATGATATTTTCACTATGTATTTTCTAATTCCTTATTGAGAGATTTATTATGTTAAGCATCTCTTATTATTTAGAGTTGTTTCTCAATTACATATTCCAAATAGTTGGAGTTACAAACTGGTAGCATATCTAACAGGTGGTAGTTTTGACTCGATTTAATGTTCTCAAGACTGATATTTGTGACCTACACCCAAACTATCCTCTCTCTATGTTCGGATATTGTGGAATAGATAGTGATCCCTGGTACCTCATATAAGGTTCATATACTACATGTCACTATCTGATATTGGTTGAAGTTTTTTGGGTTAACTGTCTGATATACTGGTTATCACAATACATATACTCTTTGGCGGCATCCTATTGAGTTTCATTCTCACATATTACATATACATTCTAGTTGAGGTTAAACCACTATGTTTGAAATAATAGTTTCAAAATGGTCTTGGAATTAGGTTATAGATTGAGTAATTTAGATGGATGAAAAATGTTTCTAAAGTGAGTCCATGTACTAGGATAGTAATGATGTTTCTATTTTTTATTTAATTTATTTTCCATCTATCCTACCATGTATATTATTTACCCACTGAGGAACATATATAATATTTTAAGACTATAGTATGTTTAAAATGAGTTCATTTTGATATAACATATGTTATTTTTTTTAGGGTTTGACTTCAACTGAAATATTATATTATTCTCTTGTAGATGGTTTTAATTTATGTTATTTAATATTATTATATAGTCAAAATATAAATTCTATAATAAACCCATTGTATAAATGAGACCTTCATAACTCAACTAAATCGTATGTTATACCAGGAGTTAGGTATGATTTTAGTAACACTCTTCTCAGTAACTATTTATGTTATCTCGGTTAGGGAATTACATTGAATCTCTTATGCAGTAACATATTCTTCTCCTATAGATTCTAGTTTTGGGTGAAGAAAATCATTTGGAAGTTGATCCTAATTTTTTCAATAATATTGTTGTGTATATGATATCAATAAAATTTGGTTTAGTGTAAAGACCCAACAAGTGTTTTCTTGTCATTTTATTCCTAAAATGGTTTCCTTTAAAAAAAATAATTATTAAACTATTGTTCTTAAATGGTTTGTTTTGTACTATTATTAAATATTATAATTTTATTTGTTTCATTCCATTTCATAGTATATAATAATAGTTCATGATTCCTTGGACTATATACATGTGTAAGGAATTAGTATTGTTTTTAATTGAGCATGTAGGTACTGAAGACATTGAGTGTGGAAGTTATAGATTGATAAATAAACACCATCCATATATACACTTATAAATATATATAATTGTATTATTTAAAAATACAAGAGATACCTCTTAAGTGTGGATAAATTTATATATGCGTATATATATATATATTCATTTATTCCTATCAGAATAAAGGAATCCAAAAAGTGGATTAATATTTATATGTGTGTGTGTGTGTGTTTATTTCCATCCTATAGAGGATGTACAAATTCCAAATTCTGGGATTTTGAGTTGGATAGAAGTAGGTATAATTGATCATCATAATGGATTTTTTAACGCATAAAAATCAAAATCATAGGTATATTTTATTTATTTTGAAAAATAATTTCATGATAAACTATTCAATATATATTTTTTTACTTTTCAATATTCTGTTAAAACAACATAAAAATGATCTTATGGCAAAGAGGGTGGGGTTGGGTGTTGATTTTTTTTGGGTTTGATGTACTCACACTCAACACATGTCCCATTAGGATGTGAAGAGACCATGATTTCTATGATATTAGTTAGACACATACTCTCATGCATAAGAGCTAATAAATTAAATAGTAATGATTCATTGTGTTTTATATAGAGAGCGATGATGCTCTTACAGAGTGAAAGACTTTTGAAGGTTTGGTATTCCTTTCTATATCATTTCATGGGATATCTTTTTACACATTTCTATTGTAGGTTTGAATTTCAATTTCTGATCATGTATATATATATATATATGTGTTTTTTGTTTTTATTTGTTCTTCTAATGTTTCAACATACCCAAAAAATGTTTTTTATGGTGTTATATAGGTGGGATGAGAACCCTAAAATATATAGGTTATATTTTTGAATGTTAATATATGAATGGGTCATACCATTGTTTTAGAAAGATCATCTAGTAAACTAGTTAAATTTTAATGCAGGTAAACAACTTACCCTTATCACAAAATTTACCATCAATATTTAGAGCAGTCTCTATTTAATGAGAAGTTCACATGATGTATTATGATTGTCTAATTTATTTCAATGGGTTTTTTCTTTTTTCTACATTATAAAATGGTATAAAAAAATTATCAATGTAGTAAAATCAACAAATATCTAGAAAATAGGTTTTCCAAAACATGAGAAGTAAGCTATAAATATTTATTTATTTCATAAATATGATTGAAACATGAGTTTATCGGGACTTTTATGGTTTCAGTTGGTCTCTTTTTAAATTGAAATGATTCATTTTGAGTTTCATATATGATGAGTAGGTCCTTACAGGTAGGGAATTTTAAAAAATGGATGAATTATTATATACTTTTTTGAATCTATTTGTTAAAATATTTAAAGAATTTATGTTTTTATTTAATTAATAAATAAAAAATAATTAAATAGTGTACCTATAATTATTTTGGTAACTAAATTAATAATAATCATAAAGTGATTAAATTTAATATTAATTTTTATTTAAAATTTACATTTATCCTTAAATATGATTGTATAAAACATCACTTTAGTCTATAATTAAAATTTTATAAAAACCTAATAAATATAATAAATTAGAGAGGGTATATGTTTTCCCGTAAAAATTTCTATGTTGTTCCCAAATATAATAAAATATGATTTCTCCATGATAGAGGATCAGATGTAAATATCTAATAAAATAAATAGTATTCGACCACAAAGACCACCTATATCTAAACAAGAATAGCTGGATGACCATATTCCATCTTCTAGTACCATTATTGATTCATTAGTGTTAAATTGGGTTTTAACTACTTTGTAGTATTTGGTAGGGACTGCCATGATGTGATTCAACATTCTCTGACACGATGAGTGATTTTCTGTTTTTTCACCCCAAACCTGTTGGGATTATTTTCCACTCCAATATGTGATGGAGTTGATTAATCACATTAATCACATATTGGTCAACATTAAGACACCATATAATCACATGGTATTATTTGTGACTTTTATGGTCAAATAGATTATCCCAACCTGGTGGGACGTGTTGAAAAACGAAAATAATGATAAGGGGTTGACCTTAAAATATTTTTGGGAGATTCCCTTTAAGTTGATTTACCGCAAATCCATTCACTGGAAAAAGTATTTGGAATTCAAAGAATTATAGTAGTAGGAAATGAAAATAGTGGAGTTCCATGAAAAATATACTAATTTCCTATTTTATACACCCTACATTAGTGGGAATGAGTAATTAAAGGAATGATTCTATGAGATGGGGTTCAAAGAAGATTTTTAGATTCAAGTGATTTAATTCAACCAGTGTTATATGAGATTATTTTTCGATGAATTTATATAGACGGTGGACTAATTTCCTCGTGGTTCCCTAGTAAATGGTTATCTTATTCAAGAAATCTATTTTATGAAGATATAAGACTTGGTGGATCCCTAAAACGTATTAAAGTCATGTGTCTTTCAATTTATATTATATCTAGGAGAATTGAGAATGTATAATTATAATGTAATCATTTAGAACACAATAGTATATGTTTTCCCTATAATTAAAATCAATTCTATTTTAGTATTCAAGGAAAAAACATTCAAATCATTTATTTCAATTATTATAATGTTGGAAAATTACACTAGAAAACTCAATAATATTTTTCCAATATCAATGGAAATGTGTCTGGGGGATATTGAATTTCTTCTAGTTGACCTAGTAGGGGATAGAGGTACGGTTTTCTAACAGAATAATTGGTGACACATCAATTTCAGTATGGATTCTATCAAAATGGACATCATGATTGGATTAGAAGGTTCATTACAATAAAATATTATAAAAATAATGTTGGGGATAATTCATGTATTATAAGATGTATTTTTTTTATTTTTATCTACATTTTGTTATTAAAAACCCCTCGTTTCAGGTAAATGTTTATTTATTCAAGTATTTTGAGTCTATACAATTATAGGCTTATGTTTTGTGTAGTTCTGAGGGGTTTTAGCATTTTTGGAGGATTTCAGAGAGGTTAATGGTTTGTGAATGTTTAGTAGAAACGATGTGCACATCTAGGAAACAATGTAAAAGAATACAATAGGAACTGGGTAGGTGAATGTTTTTGGTCAAAATGTTTGACCTCCTTGGGGAAACTGTTCAAATTACAATTTTTTAAGAAACTATTACATCTCAGGATATTTATTAATATGTGATCCAACCATGTGATGTGTGTTCTTGATGAACACACTCTTCAAGGTTAGCACACTATTTTCCAAATCATGTGGCCTAACAATATAGTGCATGGATATCCCTCTAAAAGTGTTGGATCTAATCTAAATTTAATCTCAAGGAACTCATTAATCCAATAATCACTCATTATTTCAAATTCCTTTTTATCTCTATGATATTGAGAGAACACAATTTTTCAAAAAGTTATTTATAGGAATATAATAGTGATTTAGAGATCCAGAATCATTAGTAAGTACCTTTTCATCTTTATTCTCCCTAGATCCATTATTCTTTTATCATTCGGAACCATAGATCTAATCCTTTATGGATATATCTATGTTATGTGATTTCAATCATGATAAAATATTATTGGATCTAGTGAATAGAATGTGGTTTGTGATATGATCTATATGTTTAATGTTTTGTTCATTGTTTTTGCCAATGGTTGAGAGGTAGGTGGATTCTATCACATCTCCAATTAACTTAGATCATGAAGGGTTTGTTTTCATTAAATTATTTTCATCAAATGGTAGGTAAATTCATGTTTGATTCAGGATGTAATTCTATTTTTATTATGTCATTGTAAATTTTAGGATAATGGATGAATTTTTGGAAAACCCCCTTTATTTATAATTTTAAAATATGGATTTTGAAATTATGCTTTGGAATTTTGTAACGACCCAAAGTTTCATTAATGGAAAATCCCTCTTGATCCAGTTAAATGTTTCTTTATGAAAAACGTTTTTATAAGATGTCAACTTCTTCGATTTTATGTTAAGATTTGTGACCATTACTTTTATAGCCATTGAACAGTGATCACATGAGTAGTATAAATATATGGCTTTAACGAACCCAATTTTACTCAGACAAAGGAAGCGATGGCCTCATCCAGTAGAATTGCCCCATACGAACCCCATTTGTCAAAGATCGGAAAAGAGGTGGCGTCTTTGGGCTTCTCCCTTGACCAAACCCAAGCTGGGATTCATTAGGTCAAGCTCGAACGTGATCGTCTATGGGAAAAGTGGAAGTTGATAGAGATTACCACTCGAGCGATGTTATCCGAGCCTCCCCAAGAGTCTCTCACCATCACACACCCTACCCATAGGTCTTATGCGGCTATTTTAAGGGGTTATGTAACAAATAAGTAGTACCATGTTCATGTACATTATTTTTGTATATCATAATGAATACAATTTCTAGTCATTTTTGATACATTTTAATAGTTTTTAAAGTACAAATGGTGTTTTTTGGTTATTATTTAATTAAGAATTATATTTTATTAAATTAAGAGATTTTTGAATTAAATAATATTTTAATAAAATATTATTATTAATATTAAATTAATTTTTATTATAAATAAATGATCTTATAATTTTATGAATGCAATTAAAATTTTATTAAGGTTTGAAAGCCATTTCTGTCAAAACCCGTGAATTTTTTATAAATATCGGTTTTTATTTTATAAGTGAAAATTCACATATTTAGAAAATTATTTAGATAAAATAAATATTATTTTTGGAATCAGAACGTCGAAATTATCCAACGGTGAATTTTCCATAATTTTCGGAGACAATAAAATGTTTGGGTAAAAATTAAATACCGTTTAAATATATAATGTGTTTTATGACAACATAATGACCCAATGCTGATGTAATAAAATACCATAATCCTTATGTTCGGCCAATATATGTTTTATCATTAAAATAATGAGGTTTTGGGTTTTTTTGACTTACTTTTAAAAGCATTAATGAACCCCTCAAGACTTATTCAACACTTTGCCTTTTTAAATTAATTTCCATGGGAGTGTGACTCACCTCCACATAAGCAACTCTAATTTCCATGGGAGTGTGACTCACCTCCACATAAGCAAACTTAGATAAAAGACTAAGTATAATAAAAGCATCCCTAAGTTTTTTTAAATACTAAGTAAGTGGTTTATCAAACAAATACATCCCTGTCTGGATACGAGCAGGTAGAGGCGGCTCTGGCACAGATGTATCCTAGGGGTAAAACCCGAAAATACTGCTTTGAGCTAGAATCGAATGGGAACTGGTGCATGACAATAGGACTTGCTTCACTCTTGGTTATGACACTCCTGAGGGATATGTTTTTATAATTTCACAATCTTAGTATGAACCCTTATTAATGGAAAAATTCCCCTAAGAATATATGTTAGAAGGTAGATCATGAAAAGCCTAGATTGAATTCTATAGACTCGTGAGTTAAAGAGATTAAAGTTATTTATAAGTCATCAAATTTTGTCTTCGGATTACCCTTTATGTTTTACCCCTAACTTGACTTTTATTCCAGCCAATGGCCAGTAATAGGAGGACTCGGGCTAACGACCGTTGTGAAGATCAGTGTGATGATTGTACTAATGAGATTCTCAATCCAATGGGAGCGGGAATCGAGAACATTGTCATGCTTCTCTCTCAGCTAACCCAAGTTTTGAATAGAAACATGGGTCAAGAGGAAAGTTCAACCCCCCTATGAAAGAACAAGTCGCTATCGAGAGAATCATGAGACAAAGGCCTCATACTTTAAGTGGATCATCTGATCCCACGATCACTGAGCAATGGATCAACTCCATTGAAAAGATATTCTCCATCCTCCAATGCTCTGAACAAGAGAAGGTTCTCCTAGCGGCTTATCGTATGGAGGGTGAAGCTGATCAGTGGTGGACATTGATCAAAAATACGACGCCTGAGGAGGAGATCGAGGCTTTGGGATGGAAGGAATTCCAGAAGATGTTTTTCGATAAATATTTTCCGTTCACCCTCCGTCTTAAGATGGAAAGGGACTTCCTTTCCCTCAAAAAAAAAAGATGAAGAATCTATGGGAGCGTACGAGGAAAACTTCACAAGGCTTGCACGATATGCTTCTAGCTTTTTCGTTACCCCCAAATGCATGGTTGATCGCTTCTTTGGTGGGATGAATCCTAGTTTGCGGAAAACATTAACGATCCGTGACTTCTACAGTTATGAGGAAATTGTCTGATGTTCCCTCAAGGATGAAATGGAGATCGGAGAATCACAGGGGTATCATGGGGACAAGAAGCGTAAGGTGGACTTCAATGCTGGTGGTTTGATGGATAAATCCAACGGCGCTAAGAAGTTCCAGCACCCCACTTTCCAAAAGTGCATAAAGAAGCCTTTGGAAATTGCCATAGGGGGATGAGAAAATTCTTTAGGTGTGGAAGAAAAGGGAACCTAGCTATTAACTGTCGGCAAGAAGGACCTGCGGCTGCGAAAGAGTATAGGAACGCTCCGTTCGAACCTCAACACGTTGTTCAATACTAAAAATGGAAAGAACCAGGTCATTTTGCAAATCAGTGCCCTAATACATGGGTTATCGGAGGCAACCAACAACCTCCAAGACAGCAAGGAAGATCTTTTTCCATCACTTCTGCCGAAGTGAACCCCGACAATGAAGTGGTGATAGGTACGCTAGTTATTCATTCAAGAATAGAAAACGTACTTTTTGATTCAGGTTCTACACATTCTTTTATATCTCAAATGTTTAGTAGAACAATCACAGCACCACCACAAATCCTGGAAGTAAAGATGTCGGTGAGTACCGAAAATGGGGAAATCATTGCATCTCATGAGTATAAGTCCTCCCCAATTATAATCTGTGGATTGAATTTCCCGGAGAACCTCGGCATACTCCCTCTGGTGGAATTTTATGCAATTCTTGGCATGTATTGGCTTTCCTTATATAGAGCCAACATAAATTGTCAGGAGAGGGAAATCACACTCCATATGGAGAATCGACCTACGATTCTTTACAAGTGTCAGGAGGAAGATGAATCTCCTTTAGCTCCATCATCTCAAGCATGGATATTACTGCCTTATGAGCATGCATATCTTGCTCAGATGATTGAGTCCATGGAAGAAACCACCCTTGAAGAAATGCCTATTGTGAGGGAATTCACTGAAGTGTTTCCCGAGGAACTTCCCGGTCTTCCTCCAAGAAGAGATGTTGAGTTCTCAATTGAACAAATACCTAGGGCATTACCAATATCCAAGACTCCATATATAATGGCTATTGTTGAGCTTTAAGAGCTGAAGAAACAACTACAGGAGAATCTGGATAAAGGGTTTATACACCCAAGTGCATCACCATGGGGTGCACCAGTCCTCTTCGTCAAGAAGAAGGAGGGGTCAATGCAGCATTGCATCGATTATCGTGAACATAACAAAATCACGATAAAGAACATGTATCCTCTCCTAATAATCGATGACTTGTTTGATCAGCTGTGTGGAGCACAATACTTCTCCAAGGTGGACTTGCGGTCGGGATATTATCAAGTAAGGGTTAAGAAGGAAGATATCCCCAAGACTTCTTTTCGTAGAAGGTACGGGCACTATGAATTCATAGTAATTCCTTTCGGACTCACCAATTCTACAACAATATTCATGGACTTGATGAATAGAGTCTTTAGAAATTACCTTGACAAATTTGTGGTAGTCTTTATAGATGATATTCTAATATACTCCAAAACCAAGGAGGACCATGTGGAGCATTTAAAAACTGTACTATAGACTTTGTGCAAGGAGAAGCACTACGAAAAGTACAGAAAGTGTGGGTTTTGGTTGAAGGAAGTCTCATTATTGGGCCATATCATCACATGAAATGGGATATCTGTGGTCCCCTCCAAAACAGATGCAATTAAGGGATGGCCGAGGCCAACATCGGTAATGGATATCCGTAGCTTCTTGGGGTTAGCTGGATATTATAGACGATTTGTGAGAAATTTCTCGCGATTTTCCAACCCTCTTACCAAGCTATCTCGAAAGGGAGTAATGTTTTCTTGGAGTGATGAATTCGAAGAAGGATTAAACGAGTTGAAAAGGAGGCTTATCACTGCACCCGTGCTCACTTTACCCACAAGTGGGGGAACTTTTTGTGGTATTCAGTGATGCCTCAAAGAAGGGATTAGGATGTGTGCTAATGCATAATGATAAAGTGTAATCCTATGCTTCAAGGTAGTTGAAAATCCATGATTGAAACTATCCAACGCATGATCTGGAGTTGGCGGCGGTGATCTTTGCCTTGAAAATCTGGCGGCATTATCTCTATGGAGAGAAATGTGAGATATATTCTGACCACAAGAGTATTAAATATATATTCACACAGAAAGAGCTTAATATGCGCCAAAGAAGATGGATATATCTCATCAAGGATTATGACTGTTCAATACATTACCACCCTGGGAAGGTGAACAAGGTGGTGGATACCCTAAGTAGAAAGGATCCATCGATTCTATCAATGATGAGAATTGAGAAGGATCCAATCTTCTTAGACTTGATGAAGATGGACGTGGGAATCATAAAGAAGGGAATATCATCAATCCTTTCACAAATAATTTCTCAACCATCTCTTTTGGAAAGGCTAAAGGATGCTCAAAAGGATGATGTGGGAATCCAAAAAAAAGTGGAAGCTATCAAAAAGGGGAAATCCTCGGAGTTTAATGTTACTGAAGAAGGAACTGTGCGGTTTGGGAAAAGACTATGTGTTCCATAAAGTCTGGAGCTAAAGTAGGAACTCTTGGATTATGAACATAGTTCAAATTTCTCTATTCAACCAGGGAGCACAAATATGTATCGAGATCTCCGAGAAAACTTTTGGTGGGATAATATGAAGAAGGAGATCACTGAATATACATCAAAGTGCCTGGTGTGTCATCAAGTGAAGGCAGAGAGGCATAAGTATAAGGGGATGTTGCAACAATTGCCCATACCAAAATGGAAATGGGAGAACATCACCATGGACTTTGTCACTGGACTTCCAAGGACATCCAAAGGAAATAATGAAATCTGGGTTGTTGTGGATCGTCTTACAAAGACAGCACACTTCATTGCTATTCGAGAGGATTTCTATTTGGATCAACTGGCACAGATATATATATCAGGGAAGTGGTACGGTTGCATGGAGTACCACTATCTATTGTGTCTGACCGAGATCCAAGATTTACCTCTATGTTTTGGAAGAGTCTTCAACATCCTCTGAATACTGAACTAAACTTCAGTACGGCCTATCATCCTCAAACTGATGGCCAATCCGAGTGGACTATCCAAACACTTGAGGATATGTTGAGAGAGTGATCAATGTACTTTAAAGGAGGATGGGATCAACATCTTCCTCTGGTTGAGTTCTCTTATAATAATAGTTTCCACTCGAGCATCCAAATGGCACCATATGAAGCCCTGTATGGGAAAAGGTGTAGAACACCGGCATGTTGGGATGAGGTCGGTGAACGTACACTGCTTGGACCAGAAATGGTCGAAGAAATGGTGGAGAAGGTGAAAACCATTCAACAGCATATCAAGGCAGCCCAAAGTCAACAGAAGAGTTATGTAGATAATCGTCGATGAGACCTTGAGTTTAAAGTTGGATACATGGTGTTTTTACGCATATCTCCGTGGAATAAGGTCATGAGGTTTGGAAAGAAAGGGAAGTTAAGTCCAAGGTACATCGGCCCCTTCGAGATTCTTTATCATGTTGGGGATGTGGCCTATCGACTAGCACTTCCACCTACTATGTCCAAGGTTCATGATGTCTTTCATGTATCAATCTTAAGGAAGTACATACCGGACCCTTCACATGTACTCTCTTCCGAGGTGGTACAATTAGAAGATGATCTTTCTTATGAGGAGCAACCAATGAAGATCTTAGATCGTAGAGAAAAAGTTCTATGAAATAAGACAATGCCCCTCGTCAAGGTGTTGTGGAGAAACCACAAGTTTGAAGAAGCGACTTGGGAGTCGGAGGATATGATGAAGCTGAGTTACCCACATTTCTTTTAGTGTGGTAAAAGGAAAATTTGGATGGTGAAATTTCTTAAGGGGGGAATATTGTAATGACCCAAAGTTTCATTAATGGAAAATCCCTCTTGACCCAGTTAAATGTTTCTTTATGAAAAACATTTTTATAAGATGTCAACTTCTTTGGTTTTATGTTAAGATTTGTGACCGTTAATTTTATAGCCATTGAATAGTGATCACATGAGTAGTATAAATATATGGCTTTAACGAACCCAATTTTACTCAGACAAAGGAAGCGATGGCCTCATCCAGTATAATTTCCCCATACGAAGCCCATTTACCGGAGCTCGGAAAAGAGGTGGCGTCTTTGGCCTTCTCCCTTGACCAAGCCCAAGCTGAGCTTCATTATTTCAAGCTCAAACGTGATCATCTACAGGAAAAGTGGAAGTTGATAGAGATTACCACTCGAGCGATGTTATCCGAGCCGCCCCCTGAGTCTGTCACCATCGCACACCTTACCCTTAGGTCTTATGTGGCTATTTTAAGGGGTTATGTAAAAAATAATTAGTACCATGTTCATGTACATTATTTTTTTATATCATAATGAATATAATTTCTAGTCATTTTTGATCCATTGTAATAGTTTTTAAATTACAAATGGTGTTTTTTGATTATTATTTAATTAAGAATTGTATTTTATTAAATTAAGGGATTTTTTGAATTAAATAATATTTTAATAAAATATTATTATTAATATTAAATTAATTTTTATTAAATATAAATGATCTTATAATTTTATGAATGCAATTAAAATTTTTATTAAGGATTGAAATCCATTTCTGTCAAAACCCGTGAATTTTTTATAAATATCGGTTTTTATGTTAAAAGTGAAAATTCACATATTTAGAAAATTATTTAGATAAAATAAATATTATTTTTGGAATCAGAACGTCGAAATTATCCAATGGTAATTTTTCATAATTTTCTAAGACAGTCAAATTTTTGGGTAAAAATTAAATACCGTTTAAATATATAATGTGTTTTATGACATCATAATGACCCAATGGTGATGTAATAAAATACCATAATCCTTAGGTTCGGCCAATATATGTTTTATCATTAAAATAATGAGGTTTTGGGTTTGTTTGACTTAATTTTCAAAGCATTAATGAACCCCTCAAGACTTATTCAACACTTTTCCTTTTTAAATTAATTTCCATGGGAGTGTGACTCACCTCCACATAAGAAACCCTAATTTTTTAATAAGTTCGGACCTTGGAATTATAAAATATTTTTTTCCTCTTTCCTTTTCCAGAAACCATGGGCATATACCATGGGATGGTTTATGGATTGGATTATTTTAATATAAGGGGTCCCAAACCTAAATAATAAAGAATTCTCTCACCTTTCCTATACAAACCCACCCAAGCTCCCACTTCCTCATCACTAAAATCCCTTGGAGTTCGTCCAACCTCTTCCCTACTCTCTCTAGAATCCTCCCAAGGTACCCCAGTCTCCCAAGAATCCTCTCACAATCCTCTCTCTAGCCTTTGGAAGCACACATCCAAGTAAGGGTTTTTGCTTCCTTTATCATTTTTATCAATTTTCGTTAAGATGTATTGCCGTTTTAATTTCAATTATGAATGTTGGAGAATGGTTTAACACCTCTCCCATACAGCCCTATTATTGTTTTAATGATGGGAGACCCCTTTCTCTCTCATTAAATGCCTCCCATATACACCCGTTACTATGCCGAATTTCCGAAAGGAACTTTTTCTCCTCTTTTATATTCAAGCAATACTTTTGTATCATGAATCTAAATTCCTTTTCAATTTTTGGGACATATATATATATGACCTCTTTACTTTCCATAACATGTAAATATAATGATGAACCTCTTTCTCTCTCATCAACCATTTTTATGAATTCTTATGTCACGCCATTAAGCTGTCGAAATCACACCGATTTTCCAAGCCAATATTATTGTGTAGTGAATACCATGCCCATTTCTCCATCAATGGTATTCACCATTACGCACATTTAATTATTGATTATAAAGTTTCATGCATGAATTCCACATTCCTTTATCGTGGAATAAATGATTATGTTTTATGAAACCATGTTTTATGATCCATGTGGCACACTTATGCATGAAATGAAATATTTAAGAAGGGTGCACCCTTTATAGTGCACCAATGCATTGGGTTAAGTATAGTATCCTGATACGTCATGTGCAATCAGTTTTGACTCATGATAATTCAAGTGAAACGAGGGTTTACTCATGCTTCATGTACAATGAGGGTTTACTCATGCTCCATGTGCAATGAGCCTTGGCTCATGCTAATTCAATGTTAAGTGTTGTTGCCACATTTCCATGTTATGATTATCATGCTTTATCATGCCTTTATGATCATGTTTCTCTTATGCTCTATTGATATTCCTATTGCCTAACATGTATTGTACTCCTCATGTTATTCCATGTGTACTCCCTTACTGGGCTTTATAGATCTCCCTTTTCTTATGCATGTCCTCAGGTTATCCCATGCAATGCTAAGTACGAAGGAATGTAGTGGTCATGTAAAGGAAGTTTTCAATAAAGATGTTGTATTTCAAGTTTAAAGTTTTTATGTAATGATCCTAAGCCCCAAAGACACTAAACCTATCGATCTTATTGGTTGTATCAAGTGATGTTTTATGTAATAAATCATGTTTAAGTTGTAATAAAAAGCAGGGTTGTCATATATTTGATGAATGGAATGTGTTCTTAAGTGATTTAAAGAAAGGAATGGTTGATGGAAAATGATTTCTCCATGGTTTTGGCATACATTATTGTTGTGAGTACATTAATATACATGATCCTGTGGTGGGGTATGTGGAATTAGTCAACCTGGTATTATATTCCTTTTGTGGACTTTGTAGATAGATGATAAATCACTGATGAGTATGGAAATGTCACTTGGGAATTCATTGTGTGTCTGGATACATGGATATGGGTATTCCAATTAAATTGAGATATTTATTAAAGAAATTTATATATTTATTTCCAAGGAAAATTATATAAATATTTGAGATATTCATTATTACTACTTAATAACATTTTATAAAAACTGTTATAGTTGGTTTTGTCTTACTGGCCTGAGATTTGAATTATTTATGGAAATCCTACTAAGTTATAACCCACCCCAAACATGGGTAAATCACTTAATTTAAAAATATCATCTATCAAGCCATAATTAAAGTATATAAATCTCAGTTTCTTAGTGAATCTTATTAATACCCTAGAAATATCTTATGGAGTTAGATCTTCAATGATGGTTGGGTTTTTTATGGGATTATGTCTTATGGGGGTCTTGGAATTGGAGTCTATTTGAAATTTTATGGTTGTATTAAAATTAATCCTCTTGTACTCTAATATAGGTAAATGTTATTGTCATTATTTTAGGTCCATATTTAATCAAATATCATTTATGTAATCAATGGTTACTTTTATATTGGTTTGGATTCTCTATCATCAAAGGAAAAATTAACCCATTAATTTTCTTAAGGACCCTGGAATTTATTTCTAGCATTTTGTGTCTTGGTCTTGTCACCTAAGTCTAGTAGTACCTATACCTCTTCTCAAGATAATGATTAGGGATGACATGTTACTAATTGTTTCATCTAATGTGTTCATTCATTTATAAATTGTTTAGCTTGTTTGGTCCTTTAGTTAGAAATGGTGAATGCCTTGATCAGTTCGTCTATATTTTTTCTGGATAAATAGTATCGTGCTTGTTTAATGTTTGAGTTTGGGTTATATAAATGAAATAAGATGATTTTAAAATTAATTTTAACTGATAATAAATATATTTAACCTTTTTAAAACTTAAATTCAAGTTAGTAGGTTGTTTGGGTATACATGTATTTGAAGACACTTCTTGGTTGTTCCACCTCATCATCATGGTTCTCAATGATTAGGGTTTCTGAACATGAATTTATATTAAGAAATAACATCAAGACTAAATTTTTTATTTTGGTTTATCTTGTTGATGAAATGGATAAATTGTTATTGTTTTTGAAAATAGTTAAAATATTTGTTTAGAAAATAATGGTTATAGAATTTGAAAAAATGGTTGAAATATAGAAGAAAGTGGAATTGTAGAAAAATATATTATTCTATGTGTCAATTTGATAAATTGTAATTAATATACTTTTAGATGATAATGACTTATAATAACTAGACATTTTTTCTCATTATTGTGAATGGAAACATGTAGGTTCCATATAAATCAACTAGAGGATGATATTGAAAATTTCATTTCACATGAACTACTGGTGAACCATCAACTGGTTAAAATAATTTTAAAGAATTTTATTACAATGGATAGGGGTAATTAGAAAGATGAGCCATAGAATTGGACCATTAAATTCAGTTCCAAAAGAAGAATCCACCCATATATTAGGGGGTTCCTTGCCAGAAAAATAAGAAGTTAGGTTGAATCAGATAAATTGAGTGATTTATTTCCTTGGACACTAGTACTGTTGAATGTTTATTTGAAAAAATATATATTAGAGGACATGTAATGGAATTTATAGGAATTTTTAATTAATTAATGACTTGGAAAAGGAAATTCATTTGAGGATTTTAAATAATTTTTTAAGATTAAATTATGTCCTCAAACCTTTTAGATTTCTAGAACAACAGAATTCATCATATTGAAATTACAGAACCTCATAGTGAATAATTGTGTGAAAAACATTAAGAATATAGACATTTATTCCTCAAACATTACTGTCATTACAACCTTAAAGGAAGATATTTTTAGTCGAGGTTTGAATAGATATTCTATCAAATATTTACTTTCTTTGTATAATGGATTATATAGAGATTCTCAACTAAGTAATATGAAATAAAGGTATATATTATGAATATAGTTGGATGGAGAATGTTTATTCATACGGGAACATGGGGCCTATATTGCTAGGAATAAGTGGAGGAGGGACACCTACTTCGAGATTGGTGGTACACCCCAAAATCACACAATGGGTGAACAAATATTCCTCCAGAAAATAAAAGTAAGATAAGATGTTTTCAATGTTGTTATTTGGACCTTATAATGTGGTTTTGTATGGAACCACCTCAAAAATGTCAAAATTGTAACAAAATGGGATATCTTCAGTGCTATTTCTATTATACTCCAGGGCCTGGTGCTAGGGACATATATATTTCCCCTGTGAATTCCATTCTTTGATAGGATTATTGTAATAGAATAATTATCATCATTAGAATACTAAAAAGATAGGTTTTTCTTGAAACACCATGATTCCTCATCTAGTTAAATCTCAAGAGTGTAACAAAGAAAAAAATATAGCATGTAAGAAATTTTATGGAGCTGAGAAAGTGATCGTGGATGATCAATATGATCCTTCTATGGTGAGAGGCACGATTATTTTGAATTATATTCTTATACATTCTCTATTAGACATGTAAATATCAAAATCATGTATTGCTTATTGTATTGTTATTCATATAGGCTTTCCTGTTGGGATGATGAATTTTGTGTAGAAACATCAATTTACTCTTGTAAAAATATAATGTCGATCCCTTATGTGTATATAATGTTAAATAACTATTTTGGGGATGATTTTTCTTGGGGTTTTCTATACTTGAGATGAAATTTTGGGACTTGATTCTAGGCATGGATTAGTTGACATCATTCATGGAATATATTGAAAACTAGTCCAAAAACATATGTTCAACATCTCTAGATGGTATCAAACATCTCTTTAGTTGATATTAATATGTATATGCGTGTAGATAAGAACATTGGAACTTATTTTTTTAACAATATTATATCATTTTTTGTAATTACTTCGGTATATTTGGGTGATATTGGAAAGAGATATTTTACAACTATTATTGAAAAAATTAATGATTTTTATGAAAAAATTCATGGTGTTTCCACCAAAAAGAGATATGGAGTTTATGATTGATCCCCTATTAGGGACCAGTGGGATATCAATTTCATATTGCAGAATGAAATGAATAAAATTTTAGAAATTGGATATTCATTTAAAAATTTAGAAATTACTGGGATTATTCAGCTGAGAACATCTCTATGGGGAGAACATGTTTTTTATGTAAAGAAGGCTGATGAAAATCTTAGGCTTTTTGTGAATTATTGTATGGTTAAGCAAATTATGATAATAATTTGGAATCCTTTATCCAAAATTGTTGATCTTTATGATTAATTTAGGGGATCCTAGTGGTTATCAATGATTGAATTATGTGTTTGATATCACCAACTAGAATTCTAGATGGAGGATATTTTGAGGACAGATTTTAGAAACATATATAACCATTATGAAATTATTGTTATTCCATTTGGTCTTCTAAATTCCCTATTCATATTAATGGCATTAATGATTTTTATATTTTATATGTGTTAGGATTTCATTGTGGTGGTTTTTGTTGATGATATACTAGTTTAATCTTGGAAAAAAATATGATCATGAAGAACACATAGATATATTTTTGGTTATATTGTGGGAAATCATTTGTATTTCATGTTATCAAAGTGTGATTTATTGATACCATAAGTACGTTTAGATATCCATGACATTTAAAATTGGGGTTTCTATATATTCGGAAATGATAGAAGATGTTATCTCTTAGAAAACACCCAAAAATATCATTGATAATAGAATATTACTTTTATTAGTGGGATTATATAAACATTTTTTATATGATTTTATGTTTTATTTCCATAATGACATGTTTGATAAGAAAAGGGGTTCCTTTCCATTTGAATAAGGAATGATAGAAATAATTTCAATAACGTACATTCAGACTTACATTTACTCCTATAATTTCATTCCCAAAGTCTATATACGGATATACTGTTTATTTTGATGCATCAAGAGTTGGGTTAGGTTGTGTTCTCATGAAGAAAGATCATGTTGTTTCTTATGTCACCGATAGTTATGGTTTTATGAGAATAACAACCCAAATCATGATTTCGAAAATGATTTTGTGGTGTATACTTTAAATACATTGTATCATTATCTCTTTAGTGAGAAATACATAATGATTATGAATAATAAGAGTTTTAAACACATTTTCTAACAATGAAATTTGAATTCAAGGAATCAAGGATGGATGGAGTATCTACATATGTTTGAATTTTACTCGATGTACACACTAGGTAAAGGGAACTATTTAGTAGATGCATTGAGCGAGAATTCAAATTTAGAATTGGATAAATAGGCTCATGGATAGTGGAATCTTATTTAAATTACTGTGGATATGAATATTGATTTCACAAACCAAGGTGATGTTGTTGTTTTATTTTTACTTATGCTTTTATGATTTTTAGTAGGTTAGGGTTTCTCATAAATCTGACCATGATTGATTTACTATGGGGTAAAAAATAAATTTTCATAGAATTTTGAGAGTTAGATGATTGACAGGAGTTCTGGGTTGTGGTTTAGACATGAGATGGGATAACTTTTTCTTATCCGGATATACTTCATAGTTCCTACCACTATTCAAGATGGTGTATTAATCTAGTAATATATAATATGTAAAATGAATTTAAATTATAGTTTCGTGGGTTGGAATGAAAACTGTTATAGAGGAGTGTGTCTTGATATGCCTCACATATTATTTGGTTATGATAGAGAATCAACATCTAGTAGGTTTATTTCAGTTCTTATCAATTATTGGGAGGCAATTGGAGTATATATCTATGTATTTTATAATAGTTCTTCCATGTATGGTTAGGAAAGATGGGGAAATATGGATGAATATAGATTGTCTCACAAAGTTGAATCACATTATCCCTATACATGAAATTAATATGGTGGAAGACTTCTAAAAAATACATATTCAAGAGATTGTAAATGTGCATTACTTTCCATTTCCAATTACATATAAGAGAGACCCTAGGTTCATGTATCATTTTTTGAAATTCTTATAACACGCCCTTGTAACATATATGACTATGAGTATGAATTATCATCCTTAAAAAAGAAATAAATTCTGAATGGATAATACAAATGTTGTAGGTCATTATTAGGGATTCTTTGATGTATTTCAGTGGCTCCTGGGAGGAGAATATATCATTACTATTGTTCTCATACAATAAAAATTATTAAGACTTAATATATATGAAATATTTTGAATCATTGTATGGGTGTTCGGCACATTCTCCACTTTGTTGGGTGGAAGTAGCTGAGAATTCACTAATTAGAGCAATCCATGTGCATGAGATAATAGATCAGATTTAGCTACTAAAAAAATATTGATACATATCATAGTTTTTAGAAATTCTATTTGAATTATCATTAGCGATAATTATCTTTTGAGATGACTGATCATGAGTTTTTGAGATTCTCTTCAAGTCTTCAGCATCATCATTTTGGTAAGTAGAGAATGTTTTATCCTTAGTACATAGGCCCTTTTAATATACATGAATGACATTGTGAGGTGGAATATCGGTGGTATTCTCAAATGATGCTTACATTAGTGTGTAATCTGTTTCATGTATCATAGTTGAATATGTACCAACAAGATCATGACCATATAATTAAATGGAATCATGTTGATCTAGTGATGGATGTTTCATTAATTTATGTTATAGTACAAAATGTGGATATTCAAGATAAGATCTTTCATGGGAAAAGAATCAGTATTGTGAAGGATTTATGGAAATGTTGTTGGATTTATGGGGAAACATGGGAAAGTGATAAGGAAATGTTAGATTAGTGGCATAAACTCTATCAGGAAAACATGGGTTTTTACTTTTTAATGATAGAAATTCTAATGGAAGGGGGAATGTAAAATTGTCATTATTTATTATGTGATAATATATTAATTTATTAGGAGTCTATAAATTTACCGAGTTATGTTTCAGAAGGTTAAAAGGGTAAGGATCTCTTTGCTCTATATTCTCCCACCCTTCTCATGGGTTCTTTCTATGTACCTCCTCCAACGGTGAGCTTGACTTCACCAAATCCTATTGAAGGATCACTTCATTTTCGGTATCTCTTGATGAAGCCTCAGGATGGTAAGGGCGGTAGCCTGGGATCTTTCTCTTTCAAATAGTTTCTTTAGGGTTTTTCTAGTCATTGATGTGTTATATTTAATTTTATACCTCTATTCAGAGTCATACCTATATAAATAGAAAGGGGGGATATGTGTTTGATGGTGGATTAATTGATATAGTAACTCATTAATATAGCAGCATTCCACAATCTCTCCCTTGTAGACACCTCTGTTTGAGAAAAACCTTCACTATCCTTTTTTCATAAAAATTACGCCTTCATGAAGTCTCCAATAATTGGAAATGGTTTTGATCCTCTCTAGGTCAGACTTCTTTATTCATCTATTCTCATGGGAGGATTTTATTCAATCATGGTCTAGGGAATCACATCAGTGTATTTCATGGGGGTTTTCTCTATCCATGTGGTCTTGTAAAATGATCTTAGGGTTAGAGTCAAGAATGGTAGTGATCTAGGTCAGGAAAATTGGGCTCATATTTCCCCTCCAAAACCACTCGTTGTTTCATGAAATATGCAATTCTTTTGTGACGTTTCTCTATGCTAATGTGAAGACTAAGTATATTCAATCTACTTCATCTCCCTGCTTGTGTGTAGAAATGGACTTGGTGGCCCCACTTCCCTCTCTTGTTTTCATTAGATTAGGTGGTGGAATCTCCTAGATGCATTTTTGTCCTTTTAAGATATGCCTCATTTTTGTGGTCTCTTCTGTAGGCAATTCAACTCATTGGACTATTGTAGTCACATGAAGGTTTCTTCCTTAGTGGCTGACAAGGGGCATCCTTAAATCTAGATGGTTCTACATCTAGTTTCATCCCTTTGGAGGTCTAAGAGGATGGTACTTTTGAGCATCCTTATTTTCTGGTGCCATGTGTTCTATTAGGGACTATAAATAGGAAATAATTTAATTGAAATTTGATTCTTGAGACTCACACACCTCTAACCAAATCTATCCCCTTATCAGAAATTTCATATGCACGCGTTCATTAATTATATTCCTGCATACTGTATGTTTCTCCATAAAAAATCATGTTAGTTGGTTTTTTCCTCCTGAAGCGACCCAACATAGAGTATCGAGAAAATCATCTCTCCCCTCTATGGGGTGGCTTCTTCATAGAATATGGCCTCCATTCCCCCTCTTTTTATATTTCCCAGTAATAAGATCACATCAGAAATTCCATTGGGCACCGTGATGGGGTCCAATGATGATTTTACTCCTAAAAGTCTAGTGGTGGATCCCAATGGCCCTATTGAGTCCACTATATACACTTTTTTATGATAACCTTCATGAAATGTTCATTAAGATACCCCATGTTAGTATTTCTTGTTGTCCAAACAACTTTTTGGTTAATTTAGAAAAGACAGGAGACCCCCCTTTGATCCCAAACTCTAAAGAGAGGGGGGGTCAAAGTTTACCACTCCTTCTACGAGCTCTAGGTGAGTTACTCATGAAAAATAAATAGAATATCTCTTATTCAATATGGAACCCAAATACGATTTTACATAAATCTTAAAGGTCATCCTTGGTATAGTTTCATAATATATGATATGATCTAGAATGCTTGAGGTTTGGGGGTAAGGGAGAGTGTTATTTTTTATTAAATGAATCTTGTCACCTAGAGGTGTCTTTATTGGCCATTCAAGACCAAAAGAAAATGGTGGGTTGCATGGATTCAGTCACAAAGAAGTTGGGTTTTTAGGAGTTCATGAATTCTAATGCTTTCACTAATTACATGTGGATATTATAGAACAAATATATTTCTGTGGACTTTGTGGTGTATTTGGGAAAATTCATTAAACCTAAAATAACTATAGGAAACTTGGCCTATTTATCTTCATTTTTGTATGATAAATTTCTCATAAGCAATCATCTAGTGTTATGGAAGGATCTTTATGCCTTCCAACTATGGATCAATGCATGGTTTGTAGGCAGTTATTTCAACACCATTGCAGATATATCTTAAAAGAGAGGAGGGGTAGTTATCCTTGTAAACCATTCTCTAGTTCTAGAATTTGATGGTGTCAAATGGGATAATAGATCTCAGATTCTCTATAATTGAGTACACCAGGTGAAACAACAATAATGGGAGTATTCATATCTTGATTAGGCTAAAGAGATTTTTATCCAACCTCTCAGTAGTGAACTTCTTCTCTTATACAATTATCTAAAATCTTCCAAAAATTATTTAAAACCATACACCTCTAGTGATATTCATAATGAAAGATCTCAAAAATATGGAATGACTCGTTTTCTCAAAGTCATGTGTGATATTGGAGGGGACCTTATATGTTTAGTATATCGTAGAATCAAATTATCATTGGTGACCCATGGGTTGGGATTTTGGTGGATCTAATATTCCTATGAGAGGAGCTATATGAGTGGGTTTCAAACCAACCAAATGCTGGAACTAGACTAGAAGACCTTAAAAGGGAGATTGATAGTCTAGAAAGAAGTCATAAATAAAACATTGATGGTGAATTTTTTATTGTGCTTATATAGTAGAAATTATAGTTGTAAGATAAGATACAAGAAATGGAAATCACTTAATGACAAATTTCTCATATTTGGTAGCTGAAGGAGGGGGCCAAAATAAGAACTTCATCCAAGAATACATTCTGGAAGATAAGACATCTAGTAAGGTTAATCTGATTTTACTAGATGGGTCCTATAAGGGAGACATTACTATATCTGGTAAAATATACTTAGAAAAATTCAAGAAAATACTGGATGGTCATGGATTATCTAGTAACATTAGGGATGATCCCTATAAAGAGAAAAGGTTTGTTCATAACATGAAAAGGTATATTGATGAGAATGATAACAAATATTTATAGGTAATCCAAATAGAGGAGGAAATAAAGGGAGTTGTATTTAGCATAAATCAGGATAATATAGCTAGACCACATGGATTTTGTGGATCCTTTTATATTGCCACATGGGAGATTATCAATGGCCATGTTTTTGGTGTTGTGTGAAATTTCATCAAAGGAGTGATTCCATGTGATATTTTTTCATTAGAGGTGGTTATAGATCCGAATGTTAAACATCCCACTATTTTACATCAGTACCGACCTATATTTTTTTAACATTTTCTATAATATCCATTTAGGCCCACTAAACTAAAAAATAATATATTTCATTCCTATAATTTTTTCTGCGGAGAAACATGGATTCCTTCGGAGGTTTAATATTAAAGGGGTAATAGTAATTTCCAAGGAAATAGTGGATGACCTAGATAGAAACCCCATTGCATCCAACAACAACATTAAGGTAGATACTGACAATGATTTTGAGAACCTTGAATGGAGATTTATCACCAATGTTCTAATGTGTTTTGTGTTTAATTATTAGACATGTGATGTGGTTGTTAGATTCCACTTCTCATTAGAGATAACCATTTCTCTTTTGGGGAAGGGATTTATGTTTTTCAAGCCAGTTTTGAGCCTTCGGTAAGGTGACCTGATCACTCCAAACCCATTCAATCTATCCCCATATGTTGTCACAATGAAAATTATGTACAGGTTGAATGAGGAGACCATCCTTCTTTTCAAAAATTGGTCTAGTAATATCATCAATTGTTATCAATTTTTTTTCTAAATAAATCATATTTTCCTGAATAGTATACTAAAATCAATTAAATCATTCATGAATATAATGGGGAAATATGGAATCCTTGGTGGGAAATATATCACTCATACAAATATTAATATATATATATATATATATTGATTATATTAGCAGAATATTATGATTCAGTCCATTCTTAAAATTGAATGATCACATATTCCATTAGAATACTTGGGGGCTCCTATATCTAATGGAATAATCAATAAATTTCAACTAGAATTCATTCTGAAATAGATCACAAGTCAAATTACTAATTACAAGAACAAGTTTCTCTTTTTTGGGGGTAGAATCACATTGCTAAAATGTGTGATTACATCAATTCAAATGCACATTTTTTCCATTATTTAAGAACCAAAAGGTACAATTGATCAGATAGATAATGGCATAACCATATTCATCTTGGAGTAAAATTAAAGTGGAAGATGAAACTATTCAAGATGTATGAGGTTGGAGAAACCAATTAATGAAGGATGATAAATATTTTCACAATATCTTAGAAACCATGGATGCACTGTATAAAAAATTTATCTGGGAGACAGTTGATGGAAATAACTTATTGGAAAAGTTTATGATAAATAGGTTTTGAAATAATTAGAGATACTACGATGTTAGGTATGAGAAATCTTGCGACATTCAAAAAATATTATTGAGTATCTAGTGGTCCTGGGGAACATGTCTCAGTTGGTGGTAGGAAATGGGGATATAGAAATCTTGGAGGTAAAATGGGATAATGTCTCCCTCTTCTTCTCGGGTTTCTCCACACTAGAAAAATAATTTAAAATATATATTTCATTTCTCTCCTTCACTGAATCTATTATAGAAACTCATTAGAAAGATACCTTCCATGATATTATTATGGCTGATAAACCTAACTGATGCATCTTCAAAAGATCATCCTCATAGTATTCTTCCAATAGGGACTACCATCATTTCGTGCATGTTAATAGTGGATCTGATTTGTGGGAAATCTACTCAATAGTGGATTTTTATTCCACTGAAAACGGACTTCTTGGTTTGGAACTTAAGAAACAATGATATCCCTTCAAATGATAATATACGAAAAACGGGGATTTCCCATGTGTCCTATAGCTGGTATTGGTCATCGGCTAACCATGAGACTACTAGGAAAGACTTCTTTAAATGAGATTTGGCTCAGATTATTTGAAACTATTTTAGACTAAAACTAGGAATAAATAATGGTGGGGATGACATTGATAATATATTTGAATCATGGTTTTGCGATACAAGACGAAATGCCTCTGAAAATCAGTCATGTTGTATTTAAATGGATACAATATGATGGATTATATGGGAGCCGCACAACAACTAAAGAGATGCTAATAAACTGACTTATTTATTCATGCAGGTGAACACTTGATCCTTGGGGTCCGAGCTAGGGTACATCCTTTCCGATGAAAATAAAAACCATGTTTACAAGATATCATTCCCAAAGTGGTCTCACGGGTGAGAGGAGAAAGAAGTAACTGAATGGGTATGTGGGTCAGGTGTCTACCTCCATCATTTATTTTCATGCTCAATATCGATAGTTCTAGTTTGGAAGGTACTATGAGAGGTGTAGGTCTTGTGTTGTATTTACAAGGAATATTTATCTTTGGATTCAGACCATACTATGGACTAGGAAATTTTCTTGGGTCCGAAGTAAGGTAAATGGTTAGGAGTTTACACATTTGTTGCTTTTTTAATATCTGTACAACTATTTTTCAAACTTATTAAAATGTAATAGTCAATCTTCTTCATGGAAAAATGAGTCCACCAAGGGGGATAGTATATTGTATCAGTAATTAAAGAAGGATCCTAAAATAGAATTCAATATTAATCCACACCTTGAGCGAAGGTAATTTTTATGATGTGTCTCTGGATAACATGTGGGATTCTAGATGGCCCAACATCATCGATTAATATACTATTTCCCTACCTAATAACTATAATATAATTTTCATGGGGGGATTCCATTGGTCTATAACACTTTTTTACCACTTATATAGATTTTACAACTCTTTAATATTTAATAAAAGGTAAATTTGCATTCATTCCTACAAGACCTCCTAGAAACATTGTTTGGGATGACTGTGGAAACTAGGTAGTTGCCCTGTTGGTGCATGGCTTGGTCAAAATGTGTTAATTTCATGGGGAAACCATGATACAAGAAAGAGTGAAAAATATGGTTGGTGAATATTTTTTTTAACCATGTGATCCAAAGGTTCACGATATGGCCTTGAGATATTTGCACCACACAATTAGCACATAGTTTTCCAAAATGTGAGACCTCACCGTATAGCGTACAATTGTCCCTATTTTTCTGATTTGACCCAAATTTAATCCCAAGGAACACTTTAATATCATAATCCCAAAATATCTTGAATTAAATTTTATCCCTATACTAGATAGATGATTCCCTTTGATCTGAAAGTGATTATTAGGTAAATCAAAGTGTGTTGGAGATCCAAATTGATCGGTATGTACCCTTTCATCCATATGATTCATAGATAAATATTTCTTATCTCTCTCAGAACCATATAACTAATACATTAATGATATATCTATGTTTTTAATGTTATTCTTGATGTGATCTTGTTTGATCTAGTTAATGGAATGTTGTTTGTGACCAGATATACAATTTTAAGCACCATCATTAATTTTACCAACCATTAATAGACATGTGACTTTATTCTTATCTATACATGGAATATAACCCAAAGATGTATTTTTTATTAAACAATTTTCCTTAAATTATTTTTAAATACCTATATGTTTCTTAGTGGATATCTGTTTTGATTATGGAATTGTAAATTTTGGGAAAATGGATAGATTTTCGGAAAACACAATTTTTTATAATTTTAAAATAATGATTTTGAAATTATGGTTTATGTTTTGATTCGTGGAATATGTTTGGTTAAATTATATTATTAATGGAATGGTTTATGTGAAATGAATTCTTCCTAGTTATTATCACACATGGTGTGTATGAGTGCATTTAAATATGTTACCATGTCGAAGGGTTATCTTCCATTGGGATACTTGGTATTCATCACCTTTTGTTGACTTGGTGTATCAATGAGATAATTCACATGAGTATGGAACTATCACCTAGGAATGGATTAGTTGTGTGGAAGGATACATGTTTGTTGGTATTGAAAATAAATTGAGAATTGTTTTAATTTAATTTATTTATTCATTTCCAAATAAAATTATTTATGGATTTGATATAAAAATATTTTAATGCAAATTTTTTTTATATAAATTATCATAACAAGTTTTCTCCTAATGGGGAGAGTTGGGATGTTTTGGGGTGAATGTTACTAGTTTTTACTAACACTTACTTGGGAACTTTGGTGTGTTTTCATATATCAATTATCAGGACCCATATAAAGTTAGGGTATCTCAGGTTTTTAGTGATGCTTCATGGTACCATGGGAACAACTTGTTGAGTTGGAGCATGGATATTGGTTAGTTATTTCCTATGATTATGTATTATGGTTGTATTAGATCATGAAGTCTCTTTTCACTTTTATGGTTCTTTTCATTTTTTTCCTTCTGTACTCTGAAATTGCACATTGTTCTATCAGTTATGAAAAGGTGAGGGTACTTCTGCCTCATTGTTTCCTTTGGTTCCCACATTTCTTATTCATTCATGTGGTTCCTCCAAAATAGTTTGATGAGGTGGGAAATGTTTTCATGTAGAACCATGTCCCTATGGTCCATGATGTCAACTTGATTCTCCTTATAATTTAGATTATGCTCAAGTGGTACCACCTTTAGATTCAGTACATGTGAACGGTCATGTATTTATATCCTCAAGAGAGACATGAGGAAAACATAATGAACTTGATATAGATTTGTCAAATGTGCAAGTTGATAGACCATTTTTCATATGAAATCAAGGATTTCATAGGGGCCAATGTGCCTAGGTATAAGAATTCATTTCATCCCAAATCACATGACTCTATTCCATGGTGAAATTTTAAAGAAGACTTTATCACCAACATCAATCTCCATATCCCTTTGACAGATGTCAACATGGAACAATTGCTAACTCAGGGAAGACTTAATGTGTTGTTGGATGGCAAAAACCGTTTCAACTACCTCTTTCACAACATTAGGCCGGAGAATATTTCTCTCACAAGCTTTATCCCAACAAGTAGGAGTTCTACATCACTTACCTTATAGAGATTCATAGGGAGCCATTAAAAAACACAAATGGAGGTTTTAGTTGTATGATAACTAAAATAATGGGTGACATTGATCCCAACCACCTTTAAATACTGTTGATCATTTTCTTAGCTTGTATTCATCTGTTTAAATCATCTATTTAGAATAGCCATCAGTTTGAGGGTGTTAAGTTGTAATAAAATGAAATTCAGTGACCATAGAATGTTGAGGACTTCTCCAGAATTTGAATGTGAACCTTTTATCATGACTAGATACTATAGAAAGGTGAACTACATGAATCATTACAACTTCCTTCAAATATATTGTGGAGTTTTGTTCAAGAGATAAATCTTCCTAAATAAAGATAAAAGTTGGCAGTCTTGGTGCAGTGGTCCACAATAACCCATATCAAATTATTTTATTTTGAATTTTTCAGGAGATGAGTGAAAAAATCAATATCAATATTGTTCCACTTCCATGATGGAATGGGTAGTGGTTGTAATACACCTTTGGGAATTTGTCACTCTGCCTTTTCTTATGGACACATCATGAGCCTTGTAGTTTAGTCAGCAATATCTCTTTTCATGTTATCACACCAATAATGATCACAATGGTCCCTATACATTTTAGTGCTTTTGGGATATATAGAGAATGTTGAGATATGAGATTTAGCCATCTACTATTCTACGTGGCATAAGGGAACCCGAGTGGCTGACTTCTTGACACCCTTTGCCTCCCCAGAATGCCCCTTTGTGAGGGTTTTCTCCCTTGGATCCCGTCCCCCATGTGGGGCATCCCATGTTATCAATGATGTTCTCGGGCCATATTTCTTGAGGCTACCTTGAGTTGTACATCTCTTGTTTCCCTTTTTGAAATAAAAAAAATATTTGTAGTGGGATCACATCTTTGATATTTCTTGATCTTCTCTAGTAATGATAGTTTGGAAATCAATGGGTATATGGTTGATGATTTCCTTTACCTTATAATTACCAATCCCAGCTTTACTAGGTATTTTAAAAAAGGATCTCCTTGAATCCTCGTTATTGACAAAATAATATGATCATTCCTACTTAATGCATCTTCAACTTTTTTTCTCTTCTAGGGTAATAATTAATTGATAAATAATAGTCTTTATGAAGTTTCAACCATATACTATGTCTAATGTCCATTTATTTTGGGGTGAAAATATACTTCAAACTTTGGAGTTCTATGTATATATCACATTCATCCTAATAAAGATAGTTCCTCAAGAAAGAAAATTGCTGAACCAAAACCCACACATGCTGATGTTTCCAAATAACCTCTATTTTATTAGTGTTTTTTGTATCAACATTATATGATCGTCATGCTCTTACAAATTATTTGGTATATATATTAATATCATTAATACAAATATCCACAATGAAATCAAGGTAGAAATTAAAGACTCTGTTCATTAAATCTATAAAATAGTAGGTCCCTTAGTCAATCTGGAGGGCATATCAACAAACTAATGATGCCCATATATTGATCATATGGGGGAATTTGGAATGTATAATTTCTTTACCCTCAATTTATAATAACCAGATTAATGATCAATCTTGGAGAATAATTGAACCCCACAAATCTATTCAAATAAAGTATCAATTATGGGAAGAGTCTACTTGTTCTTCATTGTGATCACATTATGTTCTCAATAATAGATACATAGCAGCATAGACCCATCATTCAACTTCACTAAGTGAACTGGTGCTCCCCAAGGAGACACACATTCCTAGATAAACCACTTTTCCATAAGATATTGGATTCTCTTCTTTAATTCTTCCAGCTTCACATTTACCATTCTATATACTATTTTTTAAATATCCTTGGATCAAGGAATATGTTCAATGGATAAATTTATCTCACTTTCTGGGGGAGGTCTAGGAAAATCCTCATGAAATATGCCAATGTATTCTTGAATTATGGGAATATTCTATATTCGTACACTTTTATTTCATTATTCCCCTTCACAGATCATCTTTATAAATAAGACTATGGGTGGTGCTTCGAGACTAATCTCCGGTTGAGATATATCTCCTTTGAAAATAGATGTAGTTTTTCTATTCAAGACTTATTATATTTCATTACTTATGAATTTGATCTTAGAATTATACATTGACAGCTAGTATAGACCTAGTATAATGTTGAATTCCATAATAGGAATGACTAAATGATTTTTGATGATATTATGCTCTCCAAGGTGAATAATATTGTTTTTAATCACTATTGATACATGGATAATACCTCCAGGAGTATTCACTAAAAACTCAACATAAATATGGTCACATATTGATTTTATATTCTTTGAAAACACAGAATAAATAATGGAATGTTTATAACCAAAATCAATCAAAGTACTTTCCAGGTTTGAGAGAGAAATGAGAGTATCTACCACCAGATCATTTGGAGAATAAACTTCTATTTTCATGATAGAAAATGACAAACCTTTATCCCTTGGCCTATACTGAGGTTTATTGTAGAGACCCTAATCTTGATGTACATGGACATTACATTACTATTGTGGAATACTTAGTACATAACACAAACACACACACAAGGACCGTAATAGTTTAGTGTCTTTGGAAACTCGGAATATAATCTTCTAATCATGGTGAAAGATCTTCAACATCTCCCATAAAGATCTTAATTTTCTTACCTAATACCTTTGTTTATATACTGGGGAAATGAAAACATAAAAAGGGTGAGCTCAAATGCCTAGTAAGGGTAAACAAAATAAATATCAATCACATCATATTCATAAGAACATAACATTTTGGATATCTTATCCTGCAAAAGAGATCATAATATCATAACATGGGATAAATCATAGTAGTAAAATGTAATCCCAATAATAATAACATAAAACATGAAACTTTTTTTCATACACACATAATCATAGATAATCATTTCTTATTAGTCATGACTCATTTCCAAGACTGTCTTAGTGTTCAAAGTCCATTTCTGAACCGAGTTCACTCCTCGTTTCAGTCCTGTTTCACTAAACTGGTTTAAACTGCCGTTCCAGCCATGTCTATCTCATGAGATATAAAATCTTTTCCCAATGAATTGGAGGGATATATAGGTCCCACCCATCTCATAATGATATCATTCTTATGTGTGCCACAAAATCATAAACCATACATCATAGCATAACCCATGTAATAAAAATGGGAATCTTTAAACATCGTGACATCATAAAACAATTCATATAAGATAAAAGAATTCATAAAAATATTTCCATCACAACATAAACAAATTCATGTAATAATAGGGATAGAAAAAGGACCCTTTATTATCTTATATGGAAAATAATTTTGATAAAACACTTGAACTCCATTCTTGAAGAAAATATCCTTTCTACTTCAAAAACATTTTTCCTTTCATAACATGTCATACAATTTTAAACTAAAAGAAGTTGATTAAAAATAAAAATGTAAACATCTAAAGGAATATTCTTGGAAATGTTGTTTTAAAAATCCATTCATGCCGTATAAGTTAAAAAAACATTCTTCTTGTACTTTTGTCGGAAAAGTCAAAAAGTACCTCGTATGAAAAACTACAAAAGATTCCTTTCATATCTTTTACTAAAAACTCACCGAAGGGTAAAATTGGATTTAAAGAATTTTAGGTGGATGGAAATAATATTACATATTGATGAAACATGGATGTGGATGATAAAATACACCCCAGTAAATACCAAAGTATTAACACTCTCGGATAAAAATGAGATTGTGATATTTTCCCTTACCTTAGGTCCGAGTTGCTTCGTAAGTGTTTTAAACTCATGTATAATGATTTAAATAATGTTATTGACTTATTCCAGAATCATAATAATTGTTATGATATCATATATGGTTAACTTATGACTTTATTTTACCCGTTCTTTTGTAAATTCCATGTTAAAGAGCGTTTTGGATAAAATTGTTTCATTTGTCGTCTGTGTTTTGACTTGTAATTATTCATATGATTACATAGATCATGATTACTTAATTACAGAATATAAAACATGATTTATATATAATATATATTCAGAATATATATATATATATAATAGATCAGTAAATGGAAAGAAATACACCGTTCATGGAGACGGTAGGCCGAACGTACGCATGAACGATGTTTTCGTTTCCTTGTTGAGTTGAATGGAATTAAGTAGATGACATAAATATATATAAACATAAATCCAGTATCATTATTATGTCATATATTTCATGATTACTTATTATATATACTTTATAATCATTCATGAATGGTTAATGTGGAGAATAAATCTCATCGCGTCGTGGAGACGGTAGTCCGTACGTACGCACGGGCGATGATATCGTTCTCATGATCGTGGAATTGTATTGGAGTGTATGTATACTATTTTAGAATCAATATCATTTTAAAATAATCATATATAGTTATTATGTACACCATTATACCCATCCAAGTAAGGTGGCAGTGGAAAATAGATTACACCACGGCGTGGAGACGGTATTCCATACGTACGCACGCGCGGTGATTTCATTTCGCGTAGGATGGATAGATGGTGAAATAGGGTTGTTTTATACTTATAATAACATATCAGTATATTATCGATGCTGATGTTAATACTTCATAATTAAACAACCTAATAAGAAGAAGTGGAAGAAGAAATAAAGTTGAAAGAATCGGTAACAGACATTACCTCTTCTTTGAAGCGCTTCTTTGTGTCCTCCTCTTAGGGCATTAAAATTGGTCTTTGAAGAAGACCTGGACCTCTAGGATGTTTCTAGGGAAGTGGAGAAATGTATTTTTCAAGGTTTGTCCGAGCTTTAAGGCTCAAAGTGGTGTGAGGAAGAGAGGGAGGAGGTTCCCTTTTATAATGGAGGAGAGCGGCTCTTTTGGAAAAACAAAAAATATTATTTTATTATTAAGCCAAATTCTATTTTAAATAGCTCCAAATAGATTTATTTTGAAGCTAAGGTGGGGATGGGTCTAAATCCTCTCATCAGATAGAATTTAGACAAGTTTAGGTTCCTATTTTAACCTCATCATTTAGATTTAACATTAAGTTAAATAATTTTACTTTTACCGTGTCTTCTTGTGTTCTTATACTATAAGGTTAATAAACATACTATAAGCAGCCAAACTAACCCCAAGTTGTATATGATTCATATATATAACCTTATCTAAGTCATGTGGCCAAACCATAGATTTTTAGGAATAAAATAACAATTAATAATATTTGTTTTAAAAACTTTTTTATGTTAATTTTGACACTATTTAGTAATTGATTTTTGTAAAAATCATAACAGAATGCTTAGTTCGAAAAAATTTAATTAAATCAATAATAACATGTCATATTAACATATAATATTATTGGAATTCATAAAAACTCTCAAATTATATTTATGTGGGTATTTATAACATCAATTATGTCAATATTTTAGTAATAAGATAATTACTGCATCATATTGGTGTCATAAATAAATTAAATTATATAATGTCTAAAAATTACAAATAAAATATCCTTATGTAGGAAATCTGGTTATCTTTCTAATGAATATTTATAGTCGAATTTATCTTATTTATAACCCTATATTAAAAATGATATACTTATTAAACTTTGATTTTAATTATTTTAACCCTTCTTTAAATAAACTAATAATAAATTTCCTAATCTAATCCAAGTGGGCCTAAATGGTCATATTTTATTCATAAGGTTGTTTTTGGTAGAATTACACTTTTCCAATAGAATTAGGACATGTGTTAGGGTAATAATAATATCATTTTTACCCTTATTTATCCTATTTACTTTTAACTGTGGTAAATAAAAGTAAATAGTTACTATTCACCAAATATTATTTTCATCTCACTGAACCACATTTTATTTAATGACATATATCGTGTCTCTAGGATTTTTGAAATTCCACTTATAGAAGCGGTAAAATTATGTTTTATGAAAAATTCATTTTTCTTAAATACCACTTAGTGGTTTCACTATTCATCAAAAAATGAAAGTTTCCAGAAAAATACCAAAACTTACGCCTGAGATATATTTCATATTATGAACTCAAAAATGATGTCTATTTTACCAAATTCAAAACATATCAGTTGCATTAATTAATTAAAAAATTAATTCCCGTCGTCAAAACAAATAGCGTGTTCTTAAGAGATAATAACTATCAAAAGATTGACACTTGTTTATGTCTGGTTTAAATGTGAAATTACATCCAATGAACAACATTGTATTAAATTGTAGAAATATATTCTAAATATACTTTAAAACCACTGAAATTAATAATTTATCACTATTAATTATTTCGATTAAAAAGGTTGTTTTTAATTAAAATTTAGTAATTTTCACTATTCATCAGAAAATGAAAGTTATCCGAAAAGTACCAAAATTTCAACTTAGGCTAAATTCGATACTTAGAATCCAAAAATGAAGTTCATTTTGAAAGATAAAATTTCTAAAATTTTAAAAGTTGGTTATTACTATTCATAACGGCTAGTTTTAATAATATTTTAATAGCATATCATTGTTTAGTGAAACTCAGTATTGCGTACTACACACGTTATCGAGGAAGGTCGCGATTGCGTGTAATGAAAGGCAAGTCAAGGATGCGTGTTGTGCAAGCTCCTTTTGGTGTAGCGTAAAACACAAGACATTAATTAAATTAAAAAGAATATTTTTCATAAAATCTCGGGGTGTTACATTCTACCCCCCTTTAAAATGAATTTCTCCCTCAAAATTCGTCGGGGTTATAAATGGTTTACTATTATATAGTTTCTTTAATAGAAACCCTCATCATAAAAAGAAATACCAAAACCAATATTTAAAAACAAAATTATGAAACGTAACGGTTACCCAAATAAACTAATCACTGGGTTTCCACATATGTGAAAATATGGATATTGGAGAGAAATCTAACCATCATGTTCTGATGGAGAGTGGTAGAGAACATGGCTATTGAAAAGCTAGAAATCACAAAGCCATAAATTTTTACGATCTACGGTACCATTTGATTCATCAGATATAAGATTACTAGGACAACATTTTTGGTTTTCAAGATCATTTCCCTAAAGTTGATGAAATTGGAATTAGAAGAAATACTTTCGTGATTTTGGTATAGTCTCACCATTGGTCGTTCTTTGGTCAATTTCCACTTCATATCATAAAGAAAGGAAGTTCAATTTGTCATTCATGATGTGTTAGCAGATCATGTGATAGAATGATGGGTCATTCCATCTGTCTGAAACAAAAGTTTAGAAAAGTTATCAAACCTTACATAAGTCCATCTATAGTGAGATTAATCATATATAGTTCCTAAAATGGACTTATACTTCATATATCATACTTCTTAATATAATAAAACTAGTTTCAACTAAACAGGGATTTCCTGTAGGCCTGTGGTAGGCGATAAAGGCCAATCGCACTTCGGTTGTGGGTTCGATTCCCACAACCTTGTCCGACGCGATGGGTTGTCGCCCGTCCTACAGGATGTCCTTTTCCTAAAACTACATTACTATAACATCACATAAATAATATCAAAAAAAAGTTATTTCATTAAACAATACTAACATATGGTTAACATAATCCATTCCAATCTTTAGGTTTATCTAAAATACTTCGGTCCAAGCTCATAGTATAAAGAAAACAATTACTTGAAATGTCATCAACCAAGCATGTGAATACCATCATTTATCCCCCATATATCTTGTTGGTCACATTCCAGTTATTTGAATACCTTAATCATGTATTCTCTTGAAAAATGAATACCCATTAAACCTTAGTGAAAAAATGAATGTTGTCAAAAGTTAACTCTTTCCACATACCAAAATCCAAAAATTATATATACTCAAACCATGATATAACCTTCTCCTTGTATCAGTCATGAGCTCATGAATACTATCAAACATTTTATTTTCTCCTTATCCCTTCGTTATGCGCATATCATCTACATTCCAAAAATATCTGAATAACCTTTCATGGATACTGGTACCATTAATCATACACTTTCAAAACTCAAGGAAAGACAACAGTGTAACAATCCTTAGATGTCTCTTTATTCCATAGTACCATGAGATTACTTATACAACATTACACATGATAAACATGTAATAATTCCACTAAATTATTAAACTATTGACCGAGCTTCAACAATTCTTTCATCTCACATATCATTTGTAGTCTCTTCATCATCATCAACATAAATACTACCCATACGACCATACTGATTCTCTTCATGAGACTTTCCTATAGGGAATTGGTTTGCATAATGCCTGTACATTCCACATTTAAAACATTTAACCATTGTTGATGTCATAGCAATACCATTATACTCATCCCTGGTGTTAACTGATCCTTTTCCTTTATACTTACTGGCTTTGTGTCCTTCTTTTCCACACCCAAATCATCTTCCAGTTCCTTTGAAACATTCTCCTTGATGCCTCTTCCCACATGATTTACATAGGGGAAATTGAACTTTCTTTCCTCTATGATCATCATGAAACTCAATCATTCTCTTATTAGCCGAGTCAGGAAACTTACCAAATTTTACTTTATTGATCATAATATGAGATTGCTGATTCAGCATAATAGTGATGTTTGGACTTCCAAATCCCATTTCATTTGGTTTCCCATGAAGAATATCATTCCATTGTCCATCATATACTCCATTATTGTGAATCATTTATTTCCATCCATTTTCTAAAAACCAAAAAGAATAGTGTGAGAGGAAACAATCATAATAAAGCGGGAGTAACTTCAATATCTAACATCTTTGGTTTAATCTAATATCGTTACCATAGTTATAGGACTATATCCTATACGTATACTTATCCTTAGGGACATCCCTAGACATACTTTAGAAATATCTCTAGGTATCTCATTAACGTTCTCACATCCTAGTTTCCAAAGGTTGACTAAACCTTTTTCTATAATACCAACTGCAGAGACCCTAAGCTTGATGTACATGGATATTACATTACTTTTTTGGAATACATAGTACATAACAAAAACACACACACAAGGACCATAATAGTACAATGTCTTTGGAAACTCGGAATATAATCTTCTAATCGTGGTGAAAGATCTTCAACATCTCCCATAAAGATCTTCCTTTTTTTACCTAATACCTTTCTTTATATCCTGGGGATAATAAAACATAAAAGGGTGAGCTCAAATTTCCAGTAAGGGTAAACAAAAGAAATATCAATCACAACATATTCATAAGAACATAACATTTTGGAAATCTTATCCTGCAAAAGAGATCATAATATCATAACATGGGAAAAATCATAGTAGTGAAATGTAATCCAAATAATCATAACATAAAACATGAAACTCTGTGTCATACACACATAATCATAGATAATCATTTCTTATTATTCAAGACTCATTACCAAGACTATCTTAGTGGACAAAGTCCATTTCTGAACCGAGTTCACTCCTCGTTTCAGTCCTGTTTCACTGAACCAGTTTAACCTGCCATTCCAGCCATGTCTATCTCATGAGATATAAAATATTTACCCAATGCAATGGAGGGAGATATAGGTCCCACCAATCTCATAATGATATCATTCTTATGTGTGCCACAAAATCATAAACCATACATCATAGCATAACTCATGTAATAAAAATGGGAATCTTTAAACATCGTGACAACATAAAACAATTCATATAAGATAAAATAATTCATAAAAATATTTCCATCACAACATAATCAAATCCATGTAATAATAGGTATAGAAACAGAACCCTTTATTATCTTAGATGGAAAATAATTTTGATAAAACACTTGAACTCCATTCTTGAGGAAAATATCCTTTCTACTTCAAAAACATTTTTCCCTTCTTAACATGTCATACAATTTTAAACTAAAAGAAGTTGATTAAAAATAAACATGAAAACTTGTAAAGGAAGATTCTTGGAAATTTTGTTTTAAAAATCCATTCATGCCGTATAAGTTAAAAAACCATTCTTCTCGTACTTTTGTCGGAAAAGTCAAAAAGTACCTCGTACGAAAAACGACAAAAGATTCCTTTCATATCATTTACTAAAAACTCACCGAAGGGTAAAATTGGATTTAAAAAATTGTAGGTGGATGGAAATAATATTACATATTTATGAAACATGGATATGGATGATAAAATACACCCAAGTAAATACCAAAGAATAAACAATCTCGGATAAAAATGAGATTGTGATATTTTCCCTTACCTAAGGTCCGAGTTGCTTCGTAAGTGTCCGAACCTCCTTTATAATGATTTAAATAATTTAATTGATTTATTCCATAATCATACGCATTGTTATGATATCATATATGGTTCACTTATGACTTTATTTTACCCGTTCTTTTGTCAATTCCATGTTAAAGAGCGTTTTGGGTAAAATTGTTTCATTTGTCATCTGTGTTTTTACTTGTAATTATTCATATGATTACATAGATCATGATTACATAATTCCAGAATATAAAACATGATTTATATATAATATATATTCAGAATATACATATATATAATATATCATCAAATGGAAAAGAAATACATCGTTCATGGAGACGGTAGGTCGTACGTACACATGAACGCTGTTTTCGTTTCCTTATTGAGTTGAATGGAATTAAGTAGATGACATACATATATATACACATAAATACAGTATCATTATTACTTCATATATTTCATGATTACTTATTATATATACTTTATAATCATTCATGAATGGTTAATGTGGAAAATGAATCTCATCGCGTCGTGGAGATGGTAGTCCGTACGTACGCACGAGCGATGATATCGTTCTCATGATCGTGGAATTGTATTGGAGTGTATGTATACTATTTCAGAATCAATATCACTTTACTATAATCATATATAGTTATTATTTACACTATTATACACATCCAAGTAAGGTGGTGGTGGAAAATCGATTACACCACGGCGTGGAGACAGTATTCTGTACGTACGCACGCGTGGTGATTTCATTTTCCGTAGGATGGATAGATATGAAATAGGGTTGTTTCATACATATAATTACATATCAGTATATTAGTGATACTGATGTTATTAATTCATAATGAAACAACCTAAGAAGAAGAAGTGGAAGAAGAAATAAAGTTTAAAGAATCCGTAACCGACATTTCCTCTTCTTTGAAGCGCCTCTTTGTGTCCTTCTCTTAGGGCACTATAATTGGTCTTTGAAGAAGACCAAGACCTCTAGGATTTTACTAGTGAAGTGTAGAAATGAATTTGGTAGGGTTTGGCCGAGCATGAAGGATCAAAGTGGTGTGAGGAAGAGAGGGAGGAGTTGCCCTTTTATAAGGGAGGAGAGGGTCTCTTTTGGAAAAACTAAAAATATTATTTTATTATTAAGACAAATTCGGTATTAAATAGATCCAAATTGATTTATTTAGAATCTAAGGTGGGGATGGGTCGAAATCCTTTCATAAAATAGAATTTAGACAAGTTTAGGATACTATTTTAACCTTATCATTTAGATTTAACATTAAGTTAAATAATTTTACTTTTACCGTGTCTTCTTGTGTTCTTATACTATAAGGTTAATAAACATAATATAAGAAGAAAAACGAACTCCAAGTTGTTTATTATTAATATATATAACCTTATCTATGTCATTTGTCCGAACATTATATTTTTAGGATGCAAATAACAATTAATAATATTTGTTTTAAAAACTATTTTATGTCAATTTTGACACTATTTAGTAATTGATTTTTGTAAAAATCATAACAGAATTATTAGTTCGAAAAAAGTTAATTAAATCCACACTAACATTTCATATTAAGCTATAATATTAGTGGGATTCATAAAAAGTCTCAAATTATATTTATTTGGGTATTTATAACATCAATTATGTCAATATTTCATTAATAAGATAATTACTGCATCATATTGGTGACATAAATAAATTAAATTATATAACGTCTAAAAATTACAAATAAAATATCATTATGTAGGAAATCGTTTTAGCTTTCTAATGAATATTTATAGTCGAATTTATCTTATGTATAACCCTATATTAAAAATTATATACTTATTAAACTTTAATTTTAACTATTTTAACCTTTCTTTAAATAAATTAATAATAAATTTCCTAATCTAATCCAAGTGGGACTAAATGGTCATATTTTATTGCTAAGATTGTTTTTGTTCGAATTACACTTGTCCAATAGAATTAAGACATGTTTTAGGGTAATAATAATATCATTTTTACCCTTAATTACCATATTTACTTTTAACTGTGGTAAATAAAAGTAAAAAGTTACTATTCACCTAAAATTATTTTCATCTCATTGAACCACATTTTACTTACTAACATCAACTGTGTCTCTCGGAATTTTGAAATTCCACTCACAGAAGCGGTAAAATTAAGTTTTATGAAAAATTCATTTTTCTTAACAACCACTTAGTGGTTTCACTATTCATCAAAAAATGAATGTTTCCAGAAAAATACCAAAAATTAGGCCTAAGATGTAGAGACCCTAAACATGACGTACATGGACATTACATTACTTTTGCAGAATACTTTGTATATTACAAAAACCCATACACAAGGACCGTAATAGTTTAGTGTCTTTGGAAACTCAGAATATAATCTTTTAATCGTGGTGAAAGATCTTCAACATCTCCCATAAAGATCTTCCCTTTTTTCTAACCTAAAACCTTTATTAATATCCTGGGGAAAAGAAAACATAAAAGGATGAGCTCAAATGCTCAGTAAGGGTAAACAAAATAAATATCAATAACATCATATTCATAAGAACATAACATTTTGGAAATCATAACCTGCAAAACAGATCATAATATCATAACATGGGATAAATCATACTAGTGAAATGTAATCCCAATAATCATAATGTAACACCCCAAGCTTCCACGGTACGCTTTCCTTTGAATAAAACAGTAGCGTGTGTTGTACGCAACTTCGAGTTTTAACACACACCACAACCGATCAAACTAGCCATTATGAATAGTAATACTTAATTTTTTGAAATTATATATATTTTATATTTCAAAATGGACTTCATTTTTGGATTCGGAATATCAAATTTAGCCTAAGGTGAAATTTTGGTACTTTTCGGATAACTTTCATATTTTGATGAATAGTAAAAATTACTAAATTTTAATTAAAAACAACTTTTTTAATCAAAATAATTAATAGTGATAAATTATGAATTTGAGTGGTTTTAATGTATATTTAGAATATATTTTTACCATTTAATATAATTTTGGTCATTGGACATAATTTTACAATTAAACCGAACATAAACAAATGTCAATCTTTTGATAGTTATTATCTCTTAAAAACACGCTTTTTGTTTTGACAGCGGGAATTAATTTTAAATTAATTTCTGCCACTTCTGTGTTTTGAATTTAGAAAAATGGATTCCATATTTGGAATCAGGATTTTAAAATTGTGTAAATAGGTAACTTTTATTTTTAGACATTTTGAATAATTACTGCGGTAAATATTTTATTTACCATGGTTAAAGGTAAATCCGGTAAATAAGGGTTAAAAAATAATATTATAATAATACTAAATTACCCTAAAACGTGTCTTAACCATATTGGTTGATACATGGTCGACCATGGGCATCTTTGGGTCAATTTTGGGACCCCATTGATCCACTTGTAAGTGATAATGACACTTTATTTTAATTAAGTTAAAATGAATACAAAAATGGCATAAGCTTACATCTTTTAAAAGAACAATTTTTACATAGAGTTATAGATGTTGGATTTTCGATTATAAATATTCATTAGAAAGGTAAAAAGATTTCCTACATAATGATATTTTATTTATAATTTTTAGAGATCAAATAATTTAAATTATTAATGACACAATAATGATGCAATGTTTACCTCATTAATAAATCATTTAAATAAATAAGACTATAATGATTAAAATATTATCTAAAACCTGTCCAATTCTTATTGGTTGATGTTATTTAGAATATGAGTCATCGTATCTTCGACCTCAATGATTTTTGGACCATTATAAACCGAATATAATTATATTATAAAGTAATACTTTCACTCTTTCCTAAAGAGCCCCTCCTCTCCCTTATAAAAGGAGACCACTTCTACTCATTCCTCACACCTCTCAAGCCACTTGGCTCGTCCAAACTCTGCCAAAATAATCTCCCCACATCCCTATCCTCATTCTTGAAGCTTCCCCTTAGGCAGAAATCATTTCAAGAAGTCCTTTGGTTCCAACCAAAGTGAGTTACCTAAATTAAAGGTAAGGATTTCTCTTAAATTATTTTCATTTATCTTGCTTCTCCAACCCCCAAAATCTTTTTATTTCCTTTCTTTTGTAACAACACCAGTATCCACAATATACTAGGATGTTGTTATAAGAAGTATTCAAACTACACATACACACAACTCCATCTAATGGATGATGAACATAATGTTTCTGTGGATGGAAAACTAACGCCTCACGAAACGATGATTGTTCAAATACATCTTACCGCCTCTCATGGTGGCCATTATGATGGCACTGTAATTAAATATGATATTAATGATATATATTTTATATATAAGCTTCTGTAATTCCATTTTATTTCATATCCTTATTCGTTTCATGTTGTATATACATATGATAATTTCATTTGAGGAAGTGCGGACTACCGCCCCCTTAAAATGATATGACTCGTTCATACCACCCATGGAACATATAAAGGATGGTGTTAATGAACTTAAGTAACATATATAAAATATTATATTATACTGGAATAATAATATACCTATGTATCATTTGGATTCAATTCTTTTAAAATGAAAAATTAAATGGAAGTAGCGTTCGTGCGTACGTGCGGACTACCGTCTCCACGAACGCGATGAGATTCATTGTCCATCATATCCATTAAAGTATAATTATAATTTTATGATTTAAAAATAGTCTCTAAGGACTTTATATCATTCTGGATATGAATAATATACATCCCATTAATAACGAATATGGCTCACATAACAAAGAATATAAAGTAAAATGAACCCGTTAACACCCGAAATGACGATAATTCTAAGATATTATTAACAAATCAATGTTAAAAGATCATATATGATATCATATTAAAGTAAATGATTCTTGTATTATTCAATAACAATTATTTCACCATTATAAAGGAGGTAAACCTACCATCGACCAAGTAAAAATTACAAAGTAAGGGATTCTCTTATCTCACTTTCAATTCCGTGAGATTTCCATTGTTCGCTACTAAATTATTGAAAGTGGTGTATTGTGTACTTCCATTTGATATATATTATCATGATTCACTTTATATTCATGTTATTCTGTAAATCATTTGGTGGTTATTAAATTTTGTCCATGGGACTCAGTTGATTAACGTGGTAAGGGGTTTCTTGTCTCACTTTTAATTCCGTGAGAATTCCATTGATCACCACTTAATTATTGCATGTGGTTTATGTGTACTACCCATGATTGTATTCATTGTGTAATATACTTTATTTTATGGGTATTTACATCATCATGGTATGATCTTTCTTTCATGGGTGTTTGTTTCTTAAGTTACATAATCAATAAGGGAATTTGAGATTTCAATTTCGACTCATTTGGCTTTACGCATATTTCATTGATTATATTACCCCAAGATTATGTGTGGAATCACTATTCATTTGATTATGTCATAATTTCCACTCCCCTTCCTGTGGATATACTTTTGATACACATAATCACTCCATTGAAAATTCTCAAGTCATTGATATGAATTTGATAAGAGTAATTTTAACTCTTTCACCATTTGTTGAGTTAAACATCCAATTCGTTGGTGTTGTTTTTACAGGAATATGTGTGAATATACTTTGATTGTTTTACACTGAATATCCAATCATATTTAGTGTATTTATATTTTTCACACATAATTATGTTGTTGATTTATCCTTAACCTAAGGATATGGCCTTTATGAGAGATTTCATCTCAATTTACATTCCATTGGGACTTCTTTGTTGATATACACCAAATCACTTTTATGTGGTGTATATAATGTACTTTGACATAGTATATCATGAATCCATTTAGTCTCATGATATTAGAATGTTTTGATTACCTCAATTATTTGTATTCAAGTGTCTCTTTTGGTTAGAATCTCTAACTAAAATACCATTTTTAAATGTTTTAAAGACTTATTCTTCTAAATCGTGCTCATTAATGTCCATGTTTTAAAAATGGTTTTAAGGATTTATTTATATGGACATTAAAGTTTTAGAAATTAAAACTCCTTTTAAAAAGTTTCAAAGTTGTATGGGACACTTTGATTCAAAAATCTATTTTTAAATGGCTTCTTGACAAATAGTGTGACTTTTAAATGTTTTCAAGAAAAGGGGGATATTTCTCTCAAATAGTTTTGATGATTATTTTCATCTATGTCAACATCCTTCATTATTCATTATTGAGGTTAATGTGATACAATACAATCTTCCATATTGTATCAAATGAGTTATATTTGACTGTGGATGTTCTATTTTTATACCATTCATGGTTTGTGGTTAACGTATTGACATTTCGTATGCTAGTTTTAAATACGAATGTTTATTTTATGCTTAAACCTATTCATATGAGGAATGCATTGGACTTAATAAGTGATGGGTGGAGCCCGCTATATCTCCTCGATGCATCGGTAGGTCTCATGAGACAAACTAGTGTCTTGGCACAAGGCCTTGGCAAAATCTTATTTGTAGTCTTGGCACGAGGCCTTGGCTATGTGGTTATGATAGTCTGGCATTATGCATTCCATCATTATGAAAGTGGTTATTGATATTGCATGTGATCATTCGACTAGTAGAATATCCATTTGAGTAAGTAAATGGCATTATTTCATTTTACCTTTGCCATTTTATGCAGAAGTTCAAGTTTCAAAGGCTTTTGTTTTAGTTATAAATTGCCTTAAGCGTTTATGCTTATTTATGAAATCTTCTGCTATAATGTTATCCTTACTGAGCATCCGAGCTCACCCCTTTCAATGTTTTATTTTTTTTCTAGGATTATGAAGAAGTAATTTATGAATGACCTGTAGGGATAGTATGAGGGGATATGAAGACAAGATGTTTTTTTTATGATGTAATGTAAAAATTTATGGATGTATCTAGTTATTCCAAGGCTACTAAACTAATCGGTCTTTCGAGACTTGATCTTTCTCATGATCATGCCAATGTTATGTAATAATGCACCGACTCTGGGTAACTAGGGTCGGGGCGTTATACATAACATAAAACATGAAACTTTGTGGCATACACAAATAATCATAGGGAATCATTTCTTATTAGTCAAGACTCATTTCCAAGACTATCTTAGTGGACAAAGTCCATTTCTGAACCGAGTTCATTCCTCGTTTCAGTCATGTTTCCCCGAACCGGTTTAACCTGCCATTCCAGCCATCTCTATCTCATGAGATATAAAATATTTACCCAATGCATTGGATGGAGATATAGGTTCCACCCATCTCATAATGATACCATTCTTAAATGTTCCACAAAATCATAAAGCATACATCATAGCATAACCCATGTAATAAAAATGGGAATCATAAACATCGTGACATCATAAAACAAATCATATAATATAAAGGAATTCATAAATATAATTTCATCACTACATAATCAAATAAATGTAATAATAGGGATAGAAACAGAACCCTTTATTATCTTAGATGGAAAATAATTTTTATAAAACACTTGAACTCCATTCTTGAGGAAAATATCCTATCTACTTCAAAAACACTTTTCCTTTCTTAACATGTCATAAAATTCTAAACTATAATAAGTTGATTAAAAATAAACATGAAAACATGTAAAGTAGGCTTCTTGGAAATAATTTTTTAAAAATCCATTCATGTCGTATATGTTAAAAAACATTCTTCTCGTACTTTTGTTGGAAAAGTCAAAAAGTACCTCGTACGAAAAACGACAAAAGATTACTTTCATATCTTTTACTAAAAACTCACCGAAGGGTAAAATTGGATTTAAACAATTGAAGGTGGATGTAAATAATATTACATATTGAGGAAAAATGGATGTGGATGATAAAATACACCCCAGCAAATTCCAAAGTATAAACAATCTCGGATAAAAATGAGATTCTGATATTTCCCTTACCTTAGGTCCGATTTGCTTAGTAAGTGTCCAAACCTCCTGTATAATGATTTAAATAATGTTATTGACTTATTAAAAAATCATACTCATTTTTATGATATCATATATGGTTCACTTATTACTTTATATTACACGTTCTTTTGTAAATTCTATGTTAAAGAGTGTTTTGGGGTAAAATCGTTTCATTTGTCGTCCGTGTTTTGACTTGTAATTATTCATATGATTACTTAGATCATGATTACCTAAATCCAAAATATAAAACATGATTTATATAATATATATTCAGAATATACATATATATAATAGATCAGTAAATGGAAATAAAATACACCATTCATGGAGACGGTAGGTCGTACGTACGCATGAACGCTGTTTTCGTTTCCTTATTGAGTTAAATGGAATTAAGTAGATGACATACATATATATACACATAAATACAGTATCATTATTATGTAATATATTTCATGATTACTTATTATATATACTTTATAATCATTCATTAATGGTTAACGTGTAGAATCAATCTCATCACGTCGTGGAGACGGTAGTCCGTACGTACGCACGAGCGATGATATCATTCTCATGATCGTGGAATTGTATTGGAGTGTATGAATACTATGTCATAATTAATACCAATTTACAATAATCATATATAGTTGTTTATTTGCACCATTATACCCATCCATGTAAGATGGTGGTGGAAAATAGATTACACCACGGCGTGGAGACGGTATTCCGTACGTACGCACGCGCGGTAATTTTGTTTTCCGTAGGATGGATAGATGGTGAAATAGGGTTGTTTAATACTTATAATAACATATCATTATGTGAGTGATACTGATGTTATTACTTCAAAATGAATCAATCTAAGAAGAAGAAGTGGAAGAAGAAATAAAGTTGAAAGAATCGGTAACAGACATTACCTCTTCTTTGAAGCGCCTCTTTGAGATCTTCTTTTAGGGCAGTAAAATTGGTCTTTGAGAAAGACCATAACATCTAAGATGTAGATATGGAAGTGTAGAAGAGAATTTGGCAGGGTTTGGCCGAGCATTAAGGCTCAAGGTGGTGTGAGGAAGAGAGGGAGGAGGTTCCCTTTTATAAGGGAGGAGAGGGGTACCTTTGGAATAACAAAACATATTATTTTATTATAAAGCCAAATTCGGTTTTAAATAGCTCCAAATTGATTTATTTAGAAGCTAAGGTGGGGATGGGTCGAAATAATTTCATCCAATAGAATTTAGACAAGTTTAGGTTTCTATTTTAACCTTATCATTTATATTTAACTTTAAATTAGAAAATTTTACTTTTACCGTGTCTTTTTGGGTTCTTACACTATAAGGTTAATAAACATACTATAAGAAGCAAAACGAACCCCAAGTCGTTTATTATAAATATATATAACCTTATCTAAGTCATTTGGCCGAACCATAGATTTTTAGGAATAAAATAACAATTAATAATATAATATTTGTTTTAAAAACTATTTTATGTCAATTTTGACACTATTTATTAATTGATTTTTGTGAAACTCATAACAGAATGATTAGTTTGAAAAAAGTTTTTTAAATCAATAATAACATGTCATAGTAACCTAGAAAATTACTGTAATTCATAAAAAGTCTCAAATTACATTTATTTAGGTATTTATAACATCAATTATGTCAATATTTCATTAATAACATAATTACTGCATCATATTATTGTCATAAATAAACTAACTTATTTATAGTCTAAAAATTACAAATAAAATATAATTATGTAGGAAATATTTTTAGAATTCTAATGAATATTTATAGCCGAATTTATCTTATGTATAACCCTATATTAAAAATGATATACTTATTAAACATTGATTTTAACTATTTTAACCCTTCATTAAATAAATTAATAATATCTGTCCTAATCCAATCCATGTTGGCCTAAATGGTCATATTTTATTCCTAAGGTTGTTTTGGGTTTAATTACACTTATCCAATAGAATTAGGACATGTGTTAGGGTAATAATAATATAATTTTTACCCTTAATTACCCAATTTACTTTTAACCGTGGTAAAAAAAGTAAAAAGTTATTATTCACCAAAAATTATTTTCCTCTCATTGAACCACATTTTACTTACTGACATCAACTATGTCTCTCGAATTTTTGAAATTCCATTCAGAGAAGCGGTAAAATTAAGTTTTATGAAAAATTCATTTTTTTAACTACCACTTAGTGGTTTCACTATTCATCAAAAAATGAAAGTTTCCAGAAAAATACCAAAAATTAGGCCTAAGATATATTTGATATTATGAACTAAAAAATGATGTCTATTTCACAAAATTTAAAAGATATCAGTTGCATTAATTAATTTAAAAATTAATTCCCGTCGTCAAAACAAATAGCGTGTTCTTAAAAGATAATAACTATCAAAAGATTGACACTTGTTTATGTCTGGTTTAAATGTGAAATTACATCCAATGACCAACACTGTATTAAATTGTAAAAATATATTCTAAATATACTTTAAAACCACTGAAATTAATAATTTATCACTATTAGTTATTTCTATTAAAAATGTTGTTTTTAATTAAAATTTAAAAATTTTCACTATTCATCAGAAAATGAAAGTTATCCGAAAAGTACCAAAATTTTACCCTAAACTAATTTCGATATTCTGAATCCAAAAATGAAGTCTATTTTGAAAAATAAAACTTAAAAAATTTCAAAAATAGGTTATTACTATTCATAACGGGTAGTTTTAATAATATTTTAATAGAATATTGTTGTTTTGTGAAACTCGTTATTGCGTACTACACATGCTATCGAGGAAAGTCGCGATTGTGTGTAATGCAAGGAAAGTCAAGGATGCGTGTTATGAAAGCTCCTTTTGGTGTAGTGTACAACAAAATACATTAATGAAATTAAAAAGAATATTTTTCATAAAATCTCGTGGTGTTACATTCTACCCCCCTTAAAATGAATTTTGCCCTCGAAATTCGTCGGGGTTATAAATGGTTTTCTAATCGAAAGTTTCTTTAATAGAAAACCACAGCGTAAAAAGGAATACCAAAACCAATCTTTAAAAACCAAAGTATTAAACGTAACAGTTACCCAAATAAACTAATCATTGGGTTTCCACATAGGTGAAAATATGGATATGGAAGAGAAATCTAACCATCATGTTATGATGGAGAGTGGTAGAGAACATTGCTATGGAAAAGCCAAAAATCACAAATCCATAGATTTGTGATGATCTAAGGTACCATCTGATTCATCAGATATAAGGGCATTAGGGCAACATTTTTGGTTTTCAAGATCATTTCCCTAAAGTTGAAGAATTTGAATTAGAATAAATACTTACTTTATTTTGGTACAATATCACTGTTGTTCGTGCCTTGAAAAATTTCCACTTCATATCTTAAAGAAATGAAGTTGAATTTGTTATTCATGAAGTGTTAGCAAATCATGTGATAGAATGATGGGTCATTCCATCTGTCTCAAACAAAAGGTTAGCAAAAGTTATTAAATATACATAAGTCGATCTATTGTGAGATTAATCATATATGGTTCCTAAAATGGACTTATACTTATTATATCATAATAAAACTAGTTTCTACAAAACAGGGACTTCCTGTAGGACAGTGGTAGGTGATAAAGGCTAGTCGCACTTTGGTTGTGGGTTCGATTACCACAGCCTTGTCCGATGTGATGGGCTATCGCAAATCCTGCAAGTTGTCCTTTTTCTAAAACTAAATTACTATAACATCCCATAAATAATATCAAAAAAAGTTCTATCCTAACTTATTTCCAACATAATCTATTCCAATCTTTAGGCTTATCTAAAATACTTCGGTCCAAGTTCATAGTATAAAGAAAATGATTACTTGGAATGTCACATAACAATCACGTGAATGCCATCATTTATCCCCCATATATCATAAGATATATCTTTTTGGTCAAATTACAAACATGTGAATACCTTAATCATGTATACCCATTGCACCATAGTGAAAACATAAATGCAGTTAAAAGTTAAAACTTTCCACAAAGAAAAATCATCAAAATTATTTATACTCAAACCATGATATTACATAGTCCTTATATCAATCATGAGATCATGAATACAATCAAACATCTCATTATCTTCTTATCCCTTCATTATGCGCATATCAACTTATTTCCAAAAATATCTCAATCACTTTCCATGTTTACCAGTACCATAAAATTATTGAATACCACAATAGACCAATACATAAATAATCCAATATTCCATGATATTATAAACAACATTATTTTGGAATCCCATTACATAAACACTTAATCATACCACCACATCGTTTCCATAATCAACATCTCCAATAGTGATCGCATGTGACATCCCTTTTTTCCTTTGCCTTAAGTGGTTGCTCATATCGATCATCACTAACCCTTGGATTAGGGCATTTATTAGCATAATTCCCCATTTCATTGCACTTGAAGAATTGAAGTTTTGTTCGTGCGCTCTCTAAATTATTTTCTTTATTCACACCATTAGCAACCCTTTTTCCATTACTTCGACACTCAGCTGCTCGATGACCTTCTTTTCCACACTTAAAACATTTTCTAGTCCCTTTAAGACAATCTCCACCATGCTTCTTTCCACACTTTGAGCATAAGGAAACATTCATCTTCTTTTCACCATTATTCTGAGATTTCTCCTTGAACTCCTTCTTTTGTTTCTTGTCAAAACAATGATATGAATAAGTAACACCAACATCCATTTCTACCTTGATAGGACAACGCACAATTTCTTCATAGCTACTGAAATCTCTTATAGCTAATGCCCTTCGAAGATTTGGTTTTAAGCCACTGATGAATCGATCAACTTTACTTTCAGGTTGGATGATAAATCCAGATGCATACCCTGAAAGCCTTGTAAAATTCTCTTCGTATACACCAACAGATTCATCATCCTTTTTCTTATTTCAAGAATATCCTTCTCCATATTTGTTTGAAGAATACGAGGGAATTACTTATTGAAAAATATGTTCTTGTACTCGTCTCATTCCATGGACTCAATTTCATCTCTTGGCCTCGTATTCTTGATAAGATTCCACCATTGATCAGCATCACCTTCCAAACGATATACTGCTAAGATGACTTTATCATGTTGAGAACATTGAAGAACTGAAAATATCTTTTTAGTGGTACTGATCCATTGTTCAGAAACAAGTGGATCTGAAGACCCACTAAAAGTAGGTGGACCTTGCCTCACGAAGGACTAAATAGAATATTTTTCCCTTCTCGGCTCATTTGGAAGTCCAGAATGATTCATTGCTTGTGTAAGTATAGAAATACGATTTTTCACTCCATCTCCCATAACATTTGTTTGTTCAGGAGGAAAATCATTGCATTGTCCATTATATTGATCAACACGGTTCTTTCGGGTTCCAGCCATCATCTAAAACCCAAAAATAATAGTGTGAGGGGAAAAAATCACGCTAGGGAAAACAACATAATAAAGGGGGAGTACCTTCAATATCTAACATCTTAGGTTACCGTAATACTAGTACTATAACCTATACATATGATTAACCTTAGGGAGATCCCTAGACATACCTTAGAAATATCTCTAGGGATCTCACTAAAGTTCTCTCATCCTAGTTTCCAAAGGTTGACTAAACCTTTCCTCTGATACCAACTGTAGAGACCATAAGTTTGACGTACATGGAAATTACATTAATTTTGCAGAATACTTAGTATATTAAAAAAACACACACACAAGGACCGTAATAGTTTAGGGTCTTTGGAAACTCGGAATATAATCTTCTAATCGTGGTGAACGATCTTCAACATCTCCCATAAAGATCTTCCCTTGATTTCTTACCTAAAACCTTTCTTTATATCCTGGGGAAAAGAAAACATAAAAGGGTGAGCTCAAATGCTCAGTAAGGGTAAACAAAAGAAATATCAATCACATCATATTCATAAGAATATAACATTTTGGAAATCTTAACCTGCAAAACAAATCATAATATCATAACATGGGATAAATCATAGTAGTGAAATGTAATCCCAATAATAATAACATAACACATGAAACTTTGTGGCATACACACATAATCATAGAGAATCATTTCTTATTAGTCAAGACTAATTTCCAAGACTATCTTAGTGGACAAAGTCCATTTCTGAACCGAGTTCATTCCTCGTTTCAGTCCTGTTTCACTGAACCGGTTTAACCAGCCGTTCTAGCCATGTCTATCTCATGAGATATAAAATCATTACCCAATGAATTGGAGGGAGATATTGGTCCCACCCATCTCATAATGATACCATTCTTATGTGTGCCACAAAATCATAAACCATACATCATAGCATAACCCATGTAATAAAAATGGGAATCTTAAACATCGTGACATCATAAAACAATTCATATATGATAAAGGAATTCATAAATATAATTTCATCACAACATAATCAAATCAATGTAATGATAGGGATAGAAACAGAACCCTTTATAATCTTAGATGGAAAATAATTTTAATAAAACACATGAACTCCATTCTTGTGGAAAATATCCTTTCTACTTCAAAAACACGTTTCCTTTCTTAACATGACATAGAATTCTAAAGTAAATAAGTTGATTAAAAATAAACTTGAAAACTTGTAAAGTAATCTTCTTGGAAATAATGTTTCAAAAATCCATTCATGCGGTATAAGTTAAAAAAACATTCTTCTCGTACTTTTGTGGGAAAACTCAAAAAGAACCTCGTACGAAAAATGACAAAAGATTCGTTTCATATCTTTTACTAAAAACTCCCTGAAAGGTAAAATTGGATTTAAACAATTGTAGGTGTATGTAAATAATATTACATATTGAGGAAACATGGATGTGGATGATAAAATACACCCCCGAAAATTCAAAAGTATAAACAATCTCGAATGAAAATGAGATTGTGATATTTCCCTTACCTTAGGTCTGATTTTCTTCGTAAGTGTCTGAACCTCATGTATAATTTTTTAAATAATGTCATTGACCTATTCTAGAATCATAAACATTGTTTTGATATCATATATGTTTCACCTATGACATTATATTACCCGTTCATTTGTAAATTCCATGTTAAAGAGCGTTTTGGGGTAAAATTGTTTCATTTTTCGTCCGTGTTTTGACTTGTAATTATTCATATGATTACTTAGATCATGATTAATTAATTCCAGAATATAAAACATGATTTATATAATATATTTTCAGAATATACATATATATAATAGATCAGTAAATGGAAAAAATACACCGTTCATGGAGACGGTAGGCCGTACGTACGCATGAACGTTGTTTTCGTTTCCATATTGAGTTGAATGGAATTAAGTAATTGACATACATATATATACACATAAATACAGTATCATTATTATTTCATATATTTCATTATTACTTATTATACATACTTTATAATCATTCGTGAATGGTTAATGTGGAGAATGAATCTCATCACGTCGTGGAGACAGTAGTCCGTATGTACGCACGAGCGATGATATCATTCTCATGATCGTGGAATTGTATTGGAGTGTATGAATACTATTTAAGAATTAATACCACTTTACAATAATTATATATAGTTTTTTATTCGCACCATTATACCCATCCATGTAAGGTGGTGGTGGAAAATAGATTACACCATGGCGTGGAGATGGTATTCCGTACGTACGCACGTGCGGTGATTTTGTTTTCCGTAGGATGGATAGATGGTGAAATAGGGTTGTTTAATACTTATAATAACATATCAGTATATGAGTGATACTAATGTTATTACATCAAAATGAAACAACCTATGAAGAAGAAGTGGATGAAGAAATAAAGTTGAAAGAATCGGTAACGGACATTACCTCTTCTTTGAAGCGCCTCTTTGAGATCTCCTTTTAGGGCACTAAAATTGGTATTTGAGGAAGACAAGAACCTCTAAGATGTAGCTATGGAAGTGGAAAAGAGAATTTGGCAGGGGTTGGCCTAGCATGAAGTTTCAATGTGGTGTGAGGAAGAGAGGGATGAGGTGCCCTTTTATAAGGGAGGAGAGGGGTACCTTTGGAATAACTAAAAATATTATTTTATTATAAAGCCAGATTTGGTTATAAATAGCTCCAAATTGATTTATTTAGAAGATAAGGTGGGGATGGGTCGAAATCCTTTAATTAAATAGAATTTAGAAAAGTTTAGGTTCCTATTTTAACCTTATCATTTAAATTTAACATTAAGTTAGATAATTTTACTTTTACCGTGTCTTTTTGTATTCTTACACTATAAGGTTAATAAACTTACTATAAGAAGCCAAACGAACCCCAAGTTGTTTATTATTAATATATATATCCTTATATAAGTCATTTGGCCGAACCTTATATTTTTAGGAATAAAATAACAATTAATAATATAATATTTGTTTTAAAAACTATTTTAATGTCAATTTTGACACTATTTAGTAATTGATTTTTGTAAAACTCATAACAGAATTATTAGTTCTAAAGAAGTTAATTAAATCAATAATGACATGGAATATTAACATATAAAATTAGTGGAATTTATAAAAAGTCTCAAATTACATTTATTTGGGTATTTATAACATCAATTATGTCAATATTTCACTAATAACATAATTACTGCATCATCTTTGTGTCATAAATAAACTGACTTATTTAAAGTCTAAAAATTACAAATAAAATATAATTATGTCGGAAATCCTTTTATCTTTCTGATGAATATTTATAGTCGAATTTAACTTATGTATAACCCTATATTGAAAATGATATACTTATTAAACATTGATTTTAACTATTTTAACACTTCTTTAAATAAATTAATAATATATGTCCTAATCTAATCCAAGTTGGCCTAAATGGTCATATTTTATTCCTAAAGTTGTTTTTGGTCGAATTACACTTATCCAATAGAATTAGGAAATGTGTTATGGTAATAATGATTTCTTTTTTACCCTTAATTAACTTATTTACTTTTAACCGTGGTAAAAAAAAGTAAAAAGTTACTATTCACCAAAAATTATTTTCATCTCATTGAAACACATTTTACTTACTGATATCAACTGTGTCTCTAGGTTTTTTGAAATTCCATTCACAGAAGCGGTAAAATTATGTTTTATGAAAAATTCATTTTTTTAACAACCACATAGTGGTTTCACTATTCATCAAAAAATTAATGTTTCCAGAAAAATACCAAAAATTAGGCCTAAGATATATTTGATATTATGAACTCAAAAATGATGTCTATTTTACGAAATTCAAAACATATCAGTTGCATTAATTAAATTAAAAATTAATTCCCGTCGTCAAAACAAATAGCGTGTTCTTAAAAGATAATAACTATCAAAAGATTGACACTTGTTTATGTCTGGTTTAAATGTGAAATTACATCCAATGACCAAAATTGTATTAAATTGTAAAAATATATTCTAAATATACTTTAAAACCACTCAAATTGATAATTTATCACTATTAATTATTTCGATTAAAAAGGTTGTTTTTAATTAAAATTTAGTAATTTTCACTATTCATCGGAAAATGAAAGTTATCCGAAAAGTACCAAAATTTCACCCTAAGCTAATTTCGATATTCTGAATCCAAAAATGAAGTCCATTTTGAAAAATAAAATTTACAAAATTTCAAAAAGTGGTTATTACTATTCATAACGGCTAGTTTTAATAATAATTTAATTACATGTTGTTGTTTAGTGAAACTCGTTATTGCGTACTACACATGCTATCGAGGAAGGTCGCGATTGTGTTTAATGCAAGTCAAGTCAATGATGCGTGTTGTGCAAGCTCCTTTTGGTTTAGCGTACAACACAAGACATTAATGAAATTAAAAAGAATATTTTTCATAAAATCACGTGGTGTTACATAAGCTATATTTGATATTATGAACTCAAAAATGACATCTATTTTACCAAATTCAAAACATATCTGTCGCATTAATTATTTTAAAAATTAATTCCTGTCTTCAAAACAAATATCATGTTCTTAAGATATAATAACTATCAAAAGATTGACACTTTTTTATGTCTGGTTTAACTGTGAAATGACATCTATTGGACAACATTGTATTAAATTGTAAAAATATATTCTAAATATACTTTAAAACCACTCAAATTAATAATTTATCACTATTAAATATTTCGATTAAAAAGGTTGTTTTTAATTAAAATTTAGTAATTTTCACTATTCATTAGAAAATGAAAGTTATCCGAAAAGTACCAAAATTACACCTTATGCTAAATTTGATACTCCGAATCCAAAAATGAAGTCCATTTTGAGAGATAAAATTTCTAAAATTTTAAAAGGTGGTTATTACTATTCATAATGGCTAGTTTTAATAATATTTTAATAGCATATCGTTTTTTAGTGAAACTCGGTATTGCTTACTACACATGCTATCGAGAAAGGTCGTCATTGCTTGTAATGCAAGGAAAGTCAAGGATGCGTGTTGTGCAAGCTCCTTTTGGTGTAGTGTACAACACAAGACATTAATGAAATTAAAAATAATATTTTTCATAAAATCCAGGGGTGTTACATTCTACCCCCCTTAAAATGAATTTCACCCTCGAAATTCGTCGGGGTTATAAATGGTTTACTATTCGAAAGTTTTTTTAATAGAAACCCACATCGTAAAAAGGAATACCAAAACCAATCTTTAAAAACAAAAGTATGAAATGTAAAGTTTACCCAAATGAAATAATCACTAGGTTTCCACATAGGTGAAAATATGGATATAGAAGAGAAGTCTAACCATCATGTTCTGATGGAGAGTGGTAGAAGACATGGCTATGGAAAATCCAGAAATCACATAGCCATAAATTTGTGACGATCTATGGTACCATCTGATTCATCAGATATAAGAGAACTAGGACACCATTTTTGGTTTTCAAGATCATTTCCCTAATGTTGAGGAAATTGTAATTAGAAGAAATATTTTCGTGATTTTGGTATAGTCTCACCGTTGGTCGTTCTTTGGAAAATTTCCACTTCATCTCTTAAATAAATGAAGTTCAATTTGTCATTCATGATGTGTTACCAAATCATGTGATAGAATGATGGGTCATTCCATCTGTCTCAAACAAAAGGTTGGAAAAGTTATCAAAACTTACATAAGTCTATCTATAGTGAGATTAATCATATATAGTTCCTAAAATGTACTTATACTTCATATATCATACTTCTTAATATAATAAAACTAGTTTCTACTAAACATGGACTTCTTGTAGGCCAGTGGTAGGCGATAAATGCCAGTCGCACTTCGGTTGTGGGTTCAATTCCCACAGGCTTGTCCAACGTGATGAGCTATCGCCCATCCTGTAAGTTGTCCTTTTTCTAAAACTAAATTACTATAACATCACATAAATAATATAAAAAAAAGTTATATCCTTAAACAATACTAACATATGGTTAACATAATCCATTCCAATCTTTAGGCTTATCTAAAATACTTCGGTCCAAGCTCATAGTATAAAGAAAATGATTACTTGAAATGTCATCAATGAAGAATGTGAATACCATCATTTATCCCCCATATATCTTTTTGGTCACATTCCAGTTATGTGAATACCTTAATCATGCATTCTATTGAAAAATGAATACCCATTAAACCTTAGTGAAAACATGAATGCTGTCAAAAGGTAACTCCTTCCACATACCAAAATCCAAAAATTCTATATACTCAAACCATGATATAACCTTTCTTTATATCACTCATGAGCTCATGAATACTATCAAACATTTAATTTTCTCTTTATCCTTTCATTATGCGCATATCATCTACATTCCAAAAATATCTGAATAACCTTTCATGGATACTGGTACCATTAATCATACACTTTCAAAACTCAAGGAAAGACAATAGTGTAACAATCCTTTGATGTCTCTTTATTCCATAGTACCATGAGATTACTTATACAACATTACACATGATAAACATGTAATCATTCCACTATATTCTTAAACCATTGACCGAGATTCAAAAATTCTTTCATCTCACATATCATTTGTAGTCTCTTCATCATAATCAACATAAATACTACCCATATGACCATACTGATTCTCTTCATGAGACTTTCCCTTAGGGAATTGGTTTGCATAATGCCTGTACATTCCACATTTAAAACATTTAACCATTGTTGATGTCGTAGCAATACCATTATCCTCATCCCTGGTGTTAACTGAACCTTTTCCATTGCACTTACTGGCTTTGTGTCCTTCTTTTCCACTCCCAAAGCATCTTACAGTTCCTTTGAAACATTCTCCTTGATGCCTCTTCCCACAAGATTTACATATGGGAAATTGAACTTTCCTTCCTCTATGATCATCATGAAAATCCATCTTTCTCTTATTAGCCGAGTCAGGAAACTTACCAAATTTTACTTTATTGATCATATTATGAGATTGCTGATTCGGCATAATAATGATGTTTGGACTTCCAAATCCCATTTCATTTGGTTTCTCATAAATAATATCTTTCCATTGTCCATAATATCCTCCATTATCGTGAATCATATTGTTTCCAACCATTTTCTAAAACCCAAAAAGAATAGTTTGAGAGGAAAAATCATAATAAAGGGGGAGTAACTTCAATATCTAACATCCTTTATTTAATCTAATATCGTTACCATATTTCTAGGACTATATCATATACGTATACTTATCCTTAGGGACATCCCTAGACATACCTTAGAAATATCTTTAGGGATCTCACTAACGTTCTCACATCCTAGTTTCCAAAGGTTGACTAAACCTTTCCTCTAATACCAACTTTAGAGACCCTAAGCTTGACGTACATAGAAATTACATTACTTTTGCGGAATACTTAGTACATAACAAAAACACACACATAAGGACTGTAATAGTTTAGAGTCTTTGGAAACTCGGAATATAATCTTCTAATCGTGGTGAAAATCTTCAACATCTCCCATAAAGATCTTACTTTTTTTTTACCTAATACCTTTCTTTATATCCTGGGGAAAAGAAAACTTCAAAGGGTGAGCTCAAATGATCAGTAAGGGTAAAAAAAAGAAATATCAATCACATCATATTCATAAGAACCTAACATTTTAGAAATCATATCCTGCAAAAGAGATCATAATATCATAACATGGGATAAATCATAGTAGTGAAATGTAACACAAATAATCAAAACATAAAACATGAAAATTTGGGGCATACACACATAATCATATAGAATAATTTCTTATTAGTCAAGACTCATTGCCAAAACTATCTTGGTGGAAAAAGTCCATTTCTGAACCGAGTTCACTCCTCGTTTCAGTCCTATTTCACTGAACCGGTTTAACCTGCCATTCCAGCCATGTCTATCTCATGAGATATAAAATCTTTAACCAATGAATTGGAGGAATATATAGGTCCCACCCATCTCATAATGATACCATTCTTATGTGTGCCACAAAATCATAAACCATACATCATAGCATAACCCATGTAATAAAAATGGGAATATTTAAACATCGTGACATCATAAAACAATTCATATAAGATAAAAGAATTCATAAAAATATTTCCATCACAACATAATCAAATCCATGTAATAATAGGGATAGAAACATAACCCTTTATTATCTTATATGGAAAATAATTTTGATAAAACACTTGAACTCCATTCTTTAGGAAAATATCCTTTCTACTTCAAAAACATGTTTCCTTTCTTAACTTGTCATAAAATTTTAAACTAATAGAAGTTGATTAAAAATAAACATGAAAAATTTTAAAGGAAGATTCTTGGAAATTTTGTTTTAAAAATCAATTCATGCCGTATAAGTTAAAAAAACATTCTTCTCATACTTTTGTCGGAAAAGTCAAAAAGTACCTCATACGAAAAATGAAAAACAATTCCATTCATATCTTTTAATAAAAATACACCGAAGAGTAAAATTGGATTTAAAAAATTTTAGGTGGATGTAAATAATATTACTTATAGAGGAAACATGGATGTGGATGATAAAATACACCCTAGTAAAAACCAAAGTATAAACAATCTCGAATAAAAATGAGATTGTGATATTTTCCCTTTCCTTACGTCCGAGTTGCTTCGTAAGTGCCTAAACATCCTGTATAATGATTTAAATAATGTTATTGACTTATTCCAGAATCATAATCATTGTTATTATATCATACATGTTTCACTTATGACTTTATTTTACACGTTCTTTTGTAAATTCCATGATAAAGAGCGTTTTGGGTAAAATTGTTTCATTTGTCGTTCGTGTTTTGACTTGTAATTATTATTACGATTACGTAGATCATGATTACTTAATTCCTGAATATAAAACATGATATATATATAATATATATTCAGAATATACATGTATATAATATATCAGTAAATGGAAAGAAATACACCGTTTATGGAGACGGTAGGCCGTACGTACGCATGAACGATGTTTTCGTTTCATTATTGAGTTTAATGGAATTAAGTATATGACATATATATATATATACACATAAATCCAGTATCATTATTATGTAATATATTTCATGATTACTTATTATATATACTTTATAATCATTCATGAATGGTTAATGTGGAGAATGAATCTCATCGCGTCGTGGAGACGATAGTCCGTACGTACGCACGTGGGATGATATCATTCTAATGATCGTGGAATTGTATTGGAGTGTATTTATACTATTTAAGAATAAATATCACTTTACAAAAATCATATATAGTTATTATGTACACCATTTTACCCATCCAAGTAAGGTGGTGGTGGAAAATATATTACACCACGACGTGGAGATGGTATTCCGTACGTACGCACACACGGTGATTTCATTTTTCGTAGGACGGATAGATGGTGACATAGGGTTGTTTCATTCTTATAATAACATATAAGTATATGAGTGATACTGATATTATTACTTCATAATGAAACAACCTAAGAAGACGAAGTGGAAGAAGAAGTGGAAGAAGAAATAAAGTTGAAAAAATCGGTAACAGACATTACCTCTTCTTTGAAGCGCCTCTTTGTGTCATCCTCTTAGGGCACTAAAATTGGTCTTTGAAGAATACCAGGACCTCTAGGATATTTCTAGGGAAGTGGAGAAATGAATTTGTCAGGGTTTGGCCAAGCTTGAAGGCTCAAAGTGGTGTGAGGAAGAGAGGGAGGAGGTGCCCTTTTATAAGGGAGGAGAGGGGCTCTTTTGGAAAAACTAAAAATATTATTTTATTATTATGCCAAATTCGGTTTCAAATAGCTCCAAATTGATTTATTTCGAATATAAGGTGGGTATGGGTCGAAATAATCTCATACAATAGAATTTAGACAAGTTTAGGTTCCAATTTTAACCTTATCATTTAGATTTAACATTAAGTTAAATAATTTTACTTTTACCGTGTCTTCTTGTGTTATTATAATATAAGGATAATAAACTTACTATAAGCAGCCAAAAGAACCCCAAGTTGTTTATTATTAATATATATAACCTTATCTAAGTCATTTGGCCGAACATTAGATTTTTAGGAATAAAATAACAATTAATAATATTTGTTTTAAAAACTATTTTATGTCAATTTTGACACTATTTAGTAATTGATTTTTGTAAAAATCATAACAGAATGCTTAGTACAAAAAATGATAATTAAATCAATAATAACATGTCATATTAACCTAGAATATTAGTTTAATTCATAAAATGTCTCAAATTATATTTATTTGGGTATTTATAACATCAATTATGTCAATATTTCATTAATAAGATAATTACTGCATCATATTGGTGTCATAAATAAATTAAATTATATAACATCTAAAAATTACAAATAAAATATCATTATGTCGAAAATCTTTTTATCTTTATAATGAATATTTATAGTCGAATTTATCTTATGTATTACCCTATATTAAAAATCATATACTTAGTTAACTTTGATTTTAACTATTTTAACCCTTCTTTAAATAAATTAATAATAAATTTCCTAATCTAATCCAAGTGGGCCTAAATGGTCATATTTTATTCCTAAGGTTGTTTTTGGTCGAATTACACTTGTCCAATAGAATTAGGACATGTTTAGGGTAATAATAATATCATTTTACCCAAAATTAACCTATTTACTTTTAACCGTGGTAAATAAAAGTAAAAAGTTACTATTTACCAAAAATTATTTTAACCTCATTGAACCACATTTTACTTACTGACAACAACCGTGTCTCTAGGAATTTTGATATTCCACTCACAGAAGCGGTAAAATTAAGTTTTATGAAAAATTAATTTTTCTTAACTACCACTTAGTGGTTTCACTATTCATCAAAAAATGAAATTTTCCAGAAAAATAACAAAAATTAGGCCTAAGCTATATTTGATATTATGAAGTAAAAATTGATGTCTATTTTACCAAATTCAAAACATATCAGTTGCATCTATTAATTTAAATATTAATTCCCGTTGTCAAAACAAATAGCGTGTTCTTAAGAGATAATAACTATCAAAAGATTGACACTTAATTATGTCTGCATTAAATTGAAATTACATATAATGAATAACATTGTATTAAACTGTAAAAATATATTTTAATATAGTTTAAAACAACTCAAATTAATAATTTATCACTATATATATCGATTAAAAAGGTTGTTTTTAATTAAAATTTAGTAATTTTCACTATTCATCAAAAAATGAAAGTTATCCGAAAAGTACCAAAATTTCACCTTAGGATAAATTTGATACTCCGAATACAAAAATGAAGTCCATTTTGAGAGATAAAATTTTAAAATTTTAAAAGGTGGTTTTTACTATTCATAACGGCTAGTTTTAATAATATTTTAATAGCATATCGTTGTTTAGTGAAACTCAGTATTGCGTACTACACACGCTATCGATGAAGGTCGCGATTGCGTGTAATTCAAGGCAAGTCAAGGATGCGTGTTATGCAAGCTCCTTTTGGTGTAGCGTACAACACAAGACATTAATGAAATTAAAAATAATATTTTCCATAAAATCTCGGGGTGTTACATTGACTGTGATTCCCCTAAACTTCCATTAGATTTATATAGTGATTTAAAATGTTCCTGGGATGTCAACACTTTATGTATTGGACTTCAGGTAGGGCCTACACCATTATCCCTTTGTTGATTGTGTTGAGATTTTCAAGATTCACTTCCCTATGGAAGTTCCAATCAATATGGTCATCTCTTCCGCACTTGTAAAATTTCTTTCAATGAAGTAGATAGTTCACTAAATGGATTGTCCCACATTTATTTCATGTGGAATGTTTAAATTGCTTTTTTCCTATTCCTTGATCAATTAGACCCCCCAGGTTTGGATCTTGAGATCACTTTTCTCATTTGATTTGTGATACCACTACATCTCACTAATCTCATGTTTGACCTTCATATCACTCCGTATGATTTCCTAAAAGATTTCATTGTATTAGTTTGATAAAATCTACCTTAGATGAGTTATTAATCCACTTACTACCAATCAACATTCCTATTTGGATCTGTGACAATGCTATAGGTATAACGATAATGTTTTGTTATGTTCATCTAATAACATCCAACATATTGATTCTATTTTGTTTCTCCAGTTTGAGTAAATTTTTCTCCATTTTCATTCTCATAGAATGATGTAAATACTTATTAATAATGATTCCCCTAAACACTTACCACTATATATATTTAATCTTCCCTCTTGGAATCATGTTTTTAATTAGTTCACACCATTGATAAAAATCTCCATTTAATAGTACATAAACAAAGTGACATTAACTTTTTCTAAACAATGAAATACAGAAATGGTCTTTTATATAGAGTTTATCCACATTTACAAAACCAATGGGTCGGTAAATAAACTATTCTTAGGTGGTTATTGATTCATAAAGTACTCAATGGGATGTTTTTCCCTTCCTGGTGAAACTGATCTCTCGGCATGATTCGAGTTATTTCTCTTAATATGAGATAGTTGAATCATATTTATCATGATGATTTATATTCAGGAATCCATTAGAGGTTCATCAACACATTTTCCATTGTACTCTCCATTTACACAGTTCTTCCTATTTCCCACCATTTCTAAAAGAAAAAAAACCATTGTGAAAAATTTGTTCATTTAAGCATATTTTAAATCAAATTGAATTTTATTTCTTAAAACATAAATCGTAAATTGGTTATTCGTTAACAATAATTACATTATATGTAAATCCTTTATAACAGTGCATCAAAAACATACAATTAACCAAAACATATCCTCAAATAGTGTAAACCAAGTATGCATCAATGAATATTTTCATGCCCCAGTTCCTTTTCAAGTCTAGATTGATGTGTTTTTTTTGGTTTTACCCCTAGATACATATGTTCCATAACCACATTCACATGTTCGTATCCATAAAGGGATTTATATTTTTGGAAACCACTTACATAATATGTCAAAAAAATACCAGGAAAATTTATATATTGAAGTTTTTTTCTAGGGATCTTCCAAATGTTTTCAAATCATAATTTCCACATATAACTAAACTATCCCTTAATAATAACTATTAAATCCTTCTTTTTTGTTACAGAACTTTTCATTATATTTAAAAAATATACGATCATTAAAACATTAGTGTCTTCGAAATAAGGTACATAATACATAAAAACATAAACATATATTCTATTACACATCAAAGGTTTCTTCAAGGTTTATTCTATATAAATCTATTTCTTCTCATAACTTGGGGACATACATAAAAGTAATTGGTGAGTAGAAGGCCCATAAGGGGTAAACAATGGAAAAAAAATTACTTGTGATATTGATGAATATTATTATGAACCTGATGAAATATATAAAGAAATACAAAATAGGTATATACTAATAATAATGACCTAAATAATGACTTGTAAACATGGGTAAATCATTTAATTGATTCATTTATAAGAGTATTACCATGGTTTTTCACTAAGGTGACATAAAAAATACCATGTTTATTCATCAAGGTATCATAAAACATATCATTTATAGTGATTATATTCGTTAATAAATTCATTTGATTGAAATTTGGGAGCACCCTAAATATGTTTTAATTAATTATAGAAACATATAGTTGAATAAGTAAAATTTTAAATAACCATTGGAGAATAAAAATTGGTTTCTTTTCAAAATCATGGTTTTTAGAAAGTTTTTAAAAGAAATATACTTTTTCTTTTTAAACACATGAAAAAGGAAGGAGGGTTTCATGTATTTTAATCCCATAATTAAATATATCATTTTTGAATATAAGTGAATAAAACAATAGAGGAAAGAGGTTTAGGTTTTTATAAAAGAAAATAATTTAATTTTTAGATAATAAGAGAGAGATTTGAAGACAAAAATATGGCAGTATAATAGGCATGAAACATGTTTTTTGAAAACATTAAAAATAGAGGGGAAAAGGGAGACCCATTAATAAATTACTATTAATACTATAAAATTATAGGATTGATTGGATAGAAGAAAATCTATGTAAATTTTAAATTCATACCAATAAATAAGGAATCATGATAGGAAAATAGAATTTGAGAGTTCCCTTACATAGAATTGTGGCTCGTAAAACTCAATGATTGGGACCTAGGGGGCAAGAGGACATACTGGGATGACCCCTTGGGAAGTAAAACTATCAAGAAAATATTGTGGATTAATTTTGAACGAATGTAAATGATGTAATGGGTGGGTATTTATAGAAAATGTGAGGGAGGGTTTCATTAATTTTCGAGGACACCTCAGTAATGGTAATTGAAAAACCATGGGCTTGCCCATGGTATTTTTCCAAGGTATTGGCCACATGGGACACCTATTTAATTATTATAATACACATGATTCTAAAAAAGTTTATAATACAAATTACATCATTATAACATAGTTATGATTTCATTAAACATTCTAAAAACTCAAAATTGTATGTTTACTATTCACTGAAAATTCAACTATTTCAAAAATATCCAAAAAATTTAACCTACCCTTTTTTCAGCATGAATAATTCAAAAATGAACTCCATTATATGAAAATGAATTATATTTTAAATAAATATATTAATTATAAATTTTTAAATAATCATTTCTATTTTATAAAATTACTAAAAATTAACTAATAATTTTTAAAACAATTATTTACATATACTGATGTATAATTATATCACATTACGACTTAAGATTACGAAATCCTTAGCTGAGGTCACTATTCCATTGGTCATATTACTATTCAAATGGTTATCATTATTGTACCAAAGGTTCAAGTTACTCTTCCCCCAAAAATTATGTTGATCTTATCAAACTATAAATATCTTTCTGGTCACAACCATGTATATCCATTTTTCGTAAATCATTTGACGAAATTAATTTTTAAATATAAAATAATTATTTAAATAAAAAATGAAGTATTTTTCAATATTGATCAAAAATATGAAACTCCTTATAAATATACTAAAAAATCACCCTTGATTAATTATGAAATTTCAAATTAAAAATTTCTGTCAATTTCACCATAATAATTCTCTATGTATGAGAAATCTCTGAAAATTAAAATTCGTAATTGTAAAATTAATTTATCAATTTCTTTTAAATTAAACATATATTTTATGAAGAAAAAATATTCTTAAAATGGGAATGATGAAATAAAATTTTTTCTCAAGCCAAGGGATTAAAAATTATGTGACTAAGGCCTTGACATATGACCCCCCCATAAAACCTACATATGACATAATGGTAAGGTGTGTGATAGTGATAGAATCTTGGGGCAACTCAAATAAAAATGTTTACGTGGTAATATCCACTAAAATTATCTTCTCCCATAAGTGATTTCATTCAAGATTATCATATTGAGGATAGACTTGTGATTGGTCAAAAGCATAGCCCAGTGATGATACCTCCTTTCCAATCTCCAAAAAATGGGATTTTTGTGTAACAATACTATTAGATGAGGCCATTTACTTTTATTAATTAATTAATTAACAAATATATTTTTTATTTATAATACCTATTATAATGTTAAAATTATTATTAAGAGTGTTTTCTCCAATTCTCATATTCCAATATGGTCATATAACTATCTAAACCCCATGGTAACATTTCAATTGTACTGACTTCATCATAAATGTGATTTAGTTTTGTTTTGTAATAATATAACACACATTTTCAGGAAACAACTATCATAAAACAAGTTTGGGTCATTACAACACATTCCATAATGAGATTAAGGAATATCATTCTAATAGATAGTGGATCCATCATCTAGAATGGACTCCCATTTCCATCACATCATGAACCACATTCCATGGAAGTCCTTACCTTGGAATTCAATTTAATGTTTCTCCCAATGTGGTAATACATTTATTCAAGAATCATCTTCCATTATTGATGTTAAACTGAAAATTGCATCATATCAAGAGATCCTCGAATGACTTAGTCTTATCACATTATTAACCTCTTCATTAATTGGTGATATTGTACTATAAGGCCCCATCATTAAACATTACTTCATCTTGAGTTATATTAATAATACACATTGAGGATCTTTTCAGGTTTAGAGTTTTAGAGAATTAGATCAAAAATCATGCATTACATTCCACATTTAAACAAGGTGGTAACATCAAAGACAATATTAATTTTCTTCCATCAAAGGAAACATATTTAAAATAAAACATGGATTCTTTCTTGAAACTTCCTCAACACTATCATCACATCATGTACCTTTCCCTTGACTTGTGAAAAACATTTCGAAAAATTGTGATGATCATAAAAAGCTCAGTAAGAGATATAAAAGTACGGAAAGTAAACATTAGACCATGTATACATAAGAATAAATGAAATCATACTTATTCCTAAAATATAAGCACTTTAACATACCTCATTAAATCATAAGATTTATGAATAACTCATAGAAAACATAAGATATAAAGGTAAAATGAGGCATTCAAAATATTCTTACGTAGGGAGTAACCCTCATGGTTATGTTTGGAATACCCATTATAGTATATTCCCTAATTATCTTCGGAGAAACCTTAGCGTTTAACCCCTTTGAGTTACCCAATTCATTGTAGAGACATCTTGGGCTCACCCTCCCTTATTTTATCACGGAACCACCCGTATTCATAAACAATCCCCAAGAACCATAACATAATCATATCACATAAAACATGCATAAAAGAAACATAACATATCCACATTTCAATCATAAGATATCAAAAACACATCAATACAATAAAACAATTATCAAAACCATTTTTATTACCAAAATAAAAGAAAATTAAAACATGGTATTTATTTTTCATTTAAAAATAGTTATGGCTTGTAGAGGAAGCTGAAACTGAAATAATGGTCACGGTGGTGGAGAAGTCATTGTCGTCGCATACGTAAGACAGAAACATTCCCTTTTGTCATTTGGTAAAACGCTTCGGGTAAATAGATTCCTTTTTAATTAAAAGTCAAAATGGAATAATATACAACTAATAAAAGAAGGTCGTATATAAATTGAAGTATACCTCAATGAAAGGAGATTGAGACGGTGTCCCTTACCTCAAGTCAGACTTGTCTTGTTTGTCTCTTTATATTCCTGAATAATAAATGTTGGCCAATTTATAATTTCTTAAGGAAAAACATTAATGTTTATTATTCAATTCATGTCACATATTATCATGTTATAATAATTAGTTAATTATGTGAGTTCATATCATACGTTTTGACGATGTTCGGTATATGAGTCAAAAATAATCTTGTTTGAAAAGAATTGCCCCTGTAGTTTTAAGTACATCATCTTTAAAATGGTATTAATGATTTAAATATCATATATATCCAGTATATATTCATTTTATTCTATTTCGTAACATTTTGTGATAAAAAATTAAATTCACCATTCATGGAGACGGTAGGCCGTACGTACGCATGAACGCTACATTCATTTCTTTGCCATATCAAAGGAATTAAAAATAAATGAGACATATATATATTATAATTCCAGTATAATATATATGTTATATAGGTAACATATGTTCAATAATTATATTCTTTATAAATTCCATGTTTGGCATGAACGAGCCACATCACTTGAGGGGGCGGTAGTCCACACTTCTTCATATTAAATTATCACCTTTTCACAACATGAAAAGCATAAAGGTATGTTTTAAATATAAAATACAGAATCATAGAGAGGTCATAAATACATTATATATCATATATAAATACATTGACATCATAGTGGCCACCGTTATAGGTGTTAAAATAATATTTAATAATCAACGTTTCGTGAGGCAATAATTCAACATCCACAAAAACAGAATGTTCTTTAACCATTAGACGAAGGTGTGTGTAAGTGTAAATAAAATAATTATCATAAAAACGTACTATTATATTGAACATACTGGTGTTTTTACAAAATAAAGTACTTAAAATAGTTTAGGGGGTAGGAGAATAAAAATAAAACAAAAGGACATAAGAAAAGACAATACCTTTAAATTGGGTAACTCCCCTTGGTTTGAACCAAAAGGGTTTCTTGAAGAGCATTCTGCCTAATGTAAGGATTCTATTATTAATTGAGGGATATTGGGAGATTATTTGAGTAGAGTTTGAACGAGCCAAATGGCTTGAGAAGTTTGAGATATTGGTAGGAAGTGGAGTCTTTTTATAAGGGATAGGAGGGGCTCTTTTGTAGATCATGAAACTATTAAATTATTAAAAAATGAAATTCGATTTTAAAGCTCCAAAAATAATTAAAGTAGATGATAAGGTGGCCCATTTTTGGAAAACAATCATCCAATAGGTATTGGACAAGTGTTGGATATTGTTTAAAACTTTATCTTTTTATTTATTTAATTTATTCATTAATGACGTAAACACTGCATCATCATTGTGTCATAAATAATTTTTTTTATTTGATGTATAGAAATTATATTAAAATTACCATTTTTTAGGAAATATTTTAAGCGTTCTAATTAATATTTATAATTGAAATGATAACTTGTATAACCCCAAATAAAAATTGTTTTAGTAAAACAAAACATGTTTGTGATATTTTTATTTTTACTTTAAATAAAAGGTATTAATGTCATTATCTTACCCAAGTGGCTCCATGGTGTCCCAAAAATTTACCCATGGATTTTCTTGGTCAGCCATGACTCAAAAATAATATTAGGACATGTGTCAAAGTAATTTCATATTATTATAACATTATATTTACCTTAAATTAACCTAATTACCTCTAATCGCGGTTAAAAAAACTCAAAAGTTACTAATCACCGAAAATTATTTTCATCCCATTGAACCAAATTTTACTTACTAATGACAACCATGTATATTGGATTTTTTAAATTATATTCACAAAAGCGGTAAAAATTCATTTAAATGAAAAATCAGTTTTTTTAACCACCACTTAGAGGTTTCAGTATTCATCAAAATTTGATGTTTTTCAGAACAATACCAAAATTTCACCCCAAGGTATATGTGATATTCCAAATTAAAAAATGATGTTCATTTTACCAAATTCAAAACATATAAGTTTCATTAATTAATTTTATAATCAATTCCCACTGTCAAAACAAATAACGTGTTTTTAAAAAACAATACCTATCAAAAGATCGACAATTGTTTATGTCCAATTTCAAATTTAAATTATTTATAATGTCAACCATTGTATTAAGTGGTAAAAAGATTTTATAATTGAACTTTAAAAACAATTAAAATTATAATTTAACCATATAAATAAATTAGATTAAAATGAGGTTTTGAATTAAAATACAACACATTTCACTATTCCTTAAAAAATGAACATTATCAAAAAAATACCAAAAATTTATCCAAAGTAAATTACAATATCCCAATTATAAAGAATAAGTTTATTTTGACAAATAGAGCTTATAAAATTGTCAATAGTCAGATTTAAAAATGTTTTTCCATCAAAAGGTAGTAAAACAATCTTTTAAAAATATTAACGTATTCTATGCTTATTATTGGATTTATTCTCATTTTATGCCCCTAAAACACTATATAATTCAAAAATAGAAATAGATATGAAAATATCTTACTCTTTAATTACTTGGGATGTTACATCCTACCCCCTTTAGAAAATTACGTCCCCTCAATTTATTTACTTATCGAATAAGTGGGGGTATTTATCCCTCATTGCATTTTCAGATTCCCATGTTGCATCTCCAATCATGTTGTTTTCCACAAAACCTTTACTTGATGAATCACCTTATTCTGCAACACATGCTCCATGTGGTCAAGAATCTGGACCATTTGTTCCTCATAAGATAGATTCTCTTCCAGCTGAACTACCTCTGTACCCAAAACATGAGATGGATCTGGCATGTGCCTATTTAACATTGAAACATGAAAAACATTGTGTACCTGAGATAAATTCAGAGGTAAAGCCACTCAGTATCCAACTGATCCAACTCTATACAGAATTTCATATGGTCCAATGAGACTCTTACTCAGCTTTCCTTTCTTACCAAATCTTATCACACTTTTTCATGGTGAAACTTTGAGAAAGACATGATCACCTACCTCAAAAGAGAGATCCTTTCTCCTATTGTCCTTATTACTTTTCTGCCTTCTTTGATCTATTCTCATGTGTTTCTGTATCGGCTAACCATTTTCTGCCAACTCTTCTACCAATTCTGGTCCCAGTAACTTCCTTTCACCCACTTCAACCCAAAAAGCTAGAGTTCGACACTGCTTCCCATATAATGCCTCAAATGGTTCCATAAGTATACTGGAATGAAAACTGTTATTCTAAGAAAACTAAACCAAAGAAAAATGTTGGTCCCAAATTCCCTGGTAATCCATAGAAAAAGCACCTAGAATATCCTCCAATGTCAAAATTTTTCATTCTGACTTCCCATCTGATTGAGGATAAAAAGCTGTACTAAAATTTAATTTAGTACCCAACGAATTCTAAAGGCCTTTCCAAAAGATAGAAGTAAACCTGGGATCACAATCAGATTCAATGGAGAGGGGAACCCCATGTAACCTGACTATCTCTTTAAGATACAAATGAGAAAGTTGATCTATGGAAAAAATTATCTCTTATATAAAGGAAATGAGCATATTTAGTCAAGTGATCAACAATAACCCAGATTGCATTATTACCTTGAGGTGTCTTCAGAAATACAACAATCCATGGATATATTCTCCCATTTCAACTCTGGCACTGGTAAAGCCTGAAGCATCCCTTTCGGTAACATCCAATCTGCTTTAACCTATTGAAAATTGAAACACTTCATAGTAAAATCAGCAACATCTCTTTTCATTCCATCCCACCAGTAATACTCTCGAAGAGCTCTATACATCATAGTACTTCCAGGATGAACTGAAAATAGTGAACTATGAGCTTTACATAACAACTCTCTATTAAAATGTGAATCACAAGTCACACACAATCTCCTCCCAAATCTCAAAACACAATCATTATAAATGTTTAATTCAGGTAACATACCCTTCTGAACCAGCTCTACCTTTTGTTTGCAACTCACAATCTTGCTTCTGAGCTTGCTTAATTCTGTCTGTTAGAGAAGATTTCATTGATACCTGAAACAAATCATAATAACATCCTACACAAACAACATCTATGCCAAAGTTAATCAAATCCTTAACCAAAGGATCATGTTCAAAATGAAACATGGTTAATGAAGCATTACTTTTTCGACACAAAGGATCATCCACTTTATTTGATTTTCCTGGATGGTAATGAATTGTACAATAATAATCCTTGATTAATTCCATCCATCTCCTCTTTCTCATGTTTAATTATTTCTTAGTGAATATATACTTTACACTTTTGTGATTAGTATATATTTAACACTTTACACCATAAAAATGATTCCTCCAAATTTTTAAAGTGAAAAACACAACAGAAAAATCTAAATCATGTGTAGGGTAATTTATCTCATGAGTTTTCAACTGACGTGAAGCATAATCAATTATCTGATCATTGTACATTAGGACGCAACCATGTCCTTTTAATGAATAATCACTATTGATAAGAAACTCACCATTCCTTGAAGGTAGTTCCAAAACTGGTGCATTCACCAATTTATTTTCAATTCCTGAAAACAATCATGACATTCTTTTGTCCCGATAAACTTAACTCCCTTCCGAGTTATCTTAGTCAATGGGATGGAAACCCGTGAAATTCTTTTAACAAAACTTTGGTAATAGCCTGCCAATCCAAGAAAACTATGAATATCAATTACATTTGTGGGTCTTGGAAATTCTTCAACAACTTTTGTTTTTGCAGGATAAACAGTTATTCCATCTTTAGAAACAATGTGACCAAGGAAAGAAATTTGATGCAACCAAAATTCACACTTGCTGAATTTCACATACAATTTCTTTTATTTTAAGGTTTTCAAAATAACCCAGAAATGATGTTCAAGATTCTCTTTACTTTTAGAAGACACCAAAATATCATCAATGAAAAAACCACAAACTTATCCAAGAACTCATGGAAAATTCTATTCATAAGGTCCATGAATACATCAGGTGCATTGGTTAACCCAAAAGGCATTACTAAAAATTCATAATGGCCATATCTTGTATGAAACATAGTGTTTGGAATATCTTCATCCTTTAGCACCAACTGATGGTCCCCCAATCTGAGGTCAATCTTTGAAAAATAGTGAGCTCCCTGGAGCTGATCAAACAAATCATTGATATGAGGAAAAGGATATTTGTTCTTAACAGTGATGTTATTCAAGGCTCTATAATCAATGCAACATCTCATTGAACCATCTTTCTTTTTAAAAAATAAGACAAGAGAACCCCATGGTGATGTGCTAGGTCAGATGAAACCTTTATCTAATAAATATTTCAATTTCTCCTTCGACTCTAAAAGTTCAATTTGAGCCATTCGGTAAGGGGGTTTTTAAATTATATTAGCATCAGGAACTAAGTAAACAGCAAATTCAACTTCCCGATCTGGTATTATTCCAGGTAACACGTTAGGAAAAACATCAGGATACTCATTTACCACTGGCACATCATTAATCTGATAGGTTCCTTTGTTTTCAATAATATGTGAAAGGTAACATTCATTTCCATCTTTTACAAGTTTCTCATCCTCTTGATATGTTATCAATAGTAAGGGTTCATTCTTGTACACAAAATGAAAGTCTATCTAAAAAGAAACTTCTTTATATCTACAATCAATCTTAGCATGGTAAACAGAGAGCCAAGCCATCCCCAGGTTAACATCAAACTCTACTAGAGGTTAAACAATAAGTTTTACATGTATGTTCTTTCCACGGATAAGGATACAAATATTCTTATAAATTAGTTTTGCCTCAACATTCCCCCCAGATGTTTTTACCACAAGTTCATGAGTCATTTCTTGAGATGGTATTCCCAATTTACTAGAAAATTTTTCGGAGATGAAAGAAAGTGTAGACCCTGAATCAAACAACACATTGGCATAATCTGAAAACACAAACAAAGTACCTGATACCACTTCATTTGATGGCCCAACATCTGCTGAAGTAGTTGCAAAGGATTTCACCACAACATTCTGCTTGTAGTCTGACTTCTTCCCCCCATTCGAGCACTTTTTCGGACACTAATTTGCATAATGACCCATCTCATTGCACTTGAAACATTTCAATAACTGTAAATAAAATTTGTTCTTACCATCACCCTGGTCTTTTCCAGTGCAATCATGAGCCTTATGTCCCATCTTACCACATCGGTAGCACTTTCCAGAATTCAAAATACATTCCCCAAGATGATTTTTACCACATTTATTACAAACTGCAAACTTAGTCTTCTTAACATCAAACCTTTTAGAAGGATTCTTCCCATTCTCCTGCCACCTCGGTGTCTTATTCTGTTGGTTTTCATAGAACACTTGATCATCAAAAAACTCCATTTCGACCTTCTCAGCACATCGAACAAGATTTTCATAACTTTTTAACTCACAAGAATCTAATTCCCTTTGATATTTTGGCTTTAATCCTGAGTAAAACAATTTATTTTACTATCAATGCCTCGGATAATATTTGGATCATACCTTACCAATCGAGTGAACATTTCTTAATAAGGATCCACTGAGTCATCCTCTTGCCTCAATTCCATGAATTGGTTTTCCATCCAATGTCGAACAGCTTTAGGAGAATATTTCTCAAGGAACATACCTTTTAATTCATGCCAGCCGAGAGCATCAATCTCATCAGTGTCCCTGATATTTTTAACCATCGACCACCACTGATCTGATTTACCCTCCAAATGGTAAAAACAAGACTAACCCTTCGATTTTCTGAACACCCCATGACATTGAAAATCTTCACTAGTGATTTAATCCACCCTTCAGCTAGCATAGGGTCAGATGATCCTCTGAATGATGGGGGATGTTGCCTCATGAAATGTTCCACCACTGACATGTTCCTCTATGGTTGATCTAGATGATCTCATATATGGATACCACCACCATTTATCTCTTGAGTAAACTATGTCATTGCTGCAACAAACTGTTCAGTTAAAATTCCGACCATCTCAGGATGCTGATTTGGAAGGTTATTTCCTTCTATATGCCTTTCTAGCATTGCTTCCCTATTTCCTCTGTGGAAAACTATTCTAAACAAACATGTCTTAGATGAAGCAACATGGTAATCATCAAATGCTTTATCATTTTCAATTTGACCATAAAAAAATATTTTTGGATAACAATTTAATAGAATTATAACTCCTAATGTTATCTAAACCGACCTTTGATACCAACTAAATGGCCCCATCCTTAAACATTACTTAATCTTGAGTTATTTTAAGTATACACATTGAGGATATTTTCAGGTTTAGAGTTTTAGAGAATTAGATCAAAAATCATGCATTACATTCCACATTTAAACAAGGTGGTCACATCAAAGACAATATTCATTTTTTCCATTAAAGGAAACATATTCAAAATAAAACATATATTCTTTATTGAAACATCCTCAACACTATCATAACATCATGTACCTTTACCTTGACCTGTGAAAAAAATTTAAAAAACATGGGATGAGTATAAAAAACCTTGTAAGGGATATAAAAGTACAAAAAGTAAACATTAGTCAATGTATACATAAGAATCAATGAAATCATACTTTACTCATAAAATATTATCACGTTAACATTCCTCATGAAATAATAATATTTATGAATAACTAATAGAAAACATAAGACATAAAGGTAACTTGAGGCATTCATAACATTCTTACATAGGGAGTAACCCTCATGGTTATGTTTGGAATACCCATTACCATATATTCCCAAATTATCTTCGGATAAACCTTATCATTTAACCCCTTCATGTAACCCAATGTATTGGAGAGCTATCTCAGGCTCACCCACCCTTAGTTTATCATGGAACCACCCGTCTTCATAAATAAAGCCCAGGAACCATAACAGAATTGTATCACCTAAAACATGCATAAATGAAACATAAAATTTCCACATTTCACTCACAATATATCAAAAAACAATTGATGCAATCAAAAAATTATCAAAACCATTTTCAATACCAAAATAAATGAAAATTAAAATATTGTATTTATTTTTCATTTTAAAAAAGGTTATGGCTTGTAGTGGAAGCCGAACTCAACTAATGGTCATGGTGGTGGAGAACTCGTTGTTGCCGTATACGTAAGGCAAAAACAATCCATTTTGTCGTTTAATAAAACACATCGGGTAAAAAAGATTACTTTTGAATTAAAATTCAAAAGGGTTTATTATAAAACTAATAAATTAGGGTCATATTTAAATTGAAGTATGCCTCAATGAAAGGAGATTGAGATGAAGTCCCTTATCTCAAGTCAGACTTGTCTTGTTCGTTTCTTTATATTTCTAAATATTAATTTTGGTCAATTTATAATTTCATAAGGACTTATTTTAATTTTTATCATTCATTTAATATCACATATTATCATGTTATACTAATTAGTTAATTATGTGAGTTCATATTATACATTCTGACAATGTTCGATATATGAGTCCAAAATAAACTTGTTTGAAAAGAATGGACTATGTAGTTATAATCACATCATATCCATAATGGTATTAATGATTTAAATATCATGTATATCAAGTATATATTCATTTTAGACTATTCCATAAAATTTGGAGATAAAAAATGAAATGCACCGTTCATGGAGACGGTAGGCCATACGCATGCATGAATGCTACTTTCTTTTCTTTGTCATATCAAAGGAATTAAAACTAAATGAGATATATATATTATAATTCCAGTATAATATATATGTTATATAGTTAACATAATTTCATTAATTACATTCTTTATTAATTCCATGTTTGGCATGAACGAGACACATCACTTGAGGGGGTGGTAGTCCACACTTCCTCAAATGAAATTATCGCATTTGAACAACATGAAAAGCATAAAGGTATGTTTTAAATATAAAATAAAGAAGCATAGAAAGGGAATAAATATATTATATATCATATATAAATACAGTTACATCATAATGGCCACCATGAAAGGTGTTAAAAGAAGATTGAACAATCATCATTTAATGAGGTAGTAATGCGCCATCCACAAAAATAGTATGTTCTTTAACCATTAGACGGAGGTGTGTTTAAGTGTAAATAAAATAATTATCATATAAACATTTTAGTATACTGGATATACTAATTTTTTTACAAAATAAATGAATAAAAAGTGTTTAGGGGGTTGGAGAAGCCAAATAAAACAAAAGGACATAAGAGAAGACATTACCTTTAAATTGGGTAACTCCCCTTGGTTTGAACCAAAAGGGCTTCTTGAAGAGATTTATGCCTAAGGTAATGCTTATAGGATGAAGAGAGGGATATTGGGAGCTTATTTGAGTAGAGTTTGGAGTATCCAAAGGGCTTTAGAAGTGTGAGATATGGGTAGGAAGTGGGGTCTTTTTATAAGGGAGAGGAGTGGCTCTTTTGGAAATCTTGAAACTATTATTTTATTATAAATTGACATTCTGTTTCTAAAGCTCCAAAAATCATTAAAGTCGAGGATAAGGTGGCTATTGTTATAAAAAAATCATCCTATAGGTATTGGACTTTTTTTGGATATTTTTTAAAACTTTATCTTCTTATTTATTTAATTTATTCATTAATCACGTAAACACTGCATCATCATTGTGTCATAAATAATATTATTTATTTGATGTCTAAAAATTATATTAAAATTAGCATGTTGTATGAAATATTTTTATTTTTCTAATGAATTATTATAGTCAAAAATATAACTTGTATAACCCCTTATAAAAACTGTTTTAGTAAAACAAAACATAATTGTGATATTTTTATTTTTACTTTAAATAAAAGGTATTATTGTCATTATTGTACCCAAATGGCTTCATGGGGTTCCAAAAATTGACCCATGGATTTTCTTGGTCGTCCATGACTCATCCAGTAAGCGTAGGGAATGTTTCAACGTAATTTCATATTATTATAACATTATTTTTACCTTAAATTACCCTAATTACCTCTTATCGTGGTGAATAAAACTCAAATGTTACTATTCACCAAAAATTATTTTCATCCTATTGAAACACATTTTACTTCCTAATGACAACCAAGTATGTCGGATTTTTGAAATTAAATTCACAGAAGTGGTAAAATTTCATTTAAATGAAAAATCAGTTTTCTGAACTACCACTTAGTGGTTTCACTATTCATCAAAAATTGATGTTTTTCAGAACAATACCAAAAAAATCACCCTAAGCTATATTTTATATTCCAAATTCAAAAATGATTTTAATTTTACCAAATTCAAAACATTGATGTTGCATTAATTAAATTTATAAATAATTCCTGCTGTCAAAACAAATAACGTGTTTTTAAGAAAAAATACCTATAAAAAGATCGATAATTCTTTATGTCCAATTTCAAAGTTAAATTAATTATAATGTACACCATTGGATTAAATGGTAAAAACATGTTCTAATCTAACTTTAAAACCTATTAAAAAGATAATATAACCATATAAATAAATTAGACTAAAATGTGGTTTTGAATTAAAATACAACATTTTTTACTATTCATTAAAAAATGATCATTATTAGAAAAATACCAAAAAAATTTCCAAAGTAAATTTCAATGGCCCAATTATAATGAATATGTCTATTTTGACAAATGGAGCTTATAAAATTGTCAATAGTCAGATTTAAAAATGGTTTGCTATCAAAAGGAAGTAAAACAGTCTATTAAAAATATTAGTGTATTCTATGCTTAAGATTGGATTTACTCTCATTTTCAGCCTCTAAAACACTATCTAATTCATAAATAGAAATATATATGAAAATATATTACTCTTTACTTACATGGGATGTTACATGTACACTGTAAGATTCCAGGTTTTTCGATGAGGTACACATTTTTTTTAGTTTAAATACTTGTTTATGGCCTATTGTGAGTACCCAATCTGTCAAGGCTGTATCAAGGGAGTCTGAGGATTGTTTGCATCCTAGCGCCCCACTTTTTTGAAAAAAGAAGGTATATCACATGGTTAGTAGAAATTGAAATATGTAGGTTTTATGGTTACTTTAACTATGACAGGCCAATTAGTGGGGTTCTATAGGGAGCATGGTTTGAGGAAACTAAGAATCATAAGGTTCACAACCATGTGAGGTACCAAAAAGTTTTATCATATCCAAATAACAAGTTTTTTTTCATGGTTTGGTAAACCATGCGTATTGACCATGCAGGGTGCCTCATTAAGCAATAAAGGGAACACAGGTGGTGCACAATTTAGCCAACAATGCAGATATGTATTTTAGGTGAAATTATTATTTTTTCTTTAATAGTTTTAACATATAAACAGAATTCTCTATTCCCCTCAGTTAGATATCAATCTGCATTGGTAGAGCACTTTAAAGCCAAATCCTATCATTTTCTCTTGTTTCATCATCGACACATAGAATCAAGAGTCGTTTGTATCTTTGAATTCATTTATGTATGTTCAGAAATCCTATTAAGTTATTTTTTTATCGTATTAGTATTAATAGATTTATTTAGGTGCAAGATAATATGACTATCTTCTAGGCCTTTTAACTATTATTTGGTTTTCTTATGATCTAGATGAATCAAAAGATGATACTGTAAGATCACTCTACTTCAAACCTATAGTAGGTTGTTTATACATTTCTCTTGTGGTTTGGTGTTTTATAGAGGAAGTTATAATTGTGTTGCAACACTGGATGTTTCGATGCTGCCTCGAATATGAATTGTTTAATTGTATTTAATGAATTAGGATGTGTATTGATACCCCTTTAATATTATTTGATGGTTTTAGGTTATTTATCCTCAAACAATTCCACCCATGGTGTGTTCCATTACATTTACTTGTTGTTATACCACCCATTGGATAAGTGTGAGATTTCATAGTTATAAGAATCCCATTATAAATTGATTGTAATTGAATTGAATTGAATAAATGGATTAGGATAAGGGTGTTCCTCCTTTATAATTCGATACATGATGTAACAATTTTAATTGTTTGAAATGGAATAGTTATATGAGTTTAAAGAACTCATGGAATTTGATTTTTTATGAATTGATTAAAGGGTGAATAATGAATGATTATATTGGATTCTATGGGTTTTCAATACCATGGTTCATGTTAGTGGTAGTGCACACCTTGGATAATATATCTTCATGGGTTTTTATTATGTGGGATTAATTGGGCCAGATACCCCTTGGATCTTGGTTTATTAGGATCATAGTGTAAATGGTCTATTAAAATGATTATTGTCCCCCATTCGATTTCTAATTGAGTTTCCATCGATATTATCTTGGGGAAAGATGATGTTCTTTGGTCCACAGTACCTAGGATCTGAACCAATGGTAACTGAAACATTAAGATATATGGATCAGTCATGGAAAATGTGACACTTTTGATTATACAACTTAGTCATGGAAAGTGTGACATTCTTGATCCTATGGATCAACCATGGTTGATATGATGTGTAACTCAGACAGTGTGGAAATGAATGATATGATGTACTATGTATACGGAATGTTCATGGTGTTTACATATATTTTCTATATATATTCTATAACAAACTTGTTGTTTATTTAAAATTCATACATTTATTATTACATAAGATTACACATAATACATCTTGAATTATCTATAAATATATTGTATTTTTGAATTAGGTATATTTCATAAAAACAGAAAACATTAAATACACCATATTTATTGAAAATATCCTTTACAATCACCCACATAAAACTATATGGGATAACCTGGGGACATACATTGAGAATGGGTTATCTATAAAGAATAGTAAGGAAATAAACATGGAATAATGTGAAAAATTAATACATGTTAGAAAATAGGAATGTATGTAGGAAATAACAGGAGTTAGAATCATAAAAAAGATCAATAAGACATCATATAACATCATAACATAAAGTCAACATGTGAAATGAGGAAACAACTTAAAAAATTGCATCACAAACAAAGGCCAAGGTTAACATCCATGACATCATGATGGAAAAATTCCAACAGTGGATTAGGTTTACTCCCTAATCCCTTTCGTGATGTCTCATGAGACTAAAACATCACCCAGTGCATTAGAGTTATATATAAATTTGGGTGCACCGATCAATGTCATTTAACTCTCATTCTTAATTGTTGGACATCGATCATAAAACATGGAATAATTTATTATTAAATTTAATCCCATGATCATGGAGTTTGGAATAGATACATATAATTCCCAAATAAAAATAATTATATGTGTATAAATGGGGACACCCATGATAGGAAATGGGTATGGTATTCAATAAACAATTGTTTTTAAATGGAAAATCTTAGTGAAAATTCAACAGCATAATGTTTTCCCGTAAAGATTCATAAAATGGATTGATGAGAGAAAAATAGGTATCTCATCATTTTTAAATAAAATGAACAGTAATAGCTATATTTTAAAACATATACAAACCTTAAGAATTTGAAATAGATATCATAATATAATGAAAAATCTTCAATAAATAAGTGAAGGAGAGTATCCCTTACCTTGAGAGTGTGATTCCAAATGCTTGCAAGGATATTCTAGATAGATAGAGGGTACATTTACAGGACTCTATGGAGGGGAGGGATGATTAAAGATGTTCTAAAAGGATTTTATGTGAAGGGAAATTGGGTCTGTGGTGAGTTAATATAAGAAATCAGTAGGGAATTCTTTATTATTTGTCAAACATAGGTTTGGGACTCTATATAATAAAATATCCAAAACCACAAAACTTCATAAGGGTTTTGTCACTGGTTTCTACAAAAGGGCAATTTTTTCATTATATTATTAACACATGGTTTAAAATTAATTAAATAATACACTTTCTGATTTGTAAGTGAGTCATGTCCCAAAAGAAATGATTTTATCAGCTTAAAATATATTATATGTTTTGGAGGATCCATATGGTAATTATAAATTTAATTAAATAAACATAAAATTACAATATTTTAAATTTGAAACAAATATTTGGGCATGGGTAGCTTTTATAGTATTTATTAAATCATTTCTGGGTCATTAAGATGTTATAATACACAATTGATATTTATACGGTATTTAAATTTTACCCTAAAATCCAACTTTCTTAGAAAAATAAGAAAAATACTCCATTGGATGATTTTGAGATTCTAAATACAAAAATAATATTAGTTTTATGAAAATAATTTTATAAATATGTAAATTTTAAATTTAAAAATAATTATTTCCATTTATTGATAAAGGTTGGGGTTTTTTGGAAATAACATTTTTAAAACCATTTTAGAAATTACATTTGACATCATAAAAATTATATTATCCATTAAATTTATCAATAATCACTTAATAATAATATTTCATCAAAATATAATTAATTTAAAAAGATTAAATTAATTAATTTAATTGAATTTCTTAATTCAAATTTTATTTTACTCATAAATAATTATTCTATTTTATTGTATGAAAATATTATTCTTATTAAACTAATTACTTAAACATTTATAGTGGAAAAAATCAGAATTAAATATAATAATAATTTTAATTACAGTAGGTTTACTTTCTTTATAATATATTTTAAATTATTTTAACCTTAATTAACATATTTTCCATTAATCGTTGTACTAAATATTAACTACAAGTACTATTCATATTGTTCACAAATTAACTTAAACATACTACCTAATATTAAATATGATTATTCCAAATACAAAATACATTTTATTAATATCAAAATTATATATTTTGAACAATATAATTTAATATAAAACATTAAAGGTTAATGGAAAGCGGTATTCTAAAAAATATACATTTCGATGGAAAATAAGATTTTATTTTAACTCTATAACTAGTAATCACCATTATATGAATTTTAATTCATACATATAGATATATAATATAAAATATTCATTTAAATAATTTATCATTATGGATTCTTTTAATTTATTATATTAGGGAAAAATTATGCATTTTAAACAGTTTTATTAAAAATGTGTTTTGAAGCTTAAAATAAAATTATACTAAAATCTGGTACAAAGATGATTTAAATGTAAATTTATTAAATATAACTATATTATTATTATTTTTCCATGAAATAAAATTAAAATATTAATTTTACTTTTCTATTAATTGTTGTTTCAATATTAATGAAACGTTTGCATAAAAATAGTATTTTCACTATCCACTTACAAAATTAAATTTTACGAATAAGCCCACATTTTCAAAAAATGATAATTTTTATATGATGATTTAAAAAATGTATTTTTTTTATAAAATATATTTTTTAAATATTATATAATTTTATTTCGATGTGTTTTTCATAAAAATAAATAAATATCATTTTTTAAGAAAACTTATTTTGAAGATCAAAATAACATCCCCAAAAATTGATTGATTATTTACTAAGAATTAATCAATATATTTATGGTATATAGAGATATATATATCATAAACTATTTAATCCAACTCATATCAATAAATGTAATGGAATGGTTAAAATGGTCATATTAAAATAATCATTATCTTTTTCGGTTCGGTGGTGCGTAATGAATACATTATTGAACATAGTTTTTTATTTTAAAAAAATATGATCAATACCTTACCCCACATTTTATAAATTGTTCCCTAAAAATTTAAACTTCATATAAGTATGAGATATTTTGATACATTAAAATATATTTATGGAAAACCCACATCGTAAAAAGGGTCAACGAAGCATCAACTTGAAAATACAGAAAGGAAAGTATGATGGTCATCACAAATATAGTTTTCCTAGTATGAGAACATTATTGGGAAGATAAAATATAAATATGGAAGATAAAATTAAAGCTAAATAATTAATATAGTTTTATCTATTACCACAAAACCATAAACCATTGAAGGGTAAAAAGAACATCAATACATTAGAAATTATCATAATATGAAAACAGTTATTTAAAAATTTATTTCCTAGAGTTAAAGAATTATATTACCACCTATTTTAGGGATATAAAGAAATATTCTAAATTGACATGTATAATTTCAACCTTTATAAATTTCTAATAAAATCTCTAATTTTCCCCAACTGACGAGTAATCATAAAAAATTTCTTTACTCATAAAGCAATTGAATAAGCTTCTAACAGATCACATACTCCATGAATGAATAGAAAGATATTAATCATATTTCAATACTTATAATAGAATAATGAGAAATTTACAAATGATAAATTTTTAACTATTAAATGCATAAATGATAATAAAATGACTATAATGGGGTAACTTATAAATTACATTTCTTCATTAACATATGAATTTATGGGCATCAATATATGTTACCCATGATCTATTTACAAACATATTATCTTACCATAATTTTCCATTTAATAATGGTTCATAATGAGCTTTTTAATTTCAAAAATCGTATCCCCTAAATTTTTAATACTATGTGTTCAGTAATTCCCATTATCATACACCAGTTCTCATTTAAGTCAATCTCAATGGACTGATTTCATGTTTTACTCGTATGTACATCTATTCCGGATCCACATCCACTTATATTATCCAGAAATATATTTACATTCCTAATAAAAAACATACTATATACTTTACCAAAATTTATGGTTGTTTTGTTATATATAGTCTAATTCATATGTCTTTCTCTAGAGTTTTCTAATCCTAATCCCAAAAAAACAAAACTACTACCTTGATAAAAACAATATTAATCATGCTATTTATTTCACATTAATACCTGATTTATTGAATAAGATTATGATTAATACGACCCCAATGATCAAAAATTATAGTGTCATTGGGAAGTAGATACATTAGAAAACAATACATAATAGTAAATACACCATCTTTATTGAAATATTTCTTAATATGCTCATTCTTAAAATTGCCTGGGATTTCCTGAGGATATACAAAATAAAGGGGAGAGATATAAAGCCCAGTAATGGAGTAAAAATGGAATAACATGAGGAAATAATACTTTTTATAAGTAGGCATAAAAATAGTTATTAAAATGATTGAGAACCGTAAATTCAATAATAAATCATGATATAGCATGATAAAAAAAAGTATACATTGGAAATGTGGAAACATCCTAAAACACTACATCATAAAAATAGGTGAATGTTAAATTCCCATCCATCATGATGGAACAAGTAGCATGATTATTTTTTATATCTTAATACCATTCATGATGTCTCATGAGACAAAAATGTTACCTAATAAATTTGGGTTTTATATATTTCCTAGTGCACCTCTCAATTTTAGTTTATTCTCAAGCTTAAGTGTTCCCCATAAATCAAAAAACAAGGAATAATTTATCCTTAAATTTTATTACATGATCAATGAGTGTGTAATAATTAAATTGAAGTCCCTAATAAATAATGTATAAGTGTTTAAATTTTAACACCATTGACAGAAAATGGGTATGGTATTCACTACATACTAGTTTTTCCATAGAAAATCATGATGACCTTTATATAACATAACGATGTCATATAAAGCATCATAAAATGGATTTATTAGAGAGAAAGGGTTATACTATAATATATACATAAAATTTATAGTAATCGGTTTTTGAAAAACAAATCTGAACATTAGGAATTGGAAATATAAGGCATGAGACAATGAAGAAATCTTAATGAAGAAGAGAATAAGAGGATCTTTTTCTCTGAGAGTATTATTCTGAATGAATCGAAAGATCATACTAAGATCTTTGGTCACTTTATGGGGACTCTAGATAGGGTAGGGTAGAATAAGAATTCTATCCAATGTTTTTTAGTGAATATAAAATTTATAATGTAGGGGTTTATATTGGTAATGATTATGGATCTCATTATCATTGCTCAAACATTGGTATTGGACTCTATATAAAAACATAACCAAAACTAAAAACCTTCCCACAAATTTATACCATGTTTTTTGAAATTTTTTTGTGATTTTAATTATTTTAAAAGTTCAATGGAAAAAAATAAAAAAATATTAACATTTCTAATGTGGAAGTGATTCATGTCCTTAATGAAATGATTTTAGAACCTTAAAATATATTATAGGTTATTGATGAATCATAAGAGATTTATAAAATTCATAAAATAAAAATAAAATCACATTATATAAATTTAGAAACATATATCTGGTCTTCGATCCATTTTATATAATTTATTACATCACTTTTGGGTCATTATGATGTCATAATACACATAATATATTTATACGGTATTTTTTCCCTTGAAAATTCTACCTTCTTGAAAAATTATGAAAATTAAACCATTGTATAAATTTTGAAATTCTAATTCCAAAAATATTATTTGTATTATCAAAAAAAATTCCAAATATTTTTATCTTCACTTTTAATATAAGAATCAATATTTATTAAGAAATGCTAGGTTTTTTACAATAACAATTTTCAAACCGTTATCAAAATTACATTTGATATCATAAAAATTATATTATAAATTAAATTAAGAAAAAATTATTTAATAATAATAATTTAATAAAATATAATTTATTTTAAATGATCTATTAATTCATCCAAATGATTTTATTTATTGAAATTGAATATAAATAAAAAATAGTATTTCTGTTTTATCGTATAGAAATATACTTCTTATCAAACTAATTCCCTAAACAATGATAAATTAAAAACAATGAGTATTAAATATAATCATCATTTAAATGAAAAATTAAGCATAAAAGTTCATATTATTAGGTATATATTATTTCTAGTTTTTTCAAAATTATATTTACCCTTAATTAACCTATAGTTCTTTTACAGTGGTTATAAATATTTACTAAAATTACTATTCATATTATTCAAAAATTAAGTTCTCATAATTAAAAAATAATAATTATCATGATTACAAATACTGAATTAATTTTATGAAAATAAATTCATTGAGTTTTAAGATTTTAATTTAATAAAAAAACTCACAATCATGATGGAAAGTGTTTTTCGAAAAATGTATTTTTCTAAGGAAAATAATGTTTTACATTAACTCTATAAATAGTAATCTTCCTTATATGAATTTTAATTCATAAATAGAGATATATAATATAAAATTTTAATTTAAATAATTTCTCAATAAGGGTTATTCTAATTTATTATAATATAAAAACATTATTCATTTTAAATAATTTTCATAAAAATTCATTTTAAAGACTAAAAATAAACTTAAACTAAAATATGGTACAAATATGATATAAATTTAATTTTATAAATATAATTAAATAACAATTATATTAAATTAAAATAAAATTAATATAATAATTTTCCATTTAATGTAATTAATTAATCAAAAGAAATGAATATTTATATAAAAACCATAATTTTGCTGTTCAATGAAAAAACAATAATTTTTTAATAATCCAATGTTTTCACCCTATGTTTATTTTAATTTTATGATATAAGAAATTGATTTTTTTAACAAATATATTTTTTAATATTAAATTATTTAATTATAATATTTCTTTCATAAAAATTAATAGAAATCAATTGTGATGAAAATATACTTTGATGAAAAAAGAGACATTATAAAAAATTTATTGATTATTTAAAAAGAATTTACCTATATTTTTTGGATATATATATATATGATAAAATATTTAATCCTCTCTAAATATGAAATTTTAATTGAAGGTATTTATTCTTTTATAATGTTCGTTTCACTAATTCAAGATGTATCCACCAAATGATATAATTCCTCAAGATCATTCACCAATTTAATCCCTACAAAATTCCAAGGATAATAACCAATGCACTTATAGGATCAATTTAATGATCACCCTAAGGAATTGGATCATACTAGCACTCGAAATGTGTCATTGTTAAAGTTGGCGAAGATGAAGAAGAAAATAAATCATCAAATGGAAATCTTAAAATAATGAAATGATTATAGAATTTAAGATCATAAAATAACATCCAATCATCCCCATAAAACTACCTAGGACAAACCCACAAGGTTTTATCCCTCCATTGATTCTATTAACTCAATGGAAGCACAAAGTACAGTCATAGGGGCGGGATTGAAGAAGAAAAATAAAACAATGAAATGATCACTCCACCGTTGTGTGAATAAATTCACAAGTGCTGGTGTGAATAAGATCACACCTTGGGGCAACGGTATCATTGTGAAAAGAATAAAAAGAAAATAAGAAAAACTCTTATTGAAATATAAGGTGATTCATACAACTTACATGAGAAGGAAGAACATTACAAAGGCAAATTGGCATGATAACATTACAATGAAAACAAAGCTCTGAGATGATAAAAAAGATGAGATACTTATTCCCTTCACCACCAACTCATTATAAAGAAATATTAGGAGCCTTATGTACACCCCCAAAAATTTATGATAGTCAAAAGGAGGGTGAAGAATCAAAAGGAAATTGACGTTAAAAAGTTGACCACAAAACCATCCAGATTCATCCACCGTTTTGACGTGTGAATTTGTAATTGAAGAAAGCCAAATCTGGAGGGGTTGTAGAAGAGAAATATTCTCTCCCATATGTCTTATATGAGATTTAAATATGTCATGAAATTTGGTGCAACCATTTGGAAGTTATGGTCGAAATGGTTGGATGACTTTATGTGCATTCATGTCAGTGTCACCATTTAAATCTCAACATTTGATCCCTTTAGCATCATGAAAACATCAGAATTAGCTCCGGCCACATTTGACTAAAATGATCCTAGTATTTTTATATTTCTAATATAAAAATTTTATCTTAATTGGGCTTGGTTTTTGGGCCCCACATTTGTTTGATGGGACTAAGGCCCATTATTCTTTTTCTAGCAAATTTCTGCATTCAGGCTCAAAAATATCAATCTTCCATTGGGATTCATCCATAGGACCTATCAGATACAATGTTCCAAATAACGTGGTGAATAATATATCAAAATATCAAATAAAAATGATCAACAATGTATTTTTCACAAGAAATATATTGAGTGGCCCCAAATTGACACTTTAAGCAAGAATTGCACAATGATGGTAAATGAAGTTTAATTTATGAATTAGACTAAAATTGATGTTTATGCACTTTTAAACACATTAATATTAAGATATTAACAATTAATATTAGCCACATTCAGTGAATAATCAGTACTTAGGCAGACTCTTTGGATGTAGGTAGTGATCATGGAATGTGTCCATAGTTTGATGATTTACTTTGTGACATTCTCATGAGCATGGGAGCACATGACTGAGATGAGGCTCATGATGCTAGTTCGGGTATATCTTTTCATTTTTTGGAATTTTGAAATACGTATTGTAGTTATTCATGTATACATGTTTTGTACGAATTGTAAAAACATGAAATGTATCATCTTAATTTCCCATATTAGTCTGTTTTCATCTTTAAGTGTTTATATCATTTTCATGAGTTTTTATCTATTTTTATACTACTTCCACTATAGAGGGTTACTGGTCTAGCATTTATAGTTTCTATTCCCACTATTCCATTTTTTACATATACTTCTATTACTGGTCTATTATTATATACCTAGTATTCTACACACTATTAATGGTGGAATAATATCCCCATAGACACACCCTATGTCTTCACTACTATTCAAAAATCTATGGCATTCAAGTTGATACACTGGAGTCTATGTCACCCTCCAGCTCAGGGTATTAGATATTGGAACCTGCGTTTGGACGATACATGCTCGAATAAAGGATATTCCAAGGAAATGTATTTTATCCACTCAACCGTTAGATATTTTATCCCTTTATATAAGGAAGGAGGTTAGGAAAAATTTAATTCCTCTAGATAATTTATGTGGGAGACAACCACATTGGATAGATTGGGTGGTGGAATCTCTCTCTAAAGATAAGTAAAATATTCTAAGCATAGAAAGAAATCAATATTAGAAAAATATAACAGATATATTCTACCAAATGGAATCTCTTGTATATGGCATTTCAAAATACCTAATTGAACAATGCATAAATTATATTTATCAGAATGTATGGATGACATATCAATATTTGATGGTGGTAGTCTAGATTTAAGATTGTACAATAATCACTCCATGATAATCATTGAACTCTGAAATTATATTGATTATCCTTCAATTAATGTTACATGACATACAAATTTAGGATGAAGATATGGGAACCTATACCATGCATACATTTGTTCGTTGAAATTACACCAGTGGCAAGTCACAAACACTCATCACGATGTAAAAATCAGAGGATGAGGCAAACATGGAGAATTTAATTTCAATTTGTTCCCTGACTATAAGTGTCTTCCCTGAAGGTTTTTGTGCCATTTCATCACTTCAAGATGAGTCTTAGGCCTAAGGTCCATATTCATATTGTAGTCTATTAAGATGAATCCCACTTCCTCTAAATCCCAAATAGGTGAACCTAGTGTATGTCATAAAACGAGAAGTTGTTACACCATGATTAAGTAAATGTTTAGTTGGCTTCACATATGAGCATGAAAAAACATCTATTTAAAGGGAGGCTATCAATAACTTATATTTCATATCCAAATTTAGACCAGAATCCTACATAATCTTAATATCAAATGGTAAGCTATAATAATTACCACCATTCCAATATGATAGTATCCCCAACCCAAGTTCCAAGTATAATTTTGATCATTTTTACATCCTCCACCACTGATTGGGACATCAGAACCCGGATAATTTAATACACGGGGTAATAGGGTCTTCGAAACACCAACCCACAGGGATGGGGGAATATTCACCAAAGCCTTGTATCCCATGTGGAAGTTAGTTTTTTATATACTAAGAGAATCATCAATGGTGTGTACCTCCTAGCTCCTTTCAATTCATGATGAACCCTCCCCATTTAGGATGAATTATGTATAGATAATCATGGATTCCCTTAGGATAGTACATTATAATGTTCTTTCACGATATTAATCAAGAGTGGAAGTGATATCCTACAGAATCTGTAAGCCTAAAGAACCCAACAAGTATGTGAACATAAGGGGAAAATGTAACGTATCCTTGAAAAAATATCTAGTGGATTATATGCCTCATTATCCTTTAGATGATGATGTTATTTCAAATAAATATTACATATTGATGAATTTCATCATCACCACCAGCATGTTTGACTTAGAAAATAGTTTTGTAATATATAATTTTGATGAGGAAAATATTTACCAGCATATGATCGACACAGACTCATTCAAAGAATGTTTTCACACCTAAAACTAAAGATAATATCAGAATCTATTGGATTATTCAAATATTTTACTACCACCACCCAATGATCTTCAACTAAACAAAATGGAAAGGGTGTGTCCACATCAAACCCCCCACTCAAGGATACTTAATAACTCACTATCAAGGAATGGTTTTCTTAAAATGATACAGAGATACAATGACAATGGTAAAACAATGTTGAATTATAATGAGTTATTATTCTTTTGGAACAAAAATCCTAGGTGGAATTAAAAGTTTCCTATATAATATATACCTTGATGGAGAAATTTTATATCTTAATACATGTAGGTATTACCCATCCAAAGGCTATATATCTAGGAAGCCAGTGTACTAAACCATAAAAGATGAAAATTTATAATAAATACCTCTTATGGGGTTCTAAATAAATCATTTTCAAGAGAAATACGCTTGACCATATCATTATAGGAACTAACAATAAATATGTGATGTTTGACCATATCAGATGCCACCGATCATATCTAATAGATCATGTGCTCTACTGAACATCCCATTAGACTTTATTGACTCCTTTGAGTCTCTAATTTCCCAATTAAAGGAAATGGGAGGGAGTCATGAACTAGTGCAACAATAAAGGAAATCATAGTCTCAGTTGGAGTATGTGATAACATCCTTCATCCAACTTTGCAAAACATTGTGTTTCGATCATTAATGGATCTACTTACCATGACCCACACCTATCACATTTGTTTTCTAAATAGCCTCATGATGGGAATACATGAGCAATAAGAAAAATATATACTCAAATTAATCATGTAGAGACTAGAGGGGAAACAATTTTTTTTGTAAAATGGTTTAATTGATGGACTTATCCATGATTGCAAAGACTTTCATTAATTGTTTCATTGTCAATTTTTCTTAATAATAAGAAAGATAAAGGTTTTAGAACTCTTTAATTTCAATAAGTTTGAAAATGAGAATTATTATGAATTCATCACTAGATTAAATGGTCTAGAATAACCACTCATTATGAAAGTCACACATGACTAACTACTATATATTTGTTTTGAAAATCCATATAATGTGTTGAAATGATGAATAATCACACTGAAATACCATGGGTTATTCAATAAGGTGGAATTTTTTTCAAAAATGATGAAAAATGATATTATACAAACAAGTAATAATTTTATTAAAACACTAAAATTTCATTGAAATAGAATTTAAAGATAATAATGAAACATTTTTACACTCCAGATGATGCCAACACCATCCCCAATGCCTATGATCATAAGAAATCATACCAATTCTCCCTAAGAATGGACATGATAATAATAATGTCCCCATCTGTGTGAGAGGAAGGACCAAAAATATCCCCCATTTTTTGATCATAATAAATTCATATAATCTTTATGAAAGGAGAGTGTTCCTGAATAATTCTATGACACACTAACAAATAATTATCTCTTGTTCCAAAATCATATAAAATTGACATTGTTTGTCTTTATGACCACCCACACTGATTCCAAATCTTTTATATGAATAGGCATAACATCTAAGAGTTATTTTTCTTCTAATATATCCCCTATAGGATAGTTTATTCAAGAAAATTAATGTTCAGAAAACCATAGTAACATTAATCTCGTGATCCTGCAATTTCACAAAATGAGAAAGTAGAAAAGGGGAAATTACAAAGTAATAATCCAATTAATTTTGATGATATAATGACTAGAAAATCAGATTTTGGGTACATTCAATATTATGGTCTTATAAAAAATAATAAGTTATATATTAATTCCCATTGAAATAGCTAAAAAATCCTCTTTATCACGATAATCATCCATATGTCATGTAATTGGCTAGGAAAGGAAAAATATAGTAGAACGAACTTAGGCTAGTACATAATCTGGGAAAGTATCTTCAATAATTTCTACCTATGATAATGTAAGTATGAGAATTTTCTACCAATAGAACCCTAATAAAATAGATATTCTTTATAAATATTAGTCAATTCCATAAAATTGGGAGACCCATTTTCTAATAAAGAATGAAAAATAAACCTAATGTACTTAACCAATGTTGGGGATGCCAAGAAATAGGAAGAGGAATTCAAGGGTGATATAGTGGATTGAAACCTCAAAAATAATCCTGATATTTAGGAAATATCTCTTCTGAATCCATATATACTACTAAAACAGAAATAAAATAACTTTAAATTGCTCAATAAGTGGTAATATTCATTACTGTGTTTTCAAGAGAATATTCAAATCCAATTATATAATATGATCAATTTCTATATACACCCTGTTTTGGTCATTATAATATTATATAAAGATCAATTAAGTCTAATCCAAATACCTTAGACATGATTATACATTTTTACTGGAGAAAATGGTCATCTACAAAGCATATATATTCCTTCAAACCTCAAACGAGGGAACAATATCATGTATGAAAATGAAGGTCGTTCGACCATAAGTCAGATATCATGAAACAAATTAGTATTTTACTTGTTAATATCTTGATATTGGAAACTCATCAAATTAAAATGGTGTTATGGGAATCACTCATTTTGGCCCTCGTAAGCCTTTATCATTTTATGTATGAGATACCGACATCTGAGTTCTACTATACAGAATATATCCCATGTAATATCATGTGTCTATCTCCACTATAGAGCAATATATAAACTTTTTTGAACATGAACACATCATTCCATTGTATATTATTTGAAATAAAGATATAATAAACAACTATTGATCCCATATTGTTAATGGTACAAGTAAAAATCTCATACTATTTTGAACTCTTTGGTGTTTGGGCTATAATGGGGATAGTCAAATTTTACCAAATTAGATAATCCAAGGATACTATAAGTGATAGAATAAACCACTTTACTGAATAAATATATGATATTAATCTTATATCATTTCCTATGAATATTAATTTAATGTTTTTCATTAGGACATATCATTCAATGATTTCCCAAGAACATTGCGGCTTTATTATATGGTAATAATACCTTACCCATTACATCATCACCTCAAGTATTATATCAATGGAAATTATGAGGATTTTATCGTGATAAAAGACCCATTGATTCTCATAAATCAAATATATATAAATATTTTGATATAAAAATTTGATAGGAAATAGCCAATGATAGATAATGATACATATATTACCATCCCCAGTAGTTTAGAAATGGATCCAACAAATTTATTGAATGATCTTAATGAGTAATATGTATTTCCTAGTAATCAGTTTGTAACTGTAATTCTTATATGAAATGAAACCATTATAATCAAATTTTCCTTATTTTAAAGGAATTATTTATGACACTAAAATTTTTCATAAAAATATAGCGGTGAAATTTCAATAAAAAGGAAAATTCCCTCAATGAATGTTCCCCTCCATTTTTTTATTCTTGAAAACACATCACATCATTATATGCGGACCAGAGATATGTTTCTACATTATTTAAAGAATCCAAAAATTACCTCACATTATTCCTTGAATCATAGGATATAAGTGCATATTATACACTCAATGATAATGAGGTTGAGGAAAAAATTGTTCTGGATTCACATAGCTAGGAGGTATCTAAACTATCATATATGAACCCTAGATAAGTATATTTTTCATTATCAAGAAATTAAAATGTGCCCTCACCTCACAGATTTGATGAAATCATGATAGAATAATTGGATTAAAATGACATCAGAGATACCACCTTAGTATGTAAGGAAGGATTATCGTCCATGATCGAAGATATTAAAGAATTAAACACAATGTAGGCCTGATACCAACATTGATAATTTATTATATTCCCATTTAAGGATAGGAAGTGTATTTCACCTTATTGATATAACATAGTTATATGTTCTTTATGAATTATATAGAAATTTCTAGGTTGAATCCTGATGTGTCCACAGAGTGTTTGGGACTTATAGATGATTATCATGGTTTTATGATGTTATCCAAAATGATGCTTACATCCCATGAAGCAATGGTTGAATCCAAATTTGAAAATATTATTAAATCCAACCTCATTATGAATGTTTAGTACATGAAATGGATTTCCAATATTACAACTGTTGAGAAAATTAATGGTTGCATTAAGGTTACCATCAAATTCATGGATCTCAAATGGCCCTACCCGATGGGATATTTCTTAGTTCCAATTACAAATCTCTTAATCAATGAAACTATAGTATTTCAATACTTACACATTATATTCATATACATAGGTTCAACAAGGTTATAATTTACCCTAGTGATTAAGAAACTACATCTTACAGAGTAACTGAAATGGATTTCTACTACAAGGTCATACACCTCAGTTTATATAATGTAGATGAAACATGTTAATGCATGATTCATCACAACTTCAAACCTCTTTTTGGAATTGTCATTTAATATTATTCTGATGATATTCTTGCTAAATAATAGAATATCATTGATAATTCTTCTATCCTTGAAAAATTTTCTAATAAATTGCATCATCACTATTTGATGATAGATCCCCTAATGTGTTCTTTCAAGGAGGAATTAGTAAAATTCATCTACTCCATGGTCTTCCACCATGTCATTATATTTGACCATGAGAATACTTTTTTCATCCATAAAATTCTAAGTCCTCGAAAACTCAATGTGTTGATATGGTTTCAAGTATTACTCTCTTAAATTAGGAATATCATATCCAATATTTCTAAAAAAATTCTTCATTTTATGAAGATAATGAAGAAGGGAGTCTCCTATAGATTGGATAAATACATCAAATAATCCTTTGAAGATGTTAGGAAATATTTATTTCACCCACTAGTCCAAATTCCACAAATAGATTGTAAACCAGTTATTATATATGTGGCCACTATGGTGTGATCCTTAGAAACTCCTCTCATATGGAAAAATGAATTTGTAATGAAAAAATGTCCACATTATATCTATAACGACCCATACTTTACATACATTGTTAATACTTCAAAATTGAAGCACACTTATTACAACATATGACAAAACCACAAAGGACCGTATAGGTATAGTGTCTTTAGAAACTGGGAAACATAAACAACAGGTTCATAAATCTTCTACAGTGTCTCCCATTTATTTCATCATATCTAGGGTCCCTTTTAGCATATTCTACTTAATATCCATCTTCCTGACCTGGGGAAAAGAAAACATAATAGGGTGAGCTCAAATGCTCAGCAAGGGAAAATAAAAGAAATAAAAATCATATCATATATTTTTGAAAATCATAACCTGAAAAAGAGATCATAAAATCATAACATGGAATAAATCATAGAAGTGAAATGAGATCCCCATAATCATAACATGAAACTTGAAACTTTGTGGAATACACACATAATCATATATAATCATTTCTTGTTAGTCAAGACTCATTGCCAAGACTATCTTAGTGGACAAAGTCCCTTTCTGAATCGAGTCACCCTCATTCCAGTCCTGTTTCACTGAACCGGTATAACCTACTGTTCCAGCCCTGTCTATCTCATGAGATATAAAATCTTTACCCAATGCATTGGAGGGAGATATAGGTCCCACCCATCTCATAATGATACCATTCTTATGTGTGCCATAAAATCATAAATCATACATCATAACATAACCCATGAAATAAAATGGGATTCTTAAACAACATGACATCATAAAACAATTCATATAATATAAAGGAATTCATAAAAATATTTCCATCACAACATAATCAAATCCATGTAATAATAGGGATAAAAACAGAACCCTTTTATTATCTTAGATGGAAGGTAATTTTGATAAAAATACTTGAACTCCATTCTTGAGGAAAATATCCTTTCTACTTCAAAAACACTTTTCCTTTCTTAAAATGTCATAAAATTCTAAACTAAAAGAATTTGATTAAAAATAAACTTGAAAACTTGTAAAGGAAGCTTCTTGGAAATAATGTTTTAAAAATCCATTCATGCCATATAAGTTAAAAAAACATTCTTCGTACTTTTGTCGGAAAAGTCAAAAAGTACCTCGTACAAAAAACGACAAAAGATTCCTTTAATACATATTACTAAAAACTCACCGAAGGGTAAAAATGGATTTAAACAATTTTAGGTGGATGGAAATAATATTACATATTGATGAAACATGGATTTGGATGATAAAATACACCCTAGTAAATACTTACGAATAAACGATCTCGGATAAAAATGAGATTGTGATATTTCCCTTACCTTAGGTCTGATTTTCTTTTTACGTGTCCGAAGCTCCTGTATAATGGTTTAAATAATGTTATTGACTTATTCCAGAATCATAAATATTGATATGATATCATATATGGTCATATTCTTAGCTTCTTGTTAGTAATATTTCATTGTTACATGTTACTCGGGTCTTTATTGCCTTTTGTTCTTATGCGTGTTTTGCCGAATACATTCTTATTCTTCTTTTAAGGTTATAGATACCTTATATCCAGAATGGTATTAGTGTAACATATATCATATTTATTCATTCAATTCATTTATATAATTACTATGTAATGATGATCATGTAGAACGAGTCGCATCACATCGTGGAGACGGTATTCCGTACGTACGCACGAGTGATGATATCATTCCTATGATCTTGGAACTGTATTGGAGTATATATATATCATTTCAGTATCAATATTACTTTATAATAATCATAAATAGTTACTCACTACACCATTATACCCATCCTTGTAAAGTGATGGTGGAAAAATAGATTACACCACGGCGTGGAGACGGTATTCCGTACGTACGCACGCGCGGTGATTTCATTTCTCCGTGGGATGGATAGAAGGTGAATTAGGGTTGTTTCAAATTTATAATAACATATCAGTATGTAAGTAATACTGATGTATTTACTTTATGATGAAACAACTAAAGAAGAAGAATTTGAAGAAGAAAGAAATTGAAAAGATTGGTAATGGATATTACCTCTTCTTTGGAACGCCTCTTTGAATCCTCCACTTAGGGAACTAAGATTGGTCTTTGAAGAAGACCAGGACCTCTAGGATTATTATATGGAAGTGGAGAGGAGAAAATGGCAGGGGTTGGCCGAGCTTGAGTGCTCAAATTGGTGTGAGGAGGAGGGGGATGAGGTGCCCTTTTATAAGGGAGGAGAGGGGCACCTTAGGAATATCTCAAAATATTATTTTATTTTAAAGTCAAAATCGGTTTATAATGGTTCCAAAGGGTCTTATTTCGAAGCTAAAGTGGGGATGAGTCGAAATCCTATCAACCAATAGGATTTAGACAAGTTTAGGGTATTATTTTAACCTTATCAATTAGATTTAACTCTAAGTTAAATAATTTAACTTTTACAGTGTCTTTTTGTTTTCTTTCACTATATGGTTAATACACTTACTATAACATGCCAAACGAACCCCAAATTGTTTATTATTAATATATATATCCGTATCTAAGTCATTTGGCCGAAACTTATATTTTTAGGAATAAAATAACAATTAATAATATAATATTTGATTTAAAAACTATTTTGTGTCAATTTTGACACTATTTGATATATGATTTTTGTGAAAGTCGTAACAGAATTATATGTTCGAACCAAGTCGATTAAATAAACATTAATATATCATAGTAACCTAGAAAATTAGTTTAATTCATAAAAAGTCTCAAATTACATTTATTTTGGTGTTTATAACATAAATTATGTCAATATTTCATTAATAAGATAATTACTGCATCATCATTGTGTCATAAATAAATTAAATTATTTAATGTCTAAAAATTACAAATAAAATACCATTATGTGGGAAATATTTTTATATTTCTAATGAATATTTATAGTCGAATTTATCTTATGTATAACCCCATATTTAAAATGATTAACTTATTAAACTTTGATTTTAACTATTTTAACCCCTCTTTAAATAAATTAATAATAAATGTCCTAATCTAATCCAAGTGGGCCTAAATGGTCATATTTTTATTCCTAAGTTTGTTTTTGGTCGAATTACACTTGTCCAATAGAATTAGGACATGTGTTAGGGTAATATTAATATCATATTTACCCTTAGTTACCCTATTTACTATTAACCGCGGTAAAAAAAGTAAAAAGTTACTATTCACCAAAAAATTATTTTTATCTCATTGAACCACTTTTTACTTACTGATATCAACCGTGTCTGTCGGATTTTTGAAATTCCATTCACCGAAGCGGTAAAATTATGTTTTATGCAAAATTCAGTTTTTAACCTACCACTTAGTGGTTTCACTATTCATCAAAAATTGAAAGTTTTCAGAAAAATACCAAAATTTCACCCTAGGCTAATTTCGATATTCTGAGTCCAAAAATGAAGTCCATTTTGAAAAATAAAATTTATAAAATTTCAAAAAGTGGTTATTACTATTCATAACTGCTAGTTTTAATAGAATATTGTTGTTTAGTGAAACTCGGTATTGCGTACGACACAAGCTATCGAGGAAGGTCGCGATTGCGTGTAAAGCAAGCCAAGCAAGTGTTGTGTAGAAAAAGATTCCATTGATGATTCATATAACATAAAAGTCTCGGGTGTTACATTGTACCCCCCTTAAAAAGAATTTCGCCCTCGAAATTCGTCACTTTGTAACAAACAGATGAGGATACTTCTCCCTCATCATATCCTCAAGCTCCCATGTAGCTTCTTCAAGTTGGTGGTTCCTCCATAAAACTTTCACCAATCGAGTGGTCTTGTTTCGTAGGACTTTTTCACTACGATCCAGAATCTCTATCGGCTGTTCTTCATAAGAAAGATCTTGCTCCAGCGGTACAACTTCTGAGCTGAGTACATGTGAAGGATCTGGTATGTACTTTCTCAGGAGAGATACATGGAACACATCGTGAACTTGAGAGAGATTCGGTGGAAGTGCCAATCGGTAAGCTGCCTTCCCAACACGATCCAGTATTTCGAAAGGACCGATATATATAGGGCTCAACTTCCCCTTGTTTCCAAATCTCATAACCCTCTTCCAGGGAGATATTCGTAAGAACACTTTATCACCCACTTCAAACTCTAAGTCTTTTCTTCGGTTGTCGGTATAACTTTTCTGTCGACTCTGAGCTGCTCTTATGTGTTATTGAATAGATCTGACCTTTTCTTCCATTTCATCAACGATATCAGGTCCTAATAGATTTCTTTCCCCAACTTCATCCCAGTAAGTTGGAGTCCTGCATTTCTTTCCATAGAGAGCTTCATAAGGAGCCATCTGAATACTGGAGTGAAAGCTATTATTATAAGAAAATTCCACCAAAGGTAGGTGTTGATCCCAACCTCCTTTTAAATCCATAGAGAAAGCTCTCAACATATCTTCTAGGGTTTGAATTGTTCTCTCAGACTGACCGTCTATCTGGGGATGATAAGCAGTGCTGAAACTCAACTCTGTATCCAGAGTATGCAGAAGACTTCGCCAGAACTTCGAGGTAAATCTCGGATCTCGATCAGATATAATCGAATGTGGTACTCCATGCAATCTTACCACTTCCTTTACATATATCCTGGAAAGCTGATCTAGAGAGAAATCCTCTCTAATAGAAATGAAGTGTGCAGACTTTGTATGACGATCAACTATGACCCAGATAGCATTATTGCCTTTGGATGTTTTAGGAAGTCCTGTGACAAAGTCCATAGTGATGTTTTCCCATTTCCATTCGGGTATGGGTAATGGTTGTAACATCCCCTTAGACTTTTGTCTCTCAGCTTTAACTTGTTGACAAACCAAGCATCGAGAGACGTATTCAGCAACATCTCTTTTCATTCCATCCCACCAGAAGTACTCTTTCAGGTCTCTATACATCTTCGTGCTTCCAGGATGAATAGAGAATGATGAACTATGAGCCTCATCCAGCAGCTCCTTCTTTAATTCGGGGATGGGAGGAACACAAACCCGATTCCTAAACTTTATTATCCCATCACAATCAAGGTTGAATTCAGGAACATTTCTCACCTTCTTTTGTAACTCAACATCTTCTTTCTGTGCCTCTTTAATCTTCACATGTATAGATGGTTGAACATTCATTTGATAAAGATAAGATTTTTCCCCTTCCATTATAATTCCAAGATCCATTCTTTGTAAATCCATAAATATTGGATCTTTTTTTATCCTCGTCATGGATAAACTAGCATGTTCTTGTCGACTTAATGCATCTGCCACCTTGTTTGCTTTCCCAGGGTGGTAATGGATTGAGCAGTCATAATCCTTAATCAGCTCCAACCATCTTCTTTGGCGCATATTCAGCTCCTTTTGTGTGAAAATATACTTTAAACTTTTATGATCAGTATAAATATCACACCTTTCACCATAAAGGTAATCCCTCCAAATCTTTAAAGCAAAGATTACCGCAGCCAACTCCAAATCATGTGTTGGGTAATTTTGCTCATGGATTTTCAACTGTCGTGAGGCATAAGCTATCACCATATCATTTTTCATAAGAACACACCCCAATCCCTTCTTGGATGCATCACTGTAGATCACAAACCTTTCTCCACTACAAGGCAGTGTGAGCACAGGTGCACTGGATAACCTTCTTTTCAACTCCTTGAAATTCTTTTCACATTCCTCTGTCCAGACAAACTTAACTCCTTTCCGAGTCAACTTGGTGAGTGGATTAGATAATCGTGAAAAATCTTTTACAAAATGTCGATAATATCCAGCCAAACCAAGAAAACTTCGAATCTCAGTTACTGTTGTTGGTCTCGACCATCTTTCGATAACCTCTGTTTTTGACTGATCCACAGATATCCCCTCTTTTGAGATTATGTGACCCAAAAATGCAACTTTTTGAAGCCAAAATTCACACTTGGTAAATTTGGCATAAAGCTTCTCCTTTCTTAGGGTCTTCAATATAATTCTCAAGTGATCTTCATGCTCTTCCTTTCTCTTTCAATAGACAAGAATATCGTCTATAAAGACTACCACAAAATGATCAAGATAGTATCTAAAGACTCTATTCATTAGATCCATGAAGATAGCAGGGGCATTAGTAAGACCAAATGGCATCACTATAAATTCATAGTGTCCATACCTTGTACGGAAAGCCGTCTTTGGTATGTCCTCCCTTTTGAACCTTAATTGATGATACCCTGAACGAAGATCAATCTTGGAAAAGTACTGAGCTCTGCATAGTTGGTCAAATAAGTCATCAATGCGTGGGAGAGGATATTTGTTCTTGATAGTGATCTTGTTAAGTTCTCGATAATCAATGCAGAGTCTCATTGATCCATCTTTCTTCTTAACAAATAGAACAGGTGCTCCCCAAGGTGACGCACTAGGGCATATGAATCCCTTATCAAGATTCTCTTGGAGTTGCTTCTTCAATTCCTGCAACTCAATTGGGGCCATTCTATAAGGTGTCTTTGAAATAGGCAAAGCACCCGGTATGAGTTCTATTGAAAACTCAACTTCACGATTTGGTGGAAGACCCGGTAATTCCTCCGGAAAGACATCATCAAACTCCCGTACAATGGGAATATTCTTAATCATGAGTTTCTCACCAACCATTTGAGATAAATAACATTCATTTAGTGGAATCAAGACCCATAAGATGGAAAGAATTTCCACTGGAAGGTTATGTTCATCCTTGCATTGATAGATGATCGTAGATTGATCTGGAATATGAAATGTGACTTCCCTTCTTTGGCAATTGATATGAGCTCCATGTAGAGAAAGCCAATCCATGCCAAGAATCACACCAAATTCCACTAAAGGAAGGATCACAAGATTTGCAGGAAGCACTTTCCCACAAACTTCGATCGGAGAAGAATTATAAACTTTTGATGCGACTGTTGTGCCATTAGGTGTTGTCACAGCTAACTCAACATCTAATTTTTGAGGTAATACGGTGATACCCTTAGAAAATTCTTTAGAAATAAAAGAGTGGGTGGATCCAGAATCAAATAAAACATTTTCTACTTTAGAGTGGATGGTAAGTGTACCTTTCACCACTTCGTGATCGTACTCCACATCGCTGATAGAAATTGCATGTGACATTCCTTTGTCTTTAGCCTTAATATTTTGTTGACGTCGACCATCATCATCAACCCTTGGATTTGGGAATTGATTGGCATAATGCCCCATCTCCTTGCACTTGAAACATTGAAGTGTAGTAGGTTCATTCTGTGTATCCCTTCCTTTGTTTGCGTCATTAGACATCTTCTTCCCATTATCACAGCATTCAAATGCCCGATGACCTTCCTTTCCTCATTTAAAACATTTACTTGTCCCTTTAAGACAACTCCCTCCATGTTTCTTTCCACACTTTGAGAATAAGGGAAAGATCATCTTCTTTTCAGTGTGCTCTTTAGATTTTCCTTTGAATTCCATCTTCCTCTTCTTATCAAACCCATGTGACTGATGGGTTACTCCAGTCTCCATCTCGACTTTGAGAGCACATCGAACGATTTCCTCGTAGCTATTGAATTCCCTTATGGATAACGCCCTTCGAAGACTTGGTTTTAAGCCACTAAATAATCGATCGATCTTACTCTCAGGTTGGATAATCATACCAGAAGAGTACCTTGCAAGTCTTGTAAAATTTGCTTCATAGGTACCAACAGATTCAGCATCCCTTTGCTTCTGTTCAAGGAACTCTCTCTCCATATTTTTTCGGAGAATACAAGGTAAGTACTTATTGAAAAATAAGTTCTTGAACTCATCCCATTCCATAGACTCAATTTCATCCCTTTTCCTTGTATTCTTAATAAGATTCCACCATTGATCAGCATCTCCTTCCAAACGATACACTGCGAGGATAAATTTGTCATGCTCAGAACATTGAAGAACATAAAATATCTTTTCAGTAGTAATAATCCATTGTTCAGTAACTAATGGATCAGTAGACCCGCTGAAAGAAGATGGATGCTGCCTCATGAAGGATTCAACAGAATGTTGCTCCCTCTTTTGCTCGTTTGGAAGTCCTGCATGATTCATAGCTTGAGAAAGTTGTGTGAGCATGGCTACAAGATTTTTCATTCTATCTCCCATATCGTTTGGTTTCTCAGGGGGACAATCATTGCATTTCCCATCGCATTCCGCATTAACACGGTTCCTTCGGGTTCCAGCCATTGACTAAAACCAAGAAGAATAGTGTGAGCAACACTAATTATAATAGGAAAACCACATAATTCAAGAATAAAATTTTCATGCATAAGGTCTTATCCTAGGTTATTCATGGCCATTTCTAAAACACTATGATTGTGTTCTACGCTTAGACGTATCCTTATGGTTCTTACTAAGGTTTTCACATCCTAGTTTCCAAAGGTTGACTATACCTTTCCTCTGATACCAACTATAACGACCCATACTTTACATACATTGTTAATACTTCAAAATTGAAGCACACTTATTACAACATATGACAAAACCACAAAGGACCGTATAGGTATAGTGTCTTTAGAAACTGGGAAACATAAACAACTGGTTCATAAATCTTCTACAGTGTCTCCCATTTATTTCATCATATCTAGGGTCCCTTTTAGCATATTCTACTTAATATCCATCTTCCTGACCTGGGGAAAAGAAAACATAATAGGGTGAGATTAAATGCTCAGCAAGGGCAAATAAAGGAAATAAAAATCATATCATATCTTTTTGAAAATCATAACCTGCAAAAGAGATCATAAATTCTTAACATGGAATAAATCATAGAAGTGAAATGAGATCCCCATAATCATAACATGAAACTTGAAACTTTGTGGCATACAAACATAATCATAGATAATCATTTCTTGTTAGTCAAGACTCATTTCCAAGACTATCTTAGTGGAAAAAGTCCCTTTCTGAATCGAGTCACCCTCGTTCCAGTCCTGTTTCACTGAACCGGTATAACCTACCGTTCCAACCCTGTCTATCTCATGAGATATAAAATCTTTACCCAATGCATTGGAGGGAGATATAGGTCCCACCCATCTCATAATGATACCATTCTTATGTGTGCCTTAAAATCATAAATCATACATCATAACATAACCCATGAAATAAAATAGGATTCTTAAACAACATGACATCATAAAACAATTCATATAAGATAAAGGAATTCATAAAAATATTTCCATCACAACATAATCATGTAATAATTGGGATAAAAACAAAACCCTTTTATTATCTTAGATGGAAAGTAATTTTGATAAAATACTTGAACTCCATTCTTGAGGAAAATATCCTTTCTACTTCAAAAACACTTTTCCTTTCTTAAAATGTCATAAAATTCTAAACTAAAAGAAGTTGATTAAAAATAAACTTTAAAACTTGTAAAGGAAGCTTCTTGGAAAGAATGTTTTAAAAATCCATTCATGCCATATAAGTTAAAAAAAACATTCTCCATACTTTTTTCAGAAAAGTCAAAAAGTACCTCGTACGAAAAACGACAAAAGATTCCTTTCATACATATTACTAAAAACTCACCGATGGGTAAAAATGGATTTAAAAAATTTTAGGTGGATGGAAATAATATTACATATTGATGAAACATGGATGTGGATGATAAAATACACCCTAGTAAATACTTAAGAATAAACGATCTCGGATAAAAATGAGATTGTGATATTTCCCTTACCTTAGGTCCGATTTGCTTTGTACGTGTCCGAAGCTCCTGTATAATGGTTTAAATAATGTTATTGACTTTTTCCAGAATCATACATATTGATATGATATCATATATGGTCATATTCTTAGCTTCTTGTTAGTAATATTTCATTGTTACTTGTTACTCGGGTCTTTATTGCCTTTTGTTCTTATGCGTGTTTTTCCGAATACATTCTTATTCTTCTTTTAAGGTTATAGATACCTTATATCCATAATGGTATTAGTGTAACATATATCATATTTATTCATTCAATTCATTTATATAATTATTATGTAATGATGATCATGTAGAACGAGTCGTATCACATCGTGGAGACGGTATTCCGTACGTACGCACGAGTAATGATGTCGTTCCTATGATCGTGGAACTGTATTGGAGTATATATATATTATTTCAGTATCAATATTACTTTATAATAATCATAAATAGTTACTCATTACACCATTATAATCATCCTTGTAAAGTGATGGTGGAAAAATAGACTACACCACAGCATGGAGACGGTATTCCATACGTACGCATGCGCGGTGATTTCATTTTTCCGTGGGATGGATAGAAGGTGAATTAGGGTTGTTTCATATTTATAATAACATATCAGTATGTAAGTAATACTGATGTTATTACTCTATCATGAAACAACTAAAGAAGAAGAAGTTGAAGAAGAAAGAAATTGAAAAGATCGGTAATGGATATTACCTCTTCTTTGGAACGCCTCTTTGAATCCTCCACTTAGGGAACTAAGATTGGACTTTGAAGAAGACCAGGACCTCTAGGATTATTCTAGGGAAGTGGAGAGTAGAAAATGGCAGGGGTTGGACGAGCTTGAGTTCTCAAATTGGTGTGAGGAGGAGGGGGAGGAGGTGCCCTTTTATAAGGGAGGAGAGGGGCACCTTAGGAATATCTCAAAATAATATTTTATTTTAAAGTCAAAATCGGTTTATAATGGTTCCAAAGGGTCTTATTTCGAAGCTAAAGTGGGGATGGGTCGAAATCCTATCAACCAATAGGATTTAGACAAGTTTAGGGTATTATTTTAACCTTATCAATTAGATTTAACTCTAAGTTAAATAATTTAACTTTTACCTTGTCTTTTTGTTTTCTTTCACTATATGGTTAATACACTTACTATAACATGCCAAACGAACCCCAAATTATTTATTATTAATATATATATCCTTATCTAAGTCATGTGGACGAACCTTATATTTTTAGTAATAAAATAAAAATTAATAATAGAATACTTGTTTTAAAAACAATTTTGTGTCCATTTTGACACTATTTGATATATGATTTTTGTGAAAGTCATAACAGAATTATATGTTCGAACCATGTTGATTAAATCAACATTAATATATCATAGTAACCTATAAAATTAGTTTATTTCATAAAAAGTCTCAAATTACATTTATTTTGGTGTTTATAACATCAATTATGTCAATATTTCATTAATAAGATAATTACTGCATCATCATTCTGTCATAAATAAATTAACTTATTTAAGGTCTCAAAATTACAAATAAAATACCATTATGTGGGAAATATTTTTAGCTTTCTAATGAGTATTTATAGTCGAATTTATCTTATGTATAACCCCATATTAAAAATGATTTACTTATTAAACTTTGATTTTAACTATTTTAACCCTTTTTTAAAAAAATTAATAATAAATGTCCTAATCTAATCCAAGTGGGCCTAAATGGTCATATTTTTATTCCTAAGTTTGTTTTTGGTCGAATTACACTTTTCTAATATAATTAGGACATGTGTTAGGGTAATATTAATATCATATTTACCCTTAGTTACCCTATTTAATATTAACCGCGGTAAAAAAAGTAAAAAGTTACTATTCACCAAAAAATTATTTTTATCTCATTGAACCACATTTTACTTACTGATATCAACCGTGTCTGTCGGATTTTTGAAATTCCATTCTCAGAAGCGGTAAAATTAAGTTTTATGCAAAATTCAGTTTTTAACCTACCACTTAGTGGTTTCACTATTCATCAAAAATTGAATGTTTTCAGAAAAATACCAAAATATCACCCTAGGCTAATTTTGATATTCTGAGTCCAAAAATGAAGTCCATTTTGAAAAATAAAATATATAAAATTTCAAAAAGTGGTTATTACTATTCATAACGGCTAGTTTTAATAGCATATTGTTGTTTAGTGAAACTCGGTATTGCGTACGACGCAAGCTATCGAGGAAAGTCGCGATTGCGTGTAAAGAAAGCCAATAAAGTGTTGTGTAGAAAAAGATTCCATTGATGATTCATATAACATAAAAGTCTCGGGTGTTACAATCTCTTTTGAAAAATTATAAATACTGCGACTTAATATTCTGACATTGAGAAGAACTACATCAAACTAATTATTTTAGTATAAATGTTCTGATGATACGTACAACACAATGTTGTCCTCTTAGTATCTCACATTGATTTCATAAATAACATCATAAACTATCCATAGTATAATGGGTTTCTAGATCAATGTATAGTTATATTATAGTATTTCAAAATTCAATTCAGGTTGTAAAAGGAAATAACTGAGATGGAACTAGCCTATTTTCTCATTGTTCACCTTTCCCAGAAAGCATACCACTGAATACCATGCTCTCAGATAATGAGGTTTTATCTATCCATGTCAATCTCATAACAAGGTAGATATACTACAAGGGTGTCTCTAAAATCCGAATCGGGAATGTAATGGAAAACAAATTCTCAAAAGATTTGGTACATGGATTGTATTGAAATCCGATTCTGAGGTGATTCTATACAATTCATTACCATTATTTGAAGCTTGAGATAAAAATGAGGTAGAGTACCAAGTTCTAATCATTATCCTGAAGAAATCCTTACAAATTCATGTATCTAATTTAAATGTTAAAGGTGATTCATATTTGGTGATTAATAGACTTAATTGTGAGTATGGAATTATGAAGTAATATTTGGCACTCATATGTGATTATGTATGGGGGATAATGGTTAAATTTTCCTTTTAGATAATTCTAATTAATTTCCCTAAATCACAAAAAAACATTTGATAATTTATTATCTAATGAAACCACAACCCTAGATAACCCTTACTAGGTTGTGATGGTCATACACGCTATACATCAAAGGGCTATCTCCCCAATCACTCTTAATGACATAGAATAAATAAAATTAGTCAACGATACCATGAAATAGTTCAAACCAATATATTTTTCAGATTATATTTCAATTAAATAGATTTACCCAACACTAAACTATATCCAAAGAGTGATCCTTACATCAGACCATTCCAACAAGGAACATATCCTATATCTAATAATAAACATCAAACTCTATGATACACTAAATGATGAAAAATTCCTCTATAAATAATTTTTTAATGGAGTCCACCCCAAATTCATTGAAGGAGGATATATTATCACTATAATCTAGGAATTTCATGTAGGCTCATGTTATTCTCATCAATCACTAACCAATATCTCCCAAAAAATCATTAAAATGTGATATTTATATTAATGATAATCCAATAGTTCATTGAATATTCCATGAAGTTACTTTCTTATCAAAAAAATGCCAACATAATTTATCAATACCAAATGTTTGTTTAAATTATTATATATTTATGGCCATTGTCTGTATAGAGAATAGATAAAATTAAAATATATCTACTTTCTATGTCTAAGTAGATCATGTTTAACCTTACATCCACTATTTTTTTGTCAAATTGGACAATGATATATCTCTCAAGAAAATTGGAATAAATAATATCAAGGACTTTATAATGTTTAACAACATTACTTGATTTTGTGTCCATAATATAGTATTGATGAAAAATGACACCAATTTTTATTTTTCTAATTTGAAAAGGATATATCAACAATATAACATCTAGTCCAACAACTCATCATGCTACTATAAAGTGGTGAATGGAGATATGTATTCCTTACAAACGACTTTATCAAATATCCAATATAATATGGTGATTATGTATAAGAATTCTTGGATGAACAAACACATATAATGAAAATGGTACTATTACCCTAAAACTCATACTACGTAAGAGGCCTTAAAATAAATTTTCTATTAGAAATTGGTGGTTATACCCATTGAAGTTCAATTTACATCACTCCATGTTAGTATTTTTAGCCAACTCTTAGAATGTAAACAATCATAGGGGAAACATTATAACAACCCTGCTCTTTATTACACACTTAATCACGATTTATTACATAATATTGCACATAATAAAACTCAGAAGATCGAGGGGTCTAGTGTATTGGTAAATTAGGAATATTACATGAAAACTTAGGACCTAAAATAAAACATCATTATTGAAAACATATTTTACATGACCACCACATTCCCTTATACATAGCATTGCATTAGATAACCTGAAGACGTACATAAGAAAAGGGTGAGCTATAAAGCCCGTAATGGGAGTAAACAAAGAATAACATGAAGAATAAAATAAAATCTAATAAATAGGAATATAAATGTAAAACAATAGAAAAATGAACATAAAGCCTTGATATAGAAATGGTTATCATCACACGGAGATGAGGCAATATCTTTTAACATGAAATAATAATGAGCCAAAGCTCCTTGCACATGAAGCATGAATAAGACATAATTGATCATGAATTAGAATGTGTAAACACTCATTTCACATGAATTATCATGATTCAACACTCATTTCACATGATGTATCGTGATAAAATTCATTACCCAATGGATGGGAGCGCTATCAGGGCACACCCTTATTAATCATCTCATTTCATGCATGAATGTGCCACATAGATCATAAAACAACGAATCATTAAACATCATAATTTATTAAACCAATGATCTATGTTTAATACATAAATTTAAGCCCTAAATAAACATTTAAATGTTCATAAAGGTGAATACCCTTGTTAGAGAAATTGGCATGGTATTAATTTATATGGGGTTTTTGGCATGGGAGATTTTGGTGTAACTTTGGCAGTATAACGACGTGAAATTGAAATCATAAAATGGGTTTGTGAGAGATATTGGGGTATATCATAATTAATAAATTCAATGTATATTAAGGTGGTCGTGGAACATAATATACCAAAAAATGTAATGGAATTTAGATGCATAATATAAAATAATTCCTTCAATCAAAATGAGGAGAGACAAATCCCTTACAGAATTTAGGCATGGTAACAGGTGTCCATTGGAGGAACTAGTGAGAGATAAAGGTGTATATAATCATCCAAACATAATTAGGGAAGTATTTAGGATGTTTAAAATCATAACCCAAATTTTTTAATTGAATATAAAGAGGCATAACAATATAAAGAATCTTGGACATAAATAAGGAAGGAAGGAGAGTGAGGATCCCTTACTAAAGTGTGGGACTTCAAGAGCATATGGAGGGGATTATTGAGATCATGGGGCACCTTTGTATGATTATAGAGAGTGGAGGGAAAAATAGGGTCATGCTAAAAGAATTTTTAGTGAAGGAAGTGGGATATTGGGTGAGTTTATATTGGAAAAGTGACTGAAATACTTTAATATTTCAAAAACATAGGATTTGTAATCTATATAATTAAATATTCCAAACCACAAACCATCCCTTGGGTTTTCCCACTATTTTTTTCTAAAGGGAGTAGAAAAATTATTTTATAACGAAAATGGCCGAAAATATTAAAATATTAGGTTTGCTTATGTGGAGGCGAGTCACACTCTCAAGGAAATAATTTTAAAAAGTTAAAATATTTTATAAGTTTTGGTGGGTCCACGAAGGCATTGTAAAATTAATCAGAAAAATTTAAAATCACATTGAATAAATTTAAAACATATATTTTACTGATATACTTTTTATAGTATTTTATTACATCACCATTGGGTCATTATCATGTTATAAAACACATTATATATTTGAAAGATATTTAATTTTTACCCAAAAATTCGATGATCTCACAAAATTATCAAAAATTAACCATTAGATAATTTCGACACCCTGAATAAAAAAATAATAATCATTTTATCTAAATAATTCAACAAATATTTTTATTTTCACTTTTAAAATAAATACCGAAATTTATTGAATATTCAAGTGTTTTGACAAAAACATCTCTCAAACCATAATAAAAAATTACAATTGTATAAAAATTATATGATCATTTATGTTTAATAAAAATTAATTTAGTAATAATATTTTATTAAAATATTTATTAATTAAAAAATGCAATAATTACTCAAAATAGATTTCTTAATTGAATCTTAACATTAAAAATCATATTTGTTCTTTAAAAAGTATTTTCAATGTAATAATAATTAAATGAATGTATATTATTAATCCAATAAAAAAATAATGCAAAAAAACATATTAATAAGTATTTATTACATTACCCCTTTTAACACCATTATAATACCTAAGGGAAAGGTGGGAAATAGTGATAGACCCTTGGGGAGTCTCGGATAACATTACTTGGGTTGTAATCTCTATTGATTTCCACTTCTCATATAGGATATTCTGTTTAGTATTAATGTAATGAAGCTCAGATTGATATTAGTCTAGAGAAAATCCCAATTATGATATATTCTTTTTGATCCCCAACAAATGGGATTTGTATGGATCAATTATACTGGATGAGGTCATCAGTTCCATTGTCTGAGTAAATTGTATTTGTTGAAGCTGTATGTCTATACTAATCATGTCATCACTGTTCAATGACTATATTAGAAATAGTAACCATTCATAGTGGTATTTTAAAATCGAAAAACATAAAAACAAGGAATTTCATACATTTTATAATACTGTTTTACGTAATAATAAATTTAATTAGATCAAGAATAATTTTCATTAATAAAAGTTTAGTTCATTAAAATCTTCCCCCCTTATGTAATTTTTCACTCTAAATTTCCTTTTCCCACACTAAAATAGATGAAGGTAACTCTTCTTTATCACTTCCTCTAATTACAACTTCGCTTCTTCAAACTTATGGTTTCTCCACAACAACTTGATGAGGGGCATTGTCTTATTTCGTTGAACTTGTTCCCTATGATCTATGATTTTCACCAACTTCTCTTCGTAGGATATTTCATTATCCAATGATACCACCTATTGACTAAGTACATGTAAAGGTCTAGGTATGTAGTTCACCAAGAGTGATACATGTAATACATCAAGTACATGAGAGAGGTTCATTAAGAGTACTAGTCGATAAGCCACTACTCCAATGTGATAATAGATCTCAAAAGGGTGGTTGTACCAAAGCCTAAGATTTCCCTTCTTACCTAATCGCATAACTCTCTTACACGATGATATGTAGAGGAATACCATGTCTCCAACATCAAACATTGGGTCTTGTCGATGATTATCAGCATAGATCTTTTGTTGACTCTGAGCAGCTTTAATGTGTTACTTGATGGTCTTAACCTTCTTCACCATTTCTTTAACTATTTTTGGACCTAGGAGATTTCACTACCCAAATTCATCCCTACATGTTGGTTTTCTACACCTCTTCCCATAATGGGCTTCATGAGGAGCGATTTTGATGCTTGAGTGTAAACCGTTGTTGTAAGAGAATTCAACCAAAGGAATATGTTGATCCCATCTTCCTTTTAAATCCATTGAGCATGCTATAAACATTTCCTCAAGTGTTTGGATAGTCTGGTCAGATTTTCCATCAGTTTGAGGATGATAAATCGTACTAAAGTTTAGCTCAGTATTCAAATAATTTTGGAGACTCTTCCCAAACATAGAGGTTAATCTTAGACCCTAATTGGTTACAATAAATAGTGGTACTTTATGAAGCCATACCACTTCTCGGATGTATATTCATTCTAGTTGATTCATTGAGAAATCCTATTGAATTACAATGATATGTGAAGTATTAGTAAGATGATCCACAACAATCTAAATATTATTGTTTTCTTTGGATGTTTTCAAAATTATAGTGACAATGTCCATGGTGATGTTTTCCCATTTCCATGTTGGTATGGGTAATAGTTGCATCATCCCCTTAGACTTATGCCTCTCATCCTTCACTTGTTTACACACTAGGAACCTCGATGTATACTCAGTTTTCTGCTTCTTCTTGTTATCCCACCAATAATTCTCATGGAGGTCTTGTTACATCATTGGGTTTCCTAGGTGAATGGAGAAATTCAAACTAAGTTCATCTTCCAAAATATGATTCTTTAACTCTGAATTTGATGGAACACATAGTCTTATCCCAAATATCACAATTCCTTCTTCATTAACATTGAACTCTACGGATTTCCATTTCTTGCAAGTTTCCATGTTTATCTAAATTCCCACATCATCCTTTTTAGCATCCTTTAACCCTTCCAAAATAGACGGTTGAGAAATCATTCATGAAAGGATTTATTATGTTCCCTTATTTTTTATTCTCATGTCTATCTTCTTCAAATCTATGAATATTTTATCCTTTTAAATTATCATCATTGATAGAATCACTGAGTCCTTTATGATTAGACCATCTACCAACTTTTTCTCTTTCCTAGGGTGATAATGGATTAAGCAGTCATAGTCTTTGAACATCTCTAACCATCTTTGTGGGTGCATGTTCAACTTTTTCTATGTGAATATATACTTGAGGCTTTTGGGATCTATATATATTTCACACTTCTACTTGAAGAGGTAATGTCACAAGATTTTTCATATGAAGATTTCTTTAGCCCAGTCCAACTCATGTTTTGGATAGTTTTGCACATGAAATTTCAATTTCCATGAAGAATATGCAATCGATTTTTCATTTTTCGTCAACACATATCACATTACCTTATTCTAAGAATCACTGAATACCACAAAAAGTTATCCACTACTGAGTAGTGTGAGCATGATCATGGTGATTATCCTATTTTTCAAATCCTTGAAACTATCTTCACACTCATAACTCCAAGAAAACATGACTCCCTTCTGAGTTAGCTTGGAACGAGGGTTTGAAAATCAGTATAAATTTCTCCAAAATCAGATATAATATCTAGCTAACCCAAGTAAGCTACAGATATCTATCACAGATGTTGGATTTAGCCTTCCGTCAATTTCATTTGTCTTGGAGGGATAAAAAAATATCACATTTATTATGATAATATAACCATATAATGATTTATCCTTAAAAAACCCACGCTTTATGTACTTTTCATTGAGATTCGCATTTCACAAGGTCTCTAGTATAGTTCTTAGAGGCTCCTCATGCTCCTCCTTGGTTTTGGAGAATATAAGAATAATGTCTATAAAGACTACCAAAATGTTTTTGAGGTATTCTCTAAAGACACTATTCATATTGTGAATGAATATTGTTGGAGAATTAGTGAGTCTGAAAGGCATTATGTTGAATTCATAGTGCACGTATCTTTTACCAAAAGAAGTCTTGGGGATATCCTCCTTATTCACCATTAATTGGTAAAATCATGACCATAGATCCCCCATGGAGAAGTATTTTTCTACACGTAGCTAATCAAATAAGTCATCAATTCATGGAAGAGGATACTTGTTCTTTATTGTGATTTTGTTGAGCTCTTAATAATAAATGAAAAGAAAAATTGACCTATCCTTCTTCGTAATGAAGTGGATTGGTGCACCCCATGGTGTAGCACCTGGGCATATAGTCCCTTTATCTGAATTCTCTCGTAGTTGTTTCTTTAGCTCCTCAAGCTTCACAATAGCCATTATATATAGAGTATTGGATATTTGAAAATTCCCAGGTATATGATCAACTGATAATTAAACATTTCTTCTAGGAGGAAGACTAAGAAATTCCTTAGGAAACACATCAGCGAATTCTCTTACAGTAGGCATGTCTTCATGGATTGTTTCTTACTTACACTCTATCATCTTATCTAGATATGTGTTCTCATAGGGAAGTAATATCCACACTTGAGATGATGGTTATAAAGAAGATTTTTCCTCCTCCTAGAACTTGTATAGAATGAGTGGTCGAATCACTATTTGAAGAGTGATTTCCCTCTCATGACAATTTTTGTGGTCTCTATATAGGGAAAGCCAATCCATGCTGAATATTGTATCAAATTACACCAGTTGGAGAATTCCGAGGTTCTCTAGGAAGGTAGATTCATAAATTGTGATAGGGGGTGTTATATTCATGGGATTCAAAAATTTCCTCATTTTCTGTTCACACCGACATCTCTACTTCGATTATTTATGGTGATGTTGAGATTGTTCTACTAAAATTTCAAGATAAAATAGAATGTGTAGAACAAGAATTAAAAATTACGTTCACTATTCATGAATAAATAACTAGCATACCTATCTACACTTCTTTGTCAGGATTTTATTCCACAGTAATAATGGGAAAATCTCACCCTTACTACCTTGGAGGATGTTGGTTGCCTCCAAAAACCCTTAGCTTAGGGAACAGATTGAAAAGATCCCTAGTTCTTTGCAGTTGATGAAATAAACAATGAATTGAGGGTCAAACAGAGTGTTCCTATGAATTGTCGTAGCTTTGGGTTTTTCTTGTCTATAATTAATGGCTAGGTTCCCTTATCTTCCACACATAAAGCATTTCCTTTCCCCCTTCATGAAATTTCTAAAGTGATTCATTCCACACCGTTGGAATGTGGTTGCTAGAATTTCCTAGAACCATTGGATTTATCAATCAAACCACCATAATTAAAGTCCACTTTCCACTTTTTATCCCTATGAAACGCCTGAGATTCTCTGATCTCCATTTCGACTTTTAGGTCACATTAGACAATTTCCTCATAGTTATCAATGTCACAGATCACTAGGGTATTCCATAGGCTAGGTTTTATCCCTCCAATGAAGTAGTGAACCGTGAATTCTGGGGTAACATTAATGCCAGAGGCATGACATGAATGCCTTGTGAAATTTTCCTCGTACACTCTACTAGATTCGTCGTCTTTCTTCATAAGGGCATGGAAGTCCCTTTCCATTTTATGTCAGGTGGTGTGTGAAAAATAGTTATTTATTTTTTAGAAATCCATCCATTCCAACACCTCAATATCTTCCTCAGGATTCATAAATTTTTATCAATGTACACCATTGATTTGATTCACCCTCCATAAGATAAGCAAACAAAAGAACCATCTCTTGTTCAGAACATTGATGTATAGGGAATATATTCTCAATGGGGTTGATCCATTGTTTGGTGATTGAGGGATCATATGATCCATTAAAAGTAGGAGGCCTTTGTCTCATAAAGCTCTTTATTGTGGCTTATTATTACTTATTGGGGGTTGGAAATTCTATAGACCAATGTTTCTATTCAAAACATGAGTTAACTGAGAGAGTATTGTGATGATGTTTGTGATTCCCACTCCCATCAGTTTTGGAATCTCATTAGAACAGTCATCACAATGATCCTCACATCAATTGTTGGCCTTAGTCCTCTTATTACTGACCATTGGCTGGAATAATAGAAATGTTATGGGTAACACATAAAATGGAATCAAATGAAAAAATGTATTGCTTATAATTTACATTTATTTCCTTATGTTATTAATTTATTCGATTTAATCTATGTTATCCATGATCTACTAACTAACATATATTCATATGTGATTTTTTATTCCCATAATAATACTTCAAATTAAAATTATGAATTTAACAACGAGTATCCCTTGGGTGTATTGGAACAAGAGTGAAACAAGTCTCGTTGTCGTGCTCCTATTCTCGTTCGAGTCTAGCTCAAATCGGTGTTTTCGGGTTTTACCCCTAGATACCTCTATGCCGGAGACACCTCTACTTGTTCGTATCCAGACAAGGATGTATTTTCTAGATAATCCAAATTCTCTATACTCACAAAAATTTAGGTATGTTTTTCTTATACTTAGTCTTATCCCTAAGGCTTTCACTAGGGTTTTAAAAACATACTCCCAAAAATAACTAAACATATCCATTGATAATAACAATAACAAACCTTCTCATTATTACACACTTAAACCTTATTTATTATATAAATATTCACTTAAGAAAACACAGAGGATTGAGATATCTATTGGATTGGGAAATTATGAACATTACCTGATATCTTAAGACATAAAATACAACATATTTATTGAAAACATATTTTACATGACCACAACATTCTTTCATACTTAGCATTTCATTGGATATCCCAATGAAATACATAAGAAAAGGGGGAGATATAAAGACTAAAAATGGAGTAAACAAGTAATAACATGAAGAATATAATACATGTTTGGAAATAGTCATATCAATGGATTATAAGAGAAAAATGAACATAACTATATGATATAGAACAATTATCATTACATGGAGGTGTGGAAACAATATTTAACTTGATATTAGCATGAGCCAAGGATCATTGAACATAGATCATAAGTAAGCCCTCATTTCACATGAATTAGAATGAGTAAACCATAATTTCAAATGAATTATAATGATTTAGAACACATTGAACTTGATTTATCATGATACTATTCATTACATAATGCATTAGAGCACTATCATGTCACACCCTTCTGAATAATATCATTTTATGCATATGTGTGTCACATATATCATACAACCTAGATTCATTAAGCATCATAATTTATTCCACAAATGAGAGATGTGGAATAAATAAATGTAATTATTCAATCAACAAGTAAATGTGCATAAAGATGAATACCATTGATAGAGGAATGGGTATGGTATTGACCTGCATGATTATTTTGTCGTGGGAAATTTATGTGTAACTTCGGAAGCATAACGACGTCAAATAGAAATCGTAAAAATGGGTTGATGAGAGAAAGGTGGAATATCATAATTAATACATGAAATAGACAGTAATGGGGTCATGGAACATAATATACTAACATATTTAATGAAATTTAGATTCATAATATAAAATAATTTCTTGAATGTAAATGAGGAGTGATAAATCATTTAGTGAATTTCGGCATGGTAATAGGTGTGCATGAGATTCATTAATGAGAGAGAAAGGGGTCTCTCATCATTCAAACATAATGAGGTTACTATAGGGGAAGTTCAAAATCATACCCCAACATTCTTAATTGAATATAAAAGAGAATATTAATATAAGAAAACATGGACATAAATTAGGAAGGAAGAAAAGTGAGGATCCCTTTCTTAAGTGTGTGACTTTAAGAACTTGAGGTGGGGCTTATTAAGAGCATGAGTTCTATGGGAGGACTCTAGAGAGATTATAGTAGATTAAGGATGTTCTAAAAGAATTTTGAGTCAATAAAAGTGAGATCTTGGGTGGGTTTATATAGGAAAAGAGAGGAAAATTCCTTAATATTTTACAAATGTTGGTTTTTGAATATATATAATTAAATATTAAAAACCACAACCCATCCCATTTATTTTCCAAAGGGGATGGGAAAATATTATTTCATATGGTTAATGTCCAAACATATGAAAATATTAGGATTTCTTATGTGGAGGTGAGTCACACCATCAATGAAATCATTTTAAATAGATAAAATAATTTATAAGTCTTGGATGGTCCACTAAGGCATTTTAAAATTAATCAAACAAATCTAAAATCATTTTATTTTAAAGGCAAAACATATATTGGCATAAAAAAATTTTTATATTATTTTATTAAATCACTATTGGGTAATTATGATGTCATACAAGACATTATATATTTAAAGGGTATATAACTTTTACCCAAAAATTGGTCAGTCTCATAAAATTATGAAAAATTCAATGCTATATAATTTTGATGTCCTGAATCTGAAGATAATAATCATTTTATCTAGATAATTTAAAAAATATGTGAATTTATACTTTTAAAATAAAAAATTAACATTTATTGAAAATTCATGGGTTTTGGAAAGAACAACTAACAAACCTAAATAAAAATTACAATTTTATAAAAATTATATGATAATTTATATTTAATAAAAATTAATTTAGTGATACTATTTTATTAAAATGTTATCTAATTTAAAAATCCATTAATTCATCAAAATATATATCCTAGTTGAATATTAACTAAAAATATACTACTTGTGATTTAAAACCAATTTAGAAAGTAACAATAATAAAATTTGAGTATATTTTGTATTCTATACAAAAATAATTCACATAATCTTAGTTATAGGGTATTGTTACATAAACCCTTATAATACTTTCATAAAATCTAAGGGTAAGGTGTGTGTTGGTGACAAACTCTTGGGGTGGCTCGGATAACATCACTAGGGTGGTAATCTCTATTAAATCCCGCTTCTCCCATAGGTGATTCCGTTCAAGATTAACCTGTTGAGGCTCAGCTAGGTCTTCGTAATGATAGAAGCCTAGTAATGCTACCTATTTTCCAAGATCTAACAAATGGTCTTTGTATTGAGATATTCCACTGGATGAGTCCATTGCTTCCTTTGTCTGAGTAAATTAAATTTCGTACAGACTTATATTTATACTAATCATGTGATCACTATTCAGTGACTATATTAGAAATGGTAACAATTCTTAATGGTGTTTTAAAATCCAAAAACATAAAACTATAGAAGACCATACATTTTATATAACCATTTTACATAATAAGACATTTAAGTAAATCAAGATTATTTTTCATAAATAAAAGTTTGGGTCATTACAAACATGATGAGTTAGAGTGATTCTATAAGGAAATTTAAAGCACACAACAAATCATAGAAATCCACAGGAGTTATATTTTAGGATCCTTTAATAAAAAACTTCTCCTCTACTCATTTTTCTACAGAGAGTTGGTTTTATCTCTAATAACTCCAATGATACTTGGGAGGATGCATCCAAATCATAAACCAATGTAAGAAGAAACATACATCATAAAAAAGTTATATTTTAATGTATCTTACTCTGTGATTACCATTTATGGTGAGAAAATCATTAATTCTACCAATTAAGTAATCCTAAAAAGTTTATTTCATAGTTCTCATGTTGGTTTACATCATCCTTAATGGAATATGATAAATAGTATAGTTTGAGTCTTAAGTTGTAATAAAATAAACTACATAAATTAACATCCTTACCGTATGAAATTAAACTCTATGTTCAATATCATATTAGCATTATATAATACTAAAATACAATATATTAGTCACATGATGTAAAACTACATGAACATTTCCTAGTTTCATGATGTAAATATGAAGAAAAAGCATCCCAGTTTCATGATATAAAACTGCATGACAATTTCCTAGTCTCGTGATGTAAAACTAGATGATTTCTTTTTGTATTTATAATCTTTAGATGTTTCCCTAAGAAATATGGAGTTAGTTCTGTAGTAATGTGATGATAAATGTCTTGTGATATAGTGGAAAAAATATAATTTTCTTTTTCATGGAGGAATATAACTCAAACATAAACATTCATAGAATTTCAAGTAACTCGATCTGAAAAATATCAAGGAAATTAAATATTTACCTAAACCCATAATAGTAAAAGGTATAAGGGGTTTTTAGGTCTATGTGGCATTTTATCGCTACTTCATCCAAACGTTTAGCTGAAAATTTCACCCACTGAACAAATATTCTCATGGGGAAAACCATTAGATTTCACTGGAGAGTGTCAGTGGGCATTAAATAGTCTAAAAAATCATTATGGCTACTATTGATATAGTATCAGCCAACTGGGATAACCACATTTAATTGATGTCTGACAATAGTGATTTCCCTTATGGGTTCTATTCTAGGATATCATATTGGACACAAATTATGAACCATATTTTAAGATAGAAATACCCTAAATTAATCTCATATTAATTATACAAACACAAAGCAAGGTCTTCTGGAAGTGGTCTTATCTTTTGAAAATTTTGGTCATAAATCATTCTTTTCAATGTGGTTGTGTATACAGATCATACTGTACTAAAATAAGTATTGATAAAAAAAACCCCATATATAAAATAGGGGATCTTATTTATAAAATAATTTAATATAGTCCATGAAGACAAAAAAAGGGGGTGAAAATATCACATTCGACAACTGATATGGTCTTCAGCTGCCAAATATTAAGGATAAAGACAATCTGAATATTAGGGATGATTTTCTTAATGACACAGTTTTCAAAATAAATATACAAGAAAAAAATTTGTATTATGATATTCTAAATTATCATTGCATGATCTGTCTTTATCCACACCTCTCCTATTAATAGAGTAAGTAATTATTGGTCAGTTATTTAGACTATTATAAATATTATATTAGATTATGTATTTTATATACTGATGGATTGATTCAATATTTCATCCAATATGATGAAATTAAAAGTGATCTGGAAATGTGTCACATGTCTCTTGATAACAAACATCATAATCCTAATTTCATTATAGCTATGATCATACAAGGTAAACTATTATGGACCAAACTCCTTTGGAATACAAGGATCATTATAGAGAGTTGTGATCAATATAAAGGCATGGGCTCCATTAGAAAATGAAATGAAATTACATAGAAACCTATCAAGGTAGTAAAAAAATTCAACGAATTGGGAATTGATTGTTTGGGACCATTACCTTATTCTAATGGGATATATTACATTCTAGTTAATGTGGACTATATTTCAATATGGGTAGAATCCAAATCACCACCCACGACACAACCATGGTGGTTAAGTTTTTTATGGAATAACTTTTTATCGAGACTTGGATTTCACTGATAACACATTACTGATTGAGGAATGAAGTACAAAAATAACACTATTAAAGGACTGTGAAAAAAATGGATCAAGATAAAACATTAGATATCTCTACCACCCACAGATTAGAGGGAATTTTTAATTATCTAATCTGGAGATTAAATAATTCTTGGAAAATACATTTAGTATAAGTATAAAGGATTGGGGCCTCATGTTAGATGAAAAAATTTGGGCATTTATCAAGACGTATAAAATTCCTAGTATAACTACTCATTTAAGAATTTTTTTATGGTAATCAATACCGCATTCTGGTAATACTAGAGCACTAATCATACTTGGAATTTAAAAAATTAAACATGGATTCAAAAAAAATATGTACAAAAAATAATTATAAAAATTAATGATCTTGAATATATTTGATGTGATGATGATGAGAATGCATGAAATAATATTTAAATATTAAATTTAATAACCAATAGAATTTATGATTGATCTTTAAACTAATATAAAAGGTTCTAAAATATAATAATAATATAAATATATTCTTTAGGAAACTCAAATCTCAATGGTAAGGTCCTTCCGAAGTCATCAAAAGTTTCTCTTATGAGATGATTAAAATACAAAGAGGTGAAGAAACACACATTATGTTAATGGTGAATGATTTAAAAAATTCTAAGGTTATGCCCTTTGTTTTAAATTAAATTTACTCCAAGAGAATTTCTAGCTCGTGATCCTGATAGAATCATTGATTAGGAGGAAACCCAGGCAAGGATCCATAATATAGAGTAGGTATTATAAATTTTATTATTTTTTGATAGTGTTTGTAGTGTGCTAATAGGATCATGGAATAAAATTTCATGAAAATACATATTACACATCATGTAAACCTTAAACATGGTGTTTTTTTTGGGTTCGAAAAAAATACTCCCTATAATTTACACTATGTGAATTATTTACATGATGTGTAAATTTTGGGCCACTATAAAATGATATGATTCCAATTTTAATGGGATCCACCTGTTAATTTTCTCCCCCTTCTGATATAAAGTATACCACCACTCCCACACCCTCCCACCAACACTAATAATTTATTCCTCTTCTAGTCAGTCTCTAACTTATTTCCCCTATTACATCCTCATTCATTCTTGTCTTCATATCCCACATAAATGCCTTCAATAAAAATCCTCAAAAAGAGTATCCCAACATGATGATTATCCTCTGTCTATGCATCTTGTGCATGATCCTCCACTACCACATGAAGATCCATACCCTTCATCATTTACATCTGGTTTAGGTACTCATATAACATCCATATATTCCAAATATTTTTTCTTCCAATCCCAATGCACATTCCAACACCCACAAATGCAGCCTATATACACATTTCAAATACCGAGCATTAGATTTTCTTAGTCCCTATTCAAGAAAAGACCAAGAGGGCTAACAATACCCTTGACCTGGCCATTCTAGGGATGATACTCATGTGTGAGGATGTCCTAAGATCATATAAAGGATGAATATTTTGAGAATTATTGATTTATATGAGGTGATCTAATTTGATATATTCAAGGAGTTCCAATCCATATTGGATTTTTACATTGTTCACATCAACTTCAATATCGATGGCCAACCATTGGATCTTACACTGGTAGATTCCTTCATTGTAATTTGTATTTATACTGCTTATTTCATTACTTATCATGATTATACATTCTTATATATTTATATGGATAAGAAAGATACTCTAAAGAGATGGGATTTGGTTTCTCACAACCCCCATAGCTTTCATCACCCAAATATGATAAAGAGAACCCAGTTGTGGGATGTTGACTTATGGATAGAGAATTGGTCTCCTAACCATGATTGGATGTCCATAATAGACACTCACGAGAGTGTCAGCTAGATTGAAGATATCAATTTTTACTCCCCATGAGCATCCCTATAGTAAACATGGCCTAACAGTTCCCATTCTACTACAAGGCCCATACATGGATAACTCATGGTACATTGATGGGTGGAAACATAATTACGCATATTGTGTGTCATCTAGGATTTTTTAATGAATGATAGCTCTTTTACTCCATTGATAATACAATATGCGTTGATCTCATATTGATCTAGAATATGGGGAAATGTGGAAGAATAGGGTGCCAGACATGGGAACCTATGTATATTGAAGTCGTTTCTCATGAGACAGATCCTCGTAATCTAACTCTTAAGGCCACTAAACAAGATTTCACCTAGGACATTCCATCCACTTCTTCATCTCTATCTCCCACAGCTACTACCATTACACCATACCACCCATATACTCCTACGTCCACCACTGCACCACCCCATAACCATTCTACCCCTAATCCACCATTGTCCTCAAACATATGGGATGTTAGTTAGGGTATTGTAGAGAACTAGAGATACATTTTATGACACTTAATAATCCCTTAAAAAGTGTCATCCTAGATCACCACCGTTGTCCCACCACTATCCACTACATTTATCCACCCACCAGCTTATCTTATATTCCATGCTTAGACATCAATTAGCACCTCATCATCCATCGATGTCCCAATTCCTTCAATGATTATGAAATGTGCTTCAAATTGGAATTTTTTGACACAGAAGTCTTGATGGGGAAACTAACCAACCTTATATGCTTCATTTGAGATGATATCCATAAAACTAGCTACCATAAATTCAGCATGAGTAATGATTGTCACCTCAACACTTTTTATAAACATCGATAATGTTTGCAATAGTGTGGAACCTTTTATGGTGATCCATCCATTTTTGTTCACCTCCAAAGCTACCATATATATTTTAGGTTTGATAGGGTGATGGTAAATGGTCTAGAGGGGGTAAATAATCCATATTAAAAAAAATTAAAAAATGATTTTTTCAAATTAATTAATTATAAAAGATAATTATTAAGGTAAATTAGCAGCGGAAAAAGTATATAACACAAGGTTGTTTTTTGTAGTAGTTCGCTCCTATGTGGGACCACTCTACTCTTATACCTCCATACCTAGAGATAGATATGTGTTCACTGAAATGATTTTTGTCGGGTATTCATAATCTAATTACAAAATCATTTTCTAGTCCAGGGATAACCATTACAGTCACCTTTTTCTGTGGAGTCACAACTCTTACAACCTGAATTTTGAATATGAGAGTTACAACATGAGGATAGAGAATAAAAAATAATTCTTTTTCTATAAAATCATAAATAGAAAAATAAAAATTTCTTGTGAGAGATGAGAAATACTATTGTACTCTCAGAATCCAAAAACTATATAATATACAATGAATGAAATTGCACAAGTTCTTGAGATTTGGATTAACACACCTCTTAAAGCCTATTGTAGATGAAGCAAATATAAGTTTGTACTAGTGATAACATCTAGGTGATGAAATAAAGTGTCATAAGAAATTACAAATTTATAGAATGTTTAAAGTTCACTAAAATTTATCTTTGAAAAAGATAGTACCAATATATTAACCAATGAATACTTTTCTTTCTATAGATATATATACATAGAAAGAGGGAGAGAGACTAAATTTTCAGCAGTTGTATTTGCTCCACCTCCTTTAAAAATTAAAAGTAGATTCGAGAGATTTCATAAATATTTCTATAAAAAATTACATCACCATTCCATCTTTATTCTAATAGAATAGATCTTAAATAAAAAATTTTGAAATAATTTTAATTACTCATCCAATAATATCTCTAGAATTTTAATATTCTTGAATGATTTTAAAAATCTGGTATAAATCTATTAAACTTTTTTTAAGTTAGTCAAAACAATTCTTTAAAGCTATAAGCACAATCTGAATGTAAATTCAAATAATTTAATCTTAATAAAATTCAATCCTCCAATTTAATTATAAATTTTTTTTGAAATAATTTATTTGTTTTCTTATTTAAGTATTTCAACAAAATCCTCAAAATCAAATTGTTAATAATAATTTTATATAATGTGAATTTATACATTAGAAAACCATTGAAAATAATATAAATATATATAGATGATCAATGATTATCATAAAAGCACAAAGTGGTGGCTGCAATGTAGGGTAAAAAAAGCCGGGTACATAAAATTAGAGTACAAAAAAGTTGGCTACATGAAAGTAGGGTGCATAAAAGTAGAGAACATGAAGGTTGGTTAGTTGAATGTAGGGTACATAAAAGTAGGCTACATGAAAATAGGGTACATTGATTTAGGGATCACCGAATGCAGGGAACGTGAATGTAGGGTATATAAAAGTAACATTCACTAAATTTAGGTTTCATTGAATGTAGGGTCCACAAATGTATAGTTCACCTAAAGTAGGCTTCACCAAAATTAGGGTTCACTCAAAATAGGGTTTATAAACCAAACATTCATAAATGTAGAATATGGTTCATTAATGAAATTTAGGGTTTATCTAAGTACCATAGCGTTAACCTAAGTATTGCTAAAATTGTGGTTTAAATCCATTAAAATTATATTAGACATATTAAAAATAGTTCTTTAAAACTAGAAACACAATCTGAATGTAAAATAAAATATTTGAATTTAAATAAATTTACATCCTCCAACTATATTAGAAAAATATGTTGAAATAATTATTAAATTTTCTCTTAATATTTTACCAATATCATCAAAATATCTTCGATCATAATTCACAGATTTAATGTGAGTGTCTTCTGTTGAAAAAACATCGTAAATAATCTAAATATATGTGAATCATATCAATTTTCATCACAAAATTATAAAGTGGCAAGAGAAAAGTGGTGTAAAAAGGTATGACTCACAAAATTAGTGTGCAACAATGTAGGGTCCACGAAAGGAGGTTACTTGAAAGTAGGGTACATGAAAGTAGGAAACATGAATTTAAGGTACAAAAAATAGGTTAAATGAAATTATGCTTCCTAAATGTAGGGTAAATGAATGTAGGGTTTTACAAAAGTATGGTACACAAATTTAGGATACACAGAAGTAGGATTCATAGAATGTTGGGTTAACCTAAAGTAGTGTAAAGGAATGTAGAGTTCTCCAAAATATTGGTTCTCCAAAATTAGGGTTCACCTAATGTAGGTATAGAAAAAATATGTTTCATGAAACATTCCTTCATAAAAATAAGATAGGGTTCATTAATGTAACGCAGGGTTCATCAATGTACCATATATAACGCCCCGACCCTAGTTACCCAGAGTCGGTGCATTATTACATAACATTGGCATGATCATGAGAAAGATCAAGTCTCGAAAGACCGATTAGTTTAGTAGCCTTGGAATAACTAGATACATCCATAAATTTTTACATTACATCATAAAAAAAACATCTTGTCTTCATATCCCCTCATACTATCCCTACAGGTCATTCATAAATTACTTCTTCATAATCCTGGAAAAAAAATAAAACATTGAAAGGGGTGAGCTCGGATGCTCAGTAAGGATAACATTATAGCAGAAGATTTCATAAATAAGCATAAACACTTAAGGCAATTTATAACTAAAACAAAAGCCTTTGAAACTTGAACTTCAACATAAAATGGCAAAGGTAAAATGAAATAATGCCATTTACTTACTCACATGGATATTCTACTAGTCGAATGATCACATGCAATATCAATAACCACTTTCATAATGATGGAATGCATAATGCCAGACTATCATAACCACATAGCCAAGGCCTCGTGCCAAGACTACAAATAAGATTTTGCCAAGGCCTTGTGCCAAGACACTAGTTTGTCTCATGAGACCTACCGATGCATCGAGGAGCTATAGCGGGCTCCACCCGTCACTTATTAAGTCCAATGCATTCCTCATATGAATAGGTTTAAGCATAAAATAAACATTCGTATTTAAAACTAGCATACGAAATGTCAATACATTAACCACAAACCATGAATGGTATAAAAATAGAACATCCACAGTCAAATATAACTCATTTGATACAATATGGAAGATTGTATTGTATCACATTAACCTCAATAATGAATAATGAAGGATGTTGACATAGATGAAAATAATCATCAAAACTATTTGAGAGAAATATCCCCCTTTTCTTGAAAACATTTAAAAGTCACACTATTTGTCAAGAAGCCATTTAAAAATAGATTTTTGAATCAAAGTGTCCCATACCACTTTGAAACTTTTTAAAAGGATTTTTAATTTCTAAAACTTTAATGTCCATATAAATAAATCCTTAAAACCATTTTTAAAACATGGACATTAATGAGCAAGATTTAGAAGAATAAGTCTTTAAAACATTTAAAAATGGTATTTTAGTTAGAGATTCTAACCAAAAGAGACACTTGAATACAAATAATTGAGGTAATCAAAACTTTGTAATATCATGAGAATAAAGGGATTCATGATATACTATGTCAAAGTACATTATATACACCACATAAAAGTGATTTGGTGTATATCAACAAAGAAGTCCCAATGGAATGTAAATTGAGATGAAATCTCTCATAAAGGCCATATCCTTAGGTTAAGGATAAATCAACAACATAATTATGTGTGAAAAATATAAATACACTAAATATGATTGGATATTCAGTGTAAAACAATCAAAGTATATTCACACATATTCCTGTAAAAACAACACCAACGAATTGGATGTTTAACTCAACAAATGGTGAAAGAGTTAAAATTACTCTTATCAAATTCATATCAATGACTTGATAATTTTCAATGGAGTGATTATGTGTATCAAAAGTATATCCACAGGAAGGGGAGTGGAAATTATGACATAATCAAATGAATAGTTATTCCACACATAATCTTGGGGTAATATAATCAATGAAATATGCGTAAAGCCAAATGAGTGGAAATTGAAATCTAAAATTCCCTTATTGATTAGGTAAATTAAGAAACAAACACCCATGAAAGAAAGATCATACCATGATGATTTAAATACCCATAAAATAAAGTATATTACACAATGAATACAATCATGGGTAGTACACATACACCACATGCAATAATTAAGTGGTGATCAATGGAATTCTCACGGAATTAAAAGTGAGACAAGAAACCCCTTACCACGTTAATCAACTGAGTCGCATGGCCAAAAGTTAATAACCACCAAATGATTTACAGAATAACATGAATATAAAGTGAATAATGATAATATATATCAAATGGAAGTACACAATACACCACTTTCAATAATTTAGTAGCGAACAATGGAAATCTCATGGAATTGAAAGTGAGATAAGAGAATCCCTTACTTTGTAATTTTTACTTGGTCGATGGTAGGTTTACCTCCTGTATAATGGTGAAATAATTGTTATTGAATAATACAATAATCATTTACTTTAATATGATATCATATATGATCTTTTAACATTGATTTGTTAATAATATCTTAGAATTATCGTCATTTTGGGTGTTAATGGGTTCATTTTACTTTATATTCTTTGTTATGTGAGCCATATTCGTTATTAATGGGATGTATATTATTCATATCCAGAATGATATAAAGTCCTTAGATACTATTTTTAAATCATAAAATTATAATTATACTTGAATGGATATGATGGACAATGAATCTCATCGCGTTCGTGGAGACGGTAGTCCGCACGTACGCACGAACGCTACTTCCATTTAATTTTTCATTTTAAAAGAATTGAATCCAAATGATACATAGGTATATTATTATTCCAGTATAATATAATATTTTATATATGTTACTTAAGTTCATTAACACCATCCTTTATACGTTCCAGGTGTGGTATGAACGAGTCATATCATTTTAAGGGGGCGGTAGTCCGCACTTCCTCAAATGAAATTATCATATGTATATACAACATGAAACAAATAAGGATATGAAATAAAATGGAATTACAGAAGCTTATATATAAAATATATATCATTAATATCATATTTAATTACAGTGCCATCATAATGGCCACCATGAGAGGCGGTAAGATGTATTTGAACAATCATCGTTTCGTGAGGCGTTAGTTTGCCATCCACAGAAACATTATGTTCATCATCCATTAGATGGAGTTGTGTGTATGTGTAGTTTGAATACTTATTATAACAACATCCTAGTATATTTTGGATACTGGTTTTGTTACAAAATAAAGGAAATAAAAAGAGTTTGGGGGTTGGAGAAGCAAAATAAATGAAAATAATTTAAGAGAAATCGTTACCTTTAATTTAGGTAACTCACTTTGGTTGGAACCAAAGGACTTCTTGAAATGATTTCTGCCTAAGGGAAAGCTTCAAGAATGAGGATGGGGATGTGGGGAGATTATTTTGGCAGAGTTTGGACGAGCCAAGTGGCTTGAGAGGTGTGAGTAATGAGTAGAAGTGGTCTCCTTTTATAAGGGAGAGGAGGGGCTCTTTAGGAAAGAGTGAAAGTATTACTTTATAATATAATTATATTCGGTTTATAATGGTCCAAAAATAATTGAGGTCGAAGATAAGATGACTCATATTTTAAATAACATCAACCAATAAGAATTGGACAGGTTTTAGATAATATTTTAATCATTATAGTCTTATTTATTTAAATGATATATTAATGAGGTAAACATTGCATCATTATTGTGTCATTAATAATTTAAATTATTTGATGTCTAAAAATTATAAATAAAATATCATTATGTAGGAAATCTTTTTACCTTTCTAATGAATATTTATAATCGAAAATCCAACATCTATAACCCTATGTAAAAATTGTTCTTTTAAAAGATGTAAGCTTATGCCATTTTTGTATTCATTTTAACTTAATTAAAATAAAGTGTCATTATCATTTACAAGTGGATCAATGGGGTCCCAAAATTGACCCAAAGATGCCCATGGTCGACCATGTATCAACCAATAGGGTTAAGACACGTTTTAGGGTAATTTAGTATTATTATAATATTATTTGTTAACCCTTATTTATCGGATTTACCCTTAACCATGGTAAATAAAATATTTACCGCAGTAATTATTCAAAATGTCTAAAAATAAAAGTTACCTATTTACACAATTTTAACATCCTGATTCCAAATATGGAATCCATTTTTCTAAATTCAAAACACAGAAGTGGCAGAAATTAATTTAAAATTAATTCCTGCTGTCAAAACAAAAAGCGTGTTTTTAAGAGATAATAACTATCAAAAGATTGACATTTGTTTATGTTCGGTTTAATTGTAAAATTATGTCCAATGACCAAAATTATATTAAATGGTAAAAATATATTCTAAATATACTTTAAAACCACTCAAATTCATAATTTATCACTATTAATTATTTTGATTAAAAAAGTTGTTTTTAATTAAAATTTAGTAATTTTTACTATTCATCAAAATATGAAAGTTATCCGAAAAGTACCAAAATTTCACCTTAGGCTAAATTTGATATTCCGAATCCAAAAATGAAGTCCATTTTGAAATATAAAATATATATAATTTCAAAAAATTAAGTATTACTATTCATAACGGCTAGTTTGATCGGTTGTGGTGTGTGTTAAAACTCGAAGTTGCGTACAACACACGCTACTGTTTTATTCAAAGGAAAGCGTACCGTGGAAGCTTGGGGTGTTACATTCTCCCCTCCTTCAATAAATTGCGTCATCGCAATTTTTAAAATTTTGCTTGGGAATATAATGGAAAGTCCCACATCGGAAAAAGAGTCAATAAAAATATCACTTTAAAAGAAAGAAAGAGAGGTATAAGGGTCATCCAAGATAACCCATACTAGGATTCAATGTAAGAAAACATGGATATGGATGATAAACTAAGTGTCAAGTTCTGATGGAGAGGGATAGAAATCATGATCAGGAGAAAGTTAACAATGAGAAAACCACAAACTTGTGTTGGGACAAACGACCATTAGTCTCCTAGTAGGAATGTAAACAGACAACATTTTTTTTAAAGTTACATTACATAAGGGAGAGGAATTAATTTATGATATTGACTAAGAACATTATGAGATATACTTACATTTTAAGTAAATTTTCACTCTTTAATAAATGTCCACCACTAACTCAATTTTTTTTAAACGATGTGTATTCAAGAAGACTTGGTCACACTGGAAGAGCTAGAATAAACTTCTATAGAATCACATGATCCATGCAGGATAAACCATATATTTACATTGTCTTTGAAGATTAATCAAAACCAAAATGGTAAGTGAATGATCTAATGATCCCCCAAAAGGATATTCATTGAGATAAATATGCACTAATCTTAATTTCTAAAATTAAACCAACAATACCCCAAAGTTAAATAGATACCATTCAATAACCAATTGTCCTTAAAATCCTTTAATATAATCCAAACTAATATTGAAACCCAAATCATAGAATAATTTGATTATGTAGTCTCCCATGTTACATTGTATATCCAAATGACATCAAATACTCTTAAAGTCACATACTTAAAAGTAATTAACATCATCACATATTCTCTGTTATAGGTTAATCATTTCCATAAATAACCCAAATCACTATAAATCAACAATAAAAACGTAGATAAAAATCCACTGTTACTCTACAAATGAAACCCCATTGTATTCTATTTTCCTTGGGCATATAGTGTTCCCAACAAAGCGAACATCTTCCAAAATAACATTTATCACTTAATCACCAAATCATTTTCCTATACCAAGGGTATTCAATTGATAAGACATAAGAACCCAAATCATCTTATTATTGATCAATAAAATCATTTTACAAAAAAAAATAGTCACACTAACCAGGGACTTCACGTAGTCCAGTGGTAGGCGATAAATCCCAATCACACTTTGGTTGTGGGTTCGATTCCCACAACTTTGTCCGACGCGACGGGTTGTCACACGGTCTACGTGTTGTCCTTTTTCAAAAAAAATATTTTATAATATTACCAAAATGAGATAAATTCCTCAAAATAACATAATTTAACCACAAATATTATATCATACCTTGCATTTTCATCCCAAATTATAATAACTTATAATTTCCTCAAACCCAATGATCATATAAGACCAAATGGTTATTTATAACTATATCCGCAACAGAAAAGATAATTCTTCCTCAGATATCATTTTCACATGATAAATTGCAGGTTTACACATACAAGAGAAAATTATTCCAAAGTAATCCCATCAATAAAGATCACTAACACTTTTAAACATTTCACCATCCATTTATTTCCACATAGGTTCTTCATCATAGGTTCCTCGGGTTCCCACATTGCCTCTTCCATCTTATGATTTCTCCATAGATCTTTTACCAGACAAGTCATCCGGTTTCTCAACACTTGATCTTTGGTATGAAGAATTCTGATAGGCTCTTCACAATAAGATAGATCGAGTTCCAGTTATAATTCTTCATAGGTGAGTACATGCATTGGGTCAGGCATGTATTTTGTCACTAGAGGTATGTGGATCACAACATGAACTCTGGAGAGACTAGGCGGATTTTAATTTTTGGTAGAATGCGTTCATGTGTCACAATGGTACCTCAGGAATTTTTCAAAATCATCTACTTCCTTTACCCAAAAACTCCTCATCCATTTTGGATTATATCGATGGAAGCATCGATGCATCATAAAAAATAGGTATTTCTTATATATAATTTTGAGACATCGTCTTTAACATGTTTTTTTAGAAAAATTCTCACTGATTCATCTTCAAATATTTCAAAATAAGGTTTTGGTAAATCAGTTTTCGTATATCCCAAAAGACATAAATATATAATTTGATACATATAGGCTGCTCGAAGGTCTCCCTCTTCTGCAGCATCTAGAAAATCATTTAGTGCATCGTAATTTTGAGATAAAGTGAATAATTTGTAAAGACCCTGATGGTACTTCCCACGCTTAGCGTGGTAAGAAAGTTGAGAGCGCAACATTATCCCATAGTCGGTACTTGATCCTTGAAAGAATCGTGCAATGCTAGAGGTATTGGATGTCTCATAAAGTTGTTTGCATGTAACTTGGACATTTGAAAAAGTTTCAACATCGTCTGCGCATGACTTCTGGATAATAATTGTAAGTAGTTCTTCAGGAAGAGAGAGAAGAGTTGTTCGTGATCTTGCTCCCTCCATGTTTCAACTAACAAAAGAAAATACAATTAGGGTTTTTTGAATACTTATCTAATAACAATGTAAAAAAATAGACATAATAGGATAATCTTGTAATTGAACAATATATCCTAACTTGGGGTACCCTATGTTAAAATCTAGGTTATCCACTATCTATTTGCCGACATATATTCTTAGGGGCATTTTTTTTTGTATTCCCTTAATAATGGTTTATACTAATCTTGTGAATTTACCAAAGCATATCCCCCGGGAGTGTCGTAACCAAGAGTGCAGCAAGGCCCGTTGTCGTGCACCAGTTCCCGTTCGAGTCTAGCTCAAAGCGGTGTTTTCGGGTTTTACCCCTAGGTACATCTGTGCCAGAGCCGCCTCTACCTGCTCGTATCCAGACAGGAATGTATTGCTCGTAAAACTCACAAAATATCTACAATACCAAAATTCTAGGAAGTTTTTCTATACTAATCCTCAAAGTTCATCTTAGGTTTACGTGCTCTAATCAGAGTTTATCTAAATCTAGCTTCCAAGGTTTGTACTAAACTTCCTCTGATACCAACTATAACGCCCCGACCCTAGTTACCCAGAGTCGGTGCATTATTACATAACATTGGCATGATCATGAGAAAGATCAAGTCTCGAAAGACCGATTAGTTTAGTAGCCTTGGAATAACTAGATACATCCATAAATTTTTACATTACATCATAAAAAAAAACATCTTGTCTTCATATCCCCTCATACTATCCCTACAGGTCATTCATAAATTACTTCTTCATAATCCTGAAAAAAAAATAAAACATTGAAAGGGGTGATCTCGGATTCTCAGTAAGGATAACATTATAGCAGAAGATTTCATAAATAAGCAGAAACACTTAAGGCAATTTATAACTAAAACAAAAGCCTTTGAAACTTGAACTTCAGCATAAAATGGCAAAGGTAAAATGAAATAATGCCATTTACTTACTCACATGGATATTCTACTAGTCGAATGATCACATGCAATATCAATAACCACTTTCATAATGATGGAATGCATAATGCCAGACTATCATAACCACATAGCCAAGGCCTCGTGCCAAGACTACAAATAAGATTTTGCCAAGGCCTTGTGCCAAGACACTAGTTTGTCTCATGAGACCTACCGATGCATCGAGGAGCTATAGCGGGCTCCACCCGTCACTTATTAAGTCCAATGCATTCCTCATATGAATAGGTTTAAGCATAAAATAAACATTCGTATTTAAAACTAGCATACGAAATGTCAATACATTAACCACAAACCATGAATGGTATAAAAATAGAACATCCACAGTCAAATATAACTCATTTGATACAATATGGAAGATTGTATTGTATCACATTAACCTCAATAATGAATAATGAAGGATTTTGACATAGATGAAAATAATCATCAAAACTATTTGAGAGAAATATCCCCCTTTTCTTGAAAACATTTAAAAGTCACACTATTTGTCAAGAAGCCATTTAAAAATAGATTTTTGAATCAAAGTGTCCCATACGACTTTGAAACTTTTTAAAAGGAGTTTTAATTTCTAAAACTTTAATGTCCATATAAATAAATCCTTAAAACCATTTTTAAAAGATGGACATTAATGAGCAAGATTTATAAGAATAAGTCTTTAAAACATTTAAAAATGGTATTTTAGTTAGAGATTCTAACCAAAAGAGACACTTGAATACAAATAATTGAGGTAATCAAAACTTTGTAATATCATGAGAATAAAGGGATTCATGATATACTATGTCAAAGTACATTATATACACCACATAAAAGTGATTTGGTGTATATCAACAAAGAAGTCCCAATGGAATGTAAATTGAGATGAAATATCTCATAAAGGCCATATCCTTAGGTTAAGGATAAATCAACAACATAATTATGTGTGAAAAATATAAATACACTAAATATGATTGGATATTCAGTGTAAAACAATCAAAGTATATTCACACATATTCCTGTAAAAACAACACCAACGAATTGGATGTTTAACTCAACAAATGGTGAAAGAGTTAAAATTACTCTTATCAAATTCATATCAATGACTTGAGAATTTTCAATGGAGTGATTATGTGTATCAAAAGTATATCCACAGGAAGGGGAGTGGAAATTATGACATAATCAAATGAATAGTGATTCCACACATAATCTTGGGGTAATATAATCAATGAAATATGCGTAAAGCCAAATGAGTGGAAATTGAAATCTCAAATTCCCTTATTGATTAGGTAACTTAAGAAACAAACACCCATGAAAGAAAGATCATACCATGATGATGTAAATACCCATAAAATAAAGTATATTACACAATGAATACAATCATGGGTAGTACACATACACCACATGCAATAATTAAGTGGTGATCAATGGAATTCTCACGGAATTAAAAGTGAGACAAGAAACCCCTTACCACGTTAATCAATTGAGTCGCATGGCCAAAAGTTAATAACCACCAAATGATTTACAGAATAACATGAATATAAAGTGAATCATTATAATATATATCAAATGGAAGTACACAATACACCACTTTCAATAATTTAGTAGCGAACAATGGAAATCTCACGGAATTGAAAGTGAGATAAGAGAATCCCTTACTTTGTAATTTTTACTTGGTCGATGGTAGGTTTACCTCCTGTATAATGGTGAAATAATTGTTATTGAATAATACAAGAATCATTTACTTTAATATGATATCATATATGATCTTTTAACATTGATTTGTTAATAATATCTTAGAATTATCGTCATTTCGGGTGTTAACGGGTTCATTTTACTTTATATTCTTTGTTATGTGAGCCATATTCGTTATTAATGGGATGTATATTATTCATATCCAGAATGATATAAAGTCCTTAGATACTATTTTTAAATCATAAAATTATAATTATACTTGAATGGATATGATGGACAATGAATCTCATCGCGTTCGTGGAGACGGTAGTCCGCACGTACGCACGAACACTGCTTCCATTTAATTTTTCATTTTAAAAGAATTGAATCCAAATGATACATAGGTATATTATTATTCCAGTATAATATAATATTTTATATATGTTACTTAAGTTCATTAACACCATCCTTTATACGTTCCATGTGTGGTATGAACGAGTCATATCATTTTAAGGGGGCGGTAGTCCGCACTTCCTCAAATGAAATTATCATATGTATATACAACATGAAACGAATAAGGATATGAAATAAAATGGAATTACAGAAGCTTATATATAAAATATATATCATTAATATCATATTTAATTACAGTGCCATCATAATGGCCACCATGAGAGGCGGTAAGATGTATTTGAACAATCATCGTTTCGTGAGGCGTTAGTTTGCCATCCACAGAAACATTATGTTCATCATCCATTAGATGGAGTTGTGTGTATGTGTAGTTTGAATACTTCTTATAACAACATCCTAGTATATTGTGGATACTGTTTTTGTTACAAAATAAAGGAAATATAAAGAGTTTTGGGGTTGGAGAAGCAAGATAAATGAAAATAATTTAAGAGAAATCGTTACCTTTAATTTAGGTAACTCACTTTGGTTGGAACCAAATGACTTCTTGAAATGATTTATGCCTAAGGGGAAGCTTCAAGAATGAGGATAGGGATGTGGGGAGCTTATTTTGGCAGAGTTTGGACGAGCCAAGTGGCTTGAGAGGTGTGAGGAATGAGTAGAAGTGGTCTCCTTTTATAAGGGAGAGGAGGGGCTCTTTAGGAAAGAGTGAAAGTATTACTTTATAATATAATTATATTCGGTTTATAATGGTCCAAAAATCATTGAGGTCGAAGATAAGATGACTCATATTCTAAATAACATCAACCAATAAGAATTGGACAGGTTTTAGATAATATTTTAATCATTATAGTCTTATTTATTTAAATGATTTATTAATGAGGTAAACATTGCATCATTATTGTGTCATTAATAATTTAAATTATTTGATGTCTAAAAATTATAAATAAAATATCATTATGTAGGAAATCTTTTTACCTTTCTAATAAATATTTATAATCGAAAATCCAACATCTATAACCCTATGTAAAAATTGTTCTTTTAAAAGATGTAAGCTTATGCCATTTTTGTATTCATTCTAACTTAATTAAAATAAAGTGTCATTATCACTTACAAGTGGATCAATGGGGTCCCAAAATTGACCCAAAGATGCCCATGGTCGACCATGTATCAACAAATAGGGTTAAGACACGTTTTAGGGTAATTTAGTATTATTATAATATTATTATTTTACCCTTATTTACCGGATTTACCCTTAACCATGGTAAATAAAATATTTACCGCAGTAATTATTCAAAATGTCTAAAAATAAAAGTTACCTATTTACACAATTTTAACATCCTGATTCCAAATATGGAATCCATTTTTCTAAATTCAAAACACAGAAGTGGCAGAAATTAATTTATAATTAATTCCCGCTGTCAAAACAAAAAGCGTGTTTTTAAGAGATAATAACTATCAAAAGATTGACATTTGTTTATGTTCGGTTTAATTGTAAAATTATGTCCAATGACCAAAATTATATTAAATGGTAAAAATATATTCTAAATATACTTTAAAACCACTCAAATTCATAATTTATCACTATTAATTATTTTGATTAAAAAAGTTGTTTTTAATTAAAATTTAGTAATTTTTACTATTCATCAAAATATGAAAGTTATCCGAAAAGTACCAAAATTTCACCTTAGGCTAAATTTGATATTCAGAATCCAAAAATGAAGTCCATTTTGAAATATAAAATATATATAATTTCAAAAAATTAAGTATTACTATTCATAACGGCTAGTTTGATCGGTTGTGGTGTGTGTTAAAACTCGAAGTTGCGTACAACACACGCTACTGTTTTATTCAAAGGAAAGCGTACCGTGGAAGCTTGGGGTGTTACACCATAGGTTTAATAATGGTAGTTTAGGGTTCAACAAAATAATATAGGGTTCATAAAAATATAATACCATTCATCAAATTAGCATAGGGTTCAAAAAATTATAGTATGGTTCATCAAAGTATTGTATGGTTCATCAAAGTAGAATAAGGTTCCTCAAAGTATCGTAGGGTTTATCAAAGAAGATCATGGTTCCTAAAACAAACATTGCACAATTAAAAAAGTAGCATAATTGAACAATAAATTGAAATATTTAAAATTTAGGGTTTCCAAACCATCCATTTCCCTATTTTTAAAGTAGGGTTTATGAACCATACTTTTCACTGTTATGAAAGTCGGGTTTCCGAACCATACTTTGAGAAATGTTGTTCCACATACTTGAACAAAATTCAACACATGTTTAATGGATCTTATCATCAAATTCATCCTTTCAAAAAATGACTTTTTTTAAAAAAATTATTATATTTCCAATAAATCAACAATAGAATAAATAAAACATATAATACTCCTAGAGTTAACAAAAAACCAAAGTATTAACATTCTAAAAAAACAGCATCTATAAAACAGAATTTCCAAACATCATATAATATTTTGACCATCCAAGTGACCGTTTTAGAATTTAAAATAATATAATGAAATCAAGATAAACATGTTGTTTTTAAATAATATTATTTTCATTGAAAATATGATATATCTAAAATATTTAGTAATTATAATATTGTAACGTTTCAAAACTGAAGACCATAGTGTTTCTTAAAAACTATTGTAACTACTTCAATGAATTTTAGAGTACTAGAAATGAATTTGGAGTCGTTCTCATAAACTAATGGTTTTTATAAAAATATCATATCCATCCAAATTACTAATAAAAACACAAATCCATGTACCTTGGATTGATATATCATCAAAATACATAGGAAAAGTTATTAAACAAAAGAAAACCGTTCCAATGCACAAACAATCTCCCCTATTTTTTGGATTACAAAACAAAAATATTTAAATCCTTTAAAACCAAATTTTAAAACATTTAAAACCAAATTATTTCTCCATATTTTTTAAAATAAAAAAATATAACAAAAAACATCCCCTAAATGATGCAGTAAAAACAAGTTCAAATTCCAACATACCAATTTCAAGATTAATTTTTTCATACTAATAATTTTCTAAAGGGTTTGTAAAAATATCTTTTTTCTTATATCTAGAATGTATAAATTAAAAAAAATATTACCCTTGATCACATGATCTATAATACAATAAAATCAATGATCAATATGTTTTTCCGTAAATGTTGTAATGGGTTTTTTGAAGTAGAAATTGTAGAAGTATTGTCCTAATAAACGTTCAATTTTCAAGATAAATATAAAAATCACATATGGTTTACTTAATACATAAATATTGATCACAAATACTGGAAGCATAGATATACTCATCATTGGTAGTATATAATTAAATAGATAGTTTTTTCTTAGAAAACTAGGAAGTAGAACATTTTCCCAAAAAATAACAGATACCTAATTTTCTTTTTTTTTCAATTCTACTTCCACCAAAATCTATGTCAAAATAAGATGTTAAATCAAAAATATATTTTGGATAAAATAAAGCAAAATCATTACATCCTTTAACATATATAAGTATGTTTTTTATATCTTTAATATGACTTTCATTAGGATCATATTGATATCTCTCACAACAGCAATCATTAAATAAAATATCAGTTCTAGATGAAGTAAAATACAGTAAACTTCCAACCATGCTTCTACAAACATTAATATCAATAGATTTACTAGACACAAGAATAACTAATTTAAAATTAATACCCATATAATATTTTATAGATTTAGATGAATTGAGACTAAATCATTTAACTAGATCCTTAACATACATAGATTGATTACCAAAAATTCCATCTTTTCATTGAAATATTTGATGTCCATGAAAGAACTGTAATTATCCCATTAAACTCATTTCAAACTCATAAGTCAACAATGTAGAAAATTTATTTGATAGAACTTAACTAAATGATAGAAAAACTATATCAACTACATAAATTTATACAATTAAAATATCATCATAAGTTCTTTTAATAAAAAGTGTTGGATCAACATTTATATTCTTATAACCATTATTTAACAAAATGAAATGATGTCTTTCACACTAAGAATAAGGATATTGTTTTATACCATTATAATATTTATAGAATTTAAAAACATGATTAGGAAATTTATCACTTTAAAAATTAGGGTTTATAGAAGCATAAACTTATTCAGTTATAAAATTATTTAAGAAAACATTTTTTACATCCATTTGATATAATTTTAAACCTTAAGAATAAGAAAAATAAAAAAAATTCTAATTTCCTGTAACCTGGGAACATGTAAAAATGAATCTCTAATTTTTATACCTTATTTTTGAGATTATCCTTGAGCAATGATTCTGGTATTTTTTTAACGATCGGTCTAGATTTATCAAACTTGTTTTCTTAGTTTCAATCCCTTATTTATTGTTATGAATCTATACTAAATTATAGACATTACTTATAACAATTTGATTTAATTCATCATGAATAGAAACAATATAGTATAAATATTTTATAGCATCAATAAAATCAATAGGGACAAAATCATAAATAAAAGCCGCATTGTTCCAAAATATTAAAATAGAACTTCTAGTTTTAACACAAGAATCAACATTACAATTAACATTATCAATAGGATGATCTTTATTGTTATTCGAATATCATGGATCATGATGAGAGGTAGTATTCTCACACCCCTGAATTGATTCATTATTATCTAGAGGTATATCTTCACAAAAAATATAATCTCTAAACTAATCATCAATATCATTAGAATATAAACTAATTTTAACATTATTTTCATCAAAAAACAAGAACATATTCTTGCAAAAACATTGATCAATTATTATAAACTCTATATTATAGAATATTATTAGAATAATAAAACAGAAATACATATATCACTTTTTTCATCAAATATATCTAAATTAATCTTTTAATTAAAAAAACATTACATCCAAGAACACTAACATATTTTTTTTGGTTTTTTATATTTACATAATTCATTATGAGTTTTCATTAAAAACAGTAAAATACGTATTATATTTGAAATTTAACCTACCAAAAAATGGTATCAACACAAAAATATTTTGGAAAATTATAATTATACAACATAGTTTAAACCATTTCAATAATTTTAATATTTTTCTATTCTACAACACCATTTAGTTGTAGTGTTCGAGGAGTTCAAAAATTATGAAAATATCATTTTCTTTCATAAACATTTTCACAATCTAAACATTGAAATTGACTTCCTTTATTACTATGAATAGAAATAATCATAAAACCATTTTAATTTTGTGTTAATTTATAAAAATAATTAAATCTAGTTATAGTAAAAAATTTATGAGTAAGAAAGTACACCGATGAAAATATACTATTATCATCAATAATAACTAAGGTATATTTATTTAAACAAAGAATAGAAATTTGAGTGGGACCAAATAAATCAATATGTACTAGCTATAATGTTTTGTATACTCCATGAAATTTGTTGTATTCACTTACCCACAATTGATAATATATTTCCATGTTCAGAGACTCGAGGTACTTACGGGCCACATTTGGTCCTCAAAGCGGTTCCCTAGTCTTTCCAAAACACCGTCGGCGGGCAAGGTACTTGTGCTCCCCAATTTGGCACACAAGTGACTTTCATGCTAAATCTCATTTCTACCAAGTACTTCGCCCATGTCTTTCTAAACATTCATAGTATTTCTTCAACACCACGAGCAGAGGATTTAAAGGAGAATCATTTTACTCAAGTACTTTTAGTGTTTGAAACCATAACACATGTGTGACTAAAGTTCCCTACCTCCTTAAATCAGAAAAACTTACGCGACACCTATTCCTTTTATAGAAACTTGAGTGCCCACTTTTGGGACCACCTATGAATAGTCATAAAGGCTTCATCCAAGTCTCACCCAAGTATTACCACACAGGTTGTTCATCACTTGAGTGAATATCAGTTCTCCCATGTCTACTTGTGCACCCATACTTGTGCACCCTTGCCTACTTGGGAGCCCCTATTTGATTCACTTACTCTCTTCATCCTACAAGCCATCAAGCCTTCCTCAAAGCCATTCATGTCAAGGCTTCTTCTTACATGGCTCCGTTGACTAAATGGGATTCTATTGTGACCTCCACCAAAAGGTCCTTACTAATCAAACCTTCAGGAAAGGCCATTTGTGTGTCTCTTATTTGGGTTAGTATATCCATAGTGACAGGTCTCCCACATTATTTACAGAATGGGGTTAGGTTTCATGGAGTGTCTGTGGGTTTGTATATCCACAGTAAAATGGACCATTCTCTTAGGAATAGTGTCATGATGTTCCTTGTTTTGAGAATAAGGGTTTGTGTCCTGACCTTTCCCTTATCAAAGAGCTGGAAACATCAAATTTCTGGTAGGCAAGGTATGGTTCACACCTACTTTTCTTTATTTTGTATTAAGTATAAGTCTTCATCCCCTACAATGATTAATTTTAGGGACACCATCCTGGCATAAGCCACTAGATTTTCTTGCCTGAGGTAGAATCATTACTCATCCTTTATTTCTCGATGCTAAAGATCAGAGAGGAGACAGGAACATGGACTTTTGATACCCTTTCCCTCTCTCGTTGGGATTTTTCACCATGGGAATCCCTCTTGGTGTAAGACCCAACACTCATCCCTTTATAATAACATTGGACCCTTTTCCAATGTAAATAGAACAGATGGAAGTATCATCACCTCGCCCTCTTCCACAGTTGCCTCTCCCTTATCCACTCTCACCCCCATAGGTGTTCCCTCTTCCATCAACGGAAGAGGAAAATTTTTGATGCTTTTTTTGAATCTTTGACAATATCTTATTTCTGAAAATGATAATGACTCACGTGGGCTTAGGGATTTTTCATGGTCACAAAATTTTCACAACTGAATGAACTACAAGAACTTTGATTCCCACCATAATCAGGATACATAGGAAGCCTTCTTAGGGCTCAAGATCATTAGATATCCTCTTTAGGAATTGAACACTAATTCCCATAATTTGAGAATCCCCTTTTAGAATAAGCCCCAAATTAAATCCTTAAATCACCAAGGAATCCTTTTCAAGAATTAAACCCAAACTCATTTCTCTCAAAGGAATACACTCTCCTATGAGACTTATCAAACTACTTGGGCTTCGATTCCAATTTATTTGGGATATGTAGGATGTCTCCTTGTCATTCAAACCCAATACATTAAATCAACCATGTTATCCTCGGGCCATATTTTCAACTGGGTCTGATCCTACTTGGAAAATCATATCCTTTCCAAGTTCCTTAGGCTGCTGCAGCATATGTCCCACACTATGTTTTGAATAATCACCTTCCAATTAGATGTCCATACCACATGACATTAAACTGTATCTCTAGTTCCTTATCACATGACCTTAAAAGGGGTGATGGGTCCCATTCAGCAGAACCGAACAACGAGGGTTTTGATTCCTTTTACAATGATATGTAGGTAGCCTATTTTATGGGCATGATCCCAAGATCAAACCAGACCTTTATCTGCCTAGATAACAATATATTCCAGAGTGCCCCACTAAGTGGATTAAAAAATATTATCATCATAAAAATTATTAAAAGAATCCCTAAGTAGTATATGAGAGGATTACATTGTTGGAGAACCTCAAATACATACGGATATCTCCATTAATGAAGAACCATGAATACATATGGTTGATTTTAAACTTTTCACATGCTAAATAAGTGACATAAAATTACAAGGGATACATATGAGATACATGGTGAATTAATATGGATTCACAAAAATATCTTAAATTATAAAGAGAGTCTTGGAGTATACAATAATCCCCCCCAAAATGGTGTGATGAGTCTGACCTCCCATCCTCTTGACCAATGAACATTCTAAGTATCATGAAGTTCAAACTTAACAAATTCTATCCTTTGGAATGCAGGTCCCCATTGGATAAAGAAATGATGGATGTTTCTGGTTCCAAAAATAAATTCAATGGAAACCTCATAGAAGGAGTGATTCCTAAAACTATAATACACATTTCAAGGAACTATGAATCAAGTATTATTATTACATATCTAATTGATTGTCCAGAAATAAATTTTGTGTTTCTTCACTTTCATTCAAGAATCACATACGTGAAGATATTCTTTCTTCAAAGAAGGAAACTATAACACATTCTCATGTTTTGATAGATTATGTAGAATTATAAAATTAAAATTAATGAAACTTATCTTCCAAAGGATGATTTCATTCTTTATAGGATTCAAACACATAATATTTTAAATAGTTAGTTGATTAAAATAAATATTATCAATATTATCTTTTTTATTAGCATAATATGATAAAAACCCATCTTTAAAAACTAATCATTTAACATTGTTATATTTTAATTCTATTCCATAATCCCATAATTGTGATATAATAATTAAATTATGCTTCGGGACATCAATATATAGAACCTTAGAAATAATGATAGAATTTTAAATACCACCTTTACCAAAACCATTTACATTTCATTTGAAATTGACTCCAAATTTAAAATTCCCTCCATCAAATGTGTTTTAAGTTGTAAAAATTGATGGGTCTCTAATTATATTCCTAGAACATCCACTTTACATGTACCATATTTCATTTTTGAGACATAAAAATATTTTTTCCTAAGAAACTACATTACATGAAAATTTTGGTACCCGAGCTACTTTGGGTCCAATAATATTATTAATGAACTCTTTAGGACCCATGATGAATTTAAACACGAATTGTAATGTAGTCTACAAAATAAGGATTTATAAATATTAGTTTTTTAAATCCCAATGATGGTTTAAATCTAAAAGAAAAGTCATTTATATAATGACCATTCTTGGCAAATTTAAAGAAAGTAGGAGTTGAATTAAAACTATTTTTACTTTTCACAAGATGAGTTTTATACATTTTTGGTAATCTTATGTCATAGGAAAAACCATATTATTTAATAGTTTTAGTCAAAGAATACATCTCTTAATATTTCTCACAACCTTTAATAAATGAATAAAATATTTGTTTCAGACATTCAACTTCCTTTTTAAAATTATCATTCACATTTTGAATAGATCAACTTTTCATCAACATTTTAATGAGAGGTAAAAGAAGTCTTACATAGTTTTTCATTTTTCTATAAAAGTAGTTTATTTCTAGAATCAAGTTTCTTAGTGTTTTCTATAATCTTATTATATATATCAGAATCCCTGAAAGTATCATTTCTTGATCTTTAAATTTCTTCCTATAATTCATGAATATTCTTATTATCATAATCATATTCATAGTTATAACATCTTGAATAAAAAATCTAATTCATAACCATATCTAGTAATTCTATGAAGCATAATTTAGTAGTTTCATCTTTATTTAATATTTTTCACTAGAATTAGATTCTTCTATAATACGCCAACTAGTGGTCAAAAACTTTTTGTCTTTATTTTTGTTTTTATCTTTATTCACAATTTAATGGTAATCCGGTTTTATATGATATTTCTTCCTATACTAATATTATATTACATTCGATGAATTTTAATTCCTACTACAATTCTTATCTCCCGTAACTTATTTTTTTGAGGGTTTCTTTTAAACCGATTCTTGAATCATTTATTTTTAATTATTTCATAAACTCTATTCATAATCTAATCCATGTATTTTTTTTCACTATCCTATAGATCATAATAAGATGAGTCCATAGAAATAATATTCCTAGACTTTCAATCTACACCTTTTCTTATTGTGGTCCTCATCAGCTGTTTTCTTCTAGTACATTTCCTATTGTAATAGTGATCTAATAAATTTATCAGGAGTGTACTCTTTGAAATCATTTAAATAATCATTGTTAACCTTTATTAAATTTCATTTATTTTGTAAGTGTCATAGGAATATTTGAACAAGTACTAGGTTTTCTAGATCATCTCCAAGGGAATTCAATCCATTCATAATTCTTGAGAGTCTATGTAAACTTTTGTTTACTGTTTCAACTACACCCATCTTGAAGTCTTGGTTCTCATCATGAAGAATTCCAAGCTTCATTAAGGTCAGTTTTTCAATGGTAAGGAGATTGACTTGTAGAATATTTTATACTTCATGAGCTGTAATACAAGAAGACACATGACTAAAAACAATTCTGTTAATATAAAAATATAAAATATAAACAACATTGTAATATAAAACATTCCCGGTAGCAACATTTACAATAAGATTTTTGGATTAGATTCTAAAAGTATGTACTGTTTTGACAAAATAAACTAGTTTTGAATACTCAACTATTTGAGATAATCCTTCATTTGGGATTTCCAGAATCCATAATCATTTCAATCAATGTGTTGTGGCTTCTGAGGAATCCAATCATCATTCAGGTTCAATCTTACAATATTATAAAATATTTATCCTTGGTTTGTGAGGTATTGGAATAGGTTATCATAATTAAATATAAACCAAAGGTTATATAATGTTTGGAAACATTCTAGAATGAACAACTTATGAAACCAGATAGAAAGGTATCAAAATGAAAAAGATAGAGCTAAACTATTCATATAAGTTTAACCTCTAATACCAATTGTTAGGTCGGATAGGGTAATGGAAGATGGTATAGATGGGTGTGAATATACTATATTAATAAAATGCAAACAAATGAATTGATTATATAAAATAATTAAGAATGTTAATTATTATGGTTAACTAGAAGAAGAAAAAGTAAATAACATTATGATATTTTTTATATTAGTTTGGCCCAAAGCTGATCTGCTCTACTCTTATACATTTTTACCCAGCAAGAGATATTTGTGCACTAAAATAATTTTTGTGGGAGAAACATTACCCAATTACAAAATATTTTTCTAGTGTAGGGATAACCGTGAAACAAAATTGTGTATGGGGAGTCAAAACCCTTTTAAACTAACATTAAACACTATGATTTGCCACCTGAATAGTATTGAAATTAAATACAAGGATTCACAACCCATAGAACCTAAATTTAGAATCCATGAGTCACAACCTGAGGAATAATAATAAAAATTAATTCTTATATGTGTGAAAGTTTAAATAAACAAAATAGAATGTGAGTGTCAGAGATGGGAAATACTATTACCAATTTTGAAAATAGACAAGAAAAAGAAAACGATGAAATCACTGGTAGAGGTTCTTGATATTTGGATTAGGACACCTCTTCATAGAAATTTTATTCAAACTTGAAATAATTCATCCCTCGAGAGAATGTCAAGGTGATGAAATATTGTGTTTAAGGATGTGGAAAATTCACAACATTCTATAGGTTCATACCCATTTTTCTTAGAAAAATAGGCTATCGAATATGTTAACTTGTGTCTAATTTTATTTCTAGATATATATATATATATAATAAATATTTATCAGTTTTAGAAACTCCCATTCCTTTAAAAATTCACAATAAATTGAGTCAATAGCATTTATAAATATCGCCATAAAAATCATTGCACAATTGCCTCTTTTTTTCCTAATGAATAAATATTTAAAAAAACATTTCAAAATAATTTGATTACCTCTTACAATAATATCATTAGAATTATAATAGCCATGAATGGTTTTGAAACACTAGTTTAAAACCATTAAAACTCTTTATACTTATTCAAAACATTTCTTGAAATATAACATCACAGTATAAAAGTAAATTTGAATATTTGAATTTGAATAAATCTGTATCCACCAACATAATATGAAAAAGAATTTTAAATAATGTATTAATTTTTCTCTATATATATTGCACCAAAATCATCAAATTCTATTCAATCATAATCCTTATATTTAATGTGAATTTATCCAACAAAAAAACCATTCAAAATAATCAAAATATATGTGTAGTAGATCAATGTTCTGAATAAAATCACAAAGTAGAAGAAAAAAAGTAGGTTACAAAATGTAGGGTACATTAAAGAGGGGTAAACAAAATTATGATACAAAAATGTAGGGTATATAAAAGTATGTTACACGAATATAGGGTACATGAAATTAGGGTACATAAAAGTAGGGTATATGAATGTAAGAATATCCAAAAGTAGAGTACACAAAAGTAGGGTACATGAATGTAGGGTCCACCAAAAGTTGGGTTCATTGAAATTAGGTTATAAAAAAGTTGGGTTCACTAAAAGTAAGTTTCACTAAAAGTTGGGTTCACCAATAGTACGGTTCATTGAATGTGGGGTTCATAAACCATGCATTAATAAAAGTACTATAGAGTTCATCAAATAAACATTTTGTTTTTCAAAGAAGCCTAAGGTTCATCTAACATGCATAGGTTTCATCAAAGTAACATAGGGTTAATCAATGTAGTGTATGTTTAATCAAATTAGCAAATGTTTTAAAAATATAGCATAGGATTCATGAACCCAACATTTAACTATTGTGAATATAGGGTAGTCTAACCTTAAGTTTCAGTATATCAAAATTAGGTTTTTTAAACCGTACTTTGAACTATCATAAATGTAGGGTTTCCAAACTATACATTGTAGTATTTTAAAAGTAGGGTTGTTGAATCATACATTTAGAAAAGTTTGGTAACATATTTTACCAAACATCAACAAATTTTAAATGGTTCATAACAATTGATTAATCCTTTGGTAAAAAATAATTATTTTTAGAAAAACATATTATCTAACCAATAAATAATGAATAGAATGAATCTTACTTCTATAGTTCCTGGAGTTATAAAACAACCTAACCAACAACATTCTAGAAAAAGGGTAGTTGTGAAAAAGAATTCCTGGACATATGATAATTTATTGAAAATACGAACGACTTTTTTTTACTTTTATGTGAACTAATTAAATCGATATAATAATGGTTTATTTCTATAAAATCATGTTTCGTTAAAATTTTATATCTGTATTAGTTGTAAAAATTTAAAAACAGAAACTTTTCAAAATTGTAGACTATTGAATTTCTTCAAAACATCTACAACAACTTAGATTAATTTTTAGAGTACAAGAAAATAATTTTCCATCATCCTATTAAAAAAAATGTTTAGAAAAATATATTATCTATAAAATGTGATAAGAATCACAAAAATCAAAATAGAATTGATTTTGATATCATAAAAATAGATAGGAAAAGTTATAAAAAAAAAATAAAACATCCACATGAACAAACGAGATTTAGGGGGCTCGATCCAGACACCCACTCTTTGGGAGGGTATATTTGATGCTAATAGTGGTGAGTCATATAGAACTATTTATTCTTTTCTATATATAACCCTCTCCTATTGTACTCTATATTGGGTGTATTTTTGTACTCATTGTATTCAATGTCGAGGTTTTATGATTTATTTTCTCTAATGGAAGGGAAATGATTTTTTTACTATAAGGATTTCTTATATTCTCATCCTTAATTTTGTATTTATTTAGGTATTTCTTGATCTATTAAATTTTCCATGGTTAGAGATGACTATGATAGAGTACCGTGTGTCATATGATTTATGGTTTTTTCTCAAGTGACTAGGATACCCAAAAAATCAAGGATCTCCATATCTGTGCAATATAGGAGTCCCCTCCATGACCTTTTTGTATTCACTATATAACACATGGGATCTTTGACTGAACCATTCCTGATGTCGTAAACACCAATAAACCCCACCGGATATTGAGGACCCAATGAACATTTCTGCAAGAGTTACATGAAAACTTAGATGAAGGACCCCTTCACTTGATCCTTCTCTATTTTTTCTAGATTACGTTTTCTTTTTATCACCTGGATGGGGGAAATACTTAATTTTGTTTTCTGAGTTTTTGTTGAGATTATTATGATATTTTTTTTCCTTTTTTATAAATTTTTGAAAAATGTTCATTTGAAACTTAATTATAGAATAATCTAGGCATATATCTAAAAATATTTTAACTATGGTTTACTACTTGAACCTAAATTTTTTTTGATACTTCTATATTTTGTATCTATGATCAATTAATGGTCTATCTAGTATAGGTATTTTTCTTCTAATAGTTTATATATGCGCCTAGTTTTTCATCACCATCCAGAATTCCCCCAGTGAAATTACCTTTATTACTGTGATCTATCTATTACCTACAACAAATTTGTAATTTTCCTTACCAATCTCTCTATGTTATTATTTATTTTTCTCCCACACCATTTTCCAAAACAATTATTTAACTATTATATTTCATGTATGGGGATATATTATTGTGAATTGTTATGTTTACACATGGGATATTTCTTATTTTCAATAGTCATGTAAATTTTTTCATTAAAATCATGCACAAACATATATATCATTATAGCTTGTGAAATAAAAGATAAATTTTTATTAGAAAATGATGAAATATTTTTTATTGTTTCTTATAATTTTATCATGATTTGCTGAGTTGATTAATTTTCTTCAGATTCTCATTCCATTTAATTTCTATTAATTTAATTACGAGTGGTTTTTATTCCTTTTGTGATTTCACTATTTATTATAATCCCAATCCCAAGATGATTGATGATATACTTTTTCAAAGTGATTTCTAAAAATATTTCATAAGATACTTGGAGAATCAAAAACAATCAGAACATGCATTGGAATATTATCTATGTTATGAAGGAATAAATACATTGTTAAAATGGTGGAGGAATTTTTTTTAATCCTTTGATCTTGAAATACACTTATACATTTATCATTATTAATATCATAGAATCCATGAATGAACTTATTAGGATTGAGTCATGTTAAAAACACATTTTCATTCCTTCATACCCGAATATTTTTTATAACTACATTATTTCAATTGAATAAGTGTTAGGGGGAAGATCATTACTAATAGATTGTATATTCTTTTTACTGGGGAGATTTATGTTGAGTTTCCACATCATCTGGGTGAGGTAGTCTATGGTTCTTCTAATATACAATTAATGATTAGCCTATTTAAAAAATGAAAAAAAAGTAAAAATATATAAATGAAATTATTATATGGGTTTTTTATTAATAAGGTCAAAAAGCATCATTACCAGACCAATGAATGTTATGACAGATCGTATATAGATTGGTTATGGATATGGGATATGGCCCAGACATAAATTTTGAAAAAATAAGGAAAATAAGAAACATGATACATTATTTAATCTTTCATAACTAACCAATGGAACTTCAATGATAATTTATGACTTTGGAGATGCCTCTTTAGAGAGGATGTTCTTCATTTCATTATTCTTGATGATCATTTATTATACTTGAGAGTTTACCCTCATTTTAATATATTTATTGGTTTCATTTCATACTTACACTTTGCATCATATTCATTTGAACATTATTGTCAAATCCCTCATGATATATTATATATTTGGTTTCATAGAGTATAGATCTAAGAAACACTAAATGTATATGGTTAAGAACATATAATAAAGGTTTGATAATTAATATAATTTCATTTTACCTTGAGTTATGAGAGAAAAATTTCGGTGAGGAAAATTGAAATATGTACATTGGTTTTAAAGTGTAGTTGAGAAATTATAATTACAGTAAGAAAGGATCTAAAGAAATAACTTAACCGTGATTCGTAACTAATTTTATCTATATTTATGATTATTGAGGGATGCATTTTCCCTCAAATAATTTGTTTTATTTCCTCAGTTGTAAGCAAAATTTCTTGTTTTAAAATTGTTTCATCTAGAATCCTTGTTGAGATGTTTTTTATGACCAGAAATTGGTCATGTGTATGGGGGATTTAATAATATTAATATATATATATATATATTGGAAACATTTATTTGACATATATTCATGATTTATTGAATAATTCATTATTTTTTACTTGTTTTTTGGAAATAAGATATAAATTTTCAAAAAGAGTAGTTATTGTAATTTCAAAAATTTAGGATATTACATACTATGAAACCTATTCATGGAATGAATTACTAGAGAATATGACACCTAAAAACTGATGGAAACCCCTTGAAACAAGTTAAAGTAGTGAAATACTTCACACCAAATAAATAAATGATGTGAAAACAATACATTTACTGAATTATTTTATTTTTGAACCCTTTGAAAGATACATGTTGTGAAATTCAAGAGATAAATAATTCAAGAGTTTTTAATGACCTGATTATTTTTTGTGAATTTCAATTACACATCATAACATTTTCAAGTAAGAATAAATTTAAATTGGTATCCAGATGTGAAAAATTTACACATCGTGACATGACTGGGATTATATTATTTCATGCACTGAAGAAAAAAATAGACGGTTTTACAGACTTTATTTCTTTTACATTTCTCCTCCAAACCTCTCTATAATATGTTTTATAGAATTTTTTTCCATATTTTCAATTATTTTTCTTCCATGAATCATACCAAAATTTTTTGGAATTCTCATTCTTATTACAACTACTATTTTCAATTCTAATATATGTTTCATGTTCATCTACCATTTTCATATTCAATTATTCTGGATTTTTTTCATCCATAATTAGTGTATGTTTGTTGATCAGTTTTAAATTTTGTTAATCATGGAATATCTTAATCTAAAATTTTAATTAATATTTCAACATTTTTTCCAATTTTTCTTGCATATAATTCTGTCATTATAATGAATAAATAATCCTCCAGTGTTAAGGGTTGAGAGTAGGGAAGGATTAAACCTAATGAATCCTTAAAAAACATGGGTAACCCTTTGGATGGTAATTAGGATGATTATAATTTCTAATCTTATTATTTTTCAATATTGTGATCCATAGAATTTAAATATACATAACCTGGAATAATTGGATTTGAGAAGGTGAGGAACAATAGCCTATGGTGCTTTCTTCCTTTGATGTGAAGACCTCTGCACTAGGGTTGTTGATTATCTTTTGATCAAAGATTATTTTCCATCTTAGGTGAATCCAAATGTTTTAAAGAAACTAATTTTTGACCTCTACACCACTTCACATCATAATCCATAGGTTTATCTCAAGCTTGATTTAGGAATACATTTTTACTAATCCCTAAAAGTAACATGATCCCTTCTATATTTTCTATAGTAAATCCATTATATGTATATCTTAGAAAAACAAACATTTAAGAGTCACATGAGGAATCCATATGTCAATCTCTAATAGCTTGGTTACCATCTTTTCCAAATTTTCCTTATTGGTTCAACCTGATAATGCCAATATTCTATGAAATTTTAGTTAGTCTTGTATATGATATGTAAATGAAAAATGTGATAAAATCCTATATAGAATCAATGATTTTACATGGACCAGTAAAATATATAGAATATGATTCATTTTCATATGATGTTAAATTACATAATATCCTAGTACATGTTTCATGAAATTAAACTTCATGACATTAGTTCCCTTGTCATGTGAAGTTAAATTTCAAGGAATAAATGTCTGTATCACATGATGTTAAATTGAATGTCATATGAGTCCTTGTCTAATTATGTTCAATTGAACAACTTCTATGTACTTATTGTGGCATGTTAAACTGTGCGACTTATGAGTCTTTTTCGCTAGATTTAAAACTTTATGACATCCATGTAATTGTTCCATGATGTTAATCTTCGAGAAAAATGGTCCATATTATATGGATATAATATTATTGAGGTAACATATTCTAGATATCCTAAAAATCTATTATGAGAGATCCATCTTTGTGGAAGTTCATGATATCAAAGATCCCACACCAAGGTATGGAATATCTTTTTTCTTAAGAACTCTAATGTTGGGGCCTCCCATAACCATCATCCATTTTAAATCCATTATCATGGATTGAAATAAAATATACCTGTTATTCACAAGACTATAATGCATTCACCACCATATATGTAAATCCTATATTCATAAACCAAACTTCACTACTCTAGTGTCTCGAATTTCCACCAATCTACCATGGCTACCAGGAAGAGTGTATACCAAACCAAATGAATTTTTTTTGGAAACACATACATTAATTTTATGAAATATATATATATGAAATACTCCAAAGAGTACTTTTAATTATTCCAAAAGGTTATTTTTTGGGAATAGGAAGCATTAAAAACTAATGTGATATTAAAATCAATCATCCATTATCATAAAGACAAAATGGTTAATAAAAACATCGTTTATCAGTGCTAATAAAATGTGCTGCTAAAGTATGAATTTTTTAGTGAGGATAAAGGGAACCTTTATAAGAGATTTAACTACTTCTAATAAACACACCATTTATTTGGGATTTATCTATCGTAAATAAAGTGTGCCTTTATTGGAACGTGTTCCAGCATCGATAAATGTCATTTTAACTCTTATACAACTGCCTCCCTATAATAGCCATCTAACATCCATGTAAAAACTAAACCAATCTGAAAAATAAAATTGAATTATATTATATAGTAAACTGGATTTGAATAAAGATATCTCATTCCACTATTATTTCAATTCCAAATTTATAGAAAAAATATTTTTATTGATTTCATATTTATAATAAATTAAAAAAAACTAATTATTATTATTGTAACAATAAAGAAAAATAATAAAAAAATTATAATTTCAATGTTATATTATCCACATATGATAAATTTTATTTTTAATTACTATATAAATTAATGATATTATTAGTTAAACAAGTGTCAGATTAACAGAAGTTCAATTTCTACATTTAAAAAACGAATTTTTCATATTTTATTTAAGGTTTGAAAACAATCCAAACATTCTTTCTAAATATAGGCTACATGATAGGAGTTTTAAACTAAAATGATAATTTTATATTAAAATCACATACATGAATTAATAACAGCCACATCGTCTATTTTCATGACATATTATTTGTTCCTAAATTTCCCAAATGAATTATCTGCCTCTATCATAAATTTTAAAAATAATCTTACCCAATTTACTCAGTTTTGGCTATGTGATGCATGTTTTAAACTAAAATGGATTATATATTGAAAAAAATAGTTTTATTCATACATAATGCATCATATATTGGATTTATGTTTGGTCAAATTATACATGCAAAAAATATATTATGTATCATTTGACGAATTTTAGAAAATAATCAGCACTCGTTTTATCCGGTTTTCCTATATGATGTTCATTTTGAACTAAAATGACACTTTTATATTGATAACAGTAACATAGAGTCATACCGACCACATCATCTATTGGATTTACATGTAGTAAATTCATAACTATTAGAAATTAATTATGTATCTATGTCTTAAATTATGAATATAATATAATCTTGTTTGATCTTCTTTAGCCATGTGATGAACAATTTAAACTAATATACAACTTGTATTGAAAATATTCAAAATGAGTCAGAGTAACTGAATTTCATGCGAGATAAAAATGTGGTCATTTCCTTAATACAATGATGATTTATGGATTATCATACAAGATTTTAAAAAATCCAATCTCATTTTCTCGATTATGGAAATGTGATGTGTGTTTGGAACTAACAAAGAACATTTATATTGAAAACATGAACTTCAAGTCATATTAGCCACATTTTCTATTTAATGACTTGTGATTGATTCATACCTATCAAACAAAAATAATGGAACACTATATAAATTTTTTAAAATAATATTATCCTATTTACTTGGTTTTATCTACGTGATCCATATTTCCAACTAAAGTGGCACTTATATTGAAAATAATCCCTTCGAGTCATATGGACCATAATATGAGTCGGATTGACATGAACTCAATTAATATACATAAAAATTAAATTTCAGATAATTTTAATTAATTTTAAAAATAATATGATGTTTTTATCTTGATTTTGGAAATGTGATGTGCATTTTAACCTAAAATGAAATTTTTATTTTGAAATCAAGGACTTTGAGTCAAACCGACCACATTGTATGTCAAATTGACACGAGGTTGGTTCCAACATTTCAAAACATAATTATAGATTTATAAAATAATGTTTGAATATAATATAATCCCATTTTCTACGATTTTACTATGTGAGGCGTGTTTTAAAATAAAATGGTACTTATATTGAAAAAAAAAACTTTGATTCATACCAAACGCAACATGTGTCAGATTGAAGTGTAGTCAATTATTAAATGTCATAAATGAAAAATTGATCACTCACTTAATATTTTAAAACAATAAAATTTCAGTTAATGAGTTTTTCCTATGCATAATTTTTTATAACTAAAATGACATGTTTTTGTTAAAAACACATATTTTGACTAATACCGACCACCTCATCTGTCATATTGAGATGCGATTGATTTATTTTGGTTAAAAACATTATAGATCATGTTCATAATGTTTCAAAAAAAATTGAGCTCATTTTCCAAATTTTGGACACGTGAGGTGTGTTTTAATCTAAAATTGAACTTTTATTGAAAACACACTCGTTGAGTTATAATGACCATATCATCTGTCATATTGACATGAAGTTGATTCTGATAAATAAAAAATTTATTTTAGATCAATTTCATAATGTTTGAAAGTAAATTTATCTCATTTTCTTGGTTTTGGATATGTGATAAACATTTTGAAATATAATGATAACTTTATATTTAAAACACAGAGTTCAAGTCAAACCAACCACATCATCTGTCAGATTGACATGTTTTTTTTAGAAAAATCCAAAAATGTATTATGGATTATTTTCCTAAATTTTTAAAACAATAAGAGTTTGTTTTCTCATTTTTGGATATGTGATTAGTGTTTTATGAAAAAATGACTCTTCTATATTTAAAACATGCAATTTGAGTCATACTGACCACATAATGTGTTAGATTGACATGTGGTCAATTCATATAAATAAACAAACCAATATTTTATTGTTGTCGAAATGTTTGAACAAATTCCAAGCTTCATTCCTTTGTTTAGGAAATGTGAGATTCATTTTAAACTAAAATGAAATTTTTATTGACAACACACACTATGACTCATACTAACCTCATTGTGTGTCAAATTGATTTTCTTTCTGTTATTACACATTTTAAATTACTTATGGGTCATTTAATAAAATTAAAAAAAATTATGTTTTTACATAGTTTTGAGTATGTGGTGTTTGTTTCGAACTAAAATGTAAATTATAAACTAAAAACAGACAATTCGAATCATACTACGCATGTTTTATATCAAATTTTGGTGAAATTGAGTGTGGTGTGGCTAATTTTTATAATAATTTCCATGAAAGATCTTTTGGGATTCAATCCATATGTTCAGCTCAAGAAAATTGATTTGGTATAGGATAAATTCTATAAAAAAACAATATCTATTTAGAAAATTAATTGAATAAAATTAGTGTGTCTATAGATTTTGTAGATACATCCTTATGATTTTATTCATATTTCTAGAATCATGTAGTTTCCTCTCCAATTTTAAAGGAACACATTATCATTTTTCTGACATCTTTTAGATAGTTTGAAGCAAATAATGGGTTCCCAAAATATCTGTAAAAAATCTAAATTACTATCATATAAAATTTATTTTGAAATTAACAGAACAATTATAGAAAAAATGAATATAAAATTAACTAAATAAGTATTAGGAAGTTACCTTTCCATGATGTATATATACATTCTTGACCCATTTATCTATCATCATTATCTTTGTTCCAAACTCAAAGTCCAATATCTCATATGATTTTGCAGTTTTAGAGGTGTTACTAGCTCTTTTATAATTCGTATAGAATAAAACTCCCATATAACTCACCATTAGAAACATGTAAAAAATAATATATAAATATTATGATACTATTTCATTATATACCAACTATTTCTATATGTTCATAATACATACTATTTCATAAACATAATAATTAATTTCCAAAAATTGATATAGGTAATCAGTCAGACACCATGTACTCTTCCAACTCATAACTAAATAATTTACATATTATATTGTATTTTTAGATTTATTAAAATAGTCATAGTACCAAGGAAGTATAAAATAAAAACAATTAACAAATATATTTAATTAAATTTTAACTGACATAAGAAATTACTTTTTTGGGGATTCTAGAAACTTGATGGTATAGGTAGCTTTCATATATTTGAAAATTTAATATCCACAATCATTATGGTTATCGTGTTTCAAAATCAATAAAAACATTCAATAAAATGTCATTATTTTGAAATATTATTTTCTAGTTAAATCTTAGTATATAAATTAATTTGTTGATATTTGAAGAAATCAATTGGATTCTAACATTCAATCATAGACCCCATACCATGATTTATCCTATATTTTTATATCCCAATATCAAAACAAAATTATTGTTAAAACACAAACTAAAATATATAATATGATGTTTATCTATAAAATATTGATGGTAGTTCATTACATACTCATGATACTTATCATTTGTGGTTGGATTAACAGAAATCCATAAATTGGAACCAAAATATAAAAATTTGACATCCCCAAATTGATTTCTTTTAGCATCCAGTGCTTCCTAAAAAAAGTTATTCAATAATGAAAAATATATTTAATGTGATTAAATTACATTCTTTTACCCCTACAATGTAGGAAACAACAAGAGTGTAACCTGTGATATTTTCTTCTCAAAAACATCACATAGTTCATATTTTTTATTATTAATTTCTTCGAAATCTAATGTATATATATATGTAGAAACGATACAGTTAATAATGTGTACATATAATACATAGTTGGGTTTTCCATTATATATTATTGATATATACACCTGTAGAAAATATGAATATTTATTAAATATAATGAACATGGTAGATCATTTATTTTATAGGTGGATTCAGAAAGTGTAACTCATTTATGTATTTAAAAATGAGACTCCGAACCATTGAAGCATTATAAACTCATTTATACTCACAAAACCTATCATATCTATAATGGAAACTCAATATATTCCTTCATAATATAAAATTATTGAAATATTCCCATTTTTTGATGTAGTTTCTACATGATATTTTATTTTTAATAAATGTGACATTTCAATAGGTGGGTGTAAGGAACTTCCAAAAGGACCTTTATATTTCATGGTTGATTCACAAGATTCTCCTGACTTGACCTTCCATATTACAATTATTTTATTTATCTATAATATCATACCTCATTTTAGAAATTTTTCCATAATTTGTTATTTTTTTTATTTTAATAATATTTCTATGGACATATTTAATTTATCTTTAGAAGATTACATTATAATTATATGAATGTTCCAATAGCGTCATTGACCATGGTAATGTCTAGATCATCAAGTGAAACAAGAAAATCAATATTTATAGATTTATCTACACTAACCCCAACCGTAAAATGATATTTTGAGAAATATTTTTTATGTAACATGTCTCTTGGGATACTATACAACATACCCCTCAGAACAAGGTTTTGAGTGTGTGTTTATAGATATGTCATATCCAAATTCACCCTATATAATATTATTAATATAAAGATATCAAAGTTTTTTTGAATATTATTTAAGATAAATACTAAAAAAAATGATTACCTTGGTTATGGTATACATTTTAGGGTAATAACTATCCTGAATGCTAGTGGGTTTTTTTATCTTCATGTGTTGTCCTTTTTTTCGATGCATGTTCTCTTGGATACTTTTTCATATATCATTATACAAAACCTAGAGAGATAATAATGTCTCAAAAAACAACTATTTTCACCTAAATTACATTCATCGTCTATTATATATCTTCTTGTGGTTTTTCCTTTTTGAAATATGTTCATGGTGACACTCCCAAACCTACAACTCTAATGTGTCCATATTGTTCTGGCCACATCAAAGCCACTGAAAGTAGTTTATCTTCATGTATTATTATTTCTGATTCTTGTGTCTAAACTATTTTAAAAATTACAAAAATAAAAATATATATTTATGTAATACTACTATAATTCATAACAAAATAATATTAGGTCATATCTATACATTATTTTTATATATCTTGGGTGTTTTCATCAACTAGTTTACCATTTTTTTACAACTGAATCCTTATATAGTACATGATATGTGATGGAAGTGGCTTCAGATTAGGATTTATCAATTACCATATAAATGATGGAATATATGTTATTTCATATAAAATATAGATTTTATTGTAGATTTAAAATACATACCATTTTATTCTCTTGCGGAGCATACTACATCCTTTATTTGCGATATGGGTATATTATTTTTAATGCACATTGTTTATTTTCATAACCACTTAATTATTTCTTAAAATAACCATTTTTAATCAATGTGGATAAATTATATAATTTCAAATATTATATTATTGACTATAATTAACCAAATATTATGTCTTGTTACGACAATTGATGAAATAATTCCATGTATCCAGTTTCATAATGTGTGCATACATAACGTGTTGGTGGGGATTTTCTTTCCCCTTAGTATCCATGGGATGAAGATTGGAATGATGTTCAAGAAATACACTATGATATTTTCCATATACCATTAATGCATATTTCTTATAGATATAATATAAAATAAATTAACTCTAAAAGGAATAATGAAAATTAAATCAATGAATCATTATATAGTATTTAGTAAAATGGAGAAATAATTTCATAACATTACATTTATATATTTCTAAAGGGGTTCCTTAATTAAAGGCTAGACATGGTGCTATGTATATGAATTAATTGGCACATTCATTCTCATTATGACCCAAACATATCTAATGAAAACTATCTTTTGGGGATGAATTGGTTGTCCACAATTATTTTATCCAATCTCATATATTATAATCTTGCATTTGGTGTTGATAATTTTTTTAACACAGTGATTATACATAGATCTTTTTTTTCGTCAACTTCTTGATGATCACCTAATAATTTTCCTATTTTAGCATCAACCATCTGTTCTTCCTTAGGATTGGTAACATCATCTTGTATCGAAATCATTTTCTGTATGAGTTGTCAATAATTTATTTTAGAATGTGTATACCTGGATAAAGGATTTTAGATGGGTCGTATACATGTTCCTGTGAAAACATGATGAACTCTTTAACTCCATCCTAATACTTTTTTTTATATGATTAGATCCATTTCTTTATTGCATCATATTCAACTTATTATGTTTTGAAAATATTTATTTTTAAAAAAAATACATAAATACACATAAGATTTTCATAATAAAAAGATAGATTTATAGATAATTATAATAAGGGGATCCCAAAAATGAATGTTTCAAATAATTTCAACATTAATTGAAGGAAATGGCTAATTGCATTTTAGAAAATAATTACTCCACTGGTGGTTGGTTTTACCATCTCAATTGATCCAAAATGGTTATTAATACCCAATATGGGATGACTAATACAGATTGTAGTTCAAGGAACATAGGTGCATTTGGAAAAGAGATGGGAAACATGTCTTAATAAACATAAGGCATTAATAAATATTCAGGAGATGAATATGTTGAGGATGACAGTTGTCTCCTTAAATTAAAATGTTCCCAAGCTAGGTAGTTGGTGAGGTACTAGAAAACATTTCTATGTTATCTGGTTGCTAAAAAAGAAATAGCAGTAGTCTGATCTATACAATGGGCTCCCTAATTGGTGTGACTATGATAAAAATTAGTGAGATTTTATTACACGCACTCATGTTGAGACAACTTTTGAAGATTCAAAAATCAAATCAGATCATAAATTACCCCCTAAAAAGAAAGATATATTTGGTACAAGAACTTAATTTCATATATTCTAAGCTTCTATTGAGTCCAAGGATTCAGAAGTTGTGTAATGATGAATATACTTTGGGTTACATTGAGTTATTTGCATGCCTTTTCGATGGTGTCATTACCAATAAATTTTATATAGGAGGTGGTTTCTATGTATCTAGGAGACATCTAAATGTTAATGTTATCATGTAATTAAAATAGATGGTTATTTTTATGAATAGATTTGATTGAATAAATAACATTATGATAGTGGAATAGATAAATAAATATGTATTTTACTATGTAAACAAATATTTCACTACCAATCATAGCCAACATGAGGGTTCTTTATAATTATCTAACTTTTATACACACAAACATAAACAATATACATCCTCACTGATCAACGTAATTCAATTCACTAAATAACATTAAAATATAAAATCATATTTTTATTTAGAGAGATTTCTTTTTCTATTTGAGGGATGACCTTATTCATCAAACCAATAAATATTCTTAGTGTTTTATAAATCATTTTCATTTTATGAGGCCTGTGAAAACCAATCATCCTCTCCATTTCAAGGGAGTCATACCTCAAAATATTTATTCAATAAAATATATTAATATTATTCCAAAATCCTTAAAAACTGGAAATTTTAAATATGAAAAAGATTAGAAAAAAATGGGTTTGAAAAATCATCTACATTTTTTGGAAGGTGGTAATTATTCCCAAAAAACAACGATGTTTTATTTATCTAATGGTGATGAACATGTGTTTAGAGATATCAGTAAAGATATTAATGAAATATATATTGTAAATTCTTGTTTAATTATCTAATGGAATAAATATTTTTTGTAAAATTTCACACCCCATTGGTGGACTGATCAAGTCTACCAGAAGAGGAACCAAATATTCATTTCAAAAATAATTTTTTTTCTAGATTTCACACCCTCATACAAAACTAGGATCACATAACGACTAATGAATTCCATTAAGTAATGATTATGAAAAAAAATGATAAGAAAACAAATAAAAAATAAAAACCAACATGAAAATTGAAAGAATGTAGGATATATAAAATTTTAAAATATAAGAAATATAGGTTTAGAAATAATAAAATATCTTAGGATTTCAGAGGGATGATTTTTCCAAGAGAAGGTTAAGGGGGAGAAGTGGTAGAGTTGAACTTCCATTATATATTTAACACGGAAAGGGAAATTTCTTTGGTTATGTTTCTATTTAAATGATCAGGCAGAGTTTTATCAACCCTCATAAAAAGCACTCATAAATAGGGAATTGATTAGTGCTAAAATAAAAAGAACTAATAAAACCACGCTTTATCTTCACTTTTCTATATCTGATAAATGATATCTTTATCAGTGTTTATAATGATATCTTTAATTATTTATTATCTTACACTAATAAATATATATCTTTATCATATCTACAAAAATGATGATAAAGGATACCCTTTATCAGTTCTTATATAAAATCACTAATAAACAATAGGCTTTATCAGCGCATTCATAACACTCATAGAGGGTTGACCTTATATGTGTGGGTCCCACATCATATTTTGAGATGTGCAACATGCTTATTTATATGTAAACAGTCAACACTATACTGGAAACGAAGTTAGACTTGTGTTGGAGGATGCCTATCGTCATCGATGCCTCCCTGCACCGATGACACCTTCCCCCTGGTGTAGTGTGGGCCTGACCACTACACATCGGCACGAGGCTCTGGTTTTCTAGCTAATATCCTCTAATTGTGTGGCGGGATCTCTGGGCTAGTTGGCCCTGCCGATTGGGCCAAATTTGGGTTAACTTTGTGGGGGGCTACTTAATGGGTTGGAGGATATCCCACTACTATATACTTTTACCTAAAAAAAATTTACTCTTAAAATAATTTCGCTCTATTAATAATTTCATTTTAAATATATATAATTTATATATAATATATATAATTTATATATAATATATATAATTTATATATAATATATATATATATTAAACTTTTTCATTTTTATTAATAAATCTTTCAATAATAAAATTTTAAAATATAAAGGTATATAATTATAAATATATTAAAATAATTGTAAATATATATTTATAAATATAATTATAACGTAATATATTTATATATAATAAATAAAAAATAATTAATTATATTACTATTAATATATTCAAATAATTGTAAACATTTATTTCTAAATAAAATTATAGAAATATATTTATAATTATTATTATATATAAATATAAATATATTTATAAATATTTGTACATAATTATATATAAATATCTAAATATAAAAATAGATTTAGTAGATATATCTTTTATTAAAATAAGTTTTTTTTATAATTTTAATAATATTATTATTTAAATATATAACTATTTATTTATCATTATAAGAATAGTTTTTCAAAAAAAAAAATTATTAATTTATAATTATAAATATATAATTTTATAAATATAAAAAATATACATTGATAAATATATTTATTTATAAATATTTATTTAGAAAAATATTTTTAACATTATAAAACAATATATAAATATAAATTAATTACTTTTAAAAATGAGAGAAATTTAAAAAATAAAAATTATTAGAACTTAAAAATATTAAAAAATGGATAAGATTTAATGCTTATACTAATTTTTACAGAAATAAAATTTGGATTTATATTGAAATGAAGATGAATAAATTTTGAAAATATTAAAACATAGTATATAAATATTAGAGAATTAATAAAGAAAAAAATATAAAATAAATAAAAGTAAAAAATGAATAAATAATACTCACTAAAATAATATTAAAAAATAATAAATAATTACGATTGAAAAATATTAAAAATGAACAAATTAAATTTACCAATTAAATATTTAATATTTTAAATATATTATGTTACATAATCAATCATAGGTTTGTTTTCGTCTATAATAGATCTTTTTAATTATGTAAATATTTTTGTGTGAGAAATTTAGGTTTATAAATATATACAAGTTCCATTTATGATAAATTTAATAAAAAAATTATATAATATGTTACAAAAGAAAATAAAATAAATAATAAAAAGAAGAAATAAATTAAAAATATTAAAATATGTTATTAATATATATATTTTTTAAATAAAATTAAAAAAATGAATAATTATATATGTTAAAATAAAATTTAAAACATATTATTTATAAAAAATTAAATAAATAATGATAAATGAATTCATCTTAAAAGAAAGTGAAATTTAATTATATATAATATTAAATAATTAATATATTGTTTACAATTAATAAAAATAAATAAATTTAATAAATAATTAATATACTAAATAATTAACATAATATTTATTACTATATATATATTAATGTTTTTCTTTTTTTATAATTTTATACATTTTTATTATTTATAAAAAATATTATTAATATAAATATATAATTAATATAATAATTATTAGTATATATATATATATTATTTAAAATTTTAATTATAAATTATTCGGGGCTTATCTCAGTCCAACCCATGATATATATTATTTATGTAAATTAAAAATTTCTTGAAAACATTATATGTAAAAAAAATTATTGAAAAATTAAGTAATGAGATATTTCTTAATAAAAATGGATAAAAGTAATATATAAAGAAATAAAATTGAATAGTTAATATAAAATTTGTAATTAAACTTATTAAAATAAATATATATTTAGTAAAAAATATTATATTGAATATTTGATTAAACATTTTAATATTAAAAAATATTAATGTAATATATATTAATAAAATGATTATCTTTAATATATAATTATATGGAAAAAATAGTATTTTAAATATTTAATTAAATATTAATAAATTAGAGATATTATTGAAAAAAATTGACGAAAATTTTGTTAATAAAAATGAATAAATTTAATTTATATATATATATCAGTAAATAATATAACAATTACTTAATCTAAATTTAATAGATTAAAAATATGTCTAACTTTTTATTATAATAATAAATATTTATAAAAATGAATAAATTATATATTTATAGTAATAAATAGTATATTAATTATATAAATTTAAAATTTATATATCTATATTGTGATAATTTTTTAGTGTTAATTAGTAACACATTTGTATTTATAAAAATGAATTATTCTAATATATATAAATATATATATTGTAGTAAATAATAATAAAAATATATTTAAAATTTAACAATGAATACAATGATATTTTTTAAGAGTTTGTTTTTAAGGTAAAAATAAATTCTAGTAGTAAACCCTCAGTCAACTAGCCAACCCACCACATAAAAGGCCCAAATTAGGCCTGCAAGCGAGGCCAATCTATAAGGAGAGTATTCCAAATGGAAATAGTGGATCATTCTTAGCATACTAGAGCTTCATGCTAGTTTCTGGTGGCCAAGAACACATGACGATTGGAGGATGGCGTCACAAGATTGAGGTAGCACCAGTGGCGGCAAGCAACCTCTTACAGCATTCCAACATCATTACTCGTATGGAACCGAGAGTTAATAAATAAATAAGTGTGGAGCTCATCTCATTATCTAATGTGGGACATAAATATATGTGGTGAATAATTTATCTGTGCTAAGAAATCACTAACAATTGGTATCGTTTATGAGCGCTAAATAAATGTGTTCATAAAAGAAACTATTTATTAGTGCCTTTTTTTAGCATTGAAAAAAACCAAACATTACTAGTTCTTTTATTTAGCACTGATAAAGACCAACCGTTATCATCTTGTTTATTTATCACCAATACTAATTCTACATTTTTATTAGGGATGAACCCAATAATAATTTCATTCTAGAAGCCTTATTTCTACTCAAATATGACGTCCTCTAATTTCCATACTACCACAAAAATCACTATGAAACCCAGCATTTGAATGTGGTCAGGGACCATCCTTTTCCAGCCTATCCAGTGTCACCACTCCTGCTTTAAAAACATTGGGTTTTAATTTACATTATCACCACTCCTTATTCATAATATACATAGGAATTTTTATCCTTTGAACCCCTTTCAGTTTATCAGTTTCCACATCCCCTTCATTTAATGTTCCAATCACCATAACCATAAACTATACACGGTCACATGTTAGATTGTCTATATTTGCCTTGTTCCCTCATTCACATTGGGGGTTTTCTATTCATTTTCACGATATAATATCTCATCTTTTGGGTCAATCATCATGACCATAAACGTTGTATACTCTATGACAAAGATGTTGAAATAAACTATACCTACAATGGCCAAAATTTCATCATCATAAAACTAATAATCAAAGAGAAAAACACATTTTTGTTTAAAAATCCATAAAGTAAAACAAGTGAAAAAGTCAAGTCACTACATAGTAAGCTCTATACTATCAGGGTTAAGAAATAAAATTAGAGTATAAAAAAAGTGGAGAAGGATTAAAGCTTGTGGGCCCTACTATATGGCCCTAGAAAAATTCATCACTTGTTTGTTAGAATAATTATCCCAAAAAAATTTAGAGTAATAAAATGTAATATATATTTTCCTCACAAATTTGTCTATTATATGATGAAATAATCCTTAGGATAATAGAACCCTACAAAAAATCCATGTTTACCATGAACCTTCTTTACATCCTAAGTGTTTAAATCCTCAAAACCTGCTATCTCTATTTCTAATTAGTTTATTCGAATCCAAGGGAAACTATGTTTGTATATGAATAAAGGATCAAATATGGTATTTACATACATTCCCCAATACAACTTAAAAATAGTAGGAATGTTTTCATCTTAATGATGTTTCCCTTTAATCTCTTTATTCCCTTCCACTATTTCAGTAGAACCCTCCATTTTTACAGACTTTGGTTATCCCCAACATAAATGGCCCATCCTATTATCCATAGTTTGAATCTACTTAGGCCATGATTTAAATAATCCATAATCCAAATATTCTAATGGATTCAATATCCTTGATGTTTTATCTTCACATGTCATGCCCTATTTGAATGTAAGGATACGACTTTTCATTCTTGAATCATCAGTAGCTATTTTTTATGATTCCAAACAACATGATAGATCTTTCATTTCACTAAGAACATAAACTATATTAAAATATATTTATTTTTTTCTCAATGGGCCTTTCATTAATATTAGTTTTTCCATTCTCACATTGCTACATAAATCATTCCACCTTTAGTTTAATTTTTTTAGATCTTAAACACTAAATTTTCTTTTTCTAACATAAATAAAATTAAAATAGACAAGATATGAGATATAGGAATCCCCATGTTAATTATAAATATAATCCTTTGGAAAATTTTATTCTTTTATTATTATCTATAAATCATGAATGGTATGTTAGAATTGAATGTTTTAGAATGAAGCACAAAATGTGCTAGATCGAAGGCCAATAAAGGGAATCATGAAAAACATTCAATATGAAACATGATATGTTTCCAATATATAAGGATTTGAGAAAAATAGGGTGATAATATAAAAGACACCAAGTTCCCTGGTTCAACCATATGGGCAATAAAAATCCAATATTTGCACACAATTTCCCTTAGACTAAGAAAAATTGAAATCATTTCTCCCTTTCTTGTACATTATTTCAGACGCCTCCCATTCATGATCTTCATCCCAAAGAGTCATGTTATTAATCTGATGAAACCATATCTAGTGAATGATGATCATATTTCAACCTATAAGCATCCATTATCCCTTACTTGGAGGAATCCATTCATCTATATAAACCAGATCTATTGAATTCTGAAGGTATTTTTACTTATACCCATCCATGAGCCATTCCTATGAGAAAACCATTTCTAGGAAAGTGATTTTAAATCACGAATGGCTATTGCAAGTGCTGTTTTCAACAATACATAATGTTTTATTTAGAGGGGGAGTATGTTGAGAACAATACTCTATCTCTTTATGAAAATTTTGATGCCTCACAGATACCCTTAACTATTTTCTAATGATTTTATTTGTTAATTATTTTTTAGGAATTTATTATTCATTATATTTTTATTTCTGGACTTAATATTTAAGTTCTTGAGCAATGAGTTTTTATTTCAAAAGTATTCACATTTAGCGTGTTCTTGAAACACTGTTCATACCCTACTTATTCGAGATCTGTTTTAGTGTGTTCTGGAAACACTGTTCATACCCTACGTGGAGGAACGTAGAGTAAGGATAAAATGCAGTGTATACGTTATGAGAAAAGAAAAATTTATGGAAGAGGAACCATACATTATTAGCGAAATATGAAAAAGAACCCAACGTCAGGAAGGAACCATACGATTGGGATATCAGAAATGTATGGAAAGAGAACCATATGTAAGTATTAAAAGTTATTCTTGTTTCTCAAATGTATGGCTCATCAACATTACATTTGTAAACAACCATACGTTCTTGGAAAAGTATGGAACAAGTAAAAGTATGGATCTTTAATCAAATGTTTGAAAGTTGAAGAGAAAAGTATGGATGACAAACCCTACGTTTATGATCAACCTTATGTTTAAAGAAAGTGACATGAACCTTACATTTGTGATCAACCGTATGTTTTCAACCCTACATTTGAAGACTACGTCATTATCCTTACATTCAGAGGATGCATACAGTACAACTCAACTTTATGTTTGGTGTCGGATAATCTAAAGTCGGTTTTTTATGAAATGGTTAGCAAGATGATTATTATGCGGATTTCGATCAGGATTTAAAGATGATTTGAAAATATGACTTTGACTGATTCAAATCCATTATATCAATGTTTTAAATATCAAATTAAAAGGATCTTTTTATGTTGAGTCTTCATGGAAGTTATGACTACTCTGTAAATTCAAATTTTTGAATATCGAGAGTTAAAAGGCGACTCTTATGGTTCTAAATTTGAAAGAGAAGTAATTATAGTTATTTTATATATATGTGATTTTTTGAACCGAAAATAATGATCTTATGTGATCTCTATATCATTCTGAGAAAAGGGAAGAAATAATACATACTATCAAGAATTCAGATTTACTAATTCAAGAGAATGATAAAGATCTGTTTTCTGAGGAAGAAAAATCACAATAGAAGATTCATCTGTTCTATATCGAAGATCATTTGTGAATATGATACTGCTGAAGTTGTGACTAATATTTATATAACTACTACAACGGGATCGAATCAGAATGAATCTTTTGTGAAGATCATTATTTCTGAAGGTGTCGATCTATCTACTGTCAATTGCATGCTGTTGTAATTGTGAAGAAAATATGGAAAGTATTTTCAGAATACTAAAATCTTTCTTTTCTACTCTTGAGTGATCGGATTCTCGTACTAAGCTGTGTAGGTTCTGTGAGTGAACCAAAAGGCTTTGTTTTTCCTTATACTGTAAAGGGGTCAATTGCCTGTACTCTGTTGTTGTATGGTCTATTGAAACAAGGACCAAATAGTGAAAATCACTAAGCTCGTGGTGTATAGAATTGGTGGAGTGGACTAGAGGCCTTATGTTCCCCAAACCACTATATATCTTGTGATTCTGCAACTTAAATTTCCGCTACATCAATTCATCTGATTTAAGTTAAAAGGCAGAACACAATCTCGCAAATATTTCTGAAAAGACACAATTCACCCCCCTCTTGTGGATATTTGATATAATCCGATCCAATAATTGGTTTCAGAGGTTGAGCTTTCTGATAAATCCTTTACAAGAAGAAAGTGATTATTCACAGATCAAGATGACTGATACAAGAGATAGAATGTCTATGGTCAGAGCACCGTACTTCAATGGAGAAAACTATCGATGCTGGAAATTGTTAATGATTATCTATCTGAAAAACCTTTGATATAGAGTATATTCTAAGATCCTGACTCCATATGAAATACTAGAAAAACCTGAAAAAGAGTGCATATACGGAATCATATTATGATATGAAATCAAAGTCAATTAATGAAATTATATTTGGTCTAGGACCGGATGAATTTAATAGATTATCTCATTTTCCAACAACATATGAAATGTGGAAAACTATTTTTGTTTCTTATGAAAGAACTGAAAATATCAGAAAAATGAGATATGTAAATGCTAAGCTTAAATTAGATACTTCTAGAATGGTTGAAGGTGAGTGTATTACTCAAATGAATGGAAGATGTACAGAGATTATCAATAACATAACTGCATTGGGAGATCCAATTAAACAAGCTGATCAAGCTTTAAAACTACTGAGAGTACTGCCTACAAATTGGAATGGAATCTCTGCAGTAATCAGACAGTCGACACCTGTCAAAGATTTAACTATGAGAGAACTGATTGTAACATTAATGATGTATGAAGCTGAGATGGAAGATGAAGAAAATGAGTATAAATTTCTTATCAAATGAGATGACACTTCCTTGAAATTATCATCACAAAGCAAAAATTGAAAGACAGAGAAAAGTGTAAAAGAGAAATCATAATGTTCTGATTTATCTAATTATGATATGGAATTGGCTTAGCTAGCCCGAAGATTCACTAAATTCTATAGAAAGAAGAATGGATTCAGAAAATCTTTCAAAAAGGATGAAAAGTAATTCAGATGTTATAAATGCAGGAAAATGGGACATATCAAACATGACTATCCTCAGATAAAATAAGACAAGAGAAATAAATTATTCAAAAGAGATGATTTTGAGCATAAAGACAAGAAGGCTATGAAAGCTACATGGAGTGTATCTGAAGACTCCATTAGTACTTCAGAATTAGACTCAGAGAAGGAAGAAGAAAATTTGAAATCTAACACGTTTTTTATGGTAGAAATAGATGAGGTACAATCTTACTATTATTATGACTCTAGTTATGAATCTAATTACTTTAATAAAAATCATGAAGCATACTGAAATATGCTTGAAGAAAAATATGATGATCTATTTAAGAAGAATATGTCTTTAATGAAAATTCATAAGGTTGTTTTTGATGAAAGAGATACAATGCTGAAACAATATAAGGATTTAACTAAAAATTTTGACTCAATTAACAATAAAAATACAGTTTATGAATCAATGATAAAATCACTGCAAACTGAAGTGGAAACTTATAAAAATTCACCCGTTGTTTTTACTAAAGGACAAAATACTTTAAATAAAATTCTTGGAAAAATTTCATTAAAAAGGAATGATTTGGAATTGGAAGTAAAGGTAAAAACCCCAAGATGTAAAAAAATTATTTTATTCCAAGTGAAAAAAGACTAAACTTTAATTACTGTTGAATAAGGGGACATATTTCTAAAACATGTTTCTAAAGGAAACCCCAAATATGTTTTTTTAAGAAAGTTTTTGTATGAAATGATTTGTTTGACTCTTGTTAAATTATAAAATCAAAGCAAGTCTGGATTCCAAGATCCTTGCAGGCTAACACCCATGGACCCAACAAAATATGGTTACCAAAGCAAATTGTGTAAATGCCTTAGCAAGGAGAAGGTCACAATATCAAAAAGGACATATGGTATATATATAGTGGATGCTCAAGGAATATGAGTGGATACTCATCAACTTTCTCTACACTCACTCAAAAAGATGGTGGACTTGTCACTTTTGGTGACAACGCTAAATGGAAAATCATTGGTATTGGAATAGTTGGAGATCTAGAAGCTGTCTCAATCAACAATGTACTTTATGTACAAGGGTTGAAACAAAATCTGATAAGTATCTCTCAACTATGTGATAATGGTTATGCTGTTGATTTTTCTAACAATTGATGTTCTCTTTTCAAAAATAAATTGCTTAAATTTAGTGCACCTAGAACTCACAATGTGTATACCCTGGATTTAAATTCCTTGTGTAAACAACAAGTAAATTGCTTAATTGATAAAGTTAATGAATCTTGGATCTGGAATAGGATACTTAGACATTGTAATGTATATTCTTTACATAAGTTATCTATGATACATTTAGTTTCTAATTTTCCTAGTCTCAAATTTGAAAGTGACAGAATCTGTGATGCATGTCAACATGGAAAGCAACACAAATCAATATTCAAATCTATTAACAGAATTTCTACATCTAAACCTCTAGAACTTATTCATGTGGATTTCTTGTACCTTCAAGAGTAGCAAGTTTGGCTGGTAAATTATATGTATATGTTTTAGTTGATGAATATTCTAGATTTACATGGATTTTCTTTTTAAATTTTAAAAATGAAGCTTTTACTCTATTTGAATGTTTTTTAAATGATGTTCAAAATGAAAAAGGTTTTAAAATAATTTCATTAAGAAGTGATCATGGTGGTGAATTTGAGAATTAGGAATTTAATTCCTTCTGATCAAATATGGGTATTAAATACACCTTCTCGGCACCAAGAACACCTCAACAAAATGAAATTGTTGAAAGAATAAATAGGACTGTTCAGGAAATGGCTAGGACTATGTTAAATTAATATAGTCTTCCTACCAATTTTTGGGTAGAATCTGTAAGCACAGCCTGCTATATAATGAATAGATTTTTAATTATGCCAATTTTGAAGAAGACACCCTATGAACATTGGAATAAAAAAACCCAATGTAAATTACTTTATAGTTTTTGGATGTAAGGCTTACATCTTAAACACCATGGACAATCTTGGTAAGTTTGATCCAAAATATAATGAAAGAATTTTCTTAAGATATTTTGCTACCTCCAAAGATTATAGAGTCTTTAATAAGAAGTCGAGGATTGATGAAGAATCAGTTAATGTGATATTTGATGAATTTGATCCCTTTGAGAAAAGGGCTAATAAAATTGATGAATCTGACTCTAATGATAACATGAGATTTGAGAACTTGAAAAATGATTTTGAAAAAGAAATAAATGAAATTATGTCCAGTTTAGAAGAACATGATACTGAAGAAAATATGAGTGTGTTACCTTGAAAAAATATAACCCTAAGGAATCATCCTTTAGAATCTATAATAGTTGGCTTAGACAGAGGAATAAAAATTAGAAAAAATATAGGGAATCTTGTAGAATTATCTACCTTTATATCCCAATTAGAACCCAAGTATATAGAAGAAGATTTAGACGAGGAAAGATGGATCATAGAAATGCAAGAAGAATTAAACATGTTCAAAAGAAATGAAGTCTGGGAATTAGTTGAAAGACCACAGAACAATCCAGTGATAGGAACCAAATGGGTCTTTAGAAATAAACAAGATGATCAGGGAATAATAACATGAAATAAAGATAGAGTTGTAGCTAAAGGATATAATCAGGAAGAAGTTATAGATTATAATGAGACCTTTGCACCTATATCTATATTAGATGCCATTATAATCCTTTTATCCTATGCATCTCATATTAACTTTAAGTTATTTTAGATGGATGTTATGTTGGCCTTTTTAAATGGTTATTTAATGGAGGAAGTTTATGTTGAGCAACCATCTTGGTTTTGAAAATTCTCAAAAACTATATTCTGTTTTTAAACATACAAAAGCTCTTTATGGCCTTAAATAAGAACCTAGTGCTTGGTATGAAAGATTAAGCTCTTTTCTTTTAAAAAATTATTTTACTGTTGGAATTGAAGATCCCACAATTTTTAAGAAAATTAAAATTATAATATTTTATTACTTCAAATTTATGTTGATGATGTAATTTTTGATCAACTAATAAAACCCTTTGTCATGAGTTTTCTAATTTAATGGAAAAAAGAATTTGTAATGAGTATGATGGGAGAACTAAATTTCTTTTTTGGACTTCAAATTTATCAATAATATTTTGGAAATGTTTTGAATCAAAGAAAATATATTACTGATTTATTAATGAAGTTTGGTCTTGAAAAAAGCTAGACAAATACAAATCCTCTGTGTACTAATATAAAACTTGATTTGGATAAAAATGGAAAATCAGTTGACAACAAGTTATATAGTGTTATGATTTGTAATTTTTAATATATTACTGCTAGAAAGCTAGATATAATGTATTCAGTATGTCTTTGTGCAATATTTCAATCAAATCATAAAGAATCTTACATAACTACTGTTAAAAGAATTTTTAGATATTTAAAAGGAACTGTTTTTCAATCTCCTCTTTATCCCAAAACTTCTGATTTTAATTTGATTTCATATTCATATGTAAACTATGGTATTTTTAGATTAGATAGGAAAATCACGTTAGGAACTTATCATTTTTTAGGGAAATATTTAGTGTCATGGTCAAGTAAGAAACAACATTCAGTTTCCCTATCAACAGTCGAGGCAGAATATGTTTCTGCTGGCAGTTGCTGTGAAAAAGTGTTGTGGATAAAAAGAACTCTTATAGAATTTGGACTAAATTTTAATCATATACCTATTTTATGTGATAATACTTGTGCTATAAATATTTCAAAAAAACCTATTAATCATTCTAGAACTAAGAATATTGATATCATACATCATTTTCTAAGATATCATGTTCTTAAAAAGGATATATATTTGGAATTTGTAAGTACTAAAATTCAATTAGCTGATATTTCTAATAATCCACTTCTCACTGCAAGGTATGAATTTATTAAGGGTGATCTAGGTTTATTTAATTTTTAATAAAGCATTATTTTACTATGCTTCTCGATTATTTTAATTCTGTTTAAAATAATTTGGCTATTTTTTTCAAACAGAATTATTTTCTTTTCCCCGCGTAATTAATTTTATTTATTTTTAAATCTATGTAATGATTACTCAAAACAAGGGAATCGAGGATTTTAAAAAACCTTTCGACTACCAAACCGTTTCATTTCTACAAAAACCTTTTCGAACCCGCAAAATCGCATCACTTCTCGTCAACCCTACTTTTCAATCCTTTGAAACCCTAACCGTCAAACCTTCAAAGATTCTCGCAGATATGGAAAGGACTGCGATAGTTGATAAAGTCGAGACGAGAAATTCCCAGAGACAGTGTTCATGTGGAATGAAAATCTTACAGGGCAAGGTGATTGATCTCGAATTTCTATTTCAGATGAATCTCGTGTTTAAAAAAGCATTGTCATTTCAGAATCTCGAACAAACATTCAACAGTGAGAATAAGGAATTTTTTAATGAGGGAGAACATCGATATTTCTTCAATTCTGTAGAGTTTATTTTGGGAGACAATGGGGAGACTATGCTGGCTAAGATAGAGGATAGGGATTTTTTGATCTCTTCAGTTGAAATTGGTCAGATTTGAATTGCCCTCATGAGGGAGTCTTTCTTTTTAATTTGAAAAATATAAAATATTATATGAATAAATCATAGGATATTATGTCTTTTATTTTTGGTAATACATCTATAAAGAAGATGTTCATAATGGAATTGGAGTCTGATCAGAAAATCTTAGTAAAGTTTGTGCAAACATGGATTGAAATGAGGATGTCTGAGACGGAGAATATATTATATCCTGACATGCATATAATGTATCTTTTGATCAGTGATATCAAATTAAATATTCCTAGGTACATGGTGAGGTATCTAAATTACTGTTGTCACAATGAAGCGAGAAGGAACTTCTACCCTTTTGGATGATTCATTTATAAACTATTGTTTAAGAAGGATATGGTGAGACTGGTGGATGCTAGAGTGCGTTGTCATCACAGTATTGTGTTTAATGATGGAACATTAAGAAATATTGGCTATTTCTGGAGCACTATAAAAGGAATCCTTTTCCCAGTAGGGGCTGAGGATGAAACAGAGTGTGCTCAGGCTCATTCTGCTAAGTCCAAGGAGGGACAAGATGAATCAAGAATAAGTAATATTGCAAGGAGAATAAGAATTGACATGGAAGAAACTGAGGAAGAAAGAAGTCAGGAGGGACTTCACACTTAGAGGAAAAGACCTATTAACGAGGAACTTTTTTCCCCTGTACTGACCACAAGATATTTACTCCCTTACAGCTTTGTTATAGAAAAGGTTGTTGAACAATCTCAAGAATAGGATATGGCTGTTTCAGAACATGACCCTGAAAGAATTGAAGTTTAAAGATCAGAACCACAAGTTGTAGCTGATGTTGATGTTACACTTCAATAAGAAAAGGAGGCAGAGCATAGTGAGGAAGTGGATAGAACTTAGGATAATCTAGAGGATATTATCTTAGAAAATCAATTGGAAGAACAAGTTTCTGATGATCGTGATGAGTATGTTTTTGATGCTCAAATAGAAGTACTTCAAGAGGATTTTTCTATGGAAGAGTATGGAAAAGATTCTGAGGAAAAATATGTGGACCCACCTGCTCAGCAAAAGGATAAAATACAAGTCTGATGCAGATTCACTACCTTTAGTATTGCTGCATGAAAATGAACCTGGGAATGAGAATCAACCACAGGGTGCCTCTGATTCAGGGAATAAGGAAACTGAAGAGTTGTACAGGAAGGTGTCTCAATTGGAATCTGAAAATGATACTCTCAGGAGAGCCTTAGAAATATAGATTTTACAATTTTAGAGAATTAATAATAGTACTGTTTCATGACAAGAAGTAGAAGCTTTTAAGAAAGATCTGTTGATAGATGTTTCAAAGCTGAAATTAGAAATGGTAAAGAATTCAGACCAGCTAGAAATAAAAGGATATGTGGAGATACAATTTGAATTTATTGGAACTAGTGTTGCTGGTGGGTCAGGTACTTCACCTGATTTACTCAGAAATTTTCCAGCTATCACAGCTGCAATGAGAAATATGAGTGATAAACTACGTGATCTTAAATGAAACAGTACTTATGTATCAGTCCTGTTAGACAATCAGAAATTTTTTGGTGATCAGTTGACATCCAGTGAACAAGGATTCAGGTTTGTCTTAAATAAATTCACTGAGAAGTTTCCTTTGTTTATTGAGAAGGAATAAAGACTTCACGAGTTTTTCAGAGTCAATATCATTGAATACATTCATATGACTCAAGAGGCTAGATATCTTATTATTCATCTTGGTGATGGAATGATGCGAAGTCTCATAGAACAGTTGACAAAAATCATCTATGCAGTTCAGAGGAGATAGAACCTATTTCATACCATAATCAAACCATGGTTCATGTGTTGATCATAATTATATCTATTCGATTATTTCAATGAAACATTTTGATTTCTATATTTATCAATTTTGGTACTTTTAATGAAATTATATTTCTTTATATTTATTTTGTTTTACTGTCTTTGTTTTCATATGCTAGTAATCAATATTTCAATACTGAAAAAAAGTTACTTAGAATTTACTTAAGTTCAATGCTACATGAAATGTGTTATATTCGATCTTTTATCATTATTTTTTATATCAAAAAAAGGGGGAGAAATTTGGATAAACACAACATTTTTTTGTTTGTTTAGTTTTATTGGGGGAGTAATTAAAATGGATTATTTAAAGGGAGAAATTAAGTTAAATCTAATATTGTATTTTTAAAATTCAAAACTATATGTAATTAATTAATTTTTTTGTATGTTAATTTCATTAATTATTTTGTGGGTTTTGTGATCATCAAAAAGGGGGAGATTGTTGTAAGTGTTGTTTTCAACAATACATAATGTTTTATTTAAAGGGGGAGTATGTCGAGAACAATACTCTATCTCTTTATGAAAATTTTGATTCCTCAAAAATACCCTTAATTATTTTCTAATGATTTTATTTGTTAATTATTTTTGAGGAATTTATTATTCATTATATTTTTATTTTAGGACAAAATATTTATCTTCTTGAACAATGAGGTTTTATTTCTAAAGTATTCGCATTTAGCGTGTTCTGGAAACACTGTTCATACCCAACATATTTGTGATCTGATTTAGCGTGTTATAGAAACACTGTCTATACCCTACATGGAAGAAAATAGCGTAAGGATAAAATTCAGCTTATAATTTATGAGATAAGAGAAAATATGGAAGAGGAACCATACTTTATCGGTGAAATATGAAAAAGAATCCTACGTCAGGATGGAACCCTACAATTGGGATATTAGAAAAGTATAGAAAGAGAACCGTAAGTAAGTATTAAATATTACGTTTCTTTCTAAAAAGTATGGTTCATAAACCTTACTATTGTAAACAACCATACATTTTTGGAAAAGTATGGATCATGTAAAAGTATGGAGATTTTATCATACATTTGAATGTTGAAGAGAAAAGTATGGATGACCAAGCCTACATTAATGATCAACCTTACGTTTAAGGAAAGTGACATGAACCATAAGTTTGTGATCAAACCTATATTGTCAACCCTGCGTTTGAATACTACGTTATCAACCTTATGTTCAGAGGATGCATACAGTACAACTCAACCTTACGTTTGGCATCGAAGAAGTTTAAGTCGATTTATTTATGCAACGGTTAGCAAGCTAATTATTATGAGGATTTAAAGCCGGATATAAAGATGATTTTAAAATAAAACTTTGAATAATTCAAAGGCGTTTTATAAATGGTTTACAGATCAAATTAAAAGGATATTTTTATGCTGATTCTTCAGGGAAGTTACGACTACTCTATAAATTCAAATGTTTGAATATCGCGAGTTAAAAGGCAACTCCTATGGATATAAATTTGTATGAGAAGTAATTATAGTTATTTTATATATTTTTGATTTCTAAAACAACAAATAATGATCTTATGTGATCTGTTGATCATTCTATGAAAAGGGAAGAAAAAACAGAGACTATCAAAAATTCATATCTGTTGATTCAAGAGAACGACAAAGCTCTGTTTTCTGAGGAAGAAAAATCACAATAGAAGATTCATTTGTTCTAATTCAAAGATCATTTGTGAATCTTCTACGACTGAATTTGTGAGTTATATTTCTATATCTACTGCAACGAGATTGACTCAAAACTACTCTTTTGTGATTATCATTATTTCCGAAGGCGACGATCTATCTACTGTCAATTTCATGCTATTGTAATTGTGAAGAATATCTGGAAAGTATTTTCAGAATACAAAATTATTTCTTTTCTATTCTTGAGTGACCAGATTCTTGTACTTTGCTTTGTAGGTTCTTTGAGTGAACCAGAAGGCTTTGTTTTGCCTTATATTGTAAAGGTGTCAACTGCCAGTACTCAGTTGTTTAATGGTTTGTTGAAACGAGGACCAGATAGAGAAAATCACCAAACTCGTGGAGTATAAAATTGGTGGAGTGGACTAGGGACCTTCTGTTCCCCAAACCACTATATATCTTGTATCTATTCAATATAAATTTCCTCTACATCAATTCATCTGATTTAAGTTAAAAGACAGAACACAATCTCACAAAGATTTCTGAAAAGACACAATTCACCCCCCCTCTTGTTGATATTTGATATAATCCGGTCCAACAATTGCCGCATTAATTAATGGCCAATTTTGTAATGGATTAAATTTACCTTTTTTACCCATTCAGTGGTTTCAAAAGAAATTAGGAATCATAAAAAGGGAAATTAGTCAAATGATTGAGAAACAAATGTATTTTTTTGATAAAAATGAAAAACTTCCAAATTTCGGATATTCTATACCTGATTGTTACAATAATAAGAAGAGAACATCCTTTGTTATGCTATATAAAATAATAAATATTATTCATTTATTTATTGAATTGGTTGACTTAATCTCTATGTTTATAAATCTTGGTTTTTTTGACCTTTACATGAGTAAGTAACACCTCATCCTTTAGTAAAGTGTCTCCCATAGAATTATCCACTTCTATAAATATCCTTTTATATTCTTCAATGGTATTTTCTGTTATGTATGACCTCTTTTATGGACAATACAATTTATATAATGGTTGTTCATTTGAATCACTTTCATCAACGAGGTCATGTTGCCGCATTGAAAATGTCATCGGATATTAAGAGGCATCTAGGATTGCAGAAACTCTATGGTTTATAATGTATATTAATGACTTAGTTAAACAGTGATACAGAACTAATTCATGTTCACTATATGGGGTTTATATTTTATTTTTTACCACACCAAGAATCACCTAAAAATTGAACCCACCATTCCAAATATTTTTATACATGGAATGGTTCTTAGTTTGTTTCATAGATAGAAAATTTAGAGTAGATCAAGAAATGAGCTTCTAGATTAACTTCCAAATGGAATTCTGAGTGATTTGAAGGGAATCAAGGAATTCTTGATCTAAATCAGATTTTCTCTTTAATATTGGACTGTACATTAGTACCTAATCAACCATAAAGGGTATATCCTAGAACCCCTAATATGAGATGACATCGATTCCACATGTTCTCCCACAATCATCATTTATTGAATATTTGTGAGGGATATGTCCAAAATATATTCCAATAAATATTGATTTAGCCCTATAAAATATGAAATACATGTTAGGAAAGGAACATGATGATGCCTCAAGATTGAGAGATATAAATACTCACTATATAACAATGGAATGTTGGAGTCATATACCACTGTCTTTTAAGTAGAGATATATGTAATATCAATTTATGAAAAAAGTATATTCTCTAATGGAATTTCCAATGCAGAAAATTGTCACTATATTTAAATTTGGATAATTTTTCCAACAATGGATACCTGTGAAAATTAGGTTTTCATGATTCAATGAAGTGGTCCAACTTCTGGGAAACATACATTTTAGAAACAGCATGTCAAAGAAATTGAATTATTCTCTAGATAATACAACCAAAACTTTAATCTTCATTAGATCCCCCACTATCCTTAGAGATAGTAAGTATACAACTGGGGTATCTATAGTGATGATCAGTTCTAAATCCCTTGGATCCTCACCACCAATGACTCTTGGAGGCCCTGATACCACATGATCCCCCATTGATGTTATTTTTGTCACATGATGTTGATAAACTTGTTTTAAATGATTGAAATCCCATTAATAATTAAATATAGTCTCATAAAGATATGATTAGTGTTTGAGGGTTTTTAAATGTCATCAATTTACCTTGAATTTAAAAGAGAACTGAAAGGAATGTCTGAGAGGGAGTTTGACTCTGATTTCCCTTTGGTCCCAACTATATATAGGACACCATTTTTATTTCCTACATCAATTTTTTAATGCCATATGAAGATATAACTATGGGAGGAATAACTTTCCTTGAATTCCTACTTATTATTAATCAATACACTATATAAATCTTCCCATATGATCATTTTTAGTGAATATATAAAATATATCCCCATGATATTACACTATCTATTCAAAAAAATGGACTAGACCACTTTTGAAGACATGTTCCCCTCTATGAGTTTCATTCCCTTTCGGATTCTAGAAAATTTTCTACAAGAAGGATAAATTGTTTTTTTATATTCTCTTATCTATGGAACATCACTACTTATCAAGGGTTCATTGACCATATTTCTATCCCATTTATAAATAATATTATTGTCATAATTGTAGAAATAATATTTTCTAGTTAAAATCCCCATGTTGGCCTCTCTACTACTTATAACTTCTTCATTACTATCGGTTCATAGAATTTTTTCATATCCATATCCATTTAAAATACTGATGGATGAGATATAATATTAACTAATTTATCATCTAGATATGACCATATCCAATCCATGTAATAATCAGTCACAGGCCTAATTTTAGAATCAGCAGGTGGAAGGATGACCCAAATACCTATCTCCCATAGTGTGAGAATCAATAAAAAAGTGTTTAAGAACTTGATAAACTTCTCTTGTTTCACAATTAATATGGGATAAATTCATTATATATGGAATCAAAAAAATGGGGCTAAATTTACAAGGGGAATATCCTTCAAAGATTAGTTCCATTTATATTCTCGCAGCATACACACCATCCCTGAAGGATGTAAAATATGATCTTTCCTCAAGGGTTACAGTTTCATTATATGTATTATTTCTTATAGGAATGTAATATAACATTTAAGAATTTTTTTTCATGATGATTAAATATATATATATATATTATGTCTTTTTACTTAATATTATAGTGCCTAAACCCACATTATTAGTATATATAGCATCCAACTGACATGTTTGGGATTACATGAGCATTTTGAAATTTATTTCCCTTATATGCACTGTAATACAACACCCTGAAATTTGGAAGGAGACAAAAATCTTGAAGGGTGCCTTCCCTATGTGAATATGTATATGAAATAATTATAAACTAGATAAAATTGTTACATCTAGGTTAACCCACATTATGGTTGCTAGAGTGCCACTATCATAAATGTTCTCATTCTTACACCAGCATGACACTCCCTTAATGGAAGAAGATACCCAGTTATGAAAATAGTGAGAAACACTGTTAATGGAAATATCTATATATTAAAAGGATAAATTTTTATCCCCATGCTGGATACCTTTATCCAACATTGGTTAGTTTAGACTTGAAATACTTTGATATTATCAATACAGATAGGTCTTTGGGATCTTAGCCTTAGGATCACCACTCATGTCTTAACAACCATTCCTACCCAATAATTGATATGGAAGTAATGCTATGGGGGGTCTCTTAATCCATGGTCTATTATGAGATTTTTATCCAATCTATGTACATTAGAGGAGTCCATTACATGTTCTCCCATGAAGAGAGAGGGGATGAATTTATCATATATGAATCCTAATATTTGATCCCCACTGATCATTTACCCTACGTCGAAGATTTTCCCAACCACTTCATGCATCATATGAAATGTATTATCTTATATAACACAAATTCAAAACAATTCCAAATGGATATGATAGTTTCAAAAGAATAAATAATTCAAAATCCAAATTACCTCATAAAACCCATCAACTAGATATTCCTTGTCAAATTACACACAATCCAGATTCACCTATAAGGAAAAATTTATTCCATTCCAAATGAACTACTATATTTAAAATCCTAGTCATATTTGCAACCATTCATATATTACTCCATCAGACTCTTCATGATTTACAATTTATTTCGAGTTTCCTATTATGGTGCACTTAATTACCTTTCAAATGATTGAATGTAACACCGAAATTTTTCATAGTAAGTTATTTTCTTTAATTCAATAGCTTGTGCTACACGCAATACCGAGTTCGAGCGCACCATGACTTACCAAACTAGTCGTTCAAAAATAGTTATAAATAGTATTAACTGAATTTTAAATTTTATATACTCCAAATGATTTTAGAATCCATATTATGTGTTTGATACAAATAATATAAGAACAAATTCATTTGTTTCAGATAAAAGAAGTATTTTACAAAAAAATGAAATTTTAGCACCTTTTAATGGAAAACCCTTTTTAAAACCAATATTTAAAACTTTTATATATTTCATTTAATGAAATTAACTTCTTATTTTGAATTGGGACATAAAAATGTATTTTGGATAAATTTTTGGTACTTTTCTAATAACTTTTATATTTTGATGAATACTGAAAAATACAATATTTTAATTGAAAACAACTTTTTTAATCGAAATAATTTATAGTGTTAAATTATGTATTTGATTGGTTTGGATGTATAATTATATTATATTTTTATCATTTAATACAATTTAGGTTATTATAAGTAATTTCACATAAAAATTTGACATAAACACATGTCAATCTTTTGAAAGTTTTTACTTTTTTAAAACCCGCTTTTCAGTTTTGACAACCGAAATTAATTTTAAATTAATTAATTTAGTTTAAATGCTTTTAATTTTGTAAAATAGAATTAATTTTTTAATTTGGAATATACAAATTATCTTAGGGTACATTTTTTGGTATTTTTCTGAAAACATTCAATTTTTGATGAAAAGTGAAAAGCAATGCGTTATAATTTAAAACTGACTTTTTATTTAAATAATTTTTTAATTTATTTTAATTTATTTTAATTCAAAATAGATATATAATACTTATATAAGATCAATAAAATTAATTGGAGAAATTTTATAATAAAATTAGATGTATAAAATTTTATTGATCTTTTTACCGTCTCATACCCACCTCCTACGAGCATTTGTAATTTTACCTAAAATGTAATTTTACCGCTTCTGTGAGTTGAATTTCAAAAATACAAGAGACACGGTTGATATCAGTAAGTAAAATGTGGTTCAATAATTTGAAAATAATTTTTGATGAATAATATCTTTTTATTTTTATTTACCACGGTTAAAAGTAAATAGGGTAATTAAGGGTAAAAATGATATTAATATTACACTAACATGTGTCCTAATTCTATTGGAGAAGTCTAATTAGACCAAAAACAAACTTTTGAATAAAATATGTTACTTTAGGTCCACTTGGATTAGGTTTGGAAATTTATTATTTTTTAATTCAAAGAAGAGTTAAAAGTGTTAAATTCAAAGTCTAATAACTATACCTTTTTTAATATACGGATAAACACAACTAAATTCGACTTTAAATATTAATTATAAAGATAAAAATATATCCTACATAATGGTATTTTATTTATATATTTTATGAATAAGCTAATATAATTTATTTATGACACAATGATGATGCAGTAATTAACTAATTAATGAAATATTAATATAATTGATATTATAAATATCCAAATAAATGTAATTTGAGACTTTTTATGAATTAAACATATTTTTTAGGTAAATATGACATTTTAGGGTTGGATAGATGCAATTTTTTCGACGTAATAATGCTTTTATAAATTTATCAAAAACAAAATACCAAATAGTGTCCAAATTGACGTAAAAGAGTTTTTTTAAAAAATATTATTTTATTAATTGGTATTCTATTCCAAAAAATCTAAATATTGACCAAAAAACTTATATATTGTTTTTTGTATCATTAATTAACCACTTTAGGTTCTCTTGGATGTATATTTTAATTTTATTAACCATATAATATAAAAAACAGAGAGACATGGTAAATGTAAAACTATTTAACTAAGAGTTAAATCTAAATGATAAGGTTTATATAGTGACCAAAACTGGTTTAAAACCTATTGGTCAAGTGGTTGTTTACCCATACCCACCTTATACTTTAAATAATTCATTTTTAGCCATTAGAAACCGAAAATTATTTTATTATAAAATAATATTTCTAGCTTTTCCTAAGGTGCCCCTCACCCCTCTTATAAAAGGGAACTCCCACTTCTTTTAAATTCACACATTCAAAGCAATTAGACTCAGAAAAACCCTACCCAAATATCCTCCCAACTCTCCTACCTTCATCCAGGAGGCGATAATGTAGTCATAAAGACATCCTATGAATCCCTTTTGATCAAATCAAAATGAAGTACCCGAAAAAGAGATAAATATTTCATCACCTCTTTCAGGTTCCTTTCTTCTTCCACTTCCTCTTTCTTTGTTGTTTCCGTTATAAAATAATAACTACATTATCTTATATATACTAGGTTGTTGTTTTAAATATGGTACAACCATATTCATTATTCTATCCATCCTTTTAATGACATGTCATGATACGTGTGTACGTACGACTTACCATCTCTACGTTGTGGTGTAGTTTTTATTCAATAAATTATTATTTTTATGGGTATAAAATGATGTATAATTGGTGTAAATAAGAAATATAACATGGTAATGATTCTTTATATATGATATACCATCCAATTATATATTATTTTAATATCAAAAGAATGATATTGTCGCTCTTGCGTACGTACAGATTACTATCTCCACGAACGCGATGAGATTCATTCACCACAGTATCCATTCTAGAATAATTTTCATTTGATAATTAAAAATAATTTTTAAATACATAATATATTTATTAATATTAATAAGATACATCCCATCAATAACAATCACAGATTATGTAACCAAGCATATAAAGGAGAATGAATCAGTTAACACCCGAAACAACGATAATAGTAAAATATCAATATTAGAAGATCATATATGATATAATATTAATTTATATGGTTATTTTATAATTTAATATCATTTATTTCACCATTATACATGATATTACCATACCCATGACCAAGGAAAAGTACAAGGTCAGGGGTTTCTTATCTCACTTTTAAATCAGTGAGATTTCCATTTTTCGCCACTTATTTATTGGATGTGGTGTATTGTGTACTGCCATTTGATATATATTATATGATTCTATTTATATTCATGGTATTATGTGACTAATTTTGTGGTTATTAACTTTTGGTCATACGACTTGATTTATTTCAACAAAGTAAGGGTTTTTATCTCACTTTTTATTCCCGTGAGATTCAGGCTATATTGACCACTATTTCCTTTTGTGTGCAATATGTGCTGTCAATGATTATATTATTGGTATAATATAATTTAATTTATGAAAATTTACATCTTAATTGTATGATGCTTATTTCATGGGTTGTATGTTTCATTAGTTACAAAATCGGTATAGGAATTTCATATTTCAATTTCCACTCAGTGGTCTTTATGCATACTTCAATGATTATTTTACACCAAGATTATGTGTGGAATCACAATTTATTATTTATGTTGTAATATCCACTACCCTTTGTTTTTAAATAATTTTTATACAAATAATCAGTCCATTGATAATTTCTCAAATCATTTATATAAACTTGATCTTAACTCAATTTCCATTCATTGAGGTAAACATCCAAGTCATTGGTGTTGTTTTTACAAGAATATGTGTGAATGTCCCCTGATTTATTTACAATGAATATCTAATAATATTGAGTGTATTTATATTTTTCACAAATAATAATTTCGTTGATTTATCTTTTACCTAATGATACTATCTTTATAAGGTATTTCATCTCAATTTACATTCCTTTGAGACTTCATTGTTATTATGCACCAATTCGCTTTTTTATGGTGTTTATACATTCTTTTGACATTGTATATAATGAAATCCTTTATTATAAAGATATTATAAAGTTTTTATTACTTCAATTATTTGTATTCAAGAGTCTCTCCTTTGGTTAGAAACTCAAACTAAAATATTATTTTAAATGTTTTAAAAATTTATTCTTCGAAATATTTTTCATTAATGTCCATGTTTTAAAAATGGTTTTAAAGATTTATTTTTATGGAAATTAATGTTTTAAAATTAAATTTAATTTTAAAAGTTTCAAATTGGTATGGGACTCTTTGATTCAAAAATCTATTTTTAAACGGCTTTTTGACAAATAGTGTGACTTTAAAATGCTTTCAAGAAAAAGGGGGATATTTCTCTCAAATAGTTTTGATGATTATTTTAATCTATATTAATATCCATCATTATTCTCAAATGAGGTTAATCTATTAAAATAAAATCTTCCATATTGTATTGAATGATTTATGTTTGACTTTGGATGTGCTATTTTTATACCATTCTTGGTTTGGGGATAAAGTATTGATATTTCGTATGTTAGTTTTAATACGAATGTTTATGTTATGTTTCTAACTTTTCATATGTGGATTACATTGGAATTAGTAAGTGCCAAGTGGAGACCGCTATAGCTCCTTGATACATCGGTAGGTATCATGAGACAAACTAGTGTCTTGGCACAAGGCCTTGACAAAATCTTATTTTTAGTCTTGTCACAAGGCCTTGAATATGTGGTTATAAAGTCTGACATTATGCATTCCATCATTATGAAAGATGCTATTGATATTGCATGTGATTATTCAACTAGTAGAATATCCATGTGAATAATTAAATGGAATTATTTGATTTTATATTTTACATATTATACTGAAGTTAAAGTTTAAAATGATTTTGGTTTAGTCATATACATTTCCTTGAATGTTTATGCTTATTTATGAAATTTTATGTGGTATTGTTAACCTTACTGAGCATCTGATTTCACCCCTTTCTATGTTTTATTTTTCCCAGGATGCGGAGAAGTATATTATGACTGACCTACAGGGATAGTGTATGGGATATCAGTGTTTTATATGACAAAAATGTTGTTTTAGTTTTCCATGTTATGATTTAATGTAAACCTTATGAATGTATCTAGTACTTCAAGGGATACTAAAAAAATCAACCTTTCGAGACATGAACTTTTGTGATCATGCCAATGATAAGTAATAATGCACCGAATCTGGGCTTCTAGGGTTTGGGCGTTATAGTTGGTATCATAGTAATTTTAATACAAACCATGGAATCTATATTTAGATAATCTCTGATTAGAAACATTACCATAAGATAGACATTGAGGGTTAGTATAGAAGAACTTCCTAGAATTTTGATATTGTAGAGATTATGTGGGTTTTTTAAAGAATAAATCCCAGTCTGGATACAAGTAGGTAGATGCGGCTTTGGCATAGATGTACCTAGGAGTGAAAAATCCGACAAGGAGTTTCGGGCTTAACCCGGGGTATCTTTGTACATGACAACAGGCCTTGTTTCACTCTTGGTTATGATACTCATGGGGGATATGCTAAAGATAATTCACATTTTGTTTACAAACCTATTTGAAGGATTTTAATATAAGATGAGAATAAATAATCTTCATTAATATTAAGGTGTTTTAGATTTAAAATAAAGAGTTATGATATTCTCTAAATTATTTTATGACTCGCACTACGATTGCACGAAAGAGGAAATTAGAAACAGAATGGAATATTGATAGGTTTAAATAATATCATGTTCATGCCGAATTAGTTTTTCAAAAATATGATCAAAAATATATATATTAACCTACACCCAGACTAATCAAATAAGGGAAAGGTGGTGAATGATAATAGCTCCAGTAGTGGAGACTATGGAGAAAATAAAGCTCAATTTCTATCATGCAGGAAATGTGGAAGGAGACACCTAGGGAAGTGTCTTAATGGAACAAAGAAATGATTTATGTGTGGGAAAGAAGGAAATAAAGTAAATAATTTCCAAGGAAAATAAAGAGTAAAATGGAAGAAAATAAAAATGATCCCAATAATCCATTTACAATCATTTTCCATAAATGTAGGGGACCTAGGCATTACACGAGTGAATGCCCTATTCTATAGGATAACACCTTGGTCAAGGAAGAAACAATGTTGAAATAAATGGATGGTCAAATATTTAAAATCAGTAGTGCTCTTTGTTGATCAGATTACTTTGGAATACTTTTCTCTTATGTGTAACCCTTCAGTTTATTATTTGAAAATGTTATTTTTGGAAGAATTGTGTTTTCTATGGTTTTTATAGTTATAAATAACCATTTGGGTTTATATGATCCTTGAATTTCAAGTAATTACATGTTATTAAATTTTATGATGAAAATGTGAGGTATGAGATAACATTTGTGGTGAAATTACGTTATAGTTATTTTGAGGAATTTATCTCATTTTGGGAACATTATAAAATATAGTTTTTTTGGAAAAAGGACAACACGCGGACTGTGTGACAACTTGTCACGTCAGACAATGCTGCAAGAATTAAACCCACAACCATAGTGTGATTGGGATTTATTACCTACCACTGGACTACGTGAATTCCCTGGTTAGTGTGACTAATTATTTTTAGTTAAATGATTTTATTTCTCAATAATATGTTGATTTGGGAACTTATTTCTTATCAAATGGATATCCTTAGTTTAGGAAAATGATTTGGGGATTAAGTGATAAATTTTATTTAGGAAGACATTATATTTTTTTGGAATACTATATGCCTAAGGAAAATAGAATATTATGGGATTTCATTTGAGGAGTAATGGTGGATTTTTATCTATGTTTTTATTGTGGATTTATAGATATTTGGGTTATTAATGGAAATGATTAACCTATCATAGAGAATATATGATTAGATTAATTACTTTTAAGTATGTGACTTTAAGAGTAGTTGATGTTATTTGGAAATACAATTTAACGTGGAAGACTGTGTAATAAAATTCTTCTATGTTCTGAGTTTCAATATTTGTTTTGATTATATTGATGGATTTTAAGGAAAACTGTTAATTGAATGGTATTTATTGAACTTTGGGTATTGTTGGTTTATTTTTAGAAATTAAGATAAGTATTTATTTATCTAAAGGATTATCATTTTTGGGGATTATCTGATCATGTAATAACCATTTTGGTTTTGGTTAATCTCTAAATACAATTTAAATATATATAGTTTATCCTTTGTGGATTATGTGATTTTCTAGAAGTTGATTCTAGCGCTTCAAGTGTGATCAATTCATCTTGAATACTCATCGTTTGAAAAAAAATATGAGTTAGTGGTAGAAATTTATTAAATTATGAAGCTCTACTTAAAAAGTATAACTCTTTATGTTCTTAGTCAAACTCATAAATAAATTCCTCAACATTATGAAATTGAACTAAAAAACATTATTCGTTTACTTTTGCTACTAAGAAACTAATGAACAGTTATCTCATCACAAGTTTTGGGTTTTCTTGTTGTTAACTTTCTCCTAATTATGTTTTATATAACTCTCCACTAGAACTCGACACTTATTTTATTTTCCATATCCATGGTTTCCTACATGGAACCCTAGTGTGGGTTATCTCGGGTAACCTTTATACTTCTCTGTATTTCTTTTAAAGAGATAGTTATATTGACTCTTTTTTTGATGTGGGACATTAAAATATGTTCCCAAGCACAATTTTAAAATTTCTAGGTTTCAATTTCCAAAATGGGGAAGAAATTAACTCCCCAATATTTCATAGTTAATTATTTTCATTAATTCAATATATTGCGCTACACGCAACAACGAGTTCGAGTGCACCATGACTTACCATACTAGCCGTTCAAAAATAGTTATGAATAGTATTAAATGGTTTTTGAATTTTATATACTCCATATAATTTTATAATCTATATTATGTGTTTCTCATACATAATATAAGAAAAAATTCAATTCATTCAGATAAAAGAAGTATTCTTCAAAAAAGTGCATTTTTACCACCTTTTAATGCAAAACCCCTTTTTAAAACCAATATTTAACACTTTTATATATTAAAATTAATGAAATTAAATTCTTCTTTAGAATCGGGACATAAAAATTCATTTTCGATAATTTTTTTTACTTTTCTAATAAATTTTATATTTTTATGAATACTGAAAAATTATAAATTATAATTGAAAACAACTTTTTAAATCAAAATAATTTATGGTGTTAAATTATGTATTTAAATGGTTCATAATTATAATTATATTATATTTTTATCATTTAATACAATTTATGTGATTGTAGGTAATTTTACATTAAAATTTGACATAAACACATGTCAATCGTTTGATTGTTTTTACTGTTCAAAAACCTGCTTTCCGGTTTTGACAACGAGAAATAATTTTTAATTAATTAATAAAACTTCTTTGTTTTGAATTTGGTAAAATAGAATTCATTTTTTAATTTTAAATATCAAAATTATCATAGGGTAAATTTTTGGTATTTTTTAGAAAACATTCAATTTTTGATGAATCGTGAAAAACACTCTGTTATAGTTTAAAATCATCTTTTGATTTAAATAATTATTTATTTTATTTACTTTTAGTTTAATTAAAAATAGACATATAATACCTATATAAGTTCAATATAATTCATTGGATTAATTTTATAATAAATTTTTGTGTATAAAATTTTATTGAACTTTTTACCGTCTTTTACCTACCTCCGAGGAGCATTTGCAAATTTACATAAAACGTAATTTTACCTCTTATGTGAGTTTAATTTCAAAAACTTTATATAAATGGATGATATCAGTAAGTAAAATCTGGTTCAATAAGATGAAAATATTTGTTGGTGAATAAAAAATTTTTACTTTTATTTACCACGGTTAAAAGTAAATAGGAAAATTAAGGATAAAAATGATATTATTATTACCCTCACAAATGTCCTAATTCTTCTGGATAAGTGTAATTATACCAAAAAAACCTTACAAATAAAATATCATCCTTTAGGTCCACTAGGATTAGATTAGGACATTTATTATTATTTAATTCAAAGAAGAGTAAAAACGTGTTAATTTCAATGTATAATAACTAAACAATTTTTAATAAAGGGTTACACATAAGTTAAATTAGACTATAAATACTCGTTAGAAATATAAAAATATTTCTTAAATAATTGTATTTTATTTATATATTTTAGACATCAAATAATATAATTTATTTATGACACAATGATTATGCAGTAATTACCTAATTAATGAATGATTAAAATAATTGATATTATAAATATCCAAATAAATGTCATTTGAGACTTTTTATAAATTAAAATTTTCATATAGGTAAATATGAAATTTTATGGTTGGTTAGATGAACTTTTTTTATACTAATAATGTGGTTATGAATTTATCAAAAATAAAATACCAAATAGTACCAAAATTGAGATAAATGCGTTTTTAAAACAAATATTATATTATTAATTGATAATCTATTCTTAAAAATCTAATGTTCGTCCAAAATACTAAAATATTTATTATTTTATCATTAATAAACCACTTGGGGTTCTCTTGGAATTATATAGTAAGCTTATTAACCATATAATATAAAAATACAAAGAGACATTGTAAATGTCAAACTATTTAACTAAGAGTTAAATTTAAAAAATAAGGTTAATATAGTGACCCAAACCTGTATAAAACCTATTGGTTGAGTGATTTTTGACCCATCCACACCTTTTATTTTAAATATTTTATTTTGGAGCTATTAGAAACCGAAATTGATTTTATTATAAAATAATATTTCTAGCTTTTCCTAAGGTGCCCCTCACCCCTCTTATAAAAGGGCACTCCACCTTCTCTCTAATTCACACCTTCAAATTGATTAGTCTCAGCCAACCTCTGCCCAAATATCCTCACAACTATACTCCCTTAATCCTAGAGGAATTAATTTAGTCATAAATCCATCCTAAGAAGCCCTTTTCATCAAATCAAAAGGAAGAACCTGAAGAAGAGATAAATATTTCATCACCTCTTTCAACATCCTTTCTTCTTCCATTTCCTCTTTCTTTTTTGTTTCAATTATAATATAATAACTCCAGTATCTTATATATGATGTGATATTTTTATAAATATGGTATCACCATATTCATTATTATATCCATCCATTGAATGACATGTAACCATACGTGTGTACGTACGGCTTACCATCTCCACGTTGTGGTGTAGTGTTATTCAATACATTATTATTTGGATGGGTATAAGATGTATAATTTGTGTAAATAATAAATATAACATGATAATTATTCTGTATATATGATATACCATCCAATTATATATGATTTTAATACCAAAAGAACGATATTTTTTCTCATGCGTACGTACAGAATACCGTCTCCACGAACGCGATGAGATTCATTCCCCATCATATCCATTCAAGAATAATTTTAATTTTATGATTAAAAATAATGTTTAAAGACTTAATTTATTTCTTAATATTAATAAGATACATCCCATTCATAATAAACATGGCTTACGTAACCAAGCATATAAAGGAGAACGAATCAGTTAACACCCGAAACGATGAGAATACCAAAATATCATTATTAGAAGATCATATATGATATCATATTAATTTATATGGTTATTGTATAACTTCAAATTATTTCACCATTATACAGTATATTAACGTACCTTTGACCATGGAAAAGTACAAGGTAAGGGGTTTCTTATCTCACTTTTAATTCTGTGAGATTTTCATTGTTCGCCACTTATTTATTGGATGTGGTGTATTGTGTACTACCATTTGACATATATAATAATGATTATCTTTATATTAATGTTATTATATGATTCATTTGGTTTTTATTAACATTTTTTCATATGATATGATTGATTATAATGAAGTAAGGGTTTTCATCTCACTTTTTATTCTCGTGAGATTCAGGTTATATTGGCCACAATTACCTTTTGTGTGGCATATGTGTTGTCCATGATTGTATTCTTGGTGTAATATACATTAATTTGTGGGTATTTAAATCTTTATTGTATGATCCTTATTTCATGGGTTGTATGTGTCATAAGTTATGAATTCGGTAAAGGAATTTCAAATTTCAATTTCCACTCAGTGGGATTTACACATACTTCATTGATTATTTTACTCCAAGTTCATGAGTGGAATAACTATTTATTATTTATGTAGTAATTTACACTCCCCTTTTGTGGATATACTTTTGATACACATAATCACTACATTGATAATTTCTCAAGTCATTGATATAAACTTGATCTTAACTCAATTTCCATTTATTTTGTTAAACGTCCAAGTTATTGGTGTTGTTTTTACAAGAATATGTGTGAATGTAATCTGATTTATTTACACTAAATATCTAATCATATTTAATTTATTTATATTTGTCACAAATAATTATGTAATTGATTTATCCTTTACCTAAGGATACTATCTTTATAAGGGATTTCATCTCAATTTACATTCCTTTGAGACTTCTTAGTTGTTTTGCACCAATTCACTTTTTTATAGTTTATATACTGTCCTTTGACATAGTATATAATGAAATCCTTTATTATCAAGATATTATAAATTTTTCATCACCTCAATTATTTGTATTCAAGCATCTCCCATTTTTTAGGAACCCAAACTAAAATATCATTTTAAATTTTTTAAAAATTTATTCTTCTAAATCTTTTTCATTAATTTCCATGTTTTAAAAATAGTATCATGGATTTATTTATATGGACATTAATGTTTTAAAATTATAAATTACTTTTAAAAGTTTCAAAGTTGTATGGGACACTTTGATTCAAAAATCTATTTTTTAAAAGCTTCTTGAAAAAAAATGTGACTTTTAAATGTTTTCAAGGAAAAGGGGGATATTTCTCTCAAATAGTTTTGATGATTATTTTCATCTATATCAATATCCTTCATTATTCTCGATTTATGTTAGTCTATTACAATAAATTCTTCCATATTGTATTGGATTAGTTATGTTTGACTATGGATGTTCTATTGTTATACCATTCATGGTTTTTGGATAAAGTATTGACATTTCATATGCATGTTATAATATGAATGTTTATGTTATGTTTCAATATTTTCATATGAGGAATGAATTGGACTTAGTATGTGATGGGTGGAGCTAGCTATAGCTCCTCGATGCTTCGGTAGGTCTCATGAGAGAAACTAGTGTCTTGTCACAAGGCCTTAAAAAAATTTATTTGTAGTTTTGGAACAAGGCATTGACTATGTGGTTATGAAGTCTGGCATTATGCATTCCATCATTATGAAAGAAACTATTGATTTTTCATGTGATTATTCAACTATTAGAATATCCATGTAAATAATTAAATGGAATTATTTGATTTTATCCTTGCTATATTATGATGAATTTCTAGTTTAAAAAGCTTTTATTTTAGTCTTATATATTGCCTTAAATGTTTGTGATTATTTATGAAAGTTTCTGCTTTATTGTTATCTTTACTGTGCATCTGAGCTCACCCCTTTCTATGATTTATTTTTCCCCAGATGCAAAAAATTATATTATGACTAACCAGCAGGGATAGTCTATGGGATCACGGTGTTGTCTATGGAAATAATTTTTTTGTTGTTTTCCATTTTATGATGTAATATAAACCTTATGAATGTATCTAGTACTCGCAAGGATACTTAACTAATCAGTCATTCAAGACTTCATATTTTGTGATCATGCCAATGATATTTATTAATGCACCAACTCTAGTATTTTGGGGTTGGGGAATTACATTGTAGGTAGTAACCCATGTTGTATCAAAAAAAATTTCTACATAGATCATAAAAACTTTTTCAATGATATTCTCATGAAGTATGTCTTGGGGAAGTAAATCCAGATAATTGGAATAGAATTAAATAAATTTCCAGAGTAGGTACATCAACGAGTATAATAAACTTATACATTAGTTGTCTATAAATAATAATCCTTCTCACATTGGGTCTGAAATATGGGTATACTCTGTAGTAATGGGTTGATACTAGTAGGCATAAATGTTGTTAGTTGTCTCAGACCTCCGCACTCTGACTGTTTTCGAAATCAATTATGGATACATCATTAAGGTAAAATAGTAATTTAATGGAACTAGTATCTTGAAAAAAATACAAAGTTATCTTATAAGATAATGAATTTTAAGAACTAAAACCACCTTCTTGTGTTTTCATAACATGAACATCATATTTGACCATTTGGACTATAAGTTCACCACATAAACCAAATAGTTGGATTCAATAATGAAATGACCTCACGTGGACTAACATGACCACATGAACTATGAAGTATTTCTGAGAAAAATGAATTTACCACATCATGGAGAATATGTGGAGCACCACATAACAAGTTTTAGTAGCGAGTAATTATCTTCATAAGGTGGATTGGTTTTCCCAATAGAAAATATAATAATAATGGGAGCCCCGACCAACTCATATACAGGGGTATACATACTAGGACCAAGTGGAAAATATGTGATCTTTTATATTACCATATAATTATCTCCTTATCATTCCAAACATAACCAATTCTGCCGTGGGGTATGCTTTGAGGACAATGATTCTAAAAACAACTAATATTAAAGTTTAAATCAATAAAATTAGTTGGGTAGATACATTTAAGGTATTCATGAAGCACATTACATATTAATTGATCAATAGACCTTTCAATGTCACTATGCACATGTAGAAACATAACGGTGATGAATTTTCATGAGGTTTCCAACCCCATAAAGTGATCAACCACATAAGTTATACCAAACAATTTTTTGAAACTAACAACATAAAATGTAGTATTTAGGAACACCATGTGGTGACTTCATGGTGAGGTGGGGGTCGATCTTGGGAGCTCAACTTGTGATGTTCTCATGATCTTACCTAAAAAATATCCCAACCTCATAGTGCTAGGGAATTTATTTTTAGAGTACCACATGGTCCTCCCGGAGTCTTTATTTTCCATCCTGACACTCCATGTCCTTGTGGAACATTTATATCGCCCCCATTTTTAGTTAACCAATTACATATAGTCATCTATAAATACCTCTTTCCTAATCCAAAAAGACACCAAAAATTTGGTGATGTTAGTGAAAAATATATGATTAAATTAGAAAATAATTCCATATTCTAGAAGTTTTTCTTTTGAAGACAAATGTAATCAAGAGGTAAATACTTGTGAAGAATAAAAAATCATCATGATCAAATGGTGACCATATGAGGTTGAGCCTGTAGAGGTGGCCCATTTGAGGTTTTCCTGTATGGTGACCATGTGATGCCTCTCCCCAAAAGGACAATTTTATATATCCATATCCTAAGGTCATACATAGAGATGATGTGTCTATGAAGAAACTACACTAGGAATTCTCAAATGGGAGACTACATAGGGATGTTTTATAAGTCCAAACTAGTAAATATAGATCGTGGGGTAAACCATGAAGGGAAAGTCCATGGGGTCACCTCATGAGGTACAGTCTATGAAATACACCTTTTATCCATTTTTCCAATTTTGGAAAATACAATCTAAAAGAATATTATATATTCCTTCTTATAGATTAAGAACCTTGAAAATGATAAATTAATGTATCCTCAAAATCCACTAAGCATATGTGATCATGGCATTGACACTAGAATGCACCATTCGATCACTTATTCCGTTGATAAAATTAATCTCCCATGTTTTCCTCCCAGGGGATAAGATACTCATGAAACGAATATCGTTTATTCAATTTAATATGATGGGCGTTCTCTTGAGGACACCATGATGATCTATCCTAGTTCATATGAATCATCTCATCAAAGAAAGTGAAAATCTATATAATTCTAGGTACTTGGTTGAATCCTAATTCCAATAAGTGGGATATTTGAAAGGGGTTTCCTTTTTGTGATAAGTAATTGAATCTATATGATTTAAGTGTTTATTATCTAACTAATTTTCCATTCTCCCAATGGTAATATTTATAAGGTGTATGATCCTATCACATCCATATGGGCAGTCCAAACTCATATGCCCAAACTTTTCTTCAATAGGATATATCATCCAAGAAAACCTATTCAAAGGGATACATTCCCTACAATATTTATGTATCATGATTGCTCTCATATATTTTCTTATAAAAATAGTCCTGACTCATGTGGTAATAAAGATTTTAGTTGATCAATTTTGTTGACCTGTTGAGGAACTCCAAATAATCTTAATCACATAATGTAAAACAATACAACATATCCTTATATCATGAAGTTTAATTTTATGGTATACTATTTTTATACAACCATAATATCTACCACTTGAAGTTATGGGATTTTAATCTTGTTTCAATTGTATATGATGGATTAATTATTTAGGTTCAAACCTAAAATCCACAACATTCTCTTTTTCATTAAGAAATAATAATTATGAAATCATTTCCAACTGAGAGAGATATTATCTCTTAACATAATATCCATATCATCCTTGTTTAGGATATATTCTGTATGGCCTTCTCAGTGGACTAAATCCTATAAGATCCAACCACATATCTCAAGGGGTCGTAATCCCTATGAAATAAACATTCTCTAATTGGGAAATATTACCTTTCAGAACAATTAGAAAGGTCCAATAATGAATAAGTCTCACAAAAGCAATTAATAAGTACCATTAATCCTAGTAACCCCCTTTCTTTACATTAGGACAATTTAGAATCAGTCCATGTCCCACAACCATAAAAGTTATAGAAGGCCTTGTTATGTGGAACTAAACTACACCGGTTTTAATTCCCTTTAAAGGGATACATTGGAAGCCTCTTCTATGTGGTCGATCAAAACTTCATAATGGACAATTCCTTCTAGGATTGTAATAAAACATAAAAGTTCCTGAATTTTTGAATTTTAAACTATTACAGACCAAATTAAGAACCACTAATTAATAATATATAGATAAAGAACCTAAAATATATATTATTGTTCACATTAACACATCATTTCTATTAGACAATTTACATATGGGTAACCAGTAATATACTAGTATTGTCAAAATGATTCATGAAATCATCCAAAATAAATAAGTGATTCCCATGGTTGGGAAAATACCCCCAATGGTGATATGTGAACAAAATTTAATAATATTTACCAAAACACATTTTAATGTGTATCTATTATGAAACCCTATTGATTTCCTTGCTATAGAAAGGAGTATCACAACATCTTCTACACTTATCCATTTCTAATAAACATGCATGTTGGATGTTTTTAGTATAAACATTATATTTGATGTTATTTTAGGTATGTACTATTTAATCAAATTCAAATGCAATAAAAAATTATATCACAGATGGATATCTATATCCACTCCAATAGTTATTCAATATACTCTTATTAAAGAGTTAAAATTCGATGTGGGTCTTTCTGGGTCGGTTCATGGGCTATTTGGAAATGGAATCCCGTATATGGTGACATTAACACTCAGGGTAGTATAATCTATGATATTAAATATGTTCTCACCTATTGTAAGATACTTCCTTAATATATCTCATTATTATTTTACATCATTTTCTACTAAATGATAAGTGGATTTCCTAATCAATTAATTTTTTATCGTATACTAGATATTGATTCCACATAATCAAATTACTATATAAGAGAAAATGGAATTTAATATTTTCATTGAGTAAATTGATACAAAAGGTTTTATCTATTGTATAAATTATAATTGTGGAGATCTTATTCTTTTTTACAATAATGATGATGATAGTTTAGGGTAGCATGTATAATAATTAAATTTAAATTAGGTACATGTTAATAATTAATATTGATGACCTTAGATCAAAGTATTATTTGATTAATTGAAATGAGATAACTTATTTTTGTAAGATTGACATGTAATTATGCTACCATTAACTCCGAACTAAAGGAGTGGATATTCCAAGTATAGATTTTCAAAAACATTATGGTCTTCATAATATTCTATTCATTTCATTTGGATTAAAAATATAGCACTTATTTTCATGGATTTAATGAGTGGAAATGTTAATCCATTATATAATGCTTTCATTGTTATATTTATGGATGAAATCATTTTAAACATATGAAATTTGGAAAATTATGTAAAAAATATTTATATTTTTTTGTGGAAATTATTAGTGAAACATATTTATGATATATTTCTCAAATTAAATTTATATGATTTCAAATTCAAATTACTCTTCCATATAGTATCAAAGCATAAATATCAGTATATACTTAGAATAATGAGACAAATGTGTTTGGAGTTACATAAGAATTTATTTTTTATTTGAATTTTTAGGACATATAAGATAATATTGTTTCTTTATCCCTGATTTCTCTTAGATAACTATTACTATGACCATTTTGAAGAATAAATAGTAAAATTTCATGGGGTTTAATCGATGTTAGAAAGACGGTTTGTAATTAATGAAATGTATTAATAAAACATTTAAATTTATCTTTATATATTTAGGTAAGGGGATTGTAGTTTATTGTGATTTATTTTATTAGGGTCTTTGTTGTGTTCTTCTGAACGATCATCATATTGTATCCTATGGTATTCAAAACATGGGATTTATGAAATAAATGACTAAGACTTAACTAGAATGTTATATGATATAGAGTGATAGTTTTACTATCTCATCAAAGAGAGAATCATATAATATCCCATTCATAAAATGTCAATGTATATATTTTCCCAATATAATATGAATCTGAAGAAATAATTATGGACAAAAATACTGCATAATAGAAACATTGTAACTTATTTCATCAATGAAATGGTTCAACCCTAAATAATACATGATGAAAGGAATGAGTTGATATTAATGTATGTGATAGCTATTTTCACATAGATGTCTCTAAGAATAAAAATGGGAATTCATTATATCATATAAATCAAGAATCACTGGTTATAGAAAGAGTAAAGGACTCTTACAACATTAATTGTGATTATATAATTATTTAAGAAATGCTCAATGGTTGAGAGATCTGATATTGTTGTTTTTAGACTTAAATCTCTTTTCATTTAGTAATGCATTTCAGGTGGTTCCAACTCACACGAGGGGATTGTTTCTAAAATAAGAACACTCATGTCAATAGACATATTTTCTTAACATTTCCATGATATATGAGGATATATATATAGGGAAATAGAAATACAAATATGAGAGATAAATGGTTCAATTTCTTATTGCCTCGCCTTCAAAAAGGTCAAATTAGAACACCAGTTAACTATAAACTATTTAAAATCACTCGATATACTAATAATGAAATTGAATGAAGTAATGATGGATTTTTGGGACCAAATTACATCAATCCTAGAGTGGTTCAGATATAGTTTAGGTGATTTTTTGCTTCATCATAAATATTATAATTTTAATTTCTATTAAGGAATCCTATTATTAGGATGATCTATAAAAGTCATATCTATTGGTGATAATGATCAATCCAGAATTTACAATAATCAGTAATTCTGGTCAATACTCGAGGTTTAACACTCGATATTGGAGGAACAATTGTGATCTTTTAGAACTCATTTAATGTGGAATATGAATTACTAGACTTATATTTATTAATTTTCTTAAAAAAATATTCATATTTTAGTGGATGTGTATCAACCATGTGTCCTTGATTTTGGTGGAACTTAGGAGATCAATTATAACATGTATTTTTTATCTATATTAATAGTCATAAATTATTTATGAAGATGGCCTATATAAAGGATCTCTTATCTAACCATTTTTATTTTCCACAATTTTATATTTATATTGGTGAATCATATTTGATTGGAAGTAATATAGTATACGATTTTAAAAAATATGATAAATTTATCTTTAAATTTTTCATCCCTGCACATATCACCCATTAGTCATATGTTTGTCCTAGGTGATGAGATTTATAATTTCTGTTTTTTTATCATGTAATTGTACATGTTTCAACACAAAAGTTTCAATGATGGATGGATAGATAGAGGAACATGATACATTTGTTCATTAAATAGTTTCAAATCATATATAATATTAGAGAAATAGATTATATATTGGATTTAATGCATTGGTTTAGTATTATGAATAATATCTTTCATTTTTCTCCACCAAAGAGAGATTTTCCTAATTTTAATCATGTTATTAGGTTGGGTGATATTTTATTTCATTATAACAGATTCTATATTGATAAATATATTTTTATTTTTTACCAGGGTAATAATATCCTTATGTGCGAATGTGATTCCTTTGGTTGAAGTATGATGGTAGCATAGTTATATTTAGGATGAAATTTTGGATTGTAATCTAGGGATTAGATCCCAATTTCATAAGGTTTCCATCTAAACACTATATGATTCATCTTAAGGATAAGTATCCTAATGGGGTGATTATATAAGATCCTCATTATTCAAGGTTATTATATTTCTAAACCTTCATATTATTATATTTTTAAATTGATAAACAAAAACAATAAATTGTTTTTTAAATGGAGAAAAGGGATAATATTGTTATAAGAATTTAGATTCGGTGTAGCAGAGGAAACGAGTGCTGAGTGGTAGGGTAAATAGAACGATATGATATTTAGTGAGGATAGAAGAAAAACAACATATATTAACTAGATACATGTGGATTTTTACAAGTACTAGGTGTCTTTTTGAGTGTCTACTAGTCTATTAGTGGGTACTTAGTAGGGATAATAGAGTTTTTTTAATGTGAAGGAAAATGATAACAGATAAATACCATATTATTAGGGAGGATTAAATAGGGGAGGGTAAATTTTTTAATTTAATTCCTTTAATTCTTCTTATTTAATAATAATTTTACACTTGTTAAATTTATGTAAAATATCACTACCCATGATCCAAATAAAAACTATTGCATAAACACATTAGGAACAACTAATTTTTATAAACTTCTACCCTTAATAAAATGGTCACAATGTAAGAATTATCTTGTAAAACTCATCACAAAATGACCCAAAATTTTAAACATTTTTGATATATGTAGAATGTTTTATCATTTAACATGTGATTCATAATGCTTCTATAAAATTATGTAATGTGTCCCCACACAAAAAATGGTATTATAATATGAATTATAGACAATAAAAGATCTATTTCCTAGAGTATAATTCCATAATGTATTTACTATGTTTCTTCCCCTTCTTCTTCATCACATTTTATTTTTCTATTATTCTACATAATTATATCTATGTAAATACACTATCTAAACACATCCCTCTACCTTCCTTCCGCGTACACATGAGTAATAACCAATATACTCTACTTCATTAAATTTGGAAATAAAAATTAAAATCCAAACATATAAATTAAAATTTATCTCATGAACCATTTTTTCTGGTAATCTTATCAAAATAAATTTTCTAAAATCCTAAAATGATATTATGGTACTTAAAAAATAAATTTAGATCCAAAATTGAATCACTAATTGAGACACCAAAACAAAATAATCACATTCAAGATTATGAGACAAATCATTGTGTGATTATACTCTTGGTATTGTGATACTCATAATTGAAAAATAACCAACTTAATTTATGACACAACAATATATTTCATATTTATCCACCTTAAAAACCAACTCCCTTTGGTAGTGTGACAAAATCTATTGTTTCACAACCAATTAACACCATCATAAAAGTGAAAATGAAAAAATATCAACCAAAGGATCAAAAAACGATTTGATGATTCACACTACAACTGTCTCCCATGAAGAAAAATATTCACATTCCTAAATCTTTTTTCATATCAAATAATTATGATGTTACATATATCACTATGACATGGATCATTGGAACTTCGAATCAATAAGGTAAAAAAATTTCATTGACTCCACATTGTGGTGTGATTTTTGAATTCACAAGGAAACCAATATCACTTGATAGTTGATATGGATTTAATGAAATATTAGTTAAAAAATTAACATATTTAGACTTTAACCATAGCATGAACAATTAGTTTGGGTAATGATTTAATCGTAAATTAGAATATATTAATATTAAACATCAGGAATTATGATGTTATCACAGCATGAACTCATCCTTATTAAAACTCTTCCATAAATTCCATGTTCTTAACTCCAAGATTCATTAAAACATTTCATTATTGAAAAACTACTCTATATCAATTGAAAACCCATAAATCACATGATATCAAAGATGATTTATAAAATTAATATTTAATTTTTGAAAAATTAAACCCCAAATTCATGATACATGTCTATTTCAACATCACATTAATTAACATCAAGAAAATTATAACCATTAAAAATACAAAAAAAGATAAGAGATTCCAAAAAATCCCACCAACATTATTTCCTCGACAATCTCCCTCAACATAGTCTCAATAATCCCCCTTTTTGATTTTATAGTCAATAAAAATATTTTTCAAATAATTATCATCCAAAAAAGGTAAATCAGCCTTTAAACATTGTAAAAACAATCATTCACTTTTTCTAATCCTATATTAGTATAATATATATCAAAAATAAGAACTACAAATAACAAGGTCATATTTTTATTGTATGGTAACTATAAACCTCTTCTAACTAATTTATCCACATATTCCACTTCACAAATAATCAAAACACTTGAAAAGAATACATGCATGTGAAAAATAATTATTTACTATACACCATTCAATAAAATAATTAAATATTTCACACACTTCACTAATAAATAAGATAAATTCACAACTTTACGATTTTAAAAACTCCCCGAAAATATATTCTCCCAATTAGGGAACATAATATTTGAATTTATTTATTTTCATCCCCACATTTTACAATAAAATACAGATATAATAAGAAAGTTAAAATAATATACAAACCCGAACATTGACTATATTGAGAATAAATTCCCATTATAAACCTCATTTCTTGAAATAATTCCTCTAAGAGAAGTTTAGAAAACAAATAATTTACTTAATACCTTGATGGAGTAAATTATAACTTTAACAATCATTTATTGGAAAACAATTTTATAAGGTTATATTTGATATCAATGATCTTCCAATAAGTACATTGAACTATATTTATTAATAGATTGATTGAATTTTTATTATCACATCCCACATGAAGAAACAACATCACATCCACTTTGAGATCATCCAAATGAGTTTTTATCCATATCAATTTGTTTATCAATTGAGTTTTATAAATAAACTCTACCTTAACAGTACTCAAGGTCACCATACACTACTTATTTATGTTCCATTTCATACACTATTATCTATGAAAGAAAATTCCACAATATGTGCAGATTCTATCATTGATTTTCTAAGACCAATACGAATCAACATATGTAAAAAGATCATGACTATAAATTTTATTGTATTTTAATCCATAATTAATTATTCAATTAATATATTTAAGGACCCTATTTTTATAAACTTTTTGTCATTCTATTAGTTCAATTTAAAATTTGAAAAGTATTTTATCGGCATACAATAAAACTGGTCATGAAGTATTAAATTAGAGAAAACTCACAATTTTTTTAAATATCCTAATTAAAAATTCATTTCCAAATTTTTCCATTGAAATCATGGTTTCCATTAAAATTATGCTAGAGACCTCCTTTGAATAATTTATTAAAAACATACCTTGATGTCATAGAGAATATTTTAAATTTCAAAGAAATATACAATCTTTCATAAGAGATATTTAAAAACATAATATATATGTTATATATCTACGCTTGGAAATATTAGAATTCTTCTATACATAAAATTAAAACTCAATAAGAAATCATTATTCATTTCCATAATATATTTTAAATTCAATTTAGAAAATAATTATTTGTGTTTTTTTATTTTTGGATATTGAAGTTATTTTGTATTCTTCCCTTCTTTAATTTGATTGACATAAATGATGATTACAATGAAAAAATAACATGATATTATGAATTTTTTTACCCATATATAGTCTTAATTAACCAATATACATATCCTTCATATTTTTAATGTATGAATACATCAGGTTTCTTAATATACACACTCTATTACAACTCTTCATTGAGGAAAAATAACCAAAAATCCATTTAAAAGATCTCGTGTCATGTTTTGTAGATATAGAAAAAGAAATCCTGGTGGAATTAATCCTAGAAAATAATAAAAAATATTCTAAAAAAATTCTCTTCCCCTATGAGTATCCTTTTCATGAAAGTCCTTCATTATTTTTCATTACCTATTTTTTATTCGTGTTTTTATGGAATACCTAATTTTTTACAATAACATTCTTATTTATTAGATATGGAACTAACTCCCAAATATCATTTTAATCAATCTAATCTCACCCCTCATTCGTGCAATCGATCTTCTCTTGTTGTTTCAAAAATTATTTCACATATATTGGGTCATCCAAATAAATTAATAACATATGTGTTATTCTCCTCAATGTTATTCAAGTTTTAGTAGAATATAGCTATTCTATAATGTTATTATGGACTATAAAATGATTCCATATCCATTTTTTAGATGAAAAATATGCTTTCTCATCACAAGAGATTGTATAATCATCAATTTCATCCACTAATATAACTGAATTCTGACTATTTTATCTACATCATCATGATTCTCAAAAAAATCTACTTCAACATCTTCATGTTTGAAACATTATTCTTCAATTATAACATCATTTATGAAGTGTTATATCACTTTCACATAAGTAAATTTTATAATATTACACATTCGTTATTATAATAATGATATCTCAATCCATTTAAGGGTAAAAAGAAACATGCCTCTAACAACTCATTACGAGAACTTCCCCAATTTATCTCCATTCACCATAAGAATATAGTCAATTTTATCTACATTTAATTATTTTATGAACATTTTTCTCTTTTAATACATATAATAAGTTTAAATACTTCTGTTTGGTTAATTTTGTAAAATGATTTTGAATAATAATTTTTGTGTTAATAGATTGTCTTAGAAAAAACTTATAAGTATCATACTCTTCCAACATCAGGAACTCAAAATAATTTTCATAAATTATATTAATTTTTTAAATTTTTTAAAAATAAAAATGGTCCTAGAAGCCCAGGATTCTAGGCCAACCCTAGTATGCGCTTTGGGATTTATGAAATAACTATGAAGCCCGTCCTAGTCATGCCCACACAATGCACTTAAGGCCCAACCAGGCTCGAATTAGGTCATAAGAATTAGCCGGGTGACTAGTCCATATGATGTCCCTCAAAGAGGTGGACATGGAGAAGATAAATAGACATAAATCTATTTGGTCCATCATTGAATAAAATCCAAAAGGCACCATTTATCCCTTAATATTTGTCAACAGGCTTAGATATATAAATAAGTTGACCAAGAATATATGTGCTCCCTTCTTTAACCATAGAGATTTCTGTCAAGCCATCTTTGATCATCAGAATAATTAGAAATTTAGTTAGTTCTTGGGAAGAAATGTCACTAAATGAAATCACCTTTTCATCCACATATATTAGGATTTATGTGATTACCTTTTTAAAATATTATTAAAATGTTGTAGGTGAATCATGGGAAGTGAAAGCTAGTGCTGGTACTTTCTCAACTCTACCATCATGGTGTGATTCATTTCTTCTATGATCATTTTTGTAACACCCCAGGTAAATAAAGAATATGCCATTTTCTCATTTATCCATATTTTTGAATAAAATACTAATATTACTTTAAAGGGGATGCTATGCACGATGGCGTACCCAATACGCAACAACGAGTTTCTTGGGAATCTTACGTTGCACTCTAATAATAAAATAATATTATTTTAAATGGTAGTTAACGCCTAGCCGTTGTAATGGCAGGAATGAACAGAACTAACTACAAAATGATTATATATGTTTTTCAAATATTTTCACTTTTTATAATAAATGTTAAAGGATTAAAAATGTGAATGAATTCAATTTTTAAGCATAAACATTCTAATGTTCTTTAGAAGGTCAATTAACCGCCTTTAGAGGGCGAACCTCTTTTAAATCCACTTTTTGAAAATTTTATGTGTTATATTTGACAAAATTAACTTCTTATTTAGAATATAGACATCAAAATTTACTTTGTGTAAATTTTTGGTATCTTTCCGATAAAGCTCATTTTTTAAGGAATAGTAAAAAATGTTGTATTTTAATTCAAACCCGCTTTTTAATCTAATTTATTTATATGATTATATTATCTTTTGAATTGTTTTTAAAGTAAAATTAGAATATATTTTTACCATTTAATCCAATAGTGGTCATTCGAATTAATTTCACTTTGATATTGGACTGAAACTACTGTCAATCTTTTAATAGATATTGTTTCATAAAAACACGCTATTTGTTTTGACAGCGGGAATTATTTATCAAATTAATTATTGCATCTTATATGTTTTGAATTTTGTAAAATAGACATTATTTTTGAGTTTGGAATATCAAATATATCTTAGGGTGAATTTTTGGTATTTTTCTGAAAAACGTCAATTTTTGATGAATAGTGAAACCACAAATTGGTAGTTAAAGAAACTGATTTTTTTAAATGAAAATTTTCCACCAATGTGTTTTGAATTTCAAAAATCCTACATACATGGTTTTCATTAGTAAGTAAAATGTGGTTCAATGGGATTAATATAATTTTTTTGGTGAATAGTAACTTTTATGTTCTTAATCGCGATTAGAGGTAATTAGTGTAATTTAAGGTAAAAATAAGGTTTTAATAATATGAAATGAACTTGACACATGTCCTACCCTATTTGGATGTGTCATGGCCGACCAATAAAATCCATGGGTCAACTTGGGGACCCCATGGAGCCACTTTGTTTGGAAAATGACATAAATACCTTTTTATTTAAAGTTAAAATTAAAATGTCACAAATATGAGATGTTTTACTAAAACAATTTTTAAATGGGGTTATACAAGTAATATTTTTGACTATAAATATTAAATAGAAATATAAAAATATTTCCTACATCAGGATATTTTTTTATAATTTTTAGACATTAAATAAATGAAATTATTTATGACATCATGATGATGCAGCAATTACCTCATTAATAAGGGATTTAAATAAAATGAAAAGATAATGTTAAAACTATAACTTAAACTTGTCACAAACCTATTGTATGGGTTGATTTAGAACCCTTACCACCTTATACTCGAAATACATCAATGTGGGAAATTGAAAATCAGAAACTCTTTTGAAAATAAAGCAACATTTTGTAACTTTCCAAGAGTGCCCCTCCTCTCCTCTTATAAAAGGCCCCCAACTCTACCACCTTACACACACCTCTCAAGCCTTTGGCTCGGCCAACCCATGACCATTTCATCTCTCCACATCCATATCTTAACCATTTAAGCCTCAATTCAGGCGTAATCCTTTCCAAGGAAGCCTTTGAGCTCAAATCAAAGGAAGTTACCCGATTTAAAGGAAATGTCTTCCCTTGTGTTCTTTTGTTTTATTTTTCTTCTCCAACCCCCTAAAATCATTTTATTATATTATTTTGTAACAAAAACAGTATCTTAAATATACTAGGATGTTTTTATGTGAATTATTCGAGCTACACTTACACACAACTTCATCTAATGGATTAAGAACATACTGTTTCGGTGGATGGCGAATTTCTGCCTCACGAAACGATGATTGTTCAATTTTCTTTTAAACACCTTTAACGGTGGCCATTAAGATGTAACTCTATTTATATATGATATATATTATGTTTATGTTTTCTTTATGATTCTTTATTTTTATTTTGTGGAATAACTTTATGGTTTCCATTGTGGTTAAACACGATAATTTCATTTTTGGAAGTGCGGACTACCGCCCCCTCAAAGTGATTTGATTCGTTAATTCCATATCTGGGACATATAAAGGATGGAATTAATGGTATTACATATTTTATCCTACTGGAATTATAATATACCTTTATATAATTATTATTTCATTACATTAAATACCAAAAAAAAAAGAAATTAAAGTAGCGTTCATGCGTACATATGGCTTACCGTCTCCATGAATGGTACATTTCATTTCTATCTCCAAATGTTATGAACTATTATAAGTACATATATATAATGGATATATATATGTAATATATTACATATAAATTATGGACATAATTATGGAATTATAATATGTATATATATCTCATTTTGTTTTAATTCCATTAATATGAAAAAAAATGAAAGTAGCGTTCATGCGTACGTACGGCCTACCGTCTCCATGAACGGTGCTTTTAAATTTTTATCTCCAAATATTATGGAATAGTATTAAATGAATATAAACTGGATATATGTGATATTTAAAACATAAATACTATTCTGGAGATGATGTACCTATAACTACATGGAAAATTCTTTTCCAACAAGTTCAATTTTTACTCATGTACTGAACATCGACAAAAACGTCTGATATGAACTCACTTTATTAACCAATTATTATAACATTATAATATGTGATATGAACAGAATAATAATATTTAATGGAGGTACTTAAGAAATTATAAATTGACCAAATTTTATTATTCAGGAGATTAAAGAATGATCGAGTCATGTCGGACACGCGATAAGGGATCCGACCCCTCTCTTTCTTTTAAAGTACACTCTTTTATGTCATTCCTTTTAAGCTCATATTTATTATGATTGGGATGTTATTTTATATTAATATTACTGTAATTTTTATGTTCATATGATGAGAGACCCTATTTTCTCTCATCAAACCATTTTGGAAGTTTTGATTGGCGCCGTTAGGCTGCCAAATATTCGTAAGAGATCCAACCTATCTCTTTCTTTTTAAGTACTCTCCTTTATGTCAGTTATTTTAAGATCCTATTTTTTATGTTGGGATATGTTATTTTATATTCTTCTTGATGTAAATTTTATATTAATATGGTGAGAGTCCCAATTTGATCTCATCAATAAATTTTTGGAAGTTTTAAGTGGCACTGTTAGGCTGCCGAGTTTTCGTAAGGGATTTTTCATCACACTTTTATTCCAGTGAGATTCATGCTCCATTTGCCAATATTTCATTTTTATTGGTGTATGTACTCTCTATTATTCTACTCTTTGTGTAACATACTTTCGTTTATGATTATTTACATCAATGTTGTATAGTCCTTCTTTCATGGAGTGTACATTTCGAAATTTACCCAAATTGGTAAGGGAACCTTTCACCGTCCTATTTTTAAATGACTTCTTTTGTTATGTCTTTTAATTTTCATCTTATTATCTGGGGATATGTTATTACATATCCTTATTGCCGTAAATTTTATGTCCAAGTGATGAGATACCCTTTATCTCTCTCATCAACTCTTTTTCTAAAATTTGATGTGACGTTGTTAGGCTGTCAAGGGAACTTCTTAACCAAATTTCGATTTCTTTGGGTTCAACATGTAGTTACTGAATATGTCATCGTTTTAATTTGTGTGAATGACCTTTGATTGTTTTAAACTTAATATCCGCTTATATTTGGTGTATTTATATTTTTCACACATAATTATGAGATTGAATTATCCTTAATTTAAGGATACCTTCTTTATAGGGGATTTCATCTCATTTTACATTTCTATTGAGACTTCATTGTTGTTATGCACCAATTCACTCTTATATGGTGTATATATTGTCCATTAGAATATTATATCATGAATTAATTTATTCTCATGATATTATGAAGTTCTAATAAAATTTAATTCCTCAATTATTGTATTCAAGTGTCTCTCATTTTGTTAAAAACCCTTTAACTAAAATATGGTTTTAAATGTTTTAATGATTTATTCTTATAAATATTTATCGTTAATATCCATGTTTTCAAAATGGTTTTAAGGATTTATTTATATGGATATTAATGGTTTAAAATGTTAAAACCATCAAAGTGGTTTGGGACACTTTGATTCAAAGATCTCTTTATTGAATGTTTTAAATGGTTTCAAAAATGGTTTTTAGAATGGATTTATTATTTCAATATCTTAAAATGTTATATTATTATTGAAATATGGGGATGTTATATTTCCTTTATGCTTAAGTTATGTGCTATGATTATGTTATGGTTCTTGATCATTTTTTATGAAGATGGGTGGTTCTGTGATAAAATAAGTGCAAGTGAGCCCGATATAGCTCTCCAATGCATTGGGTAACGCGAAGGGGTTAAACGATAAGATTTATCCGAAAAGATTTAGTGAATATACTGTGATGGGTATTCCAAACATAACCAAGAGGGTTACTCCCTACGTAATAATGTTATGAATGCCTCACGTTACCTTTATTTCTTATGATTTCTATGATTTATTCATGATTTTATGAGGTATGTCAAAATGCTTATGCTTATGGGTAAAGTATAATTTCATTCTTATGTATATATGTACTCATGTTTCCTTTCCATACTTTTTATAACCCTTACTGAGCTTTTTATGCTAATCCCAAGTTTTTGAAATGTTTTCACAGGTCAAGGGATTGGTACATGGTATGATGATAGTTTCAAGGAAGTTTCAAGAAAGAATCAATGTTTTATTTCAAATATGTTTCCGTTGATGGGAAAATGAATATTATCTTTTATGTAACCACTTTGTTTAAATGTGGAATGTAATGCAAGTTTTATGATCTAATTCTATAAATCTCTAAACCTAAAAAGATCCTCAATCTGTAATATTGTAATAACTCAAGATTAAGTAAGGTTTTAAAGCTGGGGCTTTATAGTTGGTATCAGAGGTCGGTTTAGTTAACTTTAGAGGTTAGGGTATTCTCTAAGAACAAGTAACATTACCATAATGGTTAGGATTTTAGAAAGAGTCCTAGTTTTAGATAAAGTGAATAAGTAAGTATATCTTAGTTTTTACCTTCCTCATTAGTACATGATGGTTTTGTTGATATACTCACACTGACATTTCTGTTTTTAGTGAATGGATGGATCTAGCAGGCACCAAAGAGACAACAGGTTTGAAGGAAACTATGGTGGTTCTCTGATTAAGATACTAGATAAAATGGGGGATTCAATGAGGAAACTCGTGGTTGTTCTAAACCAACTATCAAGGAGTCATGATCAACCACTTGAACCTTGGTATGATCTGTAATGCATCATGTACGAGATGACCAATCGATGTGGAAGTTAAGGTAATAATTATAAAGGTAACCATTAGAGTTTATATGATCCTTACTTTTGAGGTAATTATGGGTTATTATATGTTATGATGGAAAATTAAAGGCATGAGATAAACTTGAGGTTAAAATATGTTATGATCATTTTTGAAGATTTTATTTCATTTTGGGGAATGTCTTATGAATCATATAGTTTTGAAAAAAGAACAACATGCAGACTGTGTAACAACCCATCACGTCGGACAAAGCTGTGGGAATCGAACCCACAACCAAAGTGCGACTGGTATTTATCGCCTACCACTAGACTACGTGAAGTCCCTGGTTAGTTTGACTAATTCTTTTTAGTTAGATAATTTTAGGAATCAAGAGTTAGTTTATTTTGGGTTATCTATGGAAATGATTAACCTATCATCGCGGATATTTGATTAGGTTAATTACTTTTCAATATGAGAATTTAAGAGCAACTAATGTTATTTGGAGATAAAAGTTAATTTGTACCTTGGAAGACTATGTGACTAAATCCTTCAAATATTTGGGTTTCAATCTTATTTTGGTTTACATTGAATAATTTTATGGAAAAATTGTTTATCGAATGGTCTTCGTTGAACTTTAGGTTTTTTTGGACAAATTTTGGATATTAAGAATAGATTTTCTTTTTATAAAGGATTATACTCTTGTGGATTATCTGATCTTATACTAACAATTTTGGTTTTTGATTTTTTCTAAAGACATGGGAAATATATAGTTCTCTTTTATGGATTAGGTGATTCTCAAGAAGTTGATTATAGTACTCTTAATGTGAACAAGTCTTCCTAAATACTCGTCTTTTGTAGAAAATATGAGTTTGTGTAGGAAATCTAGTAGGAGATGAGAGTCTACATGACAAGTAAGTATGTTTCCTTAAGATAAAAAATAAATTCCTCAATGAAAAGTAACTTAAAAAAATGTTGTCTGTTAACTTTTCCTACTGGGGAATCGAATACTTTTTAACCCATCACAATTTTGTGATTTTCTTATGGTTAACTTTATCCTAGACATGTTTACTATCACTCTCCATCAGAACATGACCCTTTGTTTTCTCCTCCATATCCATATTTTCTTACATGGAATCCTAGTATGGGTTAACTCGGGTGACCTTTGTACTTCTATTTCTTTATTTTATGGTGACTATTTTACTGACTATTGTTCCGATATGGGATTTTCAATGAAGTTTCCAAGCCCAATTTTAAAATTGCGAGGACGCAATTCCCAAAAGGGGGGAAGGATGTAACACCCCAGGTAAATAAAGAATATGATATTTTCACATTTATCCATTTTTTTGAATAAAATATTAATATTACTTTAAAGGGGACACTATGCGTGATGGCTTACCCAATACACAACAACGAGTTTCTTGGGAATCTTACGTTGAACTCTAATAATAAAATAATATTATTTTAAATGGTAGTTAACGCCTAGCCGTTGTAATGGTGGGAATGAACAGAACTAACTACAAAATGATTATATATGTTTGTAATTTTTTTTACTTTTAACAATAAATGTTAGAGGATTAAAAATGTGAATGAATTCAATTTTTAAGCGTAAACATTCTAATGTCCTTTAGAAGGTCGATTAACTGCCTTTTGATGGAAACCCACTTAAATCCACTTTTTGATAATTTTATCTGTTATATATGACAAAATAAAATTCTTCTTTAAAATAGAGACATCAAAATTTACTTTGTGTAAAATTTTGGTATCTTTCCGATAAAGTTCATTTTTTAATGAATAGTGAAAAATGTTGTATTTTAATTCAAAATATCTTTTTAATCTAATTTATTTATATGATTAGATTATCTTTTGAATTGTTTTTAAAGTAAAATTAGAATATATTTTTACCATTTAATCCAATAGTGGTCATTAGAATTAATTTGACTTTGAAATTGGACTTCAACTACTGTCAATCTTTTAATAGATATTGTTTCATAAAAACATGCTATTTGTTTTGACAGCGGGAATTAATTATTAAATTAATTAATGCAACTTATATGTTTTGAATTTTGTAAAATAGACATCATTTTTGAGTTTGGAATATCAAATATATCTTAGGGTGAATTTTTGGTATTTTTCTGAAAAACATCAATTTTTGATGAATAGTGAAACCACTAAGTGGTAGTTAAAGAAACTGATTTTTCGTTTAAATGAAACTTTTCCACCTCTGTGTTTTGAATTTTAAAAAACCGAAATACATGGTTTTCAATAGGAATTAAAATGTGGTTCAATGGGATTAAAATATTTTTTTGGTGAATAGTAACTTTTATGTTCTTAATCGCGATTAGAGGTAATTAGTGTAATTTAAGGTAAAAATAATGGTTTAATAATATGAAATGAACATTACACATGTCCTACCCTCATTGCATGTGTCATGGAAGACCAATACAATCCATGGGTCAACTTGAGGACCCCATGGAGCCACTTTGGTTGGAAAATGACATAAATACCTTTTTATTTAATGTTAAAATTAAAATGTCACAAACATGAAATGTTTTACTAAAACAATTTTTAAATGGGGTTATACAAGTCATATTTTTGACTATAAATATTCACAAGAAAGATAAAAAGATTTTTTACATCATGATAGTTTTTTATAATTTTTATACATTAAATAAATGAGATTTTTTATGACATCATGATGATGCAGCAATTACCACATTAATAAGGGATTTAAATAAAATGAAAAGATAATGTTAAAACTATAACATACACTTGTCAAAAACCTATTGGATGGGTGGATTTCAAACCCTTACCACCGTATCCTTGAAATACATCAATTTGGGACCTTTAAAATCCGAAACACATTTGAAAATAAAGTAACATTTTGTAACTTTACAAGAGTGCCCCTCCTCTCCCCTTATAAAAGGCTCGCACCTCTACCACCTTACACACACCTCTCAAGCCTTTGGCTTGGCCAAACCCTGACCATTTCATCTCTCCACATCCATATCATCAGCATTTAAGCCTCACTTTTGGCATTATCCTTTCCAAGGAATCCTTTGAGCTCAAATCAAAGGAATTTACCCGATTTAAAGGTAATGTCTTCCCTTGTGCTCTTTTGTTTTATTTTCCTTCTACAACCCCATAAACTCTTTTTATTCTTTTATTTTTAAAAAAACAGTATCTTAAATATACTATTATGTTTATATTTGACGGATTCGAGATACACTTACACACACCATCGTCTAATGGTTAAAGAACATACTATTTCTGGGGATGGTGAATTTCTGCCTCACTAAACGATGATTGTTCAATCTTCTTTTAAACACCTTTAATGGTGGCCATTAAGATGTCACTCTATTTATATATGATATATATTATGTTTATGTTTTCCTTATTCTTATTTATTTTTCTTTTGTGTCATACCTTTATGGTTTCCATTGTGGGTAAACATGAAAATTTCATTTTAGGAAGTGCGGACTATCGCCCCCTCAAAGTGATTTGAATCGTTAATGCCATATCTGGGATGTATAAAGGATGGAATTAATGGTATTACATATTCTATCCTACTAGAAATATAATTTAACTTTATATAATTATTATTTATTTCCATTAAATAAAAAAATAAATGAATGTAGCGTTCATGCATACGTACGGCTTACCGTCTCCATGATCAGTACATTTCATTTCTTATCTCCAAATGTTATGAACTATTATAAGTACATATATATAATGGATAAATATGTAATATATTACATCTAAATGATGGATATCATTCTGGAATTATAATATATATATCTCTTATTTTGTTTTAATTCCATTAATATGACAAAAAATGAAAGTAGTGTTCATACGTACGTACGACCTACCGTCTCCATGAACGGTGATTTTAATTTTTTATCTCCAAATGATATGGAATAGTATAAAATTAATATATAATGGATATATATGATATTTAAAACATAAATAATATTCTGGAGATGATGTAACTATAACTACATGGAAAGTTCTTTTCCACCAAGTTCAATTTTTACTCATGTACTGAACATCGACAAAAACGTCTGATATGAACTCACTTTATTAACCAATTATTATAACATTATAATATGTGATATGAACTAAATAATAATATTTAAATTATGTCCTTAAGAAATTATAAATTGACCAAATTTTATTATTCATGAGATTAAAGAACGATCGAGTCATGTCGGACACGAGGTAAGGGATCCAACCCCTCTCTTTCTTTTAAAGTACACTCTTTTATGTCATTCCTTTTAAGCAAATATTTCTTATGATTGGGATGTTATTTTATATTAATCTTACTGTATTTTTTGTGTACATATGATGAGAGACCCTATTTTCTATCATCATTCCATTTAGGATGTTTTGATTGGCGTCGTTAGGCTGCCAAATTTTCGTAAGAGATCCAACCTCTCTCTTTCTTTTTAAGTACTCTCCTTTAAGTCACTTATTTTAAGCTCCTATTTGTTATGTTGGGAGATGTTATTTTATATTCCTCTTTCGGTAAATTTTATTTTAATATGTTGAGAGACCCTATTTGATCTCATCAATCCATTTTTGGAAGTTTTAAGTGGCGCCGTTAGGCTGCCGAGTTTTCGTAAGGGATTTTTTGTCTCACTTTTATTCCCTTGAGATTCATGCTACATTTTCCAATATTTCCTTTTTAGTGGTGTATGTACTCTCAATTATTCTACTCTTTTTGTAACATACTTTCTTTTATTATTATTTACATCAATTTTTTATAGTCCTTCATTCATGGGGTGTACATTTCGAAAGTTACCCAAATTGGTAAGGGAACCTTTCACCCTCCTCTTTTTAGAAGACTTATTTTGTTATGTCTTTTAATTTTCATCTTATTATGTGGGGATATGTTATTATATATCCTTATTTCCGTAAATTTTATGTCCATGTGATGAGATACCCTTTACCTCTGTCATCAACTCTTTTTCTAAAATTTGATGTGACGTTGTTAGGCTGTCAAGGGAATTTCTTAACCCAATTTCGATTTCTTTGGGTTCAACATGTAGTTATTGAATATGTCATCCTTTGAATATGTGTGAATGACCTTTGATTGTTTTACACTTAATATCCGCTTATATTTGGTGATTTTATATTTGTCACACATAATTATGAGATTAATTTATCCTTAATTTAAAGATACCTTCTTTACAGGGGATTTCATCTCATTTTACATTTCTATTGAGACTTCATTGTTGTTATGCACCAATTCACTCTTATATGGTGTATATACTATCCTTTGGAATATTATATCATGAATTAATTTTTTCTCATGATATTATAATGATATAATTAAATGTTATTCCTCAATTATTGTATTCAAGTGTCTCTCATTTTGTTAAGAACCCTTTAACTAAAATATGGTTTTAAATGTTTTAATGATTTATACTTATAAATATTTCCCGTTAATATCCATGTTTCCAAAATGGTTATTAGGATTTATTTATATGGATATTAATGGTTTAAAATTTTAAAACCTTCAAAGTGGTATGGGACACTTTGATTCAAATATCTCATTATTAAATGTTTTAAATGGTTTCGAAAATGGTTTTTAGAATGGATTTATTATTTCAATATCTTAAAATGTTATATTGTTATTGAAATATGGAAATGTTATATTTACTTTATTCATAAGTTATGTGCTATGATTATGTTATGTTTCTTGGGCATTGTTTATGAATATGGGTGGTTCCGTGATAAACTAAGGGCGGGTGATCCCGATATAGCTCTCCAATTCATTGGGTAACGCGAAGGTGTTAAACGTTAAGGTTTCTCCGAAGAGATTTAGGGAATATACTATGATGGGTATTCCAAACATAACCAATAGGGTTACTACCTAAATAAGAATGTTATGAATGCCTCAAGTTACCTTTATGTCTTATGATTTCTATGATTTATTCATGATTTTATGAGGTATGTTAAAATGATTATGCTTATCGGTAAAGTATGATTTCATTATTATGTATATATGTACTCATGTTTCCTTTCCATACAATTTATAACCCTTACTGATATTTTTATGCTCATTCCATGTTTTTGAAATGTTTTCATAGGCCAAGGGATTGGTACATTATATGATGATAATGTCAAGGAATTGTCAAGAAAGAATCCATGTTTTATTTTAAATATGTTTCCGTTGATGGGAAAATGAATATTATCTCTTATGTAACCTCTTTTTTTAAATATAGAATGTAATGCAAGTTTTATGATCTAATTCTCTATAACTCTAAACCTGAAAAGATCCTCAATCTGTAATCTTGTAATAACTCAAGATTAAGTAAGGTTTTAAGGCTGGGGCCTTATAATTTTCTTTCATTTAATAAAATTTTGTTGTTTATGGGTATATGGTGTCATAAATTCATGATAAATAACATTATTTTATTATATACTTAAAATTTGTTAACTTATATACACAACACAAATTTATTTATATAAATGGTACTTTTGATATTCTTTGATTGACACTTCAATAACATAATCCATTTTTTTCACATTCAATATTCATCTAAAACATTTTTATATTAAATTTCATACTCAATTGAGAAGGGAGAATAGTGATAAATTCTTTAAAATAGTGACTTAGATATTCAACTCATCCATAAACTTCCTGTAATGGTGAAATCTCTTTTTAAACCTTTAATTAAAAAAATTGAGTGTTTATATAGTTTTCTTATTTGAGATGCAATTATAAGGAGGTGATTCAAAAAGCAATGTAAGGGTTTCTAGGCAACTTTTAGATTTATTATTTAAGAATATTTTCCACAAAAATCTTTTTAAACATCAATTAAATGTTTTACTTATTACATTCTCAATGTATTTTCATATTTATAATCCATTAATATTAGAATCAAATTTATTACCTCTCACTGTGCTCTTTTTATAATCTGTTACTATATTAAAATAAGTGTCACAAAAAATATGTATTTTCATCACAATTCTTATCTTAAATTATTGAATAACATATGAAATCCTTAAACGTAACCTTAATAATTATATTAACATTAACCTAATATTTTTTAATTACTCAAAATTCATATTGGTGTTTCCCTGGGTTTAAAATATATTTTTTTAACATTAGTCATTATCGTGGTTTTATACTACCTATATGTATGTAATTATTTTCATAAACATATTCCTTTTATGTATATTCATATAAATTTATTTTATGATTTAATATAAAATTAATATAAAATTAATATAAAATTAATATGTTTTTTATGATTTATGAATGGTGAAATTTCGATAAAAACAATGGAATTAAATTCAAATAATTTTGGTTACTTTTAATCATTAAAATTAAGAATATTATAGAAGAATACAAAAAATGAAACAATTTTATGTCCTATTAAAAAAATATTTTGGAATATACACACAATACATTGTAACTTTTAGATCTTTTAGAACTATTATACAAAGGAGTTTTCCATTTTAAAAATATAAAAACTATTTTTGGGATAATGAACCAAATGACTTCAAATTGAATGATTTAAACAATACCAATATAGTAAATGAATAAAATGTGATAATAAATTATTTCAAATAAATTATAAAATTGAATATGACATGAATTTTTTTTATTATTAATCTAAATAATTATTATACTTTTATTATTCATGCGTTTATAAGATGTATGTGGTGAGTGAGGACTCGAGGTAAGAGGGTTTCATTCATACATTTACACAACTTGTTTAAAGTAATTATATTAAAAGTTTTCCTCCATATTATTTCAATAATATTCTCCTCTATACATAAAGTAATATTTAAAATTATTTTTCAAAAAAAATCTTTTTTTTGTAATGATTTAAAAATATTCGTAATTTTATCTTCAGGAGTCATTTTATATACATTCTTTATAAAAGTTTGAAAATATTCTCATTTTTAAACATTTTTCAAAGGAATAAATTTTCATGATTTTTAACAGTTTTATATAATGTATAATTATATAAAAATATTCATGAATTTCCATGTTAATTTCAATCTCCATTTTTCTTTAAAAAATCAGGTAATCAAAATAAAAAGATATTCCTTATTATTTTACAAAATGAATTTCTAATTCTCTTAAAATATTCCTGGTTTTACATTCATTTTATCTTAAAAAATTCATATTCTTTTTCTAATCATCATATTTTAGTGGTTAACATAATAGTTTATTATTATTGGATTAAAATCATGTTTTTAAGTGATTTATGGTAAAATGAAAACTACATTGTTCACTATTCATATAATAGTTTTCAGACAATATATATGAAGATGTGTAGACTAAGTTTATATCCATACAATGAGTAGTTTAACAATTAATTCACTAGATATATATTTCTAGAATAAACATGTTAAGTTTTTCCATTATATTTTGATAATGTTGGATTTAACTGGTGATGTAATTACATTACAAATGAGGTTGGAAATAATTTGTTAAGTTATTACATTGAAATGGTGATATTAATATAATGTTACATGTATCATTATTGATATTAGAATATTTTAGGCTATCTGACTGTGAGGATTTATGAAAATATTTATAAAAAACTCAATTTCATGTTTCAAATTATGTTTAAGTTATTTTTAATGATCAATTGATTTTGTTTAAAGGATGTATTTTTTTAGGGTTTTAATTTATTTTGATGATACAAAGACTTTTCCCTTTAGTATAGCCTCATTAATAAGTTTTATAGTAATTATAGGTTTTCATAATTCTTCACGTGTATTAAGGATGAGTTTTAATGATTATGAATCCATGATATGGATATAAAATTTTGGCCTCAAAAGAAGAAACCATGTCATTTAAAGAGTGTGGTTTAGTGGAAAAAATAAACACATAAATAAAATTATAAATTTTAATATAAGGGATTTCTTAATTCCCAAAATCTATAAACCATAGAGGTTAAGATAATATATGAAATACGATTTTTTCAATATCTATAGAAATTTTATAGAGATTGTGTCGGTGGTGTCATAGATGGTAAAGGGTAGGGTTTGAATATTGAGAATAATTTAACAGTTCTAGCTATCATCATGGTTTGATAAGTTTTTGTGGGATTATAATTTAAATGACATAGATAATATTTTCAGTTCATATGTTATGTATTTTAGGGTGATTGCTAATATTTATGAAAGCATTTAGATTTTTGGAAGAATACCTGGCTAAAATATATATAACCCTTAGGTTCAACTGGGGATTTAGTGAGAATGGTGATTGGGAATAATGTTATTATATATTTCTATATTTATGATTAAAGGAATACAAAAACTTTAGGTTTTATATAAATTTTAAATCATTATGGTCAATTTGGATAAGTAGTAATTTAATTTTTGAAAATTATGTTTAGCAATTGAGATAACCTTGGAGATTTAAAAGTTGATTGGTTCCAATAAGGCCAAACATATTTTTTTAAGGACGTTTTTTTTCTTTTTGAGAACATTAAATTATTATGTTATATTTTTGGATAGTATGTGAATTTATTTTCAATTGTTAGATATTTTTTTAGGGATAATAATTGATTTAATTTGTTATAGAATATTAACTTTTATATAGATTTATGTCTTAGTGATTAATTTTATTTTGCGAAAATAGTACAATATTTTTGGAAAATATGTGATTGAAATATATACATATATGGTATGTCACATTATAAGTGACATATTTTATTCTAGGGACAAGATTTATGTTGGGTGTAGAAGAATGTTTTCTCATGATTTCCGTTTTTTAGTCTTCTAATTTGCTCAATATTGTGTTGATGTATTTTAAGGTTTAGTTTTTTATAGAATTGTTTGATTTAGTTCATTATAATAAACCAATATACACATTGGATTATCAGAATACTAATATTTTTTAATATTATTTTATATGTTATCAAATATTTATATTTCATCCATGTCTCATAAAAAGTGATAATGTCCTTGGAATACATTTCCTAATGAAATGTAAAAGTAGTTATTTTTTATAATGAGAACCTTGAAGTTCTATGAAGAAAATCATAAATACAGGTTTTCTGTAATGATCATATTTTATATGGGATATTGAAGATACATGATTTTTGTGGTAAGGGGATCATAGTATATTCTATTTTTCTTCAATTTAGCTTCACCTTTATTATTCTACAAGATAAAAAGGTTATTAGAACTTGACCCACCATTTCAAAATCCACACTTATATGTGTCATTGGTTTTCCTACATTTAGATTTGAATAATGATCATTGACATTTATTAAAATTTTTAATTATTTTTTAGAGTCATATAAATTTATTAATTAAAGAAAATCACAATTTTTTATGATCGTGGTGAGGTAGGATACATTATCTATGTTACAATTTATATTGTATTAATGAAAAATTCAGGGAAGTATTTTCACATTCTATTCTATTACTAAAGATGATATCTAATGAACATTATTGTAAATAGGACTTCCTAATTATGTATATGGCCATTTCATGTTTTTAGTATATTAATTTAATGATATTAAATAAATGAGACATCAAACACATAAGTTGATAACACCATTATAAAACATTATTTATTATAAATATCATGAAAATGGATTATATTATAGACATCAAGTTCATATAAGGTTATTTCCAATAAGGATTTTAACAAATTTACACTATGAGTACCTAGGTGTGTTTCTAGAAACTAACCATGGACATAGGGATTAATTCTTAATTCCACTAAGAAAGGGGCCTAGAGGATCACCCAATAAGTTTATTCAGAATCTCAATTAAATTTAATTGTAATTTAACATGTTTAACTAATATTATTACCTTTATTATTTTGATAATTACTCATGATGGGTTGATCGCAAGTATTCTGTCACAAAATATTCCTGAAAATAAATATGTGTGTAAAATATTAATAAATATCTATTAACTATTTCAGGGAATGTGGTATTTATATATTTATTAATAAATAGTTTAGGTATATTTATTCATTTAGAAAAATATTCATTCTTTAATGTCTAATAAATTTGAATGAGGATTTATGTACCAATATTAATTTTCTTTTGAAAAATGATTTATTATATATTATTTTATTAATTATTAATATTATTTATTTAAGTGATATTTATTTATACATTAGTATTTAAAATATAAATTAAATAATAATAATAATACTATCTAGACACTGAGTTTTATATGAATTTAGAAAATAATAAGGGCCCAGATGAAATTATTATTCTCTAACTCTTGGTCTATATAAACCAAATTATATCATTCTCATCCATTTTAATTATTGTATACACTGAATAGAGATGAAAAACATCACAATCTACCAAGTTCTCTTCCTCTATAAAGCTCTCAATAATTTGGAACGATCAACCATTTCCACCCTATCAAGTCTAAGAAAAAATATTTTCTCTCAAAGAGAATATTTTGTTTCAAAAAAGTAAAATAATCATTAAAGTCTCCCATTAGATCACCTTGGAGTTTTACAATAATGTTCCAATGTTCACATAGAACATGTGGATCACTTCTTGATAGATTCTATCATTTAGTCCTTTCACCACATTGAGGGAATTCCATTAATTAGTTTATATAATATTCAATGAAAAATTAATTCAAACATGGGGTAATTCTTAATTTATATATATTAATAATAAATTAAATATGGTGATCTTGTCTCATGGATTATGAAGTTTCAATTCATTTATATTTATAGGGAAATCTAATGAAGAATATGAATTTCAATTGTTTGGAAAGGGCCAAAATAATTTTTTTTCACCACGTAACATTATACTGTTATCAAAATGGTTATAGATTAAATTATAGTTATTTATTTTTCATTGATTGATATGAACATTTATTGGTCAGTTTTTCTTTCACCATAATTCATTATTTTAATCTAAAACAAAACTTTTATGTTGTTAATCACCCTTATTGAACTAAACCATATAACTGATAAATCTACTATGTGTACCTATGTTAATTGAATCTAGATTGGTAGTATGGGAATCAATTAACTATAGGGAGTAAAAAATGGTTCATTTCATATATACAGTGTGTTGAATGGACCGAATGGCATAAAAATTATTGAATTACATTATGTGTAGATAATGTCCAAACAATTAACTCTACGTGTTTTCAAGGTGTAAATCAAGGAATCTTTGTGGTTAAAGATAAATTGTATATTTATTACATGACACATGGTATTGACAGGTGATAAATATAGTAATTAATGTACATGAAGTAGTTTTCATGTAATTAATTAACATATGGTGTATTTAATACACATGATACGGTGTTTATGTAATTAATATACACACAATTTATATAATTAAAATGATTTTTTGATCATTTAATTATTTGAAATGTGGTTTAATGCTCACTGTTTTTAGTTAATTCATATTTAATGTGAAAATATTTCCAAAATGATGTGTAATTAATTTATTCATGATGTATAATTAATTTAAATTCTATTTAATTAATTAATTTACATGAGGTGTTTTTAATTTAAAAACATTTTAATTAATTAAGTCTCTCATTTTTTAATTAATTCACACATTTTGTACCTAATATACATGTGGTGTATAATTAATACATGCACATGATGGTTATTATGCCTAATGTAATTAATAAATTTACATGATGAAAATTCTATTTTAGGCTATAAAAATGTAAATTAATTTTCATTCAATAAAAATTAATTATTTTATTAATCTAAGTTATACAACATGTATAAATGGTTTAAAGAATATTAAATTTAAAATTAATTCCATATTTGATTTGTAACTACTCTCGATGTTTCCTACAAGCACACACTACGTACATATTTAATTTTTATTAAAATATAATATATAAATTTATTGATGATGGCCTTTCTAGGAGTATTCCTATAAGATAAAATTAATTAATTAATTATCAAGATAATTAATTAGATTTATTAATGAATATTTTATCTAAATAAAATAATAAATTCTATTGAATTATAGATTTTGTAAAAATATGCAACCATTGAATGTGAATATTATCATAATAATTGAGAATCTAATGTTTTCCATTAGAGACTTTATTTTATTCATTATTACAAGAGTTTTATTAAAAATTATATTATTAAATTTTAATGATGGAATGTGTTTCATCCCCACCTCAATTAATTTGATGGATTTCATGCACGTACACTCTTTTATATACGCCCATTAACTAATCCTTTTGTTCCCCTCACCTGTAAGTTAATAAAATATTTTGTAATAGATGGTGCTCCCATAGAGTATAAGTGGTTTTACATTCAAATCCAAGGTGAAGAAACTAAGTAGTTAGATTGGGGTATATATTAAATATTGAAACTAAAAAAAAGTTATGGTCTAAGGAATTCTCCCTAGGTCACAGATTAGTTTATTATCTTCTAGATATAGAATCAATTATATAAGCTCATTATCATTCCAAATTAATTATTTTATTCTAATTAGTTTCATGTTTACTTGTATGTCGACATTTTATCTTAATAATATAATATGTTAAATAACAATCACACAAGACAGTATTAAAACAAATATTATTTTGTGTAGATTTTATCGTGACAGGGTTAATCACTTATGTAAAATTCACATAAAATTAATAAATCATGTAATAGGATAAAATTTGTAAAAAATTACCTTAACAAAAAAATTCCTCAGATAAAAATATTACATCATTGAAACCCTTCCCCTACTTATTTTAAACTTGGATCATAGTTCAATGTTATTAACTAAACCAAGTTAGTTTTTAATGAATTGTTTCTTGATTTTTGAATCATAATAAACCAGTTCTCACCTATGGATAACTAACCAAATAATACTTAGTGTGACTAGGAGTAAAGAGTTATAAAAATTCATTTCTATGATTTTATGATTGTGGATTCAACTAAATGGATTAATTATCTTTGAGTTAATTCAAATTAAAAAAACACCAACATAAATAAATGGAAATATATTATCAGGCCCTAGCCTAGATTACCCGAAGTGATATTGTAACATCCTGGATAAATAAAGAATATGAAATTTTCATATATTGATATTTTTTAATTAAATATTAATTTTACTTAAAAATGGGTTTCTATGTTCGATAACGTACCCGATACGCAACAACGGGTTTCTTTGAAATCATACGTTGCACAATAATAATATAATATTATTATTTTAAATGGCAATTAACTCCTAGCTGTTGTATTGGTGGGAATGAAAAAAACTAACTACAATATTATTATACATGTTTGTTAAACGTATTTACATTTATCTAGTAAAATTTAGAGGCTTAAAATGCGAGTGAATCTAATTTTAAGCATAATTTACATTAGAAGGTCGATTTACCTCCTTTTAAAGGAGAACCCTCTTTAAATATAATTTTGGTCACTATAATACATTCTATTTTACCAAATAAAATCCTTATTTTGAATAGGGATATCAAACTTTTCTTTTTGTAAATTTTTGTAATTTTTCTGATAAAGTTCATTTTTTAATGAGTAGTGAAAATATTGTATTTAATTCAAAACTATGTTTTAATATAATTTATTTATATTGTTAGATTATATTTTTAACTGGTTTTAAATTTTAATTAGAATATATTTTTACCATTTAATCCAATTTTGGTCATTGTAATTAATTTTACTTTGATATTGAACATAAACAAGTGTCAATCTTTTGATAGTTATTATTTCTTAAAAACACACTATTTGTTCTATCAATGGGAATTAATTTAAAATTAATTAATGAAACTTATATGTTTAGAATTTTTTAATATATAAATCATTTTTTAATTTGTAATATAAAATATATCTTATGCATAATTTTTGTATTTTTCTGAAAAACATCAATTTTTAATGAATAGTCAGACCACTTAGTGGTAGTTAAAAAATACTTAATTTTTCATTTAAATGAAATTTTACCACTACTGTGAACTAAATTTAAAAAATCCGACATGCATGGTTTCTATTAGTTAGTAATATATTGTTCAATAAGATGAAACATTTTTTTGTTGAATAGTAACTTTTAACTTTTATTTACAGTGATTAAAGGTAAATAGGGGAATTCAAGGTAAAAAGAATATAATAATAATTAAAAATTACCTTAACAGTTGTCTTAACCTTATTTTATGAGTAATGTCCGAACATTGGCATCTTTGGGTCGATTTTGGGACCCCATGTAGCCACTTATGAATAATAATGACACTTTAGATTAATTAATTTAAAGTAAAGGGAAAAATGACATAAACAAAAATCTTTTAGTAAATTAGTTTTCATATGGTGTTATATAAGTCTTATTTTAAACGATAAATATTATTTATAAATATATGAAGATTTCCTACATGGTAGTATTTTTTTATAATTTTTAGACTTCAAAAAATTTAAATTATTCATGACACAATAATGATGCAGTATTTACATCATTAATAAATGATTTAGATAAATAAGATTATAATGATTAGAATATTATACAAAACCTGTCCAATTACTATTGGATGATTTTATTTCGTCCCTGAGTCATCCTATCTTCGTTTTTAATTATTTGTGGACAATTATAAACCGAATATCAATATATAATAAAATAATATTTTCACACATTCCTAAAGAGCCCCTCCTCCCCCTTATAAAAGGACACCGCTTTTAACCAATTCCTCACACCTCATAAGAATTTTGGAACACCCAAACTCTTCCCAATTAAACTCCCTACATCCCTATCCTACTTCTATAAGCCTTACCTTAGGAATAAGGTACTTCAAGAAGTCCTTTGGGTTCAAACCAAAGGAAGTTACCCAAATTAAAGGTAACCGTTTATCTTAACTTCTTTTCTTTTATTTTACCTCTCCAACCCCTAAAATCTTTTTATTAATTTCTTTTATAACAAAAAAACTATCCTATATATACTAGGATGTTGTTATGAGAATTAGTTTAACAACACTTACACACACCTCCATCTAATAGGTAAAGAACATATTGTTTCTGTGGATGGGAAACTAACGCCTCACGAAACGATGATTGTTCAATTATCTCCTACCACCACTCATGGTGTCCATTAAGATGAAAATTTATTTATATATGATATATATTATGTTTATACTTTCTTTATTATTCTTTATTTTACATTTATATCATACCTTTTTTGTTTCCATAATGGGTAAACACGATAATTTCATTTGAGGAAGTGTGGACTACCGCCCCATCAAAGTGATATGACTTGTTAATACCATATCTGGGATGTATAGAGGATAGTCTTAATGATATAATATATGATATTATACTGGAATTATAATATAATTCTGTATAATTATGTTTTAATTTCTTTAAAATATGAAATAGAAATGAAAGTTGCATTCATGCATAAATACGGCTTACCGTATCAATGAACTGTGCATTTCATTTCTTATCTCTAAAATGTTATGTACTATTATAAATACATATATATAATGGATATATGATTTATATTATAGATAAATCATTAATATCATTTTGGTGATAATGTACTATTTACCACATGGACAAATTGTAATTATAAGGTGTTCATTTTTTACTTAAGTACTAAATATCAACCAAACGACCATTATTAACTTAAATAATTTCATAATTTTTATAACATGGTAATAAGTGATATAAATAGGATACTAAACATAAAAACGGTTCTTAATCATGTATAAATTATCTTTAGTTTATTATTCCGGAATAACAATGAATAAACTAGTCAAGTCGGACACAAGGTAAGGGATTTTCTTATCTCACTTTTAATTCCATGAGATTTCCATTGTTCGCCACTTATTCATTTCATGTGGTGTATTGTGTTCTGCCATTTGATATATATAATAATTATTCTCATTATATTAATTGTATTCTATGATTAATTTGGTGGTTATTAACTTTTGGTCATACGACTTAGTTTATTACAACGTGGTAAATAGTTTCATCTCACTTTTTATTCTCGTGAGATTTATGCTATATATGACACAATTTTTTTCAGTGGTTTATTTACTGCCAATGATTGTACTCTTTGTGTAATATAAGTTCATTTATAAGTATTTACATCTTCATTGTATGATCCTTCTTTCATGTGGTGTATGTTTTGTATGTTACCAAATCGGTAAGGGAACCATTGACCCTCCTCTATTTAAAATAATTCATTTGTTATGTCTTTTAATTTACATATTATTATGTTTGGATATGTTCTTATATATACTCATTGATGTAAAATTTATCTGCATGTGAAGAGATACAATTTTTATCTCATCAACTCATTCTCGGAATTTTAATGTGACGTCGTTAGGCTGTCGAATTTTTAAATGGGATCTTCTTAACCCAATTTCAATTCTTTGGGTTCAACTTGTACTTCTTGAATATGTCATACTTTGAATATGTGTTAATTATATCTGATTTTTTTTACACTTAATATCCAATTATATTGGGTGTATTTATATTTTTTACACATAATTATGTGATTTATTTATCCTTAATTTAAGGATACCATCTTTATAAGGGATTTAATCTCAATTTACATTTCCACTAAGACTTCATTGTTGTTATGAACCAATTCACTCTTATATGGTGTGTATACTATCCTTTGACATATTATATCATGAATCCCTTAATTATCATGATATTATTAAGTTCTTATTAAATGTTATTCCTCAATTATTTGTATTCAAGCGTCACTCTTTTTGTTAAAAAAACTCTTTAACTAAAATATCGTTTTAAAAGTTTTAAAGATTTATTCATCTAAATATTTCTCATAAATTCCCATGTTTTCAAAATGGGTTTTCGGATTTATTTAAATGGACATTAAAGTTTTCAAATGATAATAAATTTAAAATCTCCAAAGTGGTGTGGGACACTTTAATAAAAAAATATCTTTTTAAATGGTTTTGAAAATGATTTGATAAAACATTTTTTATTTCAATATCTTGATTTGATATATGGGAATGTGGAAATGTTATCTTTAATTTATACATGTTTAATATGTTATGATTATGTTATGGTTATCAATTTTTTTTACGTATATGGGTGGTTCCTTGATAAACTTAGGGCGGGTGAGCCTAAGATAGTTCTCCAATGCATTGGGTAACGTGACAGGGTTAAATGTGATGTTTCTCCTAAGAGATTTAGCGAATATTCGGTGATGAGTATTCCATGTGTAACTCCCTACGTAGATGTGATAGCTACAATTTAAGTTTTATATAGATTCCATAAGTAACCTTTATGATTTAGGATTTTTGTGTGTTATTTATAAATCTTAGGATTTCTTATGGTATGTTATGATTGAAAAGTATGGTTTCCATGATTTGTATTTATTGATGGGCTGATTTTTTCCTTCATTATTCTATAACCGTTTTTGGGATTTTTATGCTCATCCCAAGTTTTGGAAATGTTTTCCACATGACTTAAAGATGAATAGGGTTAATTATTGGATTGAGGAAAAGTCATGATGTCTAAAACACTGATCTAGAAAAAAAAAATTAAGATTTTTTTAATGAACAAAATGGATACTAAGTAGTATTGTATACATGTAATATTCAAGTTGTTATTTAATAGTTATGGTAGAATTATTTAAAACTCTAAACCTGAAAATGCCCTCAATGAGAATTATTCATTTAATTCAATATTATGTAATTTTTTATGGAAAAGTTCTTATAGTTGGTAAAATAGGTCAGTTTAGATAACATTAGAGGTTAGGGCATTATTTAAGCATAAGTGACATTACAATAATGGTTAGTATTTTAGAAAGATTCATAGTTTCTTTAGATAAAGTGAATGAGTTTAAGATAACATGAATACTTATATCTTAGTATTTACCCACCACATAAGATATTATATGATTATTTTACTGATATACTCAAACATACCTTTTTTGTTTTAGTCAATGGATGGATCTAGCAGGCATCAAAGTAACAATGGATGTGAAAAAACTATAACGGTTTTATAAATGAGCAATTGAATCAAATGGGATCTACAATTAGAACTCTTGTGGTTATTATCAAACAACTATTTGGAGTCATGATTGACCACTTTAACCTTGGTGTTTTTTATAAAGCATCGTATATGCGAGAAACAAATCCCCACGGAAGTTCAGGTAACAATCATAAATGTATATATGTTCAAAAACCTATGTGTCAAGGATTTGGAAAGAAACACCTGGGAAAATATTTCAAAGGGACAGGAAGATTCTATAGATTTGGAAATGAAGGTCATAAAGTAAGAACCTATCATAGAAAAAGGAAGCATCCAGTTGACTCTAGGAAAGGGAAAGAATTTCTTTCTAAGGGATAAATTGAATTTTTTAAATGTGGTGTGCATGGTCATTATACAAACACATGTACTACAAAGAATTTTCGGGAATGGGATCACCATGATTGTACAAATATTTGTTTACCAATACCTAATTCCATTCCAATTGAGGATGATGAAACTAACAATGACCAATGAAAGGTATGGAGTGTTTCTTAACATATGTTTTGATATTATTGAATCTTAGAATATTATTCATGGTTCTATTTGTAGGAAATAAGTATTTCATAATAAGTTGAAAATGAATGGTTAATGGATCATAAAGAATGTTTAATGAGTAATAAGTCAACATATAAGGGGTTTAAGAGTTATGGTAGATTTTAGGATGGTGAAATTATTAAAAGTATTAAGGCACTTTTGATGATGGGAATTACATTAGAATAGTTTTCATAGTATGTGTAACACTAAATTTTGATATATGAAAATTTTATTCAAGGAATAATTATCTTTTATTTTGTGGATATAGTTATAAATAACCATTTGGGTTTATATGATCGTTGAATTTGAGTAAATTATAGGTTATTACTTTTTTGGGATTCAAAATGAAAGTTATTAGATAACCTTTGTTGTTAAAAAATGTTATGGTTATTTTTGATAAATTTATCTCTTTTTGGGAATTCTCTAAAATTATATAGTTTTTGAAAAAAGGGAAACATGCGGACTATGTGACAACCCATCACATCGGACAATGATGTGGAAATCGAACCCACAACCAATGTATGACTGGTAATTATGTCCTACCACTAGAATACATAAAGCCCCTATCTTGTATGAGTAATTATTTTTAGTTAGATGGTTTTATGAATCAAGAATAAGTCGATTTTGGGTTATCTATGGAAATGAGTAACTTATCACGGAGGATATGTGATTAGGTTAATTACTTTTCAATATGAGACTTTAAGAGTAACTGATTCTATATAGAGATAAATGTTAAGATTTATCTTGTAAGACTATGTGATTATATCCTTTTGAGATTTGGGTTTCAATATTAGTTTGGATTACTTTGAATAATTTTATGGACCACTATTTATTGAATGGTCTTTGTTGAACTTTTAGTTTTGTTTGACAAATTGTGGAGATTAAGAGTAGTTTTTCTTTTTGTAAAATATTATCCTTTTGGGGGTTATCTGATCTGGTGCTAAACATTTTGGTTTTGGTTAAGGTCTAAAGACATGGGAAATATATATTTCATCTTTTTTGGATTATGTTATTCTCTTGAAGTTGATTATAGTGCTCTTAATGTGAAACAATGTCATCCTAAATACTCATCGTTTGGAGAAAATATGAGTTTGTGTTTGAAATCTAGTAAAAGATGAATGTCTACATGACAAGTAATTATATTTCCCTATGTTTTTAGTTATAATCATAAATAAATTCCTCAATGAAATGTAACTTAAAACAAAAATCATGCCTATTAACTTTTCTTACTGTGGAATCGAAGACTGTTTAACCCATCACAAGTTTGTGATTTTTTGGTGGTTAACTTTCTCCTAAATAAGTTTTCGATCACTCTCCATCAGAAAATAATGGTCTGTTTTCTCATCCATATCCATGTTTTCATGTAATCCTAGTATCTTTTGTCTCAGGTAACCTCTTAACTTCTCTTCTTTTATTTTAAAGTGATAGTTTTATTGACTCTTTTATCGATGTAGGGCTTTTAATGATGTTCTCGAGCCCAATTTTAAAATTGCAAGGATGCAATTCCCAAAAGGGGGAAGTGTGTAACATCCTGGATAAATGGAGATTATGAAATTTTCATATTTATTAATATTTTTTAATTAAATATTAATTCTACTTTAATGGGGTTTCTATGTTTGATAGCGTACCCGATACACAACGACGAGTTTCTTTGAAATATTACGTTGCACACAGATAATATAATATTATTATTTTAAATGGTAGTTAACTCCAAGTCATTGTATTGGAAGGAATGAAAAAAACTAACTACAATGTGATTATACATGTTTGTTAAATGTATTTACATTTATCCAATAAAAGTTAGTGGCATAAAATTTAAATGAATCTAATTTTAAGCATAATTTACATAAAAAAGCTGATTTACCACCTTTTAATGGTGAACCCTCTTTAAATATTGTTTTGGTCACTTTAATATGTTCTATATGAACAAATAAAATCCTTCTTTAGAATAGGGACATCAAAATTTACTTTGTGTAAATTTTTGGAATTTTTCCGATAAAGTTCATTTTTAATGAATAGTGATAATATTGTATTTAATTGCAAACAACGTTTTAATATAATTTATTTATATGGGTAGATTATATTTTTAATTGGATTTAAATTTTAATTAGAAGAAATTTTTTCCATTTTATCTAATGTTGGTCATTGGAATTAATTTCACTTTAAAATTGAACATAAACAACTGTCAATCTTTTGATAGTTATTGTTTCTTAAAAACACGGTATTTGATTTAACAAAGAGAATTAAGTTTAAATTAATTAATGAAACTTGTATGTTTATAATTTTTCAAAATAGGCATCATTTTTTAATTTTTAATATCAAATATATCTTAGGATGAATTTTTGTATTTTTCTGAAAAAAATCAATTTTTTATGAATAGTGAAACCACTTAGTAGAGTAGTTCAAAAATTGAATTTCTCATTTAAATAAAATTTTACCACTTTTTCAAATTGAATTTAAAAAATCATACATACATGGTTGTAATTAGTTAGTAAAATTTGGGTCAATAAGATGAAAATAATTTTTGGTGAATAGTAACTTTTGACTTTTATTTACCGCAGTTAAAGGTAAATAGGGTAATTCAAGGTAAAAAAAATTATAATAATTTAAAATAACCTTAAAACTTGTCCTAACCTTATTGGATCAGTAATGAACAAACATGGGCATCTTTGGATCGATTTTAGGACCCCATGGATCCACTAATGAATGATAATGAAACTTTATATTAATTAATTTAATGTAAAGGCAAAATTAAAATAAACAAAAGTCATTTAGTAAATTAATTTTTATATGGTGATATATAAGTCATATTTTGGTCTGTAAATAATATTTTTAAATCTAAAAATATTTCCTACATTATATAATTTTTTTTTATAATTTCTAGAAATCAAAAAAATTAAATTATGCATGACGCAATAATGATGCAGTATTTACCTTTTTAATAAATGATTTAAATAAATAAGATTATAATGATTAAAATATTATCCAAAACCTATACAATTTCTATTGGATGATTTTATTTCAACCATGAGTCATCGTATCATTGACTTTAATTATTTTTGGACCACTAGAAACCGAATATCATTATATAATAAAATAATATTTTCACACTTTCCTAAAGAGCCCCTCCTCCCCCTTATAAAAGGACTCAACTTCTAACCAATTCCTCACACCTCTCAATCCTTTTGGCTCGTCCATACTCTACCCAATTAAGCTCCCTACATCGCACTCCTCTTCCTAGAAGCCTTGCCTTAAGCGGAAGTCACTTCAAGAAGTCCTTTGGGTTCAAACAAAAGGAAGTTTCCCAAATTAAATGTAATGGTTTCTCTTAACTTATTTTATATTATTTTACCTCTCCAACCACTAAAATCTTCTTATTTATTTATTTTATAAAAAATTATCCTAACTATACTAGGATTTGGTTATGAGAAGTATTTTAACACCACTTACACACACCTCTATCTAATGGGTGAAGAACATATTGTTTCTGTGGATGGAAAACTAACGCATCACGAAATGATGATTGTTCGATTATCTCCTACCACCTCTCATGGTGGCCGTTAAGATGGAAATATATTTATTTATTATATAGATTATGTTTATATTTTATTTAAGCTTTTTTATTTCAAATTTATAGGATACCTTTATGGTTTCCATAATGGGTAAACACAATAATTTCATTTGAGGAAGTGCGGACTACAGCCCCATCAAAGTGATATGACTCGCTAATAACATATGTGGGATGTATAAAGGATATATTTAATGATATTATATATGATATTATACTGGAATTATAATATAACTCTGTATCATTATTCTTTAATTCAATTGAAATATGAAATAGATATTAAAGTAGCATTCATGCATATGTACGGCTTACCGTCTCTATGAACGGTGCATTTCATTTATTATCTCCATAATGTTATGTACTATTATAAATACATATATAAACTGGATATATGATTTATGTGATATCTAAATCATGAATATCATTATTTAGATAATGGAATATTGACCACATGGACAACTTGTAATTATAAGGTGTTCATTTTTTACTCAAGTACCAAATATCAACCAAACGACCATTATTAACTTAAATGATTGCATAATATTTAAAACATGGTAATAATTGATATAAAAATGTTATTAAACTTGAAATTTTTTATTAAGAAAGTATAAATTAACTTTATTTTATTATTCAGGAAGAACGAGGAACAAACGTGTCAAGTCGGAAACGAGGTAAGGGATTTTCTTATCTCACTTTTAATTCGGTGAGATTTCCATTGTTCGCCACTTATTCATTGTATGTGGTGTATTGTGTTCTTCAATTTGATATATATAATCCTTATTATCATTATATTCATGGTATTCTGTGATTAATTTGGTGGTTATTAACTTTTTGTCATATGACTTAGTTGATTACAACCTGGTAAAGGGTTTCATCTCACTTTTTATTCTCGTGTGATACATTATATATATGCCACTATTTCCTTTTGTGTGGTGTATGTACTACCCATGATTGTAGTCTTTGTGTAATATAATTTCATGTATAAGTATTTACAACTTCATTGTATTATCCTTATTTCATGTGGCATATGTTTTGTAAGTTACCAAATCGGTAAGGGAACATTTGACCCTCCACTATTTAAAAGACTTGTTTTGTTATGTATTTTAATTTACATCTTATTATGTTGGGATATGTTCTTCTATATACTCATTGATGTAAAATTTATGTCCATGTGATGATATACCCTTTTTATCTCATCAACTCATTTTCTGAATTTTAAAGTGATGTCGTTAGGCTGTCAAATGTTTACAAGGGAACTTCTTATCATAATTTCAATTCTTTGAGTTCAACTTGTACTTATTGAATATGTCATCCTATGAATATGTGTGAATGACTTCTAATTTATTTACACTTAATATCCACTTATATTGGGTGTTTTTATATTTTTCACACATAATTATGTGATTGGTTTATCCTTAATTTAAGGATACCATCTTTATAAGGGATTTCATCTCAATTTACATTTCCACTGAGACTTCATTGTTGTTATGAACCAATTCAATCTTTTATAGTGCATATACTATTCTTTGACATATTATATCATTAATCCCTTTATTCTCATGATATTATGATGTTTGGATTAAATTTTATTCCTCAATTATTTGTATTCAAGCATCTCTCTTCTTGTAAAAAAAACTCTTTAACTAAAATATCGTTTTAAATGTTTTAATGATTTATTCTTCTCATTATTTGTCATAAATTTCAATGTTTTGAAAATGTGTTTCAGGATTTATTTATATGGACATTAATGTTTTCAAATGATAATTAATTTAAAATCTTCAAAGTGGTATGGGACACTTTGATTCAAAAATCCCTTTTTAAATGGTTTTGAAAATGATTTCATAAAACATTGTTTATTTCAATATCTTGATTTGATATATTGGAATGTGGAAATGTTATCTTTAATTTATACATGTGTTATATGTTATGATTATGTTATGGTTATGGGGAATTGTTTATATATATGGGTGGTTCCGTGATAAACCTAGGGCGGGTGAGCCCGAGATATCTCTCCAATGCGTTGGGTAACGTGACGGAGTTAAACATGATGTTTATCCTAGGAGATTTAGGGAATATACTGTAATGGGTATTCCAAGTGTAACTCATTACGTAGCTATGATAGCTAAATTGTATATTTTTTATGGATTCCATAAGTAACCTTTACGATTTATGATTTTTGTGTACTATTCATAAATCTTATGATTTCTTAAGGTATGTTATGATTGAAAAGTATGGTTTCATTGATTTTTATTTATTGATGGGATAATGATTTCCTTCCTTATTTTGTAAGCCTTACTGATCTTTTTATGATCATCCCATGTTTTGAAAATGTTTTCCACAGGACTTAAAGATAAATAGTGTCATGGATTGGATCAAGGAAATGTCATGATGTCTAAATTGAACTTGACATGCTTCTTTTTAAGGGTTTTTATTTTATGATGAAAATGGATACTGATTAGTAGTGTCTAAATGTAATATTAAAGTTGTTATGTAATAGTTATGGACTAATTCTCTAAAAATTTAAACCTGAAAAGATCTTCAATGTGAATTATTCATTTAATTCAATATTATGTAATGTTTTAAGGCTGGGTTCTTACAGTAATGTATATATATCCCTTACATTAATATATCCACATTACAAGATATTCCTATACCAATGGTAAGCGATATTGAGTTTTGTACAAAATAGTGGGAGACTAATTAAAATTATATTGTATCGTATCTTTTTGAAATCTAAATAAAAAAATAAAATCATATTTTAATTATGAATAGGTGAGGTAAAACAGTCATTTAGTGAAACATGTAACAAAAAATATAGGCATAAACATGAAATAAATATTAGGGTATTAATATGTAAAAACATGAATCCAAAATAAGTGTGAAAATAGAAGAAAAATATATCTATGATAATAAAATCAAAGGTAAATATGAATAATACTAATCTCATTCTGATAGAATTCACAATACCAGACATAAAAAACCAACTATCTAGCCATTAGGAGAGGACACTTTACAGGTTCTGAAGGCGGCAATAAAGACACCCAAAAATCAAGTCTTTTTTCCAATATAATATCCAATTATGGGGAGCATAATGTTGAATAACCCAACCTATTATATATTGGGTAAATTTCAATGCATATAGGGTCTATGCAATATCATTTCCCACGAGTCACTTTTTCAAATTGAATGAATTCACCATAAGATAGAATAAGTAAATATGATATAATCAACCTTCCCAGTAATCATCTCTACTAAAATAATAATATATGGAATTCTAATAATTTTCCTCTTTCCAATAAAAAGGATAATCGTATCTTAACCCATCTAATGTAATAAGATCAGTAGATAAACAATACATAGTCAACATGTAAATAATAATCCATATTGGAATGCCATTAATTTTCCCCTTTTTAATAGAATATCATACATTTTACATGAATATCATCCAATATATGTTAGGTAGATTGTTATTTTCACACCAGATAAATAAATGGGTACACATCTATGAAAATACTTGAATAACAAGATTGTAATACACATGTAGAAAAGAAGTAGATGGGTTGAATATGAAATATCACCAAAAGTGATAAATTATTATTAAATGGTTCGTATGGTATAAATATAATTCCTTATAATACAGTAAGATTATATAACATAATACTATCAACGAATATTATGTACACAACTTATATGAAATATTATCATTGAATAAATATAACGGAGTAAATGAAAATTGAGATACCAAAATCCTTACTATTGGGGAAACAACTGAAATAATTAAAATTTGAATAAGGGAAAATTATTTTGTAATTAAATTACATAAAATATAAAAAAATAACACTAATAGAATAGTAAATCAATAAAACACCATACAAAAGGAACAAGGTGAATAAAATGTATTACGTCTCTAAAATAAAAATTAAGACCAAGAAAAGCCTTATAACATTGAAACATTTCCAAATGACTGATTAAAAGAGGAGTATTGTTATTGAACAAATAAAACCATATTTAAAATATAATTAATTATAAATTATCTCAAATAGGAAATATATAAACCACATTAACTAAATTTAGTGAAAAAATACAATATTTTTCTCAATGAAGGGAAATTGAGAAGAAAACCCTTTCTTTTTTTAATGACATACAAAAACATACATTACGATCTTATATATCAGAAATAAGTATCTTAATCAAATAATTAATATCATTATAAAAATCATTTTTCATTAATTATATTTATAAATAATTATTCTCTACATGAATTCTTCTGATTTTCCACATCTGTTATTTATAATCATGATCACTTTTACATATTTTATAATAGAGGTGTATAACATTAATCATCATTATAATTTTATCATTACAAGATTATATAATATAAAAGAATATATTTTCCAAGATATTTCATAATTTTATACTTTTATTTCATGTTGATTTTGGTTTTGAACCTTGATGATGAAATCAATAATGATCTTGTTCCAATGACTCTTAATGAATGAAAGATGTTTTCTTAATTAATGACATAAATATTGATATTACCTTACTAGATAATGTTCCTAACATTTTTTTATCACATTACACCTGTAAATATTTTCTCATAGTCATTCATTATAAAAATTCATTTTGTTTTTTAATAAGGTGGTTAAATAAAACCAATCCTGAACTTACCTTGAATTAATTAATGATTATGAGGTGTTTTATAAGAAATATCTTTATAAAAAATCATAATGATCATATATGTATCTTATTAGTGTTACATATCCAAATTATAATTAATTAAAGTATTAGATAAATTATAAGAAAATACTACACAATTATAATAAAATACTATCCTATTAGAACACATATTTTAAACAATTAAATTAATGATGATCCTTTTTTGTTCATATCATTAATTAGATATCTAATTTATTATACAGTAAAAATAATTATATCATTCAAATGATATTTATCATTTAATAAAATCCTTACATAGAACCTTGTTAGGGGGTAAATTAAAACAAAACATGTTACATCGTGGTGGCTGTAGTCTTAATAATACATGAACGATAGTTTTTTTCTTAATGGATAGGGTATATGCACAAAAACATTATAATAAAAATAATATAATAAAATTTAATTTTAAAAATGATACTAATATCATTATATTAGTGAGTTTAGTATAAATTTTAAAGAATAAAATTAAGATGAAAAACTAAGTGGCTTACAGTACTCACTTCCTATACATGGAATTCCATTGGAAGTATCCTCAAACTTGAGGGGATTAGGGTAACTAGGAGTGAACATAGGCTTTGGTATTTTGTATACGGTTCAAGATAAACTAAATTTTAATACTTTAAAGGATTAATTTCAAGAAAAGGTATGTATTGAAGTGTTTAATATGTTAACCTTCCATAATGGTTGGAAAGCATATCATTGGGATAACTATTACATTTTTCAATAATAGAATGATATTATTAAAGGGAAAATGTCAAAACTATGAACAAACGTGTAGGGGAAACATTTATTGGTCAACCCAAATATAAATCACTAATTTATAGGAACTTTGTTTTAATTATTTATTTCTTCTGCATCAGGTTAATCTCCGTTTACCCCTTTTTTACTTCTTCCTTGATAATTAATTTCTTAGCATTGTAATTAATTTTTATTAAATACATTAAGATTAGAATTTTCTCATAATGTAATCAATATAATTTTGAATTTAAAAATATTTCTATCAATAAAATATCTACCACCATGAAATGTTTTTTTTAAAAATTAACATACTTAATCATGTGAAAACTATTTTTATAGAAATATCATTTTTTATCTTTCAAATTATATATAATATATTTTTATCATTCTTAATTATTTTAAATACATAAAATTATTTTTTAAAAAATAAAATTGTATGTGGATTTCGTACTAAGTCCAAACACAATCTCACTTGAAAATACATCTATTTAATGAAAAAAATTAAATGAGTTTCAATTTTAATGTAACATTTAATTTTTTTATAAAAAATCATTGAATAGGATTTCTATTTGAAAAGAATCTTTAGAAATGTATATCATTATTCCACAACATAATATTTAATTAAATTAATGTATTTTAAATCTTATAGAGTATGCACACATAGTGACACAATCTTAGGAATTATACTTTTCATAAAACCATTATTTTTCAACTATAAATACTCTTTTTTAGAAAATAATAAAATTTCACAATATATTAATTTTTATATGTTTAATTAATAATTGAAATTAATTTTATTAATAGAAAATTAAAAACACTATAAATATAATTTTTAATTTAATATTTACATTTAATGAAAAAAATTATCAGAAAAAAACATATTTAAAACATTAACTGATATTATTATAATTTCCTATCATTTACCTAAAAAATGGTGTAAATAAATTATTAATATAAAATATAATATATCATTAATAATTTTTTCTTTAAGTATACATGTGTAACGCATAAAGAGAATTTTTTAGGAAAATACATTTCTTAATAATAAATGATCATATTAGTTACATTAGGTAAACTAATTGACACCATACATATTAAAAGTAGTATATAATTTCATTATATATATATATTCCATATATAATGTGGTTACTACAATTCATTTACACTAACTCAAATGTAATTTTTTAACAATCATACTAAAATATATAGGATCTATCTAAATATAACATAGTTTCGTTTAAGTTTAGTGTTATGTGTAGAAAAATATATCAAATAAATTAAATTATATAATTGTAATAATATATTATAATTTTAATGTGTTACATCGTCACTACAAAAAAAAATTTCATACTCACAATTTCACATATATGATAGTAGTGATTTATAAAGCTAACTCTTAATTTAGCATACACCACTAGATAATCGTTAGAATATTTACGATATGGAATGAGATTAAAATAAATTATAAGATGTTTATAAAGGGAGATAACTAATTCCAAATTTCACTAAGGAAGTATATATTACCTGAAGGAATAAATTTCAAAATCACTAAATGTTATTTTTGTGATAATCATTCTATTAAGAGTTTATAACTTAATATCTGGTAGTTTTAAAAAATCACATTACATCATATAATATAAATTATAGAGTGATAACACACAATAAGGCTCATTAATAAGAGTTTCATATTACATTTCCCTATTACCATGGTTTTTAGGACAATTTACATATTTTCCTATTGAATTGGGATATTGAGATGCATAATTCCAAACTTTCTTACAATTAAAAAAATAAAATTTGTATCATCTCTCGTTTCCTTAAAATTTTTAGTATGATGAAATATTTCACCTGATCTATCATGTGACTCTATCTATCTATTCTTTGGTTTGTTTGGTATGTCTATTGGTTTCACATTTTCAATCATATTTTATTGTAGCTTTCTTGGAATAATCTAAAAATTTATCACTATAGATCCTCATCAAATGGGTTGTTTATCAATAAAATAATTTTATTTCCCAATACACCAATAGTTCATTATTTTTCCATCCCATAATAAAACCAAAATAGGTATCATGAGTAAGGATAATTATAAGTGAAAAAATGTTAATAACACTAGGAGAGTCTATATTAAAGATGTATTAATCTATAACACTATCAGGTTAGCCTATAATTCTTATTACTCAATATCTATCTACCATAGTTCAACCAAAATTAGTCTCATATATAATTATAGACTCAACCTAGGATACACTTTGTTGAGTTATATCATAGTTTTTATAATAATCATTATGATATATATCCCAAATTAATATGTACATTTATAAAAAAATATAAACCTAGTATTCATTGAAATATATTATCTAATAATACAAATTTTTCTTCTTCAAATAATATTAATAAATCATATAATCATATACCCATTTATATATGTATTCCAATCATATACTCTCAATAACTCACCTTTCCAAAGGCCATTGGATTCTCCAAGTCATTAAACCACAATGATATCATATATGCCTAAAAAATAACTCTATCTTTAAATATCACATGGTATAATGTCACAAACCAGTAAGTATATATCATAATCCAAAAAATTAAATAAACTACCCCAATGAAATATCAGGAATCAATTATAAATCCCAAGGTTACGAATTTTTATCAAGCTTACTTTATAAAAATAAAACAACCATTTAATATCTCATAATCAAGAGTTTATTAAATTTAAGGCTTATCTATATATCAATCAAGTGTTCCCAAGTTATTATTACAAAAAACATGACCTTGACATAAAATAACATTTCAAGGTAATTTTCACCCTTTAATGCATTTCAACATTCATTTAAAGTATTACTAATAAAGAATAAACTTTAGATATTTTACATAATCCATAAAACTTTTAGATTATACTGTAATAAGATTACTAAATATCAGGGACTAAGGAAAATAGTTAGTAGTTTCAAGATTATATCAATCCCACCAACATCGGTAAGACTAGGAAACTCTTCTATTCCATAATAATATACATATAATATTATTCCTATTAATTAACATATGATCCTTTATTTGGTTATAAGATATGGTAGTCTCAAGATATGTACCTTTATTTTCATCATATTTTTATTCTTTTTCCCAAAAATTAAAAAACCTAAATGGTTATGTTAATATCAAAATTGTGAATATGAGAACGAATCTGACTATGTATTTCCTTATTAAACCTTTATGTTCACCATATAGTACTTCTAGATCCACCTATGAATATATTTTATTAATCCTTGGTTATTGGAAGTTAGTTTTTTCTTCTAGGTTTTCTATAAAAATTAGTTATCATCATTCTCGAATCCTTTAGAATTTTCTTTAAATAGAATTTGAATACCAAAAGAATATTCATTTGGAGTCTCTTTTAACGTATTTATTCTTTGAACCAATAATCTTTCATTGGAGTAATGATTGAGACATTGCTGAAACCACCAATTTCAGGGGTATTACCCCTAGGATAATTTATAAAATAGTGGAAGATGCATTATAGTATCCATATATAGATGTATTACTATAAAAACCCACATAACATCTATTTAAAAAAATCAGGATTACATTGAATTACTAAACTTATCCCAAAGATTTCACATGGAATCTCTAATATTAAACACCAAATAACATTTTCATTATTCACTTTTCATAAAATCATATAATATTACAATGGGGTATCTAAACAACAGAAATTGTGATGAACCATAATGTTTTATCCTCAAAAAACATTCAATTATAAAAATGTTGTGAAAATTTTTCCTTTGATACCAAATGTGACAGCCTAGACCAACATTTTATACCCAATTCCCATAAAACACACTTTACATTAAATGATTTATACAAGATATAAAATCTAAGAGATAACCAAACTTACATATAAAACAAAAAATATTACATAATCTGTTACATATGAAGGAAACCATAATGTTTAAAGGTTTATGGAATAAGGAAAAACATAAAATGATATATCCCGTTTTATTTGTACCAAATGAACAATTATACCATTAAATGAGAAACTATTTAAATCATAACAATTCTTAAATGTCTCCCACAAATGTTTTCACATTTTATATCCTTAAAAACATGTCACTCATGAAAATTTTCTCTATTACATTTACAAATATAAAACATAGGAATGGGTGAGAATAAATTTTTTACATAGGAAATATATGAATAAAACTATAATTGAATTAATATGACCTAAATATTATGGAAGGAAAAGGTATAAAATAATAATTCATAATAAAATTAAATGTAATATTATTATATATCCATGATTTTTTTTTAAAATATTATAAATAATGAAAATCTTATAATGATGGAATTCATAAATCTATACATCGAAAACATGTTGTCAAGACTTTAGGTCAAAATAATTTATTTGTAATAATGGCCACAGTAAAGATATACCAATATCAACGCTTTGTAGAAAAACCTATTATAGTGATGGGAATACAACTAAACCCAAAAAAAATCCACTTATTACCTATTGATGCATCGAGGTTCTATATAATTTTAAACCCCACCGGTTACTTATTTAAGGCCAATGCATTCACTATAATAGAAAAGAAAAATAAACATCAAAAATAATTATCCTTGTATAAATTAAATCATATATAAAGCTAATACATATCTCAATGTTAATAAATTGGATAACCAGGTCATAAACCATCTGAAAGAGGAAGGTAAATGAATAAAAAATGCACATCAAACTCAAAAATAATAATCCATATTGAATTGATTATAATTTTACCCATGTCAATATAATATCATAGTTTCTATTTGAACATCATCCAATATTAGTTATGTCAAATGTGATGTTCACACCATATAGATAAATTGGTATACTTCTATGACGGTACTAGAATATGATGATCAAAATTCATATAGAGAAATGAAATGGTATGTCTTAATAGAATATATTCTTAAATGTAAGAATTTTTTTTCAAATAGTTTTTTGGGTTAGAATTTATATCCCCATAAAATAATTATATAATACAATATAATTCAATATAGGATAATAATTTAGACAACATATATGAAATAATATTAAATAATGATCATAACTCAACTAACGAAAATTGAGTTTCCAAAAAACCTCACTTCTAGGGAAAACCAATTCACTATCCATTTTTGTAAGGGAACATTATTTTAATAGAAAATATATTTAAATATAGTTAATAGATAATTCATGGTAAAAAATCAATATAAAACCATAAAAATGGAACAGGGAGCCCAAAATGTATTATATCTCAGAGAATGAGAATTGTGACCAAGAAAATGCTTATGATAAAGAAAAATTTGAATCAAAACCCATTAATAGATAGAGATTATGATTGAACATAAAATACAATTTTTAAAAGTTATTTCATGATATCATATCACAAATTGGACAAAAAACACCATATAAATGAAATTATGTTAAAAAAATATAACACTTGTCGCAATTAAGGGAAATTTAAACACAAACATCACCTCTTGTCCTAAATTCTACAAACGTACTTTAACCTACTATATCAAAATCATATGTATTATAATAAATTATTTCATAACCATAATCATATATTTTTTAATTCAAACACTTTATTAAAAGTAATTATCAATATGAATTTTATAAATTTTTCCATAAAGTGTTTACAGTTTTGATTGTTTGTACTAGTTTTATAATAGTACTGTCTGTGGTTATTATTAATTCAATGTTATTAATTATTTATTATTTATTCTACTAGAATATATTTTACATGATAGTTATAAAAATTAAAAATTTATAATTTTATTTCACATTATTTTTGGTTTGGTTCAATAATGATGAAATCGATGATGATCATATTTATGTGAATCATATTAAATAAAATATGATTTACAAATTAATGATGTGAATGTTGATATAAAATTAAAATAAATAAAAAATATATTTAATTATTTTTATCACAATACATCACCAAATATTTTCTCATATTAATCAATTACATGAATTCCTTGGATTGTATGATTGGGTGGTTAAACTAACCCAAACAAGGACTTCCCCTGATTTAAGTAATAATTATGATGTGGTTTAGTTATAATATATTAATACCTAATGAATAATGATATTATTTTCAGATTATAAATTTGGTATTTCATAATTATAATGAATTATAAGATTAATTAATGGATAGGAAAATATTACACCATTTTAAAAAAATATTATCCTCTTAGCATGATAATTTTAAAGGATTAAATCAATGATGGTTTTTTATTGTACCTACCTATTATAGGTTCTCTAATTATAATGACATGATCATAATAAAATTTTATGTCTAATATTTATTGTTTAATACCATCCCTATCCATTTTTATTTGGTGATAAATGAAACTGAAACACATTACATCGTAGAGGTAGTTGTTCGTACTACACATGAATGATGGTTTTTTTAAAAATGGATAGGGTATATGAATAAAAATTAACAATAAAAAAATAAAGTATAAAAATTATTCTAACATATTTATATTTATATTCTTTGAATAAATCATAATGAATAAAATTAATAAAATAACTGAGTAGTTGATAATACTCACATTGGGGACCTTGTGTGTCATGGGAAGTCTCCTTGAATATGAGGGGATTAAGATAACTATTAAAGAATATGGTATTATTTTAAATTCATTGTGTAATAGGAAGGGTAAAATGGAATATTTTAATGTATGAATTCAATGGTACTTATTGTCTTAATGTGGGGAATATGTAACTATTTTATAAGTGAATGAAATTGTAGTTTTGGAAAAACCTTTAGAATTTTCAATAATACCATCACACTATTCAAGGATAAATAGATCAAATGAGTAAAAAGTTGTTGAGTAAATATATATAGGATGATGAAAATATCAACAATTGATTTTTTGGAATGCTTTTTAAATGTTTTAGGCCTTTTAAACTTAGTTAAAATTAATTTATCCCTTTTTAACTTTTTTTACGTTGGAAATTAATTTCTAACCTTAGTAATAAATTTTAATAAAATGAATATTATTGGTATTTTTACCTAATATTCTACATAAATTTTAAAATTTGATAATCGTTTTATCAAATAAAGTTTCAAATGATGTTAATGGTAAATTTCAAAATAACCACCGATAATCCCATGAAAAGAGATTTTAGAAAAATAAATTTTTTAAACTTCTAATTTATATATAAGATAAAATTATCATGGTTACTGATTTTAATGATTTAAATTTATTTATTATAAAAATAATATATGTTATGTAGATTTTATGAAATTTAAAAATAGAATCTCTCTTAAGAAAACTATCTTATAGAGAATAATACTAAAAATAGTTTCAATATCAATGTAACATTTTAATTAGTTATAAAAATGCTTAGAATACAATATATATATATATATATAATCATTAAAAATGTATACATTTATTCATTAAATGTAAATATTATTACATTATAGTGTTTGGATATTCTTATTAATTATTATATATTGATTAAATCATGGAATTTAGAAATTATATAAATCCAATATTTTTCTACCAAAAAAAAATATTATAAGTAAATTATGAAGAAATAATTCATGTTAAATTTTAAATTAGAAATTTAAAAACTAATTTAATTTTATTAGTTTAAAATTCCAAAATCTATAATGTTTTTTTTAATAAAACCATAAAATATAATGAATAATTATTTTTATCAGAAAATGACTTTTCAAAAAAAAGCTCATATTATTCCTATTTCATATCATTTACCAACTAAATTTCTCCAAAAAAAATATTTATTTTAATAAAAATTAATCATTACTTATATTTTTCTTAAAATATAATGTGTTTCATATAGAAGGGCTTTTTGGAAACATTTTTATTTAAACAATAAATGATCTATTGAGTCATTATAGGTAAAAAAATTTATTTTATTTCTAATTAAATGTATCCATAATATTTGTTAAATAAATATTTCATATATTGGTTACTCATATTTATTCCTGATTATACACATACTAGTTTTTAATGCTAATACAAAAATATTTATATTTTTTCTAAATATATCATAATTTTCTTTAAATTTGGTGTTCCATGCAAAGAAATGTATTGAAAAACCTAACTTATTTAAAGTTAATCATATATTATAGTGTTGGGGTGTTATAAATTACTATAAATGGTTTTCTTTGTACTATTATTATATCCAATTCCATGTCAAACACTATATATAACATGAAGAATGAATATTCTATTCTTTTTTATAATTATTTTTTAAATAGATCATCCTATAAAAACAAAAGTATTCATTGAAGGATCTAGGAACAATAAATTTATTTAATGACATTTAATGATAAATTTGTATATAAATATCAATATGAAAATTACAATTTAAACAACTAAAACTTGAATCCTAAAAATGGCCATCTCACTTACTCTATAATCAAACATAAATAACATAATTACCATAAGAGTTATTCTTTAACTAGACCATGTATCATTTTTAATGTGGCCCTTTCTTCATTAACTCAAAGTATAATCCCATTAGCAATATCCATGAATTATATATAATATATATTGAAATTATATCTATTCATCAGGTGATAAAAAGTATAAATTAAGTGTAGTGGATGAGGAATGATATAGTAAAATGGGATCTCATATATTCCTACCATAGATAGGGTTTATCCCACTATTGGTGCCCTTGTTCTTGTTCTCCTTTACATTATCTATTCAATATTCTTTTTTTGGTTATACTCCAAAGATGTACTTTTACAGATCATGTATCTTTATCTCCAAATGATCACTTTTCATTAGTGATTCACTCGGTGTTGTTTAACTGTTGATGATTGGCATATGCCTTATGATTATGAAAACATATAATTATGAAAAAAATTATTTTGGATTATAAGTTATCAATAAAAGTTCAATGTGGTGAAATCCTATGGTGTTAATTTTCTATATCAGTTCAAGGAACAAACCTTCTCTTATTTCTAGAATAGGGGGTGTCAATCTTTATAATGTGAGTCTTCAATATTGGTCTGAACTACACGACGATACCACTTTATTTTTTTTCTTATGGTGGTATATCTAAAAATTCCTGTAACATTGGACACATATTCCTTTTCTAGTTTTTGATTTAATTTATTATGAAATAACTTCTTTTTAATGTAATCTATGTTATGGTATTCTATATGGTGTAATTTAGGGGTGTTAGATGATATCTTTAATATCATAGAGGCATACATCACTTACACCCATTACTTGAGGACTTCCATAACCACTCAGTCTTGTTCTATCCATATCTAGAGTGACATCAATTATTTATATGTTGTTATTTATGTTTTCTTCCTTTTGGCTATGATTAATATTTTTAACTTTACTACAGGTTACCTTATATGCTTATTTTTTGAATAACTATGAGGCTACATCAATCTATTTCAATGATGTATTGTTACTTTTCTATAAGCATTAATGATATCATAGTGATCACTCAATAATGATCCCTGATGATGGGAAATTGTAGAGGTTTTTTTATTTCAGGATTATATTATCATATTTATTCTATAAAGCAAATCTTGTCCTTAGAACCAGCTTTTGGACCCACTTGTAATATTTAACCTGTTTTTTTCAACCATAATATGTCTTTTGAAAATAAATAATATTAAAAAATAAACCATTTTCATTACAAAGTCTATTGTTGGTCTTGTATGAATATATCTTAAATTATCTCTCTGGATCTTGAGATAATGGAAATCCTCTCTTCAATTCATTCTGAAATGAATTAGTCTAAATTTTAGACATATGTAAGCTTATGGTTTATGGATAAAAATTATTCATTTTTATATTCGGTCCTAAAATAAAATAATTTCAAAAATCACTTTTCTAAAGTAAAAAATCAATTATAAAAATCAATTCACATATATAAAATATATTTTTATCACTACTGGAAATGTTTTTTTTTTCAACGGGTGTTTACCAACGGTTTTCTAAAATCGTTGGGGTTGAAGGATTAAGAAAGCCTTTCCCAACGGTTCATTGAAACCGTTGGGAAAAGCCACCCCTTTGCCAATGGTTTGAAGAAACCATTAGTAAAGGTGTGAGTTAATCACCTTTTTCCAACGGTTCAATAGAACTGTTGGGAAAGGGTCACCCCTTTGCCAACGGTTTCCTCAAGCCGTTGGAAAAGGGGACCTTAGCATCTCTTTCCCAACTGTTCTTAAAAACTGTTGGGAATTATTTCCCCCAAATCCAGCAGTGGGGTGCTCTCCCCCATTCGCACAGAAACCTAATTTCATCCGCTCCACCGCTCTCCTCTCGCGAAATCCCCTATACGAAGAGGTGAAAACCATCTGAAATTAGGTATCTTTTCATTTATACACATATAATTCCTTATTTTTATTGTTATTGCTTTAGTATTTTAGTTTTAAGTTATCAATCCACCTCCAGCTCTTTGCTACTCTCCAAATCCCCCATCCGAATAGGTGAAAACCCATTTTAATCATCTCAAATCAAGTAATTTTTTCTTTATACACATATGGTACCTTGTTTTTATTGTTATTGATCTAATATTTTAGTTTTAAGTTTGGATTTTGATGTGATTTCACCGTGTAAAATATGGAAATGAATAAATATTTTGTTAATTGATTAGTTTCCCCGGGAATATCAGTTGTGTTATAATGTCCATGCTAAATAAAGGGGTAATGTAATAAAAGACCTTGAAGAAATAAATTGTGGAAGTTGGGGTATGTTGCCTCTATGAGAGGTTTTTTGTTGTGTTTCATTGTATGTTGTAGGCTGTTTTATGGGGATTGAGGTGACCAGTTGGGCTTTGTGATATGTGGGGTTGTAATGTGATGGTTAGTGGGCATGGATGTGTCATGTGAAGTTGTATGATAGTGATGATGTGTTGTGGTGTTGTGTCGTGTGGAGGTGTTGTGTGATGAAGTTGTGGTGTATAATGTGGTGAGGTGGTTTTGGTTGTGCGGTGGTTTGTGATGTGCAATATTTTTATTGTGATATGTGGTTGTTTTGGTGAGATGGTTGGTCGATGTAACATGGTGTTGATGGTTATTGTGAGATGGTGAGTTGTTGTGTGGTGGTTTTATTAGTTTCCTGGTTATCTATGGAATAAATTATGCTGTTAAAACAAAAAAACAAGATATTAAATAAATGAGATGGAATAGAAATGGATGTGTGGTAAATGGATTTAATTAATTTAACATTAAATGAATGGACAATGTAAGTGTGAATGAAGTGGCTTATAAATGAATGTGAGAAATGCTATGCATCTTGTGTGGTGGTGGTGTGGTTTATGTGTTTTATGGTAGTAGTGAAGTGTGTGATTATGTAGTTAATGTGAACCCATAGGTTGAGTATTTTGTGCTATCTATATAACATGTATTTTTATGTTATTTCTACACATTCCAGGGGGGTGGTATGTCTAGGTGGTGGTGGTGGGGTTGCAGGGGAGGGGGGTGTGGGCTGTTTGGGAGGGTGGGCGGGGCTATCCAGGGGGGTACGGGGTGTCCAGGGGGGTACGGGGGTGGGAGGGCTGTCCACAAGGGTGGACGGGCTATCCACGGGGGTGGCCGGGCTGTCAAGGAGGGGTGGGCGGGCAGTCCAGGGGGGTGGGTGGGCTGGCCACGGGGGGTAGTGGTGTCCAGGGGGGTGGGCGGGCTATCCAAGGGGGTGGGGGATGTTCATAGGGAGAAGGGGTGTCGAGGGGGGTGGGTGGGCTGTCCACAGGGGTGGTTGGGCTGTCTAGGGGGTAGGGGGTGTCCATGGGGGTGGGCGGGGCTGTCCAGGGGGTGTGGGCTGTCCTGGGGGTCTGGGTGGGGTGTCCTAGTGGGGGAGGGGTGTGTGGGTGTCCAGGTGGGGTGATATGTCTAGGTGGTGGTGGTGGGGTTGCAGGGAAGGGGGGTGTGGGCTACTTGGGAGGGTGGGCAGGGCTATCCAGGGGGGGTACGGGGTGTCCAGGGGGGTATGGGGGTGGGCGGGTTGTCCACAAGGGTGGACGGGCTGTCCACGGGGGTGGTCGGGCTGTCAAGGAGGGGTGGGCGGGCTGTCCAGGGGGGGGGGGTGGGATGGCCACAGGGGGTAGGGGTGTCCAGGGGGTGGGCGGGCTATCCAAGGTGGTGGGGGTTGTCCATAGGGAGAAGGGGTGTCGAGGGGGGTGGGTGGGCTGCCCACAGGGGTGGGTGGGCTGTCTAGGGGGTAGGGGGCGTCCACGGGGGTGGGTGGGATGTCCACGGGGGTGGGCGGGGCTGTCCACGGGGGTGGGAAAGGCTGTCCACGGGGGTGGGCGGGGTTGTCTAGGGGGTGTGGGCTTTCCTGGGGGTCTGGGTGGGGTGTCCTGGTGGGGGAGGGGTGTGTGGGGTGTCCAGGGGGGTTGGTATGTCTAGGTGGTGGTGGTGGGGTTGCAGGGGAGGGGGGTGTGGGCTGTTTGGGAGGGTGGGAGGGGCTATCCCGGGGGGGTACGGGGTGTCCCGGGGGGTACGGGGGTGGGCGGGTTGTCCACAAGGGGTGGACGGGCTGTCCACGGGGGTGGTCGGGCTATCAAGGAGGGGTGGGCGGGCTGTCCAGGGGGGTGGGTGGGCTGGCCACAGGGGGTAGGGGTGTCCAGGGGGTGGGCGGGCTATCCAAGGGGGTGGGGGCTGTCCATAGGGAGAAGGGGTGTCGAGGGGGGTGGGTGGGCTATCCACGGGGGTGGTTGGGCTGTCTAGGGGGTAGGGGGTGTCCACGGGGGTGGGTGGGTTGTCCACGGGGGTGGGCAGGGCTGTCCACGAGGGTACCCTACTAATATGGTTATGGGATGAGGCATGCTCTGATGTGATAACACATTAAGTTCTTGTTGGTTTTACATTTTTTCAATAACACATTAGTATGTTTTTTTCACATGTGTAGGTGATACCATGATTATTTTCTTCCTTTATCGTTTACTTAAATGTATTTTCTATTAAAGTTCGATCCTATTGAATTTTTTATGACAAAATGACTTATATGAATTTTTTTACAGAATGGACAGAAGTTGGATGTATGAAACCGATCGTATCTCAAGCGATTTTCAAAACAATTTGAAGAGATTTATAGATTTTGCATTTCACAATGCTTCAGATAGTGGTCGCATACACTGCCCATGTTCCAATTGTGTTGGTAGACCTTGGTTGAGTCGTGAAGAAGTCAGCTACCACATAACCAAAAATGGTTTTCAAGCAAACTACTTTGTGTGGTATCACAATGGGGAGAAAATGAAATCTCAAATTAGTGATGATCGAAATGAAAGGACTGGAATGGAGAATTTGTTAGATGACCGGTTTCCATTTATTCGTCATCATGAAAAAGAAATGATTTTGACTCAAGAAGACATCGATATGAGGAAAACTGATGCATCTACTGAAAATGTTTATATTGATAGGGTGAAAAAATTGAATGATGCTGCCACGACTCCAGTATATCGACAATGCGATAAAATGAAAAGGATGGAATTTTTAATATGATTGTTTCATGGAAAAACTATGTATGGGATTTCTAATACAGCAATCGATTACATTCTTACCCTCTTGAAGTATTTACTTCCAGATGATGCAGATATTCCCTCAAACCACTATATGGCATGGAAGTTAGTTGAAGAACTTGGATTTTCCAGAAACAAAATTCATGCTTGCCCGAAAGATTGCAGTTTATTCTGGGAAGAAACCGCTGAACAAAATGAATGTATAAAATGTGGCACATCCCGCTGGAAGTCAAAATCTAATGGAACACCATCCCGCGTTCCACAGAAAGTAATGTGGCACTTTCCATTGATCCCCAGACTCCAGAATCTTTTTATGTTTGATGACATATCAATAAAAATGAGATGGCATGATACCGAGAGAAAGAAGACTAATGATGAGTTGGTTCATCCTGCAGATGGATTTGCATGGCAGAGATTTGATGCTCGACATCCTGATTTTGCAGCTAACGTGCGTAATGTGAGGCTGGGTCTTTCATGCGATGGTTTTAATCCGTTTGGGAAGATGCTTACTTCGCACAGCACATGGACAGTTCTTATACACATTTATAATCTTCCCCCATGGTTGTGTATGAAAAAATCTTTCACTTTCATGAGAATACTCATATCTGGTCCCTCTGATCCCGGCATTGATATTGATGTATAAATGAAACCTTTAATAAAAGAGTTGAAACTTCTCTGGGATGTGGGTGTGCGCACATACGATGCATGTTCGAAAGGCATATTTCACATGCGTGCTGCGCTTATGTGGACGATCAATGATTTTCCAGCTTATGCAATGATGTCTGCATGGAGCACGAAGGGAAAACTGTCATGTCCAGTTTGTATGAAGAATACACGATCTAGAAGACTGAAACATCATTGTAGTTTCAGTTTTATGGGACATCGACGATTTTTGCCAAAGGATCATCCATATAGAATGAATCGTCGAAGATTTGATAATACTATAGAGATCGATGATCCACCTCAGTGTATGTCTGGAACTGATGTGCTTAATGAATTGAAAGATTTCAGTTTTTCGTTCGGGAAGGGTCAAATGAAATCTAGAAAGAGAAAGAATGTTTCCACCAAAACCTGTTACAATTGGAGGAAGAGGAGTATCTTTTTTTAATTTCCTTATTGGTCAACCAATTTGCTACGTCATTGCTTAGATGTAATGCATATTGAAAAGAATATATGTGAAATGTTGCTTTCATTTCTTCTAAATGTCAAGGGGAAGACAAAAGATGATTTACGATCTCGACGTGACTTGGTGGATTGGGGCATCAGACCAGAATTGCATCCTGGGCGTATCAGTGAAAATAAATGGAAACTTCCATGTGCATCTTATGTGATGACACCTACTGAAAAAAAAAACAATTTTTGGAAGTATTAGATACTATTAGAGTTCCTGATGGCTATTCAAGCAACATATCTAAACGGGACAACAGAAGAGATTTGAAGCTAAAATCTTTGAAGACTCGTGATTATCACGTTCTACTGCATGAGTTGCTTCCAATAGAAATCCGTCATCTTTTGTCCAATAATGTAAGGGTGGGTGTTATTCGGTTGTTCCATTTGTTTAGAGATCTTTGTGCTAATAAGTTGTCCAAGTCTTTCTTGCAAACAATGTTGACAGATGCCCCATTAATTTTGTGTGAGTTGGAGAAAATATTTCCCCCATCATTTTTCACATGCATGTTGCATCTGACTGTCCATATTCCAACTGAAATACTTCTCAGAGGACCTGTTTCTTTTCGTTGGATGTATCCAACTGAAAGAAATATGTCCACATTAAAGTCTTATGTTTGAAACAAGAATCATCCCGAAGGTTCTATCGTGAACGGTTACTTAGCTCAAGAATGTATGGATTTCTGTTCAATGTATTTGTCTGATCTTACTACAAGAATGAACAGACCAATGAGAAATGAAGAAGAACAATATGAGAAAATTGAACCCAGTTTTCCATCACTTCCTCAAATAGGAGGAATTCCTGGATCATATACATTGAATACAATAAGCTTTGAAGAGCGGGAGATGGCACATCGCACAGTTTTGTTCAACTGTGATTTGTTCGATGACTATATCAGGTAACAAAATTGAATATGTATATCTTACATATATATCTGTTAAACTATTCATATTTTTTTATCTACAGGGAACATAAAACAATGATAAATAGGAAGCATCGTTCTTTATCTTTGAGAAGGAGAGAGACTTTGCATAGCAAAGAGTTTTCTGCTTGGTTAAAATTGAAGGTAAAAATATTACTGTTTAAATTAATTATTTCAATATTTACTTAAGTTTAACTATCATTTATATTGCAGGTATTGAGTTTGTCTGCTGACTCTATCTCTGAGGAAATAAGATCTTTGGATTTTGGTCCTAATACCGTGGTTCGTGACTGTAAATCAATTGTTATCAATGGGTACAGATTTATTGTCAATGAACGAGCCAAAAACATGAGAACACAACATGATGGTATTATGGTTACTGCCACAACAGATTGTTATGTCAGTGCATCAGATAGTAGACCGCGACTTGAAAATGTGGGTTATTATGAAGTCGTTGAGAAAATAATAATATTGGATTAGTACTCTCATGGACGAGTCACAATGATGAAATGCCATTGGTTTGATTCGATGACGAGACATGACACATTTATTGATGATTGTGGATTTAGAGTAATTAATATGACCCGCACTCTTGCAAGCGAAGAACCATATGTGTTGGCATCAATGTCTAAACAAGTTTTTTATGTCAAAGATCAACTTCAACCTGAATTTTTTGTCACAGTTGAAGTAATTTCAAGACATATTTTGGATGATGCTGATGATGGAATTGACACTGTCCCTATTGCCATTGGAACCAATCCATTTATTTCTATTGATGACTCCAATAGCTCAATTGTCAGAGTTGATTGTGAACCTAAAGTTGTGGTTGGAAATATATAGAATCATTCATCCATGTTATCAATTCTTTTGGTTTACCTCGAGTTGGGTTGTTAAGGTTGGTAATATTCATATTTATTTAGTATTGATCACAAATATGTTTTAGCTGACTTGACCGTTATGTGAATTTTCAATATTTATTGGTTGCTGTTTTTTTTTTGAATTGCATTTTCTATTTTGGAATTGAACTGTATTCAAACCAAATCAAACAATATTTCTAACTTGGTGAACATTACAACTTATATGTTTTATTAAATTCATTCAAGCTCTTCTAAAACAATTGATAGCTAAATTACCAATGAATCCCCTCATTCCCTCATATATTTAGTTTTTTGGTTTACACATTAATTTTCTTTTTCTAATTAATTACATATTTGTTTTCAAATGCAGGAAATGCAGCCAATTGAAGAGAGACGAAGAAAAAAATGCCGGAGAACAATCGTCGGATGGAGGAGATGAGCATTCCACCATTAGTGCCTACAGTGAGTACTTTATTTCAAATATATATATATATACTTACAGAATATATAATGTCATGTGATTAATATTTTTTGTAAACTTTTTTGTAGGATCCACCATTACGTCGACAGTTATTCGATGAGGAGCCTAGTACTGGTCCTAGTACTCAGGCCGGTGGTACGAGGAGGGTTCGTACCAGAGGTGGACGTAGAGATGCGCGTGCCCGACTGGACCCTGCCCCTCCCACTGACATTTCAACCTTCCCACATTCTAATCCTGGTGTGTCGTTAGGGACACACGGGGTATTTAGGCCTCCCATGTTTTCTCTACCTTCTGCATCTTCTGCCCCATCATTTTCACATCCCATGATGATTCCCACTCCCCAGTCAGCATCAGGTCATACAGCTGTTCCATCTTCTTTTCCTTCTACTTCTGTCTCTCCGAGCTTTTATATTCCATCGTCTTCGACTCCTGTTCCACCAGAGGGTGTTCCATCAGGTTTTGTGGATCCGACGCCACTCATTGATCAGACTAGCGAAGGTATATTTATAAAACCCTAACAAATTTTTATAGCAATATTTATTTTCATTATAACATGTTTTGATAAAATATTTGTTTTTCTTTCATGAAAGATACATCTACTGACAGGAGGCGGGGGTGGGGCCGTACACGCATGCGTTCGGTGTGGAACCGTCGCACACAGGTTATGGTGGAATATAATGAAGACAATCAGATGGTTGAGAAAACAGGGCAGCAATGTCGGAGTTTTTTGGCGACGCTTTCTAAATACTACGACATCATTCCCGTCAGCCCGCTGTCATGGAGACATTTGCCACATGAGGTCAAAGATAGAGCTTGGGCAGAGATATGGGTAAAAAAATCTGTTGTATTTAATTCCATGAATTATTTTTGTATTTATATGAATTAATATTTTGATGTCAGCTTCGATTTAATTTTCCTAATGGTGAGGGTGCACGATTGAAATGTCTAAAAGATTTAGGCGAGCTTTGGAGAGCCTAAAATCATGAGCTGTATATTGGCTGGCGTGCTAGAGTTGGCACTGAGTTAGAGGCGGTACCAGTCGTGGATGATTGTCCTATAGAGCAGTATCGTCAGATGATTACTCATTGGACGAGTACCCAGTTTAAGGTATGAATTACATTTGAGGTATTTAAATAATAACTTTCAAGTTTTTCATTAATATTATCCTTTTCATTATCGAATTTTATTTAGGAATCATCTGGAAAAAATAAAAAAAACATTGATGCAAAAAAATACCTCCATACCCTAGGACGCACGACGATGCCGGATCATGAGAGGCAGCAGGTATGACAATTGTTTATAAGTTTTCTTTACAAAATAAATTTTCTTTTGTTTCCTAAATTATTTAATCATTTTCTAAAGTTTTTATATAACTTTTGTTTTCAATGTCATTGTAGATTCAAGTACAAAATATTGAAGGACGTGTGCCTCGAGAAAAACTGTTTTGCTCGAGTAGACGAAAAAAGGATGGAAGTGCTGTCAACAAAGCGACTAAGAAGCAGATTGTAAGTTTTAATCTGTTGATTTTATATTTTAATATCTATTTCGTAACTTAATAATATATTTATATTTGTAACAGGATGCTTTAGAGGCCCTCGATGCCCAAGAAGCAGACAATTTTGGGCCATCTGATCACTTACATCAGGTGTTGGGAGAGGATCATTCTGGCAGAGTACGCTGCCGACCTAGGATAGCCCCAACGAGGTATTGGACTCCCTCAGGTACGAGTTGTAGTGCCACCGAGCAGCAGCAAGTTAGGGCACATGAAGAACAGGCTGAGAAAAGGGCAACAGAGATGGCAGAACAGTCTGCTAGGGAAAACAGTGCATTTATGAAATTTATTGAAGTTCTACGTCCAACACTTCCAGCAGAGGCCAGCCCAGCGATTGATGAATACATCTCGTCGATACAATCTATATATGGTGCACCAGGTGGCAGTTCCAGTGGTGTTCAGGCCGATGTCCAGCTTGAAGATGATGATGGCGAGAAGTCTGATGCGGAAGAGGAGGGAGATGAGGAGGGCGAGGAGGAGGGCGAAGGCGAGGAGGAAGGCACTGTGGAGGGTGAGGACGATGAAGAGGACGATGACGAGGGTGATGATGTTGATGATGGTGATGGTGATGCTGATGCTGATGTGGTACATATTGATCCGTTACATTTTTGACTTATATTACTGAGATTTGATGTTTAATCTATTCTAGTTGTTGGTTTTATCTAGACTCGTAGAATAGTATGGGAGTTGAGTTATATTTATATATTGTCTGTTTTTATGGAAGTTGTTGTCTTTTAGTGGTTGGGTATTTGTGAACGCCACCTCAATCCGAGGCGTGGTGTGGCCAACACCACTCAAAGTGTCTCTATTTTTTTTAAAATGGACTTCATTTTTAGTGAAAACAAAAAATGACATACGGAAAACCGACCAAACGCATTGGGTTTCTGTTGAAACTTTAGGAGAATGATCCATGGGTCATATGTGACATGTACGAGTCAACGCCACCTCAATCTGAGGCACGGTGTGGCTGACACCACTCAAAGTGTCACTATTTTGTTTAAAATGGATTGTATTTTGGCCGTTTATGACACCAGAACTGCGTTGTCGGTCACCGCGGGCACACGGCACGTCCGATTGACGTGCCGTCTACTCGACCACTTCATAAATCATTGTCCTGTATTTTTCGTCTGATTTCAGGCCATTCCGACTTCGTTCGGCCTGTTTGGACCCCCCTCACGCGCGTTTACGAAGCGCACGCATCACTTAAAACACGAATATTGAGTCGTACCGCGCAAACCGCACGTCCGATTGACATTCCGTCTGTGCGTACACGTCACGAATAACAATTAGAATGTTGCACGGTGGTTTCAGATCAATCTGAGGTCGTTCGCTATGAATTTGACCGTTGGACGCCCGTTTTGGCCGTTTATGACACCAGAACTGCGTTGTCGGTCACCGCGGGCCCACGGCACGTCCGATTGACGTGCCGTCTGCTTGACCACTTCATAAATCACTCACCCGTATTTTTCGACTGATTTCAGGCCATACCAAAATCGTTCGGCCCGTTTGGACCACCCTCACGCGCGTTTACGAAGCGCGCACATCACTTAAAACACGAATATTGAGCCGTACCGCGCAAACCGCATGTCCGATTGACGTGCCCTCTACGCGTACACATCACGAATAATAATTAGAATGTTGCACAGTGGTTTAAGCTCAATCTGAGGTCGTCCGCTATGAATTTGACCGTTGGACGCCCATTTTGGCCGTTTATGACACCAGAACTGCGTTGTCGGTCACCGTGGCCACACGGCACGTCTGATTGACGTGATGTCTGCTCGACCACTTCATAAATCACTCTCCCGTATTTGTCGTCTGATTTCAGGCCATTCCGACTTCGTTCGGCCCATTTGTACCCCCCTCACGCGCGTTTACGAAGCGCGCGCATCACTTATAACACGAATATTGAGCCGTACCGCGCAAACCGCATGTCCGATTGACGTACCGTCTGCGCGTACACGTGAAGAATAATAATTAGAATGTTTCATGGTGGTTTCAGATCAATACTAGGTCGTCCGATGCGAATTTGACCGTTGGACGCCCGTTTTGGCCGTTTATGACACCAACACTGCGTTGTTGGTCACCGCGGGCCCACGGCACGTCCGATTGGCGTGCCGTCTGCTAAACCACTTCATAAATCACTCACCCGTATTTGTCGTCTGATTTCAGGCCATTCCGACTTCGTTCGGCCCATTTGGACCCCCCTCACGCGCGTTTACGAAGCGCGTGCATCACTTAAAACACGAATATTGAGTCGTACCACGCAAACCGCACGTCCGATTTGTGTGCCGTCTATGCGTACACGTCACGAATAATAATTAGAATGTTTCACGATGTTTTCATGTCAATCTGAGGTCTTTTGCTATGAATTTGACCGTTTGACGCCCGTTTTGGCCGTTTATGACACCAGAACTGCGTTGTCGGTCACCGCTGGCACACGGCACGTTCGATTGACGTGTCGTCTGCTCGAACACTTCATAAATCACTCACTTGTATTTGTCGTCTGATTTTAGGCCATTCCGAAATCGTTCGGCCCGTTTGGACCACCCTCACGTGCGTTTACGAAGCGCGCACATCACTTAAAACACGAATATTGAGCCGGACCGCACAAACCGCACGTCCGATTGACGTGCCGTCTCTGCAAACACATCACGAATAATAATTAGAAAGTTTCACGGTGGTTTTAGATCAATCCGAGGTCATCCGCTATGAATTTGACCGTTTGACGCCCGTTTTGGCCGTTTATGACACCAGAACTGCGTTTTCAGTCACCGCGGGCACATGGCACGTCCAATTGACATGCCGTCTGCTCGAGCACTTCAGAAATCACTCACCCGTATTTTTTGTCTTATTTCAAGCCATTCCGACTTCGTTCGGCCCATTTGCACCCCCCTCACGCGCGTTTACGAAGTGCGCGCATCACTTAAAATACGAATATTGAGCCGTACCGCGCAAACCGCACGTCCGATTGACGTGTCGTCTGCGCGTACACGTCAGGAATAATAATTAGAATGTTGCACGGTGGTTTTAGGTCAATACTAGGTCGTCCGCTATGAATTTGACCATTGGACGCCCGTTTTGGCCGTTTATGACACCAGAACTGCGTTGTCGGTCACCGCGGGCACACGGCACGTCCGATTGAAGTTCTGTCTACTCGACCACTTCATAAATCACTCTCCCGTATTTCTTGTCTGATTTCAGGCCATTCTGACTTCGTTCGGCCCGTTTGGACCCCCCTCACGCGCGTTTACGAAGCGCGCGCATCACTTAAAACACGAATATTGAGTCGTACCGCGCAAACCGCACGTCTGATTGACGTGCCGTCTACGCGTACACATCCCGAATAATAATTAGAATGTTGCACGGTGGTTTCAGGTCAATCCGAGTTCTCCCTCTATGAATTTGACCGTTGGACGCCCGTTTGGGCCGTTTATGACACAAGAACTGCGTTGTCGGTCACCGCGGGTACACGGCACGTCCAATTGACGTTCCGTCTACTCGACCACTTCATAAATCACTCACCCATATTTTTCGTCTGATTTCAGGCCATTCCGAAATCGTTCGGCCAGTTTGGACCACCCTCACACGCGTTTACGAAGCGCACGCATCACTTAAAACACGAATATTGAGCCGTACCGCGCAAACCGCACGTCCGATTGATGTTCCGTCTGCGCGTACATGTCACGAATAATAATTAGAATGTTTCACGGTGGTTTCAGCTCAATCCGAGGTCGTCCGCTATGAATTTGACCGTTTGACGCCCGTTTTGGCCGTTTATGACACCAGAACTGCGTTGTCGGTCACCGCGGGCACATGGAACATCCAATTGACGTGTCGTCTGCTCGACCACTTCAGAAATCACTCACCCGTATTTGTCGTCTGATTTCAGGCCATTCCAACTTCGTTCGGCCCGTTTGGACCCCCCTCACGCGCGTTTACGAAGCGCGCACGTCACTTAAAATACGAATATTGAGTCGTACCGCGCGAACCGCACGTCCGATTGACGTGCCGTCTGCGCGTACACATCAGGAATAATAATTAGAATGTTGCACGGTGGTTTCAGATCAATCTGAGGTCGTCCGCTAAGAATTTGACCGTTGGACGCCCGTTTTGGCCGTTTATGACACCAGAACAGCGTTGTCGGTCACCGAGGGCACATGGCACGTCCGATTGCCGTGCCGTCTGCTCGACCACTTCATAAATCACTCTCCCGTATTTTTCGTCTGATTTTAGGCCATTCTGACTTCGTTCGGCCTGCTTGGACCCCCCTCACGCGCGTTTACGAAGCGCGCGCATCACTTAAAACATGAATATTGAGTCGTACCGCGCAAACCACACGTCCGATTGACGTGTCGTCTGCACGTACACGTCACGAATAAAAATTAGAATTTTTCACGGTGGTTTCAGCTCAATCCGGAGACGTGGTGTGGCCGGCACCACTCAAAGTGTCCGTCTTTTGATTCAAAGGACGTCATTTTATGTGAAAAACATCAACTGACATACGGAAAACCGACCAAACGCATTCCGAATCTGTTGATAATTTATCCCAACAATCCATGGGTCATATGTGACATGTATGAGCCAACCTGGGATGAATCTGAGTCACGGTGTGGCCAGGATAAGTCTAAGTGACTCTCTTTTGTTTAAAATGGACACCATTTTAAGTACATACGGAAAAACGAACAAACGGATTCGGTTTCCATTGAAACATTAGGATAATGATCCATGGGTCATATGTGACGTGTAAGAATCATCCCGTCTTCAATCCGACATGCGGTGCGGCTGACACCACTCAAAGTGTCCGTCTTTTGATTCAAAAGGACGTCATTTTAAGTGAAAGGCATCAACTGACATATGGAAGAACGACCAAACGCATTCAGATTCTATAGATACTTTAGCACAACGATCCATGAGTCATATGTGACGTGTAAAATTCAACCCCGTCTTAATCCGAGACGCGGTGTGTCCGACACCGCTCTAACTCTGTCTCTTTTGTTTAAAATGGACATGATTATAAATGAAAAGAACAACTGGCATACGCAAAACCAACCAAACGCATTCGTAATCTTTTGATAATTTATCACAACGATCCATGGGTCATATGTGACATGTACAATCCAACCCGGGATGAATCTGAGTCGCGGTGTGGTCAGGATTAGTCTAAGTGTCACTCTTTTGTTTAAAATGGACAACATTTTAAGTACATACGTAAAACTGACCAAACGCATTCGGTTTCCATTTAAACTTTAGGAGAACGATCCATGGGTCATATGTGACGTGTACGAATTAGCCCCGCCTCAATTGGAGATGCGGTGTGGTCGGCACCACTCATAGTGTCCATCTTTGTTTTCAAAAGGACGTAATTTTCAGTGAAAAACATCAACTGGCATATGTGTTGGTTGGTTGGTTTGAATTATTTGTATGTGTTGGTTTGTTCTCTATATGTATGCATTATATGTGTTACAGGTACAATAATTGGATTGAAAAATGAATTGAAAACAAGGGCATAATTGGATTGAAAATTGAATTTAAACAGAGGGTGAATGCCCAAAAACCAGACCTGCTGTGCAAATTGCAGGCTGCTGTGCAATTTGCACAGCAAAGCCTATGCCAACGGTTTGAAAACCGTTGGCATAGGCTCTATGTAGCTGTTTTTACCAACGATTCAAGGAACCGTTGGTAAAAACACCCTATCCCAACGGTTTGAAACAGTTGGGATACCCTGTTTAATGGTTGTTTTTACCAACGGTTCATGGAACCGTTGGGAAAGAAAATGCTGTGTTGATTTCCCAACGGGCCAAACCGTTGGGATAGGTTGATTTTTTCTAACCTATCCCAACGGTTTTGTGTAAAACATTGGGAAAAGCCTTTCCCAACGGCTTACTTCCCCACGGTTTGCAGAACCGTTGGTATAACATATACCAACGGTTCTGCAGCCTTTCCCAACGGTTCTAAACCGTTGGGAAATGCTGGATTTCCAGTAGTGTATTTTAATGGTTCATAATGACCTCTGATCAATTCATAAGAAATAGAAAAAAAAATAATTAATAGATTATTATATTTAATAATTAATAATTCAATTAAATTAAAAAACATTTCATGAGAAATGAATCTTTAACTTGACTTCAGATCTTCCAAGGAATTATCAGAAATTGAATAATAAAATAATTATTATATGTTGATAAAATTTCTCAAATTATCTTACTCATTCTAGTATAACTTGTGAATACCATGAGAAATAAAATCCAACTCACTTATTTCCAGGTTTAGTATCTTGTGATTAAAATTATTATTTACCCATATATTTGTACAAATTGTGTTGTTACACTTAGGATCATTTGAATTTAATAATATTATATATACACTTACTATACAATGGTCGAGGATCCTTTTTGTAGTGAAAGTATGTAAAATCCCTAGACCATTAGTGATATCTCAAAATACAACATGCATTCCATATAGAAATGAAAAATTCATAGCATTTATAATATTCCTATGAATAAAAATATGAAATATAATCAATTTTCTAACACATGTATCATCAAAAAAGGATGCATTTTTTTATCTCTATTAATGTCTGGTCTATCTTACATTGAAGTATCAAAATAAAATTTCTAGTAATCATCATGAACATATATTTTCATAGACACCCCATTATCAATCCAAAATACAAATTTATCTTATTTTATATCAAATAGGAGAAAATTATTTCTTGATCATTGTATTAATTTATAATATGATTTTTTAATGATATTTCATCATGATTATAAGTTTTATGATTTTTATCTTGAATATAAGTATGGGTATCCCAATATATATAAATAATGATAAAAATAATAAGAAACAATGCACATGGAGATTGATAGGAACATCAAATGACATGTTAAACTTGTGATATTCATACTGGATGTTATATGTTCATGATGCCCTATATTAGAGATCACATATCATGAAATTCATTAGAGGAAGTTTCATTAATAATGATCCCACAATACCTAATTGTTATAGGTCATCTTCTTCATATCAGACATATGTTTCTATACTAAATGAAAAGGTATTAAAATTATTATCATGGAATTTAAAGGTTCATAATATAGTGGGTGAACTACTATAATCAATTGTTGCATCTAATTATCTATGTACATTATCACATATTTCATATTGAAGATTAAACAATATGTGATAAAAAAATTCAGGTATATATCAAAAATAAATACATGGTATGTCAATAAAAAATCATAATAACATTGGTTCTAGGTTACTAACTCTAGCACACTTCCTATTTCAATTAAATCTTATAGATAACAATCTTCAACCCACTTGAACTCAAATGGTACACATGTTTCTTTTGAAAAAATTCTTAGTCAATGTGTATATCAAATTATCCATTAAATATACATTATTTAATATGACCACACTTATTTTCGTAAAATACCATAAAATTTTATACTTTTAAATTATATCTGGTTGGAGAGGAGAGCTCATCCCGTGAATGAGTTTCCCCTTAACCCTTGTTATAATGGAAATTGAGTTGGTAACTCCCTATATTCTGGGGGATGGAAACTTTTTGTCCTATGAGGAAGCTCAATCTATTTCCTCCACCCCTTTTTCTAACTCCGACTTCCTTCCCTTTTTCCCATTGATTTCCCTTTTCCCTGAAATTTGTGATCCATTCAATATATGTCATCATAATCTGATTTCTTCCCCATGGTTCAATGATACCTTATCTCTTTTTAAATCTTATGTTGATTTCTAGATTAAAACATTTCTTCCTTTTAGTGGATTATTTTGATAGACATATCTTTCGATTTTGTGGTTTATCAGATCAAGAAACAGTGGGCCTTATTGAAAAAATGTATATCATGGTTCGGTTCGCATTGGAGAATGAATTGGTTATGGATTGGCCCAATGCCCCTCAGAACTACAATGGATTATGGTTCTACATATTCATGTGGACTTATGACTTCCATAGGAAGTGTGATACTCCCACCATTAAGAGATGGGTAACTTTCTCTGATCATCATAATGGTTTCAACATTCTTCAATTTATCAAACACTAGGGAATATTTTATGTTTATACATGTTCATGATTAGTAGGTCCAAATCATTTTCTCAACGTAGAATTCCCTGTATATTAATGGATGTTGATATGTCAATAAGTCTAGTTGATATGTTTTGGAATATAGTCTGAGAAGAGTTCCACTAAAAACAATTTTTTGTTTTCAAGTAATTGATAAATTGTTTCTCATCATGTATGAAAATGGGTCCCTCAATGATATTTTGTAGGAATGGGAGGAAGAAAACCCCCTAGACATTGGATATAAAAGTAGTAGTAAGAGGTAAATCCTTGGTTCTTGGTTTTGATAAAGGTTTAAAAAATCTTTTGGGTGATTCTATGGATCAATGTATGGCATAATGTTTTTTAAATTTATTACATTAAGGAAACCTTGTGGTGGTATACATTTTTAAACTCTTAAGGAATTATTTGGATCATCCCAACTCAATTGTTTTTATTCCATCGACTTCAGTGGGTATTTGGGAGTTTAATACTACTAGTTCCTTGGTTCCAATTCCATGACATTCATTTTGGTTCTCCTTTATAGGGTTTTTTCTCATAGAAATGGATATACCCCGAATTTGGGGGTGTAGTTTACAAGATTTGGATGCACTAGGGATTGTATGATTTGAAAGAAATCTCTGCAAGGTTATGAGGAGTGGGTGGAGGCTATGAATGGATCCATCCTATGAAAGGACCATATCCTTCTTGAACCTATGAAACCACATTGAAGGAATGGGAGGAGATTTTTAGGAAGAGAAAACCAACACATCAAGGGGTGAGTCTAGGGGGGGAGTGTTATGTCCAAATATTATATGATAGTACAAATTAAGTTCTTGGTAGAGGTGTCCATAGAACAAGGAGGAATAAGAGGAAGAAAAGAATCCTGGATTAGGGGAGTTTCATCATAAGCAACAGTAAGAGATCCAAGGGGCGTAATGATTACACATACCTGCCTATACAAATGGAGAAAAGATTAGATAAATATATTGGATCCAAATTGATGGAATTTTATGCTTATGAGAATGATTAGTTGAAAGAGAGAAGCTTGATACCAGTGAATGATAATGTAATGGCCAATGGTGGTGGCTATAAGGAACTTTCCACTGAGAATATGGGTGACATGATGGACATTAGTTCACAGGGAGACTATATGATAACTGGGAAGACATGATGGTTCCTTAGGGTTCATCTGTCAATGAGCCTTAAATATAAATTCATCAATACATCATATGAATGGAGCACATCGGGAAACATGTGAGGAGGTAGGGAAAAATTATTTGCAACTTCTATTGCACTCAAAGGTAGAAATATTTTAGGAGGAATTGATTATCGGTGCTTCTGATGAGGATGCTAATAGAATGGAAGATATAAAAAATTCATGTGAACAAATATAAGGACTCGCGGGAATAGGTAAACAATTAATTTTTAATTTTGAAAATAATATTCATCAAAAATAAGAAAAAATATAACAATTCATCCCATCCTAGAAAAAGTTGGGTTATATATTTAAAGAAATTATCAAAGATGAACTAGGTAAAAAGTTAATTGATCCCTTCTTGAAATTATATAGGGAGTTTACATCTAATAGTTTCATGTTTGCTTTAAATAATTTTGTAATCTCTTATTTTATTTGTTTTTTCTTGGGTTCAAAATAGCATGGTTTCTCAAATTTCTCAAAAAAGTTCTTTTTATAATAAAAAATGAATTATTAGTAGTCAAATTATATAATTTTTCTGATGGTGCGACTTTGGATCCTTTACAAGAACCACCATAGTGGTATTATAATAATACACTATGATAAGATGTATAGTGTTATATATTTAACCATGATTTGTGATAAATTTTTATACCCACACAACTTTTATAGCAACTTCAAAAGTATCAATATATTAATATTATGAAATATAATCAGTAGAAACATGTTTTTTTTATATTCACCATCCCAATACACAATTTTGAAGGTATATATCATGGCTAGAACATGACATCAGATAATTATGTACTATTTTGACTCTAGGATCTGTAAATACCCTCAGTACCCATTATTCAACTTCTCCATATACTTGGGGCATATCATTTTTATTCCACATGTATTTTATTGTTTTATTAATTCATTTTAAATGAAAATATCTTAAATCTACTTGATATCTATGATAATCAAAAAAAATTAATATGGTATAACTTTTACAATATATTATTGTTGAAGATTATGAATTTATATATAATATTCAAACACACATATTTGTTTCTATCATGTCAGAAACATATTCTATAATCAATTATATTCAACTTATAAATTTATAATTATTATGTTTACTTTGTGATAGATTTTTTTTATTTAAAGGTAAAAAATATTTTTAAAAACATATTTCTGATAATGACGTATTTCAATATTTATTTCAATATATTATAAATGAAAATTTAGGATAAATATATAAATTTATTTTTAAATTTTTGATTTCAATAATATTATAAATAATTATTATATGGTAGGTGGAAATAATATGACTTTTCATTTGAAAAAGAAATAGTTATTATTCTAAATAAGTTGTGCTTCAATGTCTTAATTATTTTATTTAAATATAAAATTTCGTAGATTTTGAATATATTTAAATGCATTTTTTTTCTATCATCATATCAAAAATATCCCAGGGTTAATTATTTTCAGAACAAGCTCATTTTTTAGTAAATAGTTAAAAAATGGATCTTTTATAAATATTATATCTTTCATGACATAATCAAGATATAAATATGACTTAAATATTTAAGAAACATTTTACATGACACTAAGACAAATAAATCAAGATTTTATACTAATAATATAATCCATGTAACATAAAAAACATTTTTATGTTATGATAAATATGAAAACGTTTTTTATTCTTGACTTAGTGATTATAAAACACTAGAAAATTCAATATTGATTTCATTACAATAATATTTTAATGGGATAAATCTAGGATAGAATATAAAGATATATATGATAAACTGTAAATTATTTTGATCTACATTTATAAATTATAATTTTATAAAATGTAAGAACCAGGATCTCCTTTTTAGGTACAGATCATGGTTTTGGGGTAGTTTTGGGTGGAAAATGAGGATTTTCTGAGTACACATCTTGAACTTCCATGTACCTTCCATGAACCTATATTCCACACACAGTCGCATACTAACCATGCAACAGCTGAGTAAATTCCCTTGTGGTGACCTGGTAGACCATCATAAGTTAGGGTCCTGTTAAGGCTAATATACAATGTGTAGCTTTAAAGAACACGGTGTGTAGTTTTCTTTTTATTTGATATATCGCAAGGGGTTCATGTATAATGTTTGGAAAAAACCTTCTTCTCACCTTGTTTCGTATAAGAGTACTACAAAATTATAGAAGAATTCCGAGTCCCTCTCAATCCTCAGTCCCAGCTCAGATTAAAACACTCTCGAGTGCATTGGAATCCCACCAATAAACACTGATCTAGGCCAATTCAAGGGCCAATGTTAAATTATATTGATCATATGACATAGAGGTAGGTGGTATGTGGCTTTCTTTTTGGATTATATATGCATAAAGTGCCAGATAACCATGTTCAAGGTATTTCATGATTTGGAATTAAATCATGTTATTGTATGTTATGGTTTGGTTGATTGATAAAGCATTATTGCTAAAGTTTTATGTTAAATACCTTGTTTATGGGACTCCTGATGGGTTTTTTTACCCTGATTTATTTGTTACGGATGTTTGGTCTAGAATTATTGTTAGGCTCGCATTGTTTTCCATGTGTTTTTTTGCTAGAATGGACTTAATAATTACATGAAATGACTGTGATATGCATTGTGAATGTTTATCCATGGGGTAGTTATAGATTACATAAGATTATTTGTTATGATATGCATGCATTTATTTTTAGAATGGATTATGGGTGCCTTGGATGAGGAATAACGAGGGAACTTCCAGATTATTTTTCAAATTAATCAGGAGATCCTTGGACTAGGATGATTGAGGAGACTTCCAGTTTATATAAGCAGGACTATAAGAGCCTTGGTGTAGATATTTTACCAAAGGGGTTAGACCATGAGATCTTTCCCATAGGGTTTTTAATTAAATTAATTGATACTATATTAAACAGAATGGGTTAGACCATGAGATCTTTCCTATAGGGACATTATTTAAATGAGTTGATTCAATTATACCAAAGGGGTTAGACCATGAGTGCTTTCCCAGAGGGCTGTTATGAATAATTGAATGATTTTGACGCATCTTCCTAGAAAAATAATACACTTCGTTTTGGTGTTACTTTTTTATAGATGGTGTTCTGAGTCACATGATTATCTATTTCTATAGGTGATATAAAGATTAGCCTAGATCCTAGGGTTACATGATTCAATGGGGGATAATAAAGGTTAAATCAATGTGATTGAAAACTGTAGGATTTTTTACTTTTGAGTACATCATAGTTTATTGCTTATTTTTTGCTTATTACCTACTATATATCATCAAGGACTGTTAAGAACATATCTTTTGGAGGTTCCTGATATGTATTTTTCTCAAACCATATTTGGTACATGTGTTGGACCCATGCATATTATATGATTCCAGGTATAGATCGGGGAAATAATCGTTCTTCATCAGGTACATGATTGTTGTTGGAGATGGAGAACATGGGAGCAAGCTGGGGCTTGCTATGCTGCTGGAGTTCATATTTTTATTTTATACTTTGGTTTTTGTATTTATTTATATCATTTTGACTTGTTCAAATGTTTTCTTAGATATATATTCCCTGAATCATATATATTTTTCCGCTTCCCTTGGATTTACTTTTAGTATTCCGCTATTTTTCCTATTTGGTAATATTGCTTCATCTATTGTTTACTATCTATTTTCCACTATGTATACTCTATAAGTGTGGGAATAGTATCCCTAATATCACACCTTGGTCCTCACTTCTAGTCGGAAACCTCTATAATTTGGGGAAATTCTCTTGATGTTATGTGACCAACTGTGTTCAAGACACCTTTGGGAGGCACCTAGATCTGGGACTTTACAAAGTGCAATCAGATGAGTTTCCTTTTCTGGTATGAATTACTATTTAGAGACATTATAATGCAATATGAGGGAATATGTTGTTGGTAATAAGGTATGATTTGGAGAAGCTAACTCGTGTACAATCAAAAAGAAATCTACTTCAAATATTGCAATTTTTCTGGTTTTTCCATTATTACAATTTATTTGATTTCACCATTGGGTGACACACATATATTGTGATATTATCCATAATATTATTGAGGTTTCATTATATTGAATCTCAGTGAGATGATGGTATGCCACCTTATACATCATATATTCACTAGTCATAAATCACATGACATACATTATTTATTTCCCATTTAGAGATCATTATAGATTACATGTTGTTGTGATAGATGTTGTGTTAGATATATTTGATGTTGTGATAGATTCCATGATAAAAAAACCTACTATTTTTATAGGGTATTGGTATATGTAATGATTCATTTTCATAAATTCCATGACTTGGTCCCTGAGGTATTTTGGTACCTCATGGATCAAAATTTGGTAGATCATGTTTGAACTTTTAATGAATTCTGTTAAGATATGATATGAATAAGGTTGAAAAAGAATTATTGAAATGTATTATGGGATTTCATGGATTGGAACATGGAATGACATGGCCATATTTTAATATTTTGTGGGTACAGAGAATTTTTAGAGGCTTACTATCTGGAAAACCCAGATTACACAGCATGTGATTTTATGAACACACACCATGTGTTCTTCTGTACTCAAAGAAATTGATTTCTTAAGTACAGGTCGTATAAAATATGTACATGTCTTCTACTTTATGATCTTGTGACTTAATGTGTGATAAGAGACATGGTTTTAGTAAACATTTGGTAGAATACTCAATGTACTAGGAGTAAACACCATGATGTAATCGACCATGTATCCAGTTGTGTGACTAATGACATAAGTGGATGGAATTTTTTTTGTGCATACCATGTCTAGAGTGTGCATGATGTGAAGTGCTACACCAGTATAACCGTTTAGTTCTATTCATGTAGACGTACCTAAGCATGAGGGAATAATCAACTACACATTGTGTCTTAGGAGGAACAAGATTTGTGTATAGGGTGTTACACGACAAGGATTGCAGGTGTACATACCCATGTTAAAGAATAAGGTAACACGTTGTGTAGTGGTTCAACACATCGTGTAAACCACTTTTGAAAAACATGAATTCATTCTGTCACATGTTCTATTACTAGAATTTGTGTTTTTAGTTTTCGTTAATCTCATACTGAGATGTGTTCTTGACCTTGCAGAGTCAAACTGCCATGACATCCTTTGGTTGTACTCTATGTAAAGGGCGGCGATCATACACTAGAAATAGAAAATCAAGGTCTACCAGTAGATCGTCCCATCATACCCATCTTGGAAACAGCTGTAATACTGGACATAGGTGATGATGCATAGTTCTATGAAGGATTTATATGGATGATGCAGACTTTTCAGGGAGCACCCTATTCTAGCCCGAATATGGGAGAGTTGACGCAGTTGTTTTAGTAGTAACATATCCTCCCACTTTTTCTGAGTTTGTAGGCATAAAGGATGTGAAGTCAGGGTTAGAGGCCATTATTTATATCTTCGAGCATCTAAAGATTCATCCTAAGAGGAGGGGGACACTCATGACTTATATGCTATGTGATTCTTCTAAGAGATGGTGGGATGTCATCTAACATGTGGTACATCATGAGGATATTACTTGGTAATAGTTCTAGAGGACCTTCTATGATTACTTCTACCCTGAGATGCTGAGGACCGACCAAGCCCCAGAGTTCATGAATTTGGAGCAGGGTTCTTTTTCTGTGATGGATTAATCTACTCACATTACAGAGCTTTGTGGTTTCACACATGTTCTTGGGGGAGAATTATCGCTGAATAGGCAATGTGAGGATGGTCTCAGGTACGAAATCCAATCTTAGTTGAATTTTTTCAGGTTGAAATTAGTGACTGTTATAGTAAACTAGGACCTAATTATCAATTGAAATATAAAGTAGTTTGAAGATGCGAGCCAAGGTGGATTTTTATGAAAATATAGTACTCCTTCGACTGATAGTAGGAAGTGTCCCAAGGAGACTTCATGCATTGATTCCAGTAGAAAGTATGTATCTACAGGTTCCAGGTGAAGTGCTACTAGTGATAAAAGAGTGGGAACACAAGACCACAAGGCCTGAGAGACCCAGTTGAGTGTTGTTCCTATAGAATGATGGGTCATCTTCTGCGTTTTTACTGGAGTATCTCACGTGTAACTAGTTAGAGGAGATCTGTTATGAATCCATGTTCCAAAGTAAGACCTCTGGTTTCTCATCAGTCATGGAACAGGGGGTTTTCAAGAACCTTAGGCCGATGAGGTGGTTGTGGCCATGGTATCCATACGGCAGATTTCTAGTAATAGTAGGGTAGATCAGCTCAAGGTATCCAGACAGGGTTGCACAATTGCAGTACAGGTTAGGCTTTTCAATGGAGCATACCCAGTATGAAAATGATCTTAGACACTAAATGGTTAGAGGTATGATTCTAGTTTCCTCAGTTTTATCTTCTGCTCTTTTTAATATAGGGGATTCCCAGAGTTTTATATCTATTTATATTATGGAGATCCTTGGTCTCCATATCTTTACTTATGAGGATGTCATGATTCTAGACACTCTGTTTGGGATTAGGACGAACATTGTACGTTCGTTTAAGGATTTCCCTCTTGAGATTTGTGGGTTTCACTTCTTATGGGACAGATAATGTCTTAGAGATGAAAGGCTTCAATGTAATTCTTGGAATGGACTTATTGGTCTCCTTTCAGGCAATTGTTCACTACTATCACCATATGGTGAGTTTCTCATCACTAGAGGGAGGATATTTTCTACACAAGGGAAAATAAGATGTCCAGGTGAGGAGATATGTACTTGAGCATCATGAGTTGGGAAGAATTATAACCCAGATTACTGGTTTATATCTTAATGCCTATGGGAACTCAAAGATGTACATTCCTCCAGTGGTGGATCGTTTCATAGATTTCTTTCTATATGACATTTCATGTTTACCTCTAGAGTGAAAGGTGGATTTATCAATTGAACATATGTTTAGAGTGGAACTGGTTTCAATTCCACCTTAAAGGATGGCTACACAAGATTAATATGAGCTCAAGAAGCCATTAGAGGAGTTGCAGGCATAGGGTTTCATCTGACCCAGGACTTCTCCTTGGGTTTCAGTTGTCCTTTATGCAAAGAATGCGGATTGTACCCTTAGGCTTTGGGTGGATTATTGGAATATGAACTGGTTTATAGTCAAAAAATCATATCCCTAGCCATGAATAGGTGATCTATTTGATCAAATTTGTGGAGGTTGGGTGTTCTCACTAATTGAATTGTGATCTGGTTATCATCAGTTGTGTGTTAGACCATCTAATATAACTCTTACAGCCTTTCCGTGTAGGTTTGGTCTATATGAGTATTTGGTTATGCCATTCGGTCTCATGGTAGAGCCATAAAGTTTCATGGGACTAATGAGCCAAGTGTTACATCCTTACATGGATTCTATTTTGGTTTTATTCTTGGAAAATATATCGATGTACTCTCACACTCAACACAGCCATTCCATCCATTTTGAGATTGTTTTGTGTACCCTGAGAAAGAATCAGTTATATGATTTGCTCATTAAATGAAACTTTTGAATAGACTAGACTCATTTCATTGGTCTTGCAATCTTAGAGACAAGAGTATCTGTAAACCCAAAGAAAGTGAGAGTGGTAGTTTTCTTTTGAGAAGCCGAAGAAAGTCTTTGATGTACCAAGTTTTTTAGGGGAAATTTGGTTACTATAGAGACTTTATTCTGGATGTTTCATTCTTAGTAGTTCCACTAACAGTACTGACTAAGAATGGTGTGAAGTATTCATGGGCAGATTCCTATGATTCTACCTTTTAAGAACTGAAAGGGAGATTTAATTCATCACCGATCGTGATTTGACCGAATCTGGGGAAGAGTTACATCATTTATTGTAACACATCAGGTATCAGTCTAGGAGAAAAGATAATGTAGGGGGAAGGAGCAATTGTATACTGGTCACTATAGTTTAGGCCACATGGGAAGAATTACCTGACACACGATCTCGATTTAGCTGTAATTGGTAATTATATGAGTATTTGGAGCCATTATCTTTTGGGATATCATTTTGTGGTGTACATAGACCACAAAATCCTCAAGTATATCTTTTCTCAGCGAGATTTTAATTTCAGATAGCGAATGTGGGTTGAGTAGCTTTAGTATTTTAATAATAATCTTGCCTAAACACTTGGGAAAGGGAATGTAGTGTTTGATTCATTGAGTAGGATTACATAGATACATGAAGTCCAGGAGGACAGCAGTGAGTGGTATCCAATGGATCTGTCCTCTAAGATGCATTTGGAGGTGCATTACAAACATGGGATGAGGATTCATTCTTCTATATCTATTACATATGCTCTACTGGATCGAGTTTGAATGAGGAAGCTATCAAATTATGAATGCCAAGTTCTATGAGAGTGTGTGTTAGGAGGGGACCCTACTCCAGGGTGGACCGTAGGATATGATGAGGTTTTTCATTTTCATGGGCATGCGTGGGTGTCAACTGTCATAAAAGGAGAGATTTTATGAGATTTTCATGCCTCTGAATTGGAATTTCATCCTGGTGTCACCAATATGTATCAATATCTACATCATTAGTATTTATGGCCAAGCATTAAAAGAGATGTAAGTAGTTTTGTTATGAGATATTCCACCTGTCCGCAAGTGGAGGTGGAGCATCAGTGACTGGAAGGGCTTTTACAGCCGTTACCTATTACTAAGTGGATGTGGAATAATGTTTCAATGGATATCATGATGATTTTACCAAGGTCTCCTCAAGGAAATTTTCTTTTATGGGTTATTATTGACAGACTCATGAAGGATTCATATTTCTTACTGATAAAGGAAACCTTTAGTGTTGATGATATTTGAATGTTGTACATTTGAGAGATAGTATGTTTTCATGGGGTTATGCACTCTATCATTTTAGACAGGATTGCCCAGTTTACTTCTCATCTCGGACATGGACTATAGAGGGATTTTGGTACACTTTTACTTCTATGTATATCTTACCATCCCCTTATAGATTTCTCGTCTGAGTGCATGATTTTGGGTTTTAACGATATGTTTCCAGAAATCATTCTCAATTTTGGGTTGTCTTGGGAGAAACACATACCCCTAGTGGAGTTTTCCTAAAATAATAGTTTTCAGGCAATGATACAGATGGAACCTTATGAGTCTTCGTACGTTAGGCCATGTCAATCACCTAAATATTGGTTGGAGGTAGGAGAAGGATTTATATTGGGACCTTGTCTTGTCTAGGAGTCCACTATGTAGGTTGGATTTAATCGGAAGAGGATGGATACTACACAATGTCGTCAGAAATCTTATGTTGATCGACAGAGAAGACCTCTAGAGTTTGTGGCCAGAGAGTAGGTTTTCTTATATTTGATACTGAGGGTATCACACAAGAGTATTAGGAGACAGGGGAAGATTTCACTAAGATAAGCCAGACCATGTGTGGTTTTGGAGAAAGTTAGTCCAATTTCAAACCAATTGTAATTATGTCATAGGTACTGGGATATGCTTGGAGTCTTTATGTTCTCAGCTACAAACTTACTTTTCAGACCCATCCCATGTTTTTCAACCCGAGGAGGTTGAGTTGGAGGTGGATGCAAACTTCGAGGAGCACCCTATTCAGACTGTGGGTCACATTACAAATGTTCTGCGTGTCTGGTCTGTTCCTCTAGTATAGGTGCTATAGTAGCATGGGTGAGTACTAGACAAGACTTGGGAGAGGGAGGACGATGTGTGATCGTAGTGGCCAGAGATGTTCATAGATTTTCTTCACCAACCATGGAAGGGAAATTCTAAGGGGAATTGCTTTTAGGGGGGAATTTATTAAGAACTCAAATCTTTTTTTCAAGTATCTATATTGATTTTGGATTTTTTTTATAGGGAAAAAGAAGAAATGGGGATTTTCTGATATTATTTTTTGTACATCAATGTACACAACATTTACCCAGTATTCATGCACAGTTGACTATTGACTATGTAATGGTCGGTTATATGGCCTTGTGGTAACCAGGAAGACCCGCTTAAGTCGGGGTCCGGTTAAGGCTACTACACAACGTATAGTTTTAAAGAACAAACTGTGTAGTTTTCTTTTTATTTGATATATCAGATGGGTTTATGTATATTTTCTATAATGCACTTTTTCTCCCAATGTTTTGTATAGGAGAGCTACTGAACAGCCAATGAGCTCCAATCCCCTTCCAATCCACCATCTGATCTCAGATTGAGACATCATTGGGTTCACTGGAATTCAACTGATCTACTTCAATCTAGGCCAATTCAAGGTCCGACGTTGAGTTATATCGATTGTATGACATCGAGGTAGGTGTTTTTTGTATTTCATTGTTTGTATTTGGATTATATATGATAAAATTTCTACATAACCATGTTTTGGGTATTTATTGATTTATAATTAAACCTTGTTATTTCCTATTATGGTTTGGATGATTGATTAAGGGATATTTATATTGTGTATGGTTAAAAACCTTGTTTACGGGACACCCCATTGGTGTGTTTCCCTTGAGTGACTGGATTTGGCCATTTGTTCCAGAATTCCAATAATGCATACCTTGTTTTCCGTGCCGTGTTTTGTTGGGATGGAGTTACTAATTATATGAAATGAAGGTGATATGAATTTTGAATGTTTAGACATGCGGTAGTTATATAATACATGAGCTTCTTTGTTATGATATGTGTGTTATTACTTTTCCAATGGACTGTGAGAGCCTTGGACTAGGAAGACTAAGGGGACATCAAGATTATGTACATACGACCATGAGAGCCTTGGTGTATATATTTGTCCTAAGGGGTTAGACCACGATAGCTTTATCATAGGGTTGTTATTTAAATTCATTGATGCTATGAAGGACCAAAGGGGTTATTCCGTGAGAGCTTTCCCAGAGGGCCATTATGGATAATTGATTGATTGTATGTGTCTTATAAGATAAAGAACAAGATTTTCTTCAGTATTACTTGTTTATATTGATGGTCTTATGAGATGTCTATTTTGTATCATTGCACAAGGGATATAGAGGTTAAGCTATATCAAATGGTTACGTGATTCAATTGGTGAATAATAAATATTAAAGAAATGTAATTGAAAACTTTTGGATTGTTGAATTTTGAGTACATACAAGTTTATTGCTTCATTTTATCATATTACCTACTATATATATTCACTAACAATTTAGCACAGATCTTCTAGTGGTTTCCTACTAGGATTTTTCTCACACCATGTTTGGGTCAAGTGTTGGACCCATGAAAATTATATAATTGTTTGTATAGGTCGGGGTAATCACCACTCTTCATCAGGTACTAGATTGATCTGGATTTGGAAATCATGGGACCAAGATGAGGTTTGTGATGCTGTTAGAGTTTATTGTATTCTTTGGTGCTTCGGTTTTTGTATTTATTTATAGAATTGTGACTCGTTTGGCTATTTTATTAGATACATATACATGAATCATATATATTTATTATGGATTCTGTTGGACTTACTTTTATTTTTCCACTGTTATTCCTATTTGGTATTATTTCTTATGTTATTTTTTACTTTCTATTTTATGTTGGGAATACATTACTAATGAGGTCATTGTTTCCCCAATATCTCACCTTGTCCCTCCCTAGTAGATCGTAGCCTTTGCTGTTTTGATAAATGCAATTGAGTTTATTTGACCAACTGGGTTTGTGGCACCTTTGGGCGGTACGTGGATCCAAGATGTTACATAAAATGAGGAAATTATCCAAATATTTACCCAACACATGTGTAAGGTAGCAAAAGTGAAAGGAACTTAATAAAAATATTTCCATGATTTAAATGAGAGTAAATTTAAATAATTAATGATTATAGATAAAAAATTTAAGGATAATAAATTATTTTTAGGCCATTAATTTATTTTTAATTTTAAATAATAATATAATTATCAAAATTCATACACATTCCATTTGAATATAGTATGAAAGTCAAAGTAATGTTTTTACAAATATTAAAGGTTATATGGTTTAGATAAGATATAGTATCTAAAAATATGGTTTGATTAAAATGAAAATTTGAGGATGCTTTAGATTTTGAAAATATGAATTTCATTGTTATGTTCTTAATTTTTTAAGTCAAATTATTAAAATAACCTGGAATGCTACATTCAAGGGAATTTAATTTTAAAAAATTCTCATAAATTAATAAAAAAATAATTAACATATGATATTTTATATATTTATATGTTTCATGGTGAATTATATCATCTATTATATATTTTTGAACTAATTCTAATATTAAATTATCATTCTTGAAGCTTAAAGAGTTCATATTTGCGAAAATGCCTTTTAATTTTTCCCATAAATGGCGTACAATTCTATGAGTTTTAAAGCATAGATAAATTCCATGTATATATCCATATATTTCTGAAATACCATTATAATCATATCATTACATCTTTTAATCATGTATAATATCCATAAGTCCTTCCTCAAAAGGATTAAGTTGGAATTAAAATAGGGTGATCCATAGAGAATGGTAAGCGTTTCAAGAAGCTTTGTGATTTCTGGTTTATTATTATTTACCATGAAAATCCATTTATACATTAGTTATTTTTCTAAAACTATTATATTCGCAAGGTATTTTCATCTTTTTTATCAACCAATTGTGTAATAAAATTAATATATATTACTATGCTCTTTTAATAAGTCATTAGTGTGTTAAAATACAAGTGTCATAAAAATATGGCTTTTCATTTCAATTCATATCTTACTCTATTAAATAACATAAATATTCCTTAAAATTAACCCTAGAAATTATTTTAACAATAATATATATTTCTTAAACTCAACAAATTTATTTGGTTTTCCTTAATTTTAAAATATTCTGGAAGGCATCAGTTAGTATAGTGGTTTTATGCTACCTTAATAAATTTTCATCTTTTCATAAATTTAATCATTTCATTTATATTTCAAAAAACGATTTTATTATCTAATATAACATTAATATTAAAATAATAATATTTTTTACTCTTTTATGGTGAAATATTGATCTAAATAATGGAATAAAAATTAAATAATCATTGTGATTTTTAATCAGGAAAAATACGACTATCCATGAATATTATACGAAATGTAAATATTTCAAGACCTATTAAAATGATTTTAGACAAGAATTTAGATACAATACCTTTAATGTTTTAGATCTTATAGAATCATTTGAAAAAGTATTATTTCTATTTCAAAAATACATAGTCTATTTAAGAGATGATGATCCAATAGACCTCAAAGTGAATAAAGAAAAAAAATTTAATACAGATAATGAATAAAACAATATAATAAATTACTTCAATGGAATAATAAAAAATAATGCTAACATGAATAATTTTAAGATTCATGAAAATAATTAATATAATTTTATTATTCATGATTTTATTGGTTTTATGAGGCGAGGCAAGACCCAAGCTAAGAGGGTTTCTTTTTTACTTTTACATTAAATGTTTTGAGGTAATTATATCAACAATTTTTCTCAATATTATTTCTAGATTCATTTCCAATATAATTAAAATAATGTTTATGTTCATTTTAAAATATATTTTATTTTAATTAAAATTATTAAAAAATATTCTTAATGTTTTATGGATGGTACATTGTTTTTTTCTTTAAAAGTATAAAAATATTCTCATTTTTTAACATTTCTCATAAGAATGAATTTTCATGATTTTATAATAGTTTTCTATATTGTTAAATTATCCTAAAATATGCACTGTTTTCTATGTAAATTTCAATCTCCATTGTTTTTTGAATTTTTTTAAATTTATAAAAATAAAATGTTATGCATTCTTATTTTAGAAAAATTTATTTTCTAATTCTCTGATAATATTTTTTTTCACATTCATTTTATCTCATCACGAAATTGGTTATGCATTTTTTAAGTAATAATATTTTAGTTTTTAACATAATATTTTATGATTAATGGTTTAAAAGTATGTCTTTTGAGATTTATGGTAAAATTAAATCCCTTTTGTGTTATACTCATGTCATAGTATTTTGAAATTATAGATGAAAAAGTGTACAGAAAATATACATCCCTAAAATTCATGGGATAATGATTAATTATCCATGTATATATTTCTATGATTAACTATATATTTCAATCAATTACATGTTAACAATTTTGGAACTAACTGGTTTTTTTCCATTAAAAATGATGTTGTAATTAACATGTTTAATTATTAAATTTAAAGGGTGAAATGGCTATAATGGTCCAAGTTATCGTTAGGATAATATATTTTTTTATACTTTCTTAGTAGATTTATTAATGAAAATAACTCAATTTAAGGTTTTAGATTATGTTTATGTTATTTTTAATTATGTAATTTTTTATAACTAAAGGAAGTAATATTCAAGGGTATTTAATTATTTAAATGGACCAAAAAACAATTACATTTCTTATATTCCCCTTATTGAGTGTTATAGTAATTAAATTATTTCAAAAAAAATCACATATCTTAGGAATTAATATGAATAATTATGAATCCGGATATTGGATATGAGATATTACTCTTGAATGAAAATAACTCATTTAAAGAGAGTTTTTTAGTGAAAAAGTACATATATTGGAAAACTATGGATTTTTTATATAAGGGATTTCATAATTCATGAAAAATATTAACATTAGTTTTCTTGAGAATATAAGAAGTACTATTTTTATCTGTATATATAGTAATTATTTATTGATTGTGTATGTGGTCTTACAGTTGGTACATAACTAGGTTCAAATAATGAGGATAATTTAATAGTTTTAGTATTCATTTTGGTTTGATAAATTAATATACGATTATATGTTAAAAGGAATATATACTTGTTTTAGTCCATATGTGAGTGTATTTTAAGGTGACTCATGATATATATTGGTGGAATTTGTTGTATCTTTGAAAGAATACATGATTAAGGTATATATAACCCTAATTATTATCATTTTATATAGTCTAAAGGATATATAGTAATAATGTTATAATATATTTATGTATATAATATTAGATTAATAGATAAAATTTATGTTTTACTTATTTTTTTACTTTTTTTATTTATTTGGATAAACAGAAATTTCATATTAAAAAATTATGTTTAGCAATTTAGATAACCTTGGGGGTTGGAAATTTATTTTGTTGCAAGATAGAAAAAAAAATATTTTTCGAGGAAATTGTGTTGTATTTTTTAGAATATTTTAAGATTATGGTATATTTCTGGATAGTTTGGGATTTTATGTCTAAGTGTTTGATATTATTTTGTGAATAATGATTGAGTTAAATTTTTTATCATATAATATTTTTTATGGTTTTATGACTTTTTGATAAATTTTGTTTAAACTATTAAAATATTTTAGGAGAATATAGGATTAGGGTATTTTTGTATAAGGTATGTGAAGTTATGAGTCCCATTTATTATTTTTTGGATAATAAATATGTTTTTTCTATAAGAATATTTTCCCATTTTTGTATTATTTTTTTGTTTCAAATTAGGTTAATAATATGTTAAGGCGTTTTAAATATTAGTTTTTCTTTATAATTCAGGGATTTTGTTCCCATAATAAACACCTCTACACATTATATTATCAGAATATTCAGGGTTTTGAATTTTATTTTATATATTATTACATATTTATATTTGATCCATGTTTATCTGAATTTGATAACTTACATGGAATAAAAGTCCTACTAAAATATCATTGGAGTTATTTTCTTGGATGAGAACCTTGAAGTGATATGAAAATATTCATAAAAATGTGTTTTATGTAATGAACATATTTTTTTGGGAGATAGATGAAACCTGATTCTAAGGGTAGGGGTATAATATTATATTGAGGCGTTTCCATTGACGTTTACCATTAGTAATATCCTAGGAAAAGAAGTTATGATAACTTGACACAGCAGTCTAAAATCAACATTTATATGTGTCTTTTTTGTTCCTATTTGTGAATTTGTGTAATGGTCCATGGACTTTAAGAATATTATCAAAACATTTTAGTAGTCATGTAGATTCATTTATTTATGAATACCATAATAGCATATTCTCGAATAGAGGCAGGATACACTGTGTGTGTCATGATTTATATTGTGTTAATAAAATATTCATGGAACAATTTTCCCTTATGTTCTTTTACATAAGTGGATATCTGAGGCACATTGACAAAAATTTAACATCCTGATTATGTTTATGGACATCATGTTATGTCAGTATGATCGTTTTGTGAAATTAAATTAATGATAAATCAAACACATAGATTTATGATAATAGTATTCAATGTGATTGATTACAAATATTAGAAAAAATTAATTATATTATAGGTAGTTGGTTCATATAGGGTTATTTTCGTTGGAACATTTAACATCATTTCTCTATGAGCAGCTGGGTGTGTTTCTATACACTAACAATGGATATGAGGTGGAATTTCCAAATTCACCTAAGAAAGGGGAATAGAGGTTCAACTAATAAGTGTATTTAGACTCACAATTGAATTAAATAGGAATTTGACATGATGAATAAATATTATTACCTTACATGGTTTAATAATTATTCACATTATGTTAATCATAAATATTGAGTGACCAAATATTATGGAAAATAATTATCTTAGTTTAATGTTTAGCAAATATTTATTCTCTTTTACAGTGAATATAATATGTATTTATTTATCAATAAATATTTTTGTTATGCTTATTCATTTTTAAAAATAGTCATTATTCAAGTTCTAATAAATATTGAAAATGATTTAATTCTTAAGAAAAAGGTTCTGATTAAAATAAGATATTAAATATTATTTGAATAAATATTAATATTATTTTTTGAAGGAATTGATATTTACATATCCATTATATAGTTAAATTTAAAGTAAATAATAATAATAAAAATAGTAAGAATACTAATTTCTATAAAGGGAGTTTTACAAATATTAAGAAGATAATAAGGGACATTATTCAAATATTATTATCCTGTCTTAACTCTATATAAGACAAATAATATATTTCGTATCCCAAATAATTATTATATATAATTAATCCTAGAGTGAACCCACTCATTTCAAGAGGTTCTCTTCCAATACAATGCTCTAAATAATTGATAGTCATACTACACTCCTACCATCTTGTGTTTAGAAAGAAAGATTTCTTCTTCCTCAATATGATTGTTGTGGTGATCAATAAAATGTGGAATATGTGTTATAGTATTACATTCGACCACCCTATGATTTTTATCGTTATGTTCCAAAGTTCATGGAGCACATGTGGACCACTTCTTCATGGATTCTTCCCTTGAAGCCTCTCACCACTTTGATGTAATTCCAAGAATAATTTTATCTAATTTTCAATAAATAAATAATCCCAACATGTGGCAATTATTAATCTATTTGAATTAATTATAAATTATATGTGATTATCATGTCTCATGGATTAAAAAAAATTAATTCATCAAATTATGAAGGAAATGTAAAGAAGATAATGAATTTCCATTTTTGGGAAAGGACCTGACTACATTCACTGCACCTTGATGCTTTAATGTGGTATAAAAGTTATTATATAAAAATTTATAGTTATTTATTATTCATTGATTAATATGAATATTTTTTCAGTATTTTATTTACCTTAATTAATTATTTTAATATAAAATTCCATTTTATGAAATTTTTCACCTATATGAAAATAAGATCATGTCAAGGATTGATGAAGAACATGTTAACATAATTCATCAGGTTGTTTCAATGATTTTAGATATATGATATGGATACACAATGTGTAATTGATATCTCTACTCAATATACAAATGATCATCGAACCTAGAAGGGTCAAATGCTACAAGACTCACCACATATAGTCCAAAAATTGTTCATTTATTATATACAGTGTGCTGACTAACCCATTTGGAAAGAAACATACTATATTACATGATGTGTTGTCAGTGTACAAGTTTTCTAGTTTATGTTTTTTCATTGTGTAAAGCATGAAAATTCCATGTTCAATATAAATTTGTATATTTATTGCATGAAACATGGGATTGATAGCCAATAAAAATGCTAACTAACATACATGATATTGTGTTAATGTAATTAATACACATGTTTTATATTTAATACACATGAAACAATGTTTATGTAATTAAGGAACATGTAGTGTATTTAATTAAAATGATTTTTTGGTCATTAAATTAATTCATATGTGGTGTAATACACACAATGTGATATTTAATTCACATTTAATGTGTAATTTATTAAATCATGGTGTGTAATTAATTAATTAATTGTGTATAATTAATTTTCATTCACTTTAATTAATTAATTTAGACATGGTTTATTTAATTTACACATTTTTTAATTAATTAAATCTCACATGTTCCAATTAATTCAAATGTTTTGTGATTAATTTGCATATAGTGAATTATTATTACAGACAAGTCGTTGTCAATACAAGTGATATAATTAATTTATTTACTTAATATACATTCCATATTAAGTTATACACATGTATATTAATTTTTATTTAATTAAAAATAATTGCAACATTAATCTGATCTATACATAATGTTGAACTGGTTTAATGAATATTAAATTCCTATCAAAATCCATCTTTAATTCAAAAATACTCTCTAGGTTGCCTCCAAACAAAAATTTTAAACTTATTTAATTTAGCTAACAATAATTTGCATAATATTTTAGATGATGACCCTTTCAGGACAATTTCGGTAAGATAAAATTAATTAACTCACCAATTAATTAATGATATTATTAATTATTTTAATTCATGAAAATTTTATTTTAAAAAAAGAAAAAATTATAATAAAATCTAGTTAGTGTTAAAAATATGTATTCATTGAATGTGAGGATGATTGTGAGATTAGAGCACCCAATGTATATGCATAGTCTCTTTTAATTTATTCATCATTACAAGTGTTATACAATAATTATTTCATTAAAATAGAATGATGGCATATGTATCACCCCATTCCTTATTACTATGTAGGCATGTATGCATGTACATCATTTTCTGTAAACCTAATAACAGATCCTTCTATTCCTCTCACCTATATATGAGTAAAAGATTATGTAGTTGATGGATATACCTAATGAGTAAATGTGTTTCTAAATTCAAATCCATGTTTAGCCCAATTTAGGAGTTACAATGGGGTATAGGATGAATGATGGAACTCAAAACAAGTTATGGTTTAAGAATTTTTCCCTCTATAAATGGTTAGTTTATAATATTCTAAATAAAACCTCCATTAGATATGCTCGTGATCATTCTACATTAATTGTTTTATTTCAGTCAGTTCCATTGTTAAGTATTTGTGGATACAATATCATTTTCACATTATAAGTGAATTAACAATAATTCAACATGGTGTTAAAAAAATTTAATTTTGGGTAAAATTCATCCTGACATAGTTAATCATTTATGTAAAATCAACTTAATAATAAATAATATTGTTATAACATAAACTGGGTAAATATTTTCATTAAGAAGAAATTTCTCTAACAAAAATATTAAGTCGTTAAAAACCTTCCACTTCATATTTTATGATCTAACCATTGTTGAAAGCTCTTGACTAAATGTAGTCATTTATGGGGGAATGTTTTCATGATTTTGGGTCATAATAAACAAGTTCTCATTAATAGTTTGATTAATAATTATTGATTAGTGTGACTATACAGAGATTTTTATAGGAATCCATGTCTATGAATTTGGGATTAGTGATTCCACCCAATGGATTAAAGATCTCTTATTTAACGTAGTTTGAAAAACCATAATATATTATTACTTTGAAGTATATTATTAGGAATAATTATGGGTTATCAGATAAATTATATAAGTCATTTAAATTAGAATATCCATGTAATAAAATAATTTGAAACCAATGGGGTTGGATATTGAGTTTTCAATAAAATATTGTGAGACTACAAAAACATTTTTTACATAACATATTTTCAAAATAAATAAAAATATATAAAATCATGATTTAATTAATGCATAATATGGAAAGTGAAATACACATAACACTGTGACCATTGGGGAAAACACCATATGACCACCATCCAATATCTCCATGACTAGTTCATGTGTTTGTAAATTTAATTACAAAAAAATATTAATACTATGTTATGGAATCCCTTGTACTTTTTAGACTCTTCACCCATCAAGAAAAAGTGGTAATATTGTCTACATGAGGTATATTGGTTACCATATTATATCTTTTTCATTGAAAATACATAATTTCTAGATAATAGATAATGTGACACAAGGAAACAAAATAATATTCAATGATTTATCTTATCATATATTTTAATATTGATAAATAGAGGCTTTAGAAAAATTAGATTGTGATGACATTATATAACTGAAAACTAAAATAAGGAATTTACTTAAAAATATTTCTATAAATTTATATATTTGAATTGATTCGGTGGAAAAGCTTTTCTTCTATAAAAATAAAAAAATTTCCATTATTCTCATATAATTATCCTTACCTTATAAGTTCTCCTTATTTATGTTGTATTATGAAATTATCAATACATATTAACAACTCAAAAATATTTTCACTAATATCTATAATAAAAATAGTGCATGTAGGGGACTCAATTAAAAATTTCATATTGTTAATAACCTGAAAAAATTGCAAATCCCCAATTTATTTTATTTTAAATGGTTTCTTTATGAAATATTTTAATATTAATAAATATTTACATGTAGTACGGTAAACAAGGGGCTATTTTCTCCCCATCGAGTTTAAAATGTAATTTTATAGTGATTAAATAAAACTCAATAAATTGAATAAACATAAAATATATTTATCATGGATTATAGTATTTTTATTTTTCTACTTGTTTATTAAATAATAAAATTAATTCAAATAATAAAATGATGATGTAAAATTATAATATGTGAGGTGTTTTATCATTGGTGAATAATAAGGGTAATTACTATATCATTTATAAGAACTGCATAACATTAATAAGTAAAGTTGGATCATCTGAGGGGATAAAACTATTTATTCCTAAGTTAGTAGTGATAATTTATTGACTTCTAATTTCCTAGAGGATTGCTTTAATTTAAACTATTATTTAACATTAAGTTTTATATTTATCTCATTGTTTTATTAGATAGAATGATACATTGTTTTTGAAATTAATGATGTTATGATATTATACAATTAATTAATAGTTCTACAAAATTTGAATCATTGATATCTAACAATTACAAGTAACTATGTAATATGAAATATAATATTCACACCCATTTTTGGAAAGATAATTCATTTCCATTTAGGGCCATTTTTTGTCAAAGATATACCCAATAGATTATTAAGTTTCTTTGAAACTAAAGACACTTTAGGTATTATCAACATAATTACATATTTAGTATTAAACAAATAAGACTATAAATTAAAGGTACCCCATATGTCATTCAGGGTTATTTTAGCTAGATAGTATGCATTAATCCTTGGTATATCTAGAGATATGTTAAATTATTTTAAAACAGTCCCTAATGAATTTATATGAATTTTAATTAATGTAATTAATTCACATGGTAAAAGTTGTAGGAACCCCTAATCTGGTAAGGAATAGTATATCATAACAAAGTATTAATAAATAATTTAATATAGAGTGAATTTTTTAAAAAAACTCGTATTAGCTTATTCCAAAGATAAATATGGTGATAACAAAGGATAGATTGATTAGGAGTTTTTATTAAATTACATGTCTTTAATTATACCTTTCAAGATATTTCATAGTTGATAAAAACATAATAACTAACTATATTCCAAATATATTTATTAACAGATATCACAATTTATGATATATTTAAAATATATTATATCATATCATAATGTGTTCTGATTTGAATCATTATTTATGTTAGTATCAACTTAAAATGTAAATCATAGGAAAAATAAAGTGAATATAATTAAATTATCTTATTGCAATGGAGTATATTAAAATTCTCATGAAAAAAAGTTATTAATAATACTAATTATATTTATATGTGGGTTGTAAATCAAATTTGATATATTATGTGAATGAATGTATTCTATTGAATCTTGGATCCATATAAAAAGGTTTGGATAAGAATAATTAAAACCATAAATTTTAGTTATATGAATGATTCTAAATATATTTATTGTTTCTAAAGGTTAAAACTATTAAAGTGGTCTAATATTCACTATAGTGGAAGATGAATATTATTTGATAAGATCAATGATTCATAAAGTTAGTAGTAAGTGGTAAACAAGATATGATTAATAAATTAATTTAATATTAATGATGGATTCCATAAACCAAAATCGAGTTGAACATTTTGGTAGCTTCACCAGATGATGTAAAGCCATTGGTTGGTATTCAATAGAAACAATAAAATGGTTGTAATGTTCTAAAAAACTAAGTATATATGATTAATTAAAGGATTACAATATCATTATATATTAATTGATAATACATTCAAAGTAATCAACAAGAAAAACTCCATTGAAATTTTACATGTCATTGCTTTTATATGATCATTTTGTTGGGTATTTCATGACAAGAACGTGATTATTAATATAAAAATTATTAGAAATTTCATTATTACATTACTAAAAATGTTAGTGACATAATGGAATACTAATGCGATATATATGTTTTGAGGTTCATTTTAGGGGTATAAACAAACATAATGATCATATGATGATCGTATAAATTGAATTTGTGCCAAGGTGTCTGCTAGAGGATTGTGGGAGTGCTATATTTTTTAAGTAAAATATATCATAAAATATATTGAAAAAAAGTGATTAGTCTTATAAACAATAAAGACTAAATTTAATAACTCAAATGTTACTTATATAATAATCTATGTTCAAGTGAATAAGATCAATTAGCATAGATCATTAGTTTTACTTATTCTGTATCATCCAACATAGCCTGTCTGATACTGAAAAATAAATGATGGAAGAAGACACATAAATTGGTACAAATGTCAAATCATATTGTTGTGATGTATAAACTATATATGCCAAAGAGTACATTGGAAATATATCTCACATTTCAAGATATCAACATGGGTATGACCTCTTTATGTATAAAAATTAAAATTAAAATATCAATGAGGACTATGAGAGCTACATGGGGTAGTATTTAGAACAATCTAATAGTTATTTAGAAAAAAACTAGATAAGTTAATATTAATTATAAAAAATTTAATACTAATTTTCAAGGGATATAATACGAGTTTTATATTGATATTTGAAATCTTGAATTGTAGTAAGTATAAGGGTATAGTTTTTCATATCCTGTATTTTCGATATCTATATGAGACAATTTTGTTGTGGATTTTGATATAGCTTAATAAGAATTTCAAGCATTATTTTGTTCTAGATTATGGAGTTGTACCACGATAGTAAATGTAAGGACCCTACCCCAGCAGCCTGTAGCCAATTCGTTCTTTAATATAATGTAATAATATGTGAGGAATTATATCACAATGTAATAGATATTTTAGTATTCTTAGAAAAATCAATATATATGTATTATTTAAATATTATATTTGAATATACTAATTATAAAATATTTTCTATAATAACTTTATTCCATCGAGTATATCCTTACATTTAAAATATAGAAATATTCATGGATTCTTGAGAATGGAAAAAAATAATTGTGAGCCTAGATTCTTAGTAAGGGTTAAGTAAGGTGGATGATATCATCAATAAATAATCATATTTAACATGGAAAGGTAAATAAATGAGCATACATTCCATTTAAATAACTCTATAAGGAATAATTAAAATGGAAAGGTAAATAAATAAAATCAAATTCCACTAAATCAATAAACTAAAAACTATATGAAACCAAAGAGAATATCATATTGAAAATTTTATGTATAATAATAATTGAACTCTTAGTGAATGAAATTCATTTTTATTGGATGGCATGTCTTATGAACATGCTACATCTACAGTTAAGACATTTCCTAAGATGGTTTAAACTATTGGTGAAACACCATTTAATGCTAGTTTAACTAATTTTGTTCATGACACCTATCGATGCATAGAGGTCCTATATCATATTGGAAACCACATATCAGAATAGGTACAAATAATTCTTCATAAATAAAATAATTTCTTTAATTCATTTCTGATTTTAATTATAATTAAATATCACCATTGAGTAAAGAATATATATATATATCAATATTTTTCTAGAGAAACAAATTCCATTCAATATAGATCACCACATATAGAAATGATAAATTGTTTAAGAAATAGACATTTACATGATAAATAATATAGATATTTATGAGAAATTTAATTTATAATAATCATAGTAAATTGAATATTTTAGTAGAAAACTAATGACTACAAAAATTAATCAAGAAACAAATTTCAATACTTTTTTTGAAAATGATATTAAACCATCCATATGAATAATAAGAATATTATAGATAAAAAATATCCCTTATTGAGAATAATTATAATAATATTTTTTTCATTGATGAATATAAATACCATAAAAGTATCTTTAAAAACATTCTTATGGAAAATATAATTTTTATTTTGATAATAATTTTAAATATCCATTTTATTGAGAATCAGAATTAAGAACATTTTATTAAAACTATCATCTCAAACATGTGAAGGAATCATCAATTAAATTATGTTCATTATATAATGAAATTAACTACTTGTTTTAAAAGTTAATAATATCATTCCTTTTCCACTGTCAATAGTTTTGGAAAGTTCCTTGTTCAGAAAATGGAAAAAATATTCCATTCACATGTTTTATAAAATACAAAGAGGAATTGTTTTTAAAATAAAAGAAGATTCATTTTAATATATTTTTTAATTAGTAAATTTTTTTAAGATTACTTTATTATATTATTTTTTAATGTTTGAAAAAAATTCCAAAAACATTTTAATAAATCATGGCTTTGAAAGACAAAATATATTTTGGACCAAAGGGTGAAATGGATTTCAATTTTCTTTAAAACATTTTCTCAATTAATTTAATTAACAATAAGTGGGAACATAGAAATATTACTTTAAAATATAATTAATAACTATAGGATAAGAAAATGAAATGGTTTTATCAAGAAATGGTCAAATAATTTCCCTCAACTAAAATTCTGGTGTAAACAAATCTCGATTTGAATGAGATTGTAAAATAAACATTTATAATGATCATTACATTGAAGTGAGAATTAATAAATGAATAAATTATAGATTTCAAATATAAATCCACATTAAAAGAGAAAATAAAATATATTTTAATTAAAATTCACTATACACACAATCTTGAAAGGATACAATTAGGTATGTAAAAAAATAACCCAATGAACAGAAATTGGGTTAAAAAATCCCTTACTTCACTCTTCATTTTAAACAAAAATTATATAAAGTCGTTTATATTGGTTTTAAACATGTTATTAACTTATTAAATAACCATATTAATACTTATAATATCATTTATTATTATTTTATAATATATTATTACCCATTATTTAACAATTTTTCACTTTCTCACTTTTTTTGAGTGATAACTGCCCTATTTTCCCATGTGTGTTTCATTATGAAGAAATTTGTTATTTCATATATTCTGTAGTTATATAATCTAAATAATAATAATAATTAAATAATTATCATATTTATTAATCAATTATAAATTTTAAACTAATCGTGTAATATGGTTATGAAGAATGAAGTATGTTAAGATCATAGATACAATAGCCCGTACATTAGCATGACTAACAATTATATTTTTTAATGATCATTATCGAAATAAGGTATAAAATATATTATCTATAATGAAAAATAAAAATATCACATATAACATATTATATACTTATATACATCATGCATTAACTTTTGTGATAAAAAGAGAGTCACGTCGCTTCGTGAAGGTGGTGGATCACACATACACGAATGATGTTATCATCTTTAAGTGAGTGAAAATGTAAGAAAAAAATTATATATATTTTCATTATATAATTTTAAATTTCTTATGAATATAATAATTATTTCATTTATATCACATTTAATCATTAAATTAAGAATTTCTAAATTTCTTGTATATAATTTGTCAAATACTAATCACATAGATTTTTTAGGAAGTAGTATATCGTACACACGAGCGACGTCATCGAATCCCCTATAGAACGAAACGTATATATATATATGATATAATAAATAAATAAGTATCAATATGTGATAAATATCATATATATACTATCCATCATCATAATTATCCATGAAAGCAACTAATGTAATAATTAATGACATCATTTCACACGGTGGTAGTCCACCGTACACACAAGTGAAGATTTAATAACCCATTTTATCAAGTTAGAGTTGGTTTCTTGTAATGATATTTTAGTAAAAACATCCTAGTATATTTAAGATAATATTTATATTATATTATAATTGTATTATAATAATTTAAGGATGTGGGGGAAAAAATAAAATAAATACTCTCATTGATAAACATTACCACATCTTTAGGTATCCTCCTTATGTTTTAACTGAATTCTTACTAGGATAGATTTAAAATGAATATTTGTAATATAATGAGTGGGGTGAATTTGGGAGGTAATTTCTGAAGTAATTGGATAAACAAAAATGAGTTTACGGTGGTAATAAAATAGGAGAGTGGGTGGAGTTTTAAAAGTGGGAGAGAGGACACATATAGCATCCCACCTTTTTATTACATAACTTTTCATTACATTTTACGAACAGAGGATCTTTAAAGTCTAGTGTCTTGGAAATTAGAAAAATAATACATGAAAACAATAGAAAAATTTTTTATAAACCTCACATAAGGCTTAATCATAGGTTCATAATATGTAAAATTCCTACATCTCATATCCTGGAGACATATATCAAAGGAAAGGGTGAGAAAAAGGCTTAGTAAGGAAAACAAGTGAAATAGTAGACATGTGATCTTCAGCAATATTTATAAGAACAAGATAAAAATCATAAAGATAGAAGAAATATAAGAATTGGAATATCATAATATAATGAACATGAATCATAACATTAATATGTGGCTAAAACATTTTATTTAGTCATTCATGAACATATCACCAAGGTTTATCCTTGAGGTGTCATTAAAATTACAAAGGTTATTCACCAAGGTATCATGAAACTTGTCATACCTAGAGATTAATTTATTTACCCAATGCATTGTATCACTATCAGGGTGAACCCTTAATATGGCCTTATTTTAATTTGATCCACATAGATCATAATCTAAAATTTCATAAATAACCCAAATATAATCAAGGAAATGGGTTTCATGTCAAAATCATGACATTTAAAAAGCTCTTAAAATAAGATCATTATGTCATTTATAACCCATGAGAAGGGAGTGAGGGTTATAGGTATGTAAATTCCAGAATAAAATATATCATTTTATGTATTGATTAATTATCCTGGAAATGAAAATATATTTGGTTATCCAAATAAATAAAACAAGAGAATTTCTTGAGAAAAAGAGAGAGATTTTGAGATGAAATTCAACAGCATAACGACTACATAGAAATGTTTAAGAAAACTATAACAAGAGAGTGTACAAGGGTAACCCAATCATAAATAAATCATAATATAGTATAAAGGTAGAATAAAATGGAGATATGAACACAATATATATATTTTAATGTCATACCACATGAAAAGGAATCTTGAAAGAAAATAGAATATGTGATTTCTTTTACAAAACATTCGACAGCCTAACAACATCACTTAAAAATTCATAAAATCAATTGATGAGAGAGGAATGGGTATATAATAATTTGGAAATGAAATGGAAAGTATAAAAGATATATAATAACAATCCCCCATATAATAAAATTGAATTGTAAGTCATAACATAATGGAAGTCATGACTTAAAAGAGGAGTGTGAATGGTTCCCTTACCATGAAGAGTAACATAGAAAGCATGAAGGTAGAGACATTGGGAGGATTGAGGGAACCTTGGGAGGACTCATTAGAAGGTAAGGATATCAGAACGTCATTGAAGAGGATTTTGGAAAGAAATGAATGAGGGAAATGGCTTGGTATTTATATGAAAAGTGAGGGAATAAATTAGTAATTTCCAAGGGACACCTCATCGGTGGTATTTGTAAAAGAATGGACTTGCCCATGGTATTTTCCCATGGTATTGTACACATGGTAAATCTAATAGATTATATCACTATTTATAAGTCTACCAGAAATCTTAAATAATTATTACATCATTAATGATGTCATTAAACACCCGAAACTGAAAACTGTATTTTTACTATTCACTGAAAACTCAATTATTTCAGAAAAATCCCAAAATTCCACCCTAACGTATTATTGATGCTATGAATTCCAAAATTAACTCCAATTTATGAAAATATTTTTCTAAATATTTTTATTTTAATTTTTAAATAAAATCATTATTTATTCCAAAAATACAACTTTGAAACTATAACTTATTTTGTAACACCTTAAGAAAGTAATCTGGGTCCCATAAAATTATCGTATAACCATTAGACAATAAAGTAACAATATTTGATTACATTTTATGAGAATCAATTTCCATTTTAAATTATTAAATTAATTATAAAATTATAAATAAAGTATTTATGACATACAAAAATACCAAAACTTATATTATGACCATTTTTTCACTTTTTAGATGTTTAAATTGTATTTATACATTAATGGGAGAAGTTTATATTTTTTTCCCAATTTACTTTTAATTACTATTCATTACTATTCATAGGGTTATGTTACTATTCATACTTTACCATTCACTAAAAAAAAGTTGTTTATCTTATTAGACTCTAAATTTCTCACTGATCACAACTGTAGGAGACTATTTTTTGAAAACCATTTCAAATTATTAATTATTTAAAGAATAAAAAAATATTATAAAATACCCCCTTTTTCATAAATTCATCAATAATAAACATCCTATATTTATCTAGATATTTGAAATTCACAAACATTTCAATAATAAGAAATAATAATTTTATTTATATAAAAGGATTACACAAAGAAGCTAAAGTTTCATTACATAGCCCCGTATAACACCAATATAGAACCTAAGTGTAAGGTGTGCTATGGTGATTGAATCCTGGTGTGGCTTGGAAAACATTGCTCGAGTGGTGATTTCTATTAGCTTATACTTCTCCCATATGTGATTCCATTCAAGATTCATATGTTGATGTTTGGCTTCGGATGGGTCCAGAGTAAAGCCCATTGATGCTACCTCCTTCCCATGCTCTGACAGATGGGCTTCATATGGCCCGAATCTACCGGATGTGGCCATTCAATCTTCATTCTATATTAATTAACCAAGATAACTATATTTATAAAAACAAAACGTTTAGATTATAGTTTCTGATGGTCATATTGACCAATAGTCATATAAAAGTCAAAACCCAACAGTGCCATTTTAATTATACCCACTTGATTAATTAAAGGATACAGTTTTGTTGAGTATAAAATAAAATAACAAACAAAATTTGGAAAAAAATTAATTAAAAATTTCAAGTCATTACATTCATCCCCCCTTAAGAAATTTGGTCCCTGCAATTTTATCCCGTACCCTTTGATGAGAAAAGGTGTTGGTACTTATTTCTCATAGACTCCTCTAGTCCCCACGTGGCTTCTTTAAATTTTTTGTTCCTCCACAGCACCTTAACTAGGTGGGTAGTCTTTTTTCATAGAACCATGTCTCTACAATCCAAGATCACCACCGGCTTCTCATCAAAGGAGAGGTCATGTTCCAGTTGTACCACCTCTAGATTTTGTACATGTGAAGGGTTAGGTATTTACTTCCTTGAGAGGGATACATGGAAGACATCATGAACTTGTGGTATATTTGGAGGAAGTGCAAGCTGATAGGCCACTGCTCCCACAAGATCAAGGATTTCATAGAGGCCAATGTACCAAGGGGTAAGATTCCCATTTTTTCCAAACCTCATGTCTCTCTTCCAAGGTGAAATCCAAAGAAAAACTTTCTCACCCACATCAAACTCCAAGTCCCTTCGACGGTTGTCGGCATAGCTCTTTTTACTGACTTTGAGTAGCCTTAATGTGTTCATGGATGGCATGGACTTTTTCTATCATGTCTTGCACAAGATCAGGCCCAAAAATCATTCACTCTCCAGATTCATCCCAACATGTAAGAGTTCTACATTGCTTCCCATATAGAGCTTCATAGGGTTCCATTTGAATGCTCGAGTGTAAGTTGTTGTTGTAAGAGAACTCAACTAAAGGGATATGTTTATGCCATCCACCTTTAAATTCCAATGAGCATGTTCTCAACATGTCCTCATTTTTTTGAATAGCCCTTTCAGATTATCCATAAGTTAGGGGTGATAGGCCATACTAAAATTCAATTTAGTGCTCAGAGCTTGTTGAATAATTCTCTTGAAATTTGATGTGAACATTGGATCATGATCAGATACAATAGAAAGTAGAACTCCATGAAGCCTTAACACTTCCTTCATGTAAATCCTGGAAAGTTGATCCAGAGAAAAATCTTCCCAAATGGATATAAAATGGGAAGACTTTGTGATATGGTCCACAATAACCCATATCAAATTTTTTACATTGAAGTTATTGGGAGACCAGTGACAAAGTCCATAATGATATTGTCCCACTTCCATGCTGGAATGGGTAGTGGTTGCAATACCCCTTTAGGAATTTGTCACTCTGCCTTCACATGCTAACATACCAGGCACATTGACACGTATTCAACAATCTCCCTTTTCATATTATCCCACCAATAATGAGCATGAAGTACCCAATACATTTTCGTGTGACCGGGATGTATAGAGAAAGTAGAGCTATGAGCTTCATCCATCGGCTCCATATTTATTTCCTGAATAGATGGAACAAATTGTCTTGTACGAATTTTTAGTACACCTTATTGATTAGTATTGAACTTGAGAAACTTCCCATCCTTCAAAGCCTCAAACTTATTCTGTAACAAAGGATCTTCTTTCTGATATTTCTTGAACTTATCTAGTAATGATGGTTGAGAAATCATTTGGGTTAGTGTTGATTATGTCCCTTAATTTATAATTCCCATGTCCAATTTTACTAGGTCATTGATCAATGGATCTCTATGAATCCTCATAATGGATAGAACAACTAGGTCATTCCTGGTTAATACACCAGCAACATTGTTTTCTCTTCTGAGATGATAATTAATTGAACAATCATAGTCTTTAAGAAGTTCCAACCATCTCGTTTACCTCATATTAAATTCCTTTTGTGAGAAAATATACTTTAAACTATGATGGTCTGTGTATATATCACATTCCTCCAAAAATAGATAGTGCCTCCAAATCTTTAGAGTAAAAATGACTACAACTAGCTCCAGATCATGCATAGGATAGTTCTGCTCATGGGTCTTCAACTGTCGATATACAGAAGCAATGAACTTGTCATTTTTCTTGAGGATGCATCCATGCCCTTTTAGAGATGCATCGCTAAAAATAACGAATCCGTCTCTACTTGAGGGTAGTGTTAAAATGGGTGAAATAACCAATCTATTCTTTTTCTCTTGGAAACTTTTCTCAAACTTCTTTGTCTAGATGAACTTTACCGATTTTCATGTTAACTTGGTTAATGGATTAGAAAGGAATTAATTTTTTTTTTCAAACCTTCTATAATATCCTTCTAATCCTAGGATACTATGAATATCAATTATTTTGGTAGGATAAGGCCACTCCTCTACAACTTTTGCCTTTGTAAGGTCAATTGTGATTCTTTTATTGGTTACAATGTGCCCCAAGAAAGCAACTTGTTGTAACCAAAATTCTCATTTACTGAACTTTCCCAAAAGCCTATCCTTCCATAGAGTTTTCAAAATAACCCTTATATGATCCTCATGATCCTCATTACTATTAGAATATTTCAGAAAAATCATCAATAAAAACTACCCAAAAACTATCAAGGTAGTCCTTAAAGACTCTATTCATCAAATCCATAAAAAAACAGGTGTATTAGTCAGTCCAAAAGGCATAACAACAAACTCCTAATGCCCATATCTTGATCAGAAGTCAATTTTTGGAATATCATCTTTCTTCACCCTCAATTGATGATAACCATATCAATGATCAATCTTAGTGAAGAATTGGGCCCCATGAAGTTGGTTAAATAAGTCATAAAATCTTGTAATAGGGTATTTGTTCTTTACTATGATCCCATTCAGTTCTCTATAATCAATTCATAGCCACATTGATCCATACTTTTTCTTTACAAAGAGAACATGTGATCCACAAGGAGACACACTCGGTCAGATAACCCCCTTCTCCAAAAGATCTTGGAGTTTTTAATTAATTCATTCATCTCCACATTTTCCATCCTATATGGGTTCATTGATATGGGATGAGATCTAGGTACAAATTCAATAGAGAACTCTACCTATCTTTCTAGGGGAGGTCTAGGAAACACCTCAGGAAATACGTCAATGTATTCCTAGATGATGGGGAAATTTTCTATCCTCAATCTCTCATTTCCATCTTCTTCTTAACCGATCAATTAAAAAAAGAATGATATAAGAGGTTATTCCAGACAAAGATCAGGTAGAGATATCTCTCCTTGGAATATAACTATTGGTTTCCCATTCAAGACTACTGATATTTCCATACTTCTTCAATAGATCATAGCATTATACTTTTAGAGCCAATCCATCCCTAGTATAATGTCAAATTCCATTAAGGGAATGACTACTAGATTTTTGATGAGATTTTTCACACCAAATTAAATACTAGGGTTTCTAAAAACTAACGGTGCTTGGAAAATCCCACCATGAGTCTTCATTGATAACTCCGCTTTTTTCCAAGGCAGGGATTGATTCTAATTTCTTTGCAAACTTGGAGGAAATAAAGGAATGAATAGAACAAGAATAAAACAATGAACTTGCTATCTTTCAGAGAACAACAAGAGTACCTTCTACCACATAGTTTGGAGCTTCAGCTTCACCTATCATGATAGAAAAAGAATGACCTTTCTCCCTTGGCCTTGGTTAAGGCTGATACTGGTTCCGCTTCACTGCCCTCAGATTTGGACAGTGATTGGAAAAGTGCCCTTGTTGTACACAATTAAAGCACTGGACATCAGAAAGGGCCTGCACCATCTTCCCCTTGTCATTATTATATGGAAGTTGAGGTTTCACCTCACTATGACAATTCCTTTCAATATGGCCATCTCTTCCACACTTGTATCATTTCCTCCTCCCAAGCTAGTAGTTCCCTTAATGCATATTCTAACATTTATTACATTTGGGACGTTGAAATTTCTTGCATCTTCTTCCTTGATCAAATTTCCTCCCTAATCATGGATCCATCGATCTATTCTTGTCATTGGATTTATGAGACCACTACAACTCACCAAAATACAATTCAACTTTCATCGTACTTCACAAGATCTCCTCATAGCAATCATAATCTCGGTTGCCTAGATTCTTCCGAAGACGAGGTCTTAATCCACCGAAAAATATATCAACATTACCATTTGGATCCATGAAAATTCTAGAGGTGTAACATGAAATCCTTGTGAAGTTCATGTCATAACTTCCCAAAGATTCATTCTCCCTCTGCTTCAGCTCGTCAAACTCCTTCTCTATTGTTGTTCTCATGGAACAAGAGAAATACATACTGAATAAGTTCCCTCAATACACTTCCCACTCCATATCTTTAACCTCAACTATTTGCCTCATGTTTTTAATCATCTCCCACCACTTATTAGATTCTTTTCTAAGTGATAGATATCCAGGGTGACCATCCCTTTCTATGAACAGTATAGCACAAAAAAGATCTTCTCGATAGAGAAGATCCATTGCTCATCAATCAATGGGACAGTCGATCAACTGAAGGTTAATGGTCGTTGATGCATAATGGAATTAGCAGAATGTTGTTCCATTCATGGAAATATTGGACTCTAATATTTATTCATGTTATTTCCCATTACTTGAGTCAGTTTGTTAATCATTTTCATGAATATTTCCATTCCATCATTCATTGGAGGGTTGTCAGTGCATGGTCCTTCGCGATAACCATTTGCATGGTTCCTCCTATTTCCAGCCATTTTCTAAAGGAATAAAACCTTAGTGAGAAACATATTTCATTTAAGTATCTTTTAACTATAAATTATTTTATGTCTTAAAACTTCATGATTAATAATTACATTTCTCTATAATTCCTTCATAATGATTCATAAAAAAATTGTGATTAACCAAACATATCCCCCAGGAGTGTTGAAACCAAGAGTGCAGCAGGGTCCATTTTCATGTACCAAGATACCCTGGGTTAAGCCTGAAACTATTTGTCAGAGTTTTCACTCCTAGGTACCTCTGTTCTAGAGCCACCTCTACCAGCTCGTATCCAGACAGAGATGTATTTTCTTGATAAACCACTTACTCAATACTCACCAAAATACCAGGAAGTTTTTCAATATTTAATATTTTATATAAGATTCTTCCTAAGTTTTTAATATCCTGAGAACCACAAATTACTAAACTATCATTTTATACCAACTATAGAATCCTGCATTTTTATTACATAAATTTTCATTACATTTTACAAACAGAGGATCTTTAAAGTATATTGTCCTGGAAATCAGGAACATAATACATGAAAACAACATAAAGAATTCTTCTAAACCACTCATAGGGATTCATCATATGTTCATACTGTGTACAATTACTAAATCTCATATCCTAGACGCAAATTTCAAAGGAATGGGTGAATATAAGGCTCAGTAAGGAAAACAAATGAAACAGTTGACATGTGATCTTGAGCAATATTAATAAGAACATGATAAAAATCATAAACACATGAGCAATAGAAGAATAATAATATCATAATAAAAATAACATGAATCATAAATTGAATATGTGGATACAATATATAATTTAGAAATTCAAGAACATATCACCAAGGTTTATCCCATAGGTGTCATAAAAATTACCCAGGTTATTCACCAACGTATCATGAAACATGTGATCTCTAGAGATTAATTCCATTACCCAATGCATTTAAGCGATATTAGTGCGCACCCTTAATATTTTTTTATTTTCATTTTATCCTCATTTATCATAATCAAACGTTTCATAAATAACACAAATAGAATCAAATAAATGGGATTCTTCTCAAAATTGTGACGCTTAAAAAGTACTTAAAAATAAGATCATTAGGACATTTATAACCCATGGAAGGGGAGTGTGGGTTATATTTATGTCAATTAAAGAATAAAATATATAATATTATGTATTGATGAATACCACTGGAAATAAAAATATATTTGGGTATTCCCATAAATAATACATGAGAATTTCTTGAGAAAAATTGACATTTTGAGACGAAAATTCTGCAGCATAACAACTACATAACAACGTTTTATAAAACATTAAAAAGTGAGGGTAAAAGGGTAACCAAATAATAAATAAATCTTAATTTAGTATAAATTCATAATAACAAGGATATAAGAACATGGTATGGCTATTTGAATGTCAATACACATTAAAATGAATCTTGAAAGAAAAGAGAAGATGAAATTTCTTTTACAAAAAAATCGACAGCCTAACGGCGTCATTTAAAAATTAAGAAAATCAATTAATAAGATCAGAAAGGGTATCTCATTATTTGTATATAAAATGGAATGTATTAAATTTATATAATAACAATCTCCCACATAATAAAATGAAACTATAAGACATAACATAAAGGAAGTCATGACTTAAAAGAAGAGGGAGAAAGGTTCCCTTACCTTGAAGAGTAACTTCGAAAGATAGAAGGTCGGGACCTTCGGTTGCCTGAGGACACCTTGGGAGGACTCTTTGGGAGATAAAGAGACCATAAAATCGTTTATGAGGATTTTAGAATGAAATTAAAGGGCGAAATGGATTGGTATTTATAGGAAAAGTGAGGGAATAAAATTTTAATTTCCAAGGGACACCTCATCGGTGGTATTTGCAAAACCATGGGCTTTCCCATAGTACTTTCCCATCATATTGTCCACTTGGGACACCTAAGAGAATATCACAATATTCATAAGTTGATCAGAGAGCTTACATCATTATTACATCATTAATGATGTCATTAAACACTTGAAACTCAAAACTGTATTTTTACTATTCACTGAAAATTCAACTATTTCAGAAAAATCCCAAAAATTCACACTCACCTAATATAGATGCTCTGAAATAAAAAATGAACTGAATTTTATGAAAATATATTTTTTAATATTTTTAATTAAATTTTTAAATAAAATCATTATTTATTCCAAAAATACAACTTTAAAACTATAACTCATTTTAAAATACATTAAGAAAGTAATCATGGTTCCGTAAAATTATCATATAACCATAAGAAAATAATGTAAAAATATATTATTATATTTTATGAAAATAAATTTCCATTTTAAATTATTAAATTAATTATAAAATTTTAAATAAAATATTTATGACATACATAAAATACCACAACTTATATTATGATTGTTTTTTCACTTTTAAGATGTTTAAATTGTATTTATACATTCATGAGTGAACATTTAATTTTTGGGACAATTTAATATTCAATACCTTTCAATAATATTCATACAAGAATGTTACTATACCTACTTTACTCTTCACTAAAAAAATTTGATCTTATTAGACTAAAAAATTCTCACTGATCACAACTGTTGAAGACTATTTTTTAAAAATCATTTCACATTATTAACTATTTAAAGAATACAAAAATATTTTAAAATACCCATTTATCCCTAAATTCATTAATAATACACATCCTATAGTTTTCCAGATATTTGAAATTCAGAAACATTTCCACAATAAGAAATAACAATTTTATTTTTATAAAAGGATTACACAAAGCAGCTTAGGTCGTGTTACATATCCCCTTATAACACTATCATATGACCTAATTGTAAGGTGTGCTATGGTGATAGAATCTTGGGGTGGATCAGACAACATTTCCCTAGTGGTGATTTCTATCAGCTTGAACTTCTCCCTTAGGAGATTCCGTTGAAGCTTTATATGTTGATGTTCAGCTTGGGCTTAGTCCCGAGGAAATCCCAGTGATGCTACCTCCTTCCTAAGCTCTAATAGTTGGGCTTCATATGGCCCGAGTCTACTATATGAGGTCATTGAATCATTATTCTATAATAATTTACCAAGATAACTGTATTTATAAAAACACAATGTTAAGATTATAGTTTACAACTATCTTATTGACCAAGGATCATATAACAATCGAAAACCAACAGTCTCATTTTAATTATACCCACTTCATTAATTAACGGATATAGTTTTTTAGAGTATAAAATAAAATAACACCCAAAATTAAGAAACAAATATAATTTAAAATTTTAGGTCATTACAACAGAATGGGTATTTTTTTAAAAGAATTTAGTGGTCCAACATTTCTCAAATGTAAAAAGTTTTAAAAATGATCAATTACCAAACCTTATATGTGTAAATGTTGAAATAGTTCAAGATATAGTTTTTCTACAAGTTTATATGTCTTTTTTTCCATTTTTTTTCTTTTTAACCCTCTCTAAACCCATTTTTACCTCAAACACGGTACTCAGTTTTTATTTTTTTCATAATTCATTTGGGTCCAAAATTAAGTTGAAATTATTTGAAATTATAAACAATAGTGATTAATATTTCTGAATACACTTTAAAAAATTCAATTCACAGAAGTGGATAAATGTAATTTCAAATTAATCCAATATAAATGGAGAGAAAGTGAGTCTTTAAAAAGAAAATGTTCAATAATTTAAAATTTTAGTATTTTAAAGATCATTATTAAAATGATTCCAAATACATAAATGTCATGAACCAGCCCAGTTCGACCATGAACCAGACACTCATGTTGGTCTTTGGCATGGAACCAAGGGATTTCTTGATCCCAACAAGCTGAAAACTGGTGACCTATATCCAAATTAAAATGGCGGGAACGATTTGTCCCATAAATTAAAGAAAAATTAATTACCAAAAACTAAACAATGAAAAAAAAAACTACAAAATGTAATAAAATAAAGTTTTACATACATTAATTTTACCCTGTAGGTCACCAACGACCTCAAAACAGTGTTTCATTGTGGTGATTGATTCCTAGTAAGGAGAATCACATGAAGCTAAATACAAAGATTATACTATAGGATTGAGTATTAAAATTCAGTAGGCATGTAAAAATAATCTATAACTAAATGTATTTACTTTAAAAAAATTAATCTTCAATTTCAGGTTAGATATACAATATATAAAATTAATTTTTTCACCCTTTTTCTAATAAAAGAAAATCTTGGATCATTTCCCTCTTTCAATTAAAAACCATATTCCTTTTTAAGAAATAGACAGTTTCATTTTAAAGGAGGTCATGCTTAAACTAAAATGGGAGGAAAGAAGTGTAAAATATTTTTTGAAACCTTTTTCCATAAACACTTAAACAATTTTATCTCTTTATTAAAGAAGCTACACTATGCATGGAAACAAGATTAATAAGCATACAACACGGGCAATGGGGAAACACCACAGAGGAGTAACAAATTTTCACATTCATCTCAATCATCTACTGTAGATAACTATGTACTGGAAAATGTGGGAGAAAATAAGACCTTGTGAATAATCTGAAACATACAATACATGTGACTCATCCCAATGTTATATCCTACCCGATGACTTCATAATTCCCAAACACATGATCATCGCCCTTCCTATCCTAATTAAGGGGCCCAATCCCATAGTAATAATAATAATATATCCCCCTACCATAGGCCCCTAGGCAATGTGTAATCTAAACTAGTGCATCATTTTTTCCCCAAAAATTCCATCACTATGCTAGGTTCACATGTCACGAATAATAATGGGTGAGAAAACAATTTCAATCAAGAAATCCAACACATGAATTTTTATCTTACACAATCAACACACACAACAAAATCACTCCTGAATCACTCTAAGGGATTTTCTCTCTCATTCATTCAATCCTCATCACGTGAGGGAAGTCTTACCCAAGGACAACCCTTTTCCATCAATATACAACAAGGAAATAGGTGCATCCCAATGAATGTTTTCAAAGTAATTTTTTTTACAAAACTACCAAATAGGCCTGAAGTGATCATTTAACACTAATAAATTTCCAAAAGAACCAACACATGCTACCTTCAAAACCAAAATCCACTTATACACTAATTTTAAAAACCCATGACATAATTTTAAATATAAAAAACATTTATGAAAGGAAAAAGGGGAATTTCATGAAGCACTTGATGTGAAAAATGCAAGAATGTCATATATTGCAACACATTACAAGAGGGAAAACACTCCATTTCCAAACTAATAATTTTACTATCATTTATATATTAATAACTAATATAATAGATAAATTGAAAAATAAATAAATAAATGATTATTTTATTTTATGGTTAGTGCATAGAGATCCTACCTAAGAGAGAAATCGAACTGAACATTCGACCTATATTTCTTTCTAACTAAGAGCTACTGCTCCCCTACTAACCATATTCATCTTCACATACATTTTTGTAATCATATCCCCTATGCACACACTTGCATTTCCTTGAACATGTGAAAAGAGATCCTTATAGATTTGATCATATGCATATACCCGCCTCCACTTACCTACATATGCATTTCCATATATATATACATAGAAACACCTAGCCCCATACATGTATATTAACTATAATGGATGACTATACACGTAAGAGGGAACATATATATATATATAATTACTATGAATATGAAGGTTAGTCCCCTTAGAATCGGGGACTAAAAACCACAAAGTAGTGACTAACACACCTTAATAGAAAAAACTAGAATCTATAAACATCATAATAACATAAAATAAAATTCATTCACACAAAGGAACCCATATACAATTCAAAAACCACTGAAACATTTAAAAAATACAATGTTAATGGAACAAAATATTTTTAAGGTAAGCAGTGCCAAACAAGACTTTATGTTTTTCACACCATAAATAAATTTACCAAAAGCAAATTATAAAACAATTTTTCCAAACAATGTTAAATCGCATTTTCAATATGCATTTCCAAGAATCTCACTATTTTACAAAGAAAAAAAGGAACAATTTATTTTACACACACCAAAACCATATCACAACACACTTCAACATGACCTGTACATTTCATAATAACCCATTGAGAAATATCACAAGAAAAACACATAATAAAATCCAATTGATTTTCATAGGCCAAGCACGTGTCTAATCCTCCCATAATCAAATTTCATCACACAACATGATTTACATTATTTACTTAATTATCAAATCATATTTCAAAGTGCACAAAAAAGATAAAAAGAACTATATAATTCATTTCATTTGGAAACCCCATTTTCTATACTTTGCACCACAAGTTCCATTGAAAACAAATTTCACATTTCCTAAAAAACTCATAAAATACATTAAAAATAACCATAAGAAAACACTATAAAAAAATATCTATATGAACTCTCAAGGTGTGAACCATATATAAAAATTTAGTGATTCAAAATTGGCATATAAAAAACACATTAAAGATACCAACACGTTTAAAAATTGAATAATTAACCTAAAAACTACTTTTAACCATTTTTACCAATACCAAAGCACTAAAAGCGGTTAAAAAAGGGTATTTGGGTGTATGAAACATCTTAAACAATTTATTAAAAAAAATAATCCAAAATTCATGTATAAAAATGTATAACATGAAAACCACTTCAAAACAAATTTTTAATAAAATAAACGATTGATAAAATACCAAAATATTCTAATAAAGTGTTTTATAGAGAAGTGTATCAGGTTTAAAAATTAATCAAAGCATTTAGGAAAAAAGGAATTTATTCATAAATATAAAAACATGGAATCACCTACCTCGCCGACATGTGAACACAATGAAACATCAAATGAAATAAGTACAAGACCCCATTGACCAACCACACCACCTAAATATAAAGGAAAATATAGATACACATTAAACCTAACATCTAGGTATTGGCCAACATGAACCCCCACATGGAAACCCATGAAATTGAGAGGGAAGGGGGATAAATATTACTGGAGGGGGAAGAGTGGAGGCCGGTCATGCCACAAGGGACGGTCGCCGAAGTTGTCTTGCCCAGAAAGGAGGTTGGCTAGAGTAGCATCATGTGATTATAGGGTCACATGAGGGAGGTAGGCGTTTGGATAATGTACGATGCATGGGGGTGGCATGAGTAGAAGAGGTCATGGGGGAGGTGGTCTGGCTTGAAATAAGGTTATCGACATGGGAGGAAAGTCACAGATAGAAGGGGGGATGCAGGGGGAACGATGTGTAGGGTGCAAGGGAGAAGGGGGTCGCGCTGTGGATGGGGTAGGGGAAAGGAAAATTTTTGGTAAAAAATTTACATTAATAATAATATTTTAAATTATAAAATAATAATATTAATAATAATGTTAATAATAATAATAATAAACTTAATGATAATAATAACAAGTACTTTATTCATTTAACTTTAAATATTATTAATATTATTAATAATTTAATAATAATATTATTATTATTTAAAAATAATATTATTAATATGGTATACACATTTACCTTTTTTATTTTCATAACAAATTATTTAGAAAATTGGGCAACTCATAGTCACTTGGGCCCACAGCATGGTAACCACTAACCGTGTTGTGTCTATACACCGGCATGAAACCCAACAAATATTCCTAACATCAAAATTTTAAATTAGGTACCTATCCCAAGCCTCAACCAAAATTACCAGAATCTAGAAAAGAATAAAAAAATAAGTGTATCTGAGGTAGGGGTGTGATAATTCTACCCACCACAGACAATTTCTGCCCCCGAAAGTCATCCATCCAAAGTATAAGAAAACTTGAGTCAAAGAGAAAACAAAATCAAGAGAGAAATCAAGAACATTGGGGTGAATAATCACTCTATAATTAATAGACATTCGATCTTGAAGAAACCATAACTCTAGATAATGGGAGAACATGAGAGGGTTCTCCCCACCATTAGGACTTAACTAGAATGGAAATTTAAAACTCAAGCACACCACCCCAGTGAGGGGGCCAATGTGGGAACTCCCAAAAGATCAAAACCAACATAAATTAAAAAAGTGTAAACACTCAACCAATTGGACTATAATCATCTAACAGTCCAGTAGAACCCATAATATTAATGTAAGACTCATGAAAAAAACTCCGACCAAAATCCATTGATGAACTTGATCCATTTTCCCCCCATATCAAAAATCTGAGATATCTCCAAACAAGAACCACAAAATAAAAAAATCCTATAAAAGGGACAAACATAAATTAATAAAAATTAATAATTTAGAAAATCCATATTTAGAATAGATGAAACTTCTTGAGTTATTAGAGGGTGAGTTTATCACACCAATATAATAAGAGATAAACTTACAATAGAAACAAGACTGAAAAATGAAATTTCAGATATTTTCCACACCAATGCTAGAAACATAACCTGGTCCAAGGTTTCAAAAATCCTTGATATGTCCTAACTATGTGAGAGATTCACCACGAGATTTGTGGTTGAGGCTCTAATTGGCTAAGCATCTCCTACCTCATATTCAGGAACTAGAATACCCGGATCAAAACTCTTTACTCGAATGACGCTTCCTACAGAACTTCTCCTAGTTACCCGAATGGCCGTAATGATGGAATGAATTTGGAGGGATTTGAAAAGACGTCTTGGAATGTACAAATCTTCCATACTAATAGAACACCAGAAAGCGGTCTAACAAACTAGATTTCAGAACCAACAAGGTTAGCTTCTTATATATCGGTTCCTCCGGCTTGCACTCCTCGCTAGATGGGGAACCCTCATAGATGCCAACCATAATTATCTACCCCCCACCATGAATTGATCCTTCTGAAAATTCCTCATCTACCAACCTCTCAAAATAGGTTTCACTGGATGGGAGAACCTTTCCCATAATCTCTGGGTGATAACTCAAAACAAAAAATGGAACTAGCTCTTCAAAGCGGTCATTGTAAACATTAACTAACCATTGGCCCTATCAAAAATCACTCAACTTCTCCAACTTCAATAACATAACCTCCTCATGAATTAACCTTAGAGGACGGATGAATTAGACAATTCTCATGTCACAAAAAAATATTTAGGATGATACATCCAATCTCCACTGGTCCAAAATTGGAAACTCAAAGAAAACCCAAGATATCACAAACCTTGACAACCATAAGAGTTCCCAATAGTAAAACCCCATGTTTTTAAGGAAAATGTTTTTAAATAAAAAAAATTCATTTATTTCTTTCAATTCACTATGTCAAAAATTCCTTTCACACTAAACTGACTTGTCAAATGTTACACATAACATTGAGTTGGCATACGATACATGCAACATTGAGTATAGATTTGGTTAAATTTATAAAATAAATAAGATTGGATTATGGTATATGAAATACCAAATTAATCTTGCACCACACACTAACTTGTCTTGCATTTCACCAAAGATCAACCTTCCTTGATAGCAAGCATTTTACGCAATACCGAGTATCACTAAACAGCGTTATTTTAAAAAACTATTAATTTTTAATGGGATATACTCTAGCCATTATAAATATTATTAACCAAATTTTTAATTTAATATAATATTAACAGTCATCTTATTTATTTTATTTAAATTATATATGATCAAATTCAATTTTTTCAAATAAAAGAAATATTTTTCAAAAAATACAGAATTGCCCCCTTTCGGTGGCATAACCGTTTTAAATAAATTTTTTAAAACATTTATATATTCTATTTCAAAAAATAAAATTCTAATTTGTAATTTGGAAATAAAAATTTACTTTGGTTGATTTTTTTCTATTTTTCTGGTAAAAAGCAAATTTTAATGAATAGTGAAAAATACATCATTTTAATTCAAAACCGTCTTTTCTTCTAATTTATTTAGATAGTTATATTATATTTTTACTTTTTTTAAAGTGAAATTGAATTATTTTATTATAATTTAATCAAATTTTGGTCATTTTAGGTAATTTCTCTTTTAAATTGGACATAAACACATGTCAATCATTTGATAGTTTTTACTTCTTAAAAACATGTTTTCTTTTTTTTTGACAACGGGAATTAATTTTAAATTAATTTATGCGAATTGTGTGTTTTGAATTTAGAAAAATGGATTCCATATTTCTAATCATAAGTTACAAATTATATAAATATGCCTCTTTAATTTTTTGACATTGTGTATAGTAACGTTGGTAATTATTTTTATTTACCATAGTTAAAGAGTAAATGAGTTCAATAATAGTCAAAATAATATTATAACAATATTAAAATACTATATAGTTGTCCTAATCATATTGGGTGAGTTATGTAAGAGAAATAAAACACATGGGAGGAATATTTTCCCTTTGGGGTCCACTTGAGTGTGATAATGACATGTTATTATAATTAAATTTAAGTGAACCAAAATATAATATAAATATATATCGATTTACTAATACAATTTGAATATGGGGTTATATAACTGATATCCTTGACTATTAATAGTTATTAGAAAGAGAAAAATATTTCCTACATTATGATATATTATTTTTTATTTTTATACATAAAATAAATAGATGTATTTATGTCACAATGATGATGCAGTGTTTACCTTACTAATAAAAGATTGAAATAAATGATATTATAAATATTAAAATAATTAAAATTTGAGAGTTTCTATTCCATAGACGAATGATTTGGATATAATTTACCTATTAGGGATGAGATATTGATTTTTATGAAGTAATAAAGTTTTATGACAAGCAAAAACCAATTACTAAATAGTGTTAAAATTGACATAAATGAGTTTTTAAAACAAGTAATATTTTATTAAATGGTATAATAATCATAAAAATAAAAGATTCAGAAAACTAAATTATATAGTGTTAAAGGTTTAATTAATGATTCACTTGAGATTATATTGAAATTTTATATTAACTATATTAATCATATAGTATAAAAATAGATGAAGACAGGGTAAGAGTTAATCTATTTAACAAATGGTTAAAGTTCAAAGATAAAGTTACATTTATGACCAAAACATTTTAAAAACCTATTGATTGGGATTATTTTGAACACTCCTCATTTTTTCATCGAAATATATCACTTTGGAGCTATTATATTTATAACATTAATTTCTAATAATATAATATTTCAAGACTTTCTAAAAGTGCCTCTCCTCCCTCTTATAAAAGGCCACCACATTTACCCACTTACTAACACCTCTCAAGCCCCTTGTATTGTCCAAATTATTCTCAAATAATAATATAATATCCCTACCTTCCTCCTAGAGACCATAAATAGAGCATAAATACATCCTTAGGATACATTTTTTGAAAATAAAAAGGAGATACTCGAAAAATAGGCAACTGCTTTGTCTCCTCTTTCAGAATTATTTTCTTCTTCTACTTCATCTTACTATTTTTTTTCAATCCAAATTAATAAATACAAAATATTATACATGATTAAATGTTATTATAATTATGTTACTACCTCATACCTCCTTTTATCCATCCTACGAATAACAATATCACTATGGGTGCGTATGTATGGCTTACTATCTCCATGCCATAGTGTAATTTTTCATTCAAAAATACTTTATTAGATTGGGTATAATAATAAGTATAATAGATGTAAATAGTGAATATATCATGATAATTATTCTTTATAATTAATATACTACCCAATTCCATACCATTTAACCATTAATTGAATGATATCGTCCCTCATGCGTACGAACAGCCAACCGTCTCCACGAAGCGATGTGATTCATTCAATATTTTTTCATAAAATCTATCAATGTTGATTAATGTTATTAGAAACAGAGTTCCAAAATAATGAAGGAGGTAATTTTTCATTAATCATGTTAGAGAATAGGTATCAACTCACTGGGTATGCTGGAGTAGTGTGTGCAATTCCTTTCTGAGGCACCTTTGTTCGAAAGATATTCAGCAAGATGGTTTGCTTAACGATAGATGTGTGTGACGATGTAGTTCATTAAATCAAGAGTTTCAATTGTTCAATTCCATTTGGTGGAGAGCTTCCAGGAATGGTGTATTTGTCCGAGCCTAATAGCTTGAACGATTGTGGTTTAATTACTCTCAAACCAAATAGAATTCGAGTTCCTTTGTCGGGAAATTTCCACTGCTTCAATAAGACCCTGCATTTCTACTTCAAGAGTTGTAGAATGACCATAGAACCATGTTCCCCATATAATAAATCACCATTATGATCTCTAAAAAAAGACCATATCTAGTAGGACCAGGATTCCCTCTCCAGGCACCATCCGTGTATCATTTTATCTAGTCGATAAATAGAGGCAACCCGAAAATTTCAATAGTACCAAGATGTTTTCGGAACTCACCTTACAGATAGAGTTTTCTGAAAATGGATAGGTCCCAGATAGAATTATCACAATATACAATATGTGAGTAATTATCCTATTCCACCCCAATCAAGATGGAAGATAGAGATATGTTGTAATTGGGGGCATGTGGAACATGTAGGGTTTTATTTCAGAAATTCCAAACAATATGTATAACCACTTCCCAGGAAACGAAAAAAGTAATACAATCCTTATTATAAAATCAAAAAGCCTTCATGTGCAATAAGAAAAATGATAAAATAGTAGGTTTCAGGTAATGAAGATAAAAAATTTAATCATAGACTTCTATAGGAAAATAAATGTGTTGAAGGTAAGAAACAAATGATTTACATCCTGCTGATGTTGGTGGCATAGAGTGAATCTGGAGCATAAGGAAATACCCACTCATTGCATGTTCAATTTTAATGTATGTTTATTAAGAAAAATATGTTATAGCAGTGTTAAATGGGACGGCATCATCCATATTTTGTTAAAAGATTCTCGACCTATATTCTCACCCTAGATGACGTGATTATAGTTGATCTTAGAGTCCAGAATTCCATATGGATTTGGTGCCATTAGGATAAGGTCATTACTATCCAAGAAGTAATAATTTTCAATAATGTGATCAATGTGAGGTGGTAGTATATTACCATACTCAAGATGGTTTTTGATGGAGGAATCATAATCAGTGTTTAGGTCTGTGGTTCTAACACTATCAATAAGTAGAGCACCAATCCATTTGTGCTTTTAGAATTTGAGAGAGGATTGGTCACTAACCATATTATAATAATATCATTATTCAAATGATATAACTATATCCTATAAAGTTTAACATGAACATATCCGACAAACCATGCATATGAACTTAAAGTAGTTAATATCTGAACAATGAGTGACAATGAAATGTTATTACAAAAGGATGATTATATAATAATATATGATTTCATAAAAACACTTATAATCCTGTAATAAGTTAATATAATTATTTTAATCATTATACTAGAGGCTCAAATACATCCGTAGGATATCAGACCGAAGGTAAGGGATAATTTTGCAATCTCATTATTATTTGAGATTGTTTATACATAATTATTTACTATGGTATATTTACCATCCACTTTAATGTTCCCTAATTATTTTATACTATTTATTTTCTTCAATAATTTTTAATGTTAGTTTTAACCATTGGTATATTTTTACTAAACGGTGTGAAAGTAATATTTTGTTGTTATTCGATACGAGGTTCTTTTTTGACTTTTCCAGAAAAAGTAAGAGGAGAATGTTTTTATTAATATATATGGCTTGAATGGATTCTTACGCTTTCATAAAACCTTATTTTCCATGAAAAATACTTTAAAATATTTCAAGTTTATTTTCATTTAAATTCTTTTACATTAAAATTGTTTGTCATTTTGATAAAAGAAAATGTTTTTGAAGAAGAGAGGTTATTTTCCAAAAGAATTAATTTCAATTATATTATAAAAATTATTTTACATATAAGATGAAATAGGGTTATTCTTCTATCCCGATTATTAAATTGATTTTATTGTGATTATTATGGAATTATTTATATGAAATCCATTTATTTTATATGGATTATGATGAAATGATGTTCAAGAAAGCAATTTTTTTTTGGGTTATGCTATGATTGATGGTTTATGTTTCTGTGGAACATGTACGAATAATTTTCTTATGATATTGTTGAGCCATATATCTCCCACTAATTAATTGGGTGGATATTTATATCTTATGATATAGATATGACTGGAATTGAAATTAGATTTGGTTCAGTAATATAGGGCTGAAATAGCAAGTAAACCTAGTTCTGTAATGGCCTTTTGTCCACTATGATGTTCTTGGATATGATCCTTGGATAATATTGAAATGATTGTATATTATTATGGGTTTTCCATAACTTTATTATTTATTAAAATTCTATGTTATCATGGTTAATGTTCATATATGATTTATCCCTTACAAACTGCTATGATTTATTTCATGACTCAATATTTCAAAAATTAAAATTTATGTTCATGTTTATTTACATTAATATATTTATAAATTATTTTCTTACCCTTAATTTGAAACTAAGCTCTCCATTTTTTATGTTTCCATTTCACCGGTTATAAACAAATCATTTAAGTATGAGTACTAAAGGGGGTGATCTTTATGGGATAAGTTGATGAACTTTCACAAGTTAAAAAAGTGTATTCTAAGATTCCAAAGGCAATAAAATATTATTGTCCTCAGGAATTAATTAGTAAAATGTAATAAATATTCATATAAAAATATGTAATATTCATATACATAATTATTGGGTTTCTATAGATGGTGTCAAAGGGAGGGTTTAGTCATATAGTAGAAACTAGGAAGTGAACAATTTAGCAAGACCCCTTGAGATATTTCAATGGTATTTACTAAGGCTATGTATAATTATTTGTTACAGTCCATGAATTATTTTAACAATCATGAATAACCTTGGATTAAACCTAATATGATAGAGAACGAAGATTTACCCTGTGATTATGTTTTTTTTCTTAGAATGAGTTTTTCCTCTCACACTATTATTTTTGGGATTTAAATAATGGTTCTAACCTAAAGGAACCCTATTGATGATCAATGTAATGGTAAATATGATGATTTTCCTCCAAATTATTTTTTTATGGTGGATGGAAATTAAAATATCATCACTATAATTACAAAAGTTATGAACAACTTTGGAATCCCAAATGACTAGATAATGGACCAATATTCTATTGAGTCCTTCCTGAGGAAACAACCAACTTCTTTTAGTGGGTCTTCAGATACACATACTGCTAAATAATGGTTTAGTACCATTAAAAATATATTTTCAGTCCTTCACTATTCATAATATGAAAAATTCACTTAGGATGTTTATTTTTTAGAATACGAAGTGAACTAGAGGTGGACTCTAATTAAAAATACAAAGCAATAATATGAAATTAAATACATGGAATGGGACGAGTTCAAGAACATATTTTTCCGTAATTATATTCCCCGTATTCATTGAATGAAAATAGAAAAGTACTTCCATGAGATTAGGAAAAATGAGGATGAATCAGTAGGTACATACAAGGAATATTTTACATGAATTTGAAGGCAAGCTTCCAGATTAATCATCCAACCTAAAATTAAGTTGATCGATTATTTAGTGCCTTAAAACCTAGCCTTTGAAGGGTGTTAGCTATAAGGTAATTTAGTTTCTATGAAGATATTGTGAATAGTTATATAACATTTGAAATGGATGCTGGTGTTACATATCAATCTCAAATGAAATATGGAGTTCAATGGACAATCTCAAAATAATTGTGAAAAGAAGATGAGTGTTTCCTTATGTTAATAGTGTGGAAAGAAGCACGGTTATGATTGTCTTAATGGGACATGAAAATTTTAAAATTGTGGAAAAGAAGTTAATAGGTCAGTTGAGTGCATAATTAATGAGAAAAATGTAGCTAATGATGTGAATAGAGAAAAGGCTACATAGAATGTACCATTCACACTTCCATGATACAAGGTTAAGGAGATGGGGGAATTATGAAAACCAATTCCCTAAACCAATTTATATTAGTGATGATGGATTTCAACAACCTATTAAGTTCAAATACAAAGGAAATCATATAGGGTCTCTATTTGTGATTTTTTTGGAAAACACAATATTTTGGGAAGGATTACCGTTAATATGAAGATGATGTTGTGATAATAATATTTGGATAAAGCTATATTGTATATGAATAAGTAAGTATGAAGATATTAGATACCTAGGAACTAGTTAAGGATTTATTTAAATATGGTTAATGCTATCTCAGATGACGATTATAGCATTTTGGACATAATAATAAGAAAACATTCATGTTTTCAATAAGGATATCTGATGGTTCAGGTCGTTACCGTTACTTAAGAGAATACATGATTAAGGAATTCACATGTTTGGAATATGAAAATAGAGAACTAAAATATGAGATATGGGTTATAAATGTTAAACCAATTTAGTTAACATCCTTCTAATGTGTTATATTTTCATTTTTTGGAAGGATTTTTAGGTTATCCAAGTATGGATAGTATAAGGTATACTATCGTTTAAATTTGTTATATAAATGTATTATCTCACTATGGGTGGAATTATTCATATTTGACAATATGTGTTACCATTTTTTTAAGATAGATGGAATTACCAATAATTATATTTATGGATCATATGATTTTCTAAAACATTAGGAATGAAAAATTCAACATCATTTATTAGAATAAGAGATGAAGTGGAAATTGGTAATGTCATGAACAACAGTGAGATTTTAATGAAATCAAGTAAGTATTTATTATCCATTTAATCAAATTTAGGGAAAATATCTTGAAAAACAAAACATCTATCTCAGTACCTTTTTATCATATGAATCAAATAGTCCCCTAAATCATTACAAATTTATGGGTTTCTGGTTGTTGACTTTAGCCAAACATTGTCCTCTATCACTATCTTTCAGAACCTAATGGTTAACTTTTTCTTCCATATCCATGTTTTCAATTCTCACCTATGATCCCTTATGTGGAAACCCATTGATGATTTACTTTGGGTAACCTTTATGTTTCAACCTTTCCTTTTTAAAATGATGTTTTAGTATTCTTCTTAAGATATGGGTTTCCATAAAAGAAAGATTAAAGTAGTAAAACTTTTATACCCCCAAACAATTTAGAGGGAAATTTTCATTTTAATGGTGGTATAATGTAACACCCTGAGTTTTTAGGGACCATTTTTTTGAATAAAATAAAAAGTTTCATTTATATCTTGTAATACACTAACATAAACATTCTTTTTACACTATGCTGACATGTCGTATGTTGCACGCAACACCATGTTGGCATAAGATACATAAAATATTGAGTATAGATTTTGTTAAATGTATAAAATAACTATTTTGTATTGTGTTATACACAACAATTATTAAATCATGAACTACACACTATCTTTTCTTGCATTACAAGCCAGAGTGACCTTCCTCGATATCTTGCATTGTACGCAATACTGAGTTTCTCTAAACAATGATATATTACTAAAATATTATTATTTAATGGGATATAAACTATCCGATATGAATATTTTTGACCAAATTATGAATTTTTTATAAAAAGAACATTCATCTTATGTATTTTGGAGATATGATATTAGACTAAATTTAATTTTTCAGAGAACGGAATTATTTTCCAAAAAAATGTAGTTTTCTTCCTTTTGATGGAGAAACAATGTTAGATCTAGTTTTCAACACTTTTATATATTCTATTTGACAAAATAAACTTCTTATATTGAAGTGGGATATCAAAATTTTCCTCAGTTGAATTTTTGGTATTTTTTAGATAAAATTCATACTAAATTGATTAGTTAAAAATACAACATTTTAATTCCATGCTTCATTTTCATATAATTTATTTATATAGTTAGATTATATATTTAATTGGGTGTAAAGTGTTATTGGATTATTATTTTTATAATTCAATCCAATTTTTGAAACTAAAAGTAATTTCACATTTAAATTGGACATAAACACATGTCAATCTTTTAAATTTTTTACTTCTTAAAAACATGTTTTCTTATTTTGACAACGAGAATTAATTTTAAATTAATTTCTATCAATTATATGTTTTGAATTTATGAAAATGGACTCTATATTTCGAATCCTATGGTCCATATTATTTAAATAGGCCAATTTTATTTTTATACTTTTTGAATAGTAACTTTGATTATTATCTTTATTTACCACAGTTAAAGGGTAAATGACATAACTAACAGTAAAAATATTATTATAATAATATAAAACTACCCTAACACATGTCATAATCTTATTATATGAGTTATGGGAGACCAAGAAAACACTTGGGAGGCACACATTTCTTTTTGGAGCCACATGGGAGTGAAAATGACATGTTATAATAATTAATTTAAAGTAAATAGAAATCGACATAAACCTGTATCATTTTACTAAAATAATTTTAATGGGGGGTTATATAATTGATCTCATTTACTATAAATATTAATAAGAAATATAAAAATATTTCCTACATTATTTTAGATTATTTATAATATTTATACATTAAATAAATAAATTTAAAAATGAAATAATGATGATACAATGATTACTATATTAATGAAAGATTGAAATAAATGACATTATAAATATTAAAATAAAATTAATTTTTTCTTTTTGATGACATACATGAACTTTTTGGATATAATTGGCTAGTTAGGGATGATATAATTTTGTTTTCATAAGTAATAAAGTTTTTATTTCTTTAACAAAAATCAATTACTAAATAGTGTCAAAATTTACATAATTTTGTTTTTAAAAAATAGAATTTTATTAAAGGATATAAATGTCATAACAAACTAATATTCATCCAAATAAATTATAAAATGTTAAAAATGTCGTTAGTTATCCACTTGGGGTTCTCCTGTAATTTTATGGTAACTAAATTAACCATATATTATAAAAATAGAAGAAGACATGGTAAGAGTTAATTTATTTAATTAAGGGTTAAAACTAAAAGATAAGGTTAAATTTTTCACCTAAACATGCCAAAAACTATTGGTTGAGAGAATTTAGAAATATAATCATATTATCCTCTAAATATATCACTTTGTGGAAATTATAAATTGAAAATAAATTTGTAATAAAATTTTATTTCAAGGTATTCCTAATGTGCCCCTCCTCCCTCTTGTAAAAGGAAACAACATCTACCCACTTACTCACACCTCTAATGCTCTTTTGAAGACAAACTTCTACTAAATTAAGCTCCAAAAATCCACCTATCATCCTATATTCTACACTTTGAGGTGAAATCCATATTTTAGAGATCGTTTTTTAAAATCAAAAGGATATACTAGAAAAGTAGGTAAATGTTTAATCACCTCTTTCAAAATACTTTTCTTATTTTACTTCCTCTTATTTTTTTGTTTCCATAAAAAATTTAACAATGAATTAAATTGTACAATATGGGTTGTTATTAAAAATATGGGACAACCTTATACCACCTTTTATTCATCTTTAAATTAAAAAAATCACTATGTGTGTGTACGTACAACTTACTGTCTCCACGACATGCTGTAATTTATTATTCAATAATAACTTATTTGGATGGGTATAATGATTATTATAATGGATTTAAATAATTAATATAACATGATAATTATTATTTATAATTAATATACCATCCAATTCCTTACCATTTATCCATTAAATGAATGATATCATTGCTCGTGCAATGGTATGTCCTACCGTCACCACAATGTGATGCGATTCATTTTACAAGATCTTCATTAAACCATGATTATATAAATGAATGTAATTAATCAATATGATATATAATATACTAATATGACTCTTTAAATGATATAACTATAACATTTGAAGTGGAATATAGACATATTTGAAAAAACTTTCACAAGAACATAATGTAGTTAATATCTGAATAACGAGTGACAATGAAATGTTGTTAAAAAAAGTATGATGATATAATCATATATGATATCATAAGAAATACTATGATTCTATAAAATTCTATTACATTAATAAATTCATTATATAGGAGGTTTAGATACATATTAAGGTTATCAGTCATAAGTTAAGGGATAATTTTTAATCTCATTATTATCTGATATTGTTTATATATTAATATTTAAAGGGGGCATATTTAACATCCATATTCATGTTCCCTAAATATATAATACTATTTTTCTTCTTATACAACTATTTATAGTCAATTTTACACACTGGTTAATTTTTTCTAAATGGTATCAAATGAATATTTTGTCATTTTTCGATATGAGGTACTTTTTTTACTTTTCCAGCAAAATATGAGGATAATGTATTTTTAAATTATACAGCATGAATAGATTTTTACAAATTCATAATGAATTATTTAGATGAATATTTATTTACCATATTTCATGTGTATTTTCAATTAAATTATTTTCTATTAAAATTTCATTGGATTTTGAGAAAAGAAAATGTTTTTGAAGAAGAAAGGATATTTTCCTTACTAATTAATTTCAAGTATTTTGTCAAAATTATTTTCTATCTAAGTTGAAATAAGGATATATTTCTATCCATATTATTTCATTGATTTGAACCTAATTCTAATTAAATTTTTTTTATGAAATCTTTTTATTTTATATGGATTATGATGAAATGATGTTTAAGAAACCCATTTTTTGTTCCTTGGGTTATGCTATATTGAATGGTTTATGTTTTTTGTGGGACATGTAAGAATGATCTCATTATTAGTTAGGTTAGACAAATATATCCCAAAAATGTATTGGGTAATTATTTATATCTCATGAGATATACAATATTTGAATGAGAAGTATATCTGGTTCAGTAATACATGGCTGAAATAAAAAGTAAACCCAGTTCAGTAATGGACTTTTATCTGCTATGATGGCCTTTATTGTGAGATTTGGATAATATGGTAATGATATTCAATTATTATTTTCTTCCACAAGTCCAGGTTTGATTCCAATTATATGATATCATGTTTAATGTTCCAATATTATTTATGACATAGAAACTTCTAATATTTATTTCAGGACTCAAGATTTTGAAATTCAAAAGTTATGTTCATGCAGTTTACATTCATATGTTCATCTATTGTTTCCTTATCCTTACTGAGAATATAATACTGAAATTTATTATGTTTCATTTCTTCATGTTTTAAATATATAAATTAAGTAGGAGTAATAAAGGGGAATATCTTTATGGGAGATGTTTAATATATTTCATAAAATAGAATAATGTATTCTATGTTTCCAAAGGCACTAAACGATTGCAGTCAACCGGCGTGCATTGGTAGAATGTAATAACTATTCATATAAATAAATTTAATATTTTTTGGATCAAGTTATATTATATACACAATAAGAGGGTTAATTGTTCCTTTCGAAATTTATTCACAAATCATGATGATTGTTATGTCTGTACTTTATCTTTATTAGAATGTTTATGCAGCAGAAAAAAATTTATCAAGACCCAATTGTTTATAGTGGTTTGGGAACAGAAATCCCCTTGTCCACTCCACCAAAACAACACCCACGAGCTTGGGGATTTTCTTTATCTAGCCATCTTATTAATAGACCATCCACAACTGAGTGTTGGAAGTTGACATATTTACAAGTTAACTATAAAACAGAGCCTTCTTGTACAAAAATAGAACTGAATACATATGTTAGTATGAGAAGTCGGTTTCTAAAAATGAAAAAAATTATTATTTTTTAAAATACATTATAGTTGTTCTTTATAGTTGCAGCAATACGCAACTAACAGTAGATAGATCGTCGTCTTTAGAAAATATTTTCTCCTAGTAAGGGCAGTTCTGAGTTGATCTGGTTGCAATGGATATAGTAATTACTTCTGAAACTCCAATAACAATGGATTCATGATAGATATTTTATGTATAATTGGTGAATCTTAAACATATTTCTTCTTCTTTAGAAAACAAAGTTTTATCATACTTTGTAACAGCAGATCTATATATCTCAAATATCTATGTAAACATAAGTCGAGAAACTTGAAATCAGCCTGAAAATCTATACAAAGACCATTGCTAGATAAAGTCGAAATTTAAATCTCTGACGCCAAACCAAGGTTTGAACTACATAGCATTATTTATCAGGACTTAAGGTTGATGATCCATTTTTAAAACGTAAGGTTGATCTCAAATGTAAGGTTGGACATTCATAATTTTCTATGCTTCAGAACATGAGGTGCATTCTCAATACTTTTTTATAAAACATAAGGTTCTTTACAAAATTAAGGTTGATGGACAATACTATTGAGAAAAAAATGTAATATTCCATATATATGAGGGGTTCTTCTTCCATAATTTTATGATAACATAAACATAATGTTCCTTCTAAACTTAGGGTTCCTCTTCTATACATTTCTAATAACGTATGGTCTCTTAACCATACGTTTCTGAACATCCTTAAAGAAAATGACGGATTATGTTCTTACACTTATTCTCTTCAATGTAGGGTGTGAACAGTGATTCCAAAAGATGATAAAATGATTTCCAAATACTTTGTCAATTATTCCATGCTATTTAAATGATTTAATATTACTCCAAAAATATGAATATAATGAATAATAAGTTTTTTAAATATACTCAACGTAAAATCATTAGAATAACAAACAAGGGTATTTGTCAGCATCCAAATCATCACAAAAAGATAGAGTATTATTCTCAATAATATCTGCCTTATAATAATAAAATAGAGTGTTATTGAAAACAAAATAGGCTTAATAATCTTCCCCTTTTTTATGATCACAAAACTCATGAAATTATCCTACAATATTAATTGCATATAATTTAGAATTTTTTAAAGATAAAAATAAAAATTATTTTTAACAAAATTCGTCCAACAAGAAATAAAATTTTTTGTTATCCAAAGTTTTCTTATATATAAAAATAAACAGTAAATTTTTAAAATTTCATCCCCTTGGTGTTTTTCCGTATTTATTCCCTTTAGGAAAATAATAAAAAAATTAGAAATTTCTCACCATTAAATGTAATGAAAATATCTTTTCTCCCGCTGAGTCAATGATTTAAAAAATAATAATAATAATAACATAATATAAAATGTTGTGGCCATCTATATTTATCCCCCTTTTGTGAAATCAAAAATTATGATAGAATAAGGAATATAACACATTTTAATATAGCACTAAACTTATGTAAATGTTGTGAAAAACTATTTTTCAATATTTGAATTTGGATTACTGACATTCTAAGACAGTCAGTATAGTAAAACAAAGAAAAACATATGAAAATGAATTTCAAAGATATTTTATTGAAAATATATATACAAGTATATAAATGAAAATAGGAATCAAGGTTGGGTTAAAAGCTTTGTGAAACAGGTTTCAGTGCCTCTGAATGACTTCCTTAAGCTCTTTCATCTATACTCTCAGCCTTTTCATCAGTCCATCTCCTAACTAGACTATGATATCCCTTCATTCTAAGTCAGATGAAGGTATTCAATGAAATTGACTCTAAAAAACTCATGTAACATCTTTTCTTTCTCTCTAAAATGATTAAGATTCCCAGTTAATCTGTTCAAAAAAACTTTGATCCCTGTTTCATCTGATGTTAATTGCTCAAGAAGATGTCTTCTATTGTTTAACAAAATAGATAATGGAGCACTGTCACACTGAAGATCCTGCAATCTATCATTCATATTGCTCATTACAGTGGTAATGGCCTAAAATCTCTTTATCAGATCATCCAAAGTACCTAACGTACTTTATTGATTTCTCTTCATAATTGCAAATTTTTTATCCATGAATATTTTAAAGCAACCAACTTTGACTACATCGCCATTTCATATTTTAAATTTACTACTTCATCCAACATCTCTTTCTTAAAAATATCAACTACTTGAATTGAAACTGAACTAGCTTCCAATTTTTGAAACCTCATATTCTTTTTTTTCCAATTACCTTCTTAAAGAAGAATTTTCATATTCTACACTGGTTAACTTTTGGTACAGATCCTCTAATTCTTCAATTACATAATCATAGGCATCATGTGCTTGATTCTTAGTCTGTGATTCAACATGATTTAACAGAACTAAAGGAAGTGATTCTGTATCTGATTCTCTTTTTCTTCCCTTTATGTTAGTTTTTCAACTGATTTTTCGTTCGAGTCCTTCCTTGACTCATCCATAGAAAAATTTTCATTATGAACTTTAGTATGAATTTCAGAATGATTCTATGCTAGATTCACATCAGTAGGATATTTCTCCTTATGAGAATATTCTACATAAATTCCTTATAAAATAGAATCCCCTTGAGCAAATTCATTTTCTTCATACTATTCTTGAACAACATTCAATTTGATGCACTTCAATCTATTCAGGCTTTTCCTCTTCCTAAGGCACAATCTCCTTTTCAACAGGATAAGTCACTAAAAATAAGAAATTGTTTGATGTTAAACTTTCTGTAATAGATATTCCTTAACAATTATATATCTTAGAAGATCTCTAGTTGTAAGAGAATTAGTAAGAGTAGATTCCCCACCAATTGGAACCTCTCTTTTCCTTTAAATCTGAAGTGTTCCTTGATCTGCAGGTGCATCAACTATTTGAAATCTTAGTCTTCTTATTTTTTTCTTGAAACATTACTTACTCTTTATACATTCATGACTTCTTTAGATGTTACAGGTTTCTCCCCTATTCCTCTTCCTGGTCTTCTTTAGCTCCATCATGCATATGATTTCCTTTCACAGTACTATAAAATAATTCATTCTTCTGTATAGTTCTAGCATTCAAAACATTATTGTGGTGGTGTCTTACTCTGGAATCCACTAATCTTATCATATCATACATAAACAACAATTTAGAAATGAACCTTCCAAATGTGTAGAAGTTAATTCTTGCATCTAGTTGGCGATAATAATTCAGATATATTACCATATATTTAGGGAAATTCAGCTTGATGTCTCTCTGAAGTAAAAAACATCAAATAAATATCTGGAAATAAAATATTCTCCATTTATGAAATTCTTGGTGCAATCCATGTTTGCACAAACATCACTAGTATTTTTTGATCTGGTTCTATATTATTGACCAACATCTTTCAAACATTCATAGAACCAAAAAGATATGACATAATCTACTCGGACTTGGGTATATTATCACCAATATTTTTTTATTCAAAATGATAAACTCCCTCTTGAGGGTGGTTTAATATCGTAGTGATTTCCACAGTAGTGATATAAAAATATTGATCTTATATTTGTTAAAATATTGTATCTTCTTCTTCTCCTAGACTAAATTGAACAGTTTTGAGGAAATCATGTAGTTCTACCTCATATTAAAATTTTATGTTTTTTGTTCCAAATGTCTGCTCTAGATTCTGAAAGGTGAGTTGTTTCCATAGAATGAGATGGGTTTGGTACAACCATTCCAAATCAATCACTTTACCATGAAGGATTTTCCTTCCTACCAAGCATTGACATTTGGCGTTACTAGCTTCTCCATCCTCGATTTTCTTTGTCTTTGCCATTTCTATCATAGATTTCTGAAGGATCAAAGAGGTAGGGATTCGAAGGTTCAGGTTTTGGTAGATAAGAGTGGTAAGGATTTTTTGGTTTTGAAAGGTTTTTAAAGAAATGAATGGGTTTATAATTTGAAACAAATTTCATAACCTTGAATCCGGTGGAATTTATATACATAATAATCATTACACTATTTAAAAAAATATGTGGAAAAATAAATTCATAGTTGTACACACAAAATATTAAATTATTCTAAAAACAAATAATTAAATCATTTAAAAAAGTGAAGATTAAAATAAAATATGTATTAATATAATCACGTAAATAAAATTAAAATTAAAATTTAATTAAATTTAAATAAACCAAGCTCAACCTTAATAAAATAAAACCTTGCCGTGGGAAGTGGTTTTGTAAAAATCTATACTAATTTAATTTCAGTACTTGAAAAATCTATGAATATATCCTTTTTAAGAACATAATCACTTTGAAAGTGATGTATGATATCTATATTCCTAGTCCTAGAATGATTAATTGGATTTTTTTGAAATATTTATAGAGCTTGTAGTATAACATAAAATAGGGGTATTTTTAAAATTTATTCCAAAGTCTGTAAGTGGATTTTTTTAATCCACTACTCTTGTTCACAAAAACTGCATGTAGAGATATATTCTACCTCATTTGTTGATAAAGCAACTGAGTGTTGTTCCTTACTAGACCATAAAACAATTTTTTTCCGTAAAAAGTGTCAGGTTCCTAATGTGATATTTCAATCTAATGTACAGCTTCCAAAATCAGAATTTAAATATGAAATTAAATTAAAATTCGAAGATTTTCGATATAGAAGATATTTAAAAACACTTTCTTTTAAATATCTAAAAAAAATTGGACATCACATAGATGATATTATTTGGGATTTCATTGAAATCTTGCACAAAGACATGTTGAATACATTATATTTGGCATGCTTATATTAATATATAATAAACATCCAGTCATACCTCTATATAACTTGTTTTCAACTGATTTTCTAGTTTCATCCAAATCATGTTTTATATTTGTACACATAGGCATTGTATTAGTCTTATTGTTTTCAAGTCCAAATTTCTTCAATAAATCAGAAATGTATTTTCTATGATTCAAAAACACTACCAAAAACTTTTTGAACAATTTGAAGTCCTAAAAAAATTTAGGTCTCCTGTAATACTCATTTCAAATTATTTTGTCATTAAATTTGAAAACTCGTGACAATTTTTTTTTGTTTTTTGATCGAAAAATTACATCATCAATATAAATTTTAATGAATAATATATTAGAGTTTACAGTTTTCTTAAACAATGTTGGATATTCCATTCCAACAGTAAAATAATTTTTCAAATGAAAAGAACTTAATCTTTCATAACAAGCTCTTGGTGCTTGTTTAAGTCCATAAAGACCTTTAGTATGATTAAAAATAGAATCTGGATTTTGAAAAATTTTAAAACTATGAGGTTTTTCAACATAAACTTCCCCTATTACATAATAATATCAAAAGTAAGACTTAACATCCATCTAAAATAATTTAAGGTGCATATTATATGAATACGCTAAAAGGATCCTAATAGATTCTAATCTAGATATAGGTACAAAGTATTAATTATAATCTATACCTTCTTCCTGATTATATCCTTTAGCTACTAGTTTTTATTTATTTGTAGTTATTATTCCTTGATCATCTTGTTTATTTCTGAAGACCCACCTAGTTCCAATAACTGGATAGTTATATGGTCTTTCAAATAAATTCCAAATGTCATTTCTCTTGAACTGGTTCAGTTCTTCTTGAATTTCTATCATCCAAATTTCATCAACTGTGGCTTATTCTATTGGCTTAGGTTCTAATTGGGAGATAGCGGCAAAAAAACTCAACAAGATTGTCTATGTTCCTTCTAGTTTTTATTCATGTGTCTGGGTGTCCAATTATTGTTCCTAAAGGGTGATTTTTTTGGGTTCTAGACTATCTAGGTAAAACACTGTTAGGTTCATAAGTGTCATGCTTTTATAAACTGGACTAAATTTTATTTATATATTTTTAAAAAATTTCATTCATGTTATCATGTTTCATGTTATCATTAGAGTCACACTCATCAGTTTGGTATATCCTTTTCTCAAATGGACCAGATTCAACAAATTTCACATAAACTGATACATAAACAATCCATGACTTTTTATAAAAAAGTCTATATTATTTGGACGTAGCATAATATCCTATGAAAATTCCTTATTTCAACAATTCCATATTTTTGAGGTGTTCTTGGGGTAGATAAGGTGTATTTAAAACTTATATTTGAGCAAAAGAAATTAAATTCTAGATTCTCAAATTCTCCACCATGATCACTTCTTAATGAAATTATTTTGAAACATTTTTCATTTTTAATAGGATTGCAAAAAAATTCAAATATTTCAAAAGTTTCATTTTTATATTTTAGAAACGAAATCTAAGTAAATCTAGAATAGTCATCAAATAATACATAAACATATAATATACCAACAAAACTTTCTAATCTTGAAGGTCTAAACAAATATGTATGGACATGTTCTAGAGGTTTAGATGTAGCAATTTTGTTAACAGATTTGAAGGATGATTTGTGCTGCTTGTGAAGTTGGAACGCCTCACAAAATCAATCACTTTCAAATTTGAAAATAGGTAAATCAGAAACTAGTTGATTCTTAGATAACTTTTGTAAAGTGTATATATTGAAATATCCAAGTCTTATATTCTAGATCCATGATTTATTTATCTAAGAAGTTAACCAGTTTACTTTTTTTTTACACAAGGAATTTATGTTTAGGGTATAACCATTATCAGTTCTGGGTGCTCTAAATTAAAGAAATTTATATTTAAAAATAGCACAACAGTTGTTAGAAAAATCAACAAAATAACCATCATTACATAGTTGAGAAATACTTATTAGGTTCTGTTTCAATACTTGTTGTAATTTATTGATTTAGAAAACTAGTGGAGATCCAATATTTCCAAATCCAATAATTTTACCTTTATCATTGTCACCAAATGTGACTAATCCATCATTCTTTTGAGTTATTGTTCTAATGTTTGATGAGTTTACATTCATATGTCTAGAGCAGCCACTGTCCATATACCATATTTTAGTTTGGATTCTGTGACCTACTTCCTGCAAAGGTATTAAAACAAAAGTTTGTTTTGTTAACCATAATGTATTGGGTCCAGCAATGTTAGCTAACAATGATCTGGGTATCCAGACATACTATGTTTTTCTATAATAAATATAATCATACAAACTGTTTAAAAAAAAGATTTCTTAAATCCACTTATTTGAGGTTTCCTTAAATAATAGTTTTTAATTATGTAACCTTTTGTTCCATAGTAGTTGCAAATTATACCTTTTTTACATGGAATAAAATAGTTCATATATAGTTTGGGTTTCTCACCTATACTACATATTCCATATCATTCCATTATAATCACATTCTTTCCATGAATTTAATTTAGTGAATTTTATCCTTTTGTAAAAACAAGAGATGAATTTTTGTATGTCTCTACTTATATTTGAAAATTTTTTATTTTAGTTTCATTATCTGTAGTTTTTTTTGGATGAGTTATATTTTTTAATTAACTCTTGATGTTGTTTTATCAAAATTTATCTTTCTCCTAAAATACCAGTGTGAATATTTTTCAATGATTTATGTTTCTTATATAAGGAATCAAATTTATCTTCTAGAATATTGTAGTAGGCTACAAGTTTATCATTTGAAAAACTAGAACTAGAATTCAAATCATATGATCAATAGGATTGTACCTCATCAACTTTGGCCATAAATCACATATTTTCTTTTAGATTCGATTCTTCCTTTTTCTGAGTGAGATTTTGATGAGATTCTGGAGTATTCAGAAATAGTTAAAGTAGATTTCAATTCTCTTTAGTCATTCTACTCATAATCTTGTATTTTGAATTTTTTTCATTTTCTACATTAAATTGAGGACAGTCGGCTCCTATGTGACCCATCATTTTTCATTCATAGGATCTCACTTCCTTTGGTTCTTTTTCACCTTTGTTGAATAATTTTCAGAATCCCTTTTTTGTTTTGTAGACCTTTCTAATATTTATGGCTAGCTAAGCTAGTTCCATATCTGAATTAGATGAATCAAAACACTCTGATTTCACTTTGATTTAATTATTCATCTTTTTTCTCTAGTTTTGGGATGTTACAGTCAAAGTAGTATTTTATATTTTGTTCAAGACATTATGATCATTTTTATCATCTTACATCTCCACTTTATACAACATAAGGGTTCCAATTAATTCTCTCATAGTTAGATCTTGGACTGGTGGTGATTTCCAAATGGCCGCTGATATCCCATTCCATTGGGTAGGAAGAACTCTTAGTACTTTCAGGGAATGATCTTCTTGTTTGATAGGTTCACCCAAGGTGGTGATATTGCTAACAATTGCTATAACACATCAATTAATCTTGGTGATTATTTCTCCTTAAAACATTCTGAATGTGTCAAATTTCAATTTAGTTGTGTCATAACTCATTTTTCTCACATTTTTAGTTCCTTCATAAGCAACTATAGTTGTCTGCCACATTTCATAAGAATTTAGGCACTGAGATACTATACTGAATTCATCTGGTCATAGACCACAGATTATAGTACTCGTAACTTTTGAATTTATGTCATACTATGCTTCATCACCTACATTCCATGTTCTAGTATTCTCAAGAATTTCATAATAAGTATGAATTTTTTTAGTAGACTCTGTATATATGATTTTTCATATAGATGATCATCCTAGACTTCTAACATCCATAGCTTTCACCATTGACGTATGGAGCTCAAACAATTGACAACCCCTCTCATGTATCATCCATTGATATCTCTAAGTATAATACTTTGAAAGTTTCATATTGTTATAGCTTTATCAAAAGAAATCCCTACCTCTGAGGCCAATTGTTGGATTGGGTTATACCAAATACACACAAGAGGTGGGGTGAATTGTGTCTTTTATAATTTCTTCACGAATTGTGATGAGTTTTGAGTAATTCCTTTATCTTTATCCAAAATTTTATGTAGTGGAAATAAACAGTTATCAGGACACAAAGATATATTGTTTTTAAGGGAATAGATGGCCCATAGTCTACACCACCAATGCTCAACTCCATGAGTTTGGTAATTTTCACTATCTGGTCCTATTATCAATAGACCATCCACAACTGAGTGTAAGAAGTTGACACCTTTACATGTTAATGATTAAATAGAGAATTCTGGTTTATACATAGAACCAAATACATAGCATAGCACGAGAATCCGGTTACAAAAAATGAAAAGAGTATTTTTAAAAAATACATTCTAGTTGTTCTTCACAGGTTTAGCAATATGCAACTGACGGTAGATGGATCTTCATATTTAGAAAAATATGTTCTTTATATAAGGGAAGTTATGTGCCATTCATGTTACAATGGATATATAAATAAATTAAAAAATTCCAAAAACAATGGATTCATGATAGATGTTCGATGTAGAATTGTTGAATCTTTTATATTGTTCTTCTTCTCCAGAAAATGAAGTTTTATCATACCTTGTAACAACAGATCTGTTTATCTCGAATATCTCTGTAAACCTAATTTGAGAAACAGGACAACTTGTTCTTCTAATCATTTTCACAATGATCCATCTCAATCATTTTTTAAATTCAAAATAAAAAAGGTATATAAAGAATAAATAAGATAATTTTCCTTTCAAATTTCGATCCATAAAAGCCGCCTTTAGAATCATAATATTCAAATGTTCAAATAACAGAGTAGTTGTTACTTCCATTAATAATCAGCACAAAATCTTCCTCTTATATTGATCCTTTTAATCATATATAAATATCTTTGAATCAATTATAGATGTGATTTAAAATCAGGATTTGAATCTGGATTGATATCAGCCTAAAAATCCTCATAATGATCGTTGCTCGATAAGGTAAAATTTAAATCTCTGACGCCAAATGAAGGGTTGAATTGCATAACATTATTTCTCATAACATATGGTTGACGATCCATTATTCAAACATAAGGATGATCTCATATTTAAGGTTGTTCATTCATACATTTCTATGATTCATAACATAAGGTACATGATCCATACATTTGGATAAAATGTAAGGTCGTTACAAAAGTAAGGTTGATGAACCATAATTTTGTGAAACAAATGTCAAATTACATACATACGTAGGTTTCTTCTTCCATAATTTTATGATAACAAAAATGAAAGTTTATTTCCAAATGTAGGGTTCCACTTCCATACATTTCCGATAACATATGGTTTCCTAACCATACTTTTCTAAACATCCATAAGGAAAATGACAGATTATTTCCTTACACTTATGCTCTTCAACATAGGGTATGAACAATGTTTTTAGAACATTATCAAATGATTTTTGAATACTTTTACAAATATTTCACATAGTTTAAATGATTTAATATTACTCAAAAAATAAGAATTTAATGAATATTAATTTCATGAAATATACTCAAGGTAAAATCATTAAAATAACAAACAAGGGTTTTTATGAGTGCCACAATCATCATAAAAAGATTGAGTATTGTTCTCAACAATCTCTCCCATATAATAATAAAATAGAGTGTTATTGAAAAAAACACTTCCATTCCAATATTCATATACATCATGATTGGGTCACTATACCAACATCCTAAAGACAATCGCTGCTTCCCCCAAACCACTTCACTACCACTAATAGTCCTATATCACTTCAAAGAACATGTGCACTTGAAAAGAACCGGAAACTAGTAATCAATCATTGGAAAAATTAGGGACCTTTATGGGAGAACTACTCTAAAAACATAAGGTACATAAAAAAACCTACATAATGAAAAATAGCAATCGCATGGAACACGCCGAGTTGGGACGACCAGCCCAGAAGCCAAACAAATATTGAAAAAACAAAAATCCCCTTTTCCAAATCACTATTTTTAATTTCAATTCCAAAAATGCCTTATCCCATTAAATATTCTCTAAATTCAAAAACCAACTTTTCAAACCAAATATCTACTTAAAAAATCATTTCAACTTTTAGAATCACCTTTAGAAAAAAAAATCAATGCCTTTTGATTAAAATAAAACCCCATGGATTCACATGAACCATAACATGTGTGTCACTCTATTTCCAACCTTATTTTCCTAAAACCACACACACTTTCTGTACATACCCACACACATGTAATCCTCCATAAAGAATACCAAGGGTCACATCCTTCCTTTCCTCATAAAAGCCCAAGAATTTTGCAACTTTTCAATCTAAAACTCGTTCAATTTTAGAACTCACTTTTCAAATTTAAATACATTTTAGTGAAAACATTTTTCTTTAAAACCCATTTTCATTTTCTAAAACAAACATACTCCATCCAAGACCAATACAATAATCAACTGGCATCAACATACCATATTGAGGGACATTTTTTCATGCTTAACCTAGAGACACAGTAGTAGGAAATTCCTTAAGTAAGCATCAATAACTAGGAGGAGCTTAAACAATGTACTCAAACTCCACATGGGTCACTAGTCCTTGTGAAATCATGACATAACACTGACATTCCTCGGTTATCATACCTCAATCCAAAATAAAGATAAAAGACTCAATTCTCAGACTAGCTATGTAAAATCATGGTTCAGAAAGGGTAAAGGTTTGTGACACCCTTCCTGTACCTACCTCCTGATTCTCGATAGTCCTAGTCTCCAACTACTGGAAACCCCAAATAAAAAGGCCTTCCTCTAAAAAAATTTCACAAACCATCCTGGGTTGACCCCAAGATGGGCACTCGAGCCAGTCCATGGCATGGGCTGAAGGGCATTCTCGATACCTATGTGCTAGAATCTAGTGTCAAGCACCAAAATTAAATAGATGGGAATTATTTGGGCCTTAAATAAAAGACAAAAAACTCAAAAACAAAAACAAAAACTACTAGTGGAGAAAAAATAAAGATGTATATACATCCATATGACCCTACGAGTCACCAAAATCCTCAATCCAACGTCTCACTATTGTGACTGAATCCAAAGAAAGGTGCAACATCCAATGCTGTAGACAGATATAAAACAATATGCATGAGTATTAAAACACAATAGGCATACCCAAATAATCTATTCCAGAATTAATTTACTTTAAACAAAATAATAATCAATTTCATGTTTCATATACAATATATAATAGTACATTTTCACACATTTTCCAATAAAATCAAATCACTTTCTATTTTCATTTTTCAATTAAAACGGGATTTCAATTTTATGAAATAGACCTTAGTATTTTAAAGTACGTTGTATTTACACTAAAAAGGGATAAAGAGGTGTAAAACCTTTTTGAAACCTTTTTCTGTAAACACAAACCATTTTAGCACTTTTAGAAAGAAGCTACACTACATAAGGAAACAAGATCAACAAGTATACATCACGGAAAACGGAGAAACACCACACAAGAGTAAACAACCAGCTCATACATATCAATCATCTACTGCAGATAACTATGTACCATACAACATTAGAGAACCTAAAATATTGTGAATAATCTAGAACTTACTATAAAAGTGACTCATCCCAAAGGAATTCCCTTCTTGATGACTTCATAACTCCCAAATGTCTGATCATCACCCTACCTAACATGATTGAGGGGCCCAATCCCATAGCAATAATTAAAAAATATACCCTGTTATGGGCCACTGTCTAGTGCATAATCTAAACAAGTGCAGTAATTGTTCATCCAATTTTTTTTCTCTGAGGTAGGTTCCCATGTCACAAATAATAAGGGGGTGTGTGAACAATGTCAAAAAACCAATACCACACATGTGTTTTCATCCAACACAATCCACATAGATGGTAAAATCACCCCCGAATCACTCCTATATATTTTCTATCTCTTTCCTTTAACCATCAACACATGAGGGAAGTCCCAATTAGGGATCACACATTCCATTCAATATCCAACGAGGTAAGAGGTGCATCCCAAAGTGAGTTTTCAAAGTAATTAATTTTAAAAAAGTACGAAACGGGCCTCAAGAAACCATTTAACGCTAAAAAATTTCCAAAATAACCAACACATGCCACTTTAAAAAACATAATCCCATTAGACACAAATTAAAGAAACCCAAGCGAACATTTTAATTCAAAACAATCATTTACAAAGTGAAATAGGGAATTTCATCAAACTCTTAATTTGAAAAAATCAATCAAGTCATATATTATGCCACATTACCAGAGATAAAACACCCTAATTCAATAATGAAAATTTTACTAATATTTCCATAAAAATAAGTAATGAAAAATATTGATGAAAAATGAAAGAAATAAATGATTCATAAATTTAATGGTTAGTGCATAGAGATACTACCTCTGAGTGGAAACAAAGAAATCATTTGGCCCTTATAACTTCCTATCTAATAACTTTTTATCCCCCACTAAGAATATGCATCGTAACATACATATGAGGAATCATATCCCCTATAAACATAGCTGCATGACCATGAACATGTTCATGGGGAACCTTATATATATTCTTATATTCATATAACTGCAACCACTCACCTACATAAGAATTTCCATATATATATATATATATTAACACCTATCCACATACATGTATATTCACTAACACGGATGAATATACACATAATGGGGGAACCTAGACACAAACACACACACACACACACACAAACATATATATATATATATACCTATGCATATGAAGATGATTTGTCTTAGAACCAGTGACTCGAAACCACAAAGTAGTGAACAACACACCTTAATAACAAAACAGGATTACATAAACACAATAATACACTTAAATAAATTTAAGTGAAATAATGGAACCCAGATATGATCCAAAAACCGAAAAAAATTAATAAAGAAAATGTTGAAGGAAAAAAATATTTTTAATGAAAGAACTATCAAATGGGACTTCATTTTTTTCACACCCCGGACACATTTACGAAAATCAATTGCAAAAAACAATTTCTAATCAAATTGGAATCTCATTTTCACAACGCATTTCCAAGAATCCCACTCTTTTCCACAAATAAGGAACCTGTCATTTTACACATGAAAAATCTATTCCAAAACACACTTCATCGGGACTTTCACATTTCATAAGGAAACTATTTAGAAATATAGCAAAAAACACATAATTAAATCCAATTTCATTTCATAAGCCATAAATGTTTTAAATACTCCCATACGACACATTAATTTCACAACATGTATCACAATATTTACTAAATTATCAAATCATATTTCATAGTTCACAACATGGATAATATTCCATATATAATTCATTTCATTTGAAAACCCTATTTTTGATACATTTTCAACTTAGATGCCCTTGAAATCACACATCACACTTCCCAAACAATCCACAAATTACATTAAAAAATAACAACAAAACACAATAAAAACATATCAATATGAACTACGAAGGTGAGAACCATATATAAAAATTTATTGAGTCAAAATTGGGCATTAAATACACAATTTAAAGATACAAACAGAAGGGAATAATTGAATTATTAAACTAAAAATTTGTTTTAACACTTTTTACCAACACTGATATACTATAAATGATTAAAAAAAGGCACCATGGGGTGATAAACATGTTAAATTTATTATTAAAAATCATTTTATCAACAATTGGTTTACAAATACATATGTATATCTATAACAACACTTCAAAACATGTATTTACTTAATTAAAATGACAAGAAAATACCACAAAACAAATTATGTTTATTATAGTGAAGTTATCATGTTTAAAAGTTTATCAAAGTTTTCAAGCATCAATGATTTTATTATCAAGGAGAAAAAATGGAATCCCCTACATTGCCGACATGAGAACACTATGAATCTTTCATGGATGGAAGAATAAGGTCCCCCAGACCTACCATGCCCCCTAAATCCAAAGGAAACCTAAGATACTCATTAAACGTAAAATCTATGGTTTGGAAAATAAGAAACCCCAAATGGAAACCCAACACATTGAGAGAGCAGTGAGATGAATCTAACCTGAGGGGGGAGAGTGGAGTTCAGCTACAGGGTGAGGGATGTCGTCTGGAGGTGTCACGCCTAGAGTGGAGGCTAGTAGGAGGATCAACATGCAAGTAGAGGGCCGCATAGGGGATGGAGGATTGAAGAAAAGGGGTAGCGCAATGGGGAGGCATGAGAGGGAGAGGCCGTCAAGTAGGAGGACTGGTCGGAAAGAAGGCCACCATCATGGGAGGAGTGTCGTCCATGGAAGGGGGATATAGTGGGTGTGATGCATAGGGTTAAAGGGAGAAGGGGGTCACATTGTAGATGGGTTAGAGTAAATAAAACATTCATGTAAAAAATTTTGTAAATAATTATAGTTTTAAATATAAAACAATAATAATTATAATAATGTTAATAATAATAATAAACATAATAATAATAATATTATTATTATTATTTATTTCATTTTAGATATTAATAATAATGTTATTATTTTCAAATTATTATTATTATTATTATCATTATGCTTTAAACATTTACCTTGTTTTATTTTTATAAAATTTTATTTTAAAACAAATTAGGCAACTGGACGGTCACCTGGGCCAAGCGCACGGTTACTGCTAATTGTACAGTTCCCATGCACTAGCCCAATACCCATAAAAAATTCCAAACTTCAAAAAATAAAACCGGGCACCAAACCCAAGCCTTGACTAGTTTACTCAGAACTAGTAAAAGATTAAAACATTATAGTATATGAGGTAGGGGTGTGATAAGTTTCCCCACAACAGGCACTTTTTGCCCCTATAAAGTAAGCCAACCAAAGGATAATCAATTCTCAAGTCCATGAACAAACAAATTCAAGAGAGAAATCAAGAACATTATGGTTACTACTCACTCAAAATTTAATACCCGACTAATCTAGAATTAATCATAACATAAGAGAACATGAGAACCCCATAGGGTTCTCACCCCCTTAAAGACTGAACTAGCATGAAAATTTAAAACTCCTACACACCACATTAGGAGGGGTTAACATGGGGACTCTGAACTGATCAAAACTAACTTCCATAGCATCAGTGTAAAAACTCCACCACTTGGACTATAATATTTTCACAAACTATGTGGACCCCCAATACTAGGGAGAGTATCTGAAAAAGAAACTCTGAAAAAAACCCAATGATGAACTAGATCCACATTCCCCTCATATCCCAAAACCGAAACATCTCAAAGAAAGCACAAATAAACCAAAACCATCCCATACAACTTCCAAAAACACTTTAATAAAAACAAACAATATAGTTAAACTATATTTTGAATAGATACAAATACTTGGTTGTGAAAGAGTATGTTTATCACACAATTACTACAAGATATAAACTTACAACATCAACACGACTAAAATAAGTAAATTTCAAATATTTCCAACCAACAATAGGAACATAACCCGGTCCAAGGTTTCACACATCCTTAGATTCTATTGACAATGTGTGAGCTTCACCACGAGACTTGTGGTTGGGGCTATAATAGAAAAATAATTTCCTACCTCGTAGTCAGGCAGTAGAATCCCCTAATAAAAACTCCTTCCTCGAATGATGCTTCCTACAAAACTTCCCATACTAACATGAATGACTGCAATGATAGCAAGACATCATAGGGATGCAACAAGATGGCATGGAATGTCTAAACCGAACATACTGATGACACGCCAGAAAGATGTATAATGAACAATATGTCAGAACTAATAAGGGTAGCTTCTGATTTATAGGTTCCTCTAGTATGTGTTTTTCACCAGATGGGGTACCATCACAATAGACTACCACCATTAACAACCCCCCAAGAACTGACCCCACTAAAAATGCCTCATCCACCAACCTCTCTAAATAGGTTTCACTAGATGGGATCAGTGTTCCCCTAATCTCTGGCTGAGAACTCCAAAAAAATAGAGGAACAATCTCTTCAAAGTTTTCATCAAGGAATTTTACTAACCGCTAGCCCTATCAAACATCCCACAACTCCACCAAATTCTATAACATTACCTCCTTAGGTATAACCATTGGAGGAAGGTGGATTTGGAAATTTCCCATGTCACTCCAAATTCTAACGATGATGAGACATCCAATATCTACTGGTCTAAAACTGGACACTCAAATAAACCCAAGATGTCACAAACTTTAATATACTTGGGAGTTTTCACCAACCCTAATACTCTCTCTATGCTTCTTTCAAACCACTTCACTACCTTTAATGGTCCTCTATCTCTTTGAATAATAGGAGAATTCAGAAAAACCTCAAAACTGGGCCTGAATCATTGGCAAAATGATGGACCTTTCTAGGTGACATACTCTAAATTACATGAGGAACACAAAACTATAATTGAAATCAATATAAATCATAATAAAAAATAAACACCCAAATTCGAGACAACCAGCCGATAAGCCAAAAAAATACTTACCAAACCAAAATCCTCCTTTTCAAAATCAACACATTTCATTTACATTCCAAAATTTACTTATCCCAACGACACTTCTCCAAATTTGAAAATATCCATTTTTGAAACAAAATTTAAATTTACAAAATCGTTTCCCATTTCAAATTCACATTTATAAAAACAAGCCCAAGCCATTGGTTTCAAATAAACACCATGGCATCCCACAAACTATGACATGTTTTTCCTCTATTTTTGTCCCCATTTTCCATGAACAAGTTCCCCCATACACATTATCTACATACCCAACCATATGTTTAAATGAATTTTTTTCTAACTATATGTCAAAAATATCTCGTGGTTAATTATTTTCATAATAAGATCATTTTTTAGTAATTAGTTAAAAAATGGATCTTTTATAAATATTGTATCTTTTATGACATAATCAAGATATAAATATGACTTAAATATTTAAGAAACATTTTACATGAATCTAAGACTAATAAATCAAGATTTTATACTAATAATATAATCCATGTAATATAAAAAAACATTTTTATGTTATGATAAATATGAAAATGTTTTTTATTCATGACTTAGTGCTTATAAAACACTAGAAAATTCAATATGGATTTCATTACAATAATATTTTAATGGGATAAGTCTACGATAGAATTTAAAGATATATATGATAAACTGTAAATTATTTTGATCTACATTTATAAATTAAAATTTTATAAAATGTAAGAACCAGGATCTCCTTTTTAGGTACAGATCATGATTTTGGGGTTGTTTTTGGGGGGGAATGAGGATTTTCTGAGTACATGTCTTGTACTTCCATGTACCTGCCATGCACCTAATATCCACACACAGTCACATACTAACCATGCAACAACTGAGTAAATGCCTGTGTGGTGACCTGGTAGACCAGTATAAGTTAGGGGCCTGTTAAGGCTAATATACAATGTGTAGCTTTAAAGAACACGGTGTGTAGTTTTATTTTTATTTGATATATCACAAGGGGTTCATGTATAATGTATGGAAAACACCATCTTATCACCTTGTTTCGTACAAGAGTACTATGAAATTATATAAGAATTCTGAGCCCCTATCAATCCTCTATCCAAGCTTAGATTAATACACTCTCGGGTGCATTGTAATGCCACCAATAAACACTGATCTAGGCCAATTCAAGGGAAAATGTTCAATTATATTGATCATATGACATAGAGGTAGGTGTTCTGTGGATTTTTTGGATTATATATGCATAAAGTGCCAGATAACCATGTTCAAGGTATTGCATGATTTGGAATTAAATCATGTTATTGTATGTTATGGTTTGGTTGATTGATAAAGCATTATTGCTAAAGTTTTATGTTAAATACCTTGTTTATGGGACTCTTGATGGGTGTGTTTACCCTGATTGATTTGTTAAGGATGTTTGGTCTAGAATTATTGTTAGTCTTGCATTTTTTTCCATGTGTTTGTTTGCTAGAATGGACATAATAATTACATAAAATGACTGTGATATGAATTGTGAATTTTTATCCATGGGATAGTTATAGATTACATAAGATGATTTGTTATGATATGCACGCATTTATTTTTAGAATGGATTATGGGGGACTTGGATGAAGAATAATGAGGGAACTTCCAGATTATTTTTAAAATTAATCATGAGATCCTTGGACCAGGATGATTGAGGAGACTTCCAGTTTATGTAAGTAGGACTGTAAGAGCCTTGGTGTAGATATTTGACCAAAGGGGTTAGACCATGATATCTTTCCCATAGGGTAGTTATTTAAATTAATTGATACTATATTAAACAAAATGGGTTAGACCATGAGATCTTTCTTATCGGGACATTATTTAAATGAATTGATTCAATTTGACCAAAGGGGTTGGACCATGAGTGCTTTCGCAGAGGGTTGTTATGAATAATTGAATGATTGTGACGCATCTTCCAAGAAAAATAATAAGCTTGGATTTGGTTTTACTTTTTTATAGATGGTCTTATGAGACATATGATTATGTCTTTCCATAGGTGATATAAATCTTAGCCTAGATCTTAGGGTTACATGATTCAATGGGGGGATAATAAAGGTTAAATCAATGTGATTGAAAATTGTAGGATTTTTTACTTTTGAGTACATCATAGTTTATTGCTTAATTTTTGCATATTACCTACTATATATCATCAAGGACTATTAAGAACAGATCTTTTGGAAGTTCATGATATGTATTTTTCTCAAACCATCTTTGGTACATGTGTTGGACCCATACATATTATATGATTCCAGGTATAGATCGGGGAAATCATCGTTCTTCATCAGGTACATGATTCTTATAAGAGATGGAGAGAATGGGAGCAAGCTGGGGCATGCGATACTATTGGAGTTCAAATTTGTATTTTATACTTTGGTTTTTGTATTTATTTCTATCATTTTGACTTGTTCAGATGTTTTCTTAGATATATATTCCATGAATCATATATATGTTTCCGCTTCCATTGGATTTACTTTTAGTATTCCGCTATTTTTCCTATTTGGTAATATTGATTCATCTATTGTTTACTATCTATTTTCCACTATGTATACTCTATAAGTGTGGGAATAGTATCCCAAATATCACACCTTGGTCCTCACTTCTAGTCGGGAACCTCTAGAATTTAGGGAATAGCTCTGGATGTTATGTGACCAACTGGGTTCGAGACACCTTTGGGAGGCACCTAGATCTAGGTCTTTACAAAGTGGAATCAGATGAGTTTCCTTTTCTGGTATGACTTACTATTTAGAGACATTATAATGTGATATGAGGGAATATGTTGTTGGTAATAAGGTGTGATTGGGATAATATAACTCGTGTACAAGCAAAAAAGAAATCTACTTCAAATATTTCAATTTTTCTGGTTTTTCAATTATTACAATTGATTTGATTTCACCATTGGGTGGAACACATATATTGTGATATTATCCATAATATTATTGAGGTTTCATTCTATTGAATCTCACTGAGATTATGGTATACCACCTTATACATCATACATTCACTGGTCATAAATCACAATACATGCATTATTTCTTTCCAATTTAGAGAGCATTATAGATTATATGTTGTTGTGATAGATGTCGTTCTAGATATATTTGATGTTTTGATAGATTTCGTGATAAAAAAACCTACTATTTTTATAGGGTATTGGTATATGTAATGATTCATTTTCATAAATTCCATGAGTTGGTCCCTGAGGTGTTTTGGGACCTCATGGATCAAAATTTGGTAGATCTTGTTTGAACTTTTATTGAATTCTGTTAATATATGATATGAATAAGGTTGCAAAAGAATGATTAAAATGGATTATGGGATTTCATGGATTGGAACATGGAATTACATGGCCATATTTTAATATTTTGTGGTTATAGAGAATTTTTAGAGGCTTACTCTCTTGAAAACCCATATTACACAACATGTGATTTTATGAACACACACCATGTGTTCTTCTATACTCGAAGAAATTGATTTATTAAGTACAGGTCGTATAAAATATGTACATGTCATCTACTTTATAATCTTGTGACTTGATTTGTGAAAAAAGGCATGGTGTTAGTAAACATTTGTTAGAATAATCAATGTACTGGGAGTACACACCATGATGTAATCGACCATGTATCTAGTTGTGTGACTAATGACATAAGTGGATGGAATTTTTGTTGTGCATACCATGTCTAGAGTGTGCATGATGTGAAGTGCTACACCAGTAAAACCATGTAGTTTTATTCATGTAGACATACCTAGGCCTAAGGGAATATTCAACTACACATTGTGTCTTATGAGGAACAAGCTTTGTGTATAGGGTGTTACATGACTAGGATTGCAGGTGTACATGCCCATGTTAAAGCTTAAGGTAACACATTGTGTAGTGGTTAACACATCGTGTAAACCACTTTTGAAAAACATGAATTCAGTCCTTCACCTGTTCTATTCCTAGAATTCAGATTTTTAGTTTTCATTAATATCATACTGAGATGTGTTCTTGACCTTGTAGAGTCAAAATGCCATGACATCCTCTAGTTGTACTCTAGGTAAAGGGGGCGATCATACACTAGAAATGGAAAATCAAGGTCTACTAGTAGATCCTCCCATCATACCCATCTTGGAAACAGCTGTAATACTGGACATAGGTGATGATGTATAGTTCTGTGAAGGATTTATATGGATGATGCAGACTTTTCATGGAGCACCCCATTCTAGACTGAATATGGGAGAGTTGACGCGGTTGTTTTAGTAGTAACATATCCTCCCACGTTTTCTGAGTTTGGAGGCCTAAAGGATGTGAAGTTAGGGTTGGAGGCCATTCTTTATATCTTAGAGCATCTAAAGATTCATCCTAAGAGGAGGGTGACACTCATGACTTACATGCTATGTGATTATTCCAAGAGATGGTGGGATTTTATCTTGCATGTGGTATGTCATGAGGATAATACTTGGTAATAGTTCTAGAGGACCTTCTATGATTACTTCTACCCTGAGACGCTGAGGACCGACCAAGCCAAGGAGTTCATGCATTTGGAGCAGGGTTCTCTTTCTATGATGGATTAATATTCTCACTTTACAGAGCTTTGTGGTTTCACACATGTTCTGGGAGGAGAATTATCACTGAATAGGTATTGTGAGGATGGTCTCAGGTACGAAATCCAATCGTAGTTGAATTTTTTCAGGTTGAAATTAGTGACTGTTATAGTAAACTTGGACTTAATTATAAATTGAAATATAAAGGAGTTTGAAGATGCGATCCAAGGTGGTTTTTTATCCAAAGATAGTACTCCTTCGACTAATAGTAGTAAGCGTTGCAGGTAGCCTTCATGCATTGATTCTAGTAGCAAGGATGTATCTACAGGTTTCCAGGTGAAGTGATACTAGTGCTGAAAGAGTGGGAACACAAGACCACAGAGCCTGAGAGACCCAGTTGAGTGTTGTTCCTATAGAATGATGGGTCATCTTCTGCGTTTTTACTGGAGTATCTCACGTGTAGCTAGTTAGAAAAGATCTGTTATGATTCCATGTTCAAAAGGAAGACCTCTGGTTTCTCATCAGTCATGGAACCATGGGTTTTCAATCCCCTTAGGCCGATGAGGTGGTTGTGGCCATGGTATCCATACGGCAGATTTCTAGTAACAGTAGGGTATATTAGCTCAAGGTATCCAGACAGGGTTGCACGATTGCAGTACAGGTTAGGCTTTTTCAATGGAGCAGACCCAGTATGAAAATGATCCTAGACACTATATGGTTAAAGGTATGATTATAGTTTCCTCAGTTTTAGTTTCTACTCTTTCTGATATAGGGGCTTCCCAACGTTTTATATCTATTTATATTATGGAGATCCTTGGTCTCCATATCTTTACATATGAGGATGTCATGATTCTAGACACTCTGTTGGGGATTAGGAAGAACATTGTACGTTCGTTTAAGGATTTCTGTCTTGAGATTTGTGGGTTTCACTTCTTATGGGACAGATAATGTCTTAGAGATGAAAGGCTTCAATGTAATTCTTGGAATGGACTTATTGGTCTCCTTTCATGAAATTGTTCACTACTATCACTATATGGTAAGTTTCGCATCACTAGAGGGGGGATCTTTTCTACACAAGGGAAAATGAGATGTACAGGTGAGGAGAGATGTACTTGAGTATCATGAGTTGGGAAGAATTACAGCCCAGATTACTAGTTTATATCTTAGTTCCTAGGGGAATTCAAATATGTAAATTCCTCCAGTGGTGGATCGTTTCATAGATTTCTTTCTATATGACTTTTCATATTTACCTCTGGAGTGAAAGTTGGATTTCTCTATTGAACATATGTTAAGAGTGGAACTGGTTTCAATTCCACCTTAATGGATGGCTACACAAGATTAATATGAGCTCAAGAATCCATTAGAGGAGTTTCAGGCAATGGGTTTCATCTGACCCAGGACTTCTCCTTGGGGTTTAGTTGTCCTTTATGAAAAGAAGGCGGTCGGTACCCTTAGTCTTTGGGTGGATTATTGGAATATGAACTGGTATATAGTCTAAAACTCATATCCCTAGCCATGAATAGGTGATCTATTTGATCAAAATTTTGGAACCTGGGTGTTCTCACTGATTGAATTGTGATCTGGTTATCATCAGTTGTGTGTTAGACCATCTAATATAACTCTTGTAAACTATCGGTTTAGGTTCGGTCTATATGAGTATTTAGTTATGCCATTTGGTCTCATGGAAAAGCCAGACGTTTTCATGGAACTGATGCACCGATTGTTACATCCTTACATGGATTCTATTTTGGTTGTATTCGTGGAAAATATATTGATGTACTCTCACACTCAACACAGCCATTCCATCCATTTTGAGATCATTTTGTGCACCCTGAGAAAGAATCAGTTATATTCTTTGCTCACAAAATGAAACTTTTGAATAGACTAGACTCATTTCTTTGGTCATGTAATCTTAGAGACAAGAGTATCATTAAACCCAATGAAGTTGAGAGTGGTAGTTTCCTTTGAGAAGCCGAAGAAAGTCTTTGATATACAGAGTTTTTTGGGGGAAATTTCGTTACCATAGACACTTTATTCTGGATGTTTCATTCTTAGTAGTGCCACTAATAGAACTGACTAAGAATGGTGTGAAGTATTCATGGGCAGATTCCTATGATTCTACCTTTTAGGAACGTAAAGGGAGATTTACTTCATCACCGATCGTGATTTGACCGAATCTGGGGAAGAGTTACATCGTTTATTGTGACACATCAGGTATCGGTCTGAGAGCAAAGCTAATTTTGGGCGAATGAGCCATTGTATACTGGTCACTATAGTTGAGGCCACATGGGAAGAATAACCTAACACGCGATCTCGATTTAGCTGTAATTGGTAATTATTTGAGTATTTGGATCCATTATCTATTGGGAGATAATTTGGTGGTGTACATAGACCACAAATCCGCAAGTATATCTTTACTCAGTGAGATTTTAATTTGAGATAGTGAATGTGGGTTGAGTAAATTTAGTATTTTAATATTAATCTTGCCTAAACACTTGGGAAAGGGAATGTAGTGGTTGATTCATTGAGTAGGATTACTCAGATACATGAAGTTCAGGAGGCCAGCAGTGAGTGGTAGCCAATGGATCTGTTCTCTGAGATGCATTTGGAGGTGCATTACCAACATGGGATGAGGATTCTTTCTTCTGTATCTTTTAAATATGCTCTACTGGATCGAGTTTGAATGAGGAAGCTACCAAATTATGAATTCCAAGTTCTACGAGAGTGTGTGCTAGGAGAGGACCCTACACCAGGGTGGACCGTAGGATATGATGAGGTTTTTCATTTTCATGGGCACGCGTGGGTGTCAATTGTCATAAAAGAGGATATTTTATGAGATTTTCATGCCTATGAATTGGAATTTCATCCTGGTGTCACCAATATGTCTCAATATTTACATCATTAGTATTTCTGTCCAAGCATGAGAATATATGTAGCTAGTTTTGTTATGAGATATTCCACCTGTCTGTAGGTGGAGGTGGAGCATCAGCGACTGGAAGGGCTTTTACAGCCATTAACCATTACCAAGTGGACGTGGAATAATGTTCCAATGGATATCATGATGATTTTACCAAGGTCTCCTCAAGTAAATTTTCTTTTATGGGTTGTTATTGACAGACTCATGAAGGATTCATGTTTCTTTCTGATCAAGGAAACCTTTAGTGTTGATGATATTTGAATAGTGTACATTTGAGAGACATAATGTTTTCATGGGGTTATGCACTCTATCATTTTAGACAGGGTTCCCCAGTTTACTTCTCATCTCGTAAATGAACTATAGAGGGATTTTGGTACACTTTTACTTCTATGTATAGATTAACATCCACTTATAGATTTCTTGTCTGAGTGCATGATTTTGGGTATTAAGGATATGTTTCGAGAAATCATTCTCAATTTCGGGTTGTCTTGGGACAAACACATACCCCTAGGGGAGTTTTCCTAAAATAATAGTTTTCAGGAAATGATACAGATGGAACCTTATGAGTCTTCGTACGGTAGGCCATGTCGATCACCCAAATATTGGTTGGAGGTAGGAGAAGGATCTATATTGGGACCTTGTCTTGTCTAGGATTCCACTAAGTAGGTTGGATTTATTCGGAAGAGGATGGATACTAAACAATATCGGTATAAATCTTATGTTGATTGATATAGAAGACCTCTAGAGTTTGTGGTCAGAGAGTAGGTTTTCATATATTTCATACTGAGGGTATCACACCAGGGTATTAGGAGACAGGGGAAGATTTCACTAAGATAAGCTAGACCATGTGTGGTTTTGGAGAGAGTCCGACCAATTTCAAACCAATTGTAATTATGTCATAGGTACTGGGATATGCATGGAGTCTTTATGTTTCTCAACTACAAACTTACTTTTCATACCAATCCCATTTTTTTCAACCTGGGGAGGTTGAGTTGGAGGTGGATGAAAACTTCGAGGAGCACCCTATTCGGAATGTGGGTTACATTACAAAGGTTCTACATGTCTGTTCTGTTCCTCTAGTATAAGTGCTATAGTAGCATGGGTGAGTTCTAGACAAGACTTGGGAGAGGGAGGTCGATGTGTGATCATAGTGGTTGGAGATGTTCAAAGATTTTCTTCACCAACCATGGAAGGGAAATTCTAAGGAGAATTGCTTTTAGGGGGAATTTTTTAAGAACTCAAATCTTTTTTTCAAGTATCTATATTGATTTTGGATTTTTTATAGGGAAAATGATGAAATGGGGATTTTCTAAGAGCAATTTTTGTACATCAATGTACACACCATTTACCCAGTATTCATGCACAGTTGAGTATTGACTGTGTAATGGTCTGGTACATGGCCTTGTGGTTACCTGGAAGACCCTCTTATGTCGGGGGCCGGTTAAGGCTACAACACAACGTATAGTTTTAAAGAACAAACTGTATAGTTTTCTTTTTATTTGATATATCAGATGGGTTCATGTATATTTTCTATAATTCACTTTTTCTCCCAATGTTTTGTATAGGAGCACTACAGAATAGCCAAAGAGCTCCAATCCCCTTCCAATCCACCATCCGAGCTCAGATTGAGACATCGTTGTGTTTACTTGAAGTCAACTGATCTACGTCAATCTAGGCCAATTCAAGGGCCGACATTGAGGTATATCGATTGTATGACATCAAGGTAGGTGTTTTGTGCATTTCATTGTTTTTATTTGGATTATATATGATAAAAGTTCTGCATAACCATGTTTTGGGTATTTATTAATTTAGAATTAAACCTTGTTATTACCTATTATGGTTTGGCTGATTGATTAAGGTATATTTCTATTGTGTATGGTTAAAAACCTTGTTTACGGGACACCTCATTGGTGTGTTTCCCTTGAGTGACTGGTTTTGGCCATTTGTTCTAGAATTCCAATAATGCATACCTTTTTTTCCATGCATTGTTTTGTTGGGATGGAGTTACTAATTATATGAAATGAATGTGATATGAATTTTGAATGTTTAGACATGTGGTAGTTATATAATACATGAGCTTCTTTGTTATGATATTTGTGCTATTACTTTTCCAATGGACCATGAGAGCCTTGGACCAAGAAAACTAAGGGGACATCATGTTTATGTACATAGGACCATGAGAGCCTTGGTGTATATATTTGACCAAAGGGGTTAGACCATGATATATTTACCATAGTGTTGTTATTTAAATCAATTGATGCTATGAAGGACCAAAGGGTTTATTCCATGAGAGATTTCCCAGAGGGCCTTTATGGATAATTGATTGATTGTATGTGTCTTCCAAGATAAATAACAAGATTTGCTTCAGTCTTCCTTATTTATGTTGATGGTCTTATAAGATGTCTATTTTGTAGATTTTCACAAGGGATATAGAGGTTAGTCTAGATCACATGGTTACGTGATTCAATTTCTGAATAATAAATACTAAATAAATGTAATTGAAAACTTTTGGATTGTTGAATTTTGAGTACCTACCAGTTTATTGCTTCATTTTCTCATATTAACTGCTGTATATATTCACTAACAATTCAGCACAGATCTTCTAGTGGTTTCTTACTAGGATTTGTCTCACACCATGTTTGGGTCAAGTGTTGGACCCATGAAAATTATATAATTGTTTTTATAGGTAGGGGTAATCACCCTTCTTTATCAGGTACTAGATTTATCTGGATCTAGAAAGCATGGGACCAAGATGTGGTTTGTGATGCTGTTGAAGTTTATTGGATTCTTTGGTGCTTTGGTTTTTGTATTGATTTCTAGAATTGTGACTCGTTTGGCTATTTTATTAGATACATATACATGAATCATATATATTTATTATGGATTCTGTTGGACTTAATTTTAGTTTTCTACTGTTATTCCTATTTGGTATTATTTCTTATGTTATTGTTTACTTTCTATTTTATGTTGGGAATACATTACTAATGAGGTCATTGTTTCCCCAATATCTCACCTTGTCCCTCCTTACTAGTTCGTAGCCTCTACCGTTTTGATAAATGCAATTGATTTTATTTGACCAACTGGTTTTGTGGAACCTTTGGGCGGTACGTGGATCCAGGATATTACATAAAATGAGGAAATTATCCAAATATTTACACAACACATGTGTAAGGTAGAAAAAGTGAAAGGAACTTAATAAAAATATTTTCATGATTTAAATGAGAGTAAATTTAAATAATTAATGATTATAGATAAAAAAAATTAATGATAACAAATAAATTTTAGGCCATTAATTTATTTTTAATTTTAAATAATAATATTATTTTTCAAAATTCATACACATTCCATTTGAATATATTATGAAAGTCAAAGTGATGGTTTTACAAATATTAATGGTTATATAGTTTAGATAAGATATAGTATCTAAAAATATGGTTCGATTAAAATGAAAATTTGAGGATGCTTTAGATTTTTTAAATATGAATTTCATTGTTATCTTATTATTTTTTTAATTAAAATTATTAAAATAACCTGGAATGGTATATTCAAGGGAATTTATTTTTAAAAAATTCTCATAACTTAATAAAAAATAATAAACATATGATATTTTGTATATTTATATGTTTCATGGTGAATTATATCATCCAATATATATTTTTGAACCAATTCTAATATTAAATTATCATTCTTGACACATAAAGAGTTCATATTTGTGAAAATTCCATTGAATTTTTCTCATAGATAGGGTACAATTCTATCCGTTTAAAAACATAGATAAATTCCATGTATATATCCATATATTTTTGAAATACCATTATAATCACCTCATTACATTTTTAATCGTGTATAATATCCATAAGTCCTTCCTCAAAAGGATTATGTTGGAATTAAAATAGGGTGATCCATAGAGAATGGTAAGGGTTTCAAGCAGCTTTTTGATTCCTGGTTTATTATAATTTACCATGAAAATCCATTTATACATTAGTTATTTTTCTAAAACTATTATATTTGCATGGTATTTTCATCTTTTTTATCAACAAATTATGTAATAAAATTAATATATATTACTATACTCTTTTAATAAGTCATTAGTGTGTTAAAATACAAGTGTCATAAAAAATATGGCTTTTCATTTCAATTCATATCTTACTCTATTAAATAACATAAATATTCATTAAAATTAACCCTAGAAATTATTTTGACAATAATATATATTTTTTAAACTCAACAAATTTATTTGGTTTTCCTTAATATTAATCTATTTTGGAAGGCATCAGTCAGTATAGTGGTTTTATGCTACCTTTATAAATTTTCATGTTTTCATAAATTTAATCATTTCATTTATATTTAAAAACGATTTTATTATCTAATATAACATTAATATTAAAATAATATTATTTTTTTGTTCTTTGATGGTGAAATATCGATCTAAATAATGGGATAAAAATTAAATAATCATTGTTATTTTTAATCATGAATAATACGACTATCCTTGAATATTATCCAAAATGTAAATATTTCAAGACCTATTAAAACGATTTTAGACAAGAATATAGATACAATACCTTGAATGTTTTATATCTTATAAAATCATTTGAAAAAGTATTATTTCTATTTGAAAAATACATAGTCTATTTAAGATATGATGAACCAATGGACCTCAAAGTGAATAAAGTGAAAATTTTTAATACAGATAATGAATAAAACAAGATAATAAATTATTTCAATGGAATATTAAAAAAGAATTTGAACATGAATAATTTTGAGATTCATGTAAATAATTAATATAATTTTATTATTCATGATTTTATAGGTTGTATGAGGCGAGGCAGGACCCGAGCTAAGAGGGTTTCTTTTAAACTTTTACATTAAATGTTTTGAGGTAATTCTATCAACGCTTTTTCTCAATATTATTTCTAGATTCATTTCGAATATAATTAAATTAAGGTTTCTGTTCATTTTCAAAAATATTTTACTTTAATTAATATTATTAAAAAATATTCTTAATGTTTTATAGATGGAACATTGTTTTTCTTTCTTAAAAAAATATAAAAATAATCTCATTTTTTAACATTTTTCATAAGAAATAATTTTCATGATTTTATAATAGTTTTCAATATTGTCAAATTATCATAAAATATGCACTATTTTCTAGGTAAATTTCAATCTCTATTGTTTTTTGAAATTTTTTTCAATTTATAAAAATAAAATGTTATGAATTCTTATTTTAGAAAAATTTATTTTTTAATTCTCTGATAATATTTTTTTCACATTCATATTATCTCAGCACGAAATTGGTTAAACATTTTTTAAGTAATAATATTTTAGTTTTTAACATAATATTTTATGATTAATGGTTTAAAATTATGTTTTTTGAGATTTATGGTAAAATGAAATCTCTTTTGTGTTATACTCATGTCATAGTATTTTGAAATTATAGATGAAAACGCATACAAATAATATACATCCCTAAAATTCATGGGGTAATGATTAATTATCCATGTATATATTTCTAGGATTAACTATATATTTCAATCAATTACAAGTTAACAATTTTGGAACTAACTGGTTTGTTTTTCCATTAAAAATGATGTTGGAATTAACATGTTTAGTTATTTAATTTAAAGGGTGACATGGCTATAATGTTCCAAGTTACCATTATGATATTATATATTTTCTATACTTTCTTAGTAGATTTATTAATGAAAATAACTCAATTTAAGGTTTTACAGTATGTTTATGTTATTTTTAATTATATAATTTTTTATAACTAAAGGAAGTAATATTCAAGGGTATTTAATTATTTAAATGGACCAAAAAACAATTCCATTTCTTATATTCCCCTTATAGAGTATTATTGTCAATAAATTATTTCAAAAAAATCACATATCCTAGGAATTAATATGAATAATTATGAATCCAAACATTGAATATGAGATATTACTCTTTAATGAAAAAAAAACTCATTTAAAGAGAGTGGTTTATTGAAAAAGTACATATATTAGAAAACTATGGATTTTTTATATAAGGGATTTCCTAATTCATGAAAAATATTAACTTTAGTTTTCAAGAGAATATAAGAAGTAATATTTTTATCTGTATATATAGTAATTATTTATTGATTTTGTATGTGGTCTTACAGTTGGTACATAACTAGGTTCAAATAATGAGGATAATTTAATAGTTTTAGTATTCATTGTGGTTTGATAAATTAATATATGATTATATGTTAAAAGGTATATATACTTGTTTTAGTCCATATGTGAGTGTATTTTAAGGTGATTGATGATATATATTGGTGGAATTTGTTGTATCTTTGAAAGAATACCTGATTAAGGTATATATAACCCTAAGTATTATCATTTTATATAGTGTGAAGGATATATAGTAATAATGTTATAATATATTTATGTGTATAATATTAGATTAATAGATAAAATTTATGTTTTACTTATTTTTTTATTTTTTTATTTATTTGGATAAAAGGAAATTTAATTTTACAAAATTATGTTTAGCAATATAGATAACATTGGGGTTGGAAATTTATTTGGTTGCAAGATAGCAACAAATATTTTTCGAGGAAATTGTGTTGTATTTTTTAGAATATTTTAAGATTCTGGTATATTTTTGGATAGTTTGTGATTTTATGTCTAAGTGTTTGATATTATTTTATGAATAATGATTGAGTTAAATTTTTTGTCATATAATATTTTTTTATGGTTTTATGACTTTTTGATTAATTTTTTTTAAACTATTAAAATATTTTAGGAGAATATAGGATTAGGGTATTTTTGTATAAGGTATAGGAAATTATGAGTCCCATTTATTATTTTTTGTATAATAAATATGTTTTTTATTTAAGAATATTTTCCCATGTTTGTATTATTATTTTGTTTCTAATTAGGTTAATAATTTGTTAAGGCATTTTAAAGATTAGTTTTTCTTTATAATTCATAGAGTTTGTTCCTAGAATAAAAAACTCTACACATTAGATTATCAGAATATTCCGGGTTTTGAATTTTATTTTACATATTATTACATATTTATATTTGATCCATATTTATCTGAATGTGATAATTTACTTGGAATAAAAGTCCTACTAAAATATCATTGGAGTTATTTTCTTGGATGAGAACCTTGAAGTGATCTGAAAATATTCATAAAAACGTGTTTTATGTAATGAACATATTTTTTTGGGAGATAGATGAAACATGATTATAGGGGTAGGGGTATAATAGTATATTTTGGATTTTTCCATTGAGGTTTACCATTATTAATCTCCTAGGAAAATAAGTTATGATAACTTGACACAGCATTCTAAAATCAACATTTATATGTGTCATTTTTGTTCCTATTTGTGAATTTTTGTAATGGTCTATAGACTTTAAGAATATTATTAATACATTTTAGGAGTCATGTAGATTCATTTATTTATGAAAACTATAATAGCATATTCTCGAATAGAGGCAGGACACACTGTGTGTGTCATGATTGATAGTGTATTAATAAAACATTCATGGAACAATTTTCCCTTATGTTCTTTTACATAAGTGGATATCTGAAGCCCATTGACAGAAATTGAACATCCTGATTTTGTTTATGGATATCATGTTTTGTCAGTATGACCATTTCTTGAAATTCAATGAATGATAAATCAAAAACATAGATTTATGATAATAGTATGCAATGTGATTGATTACAAATATTAGAAAAAATTGATTATATTATAGATATTTGGTTCATATAGGTTTATTTTATTTGGAACATTTAACATCATTTCTCTATGAGTACCTGGGTGTGTTTCTATACACTAACAATGGATATGAGGTGGCATTGCCTAATTCACCTAAGAAAGGGGAATAGAGGATCAACCAATAAGTTTATTTAGACTCACAATTGAATTAAATAGGAATTTCACATAATGAATAAATATTATTACCTTACATGGTTTAATAATTATTCACATTGTGTTAATCATAAATATTGAGTGACCAAATATTATGGAAAATAATTATCTTAGTTTAATGTTTAGCAAATATTTATTCTCTTTTACAGTGAATATAATATGTATTTATTTATCAATAAATATTTTAGTTATGCTTATTAATTTTAAAAAATAGTCATTATTCCAGGTCTAATAAATATTGAAAATGATTTACTTCTTAAGATAAAGGTTCTGATTGAAATAAAATATTAAATATTATTTGAATAAATATTAATATTATTTATTGATGGAATTGATATTTACTTATCCATTATATTGTTAAATTTAAAGTAAATAATAATAATAAAAATAGTAAGAATACTAATTTCTATAAATGGCGTTTTAAAAATATTAAGAAGATAACAACGGACATTATTCAAATATTATTATCATTTCCTAACTCTATATAAGACAAAAAATATATTTCTTATCCCAAATAATTATTTTATATAATTAATCTTAGAGTGAACCCTCTCATTCCAAGAGGTTCTCTTCCAATACAATGCTCTAACTAATTGAGAGTCATACTACACTCCTACCATCTTGTGTTTAGAAAAAAAGATTTCTTCTTCCTCAATATGATTGTTGTGGTGATCAATAACATGTGGCATATGTGTTACATTATTACATTCGATCACCCTATGATTTTTAGCATTATGTTCCATAGTTCATGGAGCACATGTGGATCACTTCTTCAAGGATTCTTCCCTTGAAGCCTCTCACCACTTTGATGTAATTCCAAGAATTATTTTATCTAATTTTTAATAAATAAATAATCCCAACATGTGGCAATTATTAATCTATTTGAATTAATTATAAATTATATGTGATGATCATGTATCGTGGATAAAAAAATTTTAATTCATCAAATTATTAAGGAAATGTAAAGAAGATTATTAATTTCCATTTTTGGGAAAGGACCTGACTACTTTCACTGCACCTTGATGATTTAATGTGGTATAAAAGTCATTATATAAAAATTTATCGTTATTTATTATTCATTGATTGATATGAATATTTTTCAGTATTTTATTTACCTTAATTCATTATTTTAATATAAAATTCCATTTTATGAAATTATTCACCTATATGAAAATAAGATCATGACAAGGATTGATGAAGAACAAGTTAACAAATTTCATCATGTTGTTTCAATGATTTTATATATATGATATGGACACACAATGTGTAATTGATATCTTTAGTCAATATACAAATGATCGTCGAACCTAGAAGGGTCAATTGCTACAAGACTCACCACATATAGTCCAAAAATTGTTCATTTATTATATACAGTGTGCTGACTAACCCATTTGGAAAGAAACATACTATATTACATGATGTGTTGCCGGTGTACAAGTTTTCCAGTTTATGTTTTTTCATTGTGTAAAGCATGAAAATTCCATGTTTAATGTAAATTAGTATATTTATTGCATGAAACATGGGATTGATAACCAATAAAAATGATAAATAACATTCATGATATTGTGAAAATGTAATTAAGACACATGTTTTAAATTTAATACACATGAAATAATGTTTATGTAATTAAGGAACATGTAGTGTATTTAATTAAAATGGTTTATTGGTCATTAAATTAATTCATATGTTGTGTAATACACACAATGTGCAATTAATTCACATTTAATGTGTAATTTATTAAATCATGGTGTGTAATTAATTAATTAATTGTGTATAATTAATTCACATTCACTTTAATTAATTAATTTAGACATGGTTTATTTAATTGACACGTTTTTAATTAATTAAATCTCACATGTTTCAATTAATTCGAATGTTTTGTGATTAATTTGCATATAGTGTATTATTAATACAGACAAGTGGTTGTCAATACAACTGATATAATTAATTTATTTACTTAATATACATTCCATTTTTAGTTATACACATGTATATTAATTTTTATAGAATTAAAAATAATTGCAACATTATTCTGATCTATACACAATGTTGAAATGGTTTAATGAATATTAAATTCCTAACAAAATACATATTTAATTAAAAAATACTCTCTATGTTGCCTCCAAACACACATTTTAAACTTATTTAATTTATCTAACATTAATTTTCATAATATTTTAGATGATGTCCCTTTCAGGACAATTTCGGTTACATAAAATTAATTAACTCACCAATTAATTAATGAGATTATTAATTATTTTAATTCGTGAAAATTTTATTTTAATAAAAGAAAAAATTATTCTAAAATCTAGTTAGTGTAAAAAATATGTATTCATTGAATGTGAGGATGATTGTGACATTAGAGCACCCAATGTATATGTATAGTATCTTTTAATTTATTCATCATTACAAGTGTTATACAATAATTATTTCATTAAATTAGAATGATGTCATATGTATCATCCCATTCCTTATTACTGTGTAGGCATGTATGCATGTACATAATTTTATGTAAACCTAATAATAGATCCTTCTATTCCTCTCACATATATATGAGTAAAAGTTGATGTAATTTATGGATATACCTAATGAGTAAATGTGTTTCTAAATTCAAATCCATGTTTAGACCAATTTAGGAGTTACAATGGGGTATAGGATGAATGATGGAACTCAAAACAAGTTATGGTTTATGAATTTTTCCCTCTATCAAGGGTTAGTTTATCATCTTCTAAATAAAACCTCCATTAGATATGCTCATGATCATTCTACATTAATTGTTTTATTTCAGTCAGTTCCATTGTTAATTATTTGTGGATACATTATCATTTTAACATTATAAGTGAATTAAAAATAATTCAACATGGTATTAAAAAAAATTAATTTTGGGTAAAATTCATCCGGACATAGTCAATCACTTATGTAAAATAAACTTAATATTAAATAATATTGATATAACATAAACTGGGTAAATATTTTCATTAAGAAGAAATTTCTCTAACAAAAATAATAAGTTGTTAAAAACCTTCAACTGTATATTTTTTTATCTAACCATTGTTGAAATCTCTTGACTAAATGGAGTCATTTATGGGGGAATGTTTTCATGAATTTGGGTCATAATAAACAAGTTATCATTAATAGTTCAATTCATAATTATTGATTAGTGTTACTATACAGAGATTGTTATAGGAATCCATGTCTATGAATTTGGGATTGGTGATTCCACCCAATGGATTAAAGATCTCTGAGTTAACGTAATTTGAAAAACCATAATATATTATTACTTTGAAGTATCTTATTAGGAATTGTTATGGGTTATCAGAAAAATTATTTAAGTCATTTAAATTAGAATATCCTTGTAATAAGATATTTTGAAACCAATGGGGTTGGATATTGAGTTTTCAATAAAATATTGTGAGACTACAAAAACATTTTTTACATAATATATTTTCAGAATAAATGAAAATATATAAAATCATGATTTAATTAATGCATAATATGGAAAGTGAAATACCCATAACACTGTGACCATTGGGGAACACACCATATGACCACCATCCAATATCTCCATGACTAGTTCAGGTGTTTTTATATTTAATTACAAAAAAAATATTAATACTATGTTATGGAATCCCTTGTACTTTTTAGACTCTTCACCCATCAAGAAAAAGTGGTAATATTGTCTACATGAGGTATGTTGGTTAACATCTTATATCTTTTTCAAGGAAAATACATAATTTATAGATAATAGATAATGTGACATAAGGAAACAAAATAATATTCAATGATTTATCTTATCCTATATTTTAATATTGATAAATAGAGGCTTTAGAAAAATTAGATTGTGATGACAATATTTAACTGAAAACTAAAATAAGGAATTTACCTAAAAATATTTCCATAAATTTATATATTTGAATTGATTCGGTGGAAAATCTTTGCTTACATAAAAATAAAAAAATTTCCATTATTCTCATATAATTATCCTTACCTTATAAGTTCTCCTTATTCATGTTGTATTATGAATTTATCAATACATATTAACAACTCAAAAATATTTTCACTAATGTCTATAATAAAGATAGTGCTTGTATGGGACTCAATTAAAAATTTCATATGGTGAATAATCTGAAAAATTTAAAATCCCCTATTTATTTTATTTTAAATGGTTTCATTATGAAATATTTTAATATTAATAAATATTTACATGTAATATGGTATACAAGAGGCTATTTTCTCCCCATCGGGTTTAAAATGTAATTTTATAGTCATTAAATAAAACTCAATAAATTGAATAAACATAAAATATATTTATCATGGATTATAGTATTGTTATTTTTCTACTTTTTTATTAAATAATAAAATTAATTCATATTATAAAATAATGAAGTAAAATTATAATATGTGAGGTGTTTTATCATTGGTTCTTAATAAGGGTAATTAATATATCATTTATAAGAAAGACATAACGTCAAGAAGTAAAGTAGGATTATCTGAGGGGATAAAACTGTTTATTCCTAAGTTAGTAGTGATAATTCATTAACATTTAATTTTCTATAGGATTGATTGAAGTTAATCTATTATTTAACATTAAGTTTTATATTTCTCTCATTGTTTTATTAGATAGAATGATACATTGTTTTTGGAATTAAGGATGTTATGCTATTATACAATTAATTAATAGTTCTACAAAATTTGAATCATTGATATCTAACAATTACAAGTAACTATGTAATATGAAATATAATATGCACACCCATTTTTTGGAAAGATAATTCCTTTCCATTTAAGGCCATTTTTTTCAAAGATATACCCAATAGATTATTAAGTTTCTTTGAAACTAAAGACACTTTAGGTATTATCAACATAATTACATATTGAGTATTAAACAAATAAGACATTAAATTAAAGGTACCCCATATGTCATTAAGAGTTATTTTAGCTAGATAGTATGCATTAATCCTTGGTATATCTGTAGATATGTTAATTTATTTTAAAACAGTCCCTAATGTATTTATATATATTTTAATTAATGTAATTAATTCACATGGTAAAAGTTTTAGGATCCCCTAATCTGGTAAGGAATAGTATATCATAACAAAGTATTAATAAATAAATAAATATAGAGTGAATTTTTTTTATAAACTCACATTATCTTATTCCAAAGATAAATATGGTGATAACAAATGATAGATTGATTAGGAGTTTTTCTTAAATTACATCTCTTTAGTTATACCTTTCAAGATATTACATAGTAGATAAAAACATAATAACTAACTATATTCCAAATATATTTATTAATAGATATCACAATTTATGATATATTTAAAATATTTTATATCATATCCTAATGTGTTCTGATTTGAATCATTATTTAAGTTAGTATCAACTTAAAATATATATCATAGGAAACATAAAGTGAATCTAATTAAATTATCTTATAGTAATTGAGCATATTAAAATTCTCATGATAAAAAGTTATTAATAATACTAATTATATTTATATGTGGGTTGTAAATCACATTTGAGATATTATGTGAATGAAAGTATTATATTGAATCTTGGATCAATATGAAAAGGATGGGATAATAATAATTAAAACCATAAATTTTAGTTAGAGGAATTATTCTAAATATATTTATTTTTTCTAAAGGTTAAAACTATTAAAGTGGTCTAATATGGACTATAGTGGAAGATGAATATTATTTGATAATATCAATGATTCATAAAGTTAGTAGTAAGTGGTAAAAAAGATATGATTAATAAATTCATTTAATATTAATGATGGATTCCATAAACCAAAATTGAGTTGAACATTTTGGTAGATTCACTAGATTATGTAAAGTCATTGGTTGGTATTCAACAGAAACAATAAAATGGTTGTAATGTTCTAAAAAATGAAGTATATATGATTACTTAAAGGATTACAATATCTTTATATATTAATTGATAATACATTCATAGTAATCAACAAGAAAAACTCCATTGAAATTTTATATGTCATTGCTTCACTATGATCATTTTGTTGGGTATTTTATGACAAGAACGTGATTATTAATATAAAAATTATTAGAAATTTAATTATTACATTACTAAAAATGTTAGTGACATAATGGAATACTAATGCGATATATATGTTTTGAGGTTCATTTTAGGGATATAAACAAACATAATGATCATATGATGATCATATAAATTGAATTTGTGCCAAGGTGTCTGCAAGAGGATTGGGGGAGTGCTATATTTTTTTAATTAAAATATATCAGACAATATATTAAAAAAATTGATTAGTCTTATATAAAATAAATACTAAATTTAATAACTCAAATGTTACTTATATAATAATCTAAGTTCAATTGAATAAGATCAATTAGCATAGATCATTAGTGTTACTTATTCTATATCATCCGACATAGCTTGTATGATACTGAAAAATAAATTATGGAAGAAGAAACATAAATTGGTTCAAATTTCATATCATATTCTTGTGATGTATAAACTATATATGCCAAAGAGTACATTGGAAATATATCTAACATTTCAGGATATCAACATGGGTATGACCTCTTTATGTATAAAAATTAAAATTAAAATATCAATGAGGACTATGAGAGATACATGGGGTAGTATTTAGAACAATCTAATAGTGATTTAGAAAAAAAAACTAGATAAGTTAATATTAACTTTAAAAATTTGAATACTAATTTTCAAGGGATATAATACGAGTTTTATATTGATATTTAAAATCTTGAATTGTAGTAAGTATAAGGGTATGGTTTTTCATATCCTATATTTTTGATATCTATATGAGAAAATTTGGTTGTGGATTATGATATAGCTTAATAATAATTTCAAGCATTATTTTGTTCTAGATTGTGGAGTTGTACCACGATAGTAAATGTAAGGACCCTACCCCAGCATCCTGTAGCTAATTTGTGCTTTAATATAATGTAATAATATGTGAGGAATTATATCACAATGGAATAGATATTTTAGTATTCTTAGAAAAATAGATAAATATATATTATTTAAATATTATATTTTAATATACTAATTATAAAATAGTTTTCTATAATAACTTTATTCCATCGAGTATATCCTTACATTCAAAATATAGAAATATTTATGGATTCTTGAGAATGAAAAAAAATAATTGTGAGCCTAGATTCTTAGTAAGGGTTAAGTAAGGTGGATGATATCATCAATAAATAATCATATTTAACATGTGATGATAAATAAATGAGCATACATTCCATTTAAATAACTCTATAAGGAATAATTAATATGGAAAGGTAATTAAATAAAATCAAATTCCATTAAATCAATAATCTAAAAACTCTATGCAACCAGAGAGAATATCATATTGAAAATTTCATGGATAATAATAATTGAAATCTTGGTGAATAGAATTCATTTTTATTGTATGGCATGTCTTACGAACATGCTACATCTACAGTTAATACATTTCATAGGATGGTTTAAACTATTGGTGAAACACCATTTAATGCTAGTTTAACTAATTTGTTTCATGACACCTATCGATGAATAGAGGTCCTATATCATATTGGGAACCACATATCAGTATAGGTACAAATAATTATTCATAAATCAAATAATCTCTTAATTAATTTCTTATTTTCATTATAATTAAATATCACCATTGAGTAAAGAATATATATATATATATCAATATTTTTCTAGACAAACAAATTCCTTTCAATATAGATCACCACATATAGAAATGATATATTATTTAAGAAATAGACATATACATGATAAATAATATAGATATTTATGAGAAATTTAATTTATAATAATCATAGGAAATTGAACAATTTAGTAGAAAACTAATGACTATAATAATTAATCAAGAAACAAATTTCAATACTTTTTTTGAAAATGATATTAAACCATCCATATGAATAATAAGAATATTATAGATAAAAAATATCCCTTATAGATAATAAGTATAATAATATTTTTTTCATTGATGAATATAAATACCATAAAAGTATCTTTAAAAACATTCTTATGGAAAATATAATTTTCATTTTGATAATAATTTTAAATATCCATTTTATTGAAAATCACATTTAAGAACATTGTTTTAAAACTATCATCTCAAACCTGTGAAGGAATCATCAATTAAATTATGTTCATTATAGAATGAAATTAACTACGTGTTTTAAAAGTTAAGAAGATCATTCATTTTCCACTGTCAATAGTTTTGGAAAGTTCCTTGCTCAGAAAATGGAAAAAATATTCCATTCACATGTTTTATAAAATAGAAAGAGGAATTTTTTTAAAATGAAATAAGATTCATTTTAATATATTTTTTAAATATTAAAAATGTTTAAGAATACTTTAATATATTATTTTGGAAATTTTGAAAAAAATTCCCAAAACATTTTTATAAATCATGGTTTTGAAAGACAAAATATATTTCTGACCAAAGGGTGAAATGGAGTTCAATTTTCTTTAAAACTTTTTCTCTATTAATTTAATTAACAACGAGTGGGAACATAGAAATATTACTTTAAAATATAATTAATAACTATAGGATAATAAAATGAAATGGTTTTATCAATAAATGGTCAAATATTTTCCTTCAACTAAAATTCAGGTGTAAAAAAATCTCGATTTGAATGAGATTGTGAAATAAACATTTATAATGATCATTATATTGAAGTTAGAATTAATAAATGAATAAATTATACATTTCAACTATAAATCAACATTAAAAGAGAAAATAAAATATATTTTAATAAGAATTCACTATACACACAATCTTAAAAGGATATAATTAGGTATGTAAAACAATAACCCAATGAACAGAAATGGGGTTAATAAATCCCTTACTTCACTCTTCATTTTGAACAAAAATTATATAAATTCACTTATATTGGTTGTAAACAAGTTATTAACTTATTAAATAACCATATTAATACTTATAATATAATTTATAATTATTTCATAATATATTATTACCCATTATTTAACAATTTTTCACTTTTTCACTTTTTCGAGTGATAACTGCCCTATTTTCCCATGTGTGTTTCATTATGAAAGATTTTGTTATTTCATATATTCTGTAGTTATATAATCTAAATAATAATAATCATTAAATAATTATCATATTTTTCATCAATTATAAATTTTAAACCAATAGTGTTATATGGTTATGAAGAATGAAGTATGTTAAGATCATAGATACGATAGCCCATACATTAGCACGACTAACAATTATATTTTTTTATGATCATTATTGAAATAAGTTATGAAATATATAATCATTAATGAAAAATAAAAATATCACATATACCATATTATATACTTATATACATCATGCATGAGTTTTTGTGATAAAAAGAGAGTCACGTAACTTCGTGAAGGTGGTAGTTCACACATACACGAATGATGTTATCTTCATTAAGTGAGTGAAAATGTAAGAAAAAAATGATATATATTTTCATTATATAATTTTAAATATCTTATTAATATAATAATTATTTCATTTATATCACATGTAATAATTAAATTAATAGTTATTAAATTTCTTGTATATAATTTGTCAAATACTAATCACATCACTTTTTGAGGAAGTAGTATATCGTACACATGAGCGACGTCATCGAACCCCCTATAGAACAAAACGTATATATATATATATATATATATATTCATTTATGATATAATGAATAAATAAGTATCAATATGTGATAAATATCATATAAATATATATATATTATCCATCATCATTCCTATCCATGAAAGAAACTAACGGAAGAATGTTTGACATCGTTTCACACGGTGGTAGTCCACCGTACACAGAAATGAAGATTTAATAACCCATTTTATCAAGTTAGAGTTGGTTTCTTGTAATGATATTTTAATAAAAACATCCTAGTATATGTAAGATAATATTTATTTTATATTATAATTGTATAATAATAATTTAAGGATGTGAAGAAAAAAATAAAATAAATACTATCATTGATAAACATTTCCACCTCTTTAGGTATCCTCCTTAAGTTTTAACTAAATTCTTACTAGGATGGATTTAAAATGAATGTTGCTACTATAATGAGTGGGGTGAATTTGGGAGGTAATTTTTGAAATAATTGGATAAAAAAAATGATTTTATGGTGGAAATAACATAGGAGAGTGGGTGGAGTTTTAAAAGTGGGGGAGAGGACACATATATCATCCCACCTTTTTATTACATAACTTTTCATTACATTTTATGAATAGAGGATCTTTAAAGTCTAGTGTCTTGGAAATGAGGAAAATAATACATGAAAACAATAGAAAACATTCCTATAAACCTCTCTTAAGGCTTCATCATAGGTTCATAATATGTACAATTCCTGAATCTCATATCCTGGAGACATACATCAAAGGAATGGGTGATTAAAAGGCTTAGTAAGGAAAACAAGTGAAATAGTAGACATGTGATCTTCAGCAATATTAATAAGAACAAGATAAAAATCATAAAGACAGAAGCAATGGAAGAATAGGAATATCATAATATAATGAACATGAATCATAACATGAATATGTGGCTAAAACATTTTATTTAGTCATTCATGAACATATCACCAAGGTTAATCCTCGAGGTGTCATTAAAATTACAAAGGTCATTCACCAAGGTATCGTGAAACTTGTCATCCCTAATGATTAATTTATTTACCCAATGCATTGTAGCACTATCAGGGTGCACCCTTAATATGTATTTATTTTAATGTTATCCACATAGATCATAATCTAACATTTCATAAATAACCCAAATATAATCAATGAAATGGGTTTCATGTCAAAATCATGACATTTAAAAAGTTCTTAAAAATAAGATCATTATGTCATTTATAACCCATGAGAAGGGAGTGAGGGTTATATGTATGCCAATTCCAGAATAAAATATATCATTTTATGTATTGATTAATACCATTGGAAATGAAAATATATTTTGTTATACACATAAATAAAACAAGATAATATCTTGAGAAAAAGAGAGAGATTTTGAGACGAAATTCAACAGCATAACGACTACATAACAACGTTTTAGAAAACTCTAAAAAGAGAGGGTACAAGGGTAACCTGATCATAAATAAATCATAATACAGTATAAAGGTAGAATAACATGGAGATAATAACAAAGTATAGATAATTTAATGTCATACCACATGAAAAGGAATCTTGAAAGAAAATAGAATTTGTGATTTCTTTTACAAAACATTCGACAGCCTAACAGCATCACTTAAAAATTCATAAAATAAATTGATGAGAGAGGAATGGGAATATAATAATTTGGAAATTAAATGGAATGTAGAAAAGATATATAATAACAATCCCCCATATAATAAAATGGAGTTGTAAGTCATAACATAATGGAAGTCATCACTTAAAAGAGGAGGGTGAATGGTTCCCTTACCATGAAGAGTAACATAGAAAGCATGAAGTTAGAGAAATTGGGAGGATTGAGGGAACCTTGGGAGGACTCATTAGGAGGTAAGGAGATCAGAACATCATTTAAGAGTATTTTGGAAGGAAATGAATGAGGGAAATGGCTTGGTATTTATATGAAAAGTGAGGGAATAAATTAGTAATTTCCAAGGGACACCTCATCGGTGGTATTTGTAAAACCATGGACTTGCCCATGGTATTTTCCCATGGTATTGGCCACATGGAAAATATAATATAATATCTCAATATTTATAAGTCTATAAGAAAGATTAAATAATTATTACATCATTAATGATATCATTAAACACCCGAAACTAAAAACTGTATTTTTACTATTCACTAAAAACTCAACTATTTCAGAAAAATCCCAAATTTCCACCCTAACATATTATTGATTCTCTGAATTCAAAAATAAACTCCAATTTATGAAAATAATTTTCTAAATATTTTTATTTTAATTTTTAATTAAAATCATTATTTAATCCAAAAATAAAACTTTGGAACTATAACTTATTAAGTAACACCTTAAGAAAGTAATCTGGGTCCCATAAAATTATCGTATAACCATTATACAATAAAGTAACAATATATGATTACATTTTATGAGAATAAATTTCCATTTTAAATTATTAAATTAATTATAAAATTATAAATAAAATATTTATGACATACAAAAATACCAAAACTTATATTATGATCATTTTTTCACATTTTAGATGTTTAAATTATATTTATACATTCATGGGACCTAATTGTAAGGTGTTCTATGGTGATTGAATCCTGGGGTGGTTGGAAAACATTGCTCGAGTGGTGATTTCTATTAGCTTATACTTCTCCCATATTTGATTCCGTTTAAGCTTCATATGTTTAAGATTGGCTTGGGATGGGTCCAGAGTAAAGCCCATTGATGCTACCTCCTTCCCATGCTCTGACAGATGGGCTTAATATGGCCCGAATCTACAGGATGAGGCCATTCTATCATCATTCTATATTAATTAACCAAGATAACTGTATTTATAAAAAAAATGTTTAGGTTATAGTTTCCAATGGTCATATTGACCAACAGTCATATAAAAGTCGAAACCCAACAGTCTCATTTTAATTATACCCACTTGATTAATTAAAGGATATAGTTTTGTTGAGTATAAAATTAAATAACAAAAAAAATTAGGAAAAAAATTAATTAAAAATTTTGGGTCATTACATTCATCCCCCATTAAGAAAATTTTTCCCTGCAATTTTATCTCGTACCCTCTGATGAGAAAAGGTGTTGGTACTTCTGTCTCATAGACTCCTCTGGTCCCCACGTGACTTCTTCAAATTTTTTTTTCCTCCGCAACACCTTAACTAGGTGGGTAGTATTTTTTCATAGAACCTTGTCTCTACAATCCAAGATATCCATCAGCTTCTCGTCAAAAGAGAGGTCATGTTCCAGTTGTACCACATCTGGATTTTGTACATGTGAAGGGTTAGGTATTTACTTCCTCGAGAGGGATACATGGAAGACATCATGAACTTGTGGTAGATTTGGAGGAAGTGCAAGCTGATAGGCCACTGCTCCCACGTGATCAAGGATTTCATAGGGGCCAATGTACCTAGGGGTAAAATTCCCATTTTTTCCAAAACTCATGTCTCTCTTCCAAGGTAAAATCCGAAGAAAGACTTTCTCACCAACATCAAACTCAGAGTCCCTTTGACGGTTGTCATCATAGCTCTTTTTACTGACTTTGAGTAGCCTTAATGTGTTGTTGAATGGAAGGGACTTTTTCTATCATATCTTGCACAAGATCAGGCCAAAAAATCATTCTCTCTCCAGATTCATCCCAATAAGTAAGAGTTATACATCGCTTCCCATATAGAGCTTCATAGGGAGACATTTGAATGCTTGAGTGTAAGTTGTTGTTGTAAGATAACTCAACTAAAGGGATATGTTTATGCCATCCACCTTTAAATTCCAATGAGAATGTTCTCAAAATGTCCACATGTTTTTGAATAGCCCTTTCAGATTATCCATAAGTTAGGGGCGATAGGCCATACTGAAATTCATTTTAGTTCTCAGAGTTTACTGAATAATTCTCTTGATTTTTGATGTGAACATTGGATCACGATCAGATACGATAGAAAGTAGAACTCCATGCAGCCTTAACACTTCCTTCACGTAAATCCCGGTAAGTTGATCCAGAGAAAAATCTTCCCAAATGGAGATAAAATGGGAAGACTTGGTGATATGTTCCACAATAACCCATATCAAATTGTTTACTTTGAAGTTATTGGGAGACCAGTGACAAAGTCCATAATGATATTGTCCCACTTCCATGCTGGTATGGGTAGTTGTTGCAATACCCCTTTAAGAATTTGTCACTCTTCCTTCACTTGAAAACATACCAGGCACCTTGACATGTATTCAAAAATCTCCCTTTTCATATTATCCCACCAATAATGAGCACGAAGTTCCCTATACATTTTCGTGCGACAAATATATATAGAGAAAGTAGAGCTATGAGCTTCATCCATCAGCTCTATATTTATTTCTCGAATAGATGGAACACATTGCCTTGTATGAATTTGTATTACACCTTATTGATTAGTATTGAAATCAAGAAACTTCCCATAATTCATAGACTCAAACATCTTCTGTAACAAAGGATCTTCTTTCTGAGATTTCTTGAACTTCTCTAGTAATGATGGTTGAGAAATCATTTGGGTTAGTGTTGATTATATACCTTATTTTATAATTCCCATGTCCAATTTTACTATTTCATTGATCAATGGTTCTCTATGAATCCTCATAATGGATAGAACAACTAGGACTTTCCTAGTTAATGCACCAGCAACTTTGTTTTCTCTTATAAGATGATAATGAATTGAACAATCATAGTCTTTAAGAAGTTCCAACCATCTCCTTTACCTCATGTTCAGTTTATTTTGTGAGAAAATATACTTTAAACCATGATGGTCTGTGTATATATCACATTTCTCCCTAAAAAGATAGTGCCTCAAAATATTTAGAGTAAAAATGACTGCAACTAGCTCCAGATCATGCACAGGATAGTTCTGCTCATGGGTCTTCAACTATCGAGATGCACAATCAATGACCTTGTCATTTTTCTTGAGGATGCATCCATTCACTTTTAGAGATGAATCTCTAAAAATAAAGAATATATCTCTACTTTAGGGTAGTGTTAACATGGTTGAAATAACCAATCTATTATTTTTCTCTTGGAAACTTTTCTCAAACTTCATTGTCTAGATGAACTTTACCCATTTTCAGGTTAACTTGGTTAATGGATTAGAAAGTCATTAAATTTTTTTTACAAACCTTCTATACTATCCTTCTAATCCTAGGATACTATGAATCTCAATTATTTTGGTAGGATGAGGCCACTCCTCTACAAATTTTGTCATTGTAAGGTCAACTGTGATTCCTTTATTGGTCACAATGTGCCCCAAGAAAGCAACTTGTTGTAACCAGAATTCTCATTTACTGAACTTTCCCAAAAGCCTCTCCTTTCATAGAGCTTTCAAAATAACCCTTATATGATCCTCATGATCCTCATGACTTTTAGAATATTTCAGAAAATCATCAATAAAAACTTCCACAAAGCTATCAAGGTAGTCCTTAAAGACTCTATTCATCAAATCCATAAAAATAGCAGGTGCATTAGTCAGTCCAAAAGGCATAACAACAAACTCCTAATGCCCATATCATGATCAGAAGGAAGTTTTTGGAATATCAGCTTTCTTCACCCTCAATTGATGATAACCATATCGAAGATCAATCTTAGTGAATAAATGGGCCCCATGAAGTTGGTTAAATAAGTCATAAATTCTTGTAATAGGGTATTTGTTCTTTACTATGATCCCATTCAGTTCTCTTTAATCAATTCATATCCACATTGATGCATACTTTTTATTTACAAAGAGAATAGGTGATCCACAAGGAGACACACTCGGTCAGATAAACCCCTTCTCCAAAAGATCTTGGAGTTTTTACTTAATTCATTCATCTCCACATTTTCCATCCTATATGGGTTCATTGATATGGTATGAGATCTAGGTACAAATTCAATAGAGAACTCTACCTCTCATTCTAGGGGAGGTCCAGGAAACTCCTCAGGAAAAGTGTCAATGTATTCCTAGATGATGGGGACATTTTCTATCCTCGAACTCTCATTTCCTTCTTCTTCGTCACTGATCAATTAAAAAAATAAGGATATAAGAGGTTATTCCAGACAAAGATCAGGTTGAGATATCTCTCCTTGGAATATAACTATTGGTTTTCCATTCAAGACTACTGATATTTCCTTACTTCTGCAATAGATCATAGCATTTTACTTTTAGATCCAATCCATCCCTAGTATAATGTCGAATTCCTTTAAGGGAATGACTACTATATTTTTTATGAGATTGTTCTCACCAAAGTAAATACTAGGGTTTCTAAACACTGACGATGCTTGGAAAATCCCACCAGGAGTCTTGACTGATAACTCTACTTTTTGCAAGTCAGGGATTGATTCTAAATTCATTGCAAACTTGGAGGAAATAAAGGAATGAATATAACAAGAATAAAATAATGAACTTGCAATCTTTGAGAGAACAACAAGAGTACCTACTACCACAAAATTTAGAGCTTCATATTCACCTATCATGATAACAAAAGAACGACCTTTCTCCCTTGGCCTTGGTTAAGGCTGATAGTGGTTCCACCCCACTGCCCTCAGATTTGGACATTGATTGGAAAAGTGCCCTAGTTGTACACACTTAATGCACTGGACATCAGGTAGGGCCTGCACCATCTTCCCCTTGTCATTATTTTATGGATTTTGAGGCTTCACCTCACTATGATAATTCCTTTCAGTATGGTCATCTCTTCAACACTTGTATCATTTCTCGCTCCCATGCTGGTAGTTCCCTTAATGCTTATTCTAACATTTATTACATTTGGGACGTTGAAATTTCTTGCCTCTTCATACTTGATCAAATTTCCTCCCTAATAATGGATCCATCAATCTATTCTTGTCATTGGATTTATGAGACCACTATATCTCACCAAAATCCAATTCAACTTTCATCGCAGTTCCCAGGATCTCCTCATAGCAATCATAATCTCGGTTGCCTAGATTCTTCCGAAGATGAGGTCTTAATCCACTAAAAAATCTATCAACATTACCATTTCGATCCATGAAAATGCTAGAGGTGTAACATGAAATCCTTGTGAAGTTCATCTCATAGCTTCCCAAAGATTCATTCTCCCTCTGCTTCATCTCGTGAAACTCCTTCTCTATTGTTGTTCTCATGGAATAAGAGAAATACATACTGAAGAAGATCCCTCTAAACTCTTCCCACTCCAGATCTTTATCCTCAACTCTTTGACTCATGTTTTTAATCAGCTCCCACCACTTATTAAATTATTTTTCTAAGTGATAGATAGCCAGGGTGACCTTCTCTTTCTCAGAACAGCAGAGCACAGAAAAGATCTTCTCGATAGAGAAGATCCATTGCTCAGCAATCAATGGGTCAGTCAATCAACTAAAGGCTAATGGTCATTTATGAATAAAAGACTTAGCAGAATGTTGTTCCATTCATGGAAATATTGGACTCTCATCTTTATACATGTTATTTCCCATAACTTGAGTCAGTTTGTTAATCATTTTCATGAATATTTCCATTCCGTCTTTCATTAGAGGGTTGTCAGTGCATGGTCCTTGGCAATAACCATTTGCATGGTTCCTCCTATTTCCAGCCATTTTCTAAAGGAATAAAACCTTAGTGAGAAACTTATTTCATTTACGAATACTTTAACTATAAAGGATTTTATGTCTTAAAACATCATTCTTAACAATTATATTTCTCTATAATTCCTTCGTAATGATTCATAAAAAACTTGCGATTAACCAGACATATCCCCCAGGTGTGTTGAAACCAAGTGTGCAGCAAGGTACGTTTTCATGTACCAAGATCCCCCGGGTTAAGCCAGAAACTATTTGTCAGAGTTTTCACTCCTAGGTACCTCTGTGCTAGAGCCACCTCTACCAGCTCGTATCCAGACAGAGATGTATTTTCTTGATAAACCACTTACTCAATACTCACCAAAATACCAGGAAGTTTTCCTATATTTAATATTTTATATAAGATTCTTCCTATTTTTTTAATAGCCCGACTTCCACAAATAACTAAACTATCATTTTATACCAACTATGGAGTCCCCCATTTTTATTACATAAATTTTCATTACATTTTACAAACAGAGGATCTTTAAAGTATAGTGTCCTGGAAATCAGGAAAATAATACATGAAAAAAACATAAAAATTTATTCTAAACCACTCGTAGGGATTCATCATATGTTCATACTATGTACAATTACTAAATCTCATATCCTAGACACAAATGTCAAAGGAAAGGGTGAACAGAAGGCTCGGTAAGGAAAGCAAATGGAACAGTTGACATGTGATCTTGAGCAATATTAATAAGAACATGATAAAAATCATAAACACATGAGAAATGGAAGAATAGGAATATCATAATAAAAATAACTTGAATCATAAATTGAATATGTGGATACAATATATAATTTAGAAATTAAAGAACATATCACCAAGGTTTATCCCATAGGTGTCATAAAAATTACCCAGGTTATTCACCAAGGTATCGTGAAACATGTGATCTCTAGAGATTAATTTCATTACCCAATGCATTGGAGCGCTATTAGGATGAACCCTTAATATTTTTTATTTTCATTTGATCCGAATATATCATAATCAAAAATTTCATAAATAACACAAATAGAATCAAATAAATGGGATTCATGTCAAAATCGTTACGCTTAAAAAGTACTTAAAAATAAGATCATTATGTCATTTATAACCAATTGAAGGGGATTGTGGGTTATATGTATGTCAATTACAGAATAAAATATAAAATATTATGTATTTATGAATAAAACTAGAAATGAAAATAGATTAGGGTATCCCCATAAATAATACAAGATAATTTCTTGAGAAAAAGTGAGATTTTGAGACAAAAAATCTGCTGCATAACAGCTACATAACAACGTTTTGGAAAACATTAAAAAGAGAGTGTAAAAGGGTAAAACACTCATAAATAAATCATAATGTAGTATAAAGTCATAATAAAAAGGATATAAGAACATGGTATGGATATTTGAATGTCATTACACATTAAAAGGAATCTTGAAAGAAAAGAGAAGATGCAATTTCTTTTACAAAAAAAATCGGCAGCCTAACGGCGTCATTTAAAAATTCCGAAAATCAATTAATAAGGGAAGAAAGGGTATATCATCATTTGGACATGAAATGGAAAGTATTAAAGATATATAATAACAATATCCCACATAATAAAATGGAACTATAAGTAAAGGAAGGCATGACTTAAAAGAGGAGGGAGAAAGGTTCCCTTACCTTGAAGAGTAACTTTGAAAGATTGAAGGTCGGGACCTTGGGTTCCCTGAGGGAACCTTGGGAGAACTAATTGGGAGTTAAGGAGACCATTAATTCGTTTATTAGGATTTTAGAATGAAATTAAAGGGGGAAATGGATTGGTATTTATTGGAAAAGCGAGGGAATAAATTTTTAATTTTCAAGGGACACCTCATCGGTGGTATTTGCAAAACCATGGGCTTGCCCATAGTATTTTTCCATCATATTGTACACTTGGGACACCTAATAGAATATCACAATATTCATAAGTTGATAAGAAAGCTTACATCATTTTTACATCATTAATTATGTCATTAAACACCCAAAACTCAAAACTGTATTTTTACTATTCACCGAAAATTCAACTATTTCAGAAAAATCCCAAAAATTCACACTCACCTAATATCGATGATCTGAAATAAAAAATGAACTGAATTTTATGAAAATATATTTTTTAATATATTTAATTCAATTTTTAATTAAAATCATTATTTATTCCAAAAATACAACTTTAAAACAATAACTCATTTTAAAATACATTAAGAAAGTAATCATGGTTCCATAAAATTATCATATAACCATAAGACAATAAAGTAAAAATATATTATTATATTTTATGAAAATAAATCTCCATTTTAAATTATTAAATTAATTATAAAATTGTAAATAAAATATTTATGACATACATAAAATACCAAAACTTATATTATGATTGTTTTTTCACTTTTAAGATGTTTAAATTGTATTTATACATTCATGAGTGAAGTTTTAATTTTTGGGCCAATTTAATATTCATTACCGTTCGTTAATATTCATACGAGAATGTTACTATTCCTACTTTACTCTTCACTAAAAATAAAGTTCATCTTATTAGACTAAATATTTCTCACTCATCACAACTGTTGAAGACTATTTTTTAAAAATCATTTCACATTATTAATTATTTAAAGAATACAAAAATATTTTAAAATAACCATTTCTCCCTAAATTCATCAATAATACACATCCTATAGTTTTCTAGATATTTGAAATTCAGAAACATTTCCACAATAAGAAATAAAAATTTTATTTATATAAAAGGATTACACAAAGAATCTAAGGTCTTGTTACATATACCCTTATAAAAACATGATATTAACTAAGTATAAGGTGTTCTATGGTGATAAAATCTTGGGGTGGTTTAGAAAACATTGCCCGAGTGGTGATTTCTATCAGCTTGAACTTGTGCCTTAGGATATTTCGTTGAAGCTTTATATGTTGAAGTTCAGCTTGGGCTTGGTCCAGAGGAAAGCCCAGTGATGCTACCTCCTTCCCAAGCTCTGATAGATGGGCTTCATACGGCCATGGTCTACTATATGAGGTCATTGTATCTTTATTCTATAATAATTTACCAAGATAACTGTATTTATAAAAACACAATGTTATGATTATAGTTTCCAACAATCATATTGACCAACGGTCATATAACAGTCGAAAACCAATAGTCTCATTTTAATTATACCCACTTCATTAATTAACGGATATAGTTTTATAGAGTATAAAATAAAATGAAACCCAAAATTAAGAAACAAATATAATTTAAAATTTTGTTTCATTACAACAGAATGGGTAATTTTTAAAAGAATTTAGTGGTCCAACATTTCTCATATGTAAAAAGTTTTAAAAATGAGCTATTATCGAACCTTGTATGTGTAAATGTTGAAATAGTTTATGATATAGTTTTTTTACAAGTGTATATGTCATTTTTTCCATTTTTATTCTGTTTAACCCTCTGTAAACCCATTTTTACCTCAAACACGGTAATCGGTTTTTATTATTTTCATAATTCATTTGGGTCCAAAATTAAGTTGATATTATTTGAAGTTATAAACAATGGTGATTAATATTTTTGAATCCAATTTTAAAAATTCAATTCACAGAAGTGGATAAATTTAATTTCAAATTAATCCCATATAAATGGAGAGAAAGTGAGTATTTGAAAAGAAAATGTTCAATAATTTAAAATGTTAGTATTTTAAATTTCATTATTAAAATTATTCCAAAAACATAAATGTCATGAACTAGCCCAGGTCGACCATGAACCAGACACTCATTTTGGTCTTTGGCATGGAACCAATGGATTTTTTGATCCCAACAAGCTGAAAACTGGTTTCCTACATTCAAATTAAAATGGAGGGAAAGATTTAGCCCATAAATGAAAGAAAATTTAATTACCAAAAACTAAAAAATGAAAAAAAAACTATAAAATGTAATAAAATAAAGTTTTACATACATTAATTTTACCCTACAGGTCACCAAAAACCTCAAAACAGTGTTGCATTGTGGTGACTGATTCCTAGTAAGGAGAAACATATGATTCAAAATAAAAAGATTCAACTATAGTAGTGAGTATTAAAATTAAGTAGGCATGTAAAAATAATCTATAACTAAATGTATTTACTTTAAAAAATTAATCTTCAATTTCAGGTTAGAGATAGAATATATAAATTTAATTTTTTCACCGGTTTTCTCATAAAAGAAAATCATGGATCATTTCCCTTTTTCAATTAAAAACCATATTCCTTTCTATGAAACAGACATTTTCATTTTAAAGGAGGTGATTCTTAAACTAAAATGGGGGGAAAGAAGTGTAAAATATTTTTTGAAACCTTTTTCCATAAACACTTAAACCATTTTATCTCTATATTAAAGAAGCTACACTATGAAATGAAACAAGATTAATAAGAATACAACACGGGAAATGGGGAAACACCACAGAAGAGTAAGAAATTTTCACATTAATCTCAATCATCTACTACAGATAACTACGTACTGGAAAATGTGGGAGAAACTAGGACGTTGTGAATAATCTGAAAATTACAATACATGTGACTCATCCCAATGTTATATCCTACCCTATGACTTCATAATTCCCAAACACCCGATCATCGTCCTTCCTATCCTAATTAAGGGGCCCAATTCCATAGTAATAATAACAAAATATCCCCCTACCATGGTCCCCTAGGCTATGTGTAATCTAAACTAGTGCATCATTTTTTCCCCAAAAATTCCCTCACTATGTTGGGTTCACATGTCACGAATAATAAGGGGTGAGAAAACAATTTCAATCAAGAAATCCAACACATGAATTTTTATCTTACACAATCAACACACACAATAAAATCACTCCTGAATCACTCTAAGGGATTTTCTATCTCATTCATTCAATCCTCAGCACGTGAGGGAAGTCTTACCCAAGTACCGTCCTTTTCCATCAATATACAACAAGGAAAGAGGTGCCTCCCAATGAAGGTTTTCAAAGTAATTTATTTTACAAAACTACCAAATAGGCCTAAAGCGACCATTTAACACTGATAAATTTCCAAAAGAACCAACACATGCTACCTTCAAAACCAAAATACACTTATACACTCATTTTAAAAACCCATGTCATAATTTTAAATATAAAAAACATTTATGAAGGAAAAAATGGTAATTTCATGAAGCACATGATGTGAAAAATGCAATAGTGTCATATATTGCAACACATTACAAGAGGGAAAACACTCCATTTCCAAACTAACAATTTTACTATCATTTATATATCAATAATTAATATAATAGATAAATTGAAAATGAAATAAATAAATGATTATTATATTTTATGGTTAGTGCGTAGATATCCTACCTAAGAGATAAATCGAACTGAACATTCGACCCATAATTCTTTCTAACTAAGAGCTACTGCTCCCCTTCTAACCATATTCATCTTCACATACATATTTGGAAACATAGCCCCTATTCACACACTTGCATGTCCTTGAACATGTGAAAAGAGATCCTTATAGATTTGATCATATGCATATACCTGCCTCCATTTACCTACATATGCATTTCCATATATATATACATAGGAAAACCAATCCCCATACATGTATATTAACTATAATGGATGAATATACACGTAAGAGGGAACCTATATATATATATATAATTACTATGAATATGAAGGTGAGTCCCCTTAGAATCAGGGACTAAAAACCACAAAGCAGTGAGTAACACACCTTAATAGAAAAAACTGGAATCTATAAACATCATAATAACATAAAATAAAATTAATTCACACAAAGTAACCCATATAAAATTCAAAAACCACTGAAACATTTAAGAAATACAATGTTAATGGAACAAAATATTTTTAAGGTAAGCAGTGCCAAACATGACTTTATGTTTTTCACACCATAAAGAAATTTAACAAAAGAAAATTCTAAAACAATTTTTTCAAACAATGTTAAATCGCATTTTCACTATGCATTTCCAAGAATCCCACTATTTTCCAAAGAAAAAAGGCACAATTTATTTTACACAAACCAAAACCATTTCACAACACACTTCTACATGTCCTGTAAATTTCATAATAACCCATTGAGAAATATCACAAGAAAAACAGATAATAATATCCAATTGATTTTCATAGGCCAAGCACGTATCTAATCCACCCATAATCCAAATTCATCACACAACATGATTCACATTATTTACTCAATTATCAAATCATATTTCAAAGTGCCCAAAAAAGATAAAAAGAACTATATAATTCATTTCATTTGGAAACCCCATTTCTGATACTTTGCACCACAATTTCCATTGAAAATAAATTTCACATTTCCTAAACAACTCATAAAATACAATAAAAAATAACCATAAGAAAAAACAATAAAAAATATCTATATTGACAATCAAGGTGTGAACCATATATAAAAATTTAGTGATTCAAAATTGGCATTTAAAAAACACATTAAAGATACCAACACATTTGAAAATTGAATAATTAACCTGAAAACTACTTTTAACCATTTTTACCAATACCAAAACACAAAAACGGTTAAAAAAGGGTATGTGGGTGTATGAAACATCTTCAACAATTTATTAAAAAAAATAATCTAAAATTTATGTAAAAAACATAGGTATAACATGAAAACCACTTCAAAACAAATTTTTAATAAATAAAACCATTGATAAAATACCAAAATATTATAATAAAGGGTTTTATAGATAAGCATGGCAGGTTTAAAAATTAATCAAAGCATTTATGAAAAAAGGAATTTATTCATAAATATAAAAACATGTAATCACCTACCTCGCCGACATGTAAACACAATGAAACATCAAATGAAAGAAGTACAAGACCCCATTGACCAACCACACCACCTAAACATAAAGGAAAATATAGATTCACATTAAACCTAACATCTTGGTATTGGCCAACATGAACCCCCACATGGAAAACCATGAAATTGAGAGAGAAGGGGGATGAATCTTACTAGAGGGGGAAGAGTGGAGGTCGTCCATGCCACAAGGGACAGTCGCCGAAGGTTTCATGCCCAGAAAAGAGGTTGGATAGAGGAGCATCATGTGATTATAAGGTCACATGAGGGAGGGAGGCATTTTGAGGAGGTACGATGCAAGGGGGTGGCATGAGGAGAAGAGGTCATGGGGGAGGAGGTCTGGCTTGAAATAAGGTTGTCGAAATGGGAGGAAAGTCGCACATAGAAGGGGGGGTGCAGGGGGAACGATGTGTAGGGTGCAAGGGAGAAGGGGGTCGCGCCGTGGATGGGGTAGGGGAAAAGAAAATTTTTGGTAAAAAAATGTACATTAATAATATTATTATTAATTATTAAATAATAATATTAATAATAATGTTAATAATAATAATAATAAACTTAATGATAATAATAATAAGTACTTTATTCATTTAACTTTAAATAATAATATTATTATTAAGAATTTAATATTATTATTATTATTATTTAAAAATAATATTATTAATATGGTATACGCATTTACCATTTTTTATTTTCATAAAAAAAAAAATTTAGAAAATTGGGCCACTCATAGTCACTTGGGCCAACAGCACGGTAACCACTAGCCGTGTTGTGTCTATACACCGGCCTGAAACCCATCAAATATTCCTAACATCAAAATTTTAAATTGGGTACCTATCCCAAGCCTCAACCAAAATTACCAAAATCTAGAAAAGAATAAAAAAATAAGTGTATCTGAGGTAGGGGTGTTATAATTCTACCCACCACAGACAATATCTACCCCCGAAAGTCACCCATCCAAAGTATAACAAAACTAGAGTCCAAGAGAAAACAAAATCAAGAGAGAAATCAAGAACATTGGGGTGACTAATCACTCTATAATTAACACCCAATCGATCCAGAAGAAACCATAACACTAGAGAATGAGATAACATGAGAGGGTTCTCCCCACCATTAGGACTCAACTAGAATGGAAATTTAAAACTCAAGCACACCACCCCAGTGAGGGGGAGAACATGAAAACACCAAAAAGATAAAAACCAATATAAATTATAAAAGTGTAAAAACACAACCAATAGGACTGTAATCATCTAACAGGCATGTAAAACCCACAATATTAATGTAAAACTCATGAAAAAAACTCCAACCAAAATCCAATAACGAACTTGATCCATTTTCCCCCCATCTCAAAAATACCAGATATCTCCAAACAAGAACCAAAAAATCAAAACAATCCTATAAAAGGGACAAACATACATTAATAAAAATTAATATTTTAGAAAAACCATATTCAGAATAGATGAAACTGCTTGAGTTATCAGAGGGTGAGTTTATCACACCAATATAATAAGAGATAAACTTACAAAAGCAAAAAGACTGAAAAATGAAATTTCAGATATTTTCCACACCAATTCTAGAAACATAACCTGGTCTAAGGTTTCACAAATCCTTGATATGTCCTAACTATGTGAGAGATTCACCACAAGATTTGTGGTTGGGGCTCTAATTCACTAAGCTTCTCCTACCTCATAGTTAGGCACTAGAATCCGCATATCAAAACTCCTTCCTCGAACGACGCTTCCTACATAACTTCTCCTAGTTACCCGAATGGCTGTAATGATGGAAAGAATTTGGAGGGATTTGAAAAGATAGCTTGTAATGTACAAATATTCCATACTACTGGAACACCAGAAAGCGGTCTAACAAACTAGATTTCAAAACCAACAAGGTTAGGTTCTTATATATCGGTTCCTCCGGCTTGCACTCCTCGCTAGATGGGGAACCCTCATAGATGCCAACCATCATTATATACCCCCCACCATGAATTGATCCTTCTGAATATTCCTCATCTACCAACCTCTCAAAATAGGTTTCACTGGATGGTAGAACCTTTCCCATAATCTCTGGGTGATAACTCGAAACAAAAAATGGAACTAGCTTTTCAAAGTGGTCATTATAAACATTAACTAACCATTGGCCCTATCAAAAATCACTCAACTTATCCACCTTCAATAACATAACCTTTTCATTAATTAACCTTAGAGGAAGGATGAATTAGACAATTCCCATGTCACAAAAAATATTTAGGATGATACATCCAATCTCCACTGGTCCAAAATTGGAAACTCAAAGAAAAACCAAGAAAAAACGAACCTTAACAACCTTAGGAGTTTCCAATAGTAACACCCCATGTTTTTAAGGACAATTTTTTTAAATAAAAAAAATTCATTTATATCTTTCAATTCAGTATGTCAAACATTCCTTTCACATTAACCTGACTTGTCTTATGTTACACATAACACTGAGTTGGCATACGATACACACAACATTGAGTATAGATTTGGTTAAATTTATAAAATAAATAAGATTGGATTATTGTATATGAAACACCAAATTAATCTTGCACTACACACTAACTTGTCTTGCATTTCAAAAAAGATCAACCTTCCTTGATAACAAGCATTTTACGCAATACTGAGTATCACTAAACAACATTATTTTACTAAACTATTAATTTTTAATGGGATATACTCTAGCCATTATAAATATTATTAACCAAATTTTTAATTTAATATAATATTAACATTCATCTTATTTATTTTATTTAAATAATATATGATCAAATTCAATATTTTCAAATAAAAGAAATATTTGTCAAAAAATGAAGATTTGCTGCCTTTCGGTGGCAGAACCGTTTTAAAAAAAAAATTTAACACATTTATATATTCTATTTGAAAAAATAAAATTCTAATTTGTAATTTGGAAATAAAAATTTACTTTGGTTGAATTTTTTCTATTTTTCTCATAAAAAGAAAATTTTAATGAATAGTGAAAAAAACATCATTTTAATTCAAAACCGTCTTTTCTTCTAATTTATTTAGATAGTTATATTATATTTTTACTTTTTTTTAAAGTGAAAATGAATTATTTTTTTATAATTTATTCAAATTTTGGTCATTTTAGGTAATTTAAATTTTAAATTGGACATAAACACATGTTAATCATTTGATAGTTTTTACTTCTTAAAAACATGTTTTCTTTTTTTGACAAGGGGAATTAATTTTAAATTAATTTCCGCCAATTGTGTGTTTTGAATTTAGAAAAATGGATTCCATATTTCTAATCATAAGTTACAAATTATATAAATATGCCTCTTAAATTTTTTCACATTGTGTATAGTAATGTTGGTAATTATTTTTATTTACCATAATTAAAGGGTAAATGAGTTCAATAATAGTCAAAATAATATTATAACAATTCTATAATACTATATAGTTGTCCTAATCCTATTGGGTGAGTTATGTAAGAGAAATAAAACACATGGGAGGAATATTTTCCCTTTGGGATCCACTTGAGTGTGATAATGACATGTTATTATAATTAAATTAAAGTGAACCAAAATATAATATAAATATATATCGTTTCTCTAATACAATTTGAATATGGGGTTATATAACTGATCTCCTTGACTATTAATAGTTATCAGAAAGAGAAAAATATTTCCTATATTATGATATATTATTTTATATTTTTATACATTAAATAAATAGATGAATTTATGTCACAATGATGATGCAGTGTTTACCTTACTAATAAATTATTGAAATAAATGATATTATAAATATTAAAATAATTCAAATTTGAGATTTTTTATTCAATAGAAGAATATTTTGGATATAATTTACCTATTAGGGATGAGATATTGATTTTTTTAAGTAATAAAGATTTATGACAAGCAAAAACCAATTACTAAATAGTGTTAAAATTGACATAAATGAGTTTTTAAAACAAGTAATATTTTATTAAATGGTATAATAGTCATAAAAATAAAAGATTCAGAAAACTAAATTATATAGTGTTAAAGGTTTCATTAATTATTCACTTGAGTTTCTATTGGAATTTTATATTAACTATATTAATCATATAGTATAAAAGTAAATGAAGACAGGGTAAGAGTTAATTTATTTAACTAATGGTTAAAGTTAAAAGATAAAGTTACATTTGTGACCTAAACTTTTCTAAATCCTATTTATTGGGAGTATTTTGAACACTCTTCATCTTTTCATTGAAATATATCACTTTGGAGCTATTATAATTATAACATCAATTTATAATAATATAATATTTCAAGACTTTCCAAAAGTGCCTCTCCTCCCTCTTATAAAAGGCCACCACATTTACCCACTTACTAACACCTCTCAAGCCCCTTGTATTGTCCAAATTATTCTCAAATAAGCTTCTAATATCCCTCCCTTACTCCTAGAGACCATAAATATAGCATAAATACATCCCAAGGATTCATTTTGTAAAAATCAAAAGGAGATACTCGAAAAATAGGTAACTGAATTGTCTCCTCTTTCAAAATTATTTTCTTCTTCTACTCCATATTACTATTTTTTTCAATCCAAAGTAATAAATCCATAATATTATACATGATTATATGTTATTATAATTATGGGACTACCTCATACCTCCTTTTATCCATCCTACGAATAACAATATCACTATGTGTGTGTATGTATGGCTTACTATCTCCATGCCATAGTGTAATTTTTCATTCAAAAATACTTTTTTAGGGTGGGTATAATATTGAGTATAATGGATGTAAATAGTGAATATATTATGACAATTATTCATTATAATTAATATACTACCCAATTCCATACCATTTAACCATTAATTGAATGATATCGTCCCTCATGCGTATGTACAGCCTACCATCTCCATGAAGCGATGTGATTCATTCAATATTTATTCAAAAAAACTATCAATGTCAATAAATGTTATTAAAAACATAGTTACAAAATAATTAATGAGGGAATTTTTCATTAATCATATTGGATAATAGGCATCAACTCACTGGGTATGCTGGAGTAGTGTGTGCAATTCCTTTCTGAGGAACCTTTGTTTGAAAGATAATCAGCAAGATGGTTTGCTTCACGATAGATGTGTGTGACAATGTAGTTCATTAAATCAAGAGTTCCAATTCTTCAATTCCATTTGGTGGAGAGCTTCTAGGAAAGGTGGATTTGTTTGAGCCTAATAGCTTGAATGATTGTGGTTGAATTACTCTCAAACCAAATAGAATTCTAGTTCCTTTGTCGGGAAATTTCCACTACTTCAATAAGACCCTGCATTTCTACTTCAAGACTTGTAGAATGACCATAGAACCATGTTCCCCGTATAAGAAATCACCATTATGATCTCTAAAAGAAAGACCATATCTAGTAGGACCAGGATTCCCTCTCCAGGAACCAACTGTGTATCATTTTATCTAGTCGATAAATAGAGGAAACCAGAAACATTCAATAGTACCAAGATGTTTTTGGAAGTCACCTTACAGATGGAGTTTTCAAAAAATGGATAGGTCCCAGATAGAATTATCACAATATTCAATATGTGAGTAATTAGCCTGTTCCACCCCAATCAAGATGGAAGATAGAGATACGTTGTAATTGGGGGCATGTGGAACATGTAGGGTTTTATTTTGGAAATTCCAAACAATATGTATAACCTCTGCACAGGAAACCAAAAAAGTAATACAATCCTTATTATAAGATTGAATAGCACGCAGGTGAAATAAGAAGAATGATAAAATAGTAGGTTGCAGGTATTGAAGATAAAAAAATTTAAACATTGACTTCCATAGGGAAATAAATGTGTTGCAGGTAAGAAACAGATGATTTAAATCCTACTGATGTTAGTGGAATAGAGTGAATATAGATTATAAGGAAATACCAACTCATTGCATGTTCACTTTTAATGGATGTATATTAAGATAAATATGTTATAGTAGTGTTAAATGGGACGGCATCAGCCATTTTTTGTTAAAAGATTCCTGACGTATATTCTCACCCTAGATAACGTGATTATAGTTGATCTTAGAGTCCAGAATTCCATTTGGATTTGGTTCCATTAGGATAAGGTCATTACTATCCATGAAGTCATAATTTTCAACAATGTGATCAATGTGAGGTGGTAGTATATTACCATACTCAAGATGGTTTTTGATGGAGGAATCATAATCAGTGTCTAGGTCTGTGGTTCTAACACTATCAATAAGTAGAGCACCAATCCAGTTGTGCTTTTATAATTTGAGAGAGGATTGGGCACTAACCATATTATAGTAATATCATTATTCAAATGATATAACTATATCCTATAAATTGTAACATGAACATATCCGACAAACCATGCATAAGAACCTAAAGTAGTTAATATCTGAACAATGAGTGACAATTAAATGTTATTTCAAAAGGATGATTATATAATAATATATGATTTCATAAAAACACTTATAATCCTATAATAAGTTAATACAATTATTTAAATCATTATACTGGAGGCTCAAAAACATCTGTTGGATATCAGACCGAAGGTAAAGGATAATTTTGCAATCTCATTATTATTTGAGATTGTTTATACATAATTATTTACTATGGTATATTTACCATCAACTTTAATGTTCCCTAATTATTTTATACTATTTATTTTCTTCAATAATTTTTAAAGTAAAATTTACCCATTAGTAAATTTTTACTAAATGTTGTGAAGGGAATATTTTATTGTTATTTGATACGAGGTTCTTTTTTTACATTTCCAGAAAAATTCATAGGAGAATGTTTTTATTAATATATATGGCTTGAATGGATTCACACGCTTTCATAAAACCTTATTTTCCATGAAACATACTTTAAAATATTTCATGTTTATTTTCATTTAAATTTTTATACATTAAAATTGTGTGTAATTTTGATAAAAGAAAATGTTTTTGAAGAAGAGAGGTTATCTTCCAAATGAATTAATTTCAATTATATTATCATATGAATCAAATGGTCCCCTAAATCTTTACAAATTTATGGGTTTCTGGTTTTCAACTTTAGCCAAACATTGTCCTCTATCACTATCTTTCAGAACCTGATGGTTAAATTTTTCTTCCATATCCATGTTTTCAATTCTCACATATGATCCCTTATGTGGAAACCCTTTGATGAGTTACTTTGGGTAACCTTCATTTTTCTACCTTTCCTTTTTAAAATGAAGTTTTAGTATTCTTCTTACGATATGGGTTTCCATGAATGAAACATTCAAGTAGTAAAACTTTTATACCCCCAATCAATTTAGATGGAAAATTTAATTTTAATGGGGGTATAATGTAACACCCTGAGTTTTTAGGGACCATTTTTTTGAATAATGTAAAAGTTTCATTTATATCTTGTAATTCACTAACTCAAACATTCCTTTTACACTATGAATAAATGTCGTATGTTGCACGCAACACCTAGTTGACATAAGATACATAAAACATTGAGTATAGATTTGGTTAAATGTATAAAATAACTATTTTTTTATTGTGTTATACACAAAAATTATGAAATAATTAACTACACACTAACATTTCTTGCATTACAAGCAAGAGTGTCCTTCCACGATAGCTTGCATTGTACGCAAAACTGAGTTTCACTAAATAGTGATATATTACTAAAATATTATTATTTAATGGGATATAAACTAGTCGGTATGAATATTTTTTACCACATTATGAATTTTATATAAAATCAACATTCATCTTATGTATTTTCGAGATATGATATTAGACTAAATTTAATTTTTCAGAGAAAAGAATTATTTTCCAAAAAATGTAGTTTTTCTTCCTTTTGATGGAGAAACAATGTTAGATCTAGTTTTCAACACTTTTATATATTCTATTTGACAAACTAATCTTCTTATTTGGAAGTGGGATATCAAAATTTTCATTAGTTTAATTTTTTGTATTTTTTAGATAAAATTCATACTAAATTGATTAGTTAAAAATACAACATTTTAATTCCATGTTTCATTTTCATATAATTTATTAATATAGTTAGATTATATATTTAATTGGGTGTAAAGTGTTATTGGGTTAGTATTTTTATAATTCAATCCAATTTTTGAAACTAAAAGTAATTTCACATTTAAATTGGACATAAACACGTGTCAATATTTTAAAGTTTTTACTTCTTAAAAACATGTTTTCTTATTTTGACAACGAGAATTAATTTTAAATTAATTTCTATCAATTATATATTTTGAATTTATGAAAATGGACTTCACATTTGGAATCCTTTGGTCCATATTATTTAAATAGTACAATTTTATTTTTGTACTTTTTTAATAGTAACATTGATTATTATTTTTATTTACCACAGTTAATAGGTAAATGACATAAATAACGGTAAAAATATTATTATAATAATATAAAACTACCATAACACATGTCATAATATTATTATATGAGTTATGGGAGACCAAGAAAACACTTGGGAGGCACACGTTTCTTTTTGGAGCCACATGGGAGTGAAAATGACATGTTATAATAATTAATTTAATGTAAAGAGAAATCGACATAAACCTGTATCATTTTACTAAAATAATTTTAATGTGGGGTTATATAATTGATCTCATTTACTAAAAACATTAATAAGAAATATAAAGATATTTCCTACATTATTTTAGATTATTTATAATATTTATACATTAAATAAATAAATTTAAAAATGAAACAATGATGATACAAATATTACTGTATTAATGAAAGATTGAGATAAATGATATTATAAATATTAAAATAAAATTAATTTTTTCTTTTGTTGACATACATGAACTTTTTGGATATAGTTGGATAGTTAGGGATGATATAATTCAGTTTTCATAAGTAATAAAGTTTTTATGTCTTTAACAAAAATCAATTACTAAATAGTGTCAAAATTTACATAATTTTGTTTTTTAATAAAATAGAATTTTATTAAAGGATATAAATGTCATAAAAATCTAATATTTAGCCAAATGAATTATAAGATATTAAAAATGTCTTTAATTATCCAATTGGGGTTCTCCTGTAATTTTATGGTAACTAAATTAACCATATATTAGAAAAATCGAAGAAGACATGGTAAGAGATAATTTATTTAATTAAGGGTTAAAACTAAAAGATAAGGTTAAATTTTGCACCTAAACATGCCAAAAACTATTGGATGAGAGAATTTAGAAATATAATCATATTATCCATTAAATATATCACTTTGTGGAAATTATAAATTGAAAATAAATTTGTAATAAAATTTTATTTCAAGGTATTCCTAATGTGCCCCTCCCCCCTCTTGTAAAAGGAAACAACATCTACCCACTTACTCACACCTCAAATGCTCTTTTGAAGACAAAATTCTGCTAAATTAAGCTCAAAAAATCCCCCTATCATCCTATATTCTACACTTTGAGGTGAAATCCATATTTTGGAGACCGTTTGTTAAAATCAAACGGATATACTACAAAATGAGGTAGTTGTTTTTTCACCTCTTTCAAAATAATTTTCTTCTTTTACTTCCAATTATAATATTGTTTCCATAAAAAAGTTAACAATGAAGTAAATTGTACAATATGGGCTGTTATTAAAAATATGGGACAACCTTATACCACCTTTTATTCATCCTGAAAATAAAAATATCACTATGTGTGTGTACGTACGACTTACTGTCTCCACGGCATGTTGTAATTTATTATTCAATAATAACTTATTTGGATGGGTATAATGATTATTATAGTGGATTTAAATAATTAATATAACATGATAATTATTATTTATAATTAATATACCATCCAATTCCATACCATTTATCCATTAAATTAATGATATCATTTCTCGTGCAAAGGTATGGCCTACTATCACCATGATGTGATGCGATTCATTTTACAAGATCTTCATTAAACAATGATTATATAAATGAATGGAATGAATCAATATGATATATAATATACTAATATGATTATTTAAATTATATAACTATAACCTTAGAAGGGGAACATAAACTTATTTGAAAAAACTTTCATAAGAACATAATGTAGTTTATATCTGAATAACGAGTGACATTGAAATGTTGTTAACAAAATTATGATTATATAATCATATATGATATCATAAGAAATACTATGATTCTGTAAAAGTCTATGACATTAATTAATTCATTATATAGGAGGTTTAGATACATATTAAGGATATCAGACATAAGTTAAGGGATAATTTTTAATCTCATTATTATCTGATTTTGTTTATATATTAATATTTAATGGGTGCATATTTAACATCCATATTCATGTTCCCTAATTATATAATACTATTTTTTTTCTTCTAAAACTATTTATAGTCAACTTTACACATAGGATAATTTTTTCTAAATGGTATGAAATGAATATTTTGTCATTTTTCGATATGAGGTACTTTTTTTTGAATTTTCTAGCAAAATATGAGGATAATTTTTTTTAAAATTATACAGCATGAATATATTTTTACGAATTCATAATGACATATTTAGATGAATATTTATATACCATATTTCATCTGTATTTTCAATTAAATTATTTTCTATTAAAATTGCATTGGATTTTGAGAAAAGAAAATGTTTTTGAAGAAGAAAGGATGTTTTCCTTAAGAATTAATTCCAAGTATTTTGTAAAAATTATTTTCTATCTCAGTTGAAATAACGATATATTTCTATCCCTATTATTTCATTTATTTTATCCTAATTCTAATTAAATTATTTTTATGAAATCTATTTATTTTATATGGATTATGATGAAATGATGTTTAAGAAACCCATTTTTTGTTCCTTGGGTTATGTTATATTGAATGGTTTATGTTTTTTGTGGAACATGTAAGAATGATCTCATTATTAGATAGGTGAGAAAAATATATCCCGAAAATGTATTGGGTAATTATTTATATCTCATGAGATATACATGATTTGAATGAGAAGTAGATCTGGTTCAGTAATACATGGCTGAAATAAAAAAGTAAACTCAGTTCAGTAATGGACTTTTATCTGCTATGATGGCCTTTGTTGTGAGCTTTGGATAATATGGGAATGATTTTCTATTATTATGTGCTTCCAAAATTCCATGTTTGATGCCAATTCAATGTTATCATGTTTAATGTTCTTATATTATTTATAACTTAGGAACTTCTAATATTTATTTCAGGACTGAACATTTTGAAATTCAAAATTTATGTTCATGCAGTTTAAATTCATATGTTCATCTATTGTTTCCTTATCCTTACTGAGAATATAATACCACAATTTATTATATTTCGTTTCTTCATGTTTTAAATAAACAAATTAAGTAGGAGTAATAAAGGGGAATATCTTTATGGGAGATGTTTAATATATTTCATAAAATAGAATAATGTATTATATGTTTCCAAAGGCACTAAACTATTGCGATCAATAGGCGTGCATTGGTAGAATGTAATAAATATTCATATAAACAAATTTAATATTTGTTGGATCAAGTTATATTATATACACAATAGTGGGTTTAATTGTGCATTTTTTAATTTTTTCACAAATCATGATGATTGTTATGCCTGTACTTTATCTTTATTAGAATGTTTATGCAGCGGAAAAAAAATTATCAAGACACAAATATTTATAGTGGTTTTGGGAACAGAACTCCCCTTGTCCACTCCACCAAAACTCTACCCACGAGCTTGGGGATTTTCTTTATCTAGCCATCTTATCAACAGACCATCCACAACTGAGTGTAGGAAGTTGACATATTTACAAGTTAACTATAAAAAAAGAGCCTTCTTGTCCAAAAATAGAACTGAATACATATGTTAGTTTGAGAATTCGGTTTCTAAAAATGAAAAAATTATTTTTTTTAAAAAAAATAAATTATAGATGTTATTTATAGTTGCAGCAATATGCAACCAACAGTAGATAGATCGTCATCTTTAGAAAAGATGTTCTTCAGGTAAGGGCAGTTTTGAGTTGATCTGGTTGCAATTGATATAGTAATAAATTCTGAAACTCCAATAACAATGGATTCATAGTAGATATTTGATGTACAATCGGTGAATCATAAACATATTTCTTCTTCTTTAGAAAACAATGTTTTATCATACTTTGTAACAGCAGATCTATATATCTCAAATATCTATGTAAACATAAGTCGAGAAACTTGAGATCATTTTCTTCAAATATTTTTAGCGATGATCTGTCTCACTCATTTTTTAATTAAAAATAACACAGATTTATAAAGAATAAAGATGAGTGTTTTATATTAAAATTTAGATCCAAAAAATTCACCTTTAGATTCACAATATTCAAATGTTAGAATAATAGAGTTATTGTAACTTCCCTTAATAATATGCACAAAAACCTCCTCTTAAATCGATCGTTTGAATGAAAAATAGATAGCTTTGAATCAGTCAAATATGTGCTTTAAAATCGGGATTTGAATCTGGCTTGAAATCAGCCTGAAAATCTGTACAAAGACCGTTGCTAGATAAAGTCAAAATTTAAATCTCTGACGCCAAACCAAGGTTTGAACTGCATAGAATTCTTTATTAGGACGTAAGGTTGATTATCCATTTTTAAAACGTAAGGTTGATCTCAAACGTATGGTTGGTCATTCATAATTTTATATGCTTCAGAACATGAGGTGCATTCTCAATACTTTTTGATAAAACATAAGGTTCTTTACAAAAGTAAGGTTATGAACCATACTATTGAGAAAAAAATTTAACATTCCATACATATGAACGGTTATTCTTCCATACTTTTCTGATAACATAAACATAATGTTCCTTACAAACTTAGGGTTCCTCTTCTATACATTTGTGATAACGTATGGTCTCTTAACCATACATTTCTGAACATCCTTAAAGAAAATGACGGATTATGTTCTTACAATTATTCTCTTCAATGTAGTGTGTGAACAGTGCTTCCAAAACATGCGAAAATGGTTTCCAAATACGTTTTCAATTATTCCATTCTATTTAAATGATTTAATATTACTCCAAAAATATGAATATAATGAATATTAAGTTTTTTAAATATACTCAAGGTAAAATCATTAGAATAAAAAACAAGGGTATTTGTCGGCATCCAAATCATTATAAAAAGATAGAGTATTATTCTCAACAATCTCCTCCTTATAATAATAAAATAGAGTATTACTGAAAAAAAAATAGGCTTAATAATCTCCCCCTTTTTTATGATCACAAAACTCATGAAATTATCCTATAATATTAATTAAATATAATTTATAATTTTTTATAGATAAAAATAAAAATTATTTTTAACAAAATTCGTTCAACAAGAAATAAAATGTTGTGTTATCCAAATTTTTCTTATATATAAAAATAAACAGTAAATTTTCAAAATTTCTTCCCCATGGTTTTTTTCCGTATTTCTTCCCTTTAGGGAAATAATAAAAAAATTTGAAACTTCTCACCTTTAAATGTAATGAAAATTTCTTTTCTCCCGCTGAGTCAATGATTTAAAAATAAATAATAATAAAAACATAAAATAATTTTTTGTGGAAATCTATATTTCTCCCCCTTTTGTGAAATCAAAAAGTTTGACAGAATAAAGAATATAACACATTTTAATACAGCACTAAAGTTATGTAAATGTTTTGAAAAACTATTTTTCAATATTTGAATTTGGATTACTGACATTCTAATACAGTCAGTATAGTAAAAAAAGAAAAACATATGAAAATTAATTTGAATGATATTTTATTGAAAATATATATACAAGTATAGAAATGAAAATAGAAATCAAGGATGCGTTAAAAGCTTTGTAAAATGGGTTTCAGCGCCTCTGAATGACTTCCTTGAGCTCTGTCATCTGTATTCTCAGCCTCTTCATCAGTCCATCTCCTAACTGGACTATGATATCCCTTCATTATAAGTCAGATGAAGATCTTCAATCAAATTGTCTCTAAAAAAATCATGTAACATCTTTTCATTCTCCCTAAAATGATTAAGATTCCATGTTAACCTGTTCAAAAAAACATTGATCCTTGTTTCATCTGATGTTAATTGCTCAAGAATATGTTTTCTATAGTTTAAAAAAATAAATAATGGAGCACTGTCACACTGAAGATCCTGCAATCTGTCATTCATATTTCTCATTACAGTGGTAATGGCCTAAAATCTATTTATCAGATCAGCCAAAGTACCTAATGTACTTTCTTGATTTCTCTTGATAATTGCTAATTTTTTATCCATGAATATTTTAAAATCAACACACTCTGACTACATCGCCATTTCATATTTTAAATTTACTACTTCATCCAACATATCTTTCTTAAAAATATTAACGGCTTGAATTGAAACTGAACTAGCTTTCAATATTTGAAATATCATATTCTCTATTTTCCAATTCCCTTCTTAAAGAATAATTTTTATATTCTACTCTGCTTAACTTTCAGTACAGCTCCTCTACTTCTTCAATTACAGAATCATAGGCATCATGTGCTTGATTTTTAGTTTGATCTTCAACAGGATTTAACAGAACTAAAAGAAGTGATTCTGTATCTGATTCTCTTTTTCGTCCCTTTCTGTTAGTTTTTCAACTGATTTTCCCTTTAAGTCCTTCCGTGACTCATCCATAGAAAAATTTTCATTAAGAACTTCAGTATGAATTTTAGAATGATTCTATTCTAGATTCAAATCAGTAGGATATTTCTCCTTATGAGAATATTCTACATGAATTCCTTATAAAATAGGATCCCATTGAGAAAATTCATTTTCTTCATACTATTCTTGAACAATATTCAATTTGATCCACTTCAGTCTATTCAGGATTTGGCTCTTCCTGAGGCACAATATCCTTTTTAATTGGAGAAGTCACTACAATCTAAGAAACGGTTTGATGTTAAACTTCCTTTAACAGATATTCCTTAACAATTCTATATCTCAGAAGATCTCTAGTTGTAAGATAACTAGTAGAAGTAGATTCCCCACCAATTGGAACCTCTCTTTTCCTTTAAATCTGAAGTGTTCCTTAATCTGTAGGTGTAACAACTATTTGAAATCTCAGTCTTATTGATTTTTTCTTGAAACATTACTTACTCTTGATACATTCATGACTTATTTAGATGTTCCAGGTTTCACCCCTATTCCGCTTCCTAGTCTTCCTTAGCTCCATCATGCATAAGCTTTCCTTTCACAGTACTATAGAATAATTCATTGTTCTTTATAGTTCTAGCATTCAAAACATTGTTGTGGTGGTGTCTTACTCTGGCATCCACTAATCTCATCATATCAGACATAAACAATAATTTTGAAATGAACCTTATAAATGTGTAGAAATTCATTCTTGCATCTAGTTGGTGACAATAATTCAGATATATTACCATATATTTAGGGAAATTCAGCTTGATGTCTCTCCGAAGTAAAAAACATCAAACAAATATCTGGAAATAAAATATTCTCCATTTGTGACATTCTTGGTGAAATCCATGTTTGCACAAACAACACTAGTATTTTTTGATCTGGTTCTATATTATTGACTAACATCTTTCAAACATTCATAGAACCAAAAAGATATGACATAATCTACTCGGACTTGTCTACATTATCACCAATATTTTTTTAGTCAAATTGATAAACTCCCTCTTAAGGGTGGTTTAATATCTTAGTGCTTTCCACAGAAGTGATAGAAAAATATTGATCTTAGATTTGTGAAAATATTGTATCTTCTTCTTCTCCTAGACTAAATTGAACAGTTTTGAGGAAATGATGTAGTTCTACCTCATATTAAAATTCTGTGTTTTTTTGTTCTAAACGTCTTCTCTAGATTCTGAAAGGTGGGTTCTTTCCTTAGAATGAGATGGGTTTGGTACAACCATTCCAAATCAATCAATTTACCTTGAAGTATTTTCCTTCCTACCAAGTATTGACGTTTGGCGTTACTAGCTTCTCCATCCTCGATTTTCTTTGTCTTGGCCATTTTTGTCACAGATTTCTGAATGATCGAAGAGGTAGGGATTCGAAGGTTCGGGTTTTGGTAGATAAGAGTGGTAAGTATTTTTTGGTTTTGAAAGGTTTTGAAAGAAATGAATGGGTTTATAATTTCAAACAGCTCTGATAATCTTGATTCTGGTGGCATTTATATACATAATAATCATTACACTATTTAAAAAATATATGTTGAAAAATAAATTTATAGTTGTACATACAAAATATTAAATTATTCTAAAAAAGAATAATTAAATCATTTCAAAAGTGATGATTAAAATAAAATAAGTATTAATATAATCACGTAAATAAAATTAAAATTAAAATTTAATTAATAATTAAATAAACCAAGCTCAAACTTAATAAAATAAAACATTTCCATGGGAAGTGGTTTTGAAAAAATATATACTAATTGAATTTCAGTACTTACAAAATATATGAATATATCCTTTTTAAGAACATAATCACATTGAAAGTGATGTATTATATCTATATTCTTTTTCCTAGAATGATTAATTGGATTTTTTGTAATATTTATAGAGCTTGTATTATAACAAAAAATAGGGGTATTTTTAAAATTTATTCCAAAGTCTGTAAGTGGATTTTTTAATCCACTACTCTTGTTCACAATAACTGCATGTAGAGACATATTCCACCTCGGTTGTTGACAAAGCAACTAAGTGTTGTTCCTTACTAGACCATGAAACGAATTTTTTTCCTAAAAAGTGACAGGTTCCTAATGTGATATTTCAATCTAATCTACAGCTTCCTAAATCAGAATTTGAATATGAAATTAAATTAAAATTCGAAGATTTTGGATAGAGAAGATATTGAAAAACACCTTCTTTTAAATATCTAAAAAAAATTTAACAGCACATAGATGAGATTATTTGGTATTTCATTGAAATCTAGCACAAAGACATGTTGAATACATTATATTTTTCATGATTATTGTAATATATAATAAACATCCAGTCATACCTCTATATAACTTGTTGTCAACTGATTTTCTAGTTTCATCCAAATCAAATTTTATATTAGTACACATAGGAATTGTATATGTCTTGTTGTATTCAAGTCCAATTTTCTTCAATAATTCAGAAATGTATTTGATTTGATTCAAAAACACTACCAAAAACATTTTAAACAATTTGAAGTCCTTAAAAATTAATGTCTCCCATAATACTCATTTAATATTCTTTTTTCATTAAATTTGAAATCTTGTGACAATGTTTTTTTTTGTTGATCGAAAAATTACATCCTCAATATAAATTTGAACCAATAATATATTAGAGTTTACAGTTTTCTTAAACAATGTTGGATATTCCATTCCAACAGTAAAATAATTTTTCAATAGAAAAGAACTTAATCTTTCATACCAAGCTCTAGGTGCTTGTTTAAGTCCATAAATAACTTTAGTATGTTTAAAATAGAATCTGGTTTTTGAAAATTTTTAAAACTTTGAGGTTGTTCAAAATAAACTTCCCCTATTACATAACTATATCAAAAGGAAGACTTAACATCCATTTAAAATAATTTAAGGTGCATATGAGATGAATGTGCTAAAAGGATCCTAATAGATTCTAATCTAGCTATAGGTGAAAAGGATTAATTATAATCTATACCTTCTTCCTGATTATATCCTTTAGCTACTAGTTTTGATTTATTTATAGTTATTATTCCTTGATCATCTTGTTTATTTCTAAATACCCACATAGTTCCTATAACTGGATAGTTGTATGGTCTTTCAAATAAATTCCAAATTCCATTTACCTTGAACTTGTATAGTTCTTCTTGAATTTCTATCATCCAAATTTCATCAACTGAGGCTTATTCTATTTGCTTAGGTTCTAATTGGGAGATAGTGGCAAAAAAAACTCAACAATATTTTCTATGTTTCTTATAGTTTTTATTCATGTGTCTGGGTGTCCCATTATTGTTCCTAAAGGGTGATTCTATTGGGTTCTATACTATCTAGGTAAAACACTGTTAGGTTCATAATTGTCATGTTTTTATAAACTGGACTAAATTTTATTTATATCTTTTTAAAAAATTTCATTCATGTTCTCAAGTTTCATGTTATCATTAGAGTCACACTCATCAATTTGGTATTTCCTTTTCTCGAAGGGACCAGATTCAACAAATTTCACATGAACTGATACATAAACAATCCATGACTTTTTATTAAAAACTCTATATTATTTGGACGTAGCATAATATCCTATGAAAATTTTTTATTTCAACAATTCCATATTTTTTAGGTGTTTTTGGGGTAGATAAGGGGTATTTAAAACCGATATTTGAGAAAAAGAAATTAAATTCTAGATTCACAAATTCTCCACCATGATCACTTCTTAATGATATTATTTTGAAACATTTTTCATTTTGAATAGAATTGCAAAAAAATTCAAATATTTCAAAAGTTTCATTTTTATATTTTAGAAATGAAAATTTAGTAAATCTAGAATAGTCATAAAATAATACATGTACATTTAATTTACCAGCCAAACATTCTTATATTGAAGGTCCAAACAAATCTGTATGGACATGTTCTAGAGGTTTAGATGTAGCAATTTTGTTAATAGATTTGAAGGATGATTTGTGCTGCTTGTGAAGTTGGCAGGCCTCACAAAATCAATCACATTCAAATTTGAAGATAGGTAAATCAGAAACTAGTTGATTCTTAGACAACTTTTGTAAAGTGTATATATTAAAATATCCAAGTCTTCTATTCCAGATACATTATTTTTTTATCTTAGCAGTTAACCAGTTTACTTTTTGTTTACACAAGGAATTTATGTTTAGGGTATAACCATTATCAGTTCTGGGTGCTCTAAATTAAAGGAATTTATATTTAAAAATAGAACAATAGTTGTTAGAGAAATCAACAAAATAACCATCATTGCATAGTTGAGAGATACTTATTAGGTTCTGTTTCAATACTTGTTGTGATTTATTGATTGAGAAAACTTGTGGATATCCAATAGTTCCAAATCCAATAATTTTACCTTTATCATTGTCACCAAATGTGACTAATCTATCATTATTTTGAGTTAGTGTTCTAATGTTTGATGAGTTTCCATTCATATGTCTAGAGCATCCACTGTCCATATACCATATTTTAGTTTGGATTCTGTGACCTACTTCCTACAAAGGTATTAAAACAAAAGTTTGTTTTGTTAACCATATTGTATTGGGTCCAGCAATGTTAGATAACAATGATATGGGTATCCAGACTTACTTTTTTTTATATAATAAATATAATCATACAAACTATTTACAAAAAAGGCTTTCTTAAATCCACTTATTTGAGGTTTCCTTAAATAATAGTTTTTAATTATTTGACCATTTGTTCCATAGTAGTTGCAAATTCTACCTTTTTTACATGGAATAAAATAGTTCTTATATAGTTTTTGTTTCTCACCTTTACTACATATTCCATATCATTCAATTATAATCACATTCTTTACATGAATTTAATTTAGTGAATTTTATCCTTTTGTAAAAACAAGAGATGAATTTTTGAATGTCTCTACTTCTATTTGAAAATTTTTTATTTTAGTTTCATTATCTGTAGTGTTTTTGTTGGATGAGTTATATTTTTAAATTAACTCTTGATGTTGTTTTATAAAAATTTATCTTTCTCCTAAAATACCAGTGTGAATATTTTTCAAAGATTTATGTTTCTTATATAAGGAATCATATATCTATTCTAGAATATTGTATTATGATGCATGTTTATCATTTGAACAAATAGAACTATAATGCAAATCATATGAGTAATAGGATTGTACCTCATCATCTTCGGCCATAAATCGCATATTTTCTTTTATATTCGATTATTCCTTTTTATGAGTGAGATTTTGATGAGATTCTGGAGTATTCAGAAATAGTCCAAGTAGATTTCATTTCTTTTTAGTCGTTCTTCTCATAATCTTGTATTTTTAATTTTTTTCATTTTCTCCTTTAAATTGAGGGCAGTCGGCTCCTATGTGACCCATCATTTTGCATTCATAGGATCTCACTTCCTTTGGTTCTTTTTCACCTTTGTTGAAGAATTTTCAGAATCCCTTTTTCATTTTGTAGAACTTTCTAATATTTATGGATAGCTAAGCTAGTTCCATGTCTGGATTAGATGAATCAAAACACTCTGATTTCACTTTGATTTCATTATTAATATTTTTTCTCTTCTTTAGGGATGTTACTGTCAAAGTAGTATTTTATATTTTGTTCAAGACATTATGATCATTTTTATCATCTTACATCTCTACTTTATACAACATAAGGGTTCCAATTAATTCTCTCATAGTTAGATCTTGGAGTGGTGGTGATTTCCAAATGGCTGCTGATATCCCATTCCATTGGGTAGGAAGAACTCTTAGTACTTTCAGGGCATGATCTACTTGTTTGATAGGCTCACACAAGGAGGTGATATTGCTAATAATTTATATAATACATCAATTAATCTGGGTGATTATTTCTTCTTCAAACATTCTGAATGTGTCAAATTTCAATTTATTTGTGTCATACCTCATTTTTCTCACATTTTTAGTTCCTTCATAAGAAACTACAGTTGTCTGCCACATTTCTTAAGAATTCAGGCACTGAGATACTATACTGAATTCATCTTGTCATATACCACAGATTATAGTACTCGTAACTTTTGAATTTATGTCATACTATGCTTCATCACCTACATTCCATGTTTCAGGATTCTCAAGAATTTCATAAGAAGTATGAATTTTTTAGTAGACTATGTATACATGATTTTTCATATAGATGATCATCCTAGACTTCTAACATCCATAGCTTTCACCATTGATGTATGGAGCTCAAACAATTGACAATCCCTCTCATCTATCATCCATTGATATCTTTGAGTATAATCCTTAGATAGTTTCATATTATTATAGCTTTATCAAAAGAAATCCCTACCTCTGAGGCCAATTATAGGATCAGGTTATACCAAATACACACAAGAGGTGGGGTGAATTGTGTCTTTTATAATTTCTTCAGGAATAGTGATGATTTTTGAGTACATCCTTTATATTTATCAAAAAATTTATGTAGTGGAAATAAATAGTTATTAGGAAACAAAATTTATTATTTTTAGGGGAATAGATGGCCCCTAGTCTACACCACCAATGCTCAACTCCATGATCTTGGTGATTTTCACTATCTGGTCCTCTTATCAACAGACCATCCACAACTGAGTGTACGAAGTTGACACCATTACATGTTAATGATAACATAAAGCATTCTAGTTTATACACAGAACCAAATACGTAGCTTAGCACGAGAAGCCGGTTACAAAAAATGAAAAGAGTATTTTTTTTAAAAAAAAAATACATTCTAGTTGTTCTTCACAGTTGTAGCAATATGAAACTGGCGGTAGATGTATCTTTATCTTTAGAAAATATGTACTTTATGTAAGGCCAGTTCTGTTCCATTCTGGTTACAATGGATATAGAAATAAATTCAGAAACTCCAAAAACAATGGATTCATGATAGATGTTCGATGTAGAATGGGTGAATCTTTAATGTGTTTATTCTTCTTCAGAAAACGATGTTTTTTCATACCTTGTAACAACAGATCAGTTTATCTCGAATATCTTCGTAATCCTAAGTTGAGAAATAGGACAACTTGTTATTCTAATCATTTTCACAATGATCCATCTCAATCATTTTTTAAATTCAAAATTAAACAGGTATATAAAGAATAAATAAGAGAATTTTCCTTTCAAATTTAGATCCATAAAAGCCGCCTTTAGAATCGTAATATTCAAATGTTCAAATAATAGAGTAGTTGTTACTTCCATTAATAATCGGCAAAAAATATTCCTCTTATATCGATCCTTTTAATCATATATAAAAATCTTTGAATCAGTTATAGATGTTCTTTAAAATCAGGATTTGAATCTAGCTTGATATCAGCCTAAAAATCCTCATAATGACCATTTCTCGATAAAGTCAAAATTTAAATCTCTGACGCCAAATGAAGGGTTGAATTGCATAACATTCTTTATCAGAACATGTGGTTGATGATCCATTATTCAAACGTAAGGATGATCTCAAATGTAAGGTTGTTCATTCATACATTTCTATGATTAATAACATAAGGTACATGATCCATATTTTTAAATAAAATGTAAGGTCGTTACAAATGTAAGGTTGATGAACCATACTTTTCTGAAACAAATGTAAAATTCCATACATACGTAGGTTTATTCTTCCATAATTTTCTGATAATATAAATGAATGTTTACTTCCAAATGTAGGGGTCCACTTCCATACATTGCCGATAACATATGGTTTCCAAACTATACTTTTCTGAACATCCATAAAGAAAACGACAGATTCTTTCCTTATACTTACGCTCTTCAATGTAGGGTATGAACAATGTTTTATGAACATGATCAAATGATTTTTGAATACTTTTAAAAATATTTCACATAGTTTAAATGATTTAATATTACTCCAAAAATAAGAATTTAATGAATATTAATTTCATGAAATATACTCAAGGTAAAATCATTAAAATAACAAACAAGGGTTTTTATGAGCGCCACAATCATCATAAAAAGATTGAGTATTGTTCTCAACAATATCTCCCATATAATAATAAAATAGATTATTATTGAAAAAACACTTTCATACCAATATTCATATATGTAATGATTGGGTCACTATACCAACATCCCGAAGACAATCGATGCTTCCCCCACACCACTTCACTACCACTAATAGTCCTATGTCACTTCAAATAACATATGACACTCGAAAAGAACAGAAAACTGGGAATGAATCATTGGAAAAATTAGGGACCATTTTGGGACAAATACTCTAAAAACATAAGGTACATAAAAAAACCTACATAATGAAAAATATCAATCGCATGGAACACGCCGAGTTGGGACGACCAGCCCAGAACCCAAACAAATATTGAAAAAACAAAAATCCCCATTTCAAAATCACTATTTTTCATTTCTATTCCAAAAATTCCTTATCCCAACGAATCTTCTCTTAATTAAAAAACCCACTTTTTCAAACCAAATTTCTACTTAAAAAATCATTTCCACTTTCAGAATCACCTTTAGAAAAAAAATTCAATTACTTTTGTTTAAAATAAAACCCCATGGATTCACATGAACCATCACATGTGTGTCCCTCTATTTCCAACCTTATTTTCCTAAAACCACACACACGTTCTGTACATACCCACACACATTTAATCCTCTATAAGGAATACCAGGGGTCACATCCTTCCTTTCCTCATAAAAGCCCAAGAATTTTCCAACTTTTCAATCTAAAACACGTTCAATTTTAGAACTCACTTTTCAAATTTAAAAACATTTTAGTGAAAAAAACATTCTTTAAAACCCATTTTAATTTTCAAAAACAAACATACTCCATACAAGACCAATACAATACTCAACTTGCATCAACATACCAGAGTGAGGGACAAGTTTTCATGCTTAACCTAGAGACATAGTAGCGGGAAATTCCCCAAGTAAGCATCAATAACTAGGAGGAGCTTAAACAATGTACTCAAACTCCACATGGGTCACTAGTCCATGTGAAATCCTGGCATAACACTGTCATTCCTCGGTTATCATACCTCAATCCAAAATAAAGAGAAAATACTAAATTCTCAGACTACCTATGTAAAATCATGGTTCAGAAAGGGTAAATGTTTGTGATACCCTTCATGTACCTACCTCCTGATTCTCGATAGTCCTAGTCTCCAACTACTGGAAACCCCAAATAAAAAGGACTTACTCTAAAAAAAATCACAAACCAGCCTGGGTTGACCACAAGATGGGCACTCGAGCCAGTCCATGGCATGGGCTGAAGGGCATTCTCGATCCCCATGTGCTGGAATCTAGTGTCATGCACCAAAATTAAATAGATGGGAATGATTTGGGCCTTAAATAAAAGACAAAAAAAACTCAAAAAAAAAACAAAAACTAGTAGTGGAGAAAAAATAATGATGTATATAGATCCATATGACCCTACGAGTCACCACAATCCTCAATCCAACATCTCAATATAACGATTGAATCCAAGAAAGGTGCTTCAACCAATGTTGTAGAAAAATATAAAACAATATGCATGAGTATTAAAACACAATAGGCATACCCAAATAATCTATTCCTAAATTAATTTAATTTAAACAAAATAATAATCAATTTCATGTTTGATATACAATATATAATAGTACATTTTCACACATTTCCCCATAAAATCAAATCATTGTCTATTTTCCTTTTCCAATTAAAATCGGATTTCAATTTTATGAAATAGACCTTAGTATTTTAAAGGAGGTTGTCTTTACACTAAAAAGGGAGAAAAGAGGTTTAAAACTTTTTTTAAACCTTTTTCTATAAACACTTAAACCATATTAGCACTTTTAGGAACAAGATACACTACACAAGGAAATAAGATCAGTAAGTATACATCACCGAAAATGGAGAAACACCACACAAGAGTAACCAACCAACTCATGCATATCAATCATTTACTGAAGATAACTATGTACCAGACAACATTAGAGAACCTAAAATATTTTGAATAATCTAGAACATACTATACATGTGACTCATCCCAAAGACATGTTCGGCCTGATGACTTCATAACTCCCAAATTTCTGATCATCACCCTACCTATCTTGATTGAGGGGCACAATCCCATGGCAATAATTAAAAAATATACCCTGTTATGGGCCACAATCCAGTGCATAATCTAAATAAGTGCAGTAATTGTTCATCGAAATTTTTTTCTCTAAGGAAAGTTCCCATGTCACAAATAATAAGGTGGTGTGTGAACAATGTCAAAAAACTAATTCCACACATCTGTTTTCATCTAACACAATCCACACAGATGGTAAAATCACCCCCGAATCACTCTTATATATTTTCTCTCTATTTCCTTTAACCATCAATGTAAAACCCCGAGATTTTATGAAAAATATTATTTTAATTTCATTAATGTCTTTTGTTGTATTCTACACCAAGATTACCTTGCGCTTTACGCAACACCATATTAGCTTGCAGTATATGCAACACTATTCTTGGACCGTGTTACACACAATTTTGAAAATAGTTATTCTACGCAACATTGAGTATATATATATATATATATTAAATGTATAAATGAAATATTGTTGGATTCTGTTATACGAAACAATGAAGGATTCTTTCACAACACGCAACCCAGACTTGGCTTGCATTACACGCAATCGCGACCTTCCTCGATAGCGTGTGTTGTACGCAATATCGGGTTTTAATAAATAATGTTATATTATTATAATATTGTCATGAACTAGCCGTTATGAATAGTATTAACTAAATTTTGAATTTTATAACATTATTATTCATCTTACACATTTCTAGAACATGGTATAAGAAAAAAATAAATTTTTCGGGTAAAATAAGTATTTTTCAAAAAATGCAGTTTTGCCGCCTTTGGATGGCGCACCCACTTTAAATCTGGTTTTTGACATGTTTATATGTTAAATATGACAAAATAATATTATTCTTTTGAGTCAGGATATAAAAATTTACATTAGATAAAGTTTTGATATTTTTCCGATAACTTTCATATTTTAATGAATAGTAAAAACACGCTATATTTTAATTAAAAACAACTTTTTTCATCGTAATATATTATGTGGTTAAATTATAATATTGAATGGTTTTAAAGTATAAATAGAATATATTTTTACCATTTAATATAATGTATATCATTAGCATTGATTTTACCTTGAATTCGTAGGTTAAATCAATTCAATCTTTTGCAATGTTTTAAAGAAAAACCCGTTTTCTTTCGACAACGGGATTAATTTTAATTTAATTTCTGCATCTTTTTTGTATTGAATTTGGAAATGGATTCCATATTTGGAATCAGTGGGTCCAAATTATGTTAATAAGCTACTTTTTATTTTTGGGAATTATGAATAGTAACTACGGTAAATTTTATTTACCATAGTTAAAGGTAAATCGGGTAATTAAGGGTAAATATAATATTTTAAAATTACCCTAACAAATGTCAAAATCCTATTGGATGCCTAAAAGTCGACTCATATCACCTAAGGGTCGGATTAGAATCATTTAATGGACATTGTTCCATGAAAATAACTTAATTAAAACCAAAGAAAGTGACAACATGTCACTCTCTTAAATTTTATAAGTATATTAATTTTCATTTAGTGATAAACTTCATGAAACTTCGAACATGAATAGTCTCCAGAAAGATAATGAAATTATATACATCATATAAATTTATTTATAATTTTTAGGGATTAAATAATTATCATTAATTATGACACAATAGTGATGCAGAAATTGTTTATCTAGTGAAAAATCAAGAATATTTTTTTTAAACTAATAGTGACCATAAAATGCACCAATACCTAACCAAAACTTATTGGCCATGTAAATGTAAACCATAAGCATCCAATTCTCGAATTTTTGACCATTTGGAGCCTTATAAAAGAGATTATGACACTTATATTATTTTATTTTAAATCATGCCAAAGTTGTCACCTTCATAATTTAATAAATATAACAATTTAAATATTGTGATTTTAAGATGATAAATTCGAGTAAAAGTATTATTCTGAAAGGTAATATATTTATCTTCATCATAGGATTTTATATTAAATTTTTATACAACAAATAAGTATATTAAATAATTATACAAAAATTATGTAGTAATTATTTTATTAAGAGATAAACCAAATAAATGGTTTTAAAAAATATAAAATAAATATTATATGAACTATTTAATGTGATACACTAATTTTATAGATACATATGACCTTTTATTAATATATTAAATCTTTTAGTTCGAACATATCTTCTGTATATATTTTATTTAAATTCAAATAAATGAATAGTGTCAAAATTGACACTATTGTTCTTTTACAAAAATAACATATTATAAAATTGTTTAAAAATCACAAAAATATTTAAAAATTATAAACTTATATTTATATGGTCTATAATGTTATAAAGGAAACAATTATGGAAAATTCACAACAAATAAGTAATTATTTGTTATAATTTAAAATTTAGAATTTTATTACCACAAATAAACTTAAATAGATTAAATAAGGATAAATCAAAATGATAAGGTTTAAAATAAGATCCAAAAATGTCTAAATTTGATTGGTTGATGAGATTACAACCGTATCTAATCTAATATTCGAATATGAGTCATTTTTGGAGGTTTTTAAGTGGGGTTGGATTTATTATGAATTAATATTTTTAAGAATTCCTAAGGTGCCCCTCTCCACCCTTATAAAAGGGCACCTCCTCCCCCTCCTCCTCACACAACTTTGAGCCTTCAATCTCGGCCATCCCCTGCCAAAATCTCTTCTCCACTTCCCTAGAATAATCCTAGAGGTTCTGGTCTTCTTCAAAGACCAATATTAGTTCCCTAAGTGAAGGATTCAAAGAGGCGTTTCAAAGAAGAGGTAATATCCATTACCGATCTTTTCAATTTCTTTCTTCTTCAACTTCTTCTTCTTTAGTTGCTTCATAATAAAGTAATAACATCAGTATTACTTACATACTGAAATTTTATTATAAATATGAAACAACTCTAATTAACCTTCTATCCATCCTACGGAAAAAGGAAATCATCGCGCGTGCGTACGTACAGAATACCGTCTCCACGCCGTGGTGTAATATATTTTCTGCCACCACCTTAATTGGATGGGTATAATGGTTTAATGAGTAACTATATATCATTATTATAAAGTGATATTGATACTGAAATAGTATACATACACTTCAACACAATTCCACGACCATGGGAACGATATCATCGCTCGTGCGTATGTACGGACTACCGTCTCCACGACGCGATGAGATTCATTCTCAATGATTAACCATTCATGAATGATTATAAAGTATATATAATAAGTTCTAATGAAATATATGACATAATCATGATACTGGAATTATTTATATTTATATGTATGTCATATACTTAATTCCATTCAATTCAATAAGGAAACGAAAACAGCGTTCATGCGTACGTACGGACTACCGTCTCCATGAACGGTGTATTTCTTTCCATTTACTGATTCATTATATATATGTATATTCTGAATATATATATATATATCATTTTTTATATTCTGTAATTAAGTAATCATGATCTAAGTAATCATATGAATAATTACAAGTCAAAACACGGACGACAAATGAAACAATTTTACCCAAAATGCTCTTTAACATGAAATTTACAAAAGAACGGGTAATATAAAGTCATAAGTGAACCATATATGATATCGTAACAATGAATATGATTCTTTAATAAGTAAATGACATTATTTAAATCATTATACAGGAGGTTCGGACACTTATGAAGCAAATCGGACCTAAGGTAAGGGAAATATCACAATCCCATTTTTATCCGAGATTGTTTATACATTAGTATTTACTAGGGTGTATTTTATCATCCACATCCATGTTTCCTCAATATGTAATATTATTTCCATCCACCTACAATTGTTTAAATACAATTTTACCCTTTGGTGAGTTTTTAGTAAAGGATATGAAAGTAATCTTTTTTTTTTTGGTTTTTTTTCATACGAGGTACTTTTTGACTTTCCGACAAAAGTACGAGAAGAAAGTTTTTTTTAACTTATACAGCATGAACAGATTATTACGGTTTTATAAAGCCTTATTTTCATGAACCTTCTCCAAAATATTTCATGACTATTTTCAATAAAATCTCTTTCTTTTAAAATTGCATGATGTTTTGTGAAAAGAAATTGATTTTGAAGAAGAAAGGATATTTTCCTCAAGAATTCATTTCAAGTGTTTTATCAAAATCATTTTCCATCTAAGATAACATAGGGTTCTGTTTTTATCACTATTATTACATTCATTTGATTATGTTGTTATGTAATTATTTTTATGAATTCCTTTATCTTATATGAATTGTTTTATGATGTCATGATGTTTCAAAAATCCCATTTTTATTACATGGGTTATGCAATGATGTATGGTTTATGATTTTGTGGCACACATAAGAATGGTACCATTATGAGATGGGTGGGACCTATATATCCCTCTAATTCATTGTGTAAAGATTTTATATCTCATGAGATAGACATGGCTAGAATGGTAGGTTATACTGGTTCAGTGAAACAGGACTGAAACGAGGGTTACTCGATTCAGAAAGGGACTTTGTCCACTAAGATAGTCTTGGAAATGAGTTTTGACTAGCAAGAAATGATTCTCTATGATTATGTGTGTATGCCACAAAATTTCATGTTTTAAGTTATGATTATTGTGATTACATTTCACTACCATGATTTATCCCATGTTATGAAATTATGATCTCTTTTGCAGGGTAATATTTCCAAAAGTTATGTGCTTATGTATACAATGTGATTGATATTTCTTTTGTTTACCCTTACTGAGCATTTTAGCTCACCCTTTTATGTTTACTTTTCCCCAGGATATAAAGAAAGGTTTAGGTATAAAAAAAGATCTTTATGGGAGATGTTGAAGATCTTTCACCAGGATTAGAAGATTACGTTCCGAGTTTCCAAAGACACTAAACTACTACGATCCTTGTGTGTGTGTTTTTGTTATGTACTAAGTATTCCTCAAATGTAATGTAATGTCAATGTACGTCAGGCTTCGGGTCTCTACAGTTGGTATCAGAGGAAAGGTTTAGTCAACCTTTGGAAATTAGGATGCGAAAACGTTAGTGATATCCCTAGAGATATTTCTAAGCTATGTCTAGGGATGCCCCTAAGGATAAGTATATGTATAGGATATAGTCCTAGAACTATGGTAACGATATTAGATTAAACCAAAGATGTTAGATATTTAAGTTACTCCCCCTTTATTATGATTTTTGCCTCTCACACTATTCTTTTTGGGTTTTAGAAAATGGCTGGAAACAAGGTGATTCACGATAATGGAGGATATGATGGACAATGGAATGATATTCTTCATGAGAAACCAAATGAAATGGGATTTGGAAGTCCAAACATCATTATTATGCCGAATCAGCAATCTCATAATATGATCAATAAAGTAAAATTTTGTAAGTTTCCTGACTCGGCTAATAAGAGAAAGATGGAGTTTCATGATGATCATAGAGGAATGAAAGTTCAATTTCCCCTATGTAAATCATGTGGGAAGAGGCATCAAGGAGAATGTTTCAAAGGAACTGGAAGATGCTTTGGGTGTTGAAAAGAAGGACACAAAGCCAGTAAGTGCAAAGGAAAAGGTTCAGTTAACACCATGGATGAGGATAATGGTATTGCTACGACATCAACAATGGTTAAATGTTTTAAATGTGGAATGTACGGGAATTATGCAAACCAATGCCCTAAGGGAAAGTCTCATGAAGAGAATCAGTATGGTCGTATGGGTAGTATTTATGTTGATGATGATGATGAGACTACAAATGATATGTGAGATGAAAGAATTGTTGAAGCTCGGTCAATGGTTTAAGAATGTAGTGGAATGATTACATGTTTATCAAGTGTAATGTTGTATAAGTAATCTCATGGTACTATGGGATAAAGAGACATCTAAGGATTGTTACATTGTTGTCTTTCCTTAAGTTTTGAAAGTATGTGATGAATGGTACCAGTATTTTTGGAAAGTAGATGATATGCGCATAATAAAGGGATAAGACGATAATGAGATGTTTGGTTGTATGCATGAGCTCATGATTGATATAAGGAATAAGTGATATCATGGTTTGAGTATATAGAATTTTGAGGATTTTGGTATGTGGAAAGTGTTAACTTTAAACTGCAATCATGTTTTCACTAAGGTATTCAAGAGAATACATGATTAAGTACTTTGAATGTTTGGAATGTGACCAACAAAACATATCTTATGATATATGGGGATCAACGATGGTATTAAATCTCTGGTAATCGTTTTCACTATGTTATGAGAGTGGACTACAGTATTATGGATAAGCCTAAAGATTAGAATAGATTATGTTGGACATAAGTTAGGATAAAACGTTTTTCGATATTATTGATGGGATGTTATATTAATATAGCTTTAGAAGAAGGACAACCTGCAGGACGGGCGACAACCTATCACTTCGGACGAGGCTGTGGGAATCGAACCCACAACCGAAGTGCAACTGGCCTTTATCGCCTACCACTGGCCTACAGGAAGTCCCTGTTTAGTAGAAACTAGTTTTATTTTATTAAGCAGTATGATATATGAAGTATAAGTTATTTTTTTGAAACCATATATGATTAATTTAACCATAACATGGACTTATAACTTTTTCTTACCTTTTGTTTGAAAGAGATGGAATCACCCATCATTCTATCACATGATCTGCTAACACATCACGAATAACAAATTCAACTTCATTTCTTTAAGGGATGAAGTGGAAATTGTTCAATTCACGAACAACAGTGAGACTGTACCAAAATCAAGCAAGTATTTCTTTTAATTCATCATATTTAGGGAAATGATCTTGAAAACCAAAAAATGTTGTCCTAGTTCCCTTATATCCGATTAATCAGATGGTACCTTAGATCATCACAAATGAATAGCTTTGTGATTGTTGGCTTTTTCATAGCCATGTTCTCTACCACTCTCCATCAGAACATGATGGTTAGATTTCTCTTCCATATCCATATTTTCACCTATGTGGAAACCCAGTGATTAGTTTATTTGGGTAACCTTTATGTTTCATACATTTGTTTTTAAAGATAAGTTTTTGTATTCCTTTTTACGATGTGGGTTTCTATCAAAGAAACTTTCAAATAGTAAACCATTTATAACCCCGACGAATTTCGAGGGCGAAATTCATTTTAAGGGGGGTAGAATGTAACACCCCGAGATTTTATGAAAAATATTATTTTAATTTCATTAATGTCTTTTTTTGTATTCTACACCAAGATTACCTTGCGCTATACGCAACACCGTATTAGCTTGCAGTATACGCAACACTATTCTTGGACCGTGTTACACACAATTTTGATAATAGTTATTCTACGCAACATTGAGTATATATATATATATATATATATATATATTAAATGTATAAATGAAATATGGTTGGATTCTGTTATACGAAACAATGATGGATTCTTTCACAACACGCAACCCTGACTTGGCTTGCATTACACGCAATCACGACCTTCCTCGATAGCGTGTGTTGTACGCAATACCGGGTTTTAATAAACAATGTTATATTATTATAATATAGTCATGAACTAGCCGTTATGAATAGTATTAACTAAATTTTGGATTTTATAACATTATTATTCATCTTACACATTTCTAGAACATGGTATAAGAACAAAATAAATTTTTCGAGTAAAATAAGTATTTTTCAAAAAATGCAGTTTTGCCGCCTTTGGATGGCGCAGCCACTTTAAATCTAGTTTTTGACATGTTTATATGTTCAATTTGAAAAAATAATATTCTTCTTTTGAATTGGGATATAAAAATTTACATTAGATAAAGTTTTGATATTTTTCCGATAACGTTCATATTTTAATGAATAGTAAAAACACGCTATATTTTAATTAAAAACAACTTTTTTCATCGTAATATCTTATGTGGTTAAATTATAATATTGAATGGTTTTAAAGTATAAATAGAATATATTTTTACCATTTAATATAATGTATGTCATTAGCATTGATTTTACCTTGAATTCGTAGGTTAACTCAATTCAATCTTTTGCAATGTTTTAAAGAAAAACTCGTTTTCTTTCGACAGCGGGATTAATTTTAATTTAATTTCTGCATCTTTCGTGTATTGAATTTGGAAAAATGGATTCCATATTTGTAATCAGTGGGTCCAAATTATGTTAATAAGCTACTTTTTATTTTTGGGAATTATGAATAGTAACTACGGTAAATTTTATTTACCATAGTTAAAGGTAAATCGGGTAATTAAGGGTAAATATAATATTTTAAAATTACCCTAACAAATGTCAAAATCATATTGTATGCCTAAAGTTCGACCCATATCACCTAAGAGTAGGATTAGAATCATTTAATGGACATTTGTCCACGAAAATAACTTAATTAAAACCAAAGAAAGTGACAACATGTCACTCTCTTAAATTTTATAAGTATATTAATTTTAATTTAGTGATAAACTTCATGAAACTTCGAACATGAATAGTCTCCAGAAAGATAATGAAAATATCTACATCATATAAATTTATTTATAATTTTTAGGGATTAAATAATTATCATTAATTATGACACAATAGTGATGCAGAAATTGTTTATCTAGTGAAAAATCAAGAATATTGTTTTTTAACTAATAGTGACCATAAAATGCACAAATACCTAACCAAAACTTATTGGCCATGTAAATGTAAACCATAAGCATACAATGGTCGAATATTTGACCATTTGGATCCTTATAAAAGCGATTATGACACTTATATATTATTTTATTTTAAATGATGCCAAAGTTGTCACCTTCATAATTTAATAAATATAACAATTTAAATATTGTGATTTTAAGATGAAAAATTCGAGTAAAAGTATTATTGTGAAAGGTAATATATTTATCTTCATCATAGAATTTTAATTTAAATTTTTATACAACAAATAAGTATATTAAATAATTATACAAAAATTATGTAGTAATTATTTTATTAAGAGATAAACCAAATAAATGGTTTTAAAAAATATAAAATAAATATTATATGAACTATTTAATGTGATACACTAATTTTATAGATACATATGACCTTTTATTAATATATTAAATCTTTTAGTTCGAACATATCTTCTGTATATATTTTATTTAAATTCAAATAAATGAATAGTGTCAAAATTGACACTATTGTTATTTTACAAAAATAACATATTATAAAATTGTTTAAAAATCACAAAAATATTTAAAAATTATAAATTTATATTTATATTGTCTATAATGTTATAAAGTAAACAATTATGTAAAATTCACAACAAATAAGTAATTATTTGTTATAATTTAAAATTTAGAATTTTATTACCACAAATAAACTTAAATAGATTAAATAAGGATAAATCAAAATGATAAGGTTTAAAATAAGATCCAAACATGTCTAAATTTGATTGGTTGATGATATTAAAACCCTATATCATCTAATATTCGAATATGAGTCATTTTTTGAGGTATTTAAGTGGGGTTAGATTTATTATAAATTAATATTTTTAAGAATTCCTAAGGTGCCCCTCTCCTCCCTTATAAAAGGGCACCTCCTCCCCCTCCTCCTCACACAACTTTGAGCCTTCAAGCTCGGCCAACCCCTGACAAAATCTCTTCTCCACTTCCCTAGAATAATCCTAGAGGTTCTTGTCTTCTTCAAAGACCAATCTTAGTTCCCTAAGTGAAGGATTCAAAGAGGCGTTTCAAAGAAGAGGTAATATCCATTACCGATCTTTTCAATTTCTTTCTTCTTCAACTTCTTCTTCTTTAGTTGTTTCATGATAAAGTAATAACATCAGTATTACTTAAATACTAACATGTTATTATAAATATGAAACAACTCTAATTAACCTTCTATCCATCCTACGGAAAAAGGAAATCACCGCGCGTGCGTACGTACGGAATACCGTCTCAACGCCGTGGTGTAATCTATTTTCCGCCACCACCTTAATTGGATAGGTATAATGGTTTAATGAGTAACTATATATGATTATTATAAATTGATATTGATACTGAAATAGTATACATACACTTCAACATAATTCCACGACCATGGGAACGATATCATCGCTCGTGCGTACGTACGGACTACCGTCTCCACGACGCGATGAGATTCATTCTCAATGATTAACCCTTCATGAATGATTATAAAGTATATATAATAAGTTCTAATGAAATATATGACATAATAATGATACAGGAATTATTTATATTTATATGTATGTCATATACTTAATTCCATTCAATTCAATAAGGAAACGAAAACAGCGTTCATGCGTACGTACAGACTACCGTCTCCATGAACGGTGTATTTCATTCCATTTACTGATTCATTATATATATGTATATTCTGAATATATATATATATAAATCATGTTTTATATTCTGTAATTATGTAATCATGATCTAAGTAATCATATGAATAATTACAAGTCAAAACATGGACGACAAATGAAACAATTTTAACCAAAACGCTCGTTAACATGAAATTTACAAAAGAACGGGTAATATAAAGTCATAAGTGAACCATATATGATATCGTAACAATGAATATGATTCTGTAATAAGTCAATGACATTATTTAAATCATTATACAGGAGGTTTGGACACTTACGAAGCAAATCGAACCTAAGGTAAGGGAAATATCACAATCGCATTTTTATCCAAGATTGTTTATACATTAGTATTTACCGGGGTGTATTTTATCATCCACATCCATGTTTCCTCAATATGTAATATTATTTCCATCCACCTACAATTGTTTAAATACAATTTTACCCTTTGGTGAGTTTTTAGTAAAGGATATGAAAGGAATCTTTTTTTTTTTGTTTTTTTCATACGAGGTACTTTTTGACTTTCTGACAAAAGTACGAGAAGAATGTTTTTTTTAACTTATACGGCACGAACAGATTATTACAGTTTTATAAAGCATTATTTTCATGAACCTTCCTCCAAAATATTTCATGGCTATTTTCAATAAAATCTTTTTCTTTTAAAATTTCATGTTGTTTTGTGAAAAGAAATTGATTTTGAAGAAGAAAGGATATTTTCCTCAAGAATTCATTTCAAGTGTTTTATCAAAATTATTTTCCATCTAAGATAACATAGGGTTCTGTTTTTATCCCTATTATTACATTGATTTGATTATGTTGTGATGGAATTATTTTTATGAATTCCTTTATCTTATATGAATTGTTTTATGATGTCATGATGTTTCAAGAATCCCATTTTTGTTACATGGGTTATGCAATGATGTATGGTTTATGATTTTGTGGCACACATAAGAATGGTATCATTATGAGATGGGTGGGACCTATATATCCCTCCAATGCATTGGGTAAAGATTTTATATCTCATGATATAGACATGGCTGGAATGGTAGGTTATACCTGTTCAGTGAAACAGGACTGAAACGAGGGTTACTCGATTCAGAAAGGGACTTTGTCCACTAAGATAGTCTTGGCAATGAGTCTTGACTAGCAAGAAATGATTCTCTATGATTATGTGTGTATGCCACAAAATTTCATGTTTTAAGTTATGATTATTGTGATTACATTTCACTGCCATGATTTATCCCATTTTATGAAATTATGATCTCTTTTGCAGGGTAAGATTTCCAAAAGTTATGTGCTTATGTATACAATGTGATTGATCTTTCTTTTTTTTACCCTTACTGAGCATTTGAGCTCACCCTTTTATGTTTACTTTTCCACAGGATATAAAGAAAGGTTTAGGTATAAAAAAAGATCTTTATGGGAGATGTTGAATATCTTTCACCAGGATTAGAAGATTATGTTCTGAGTTTCCAAAGACACTAAACTACTACGATCCTTGTGTGTGTGTTTTTGTTATGTACTAAGTATTCCGCAAATGTAATGTAATGTCAATGTACATCAGGCTTCGGGTCTCTACAGTTGGTATCAGAGGAAAGGTTTAGTCAACCTTTGGAAACTAGGATGCGAAAACGTTAGTGAGATCCCTAGATATATTTCTAAGGTATGTCTAGGGATGCCCCTAAGGATAAGTATATGTATAGGATATAGTCCTAGAATTATGGTAATGATATTAGATTAAACAAAAGATGTTAGATATTTAAGTTACTCCCCCTTTATTATGATTTTTTCCTCTCACACTATTCTTTTTGGGTTTTAGAAAATGGCTGGAAACAAGGTGATTCACGATAATGGAGGATATGATGGACAATGGAATGATATTCTTCATGAGAAACCAAATGAAATGGGATTTGGAAGTCCAAACATCATTATTATGCCGAATCAGCAATCTCATAATATGATCAATAAAGTAAAATTTTGTAAGTTTCCTGACTCGGCTAATAAGAGAAAGATGGAGTTTCATGATGATCATAGAGGAAAGAAAGTTCAATTTCCCCTATGTAAATCATGTGGGAAGAGGCATCAAGGAGAATGTTTCAAAGGAACTGGAAGATGCTTTGGGTGTTGAAAAGATGGACACAAAGCCAGTAAGTGCAAAGGAAAAGGTTCAGTTAACACCAGGGATGAGGATAATGGTATTGCTACGACATCAACAATGGTTAAATGTTTTAAATGTGGAATGTACGGGCATTATGCAAACCAATGCCCTAAGGGAAAGTCTCATGAAGAGAATCAGTATGGTCGTATGGGTAGTATTTATGTTGATGATGATGATGAGACTACAAATGATATGTGAGATGAAAGAATTGTTGAAGCTCGGTCAATGGTTTAAGAATGTAGTGGAATGATTACATGTTTATCAAGTGTAATGTTGTATAAGTAATCTCATGGTACTATGGGATAAAGAGACATCTAAGGATTGTTACATTGTTGTCTTTCCTTAAGTTTTGAAAGTATGTGATGAATGGTACCAGTATTTTTGGAAAGTAGATGATATGCGCATAATAAAGGGATAAGACGATAATGAGATGTTTGGTTGTATGCATGAGCTCATGATTGATATAAGGAATAAGTGATATCATGGTTTGAGTATATAGAATTTTGAGGATTTTGGTATGTGGAAAGTGTTAACTTTAAACTGCATTCATGTTTTCACTAATGTATTCAAGAGAATACATGATTAAGTACTTTGAATGTTTGGAATGTGACCAACAAAACATATCTTATGATATATGGGGATCAACGATGGTATTAAATATCTGGTAATCGTTTTCACTATGTTATGAGAGTGGAATACAGTATTATGGATAAGCCTAAAGATTAGAATGGATTATGTTGGACATAAGTTAGGATAAAACGTTTTTCGATATTATTGATGGGATGTTATATTAATATAGCTTTAGAAGAAGGACAACCTGCAGGACGGGCGACAACCTATCGCTTCGGACGAGGCTGTGGGAATCGAACCCATAACCGAAGTGCGACTGGCCTTTATCGCCTACCACTGGCCTACAGGAAGTCCCTGTTTAGTAGAAACTAGTTTTATTTTATTAAGCAGTATGATATATGAAGTATAAGTTATTTTTTTGAAACCATATATGATTAATCTAACCATAAGATGGACTTATAGCTTTTTCTAACCTTTTGTTTGAAAGAGATGGAATGACCCATCATTCTATCACATGATCTGCTAACACATCACGAATAACAAATTCAACTTCATTTCTTTAAGGGATGAAGTGGAAATTTTTTAATTCACGAACAACAGTGAGACTGTACCAAAATCATGAAAGTATTTCTTTTAATTCATCATCTTTAGGGAAATGATCTTGAAAACCAAAAAATGTTGTCCTAGTTCCCTTATATCCGATTAATCAGATGGTACCTTAGATCATCACAAATCAATAGCTTTTGTGATTGTTGGCTTTTTCATAGCCATGTTCTCTACCACTCTCCATCAGAACATGATGGTTAGATTTCTCTTCCATATCCATAATTTCACCTATGTGGAAACCCAGTGATTAGTTTCTTTGGGTAACCGTTACGTTTCATACATTTGTTTTTAAAGATAAGTTTTGGTATTCCTTTTTACGATGTGGGTTTCTATCAAAGAAACTTTCAAATAGTAAACCATTTATAACCCCGACGAATTTCGAGGGAGAAATTCATTTTAAGGGGGGTAGAATGTAACACCCCGAGATTTTATGAAAAATATTATTTTAATTTCATTAATTTCTTTTGTTGTATTCTACACCAAGATTACCTTGCGCTATACGCAACACCGTATTAGCTTGCAGTATACGCAACACTATTCTTGGACCGTGTTACACACAATTTTGATAATAGTTATTCTAAGAAACATTGAGTATATATATATATATATATTAAATGTATAAATGAAATATGGTTGGATTCGGTTATACGAAACAACGAAGGATTCTTTCACAATACGCAACCCTGACTTGGCTTGCATTACACGCAATCGCGACCTTCCTCGATAGCGTGTGTTGTACGCAATACTGGGTTTTAATAAACAATGTTATATTTTTATAATATTGTCATGAACTAGCCGTTATGAATAGTATTAACTAAATTTTGAATTTTATAACATTATTATTCATCTTACACATTTCTAGAACATGGTATAAGAACAAAATAAAATTTTCGGGTAAAATATGTATTTTTCAAAAAATGCAGTTTTGCCGCCTTTGGATGGCGCACCCACTTTAAATGTGGTTTTTGACATGTTTATATGTTCAATTTGACAAAATAATATTCTTCTTTTGAATCATGATATAAAAATTTACATTAGATAATGTTTTGATATTTTTCCGATAACTTTCATATTTTAATGAATAGTCAAAACACGCTATATTTTAATTAAAAACAACTTTTTTCATCGTAATATCTTATGTGGTTAAATTATAATATTGAATGGTTTTAAAGTATAAATAGAATATATTTTTACCATTTAATATAATTTATGTCATTAGCATTGATTTTACCTTGAATTCGTAGGTTAAATCAATTCAATCTTTTGCAATGTTTTAAAGAAAAACTCTTTTTCTTTCAACAACGGGATTAATTTTAATTTAATTTATGCATCTTTTGTGTATTGAATTTGGAAAAATGGATTCCATATTTGGAATCAGTGAGTCCAAATTATGTTAATAAGCTACTTTTTATTTTTGGGAATTATGAATAGTAAATACGGTAAATTTTATTTACCATAGTTAAAGGTAAATCGGGTAATTAAGGGTAAATATAATATTTTAAAATTACCCTAACAAATGTCAAAATCCTATTGGATGCCTAAAAGTCGACCCATATCACCTAAGGGTCGGATTAGAATCATTTAATGGACATTTGTCCATGAAAATAACTTAATTAAAACCAAATAAAGTGACAACATGTAACTCTCTTAAATTTTATAAGTATATTAATTTTAATTTAGTGATAAACTTCATGAAACTTAGAACATGAATAGTCTCCAGAAAGATAATGAAATTATATACATCATATAAATTTATTTATAATTTTTAGGGATTAAATAATTATCCTTAATTATGAAACAATAGTGAAGCAGAAATTGTTTATCTAGTGAAAAATCAAGAATATTGTTTTTTTGAAACTAATAGTGACCATAAAATGCACAAATACCTAACCAAAACATATTGGCCATGTAAATGTTAACCATAAGAATCCAATGGTCGAATATTTGACCATTTGGAGCGTTATAAAAGTGATTATGACACTTATATTATTTTATTTTAAATGATGCCAAAGTTGTCACCTTCATAATTTAATAAATATAACAATTTAAATATTGTGATTTTAAGATGATAAATTCTAGTAAAAGTATTATTGTGAAAGGTAATATATTTATATTCATCATATGATTTTATTTTAAATTTTTATACAACAAATATGTATATTAAATAATTATACAAAAATGATGTAGTAATTATTTTATTAAGAGAAAAACCAAATAAATGGTTTTAAAAAATATAAAATAAATATTATATGAACTATTTAATGTGATACAATAATTTTATATATACATATGAAATTTTATTAATATATTAAATCTTTTAGTTCGAACATATCTTCTATATATATTTTATTTAAATTCAAATAAATGAATAGTGTCAAAATTGACACTATTGTTATTTTACAAAAATAACATATTATAAAATTGTTTAAAAATCACAAAAATATTTAAAAATTTTAAATTTATATTTATATGGTCTATAATGTTATAAAGTAAACAATTATGGAAAATTCACAACAAATAAGTAATTATTTGTTATAATTTAAAATTTAGAATTTTATTACCACAAATAAACTTAAATAGATTAAATAAGGATAAATCAAAATGATAAGGTTTAAAATAAGATCCAAACATGTCTAAATTTGATTGGTTGATGAGATTACAACCCTATATCATCTAATATTCGAATATGAGTCATTTTTTGGAGGTTTTTAAGTGGGGTTAGATTTATTATAAATTAATATTTTTAAGAATTCCTAAGGTGCCCCTCTCCTCCCTTATAAAAGGGCACCTCCTCCCCCTCCTCCTCACACAACTTTGAGCATTCAAGCTTGGCCAAACCCTGCCAAAATATCTTCTCCACTTCCCTAGAATAATCCTAGAGGTTCTGGTCTTCTTCAAAGACCAATCTTAGTTCCCTATGTGAAGGATTCAAAGAGGCGTTTCAAAGAAGAGGTAATATCCATTACCGATCTTTTCAATTTCTTTCTTCTTCAACTTCTTCTTCTTTAGTTGTTTCATGATAAAGTAATAACATCAGTATTAATTACATACTGACATGTTATTATAAATATGAAACAACTCTAATTAACCTTCGATCCATCCTACGGAAAAAGGAAATCACCGCGCGTGCGTACGTACGGAATACCGTCTCCACGCCGTGGTGTAATCTATTTTCCACCACCACCTTAATTGGATGGGTATAATGGTTTAATGAGTAACTATATATGATTATTATAAAGTGATATTGATACTGAAATAGTATACATACACTTCAACATAATTCCACGACCATGGGAACGATATCATCGCTCGTGCGTACGTACGGACTACCGTCTCCACGACACGATGAGATTCATTCTCAATGATTAACCATTCATGAATGATTATAAAGTATATATAATAAGTTCTAATGAAATATATGACATAATAATGATACTGGAATTATTTATATTTATATGTATGTCATATACTTAATTCCATTCAATTCAATAAGGAAACGAAAACAGTGTTCATTCGTACGTACGGACTACCGTCTCCATGAACGGTGTATTTATTTCCATTTACGGATTCATTATATATATGTATATTCTGAATATATATATATAAATCATGTTTTATATTCTTTAATTAAGTAATCATGATCTAAGTAATCATATGAATAATTACAAGTCAAAACACGGACGACAAATGAAACAATTTTACCCAAAACGCTCTTTAACATGAAATTTACAAAAGAACGGGTAATATAAAGTCATAAGTGAACCATATATGATATCGTAACAATGAATATGATTCTTTAATAAGTCAATGACATTATTTAAATCATTATACAGGAGGTTTGGACACTTACGAAGCAAATCGGACCTAAGGTAAGGGAAATATCACAATCTCATTTTTATCCGATATTGTTTATACATTAGTATTTACTGGGGTGTATTTTATCAGCCACATCCATGTTTCCTCAATATGTAATATTATTTCCATCCACCTACAATTGTTTAAATACAATTTTACCCTTTGGTGAGTTTTTAGTAAAGGATATGAAAGGAATATTTTTTTTTGTTTTTTTTCATACGAGGTACTTTTTGACTTTCCGACAAAAGTACGAGAAGAATGTATTTTTTAACTTATACGGCATGAACAGATTATTACGGTTTTATAAAGCCTTATTTTCATGAACCTTCCTCCAAAATATTTCATAAATATTTTCAATAAAATATCTTTCTTTTAAAATTGCATGATGTTTTGTGAAAAGAAATTGATTTTGAAGAAGAAAGGATATTTTCCTCAAGAATTCATTTCAAGTGTTTTATCAAAATTATTTTCCATCTAAGATAATATAGGGTTCTGTTTTTATCCCTATTATTACATTGATTTGATTATGTTGTGATGGAATTATTTTTATGAATTCCTTTATCTTATATGAATGTTTTTATGATGTCATGATGTTTCAAGAATCCCATTTTTATTACATGGGTTATGCAATGATGTATGGTTTATGATTTTGTGGCACACATAAGAATGGTATCATTATGAGATGGGTGGGACCTATATATCCCTCCAATGCATTGGGTAAATATTTTATATCTCATGATATAGACATGGCTGGAATGGTTGGTTATACTGGTTCAGTGAAACAGGACTGAAACGAGGGTTACTCGATTCAGAAAGGGACTTTGTCCACTAAGATAGTCTTGGCAATGAGTCTTGACTAGCAAGAAATGATTCTCTATGATTATGTGTGTATGACACAAAATTTCATGTTTTAAGTTATGATTATTGTGATTACATTTCACTGCCATGTTTTATCCCATGTTATGAAATTATGATATCTTTTGCAGGGTAAGATTTCCAAAAGTTATGTGCTTAGGTATACAATGTGATTGATCTTTCTTTTGTTTACCCTTACTGAGAATTTGAGCTCACACTTTTATGTTTAATTTTCCCCAGAATATAAAGAAAGTTTTAGGTATAAAAAAAAAGATCTTTATGGGAGATGTTGAAGATCTTTCACCAGGATTAGAAGATTACGTTCTGAGTTTCCAAAGACACTAAACTACTACGATCCTTGTGTGTGTGTTTTTGTTATGTACTAAGTATTCCGCAAATGTAATGTAATGTCAATGTACGTCAGGCTTCGGGTCTCTACAATCAACATGTGAGGGATGTCCCAATTGAGGACCACACATTCTATTCAATAACCAACAAGGTAAGAGGTGCATCCCATAGTGAGTTTTCAAAGTAATTAATTTTACAAAAGTACGAAACGGGCCTCAAGAAACCATTTAACGCTAAACAATTTCCAAAATAACCAACATGTGCCACTTTAAAAAACACAATCCACTTAGACACAAATTAAATAAACCCAATCAAACATTTTAATTCAAAAAATTCATTTACAAAGTGAAATGGGTATTTTCATCAAACTCTTAATGTGAAAAAACCAATCAAGTCATATATTGTGCCACATTACCAGAGATAAAACACTCTAATTCAATTATGAAAATTTTACTAATATTTCTATAAAAATAAATAATGAAAAATATTGATGAAAATGAAAGAAATAAATGATTCAAAAATTTAATGGTTAGTGCATAGAGATACTACCTCATAGTGGAACCAAAGAGAACATTTGGCCCTTATAACTTCTTAACTGATAATTTTTTATCCCCCACTAAGAATATGCATTGTAACATACATATAAAGAAACCTGTCCCCTATAAACACAGCTGCATGACCATGAACATGTTCATGGGGAACCATATATATATTCTTATATTCATATACCTACTACCACTCACATACATAAGAATTTCCATATATATATATATATACATATATATATATTAACACATATCCACATACATGTATATTCACTAACATGGATGAATATACACATAACGGGAGAACCTAGACACAAACACACACACACACACACAGACACACACATATATATATATATACCTATGTATATGAAGATGATTTGTCTTAGAACCAGTGACTCGAAACCACAAAGTTGTGATCAACACACATTAATAAAAAAAATAGGATTCCATAAACATAATAATACACTAAAATAAAATTAAGTGAAACAATGGAACCGAGATATGATCCAAAAACCAAATAAAATTAAAAAAGAAAATGTTGAAGGAAAATAATATTTTTAATGAAAGAAGTTACAAATGGGACTTCATTTTTTTCACACCCCAAACACATTTACCAAAATCAATTCAAAAAAACAATTTATAAACAAAGTTAAATCTCATTTTCACTACGCATTTCCAAGAATCCCACTCTTTTCCACAAACAAGGAACCTTGCATTTTACACATGAAAAATATATTCCAAAACACACTTCATCGGGACTTTCACATTTCATAAAGAAACTATTTAGAAAGATAGAAAAAAACACATAATTAAATCCAATTTCTTTTCATAAGCCATAAACGTTTTAAATACTCCCATAAGACACATTAATTTCACAACATGTATCACAATATTTACTAAATTATAAAATCATATTTCATAGTTCAAAACATGGATAATATTCTGTATATAATTCATTTCATTTGAAAACCCTATTTTTGATACATTTTCAACATAGCTAGCCTTGAAATCACACAACACACTTCCCAAACAATCCACAAATTACATTAAAAAAATAACAATAAAACAAAATAAAAACATATCAATATGAACTACCAAGGTGAGAACCATATATAAAAATTTATTGAGTCAAAATTGGGCATTAAATACACAATTTAAAGATACAAACACCTGGGAATAATTGAATTCTTAAACTAAAAATTTGTTTTAACACTTTTTACCAATACCAATACACTATAATTGATTAAAAAAGGCACCATGGGGGTGATAAACATGTTAAATTATTTATTAAAAATCATTTTATCAACAATTGGTTTACAAATACATATGTATATCTATAACACCACTTCAAAACATATATTTACTTAATAAAAATCAAAAGAAAATACCACAAAACAAATTATGTGTATTATAGTGCAGTTATCATGTTTAAAAGTTTATCAAAATGTTCAAGCATCAATGATTTTCTTATGAAGGAGAAAAAATGGAATCCCTTACCTTGCCGACATGAGAATACTATGAATATTTCATGGATGGAAGAATAAGGTCCCCCGGACCTACCATGCCCCCTAAATCCAAAGGAAACCCAAGATACACATTAACCCTAAAATCAATGGTTTGGAAAATAAGAAACCCCACATGGAAACCCAAGACATTGAGAGAGAAGAGAGATGAATATAACCCGAGGGTGAGAGGGGAGTTTAGCTACAGGGTGAGGGATGTCGTCTGGAGGTGTCGCGCCTAGAGAGGAGGCTGGTAGGAGGATCAACATGCAAGTAGAGGGTTGCATGGGGGAGGGAGGATTGATAAAAATGGGTAGCACAAGGGGGAGGCACGAGAGGGAGAGGCCGTCAAGTAGGAGGACTGGTCGGAAAAAAGTCCACCAGCATGGGAGGCATTTCGTGCATGGAAGGGGGATATAGGGTGTGTGATGCATATGGTTCAAGGGAGAAGGGGGTCACGTTGTAGATGGGTTAGAGTAAAGAAAACATTTGTGTAAAAAAATTTGCAAATAATTATATTTTAAAATATAAAACAACAATAATTTTAATAATGTTAATAATAATAATAAACATAATAATAATATTATTATTATTATTATTTATTTAATTTTATACATTAATAATAATGTTATTATTTTCACATTATTATTATTATTATTATTATGGTTTAAACATTTACCTTGTTTTATTTTTATAAAATTTTATTTTTAAAACAAATTAGGCAACTGGACGGTCACCTGGGCCAAGCGCACGGTTACCACTAATTTTATAGTACCCATGCACTAGCCCCATACCCATAAAAAATTCCAAACTTCAAAAAATAAAATCAGGCACCAAACCCAAACCTCAACTAGTTTACTCAGAACTAGTAAAAGATTAAAACATTAGAGTATCTGAGGTAGGGGTGTGATAAGTCTCCCCACCACAGGCACTTTTTTCCCCTAGAAAGTCAGCCAACCAAAGGATAATCAATTCTCAAGTCCATGAATGAACAAATTCAATAGAGAAATCAAGAACATTATGTTGACTACTCACTCCAAATGTCACACCCGACTAATCTGGAATTAATCATAACATAAGAAAACATGAGAACCCGAGAGGGTTCTCACCACCATAAAGACGGAACTTGAATGAAAAAATAAAACTCTTGCACAACACGTAAGGAGGGGTCAACATGGGGACTCCAAACTGATCCAAACTAACTTCCATAACATCAGTTTAGAAACACCACCACTTGGACTATAATTTTTGCACAAACTATGTGGACCCCCAATACTAGGGAGAGTATCCGAAAAAGAAACTCTGAAAAAAACCCAATGATGAACTGGATCCACTTTCCCCTCATATCCTAAAACCCAAACATCTCAAAGAAGGCACAAATAATCCAAAACAATCCCATACAACTTCCAAAAACACTTTAATAAAAAAACAATATAGTTGAACTATATTTTGAATAGATACAAATACTTGGGTTGCGAAAGAGTACATTAATCACACAATTACTACAAGATATAAACTTACAACATCAACACGACTAAAATATGTAAATTTCAAATATTTCCACCCAATAATAGGAACATAACCTGGGCCAAGGTTTCACACATCCTTAGATTCTGCTGAAAATGTGTGAGCCTCACCATGAGACTTGTGGTTGGGGCTCTAATAGAAAAATACTTTCCTACCTCGCAGTCAGGAACTAGCATCCCCTGATAAAAACTCCTTTCTCGAATGATGCTTCCTATAAAACTTCCCCTAGTGACATGAATGACTGTAATGATAGCAAGACATCATAGTGATGCAACAAGATGGCATGGAATGTCTAAACCGAACATACTGATGACACACCAGAAAGAGGTATAATGAACAAGATGTCAGAACTCATAAGGGTAGCTTCTGATTTACAGGTTCCTCTTGTATGTGATTTTCGCCATATGGGGTACCCTCACGATAGACTACCACCATTAACAACCCCCCAAGAACTGACCCCACTTAAAATTCCTCATCCACCAACCTCTCTAAATAGGTTTCACTAGATGGGATCAGCGTTCCCCTAATCTCTGGATGATAACTCCAAAAAAATAGAGGAACTATCTCTTCAAAGTTTTCATCATGGAATTTTACTAACTGCTAGCCCTATCAAACATCCCACAACTCCACCAAATTCTTTAACATTAACTCCTTAGGTATAACCATTGGAGGAAGGTGGATTTGTAAATTTCCCATGTCACTCCAAATTCTAATGATGATGAGACATCCAATATCTACTGGTCTAAAACTGGACACTCAAACAAACCCAAGATGTCACGAACTTTAATAGACTCAGGAGTTTTCACCAACCCTAAGACTCTCTCTATGCTTCTTTCAAACCACGTCACTACCTCTAAGGGTCCTCTATCTCTTTGAATAATAGGAGAATTATGAATAAACTCAAAACTGGGCATGAATCATTGGCAAAATGATGGACCTTTCTAGGTGACATACTCTAAATTACATGAGGAACACAAAACTATAATTGAAATAAATCTAAATCATAATAAAAAGAAACACCCAAAGTCGAGACAACCAGTCGATAAGCCAAAAAAATACTTACAAAAACAAAATCCTCCTTTTCAAAATCAACACATTTCATTTCCATTCCAAAATTGACTTATCCCAACGAAACTTCTCCAAATTTGAAAAACCCATTATTGAAACAAAATTTCAGTTTACAAAATCATTTCCCATTTCAAATTCACATTTATAAAAACAAGTACAAGCCATTGGTTTCAAATAAACACCCATGACATCCCACAAACTATCGCATGTTTTTTCCTCTATTTTTGTCCCCATTTTCCTTGAACAAGTTCCCCCACACACATTATCTACATACCCAAACCCATTTGATCCTCCATAACGAATTTCTAGAGTGACATACTTCCTTTACTCGTCAATGACCAAGAAATTACCAATTTTTCAATATAAAACACTTCTAATTTTAGAACTCACTTAAACTATTTAAATCCTTTTTAGTTAAAAAAATAATTAAAAATAATTTTCATTTTCAAAAATACCTTTACACTAACCAAATGCCAGAAAACACTCATCTAGCATCAAAATACCAAAATGATGGATTAATATTCATGATTATCCCAGTGACATGGTAGTGGGACATGCCGTATGTAAGCATCAATATCTATGAGGAGGTTAAATAGTATACTCGAACTCCACATGGGTCACTAATCCATGTCAAATCATGATATAAACCGGATTTCCTTAGTTGTCACCCCTCAATCCAAAATTAAGTAAACAATACTCAACTCCTAAACAACCCATGTAAAATCAAGGTTTGGGCTGAGAAAATGATCAAGAATCCCTTCTTGTACCTGCCTCCTAAGTCCCAACAGTCCTAATCTCTAACTACCCAACACCCCAAATAACAATGGCCTTATCTGATACCATTTTTTCACAAACCAACCAGAGTCGACCAAGAGAAGTGCACTCAATCAGGTTTGCGACATGGACCGAAGGGCATTCCGGATCCCCATGTGCAGGAAACTTATGTCAGAGATCAAAATTAAATAGGTGGGAACAATTTGGACAACAAATGGAAGAAAAATAAATATTACAAAACATAACAATAAAAATAGAAACTTGTAGAAATGAGAAAATAAAGCTATACATACATTTATGTTACCATACAAGTCACCACATACCTAAAACCAACATCACACTATAGAGACCAAATCCATGAAATTTGCAACACCTGAATCTGAAAAGGAAAGATAATACTATAGGCATGTGTTTTAAAACTCTACAGACCTGCCTAAATAATCTTTTCCCAAAAGAATTTCCTTTAAATATTATAATATTAAATTTCAGGTTTGAGCTACAATATATAAAAGTAAGATTTTCAAACAACCTCCCAAAGAATAAAATCATGGGGTTTTCCCTTTTCAGTTAAAAACTATATTTCCTTTTTAAGGAAAAAACATTGGGATTTTAAAGGTGGTGATGTTTACACTAAAAAGGGATGAAGGAAGTGCAAAAAAATTTCAAAAACACTTTCCATAAACACTGAAAACATTTTATCAATTTTAGAAAGAAGCTACACTATGTAAGGAAACTAGACCAACAAAAAGACACACAGTCAATGGAGAAACACCACACAAGAGTAACTGACCAGCACATATAACTCAATCATCTTCTGAAGATAACTAAGTACCATACGACTTGGGAGAACCTAGATCTCATGAATAATCTAGAAAATACATTAAATTTGACTCATCCCAAAGGAATTCCCTACCCAGTGACCATATAATTCCCAAACACCCAATCATCAGTCTACCTAGCCTGATCATGGGGACCAATCCCATAACAATAATAACAAAAAACCCCTACTATGGGCCACTAGGCAGTGTGTATTATAAACTATTGCAATAATCATTCATTGAAAATTCACTTTCTATGTTTGGTTCTCATGTCCTGAATAATAAGGGGGCGAGACAACAATGCTAAACAAGTAATCCAACACAATCATTTTCGTCTTACGCAATGAACACACACAACAAAATCACCCTTGAATCACTCCCATGGATTTTCACTCTTCTTCCATCAACCATCAACATGAGAGGGAAGTCCAACATGGGGACCATCCATTCCCATAAATATCCAACAAGGAAATAGGTGTATCCCAAAGAAATGTCTCAAAGTAATTACTTTAACAAAAGTACCACAAGGGCCTCAAGAAACCATATAACACTAACCCACTTCCAAAATAACCAGCACACGCCACTTTCATAACCAAAATCCACTTAGAATCACATTTAAGAAACCTAAAACAGAATTTTAAATCTAAAACACATTTACAAAGGCCAAATGGGAATTTCCTCAAGAACTTGATGTACAGAATGCAATCAAGTCATATATTGAAACAAATTAGAAGAGTGAAAACACTCCATCTCAAGAGTTAAAATTTTACTAAAAATTTTATAACAATAATTAATATATAATATATATATATTAAATGCAAGAAATAAATTATTATTAAATTTAATGGTTAGTGCATATATATCCTACCTCATAGTGGAACCAAACTGACAATTCATCCCTTGTAACTTTCAAACAAAGAGATGTTTCTCCCACACTGGGCATAATAATAGTAATATACATAAAATGAAACCTATCCCAGATGAACACACCTTCATGGCCATGAACATGTGCAAGGGGATCCTTTAAAATATTCTATTATGCATATACCCATCTCCATTCACCTCTATATGCATTTCCACAAATATACATAGGCACGCCTAACCCTACACATGTATATTCACTAACATGGATGAATATACACCTAACAGGGGAACTGTATCTATACATATATATACTTACCTATGCATACACAGGTGAGTCTCCTTAGACCTGGAAACATAGAACCATAAAGTAGTGACCAACGCACCTTAATAGAAAAATAGGAATCCATAAATATCAAAAAAACCAAGAATAAAATTAATTCAAAAAAGGAACCCAGATATGGTTAAAAACAAATGAATCTTAAAAAAAATATTTAAGGAAACCAAAATTTTTAAAGTAATAAATTTCAAACTACCCTTTTTGTTTCGCGCACCATGAACACATTTACCAAAAGCAATTAATAAACCACTTTTCATAAAAATGTGAAACCTAATTTTCACTAAGCATTGAAAATCATCCCACTCTTCCCCACAAACAAGGCACCTTGAAATTTACACACACAAAAACCATTCAAAAACACACTTCAACATGAATTGAATATTTCACAAAGAACCTGTTTTGTAATATCCCAGGGAAAACACATAATTAAATCAAATTTATTTTCACAGGCCAAGCACGTTTCAAATCCACTTATAATCCACATTCATTTCAGAATATGTTTCACATTTTTTACTTAATCCTAAAATCATATTTTAATGTGTATGATAAGGATAACATCCCCAATATAATTCATTTCATTTGAAGATCACATTTTGGAAACATTTTCACCACAAGTGCCCTTGAAAACACACTTCCCATTCCCCAAACAAGTCAAAAAATAATTTCAAAAAGAACCATGATAAAACATAATAGAACACTATCCATACTCACTATCAATGTACAAAACATATATAAAAATTTATTGAGTAAACAATGGGAACTAAAAAACCCTTTAAATAAACCAACACACGTGCAAAATTGGAGAATTACCCTAAAAACCACTTTTATGAATATTTACCAACACCAAACCACTAAAAATGGTTAAACAAAGGCACCATGGGGGTCTGAAACATGGTAAACAATTTATAAAAAAAGGTTCCATGTCAATTTGTGTTAAAAATAATATGTATAACTATATAACCACTTCAAATATTATTTTCAATAAATTCAACCAACAAAAAAAATACCAAAAAAATACAAATTAAGTGTATTATGGAGCTGCATATCATGTTTAAAAAATTTATCAAGGCGTTCAAGCATCGAGGATCTTATTTGGATGGATAAAAACATAGAATCACATAACACACCAACATGTGAACATAATGAAACTTCAGTTGAAGGAAGAATAAGGCCTCACAGACTAACCATTCTCCCTAAATACAAAGGAAAACTGAGTTACCCATTAACTCTGACATATGGAGTTTGGGAAATAGGAAATCCCACTTGGAAACCCTAGAAATTGAGAGAGAATAGAGATGAATCTTAAGGTGGAAGAGGGGAGGTCGGTCGTGTCATGAGGGATGGCCACCATGGGTGTTGTGCCTGGAGATGATGTCATTTGTAGGAGCACCATGTGAGGAGAGTGCTGCATGAGGGAGGGAAGCATGAAAAGTAGGGGTAGTGCAAGGGGGTGGTGCGAGGAAGAGAGGCTATCTAGGAAGAGGTCTAGCTGGAATGAAGGTTTCCAATGAGGGAGGTGTGTCCCACAATGAAGAGGTTAGGTAGGGGGTTTGATGTGCATGGTGTAAATGAAATGGGTGTCATGTCATGGATGAGGTAGGGGAAAGAGAACATTAGGGTACAAAAATTACAGTAATAATAATAATTTTAATAATAAAACAATATAAACAATAATAATAATGATAATAAAAATAATAAAATTAATAATAATAACAATAACTTTATTAATTTAATTTTAAATAATATTAATATTATTAATAATTTATTATTATTATTATTATTACACAATAATATTATTATTGTCATGGTTTTATCATTTATCATGTTTTATTTTCATAATATTTTATTTATTTTAGAAATTAGGAAATTGCATGGTAACAAAGGACAACTAAATGGTTACGTCTAATCATGTTGTGCCCATGCTGAAACCAATAAAAAATAATTATCTTTAAACATTTAAATTGGGTACATAACCCAAGCCTTATCTAACAAATCGAGAACCATGAAAAGAAAATAAAAAAATAAGAGTATTTGAGGTTGGTGTGGAACACTAAATTTGATTAATTGGTTTAAAATTGTACTATTTATTAAAACTAATTAAAAATATAATTTAACCTAATTAATTATATAAATGAAAACTCATTTTAGTTTAATATATCATATATTTCACTATTCCTCAAAATAACAAGTATTATAGAAAAATACCAAAAAATAACACTAGGATTATTTTGAATTAGTATTTTAAAATTAAAGTTTATTTAATGAAATTAGTTTTCTAAATTTGGTAAAAAATAATTTTAAATTACATGTGTGAAAGATTGACTAAACATTCTTTTTGATAAAATACAATTTTTTAGAAAACATTTTTATTGTTATTTTAAATGATTATTATTTTATTTTTAATCAATATATATCTAATAAACAATGGAAAAATATTTTTTTCATTGTTTAATTAATATTATTCATACCCTCTATTCCAATGGCTAGGTGATAACTATTATATTAAAAAATAATATTTTAAAAGGATTCCACACTTCATTTAAATATAGTTTTTCATGTAACTCAAGCTAAAAATAGTGTTTTGTATAACTAAATATAAACTCATTGTTACATGTAATGAAAATATATTAAAGAGATTTAATTTATTTAATAAATAAATATATCATAAAATCCCATGGTGTTATATATTTTTTAGATTGGTTTTGAATGTCACATATGCTATCAAATGCAACATTTTCATTTTAATCTTTTGGGGTGTTACATTCCCCCACTAAAATAAATAGCATCCATGAAATTTAAACTTGTTATAGGTAATGGAGATTATTATATTTCAAAATGAAATATTGGATAAAACATATAATAAAAGGGTTAATAAATTAACCACTTAAAAATTGAGATAGGGAAATACAATTTTCATATGGAATAATATACTATTAGGTTTCTTTGTCGGAGAAAATTGGTGTTATGCGAAGATATAGACATGGAAGAAAATCATAAATAATTATATATACTGGTAGTGTTCATTCATCAGAAAAGGTTAATGAAGAAATGGAATCATAAAGGCCTAAACCCATATATCTATGATGAAAGACCATCTGATTCATCGTAAAAATATATAATAGGATAACATTTTGGTTTCAATATACTTTTCCTAGAGTTTCACAATTATTTTCATGTATATTAATATATTTAAATAATCATATTTGATATGTGTCTATTTCATATGAAAAAATTCATCATTTGGTTATTCTCTGATTAATTTCCATTTCATCTCCTATTCTAAGAGATGAATCTACATAAGGCAAATTTTTATTCCTAATGAAATAAAATTAAATTTTAACAGTTCTTATGTTCAAAAAAAGAGTGAAATGGCTTTCCATTTATCCTTATTTATTTTAAAAATCCAATATAGTTGGCACAAGTTATCTAATACACATAAATTTCTATATATTGAAGTACTACGCTGATGTTTAATACCACATCTAAAGTTTAACCTAAACCATTATATAAATGGTTGAACTTATGGACAATCCAAGAGATTAATATCCATAACTTTATAAAAAAGTCCAAGGAATTTAAAAAAACTTATCATAAATCCCTAAAACAATATTAATTTGTTCTTAATAATCATATTCCAATCATGTGAATACATTTATAATATATTATCTTGAAACAGGGTAATAACTTGAATTACTATAAAACCATATTTTAAACAGTAATTCATCCTTATTCCAAAGAATAAAACAAATAATTTGTTGTATTCATTAAATAGAGTAATGTTTTAATATCCATTAAGCATAAACCAGTTTTTCAATAAATATTTTATCAGTTCTATATAAGTTAGTACTATCAAAATTACATTATCCCTATCAATTATCTCTTTATCCGAACATTATTATCTTAATAACATGAACATATTAAGGGGCCATAATCATTTATCTTCCATTAATTTCATGTTTCTAATGAATCATTTTGCTTGGTCATAAGTACCATTAAACACATCATTTCAAATCCCTAATGAAAAATTTCAATAGTACAGTCCTTATAGATTTCCTAATTTTTATAATAAGTAAATCATTGATAAAATACAAAAATGAAATAATTATTTAAGAAAAACACAATAAAATTAATCGTTGCTCTATGTATATGATAATATAATAATCTTGACCATGAACTATTATATTATTTTGAGGTATATTTCAATAAATCTGTGGACGTCGATTTCAATAGCTTCCAATCTCCTTACAGTTAAGGAAATGTACATTGGAACTTTGTTATTTTTGTTGTAATCATAAGAAATTTTCTCTTTCTCTCCACAATTGTATAAAACTCACATTCTCTTCAAGAAATTACCAAGGTTTTTATTTCCACAATTATTGCATGTGGGAAAACCCTTATTTCCCTTCCTCCCTTTATTTTTTTCCAACAATAATTTTCTTCTCTTAATTACTTTTGAATACATAATACATATATAGTTATTTATTTATATTTTTATCACATGATACCATTTACTCATATGATTAGATATTTTGGGAGAATATTTTCTTTCGAATGATTGAATTAAACCCATCAATGAAATGATGATTCATATTATCTTGATTATGTTCATTGATGTATTTCACATTAATTATTATAGGGGATATTACTAAATGATGGAATATAATATATTAGATCATATAATTATGAAACATAACGTATACACCCAAAATATTGAAATAAATAACATAAATTGAAATATTTATGCATATATAATCTCATTATCAAAAACATGGTTTCCTTGGGGATATCTCTATTTCTAATCCTTTATGATGGTTTGTAAAGAAAATTTGAATTATCCTAAGAACATACCATGGAAATTAAATACCAAGTATGTACTAAGGACCATTATCTTGCACTAGGTGATGATCGGTTCATGACAAATGAGTTTTTTTGAGTTATTACCCCTAGAAATATCTATTCCAGAACCATGATTCCTTATTGTATCTAGATTGGGATTATTTATAGAAAAAATGAAAAACTATTTTCCTTAGTAGAACATTAGGATTTTATTCTATTATTTTCCTCGAATTTTATCATTGGGTACTAATCTATAATCTATGTTTTTCCTAAATCATGTTCCCAAGGATTCTATTAAACATCCTCTAAATCAAAATATAATGACCCTGATCCCACTAGAATAAATCTAGTGCCTACTTTAGTACATTGGAAGAACATATGAGGAATCTCATCAAAATAGACTAAATTGTTTTGTATTATTAGTAAATGAGATACACATTATTCCAATAATACATTTTAATTCAAAAATTAAAACATAATTATTTTCAAGAATAAATGTATTTCATCTAGGATATCATTGAATATAAAATATAGTACACAACATAGATTCATTAGAAAGGAGAAAAAGGTGAGATAAAATTTTTAGTAAGGGTTATATACAATATAAGATACCATGAATCAATAAGAATATTTAAGATGTCTAGGTAAATAACTGAGGACACTTTTAATTTCACTAACTGGATAAGGCATAATGAATATGGAAAAGTAAGTAACTGAAATCACACTTCATTTAATCAATAAAATAAAATTTAAATGAGTCTAGAGATAATATCATAATGAATGTATCGCACCTAATAATAATTAAACTCTTAAAAAATAAAATTCTTAATTTTTGGATATCATGTCTTAGTCACACGATACCTCTACCATCAAGATCATTCACAACATGAATTAAACTATAGGTAAATACCAATTTATTACTAACTTAATGGATTTTTCTCATGGAACCTATTGCTAAAATTAGGTAAAATATAATAAAAGGCCTCACCACCACTACAGGTCTAAATAATTGCTTATATTTATCAAATAATCAATTTAATTTATGAATAATGTTCCTCATCATCAAATATCAGTACTGTGTAAAGAATATGAATTAATAATTATTTCCCCAAATATACCTATATCATTTAATGTAGAAAACCATATATAAAAATTGATATATAGTTTAATAAATAAAAATATACATGATAAATAATATTTATATTTAAGTTAAATTTAATTTGAAATGGTCATGAGGAATGGAATATTTCACGGTAAAGTTAATGGCTATAAAAATGAATCATGAAGTTGAATGTCAATACTTTACTTTATCAAAATTAATCTAAACCATCAATAGGATGAATAAGGATGGAATCAATAAAACATATCTATACTGGAGAATATGTATAATAATGTTTTTTAAATTTAACAACAGAAATAATATTAAATTATATTTAAAAACATTCAATAATAAAATATCATTTTCTTTATGAAAATCCTTTTGAATAAAAACTACTTTTAAAAACATTTTCATTATAAATAACTTCATAAAAATGAAAAGGTATCTTCATTGAAATGATTATAATGATGTTGAGTAATTTAATATATGTATTTAATGTTAAAAAACATTCCTTTTTAACAGTCAAAAGGTTAGGATAGTTCCTTATTCGAGAAATGACAAGCAGATTCCTTTCACATTTTTAGTAAATTCCAAATCATTATTCTATTGGAAATGACATACAATTATTATTAAAACATCTTAAAAGATTAATAATGGATGAAAATTTATCTATTAAATCATTTTTAAAATATTACAAAAAAAATTAGGAAACATGGTTCTGTAATAACACATATTTCTAACAAAAAAAGAGAAATAATGTTATATTTTCATAAAACTATTTTCCCAATTATTTTAAGTACCATAGAGTTGAAAAATGGAAATATTATATGAAAATGTATTGAATAAGCATAGGATAATAAAACTAATTTTTTTATGATATGTTCAAATAATTTCTGTTAATTGATGTTTAAGAGTTAACAATCTCGATTTGGATGATATTGTGAAATAAACCTATAAAATGATCATAGTGTTGAATTGAGAATTAGTCAATGAAATGATTATGTGTTTAAACTATAAATACATATATTATAATCATAAATAATTCAAAACTTAATCAAAATTTGTTATAAATAATATCATATAATGACACAATCTATGAAGTAGAAGAATAACCCATTGAACAAAAATTGAGTAAGGAACCCCTTACCTTGTGATTCCTTTAGATTGAAGGTTCTTTAACCACCAATATAGTGGTTTTAATCATGTTATTAACATATAAAATAATGATATAAATATTCATAATTCAATATAGGATATATTTGTAACTTTTTATTACCCTTTCATTATTAGTCATTCATCATTTTCATTGTTTCAAGTGTTAATTATGTTTTTTGGTCTCCTATGTTTCTGCATGAAATATATGGTTCTTGGAAATTTTATATTGTTATATCATCAATATAATAATTATAATGAAATAATTATCATTTTTTTGTTTCAATTATAATTTTAAAACCAATCATGAAATATGTTTATGAAAGATGAATTATTTTACGATGATGAAGATGGTATACCGTACTTACACATGAGTAACGATTCCGTTTTTAAATGATAATTATGGAAAGAAGGTAGGTGATATATAATAAATTCAGAAAAATAAAAATGTTATATATAAAATATTATATACAAATATATATCATCCATGTGGTGTGTATAGCATCCCGCCTTTTTATAACATAAACTTTCATTTCATTACACAAAACTAAGGATCTTTAAGGTTTAGTGTCTTGGAAACCAGGAACATAAAACATGAAAACATAAAACATTATTCTTAAACACTTGAAATGCTTCTCATCATGTTCATCCTAGGTTCATTACTGCATCTCATAACCTAGGGACATACATCAAAAGAAAGGGTGAGCAGAAGGCCCAGTAAGGGAAACAAGAGAAACATTTTTACATGTGAACTTGAGATACTTCAATAAGGTCATGAAAAGAACTTTAAGGAATGAGAAATAAATCATGAGATATATCATAATAAAAATAACATTTTTCATAACTTGAAGATGTGGCTACGTAATTTAACATAGACAATCTTGAACATATCACCAAGGTCCATCCCCATGGTGTCATTTGAAAATTACCAAGGTTATTCACCAAGATATCGTGAAAATTGTAATCTCTAGTGGTTACATCATTACCCAATGAATTGGAGCGCTATCAGGGCGCACCCTTAAATTTGCCTTTATTATCATGTGAGCCACATATATCATCATCAAAAATTTCATAAATGACCCATATACCATAAAATAAAAGGGTTTCATTTCATAATCATAACGTTTTAAAAACTGCTTTAAAGACCTGATCTTTACGTCACATTAAACCCACGAAAAGGGAAAGCGGGTTTCATGTATGTAAATCCCAGAATTTAAAAATAGAAAATCTTGTTATATATGTGAATACCCATATAGAAGGTAGAGACTTGAGTATTCACTTAATAATATAAAATATCTTTAGAAAAAAGAGACAGACATTTTGAGACGAAAATTCTGAAGCATAATGGCTATGTTACATGGTTTTTAGAAAACATTGAAAAGAGAGGGGACATGTGTCAAACATTCATAAATGACCCATAAAACCGTATAGGGACAGAATATAAGGTATTTAAGAACATGGTAATGAAATTTGAAAATATACCATATGAAATGAAGAACATGAAAGGAAGACAAAAATAAGATTTCTCTTATGAAAATTCGGCAGCCTAACAGCGTTACATAAACATCAACCAAAAATGAATTGATGAGATCAAATAGGGTGTCTCATCATATTAACATAAAAGATAAGTATGATAGATATGGATATCATACCCCAACATAAAAAAAGTAACTTTCATGACTTGACATGCAATTAGAAGTTTGAAAAGGGAGAAAGGTGCAAGGACCACATAAAAATTCAGCAGCCTAACGACGCCACTTAAACATCAAAATACTGAAATGAAGAGATCAAATAGAGTCTCTCATCATATGGTCATATAAGATCAGTATGATATATATAGAGATAATACCCCAACATAACAAAAATAAACTTGAAATAATTGACATGAAAGTAGAACTTCAAAACGAGAAGTGTGAAAAACCACTTAAAAATTCGGCAGCCTAACGGCGCCGAATAAAACTTCAAAATACTGAATTGAAGAGATAAAATGGGTTCTCTCATAATATGGTCATAAAATATCAGTATGATAGATATAGAGATAATACCCCAACATAACAAAAAGGAACTTGAGAGAATTGACATGAAAGTAGAACTTCAAAATGAGAAGAGTGAAGAAACACTTAAAGATTCGGTAGCCTAACGACGCCACTTAAAACATCAAAATACAGAATTGAAGAGATCAAATGGGTTATCTCATCATATGATAATAAAATATTAGTATGATAAATTTAGAGATCATACCCCAACATAATAAAAAGTAACTTGAAATACTTTACATGAAAATAGATCTTGAAAAATGAGAAGGGAGAAAGAATCCGTTACAAAAAATTCTGCAGCCTAACGGCGCCACTTAAAACTTCATAAGACGAAATAATGAGAGTAAGAGGGTATCTCTAATTATGTGAACATTAAAAGGGAAGTAAGATGAGTATAAAAAGAACACCCTTTAACATAAGAACATGGAGCATAAAATAAATTACATAAAAGAGATTTCTTGAAAAGAAAGAGAGAGATCGGATCCCTTACCTTAAAACGTAACTCTTAAAACTCAAAGGTTGGGACCTTGAGGGCTTGGGGGAACCTTGGTAGGACTCCTTGGGAGGTAATGATACCAGAACTTCGTTTAAGATGGTTTTGGAGTCGAAAATATGAGAGGAGGTCTTGGTATTTATAGGGAAAGTGAGGGGACAAGGCATTAATGGCCAAGGGACACCTCAAAAGTGGTTTTCTCAAAAGCATGGGCCCTCCCATGGTACTTCCCATAGATTTAGGCCACATGGGGACCCCCACTCAATAATTCATCCTCTTTAGTTGACCATATTTTAAAATATCTAATGATATCATCATGACACAGTTATGATGTCATTAAACATACCAATACCCTAAAACTGTATTTTTACTATTCACTGAAAATTCAACTTTCTCAGAAAAATCCAAAAATTTCACATTAACCAAATATCAATCCTCTGATTTCAAAAATTAACTCTATTTTATAAAAATAATTTTCTAAATATTTTTAATTCATTTTTTAAATAAACACATTATTCACTGAAAATTCATTTTTTTCAGAAAAATCCCCAAAAATTACCTTAACGTAATATCGATGCTCTGAGTTAAAAAATGAAATACCTTTTATAAAAATAATTTTCTAAATATTTTTAATTTAATTTTTAATTAAAAAACACTATTCACCCGAAAAAAACTAATACTTGAATAATAATTTATGAAACTGTTATTTACCCATTTTATTGAATCTCATTACATAATCTAGGTGTCTAAATTATATTAAAAATATATTTGAGTGAAATTACTAATCCATTTGGTCACATTACTAATCCTAAGCGCAAAATCTCTATTCATAATTTACTATTCATCAAAAATCAAGTTGATCTTATTAGACTCAAAATTTTGTACTAAACATAATTGTAGAAGACCATTTTTTGAAAATCATTACACATTTATATTAATTTAAGGTTTACATAAACTTTTTTAAAATATCCTTTCTCTAAAATTCATAAATAAAAATGCATACTATATATATCCGGACATTTAAAAATTCATAAACTTCATCATAAGAAGAAATCCCAATTTTTATTTAAAACAAAGGATTACACAAGGCAGTTACGGTCTCCTTACATAGCCCCTTATCACACCAGCATAGGACCTAAGTGTAAGGTGTGCTAAGGTGAGAGAATCCGACGGAGGCTCGGCCAACATCGCACGAGTTGTAATTTCTATCAGTTTGAACTTCTCGTGAAGGCGATCCCGTTCTAGCTTCACACAATGAAGTTCAGCTTGGGTTTGGTCCAGAGCAAAGCCCAGTGGTGCTACCTCCTTCCCAAGCTCTGTTAGATGAGCTTCGATCGGTCCAAGACTACTGGGTGAGGCCATCAAATCTTCTTTCTATATTAATTAACCAATATTTCTTGTATTTAGAGACAATAGTCAAAACATTTAGTTTCCAGCGGTCATATTGACCAATGGTCAAATAACAGTCAAAACCCAATAGTCTCATTTTAATTATACTCATGTTATCAAATGAAACATTTTTGTTGAGTATTAAAATAAAATAAAATAACACATAAAATCAGGAAACAAGATTTATTTAAAATTTTGGGTCGTTACAATCTTCCCCCCTTAAGAAATTGCGTCCTCGCAATTTTTAAAATTGGGTTTTGAAATTTCATTGAAAGTCCCACATCGGAAAAGGAGTCAGTAAAACTATTACTTTAAAAGAAACAAAGTGAAGTACAAAGGTCACTCGAGTTAACCCACACTAGGATTCCATGTAGGAAAACATAGACATGGAGGAGAAAACAAAGGGTCAAGTTCTGAGGGAGAGTGATAGAGAACATGATTAGGAGAAAGTTAACCATAAGAAAATCCCAATCTTATGATGTGTGTAAATGGTCTTTGATTACCTAGTAGGAAAATTAAACCAACAAAATTTTTGTTTTACGTTTCTTTTCATAATTTTGAGGAATTCATTAACTACATAGAACAAAAACATAAGAAAATATATCTATCTTCATGTAGAGTTTCATTCTTTAATAAGTTTCTACCCAAAACTAATTTTTTCTCCAAACTATGAGCATTCAAAACTACTTGGTCTCATCAAAACACAAGAATCAACTTTTAGAGAATCACATAATCCACAAAAGATTAACCATCTATTTCATCTATCTTTAAACATTATCCCAAAAACAGAAAGGGTAAGGTAAAAGAACTCTTCAAAAAGAAATAATCCCATAGGAATCGAAAGTACTGTTAAATCTTCAAAGTTCCATGGTACTACCCAGAGTTCATCATAGACCATTCAGTAAATAACTGTCCTTAAAAAAATCCTCAAAATAAACCATACTAAGATTGAAACCCAAATACAAGAAGGATTTGATAACATAGTCTTCCAAGGTAAACTTTATCATTCATCTCCAAACAACATCAACCACTCCTAACATCTTATAACAAAAGTAACTAACCTAAACATATTTACCCAAAGATAGGTTAATCATTTCCATAAGTAACCTAAATTACTATAAGTCCGCCTTAAATTCATCGATTCTTCAAAATATAAGTCAACCTTACCCCTCAATGAAAAAACCGTTGAAATCTATTTACCTCGATCATATAGGGTCCCCAAAATATTGAACGTCTTCCAAAATAATAATCATATATTAATCCCCTAATCATCCCTATCATATTAATACGACAATCGTCACATTTCCTATCACATTGGTTGTTGGGACATGTTCTTCCATTTCCAGCCATTAACTAAGAAAAGAAACTATAATTAGGGGCTTAAATACTTAGCCAACAATCATGAAAAGGAACTGAAAGAATATAAGGATAACTTGTAGAAGAAAAGTATACCTTAACTTGTGATCCCCTCGGTACCCATATAGGTTATCCATGATCATATATTCTTATGTGAATCTTTATTTTATTTTATCTTTGTTCCTTTAACAATGGTTCATACTAAGCATATGAATTTACCAAAGCATATCCCTCAGGAGTGTCGTAACCAAGAGTGAAGCAAGGCCTGTTGTCCTGTACCAGTTCCCGTTCGAGTCTAGCTCAAAGCGGTGTTTTCGGGTTTTACCCCTATGTACATCTGTGCCAGAGCCACCTCTACCTGCTCGTATCCAGAAATAGATGTATTTGCTTGGAAACCCCTTACTCAATACTCACCAAAATACCAGGAAGACTTCCTATATTCTAAATTTTCTATAGGCTTCTTCCTAATGTTTTCATATCCTAATTTCCACAAATAACTAAACCATCCTTTGATACCAACTATATCATCCCGCCTTTTTATAACATAAACTTTCATTTCATTACACAAAACTGAGGATCTTTAAGGTTTAGTGTCTTGGAAACCAGGAACATAAACATGAAAACATAAAACATTCTTCTTAAACACTTGAAAGGTTTTTCATCTAGGTTCATTACTACATCTCATAACCTGGGGACATACATCAAAATAAAGGGTGAGTAGAAGGCCCAGTAAGGGAAACAAGAGAAACATTTTTACATGTGAACTTGAGATACTTCAATAAGGTCATGAAAAGAACTTTAAGGCATGAGAAATAAATCATGAGATATATGATAATAAAAATAAAATTTTTCATAACTTGAAGATGTGGCTACATCATTTAACATAGAAAATCATTAACATATCACCAAGGTCCATCCCCAAGGTGTCATTTGAAAATTACCAAGGTTATTCACCAAGATATCGTGAAAATTGTAATCTCTAGTGGTTACATCATTACCCAATGCATTAGAGCGCTATCAGTGCGCACCCTTAAATTTGCCTTTATTATCATGTGAGACACATATATCATCATCAAACATTTCATAAATGTCCCATATAGCATAAAATAAATGCGTTTCATTTCATAATCATAATGTTTTAAAAACTGCTTTAAAGACCTGATCTTTACGTCACTTTAAACCCAGGAAAAGGGAACGCGGGTTTCATGAATGTAAATCCCAGAATTTAAAATAGAAAATCTTGGTACATATGTGAATACCCATATAGAAGGTACATATTTGATTATTCACTTAATAAAATAAAATATCTTTAGAAAAAAGAGAGAGACATTTTGAGACGAAAATTCTGCAGCATAATGGCTATGTTACATGGTTTTTAGAAAACATTGAAAAGAGATGGGACATGGGACAAACATTCATACATGACCCATAAAACAGTATAGGGACAGAATATAAGGGATTTAAGAACATGGTAATGAAATTTGAAAATATTCCATATGAAATTAAGAACATGAAAGGAAGACAAAAATAAGATTTCTCTTATGAAAATTCGGCAGCCTAACAGCGTTACATAAACTTCAACCAAAAATGAATTGATGAGATCAAATAGGGTCTCTCATCATATGACCATAAAATATCAGTATGATAGATATAGAGATCATACCCAACATAATAAAAAGGAACTTTCATGACTTGATATGGAATTAGAACTTTGAAAAGGGAGAAAGGTGCAAGGACCACTTAAAAATTCAACAGCCCAACGACACCACTTGAACTTCAAAATACTGAATTGAAGAGATCAAATGGAGTATCTCATAATATGGTCATAAAAGATCAGTATGATAGATATAGAGATCATACCCCAACATAACAAAAAGGAACTTGAAATAATTGACATGAAAGTAGAACTTCAAAATGAGAAGTGTGAAAAACTACTTAAAAATTCGGCAGCCTAACGGCGCCACTTAAAACATCAAAATACTGAATTGAAGAGATAAAATGGGGTCTCTCATCATATGGTCATAAAAGATCATTATGATATATACATATATCATACCCCAACATAACAAAAAGTAACTTGAAAGAATTGACATAAAAGTAGAACTTCAAAATGAGAAGGGTGAAGAACCACTTAAAGATTCGGCAGCCTAACGGCGCCACTTAAAACTTCAAAATACTAAATTAAAGAGATAAAATGGGGTCTCTCATCATATGATAATAAAATATCATTATGATAAATATAGTGATCATACCCCAACATAATAAAAAGGAACTTGAAATACTTTACATGAAAATATATCTTGAAAAATGAGAAGGGAGAAAGAATCTGTTACAAAAATTTTGGCAGCCTAACGGCGCCACTTAAAACGTCATAAGATAAAATAATGAGAGTAAGAGGGGATCTCTCATTATGTGAACATGAAAAGGGAAGTAAGAGTAGTATAAAAGAACACCCTTTATCATAAGAACATGGAGCATAAAATAAATTACATAAAAGAGATTTCTTGAAAAGAAAGAGAGAGATCAGATCCCTTACCTTAAAACGTAACTCTTAAAACTCAATGTTTGGGACCTTGAGGGCTTGGGGGCACCTTGGGAGGACTCCTTGGGAGGTAAGGAGACCAAAACAACGTTGAGGATGGTTTTGGAGTCGAAAAATGAGAGGAGGTCTTGGTATTTATAGGAAAAGTGAGGGGAAAAGGCATTAATGGCCAAGGGACACCTCAAAAGTGGTTTTCTCAAAAGCAAGGGCCCTCCCATGGGACTTCCCATAGAGTTAGGCCACATGGGGACCCCCACACAATAATTCATCCTCTTTATTCGACTATCCCTTAAAATATCTCATGATATCATCATGACACAGTTATGATGTCATTAAACATACCAAAACACTAAAACTGTATTTTTACTATTCACTGAAAATTCAACTTTCTCAGAAAAATCCCAAAATTTCACATTAACCAACTATCAATTCTCTGATTTCAAAAATGAACTCTATTTTATAAAAATAATTTTCTAAATATTATTAATTCATTTTTTAAATAAACACACTATTCACCGAAAATTCATTTTTTTCAGAAAAATCCCCAAAAATTTCATTAACATAATATCGATGCTCTGAGTTCAAAAATGAAATCCATTTTATAAAAATAATTTTCTAAATATTTTTAATTTAATTTTTAATTAAAAAACACTATTCACTTGAAAAAAACTAATACTTGAATAATAATTTATGAAACTATTATTTACCCATTTTATTGAATCTCATTACTTAATCTAGGTGTCTAAATTATATTAAAACTTTCTTTGAGTTAAATTACTAATCCATTTGGTCACATTACTAATCTTAAGCATAAAATCACTATTCATAATTTACTATTCATTAAAAATCATTTTGATCTTATTAGACTCGAAATTTCGTACTGAACATAATCGTAGAAGACCATTTTTTGAAAATCATTACACATTTTTATTTATTTAAGATTTACATAAACATTTTTAAAATATCCTTTCTCTAAAATTCATAAAAAAATATGAATACTATATTTATCCGGACATTTGAAAATTCATAAACTTCATCATAAGAAGAAATCCCAATTTTTATTTAAAACAAAGGATTACACGAGGAAGTTACGGTCTCCTTACATAGCCCCTTATCACACCAGCATAGGACCTAAGTGTAAGGTTTGCTAAGGTGAGAGAATCTGAGGGAGGCTCGGCCAACATCGCACGAGTGGTAATTTCTATCAGTTTGAACTTCTCGCGAATGAGATCCCATTATAGCTTCACAAGATGAAGATCAGCTTGGGTTTGGTCTAGAGCAAAGCCCAGTGGTGCTACCTCCTTCCCAAGCTCTGTTAGATGAGCTTCGATCGGTCCAAGACTACTGGGTGAGGCCATCGAATCTTCTTTCTATATTAATTAACCAAGATTGCTTGTACTTAGAGACAATATTAAAAACATTTAGTTTCCAGCGGCCATATTGACCAATGGTCAAATAATAGTCAAAACCCAATAGTCTCATTTTAATTATACTCATGTTATCAAATGAAACATTTTTGTTGAGTATAAAAATAAAATAAAATAACTCATAAAATTATGAAACAAGATTTATTTAAAATTTCAGGTCGTTACAGTGTGGTTATGAAAAGAGAGTCACATAGCTTCATGAAGCAAGTAGTCCCGAGATACACGAACTATTTTATCATCACTAAGTTACAGAAAATTTAAAAAAGAAAATGATATATATATTATCATTATAGAATGATAAATATTTCACGAATAAAATAGTTATTTAATTTATATATCATATAATTTTTTATTTATCCTTATTACATTCCATGTCAAGAGTTAGTGAAATCCAAATCGCATCGCTTCATGAGGCCGAAGTCCATCATACAAATGAGCGACGTAATCGTATCTCATAAAGAAAGGAAATTAAAAAAATATAATATAATGTTTAAAATAGAAAAAATATTTTATAAATATAATATAAATACCTTATATAAATCATCATACTCAACTTTTAAAAGTTATAATGGAAGAATGAATGATATCATCTCCTGAGATGGTAGTATGTCATATACACAAATGAAGTCTTTGTAATGAATTTGGTAGTGGTTTAGAAGTTTATAGGACATTCACTTTTTATAAAAACATCTTTCTATATAGAAGATAATGATATTATTTTATCATAAAGGTATTATAATAATTTAATGATGTGTATAACGAAATATAATAAATTATCTCTTTGAAAAAAAATACATGTTCTTCAAGAACCCTCATTAAGTTTTCCCTAATTCCTTCCTAAGATGGATTTCTACCGAAAATTAGGATTATAGGATAACAGGGGGAATTTTATAATGTGATTTTGGAAGGACTTTACCAATAAATAGTGGTGTGAAGGTGTAGAGTAGAGAGGGTATGGGGTGACCTTTTATAGTTGGTGGTGAGGACACACATCTTATTTTTGAAAAGAATGTAGTGCTCCCATGATTTCAATATGTACAAAGGGTCATGAATGGTCCATTGCCAAACCATAAAGGTTAAACGGTATATATATGGCCATAAAATAATTTTTGGGCATGTATAAATTTCATTCATACCCTTATTCTTTTAGACCCATCCCCCCAATAAATCGATTTTTACCTTAATTATGGTAGTTAATGTTTACGGTTTTTAGTATTCATGTTAATGAAAAAATATTTTTAGCTTATTATAAATTATAAATAATTTTTATTCCAAATATGGAATATATTTTTTTTAAAATTTAATTCCCAAAATTAGAAACAATTATTTTAATATTATTCGTGCAGACGTGCTGAGAAATCAAGTTTTAAAGAGAAAATATTCAAATATTTACAATGTTTTTATATTAAAAATATCTATAAAAATGATTATAATGACCTAAAATTGAATAATTTATATAAATTTGAACTAATATTACTTTAAAACATTAAAAATATAATTTATCCTAATAAATTATTTAAACAAAATTATAGTTTTTAATTAAAATTTGGTATTTTCATTATTCATAAAAATATGAAATAATTTGAAAAGACCCAAAAAAATTACCCTAAGATAATTTTAATATTAAAATTGTAATTATAAGATTTATTTTAAAAAAATCATAAAATTTTAAAAATTAATTTTAAATTATGTACACAAGGCTTCACTAATCCAACTTTAATAAAAAATACAATTATTTATTTTTTTTATTTTTTTTAATAATTATTATTTAATTTCTTACAAAGAGATAACTAATAAAATATGAAAAATATATATTTTTATAATTTAGTTCATCCTATTCATTCTCTCAATTACAACAGCTATGTGATACCTATTATATTAAATTATAATATTTTAATATTATGTCATATGTTGTTTAAACTAGGTGTTACATGTAACAAAATCTCAAATCGGTGTTGGGTGAAATGAAATCCAAACACAGTGTTATGTTTAATGAAATATATTGATGATATCATATTTATGTAGAAAAGGAATTTATCAAAATGTCTCTAGGTGTTATATTTTCTTCTAATCATCATGTCGTGTGTCACATTTGATATCAAATACTACGTTAATATTTTAAAATCTCCTGGTGTTGCAATAAATTCAATCATATTGTTATGAAAGTTTTTCATATTCCATCCTAGGTCAACCCAAAAATAATTACATAATCCATCCAACGATATCTCTAAGTTGTGTTCTCAATCTCCCTAGTTTGGAAAAAAGCACCAAGGACATAAAAGAGAGTATATGGGAATGATTTTTTCCAAGATAAATAAAAAATACAACAAAAGGATAAATGGTCAATGTAACACCCGAGATTTTTATGAGTAATATTTTGTTTTTATATATCATCAAAGGAATCTTTCACTACATACTATCTTGGCTTACTTTACACGCAATGGAGACCTTCCTCGATAGCTTGCGTCGTACGCAATACCGAGTTTCACTAAACAAGGATATGCTATTAAAATATTATTAAAACAAGCCGTTATGAATAGTAATAACCACTTTTTGAAATTTTATAAATTTTATTTTTCAAAATGGACTTCATTTTTTGTTTCGGAATACAGAAATTAGCCTAGGGTGAAATTTTGGTATTTTTCTGAAAACTTTCAATTTTTGATGAATAGTGAAACCACTAAGTGGTAGGTTAAAAACTGAATTTTGCATAAAACTTAATTTTACCGCTTATGTGAATGGAATTTCAAAAATCCGACAGACACGGTTGATATTAGTAAGTAAAATTTGGTTCAATGAGATAAAAATAATTTTTTGGTGAATAGTAACGTTTTACTTTTTTTACCGCGGTTAATAGTAAATAGGGGTAAATATGATATTACTGTTACCCTAAAACATGTCCTAATTCTATTGGATAAGTATACTTAGACCAAAAACAACCTTATGAATAAAATATGACCATTTAGTCCCACTTGGGTTAGATTAGGACATTTATTATTAATTTATTTAAAGAAGAGTTAAAATAGTTAAAATCAAAGTTTAATAAGTAAATCATTTTTAATATGGGTTTATACATAAGATAAATTCGACTATAAATATTCATTAGAAATATAAAACTATTTCCTACATAATGGTATTTTAGTTATAATTTTTAAACATTAAATAATTTAATTTATTTATGACACAATGATGATGGAGTAATTATCTTATTTATGAAATATTGAAATAATTGATGTTATAAACACCAAAATAAATGTAATTTGAGACTTTTCATGAATTACACTAATTTTATAGGTTACTATGATATATTAGTGTTGCTTTAATAAACTTGGTTCGAACATATAATTCTGTTATGACTTTCAAAAAAATCATATATCAAATAGTGTCAAAATTGACACAAAATAGTTTTTAAATCAAATATTATATTATTAATTGTTATTTTATTCCTAAAAATCTAATGTTCGGCCAAATGACTTAGATAAGGATATATATATTAATAATAAATAATTTTGGGTTCGTTTGGCATGTTATAGTAAGTGTATTAACCATATAGTGAATGAAAACAAAAAGACACGGTAAAAGTTAAATTATTTAACTTAGAGTTAAATCTAATTGATAAGGTTAAAATAATACCCTAAACTTGTCTAAATCCTATTGGTTGATATGATTTATACCCATCCCCACTTTGGCATCGATATAAGACCCTTGGAACCATTATAAACCGATTTTGACTTTAATATAAAATAATATTTTGAGATATTCCTAAGGTTCCCCTCTCCTCCCTTATAAAAGGGCACCTCCTCTCCCTCCTCCTCACACCAATTTGAGCACTCAAGCTCGGCCAAACCCTGCCATTTTCTCCTCTCCACTTCCCTAGAATAATCCTAGAGGTCCTGGTATTCTTCAAAGACCAATCTTAGTTCCCTAAGTGGAGGATTCAAAGAAGCGTTCCAAAGAAGAGGTAATATCCATTTCCGATCTTTTCAATTTCTTTCTTCTTCAACTTCTTCTTCTTTTGTTGTTTCATGATAAATTAATAACATCAGTATTACTTACATACTGATATTTTATTATAAATATTAAACAACCCTAATTCACCTTCTATACATCCTACGGAAAAATGAAATCACCGCGCGTGCGTACGTACGGAATACCGTCTCCACGCCGTGGTGTAATCTATTTTCCACCATCACCTTACAAGGTTGGGTATAATGGTGTAATGAGTAAATATTTATGATTATTATAAAGTAATATTGATACTGAAATAATATATATATACTCCAATACAATTCCGCGATCATAGGAACAATATCATCACTCGTGCGTACGTACGGAATACCGTCTCCACGATGTGAAGCGACGCGTTCTACATGATCATCATTACATAGTAATTATATAAATGAATTGAATGAATAAATATGATATATGTTACACTAATACCATTCTGGATATAAGGTATCTATAACCTTAAAATAAGAATAATAATTTATTCGGCAAAACACGCATAAGAACAAAAGGCAATAAAGACCCGAGTAACAAGTAACAATGAAATATTACTAACAAGAAGCTAAGAATATGACCATATATGATATAATATCAATATTTATGATTCTGGAATAAGTCAATAACATTATTTAAACCATTATACAGGAGCTTCGGACACGTACAAAGCAAATCGGACCTAAGGTAAGGGAAATATCACAATCTCATTTTTATCCGAGATTGTTTATACTTTGGTATTTACTGCGGTGTATTTTATCATCCACATCCATGTTTCCTCAATATGTAATATTATTTCAATCCACCTACAATTGTTTAAATCCAATTTTACCCTTCGGTGAGTTTTTTAGTAAAGGATATGAATGGAATCTTTTGTCGTTTTTCGTACGAGGTTCTTTTTGACTTTTCCGACAAATGTACGAAGAATGTTTTTTTTAACTTATACGGAAAGAATGGATTTTTAAAACATTATTTCCAAGAATATTCCTTTATAAGTTTTCAAGTTTATTTTTAATCAACTTCTTTTAGTTTATAGTTGTATGACATGTTAAGAAAAGAAAAGTGTTTTTGAAGTAGAAAGGATATTTTCCTCAAGAATGGAGTTCAAATGTTTTATCAAAATTATATTCCATCTAAGATAATATAGGGTTCTGTTTTTATCACTATTATTACATTGATTTGATTATGTTTTGAGGGAATTATTTTTATGAAGTCATTTACCTTATATGATTTGTTTTATGATGTCATGATGTTTCAAGAATCCCATTTTTGTTACATGTGTTATGCGATGATGTATGATTTATGATTATGTGGAACACATAAGAAAGGATTCATTATAAGATGGGTGAGACCTATATCTCCCTCCAATGCATTGGGTAAAGATTTTATATCTCATGAGATAGAAATGGCTGGAACGTTAGGTTATACCGGTTCAGTGAAACAGGACTGGAACGAGGGTGACTCGGTTCAGAAAGGGACTTTGTCCACTAAGATAGTCTTGGAAATGAGTCATGACTAACAAGAAATGATTTTCCATGATTATGTGTGCATACCAAAAAGTTTCAAGTTTCATGTTATGATTATGGGGATCTCATTTTCACTTATATGATTTATTCCATGTTAAGATATTATGATCTCTTTTGCAGGATATGATTTTCAAAAAGATATGATATGATTTTTATTTCCTTTATTTGCCCTTGCTGAGCATTTGAGCTCACCCTTTTATGTTTTCTTTTCCCCAGGTCAGGAAGATGGATATTAAGTAGAATATTCTAAAATGGACCCTAGATATGATGAAATAAATGGCAGACACTGTAGAAGATTTATGAACCAGTTGTTTATGTTTCCCAGTTTCTAAAGACATTATACCTATACGGTCGTTTGTGGTTTTGTCATATTTTGTAATAAGTGGGATTCAATTTTGATGTATTAACAATGTATGTAAAGTATGGGTCGTTATAGTTGGTATCAGAGGAAAGGTATAGTCAACCTTTGGAAACTAGGATGTGAAAGTCTTAGTAAGAACCCTAAGGATAAGTCTAAGAATAGAACACAATCTTAGTGTTTTAGAAATGGCCATGAATACCCTAGGATAAGACCTTAAGTGTGAAATTTTATCCTTGATTATGTGGTTTTCCTATTATAATTAGTGTTGCTCACACTATTCTTCTTGGTTTTAGTCAGTGGCTGGAACCCGAAGGAACCATGTTAATGCGGAATGCGATGGGCAATGCAATGATTGTCCCCCTGAGCAACCAAACGATATGGGAGCTGGAATGCAAAATCTTGTAGCCATGCTCACACAACTTTCTAAAGCTATGAATCATGCAGGACTTCGAAACGAGCAAAGGAAGGAGAAACATTCTGTTGAATCCTTCATGAGGCAGCGTCCACCTTCTTTCAACGGGTCTACTGATCCATTTGTTTCTGAACAATGGATTAGTACTACTGAAAAGATATTTTCATTTCTTCAATGTTCTGAACATGATAAAGTCATCCTAGTAGTGTATCGTTTGGAAGGAGATGCTAATCAATGGTGGAATTTTATTAAGAATACGAGGAAAAGAGATGAAATTGAGTCTATGGAATGGGATGAGTTCAAGAACTTATTTTTCAATAAGTACTTCCCTCATATTCTCCGAACAAAGATGGAGAAAGAGTTTCTTGAACTGAAGAAAAGGGATGATGAATCTGTTGGTACCTATGAAGCAAATTTTACAAGACTTGCAAGGTACGCTTCTGGTATTATTATCCAAACTGAGAGTAAGATCGATCGATTCTTTAGTGGATTAAAACCAAGTCTTCGAAGGGCGTTAGCCATAAGGAACTTCAATAGCTACGAGGAAATCGTTCGATGTGATCTCAAAGTCGAGATGGAGATTGGAGTAACCCATCAGTCAAATGGGTTTGATAAGAAGAGGAAGATGGAATTCAAAGGAAAATCTAAAGAGAACACTGAAAAGAAGATGAGCTTTCCCTTATGCTCAAAGTGTGGAAATAAACATGGAGGGATTTGCCTTAAAGGGACAAGTAAATGTTTCAATTGTGGAAAGGAAGGTCATCGGTCATTTGAATGTCGCGATAATGGGAAGAAGATGTCTAATGATGCAAACAAAGGAAGGGATACAAAGAATGAACCTACTACACATCAATGTTTCAAGTGCAAGGAGATGGGGCATTATGCCAATCAATTCCCAAATCCAAGGGTTGATGATGATGGTCGACGTCAACAAAATCTTAAGGCTAACGAAAAAGGGAAGTCACAAGCAATTTCTATCAGCGATGTGGAGTACGATAACGAAGTGGTGAAAGGTACACTTACCATCCACTCTAAAGTAGAAAATGTTTTATTTGATTCTGGATCCACCCACTCTTTTATTTATAAATAATTTTCTAAGGGTATCACCGTATTACCTCAACAATTAGATGTTGAGTTAGCTGTGACAACACCTAATGGCACAACAGTCGCATCAAAAGTTTATAATTCTTCTGCGATCGAAGTTTGTGGGAAAGTGCTTCCTGAAAATCTTGTGATCCTTCCTTTAGTGGAATTTGATGTGATTCTTGGCATGGATTGGCTTTCTCTACATGGATCTCATATCAATTTCCAAAGAAGGGAAGTCACATTTCATATTCCAGATCAATCTACGATCGTCTATCGATGCAAGGATGAATATAACCTTCCAGTGGAAATTCCTTCCATTTTATGGGTCTTAATTCCACTAAATGAAGGTTATTTATCTCAAATGGTTGGTGAGAAACTTACGATTAAGAATATTTCCATCGTACGGGGGTTTGATGATTTCTTTCCGAAGGAATTACCGGGTCTTCCACCAAATAGTGAAGTTGAGTTTTCAATAGAACTCGTATCGGGTACTTTGCCTATTTCAAAGACACCTTATAGAATGGCCCCAATTGAGTTGCATGAATTGAAGAAGCAACTCCAAGAGAATCTTGATAAGGGATTCATACGCCCTAGTGCGTCACCTTGGGGAGCACCTGTTCTATTTGTTATGAAGAAAGATGGATCAATGAGACTCTGCATTGATTATAGAGAACTTAACAAGATCACTATCAAGAACAAATATCCTCTCCCACGCATTGATGACTTATTTGACCAACTACGCAGAGCTCAATACTTTTCCAAGATTGATCTTCGTTCAGGGTATCATCAATTAAGGGTCAAAAGGGAGGATATACCAAAGACGGCTTTCCGTACTAGGTATGGACACTATGAATTTATAGTGATGCCATTTGGTCTTACTAATTCCCCTGCTATCTTCATGGATCTAATGAATAGAGTCTTTAGAGACTATCTTGATCAATTTGTGGTAGTCTTTATAGACGATATTCTTGTCTATTCAAAGAGAAAGGAAGAGCATGAAGATCACTTGAGAATTATATTGAAGACCCTGAGAAAGGAGAAGCTTTATGCCAAATTTACCAAGTGTGAATTTTGGCTTCAAAAAGATTCATTTTTGGGTCACATAATACCAAAAGAGGGGATATCTGTGGATCCATCAAAAACAGAGGTTATAGAAAGATGGTCAAGACCAACAACAGTAACTGATATCTGAAGTTTTCTTGGTTTGGCTGGATATTATCGATGTTTTGTAAAAGATTTTTCACGATTATCTAATCCACTCACCAAGTTGACTCGGAAAGGAGTTAAGTTTGTTTGGACAGAGAAATGTGAAGAGAATTTCAAGGAGTTGAAAAGAAGGTTATCCAGTGCACCTGTGCTCACACTGCCTTGTAGTGGAGAATGGTTTGTGATCTACAGTGATGCATCCAAGAAGGGATTGGGGTGTGTTCTTATGCAAAATTATATGGTGATAGCTTATGCCTCACGACAGTTGAAAATCCATGAGCAAAATTACCCAACACATGATTTGGAGTTGGCTGCGGTAATCTATGCATTAAAGATTTGGAGGCATTACCTTTATGGTGAAAGGTGTGATATTTATACTAATCATAAAAGTTTAAAGTATATTTTCACACAAAAGGAGTTGAATATGCGTCAAAGAAGATGGTTGGAGCTGATTAAGGATTATGACTGCTCAATCCATTACCACCCTGGGAAAGCAAACAAGGTGGAAGATGCATTAAGTCGACAAGAACATGCTAGTTTATCCATGATGAGGATCACAAAAGATACAATATTTATGGATTTACAATGGATGGATCTTGGAATTATAATGGAAGGGGAAAAATTTTATCTTTCTCAAATGAATGTTCAACCATATATACATTTGAAGATTAAAGAGGCACAGAAAGAAGATGTCGAGTTACAAAAGAAGGTGAGAAATGTTCCTAAATTCAACATTGATTGTGATGGGATAATAAAGTTCAGGAATCAGGTTTGTGTTCCTCCCATCCCCGAATTAAAGAAGGAGCTTCTGGATGAGGCTCATAGTTCTTCATTCTCTATTCATCCTGGAAGCACGAAGATGTATAGGGACCTGAAAGAGTACTTCTGGTGGGATGGCATGAAAAGAGATGTTGCTGAATATGTCTCTAGACGCTTGGTTTTTCAACAAGTTAAAGCTGAGAGACAAAATTCTAAGGGGATGTTACAACCATTACCCATACCCGAATGGAAATGGGAAAACATCACTATGGACTTTGTCACAGGACTTCCTAAAACATCCAAAGGCAATAATTCTATTTGGGTCATAGTTGATCATCTTACAAAGTCTGCACACTTCATTGCTATTAGAGGGGATTTCTCTCTAGATCAGCTTGCCAGGATATATGTAAAGGAAGTGGTAAGATTGCATGGGGTACCACTTTCTATTATATCTGATCGGGATCTGAGATTTACCTCGAAGTTCTGGCGAAGTCTTTAGCATACTCTGGATACAGAGTTGAGTTTCAGCACTGCTTATCATCCCCAAACAGACGGTCAGTCTGAGAGAACAATTCAAACCCTAGAAGATATGTTGAAAGCTTTCTCTATGGATTCCAATAGAGGTTGGGATCAACACCTACCTTTGGTGGAATTTTCTTATAATAATAGCTTTCACTCCAGTATTCAGATGGCTCCTTATGAAGCTCTCTATGGAAAGAAATGTAGGACTCCAACTTTCTAGGATGAAGTTGGGGAAAGAAAGCTATTAGGACCTGATCTCGTTGATGAAATGGCAGAAAGGTCAGATTTATTCAACAACACATAAGAGCAGCTCAGAGTCCACAGAAAAGTTATGCCAAAAACCGAAGAAAAGACCTAGAGTTTGAAGTGGGTGATAAAGTGTTCTTACGAATATCTCCCTGGAAGAGGGTTATGAGATTTGGAAAGAAGGGGAAGTTGAGCCCTAGATATATCGGTCCTTTCGAAATACTAGATCGTGTTGGAAAGGTAGCTTACTGATTGGCGCTTCCACCGAATCTCTCTCAAGTTCACGATGTGTTCCATGTATCTCTCCTGAGAAAGTACATACCTGATCCTTCACATGTACTCAGCTCAGAAGTTGTACCGCTGGAGCAAGATTTTTCTTATGAAGAACAACCGATAGAGATTCTGGATCATAGCGAAAAAGTCCTATGAAACAAGACCACTCGATTGGTGAAAGTTTTATGTAGGAACCACCAATTAGAAGAAGCTACAAGGGAGCTTGAGGATATGATGAGGGAGAAGTATCCTCATCTGTTTGTCACAAAGTGACGAATTTCGAGGGAGAAATTCTTTTTAAGGGGGGTAGAATGTAACACTCGAGATTTTTATGAGTAATATTTTTTTTATATATCATCAAAGGAATCTTTCACTACATACTAGCTTGTCTTACTTTACATGCAATCGCGTCCTTCCTTGATAGCTTGCGTCGTACGCAATACCGAGTTTCACTAAACAACGATATGCTATTAAAATATTATTAAAACTAGCCGTTATGAATAGTAATCTCAAAAGATTATTATAATTTGGGGGAAAAATTGTATGCAAAACCTTATTAAAAATGATATTTAATGAATAATTTTATTTATAGGATGTATATAATTTTTTTGAACATTATAGGCATTATACTAATATGGTTTTATGTAAAGGACAAAACATATATTAGGTGATAACCCAATGCGTCTGACAAGGCTGTGGGGCTTGAACCCATGGTCAAATGATGATAAGGGTTTAACACTAACCACTAACCTACAAGATGGATTTGTTAATTTGTCATTGTATTTAGTTAAAAATAATGAAAAATAAATATTAATGATGAACTAGTGGTGTTACTTTTGAGTCTTAATGATTAATGTTTTAAATTCAATATTTTTTTAACCGTCTTGATATTAGAAAAATAGTTAGAGAAAAATGGAAGTTCTTTTCACCATTTAATGGATAATATGATCCGTTAAAACTAAATTTTAGTGTTTCACTAATGAAAATTAATATTTTGAAATTCATTTATTGATGTAAATGGATTAATTGTAAATTTATAGAAGCACAAAAAAATGATGATGTTGTTATTATAAAATATAAACATATCGAGTAAGTATATTTTTGTATATTCTTATAGAGTAAAAACATCATTGTCACTAATAAAAGGATCTTGAAATAAAAATCTATTATCATATTTTTTTTTTGATATTAGTGAAAGTTTTCACACATCTGTTTCATAGATTTTTTTAGTTAACTTCCTTCGGTCCATGTTCATCAGCACTCTCTATCCGAATTTGGGTGTTAGTTTACTCTTCTATTTCCGTGTTTTCACATTCCACCTAGGTTCTACTTTTTAGAAAAAAAATGTATTATTCAATATGAAATGTGTACATATATTTCTCTAAAATTAATATTATCTTTTAATAACCATTTTTTCAAAGTTAATTTTTCAACAATTGCATATCAAAACTCCAAACTCTTGATTACCGAGATAATGTTAACATTGTGAGGATGGAATTTATTTATTGTGGGGAGAATGAAACACCCCAAAATTATAAAATAAGAAAATTTTATTTGATATAATTTATAGAAATAAAGACCAATATTATAATGAAATATAAAAAATCTATACATTATGATTTATTATTTGAATAAATTTAATATTTTTTATAGCTTGAGGAACTAGAAACCCTGATTATAAATGAACTGTAACATAGTACACCATTTTACATTAATTATTAAATTGATGGGTATGAAAATTACTAACTAAATTATAAAATTTATTTTTATCTATTTATTTGAAATAAAATAATATTCATTTAAAATTAATATAAATGTTTTCTGAAAAACTGTACTTTTTTCAAAAAGAAAATTTAGTCGAACTTTGTACATATATTTGAAAATAATTTTTTCCAATTATATAAATTTTATTTTTTAAAATGACCATAATTTTTGAAATCCAAATATAAAAATTATCTTATGGTGAATTCTTAATATTTTTATGAAATGTTTCTTTATTTTATGAATAATAAAACATAATGAATTTTAAATGAAATCTTCTATTTTTTAAATTATTTAAAATGTTAAATTATATTTACAAATGATATTAAATTAAAAAACATTAAATAATATATATATATATATATATCAATTGAATTTAATTAATTTAAATCATTTTATTATTGATTTTTTATCTAAAAACATTGTAATCTTTTGAATGCTTTCTCTTTGATTACCCGCTTTCCCATCGCATCTGTGAGATTAATTTTAAATTAAAATTATACCCTTATATGAATTGTATTTATATAAATAGATTCTATATTATGAATATGAAGTATTTATAATTTCAAAAAAGGGAAATTTAATTTTTTGATGACAATGAATTCTGAAAATAGTAAAAATTAATTGTCCGAGTTAAGGAAAAAACCGATTTATTGATTATTGAACAAAAAGGTAATGGTTAAATTAAAATAAAGCTTTAATAAAATATATTTTATGGATATATTTTGAAAAAATATTATTTAAGGCTCTATAATACTCTATTTTAGACCCTTGTGGTATGTGAAAAACATGGGCCACCATTTGTTTTCAAGAATTACCAGTGTGCGACTATCCTCACTTATAAAAGACCACCCCCACTCCTCTCTTATAAAAACATTTAATACCTATTAATTCCCCAAATACCTATAGAAATAACTTTTAGAATTAAATATTCACATCCTAGAGGCTATATTTTAGGCTTAATTATTCTCTAATAAAAAATTGGTGCAATCCATTGGAGGATACCTAAATAGGAGCTAATGTTCTTCAACAATAATTTTTAATTTATTTCATCCAACACCTCCTTAAATTAAAATTACACCACAATGAAATTATAAATAATGTATCTCTAATAGAATTAGATGTTTTTACATTAATGGGATGACCGAAAACCATCACAAATTCTAGAAAATGGGCTATTAAATCATTATTCTAGTGTGTGGCTGACTACAGCCTTGTGAACCGATGTCATTTGTATTTACAATACCACCTCATGGGTTTCGTTATGATGGTTGTAACAAACTGAATCTGGATCCACTCAACTGGTTCCCCATACCCGGTTCGCCACATGACCTCAAACACATTTCTCCAAATTCCAGAGGCTACCGACTAGCAGCGAGGGCCTTGGTGAGTCATTGGGGGAAACTATTCCCTCATTTGGTAAGGTATACAAGGGAAAGGAAATAATAATCAATAGTAGAAGTAGTAAACAACATACAATAACTAAAACTAAATAGTGTAACAAATAAATATATAGTAATGATGATAATGATGCAGTAGGTACAAGTATCTATGGGAAGCCGAAAACACAACAATGTGCTGAAATACAACTGAGAAACAAAGTATGAAAAGTAAAAAACAACTCCACCAGCATCACAAGACAATGTTCGGTCTTATGCTCTCCCGCTCCAACCATCAATCATGTACCCTAAGTTGAAGGTCCACAATCCCTATCCACACCAGCAACCATATAACCTGTTTGGGCCGAAAAGCAGGACCCAAACAGGGTTTGAGACTAGTCCTAGTAGGCAACCACCACAAGATCTGTGCCCTACTATCAGTGAGAAACATAGAAAAAGTAAAGGAAATAAATGCAGTAGAGAAACATGAGTACACTAAAGTAAACAATCCTACAAATCTCCATTTACATTTATTTATTAATTTAATTCATTAATTTAATTATTAACCATGGAATCTAGCAACCAGATCTATATTCCCAAGGAATAGCAAGTAACACAACAGGCATCCCAGCAGACTACCTAAATAGCAAGCAGTACAAACCCAAGCTTGTTCTTTGGCTTGGTGGACTCGTCACAACCAACAAAAAATATTCACACTGACTCTCTGGGTGGCTCACACTGGAAGACCCTTCTAGTCAAGTAATCATACAAAGGAACAAACACTCTAGGAATCTCTCATCATCCATTCCCCTGCGATCTTGTAAATATATCTATAGACTCTAAAAGGAAGCACTTATGTCTCTTTCCCCCTATAGTCTTGATATATAACTAAGGAAAATATGAGGAAGCACAAATTCCAAACTCCCATAGGTCCTACGAATGATAATAACTTATAAATGACTCTCTATGGAATACCTTAATCTTCAATTCCCTCTTTAGTCTACCGTACCAGGTTCACACAGCCCTGAGCACTCCATTCGTTCATAATCGACTATCAACAGCCCTAAGTAAGTTAAAAAACTAATTGGATAATAGATAAAATTCATCAAAAGAATATAAACAGTAGTCAATACATGTAATCAATTATATCAAGGCAAGAAATCAATGCAACAAGGTCTGCCTCATAGGAAACCTAATCCAAACGGAATTAAACAAGAGAAACTAGGGAAACACCCATGGGGTGATCCTCAAACATGCTAACAAGAAATAATTATTCATCTAATTAACTCAAGCACACAAACAATATAAGGCAGATAATAATGTAGGATCAAAACCCTAACCTGAGATAACTGATACATGGGTTTCAGGAACTTTTTCACAAAAACTCAAAGACATTCAATGTAAAGTAACAAAACACCTACCTCGATCCTAGGAGATCTATATACTTGATTCTCGGCCCATTAATTGGCCTAGAACGGAGTATATATTCAAAAACATCTAAAACGTTCAACCTTAGATAACTCTCCTAAGAGAAAGGATCAGTATATGTGGACAAAGAAGAACCAAGAAATCACCGCTGCAATTCTATTGCAACCGACGGTGTTCAATTCGAATAACTGGTAACAGATCAGTGGCTCAGAGAAGACATGTGTCCATACCTCGCTCTCAGTCGATGAAGCTGGAGAAGAAGACGTTTCTTTGGTTAAGATGTGACCTCGATCCGTTTAATGAAAAAAATAAAGTACATGGCGTGTACTAGGATTTTCTGTACTCTGCATTAAGAGGCCTCCACATCGCCCCTACATGGTTGTGTGTGTGGCCATGACACGGCCAGCACACGGACTCGAGCAGCATCAAAGTACATGGCATGTACTTATAAAGTACACGACGTATACTTAGAAAATTTCCAGATTCTCCTCTTTTTCCCAAATAATGACTATAAAAGGAAAAACAATCCTTAAAAGAAGATCTGGGTTATTACAAACTTTCCCCCTTAATGAAAATTGTCCCTGAATTTCCCTAACAAGATGGTGAAGAAAAAGCCCCAAATAACTCTAGCCACTGTGATCGCACATCAGCACCCCTCTCCCAAGTCTCGTCCTATACACGGTTGTGCTGCCATAGCACCCGTACCAGAGGAATAGACCAGCCACGTAGTAAATTTTCACTATGATCAACAATCCTGATAGGATGCTTCTCGAATGATGCATCCTGCTCTGGATCAACCTCTTTAGGTTGAAAAACATGATACGGGTCTAAGAAATAGTGTCGAAGCTGAGAATCATGGAAGACGTCGTGCATATCTTGGTACCTATAAGGTAACTCTAACCTATAAGAAACTAGCACAACTCTCTCCAGAATCTCAGATGGCCCGACGTATCTCGGTGAAAGATTTCCCTGTCTCCTGATCCTCTTGTGTCCCAACCTCGGAGTAACACGTAGGAAATCATAATCTTCGACCTTGAACTCCAATGTTCATCTCCACTGATCAGCTTAAGATTTCTGCTGAGACTGTGTAGTAGCCATCCTTTTCTAAATCAACTCCACCTATTCTGTAGTCTCCTAAACAAGATGAGGTCCCAGCATAGCTTCATGTCCTGCCTCCAGTCATCACAAGGGTGATCGGCACAACCTACTGTAAAAAGCCTCATAAGGTTGCATATGAATAGTTTATTGAAAACTATTATTGTAGGAAAACTCCACTAGAGGTATATGTCTCTCACAAGAACCCCCAAAATAAAGGACGCATGCTCGTAGCATGTCCTCAAGCACCTGAATCGTGTGCTATGACTGACCATCTGTCTGGGGATTGTAATATGTACTCAGAAGTACCTGTGTACCCAAATCTCCCTCTGTATCCCTTTCCATAAATGCGATGTGAAGCAGGCGTCCCTATCTGAAATGATAGTACTAGAAACCCCATGCAAGTTTAAAATCTCAGAGGTGTACAACCGTCCAAGCTCATCAACACTGAAGGTCTCCTTAATCGGAAAGAAGTCAGCAACCTTCATGAGCCGATCAATGAAAACCCTTATCGAATCATTCCCTTGAGGCTATCTCGGTAACCCTGTCACGAATTCCATCGCAACATCATTCCACTTCCACTCAGAAATGGGTAACTGCTGTAAAAGCCCTGCTGGTTGCTAGTGCTCCACCTTCACCTACTGACAGGTGGAACACCTCATGATAAAACCGGAAACATCTCTCTTCATACCTGGCCACCAATATTGATGGTGTAGATCACGATACATCTTGGTGATGTCAGGATGAACATCTCAAACTGAGGAATAAATATCTCACATCAGCTCCTCGCATATATCTACTGGAAACCATATGCGTCCCTGGAAACGCAAGATCTCACCCTCGCCTACGGTCCATCTAGGAAGAGGGTCCTCTCTTGACACGCTTTCCTATAAGACCATGCCTTCATAATCTGATAGCTACCTCATTCGAACTCGGTCAAAAAGGGTAGAGGTAACAGCAACAGAATAAAGAAAAGTATGACCCTGTCTTTGATGCACCTCCAAATGCATTTCCGACAGAGCGATAAGTTTCCACTCACTGCTGGCCTCCTGATCTGCCTGTATTTGTGTCCTCTTGCTCTGTGTGTCTGCCACAAAGTTGCCTTTCCCAGGCGTATAAGAAAGCATGAAATCAAAAGACTGTAGGTACTCAACCCACCTCCACTGTCTCAGATTCAATTCACACTACGTGACGACATACTTGAGGCTCTTGTGGTCAATATATACCACAAAATGATATCCCATAAGATAATGTCTCCAAAAACGCAAAGCATGAACAAATGCAGCCAACTCCAGGTCATACATAGGATAGTTCCTCTCAAGTGGACTCAACTGCCGAGATCCATATGCACCAACATGATCCTCTTGCATAAGAACTGCTCCAAGCCCGATGCCAGATGCATCACAGAAAACTGTATATCTCTTGCCCAACTTCAGTAAAACTTGAATCGGTGCAGAATTCAATCACTCCTTCAGCTCCTGAAAGGACGAATCGCAGGCTTCTGACCTAACATACTTCACCCACTTCTTAGTCAAGCCCGTTAACAGTGATTCTATGCGTGAGAAGTCATGTATAAACTGCCTGTAGTAACCATCCAGCCCTAAGAAACTTCGTACCTTCAAGACATTCCTCTGCTGCTTCTAGGTAACTACTACTCTCACCTTCTCTAGGCCTATTGATACTCCTATATCTGAGATGACATGACCCAGGAAGTGAATATCATCGATGGGCCCATAAGGGGCGTCGTAGAGCGCAGAGCGAGGGTTTCTCTCCCATTGCTGCCTCCCGGTTCTGCCCCAGCCAGGCTTCTCCCTTCCACCCTTTATTTGTTGTTCGCGGCGGTTGCTTCCATGGCTCGGACGTCATGATAATGTGCTTGATTAAGCCACCCTTTTCTCAAAACCTCTCTCTGGTTTGGGTTTCACGGTGGTGCATTCATCCTATGATCGAATCCCAGATTTAGTGGGATGAGGGAGCCTTTCCGTTCACGGATGCAGACTCTTGGTGTTGGGTGTGGCCTCCAGGGGTCAGCTGGTTGGTGACGATTGGATTTGGAACAAGATCTGGTTCTTGACTGGGTTCTGTTCCATTTTTCCATTTTCTGTTTTCTCCCTTCTTCCTTCCTGCTTCTGGTTTTTTTGGTGACTTTGCAATGAAATTTTGTGGATGGATCTGGTGGTTTCAAACCGGCATTGGTGCTCCGGTGGAGGCAGGACGAGCTCTATTGTCTTCCATTTCAAGATGTGGTTTTCTATAGGTTTTCTTTCTGTTTTTAGAGATCTGGTGTTAGGATGGAGGGTTGGACTCTTTTTCTAAGAAGAGAGGTTTTAATTTTTATTATGCGGTGATGAAGATGAAAATTTCTTGGTTCATTTTCCTGCTGGACTTGGTGTTTCGGGCAAGGATGATGTTTTTTGTTTTTATATTTTTCCTCTATTCAATGAAATGGAGATGCAGATGGAGGAGGGTTCGGCCTACTATGGGTGTTCTAGCGTCTATTCTCTGGTGACCTGCAAGGATGGATATGTACCTTCAAGGATGGTGATGTGTGATGATGGGATCACGGATCTAGGCAACGTGTGGTGTACGGTGGAGCGAGGTTGGAGCGGATTTTGATTTTGAAATTAAATGATTTCTGTATTTCGGTTTCCAGTATCCCTTAAACCAGCTTCGGGTACTGGGTCCCTCAAACCAGCTTTGGAAAATGAAAAAAAAAAATTGCAAGGAATTGAATATCATCCATCCAAAAGTGGCACTTTGAGAGCTTAGCATATAACTTATGCTCCCTCAGTGTACTCAAAACGATCTTAAGATGGGTAGTATGGTCGTATCGAGGGTGAGAGTACACCAAGATATCGTCCACGAAAACAGCCATGAAATAATCTAAGTATGGATGGAACACTCTGTTCATTAGTTCCATGAAAATTGTTGGTGCATTTGTGAGACCAAATGGAATAACCAAGTAATCATACAGACCATACCTGCTCCAAAAGGCTGTAATAGGTATATCAGATGGCCTGACACACAACTGATGATAGCCGGATCTCAAGTCGATCTTTGAGAACACTCTAGCTCCTTGAAGATGATCAAAGATATCATCTATCAATGGAAATGGATATCGGTTCTTGACCATCAACTGGTACAACTTCTGATAATCCACACAATGCCTAATGGTGCCCTCTGCCTTCTTCACAAACAGGATATGCAAACCCCAAGGAGAAGTACTGGGTCAGATGAAACCCTTTGCCTACAACTCCTGTAACTACTTCTTGAGATCCTAAAACTCAGGTGTATCCATCCTATAAGGATAAACGGACACCGGTGCCACTCCTGCCACATGCTCAAAAAGATAATTCTACCTCACGCTCTGGAGGCAACCCTGAAAAGTCCTCTGGAAAAACATCCCTGAAACGTTCCACCACTGGAGGAAAGTCTATATATGAAGTCCCCTGGTCATCCAAGTATAGACTGACAATCTAAGCTTTAACTCTTCTTATCTCATGATGCTCTGGTCCTACTCTACTTTCCTGGACATTCCATTCTCCCTTGTGAAGAAAAGAGCTGCCCTCCGGTGATGTAAAACTCATCCTACGGCGATAACAATCGACAAAGTCCTGGAAGGGAACTAACCAGTCTATCCCAAGAATGACATCATAGCCTGTCATCTCTAGGACATAAAGGTTCCATGAAAAATGAAACCCACCAACCTCAAGGGGGTAGTCCGAGAACTAACATACACTAGCAGTTCTGATCCCCAACGGTCTATCTAGTTTCAACATGTCCACAGAAGTATAAAAAGTAAGTCTAAGGCATTCCACGTTATTCATAGAAATAAAGCTATGAGAAGCTCCCATATAAAAAAGTACGGAGGATAAAACTGAGGCTAATAAAATCGTACATCGTACTATAGAAGGTCCAGGATCCTTCTCTTGATGAATATGCTCTATCGCAAAGGTCTGGCCTGCACCGCGGCCCTCTACAGCAGCCTGAGATCCCCGAGCTGTCCCTTCTTGAGCCTGGCCACTAATTCCATGGCCTTTACCCTAGCCTGAACAACCTGAAGAACCCCAGCCCCAGTCTTCTGTGGAACTGGTAATTCTTCTTTTGTACGTGGAGTCAAAATTGATCCTCCTTCACTAAACACTGGAAGAAGAACCTTGCAGAAACGCTGCAGATGACCCATCTTTCCGCAAGATTAGCACTCCACTGGGTCTCTCGTGTACTTAGACTTCTTATGCTCACTTTTTCCTCACTGATATCACAACACTTGGTTTCCTGAAGGAAGATCCCCTCTACTAGAAGGAATACCTCGCTTCCTCGGGTCACCTCGTGTAGAATCTTGGTGGTGCATCCTACTATCTATCTGAAATGAATCAGCCCTGGATGCTGAACCACTCTGGTCTACAGCTCTATTATCCCTCAAATTTCTCTCCGTGATAAGTTTCTAGTTGACTATAAGAGTGATAGAAGTCAACTGAAAGATTTTTACCTGTGATCATATGTCTGGTCTGAGGCCTTCCTCAAACTTCCTTGCTAAAAACAGATCGCCATTCCCCAGAACAGGAGTGAAATTCCATAACTCTGTGAATTGAGAGGAATACTCTATAACTGTGAGAATACCCTACTATAGGTTCATGAACTATCTGGATCTGTCATCCCTCAACGTCACCGGGTAGATGTAGTCATAGAACGTATGCTAAAACTCATCCCAAGCCATAACCTATTGGTGCCCTGCCTACAAAACCACGTAGCACCATCTCTTGGCGGAATCTCACAGCATATAAGTCGCGAGCTTCACTCTCCTCTTTGGAGGTGTCTCCAAATTCTCGAAGATGGATGGCATGGCTTCTATCCATGACTCCACTGCCTGTGGTCCTCCATCCCCTGTGAATGTGGGAGGATGCTGCTACTGAAAACCCCGCGTCAGCTCTGCCATAGACGGGGTAGGATGCTGATCTCCTTGGAAGGTCTGCATGAGTCTCATGAAACCCTCTCTGAAATGAGCATCAACACCAGTGTCTAGAATCACTGCAGGTGCCATGTCTTGAATGATAGGCGAAACTACTGGTAGTCCCTGATCTGCCGTATTAGGTGTACGGTAACTGCCTTGCAACTGAAGGTTAACCGGAGGACGTCTCGGTGCCATAGCTATGAAAGGTCAAAATCACACTTTAGATTCAGGATTAAAAAAGATAGAAAAACTTAAGTCAGAAGATGTACTAGGGATAATAAGGCATTAAAGTTGTGAAAAACATGAGTACACGGAGTGTTCTTTCCCTACACGGTGTGTTCCCTTAGGTCATTCACATGGGTATGTACTTCCACCTAAACTGGTCGTGTAACACCCCAAATACACGACATGTTGTCCTAACACACGGCGTGTACTTGAATCATCTTCCCTGCCTGAGTCCTTCTATATGGTTTACCCACACTACTCCTCTAAGAAAAAACTACATGGCATGCTCAAGGAAGACACGACGTGTATTAGACATGCCTTACCTAGACTGTGTTGATAGCAACACGTCCTGACACATGGCCGACACTACACTGCGTGTTCCGAAAAAACATAGTGTGTACGAGGAAGGGTAACACTGACCCGTGTTGTTCAAGACACGGATGTTTACTTAGATCAAACTACACGGTGTGTAAGATTCAGACATGACATGTATGTGAAAAGATAACATGACCCTGTTGTTTGTGACATGGATGGGGTACCTATTTCATACCACACGGTGTGCTAAACTAGTACACGACGTGTTCCTACATGATTTTTTTTCAAAACCCCATGTTTCTGCTCACACAGTCTGTGACACGGTTTTAGAGCTACATGGTGTGTATTAATAAAATACACGTTGTGTATTCTGGGTTTTTCTGGGCAGTAACTCAGAAACTGCTTCGAAGCCCAGAAAAGATAGAAAACAAGAGTTAAAGTGCCAAATTCCAATCCATGAGGGCCCATACTCCTCACAAATCAAATTTGGAATCATAACAATTCATATAACTAGTAAACAGTATAACAATCTCATGATCCACAAAATTCTGATCCTCGAGGACCCATAACACCTCTAAGACCAAAGTTTGGTGTCCATGATAAAAAAGCTCTAAACAAACAATTCCCTATCAACAGAGCATGTATTCTATCACAAAATATATCACAACAACATGCATAGTCTATTAAAGATTCTATCACAACAGCATGCAATTTCTAATGCAATTTAGATGGCATGGAAAAATGTATGAAATGTGATTTTCTAACGAGTGCCTATATGATTCTTGAGATTTCATACCCTCATCTCATCGGGTTAGAACAAAATATAACCAAAATCATATATACATTAATAGCATGAAACAAGTTCACCACCCAATGGTGAAGTCAATGAAACTGTAACATTTGCAAAACCTGAAAACTGCAATATTCGGGGTAATCTGGCTTTTTAGCTGTACACGGGTTCTAGAACTTCTGGGAACATCTATTTACTATTTAACTATTCCAGCCTATCCCTATCTAATGTTGCTAAACAGTAAGTCAATAGAAAAGAAAATAACCTCCTTTGATACCACTTTGTAAGGACCCAAATCCGGAGCCACTAAACTGGTTCCCCGTACCCGGTTCACCACATGACCTCAAGCATATTTCCCCAAATTCCAGAGGCTGACAACTAGTAGCGAGGGCCTTGGTGAGTCATTGGGGAAACTATGCCCTCATTTTGTAAGGTATACAAGGTAAAGGAAATAACAGTCAAGAGTGGAAGCAGTAAAAAACATACAATAACTGAAAATAAAGAGTGGAAGAAATGAATATATAAAAATGATGATAATAATGTAGCAGGTACAAGTATTTATGGGAATCAACAAACACAACAACCTGCTAAAATACAACTGAGAAACAAAGTATGAAAAGTAAACAACAACTCCAGCAGCATCGCAAGCCTAAGCTCGGTCATATGCTCTCCATATCCAACCAACAATCATGTACTTGAAGTAGAAGGACCACAATCCCTATCCACACTCGCAACCATATAACCGGTTTGGGCCGAAAAGCAAGACCCAAAAAGGGTGTGAGACTAGTCCCAGTAGGAAACCACCACAAGATCTGTGCCCTATTGTCAGTGAGAAATATAGAAAAAGTAAAGGAAAACAATGCAGTAAAGAAACATGAGTACACTAAAGTAAACAATCCTACAAATATACATTTACATTTATTTATTAATTTATTTCAATCATTTAATTATTAACCAAGGAATCTAGCAACCAGCTCTATATTCCAAAGGCATAGCAAGTAACATAACAATTATCTCAGCAGACTACCCAAACAGCAAGTAGTACAACCCCAAGATTGTTATTTGTCTTGGTGGACTCATCACAGCCAACCAACAATATTCACACTGACTCTCTGGGAGGATCAAAATTGTAGACCCCTCTAGTCAAGTAATCATACAAAGTCACAAACACTCTGGGAAGCTCTCACCATCTATTCCCCTGGGGTCTTGTAATGATAGCTATAAACTCTCTGAGGAAGAACTTACGTCTAATTCCCCATTTAGTCTCGATACGTAACTAAGGAAACTCTGAGGAAGCACAAATTACAACTTCTCGTAGGTCCTACGAATGATACAAACTTATAACTGACTCTCTAGGGAAGCCCTTAATCATCAATTCCCTCTTTATTCTACCGCACCAGGGTCACACATCCTTGAGCATTCCAGTCATGCATAATCGACTATCAGCAGCCCTATGTAAGTTCAAGATCTACTTGGCTAATAGATTCAATGCATAAAAAGCATATAAATAGTAGGATATACATGCAATCAATTATATCAAGGCAGGTAATCAATACAACAAGGTCTACCTCACAGGCAACCTAATCCAAACGGTAATAAACAGCCAAAACTAGGGAAACACCCATATGGTGATCCTAAAACATGATAACAAGCAATCATTATTCGTCTAATTGAATCAAGCACACAAACAATTTAAGGCATATAATAATGAAGGATCAAAACCTTAACCCGAGATACCCGATACATGGGTATCTGACACTTTTTTACAATAACTCAAAGACATTCAACCTAAGGCAGCAAACCACCTACCTCGATCCTAGGAGATCGATATACTTGAACCTCGGCCCGTGAACTGGCCTAGAATGGAGTAGATCTGCAGAAAAGTTGAAAACGTTCAACCTCAGATAACTTTCATAAGAGAAAGAATCCGGAAACTTGGCCAAAGAAGAAACAAGAACTCACCAATGTGATTCTATTGCAACCGACGGTGTTCGATTCGGATAACCAGTGACGGATCGATGGCTCAGAGAAGATATGCGGCCGTAACTCCCTCTCGGTCGAAGAAGCTGGAGAAGAAGATGTTTCTGGGGTTAAGACGTGACCCCAATCCATTTAATGAAAAAAGTACACGGTGTGTACTTTTGGAGAACACGACATGTACTATGATTTTCTGTACTTCATATTATGTGGCCTCCACATCACCCCTACCTGTCCGTGTGTTTGGACATGACACGACCAGCACATGACCTCGAGCAGCATCAAAGTACATGGCATGTACTTATAAAGTACACGGCGTGTACTTAGAAAATTTATAGATTTATTTTTCCCAAAAAAATGACCAGAAAAGGAAAAACATACCTGAAAAGAATATATGGGTCCTTAAAATAGTAGATCTAGAATATATATATATATATATGATATTTATAAAATAATAATACTGACAAATTCGTTATATCATATATACCTTTTTCTATATTCAATTATTTATAGAATACGATAATTTTGCTCATGTGTATGCCAGACAACCACCTCATGAGGTAATGTGATTCGCCTTTCAATAATACTAAACAAGGAAAGTGATAATGATAAAGTTAAAGATTATAATTGATGTAAACAAAATAGTTGAGATTTTTATAAAATATTTTTCAATCTAAAAAAGAATTTATATATGATCTTATATCATTCCCTTTTATTCAATAAATGATTATTACATCATTCATGTACATTTTTACTACCACCTTAACAAAATGATGTGACAACCTTTTGATCACCACACCACATGGATGATATATATATGTATAATTAAAGAAATATTATTTTATTTTTTATATCATAATCAATCTATAAATATGAAATATTACTTACCGTTTTTCCATAATAAAAGTTTAGAAATTGAAATGTTTGTCATGCGTATGTATGACCATCTATCTACATGATCTTAACTTAATTCATTTCTCAAACCCATAGTTCATGATTGGTATTAAATTTATAATTAATATATAAATTTTATAATTATATCATGATTATTATTCTGTATATGATGAAACTATATAATATGTACTAGAATCAGATGTTTAATGATAATTCTTGAATGGGGAAATAAGGTAATTAACACTTGAAAAAAAGAATATATTGATATATTATTAATAAAAGAATGATAAGATGTCATAAAGGATAATATATTATATTATAAATATTAATATTGTTATTTTATAATTTAATAACATGTTTAAAACCCTTATACATATATTTAAATCAGGTTCAGCTGAAAAGAAGTGTGTGGTAAGGAATTTATTACCTCAATTTCCATTCATTAGGTTAAATTTATTCTTAATTGATTTTTTCATTCATAAATTATGTATATTATAAAATTTTAATTTTTTATATTGTATTTCCACATGTTTTATGTGGATTTAAATTTCATACACATAACCAATTCATTGATTAATCTCCACTACAAAATATTCTCCTTATAAGGGACTTGGACACAATTTTGTTCAATGGGGAATGTTTTAATGTTATGCACTTAATTTCATTTATATAGACTATATTTTTACCATTTTAAATTTAATATAAATATTCAATCATAATTAATTGTATTTTAATTTTCAATTTGAATTATTTCATCCATGTGGTTCTGACATGGAAATTACCAAGTAGTAAATTTTATGATACAATCCCAATTTCATTAAGGACGATTAACTTTTCCTTGATATAAAAAAATTTATGTGATAATTTTTCATTATAAATGAAAATTTCATTAAATATCCTTATTCATGTATAATGGATATTAATATTTCCTAAAAAAATGTAACATTAATTCATATGGTGTTTGATTTTGTAGTTATTTAATTAACTAGGGAAATATTAATAAATTTTAATCTATTACTCAATATAGGTATTTCATGACAAGGAATATTGGTTAATGGATTAAATTGATCATTATATATGTGAGGACTGGTTTGGAGATATAGTGATGGGTGGGGTCTTATATAATACAGCCCCTTGATGATTGGTAGGTCTCATGAGACAAATAAGTTGGCCAAATTAAATAGGGTCCTACCATTAGTTTTAAATCATCTTATGAAAGGTATTAATGGAAAAGGTATCATTATTCATGAGATCATGGAACCCAATAACTAATAATTTCCATCCTTAAGAAATATGTTTTTATAATCCATGATATTTTCACAATGATATTATCACTTTATTTATTTCATTCTCTATTGATTGATTAAATGGAAAGTGTGTTCAGTTATCTACCTCTGCATATTGATTATTTCATATCTTATCATGATAGTCATTTTATTTAAATTTAATGTGTATTCAATAAAATTATTTTCCATGTTGATTATGATGATTGATTCATGATAGTTTCACTATACATGACCCTTAAAGAGAATTTGAGCTCACCCTTATTTTTTTCCATAGGTAATATATATGAATTATTGGAATGAGTCCAAGGATTCCAAGTGTTTTCCATTTATATGATTTTAATTTTATATCCCTGTGTAAATTGTGTATCATGTGTGTTTCATGATCTCCAAAAATTCTAAATTGATCAATCCTTCAGGATTTAACCCTTTGTATCTATGCCAATTTAATAAAGTAGACGTTGTCTCTCAGTTATTAGCATCATGGTGGAAGCAATACTTCTTAATCATAATAAGATACAGATATTATCACACACAAATTGTGTGTTCCACTTCATTTAAATTCAATACTGATTTATAATTTTGAATAAAATTATTCATATATGTGGTTTAATAATTATTCATTTTGAGTTGATCAAAAATATTCAGTTCCCAATTATTTGAGTGGATAAATATATGAGTTGAATATTCATTAAATATATATCCACTATTTAATTTAATATAATATTTATTTATTAATCAATAAATAATCTACTAATTTTTTTATTTAAATAAATAGTAATTATTCAATGTCGAATAAATATTGGGGAGGACTGGAAGACTATTATTAATGGTCTATGAATATTACATATTATATATTATTTTAATAAATATTAATATTATTTACTAATAGAAATAAAATTTATTTATTAATGAATTTAGAACATTTCATGTAATTATAAATATGTTTTTCTTTAGACCGCTTGTTCACCAGAAATTATGAGAACAATAAGGGCCCATTTTCAATTAGAATTTTCTAACCCTAAGTCTATATGAACGAGAATATATCATTAAAAAAATAATTTTTGAATTAAAAAACAAATTTTATATATAACAATCTCATGATATAGATATATCTTCCTCTATAAAACCTTAATGAATGTAGAGTGATCTTTATTATACACCATCTTAAGGATACATATAATAAAAGAATCATTGTTCCTTGAATAAATTCTTATGGGAGTCAATAATGAATGTTTAAATAATTAGAGTCATCTATTATTTCACATGGTTGTTTGTATATTTATTTTTTAATATTAATGGAGCATTTTTTTGCCACCACTTTAGGGATTCTCTTATATACTCCTCTTTTCATATTAGAATTATTCAAATAAGGTATCTAAAAAATCTCCAATCAAGAAATAATTTTTTATTCTAAGATCCATTTGGATCACCAAGAGGGGGAGGGGTCAATTAGTGACCTATTTTGTGTTTATTAGTGACTCATCTATAACCCATCCATTATAACTTATTACGGTTAAAAATCCACTTAATAATATTTTCTTACACTTACCTTTTTAATTAGTAGTAATAATAAATAGAGAAACACACAATATTTATTGGTTTTGACTTAAATTCCTACTCCTTGTCAGGTTAGTTGTACCACCTAATATGGATTATATGCTATCTTCAACAATATTCTATACTATAGGGTCTATTATTCTATCACCATCTTCTAAAATAAAATGGAAGATGAATAATCTCTTCAAAAAGATGACCTGGTAAAGAATGACCTTTAACATGCTCATGTTATTCTCTATATAACTGGAAGTTGGTTCACCTCCATGAGTTTATGTATAAACATGTCTTCATGTGTATTACCTCAAGATATTCAACATATATTTATGTTTCGTTGAATACTATGGATATTTAGGGATCTACATCTTCCTTGTCCTTCAAGAATATTGGGGTGCACATCTAATCTCTTTTTTTCTTTAATGAACCCTAAAATCGACCACATATCATTCTTAGAAATTGTACTAGGATCTTAGACTTCTCAAAACAAATCTTCAAATTTTCTAAATATTCTCTCTCTTATTATTCATAAAATTCCTTCATATATTGATATCATAAAAATTATATTATGTGAATATTATTCTGAATATATAATATATAGAAACTCCAAGATCATTGATAGACAATATATCCTCATTTTTATTATGGAATATATTTTAAATTTCATAACTAATTAAAATTATCATGAAATAACAACATAGTTAATTTTAAGACATATAATTTCCATATCTTCATTAAGTATATTTTCATATTCATTTTATGTAATTTTTTAGAAAAAAGAAAGGAGACATTTTTTCTAATCAATATTGTTTTTTGAAACATTATATAGTTTAATTTAAAATATATATTAAAAATTTATAAAAAAATAATTTAATTAAATCAAATTCATTATTTATTTCATATTTTCAAAATTATTATATAATGATTTTCTCTATTTTTTTCAAAAATATTGACTTATTAGTGAAGACCTTAAAATACCATTTTTTTGTAAAATTGACATTTCTGTTCAAAAGTACCATTATCCATTGATGTTTATCTCAAACAAACAAAATCCTTAATTAATTTTTTAAAATATAATTAATTAAATTTTGGTCATTATTATACGTTCTTTTAAGATAAGTTCATTTTAGGGATCAAAGGTGCATTTTTCAAAATGTTATTTTTCATTTGTTTTTTCATTTTAATATTAAATTTATTATTTCAACTAATAGAAGTTGAATATTGAAAAATTGATTGCATAATTTTTGTCAATATGTCCAAATTTGGTAAATAGGTCCATTTTATGTTTTTCATTATGAATAGTAATCATAGAAAATAATTATCTCCTCAGTATCAGTAAATTGGGTAAGATTGGATAAAAAATTAAAAGGAATAAAAAACGACCAAAAAACTTTTATTTATTTCATTGTATGATTCAATTTCATCAATAATAATAAATTATTTTAAAATATGTCATTTTTTTATTTATCCCTTATTTTTACAATTATAATATTTATGTAAATGATAATGTAAAAAATATCACTCACATACTTTTAATATATACATTATTTTGTGATAGGGATGAAAAATAATTATGTTATTGTATTATTTTTTTTAAATATAAATTATTTTGTTATCTTGGTAATTTTTTTATTTTTTTAGTGAGAAAATAAGTTCCTTAAATGATGACGTAATGATAAAGTAGTATATAGTTAATTAGTAAAAAAATTAAAATAAATGATTTTAAAAATATCAAATGTAATATAATTTGATTTTATTCTTATGTTAAATTAATTTAATAGATAAAAATAAAATTTTTGGTATATTTTTTAGTATTATATTCTAATTATTTTGTTTTCGTTTGGTTTTAAGTGTAAAATCAACTAAAATGTTCCAAAAATGAAATTAAGGATATTTTATAATAAATAATATCTTATTAAATGATTTAAAATAAATAAAACTACTATATTCATAATTTATTGGTATATAGTTTCAAATGTCAACCATGGCCTACTTATGTATCAACTATCAATTTATATGAACTATTATAACCCCTAAAGAGTAAAGAACATTATTATCGTTCTAATTTTCAAAAGGGTTAACGAGGGTTTAAATAAAAAGGAATGGATAGAAATAAAGTCTAAAAAATTATAAATTTTATTATATAAGATTATTTATACCCATTTTTATCATACATTTGAAATATATCATTCTATATCCATTTTTTCTATTAATATTTATTTTTTTTAATTTAATAGTTGAAGTAATTGCAAGAGTGTCCATCCCCACTCTAATAAAAGGGAACGAACTCACCTCTTTTTATGCACATAAAAGATATTTATTTCAACCAATAACTACCCTATGATATTAATATAATACATAACCCAATTATATATGTCTTTTTATGCATAATTCCAATCATAGTGGGCTATGGGATAACGAAAAGTAGATTAACGAAGAAGAGGTATGACTTTTAAACTAATACTTTAAGATCATTTCTTCTTCCACCTCCATTATATATTATTAATGCATTATAATATAATATAATTAGTATCTTATATATAATTATATGTTTTTATGATAATTTCATATCCTATATCCATCTCTATCTTTTACCAAATGGGAAAATAAACCACCATTCGTGTGTAAGGTGGACAATGACCACCAGAATCGATGCAACTTTTTTTCCATTATCACCAATCATGATATAAAATAATGATGGATTATATATATAAATATATGATATATATGAAATATTTTCCATTCCATAAATATAAAATATTATCTACTTTCTTACTTTCACATTCATTAAAAATGATAACGTTATTCGTGCATACATGTGGACTACCACCTTCACAAAGTGATGTGATTGGTTTTTCATCACCACATAACATGAATGATATATATATATATATATATATATTTATATTGATTAAAAGAGATAATTTGATATTTATTATATAATTATTATTTTATAATGAAAAATAAAAAATTATCTTCTTTCTATCCTGATTGTTGTAAAATGGAAGTGTTACTCGTGCGTAAATATGAACTATCATCTCCATAATTACGACATTGTTTATTTATCATAAACTTATTCAATAATTGGTTACAAATGTATAATTTATATTTAAAAATGATAATAGTTTTAAGGTTTTTATTATGTAGATTATGTATTAATGGCCTCTTTTATCTTAGTCAACCTACCAAATTCATTTTGGACTTTTGATTTGAATGATATCAGATTTTTTGATGTGGACTTATTTGATTAAGTAATTGATTATATCATGTTAAAATGAATAATTACATTGAAGAAGATTCATAGAAATTTAAATAATTAACAATATTGTATTTTTTGGGTGTTTTTTAATGTATGTTAGGATTCAAAATGATGTTAAGAGACACATTACATTAAAAACCATATTCAAAATGTTTAAATGGTTTATTTTAAAAATATTTTACATCAATGTAAATTATCTTAAATTTATTTTTTTAACGTATTTATAATTATATAATAGAATTAAAATGTAAATTTTATGTCTCTATTGACTCTAATTCAAAACAAATTCTAAATGAATCTTTTTACATGTTCTATATGGTATTTTTTGACAAACAAATAAAAAAAATGATTCATTTTAACTTATACAACATCATCAGCTTATCCCACCACCGTAACCATTATTATGTTTTTTGGATTATATTGGATTAATCCATTTTTTCTTCATATAAAAATCAACCTGACCCTTATTCTGGTAATTTTATTTTTGAAAAATGTATTTAAAATAATAGGATTTATCAATATTCATTATTTTTCAATGAAAATATTCTTTTTATGATGCATGTTATCATGTATTATTATTATGTTATGGTCCATGGGAATTTTTTATGATGATGGGAGGTTCCATTATAATTTATGAATGGTTGAGCTAGTAAGAGGTCTCTAATGTATTGGTTAAAAGGATGGAGTCCGCTGATTAGGTTTCTGCTAAGAGTTTATTTGAATTTACCATGAAGGTTATTCCACTTGTAACCATGCAGGTTATTCCATTTGTAAGAGTGATGTGAAAATGAATCCTCAATATAACTATATTATCTATCTTTGATTTTAATGATTTTTCACAAAGATCCTTTGATTTCAAAAAGCTAATTAATGATCTTATTTTTAAAAGGAAACTGTAAGATACTTATTATGGGTGAAATATATAACACTGTGAAAATTTTCCCATGAGTTTCTCATGATTTCAAAGAAACAATTATGAGTTTTTTCATTTATCATTTCTTATAAAATGCTTTATGAAAATATTTGGGTATTGAATTTTATTTCTTTTGCAATAAAATGTTTGTTTTGAACTATGATTTTATTCTAAAAAAGGGAAAATTGGGTTTTTATTCATGGACTAATAAGTTTTTTGTTTATTTTCTATCATTTACTAAGATTTTTATGGTCATTCGATGTTATAAAATATTTTCCGCTAGATTTATGGATTTTTAGGAAAAAATATGTGTTCCAAATAAAAATAATAATGATGTTTTTGGGAAATAAAACGTGTTATATCTTAAAATTTTTTCTTGGGAAAATTATGTAGGAGGTTGATGTTTAAACTTTGTGATGTAATATTTATTTTTTTAAGGGATGTGACCTAATACCTTAGAACACTAAATCATAAATATTCTAAAATGTAATCAAATAATGGTTTTGCCTCCAAAAATATGATTATTTAATTTTCAATTTCAATTCATTATAGTTGGTTTGGGAGGTAATGTTTAGATAATATTTGATGTTAGGATTATGAAAGAAAACTCTCTCTATAAATTCTAATTTATGATTATCATGATTTTTAATTTGATCATCACTAATTTTTTTCATATAAACTATAATTTTTTAGAATGGTTTTTTATAGAGGTAACATGGAGGCTGTAGTATAGAGGAACCGATAGAAAAATATCCTTCCATATTAGTGACATGGAATGCTTTAAATTTTAACTATGTTGTTTGTTTCACTAATGGATCAGTAGTTGCAAGTTATAAATTTTGTTGATATCCATGATTTATAGAAACAAGATCTATAATAGAGGATCATGTCGATGGTGGATCATTTTATGAGACAAAAACCTCCAACAATCAATTGACCTTCTTAACCAGTAGTAGCTGAAAGATGGATTAAACCCCTATAAAATAATATACTCCATGGGTTGTTCATATCATCAAAAGTTAACTATTGATATTTTCATCTTTGAATATGAAGGTGTTTAATTATGGTTACTGGTTAATAATATTATATAAATATAAGTGATTGATACCTTGTAATGAGTTGAATTTATGAATTTTTTATAATTGATATATTTTCATATTGTTGCATTTATTGACATATAAATGATATTCATGGTATTGAGGGATATGGAGGATTATTTAGTGTCCAAATATGAATAAAACTCCATTATATTGGCCAGATATGTACAAAACTGTATCTAGGATCCTAATAGTAAAATTAATTAGTTTTATATAGAATTAAATCGAACATATTATTGAGAATTATCTTTTCGTTAATTAAAAAGTTATGAGATATTTGTTCAATATGTCGAGAAGGTGGAAATGGAGTTTTGTAATGACCATGTATTCTGCAAAAATAACTGAAAATAGAGATACACATGGTTGTAAAATTAGAAGAATATATAAATAGAATCTAAAGGTATTAAAATAATGTTTTTAGTTTGCGAGAATTGTGGAAAAATCACTTTGGTAATGTATTATGAAATCATGGAAGTTATTCCACAATGTTAATTATAGGAAGATGGATCATGATTTCAATAAAAAATATTTTAGTAGTTATAACACCACTTTTAATAAATAAGTAGTAATTTTTATTAAATGTAATGAGGTGGTTCATTATGAGTGTACATGTATGAAGTAGAACACAAATATGGGGAATCAAAAATACAATTAGAATACATGTGTGGTTAAATATTATTCATTAACTTTGGTAGATGATGGAAAATTAAATTGAATGTTAAAATTTACATTCCATATATATGTTTACTATTTGAATTCCTTTTTTGATTCGGGGTCTATACATTCATGTATATTTATGAAATTTTACGATAAATTTTAAATATCACTTTGAGAAATAAATCCATAACTTTTGATAATAACACATTGGGGAAGTATTAAAGGAAACAAAGAAATTATATGAATCACATAATTTTTTTAGGGGAATGACATTCTAATAAATCCTTTTTTTTTTCTATAGTACTTTTTTTATTCTGGGTATCGATTGATTTTTGGTTTACCATGCTAAGGTTTATTGTAGAGAAAATGTAGTTTTTTCCAAATTGCGTTCCATTTTTATATAATAATAAATTCATACATTTTATAACATATCAAAAAGCTTATAAATTATTAAGAAATTGAAATTAATTTTATATTTCTCATATTCTTTTAAATAAGGTAACTCTTAATATTGATGATGTAGTATTAGTAAGAAAATACCATGATCTTTTCCCTAATGAGTTGCCTAGTGTAATAACAGATTTGGAATTTAAATTTACTATTGACATAGTTCCTAATTCTAGTCCAATATAAACACTCCCTTATCAAAGGTCTTATGTATAAAATATATAATTGAAAATGAAGATATAATAACTACTTGTTAGATGCTTTATTTTTACTAGTACATAACCATGAGGTGCTATTATTTTTAAAAAAATAATAAAAATATTTTCATGATTATTTTCAATGATTATAGATCACTAAATAACATTACTAGTATGAATAACTGGTAGCATCCATGTATCGATTACTTGTTTGATAAGCTCTATGTAGGTCATTATTTTTTGATGGATGACCTAAGGTCTGAGAATCATTAACTGAAGGATAAAGAGGATGAAATTCTAAAAACAACATTTCCATCTAGGTATGGGAATTAGTATTTATAGTTATACCCTTTATGTTTTAAATTGATCTATTTTTACTCATGTATCTTATGAATAAATTTTTCTAAAAATATTTGTATAAATTAAGTAGTTTTCATAATGATGATAGTTTGGTTTATTCTAAAGGTTATGAGAATCAATAAAAATATCCAATGGTTGATCCCCAACCATAAAATAAAAGAGATTATAATAAAAAAATTCAAATTATTTTTTAGGTAAAAAACATTTCATTCCTCTAACATATCATAAATTAAGATGTTTGAACCATTGATCAAACTAAAACCAATGTAGATGATTAGTTTCCAAGACTGATAAATGTTATCGATATTCATAGTTTTCATTGGTCAGAATGACATTTCCTCTGGTTCTTTAATAAATTTTAATGTTTATCTAGTTGTCTAACTATGTTAGCATGAAAAGTATTTAGTTTCATCTAAAAAATGAATCTGAGGAATGTTTCTAGGAATTGAAAATAAGATTATTGAATGATCTATTTTTAGACCTTCTAACTATAAATGAAGACTTTTCTTTTTATAGATAGGATTCTTTGAATATTTTGTGTTGTATTTTAATTCATAATGATTGGGTAACTTCTTATAATATATATCAATTAAACCTCATGAGAAAAATTTATACAATAGATGACCTTGAACTAGTGAACGTAATATTTTATTTAAAAATATAGAGACCTTATTTATACAATGTAATGTGTGAAATATTTTGTAATTTTAAAATTTTGATTTATATATTCACTAAAAAATACTTGATAATGATATAGATAATACGGATTAAATTAATAAAGTATTATGACCACACAATTAATTACCATAAAGTTCAATAAAACATTTAACTCATTCTTTGAGTTATAAAAATAATGCATCATTATCTATGATCCATCTAGAACATGATCCATTGGTTAATGATTTCATAAATGGTGGATTAAAAATACTATTTGTAAGATACTGTTATATATTTATTTAGGTTTCAGTATTATCATATCCATTAGCTATAATTCAAAAAGATCAAAAAAAGAGATTATGAGTTACAGGAAAATGTAGAGTTGGTTATGAATGATACGATTGATTAATTTATTGTTGATAAAGATGGTGTTTAAAGATTTACAAAAAAGATAATGTGTTTAATGTGACCCCCAGTTGAATAAATAACTATTTATTGAGTCCCATAGTTCTTTTTTTTCTCTTCATCATTGGATTATGAAAATGTATATAGACATTTGGGAACATATCTAGTGGGATGGAATGAATAAATATATTTCCAATTTTTCTTGGAAATGTTAGACTTATCAATATGTTAATGTCTAACAACAAATATTGATGGGGTTACTTCATCCTTTTTTAGTTCTAGAAAGAAAATAGGAAAATATATCCTTGGATTTCATGGTTATATTAACAATGAAATGTCAAGGTAACAACGTGATATGACTTATAGATGATCAATTTACTAAATCTGGTCATTTTATTCCCATTCAATGAAATATGTATTTCGATCAAATTTCTCAGTTTTATTTTAAATTCATAATTTTATTACAGGGAGTACCTATTTCCATTACCTCTAACTGTGATCCTAGGATTATATTTAATTTTTGGAAATGTCTTCAGAATTCATTAGGTATAGAATTAAAATTTAGTACATGTTTTCATCCTCAATCAGTTGGATAGTCCTAGGGAATGATTTAGACTATGAAAGATATGCTAAATAATTGTTCAATTGATTAACAGGGAATTTTGGGTTGACATATGGATATTGTTTAGTTTTCTTATTATAAAATATCTCAATCCAATAAACCAATGGATCTATTTCTGTATTTTTATAGAAATAATTGTCTGAATCCAGATTTTTGGGATCATGTCCGGGAAAGAATAGTTTTGGGGCCATTATAAAAAATAAACATCTATGAAATATTAAATTTAATATATTTAATATATCTATAATGAATCTCCCCAGACCCTGGAATACCACACAAATATCTCACTACTATCATCACACATTGATCTTACCATCGATCACCACCAAGAACTCATGTTCCTGATCTATTACAAAAAAGATTTATAACATACTTATCATCCATTGGGAATTGGATGAATCTCTAGAAAAATAAATATCAACAATGAACATGAAAATAACTAGGGAATAAGTTCAAAACCACACAAGAAGAATGAACCTCATCCCTTGTTTGTGTTGGACTCAATTTGTTACCATTATAAGGATGAAAAAAGAACAAAAACATTATCAATTACCTAAAATACTAAAATGATAAACCTAAATATGCAAGCATGAATGAAAAATGAAGAATATTTTGGTGTATTTGATTCACATTTGTCACAGGATAATAATATGGGTTCAATTAACCAATGGAAAAAATTGCTATATCAAGTTTATATCAATAACTGATGAATAATGTTGGGGGTTTTCTTTGTTGAGATCCAAAAATAACATTGGAATAGATGATCCTCATTGTACTTATTTGATATTTAATCCCTTCCCCATCCACTCTGATCTCCTCCATGATCTCATCCAAAATCTGAAGGGTTATATAGCTAACCCAATAAATTTCCCATAATCAGGTTTAAATAGAGGATCCTATGCTCATTGAAAAAATAAATTAAATAATTAAATAATTAATATACTATTATACCAATTATCACCTTTTAACCAAACACACATTTCGCATTCTATTTATATCTCACCGAGGGTAAAACTCAAATTTCGAATTTAATGGCAGTCTTATATTTACCTTAAGGAGTAGCATTTGGATGATCATTCATTATTTATAAACAAATCATTCTAGTGACTTACAATTTTTAATAAATCTTCACTAGGGATGACTGGCCATGAAATCCCTTGATAACTCAGAACATGGATGTGAAAATTTTACATAAAATAATTGAATTCCTTTCATAGAAAAAATATGTTTCTTTATAATAATTCTCTTTTTATATGTTTTATGAAAATTTTCATGTTGGAATTTCTAACCATATACTGAGGTAGACGATTAGGTATAGTGAAAAGGTTTCTCATTATAGTGACTATTTTATGTGGTTCCCCATTAGTTAATTGAGTCCACTATCCATCACATTTTTAATTTAACTGATTTCTCTTGGTTTCATTCATTAGAAGAATAAAAATCATAATTTATAAATAATTAACACAGTCAATAATCATGAAAAAATATTTATGGGATGTACAAATCATTACACCTTCATTTTAATCTATAATAACTTGTGTTTAACCTAGTTCTTCTGTGAAAATCATCTATTAAAATCCTTTATAATGGTTTAAAAATTAATTTTGATGTAACCTAACCATATCCCTATAATTTTTCAAACTAGATGTGTAGAAAGGGAACATTCACCCTACATTAGGATGATGGTTGAGATATACTCAACCAAATATTTCTAGGTTATTAACAATTGATTCATGTATACAAAAAACATATCCACATGATATATCGAAGCATAGTTATACTTATAGGAAAACCAAACATATTTATTTACCATGAAGTAGGTTGTTATCCTATATATAGAATTATCTTAAGGCTGCTCACTAAATTTTCCTTATCCTAGATTCCAATTTCAATTAAACATTTCATAGATACTAACTATAAAAACCCATACACTTCATATATAAATATTATTTCTTATTAGATGAATATTCATTAAAATCCATGAAAATCCATAATGGTGTAGTGTTATTGGAAACATGGATACATAAACAACCAGTACAGAATAGATCTATGTCATCTCCCACTAATTTCATCCCAACTAGCACCCTTTATACAAGTATCATATTTAAATCCACTATTCATATATTCAAGAAATGGGAATATATTAAAGGGTGGGATTATATTCTCTATATGGTAAATGAAGGAGATACCACTAATCATTTAAAAATAGAATGATCATAAAGTATGATAATAGGTGTTTAACATTTGATCACCATACTAAGAAATTAATTGATCATATTCATGAGTCACTACATAATTCTTGAAATTTCATAAGGCATCAATTTGAAAGGAATAAAATAACATGATCAATGAGAGCATAAAATTATAATATTATCATGTTATAAAAGTGTTTCATATTCAAAATCATTTAAATATTATTTCAATAATACTCTCCAATACATTCATCAAATGTTAGGATTTTTTTAACCACCCATGAAACCTATTTTATTCTTGGGATAACTTTTCATGTACATTCTTTGAGGCTTTGAATAACCCCATGTGAACCATATTTTCGCCTTGGGATAACCTCTCATGTACCATATTTTGATAATTGGATAACATCCTTTATACCATATTTTGGGTATGGGATAACCTATCATGTAACCTCCTTTTGGCATAAAATTACCTCATATGTACCCTTTCATAGATAACATCTTATGTACCCTATTTTGGGCATGGGTTAACCTCCCATGAACACCCTATTAGGAATGGAATAAGATCTTGTTTACTCTTTAAGATAATAAAACCTCAATCATTATCCAGTGCATTAGAGGTATATGAAATACCCACCAATCACATAATCATAATACATCTATTTTTATTTCAAAAGAAAATGAAATAATTAGGGTTTAATTCAAATATTAACACATGGAAATGAAAAATGGTTTGATAATTATTTCATCATCATAATCAAATAATACCCAAATAAATAATCAAGGTGGAAACATTGAATATTAAATTTCATAAATTATAAGAAACCACAGATAATGTAATTATAAGTGAAAATATAATTAAAATATCTTTGGAATGTATCCAAAGGAAAATGAAATTTTTATTTTGAGATAACTTATTTAATATCAAAACGATTCTAAATTATTAATGGAAATGTTAATCTATGAAAATAAAAATGGAATTTTTAAAATAAATCTTTAATTACCTTTATATTTTGAGAGTGGTAAATGCTCATCAATTATTGTATGTTAAAAAAAAATATATTTTAAAATTTTCATTAGAAAGACAAAATTACATTATTTGGAAAAATAAGATTCATTTAAAATAATTTAAGCATTCCTCAAAAAAATCATAGCATAACAGGAGCATCATTATTTAAATCATTATAGAGGAAATAAAAATTTGAATAAAATATTCCTTATTAAATAATATAAAAAGTTGATTTTACTTAAAAAAATTTATGACATCCATAGAATAGAAAGAGAAATAATGAAATAAAAAAATTTAATATCCATAAATAACATTAGGAAAACAAAATGAAAATATTTTATCATATAATAATCTTAATATTTCTCAAAATTTAAATTCAATCATAAACAATCATGATTAATATGAGATTGAAATTTAAATAACTTTCAACAATGGTATCTTCTAAATTGTAATCTCCATGAAAGAATATCATAAATATAAACATTAAATAGCATGAGAATATGTATATAATGATATAAAATATCAAATGGTATGTATATACACCTCATTAAACAATTACAGTGCATAACATAACATATTTCTAAATGAATGATATTTGAGATGATAAACCCTTATGGTTTTTCTAACAACCTGATATTTTATGATAAGTATTATTTTTAATTTATTTTATGTCATGTGTTTTATGCTACAACAATATTATCTTGTGCTATATTCCACACTTTATTAGCTTGAAGTATACGCAACATTATTCTTAGATGCTGTTATACACAATTTGAAGTTTGTTTTATAATAGTCATTCTACGCAACATTGAGTGTATATATATATATATTCAATGTATAAATGAAATATAGTTGGATTCTGTTATATGAAACAATGAAGGATTCTTGCACAACATGCAATCCTGACTTGGCTTGTATTACACGCAATCACAACTTTCCTCGATAGCGTGTGTTGTACGCAATATCAGGTTTCACTAAACAATGATATATGGTTATAATATTATTATGAACTATCCGTTATGAATATTATTCACTAAATTTTGAATTTTATAACATTATTATTCATCTTACAAATTTTCTAGAACATGGTAAGAGAACAAAATAAATGTTTTGGGTAAAATAAGTATTTTACAAAAAATGCAGTTTTGCCGCCTTTTGATGGTGCACCCACATTAAATCTAGTTTTTAACATGTTTATAAGTTCAATTTGACAAAATAATAATCTTATTTGAAATCAGGATATAAAAATTTACTTTGGATAGATTTTTGATACTTTTCTGATAACTTTCATATTTTGGTGAATAGTATAAATACGCTAATTTTTAATTAAAAAATCATTTTTCATTTAGATAATTTATATTGTTAAATTATAATATTGAATGGTTTTAAAGTATAAATAGAATATATTTTTACCATTTAATATAATTTATGTCATTAGCATTAATTTCACATTGAATTCATAGGTAAGAAAATTTCAATCTTTGGCAATGTTTTAACTTTAAAACTCATTTTCTTAACAACGGGATTAATATTAAATTAATTACTGCAACTTATGTGTTTTGAATTTTTAAAAATGGATTCCCTATTTGGAATCAGTGGGTACAAATTATTTTAATAGACTACTTTTTATTTTTGGGCATTATGAAAAGTAAATATGGTAAATTTTATTTACAATAGTTAAAGGTAAATCGGGTAATTAAGGGTAAATATAAGATTATAAAATTACCCTAAAACCAGCCAAAATTCATTTGTATGGCTAAAAGTCGACCCATATCACCTAAGGGTCGGATTAGATTCATTTTATGGACTTTTTAAAATAAAAATAATTTAATTATTATTAAAACCAAAGAAAGTGACGACATGTCACTCTCTTAAATCTTATAAGTATATTAGTTTTAATTTAGTGATAAACTTCATGAAACTTCGAAAATGAATAGTTTCCAGAAAGATAATAAAATTATCTATATAATATGAATTTATTTATAATTTTTAGTTATTAAATAATTATCATTAATTGTGACACAGTAGTGATGCCGAAATTGTTTATCTCGTGAAAAATCAAGAATATAGTTTTTATTACACTAATAGTGACCATAAAAGGCCGAAAACCCTAACCAAACCTTATTGGTCATGTAAATTTAAACCTTAATCATCCAATGGTCCATTATTTGACCATTGGGAGCCTTATAAAAGCGATTATGACACTTATATTATTTTATTTTAAATGATGCCAAAGTTGTCACCTTCATAATTTAATAAATATAACAATTAAAATATTGTGATTTTAAGATGATAAATTCAAGTAAAAGCATTATTGTGAAGTTTAATAGATTTATCTTCATCATAAGATTTTATTTTTAATTTTTATGCAACAATTAAGTTTATTAAATAATTATACAAAAATGTTGTAGTAATTATTTTATTAAGAGATAAACCAAATAAATGGTATTAAAAATAATAAAATAAATATTATATGAACTATTTAATGTTCTCCACTAATTTTATAGATACATATGACCTTTTAGGAATCTATTTAAGCTTTTATTTTGAACATATATTCTGTATATATTTTATTTAAATTCAAATAAATGAATAGTGTCGAAATTGACACTATTGTTATTTTATAAACATAACAGATTATAAAATTGATTAAAAATTAAAAAAAATATTTAAAAATTATAAATTTAAATTTATATGCTCTAAAATGATATAAAGTATCCAATTATGGACAATTAAAAACAAATAAGTAATTAATTGTTATAATTTAAAATTTAGAATGATATTACCACAAGTAAAATTAAATTGATTAAATAAGGATAAATCAAGTTGATAATCTTTAAATTAAATTCCTAACATGTCTAAATTTTATTGTTTGATGGTATTACAACCCTATATAATATAATATTCGGATATTAGTCATTTTGGAAGATTTTATGTGGGGCTGGGATTTAATATAAACTAATATTTCTTTTATTTCCAAAGGTGCCCCTCTCCTCCCTTATAAAAGGGAATATCCTCCCTCTTCTCCTCAAACAATTTGGAGCCTTTAAGCTCGGCCAACCCCTGAAAATTTCAATTACCCACTTCCCTAGAAACATCCTAGAGGTCCTTTCCTTCTTCAAAGACCAATTTTAGTGCCCTAAGAGGAGGTCTCAAAGAAGCAATTCAAAGAAGAGGTAATGTCTGTTACCGATTCTTTCAACATTATTTCTTCTTCTAATTATTCATCTTTAGTTTTTTCATTATGAAGTAATAACATAGGTATCACTCATATAATTATATTTTATTATAAATATGAAGAAACCCCATTTCACCTTCTATCCATCCTACGGAAAACAAAATCTTCACACGTGCGTACGTACGGATTACCGTCTCCACGTCGTGGTGTAATCTGTTTTTCCACCAACACCTTACATGGATGGGTATAATGGTATAAAGAATAACTATATATGGTTATTATAACATCATAATGATTATGATATATTATACCATCCACCCCAATTCTATTCAATAATTATGGGAACAATATCATCGCTCGTGCGTACGTACGGATTACCGTCTCCACGACGCGTTGAGATTCATTCTCCATGTTAACCATAATTGAATGATTATAAAGTTTATATAATGAATAATAATGAAATATATGACACAATAATTCTACTGGATTTATGTATATATATATATGTATTTCATCTATTTAGTTTCATTCAGTTCAATAAGGAAACGAAAACAGTGTTCAGGCGTACGTACGACCTACCATCTCCATGAACGGTGTATTTAATTACTTTTATCGATCTATAATATATATATGTATATGATGAATATATATTATATATAAATCATGTTTTACATTATGGAATTATTTAAATCAGGATATAATTAATAATATCATGAACGACAAGTTGAAACACATACGATAAATAAAATGATTTTACCCAAAACACTGCTTTAACATGGAATTTACAAAAGAACGGGTAATATAAATTCATAAGTGAAACATATATGATATCATAACAATGAATATGATTATGTAATAAGTCAATGAAATTATTTAAATCATTATACAGGAGTTTCGGATACATACGAATCATATCGGACCAAAGGTAAGGGATAATTTTGCAAATCTCATTTTTATCCGATATTGCTTATTCGTAAGTATTTACTGGGGTTATTTCTATCATCCATGTCCATGTTTTATAAAAGTGTTTTCATGTATTTTTAAAGTCCTTATTACCCATTTTTTACTTCTACTACATGGTATGTAAGGAATCTTTATTTTTTTACGTTACGAGGTACTTTTTTTCCTTTTCCGTCAAAAGTACGAGAAGAATATTTTTTTAACTTATACGGCATGAAAGGATTTTTACAGTTGTATAAATCCTTATTTCCATGAAGTTTCCTATAAAATATTTCATAACTATTTTCAAAAAAATCCTTTTTCTTTTAAAATTTCATGACATTTTGTGACAAGAGAATGTTTTTGAAGAAGAAAGGATATGTTCCTCAAGAATTCATTTCATGTGTTTTATCAAAACCATTTTCCATCTAAGATGACATTATTTCATATGTGTATGTTTCAAGTATAAAGTATCTATTATTTACATGGTTTTACTTTTCTTATTATGAAAACATATCCATTTCTTTTATATGGATTATGTGATGATGGAATGATGTTTATGAAACCCATTATATTTGTTGGGTTATTATGAATGATGTATGTTTATTTTGTAGAAAAACTAAGAATGATTACATTATGAGATGGGTGGGACCTATATCTCCCTCCAATGAATTGGGTAAAGATTTATATCTCATTATATAGACATGGATGGAACGGTAAGTTAATCCGGTTCAGTGTTACAGAACTGATACAAGGAGTGAACTCAATTCAGAAAGGGACTTTGTCCACTAAGATGGTCTTGGCAGCAATGCCTTGGCTACTATGGAAATCATAACAAGTGCTAAATTGTTTCAACAATTACAAGTTTTGTTCCCATTATATTTTATCATGGTTGATGTTCCATTATGATATATGCCTTACGTACTTCCATGATTTATGTCTTTGATCATGATTTTCATGTTTAAATTTCATGTTCAAGTTTTTGTTTTCATATGTTTAAGGATTGTTTTATGTTCTCTATATTTTCCCTTACTGGGCATTGGAACTAACCATTTTTTAGTTTTATTTTTCCCCAGGAAATAAAGAAAGGTTTTAGGTAAGGAAACAAAAAGGGGAAGATCATTATGGGAGTTTTTGAAGATCTTTCAACATGATTAGAAGTTTATATTCCAAGTTTCCAAAGACACTAAACTATTACGATACTTGAGTTTTGGTTTTTTTGTTATGTATTAAGTATTCCGCAAAAGTAAGGTATTGTCCATGTATGTCAAGCTCTGGGTCTCTATAGTTGGTATCAGAGGGAGATTTAGTCAACCTTTGGAAACTAGGATGCGGAAACATTAGTGAGATCCCTAGAGATATTTCTAAGGTATGTCTAGGGATGTCCCTAAGGATAAGTATACATATAGGATATAGTCCTAGAACTACGTCAACAATCTTATAATTTAACCTAAGATGTTAGATATTGATGGTACTCCCCATTTACTATGTTTTTTTCCATAGCATGATTTTTTCCCCTCACACTATTCTTTTTGGGTTTTAGAAAATGGCAGGAAACATGAAGATTCACGATAATGGAGGATATGATGGACAATGGAATGATATTCTTCATGAGAAACCAAATTAAATGGGATTTGGAATTCCAAACATCGTTATTATGCCTAATCAACAATCTCATAATATGATCAATAATCTCAAATTTGGTAAGTTTCCTGACTCAGCTAATAAGAGAAAGATGGAGTTTCATGATGATCATAGAGGAAAGAAAGTTTAATTTCCCTCATGTAAGTTATGTGGGAAGAGGCATCAAGGGAAATATTTCAAAGGAACTGGAAGATGCTTTGGGTGTGGGAAAGAAGGACACAAAGACATTAATTTCAATGGAAAAGGTTTAGTTCACACCATGGACAAGGATAATCGTATTTCTAAGACATAAACAACGGTTAAATGTTTTTAATGTGGAATGTACGGGCATTATGAAAACCAATCCCTAAGGTAAAGTCTCATAAAACGAATCATCATGTCCATATGGGTAGTATTTATATTGATGATGATTAAGAGACTAAAAATGATATGTGAGATAAAAGAATTGTTGAAGATCGGTCAATGGTTTAAGAAGGTAGTAGAATGATTGTATGTTTATAAAGAGTTATGTTGTATAGTTAATGGTACTATGGAATAAAGAATTATCTAAGGATTGTTACACTATTGTTTTTCCTAAATTATTTGAAAGTACATGGTACCGGTATCCATGAAAGGTTATTCAGATATTTTTGGAAAGTAAATGATATGCGCATAATGAAGGGATAAGAAGATAATGAGATGTTTTATTGTATTCATGAGCTAATGACTGATATAAGGACTAAGTGATATTATGGTTTGAGAATATAGAATTTTTGGTATTTCGGTTGTGGAAAGAGTTAAAATTTAACAACATTCATGTTTTCACTAAGGTTCAATGGGTATTCATTCTTCAAGAGAATACATGATTAAGGTATTCACGTGTTTGTAATTTGACCAAAAAGATATATCTTATGATATATTGGAGATAAATGATGCCATTCACGTGATTTTTATGTGACATTTCAAGTAATCATTTTCTTTATACTATGAGCTTGGACTGAAGTATTTTAGATAAGCCTAAAGATTGGAATGGATTATGTTGGACATAAGTTAGTATTGTTTAAGGATATAACTTTTTTCGATATTATTGATGGGATGATATATTAATGTAGTTTTAGAAAAAGGAAAATCTACAGGATGGGCGACATCCCATTGCGTCGGACAAGGCTGTGAGAATCGAACTCACAACCAAAGTGCTTCAGGACTTTATCACCTACCACTGGCCTACAGGAAGTCTCTGGTTAGTAGAAACTAGTTTTATTATATTAAAAAGTATGATATATGAAGTGTAAGTCCATATATGATTAATATCACTATAGATGGACTTATGTATATTTGATAACTTTCGCTAACCTTTTGTTTGAGACAGATGGAATGACCTATCATTCTATCACATGATCTGCTAACATTTCACGAATGAAAAATTCAACCTCATTTCTTTAAGATATGAAGTGGAAATTGTCCAAGGAACGACCAACAGTGATATTGTACCAAAATCAAGTAAGTATTTATTTTTCAAAAAATATTTGACTTTAGGAAAATTATCTTGAATACAAAAAAATGGTGTCCTAGTGCTCTTATATCTGATGAATCATATAGTACCTTATATCATCACAAATTTATGGCTTTGTTATTTATGGCCTTTTCATAGCCATGTTCTCTACCACTCTCCATCAGAACTTTATGGCTAGAGTTTTTTTCCATATCCATATTTTCACATATGTTCTCCTATGTGGAAACCCAGTGATGAGTCAATTTGGGTAACCAATTTGTTTCATACTTCACTTTATAAAATGAAGTTTTTGTATTCCTTTTTATGATGTGGGTTTCTATTAAAACATTCGAGTAGTAAACCATTTATAACTCCGACGAATTTCAAGGGAGAAATTCATTTTAAGGTGGGTAGAATGTAACAACCTGATATTTTATGATAAGTATTCTTTTTAATTTAATACATGTCATGTGTTTTATACTACAACAAGATTATCTTTTGCTATACGCCACACTGTATTAGGTTGATGTATACGCAACACTATTCTTAGATTGTGTTACACACAATTTCAATTTCATTTTATAATAGTCATTCTATGCAACATTGAGTGTATATATATATATTCAATGTATAAATGAAATATGGTTGGATTATGTATACAAAACAATGAATGATTCTTTCACAACACGCAACCCTGACTTGGCTTGCATTACATGCAATCACGACTTTCCTCGATAGCGTGTGTTGTACGCAATATCAGGTTTCACTAAACAATGATATATGGTTATAATATTATTATGAAATAGCCATTATTAATATTATTCACTACATTTTGAATTTTATAACATTATTATTCATCTTACACATTTTCTTGAAAACGGTAAGAGAACAAAATAAATTTTTTTGGTAAAATAAATATTTTTCAAAAAATGAAGTTTTTCCGCCTTTTGATGGAGCACCCACATTAAATATAGTTTTTTACATGTTTATAAGTTAAATTTTAAAAAATAAAATTCTTATTTGGAATAAGGATATAAAAAATTACTTTGGATAAATTTTTGATACTTTTCTGATAACTTTCATATTTTGGTGAATAGTAAAAATATGCTAATTTTTAATTAAAAACAACTTTTTTTCATTCAGATAATTTATATTGTTAAATTATAATATTTAATGGTTTTAAATTATAAATATAATATATTTTTACCATTTAATATAATTTATGTCATTAGCATTATTTTCACATTGAATTCATAGGTAAAAACATTTCAATCTTTGGCAATGTTTTAACTTCTAAAACTCATTTTCTTAACAACTGGATTAACTTTAAATTAATTTCTGAAATTTATGTGTTTTGAATTTTGAAAAATGGATTTTATATTTGGAATCATTGGGTCCAAATTATGTTAATAGAATACTTTTTATTTTTGGGCATTATGAATAGTAACTACGGTAAATTTTATTTATAATAGTTAAAGGTAAATCGGGTAATTAAGGGTAAATATAAGATTATAAAATTACCCTAACACCTGAAAAAATTCTATTGGATGGCTAAAAGTCGACCCATATCACCTAAGGGTCGTATTATATTAATTCTATGGACTTTTGACAATAAAAATAATTTAATTATTATTAAAACCAAAGAAAGTCACAACATGTCACTCTCTTAAATCTTATAAGTATATTAATTTTAATTTTGGGAAAAACTACCTGAAACATAGAATATAAATAGTATCCAGAAAGATAACAAAATTATTTACATCATATGAATTTATTTATAATTTTTAGTGATTAAATAATTATGATTAATTGTGACACAATAGTGATGCCGAAATTGTTTATCTCGTGAAAAATCAAGAATATAGTTTTTATTAAACTAATAGTGACCATAAAAGGCCGAAAACTCTGACCAAAAATTATTGGTTATGTAAATGTAAACCATAAGCATCCAATGATCGAATAGTTGACCATTTGGAGCCTTATAAAAGTGATTATGAGACTTATATTATTTTATTTCAAATGATGCCAAAGTTGTCACCTTCATAATTTAATAAATATAACAATTTAAATATTGTTATTTTAAGATGATAAATCCTAGTAAAAGAATTATTGTGAAATTTAATAGATTTATATTCGTCATAGGATTTTATTTTTAATTGTTATGCAACAAATAAGTTTATTAAATAATTATACAAAAATGTTGTACTAATTATTTTATTAAGAAATAAACAAAATAAATGGTTTTAAAAATAATAAAATAAGTATTATATGAACTATTTAATGTGCTCCACTAATTATTTAGATACATATGACCTTTTATGAATCTATTAAAGCTTTTAGTTCGAACATATCCTCTGTATATATTTTATTTAAATTCAAATAAATGAATAGTGTCGAAATTGACAATATTGTTATTTTATAAAAATAACATATTATAAAATTGTTTAAAAATCACAAAAATATTTAAAAATTATAAATTTAAATTTTTATCATCTAAAATGTTATAAAGTATAAAATTATGGAAAATTCACAACAAATAAGTAATTATTTTTTATAATTTAAAATTTAGAATGTTATTACCACAAATAAAATTAAATTGATTAAATAAGGATAAATCAAGTTGATAAATTTTAAAATAAACTCCTAACATGTCTAAATATTATTTTTTTATGGTATTACAACCCTATGTCATCTAATATTAGGATATGAGTCATTTTGGAAGATTTTAAGTGGTTTTTGGATTTAAGATAAACTAATATTTCTTATATTTCCAAAGGTGTCCCTCTCCTCCCTTATAAAAGGGCATCTCCTCCCACATCTCCTCACACGATTTGGAGCCTTTAAGATCGTCCAACACCTGCCCATTTCACTTAAACACTTCCCTAGAAACATTCTAGAGGTCCTGGTCTTCTTCAAAGACCAATTTTAGTGCCCTAAGAGGAGGTCTCAAAGAGGCGCTTCAAAGAAGAGGTAATGTCCGTTACCGATTCTTTCAACTTTATTTCTTCTTCTACTTATTATTCTTTAGTTGTATCATTATGAAGTAATTACATCAGTATCACTCATATAATTATATGTTATTATAAATATTATGCAACCTCATTTCACCTTCTATCCATCCTATGGAAAATGAAATATTCGCGTGTGCGTACGTACAAAATACCGTCTCCACGCCGTGGTGTAATCTGTTTTTCCACCAACACCTTACATGGATGGGTATAATGATGTAAAGAATAAATATATATGGTTATTATAACATCATACTGATTCTGATATATTATACCATCCACCCCAATTCTATTCAATAATTATGGGAATGATATCATCGCTCATGCGTACGTACGGATTACCGTCTCCACGACGCGATGAGATTCATTCGTCATGTTAACCATACAGGAATGATTATAAAGTTTATATAATTAATAATAATGAAATATATGACATAATAATTCTACTGGATTTATGTATATATATATATTTATGTCATCTATTTAGTTTCATTCAGTTCAATAAGGAAACGAAAACAGCGTTCATGCGTAAGTACGGCCTACCGTCTCCATGAACGGTGTATTTCATTCCTTTTATAGATCTATAATATATATGTATATGATGAATATATATTATTTATAAATCATGTTTTACATTCTGGAATTTCTAAATCAGGATATAAGTAATAATATCAAGAATGACAATTCGAAACACTTATGATAAATGAATTGATTTTACCCAAAACGCTGCTTTAACATTGAATTTACAAAAGAACGGGTAATATAAAGTCATAAGTGAAACATATATGATATCATAACAATGAATATGATTATGTAATAAGTCAATGACATTATTTATATCATTATACAGTACGTTAGGATCCATAAGAAGCATATCGGACCTAAGGTAAGGGATAGTTTTGCAAATCTCATTTTTATCTGAGATAGCTTATTCATAAGTATTTACTACGGTTAATTCTATCATCCATGCCCATGTTTTATAAAAGTGTTTTCTTGTATTCTTAATTTCATTTTTACCCATTTTTTACTTTTACTACATGGTATGTAAGGAATATTTCTTTTGTTTACGTTACGAGGTACTTTTTTGACTTTTCCGTCAAAAGTACGTGAAGAATTTTTTTTAACTTATACAGCATGAAAGGATTTTTACAGTTTTATATAGCCTTATTTTCATGAATCTTACTACAAAATATTTCATGACTATTTTCAACAAAATCCTTTTCTTTTAAAATTGCATGAAATTTTGTGAAAAGAGAATGATTTTGAAGAAGAAATGATATTTTCCTCAAGAATTCATTTCAAGTGTTTTATCAAAACCATTTTCCATCTAAGATGACATTATTTCATATGTGTATGTTTCATGTATAAAGTCTCTATGACTTACATGCTTTCAATTTTATTATTATGAAATGATATCCATTTCTTTTATATGGATCATGTGATGATGGGATGATGTTTATGAAACCCATTTTATTTTTGGGTTATTGTGAATGATGTATGTTTATTTTGTGGCACAAGTAAGAATGATTTCATTATTAGATGGGTGGGACCTATATCTCCCTCCAATGCATTAGGTAAAAAGTTATATCTCATGAGATAGACATGGATGGAACGGTAAGTTAATCCGGTCCAATGTTACAGGACTAAAATGAGGAGTGAACTCGATTCAGAAAGGGACTTTGTCCACTTAGATGGTCTTGGCAGCAATGCCTTGGCTACTATGGAAATCATAACAAGTGCTAAATGGTTGCCACAATTAAAAGTTTATTCCCATTATATTTCATCATGGTTGATGTTCCATTATGATATATTCCTTACGTACTTTCACGATTTATGTCTTTGCACAAGATTTTGATGTTTAATCTTCATGTTTATATTTTTCCTTTCAAATGTTTATGGATTGTTTTATGTTCTCTACATTTGACCTTACTGAGAATTTGATCTCACCCTTTTTATGTTTTATTTTTCCCCAGGAAATAAAGAAAGGTCTTAGGTAAGGAAAAAAAAGGGGAAGATTGTTATGGGAGTTTTTGAAGATCTTTCAACATGATTAGAAGTTTTTATTCCAAGTTTCCAAAGACACTAAACTGTTACGATCCTTGAGTTTTGGTTTTTTTTGTTATGTATTAAGTATTCCTCAAAAGTAATGTATTTTTCATGTACGTCAAGCTCCGGGTCTCTACAGTTTTGGTAATACTTAAATACATATATCATAAAGTAAAGAACCATAGATGGGTTTTTAAATTAGAATAATTTTCTGATAAAAATCATTAAATTAATTAATGTTTATTATTTGTAGCACACAAAAGAAACAACTAGTGAATATCACATGTGTCTGATATAAATAAAAATGATATGAAAAACTCTTACCTCATGTTTTTCTATCTTTTTATGCATTCAAAACTCTTTTATTATAAATATATATTTATTTAAAATATATTCAAAAAATAATAATCATAAATAACATATTATTTATCATTCATTTGTAGTTTCCCTTTATCATTTTATTAACAATTTCATCATTAAAATGACCATTGCAGTGAAAACTGTTCTATTATTTACATGTGTTTCAGTTTGATTGTTTTTACACTTGAACATTGGTCCTGGATTATGAATCTCAAAAAGTTTAACCATAACACACATATAGAAATATATTCATCATATAAAATTTTATAATTATTCATTCGAAGTGGTGATGGAAAATTAATTACATTGTTTTTTGGAGACAACAATTCATACATATTCCCAGGTGATTCTTCCACTTTTAGATGGTTAGAGAAAAATGGTAATAAATAATAATTAGACATTAAATAATTACAATAATATGATATAAGTTCATTAAATATTTCATTATTACCATCTAGGTAAAACTAAAATGAAGAGAAAATAACCTCACTCGGTGGAGCTTGTTGTCAACACGTACGTTTGGGTGACATTATCATTTTTCAAAGGATGGAATGGTAAAATACCAATAATATTTTCAAATTTCATAATTATAATTATATCATAAATATAATATGTAATCTTTAAATCCATCATAATACCCATCCATGATTTATTGTGATGGATAATGTATCATATCATTATGTGGAGGTGGTAGCCCTCAAGTAAAAATGATTGATACTTTTATTTCAAAATTTATGTAAAAGGGATGGATAAATGTTATTCCCATAAAATAATAAAATCCAATTGTAAGTTAGATACTGGTGATATTATATTATAATGTTGTGGATATAATTTATGGAGGTAGGAGAATAAGTAATGTGAAATCGCTGGGTTAAGATGATTACCACTTCTTTGTAGAACCTCCTTTGGGTATCTCCTAAAGAACCATGGGGATAGTCTTTAAATAATAAAATATAATATATAATTAATATAATGAATTTAATAATAGTTTAGTTTTGGTTTATTTCAATATTTTTATCACAATGTGGTGTAAATATGATATTGGATGGGTGTCTATTTATATGGGTTAGAAGTGGCACTCTGGTAATTTTTCAAAACATTAAAATATTAGAAAGTCACATTCCTTCCCAATGGTTCTAAATTTACATAATTGTAAATTTTATATGTTAAATTATCCAGATAAACTCATCCAATAGTATTTAAATATTTTTATAGGTAATTGTGAAAATTATCTATTTAGTTTAACCCCATATTAACCCCTTTTACCATTAATTGTGGTAACATATTATTAAATCATTATGGGTCATAAATATATTTATAAGGTAAAAATTGGAATAACAAACGTCAAATGAAGAAAATTTCTACCACATACCATACCAATTTTCATCATTCATGTTTTTGATGATTTTTAAATCAATGAGTAAAATATTATATATCATAAAATATCATTAATGTGAATTTTGTGAATATTCTTTTTATTTTTCTTTAATGATTGAGAAGAAGAAATGTATTTAAAATATACTCAACTTAACATTAATTTATACATTATAATTACCCATAAATAATATTTTGTACAAAAACATCATCCAAAACATATTTATTTTACGGGTCTTAAAAATATTTTGTAAATTTTTTAACTATTTTCCAACACACTATGTTGGAATTGCTTTATAATTTAATGTAATTATACCATCCTTAAAAATTATAAAAAATGTCATAAAAAAAACTTATTAATATTAAATTTTATCCTTTATAACCAAAATTATCCTCTTTTTATACTGAAGAAAAGGTATTATGGTTTTTTAAAGAAAAGAGGGTGGAATTTTTTATTATTGTTTACTAAAAATAATATAAAAGACATTATCAAAGAGAAATGGAAAATTATTTACCATATCATAGAATCCTAGAATCTTATGATCACAAAAAACTAATTATTTTTATTAAATGAAAGTCTTAGGGTTATTATAAATTCTTATCTTATTGTTTTAACCCATTATACTTGTTTTACCTATTATAAGGTCACAAATATTTATCACACTTACTATTCAAAAAAATGAAAGATAAAAGGGAAAATTTTACCAAATTAGAACATCCTAATTCCAAATATGGTAACCATTTTAAAAAATTAACTTTCATTAATTGGTTTAAATCAATTTGGTAAAAAAATTAAAAATAGGTTTTAGAAAGAAAAAATTTCACTATAAAATTTAACTTATATAAAAAACATGGATATTTTTTATTCAAATGGAATTAATAATTTTATTTCATGTAAAATTTTACATATTTAAATTTATTAACAAATAATAAATAAATCTTTTCATTTAAATTACATTATTTATGGAAACTAAATTGCGGTTTTTAAAAAACATTTATTTTCAATATTGTTTGAAAAATCAATTATTTTAGTAATTTAGAAAAATATAAAAATATATTAATTTTGATATTATAATTTGAAAAATTATAATTTTTATAATTTATAATTTTATAAATTCTCAGAAACTGAGTTTAATTTACCTGAATATAAATAAATAAATAACGATTATGAAGAAAATATTTTTTTATAGCATTAATGGACTTTTCATAAAATTTAGTTCTTATTTATTTTGAAATAATAAATTATTTTAAATTGAGTAAAATATGTATATATATATCACAATTTCCTTAATAATATTCATATCCATCAATTTAATATCAAGGTTATAAAATTTCATTGTTCATTATAAGATCAGAATTGCATGTCAAGAAGACTATTGAAAACATACAATTTATCTAAATAGAAATATATTATTAGATCATATGGTGTTATAGTTTTAGACTTCCTTAGTATATCTTAGTAAATGGATTGGATATCATAATTGTTATCCCAAAGAAAAAATTTCATCTTAGTTAAAACTCAACTAATAAATTGATAAAAAATAAACCCAACCACCCACAGATTATATAGGCCTCAAGGTTAGTCTAGTAAAGGAATAAACTTTTTATTTTTATCATGCTTGTAGTCGTATCAACCATGGTTATGGGGGTTAACAGTGATACATGAACCCCAAGAATACTAAAATCATTATTTATGACACTCAATGTGGTATACATGTTGGATTGAAATTAATGTTATAGAAATTATACTACAAAAGAGAGGGTGAATTGATGTTTAAAATTAAACTATTGATTTTCACCATAATCAACTGATAAATGTATCATAATTACGAAAATCCAATTGGTCTATAATAAATGTATCACTATTTCAAAAAAATGATAAACCAACATAATAAATTCAAACTAACATAGATTATGAGTTGGCATTTCAAATTAAATGTCAACTTAATATGCATAGTAGAATTATTAGAAAACATTTGTAGAAAAATCGAAATTAAAACAAACTACATTACAAAAAAAATTGTAGGAATTATATAAATGGTAACTGTGGATTTAATAATTTTGATTGGATTATCCATTTTAAAATAAAATAAAATTTTAATTGATATTATTAAAACTCTCTTTTAAACTAAAGTGAAATGTATAACTATAGACCTGATATATGGTACCATCAAATTTAAACCTGTTGAATGGTTTCCCCTTATTATATTATGAATATAGACTCTATTTTCTATAACATTTAGTCCTTCATTAATCCTTAATGTAAATTTACCACTACAAAAATGGGTGTCTCAGTTGACTACCGTTATTATGAATAATATCTCAGTTCTTCCACAAATTAACTAAATGTGTAGTTCATCATACTACCATGACATGTAGAAAATAATTTATACTATGGAAATATGTAGCTTGGTATTCCCCTAATAAATAATTGTTATCTCAGTAAGATAAATACAATATGAAATCTAACAATAATTAACAAATAAATCCCTACAAGCCTGAGTAATAGGGAGAACTCTCAAAAAGATAAATAATCATAACTAAATTAATCAAAAAATAGTTTAGCAATTCAATAAATTGTTTCTCTAATAGTTTTATTTTATTACTTTTGTTGTATATAGAACCATGTTGTGTATCAAAATTTATATGAAATATTCCAGTAGTCAGATTATCCATTTCCTAGGGTTAGTTGCAATGGAATACATAGAAGCTAAAAATTCATCTTCTGGTGGACTCAGTGGCTTTCCATTCCATCTAATAGGATGGTTCATGACCTTTAATGTTTCGTAGATTAAAACCTTAATCTTTTGGTATTAATAAATTAAATAAGATATTTTATTTTCATAAATCATGTAAACTATTATTTCATTAATCCTTAAGTTATCTGTATTTAATTTAATTTATATATATATATATATGTATATTGAAAACATAAAATAAAATACTATAACCAGAAGTTAGATAACATATTAATTTTTTTTTGTTTTCAAAACAGGTGATTTAAATTAAGATAAATACTCAACAGTAACCTACTTCTTGAAAAAACCATACAGAGAATGAATCTTTTAAAATAATCTTAAAATACTTCTATAATTACCCCATGTTTATTTTCACCTAAAGATATTTTTATTTTATCCAATTTAAAATTTCATCATCTCTAAATATTTATTTTAATGAAATTCTATACCATTAAAAAATATTATCACACATTTTAAAATAAAAATAACTATCCTTTTAAAAAACATCATCAACAATTGTAAATAGTATTAATGATTTTAATTTTTAACAAAATTCGCCCCTTTTACAATGTGTGTATAATTTTTTTAAATATTTATCCCCCTTTTATTTTTATAAAATTGAGGTAAGATAAAAAAATTACAAAGAAAATTGGAAAAAAATATCTTCTGAGATGAGAAAAAAACGTAAAAAATATTATGTGAACTATAAATTATATATTAGACAATATTCATTTAAAAATTAAAAGTAGAGACAAGTAAAAATGTAAAACATTTTTATGATAATTATATGAAAAAAAGTGTCGATTAAGGTTTATAGTAATAAGAAATCATAAATTTGGAAAACAATAATCCATATTTAAATATTTTTTGATTAATTACATTGATTTCTTGATATAATTCCATTTCACTTATAAAATATCATCTTGATCCATGAACTTTTATTAAAACTCAGGAAATGTTTTCTAATAAAAAAATTACAAATGATGTTAGTTCGAATAAAAATTTCTAGATTATTCTTTTAGGGGATTAGTTTTATAATTTTTCTCTTTATATTTATATTTTCATGAACCAAATTAGATTATGGTCTTCTAACTTTTGGATCATTTGTAAAACATGTTCTTTCATATCATCCATTGAATATAAATTTTCTTCAATACTTCTTCCAATATCTCTTAGAACATCATCAAGAATAATCTAATTACCATAAATGATATCATAATTCTAATATATGTAGATTGTATTCTCAAAAATATCATTTATATCCCACACATGATCCCTAAATAAATTTATGAAATTCTTGATTATCATATAAATGATTTTGGTTTCCTATCTTACTCACTTCAAATTTTCTTAATCATTTTCAATGGATTATGTCAACTAAATTTGAGCTACACTATTTTAGATATGAATAATTAAATTTATAAGAACATTACTTTATTAAATATAATTATGGACCATTCTTATATAATAGATCATCCTTTTGTGTGTAATAATAACATATTTTACTTTCATATGCATAAATCAAGCTATAATTGAGGCCATATATTTTTTTAAACATTCATTTTTATTATTTTCATTAGAAAAACTCTAATGATATTATAATTTACTGTAATTTTCAAGAGTTTAATCCTTAATATCTATATATTTATCAAAAACATAATTTGTATAATAAATCATTGTCTCTGAACAACCTTATGAGTAAGAACATGAATTTTATCTTCATCTTTCATATAATGAGATAGTCCATGGATGATTTTATTAAATTAATGAAGATTCCACTAGTAATAATTTATACACTAAATATTCTAGAGGGTATAAATATTATAAAAAATCATTTAAGCTCTAGATTTATTTTCATCTTATTTTTTTAACTACAATATCATTCATATGATATTCATCTCAAATAATTTATAGAACAATTTTTTCATGAAATTCATATAGCGGAGAATCTTGAGATTTTTATAGTTGGATATTTTATCATAGATATTCATCTTGATGAACAAAACCTCTTTGAATAATGGTGGTTTTATCATTGATCTCTTCTCAGGTGGTCTTCCAGGTAACCTTCTTGATGAGGATAAATATGATGATTTTTCTGATACAATAAAGGCAATTTTTTCCTATTCTATCTAAATTATTGTTTTCTCTTTAATGGAACACAAGGGAAAACATGATCCTTAATTGAAACACCAAATATTATTGTTCTGTATATTTTAAAATATTTTAGATTCATACAATACATATTTTTCTTCTTTTTTCTATAAACTTATTTATGACATCTTCCTCATTCTTCAGAGCTTCCTCACATGTTTTTTAGAAATCCACTATAGGTATTGATCATCTTATTAATCTGATCATATGAACTTATTTTCTCCATTAAAGAATATTAATTGTTATTATATTATTATTTATTTTTATTTTTTTCTCTTTATCTTTGGATGATTCTTCTTTTTTACATGAAAACATTATCAACTAGTTCATGTTTCAAAATAGGGGATTTATCTGAAGATAAAACATCATATGGTTTTTTATTTATAAGAAAATAAACTTCCTAAACTTTATCTTAAACTTCACATTATTTTTGAACTTCAATCGAATCAATTATAGATTATCTCTCAAAAATACTTTAATTATAATCACACATCAATCTTATAATAGTAATTTTATTTGCATTGGTTGTGTTTTCCTTCTTCCTTTCAGGATGTGTTTAATTTCCCATGTCATCTTTTTATAAAAATCCATAAATCTTAATTCAGAAATATTATATATAATAAAATGTTTATCTCAACTACACTATTATTGAAATCATCATTGTTTGACCACACAAACATGGAAGAACTCATATTTTTGAATACTATAAAGTAATTTTATGGACACGCATATTGTATTTTAAAATAATATTTTTCAAAATTTAATAGAAAATGAAATGACAAGATATAATGACCATAATCATTGTATCATGATTAAGATGTATTGTCTTATATACCTTATCATGGATTACAAAATGTTTCTTCTCAATATTAGATTTCAGGAATATTACACATATTTCACAATTTTTATGAGAGATAAAACTTGTCAAACCCTTAAATGGTACTTGTGGGAATTCGGAAAACATATCTAAGTTAATTTAGTGCATTTAGAAAAATGTATAAACATAACATTCTTTATTCCTTCCTATAATATTATTGAACTATATAGATTTTTTAATAACAATAAACAGTACAACTCAAGGTCTTTTTTAGTAGAATCCAACATTCTTCAACCTTGAAAAGTAAGAATATTTTCAACATACATTTACACTTCTACATCATATCATAATATATCAATATTTTAAAAAGAATTTTTCATATTTATAACATTTTAGGGGAAACGTTGTTCTTATCTTAAGATAGACAATGAATTTTTTTGTTGGTCAGAAAAATTACAAAAATTGGGAAGGTATTTTCATTCATTTCTAATGAATTTGTCCAACCACACTATGGTCCACTTATCTATTAAAGGATTTTTAAAAATGTGAAATGTAACCATCAATTTTCAGGATCCAATGGATCAAATAAAATCTCCCCAAAACACATGATGTCAAATATTTAAAGGATTTATATAATTGTTTTAATTTTCAATAATTAAATTATTTGAAAAAAAATCAATAATATGAATATAATAAAAAATTAAATTTAGATGAAAATTTTATTTAGATAAACATAAAATATAGTTTAATGAATTGTATTTAAATTTCAAAAAAATAAAGGCAAAAATTGATATAATGGTAGATGAAAAGTATTATGAAAATTTGGTAATGTGAATAATATTTTCTAAAAACCTTGTGGACATATAATACATTCCACAACAGATTAGAAGTTGTAGTCTATTTCAATAATAGATTGATCTTGTTCTTTTAAAGATGGTTCTATAAATGTATTTACATACACATTTATGTATTCAAAAAAAAATTAAAAAAAATTAATGATTCTAGAAATAATTAAACAAATGATGCTTTTATATAAAATTGAAAATGAATAAAATATTTAATAAATAAATTAATGGATATATATATATATATATATATATATATTTAAATATGAAATATCTAGTTGCATCATTTATTAATATTCATTTTCTGATGTAGTAAAATTTATATATCAATATAATTATATTCTATGTAGATAGAATACCTTGGGTCAATAAGAATTAGAAATAAAATTTTTGGTACACAATCACGAGTAGATATCATATTTTGACATGAAACAAGTTCCAATTATATATAGGCTAGGTGTAGTCCAAATTATTTAACTTAATTATTGGAATATTTTTTTCCGAAAATAACATTCTTGTTATCATTGAATACATAAAGGTGAAAAACCTAAGGTATAATAGATTTTCTTATAGGATAATCTTCTGAAATTATTTCATTCTTATCTGGATGTAGTTAGTTATATTTTAATATGACTATATATATTATCAAATACCCACCACCTAGTTGTAAACCTAGTTAATAGTTTTATTAATACTTCAATATATTACATAATTTTAACAATTTCATTAACATCTTATTGAAAATTCATTCTTTTAAAATATTCACTATTCAGATTCAAATTATTTGATTTTGAATCTTAAAATAATATAAATTTAACATTTAATTTCTCATTAGTGCTATGTTTTGAATCTTTGTCTTTTTAATTTTGTAATTTTGAAATAATATTCCATTTTTTTGTCTTATCCCAATCATCTTGTGCTCAACATTAATAAATATTTTTTTATTTCATCAAATTATTTATTCAGATTAGTATACTTCTTATACATCTGATGGTACATATTTTCACATGCAAAAATATAACCTCACATCTCTTTAATATTTTTCTGAGATATTTTATCATATGAAGAAGAATAATTTTCATCTTCACATTCAATTACACTATTTAAATTATAATAGAATTTATAATATAAAGATATATTTATTAGGGAATTAGAAAAAATTCATCCTGTGAACCATTTTTTAAATTTTAGATGATTTTAAAATAACCCAGGGATTTTATTACAGTCATCACAGTCTTTAGATTAGATTTATAAAGTAATATTACATTAATTAGAAATATAGTTTTCCATTAAATTCATACATTTCTTATTTTTCTAATTATTTTATTTTATAAAACATATTATTTATTACCTTTTTTTCTCAGGACATTCAGATCTAATGTGTCTATTTTTTCTTTATTTATATAAAATTGTTTCTGATGTATCAATGTTCTATCCTCTTTCATTGGGATAATTTATTCTATAGTTTTTTTTATTTCTACAACTATCTTTCTATTCTTTAAAGTTCTCTACCCGTATGATCACAATCAATTTATTTAAAAACCTTTCTAGAACTTTTTTGGAATGATATTGTTTTACAATTCTTGATATTTTATGTTTTTTATCAGAAAAATCAACTCCATGTTTCTTTTTCTATTTTTCCACATCACACATTATTTGAATTAATTTTGTATCAATGTATCAATTAAGTCATGTAAACTTAACATAGTAATGTTTTTTATATCATCAATTTTAGTACTTTTATATTTTTTCTTATAATTTTTTAATAACTTTTCAAAATATTTTTTCATTTGAGTAACCAATTCTCCTGGTTTAAGATTAACTACATTGTAATATACTCTCAACATAACAAACGTTATTTCAGGAATGTTTGATGTCTTAAAATTTGTAAATTCAATATTTTTACAGATTCTATTTGAAGTTTGTAAAGAATAAATTTGGATGTATATGTTTATACAAATATAACATAGAAGTGTATTTCTGACTCAGAAATTGAGTTGAAGTTAAATTTCCTTTTCTATTACAAAATCCTAAACATCATTTTGTATACTTTTATATTATCTATTTAGTTTTAACATTTTATGTTCCTTATTTATACTATACATTAACATTATTTTCTCTAATATTGATAGTCATCTGTATATTGAATTAGTGTTTGTAGGGTCCGGAAATGTTTTCCAAGGGATGAAAATACTCCCACAATCACTATACAGAAAAAATGTATTCCTACATACCTAAAAAAGGTGATTGGACTCAAATTGAGTTTCAAATTTTAGAAGAATCTTGATTCAATTCATGTTTTTCAAAATATTTTTAGTGGCCCACGTACCATCACTAGGAAGGGTTCATAGATCTCCTAGATCACGAATCACCAGTACGCAGAACGATCCATGAGGCACTGCCCATGAGGTGATGGCCAGCGAGCCCATATGACTATGAGCCACATTTGTAAAGCACTCATGCTTGAAAAAGTTGTTTGTATACCATCTCACAAACTCAACTATTCGAAGATAAATCAACCTGGCAGGGTTTTGTGAATCGTGACCATGCACCATAGCATCCACAAACCCCAGATGACCGAGTCTTCTACGGGTCAAGATATCTCTTCATGGGCCTCTGAAAAAGGTTTTGGGTTCCCATATATATGATTTCCATAATGCTCTATAATAGGAGAACATAAGAAATCTAGAAATAATAAATCTATGTAGAAAGGTAAATGGGGATGCTAGAGATCAGAAGAAAAGAACTCAGGGAAGATTCTGGCTTCAGTCTTGAATCAATGGTGAAGCACGAATTGCGAATCACACTCTCATTAGGTATAACCAACCATGAACTACAAAATAGGGGAACATAAAATAATAATAGAATTGAAAGCCTGATTGGGGAAACCAAAAACCACATATTTTCGTGGATAAACTCCCATCAAATGATTGTCCCCCAGGGCCTTCTTCAATATGGTGTTCTACATAGTGTATTGCTACACGAATTTAAATCAGTGTCTTATACTACATCAGTACGTGGATAGAATCCAACATAGAATGATGGACCATATAACACTGTGGTGTGCGATGGCCTATACGCATGCCCACACACCGCATCATTTGGAGGATGGCCCCTTTTCCCACATACCCCTACGGTATGTGGATCTTCCCCCATATCGCATAAGAAATTAGTACGCAGAATGGGGTGTCTTAAGGTATTCCTTCATCCGATTCCAATCTCACCCGACCATTACCATCCAGTCCTCCATAGTCCTCCCTTAAACCAATCCCCCAACATCAGGTTAAATCCTCCTCGAAAGCCCCCAGACCCGTATGATCAGGCCATCAGGTGCATCTGTGAGATCCTTTGTGTCAACATACCCATGGTATGTTGAGTCTCTAAGGCTCTCCCCGCAATGGTTAGAGCTTTAGAAATGTCTATTGTTCTACATTCCCATGTTAACCAAGAGTCCAACCTTGGGATTCCAACATGAACCTCCCCATTATAGGGATTAAGGGTGATCACTTTCATTTCCTTTCAATGAGGAAATGTGATCAGTCAAAGGGGTTATGTTTTCTTCCCCTTTTTAAGAAGACGACACTCCTCCCCTCACCATAATTTGTTCATGGGAACTCCCACTAAGGATAAGTAACCAATATTAAAAGTTTGGTCCACATGACCTTTAATTGCTTCTCACAATAAAAGTTTTCTCACTCCGGCACCCTCGCTTACTATCACCCCGACCTCATCTTTCATAGGCTCTCCCTCTCCCTCCAAAAGGAGATGAAGCATGTGGTTGGTTGGATCTCTCACATCCTCTTGTTTCTTAAACCAATCATGACTCGCCTGGGCATATATATTTGTGATTATTACAACATCCACATAATTTTTAACTACAAGAACATTGATTCCTGATCAAACTAGGATATGTAGGACTCATACTTGAAGGCCCGAGCTCAAAAGGGTGCCCTCCAAGAATGGATCACCGAATAAGGTGCCCTGCAAATAGGCATCCTCCACGTGTAAACTCCACACAATTCTGAACTATGAGAACACTGATTCCTAATCAAATGAGGATATATAGGATGCCTAATTGAATTCCCGAAATCAAAAGGGTTCCCTTTAAAAAGTGATCACCAGATAAAGTCCCACCAAATGGGCTGCTTCCATGCGTAAGACCTAGACATTCCGAACTATGTGGATTTTTATTCTTCTTCTAATGATGCATAGGAAACCCATATTATTGGTCCAATCCTAACATCAAGTCACTTTCCATCCCCCCTGGATAATGATAAACTCCAGATCACCTTATTTCATGTCTTAAGTCAGTATTGCCTATGTAGAATCAAATCCATGTATTCCTATAATGATTCTGAAAGCCAGGGGTAGCCTATGGACACACTCTTCAGGAATGAACTAAGAATTCACAACCATATAAAAACGACATAAAACTATAATATTGCCCTGGACTGGGATATAATCTTCTCCCAAAAGGGTGTGATGAGCCTGAATTCCCATCCTCTCAACCAATGGAGTCATTAAGTGTCATGGGATGAATCATCAACCCATGAGAGCCTGCGTTTGGAAAGAGGCCCCATGAATCATGGATAAAAGGGTTTTTGGGTGTTTTTGGATCCACGAATAGACCTGTTAGAGACCATCCAAGTTTGTTATATCCTAGGAGGAAAGATTGCATAGGTACATGACCCCATGAAATCACCCGTTGGGACCATCTGAATGTGGCACCTCCATTGCAGTGCAAAAGGGATAAATTACCCAGTCCCTATGGGGTTAATCCAACCTTCCATTAATAGGATAATGAGAAAAAATTGGTATAAATAGAAGAATTGGTGAATTTGACAAGAAGCCGTCTCTATAAAAAGATATGGGTTTTGATTCTCATCGGACCATTTCTCCATCACCCGGAATGCACCACTGCGGAGGAGAAACAAAAATGATGAACACGATGTGAATCCTTAACCAAGGTGGAGGTTCTACCCCATTGAGAATTGACAGAAGGATGTTTCATGTCGGGCCATTTTATTCTCCCATGTACTCACCAAATGCGCCACCTCAGAGATGAAACAAAAGTATGAACCATAGGTGAATCCATAACCAATGTAGCGGTCTCACCCCACTCAAGCCACTTCGCCTCATAAAAAACAAAGATGGAGGAGGACAAGATGAATCATCAAATATTCATATATTTAAAATAATTCTACTTTGATGGGGTTTTGTGGTTTGAATGTTATATATGAGTATTTCATGTTACCGTAGAGAATCATTCATTCCAAATAACATTTTAAAAACCAATGCAGACACACACATCAACTATCCTGCAGGCGGCCAGAGCCCCAACAAATAGCAGGACACACTCGCCTACCTTGTTTGTTCAACGATGGGAATCTAACATGCTGATCAGAGAGTAGCATCGAAATGATACTCTCTATGTGGTAGAGGCCACAAGACAGGCCCTACGGTCTGTGAATACTTGCCAGCCGCCTCTTCAGCAGTGGCCGACACCCCCGCCCAAGGTGGCTCTGGTGGTCATCTCAAACTAGTTTGGTAGCCTATCCTCGGAATGTGAAAACGAGTACCTCCCATATCTTATGGGGGAAGATGAAGTAGATGCTGAAAACATGATCTCAATTGAACAGGGGTCCTACTCATGGGCCCAGTCGGAGAACATCGTTGCCAACACCGAATGACAAGACCACTTCCCACTGAAGAAGACCTTATGACGAGGCCACCCATTGAAGATCAAGAGACCCGAGCCCCACGGGATACTCGCAAAGGGAGGTGAATATATAATTAAGAACATGTTATCACCCTAGTTCCAAAGGAGAAACTCGGTCGTACTAACGCAGCGGAATTCAATGGGTAGACATATGACTCTGCCCTTTCCACTCAAGTACATCATATAAATAGGGTGGCACAATACAAGCACATGCATATTCTTTCTTGTGCTTTCCAGTTCTTCCATGCTTACAGAGTGAAAAAATATAGGTAGATGCAAATATTGTCCAATTCACAACAATCATGACAACTAAATAGGACAGAAAATTGCTATATGCAGGGGAAAATACTTGATGATCCATATAATACTAGCTACCTAAATATGGTGGGAAGTAAATATGAGCAGAGTCAAATTCCTACGGATGGATACAAATCCAATGAGACATATACAGTGTAAAGGAAGCAGATGAAAATTCTCGGTTGTGATTATAGATACCATCAGTAAAATACGGTGGCAACTATAGAAGACCACTGGAGGAATATTTGTTCCTCTATCCTGGAATTGGAGTACTTCCCGTGTTTACTAGAAACTCATGGAGGACCAAAGAAGTCACAAACCCCTACTCCTATATTAGAATGTACCTTCATACCCATTCCATCCAAAGATGTATCTCTACACATCATGGTAATTATGGAAGATCAAACTTCGATCCCATACCATATCATCCAAACATGCCAAGACATTATTGCATCAGCAACAATGGTGAGAAAATAGTCCCATGACTAGGTTTCCTTGAATGGAATGACTTACTCAAGAAATGGTTCAGTCACTATGAAGAAATAATGAATTCCTGATCTAGTTTAGGAGGGTCAATGGTAATGTCCTGTGATACATAGACATCCAGATCGAGAAAAAATAGTCATTCCATCTGGGGGACGCTGGTCCAACATGATGGCTACTCCAAGGTAGGCATATATCCCTATCTATACACAAGATTCCCATCAGCATATCCAGGCCACATCATAGGACCCAACAAGATAGGGAACCATCTATGAAGGTTGTTACCAATAGTAGGCGGCCCCGGTTACCTGCAAGAGACTACCCAAAAATCAGATGCACCAAAGGAAACTGGAAAAGTAAGAGCACATACACGATCCTGATTTGTTAGAAGTTGGGGTTCTTGACACCCTCAAACATATATCAATAAATTCTCAAGTCCTTGTCAGTCCATTACCAAATTATGGATGTGGTGTAGTGGTTGTGAAGGCCCTCCCAACAATGTGACTACTAGAAGCTCTGAAAGTCCTCCACAGAGCACCCACGACGGCTCACTCCGTGGGATAGGAATGATTAATAACAAGAGCCTATCTCCTAATGTGCATCAGGGAATCCCTCCCCTCGACCTAAAGATAAAACTGTAAGAATTCCCTCCCCTTGTTTTCATCCTCCCCGATGGTCCTCCCTAGGGTATACGTTGAAGATATTCTTCTCTCTATAGTCAGACATCAAGTCATGATGGTAGTCCTCGCCACAATGACAGTCATTACGAAGCCCCTCCCCCCCCCCGTAATCGAAGTTTCTATGAAGGCCCTCCCCATAGTAACATCAGGAAATGAGAAGGTCCTACACTCATTGTAGTACATCATAAAGTCCCTCCCATGGATGTGCACTGTATAAATTTTCCATGCAGCCAGGTATCAAGCTATTATAGTAGTTCCCTACATCATGGTAGTCATCGACAATGTCCTCCCATTAGTGACATAAAGTAGAAAGAATGTCCTCCCCTCTCATTAGGCTTCCCTAAAGGTCATCCCCTTGGTATATATCATAAAGACATTTCCCTTAATTAGGCATCGATTTACAATATCATCCCTCACCATTACAGCACTAATTGTGAAGGTCCTCTCCACAACCAAAATTCATACTAGAGAGAAGGAACTCCCCTTGCTGGAAAAATGATGAGAAAAACCTCCTATGATGAGGTGCTCAGAAAAGAGTCAGACATATTAGGTGCTCAATTTATAATGAGAGATATACTATATTAACCAGAGGATGGCTTGAGGCCACACTCATCTTCTGATCCATCCTCGCACTATTGTATTATCATTGAGGCTGCCACCAGCCTAGTTTCATGAAAAAAAAATTAGGAGAGCCTTTCTATCTAATCAACCTATAATCCTTCCAATCTTCACGAATTCCACGATAAGAAAGGAAAAAAGAAAATCCTTGAACTGGGATGTCTCCATGCACTTCACAAGTTGTGTCACCTCATTGGTGACGCCTCAACTAAAGTTCATATTCTAGGATAGGGAGATCATGGGGCTCTTCACTTCATCCCACATCCCATCAAGAAAACCTCATTGTAAATTAAATCCTGCAATGGCATATCTCAAAGTCATTAATCTAATGAAACACTTTCTTAAGAATGATGGGATACTAAAAAAGCTGGTCTGGAGTAAGTCTCAAAAGTGTCAGGACCAAAGAGATGAAGCCATCAAAAATATTCTGAGTCAGACAACCAAGAACATCTAGCGAGTTTCCCCCCTAATGGAATCCAAGAAAAAAGGAGTGCTCATGTATTCAAAATAACATAGACTCCATGTGGGGAAAATTCCATACTCTTCTCACACCCACACTAGAGTATGTGAAATTCAAAAGGTTGTAATAGTGGCAGCTACTGTCACGATGCAGGAACAACCCCAGCCCACAGGGATGGGGGAATTTTTAAATCAAAATTCCCCCATAAGGCCCATAAATCTAGTCCATAGCACATCAGTGTAATAATAAGAACAACCCCTTCCCACAGGGTTGGGGGAATTTTTACCTCATGTCCTCGCACAACACACGTCTATCTTCTCCCATCTAGAAAGAGCGATGGATATAGTAATCACACGTTCCACCCCTTTATATGGATCACACAGTCTAGGACAAAGACACATTATGAGGTCAGACCCGGGCTCCCATTGGGTCACTCTTCACCAAGAAATCCAAATAATACTGTAGAATGAACGGAGAAAGTACAATAAAGGATGTATAAATCCTTCCTAATGTTCGGCACCAGGTACACTACCCCCAATACAGTATATATCAGTGTATGTGGTAAACGTCAACCTCATAGATCTCACAGGAAATAGAACAGAGGGAGAGGATGCAAGGGAATATGGTTCTCTCCCAGATGCATCCCACACTAAGCCTGATGGTGTGCATGCTTCGAACCTGAGATCAGTCCTAAATTTGGGTGACCAATCAGTTAATATGTTTATACCTCCCTCGTGAAACCACAATAAGGAGAAGAATAAATCCAAGGTCTTTTATTACCTGCCTCCCCCCTAAGAATGTGTTTGTCACCGTCAAGTAAAGGTTCTCCATGTAGGAGGATGAAGTGAAAGAGCACAAGAGAATTAATGATGAGATACGTCAAAGGAACTACCTCACCGGATGTGTTCCACCTACAGAATGTCAGCAGGTGTTCCCAGAAGAGGTTCTCCATCCACATGAACTCATCCTAGTGAATGAAGCCAAGCTTGGATTTCCATTAAATCTGACACCATGACCATAAAACTACTTAAACCTAGCCTCATAAGGACATCCAGACTTCCCCCCACTGGGAAAGAAACTAGATAATATTCTTGTAAACCCACAAAGATACCCCCAACAGTGTATCCACCCAAAATTCTAGCAGCATCGGCATGTCCATATTTGGCCACTGTCGCACTAGCCAAAACTCAAGCCTAGCAGGATATGCGTCAAGGGCTCTTAAAAAACGTCTAGAAACTAATGGATTGGATAGCTTCTATGGAGGGGTGGCATGATCCCATTCAACCAGAGCACAAACCCAACCCTGATTGGGTAAGCAATGTTCTACCACAACAAAATTTTAGAAACCTAATATTCCTAGTATTAAATAGATTGGGGTACCTAGAACAACATATAATGCCATACTCCTCTAATTGTGACAACATAAAGGGATCTTTGGATCAGAAAGAAGTAGTAAAAATATGATACTTTATACGAACTCTACTGGTCTCAACTTTTGTATGGTATACTAACTTTCCAGCTAACTCAATCACAGGCAGGGAGGACCACCAATGACATATTCTCTTTTCTAGTTAAGTTCAATGATGCCTAAGATGACAGATAGTGATCTCATGAATGACCAGTAGTGAGAGAATGAAATTGTCTCAGAATTCATTTCCAAATGGAAATTTCGAACTTATTCCCTCAACTGGCTGATTCCCCTAGATGAAATGCTCTCTATGTGTATTGATAGTCTTCACGATGAATTTTGAACATCGCTCATCCCAGTGATGTACACAAGTGTGTTTATAGATTTACCTAGCCTTTCCCAAAGGATATAAGACTATTTTTAATAAACCATTCTCATGTACCAAGTGACACCATCATCCCTAGGGAAAATAACAAAAAAAAGCTGAAGCAACTTATTTCATGCTTAAGACACCCTGACAACAGCTACTGTTATAAGGCCCCCAATGAACCAAACATTACCCCTTGGACACTAACATCCACCCCACCCCCCACAATATGAGAGATAGGGTAATAAAATATATCAATTCAAATAAAAAACAAATAATGTCTACACATTCTAAGATGAATAGGTATGTGAAAATTTCCTTGCCACCATGAATTGCAACTTGCTCCTGCAAACAGATCCAAAGTGAGCCGATGAAGTAAGTCTCAACCACCATCCAAATTATTGTCCCTATCACTAAATATTGGATCCCAACATACATTTGTTCTTTGTTTTAAAGGATCTACTACAAAATATGGTGTATTTTAGGTAACTAATGTTGGGCCCATCACCATCAAAGGTCTCATATGTTTCCACCTCAGACTCAAGAGAGGAAGAGGAATTGAAAAAAATCGCCAGTAAGAAGGTAAAAATTTTGACAATTATATGACCCAGAGGATAGTCATCTGAGTTCATGGGATCCTCCATGCATAGTTGAAACAACCAACTATGCCCGAAAAAGTTCTTGATTAAACATATCCTTCCTTCTCATCACCAAAGTCCTCTAAAGGACATATTGGGAGAAAGAGGGTGTGAGAAGATTGTATGAATCCAAATCTGAAGTCAATGTTGAAACTTTTGGACTTCATACCAAAAGACTTGGTACAACAGGAACCACCCCGCAAAATGGTATAATGGACACCCCCTGCGAAACAGCATCATCATAAGGACAAAGTCAAACATAAATATTGCCGGATTAATAACTGGTCTTTGCCTCCATTAATACCATTCACTTGATGGACCTCTTCTCGGATAGAGACTATATCCATGAACCCAAATTCCCCATGCCAAAATGGGGAGCTAGAGGAGGAGGATGAAGAGGCCAGAGTTCCTTGGAAGGAACAATCATGGCAGGAGTCAAATTCCTTTCCATGGAATAACTCAAACTGTTATTATCGCAAAAACTCACAGAAATACCCTTTGGTAGACAAAATAAAAACGGTAATGCTTTTCTGCCCCCATTAGATGAAATCAAGGCCTATTTGTCTTGGAATATCCATCATTGGAAGAACAAAATTAAAATCTCCGTAGGAATGTGGGTGGACCGGTTCGACCAAACCCAGATTGAACCGCAGAACTACCTGCCCCTATTGCCGAGGTCATACCATATAAATTCAAACCCCAATCTACTCAATTGTCTATGAAAGAGAATCCTCAAGCCAGGAAGAACTGACCTTTAGAGAAAAAATAAGTTATTCTAAAGAAACTGGCTTCAGTACTAGAAAAACTAGAAATCTTGGATGTTTTAAGTCAGTCTGCAGATCTTAGGGAGGAACTCATTGATTCCTTAATAAGTTCCCAGAAGTTCAAGGACAAAGTAGAGGCATCCAAAGTCTATCAGATAGATTCCAATCCCAAATAATGGTATGTTGTCATCTCCTTCATAGATAGGGATGAGGACACCGTCCTGAAAAGGCACATCAAACCCTAACATTTTCCTTTCATGATAAATGTATTTGTTGTCCGGAGGATTTTCATAGACAATGGCTCTAGATTCCACCTCCTCCTCTTGAGAACATTTTTTCAGCTTGGCTATGTTAAAGATATCTTGACACCCTGCACCACAACTCTACTAGGATATGAAATAAACTTAGCAGAAGCTGTTGGGACAAATCAATATTAAAACTCATCCTGTAGACCTAATTTCAGATTTCGTGTTCCTGGTAGTGCAGAAATCTATGAAATTCAATGTCCTATTAGGGAGGGCTTTGTAGAATCATCATGATAATTTCATCATCATACCATCTGCGTGACAGATATTTCACTATAGGAAAAAATGGGGCATTGCATGCTGATAAATCAATGTTTGAGTCTTATGAGTCACATTATATTACTGCAGATTTCTATGAATTGGAAGAAAAAATCACTCAGCTGATTAAATTGATTGGATTACTACCTCGAATGGATTGGAAATAGCTCCTACAACCCCCTACCAGCACCTCGAGGAAGATTATGTATTACCCATCAACCAAGTTTAATGCACAAGTGAAAGTCTATATGTAGACTCAGTTGTCCGAATGATATCCGCTATGACTAGAAAGTAAAAAGACACTGGAGAATGGGATAAATTTTATGATGACAAGAAAATCCCTTTAAAATATGCTCCCAGTCCATCCAGGGTACCCCAAACTTCCATTTCCTTACTCACTAAGGATAATGTTGATTTCCCTCCCAAAACTGGAGAGTTTTTCATGATAATAATCTCTCCATAAAAAGAGGGAGACGATGGCGAAGATGAAGATGAAAAAGAAAAATAAGATAAAGACCTCAAATATGCCACATCCGCAATAGAAGAAGGGGTCTCCACATTAATCAATGAGTTAATGAGATAAATATGGTAACTGAAGATGACCTGCAACCAACACTAATCAGTATGGCTATGCCTATCGATGAGTAGAAGGAATATACCTCCTTCATAAAGAAAGATCAATATGTGTTTGTCTAAAAATTCACAAAAATTACAAGCCTTTATCCCAAGGTTGCCACTCATAATCTAGTATTACCAGAACACCACCAGGGCTATAAGAAGGTAGCCAGAAGGACCCACCTGACTCATGCTGCCAAAATAGAGACTGATGTTGACAAGATGACCAGACCCAAATTTATATGGGATGTCCTGTATCATATCTAGCTAGAAAACATAGTCCATTTCAAAAAGAAGAACAAATAGATTAGAATTTGAAATATATTCCGGAACCTTAATTGACATTTCTCGAAATATGATTTCTCGGTCCCAATCACAGAATTGTTAATCGATGCAAACACAACATATGGGGCTCTCTATTTCATGGACGATTATTCTGGATAGAACCATATCTGGATGACCCAAGGATATGAATAATCTTCCTCTTTTACATCCCCTTAGGAATTGTTCTGTTATAAGGTGATTACCTTTGGTCTAAAAAATTCTATCACCACATATCATCATGCCATGCATCACATATTTAATCCATTGTTGAAAAATTTAAAGGATTTTTATGTCGATGATCTGGTGTTTAAATCACGACAGTGCTCAATGCACCTGTAAGATCATAAAACTATCTTCAACAAACTCTTATATCAAAGTTTAAAGATGAATCCCCTAAAATGAGCCTCTGTCATTAACTTGTGAAAATTCCCCATCTTCATTATACACCATCCCGACATCAAAGTCGACCCTAAGAAGACCAAATCCATCTTTGGAATGTCCCCACCTTGTAACCTCTCCTAATTGAGAGTTCTCTAGGGGTACCTGACCTACATTTGACACTTCATATGAAATTTGGTAGGTAGACTTTTACCTTTCACTTAGATAATGAAAAAACAGGTTATGTATGAGTGGGATAATGATTTCCAAGAAATTCTCAACAATATTAAAAGATATCATTTGATACTACTGGTGCTGATGCCAGTAGTTGAGGGGAGATAACTAATTTTTAATGTAACCACCCTAGAAAAGTCATTAGGCACCTTCCTCAGGCATAATAATGATGCCAGCAGTGATAAAATCCGCTATTACCTCATCCTAGAAATTATTGATGCTGAAACTCGGTATTGAAAATTTGAAATGAACTACCTTGACCTAATATTGGTTGTTCAGGAACTCATGTGTTACCTATAGCAACATGAGATCAACCTAGTCTCTCGCTGTGACCTACTCATGTATATCTGCAATAATGCCATGATAAATGGAAGCCTATCATGATGGGAAATCATCCTATAATAGTTGGACATACGGTATATACCCCAAAATCACATCAAAGACCAGGCATTAGAAGACTTCCTGGTAGATCAACCCTCATAAGAAACAACATCGTTGGATTCTGATCTTCCAATTGAAGAAGTGTTCTCCATTAAAGAGAACACCCAGACAAGGGAAATGTGCTTTTATGGTGCTTCCAGAGTCCCAACAGGGAAAAGAATAGAGGATCCCTAGCTCCAAAAAGTGGGCTGGGAATTATATTTTTATCATTGTAAAAGTCATCCTTCATTACTCTTTCCTACTTTTGTAAGGGTGTATAAATAATGAAGCAGAATATCAGGCCCTCATTGAAGGCTTGGAATTGGATCTTCATGTGCCATCCAAATACCTAAAAAATTCTGATTCAAAGGTAGTCATAAAATAGGTCAATGTTGACTATGCCATCAAAAAAAGAAGTATTATCCCCCTTTATGAACCATGTTTGATAAATTATGGCTGAATTCCCATCAGAACCAATGTAAACTGATTTCCCCTGGTATCAAAATACTAAATCCGATGCTTTGGAAAATGCAGCCATGACCTTGGCTAATCCAGACCAGGATGAAACGGTCATTAGCATTTCCCACCACCAGATGGTATTTCCATTTATCCAAAACAATATAGACGAGATTGAAAAAATAGGCCTTGTTTATTAGCATTATGGTCACACCATCGGTTGGATAAATCCCTTTGAAAATTACCTTTAGAAAGGGGAAATCCCACCAGATAGGGCTGGAATAGAACATGTCCGAAGATGAGAAGACATCTTTTCCTTGTACAACAGGATAAACCAAGAAAATGTTCTCAAAAAACGAGGCCTTAATGGATTCCTTCTCAGGAGCATTGATGGATAAGATAATGTTGCTGTCATGAAAGAAGTGCACTTTGGAGCTTGTGGAACACACCAATCATCAACCAAGCTCTCTCATCAAATTCAATCGCTCGGGTATTATTGTCCCACTATGATACATGATTATTCCATATTCACCAATAAGTGTCATTCCATCCATTTTTATTCCAATTTTATACGCCTACCCCTAGAGTAACTTCATAAAGCTAAGTACTTCGGGGCATTTTTTTTCTGGGGGATGGATGTTATGGGACCATATCCCCCTAATAGGACCAGATAGTTCATGTTCATACTCACGAGAACAAACTTCTTTTTAAAATTGGCCAAAGCCATACCCCATTAAGTATCTGGGAAAAAAGTATCATTATCTTTGTGAAGAAAAACATCATTACCATATTTGGTGTTCCTTATACAATACTGATGCACAACGACACCAACTTATTCTCTACTGAGTTGGAAAAGTTAAATGAGGAGTATTGGAATCAAAGCCCACCGTTCATCCCACTACCACACAGTGGCCAATGGGAAGATATATGATTTTAACAACTATTTGTATAAGATACTCCAGAATATGGTAGATATGTATAATAAATAATGGCTAGAAAATTTCCTTCATGCTTTGTGGGATTACCGGACCATGACCCGCACTGCCAGCTAGGTGACCCCGTACTCAATTGTATACGAGGAAGAGGCAGTTTTTCCTCTCGAAATATAAGTTCCATCACTTAATATACCATTTTAGATCAAATCTAAATGGAAGAGAAATCATAAATACGGTTTGAAGAGTTGGAGCAGCAAGATGAAAAAATTATGCACACTCTACACCATTTGGAAATATATCAAAATTGTATTGCATGAGACTTAAAAAAGGTTCTCCTTCTATATTTCATCAATGTAGATATGTTGTTAGTCCTAACGACCCTTGTGATGCTCAATATGAAACCCCCAAATCTTGATCCAATGTGGGAAAGACTATATGTCATACATATGGTTTTTTCTAATGGAGTGTACACCCTAATATCAATGGATGGACAACTCATCATAGATCCCACATATGAAAAGTTTTTTAAGAATTATTTTTTATAATAGAACTGTAATGTCACGGTCCAATCTCTATGACCTAAACTATGATTTTTAGTACTACCATGTCATGGTATGAACTCAATAACCTTAAACTATGAGTAATAGTCATATCCGCATGACGTCAAACAATAGGGAACCTATCCTTGAAACATGACATTAAATTGGGACTCATGTCCTCACTATAAGACATTAAATTGCATGGCACAAAGTTTCAAAATCACATGACGATAAACTACATGATCTCTCATAGAACTAGGTACAACTTGATTCCTTCCCCCACAGGATACATAGTGATTCCTCGATCCTCAAACATGGCCCAACCCCGAAAAAAATTGCATCCATCATATCTATTATTTCCCCACACTATCGTTGGAAACTATTGTCACTCCTTGTTTCTCACATCAAGTATAACTTACATGAGCTTAGGATCATTGGTAAGGATTATCTTATGAAAAAAAATTATAGAGAAATATGGTAGACCCAGCACCTATTGTGAATGAAACAAAAATTTACATATCCCTATGTTCGAGCCAGATCGGTACATTGAACGTTTAGAACTATGTATGATTGTTTCCTACCCTTACAGGATACGTAGTGATGCCTGGATTTGGAATTTTGGCCCACCCATTGAAAACAATTCTATCACATGTCTATACACATTTAATGATCCATATCAGTACATGAAACTTTCAGAACTATGTGCTACTTGATTTATCCTCTCACAGGATACGTAGTGATAACCCGATTTGGAATCTCATCCTAGTGACCAAAAAAATGCCCCTTTCCCCATGCATAGTTCAGAATTGTATGGGGAGTCCATGAAATGTCTTAACCGCATGATAATAAACTAAAAAAATTCTTAAAGAGTCATGTGTGGACCAATTTCTAGTTTTACAAGATCCTGCACATGCCCCCCACTCATTGGAAGTCAAAGGATCTGAATTCCCCCTATACATATGATTCAGACCTATGTGGATGCTCCAATAGACCATAGTTAATCATGTTCTAGCTATTCTTTATATTCCCATGTACATATTTCCCATTTTTCAAACTCTATATTTCATGAAACATGGATCCCCATAATCATTCATGGCCATCTGAGATGGAAGGCTAGTGTCTTGAGGACACTTTTATTTGGATATGAACATCATGCCCTGGTGGATCTGTATATGTTTCTAGAAAATGACCATCAATCAAAGGAAAATTTATCCCTAGGAAATTCCTTTCCTTCCTCGGTACACCCAATAGGCATCCAACCACGGTTCCATCCCTCATGACCCGTGTTTCCCCTCAAGACTATGGTTTACACCTTATATCATCAGTCACATTCAAGGAATGCCTGATTATTCTTATTGCAATTAACTCAAATCTATTGAAGATCTTTATGATAGTGTTGTATTCCTCTCTACATGACACTAAACTATAAAGCATCATGTCCTCGCTGCACAACATTAAACTACAAGGCCAAAATGATCCTCATTGCAAAACTCTAAATTGCACGAAAACATGTCCTCACCACATGACATTAAACTTCAAGGAAAAAATTGTCCTTTTTATATGAAGTTAAACTATATATCATTGTATTTATCCTAAAATACCTATGATTTACATTTTTCTATTCTTAGTTAGTGACCTGAAATCCGTGTAATCCATTGTTTCTCACACCGAGCATAGCTTACGTGAGTTTAGGGATATTAGAAAGAGATCCACTGTGACATTATGGAATAGTTGTATATGAATTTGGTCCCAGAAGAATGAACCTAAAAGGAATGCCATGGTTTCCTTTACTATAAAGAACATTATATCCTAGCCATACGATGTTAAATGATGAGGTACCCCAAAGATGGGATAAATGCCTCACCTTGTGTGTGAGTCAGATCTACGTAAGGGATTTACAATTCTATGAGTAAATCTGAACCCAAATGTAACCAATAAGTCTAAATACACTCTTACTATACCACAAAATTCATGTTTTGAGTGATCTTGAATCCGCATTAACCACCATGGCCATCTGAGATAGAAGGCGAGTGTCCAGTAGACACACATGATTAGCAATGCACATCATGCCCTGGTGGATCTGTATATGTTGCCCACAAAAATGGCCATCTATAAAAGGAAACTTTTTCCCCAAGAGATTCCTCTCCTATATCAGAATGCCCAATGGATTCCCAACCTCATAAAATACCTCCGAATTCAAGGGCCCTCAATGTGATGGTTTACATTATCCTTCCTACACACATCGTAGATATATCATAACATGTGGTCCTAATTCTTCTCTGGTATCCATTGATATTTCTGTAAAATAAAGATACCCTATCCATATGTGTGAAATTGAGCCTCATAAAAAAGAATCATTCCCCCACTCATTTCTGAATTTCCCAGGGAAGTTTAATTAAAATGTCCCTTTTCGTTTTCAGGCACACCCCATATCAAAGATGACATACCATGTTCAAAAAGTACTTAATTTCCATAATCCATTACAGAAATCAGAAAATGGAGGCCACTATCCTACGGACACCCTTGTTGAACAATGCACATCATGCCCTATTGGCTCTACATACACAACCTACAAAACAACTATCAATCAATGGAAAATTCATTCTCAGGATAGTCCATTACAGTTTCCATAGGCTCAGATGACATTACTGCCCTATCACACCACCAGATTTTGAAAATACTTGGATAATGGCTTATGTACCTTCCCCTTTCAAAATTCACCAAACATAAAAAATATTTTCTAACTGAACTAACCATGCACTAGAACTCCATTATGTAAGTTCGAATAGTGTAGGAAGAGCTTCCAAATCAAAGTCTATATGAATGTCCCTAATATTTTCAGAAACCATCACTCAGACCCGCCACCCACTGTGGCTCTCATCATCAAAATAAATTATAAGTGTTTCAAACCCTACCAAGCCATCAGAGATGGGAAGATAGTGTCTAGAAGATACCTTTGATTGATATTTCACATCATGCCCATGTGGTTCGGAATATTTTGCGTACAAAATGACCATCAATCAAATGAAAATTCATCCCCTGTAGAGTCCTCTACTACATTCGTACACCTAAAATAGCTCCCAATCCTCAAAAATTTCCCAAATTCACAGATTGAGGATCAAGAAAAATCCCTAATCCATTATCTAAAGGAAATTAGAACATTCTCGGTTAACGGATCCTGAATTGAGGCCCCTGTCCCATTTTATTTGGTCAAATTATATCGACCTAACACATCAGTAAACAGTTTTATTAGCTAGATTAAGAACTACCAGAAAAAAAGACTCCATACTTTCTAGAGGTAAAATATGAAAAATTAACCTCTAGGAAAAATCATAGTATCGGTTTGTTTAACCTATAACATGTATGGCTTTTTTTTAAAAATTGATCCATCAAAAGATACGTAAAGCTTGTTAGTTCAAAAACCCGCAAAGGGTAGCCTAAGAAAACGTCATGTTATTCCCGCTAAGCCTGTGTCAAGTAGGATTAGCAAACAATTAGGGTAATAATGAAAAAGACACAAAAGTTTGTGAGGTGCTTCATAAAACCTCAGCAATAGTCAAACTACTCTAGATGAGTCTCGCAACTCAATAAAAAATTAGATCCCAATTCAATTATTTCAATTTACTAGTTTTGAATCATGGTTTATAATTAATACCTAATCAAAATGATGTTTATATGATTGATTTTGATCCATTGACAAGACAGGAAAAAGGAAAAGAATAAGTATTTAAAGGAAAATTAGTTTCATTAAGTTCAACATAAATGGAGGAACATCCCCCATTTAGAGTCTCTTGAAAGTATCAATTTTTTTTACATATCATGATTTGGGAGGGAGATGAAACAAGGCTTGGATCACCCTTTCTAGAATGATGGAATGTTATTTCCATGTGTCATCAAGTGTTTTCTCCAAATATGATCTCTTTATTTCTTCATCCTTGACCATTGGTCGCACTTGTTCAATAATGAATTTAAGGTCCTACCCTTTCTTCAGGATAGATTCATAGTTGGAACACATAGAAGCCATTTGATCCCTCATCCATGTTCTACGAGCCTCCTACTCTCGCAACACTTCCTTTTGAGAAACTACTATATCATGATCCTTCTCCTCTTCAGTCGTTAAGTGATCGTGTTCCTCCAAAACATCACGAAAGGTTGTCACTTGATGTTGGTAATAATTGAACTTGGAAATATTTCCCTCACAAGAATTAAGGTCCTATCGGAATACGATGATTTCATGGATGAGGAGGTGAAAGTGATGATAATAGAAGCCACCAAAACACAGCTCAATGAATAATTACTGGAATTTTTCAGTCTCATCAACAAATATAGCCATAGGTGGCTCCATGGAAAGGGAACATAATTGATGTAATTCTAGTTGTTGCACTCCCCGGTGCCTCACTGTGGCACGGGCACCTTGATCCTCCCCCGACACAACAAGTCTATAAGTAGGAAGTTTTATTATAGGGGTGGGAAGGGACCTAAGATAGGTTTCCCATGATGGGGGGATTTCCATGTCCTCAGATGGTTCATCTTTTGGAATAAGATGTAGAGGACTAGATATGGCTTCTTGGGTGGCTAGTGATAGTCCGATGGGTCCAGACTCATTGTGGTCATGGGAAGTATCTGTAGGAGGAGAGGAGTCTAAATCTGTCCCACTAAGATAGGTTGTAAGGACGATTCCCCTTCCATATTATTCTAGCGGTTAATCGATCATCTCCATACCATAAGTACAGGAATATGTGGCATATCCATCATGTTTGTTGTAGGGACAGGAATAGAAGACATAGCCATCATGCACATCGTTGATAAAGGAATGTGTTGAATAATTTTCAGGGTGTGGATGGGGAGAATAATGGTTAGAGACTTCTATACCTGCTGAAATGGTTTTCTTAGTACCCCATCAAGGTAATAATCCCCATATAGTTGGGCATATTCCAATGACAGAAAATTGGATCCTGTTGTATTTGAGATTATATGTTCCATTGTGGTACTTTTTCACATCATCATAAGCCAGAACTAGTGAATATTTATGGGATGAGACTCTACCCTTATCTAAACAAGAGGAAGAATTGAAACTTGTTGAAGGTACCCAAATTGCCTATCAAACCGGTAAGGGAGGTATGGCTCACAAATGACCACTCGATCTATACGACCAGTGAGAATCCCATCTCGAAGAACAATGATGTATGAGCATTATTCTAACGAACCGCCCCTATCACCTTTTAATGGCCCATGAGGGGTATGATTCAGTGTAAATGAGATGTGATAAGTGTCATTCAGCATCCCGTGTGCATCAATAACACTTATATTTCTATGAAGAACAGATAAAATGTTGATAAAGGCGGGTCGAAAGTCAAAATGACGAACCTTTGCAGTGTGATGATATTCCTAACAGGAGAATTTCTCTACTATACACCCATATAGGAATTGAAATGGTCTCCTGAGATGATGTGGGGTACTTCCTTTATTTTTTCCAACAAATCATAAAGTCAGATGAGAGTAGGAAGGGCCAATTTAAGGGTTCGACCTCTACCAGCATGGCTTCCCTAAGAAATGTATAGGCCTGAACCCTAGTATATACATCATGGAATGGGGAAATCCATCCACTCAAAAATATGGAAATGAAACCATCTAATCTAAGAGCAGGTGATACATCGGGTTGAAGCTCATTTCCCCATGTGGTATATTGTCTCACTTCAACGGTTGCACAATATGACCCTAGATTCTAGTAGGACTGACTGGATGGATGACATTGACTATGGTGATCCCTCAGATTAGGTTGGTTCACCTTCAAGAATACCCATATCGATGCATACAATGGGATATGGGAGAAATCTTGGAAGGTATGATCAAGTAATATATTCTCTATAACAAGTAGACAACTTATTAAAGGGACATGTGGTCAGTGTCATTCTATGTAGTGATTGCTGGGAGAAACTCATTCTAAATCTCTCCAAGGATGGGGATTCATCCAATTTGGTGGATATCCCATAAGCTAATTCCCACCTCCCCATGAAAAAAATGGATGGTGTAGGTTCTTCAACACTAGTGACTCAGCAGCTATGGAATTATTTCACCTAGGGAGAAGGCTGTGAACGGAGAAACCCAGGATACATGATATAATCTAACAACCTTCAACTAGTCAGGGGACTCTAAATAGTTCTTATGTACCCAGAATGCCTAGGCCCATTAATCATAGAAACATCATCTAGCTTGCTGATCCCACATGATTCTCCCCCTGCTATTACGGTTTTATTTGTAAATGTTGATAATGAATGGGTGATCTTTTGTAATTAGTTTCAGGACATCATTACGACAACTGTGATTTCCCTGAGTTCATGTAGATCCTCCTAGTATGAAGATGTTTTCCTGAATTTGGGTAGTTATGACTTCTCATGTGGGGGAAATGTCAGCTCAATCATGTCTTTATGATGCATCTAAGATAATAAAGGGGGTGTTGGGGTCTGCCACCGGTAGAAGAACGTCATCAGGAAGACCAAAGCCATAAAGTAGAAACTGCATGAACAATATGTAATCTTGGAGCTCTGGTGTAAAGAGATATTTTAAGAAGCAATCACAGGGAATAATGTATGATCGAAGATTATCCTCACTATCACTCACCCTGGTTGACCTAGTCTTCATCAATTTTATCACATATGGTGATAAAACCATTGTAACCTGCATATTAGGATCAAAAGGCTGATAAAAAATAAGTCCAATAAATGATATAGGATAAAGGATATAGAAGAATAGCTAAGAGACTAAAAAATATATCTGCATAGGGCTCCATGTACTGTTCCCAAAAATGGAATGTGGAAGGCATATCCCACATACTTCAAGATGTGTAGAAGTAACTGTTGAATACTGATACAGTACACGGGAGTGCTATACCACATACACCCATTGTATGTGAAGAAACTGTGAGGAGACGTCATGTAGAGCATTTTCTAATTAATATAAGGGTTCATGGGAGGAGGATACTGCCAACCTAACACTCTTCATATTCATTTTCAATGATTTTAGATTAAATGTTTTTGTTCAGATTATGATGTCATAATGTTCGATTTGCTGGTTCAAGCTTGGTATGAAGACACAAAAGCAGCATAGTATTCTCCAACAAGGAATCCAAATTTTAATTTTAAAATTCCACAATGCCATTCTCAAAATCCAAAATTCAAATTTCAGACAACAAAATGTCCAAAAGATTGATTTGCAGGACATATGAAGTGGTTTACGAACAGAATTTTTGCAAAAGGAGTGGTATGAAAATGAAGAGGATGTCAGGGAAGTAGATATCACTTCTCCCTTTGAGAAATGGTAAAAGAAAACTAAAATGGGCCTCTATATATAGGTGTGGTCCCCACATATCGGGCCTATCCATTCTACTGAATACACTTTTAGTTCAGGACCCCTTCTCTATAAGAATAGTCCCATTCTCATTCCAAACAAACCTCATTCCGATGGGGGGGAGGGGAATATGTAGGTTCCTAAAAATTTCCCCAAGGAAAATACTCCCACAATCACTTTGTAGATGATATTAAGTTTTCCTAAATGTCTAAACATGGTTAATAGACTAAAATTGAGGTACAAATTTCAGAATAAATTTATAGAATTTGAGTTTTACAAAATTTTTTAATGGCCTGCGTACCATAACCAGGAAGGGTTTGCAGAACACCTGGACTGTGAATCACTAGTACCCAGAATGATCCGTGAGGCACTGGCCTATGAAGTGATTTCCAATGAGCCCAGTGGACCACGTGACGCATCGTTGAAGGATTCATCCACGTGATGTTTTTCCATATACCACCTCATGAATTCAATGGTTTGTATACATAGCAAACAGGTATGTTTTCTTGAACTGTGATTGCAGACTGTAGCCTCTACAAACCTCAGTTGACCGAGTCTTTTGCAGGTTAGTATATCTCTTCACAGGCCTCCGCAAAAGGTGTCACATGACCATAGGTATAATTTCCATAACTCTCTATAAGTGGAGCACATAAGGAATTGGGAACGAGGAAACATATGAAGAAAGCTAAAGGGGGACCCTAAATGTAGGCAGAAAAGAACTCGAAGAATTTTCTTTATTCTGTCTTGAATCATTGTCGAAGCCCGAGTTGTGAATCACACTCTCCATAGGTACAACCAGCCACAAAGCATAGAACAGGGGAAAATAACAATTATAATAGAACATAAAACCTAATTAATGAAACTTAAAACCATATATTTATTGCTTATGAACTCCCCACCAATGATAGTACCTCATACCATCCTTCAATGTGGTGTTCTGGGTAGTGTATCACTATGTGGATTTTACTCGGTGCCACGTACTGAATCATTACACAAATGGAAACCAAAGTGGCATGACAGACCCCAAACCACTATAGTGAATAGTGGTCTATACCCATGCCTACAGACCACATCAGGACATGGATGACCCCTCTACCCATATACCACTATTGTATGCAGAGCTTCCCCCATCCCACATAAGAAATTTGTATGTGAAATGGGGTGTTTTAGGGTATTCTTTCCTCCGGTTCCAATCTCGCCCTTCCATTACCATCCATTCCACCATAGTCCCTCCATGAACCTGTCCCCCGACATTAGGACCAACCCTCCTCCAAATCCATCAGACCTGTACGATCAGGCTATAGGGTGCACTAGCGTGCCCCTTTGAGACTAAATACCTATGGTAAGTGGAGTCAAGAATGAAATCCCCACAACGGTTCGATCTTCAGGAATGTTTTTGGGTATACATTACCATTGTAACTTAGATTCAAACCTTAAGAATCCAACATGAACCCCCTGTTATAGGGATTATGGGTGATCACTTTCTTTTCTGTATAATGTGGAATGGTGATCAGTCAAAGGGGTTATGTTCACTTCCCCTTTTGATTAGGATGACACTCCTCCACTCCCCAGAATGTGTTCTGGGGCACTCCCACTGAGGTATGTCCCCAATCATCTGAGGTTGCTCCACATAAATTTTAATTTTATCTCACATTAAAAGGTGCATCGTTCCACACCTTCGACCTCCATCACCCCTACCGCATTTTTCATAGGCTCACCCTCTCCCACCAGAAGGAGAGGAAGCATGTGGTTGGTTAGATCTCTTGCATCCTCTTGTTTCTCACACCGAGCATGGCTATAATTGGCTAAGAGATTTGTGAATATTAAAACATAGACACAACTATGAACTACAAAAAATTTGAATCCTAATCAAACTGGGATACATACGATGCCTACTTGAAGGATCAAGTTAAAAAGGGTCCCCCCCCATAAGGGATCACTCAATCAGTTGCCCTCAAATGGGCTTCCTCCACGCATAAGCCCCACACAATTATGTACTTTGATAACTCTAGTTCCTAATCAAACTAGGATATGTAGGATGCCTACTTGATGTCCTGAACTCAAAAGGGTGGCCTTTCAAACGGACTCACTTGATAATGTCCCCCCAAATGGGCAGCTTCCATGTGTAAGCCTCAACCATTCTATACTATGTGTGTTCTGATTTCTCTCTTGAGGATACATAGGAAACCCATCTTATGGGTCCAATCCAGAAATCAAGTTACCTTTCATTCCCCTATATGATGATAAATTCTAGAGTTCCATATTCCATGGCTTAATTTAGCATTGCCTCTGAAGCATCAAATCTATGTATTCCTATGATGATTCTGCAAACCAGGTGTAGCCTATGGACACACTGTTCGAGAATAGACTAAGGATTCAAAAACATATGAAAATGACATTAATATATAAGGGAGTCATAGAATAGGCAATAATCCTCCCACATAAGGTTAAAACGAGCCTGACTTCCCATCCTCCCAACCAATAGAGTCCTTAACTATTGATGGATGAATCATCAACACATGAGAACCTACCTCAGGAAAGCATGTCCATGAATCATGGATACCAAGGACTTTGGGTGTATCTGGATCCACGAATATACCCATTGAAGACCATATGAGGAAGTTATATCCTAGGAGGACCGATTACAAAAGTAATTGACTCCAAGAAATCACATGTTGAGACCATCTGATTGCGGAACCTCCATCACATTATAGAAGGGGTAAATTACCATCTCCCAATGGGGTTAATACAACCTTCATTTAATGAATAATGATGTAGAATGGGTCGAAACAAAATAAATTGTGAATTTTAAAAGAGGTCATCACTAGAAAAAGAGACGGGTGATGATTCTCATCAGAAAATTTCCCCATAACCTAGAACAAGCCACTATGGTGGTGAAACAATGGTCTCTTTCATTAAATGTTATCAATAGAATTGATAAATATATCATTCATTCTTAAAAAATTTCTATATATCTTTTTTAGGTGAAGGTAAAATTATGTATGAAAATATAATATGGGAATTAGGAAAAATCTAGTTCAATTTCAATATAGAAACCATATCTGATACCAAATGTAGGATTCAAATTGTAGTATTAAAAATTATACAACATGGGGGTTGAATTATAGTTTAAATTTTAAATATTCTTTTTTTCTCCTTCTTTTTAAAAACCATCAGAAAAAAAAATATATGATTGGTCCATATTAAATTTATCATTAATAAAAATACCATGTAATCCGAAAAAATAAAATTAGTGCAAAAAATTAAATAAATCATAATATTAAATTATCAAAAAAAAAACGTGCACATTGGAATAATAAGAAAAATACAATATAGTATAATGGAAATTTAAAAGATTAATTATATAAATTAATGTAAGAATTATATAAATGGTAATCTAGTATTTAAAAACTAAACATTAATTATTGGTAAGAAAACCAAATTCCCACATTTATAATATAATTTATCATGACTTTTATAAAAAAAGTGAAAGGATTATTTATAGACATGTTATGATTTATCATGAACTATAAATCATTGGAAAGGATTTCAATTCCAAAATTTTGAACCTGGAATCTATCTTCCCTACCCTAGATTTCATTGATCCTCCCTATTATATATTAACTATTATAACAAATTATAACTCAATATAACTTATTAAAAACTTTGTAGCTATTTTTACCCCTACTATTACTGGTAACACTGTTCTTCTATTTCTAAATCAATAACTCATTTTACCATGATAATATGGTTTGTAGCTCAATATTTCCACCACTACAACCAGTAACTCAGTATTCCATTATTTCATAACCATAATCTTTGTTTGACGAATATAACATGAAATTTTAAACACTTTTTATAATCAAATACATAGATTCAAAATCTATAAAAAATTACAATGAAAAATTATTTGATGTACTATAATAATCATGCATTAGAAAAAATAATGATATTGTGGCTCCCGGTGTTTTATCATTTCACTTGTGTCTTACAAACCATTATATAAATCTCTTTTTAAAAGTAATTATTCAATTGTAGGATTCTATAAATCATGGGGGTTTTAGCTAAGGTTTTAACGGCATTTAACTATCCTCATTTTTATGGATTTGTTCTCTTTTCATATCTACTAATAAGTTGGTTCATCCGTTCTTTAGGGATTATATGAAAACCTTATAAATTAGTATTAAAAAAATAATTAATAAATTTTATAATCAAAAAATTTCTCAATTGGTGTTGCATTAATCCTTATGTTATTGGTATTTCATTAAAGAATTATATATATTGAAAATATCAAATAAAAATAAAGAATTCATTTTGGATCGTATATTTGATAAATTTTATTATTGGTTTTAAAGAAAATGATATTATGTGATTTAATAACTAAATAATACATGGTAGGTCATCCAATATAAAAAAACATTTTTTGGATTATTAGAATATTTGGTGTCAATATATGAAATCCTACACAAATTGATTTTAACAATTCATCACCACCTATAATACCCCATGAAGGTCATTAGTTTTTGAAAACTCAAAGTTTTACATTTAGAGGATGTTTGAAATTTATATTCATTAATATATGTGGACAACCAGAATGTATAAGAAATCATAGTGTAAATTGTTTATAAAAAGATATATTTTATATTATTAAACTCTTTTAAGAATTGTAAAAAAACATTCAATGATGTTTGTCTTATTATATCTCAGAGATAAACCTCCAAAGAGGCTTTATGGTGAATATTCATTTATGGTTTTTAAAAATTCATTTCGTCCTTGTGTAATTTCTATTTCATCTTGATATGATCATCTGATAACATCTCTATTAAAACAATTTTAATGAGTGAAATCCAATTTTTTAAATGATTACACTTAGGAATCACATTTCTAATGCTCAAATCATAAAACACATTATTTAAAGTTATCTTATTCACAAAATAAAATATTATGATGTTATTAACTTTTATCATCAAAAATAACTATTTTTATGTTCACCAGCATCATCATGGAACCTCCCAATTTAAATTCTATTTTGAGATTATTTGTGTAACTAAATGTAACACATTATATATATATATTTTTTACAATTAAATCATTAATAATATTATGATATAATGTGATATATAATGTTTTTACTAGTTTGTCCCTATATTTTATCAATTTTAACTTCTCTAAGTCCAAATATAATCCCACTAGCCTCTTATAAACAATATTTCCTCTATAATTTCATGTTATGAGAGACAAAATTATTTTTTATAGGAAATAATACATTTATACTTTATTGGTAATATTTAATATATATACTTATTAATTCCCATTTAATATATGTTATTCAATGTTTATTTATCAATATTCTGAAATAAAGACATTATTTCTAAAAATATTCTAATATAAGGATTTATGGTCTTTGAAACTCATATTTTTACAGACTTCATGGATAAACTCATTTACCCCAAATAAAATATTTTTGACCTTGTCCTAATTTAAAGAATGTTATTAAACCATATCAATCATAATCTATACATATCAATGGAATCATATAATTTTAGATAAGAACACTTAATTTAAAATAGCATCCCTTATCTTATAAGAGGAAAACATGATGAAAAGAAAAGATCTTTCTTTAGAAAAAGTAGATCATAAATGTAACCCACTGAATCTAAGTATCCAATATTGATACCTCATACTCTATCAGTTGAATCAATATTTTAATTAGTATGAATCAATCCTACGCCGATTTTAAACTATTAATTCATAATATTTTTATTAATTTATTGTTTGTACCATATAAAGAAGAAAATTCATGAATCGAGTCTATAAAACAATACATAATGAGGAATAATTTTAGTTTTTCTTATAATTTATTAAGTATTTAAGATAATTCTTCCTATAGTGTTCCATTTTTTAATAGTAAAATAAATTTATTTCCTTGGATGCTTCATTGTTTGGAAAAGAATATAGTGTGGATTCTCCATGACCGCACAATTTTTCATCCTAATTTTTTTTTACTATTTACATTCTATACCACCATCATAGTGATTTACCCTCGATGTCCCTTTTCATTGAGAGAATTCGTAATCTTATTTATAAGGATATGTATACTATTAATGAACATATTTAGGTTTTCATTTTCAATATATTGTGTAAACATTTATGAAAGGGTTGTTACTTGATAATTTGAGATACCATTTTGGAAAAACTATAGAAAGAAAACTACATAAATAATAATAATTTTATAAATTAATATAGTATACAATAATGAAACTATAATACTATATAGTAATTAAAAATTTCCAATCCTTTACGTTGTTAAATGATTTCAATCCATTATAGTAAATAATTGATTACATTATTGATAGTGGTAATTCATATACATTCACTAGAATGTTTTAGGGGGATTATTTTTTTATTTTTTTATTGTGGTGATTCCATTATAGCCTCAAGACTTGTTTATTGATACTTCATCATTTTCAGTCTTGAGCTAGATTAATCATGATGATACTAAAAAAATGTGAAAGCACCATTGTTTCCTATGTTGATGTGGGATTTTTATATGGTTTTGAAAATATTATAAAACTCAAAGACCCAAATTTTATGTGATAACAACCACCTTCCATTTTCTATAAATAGATTTATCGACATTCATTTTGATATACATGATAATTTATTTGGATAATAGCCTAACAAAATGCATCATTTTTAAGAAACCATTGAAGAAGATGTTTTCAATGAATGATTCCTTATGATAAAATTTAAATCCATATATTAAAATGGAGGGAACCATGTGTATAAATTATTAGAGTATATATCTCTTTTGTATAGTATCTTTGGGTAATTCTCCACATAAATTCTTCAAGGAGTTTCTTATTTGTCGCGTGTGAATCTTTCCTAGAATATTATAATCTTATAAATCATAACAGTGTCCAATGATAATCCTTTATACCCATTGTGACCAAAAATGTTCACATAATGGAACAACATTTATGATAGATTATATCTTATTGAGGTAATATTTTTTATATTATATATGGTATGTCTCCACAATAAATTTGACCTAGTTTAACCCTCTTCTAAAATGTTCTTCTCTATAGATATTTGAGACACATAGTCCCTTATTATTATTTATTCACGTGATAATTGGACACTACCTAGTTTTATCCATAACTTATAGAGTCCTTAGGGTACATTCATTCATGTATCTCATTTATAATGAGGATTAATCTTCTTAGTGGTTAATTGATATCTCTCTTATGTCAAGACACTCATAATTCCTAATCTAAATATATCTATATAACTCTTAAACATATGATAATCCTCATTATATACAACCAACTATCCAAATATACAACAGGTTGACTATATAGAATAATATTTGACCATTCTTTCATTATTTCACATCATCTATACATCAATCATTAAACTATCCAATATAGATAATAGTAGATCGTAAATGTTAAAAATAATCCATTCAGCCTTCTATAATTATTAATTTGAATTGTATACTCATGTATAAGGTCACACAGAAGCTTTACTAGGTATGTTTCACCTAGTTGTCCATTTTTCACAAATTTTAAATTAATCATTATAGGTCATTCTCATATGACCAAAAAATAAACCACAATACTAGTCCTAGACGCATGACCATAAAGAGGATAATCACTAATGATGGTTATAATCCCTAAAAAGAAACGAAAATGTTTACTGTTAAACTAACATAATATTTTTATTATACCTTATTAAATATAATTTAACTATGTGTGTTTTCAGTACCTAGACAAGTCTATATAAAAACCTCATCTTGTGGAGATGATCTACACTAAAAAACACATATGACATCCTAGGATAATGATAAATTCTTGTGTTTCAGTCTATGTGATTTTATAATATAACATAAAAACCCAAAGACAATTATGATGGATTATGTATTATGCATGTTATTAATGAATCTATAGTATAAATTAATCACATCCATAATAATAGTAACTGTTATTACTATCGGGAATGATTTCTTGAATATTTTTTAAATCATTTCGAAGGACTCATACTAAAAACACAATCCTTCCTGTTATTTTTTGACCTCCCATAATATTATTTAAGATGTACAATACCCTATGAGAAACAAGATCCTAGAGAACTAGGCATTTCATATTTAGATATGAAATATTTTTAGATGAATGTTCTTTATATTTCATAAACACATACCTAAGGACCGTAATATAATAGTTTCTCTAGAGACTAGAAACATAATATTCTTAATTTGTGAAATTTATTGAACATATCCCAGAAATATATTCTTATATCATACTCTTATTAGGCATACCCTACATAAACCATTATTCAAACCCAAGGATGGGAAACATAAGAAAGGGTGAGATCAGATACTCATTGATGGTAAATATAGAAGATATAAAACAATTATCATATGAATGTTTTAGATAAGAAAAAGTTTTTGTGATCTTGAACATAACTTCTGATGTTCATACCAAAACTATAATTGATCACAAAAATGAATCCTAGGATTAAAAATTATCATTTATTAAAGTTATGGCCCATAATAGTGAGAAATCCTTATAAATCAATCATCAACCTTGATCACACAACATAAAAGTGTGTCACCATCATAAATATATAAAACAATTTCATATGTAATTATTATCTACCAGGACTGTCAATATAGAATATCCGGATTTATCACTTGCTTCCAATTTTTCATCAGGATGTAAATGTTTCCCATAGTGGATCAGGAATCACATGTTTCCTATTATGGATTAGAACTCACATGTTTCCCATATTGGATAATCCCATTGAATTGTTTTGAATTTTAATCTCATGAGATATAATTCCTTAACCAATGTGTTATATGGAGATATAGGTCCCACCCATCTCATAATGAAAACCATACTTATGTGTGATGAAATATTATAAAACATTCATATTATTATCACATCATAAATAATGTAAAGAAAAAATGTTTCATAAACATTTAATCAATTCACCATTGTATAACCCAACAAAAAATGGGTTTCATAAACATTTATTCAATAATGAAATTAACCATCCAGATAAAGAATATGGATTTTATCATTAAATCTTACCCCCAATAATGCATAAGTATCTTAAAAATAATTTCATCAGAGAAGGAAAATTATTTTGAAAGATCTCATCAAACATTTTTTAAAGAAAATATTTTTTATACTTTGAAAATATAGTTTATAAAATAAACCTTTTTCTAAATGATTTAATTTGAAAATAACATTTGATTCTTATAAAGGAATCTTTAAAAATCATTTAAAAAATTTCTTGTGTAAAATATACTTTCCAATTTAGAAACATATTTTTAAATCTAAAATTCCAAAAATCTTCTAAAAATACTTTTCATTGAATAAACATAGAAACTTATAGAAGAATATTTAAAACATTGTGAGATCATGATGGCATGAACTGTTTTCATGTCAAACATATTAAAATAATGATTCCTTTAAAATTTTCAGAAAAATGAAAAGGGGAAAAATTTAGAAAATAATTGGAAGAATGCATAAAAATGATTTAAAATGTCAAACATCGGTAAAAGTATCATTAAAATTATTGAAATTTCAAAAACATTTTTGAAAATATTTTTGGAACCCAAAATTTTGGTTGAAAACTTATTTCAGACCATAGAGCGAAATAAAATTGTTTTTCATTAAACAAATTATTTTGAAATATTATGTATATAATGACAGGAAAATTAAAGGAAAATATATGTTATGAATACATAAAAGTAATTGAATTAAAATCACGTGTTTACTGAGAGATGGGACATAATATGTCATAAACATAAAAATATTGATAAATAATGAGATTGTAACATCTAAATTTTACCACATTGGTAATTGTGTAATCATATGACCATTTAATAACATAAAATGAAACCTTCAATATCCTTAAAGGAATATGATTTTTTATATAAGATGATAAATTGGAAGCATATGGACCTCACAGAAGAGGATATGTGCTTAACATAACAAATGTCCCAAAAAAATAAAATTGAGATACAAATCCCTTAGAGGATTGATAATTTTTTTACCATAAACCTCTTGAAATATAAATTATAAAATGGATATTTAAATCCCAATAATTTTTTGTAGAAGTATCTTAAAACTAATTCATGGATAGTATATACAAGACATAAAATAAAAATGTTTTGAATATGTCATGTGCATCAATGAAAATATAAGTGAGATGGAAATCCCTTACCTAGATTTTATATTGACTTGAAAGTTCTCTAGACTCATATATAATATATATAAATTTATTATAAATATATTAACTGACAATACTTATATATATATCATGTTTTATGTACTTATTCTATTTTATTTCCCATTTATTAAAAATTCATAGCTAAAATTACATTTTAGGTATTACCTATATTCTTTTTCATTATTGCTTTGATTTGTTATTTTTTTCCACATACATTGATCATTATTCCATAATATCCATAATTTTTCACATCAAATAAATATTATACATATTCAGTAAATATGTATTTATTGTAACTGGTAAAATTTAGAGATATAAAATTTAATACCCCATTCATAGTTATGGTTTTCCATACGTAATCATGAAAAATGTTTCAATTTTTTAGATGAATTAAATGAATGAATGGAAAATAATATATAAAAATTAAATATTAAATATTATTTCAAATATATCACATATTTTTATTTAAACATTTCTTTATTACCATTTTCAGAAGTGGATATGAAGAATAAATCACATCGCTTCGTGAGGTGGTAGTTAACGGTTCACACGAGAGATGTTATTCTATCCCCCAAAGAATAGAAAGTTAGAACAAACATTTGATATCATAAATAAATAGTAAAAATTATATTAAATATATAATATAAATTCCTTTAATCTATCCATAGTACTATCCATGTAAAAGATAAATGAAAAGCAAATCATTTCTATTCACGAGTTAGTAGTCGATCATACAAACAAGTGACGTAATTGTTTTCCAATTGTTTTGAAGGTTAAAATTTACACATAACATTATAGTTACATATGTATAATAATATTTTAAATATCACATATAAATATTAAATTATTCATTATATCTAGTTTTGGGAGTTGGTGATGAAAAAAATAACATCGGCTCACGAGACAGTAGTCTAACAAACACAAAAAAAGGATTTCATATCAGGTTTATTAGAAATAGAAAACAATATATATTATAATATTAATTTAATTACATCTTATTAAATATTCAATACTTGTGTTATTATTTTATCATTTTATGAAAATATTTTATAGAGTTAGAAAATGAACTAAATCAAAGAGGCACAGTTAAACACCTTACCTATTCTTCAGTCAACCACTTTATGATTAACCTAACATCTTTATATATTGGATTAATGATCACAAAAAATTCTCAATGTAGTTTTTATAAAATTAATGAAATTATATATTTAGGTATTGGATTAAACAATTTGTTTTTTTAATTTAGAAGAAGATAGGAGAGGGGTGGCCTTTTATAAGTGAAGTTAGTGTCGCAAATGTAATTTTTAAAAATAGAAAAGTGTAACTATGTTAATGTAATTCCAAAAGAATTAAAAATTATTAATTATAATTAATTATAATTAATATGGTCTAACTATGACCATCTAATGGGTTTTGGAAAAGTTTTTGGGTCATTATACTCATTATGATTTTACTATAACCCATGACAAACAATTAGTAACCTTAACAATGGAAATTAATACTTACTTTTTTCTATAAATTATGGAAAAATTTTATTTTGAAATTATCATATTATATAATTTAATAAAATTCCAAATATTCGATCTATCATTTCAAATTATATTCATAGATGTCGAAAAATATAATTTAAAATTATTCTAGTAGATAAGATGAAAAAGCATTTTTCCAAAGAGAAAAATTTGAAAAGTTTATAACGTTTTTATATAAAAATTAAATTATAAATTGATTTAAAGGAAATAAATTGGATTAATATATATATATATATAATTTAACAAAATTTATATCTAAACCATCTTATTAATGGAACATTCCATCCAAGCTATTACTTTATTAGACATCTAATTATTGAGGTGTCTGGGGAATATACAGAGGTGTTTAGTGGATGAAGGGATATATTTTGAGTTTCTTTTGAGTATGAAGCGGTTTTTTTGAAGAATATTATATCTCCCAAATATAGATCCCTACATTATATCATTCTAGTGTTATACCTTAAAAGTATATCATTCTTGTAGTAAAACATAATGGTTGATCATTGTGGTGGTAGAGCACAATAGAATATAATAATTGTAGTAGATACCAATGATATATTTTACTTTTAGCTGATACTAATGGTAGATCATATTAGTGGTTGATCCTAATGGAATATCACTATGTAGGAAGAGACCAATGGTATATCCTTATGGCTAAAGTTCCCAACAGTAGATCATCATGATGGTAGATCCCAATAGTAGATCATTCTGGTGATAGATCCCAATGGTAGATCATCCTAGATGAAGATACCAAAGGTATATCATCTTGGAGGTAGATCAAAATGGTATATGATTCTAAAATTATTTCCCAATGGTGTGTCATTGACAGTAGATCTATAGTGAATCTAATTTTCTTGAACATTTCCATTTTTCCCTTTTGATGTAAAATCATTTAAAAGCCTTAATTAATTTTAATTAAATCCTTTTAAAATATTGATAATTATGTAAACTATTTTTAAAAATATGGATCAATTATAATTGACATATAATGTGTATTATATTAAATTTGATATGATCCACATTTAATGGTCAAGTAAATGCATATCAAATCCCACTAGTTTTGGATATATTCTTTCTAAAGAAAATACCTCTAATTCATTACATTAGAATTACATACTATTTAGATGTTATCTTTCTTGTCCTACAACCCTTAGAGACATTGAACCTTGTTTTTGTTGTTGGGTAGTCTTCCATATTTTTGGTTTCCTTCTATGTTCACTCCCCCTTTTCCAAGTATTCTAAATTGGTGTAAATATTCTTTCTTCAGGGTAGAGGTGCCATTATTTATCATCTAGTGTATCATCCAAGATGGGTTTATTATTGTTATATCTTGTGGATATTGTTTTATATGTAATAATAATGATAAATGAATAAGCATAGAATAATTATAAATGGGGATGGGAATGTGAGGTATGGCCATTCATCTTTATTATTATTGATTTAGTGTTGTGAATTGTAGAGGATAAATTCCCATTGAAAATTATGGTCATTGGGGGTCCTTGATTACAGTAGTGTGAAGTGAATTGTGTAATTCATGTTCTGTGGTTATTAAAAATACATAAAACTTTATTATTATATTATATATATCTCTTTAATGAATTAGATACCTTGGGATGTTATGCATTCTATTACAACATCCTTAAATAAATAAGATCAATTGAATGAGATCCCTTATAAATTTTACTGGAAATATTTAGTACATGGTATGGAATGTATTTATGGAATATAATGTGTTTTTTGGATGGTTTATGTTATTTTAATGATTGGATAATTTCTATGTTGTTATGTCTGTGATGTGGGGTTGTGATGGTGGTTGTGTTGTGGTTGTGTTATAAAGATAAAAAAGTGGAGGTCGGCTTATTAGTATTTAAATTTATTATGTTTATTGGGGTGATATAATGTGCTCTACTAGTTTCCCAATATTTAATGGAATAAAATACATGGTAATTGTTTCAAATTATCATGTTTAATGCATCAATTGATGAAGGGTTATGCAGTTTAAATAATTAATATTTGTATATAAACAAAGGCCCCATCAATATGAAGAAAGGTGTGTTTCCAAATTAAATGGGCTACTAAAGAATGTGGATCACATGAATGAATGGGATAGTTAAAATTGGATTAATTATTATTGTGAAATATGTAAATTTGTTAAATTTGGATTTCGAAGTGGAAATGGAATTTTGTCTTCCATATTTCTTATGAGGGGTTGTGCATTTCGTTTTCACTGTAGAAGTGGAGGATCTTATGAAATAGATTATTCATTTTTTGTGAACCCTTTAGATAGATATTTAATTATATAACTCTATATGTCTATAAATTCCATAATATTTTGAATTTATATATGTTCTTCACACATTATATGCACCCTAGTATTGATAACCAATTGTTTGGGGTTGTTTTATCCAACACCCCGATGATGAGGATGGATGGATCACCACCCACTCTTCCCCACTCCCTCTTCGAGGTGCTGATGAAATGCATGAGATGTGATGTCCATAGTTAATAATTTCCACTATTGAGATGTAACTTGATTAGGAATGATGACCCATAAATCTTTGGATGAGATTTTTTGAGATGGTTTATAGTTGGATTCATGCATGGTAGTAGTATGAATGTGGTTGATTCCATTTATGTTCACAATAATCTTTGGATGAGATTTTCAGGTGTTTTTAGTTCTTTTCTTCTCATAGGTGTATTAGTATGATTCATTACATGTGCATGAGAGACATTGATTTTCCTACTATGTATACTTGTATACTCGCCATATGTATATCGAAATATGTTCTAGTTTCTAGGAGGTCTATGTTCATCGTGTTATACATTAATAGCTAGGATTTTTTGATATGTGTTGTCTAGCTGCTTTAACTTTACTCTTGGATATGTATTCAAAGTCTTTTATATAAATCCTTTTTTATTTATACATGAATTGTGGGATGGTTTGGGATTTATTTTATATTATTTTATTATTTTTATGGTATTTTTATCTTATCTCATTATCCTCTATTATTTTGAAGGTTAATGATTTCCATTTTATGATATTTTTGTACCCTTGGTGCTAGTCACCGACCCACAGCCTACAAGAGGTGGGACTCAGGGGGGTTATTATATCTATCCATTCATTATGTTATCTTTGGTGTGAGAATTTCATGTCATACTGGTTTCAGAAGAAGATAGTTGAGATGTTGTATGGAGTTATCAGTTAGGAATCTGAGAATTACAGGGGTTGGTTGGTCAAATAGTACCAGTTTACCTCAGTACGTGACATAGGCCATGGAGACTGGCTGGGAAACTAGATTTTAGGGACCTAGTGATCTTCTACATAGTATATGAGAATATATAATGACAATGTGAAGTGTCACTACTTTCATGGTAGATTCATGGGAGAGGTGAATACATCAGATGACTTTTGTTTTTATTTGAATTGGGTGGTTATAGTCATTAGAAACAGTAAATATGTAAATAAGAATCAAATAAAACAAAACTGAATTTTTTAATACAAAAATTGGAAAATATTTTTCCCTTTTATATATGGATCTTAGTTGATTTCACATGTGGATCATTCAATGATGTTTTAGCAAGATGAACCAATTAATCATCTAATGGTTGATTTGGATGACGATGACGATCAATGGTAGATGATATTTTGATCTTTTTAGAAAAAGTAAATGCGGATGTACGATGGATGAATTTATGATGTGGAGATAGAGAGCTGGCTTGAGAAGATTGATTTATCTTTTAGTTTCATCCAAGCTCCAGTGGTGTACTAGATCCACATGGAAGTAAGTTAGACGTGAAGAACTCTGCATCAGGTGTGGACGATATTCATTGGTGAGAAAAAGGAGGAAGATGTTTCATGGGTCAAATTCTAGAAGGAGATTATTTTATAGTTCCTTTTATTGACCACGAAGGTTGTAAAGTGGAAGGTGAGTCTATCTCTTTAGTTAGTGAGTATCCTTATACGGGAATCCATGATCTTTTGGAAGGAAATTCATTGTTTTTTATCCTAGATCATTATTGTAATAAGGAAACTTGTGTGAGTATTCTTCATGAGGGAATGCATCATTTTATATTTTATGGAGTTACTCATTTTATATTTCAAATATAACTGGAGATTTAAAAGAAGGGGGTCATCATCAAACATTTTCACTCATGAGGTGGTTTTTAATTATAGGGGAACCATCAGGGAACCATGAGTATTATATTTTCAGTTGTAGGTATCAGGTGCCAAGGAATTAATGGTTTCTACCAGCATGAAGTTTACCTATGTAGCTTACCTTCCATACTTTTGGTTACAGTGGTTGTTTTTCTCCCATTGGGGATTTAGAATAGTGTGTTTCATCTATGGATTTCATGGCCATTTTCAGGATCAGTGCCTAGTGGCTTCTCAATATAAGATTAATAAGGGTGGACAGGTTTAGTGTCAGCATCAAAAATAGTTACCAACACATCCATTCCAGTAGTTGGTATAGTTTAATTATACTCTAGACATATCATATGGTGTAGTAAGAGGACCGCCAAAGATTGTTCCATGAGTTTAGGTATAATTACCTGAGTGTGTTTATGGAGGAGGTCATCAGTACAGAGGTAAAGGATGTTGGTTTTGTCAGTTTCATACAGTAGAGGATGTAGCACTAAAGGATATAAATATCCTTATAGGTAAAATATATTATTCATCTACCCTTGTCTATTATTTTTTTGTTCGGTATTTCTTCATTCCTTTATTACACCCACTCTAGTTAATTCTTTGGAACTGTACATAGAGTGTATTATCTATCCCTTTAAGTTGATCACGCAAGTCGGGGCCAAACTAAAATGTTTGATGTATTTTGTGGGTGTAGATTGATGATGTAGAAGTAGCAGTATTATGGGAATCTTTTTGTTTTATAGATACACCCATATGATTCCATTCTCATCATCTACTAGTTTTATTATATGGTTTGTATTATAAAAAAAACATTCATATAATAGTCATGTTCTACAATGTGGATGGAAAAGGTGGGGTTTTCATTAGTGTGTGGGGTCATCAGTTGGGAGATAGACGTGTGGAACCCATTCTTTATATCATGGAAGATGTTCTAGTGGAGTTAGTGGATTCTTGGTATGTTTAGGCTAACAAGGGTTTCAGGGAGTTCCTGGATGATTTACCTAAGGAGGTTGCAACACTACCCCCTTTACATAATGTGAAGTTTAGGATTGATATTCAGCATGCAGCTTCACAGATATTGATTGATCCTTATCTGATGACACTATCTAAGTTGAGGAAGCTATATAATCCAATAGATGATATAATGCATAAAGGTTTCATCCATCCTATATTGTCAATGTGAGGTGATCCAATGTTATTTTCTATAAAGGATGATTATAATCTATGATTGTGGTTAGTCTACCCGATAATGAACCAGGTGAAGATCAATAATTACTATCATATTCTCAGGATCTAGGTCCTTTTGGACTATTTTAGTGTAGTTATTTAGTTCTCTATAATCAATCTTCATTTTGGATATCACCGGTTGAGGGAAAAGGATGGAGATATCCATTATACTAACTTCATATGTTGGTTTAGGAACATTGAATTTTTGGTCATCACGTTTTATGTCACTAACACAACATTTATGTCTAGGAGGATCAAGCAATATGTTTTCAATGAATTATTTTACCAGTTCAAAGTTTTGTTCACAGATGAAAAAATTATTGACTCAAAGTCATAGTATGAGCATGTTTGTCATCTCAAATCCCTCAAATAGGTTCTTCAATAACATCACCTCTATAAAATGTTGTATACATGTATGTTTTAAACATAAAATGTGCATTTATTTAGACATATTATTTTCTGGATGCATTGAAATATACTAAGGGGAAGTTGATCAGTTCCCAGGTGATGTAGTTATCGAATGTGGGTGTTTTGTTTGAGGTGTTTTGTGATGTTTCATGTTTTTTCCTGGGATTTTACATGATGAATAAGAAGTAAATAATATCTCATCATTCTAATAATTTGTATCCCCATGAGTTTTTATATGCCACCCATGATTTAGAGCTTCAATCGATTTAGTTTACACTAATGTTTTGGTGATATTACCTCATTGGGTGGAACTTTTTGTTCTTCATGGATCATAAGATCTTGTGGAATATATTTTCTCAATGTGATCATAACTTGTAATAGAAAAGGTACATGGAGTTTCATCGGGGTAATGATTTTTATATCACTTAATTCTTAGGAAATGGTAATTTTCTATCCATTTTTAGTAGGAATTAGTGGAAGGATATTTTTAGGAGTATAGGGATTCTTTGAGAGCAATGAAGTATTTGGTATCCTTGCACATAGATAAAGGGGTGGTTTATGGTAATGGTTGTTTTCATATTAAAGTTTTGTATTATATGATATTACTAGTGGAGGGGTATTTGTGGGGAGACATAGAGGAATAGACTATTCATGATCATGTTTTCCATATGGATGATCCAGATGGATGGACAAAGGATAGTCATAACCAAATGATGTTTTCAGGGAGGTTGTTTGTTCTATTGTTATTGATTGATGGAGTCCAAATGTATTTTTTCTCACATTTTATAGCACGCCTAGGAGTTTCTACATGGAACAATGTCCTGGGGAAATAGTTTTTCTGTCTTAAGATAAAATGGATGGTGGCCTAGTTTGTGGCTTCATGTCTTATTTTCTAGTAGGTAATGTCTGAGAATAATGTTTTGGTTGGTTTGTTATAGCACTTATCTATTATCAATTATAAATGGGATGAAATATAAATAGATTTCCTCACAATATTTCCCAAAATCATTGCAATGTTTTTATTCTATCTGCAGAATTTTGTATTGGTTGATGAGATCATATCACTTCACAGCGATTAAGGAGTTAGGAGTGGTGGATGTTTTGGAAAAGATGTATGTGGATGAGGTAGTTCCACTGTATGGAGTCTTGTGGTTCATTTTCTCAGATCATGATGTATGTTTGACTTTATTATTCTAGAGGGGATTACAAAATTCATTTGGAACTCAGATAAACCTCAACACTTCTTACCACTATTTGATGGACATGAAAAAATAGTGTACTATCCATAAACTAGAGGACATGTTGAATATTTGTGTCATAGACTATTTAGGGTCATTTTATTAACCCCTAACTATTTTGAGTTTTCTTATAATTATATTTACAACACATCCGTTGAAATTTATTTATTTGAGGCTTTGTATGGGTGGTTGTTTCATTATCCATTATTCTAGATAGATGATGGGGGTTAGCTGTTCTTGGTCACGAAGTGGTAATGAGAAAAATAGAGAAATTAAATTTCATTTGATAGAGGAGGAAGGTAGTAAAGGACGGGTATATTTATTATATATTCTATAGGAGGATGTCCAATGAGTTTGATGTTAGAGACCATGATTTATTAAGAGTCTCCCGTCGACGTGGGTAGTAGAGGTTTATCATGGGGAGTATGATCTCACCACGATTTTATGGTACCTTTGTGGTGTTGGGGAACATTAGAAAGATGGTATTCTAGTTGGAACTTCTTCCATGACTATACCAAATCCATTATACCATACATGTATCTCATCTCTGTTTCTATATAAATGATGTCCCACATGTCATTGATTGGGGTGAATTTGATATCAAGGATCACACAAAATTTTTGGAAAATCCATTGGGGATCCAAAATCTTTGAGAAAATATGTTGTGAGGTTGCAAAATACCCTTGATTCATGCATTGTGGATCCATGGTGGTCTTGAGGAGAGTGCGTGGGAGTGTGAGACGCATATGTCTTCCAAGTATCATGATTTTTTTGAGTTGTTTTATTATTTTTATTTCCTTATACTTATTTAATGTGATGTTATTAGCTTTTTATTTTATATGTGATATAAATATTATTTATTTATGTGATGTGTGATTAAATATTTGGTTAATACAAAATTGGGGATACCCATCTATCTATTCAATATTCATTGATCCATGATGTGATTAAAACTATATAGGATAGTCAGTGCTTCCCAAAGAGAACAGTATCATGACATGGGAGATAGAATTTGTAACATCTCCAACCCGGAATCCACTGAACCGGTGCTCCAAGACAGGTGGTTACATGACCTTAAGCATGCCTCCCCGTACACTAAAGGCTGCCGACTAGAATCGGGGGTCTATGTAGTCATGTGGGTAGATTATACCCCCTATTTATCAGAGTAATCCACAACAGAATAACCAAATAGCGGAAAAAATAACCAATAAACAAGGAACATGTATAACAACATTTCCAATAGTAAATATTCCATGTCATGCTAAAAGTGAAAAAGTGAACAAGAGCCCATAATGAAGACAACAGAAAAAATCCACAAAATAGTCCCAACTCCAAGTCTGGATCCTCCACCAAGTGCTACCAATGCCACTCATTATCTAGTAAGGAACCTTGCCCTTATCCTGACCTGCAAACATGAAGTCTTCTTGGGTACCCAACAGCGGCCCGAGCAGGGTGTAAGTACAACTCAGTAGGCCACCACCAACTGTGTCTACAAAATATCCAGTATAAATAGGTAGTGCATGCAAAAGGGGTATGAATGATAAATGCCAAGTAATTAATTATGGTTCCATTAACAAATTCAAAGAAAAGCCATTACCACTTCTATTGAAATTCATTTCACAACAACTGTGATTACTTACCATTTAATCACATTTCTATGGGTTAATCACATTCATCATATTACATGGGTCTAAGGACAACAATCACATGCAAGATGGTAAACACATTGTTATCCTATCTCACTAGGACTAACCCCTCATAGTAACCATATCCTTAACTCAAAACCTCAGTTCGGGTGGATGCAACCATTAGAAGAATAGAACCTCAGTCCCCTTTCCTAACCCATGCATTTAGGGTAGAGTTTAAAGCCTCAGTCTTAGCTCAACCCATGGGCATAGATCCTCGTGCCATACCCCACTCTACGAAGCCATGTGGACATGCTTATATATATGTAACTGTCAACCATCCAACCATTTCCTATCAACAAACACTATTCACAACAACCCACATGGGAATTCACATTATGCCTTATCCCATTAACACATTACCACTTCACATCATTTAACCATTCACCCAACTCCCATGTGTTATGCCTATCTCTACAATTCACTACAACTAGTCACCTGTTTAATGTCATTCCCTAAACCCGGGAAAAGCCATCACATCCCATGGATGGACCAATTAGGTCAAGTCATCCCAACACATCCCATGGGGATTTTGAGGGTTCCCATTTTCCATTTTAAACATCATTAAAACCAATCATGCCAAGTTTATTCAAAACCTAACCAAGGGAAACAAGAACACAAGTAAACACGCACAAAAACCATAAATAACCATGGGATATAACTTGTAGACAACCTACCTCAAAACCGCGGTTGAACGCACTCCCAATTGAGTCCTTAGACAGTGATCCAACCAACCTTTGAAGCTTAAACCTAAAACTCACCCAAAAGATATGGTTTTACAGCTTCGGAATGAGAGGGGGAGAAGGTACTAACCCTAAACCAAAAATAGAAGCAAGGATGAGTTTAGCCTTACCCGAAGCTTCGATTGCAACCAACAACACCAAAAATGCCTTATAATCAAAGGAGTTTGATCTCTTTATGTCCTTGGGAGACTTGGTTCGTTCCTAAGGTGAAGAGATGAGGAAGAGAGGAAAATCCCAAGTGGGGTTTAAAAAGCCCAGAGTAGCAATTTTGTAAATTTTCCCAACATTAAGTGGCTGCACGGCTTGTCCGCACAGTTTGGAAAACCGTGCACAAACACTGTGCATGCCACTGCCCAGAGGAGGAGGATTCACATGGTTTAGCTACACGGTTTGGAAAACCATGCGCTCACTTCTGCCCAGAGGAGGGAGGGTCGTACGGTTTTTTCAGGGCAGGTCGTACGGTTTGGCTGACCGTGCGCAGGCCGTGCACCTTGGTGTACTTTTCCCAGACTTCCCTTATTACGTGCCCCGTGCCCCCCAGAACAACCCCAAGTAATCTCACACCTTCAAGAAACCTTTTAATGTCCCAAAATCAAGGGTTTAACCCAGAACACAGCAAAAACATACCTTTCGAAAAACCGGGATCTTACAACCTCCCCACCTTATAACGGTCCATCCTCGAGATGAGTTCCCAAGCCTCATTTCTCCACCGAAGAGAAGAGTTCAGGACACTTAGCCCACACATCTGATTCCCACTCCCAAGTTTCTTCCTAAACATTCCCATGCTGCCATAGTACTCGCACTAATGGCACAACCTAGCCTCGCAAGACCTTTTCACTACGATCCCCCACATGAACCGGATGCTCCTCAAAGGACGCATCTACCTCAATCTCCACGTCCTCAACATCAACCATGTGAGATGGTTTTGGGTGATACCGTCAAATATATGACACATGAAACACATCATGCAACCCACTATACCACTACGGAAGAGCCAACCGGTAAGCCACTGGTCTGATCCTCTCCATAATCTCAAAAGGTCCCACATACATGGGAGCCAAATTACCCTACTTTCGAATCCGTCGGTGACCCACCCTTGGCGACATCCAAAGGAATACTTTATCACCCACCCCAAACTCGAGAGGACTACGCCTCTGATCTTCATACGACTTCTTCCTACTCTGAGCCGTATCGATTCGCTTCATGATCAACTAAACTCTCTCTGAAGTCTCCTGCATGAGACTCGACCCCAACAACTTAGATTCACCGGCCTCTAGCCTACACAACAGAGATCTACATGGTCTCCATTAAAGTGCCTCAAATGATTCCATCTAAATTGTTGCCAAAAACCTATTGTTGTAGGCAAACTCAACCAACGATAGGTGCCTCTCCCAAGAACCACCAAAGTCCAAGACACAAGCTCTTAACATGTCTTCCAACACTTGGATCATACGTTCTGACTACCCGTCCGTCTGCGGGTGGAAATCCGTACTCAAAAACACCAGCGTGCCAAGTGCCTTTTGCAGCCCTTTCTAGAAACGCAATGTCAATTGTGGATCTCTTTCTGAAACTATAGTCCGTGGAACACCATGCAACCTCACTATTTCCTGAACATATAGATCACCCAACTGATCAATGGTATAGGTCTTCTGAATTGGTAATAAATGAGCCACTTTCATTAACCGATCCACAACCACCCAGATTGCATCATTCTTCAATGGCATCCTCAGAATCCCCACGAAAAAATCCATCTTTACATCATCCCACTTCCATTCCGGAATGGGAAATGGATGCAACAAACCACCTGGGCGTTGATGCATGGCCTTCACCTGCTGATAGGTAAGACACCGTGCCACAAAGCCTGCAACTTCTTTCTTCATTCCAGGCCCCCAAAACTGCCTTTGGAGATCATGATACATCATGGTCAGACCAGGATGCATTTCCCACTTCGATACATGGAACTCTCGCATCATCTCTTCTCGCTTACATTCTGGCACAACCACGCGATCACGAATGCAAACAACACCGTCCTCGGCAATGGCCCATCCAGAAAATAGATCTTGACATTTAATATTTTCCTTCAGGATCAAACACTCAGGACCATCAATCTTACTTCCCTTAACTCGACTCAAGAGCATCGACTCCATCATTAAGGAAGAAAGAGTGACCTTACCATTCTCCTCCTGCACCTCTAGGTGCATCTCTGCAAACAAGGACATCACCTTCCACTCGGTGTTGGACTCCTAAACCACCTACTTCTGAACTTTCTTGCTTAGAGCATCAGCCACACGGTTCCCTTTCCTTGCGTGTAAACCAACTCAAAGTAAAAATAATGGATATATTCAACCCATCTTCACTGCCAAAGATTCAGATCCCGCTGGGAGAAGATGTACTTCAGGCTCTTATGGTCGGTAAACAAAGTAAACTGTTCTCCCAACATATAGTGCCTCCAGAACATCAAGGCATACACTACTGCAACCAACTAAAGATCATGAGTGGGATAGTTCTTCTCATGGGGTCTCACCTGCCTTGACCCATAAGCCACAATCCGATCATCTTGCATCAACACAGCCCCAAGTCTGATTTTGGACGCATCACAAAACATGACGTACTTCTTACCCGACTCAGGTAAGATCAAGATAGGTGCGGTCATCAACCGCTTCTTCATCTCTTGAAAGGCATTCTCACAAGCCTCAGACCACTCAAACCTGATTCCTTTCTTGGTCAAGCCCAAGAGTGGTGCTACTATGTGAGAGAAATCCTGAATGAACCTTCGATAATACCCGACCAAACCCAGAAAATTCCAATCATCAGATACATTCATGGGCTGCACCCAATATACAACTGCCTTAACATTCTCTGGATCCACTGACATGCTTGCCTCCGAGATGATGTGACCCAGAAAATGAACCTCACCTATCCAGAATTGACACTTCGATAGCTTGGCATATAGCCAGTTCTCTCTTAACATACCCAAGATGATGTCAAGATGTTGGCCATGATAGTCGTGAGTTTTTTAGTACACTAAGATATCGTCAAAAAAGACAACCACAAACCGATCCAGATAGGGATGATAAATCTAGTTCATCAAATCCATAAACACTTCTGGTGCATTGGTCAAGCCGAAAGGCATTACCACAAACTCAAACAACCCGTATCGACTCCGGAAAGCTGTCTGCGGTATGTCAGAAGGCCTCACCCTCAACTACTGATAACCCGACCTTAGATATGTCTTAGAAAACACCAATCCACCCCTCAATTGGTCAAAAAGTTCATCTATTTTAGGAATATGGTACTAGTTTTTCCCTTTCATTTGATTCAACTTCTGATAGTCAACACACAGTCTTAATGACACATCGTCCTTCTTTGAAAAAAGCATGGGAGATCCACAAGGAGACGTACTAGGAAGGATAAACCCCTTACCCTCCAACTCCTCAACCTTAACCTTTAGTTCTTGGAGTTTTTCCGGTTCCATTTGTTATGGTGGAGTATAAACTGGCTTCGCTCCCAGCAACAACTCGATTGTGAACTCAACATCCCTCTCAGGTGGTATCCCCGAGAAATACTCAGGAAACACATCCTAAAACAGATCCACCATAGGAGGGAAAATAGATTTCTTCCCTCTTTCATTATCATCAAGCATGAGACATGCCAATTGAGCCGTGATTCCACTCAACCGCTGACCAATCAGTCTAGAACAACCTACTCGAACATCCAACTCCCCATAGTGGACATAAGCATCACCCTCAAGCGTCCAGAACGGTACCCTATGACGATAACAATCTATGTGTTCTTGATACAATAACAACCAATCCATTCCCATGATTAGGTCAAACCCTAACATCTCGAGAATGAACAAGTTCCACTGAAAATGATGCCTTCCAACAACCAAGGCACATCCCTTGCACTACTTGGTATCCTCAACCCGCACCCCCAACGGAGTGTCAATTGACATAACTCCACACACCCCTTCTATAGGTAAACCCAGTACTACCACAAATTGAGCAGAGATAAAAGAGTGTGTGGCACCTGTGTCAAACAACGCACAAGAAAAAGTAGAGGCTACAAGGACAGTACCTCGAACAGTCGACGGTCCAGCCTCACCATCACCAAGCACAAACTGAACTACCTGAAGCTAGCCTACCCCTCTGCCCTGGGCTCCAGCCTAAATACTCTACACCACCCTACCCTGATGGCGTGAGCGATCTTGCCCTGGAGTTCCACTTCTACCACCCCTACCGGTACGGCCCGTAGAGCTCCAACTGCCTTCCTGATACGAGCCAAATGATCCCTTTCCCATATCTGGTACCTGCTTCCCACCATCATACTCACACAACTGACGTGGGTTCCTGCATAACCTCTGCACATGTCCCATCCTTCCGCATGAATGACACTCAACTGGAGGTCGAGGAAACTGACCACACACATGCCCTGGCCTACCGCACTAATAGTAGAACACCTGATTCCCACTCTGAGAGGCTGACCCTCTCTTCTATCCACTTTGCACACAACCACCATTTTGTGAGTTCTCGTTGTTTCGCTTCCGACCCTTGGTTGTGGCACCGCTCGTCTGCCTCACCGGCACCACAAGCCCACTACCTGAAGCTCCCTTCAGGTTTCCTTCCAAAATTAGTGTCTGATCTACTACCTCTGCGAACCTATTCAGGTGGAAGACATTTACTTGAGATTTGATCTCATGCCTCAGACCATCCTGGAAGCGCTTTTACACTACTGCCTCATCCCCTGCTAACACTGTGACAAAGCATCTCAAATCAGTGAAGTGACCAGCATATTCTATCACCGACAGTGATCCCTGAGTCAGGATCATAAACTCTGAAGCCCGCTCCTGCCTCAATGTATCTGGGTATAAATGCTCGAGAAACGTTTCCTGAAAAACCATCCACAACATTCCCTCAGCCCGCTCGATTTGATCCTGAATGTCCCACCAATGCCTAGCCTGGCCTTGCAACATATAATCCGACAGCTTTACCCACTTCTCGACAGGGTTCTTTAGATGATCCAATATCATCTGGACAAACTCTAACCATAACTCTACTGCCTCTAGCCCACCCTCTCCGGTGAAGGTCAAAGGGTGTTGCAGCTAGAATTCCCTGGTCAGCTCAAACATACTCGGTGCACCCCGACCTGGGTCCCGATGAATCATCTGTATAAGGTGAGTCGAGTTCTCCTGGAACTGGTCTTCTCTACCTTCATTGATCACCACATTTTCTTGCTCCTCTACTAGAGGAGTGTTCTCAGCAACATCCTCCCATTGCCGAACTGGTACCCGATTTCGTGGTGGAATTTCTCTACAATTCCAAGCACGAGATTCAGCACACATACCGCATAACATTCATGAGTCAATCAAATAAGACTTCTTACTAGCCACAATAACCCAACAACATTTTCCAATTTTATTTCAAACCCTTATACTTCATTAACATCATTTACCCACTTGTTTCATTTCATTCTTCATATTATTTATTGGTTTCATGAAATTCATAATGCACCCTACTTTCCTCCTCAAACACCCATCCCGTGCATGTTCCTATTACAATGCATGTCACTTATCTCAATAGGTGCCTACAATGATGCATGAATGAAAACCCTCATGTCGTTAAGCCCACGATCAAAGTATCATAAAATAGTCATATCAAACCACATGTGCATCACTCAACTGTAAAATATCATCAACTGTAACATCACATAACCAAGAACAGCATCTCCCACCCATGGAGACATGGGTTTCCCCCGTACCTGGGTTAGCTACTCCCAAGCACGAGCTCATTACCATGTACCGACACCTCTTAACCCTTGGCTACCAATCCCAAATAACAAGACCTGAATGAAGGAAAAGAAAGGCCTCCTCTGATACCACTTTATTACGTCCCCAACCCAGAATCCATTGAACCGGTGCTCCAAGTCGTGTGGTTACACAACCTTAAGTGTGCCTCCCCGTACGCCAAAGGCTGTCGACTAGAAGAGGGGGTCTATGTAGTCAAGTGGGGGGACTATACCCCCTATTTATCAAAGTATGCCACAACAAAATAACCAAATGGTAGAAAAACATAACCAGTAAACAATGAACATGTATAAAAACATTTCCAACAGTAAATATTCCATGTCATACTAAAAGTGAAAAAGTGAACAAGAGCCCAAAATAAAGACAATGGAAAAAATCCCCAAAATAGTACCGACTCCAAGTCTGGATCCTCCACCAAGTGCTACCCATACCACTCACTATCTAGAAAGGACCCTTGCCCTTCTCCTGAACTACAAACATGAAGTCTGCTCGGGTACCCAATGGCAGCCCGAGCAGGGTGTGAGTACAACTTAGTAGGCCACCACCAACAGTGTCTACAAAATATCCAATATAAATAGGTAGTGCATGCAAAAGGGGTATGATTGATAAATTCCAATTAATTAATTATGGTATCATTAATAAATTTAAAGCAAAGCCATTAACACTTCTATTACCATTCCTTTCACAATAATTACCATTAATTGCGATTTCATCACATTTCCATGGGTTAATCACTTTCATCATGTTACATGGGTCTAAGGCCAACAATCACTTGAAATAGGGTAAACACAATGTTATCCTATCTCACTAGGACTAACCCCTCATAGCAACCATATCCTCACCTCGAAGCCTCAGTCTAGGTGGAAAACCTGTGCATTTAGGGTAGAGTTTTGAGCCTCAAACTTAGCTCAACCCGTGGGCATAGATCCTCATGTCATACCCCACTATACGAAGCCATTTTCACATGCTTATATATATATATATATGTAATCATCAACCATCCAACCATTTCCCTTCGACAAACACTATTCACAACAACCCACATGGGAATTCACATTAGGCCTTAACCCATTAACACATTACCACTTCACATTATTTAACCATTCACCCAATTCCCATGTGTTATGCCTTTCTCACTAAGCATTCAATCCTTGACCCATAACCTATCCCATTATGGTCTTTAATCAATTTACTCATTAACCCATTTAACGTGTTCATCATTTCCATGAATCAACCATTCATCCATTTCAATTAAACCTTTGGTTATTACCAAGTCTAGGTGCATCACCTAACTTCTATTACAAGTTTAACCAATCATGCCAACATGTTTATCAAGGTATCTACAATTCACTACAACAAGTCACTTGTTTAATGTCAATCCCTAAACCCAGGAAAAGCCGGCACATCCCATGGATGGCCCAATTAGGTCAAGTCAATCCCAACAAATCCCATGAGGATTGTGAGGGTTCCCATTTGACATTTTAAACATCATTAAAACCAAGAATTCCAAGGTTATTCAAAACCTATCCAAGGGAAACAAGAACACAAGTAAACATGCACAAAAACCCTAAATAACCGTGGGATATAACTTATAGATCGCATACCTCGAAATCGCATTTGAACGCACTCCCTATCAAGTCCTTATACCTTGATCCAAACAACCTTTGAAGCTTCAACCTAAAACACACCCAAAATATAGGGTTTTAGAGATTTGTAATGAGAGGGAGAGAAGCTACTAACCCCAAACCAAAAAGAGAAGCAAGGATGAGGTTAGCCTTACCCGGAGCTTCGATCTGCAACCAAAGGCACCAAAAATGAATTAGAATCGAAAGAGTTTGATCTATTGATGTCCTTGGGAGGTTTGGTTCGTGGATAAGGTGAAGAGATGAGGAAGAGTGGAAAATCCTGAGTGGGGTTTAAAAATCCGAGAGTGGCAATTTTCTAAATTTTTCCAACTTTAAGTGGCTGCAGAGTTTGTCCGCACGGTTTGGAAAACTGTGCGCAAACCATGTGCTTGACACTGCCTGAAAGAGGAGGAGTCACACAGTTTAGCCTCACAGTTTGGAAAACTGTGCGCAAAATGTGCGCTTGCTTCTGTCCAGAGGAGGGAGGGTCACACGGTTTCACCTGGGTAGGCCGCACGGTTTGGCTGACCGTGCGCAGGTCGTGCACCCTGCTATGATATTCCCAGACTTCCATTCTTCCATGCCCTGAGCCCCCGGAACACCCCCAAGGACTCTCACACTTTCAAGAAACCTTTTAAATTCCCAAAATCAAGGGTTTAACCTAGAAAACAACAAAAAAAATACCTTCCAAAAACCGGGATCTTACAGAATTCATTGATTTGTGCACTTAGGTCTCATTTATTTATTGGGTATGGGAGTGTATGTATTGGCGATATGTAAGGGGATGAACAGGTAGTGTAGGTTTTTATATGGAATTAAAGAGGATTATGGATGGTGTGTTTTTTTATTTTTAGTTGTTTATATGTAATAATATCCTTAAGATGTATCTCAAGGGATTTTTGTTCAAACATTTTCTCTCTATCCTTCAGGTATAGTTTTGAATTATTTAAGATGAGAATAGTTTAATTGGTATTTAATGAAGTGGACCAGACCTTTTGAACCTCTACTGTGTGGAAAATATATTGATTTAGGTTTTTTAGGATGTACATAGGTGTTTGGTGGTTGAAGGGAGGACTTTTGAAGAGTTTTGGTGGAAGATTTGTTGTTTTAGTTCATGATGGTATGTCCAAACAGTAGATCATTCTAGTAGTAGATCCCACTGGAAGATCATTCTGGTGGTTGTTCCCAGTGGTAGATCATCCTAGAAGTAGACCCCACTGTTATAAAATCTTGGGGATATATATAGATGGTAGATTATCCTAGTCAAAGAACCCAATGTTAGATCATCTTGGAGGTAGATCCCAATAGTAGAACATTTTGGTAGAATATCCCAATGGTATATCACTCTAGTAGAAGATCCCATTATTAGATCATCCTAGTGGTAGAACCTAATTATACCTCATTATTTTGGAAGATCCCAATGGTAGATGATCGTAGACATTGATCTAGATGGTAGATCATTCTAGACCCAGATCCCAATGACATATTATCTTAGTCGTAGATCCCCATGTTAGATCACTGGCGGGATACCAATAGTGAATCTAATTTTAAATAAATTTTTCCAGTTTTCCCTTTTGACATAAAATCATATAAAAAAGTAATTAAAAAAAATTAATGTTTTTCTAATGTAGGATAAGTATGTCTTTTTTTTAAAAAAAAAGATCAATTTTTAATGGTTATACTGAATGGATTTGATTAGATTTGATAATATAAACCTTTAATGGTAAATTAAATCTATATCAAATCTCTATAGTTTTGGACCTAGTCATTATAAAGGGAAGACATTTAATTCATTCCTTTGGGATTATATTCTATTGAGATGGTAGGTTCCTTATCCTTCTTCCCATTGAGTCGAAGAGCCTTATTTCTATAGTGTATTCAATTTCATTGTATGTGTTTTCTACTAGTGAAAGTACCCCTTGTTTTTAGTGCAGCAAATTGGTGAAAATATTCATTCTTCTATGTAGTGGCTCCATAAATTCTCACCTACTGTATCATGTAGGATGTGTTTATTATTATTATATCTTATGGAGATGTTTTCATCTATCACAAGGAAGATAAATGAATTAAATGAAATTAAATGTAATGGTAAGTGGAATTTGAAGTATGAAATTACATATTTTTTTATTGATATTATGTTTTGTGTTGTTTGGGGTAGATTCCCACTAAAAATTGACTCCATTGGGGGTCCTATATTGTGTTTTTATGTCGTGAATTTTGAAATTCATGTTTTGTGGATTTTGAAAACACATAAAATTTGATCAGCTAATAAATTATTGCTAGTTAATGAATTGTATACCCTAGGATTCGAGGGATTGTATGATAAATCCCTTAAAATAATATATGAAATCGAATAAAATACCATATTCTTAATATAGAAAACAATACGTGTGTTTTTTGGAATGTGATTGTGGAAGAGTATATGTGTTATGACATTGTTGGGTTGATGAAATTTTTTGATAGTGGGTATGTTGTGATGTGTGTGCAACGAGGTTATGGTGGTGGATAAGGTGTATCTATGTAGCATGGTGGTGAACGTGGAGGTTGTCTTGTTGGTATGTGCATGTTTTCTTGTATGTTGTTTTGATATTATGTGTTACACTATTTTATGGGTAGTAATTGAATTAAATACATGGTAATGATATTAGATGGTCTTGATTAACAAATGAACTCACAAAGGGTTGGGGAATTTAAATTATTAATTTTTATTTATTAATAAAGGGGTGGAAATATTAAGAAAGGTGAAGGTATAAATGAAATGGGGTGCTAATGAATTTTGAACAAATAAATTAAAGTTTTATTAAATTATAATTAATTTTTTGTGTGAAATATGAAAATTGATTGAATTTGGATACAAAATTGGAAAGGTAATTTTGGAATTTTTTTCTTGTATGCAGTTGTGCATTTATTTTTTACAGCAGAATTGGAGGATCCAATGATATGGATTATTCCTTGGTTGTGAACCCATTAGATGGGGATTGTGTTATATGCATCTATGCGTATATAAATTTTATATTCTTGTGAATTTTTATATGTTCCCCCACCCATTTTAAGCACCTAGTTTTGATTTCCAAATGTTTCGGGGGTGTTTTTCCCAAAATCCCAGTGATGGGTATGGATGGATGGCCACCAATTCTTCCCCACTCCATGATCTAGGTGACAACGGTATTCACATATTGTGATATCTAGATGTAAAATATTTCATAGCCAAGATGTGATGGAACATGATTGTTTGGGAAAGATGTGATGAGGTGGGTTATGGTGGGGGTTGTGCATTGTAGGATGAGGTCAGGAAGTTGATTTCATTCATGTTCGTGATACCCTAATACACAATTTATGATATTTTATTTGATGTTATGGGAAATTATTCTTTAAAATATATGTGATCTGATGTGTTATAATGTTATATGGAAGAGGTGGGGCACTAGGTAATTTTTCATTACTATGTGAGAGTGGCTAGTCAGTGTGAAAGTGGTGTGGTGTAACTTTCAATGATATTATCCATACTATTTTATTATACTTGGTTGGAGATAATTGATGAGTGTGCCTTGGTGAGGTTGGGACGGATAATTTACATGTTTAGGTGTTCTTGGTTCTTCAATTTTCTCACCAATTCATTAGTATTCTACTTTCACATATTCACAAGAAACATTGATTTTCCAACTAGTTATACTAATCGTCTACCTCTATATAAATAAACTAATTTTCTATTTTCTAAGTGGAATATGGGGAACATGAAGGTCAATACAAGATGGGATTTTTTAATTGTTTTTGTGTCACTGCTTTACCTTTACTTCTGGGTATTTATATTGGATAATTTTACATACATATATTTTTTATTTTAAATTAATTATGGGATGTAATTTACCATTATTTTATACTATTCCAGGTAATTTATTTACTTTGATTGATCTTATCTTCTGATCCTATATTATTATAGAGGTTAATGCCTCTAATTTTATGATATTTTTATACCCTCGATACTAGTCCCCAACATCAGGACTACTAGAGGTGTGGCATGGGGAGGGGGGTTCGTTATCCTGCTCCATTAACTGTGTTTTTTTGGGATACTGTTGTGAAAATATTTAAAAAAAATTAAAGAATCTTAATTTATTAAATGAAATGAAAATTTATAATAAAAACATGCATTTTCAATATTCAATGTAAATTTTAACTTTTCAAAAAATTATCAAAAATTCACTCCAAATTTTTTTTTAAATGCTTATTTCAAAAAATATGCTAATTATTTCAAATAATTTTTCTAAAATTAGAAAAACATTATATTTAAAATATGTTTTAAAAAGGAAATGAAATATATTTTAATAAAAATAATGATTTTAAAAGTAAAATTTTATTTATTCATATGTCTTTTCCAGAAAAAATATTAGATGGATGTTAATAATTTTATTATATATATAACATCTATATTTCATTTAGAAAATTCACTAAAAATTATTTGTTTAATTTATTGTGGTAAAACATGTTTGTGCATATAAAAAAATTTAGAAAATGATTTTTTTTGTATTCAAATGTTTTTTTAATTTTTCAATTTTAAATAATTACTAACCAAAGAATTTAGTTTATATCAATGAGTAAAAATATATTATCATAAATTAGATTTTCATATTCAAACTATACATTCAAATGGATAGGATATAAATATCATATTAAAGAATAAGATTTTAATAGTATGCCATATTTCGTAAAAACTCAATGTTGTGCGTAACTCAATCTCAGCTCGTTGTTTCATATAATAAAAGATCAAATCTATTCTGCCTGTAACCTAATAAATCACTTCAAATAAATTAATTTGAAAATATTTATTTCATAAAATCTCGGGGAATTACATTCTACACCCATTAAATAAATTTATTCATTGCAATTTTAACTTTTTCTTGGTAATCAAAGGTTTCATATTTGAAAATTATTTTCTCTGAACCCCACATCATAAAATGGATTAATAAAAATTATAATTGAAAACATAGAAATTGATGTTTAAAGGTTATCTAAGATAACACATAACAAGGTTTCTATATAGGTGAACATTGGTGCGAAGTGAAAACATGGACATAGAAGCAAAAAGTAACACCCAATTACTGATGGAAAGTGATAGAGAACATGGTTAAGATAATTATAATGACAAAAAGACAGAAATTTCTGAAAGTATAAGTTATCATTAATTACTTAAAACTAAAGGTAAATCTATAAAATTATATTTCAAGAAAAAAAATTTATGTTAAGTAATTTTATTAGGATGATGTACTTTCCTAATTTCATTCCATTTTATAAGAATAATCTCATCCTTTGGTTGTACCTCAGTCAATTTTCACTTCATATCTTACACTATGAGATAAATATTTCATACCTAAAGCACAAAATAATAATAATAATCATAAAATAATTTTAATTCACTCTTTATACATCTAGTTATTGTAAAAAATAATTGTTAGAAGAGGTTGTCATATATGCATAGATATTCTTATATTTAAGTAAAACATTAATATCTAAAAACTCATCCAAAGTTAAATTTAAACCGATATATAAATGGATAACCTTATAACCCTTCCAAAATTCAATATTTATAAAAAGGGTCACCAAATATCCCAAAATCAACATAACATTAAAATCTTAAATATCATTAACTATGTATCATTGGCCACTTACCAAATATATCAATAACTTGGTCATATATTCTACTATAGCATAGTACATACAATATTTATCATAAAACCACAATGAATAAATACATGCTTTTTTATTCCATATATAAAACCCCAGATTATTGAATATTTTCAATTAATTCAAAAACAAATTAAGCTCTATCAATGAAAATAGAAACCAATTTTTCAAAAAAAATAATTGATCTTTTTCATGGTCATAAATGTTGTGCATATTATATTGTCCATGTCACTCATCTCTTTATCCAAAATAAATTCCTTTTTTTCAGTATCAGTAACTTATTAAGGGTTATCTTCTCCAGGTCAGGTGTTTTCCATTAAATATCTACTTTCCATTAAATCACATTTCTTGTTCATCAGTACCATTCAAAATATTATTAAAAATACATAATATAACACATTTATAGGTAAATACTTATATTTTACATGATTCGTATAATATAATTATTGAATTCCAATTAATAAACATTTTAATCATTCCACATCATTCTAAAATCCTTAAATATGCTTCATCATCATATTACTTAATACATGTTTCATATAATATGAAATATGAATCATTTCTTAACATTCATCAACCTCAATTTAGTTATGATTCTCATGTTTAACATAAATATTACTATTATAACATCTCATACCTATCATATGTCATCCATGGTCTCCTCAACATCATCAGTATAACCATTACACATACCACTTTTTATATTCTATTCATTATTTCCATCTAGGGAAATGATTTTTATAATTCCCATTCTTTCCACATAGATAATATTAATGAATTGATTATTACATTTGGAAACCATTATTATCATCCATTATGTTATCCGAACATTTAATTTTAACATGGTAATCACTTTATTTGTTTCCTTAATTTCCATATTCAGAATATATTATCATACTATTTGAGACTTTTTATTTTTTTATTATTCCCATATTCTTGATATATTGGAAATTAATCCTTTCTCCCACCATTTTCTCCACCATGTGTTCTCCCAAAAATCACTATCCTCACCTCTCTAGTGTGTAGAAGAGTTGGTTGAGGTATAAATTGTTAATCGTATATGATGATAATTTATTATTAAAAATCATATCATTCTTCACTGTATCATAATATCATTTATTTTTCTCATAAATGCACTATCTATCACATTAAATGTGAACACATTTTCTTCCCCTATGATACATTAACTAAAACAAAAAATATTTTTGTGAGAAATAATATTCATAGTGGAAATCCACATAATACCTTATATGATGTCTAAATCATGACAAATGTATTTTAAATATATGTAAAATTATTTTTATATTAGTCCATTATTAAAATCATTTATAATAATTCTTTAAGAGTCTGTAAATTTACAAAACATGTCGCCCCAAGAGTGTTAAACTATGTGTGAAACAAGAGCCATTTTCATTCACTAGGTGAAGATCAATTCTAGATCAATGTTTTATTTTGACATTATATCCCCTAGGTACTTCTATTATAGAGCCACATCCACTTGTATAATCCATACAATGATGTAATTTCATGGAAACCACTCACTCTATCCTTTTCCAAAATTCCATGAAACTTTTATATACATTGACTCATCCGTAGACATGTCCTTTGAAATTTCCGGATAAATATCCATATAAATATAACTAGGGATCTCACCAATGGTTTCTCGTTATTTTTTCAAATGGATAACCAATCCTCTCTATGATTATAACTATAGGGAACCAAGCTTTCAGTAACAACCCAAAATTTTATCAATGTAAATTCCTCTTGATCTAATTAAATTTATTATTATGAAAATATGGTTATATAAAATATGAACTTACTTGGTTTTATATTTTTTATTTCAAAATACCATTATGAATTGTTACCATTTCTAATAAAACCATTGAAAAGTGATCACATTATTAGTAAAAATATATGGCTTTAACAAATCCAATTTACTCAGAAAAAAGAAGTGATGGCCTCATACAATAGACTTTCCCCATATGAAGCCCATTTTTCAGATCTCAGAAAGGAGGTTCAATTATTGGGCTTCAATCTGGACCAAGACCAAGCCAAGCTTAAACACGTTAAGCTCAAACAGAACTACCAATGAGAGAAGTATAAGTTGATAGAGATTACTACACGAGTGATGTTATTCGAGCCACCCCAAGAGTATATCAACATCGCACACCTTACCCTTTAGTATTATGTGTGTGTTATAAGGGGTCATGTAACGAGACCCTAGTAATATTATTATATAAATTATTTTTTGTATAGATAATATACATTCATTTTATTATTGTTACTTTTTAAATATAGTTTTTTAAGTAAAAATAGCATTTTTAGTTAATATTCAATTAATAAATCAATTTTGACGAATTAATGGATTTTTTTATGAAATTATATTTTAATAAAATATCATTACTAAATTAATTTTATTAAATATAAATTATTATATAATGAATACAATTGTAATTTTTATTAAGGTTTGAAAGCTATTTTTATCAAAACCCATGAATTTTCTATAAATTTTTGTTTTTATTTTAAAAATAAAAATTCAAATATTTAGAAAATTATTTATATAAAATTAATACTATATTTTGAATCAGGATGTTGAAATTTTGCAATAGCGAATGTTTCATAATTTTCTGAGACAATGGAATTTTTGTGTAAAAATAAATTATTTTTTAAATATATAATGTGTTTTATGAAATCTTAATTACCCAATCGGGATGTAATAAAATTATATAAACATTATTTTCGTCCAATATATGTTTTAACATTAAAATCATGTGGTTTTAGTTTTGTTTGTTTTATTTTACAAAGCCTCAATGGACCCTCCAAGACTTATAAAACATTTTACATTTTTAAAATGATTTTCTTGAGAGTGTGGATCACCCCCACATAGGCATGCCTTTAAGAAGTTAGGCAATTGGATGTATAAAATATTTTTTTATACTTCTCTTTGGTGAAAACAATGAGAAAAAACCATGGTCTGGTTTGTGGATTGGATTAGTTTATTGTGTCGTGACCCAAACCAAAATAATAAAGAATCCCCTCTACATTCCTATATAAACCCACCCATCCTCCGAATTCTTCTTCACTAAAATCATTTATATTTCTTATAACCTCTTCCATCATCTCTCTAGGATCCTCCCAAGGTTCCCCATGCTCTTAAGAAGCCTCTCCCAAGCCTTTGGGATCACACTTCCATGTAAGGGATTCCTTCCTTTCTTAATTTTATCCATGTTTCTTTGTGTTGTGATACCATTTTATATTCAATTAAAAAATTTGGGGTATCAATTTTCACCTACCATATTTTCCCCTACATATTTTAAAAATGATTATATACCTCTTTCTCTCTCATTAATGCCTCCCATTTTCACCCGTTACAATGCTGAAATTCCGTAAGGAATTTCTCTCTTCTCATTCACATTCAAGAAAATGTTTTTTCATTATGAGCCTAAATTCAATTCAATTTTTTGGTAAAAGTATAAATATTACACCCCATAATATCAATTTAATTTAAAAATTATGATACTTACCTTTTTCTCTAATCAACCATTTTTATGAATTCTTAGGTCACATCATTATGCTGTCGAAATTGCACAGCGATTTTCCAAGCAAAATTCATTGTGTTCTGAATACCATGCCCATTTCTCTATCAAGGTTATTCAACTTAATGAAAGTTTAATTATTCATTAGATAGGTTCATTAATGAATTACACATTACTTTATCATGGAATAAATGACGATCTTTAATGATTCCATGTTGTATAATCTATGTGGCACAGTTAAGCCTGAAATGAAATGTTTAACAAGGGTGTGCCCTGATTGCGCTCCAATGCATCGGGTAAAGATTATTATCATGATACGTCATGTGAAATGAGGTTTTACTCATGATAATTCATGTTCAATGAGGGTTTAGTCATGATCCATGTGCAATGAGCCTTGGCTCATACTAATACCATGTTAAGTGTGGTCACCACATTTCCATGTTATGATAATCATGCTATATCATACCTTTATGTCCATGTTTCTTTCTAGATCCATTGATATGACTATTTACAAACATGTATTTTATTATTCATTTTATTATTGTTTAATCCCTTACTAGGCTTTATATCTAACCCTTTTTTTAAGTGTGTCCTCAGATTATCCCATGCAATGCTAATTACGAGGGAATGTATTGGTCATGTTAAGGAAGTTCTCAATAAAGATGTTGTGTATCATGTTTTAAGTCATTATGTAATGTTTCTAATACCCAAAGACCCTATACCTCTCAATATTCTATATTGTATCAAGTGAATATAATATTTAATAAATCTTATTTAAGTGGGTAATAATGAACATGGTTGTTATAGTTGGTATCAAAGGGAGGTTTAGTTAATTTTGGGATTAGGATTAGAATACCCTACTGAATGAATTTGGGATAAGACTGTGTATAATAAAAACAACCCTATGTTTTGGTGAGTATTGACTATGTAGTTTATCGGGAAAATACATCCATGTCTAGACACGAGTAGGTAGAGGTGGCTCTGGCACAGATGTTTCAAGGAGTGAAAACTCCAACAAGGAGTTTCGGGCTTGACCCTGGGTATCCTGGTACACGACAACAGGCCTTGCTACACTCTTGGTTATAAAACTCATGGGGGATATGCTTTTCTAAATTCAAAATCTTAGTATGAACCATTGTTTAGGAAAAAATCCCCAATGAATAATTTTTGGGAAGTAGAGCATGGATTCCATAGATTTAAGCCTACAGATTCATATGTTTAGGAAAAAAAATTATTTATAAGTTGTTTGTTTTTTTCCTTAGATTACCCTTCATGTCTTACCCCTAATTTTCCTTTTATTATAGACAATGGATGGTAATATGATGATTTAGGATGACAACTGATATGAAGATTAATGTGTTGATTGTTCGAACAAGATTCTCAATCCATTTGGGAGAGGGAATAGTAAACATTGTCACGATAATATCTCAATTAACTCATTCATTGAATAGAATCATGGATATGGAGGAATATTAAACCACCCTAAGAAATACCAAGTCACAATCAAGAGCTTCATGAGAAAATACCTCCAACTTTTAATGGATCATATGATCCCTCAATTGTCGAACAATGGATTGAATTTATTGAAACATTATTATCCATACATCAATGTTATGAACAAGAGAAGGTTCATCTGGTTACTTATCATATGGAGGGTGAATCCAATCAATGGTGTACATTGATCAAAATTAGAAATCCTGAGTAAGATATTGAGGTGTCATAATGGATGGATTTTAGGAAAATGTTTTTCAAAAAATATTTTCCTCACACCCCAAGACTTAAGATAGAAAGGGAATAACTTGCCCGCAAGAAAAAAAGATGATGAATCCAATGGATTGTATGAGACAAACATCATAAGGATCGCACAATATGCATTCGGCTTTGTTGTTACCCCTGAATGCAAGGTTGACCACTTCTTTGGTGGGATAATACCTAGCCTACGGAAAAACCTAAAAAACCATGACTTTGATAGCTATGATGAAATTGTCTGATGTACCCTCAAAGTTGAAACAGATATCGACGAATTCCAGGTGTATCATGGGGATAAGAAGCGTAAGGTGGACATCAATTCTAGAAGTTTGATGAATAAATCTTACAGTTCTAATAACACCCAGCTCCCCACATGAAAAAAGTATAGAAATCTGAATCCTATAAATTTCCTAAAGGGGATGAGGAAATTCTATAGGTGTGGACGAGAAGGGCACCTAGCCATTAACTGTCAACAAGAAAAACCTCCAGTTGTTATAGAGGAGAGGAACACTCTATTCGACTCTCAATGCATTTTTCATTGGTCCAACTGCAAAGAACCATGGTACTTTTAAAATATGTTCCCTAAGATAAGGGTTTTCAGAGGAAACCAACAACCTCCAAGGAAGCAAGGGCGAGATTTTGCTATCACTACCGCCGAAGTGTACCCTGACAACAATGTGGTGATAGGTACGCTAGTTATTCATTCAACAATAGTGAACATACATTCTGATTCTAGTTCTACACATTCATTAACATCCTTAAAGTTTAGTATAACAATCCCAACACCACCAAAAATCAAGGAAGAAAAGATTTCAGTGAGTATGAAAAATGGGGAAATCATTGCATCCCACTAATATAACTTCTCCCCTATCGGAATTTGTGGATTGAACTTCCCATAGAACCTAATTATACTCCCTATGGTGGAATTTGATGCAATTCTTGTCATGTATTGGCTTTACCTATATTGTGCCAACATAAAATTCCATGAGATGGAAATCACTCTCTATGTGGAGAATCGACCCCTGATTCTATATAAGTGCAAGGAGGAAGATGAATCTTCTTTAGTACCATCATCTCAAGAATGTATATTACTACCCTATAAGTACATGTATCTGGCTCAGAAGATTGTGTCCAAGGAAGTAACCATCCTTGAAGACATGCCTATTTTGAGGTAATTCACTGAAGTGTTTCCTGGGGAATTTCCTAGTTTTCATCCTAGCAGAGATGTTGAATTATCAATTTATCTTATACCTGGTGTGTTTCCAATATCCAAGAATCTATATAGAATTGTTATTATGGATCTTGGGGAACTGATGAAACAACTATAGGAGAATCTAAAAAAAGGTTTATACGCCCAAGTGCTTCACCATGGGGTGCTTCAATCCTATTATTTAAGAAGAAGGATGGGTAAATGTGCCTTTTCATTGATTATCATTAGCTCAACAAAATCAAATTAAATAAAATTTATCCTCTTCCCCTAATTGATAACTATTTTGATCAGCTATGTGGAGAAAAATAATTTTCCATGGTGGATCTATGGTCCGTATATTACCAGGTAAGGTTGAAGAAGGAGGATATCCCCAAGATAGATTTTCATACAAGATATAGGCACAATGAATTCATAATAATGCCTTTCAGGCTCAATAATTCTCCATAAATATTCATGTAATTGATGAATAGAGTATTTAGAGATTTACTTGACAAATTTGTGGTAGTCTTTATAGATGATATTCTAATATACTTCAAAAATAAGGAGGATCATGAGGAGCATCTAAGAAATTTACAAGAGACCTTGAAAAAGGATAATATCAATGCAAAGTACTGCAAGTGTGAGTTCTGGTTGAAGGAGTTCTCATTCATGAGTCATATCATCACAAGAAATGGGATATCTATGGATCCTTCCATGAAAGCTGCAATAGAGGGATGGTTGATTCCAACATCAATGAAAGATATCTATAGATTATTGGGGTTATCAAAATATAATTGTCGATTGGTGAGAAATTTCTCATGATTGTCAAACCCTCTTACAAATAAAACTCGGTAGGGAGTCAGGTTTTCATGGAGAGGTGAATGTGAAGAAAGATTCACGGAGGTGAAAAGGAGGCTTATCACTGTGCCTATACTCACATTAACCATGATTGTATAACCTTTTGTGATATTTAGTAATGATTTGAAGAAGGTCATTGGTTGTTTGTTGATGCAAAATGGCAATGTCAGTGCCTATGCTTAAAGGAAAATGAATGTTCGTGAGAAAAAATATCCATCGCATGATCTAGACTTAGTGGTAGTGATCTTCACTTTAAAATTTTGGAAACATTATATCTTTTGGGAGAAGTGAAAAATATATAAGGATCACAAACTCCTCAAGTATATATTTACATAGAAAGATATGAATAAGTGTCAAAGAAGATTGTTAGAGCAGATCAAAGAATATTAATTCTCAATCCATTACCACCCTGGGAAATTGAACAATGTGGTGATATCTCTATGTAGAAATGACCCAACAATTATAACATTGATGAGAATTAATAAGGATTTAATATTCTTTTATTTGATGAAGATAGACATGGGAATCATAAAGTAGGTAACATTATCAATCCTTTCACAAATTATTGCTCAACTGTCCCTTTGTAAAGGTTAACAAATGATCAAAAGTATGCCGTGAGAATTCATAAGAAAGTGGATACTATTTCAAAAAGGAAAATCCTCGGAGTTCAATGTTAATGTCGAAGGAATTTTGATATTTGGGAAAATATTATGCGTTCTATCAAGTTCGGAGCTGAAAATGTAACTTTTGGATTAATCACATAGTTTGAATTTTTCTATTCTCCCGGGAAACACAATGATGTATTGAGATATCTGAGATAATTATTGGTGGGATAACATGAAGAAGAAGATTGTTGAGTATACATCAAAGTGCCTGGTATGTGAGAAAGAGAAGGTTAAGAGACAAATGTCTATGGGGATTATGCAACCATTACCCATACCAGCATGGAAATAAAATAACATCACCATGGAATTTGTCACCAGACTTCCGAAGACATCCAAACAAAACAATTCTCTCTGGGTTGTTGTGGATCGTCTTACAAAGAGAGCACAATACATTGGAATTTGGGAGGATTTCTCAGTGGATCAACTTTCACAGATATACATTTGAGACATGATAAGGCTACATGGAGTACCACTATCGATTGTATTTGATTAATATCCATGATTCACCTCTATGTTTTGGAAGAGTTTTCATCATGATCTGGATACTATGATAAACTTCAGTACGACTTATCAACCTCAAAATGATGGCCAATCTAACCGGACTATCCAAACACATGAGGACATGTTGAGAGCATCACATGTTCTCAATCACATGTTCTCAATCGACCCATCACATGTTCTCAATCGTGATGTGGTAACTTTGGAGAATGAACTCTTGTATGAATAGAAGACATTTAATATCATAGATCATAGGGAAAATATTCTATGAAATAAGAAAATTCTTTTCATCATGGTGTTCTAGAGAAACCACATGTTTGAAGAGATAACTTGGGAATCAAAGGAAGTGATGACTAATAGTAACCTGCATCTATTTTAGTCTGGGAAAATGAAATTTTGAGTACAAAATTTCTTAACGGGGGAAGATTGTAACGACACAAACTTTTATCAATGAAAATTCCACTATATCCAATTAAATATCTTATTATGAAAAATGGTTTTATAAAATACGCACTTCCATGGTTTTATGTTTTTGGATTTTAAAATACCTTTATGAATTTTTACCATTACTAATATATCAATTGAATAATGATCACATTATTAGTATAAATACAGTTCTTTAACAAATCCAATTTACTAAAAAAACAGAAGCGATGGCCTCATCCAATAGACATGGCTCATATAAATTCCATTTGTCAGAGCTCAGAAATGAGGTGGCATAATTTGGCTTTATTCTTGACCAAGCCCAAGATGAGATTCAAAATGTTCAGCTCGAATGGAACCACATACAAGAGAAGTGAAAGTTAATAGAGATTACAACATGAGTGATGTTAACCAAGCCACCCTAAGAGTTTGTCACTATCGCACATCTTACCCTTCGGTCTTATGCGGGTGTTATAAGGGTTTATGTAATGAGACCCAAATAATATGATTAATTAAATTATCTTTTGTATATAAAATATTAATTCATTTTATTATTGTTACCTTATAAATAGTTTTTAAAGAAAAAATAGCATTTTTAGTTAATATTCAGTTAAGAAATATATTTTGATGAATTAATAAATATTTTTTATTAAATTGTGTTTTAATAAAATGTTATTACTAAGTAACTTTTATTGAATATAAATGATCATATAATGAAAAAAATTGTTATTTTTATTATGGTTTCAAAGCTATATTTGAAAAAACCCATTAATTTTCAATAAATATCGGTTTATATTTCAAAAGTAAAAAATCACATATTTATAAAATTATTTAGATAAAATGATTATTATTTTATGGAATAAAGATGTCATAATTGTCCAACCGTGAATTTTTTATAAATTTCATAGATAATCGAATTTTTGGGTTAAAATTAAATATCTTTTAAATATATAATGTGTTTTATGACATAATAATGACCCAATAGTGATGAAATAAAATACTATAAACATTATGTTTGACCAATATTTGTTTTACCATTAAAAAAATTTGATTTTAGTTTTGTTTTTTTATTTTACAAGGCCTTAGTGGACCCTCCTAGACTTATAAAACATTTTATCTTTTTAAAATGATTTCCTTGAGAGTGTGACCGACCACCACAAAACAAAGCCTAATATTTTAATAAGTAAGGCCATTAAACATATAAAATATTGTTTTCCACACCCCTTTGGAAAAAATATGGGCAAAAACCATCGGCTAGTTTGTGGTTTGGATTAGATTAATGTGTGGTGACCCAAACCTAAATAATATTGAATTATCTCTCTTATCCTATATAAACCCACCCATGCTCCCACTTTCTCTTCACTAAAAACATTTTGAGTTCATCCAACCTCTTTCCTCGTCTCTCTAGGATCCTCCCAAGGTGCCCCAATCTCCCATGAAGCCTCTCCCAAGCCTTTTGGATCACACTTCCATGTAATTGATTCCTTCCATTCTTAATTTTATCCATGTTTTTTATATCGTAATACCATTTTACATTCAATTAAAAAATTTGGGGTATGATTTCTCATCAGCCTTATTTTCCCCTAATTATGTATTAAATGATGATATACCTCTTTATATCTCATTAATTACTCCCATGTACACTAGTTACCATGAAAAAGTTCAATAAATAATTTCTCTATCAAGGATATTCACCTTTATTTACGTTTACTTATTGATTATATAGTTTAATTTATGAATCCTACATTACATTATTGTGTAATATTTTATTATATTTCAAGATTCCTTGTTTTATTATCAACGTGGAACATTTATTCATGAAATGAAATGTTTAAGAAGGGTACACCCTAATAGCAGTCCAATGCATTGGGTAAAGACTAGTATCCTAATACTTCAAGTGAATTGTGATTTTACTCATTCTAATTCAGTTGTAATTATGGTTTACTCATGATCCATGGGAAATGATACTTGGATCATGTTAATACCATGTTAAGTGTTGTCACAACATTTTCATGTTATGATAATCATTTTATATCATTCCTTTATGTACATGTTTCCTTTATTCTCCATTGATATTCCTATTTCCTAACATGTGTTGTATTCTTCATGTTATGCCTTGTTTACTCACTTACTAGGATTTATAGCTCACCCTTTTCCTATTCATGTCCTCAGGTTATCCCATGCAATTATAAGTATGAGGGAATATAATGCTCTTGTAAATGATGTTTTCAAAAAAGATGGTGTGTTTAATGTTTTAATTCATTATGTAATGTTACTATTCCCCAAAGAAACTAGACCTATTGATATTATATGTTGTATCAAGATAATATTTTATGTAATGAATCATGTTTAGGTGTGTAATAAAGATCAGGGTTGTTATACATTCCATAAATGAATATCACATCTTTTTATATGAATATTCAATACATTACATAATCACAGGATATAAGAACATAATATTTTAGAGTCTTTAGAGACATTAAATAAATTCTCTTTATATTAGGAAATATATTATACATCTCTAACACTTATATTCTTATATCGTACACCTCCTAGTAATACCCTACCTAAACCATTATTCATTACCTGTGGAAGGGGACATAAGAAAGGGTGAGATCAGGTGATTTGTAATTGTAATCATAAAATTTATCAATCTATGTCCATAAGAAATAATAAGATATGAATATGGGTATGTGATAATGAACATAAGTTACGATTTTTATTCCAAACCTATCATAGATCATAAACATCAGTAATTCAATAGAGGATTATAATTTCCAATAACAAGGCCCATAAGAATGAGAAATATTCATAAAATGAATAAATAACTACAATATCATGTGATAAAAGTGTGGTTCAATTATAAATAGGTAAAACCATTTCATATTCCATAGATAACTACCAATACTATAAACAAAGTGGATTATGTTTTTTCTCATATTTCCATTTTTTTGGATCTGGACGCACATGATTCCCATTGTCTATCGATACTCACCTATTTCACATAGTGGATTTGGAGTTACCTATTTATCATATTGGTTCAATCAATTTGACTTGTTTTCATTGTTATCACATGAGATATAAATCTTTACCAATTAAATTTTATTGAGATATAGGTCCCATCAATATCAGAATAAAAACCATAATTATGTGTCCCAAAATATCACAAAACATTATTCATATTATCACATCATATCATGTGTAAAGGAAATAGATTTAATAATCATTTAATCAATTCACCATAGAATAACCCATGAAAAATAAATGGGTTTCATAAATATTTCATTCACATAAACATTACCCATCCAAAGGATTAATAATAATTGTATCTTTCAATATTTTACCCAGTAAAGCACAAGTAACATCAAAGGATTTCATATTACATGGAAAATTATTTCAAAAGATCACTTTGATACTTTCATGTGGAAAATAGACTCTGAACTTTTATGAATAATTTTTAATGAAAAATACATTTTTAGGATTGTGTACTTTGAAATTAATAGTGGAAACTTATAATTGAATCTTTAAAATAATTTAAAACATTTCACGAGGATAATATCTTTTCGACATTAATAAAAAAAATTCAATGATAAAAATTCATAAAATATTTTGGAAATCCTTTTATTTGAAAATAAAATTTCAAAAATATAAATGATTATTTAAAACAATGATTGGCCCTGATGGATGAAATTCAGTTCAAGTTGTCTATGTTAAAACAATGATTCATTTCACTTTTTTTGTAAAATCCAAATGGGTATTGTTTGGAAATAGAAGTGAATATTATATTAAAAATTATTTTAAATTCCATAAATGGGTAAAAAATTATTTAGTAAATAATTTTGGTAATTTTAAATACATTTTTAAAATAATTTCTACAAAACAAAATTTTGAAATAAAAAGGATTTTAGACCAAATATATAAATAAAGTATTTTCTAATTAAAAAAAATATTTTGAAATATATAGTACATACAGAGATAAAATGAATGGAAAAAATGTATTCCACTAACCTAACCAATATATAATAAATGTCTTATGTTTCCTGACATATGGATCATAATATTTCATAAACATATAAAATCTTCGTAAACAATGAGACTATAACATTAAACCATTACACATTTGGTATCTTTTTATTCATAGACTCATTTATGTAATTCCCCGACCCCATAATCCCAGAGTCGGTGCTTTATTATGTATCATTGGCATGATCACAAAAGATCAAATCTCGAAAGACCGATTAGTTTAGTAGCCTGGTAAGTACTAGATACATTCAAAAGGTTTACATTACATTATAAAATGGGAAACTACAAAAATATTGTTTCCATAGACAACACTGAGATCCCATACACCATCCCTGAAAATCATTCATAATAAAATTCTTCACATCCTGGGAAAAATAAAACACAGAAAGGGGTGAGCTCAGATGCTTAGTAAGGATAACAATAAATCAGCGACTTTCATAAATAAGCATAAACATTTAAGCCAATGTATAAGACTGAAACAAAAGCCTTTTAAACATGAACTTCAAAATAATATGGAAAAGATAAAATAAAATAATTTCATTTACTTATTCAAATGTATATTAAACTAGTCTAATAATCACATGAAATATCAATATCCACTTTCATAAAGACAGAATGCATAATTCCAGACTTCATAACCACATAGTCAAGGCCCTGTGCCCAGACTACAAATACGATTTTGTAAATTCCTAATGGAAAGACATTAGTTTGTCTCATGAGACCTACCAATGCATCGAGGATCTATAGCGGGCTCCACCCGTCACTTACAAATTCTAATGCATTGCTCATATGAAAAGTTTGAATCCTAACATAAACCATCGTATTAAAACTAGCATTCGAAATGCCAATACATTATCCACAAACCATGAATGGTATAAAAATAGCTTGTCCACAGTCAAACAAAACTCATTCAATAAAATAATGAAGATTATATTGTAATAGATTAACCTTAATCAGGAATAATGAAGGATATTGATATAGATGAAAATAACCATCAAAACTATTTTGGAGAAATGTGCCCATATTTCTTGAAAACATTTTTAACTCACACTATTTTCCAAGAATCCATTTAAAAATAAATTTTTGAATAAAAGTGTCACATACCTCATTGAAACTTTTAAAAGGAAAATTAATTATAAAACATTAATGTCCATATAAATAAATCCTTAAAACCATTTGTAAAACATGGACATTAATGAGAAAGATTTAAAAAAATAAATTTTTAAATCATTTAAAATGATGTTTTAGTTAGAGTTCCTAACTAAATGAGAGATGCTTGAATACAAATAAGTGAGGTAATAAAAACTTCATAATATATTAATAATGATGGATTTCATTATAAACTATGTCAAAGGAAAGTATATACACCAGAAAAAAGTGAATTGGTGAATAAAAAAAGAAGTCTCAAAGGAATGTAAATTGAGATGAAATACCTTATAAAGACAGTATCCTTAGGTAAATGATAAATAAATGAAATAATTATGTGTGAAAAATATAAATACACTCAATATGATTAGATATTCATTGTAAATAAATCATAGGACATTCACACATATTCTTGTAAATACAACACCAATGACTTGGATGTTTAAATCAATGAATGGAAATTAAGTTAAGATCAAGTTTATATCAATGACTTGAGAAATTATTAATGGAGTGTTTATGTGTATCAAACATATATCCACAAAAAGGGGATTGGAAATTACTACATAAATAATAAATATTTATTCCACACATAATCTTGGAGTAAAATAATTGATGAAGTATGCATAAATCCCACTGAGTGGAAATTGAAATTTGAAATTCCCCTGCTGATTTGGTAACTTATGAAACATATAACCCATGAAGGAAAGATCATAAAATGAATATGTAAATACCCATAAATTTAATTATGTTACACCAAGAATACAATCATGGACATTACATACACCACACAAAAGGAAATAGTGGATAATATAGCATTAATCTCACAGGAATAAAAAGTGGGATGAAAAAACCCTTAATTTGTTGTAATCAATCAAGTAAATTGACCAAAAGTTAATAAACGCCAAATTAATCATATAATACCATTAATAAATAATAATCATGATAATATATATCATATGACAATACACAATACACCACATCCAATAAATAAGTGGCGAACAATGGAAATCTCACAGAATTAAAAGTGAGATAAGAAACCCCCTACCTTTTACTTTTCCTTGGTCAATGGTATGTTAATCTCCTTTATAATGGTGAAATAATTATTATTAAATTATAAAATAACCATATACATTAAAATTATGTCATATATGATCTTCTAATATTGATATTTTAGTATTATCGTCACTTCGGGTGTTAACTGATCTGTTCTCCTTTATATGCTTGGTTACGTAAGCCATGTTTGTTATGGATGGGATATATATTATTAAAATTTAGAATTATATTAAGTTTTCAAATATTATTTTTAATCACAAAATGAAAATTATTCTTGAATGTATATGATGGGGAATGAATCTCATCGCGTTCGTGGAGATGGTAATCCGTTCGTACGCACGAGCGACAATATCATTATTTTGATATTAAAACCAGATCTAATTTTATGGTAAATAATATATGAAGAATCATAATAATGTTATATTTATTATTTAAACCAATTATACATCATTATTATATCCATCCAATTAATAATTTATTGAATAACAACCACACCATGACATGGAGACGGTAAGCCGTACGTATGCACGTATGGTGACATGTCATTCAAAGGATGGATAGAATAATGAATATGGTTGTAAAATATTTATAATAATATCATATTATATAGTAGATAGTGGAGTTATTATTTTATAATGGAAAAAACAAAGAAATATGAAGTGGAATAAGAAAGGAACTTGAAAAAAGTGATTAAATGTTTACCTCTTCTTCGGGTTCTTCCTTTTGATTTGATCAAAAGGGCTCTTTATGTTGGCTTTCTGAATAAATTAAGGCCTCTAGGATGAAGGTATGAGAGTTGTGAGGATAATTTGGCAGTTTTTGGCCTAGCCTAATGGATTTAAAGGTGTGAATTAGAGAGAAGGGTAGTTCCCTTTTATAAGAGGGGTGAGAGGCACCTTAGGAAAAGCTAGAAATGTTATTTTATAATAAAATATGTTTCAGTTTCAAATGGATCCAAAATGAATTAGTTAAATTATAAGGTGTTTATGGGTGTAAAACCACTCAACCAATAGGTTTTATATAGGTTTGGGTCACTATACTGACCTTATCTTTTATATTTAAGTCTTAGTTAAATTGTTTAACATTTACCATGTCTCTTTGTATTTTTATATTATATTGTTAATAAACGTACTATATAGTTCAAAGTGAACCCATAGAGTTTAATTAATGATAAAAATGTCATTATATAAGCCTTTTTGCTGAACCTTAGGTTTTTATGAATAGAATATCAATAAATAATATTTTTTTTAAACTCTTTTATGTCAATTTTGACACTATTTGTTATTTTGTTTTTTCTAGATTAATAACAGCATTATTACTCTAAAAAAGTTCATATAATCAACCCTAACATGTCATATTAACCTATAAAATAAGTGTAATTCATAAAAATTCTAAAATTACATTTTTTTTGATATTTATAATATCAATTATTTTAACATTTCATTAATTAGGTAATTACTGGATCATAATTGTGTCATAAATAAATTAAATTATTTAATGTCTAAAAAATATAAATAAAATACCATTATGTAGGAAATATTTTTATCTTTATAATTAATATATATAGTCTAATTTATCTTATGTGTAACACTATATTAAAAATTGTTTAGTTATTAGACTTTGAATTTAACACTATTAACTCTTCTTTGAATTAAATAATAATAAATGTCTGAATCTAATCCATGTGGACCTAAAGGATCATATTTTATACCTAAGGTAGTTTTTGGGTCAAAATAGACTTATCAAATAGAATTAGGACATGTGTTAGGGTAATAATAATATCATTTTACCCTTAATTACCCGATTTAATTTTAACCGCGGTAAATAAAACTAAAAAGTTATTATTCCCCAAAAATTATATTCATCTTGTTGAACCAAATTTTACTTACTGATATCAACTATATCTCTCAGATTTTTTAAATTCAACTCACATAAGTGGTAAAATTAAGTTTTGTGTAAATTTGCAAATGCTCCTAGGAGGTGGGTAAAAAACGGTAAAAAGTTCAATAAAATATTATACACCTAATTTTACTATAAAATGACTCCAATCAATTATATTGAACTTATATAGGTATTATATATCTATATTGACTTAAAATAATTTTAAATAAACTAAATAATTATTTAGAAAAAATCGGGTTTAAACTATAACACAATGTTTTTCACTATTCATCAAAAATTGAATGTTTTCATAAAAATACCAAAAATTTACCCTAAGATAATTTTGATATTTAGAATTAAAAAACTATTTCTATTTTTCCAAATTCAAAACATATAAGTATAATTAATTAATTTAAAATTAATTCCCATTTTCAAAACAGAAAATCAGATTTTTAAAAAGTAAAAACTATTAAAAGATTGACATGTGTTTAAGTCAAATTTTAATGTGAAATTACTTATAATAACCTAAATTTTATTAAATGATAAAAATATAATCTAATCATACTTTCAAACTATTCAAATACATAATTTAACATTATAAATTATTTTGATTAAAAAAGTTGTCTTCAATTAAAATTAAGTATTTTACAGTATTCATCAACATATAAAATTTATTAGAAAAGTACAAAAAAAATTTCCATAATAAATTTTTATGTCCCGATTCTAAAGAAGAATTTAATTTCATTAAATTGAATATATATAAGTGTCAAATATTGGTTTTAAAAATGGTTTTCCATTAAAAGGTGGTAAAATTGCATTTTTTTTAAAAAATACTTCTTTTATTTGAAAAAAATGAATTTTTTCTTATATTATGTCTAAGAAACACATAATATAGATTCTAAAATTATATGAAGTATATAAATTTCAAAATTTAGTTAATACTATTCATAAATATTTTTGAACGTCTAGTTATGTAAGTTGTGGTGCACTCGAACTCAGTACTACATGTAGTGAAAGATATTGAATTAAATAAAGTAACATACTATGAAATATTGGGGTGTTACATTCTTCACCCCTTTTGGAAATTAAATCCTCTCAATTTTAAAATTGGGCTTGGGAACTTCATTGAAAGTCCCACATCGGAAAAAAGAGGAAAAATAACTATCTCTTTAATAGAAAGAAAGAGAAGTACAAAGGTCACCCGAAATAATCCACACTAGGATTCCATGTAGGAAAACATGGATATGCAACCTAAAATAAGTGTCAAGTTCTAGTGGAGAGTGATAAAAAACATTATTAGGAGAAAGTTAACAACAAGAAAACCACAAACTTGTGATGAGATAAATTTTCATTATTTTTTTTTAGTAAAAGTAAACAGATAACATTTTTTTTAATTTCCATTTCATAAATTTGAAGAATTTATTTATGAGATTGAATAAGAACATAAAGAGATATACATAATTTTTATGTAAAATTTCATCCTATAATAAATTTTTACCACTAACTAGTCTTTTTTTATCAAACAATGAGTATTCAAGATGACTTGGTCACACCTGAAGCAGAAGAATCAACTTCTAGAGAATCACATAATCTAAAAAGGATAAATAATATATATTTACCTTTCCTTTAGAGATTAACCAAAACCAAAATGGTTAGTACAGGAATGGATGATCCCCAAAAAGGATAATCCTTTAGAGAAAGAAATACTTATATGAATTTCTAAAATTAAACCAACAATACCTAAAGTTCTATAAATACCATTCAATAAACAATTCTCATTAAAATCCATCAATATAATCCAAACTAATATTGAAACCCAAAACATAGAAGAATTTGATTACGCAGTCTTCCATATTAAATTGTATTTCCAAATAACATCGACTACTCTTAAAGTCACATACTTAAAATTAATTAACATAATCACATATTATCTATGATAGGTTATTCATTTACATAAATAATCCAAATCGCTATAAATCCACAATAAAAACAAGATAAAAATCCACCATTACTCCTCACATAAAATCCCATAGTATTCAATCTTCCTTAGGCATATAGTATTCCAAACAGAGTGAACATCTTCCAAAATAACATTTATTATTTAATCCCCAAATCATTTTCCTATACTAAGGATATCCATTTTATAAGACATAAGATCCAAAATCAACTTATTATTGATCAATAAAATCATTTAACTAATAACAATTAGTCACAATAACTAGAGACTTCACGTAGTCCAGTGGTATGAGATAACTCCAAATCCCACAATGGTTGCGGGTTCGATTCCGTTAGCTTTTTCTGACGCGACGGGTTGCCACACGGTTTACGTGTTTTCCTTTTTCAAAAAAAACTATATTTTATTATGTTACCAAAATGAGATAAATTCCTCAAAATAACTATAACATAATTTCACTACAAATGTTATCTCATACCTCCCATTTTCATCCCAAAATTTAATAACATTTAATGGTCTCAAATTCATGGATCATATAAACCCAATTTTTTATATATAACTATATAAATAATATAAAAAACAATTGTTCCTAAAATATCATTTTCATATAATAAACTGTAGGGTTACACATAAGAGAAAAGTCATCCAAAGTAAACCCATCAATAAAAAGCACTAATACTTTTAAACATTTGACTATCCATTTATTTCCACATAGGTTCTTCCTTGAATAAGGGTTTATCCTACAGAATAGGGAATTGACTCGAGTAATGCCCAATTCCCCTACATTTATGGAAAATGACTGTAAATAGATTCTTGGGGTCATTTTTATTTTCTTATATAGTACTCTTCATTTTTCCTCAGCAATTTTTTACTTTATTTTCTTCATTCCCACATATAAAGCATTTCTTTGTTCCATTAAGTCACTTCCCTAGGTGTCTACTTCCACATTTCCTACATGATGGAAATTGAGCATTCTTTTCTCCATGGTATCCACTGCTGGAGCTCTTATCATTCACTGCCTTTCTCTTATTTGTTGAGTCCAGGAGTTGGTTAATATATACGTTGATGATCATATTTTTGGAAAACTTATTCGGCATGAACACGATATCTTTTAAACCTATAAACATTCCTTTCCTTTTCTCATTTCCTCCATTGTGCCCACCTTGTACATCATGTTCAATGTTACTATGACTTTCATGGAATCTGGACATTGGCTAACACAAGAAAGTATAGTGTCAGTCATAAAATCATTTAGAGAATATCATAACTCCTTATTTTCAATATAAATCACCATAGGATTAACGAAAATTATTTATTATCATCTTATATTAAAATCCTTAAAATCAGTTTGTAAAGAAAATGTGATTTATCCTAATCATATCCCATGTGAGTGTTATAACCAAGAGTGTACTAAGGCCTGTTGTCATGTACCAAGATACCATTGGTTAATCCCAAAACTACTTCTCCGGGTTTTCACTCCTAGGTATATCTGTTCCAGAGCCGTCTCTACCTACTCATATCCAGGCGGGGATGTTTTGTTTTTAAAACCCACATAATCTATGCAATACCAAAATTCTAGGAAGTTCTTCTATACTAATTCTCAAAATCTATCTTAGGTTAATGTTCTCTAATCGATGTTTATCTAAATCTAGATTCCAAGGTTTGTACTAAACTTCCTCTGATACCAACTGTAATGCCCCGACCCTAGAAGCCTAGAGTCGGTGCATTATTACGTATCATTTGCATGATCACAAAAGATCAAGTCTCGAAAGACTGATTATTTTAGTAGCCTTGTAAGTACTAGATACATTTATATGGTTTACATTACATCATAAAATGGAAAAATTCAACAAAATTGTTTGATTAGACAACACTGAGATCCCATTAACTACCCCTGAAGGTGAGTCATAATATAATTCTTCGCATCTAGGAAAAAATAAAACATATAAAGGGGTGAGCTCAGATGCTCAGTAAGGATAACAATAAAGCAGAAACTTTCATAAATAAGAATAAAAATTTAAGGCAATGTATAAGACTAAAACGAAAGCCTTTTAAACATGAACTTTAGTATAATATAGAAAAAATAAAATTAAATAATTCCATTTACTTATTAACATGGATATTCTACAGTCGAATAATCACATGCAATATCAATAGCCACTTTCATAATGATGGAATGCATAATTCCAGACTTCATAACAACATAGTCAAGGTCTTATGCCAAAAATACGAATAAGTTTTTGTCAAGGCCTTGTCCCAAGACACTAGTTTGTCTCATGAGACCTACCGATGAATCTATGAGCTATAGTGGGCACCACCCGTCACTTACTAAGTCCAATGCATTCCTTTTAAGAAAATTTTGAAACATGCCATAAAGATATGTATAAAAAATAGCATACGAAATGTCAATACTTTATCCAAAAACCATGAATGGTATAAAAATAGCACATCCACAGTCAAACATAACTCATTCAATAAAATATGGAATATTGTATTGTAAAACAAGAATAATTAAGGATATTGATATAGATGAAAATAATCATCAAACTATTTGAGATAAATATCCCCCCTTTTCTTAAAACATTTAAAAGTAACACTATTTGTCAAGAAGCTGTTTAAAAATAGATTTTGGTATCAAAGTGTATCATACCACATTTAATATTTTAAAAGGAATTTTAATTTTTAAACATTAATTTCCATATTAATAAATCCTTAAAACAATTTTTAAAACATGGACATTAATGAGAAGTATTTAGAAGAATAAATTTATAAAACATTTAAAATGATATTTAGTTAGAGTTCCTAACCAAATGAGAGATACTTGAATAAAAATAATTGAGGTAATAAAAAATTTATAATATCTTGATAATAAAGGATTTCATTATATACTATGTCAAAGGACAATATATACACCACAAAAAAGTGAATTGGTGCACAACAACAAAGAAGTCTCAAAGGAATGTAAATTAAGATGAAATACCTTATAAAGACAGTAACCTTAGGAAAAGGATAAATGATTGAAATAAATATGTGTGAGAAATATAAATACACTCAATATGATAAGATATTCATTGTAAATAAATCAGAGAACATTCACACATATTCTGGTAAAAACAACACCAATGACATGGATGTTTAACTCAATGAATAGAAATTGAGTTCAGATCAAGTTTATATCAATGACCTGAGAAATTATCAAGGGACTGATTATGTGTATCAAAATTATATCCACACAAAGGGGATTTGAAATTACTAAATAAATAATAAATAGTTATTCCATACAAAATCTTGGAGGAAAATAATCAATGAAGTATGCGTAAAGCCCACTGAGTGGAAATTGAAATTTAAAATTCCCTTACCAATTTGGTAACTTATGAAACATACATCTATGAAAGAAGGTTCATACAATGAATATTTAAATACCCATAAATTAAATTATATTACACCATGAATATAGTCATGGACAGTACATACACCACACAAAAGGAAATAGTGTCCAATATAACATGAATCTCACGGGAATAAAAAGTGAGATGAAAAACCCTTACTTCATTTTAATCAATCAAGTATTATGACCAAAATTTAATAACCACCAAATGAATCATATAATACCATGAATATAAAGAGATTCAAGATAATATATATCAAATGGCAGTACATAATACACCACATCCAATAAATAAGTGGCGAACAATGGAAATATCATAGAATTAAAAGTGATGTAAGAAATCCCTTACCTAGTACTTTTCCTTGGTCGAGGGTAGGTTAATCTCCTGTATAATGGTGGAATAATTGTTATTAAATTATTAAATAACCATATAAATTAATATTATATCATATATAATCTTTTAATATTGATATTTTAGTATTATCGTCGTTTTGGGTGTAACCTAATTCCTTCTCCTTTATATGATTGGTTACATAAGCCATGTCTGTTATGGATGGGATGTATCTCATTAATATTCAGAAATATATTAAGCCTTTAAAAATTTTTTTAATCAGTAAATTTAAATTATCCTTGAATGGATACGATGGGGAAGGAATCTCATCACATTTCTGGATAGGGTTATCCGTACATACGCAGGAGTGACAATATCATTCTTTTGATATTAAAATCATATATAATTGGATGTTATATCATATATACATAATAATTATCATGTTATATTTATTATTTACACCAATTATACATCATTATTATACCCATACAAATAATAATGTATTTAATAACAACTACACCACGACGTAGAGACGGTACGCCGTACGTTTGCACATATGGTTAAATGTCATTCAAAGGATGGATAGAATAATGAATATGGTTGTACCATATTTATAATAACATCACAGTATATATAATATACTAGAGTTATTATTTTAGAATGGAAACAACAAATAAAGAGGAAGTGGAAGAAGAAAGGAACTTCAAAGAGGTGATGAAATATTTACCTCTTCTTTGGGTTCTTCCTTTTGATTTGATCAAAATGGATCCTTAAGTTGGCTTTATAACTAAAGTAAGGACTCTATGATGAAATTAGGAGAGTTGGGAGGATATTTGGGTAGGGTTTTGCTAAGCCTAATGGCTTTGAAGGTGTGAATTAGAGATAAGGTGTTCCCTTTTATATGTGGGGTGAGGGGCACCTTCGGAAAAGCTAGAAATATTATTTTATAATAAAATCATTGTCGGTTTCTAATGGATCCAAAATGAATTTTTTTAAGGATAATGGTGGGATGGGTAAAACACCACTCAACCAACAGGTTTTAAATAGGTTTGGGTCACTATATTAAAATTATATTTTACATTTAACTATTAGTTTAATATTTTGACATTTACCATGTCTCTTTGTATTTTTATATTATATGCTTAATAAACATGATATATACTTACAAAAGAACCCCAAGTGGTTAATTAATTATAAAACTATAATTATATAAGTCTTTTTTCAGAACCTTAGATTTTTAGGAATAGAATATCAATTAATAATATAATATTTGTTTTAAAAACTCTTTTATGTCAATTTTGACGCTATTTGGTATTTTGTTTTTGGTAAATTCATAACATCATTATTACTTCCAAAAATGTTCATCTAACCAACCCTAAAATCTCATATTAACCTAGAAAGTTAGTATAATTCATAAAAATTCTCATATTACATTTATTTTGAAATTTATAATATCCTTTTTTTAATATTTCATTAATTAGGTAATTACTGCATTATCATTGTGTCATAAATATATTAAATTATTTAATGTCTGAAAAATATAAATAAAATACCATTATTTAGTAAATCGTTTTACCTTTATAATGAATATTTATAGTTTAATTTAACTTTCGTGTAACCCTATATTAAAAATGGTTTACTTATTAGACTTTGAATTTAACACTTTTAACCCTTCTTTGAATTAAATAATAATAAATGTCCTAATCTATTCCAAGTGGACCTAAAGGGTCATATTTTATTCCTAAGGTTGTTTTTGGTCGAATTACACTTATCCAATAGAATTAGGACATGTGTTAGGGTAATAATAATATCATTTCTACCCTTAATTACCTTATTTACTTTTAACCGTGGTAAATAAAAGATAAAGGTTACTATTCAAAAAAAATATTTTAATCTTATTGAACCACATTTTACATTTTGATATCAACCGTGTCTCTTGGATTTTTTAAATTCAACTCACAGAAAGGGTAAAATTAAGTTTTATATAAATTTACAGATTCTCTTAAGAGGTGGGTAAAAGACGGTAAAAAGTTCAATAAATTTTTATACATCTAATTTTATTATAAAATGACTCCAATGAATTATATTGAACTTATATAATTATAATATATCTATTTTTAATTAAAATAAATTTAAATAAAATAAATAATTATTTAAATAAAAAGTTGGTTTTAAACTATAACATAGTGTTTTTCACTCTTCATAAAAAAAATTGAATGTTTTCAGAAAAATACCAAAAATTTACCCTGAGATAATTTTGATATTCTGAATTCAAAAATTAATTCTATTTCACCAATTTAATATCATATAATTGGCATTAATTAATTTAAAATTAATTCCCGTAGTCAAAACCGAAAAGCGAGTTTTTAAAAAGTAAACATTATCAATAGATTGACATGTGTTTATTTCAAATTATAATGTGAAATTACTTATAATAACCTAAATTTTATTAAATGATAAAAATATAATCTAATTATACTTCCAAATCATTCAAATACATAATTTAACACTATAAATTATTTCTATTAAAAAAGTTGTTTTCAATTAAAATTTAGTATTTTTCAGTATTCATCAAAATATAAAATTTATTAGAAAAGTACCAAAAATTTATCCAAGATAAATTTTTATGTCCCGATTAAAAATTTGAATTTAATTTCATTAAATTGAATATATAAAAGTGTTAAATATTGGTTTTAAAAAGGGGTTCCATTAAAAAATGGTAAAATTGCATTTTTTTGAAAAATACTTCTTTTATCTGAAAAAAATAATATTGTCCTTATATTATGTCTATGAAACACATAATATGGATTTTAAAATTATATGGAGTATATAAAAATAAAAAATAAGTTAATACTATTCATAACTGTTTTTGAACAGCTAGTTTGGTAAGTCGTGCTGCGCTCGAACGCAGTGTTGCATGTTGTGCAAGCTGTTAAATTAAAGAAAATAACATACTATGAAATATTGGGGTATTGAAATTTAAATAGTAACATCAAATAGAAAATTAAATATCATTAATTTATGGATATTCATGATATAACTTTTCAAAGGGGAAATTTAAACACAACTTTTGAGGATTGGATTATAAAATAACTTATATCCCTAGGAATGAAAATTGAGATAAACATCTTGTATAAGAATGGATAAATTTTAACCATCAACGCCATGAAATAGAGATCATAATATAGATGTTTAATTAAATTTAATATTTAGGATATGTATAATAAAATGCATTCATGGTTATTATATAAACCAGATAAAAACACATAGTGAGTATGGAATCTGTCTCACAAAAAATAAAAGGGAGATGAAAATCATTTAAATAGAGTTCTTATTTAATCGATAGCTCTATATCTACCTATATAATAAAATTATTATAAATCTTTTCTACTCCATAATAATATATAAAATATAATATATGATGTACTTATAACCTTTTAATAACCTTTTACCAATAGTTCCTTGTCATAAATATGATTTGTATAATACTTGTTTTTTTCCTATGTATATGGATTTCTAAATTTTGGACCTATTTATTTGATCATAGATTCTAAATACCAAGAATATTGACCCAGATATAAATATGATATATATTCAATATATATGTATTTATAGAAATTAATAATATTTATAAATTTAAAATGAACAACATTGTTCATGGAGATGATCGGACATACATAAGCATGAACATTGTTTCCATTTTATCAAATGATGGAATTAAAGTAAGGTTAATAATATATTAACATTAAAAATAATTTTTATGCCATAAATATCACATATTTTAAGTTAAAACATTCCTTATAACTTTCAGTGTAAATCTTTTGTGAAGAAAGATTCATATCGCTTCAAGAAGTGGTAGTTTGTCGTACACAGAGGTGACGTTATCATGTCCCCCACGGAATGGATAGTACAAACTCATATCAGAGAAAATAATTCTAGTAGTATAATTATGATTCATATAAAATATATATTCATTTAAGCTATTCTAATTACCATACAAGTAAAACTGAAATGAAAACCAAATCTCATAGGTTTTCCAAGTCGTGGTATACCGTAAACACGAGCGACATTATGGTTTTCCAATGAGTTGGGAGGTAAGAATTTAGTTGTGTTATTATAATAAAATATGTATAATAATATCAGTCATATCATAAATATATATTAAAATCTCCATTATATCCATTCTTGAGAGGTGGTTATGGAAAAACATTACATCGGTTCGTGAGGTGGTAATCCACTCTACCCAAAATTGATAATTTTATTTCCCATATGATAGAATATAATATTGATATAGTTTATTAATATAACCTAACAGTTTCATATTTTTTATTATATACTGGTGTTAAAAACATTACCTCTTCTTTAATTAACCTCTTTATATGTAACCTAAACCCTTTCATGATTCTATTTATGATCTCAAGGAAAGAATTTGGGGAAGTATTTTGAGAACTAATCAAATTTTGAAGTATGAAGTGGAGAGCATAGGTAGTGGCCTTTTATATGTGCGGTGAGTGGTATACATGTAATTCTTTAAAAGAAAATGGTTTTCCCACATTCATTTTATGACACAATGAACCATAATGGGTCATTTTCTAACATTTGAGGTGATAAGGTTGATATAGGTTCATAAAATGGGTGTTGAATAAGTATCTAGGTCATTTTCCCTTCATATTTTAGTTTAACCCCCGGGAAACATGTTTTAACCATAACCTCAATAATTAATTTTTATAAGTTTTACTATTCATTAGGGTAAAAAATAAATCTCTACTTATTAGATAATATAAAAATTTCTGTTTCCAAAAAAATGTATTCATTTTTCTAAATACCATTCACAGAAATATTAAATTTAAATTTCAAATTAATCTCAAAGATGTGATGAAAAATCAGTTTTCAAAAGAGAAAATATTTGAAGGATTAAAAATATTTTAAGTGTAAATTAAATATAAAATTGATTCTAATTACCTAAATTTGATTAATCGTTAAATAATTAGAAAATTTTTTCTTTTAAAACGATGATAAAATAATTTTTATATTTTTAAACAATTTAAAATAAATTACAATTCTTAAAAAAAAGAAGCATTTTAACTATTCATTGAAAATATTAATTTTAAAAAAAATATCAAAAAATTACTCGAATATAATTTTTACGCACTTCTTTCAATAATGAATTTTATTTTATTAAAGAAAATTAGAAAATCTGAAGATAATAATATTAAAATTAACATAAAAAAGGAGATAAAAGTACTTTAAAAAATACATTTGTACAATATAAAATTTGATTATTTCATATATCATATATAGAAAATAAATCACCTGAATGATAATAATTTTATTGAATATATATTTTATAAATTTCATTAATTTCATTAAAAATGTGATATATTTAATTTATCGATGTAAAACACATTTTTGGGCATAAAGATAATTATTGAGTAAAAGTTTCCTTTGTTTTCAAAGGGTTTTTTTATATTTTCATTTCTAATTTATTGGTCACAAAAAAATTAATTATATTTACTTTTTTAAATCACATATTTTAATAATTTTGTTAATCCTTTTTCATACCCTTCATTTTGATGAATAGGTCATAACTATCACATTAATTAATAATATGTTAATAGTATGTCACATTTATTTAAAACTTAGTGTTATATGTAATGCATGACAAACTATATGTTTCATGTAAAGTACGATAAAACTGTTATTTCTTGTAATTCAAGATATCTAATAAACTAATTCTGTTTAAAAATAATATTTCATAGAATCTTAAGGTGTTACATAATTTATCATAGCAGTCACCCACCATTGAAAATTAATTATTTAATTAATCATATTGGATCATTGGAAACAAATAATGGTGAAATATATATTAAATAATTTACTTGTTTAAGAAATTAATTAACCAAGAATTCATAGTTGTAATGTTGCACTAAATGGTTCCTTGTTTTTTCATTCCCCATTTATTTATCAATATATCAAAATAGAATCATTATTGAATACACCAAATGGAATCATTCTCACTATCTATGATGGGGGAACAACAAATTAAATTGAGTGGATATGCATCATCAGCTGATGGAACTCTGGACACGTACTACTTCCATGATGAATAAAATGACTCCACAACCTTGACATACACAATTGATGACTCAATGAATTCACCTCCATGTGGTCAATTCCATTTTGAAATAATAAATATATATATATATTATATAATATTTTCATAATATTATACTTAGGAAAACTATTAGAGCAGATTCCCTACCATACAATACAATAATAATGATATATAAAAGGGTTCCCATAGACCATCACCGTCACAAATGTCTTTGTGAACCTCTCAACATTTAAAAGTATTTCCTACCTTCCATACATGGAATATTCTATTTTGGATATCTCTTATATCTAAATTGTCATCATATATCCATCCAGGATGGATTCTACTAACCATGGAAGTCAGTAACACTAGATTCTCCCAACCACAATAAAAACTACTATTATGGACCCATCATTTATTTTATAAACTAGGGAAACCGAAAGGAGGGACATTTATGGACAACATAAAATTCATCTCAAGATTAGGTATTTATCACTAAGACCACTATAATCCTAGACACTCGTTAAAACATCATGAAAATGACCTAAGGGTGATTCTCTTTCATCATAAGAAGGAACTACAAATTATATCGAGGCAGACACTTGTGAATATAACAACAGAAACCTCATCGATAATGGATAATAACTATTTATATATATATTTAATCTCTATAACAAAATTCCATGATGTTTTAGTGATCATCCATATGGTACTAAATGATAACATCATACCCATTACAACATGGATTCCAACTAAAAAAATCTTACATGTGGAAACCACCAACAATTTGATAACTATATATATATTCCCTTAATTTATAAGAATATTGGTCTTGGAAGTCATCCCCATGGAGAATATCAATCCAAACATCATTTAGGTTATCCCCATTGCACCAATTGTGTATCCCCCAACCACAACACAATAATCAATCTGAAGGGAGGTTCTCCCCTTTGAAATCAATGTATTGTCCTCAAATATAAATTTATTCCCCATAGTTCCCATTATATATACCCTATCAATAATTAAATAGAATTATTATGTTTAGGTCTTCACCATCAATTAAACAAAAAACAATTAATAAAAAGGTACACTTTATGATGATCATATAGATTTCTATTTAAATTTTTACCCACTTATAAAATCAGTATTTCAAAAACCATATATTTCCTCCGCTTGATATTTTGAAAAACCAAAGCGAATATCCTCCCAATTACAATTAAAATAAGGTTAATAGCCACATAGGGCCTCTATATGATTATAAATAAAATATTAAATATTGATTTTATGCTGGTAATGGAAACTAACAAATTAATCACCATTGAGGTCATCCCCGCAGTGATTAAACAAACAATCAATGAGGTATTTCTCCCCAAGGTAGATCTAAATAAATTATTAAATATAGAGGTACTACCCATAGTTATTTTCATGATAGAATGCTATTTGATGATATGTTTCATTTTTCATAAATTTTTTCCCAATATAATGGTCACATAAATGAAACTCTATTACCAACAGGAACAATTAAATTCATGTTCAATTACTCCAAAAAATCTATTACCAATATGTAAGGAAACATTTTTGTTAATGGGTGAGAAAAAATAATTATCATTATTTTTCCTCTATTTAATTGTACCAGCTAATAATTTCATAAAAAATTTAATATTGATTTATTTTCACACAATAATATTAAGGAAATATAAATCATGTGTTGAGAAAATTTCAAAGGGTAATTTGAATAAAATTAATATGGTTTCAGCATCATGTAGAAATAATTGTTAGACAATAAAATAAAGGTCAAGTTAAAGCCCATATATAACTTTAATTTTTGTATTCCATGCATTTTACAAGAATAATATATATCATATTTCCAAAAACAATATGTTGGAAACATTCCATCACCTAAATCTTATACCCCTAAATATATAGGGATATACTAGTAAACTCAAATAATTAACTGATAAGTGACTCTATATAGAGTTAATTACTCTTTTGTTATCTCAAAACTACAAGTAATTAAAACATTATTAATAAATATAATATGATTTTTAATGGTATCAGGATTCATTTTCAAAATACCATGTATTCTTCTCCCCAAGTATGCACTAGATATTATGGTGAATTTGAAGTGTTTCATTTCATTATGATTTGAAGAAAGTAAGGTCATCCTAATAAGGTGACCTGAAATGTCATCACCTCAAATAATTATAAAAACATGAGTGTTTTATGTACTAGTTTTTTCATCCCAAAAACTCTTGAAACTGCATGGGTGAAAAATAGATGCACTTGATGGGAGAGTGGGAATAAAAATCTCATACACTAATACACGACAAAATTAAAGAAAGAAAAAAACACGATTTTATAAAACTCTATAAAAATAGTTCCACTTTTGGTAGTATAAACCTCTCTTATTTAAAATTCTAAATAAAAATTTTTAATAGGATTATGCTGAGATAAGAGATCGAAATCATAAAAATAATTTGAAAAAAACATAAAATGAAAATAAATTCAAAACAATATTCTATAGGTTTTGTGATTTTTACATCTAGCATTACAAATAGTATAACTATATATAAAAAGGGAAATGAATAAAATTGAAGAATCATATAATAAATCCAACCCCACATGTATTGAGGGAATTTTACCCACTATATTATGGAAGTTGGTTTTCTCTCAACTAAAGGAAACAAAACAATATGTTCCCTCAAAATCTGGTCCACTATAATTTAATGGTTTATATGTCCACTGAGATCATGTCTAATTAATGTTATAGAATATTCACAAAGAATAAATATCCATGATTACCATTCAACTTGTTCTGAATGTGGTCATTGTTATAGATTTCTAAAATTTTTAGCGGTCATAGATCATTAGAACCCACCAAAAATTAAATTTAAATGAGGATTACAATCTATGTCTCAATGGTTATTTTTAGGGTTTTGAATAATTTAGTTACTCTAACATGGAAGAGGAAATAGTTCCTATATTAATATTTAAATAATTGTATGTATTTTCAATAAACCCATGAGAAATTATAAAACATGAAAATAATGTAAAATACAATAAAAACCCAGATATATTTCATAAGAATAACATTGATACTAAAGTGTGAGAAAATGATGTGTGAACCTAACACAAAGGCATACCAAATATGTTTGATATCCTTATGAAATCTAATTACCACTCACCCAAAAAGATATTGATAAAAAATACTTGTTTGGATGCATCCATAAATCACATATCACCGAAAGTAGATCAGTTATTCTCTATTAAATAAAATATTTTATCATTTGAAGTTAAAATATGAAAACATATTAATGAAATGATATATATAATAAATAAACCAGTTATGTATGAATCATAGTATGATGTATTCATGCCTTTTTTATCTGACCCTATTCAGAAAAAAGAAAATTTTCTAATAAATAATTAATGAATTGAACCACCCAATCTAGGAACAAATATACCTATATTCATGGTCAAAGTGTCGATTACCTACCCATAGACCACTATATTTTGGAAAAATAATCCACTGGATTTTGTTAATATTCCTAATATAATGTAGGAAAATTATCCTCCAGAGCTGTAGGAGACCACATTATATTAATATTTATTTAATGTTGTTAATAAAATTTCATTCCTTGTGTTCTTTCCATACAAACATCATGAGTCATTTACTACTCAAATAGGAGACATGTAAATTTGGTATTAATCGGTGTAGTGGGCTAGGATACCATACACTGGGAGGGTGGATTTGATCCCTCACCCACCCAACATTGGATAATCCAATATTCTCATTATTCAATCTAATAATGTAACTATAAAAACACCTTAAGAATTTTTCACATCATGTGGTCCATTTTTGGGAATTATAGAGTGGAAAAGAGTGGTTATATAAAATTACATCATTCTATTTTTAGAGGGATCATCAATTTATAATATAGTAATATTATAGCAGGATCCATTACCAGGAAGGATGATCTGTGATGGAATTTACTCTACCAATTAAAATAAATGTTTAGAGGAAAAACGAATTATTGACCTCTAAAATTATAGACAATTTAAAAGTGAGAGGGTTAAATAATTCACTTCCAGATGGAATATTTTAACATACTCTATATATATAAAACTCCTAAATGAAATGTTTATGATGATCTCAATAGAGAATATATATGATAAGGTAGAAATATCTAACATTCCATTAAATTATCTATGATGGTTTTGAGAGTGTTTTATAGTAACATAATCATTGGAATATTCCCTTTAGTGCACCAAAGGCAAATATCATTTGACATCATCATTTTATGTAAGAAATCCTAGTAAATTAGAATCCATAGTTATTGACCAGAAATTTGTTGTAGTGTTCGATCTCTCACCTAAACCCATCAAATATAACATGGATACTAATCTTATGGGGAAGTTGTAACAAGAACATTATAATCAAATTATACCTGATAAAAATAAATAACAAAATTATTGGAACTTTTAAGACTGGAAGAATAGTTTTTGTTCCTTCTAAAATGAGAAGGATATTGGGTATTTCATTACTTATAGGGAAATGAACTTGTATTTATTTTCAAATATCATAAAACTTGTGAATATAGTGATGATTTATCTTCCCAATTATATTTCATACCATTTAATGATGGGTCACAACATACATGACTACATCATGTAAAAATATAAAAAAATGATTTATAATTAAAGGTTGGTGATCATGAATTCATCCCTGACACATGTGAATTATGTGTGTACTTTTTTGACTAAAAAGGAGGATAATAGAAATACTATCTAAATGGGAATGCATAAAATTTTGATGATTTTATATCCCAAAAGTCAATTAACAATGTTCTTGTAATCATTAGGTTATTTGTTAATCAATGGGTCACAACCCCAATTAAATATTTAACATATTAAGATTCATTATCAACCACCTTTTCTTCCATAAGTTGGTGTATCTTACAATGAATACATAATTTAGAAGAAGATTAACACAAGTGGGAACAAAAATATTCTAGTATCTTTTAGATTTCTTATCCCATCATTGGGAGGATTGGAAATGCCACAGTCAAAGCAATTTTCCCCTAGTTAAGAGTATTAATAAGTTTTTATAAATATTTACAATTAAATTGATCCATTATCTAATAGGGAATGCAATTACGTAGTTAGTTTCCATTCCATAAGAAGTAGTGGAGCCTATGTAACCAAATGAACTAATTCATGATTGAATCCTTATATTCTTGGTTTTCTTTTGAGTGAAATAGTAAATATAGTGAAGTGATATAGAGACTTAATAGATCCCAAAATTTATAGTTGCCTAATTTTTAATATATAGGTATTTTTTCACTCTTAAGGGTTTTTTATGATAAGAAATCATTATTTCAACCACGGAACACATTAAAACTAGTTCAATGTATCCAATACACAAATCCACCCCCACTATCTTACTCAGGAGAGGTAGTGTCAACATAGAACTCTACTTTATCACTGAAGACCCAATCCTTAGAGTAAAATTTGAAGAAAATCCTAGGAAACTCACCCAAAAATATGATTTGTTAGATAATCTCAAAGTTTTTTCTATAATTATTTCAATTTTGGATATACATAATATTTGTAATGAGAATAGGGATTCCATTTTAAAAGATCTTGTAATACCTCAAATGTTTGAAATTGAAGTTTACACTACTAAAATAAATCATACATAAATGGGTTCCAAAAATATATATATATATATATATATATATATATATCTATTACAATTCCTGATTGGTATGTTTCCATATTAGGTAATATCATTCCCAAACATGTATCTAATAAAAATAACATTTTCAACATTATCTAAGCCCCGATGGACAATGGTTTAGGAAGAAAACTCATCCAAGTTTTGTTTCATAACTATTTTGGATATAAAAAATGTTGATATATCCCCTTATAATTTGATAATTCATGTGTATGGAAAGAAAAAATAAATTCCTCTCAGAAATAACAAGTAGATAACATAGATTAGGGACCTCATATCAATCATTGAGTTTATAACAGTGCTCCAAGGTACTGTCATTAACACATTGTTACAAAGCTTCTAGATCCACTTTCATGGAGTAGTAAATTGTTTCTTTTATCAATGTATTAAATAATAAATTTATGGTAATTTTTTTGTAACTAATAGTGGAATTTACAATTTATAATCATTTTAATATAGATACATAGTTAAAGGGTACATTAAAATAGAGAGGAATAAAACATTAATGAATGAAACGACACAATTTCCTACCCTTAATGGAACTGAAGTGACTTAATCAATCCATGGAATTGTTTGGGTGAATATTTTTTACAACCCATTAACCGTACTGAAGAAATTATTTGTGATTTTAGAAGCCACAAAATAATTTTAGCCACCAATTAGGATCCCTAACCCACATTTGTTTTATATGGTTTACATGAGAACGTATCAATTTGTCAACCTCCATTGGTTGAAGAACATATCCTCATGCGACCAAATTAAATTAATTATTTCACTATGAATATACGCCTAAATGAAGTATTTAATAGTATCTAGTGGATGAAATATAGGTTAATTTATTTTTTTATAAATACACCATAGGATAAGTCAACAATAATTAGTCACCTTCATCAATATTCATGTGGCATAATCATGACTTGATAAACCCTCTCACTATCTATATAAGTGTAACTATTCTAAAACCATAGGTAGGAATGTTAGATTTTTTATCAATTATAAGTCTACTAATGTTGTGTTTTTAGTAGCTTTATGTTTTGATGTTAAAGGAATATTAGAAATAAAATTTATGTTATGGTAATAAATCATTTCACTGGTGTAGGAATCATATCATTAATAGTTGGAAAATTACTATGCATAACGGTCACTAGAAATATATATAAGGGAATGTAAATTAATCATAATGGAAATATTAATGATACATAAGGGTTACATGACATGTAAGGGTAAATCCAAAACATCTCTAAATTTTTAGAGTGATGGAAAATATAATAAGTTGGTGTCTAATATATAAAATTATTAGGATATAATGTTAAGGTAATAATGGGATTAGAGGTATTATTCCATAATGGTTAGATCATGAAGAAATAAATTGTGCTGTGAAACATATGCTTCATGTAATTTTTCAAAATAAATAAAAAATGTTTCATGAATCACTCTATTATAACATAATGCAACTTGATGTTTAATAAATATGATGATTGAACCAACCCATCATGCTTTGGTGGATGTTGTCACATAGTTTAATTCAAATTGGTATATAAATAAATTATCATTTTGTTTTTTTCACTCTAAAGAATATTTAGTAGTTTTTTTGGATAACCATTAAATAACTATTTCAATATTTATCCTTAATATTATCTTCTGAATAATTCAATGCATAAATTTAAGATAAAGGAAGATACAATTTGGTTGATTTATGAATTTTTGGATTTGAATTTCAAAATTCCCAAAATATGTTATATAATGGTTTATGGACGTATGGGAGATATTGAAATAGTGTATCACCCTGATACTTTATAATATATTTTTATTTAAAAAAATTATTTCAACAATATATTTTGTTACACAAAACACCATGTTAAAATGAACCATTATATACTGTTAAAATATTGTTCATTAAAATGATAGTTATAAACAGGAAAATAGATTGTTTTCTATAATTAATAATAATTTAATTAAAAAATATTAATATAAAGGTCATACATAATATATTTTTTTGACTTATTCTATATAAATTAGCACTGAATTTTTTGAAAAGTATATTTAGGCACAAAAAAATGTTCACTCTCAAAAATTGATTATTATTACTTTTTTTGAAAAAATATTGTAATTTATTTTTAACTACCATAAAAATTTATTTTATGAAATTATATTATTTTTGGAAATTATCACATAAATATAATATTAAGGTGAAATTTTGAGGATCTTGAAAAAAATGAGTTTCTTATGAATATTGAAAAATAAAAATTTTAATTGAAAATGTTATTTTACATTAAAATATGTATAAAGAAAAATTATATTTTTGATGGGTTTTAAATTTTAATTATTTTATTATTATTTAAAATAATTTTATTATTTTTTTAAATTTATTTAGAACTTTAATTTAGTATAAAAATATTTTACAAATAAAATATCTATTTATCTATAAATGTAATCATAATGTTAGTTCAATTTATTTTTAAATTAAATTATATCTCTTATATTATATTAATCTTCATAATTGTATTACATATTTATAATTAATTGGTCCAAATTTCTAAAATGGGCCTTTTTTAGTTTGGTCAATATGAATAAAATTTTTAGATATCTTCTTACAATGATAATGGGTAAATAATGAAATTAAATTTAAAATTTAAATGTTATGAAAAATAAAACAACTCCAAAACATGAATTAATTTTAATGGATGAGTTATTTTCATACATAATAATCCAATATTCATTCATATGGCCTTTTTTCAACTGGATATGATTGTCATGATTATAATATATTATGTAATGAAAGGTAAAAACGGTCACACTCTTGTTTTTAATAACTAAAATATTTTCATCATGAGGATAACCAGAGAATGTATTAAGATATAAATATTATTTTTATAGATAAATTATTTATATTTATGGTGGTAATTTTTTTAATTTTTATTGAATAAATAATTACATTAATTTCTTACTGAACTTTGAAGTAGTAATTTCTCAATTATTGGAAAACTAAAAAATAATTTATTAAAAATATTAAAAGTAGGATAATCTATGAGAATTAGGTTGAACAATGATTTATATTTATGAACGTAACATTTTAGGTTTGTATTGAAATATTTTATTGGAATTTAATTTATTTTATTGGTATTATAATATTAAATATAACCGAACGGTGCTAAAATTGACAATATTGATATTTTGTGAAAATAATATTTCACTAAATGATAGAAAATTCCTAAAAATAATATATTAAACAATTTGAATTTTAAATATTTGTTTACATCATATATGGTCTATTTATGGACCTTTTTTACATTCATAGTAAATAAATTTTCCCTATCAATGTAAAATAATAGTGATATCACTTTAATTGTCAAAAATGTATCACAAGAGGGTAAAAAATTGATAATGGTAACAATTTCATTCAAAATTTTCAAAATTTTATTAGGTGATATTATTTCAACTCATCCTAATATATTCTTTGATTAATTTCAATTTTTATCCATTTATTAATCAAATTTAATTTATATTAATTTTGTAATCTAAGAAATTAAAAATGATTCCCTCCCTTCAATTATAAAAGGGAACCCCTTCATTCCCTTATTTTCACTAGATTGATCCTTCTTTATTGACTATATCGTTCCAAAATAACTTATAAAATCTCCTAGAAACATTCTAGAGGAGTATTGATTTCCAATTTGTGACACATGTAGGATCATTGGTACATATACATATGATTTTTATTTATCATAGAGAGTGTTCTTGGAGTTCCCAAGTATTGAGGGACGAAACTAGGAGGTTCGGGGGAAATAGACTAGGGTGCATGGTTAATTCATGGTTCTTCTAAATCATGAATAATCCATTTAAGGGGTTATTGTTTTATATTGAGGTTTAACATGGTTTTAGAATGGTTTTTTCAAACAAAGTTATGCCCTAGAAAAAACAATGTAGCCTATTTTGGTTGGATAATAGAACCCACACTATTTGCGCAAGGTTTTCCTAACCATGATTCCAACCCATGTGACCCTATATAAATCATTTGAAAGTGAATTTTTACACTTTTTTCTATGGATTTTTTAAAGTTTATATGCTCATTTTTCTTCCTCCATGCATCTAGCCCTGCCTCTTTTCCATGGGAACTCTCCCATATTTCAATTGTGAGTTTTATCTGGGAATATTGGTGGTTTTTCTGAGGTAAGTCAATCTATCCTTAATTTATTGATATTTTCACATCCTCAATCATAGATTATCCATTTTTGTGAATTTTTGAAAACCTAGGGGATATTTTGACCAAATATATTGTATATAATGGGGGGTTTCGTTTGATTTTAAAGGATTGGTTGTGTGATGCTTAATTATACATATTCTCATTGGTCTTTTTCAAGTGTGATGCACTCTAGATCGATGCTAGGATAAGGGTATCTATTTAGGTGGTTTTCCAACCAAATACTATTAAATTTCTATTTATGGATGTTTCTTTGTTTAAATATACAATTAAATGATTAATAATTTGTTTGTATTACATGTTTTATGTATTTTATGGATTGGATTTTCAATTTTGGTGCTCAATTTGGGGTTTTCCAAATAGTTGAGCCTTGAATTCACACCACGTGTCTGATAAAATGGCTCAAAATGTTTTTTGTTAATTTTAATGGATTATAATGATTTTTTAGGAAAACATTTAACATGTAAAATGTGTTTTTTTAACTTGGGTGTGTTTTATTATGACATTTCTTTAGTTATGGATTGATTGATAAGGTAATTGGCATGTGATATGTTGGTATGAAGTGTCACATAGGTTAAATATGGGGTGAGAAATATTTTGATTGGGGGACCATGTGTGAATTTTGGGGGAAGACTATCAAAGCCTCCATTTTCACTAATGGGATTGAGTGAGACTTTGGTTAGGAAGACCACTTCATCATCAATGATGGTTTTCGAGAGACTGTGTATTCTCTTAGAGGTAGGAACAAGGAAGACTGTAAGAGATTCAGTTTATTCTCTATCCATCTTTCATTTTTACCAACTCAAAATAGGCATGATGGATAAAGACATATGTTTACATTAGTCATGTAAGATTTGTTTTCATCCTTTTTCCATTTGATTAGTTCCATTTTTATGTGATGAATGGTATTTTAACTAATAGTTTTTTATTGAAAATTGACTTCTTATTTATTAATAAAACCCACATAAAGCCCCCTCTCCTAGGGGATATAGATGATGGAGTTCAATGGTAGTAACCGTCAAAAATAGCTTTCTGTCATAAGGTAAGGACCCTAAATCGTTATAGATAATCAAAGAGTCATCGGAGATGCCATTGATGGTGATAGTATTAGTAAAAAATTACCTTATATCCATGTATGAAAAACATATACCCCCTAATCAACAATATGTAAGAATATCCTAATTAAATAAACAATCTCCCATTGGGGATTCCACTTCCCTTGTATGATCCCCACAAGGATAGTGGAGTCTGACTCAACCTCAGCAATCAAGATTCTATAAAGTCTTCAAAGCATCATAACAATTGTCATAAATCATGATTCTTCATAGAGATAATTCCCTGAACTATATAATGAGCTAAATCCCAAAATAATTGGGTCCTTTTTGTACCTAAATAGACCACCCACTTTCATCTCACCTTGATTGTATGATCCATAAACACTCCATTTCAAACTGGGTCTTAGTGGCTTCCACTTGACCCATGTATCTTTCCTACCGCATCATTTTTCCATGTTTTACCCAGGTTTGGATAGAAATCCACTGATCGAATATGCTGAGAATCATCCTTTTAATAGATTTCTCTTTTCAACTATCATGTCCTTCACTCAAACATGCTAATAAATATAGGAGGTTGATCCATCCTTCCTTGGCTTGTTCCTTGGACCCAAAAGGGACCAAAAAACCATTGTGATAACCACCACTCTATTATTCGCCTTAGCAAAATGAAGTTAAACACCCTATATCCCGATATCAAAATATTCCTACATAGAATCCATGAGTTCATGTATACCTAAGCCCCACCACAACGAACACTATGGTTCTGTAGATCATTCACCTTCGAGAAAAAGTTGTGTCATTGATTCCTATTTTAGGGATGAGCAGCAATTGCATCTAGAAGCCCTAACTACGCCTTTCCACTTGACATTTTCATCTGTAGGAAGCATGGTGTAATTCATTCTATAAAGTAGAAGAATCATCTTAACTGGATGTTATTTACACAACAACATAGATTCCCAAACGTTCGAACCAATGCTATTTTACATTATCAATATGAAATCATGGATATTGAATTTGTCACGAACGCACCGGGTCGCCATCCGACCCGGCGCCCGAACTGGTCTGGGGAAAGGCCCGAGGGGCGTTCTCAATCCCAATGGGCTGGAAACTAGTGTCGGGCATCAAGACTAAACAAGAGGGAATGATTTTTTCCAATAAAAATAAATAAACAGCAGAAAAGTGGAAGAACACAAAGTAAAATAAATGGCCCTGAAAAGATATAACGACCAACAAGACACACTAACATGGTCTCGACCAAAACTCCTCGCGACTCCGAGAGTCTCTCACCAGTCCACAACCAACTCTCGCCCACAGAGTGCAAGCTCGAACCAAACCTGCAGCAAAACTAAAAAAAGGCAAACACTATAGGTGTGAGTATTAAAACTTAGTAGGTAGGCACGACTAATTCTATTCCTAATGCACATACCATTAAATAAATAATTCCTTAATTCCATGTTTGAACTACATTGTACAAAATATGGGTTTTTTCACACACTTTCATTTCTAAATAAGTACCAGTCCATTTCCCTTTTAATTTAAAAACAAATTTTAATGTTTGAAAGGAACAGGTGCATTTCATTTTAAAATATTTTTTCAAACAATTAGTAAACCAAACTTTAGTTATTATCCAAAAAGTAAACTACTCATAATACACAACACACGACAAGGGAAATGGGAAAAATGGAACACATGAGCCAGTAACCTATAAAGACCCGTAAATTTCAAGGAATTTTTTTTTCTTAATTTTCTTTGGAATTTTACAAGAACGCAGTTTATGACGGAACGTGATTCCGGGGCCCAGTGTTCCCAGAATCATTTTTCGAAGTTTGGCTCGGGTGCGTTTAGTGAACGAACGAGCGGGTTCTTCTAACTTTTGAACTGGTGCTCGGAATCGAATTCTATGGGCACTGATGGAATCGCAGCGCCGATATTTTCTTAGAAACACCTCTTCCGGAGTTGCGTTTGCTCGGGTGTGGTTTTTAATTTTTGGGCTTTAAGTTAAAAAATAAAATAAAGTGGTGCGACAACTTTATTTTTATTTCACTTAAAAGCCACATATAATCCACTTAAAGCCACTTAAGCTAAGTTGAAGCGGATAGGGTGCAATCCAAAATATCCTACCCTCTTGGTAGGATATTTTTGAGGTGGGGCCCGCACAATCCCCACCGTTTCTTTTCCGCTAAGTAACGCACCCGCGAAAACCCCTATTAAATAAAAGTCAACTGGGGCGTTTTCTTAAACAATTAAACTCTCCTATTAATTGGGTGGTTTATTCGTTGAAATTAATTCTATGAATTAATGGGTCGTTACATAGTGTGTTTTTTGCATGTTGGCATATAATAAAATAAGACCAACACTATTTCTTTTTAAGGGTTGTTCATTGAGAGGATTTGAGAGAAACCTCAAGTTCTTCATCCTCCTTCGCGAAAAACGTGAAGAATGCGAAGAACACGATGAACGCGAAGAATGTCAGCCTTCGACGAAAGGAGACGAAGAACACCGAGACCTCGGAGATCGACGACGCGACGCCAAGTACCGTGACACCGACGATTCTTCTCCCGCGACGTTCTTCTGCGACTTTCCTTCATCCTCAACAAATCTTCGATCATCCGTTGAGGTAAGAGATTGCGGACCTTTAATTTCTCTATGGTTTATAGAAACAACAAGGATTCAATTATTATAGTTAAATCTGTATGTTCTTGATCCTCAGAGTTAGTCGACGCAATGCCGTTAACCGTGCCGACGCGACGCCCTTCCGCGACGCGACGATCCTCTTCTTCCGCGACGATCAATTCTGCGAAGAACGCACGCTCAACGACTATGGTGAGGTAGGGGTTTGATTCTTTAAATCTTTGTGATTAAATCCCCGGTCGTTTAAATATTGTTGGGTGAATATCTTTAAGACCGCTAACGCGGTGGGTGCGGACTAACGAACAAATCCGAACCCACCGCAGCTTTTCATTCATGGTGCGCGGAATAGAGGACGAAGACAAATGGGGCCGCAAGGGAAATTCGAAGGTCTGGAAGTGAAGATCGAGTCCCGGGAGGACCACTGGTGAAGACCGCACGCAAAACGGACCACCGGAACACGTCTGGTGGCCCGCGGAAGCTCCCGCCGGCGCGCCACGCCGGGTGGCGGTGGCGCCCGGAGCGCCTCCGGCAAAACCCGCCACGGCTGAAGCCGCAGCGGCGAGCCGGTTCTGTAGCCATGCGGAATTGGGAGGAGGGACGCGGCCTGGCCGCCACGTCTGTTGGCGAGGCATCCCCACCCGGGGCCGCGGTGTTTCTTCACGCGGGGGCAGCAAGCCCCTCACGGCTTCCCCTCGCTCGGCCGCTCGGCCGAGCTTAGCCAGGCCGACCCGCTGGGCCGGGTTGCACCCAGGCCGGGATGGGTCGGGCGGACCCGGGTTGGGTCGACCTGGTTCGGGCCGACCCAGGGGGGTCGGGCCGGGTCGGTCCAGGCCCAGACCCCCCCATTTCCGGACCTTTTCGGTCTTTTTCTGATAACTTGAGCTACGGGCCTCCGAACGACGCGCCATCAGCGGCGATGCGCTCCTTCGACCGAGACGGTCGTTTCAGTATATCACACTCAAGGTTTCACAATACCTTTGGTTCGTCTGGGTTGGTTCGTACACGAAACCAACCGAGCCCTCGGAGCGGAAACGCTCATATCTTGAGCTTCAGACGTCCGATTGACGTGTCATCGACTTTGTTGATTTCCTCTAAGTGAGACGGATCTTTTGGCATGCTCCGCCCGAGATTTGGACGCAGGTGGAGAACGTTCGGGTTGGTTTTTCCTTAAAAACCAACCGGGACCCTAGGACGAAAAAGCCAATAACTCTCAGACCGGGCGTCTGATTGACGCGCCATCTGCGATGTTGAGTTCTTGTTGACGATACGAAACTTTTGGATACATCAACTCTGGACTATGTGTCAGTTGATGTATCAGCCTCTCGGCTCATGGAGAGGACCCTCCCGAACGAGCTTGCTATGTGCGGGAAACCTAGAGCTGGCTGCGTTTGTGACGTTGAAGACTGATGGTCTTGTATCCTATGTGGGTCCCAGCTTAGATGATTCAGTGCTGGTTTTGTATCCTATGTGGGTCCCAGCATAGATGAATCGATGAAGACTGATGGTCTTGTATCCTATGTGGGTCCCAGCTTAGATGATTCAATACTGGTCTTGTATCCTATGTGGGTCCCAACATAGATGAATCGATGAAGACTACTGGTCTTGTATCCTATGTGGGTCCCAGCTTAGATGATTCAGTGTTGGTCTTGTATCATATGTGGGTCCCAGCTTAGATGATTCAGTGCTGGTCTTGTATCCTATGTGGGTCCCAGCATAGATGAATCGATGATGACTGCTGGTCTTGTATCCTATGTGGGTCCCAGCTTAGATGATTCAGTGCTGGTCTTGTATCCTATGTGGGTCCCAGCATAGATGAATCGATGAAGACTGCTGGTCTTGTATCCTATGTGGGTCCCAGCTTAGATGATTCAGTGCTGGTCTTGTATCCTATGTGGGTCCCAGCATAGGTGAATCGATGAAGACTGATGGTCTTGTATCCTATGTGGGTCCCAGCTTAGAAGATTCAGTATCTATATCTGATCATCACATTCACCTTTTTGATGATTTATTCCTATGTGAGTTGAGTCTTGACTTTCAACCCTTATCATCAAGATGATTGGGTTGTGCTTTCCTGTGTGGACTAAGTTGTGCTTTCCTGTTTGGACTAAGTTGTTCTTTCCTTTGTGGACTGGGTATGTTTTTCCTGTGTGGACTAGGTTGCACTTGGGCTCGGATGTTGGAGCTGATCTGGGAGTGATGACTTAGGTATATGTATGGGAATATACCTAAGCCGTGTTGGATGTTACTTCGTGATTGTATCATTCCTTTGTGGTTTATCATTTGTGGATTATGGGAGACCTTTGGGGGTCTCGGGGTCCCTATTGAGTAGCTTATACTCACCCCTGCACGGGCTATACCCGCACTACATTGTGTTGGTTGCAGACGACGGGCAGCGCTGATCATGGTGGAGGCTTGCGGAGCCGGACGGTACCTAGAGGTGGACCATTGGGCAGGGTGTACTCAGAGAGGACGGCTGGACCAAGGAGCGGTGGAGGCTATCTGTACTCACCCTTCAGGTGGGACTTATTGAGGACGGCTCAACATTGTGGATTTTCCTTTTAGTTGTTGTTTTTCCCCTTTCAGTTGTACTTTGCAGTTGGGCTTGTATTTCCAGCCCTCTTTACTTTTCCGCACTTACTGTTGTACCAGTTTTTACTTACTGTATACTTTTTCCTCTTGCTTACTCTTTGGTGATTGTTTACTTTACAAAGGCAATGTCTTCCCTTTACCGGGATTTTACACCTTGGTGCTAGTCGCCAGCCCCTGGCCTATGGAAGGCAGGCTTGGGGTAGTCACGGCACGGGCCCCGGGGACGGGTCGTGACAAATTGGTATCAGAGGAGTTTTTCTCTACCGCAGACTTTGATCATTCTTCTATGTGAAGCAATAGTGTTAAGCATATTGAGTTTGGTTATCAGTCCAGGGAGCCCAGTGTTGGTGCGGAGGCCGACGTATCCGTACACCAGGACCCTGACTTCTGATTTCCGACATAGTGCACTAAAACATTGATTGCATGTGTGTTTCAAGTTTTCTTTGGGATTACTTGTATCAGCTCACCAGGTATATTGTTTTGACCGTGGCTATAAGTCCCCAGCCTTAAACCGTACTTAATCTTGAGTTATTACAAGATTACACATTGAGGATCTTTTCAGGTTTAGAGTTTTAGAGAATTAGATCATGAAACTTGAATTAAATTCCACATTTAAACAAAGTGGTTACATAAAATACAGTATTCATTCTTCCCATCAGTGGAAACATATTTAAAATATAACACGGATTCTTTCTTGACACATCCTTGACACTATCATCACATCATGTACCTTTCCCTTGACCTGTGAAAAACATTTCAAAAACTTGGGATGAGCATAAAAATCTCAGTAAGAGTTATAAAAATATGGAAAGGAAACATGAGTTCATATATACATAAGAATGAAATCATACTTTACCCATAAAACATAGGCATATCAAATCATGAATAAATCATAGAAAACATAAGACATAAAGGTAACTTGAGGCATTCATAACATTCTTACGTAGGGAGTAACCCCCTTGGTTACGTTTGGAATACCCATCACAGTATATTCCCTAAGTCTCTTCGGAGAAACCTTAACGTTTCACTCCTTCGCGTTACCCAATGCATTGGAGAGCTATATCGGGCTCACCCTCCCTTAGTTTATCACGGAACCACCCGTTCTTCATAACAATGCCCAAGAACCATAACATAATCATATCACATAAACATGAATAAAGGAAACATAACATTTCCACATTTCAATCACAATATAACATTTTAGGATATTGAAATAATGAATCCATTCAAAAAGAAACCATTTTCAAAACCATTTAAAAAATTTAATAAAGAGATTTTCGAATCAAAGTGTCCCATACCACCTTGAAGCTTAAAACTTTAAACCATTAATATCCATATAAATAAATCCTTAAAACCATTTTGAAAACATGGATATTAATAAGAACAAATAATTAAAACATTTAAAACGATATTTTGGTTAAAGTGGTTTTACCAAAATTAGAGACACTTGAATACAACAATTGAGGAATAACATTTAGTCAGAACTTTATAATATCATGAGAATAAATGGATTCATGATATAATACTCCAAACGACAGTATATACACCATATAAGAGTGAATTGGTGCATAACAACAATGAACCCTCAATAGAAATGTCAAATGTGATGAAATCCCTTATAAAGAAGGTATCCTTAAATTAAGGACAAATCAATCTCAAAAATATGTGTGACAAATATAAATACACCCAATATAAGTGGATATTAATTGTAAAACAATAAAAGTTCATTCACACATATTCAATGGATGACATATTCAATGACTACATGTTGAACCCAAAGAAATCGAAATTGGGTTAAAAAGTTCCCTTGACAGCCTAATGGCATCACATCAAAATGAGTTGATGAGAGATAAAAAGTGTATCTCATCACTTGGACATAAAATTTACACCAATAAGGATGTATGAGAACATATCCCAACATAAAAATATGTAAATTAAAAGACCCAATAAAAGAAGTCTTTTAAAAAAAGAGGAGGGTGAAAGGTTCCCTTACCGACTTGGGTATCTTTCAAAACATACACCCCATGAAAGAAGGACAATATATCATTGATGTAAATACTCATAAACGAAATTATATTACACAAAGAGTAGAATAATGGGCAGTACATACACCACTCAATGGAATTTGTGGCGAATGTATCATAAATCTCACGGGAATAAAAGTGAGATGAAAAAATCCCGTACGAAAATTCGACAGCCTAACGGTGCCACATAAAACTTCCGAATATGGATTGATGATATCAAATAGAGTATCCCATCATATTACAATATAATTTACAGAAAGTGTAATATAAAAGAAAATCCCCCAACATTGCAAGGAGGAGTTTAAAAGAAGTGACATAAAGGAGAGTACTTAAAAAGAAAGAGAGAGGTTAGATCTCTTACGAAAGTTCGGAAGCCTAACGGCGCCACTCAAAACTTCCAAAATGGATTGATGGGAGAGAATAGGGTCTCTCATCACATTAACATAAAAATTACATTAAATTTAATATAAAATAACATCCCAATCATAAGAAATATGAGCTTAAAATAAATGACATAAAAGAGTGTACTTAAAAAGAAAGAGAGTTGTAGGATCCCTTACCTCGGGTCCGACTTGACTCGATCGTTCTTTAATCTCCTGAATAATAAACTTGAGTTAATTTATAATTCCTTAAGAACCTTTTTCAAGTTCATTATTCCTTTTATATCACTTATTACCATGTCATAAAAATTATGTAATCATTTAAGTTAATAATTTTTGTTTTGCCGATATTTGGTTCTTAAGTCGAAAGTGGACTTCTTACAATTACATGTTGTTCGTGTGGCCAAATGTTTATTATATCCAGAATTGTATTCATTATGTAGATATCATATATGTAATATATATCCAGTACATGCATGCATTTATAACATTTCATAATCATTTAGAGGTAAGAAATGAAATGCACCGTTCATGGAGACGGTAAGCCGTACGTACGCATGAACGCTACTTTCATTTCTATTTCATATTTTATAGAATGGAATAATAATTATATAAAGGTATATTATAATTATATTATAATATCATATTTCCATCCTTTATACATCCCACATATGGTATTTAACGAATCAAATCACTTTGAGGGGGCGGTAGTCCACACTTCCTTAAATGAAGATATCGCGTATACCCATAATGGAAGCCATAAAGGTAAGACAAAAATGAAAAATACAGAAGCATAAATAAAACATAAACATATTATATATCATATATAAAAATATTGACATCATAATGGCCACCTTTGAAGGTGTTAAATGAGTATTGAACAATCATCGTTTCGGGAGGCAGAATTTCACCATCCACGGAAACTGTATGTTCTTTAACCATTTCATGTAGTTGTGTGAGAGTGTAGCTCGAATAAATCTTATAACAACATACTAGTATATTGTAGATACTGGTTTTGTTACAAAAAAAGTAAATAAAAAGAGTTTAGGGGGTTGGAGAAGCAAAATAAAACAAATGAACATGAGAGAATGAATTACCTTTAAAAGTGTAACTCCTTTTGATTTGAGCCTAAAGGCTTCCTTTGAAAGGATTCTGCCCAAAGGGAATCCTCTAGGATGAGGAGAGGGATGTGGAGAGAGTAAATGGGCAGGGGTTGGCCGAGCCAAAGGCTTGAGGAGTGTGTTAAATGAGGTAGAGGTGGGGGCCTTTTATAAGAGGAGAGGAGGGGCACTTTTGGAAAGTAAAGCAATATTACTTTATTTGAAAATGTGTTTCGGTTTCAAAAGGTCCCACATTGATATAATTCGTGGATAAGGTGATAAGGCCTCTAAATCCACTCATCCAATAAGTTTTTGACATGTGTAGTTCATAGAGTTTACATTATCTTTCCATTTAAATCGTCAAATAATGATGTCATCGCTGCATCATTATTATGTCATAAATAATTTAATTTATTTAATGTCTAAAAATTATAAAAAAAATACTATGATGTAGGAAATCTTTTTAGCTTTCCAATTAATATTTATAATTAAAAATATGACTTGTATAACCCCACTTAAAAATTGTTTTAGTAAAACATATCATGTTTGTGTCAATTTTACTTTTACATTAAATAAAATGTTATTTATGTCATTTCCCAACCAAAGTGGATCCATGGGGTCCCCAAGTTGACCCATGGCTTGTCTTGGTCGGACATGATACACCAATGAGGGTAAGACATGTGTCAAGCTCATCTCATTTTATTAAAGCATTATTTTTACCTTAAACTACACTAATTACCACTAATCGCGATTAAAAACTTAATAAGTTACTATTCACCAAAAAATTATTTTAATCTCATTGAACCACATTTTACTTATTAATGACAACCATGTATGTCAGATTTTTGAAAATCAAAACACAAAGATGGCAAAATTTCATTTAAACGGAAAATCAGTTTTTATAAGTACCACTTAGTGGTTTCACTATTCATCAAAAATTGAAGTTTTTCAGAAAAATCCCAAAAATTCACCCTAAGCTATATTTGATATTCTGAATTCAAAAATGAAGTCTGTTTTACAAAATGAAAAACATATAAGTCACATTAGTTAATTTAATAATTAATTTCCGCTGTCATGACAAATTGCGTGTTTTATGAAACAATAAGTATCAAAAGATTGACACTAGTTTAAGTCTGATTTCAAAGTGAAATTGATTCCAACGACCACTATTGGATTTAATGGTAAAAATATTTTCTAATTTCACTTTAAAACCAATTCAAAATATAATCTAATCATATAAATAAATTAGATTAAAAAGTGGTTTTGAATTAAAATACAACATTTTACACTATTCATTAAAAAAATGAACTTTATCGGAAAGATACCAAAAATTTACACAAAGTAAATTTTGATGTCCCGATTCTTAATAAGAGTTTTATTTGGTCCAAAAGAATGTTTAAGAGTGAACAAAACTATATTTAATGACGGTTCTCCATCAAAAGGTGATAAGTGAACCTTTAGTGAAAACTAGGGCATATACGCCTAAAATTGAATTCTTTCCGTATTTTAAGCCTTTATCTTTTATTGTATAAATGTAAAAATATTTAAGAACATATATAATCATATTTTATTTATTTCTATCCATTCCCACCATTACAACGGCTACATGTTAACTACCATTTAAAATAATATTATTTTATTATTAGAGTGCATCGTAAGATTCCCAAGAAACTCGTTGTTGCGTATTGGGTACGCCATCGAGCATAGAATCCCCTTTAAAGTAATATTAATATTTGATTCACAAACATGGATAAATATAAATATGTCATATTCTTTATTTACCTGGGGTGTTACATCCTTCCCCCCTTTTTGGTAATTGCGTCCTCGCAATTTTAAAATTGCGCTTGGAAACATCCTTGAACGTCCCACATCGGAACAAGAGTCGGTAAAACAATCACTTTAAAATAAAGAAAGATAAGCACAGAGGTCACCCGAGTTAACCCATACTAGGATTCTAAGTATGAAAATATGGACATGGTGGAGAAAACATAGGGTCATGTTCCGATGGAGAGTGATAGAAAACATGTTTAGGAGAAAGTTAACAATAAGAAAATCACAAACTTGTTATGGGTTAAACAGTGTTGGGTTCCCCAGTAGGAAAAGTTAATAGACAACATTTTTGTTTTAAGTTACTTTTTATTGAGGAATTTATTCATAAGGAATCATAATCACTTATCATGTTGACTTTCAACTTTTACTAGATTCCTTAGTCAAACTCATATTTTTTTCAAAAGACGAGTATTTTGGGAGACTTGTTCGCATTAAGAGTACTATAATCAACTTCTAGAGAATCACCTAATCCCAAAAAGAGAACTATATACATTCCATTTTTTTAGGCTTTAACCAAAACCAAAACCAAAAAGGTTAGTACAAGATCAGAAAATCCAGAAAAGGATAACCCCTTATAAAAAGAAAATCTATTCTTAATCTCCAAAATTTGTCCAACAAAACCCAAAGTTCAACGAGGACCATCCGATAAACAATTTTTCCATAAAATTCTTCAAAGTAAACCAATATAAGATTGAAACCCAAATATTTGAAGGATTTAGTCACATAGTCTTCCAAGTTAAATCGTAACATTTATCTCCAAACAACATCAGTTTCTCCTAAAGTCTCACATTGAAAAGTAATTATCCTAATCACATATCATCCAAAATCAACTTACTCTTAATTCATAAAATCATATAACTAAAAAGAATCAGTCAAACTAACCAGGGACTTCACGTAGTCCAGTGGTAGGCGATAAATACCAGTCGCACTTTGGTTGTGGGTTCGATTCCCGTAGCATTGTCCGACGCGACGGGTTGTCACACGGTCTGCGTGTTGTTCTTTTTCCAAAACTATATAATTCTTAAAACATTCCCCAAAATGAGATAAAATCTTCAATAATAATCATAACATATTTTAACCTCAAGTTTATCTCATGCCCTTCATTTTCCATCATATCATATAATAACCCATAATTACCTCCAAAGTAAGGATCATATAAACCCTAATGGTTACCTTAATAATTATTACCTAAATTTCCACATCGAGTTGGCCATCTTTTACATGATCCATTAGAGAACTCACCAAGGTTGAAGTGATTGATCATGACTCCTTGATAGTTGGTTTAGAACAACTATGAGATTCCTCATTGAATCCCCCATCTCATCCAGTATCTTAATCATAGAACCACCACAGTTTCCTTCAAACCCATTGTCACTTTGGTGCCTGCTAGATCTAGCTATTTACTAAAACCAAAAAGTTCAATGTGAGAATATCAACAAAACCATCATGTACTAATGAGGAAGGTAAACACTAAGATATACTTACTCATTCAATTTATCTAAAATTAGGACACTTTCTGAAATCCTAACCATTATGGTAATGTCACTTATGCTTAAAGAATACCCTAACCTCTAAAGTTATCTAAACCGACCTTTGATACCAAATATAAGGCCCCAGCCTTAAACCGTACTTAATCTTGAGTTATTACAAGATTACACATTGAGGATCTTTTCAGGTTTAGAGTTTTAGAGAATTAGATCATGAAACTTGCATTACATTCCACATTTAAACAAAGTGGTTACATAAAAGACAGTATTCATTCTTCCCATCTGCGGAAACATATTTAAAATATAACACAGATTCTTTCTTGACACATCCTTGACACTATCATCACATCATGTACCTTTCCCTTGACCTGTGAAAAACATTTCAAAAACTTGGGATGAGCATAAAAAGCTCAGTAAGAGTTATAAAAATATGGAAAGGAAACATGAGTTCATATATACATAAGAATGAAATCATACTTTACCCATAAAACATAGGCATATCAAATCATGAATAAATCATAGAAAACATAAGACTTAAAGGTAACTTGAGGAATTCATAACATTCTTACGTAGGGAGTAACCCCCTTGGTTACGTTTGGAATACCCATCACAGTATATTCCATAAATCTCTTCGGAGAAACCTTAAAGTTTCACTCCTTCGCGTTACCCAATGCATTGGAGAGCTATATCGGGCTCACCCGCCCTTAGTTTATCACGGAACCACCCGTTCTTCATAACAATGCCCAAGAACCATAACATAATCGTATCACATAAACATGAATAATTGAAACATAACATTTCCACATTTCAATCACAATATAACATTTTAGGATATTGAAATAATGAATCCATTCAAAAAGAAACCATTTTCAAAACCATTTAAAACATTTAATAAAGAGATTTTTGAATCAAAGTATCTCATACCACCTTGAAGATTAAAACTTTAAACCATTAATATCCATATAAATAAATACTTAAAACCATTTTGAAAACATGTATATTAATAAGAACAAATAATTAAAACATTTAAAACGATATTTTGGTTAAAGTGGTTTTACCAAAATTAGAGTGACTTGAATACAACAATTGAGGAATAACATTTAGTCAGAAATTTATAATATCATGAGAATAAATGGATTCATGATATAATACTCCAAAGGACAGTATATACACCATATAAGAGTGAATTGGTGCATAACAACAATGAACCCTCAATAGAAATGTCAAATGTGATGAAATCCCTTATAAAGAAGGTATCCTTAAATTAAGGACAAATCAATCTCAAAAATATGTGTGACAAATATAAATACACCCAATATAAGTGGATATTAATTGTAAAACAATAAAAGGTCATTCACACATATTCAATGGATGACATATTCAATGACTACATGTTGAACCCAAAGAAATCGAAATTGGGTTAAAAAGTTCCCTTGACAGCCTAACAACATCACATCAAAATGAGTTGATGAGAGATAAAAAGTGTATCTCATCACTTGGACATAAAATTTACACCAATAAGGATGTATGAGAACATATCCCAACATAAAAATATGTAAATTAAAAGACCCAATAAAATAAGTCTTTTAAAAAAAAGAGGAGGGTGAAAGGTTCCCTTACCGACTTGGGTATCTTTCAAAACATACACCCCATGAAAGAAGGACAATATATCATTGATGTAAATACTCATAAACGAAATTATATTACACAAAGAGTAGAATAATGGGCAGTACATACACCACTCAATGGAATTTGTGGCGAATGTAGCATAAATCTCACGGGAATAAAAGTGAGATGAAAAAATCCCTTACGAAAATTCGACATCCTAACGGCGCCACATAAAACTTCCGAATATGGATTGATGAGATCAAATAGAGTATCCCATCATATTACAATATAATTTACAGAAAGTGGAATATAAAAGAAAATCCCCCAACATTGCAAGGAGGAGTTTAAAAGAAGTGACATAAAGGAGAGTACTTAAAAAGAAAGAGAGAGGTTAGATCTCTTACGAAAGTTCGGCAGCCTAACGGCGCCACTCAAAACTTCCAAAATGGATTGATGGGAGAGAATAGGGTCTCTCATCACATGAACATAAAAATTACAGTAAATGTATTATAAAATAACATCCCAATAATAAGAAATATGAGCTTAAAATAAATGACATAAAAGAGTGTACTTAAAAAGAAAGAGAGTTGTAGGATCCCTTACCTCGGGTCCGACTTGACTCGATCGTTATTTAATCTCCTGAATAATAAACTTGAGTTAATTTATAATTCCTTAAGAACCTTTTTCAAGTTAATTATTCCTTTTATATCACTTATTACCATGTCATAAAAATTATGTAATCATTTAAGTTAATAATATTTGTTTTGCCGATATTTGGTTCTTAAGTCGAAAGTGGACTTCTTACAATTACATGTTGTTCATGTGGCCAAATGTTTATTATATCCAGAATTGTATTCATTATGTAGATATCATATATGTAATATATATCCAGTACATGCATGCATTTATAACATTACATAATCATTTAGAGGTAAGAAATGAAATGCACCGTTCATGGAGACGGTAAGCCGTACGTACGCATGAACGCTACTTTCATTTCTATTTCATATTTTATAGAATGTAATAATAATGATATAAAGGTATATTATAATTATATTATAATATCATATATAATATCATATTTCCATCCTTTATACATCCCACATATGGTATTTAACGAATCAAATCACTTTGAGGGGGCGGTAGTCCGCACTTCCTTAAATGAAGATATCTCGTATACCCATAATGGAAGCCATGAAGGTAAGACAAAAATGAAAAATACAGAAGCATAAATAAAACATAAACATATTATATATCATATATAAAAATAGTGACATCATAATGGCCACCTTTGAAGGTGTTAAATGAGTATTGAACAATCATCGTTTCCGGAGGCAGAATTTCACCATCCACGAAAACTGTATGTTCTTTAACCATTTGATGTAGTTGTGTGAGATTTTAGCTCGAATAAATCTTATAAAAACATCCTAGTATATTGAATATACTGGTGTTTTTAAAAAATAAGTAAATAAAAAGATTTTAGGGGGTTGGAGAAGCAAAATAAAACAAATGAACATGAGAGAATGAATTACCTTTAAAAGTGTAACTCCTTTTGATTTGAGCCTAAAGGCTTCCTTTGAAAGGATTCTGCCCAAAGGGAATCCTCTTGGATGAGGAGAGGGATGTGGAGAGAGTAAATGGGCAGGGGTTGGCCGAGCCAAAGGCTTGAGGAGTGTGTTAAATGAGGTAGAGGTGGGGGCCTTTTATAAGAGGAGAGGAGGGGCACTTTTGGAAAGTAAAGCAATATTACTTTATTTGAAAATGTGTTTCGGTTTCAAAAGGTCCCACATTGATATAATTCATGGATAAGGTGATAATTCCTCGAAATACACTCATCCAATAAGTTTTGGACATGTGTAGTTCATATATTTTACATTATCTTTCCATTTAAATCGTCAAATAATGATGCCATCACTGCATCATTATTATGTCATAAATACTTTAATTTATTTAATGTCTAAAAATTATAAAAAAACTACTATGACGTAGGAAATCTTTTTAGATTTCCAATGAATATTTATAATCAAAAAGATGTCTTGTATAACCCCACTTAAAAAAATATTTAGTAAAACATATCATGTTTGTGTCAATTTTACTTTTACATTAAATAAAATGTTATTTATGTCATTTCCCAACCAAAGTGGATCCATGGAGTCCCCAAGTTGACCCATGGCTTGTCTTGGTCGGCCATGATACAACCAATGATGGTAAGACATGTGTCAAGCTCATCTCATTTTATTAAAACATTATTTTTACCTTAAACTACACTAATTACCACTAATCGCGATTAAAAACTTAATAAGTTACTATTCACCAAAAAATTATTTTAATCTCATTGAACCACATTTTACTTCTTAATGACAACCATGTATGTCGGATTTTTGAAAATCAAAACACAAAGATGGCAAAATTTCATTTAAACGGAAAATCAGTTTTTATAAGTACCACTTAGTGGTTTCACTATTCATCAAAAATTGAAGTTTTTCAGAAAAATCCCAAAAATTCACCCTAAGCTATATTTGATATTCTGAATTCAAAAATGAAGTCCGTTTTACAAAATTCAAAACATATAAGTCACATTAATTAATTTAATACTTAATTCCCGCTGTCATGACAAATAGCGTGTTTTATGAAACAATAAGTATCAAAAGATTGACACTAGTTTAAGTCTGATTTCAAAGTGAAATTGATTCCAATGACCACTGTTGGATTTAATGGTAAAAATATTTTCTAATTTCACTTTAAAACCAATTCAAAATATAATCTAATCATATAAATAAATTAGATTAAAAAGTGGTTTTGAATTAAAATACAACATTTTACACTATTCATTAAAAAAAATGAACTTTATCGGAAAGATTCCAAAAATTTACACAAAGTAAATTTTTATGTCCCGATTCTTAATAAGAGTTTTATTTGGTCCAAAAGAATGTTTAAGAGTGAACAAAACTATATTTAATGATGGTTCTCCATCAAAAGGTGATAAGTGAACCTTTAGTGAAAACTAGGGCATATACGCCTAAAATTGAATTCTTTCCGTATTTTAAGCCTTTATCTTTTATTGTATAAATGTAAAAAAATTTAAGAACATATATAATCATATTTTAGTTATTTCTATCCATTCTCGCCATTACAACGGATACATGTTAACTACCATTTAAAATAATATTATTTTATTATTAGAGTGCATCGTAAGATTCCCAAGAAACTCGTTGTTGCTTATGGGGTACACCATCGAGCATAGCATCCCCTTTAAAGTAATATTAATATTTGATTCACAAACATGGATAAATATAAATATGTCATATTCTTTATTTACCTGGGGTGTTACAGTGGCGCACCTGTTTCCTTTTTAGGATGGCCCCACGACGGCATCCAGCTAGGGTTCCGAGAGTTGAGTGTGACGACAGCCCGCCGAGCGACGAGGCCTCGGTGTAGGGCCCTTTGACAGATGAGGCACCAGCGGTACCTCTACCCACCGAGTCACCGATGCTTCTAGCCCTAGCCACTGACGATGCACGTCGCCTTAGTGCACTGCATGAGTTCTAGCGCCAGCGACTGCCCAGGTTCGGCGGGGAGACGGACCCCCAGGCAGCCGAGGACTGGCTGGAGGCAGTGGTGTGAGTTTTCCGGTTATTGAGGACACCAGCAGACCTCATGGTGATCCTCGCAGTGAGCCTCCTGCACGCGGAAGCAGGCATATGGTGGAGCTTGATGCTCAAGGTGCACGACGAGACATCTCTCCTCTAGACGGACTTTGAGAGCATCTTCCGCTCCGAGTTCTTCCCATCTACCCTCTATGCGGTGCACATCCAAGAGCTACTACAGCTACGGCAGGGCAGCATGACAGTGGCCCAGTACTCGGCGAGATTTACTGATCTCTCCGTTACTCCACAGATATGGTACGGGACCCGTTCTTCCAGGACCAGACCTTCGAGCAGGGACTGAGGCATGAGATCAGGGCTTTGATGATCTCCCTCAACATTCCGACATAGGCAGAGGTGATGGAGGGATCCCTTCTTGTGGAGTGTTTTCTCGCCGAGTAGGCTCCTGTGACAGGGCCCTCCGTAGGACGGCCCGTAGCAGGGTCTTCTACAGCTGGCAGTAGACAGGTGACACAGAGGTCCAAACGGGCCAGACCATCATATGGGCAGTCTCAGGATGAAGATTCGGTTGTGTGGGGCACACGAAGGAGACCCGGCTACACGAGGGGTAGGCATTGCTACGCATGCGGCGGGCAAGGTTACATGGCTCGAGACTGCCCGACTCGTCTTACAGATGAGCAGCAGGTGGTAGAGGGACCTCCCAGAGAGAGGTTCGACCATGGCTGTCCACAGGGTGCAGGCGGACGAGGCAGAGGAGCTGGCCGAGTAGCAGGTGGTGGAAGACGCTTCGAGGTGTTTCCACCACCACCACCAGGAGGTCCACCCCGACCGTAGGGAGTTGGTGGACATGGGAGAGCTCAGCTTCAGGCAGTTGAGGCCTACGATCATGGAGCTCCGGGATCAAATGGACAGGAGCGGGACTAGCTCCATACCTAGAGACTTTTGTTCATGTTGCTTCTAATTTTGTTGATGTATGTTTGTAGATGCTTTGTGTCTTTGAACTAGAGCTGAAGTAATAAAAGACACCTTTTCCTATGGAATTTACTTTCCTGTCCTATCTTGTGTTGTTAGTAAGAGGTTCCGGTTTAGACTGTTGACTTGACCCACACATGAGAGATACCTACTGGAGGAGACCCAGTTACCACACACTGATGCCGACAGTGTGACTCAACCCTCGGAGGCGAGAGTAACAGTTGGATCTCATGGTAGTAGCGTCGAGGCCATACGACGTCATCCTTGGTATGGGTTAGTATCATCCATGTCGGGATTTACTGTGTTAGGAAAAGAAAGTTGTTCATCCATGGGTTGAGACCATATTTCTCTTATCGGCAAAGAAGAAATCTTAGCAGCTCTTATGGGACCGGAGATGGTCCAGGCCACGACAGAGAAGGTCCAAGTCATCCAGGATCGGATGAGGACAGCTCGGATCTGGCAGAAGTCTTATGCTGACAGGAGGCGGATGCCACTGTAGTTCGCGGATGGCGACCACGTCTTCTTACGGGTCTCACCTCGATGTGAGTTACGGAGATTTGGCCGAGGCGGCAAGTTGTCTCCACACTTTATTGGAACATTCCAGGTCCTTAGTTGGATTGTCAAGGTGACTTATCACCTGGCTCTACCACCTCAGTTGCACCGGGTTCGCGACATCTTCCACGTATCTCAGCTGAGGAGATACGCGCACGACCCGACGCATATCTTTGACCATGGGGAGCTAGACGTTGATGATGGGGCGACTTTTGCAGAGGTCCCAGTGGAGATCGAGGATCAATAGAAGCGGGTCCTACGTGGATGATCAATTCCTCTAGTGCGCTTCATATGGCAGCTCGGGAACCTCCAGGAGAGCACTTGGGAGTGGGAGGCTCAAATGCGTGCTCCGTACCACCTTTGTATCCCTAAGTTTGTGTTGAAGCTTTACGGGGACGTAAATCCCTGTGGTGGGAGTAATGTAAAGACCGGTAAATTTCAAGGAAATTTTTTCTTTCTTAATTTTCATTGGAATTTTACAAGAACGCAGTTTCTGACAGCATGTGATTCCGGGGCCCGGTGTGCCCAGAATCATTTTCTGAAGTTTGGATCAGGTCCGTTTAGTGAACGAACGGGCGGGTTTTTCTAACTTTTTAACCGGTTCTTGGAATTGAATTCTGAGGGCACCGATGGAATCACAGCGCCGGTATTTTCTTAGAAACGCCTCTTCCGGGGTTGCGTTTTCTCGGGTGTGGTTTTTAATTTTTGGGATTTAAGTTAAGAAATAAAATAAAGTGGTACGACAACTTTATTTTATTTCACTTAAAAGCCACATAAAATCCACTTAAAACCACTTAAGCTAAGTTGAAGCGGATAGGGTGCAATCCAAAATATCCTACCCTCTTGGTAGGATATTTGTGAGGTGGGGCCCGCACGAGCCCCACCGTTTCTTTTCCACTAATTAACGCACTCGCGAAGACCCCTATTAAATAAAAGTCAACAGGGGCGTTTTCTTAAACAATTAAACGCTCCTATTAATTGGGCGGTTTATTCGTTGAAATTAACTCTATGAATTAATGGGTTGTTACTTAGTGTGTTTTTCGTTCGTTGGCATATAATAAAATAAGTCCAACACTATTTCTTCTTAAGGGTTGTTCGTTGAGTGGATTTGAGAGAAACCTCAAGTTCTTCATCCTCCTTCGCGAAGAACGCGAAGAACGCGAAGAACACCGGCCTTCGACGAAAGGTGATGAAGAATGTCGAGACCTCGGGGATCGACGATGCGATACCAAGTACCGCGATGCCGACGATTCTTCTCCCACGACGTTCTTCTACGACGTTCCTTCATCCACGAAAAATCTCTGATCATCCGTTGAGGTAAGAGATTGCGGACCATTAATTTCTCTGTGGTTTATAGCAACAACAAGGATTTAATTGTTATAATTAAATCTGTATGTTCTTGATCCTCGGAGTTCGTCGACGCAACGCCGTATACCGCGCCGACGCGACGCCCTTCCGCGACGCGAAGATCCTCTTCTTCTGTGACGATCAATTCCGCGAAGAACACATGCTCAACGACTACGTCAAGGTAGGGGTTTGATTCTTTAAATCTTTGTGATTAAATCCCCGATCGTTTAAATATTGTTGGGTGAATAACTTTAAGATCGCTAACGCGGTGGGTGCGGACTAACGAACAAATCCGAACCCACTGTACCTTTTTGTTCTTGGTGCGTAGAACAGCGGACGATAACAAATGTGGCTGCAAGGGCGATTCGAGGGCCTGGTAGTGAAGATCGAGTCCCGAGAGGACCACTGGCGAAGACTGCACGCAAAACGGACCACCGGAGCACGTCTGGTGGCCCGCGGAATCTCCCGCAGGTGCGCCACGCCGGGAGGCGGCGGCGCCCGGTGCACCGCCGGCAAAACCCGCCGCGGTTGAAGCCCCGGTGGGGAGCCGGTTCTGCGGCCACGTGGAATCAAAAGGAGGGACGCGGCCTGGCCGCTGCGTCTGCTGGCGAGGCAGCCCCACCCGGGGTCGCGGCGTTTCTTCACGCGGGGGCAGCAAGCCCCCCGCGGCTTCCCCTCGCTCGGCCGCTCGGCCGAGCCAAGCCGGGTCGGGCGGGGCAGACCCGGGTCGGGTCAACCTGGTACGGGTCGCCCGGTTCGGGCCGATCCAGGGGGTCGGGCCGGGTCGGTCCGGGCCCAGACCCCCCCCCCCCCCATTTCCGGACCTTTTCGGTCGTTTGCTCATAACTTGAGCTATGGGCCTCCGAACGACGCGCCGTCAGCGGAGATGCGATCCTTGGATCGAGACGGTCGTTTTTTTATATCACACTAAACGTTTTGGAATACCTTGGGTTCGTCCAGGTTGGTTCTTACACGAAACCAATCGGGCCCTCGGAGCAGAAATGCTCATATCTTGAGCTTCGGACGTCGGATTGACGTGTCGTCGACTTTGTTGATTTCCTCTAAGTGAGACGGACCTTTTGGCATGCTCCACCCGAGGTTTGGACGCAAGTGGAGCATGGTCATGTTGGTTTTTCTTTAAAACCCAACCAGGACCCTAAGACGAAAAAACCAATAACTCTCAGACTGGGCGTCCGATTGACGCGCCGTCTGTGATGTTGAGTTCTTGTTGACAATACGGAACATTTGGATACATCAAATCTGGACTATGTGTCAGTTGATGTATCAGCTTCTCGGCTCGTGGAGAGGACCCTCCCAAACGAGCTTGCTGTGAGCGGGAAACCTAGAGCTGGCTGCGTTTGCGACGATGAAGACTGCTGGTCTTGTATCATATGTGGGTACTGGCTTAGATGATTCAGTGCTGGTATTGTATCTGATGTGGGTCCCAGCATAGATGAATCGATGAAGACTGCTGGTCTTGTATCCTATGTGGGTCCCAACTTAGATGATTCAGTGCTGGTCTTGTATCCTATGTGGGTCCCGGCATAGATGAATCGATGAAGACTGCTGGTCTTGTATCCTATGTGGGTCCCAGCTTAGATGATTCAATGCTGGTCTTGTATCCTATGTGGGTCCCATCATAGATGAATCGATGAAACTACTGGTCTTGTATCCTATGTGGGTCCTAGCTTAGATGATTCAGTGCTGGTATTGTATCCTATGTGGGACCCATCATAGATGAATCGATGATGACTGTTGGTCTTGTATCCTTTGTGGGTCCCAGCATAGATGAATCGATGAAGACTGCTGGTCTTGTATCCTATGTGGGTCCCAGCTTAGATGATTCAGTGCTGGTCTTGTATCCTATGTGGGTCCCAACATAGGTGAATCGATGAAGACTGTTGGTCTTCTATCCTATGTGGGTCCCAGATTAGAAGATTCAGTATCTATATCTGATCATCACATTCACCTTTTCGATGATGTATTCCTGTGTGAGATGAGTCTTGACTTTCAACCCTTATCATCAAGATGATTGGGTTGTGCTTTCCTTTGTGGACTAAGTTGTGCTTTCCTGTGTGGACTAAGTTGTGATTTCCTTTGTGGACTGGGTATGTTTTTCCTGTGTGGACTGGGTTGCACTTGGTCTCGGATGTTGGAGATGATCTGGGATTTATGACTTAGGTATATGTATGGGCATATACCTAAGCCGTGTTGGATGTTACTTCGTGATTGTATCTTTCCTTTGTGGTTTATCCTTTTTGGATTCTGGGAGACCTTCGGGGGACTCGTGGTCCCTATTGAGTAGCTTATACTCACCCCAACACGGGCTATGCCCGCACTAAATTGTGTTGGTTACAGACGACGGACAACACTGATCGTGGTTGAGGCTTGCGGAGCAGGACGGTACCTGGAGGTGGACCACTGGGCGGGGTGTACTCGGAGCGGACGGCTGGACCAAGGAGCGGTGGAGGCTATATGTACTCACCCTTCAGGTGGGACTTCCAGAGGATGGCTCGACGCTGCGACTTTTCCTTTCAGTTGTTGTTTTTACCCTTTCAGTTTTACTTTACAGTTGGGCTTGTATTTTCGGCCCCCTTTACTTTTCCGCACTTACTGTTGTACCAGTTTTTACTTAGTGTTTACTTTTTCCGCTTTCTTACTCTCTGGTGCTTGTTTACTTTACAAAGGCAATGCCTTCCCTTTACCAGGATTTTATGCCTTGGTGCTAGTCTCCAGCCCCTGGCCTATGGAAGGCGGGCTTGGGGTAGTCACGGCACGGGCCCCGAGGACGGGTCGTGACATAACTGAACTAGACTTCTCAATCGTGCGCCACACACAAATAAACACTAAATAAAACATGGGTCGAACCTAGGAGATGGTGAACAATCCAGAACATACTATACATCTGACTCATCCTGAAGGCATGCCCTAACTCGATGATGTCATAACGCCCAAACTACTACCTGGTATAGCCCTGCATGGACTAACCGAGGGGCACAATCCCCATAGCAGCAATAACTCAGTATTCACCTGATATGGGGCCACATGCCAGTGCATAAGCTAAACTAGTGTAACAATCTTTCTTAGAAGATTCACTCACTATGTCAGGTTCCCATGTCAACACAAGCAATAAAAAGGGGTACGTTCACAATGTAAATCAATCAGTCACGATGCACAAACATCACATACAGCTCACACAATCAATGCACACCAAAGATAACCCCTGAATGGATTTTCCAAAACAATATATTTTATTAAAGTTCCAAACGGGCCTTCACCAATTTTAAAGAAAAACCTCATTTCTCAAGAAAACCCAAAACACTTGTTCAGAAGAAGTAATTTATTTTTAAAACTAGAATTACATTTGAAATTCCGTGAATTATTTTTAAAGGCCGAATGGGCATTCTTTCAATACTGGGTGTCTGCTCATCAAGAAAATGTCCCAAGTGTTTGGTATAAAATAAACAGATCTTTTCACACTAAATATTCATTTAACGTTTTATTATCTAATATGATTTGTCATTCATTAAAATTAATAAAACATCAAGAAATTAATAAATTATAAATTTAAATGTGAGTGCAGTGGGGGACCTACCTCGACTAACCACTCAATCGTGACGACACGACTCGCATCACACTTTCACATAAGTACGCGCAACCCGATAACCATAGTGTCAGAGACTTTCACTGACGACATGCTGCAACAACCGCAGGACATTTAAAACCCGAAACCTTTACCCAACTCAACAAGATAAATTTCCATCCATAATAATTATTTAATAAAACATTTAAAAAAATTATAAATAAATTTTAAAGACCATTTCCATGGATAAACTAAACAATTGAAAATTTGTTATACAGTTTTCAAAATGCATCGAATGGCTCAAAATGATAAAGGCTTAATCAAAAATTATTTTATGACTACACGCACATAGACGCTATACTAAAACATCAACTGCACCCTTTTCACATACTAAAAAATTAACTGCACAATTTATAAAGCACTATTTAAACAGCTCAACATGGGTTTTCATAGCGATAAATACTCATATCATATAAACATACCACTAAACTCATAAACACATCAAAAAAATACTAAACCTCAAGTAAAATCAAAATCGCATCAAATAAAAAAAGTTAATAAACATGCTAAATTAATTAAATTCACAAATCAATTTATCCACAATAATTTGACGAGGGACCTCCTACCTCAATGTGGAGAACCTAAAAATTTAGTTGTGTAACACCCCCGCACACCAAACGCACCTCTGTCAACACAAAAACACCCTAAAAATAAATTATTAAACTAATAACATCAACATTGGAACAAACATAAGTCAATATCTCGAATGGAACCCTACACAAAGAAGGTAAAGAAATTCACCAGAGCGAAGTGCACTACGGGGAAGCCACCGGAATGGGAGCCACGCACAACGGGAGCCATCGGGAGGTTCAGCCAAGAGGGAACCTGAACCAGGTGAGGTGCAACAGAAAAAGGGAAGGGAAGAAGGGGGGATGGTGCGACGCTGCTGTCCGAAGAGGGAGAGGAAGGTGGTGTGGGGTTGTTTTCTGTAGAAGGAGAAGAGGGCGCGCATAGGGTAACCTGGACTAGGGGGAGAGGAGGGCGGACACGGCTTGAAGGGGGTTCAGCCGAGAAGCTGGGCGTAGGAGGGGAAGCGCGTTGTAGGTCAGGGTGGCACGATTCAGGTTGGGGGAGGACCAGCAATAGTCGGCGCAGCTAGGTAGAGTGTGAGGGAGACGACGACATAGGGTTCAGAGGGTTGAAGGTGTGACGATTCGAAGGGAGGGCGTCGAAGGGCTGTGTGGTGATGCCAAAACGAGAGAGAATAGGTGGGGGTCAGCCGCGACACCGGAGGGAAAGGAGAGGGGAGCGGTTGTGAAGAGTTTCTGGGGGTTTGGGCCGCACAGACAAGGGGAGATGTACCCAGCTGAAATCGTTTTAGGGTTAGAGGGGGGGGGCTTGAAGCGCGATGGACCAAAGGGAGGGGGAGAAGAAAGGGGGAAATGAGAATAAAATAATAATAATAATAGAAATAAAATATAATAAAGAATAAAGGGAGGGGGAAAAGAGAAAATAAAAGAAAATAAAAATAAAAAAGAAAATAAAATAAAATAAAAGAAGAAATAATCTAATTAAAAATAAATTACTAATAATATAAATATTGATAATAAAACTTCAATAATAGAAATGAACAAGTTAAAACATTAACTTAAATAATAATAATATTAATAATAATACGAAAATAATAAATCCAACAAAAATAATGACATCATTATTAAATTAGGATGGACACTGTGAACGGTCGTGTGTGCGGTCGCATGCACAGTCGCCTGCGCGGACGCGGGTGCGGTCACGCGAGCGGGTGCGTGCGCGGTCACACGCCTAGTTGCACGCCTATGTAATAATTAATTTAATAATAAAACGTTTTGTTATTTAATTTGGGAACTACGCAAGGTCACGCATATGGTCGCGCACCATATATGAACCCAAATCACTAAAAAAACCCGACTAAAACTACGGCCCAAAAATGATATCCAAAATAATTAAATTAAAAAGGACGTTTCAGTTGGGGTGTGACAATTCTCCCCACCATGACACTTTCTGCCCCCAGAAAGTCCCAAAAGACTTGACCTAGCCAAGATTCCATGAAATACTGCGAAGATACCTAAAACAAAACTCAATCACCTAAAGATCAGGAATTCTAAACACCCATGACCTGAAACCTCAAAGAACTCAAAGCCCGAGACACTACGAAAAAAACCAACAGCAAGGAACTCACCTCCAAACACAACTACAACCTGGAACACCCCAACCCCAAACTTCGGGATTTTCATGGCAGCTCGAGATCTCCAAGAACAAGCATCCATCAACCCACTATCTGAGCTAACCAATTAGCATGGTCGAGGTCAGGCGGAGCAGAATTAAGGGGTGGCTCCGCTATGAGCACTTTAAAAACAGCATCTTACACAAAAACATCCTATTGTGGTCTCCCCACCATATTGGGTTCTCGTCAAACATTGGTTTTTCAAGAAAAAATAACTCACAAATCATACAAACTTTTAACACTTGCTTGACCCTCCATGATGCCTATATAAACTGAACCAACACAGGAGGAGATGTCGGCGAGACCCGCACAGGGTCTCCCCACCATTTTAAAATTTTCCTAACACCACGACACCCGCATGGGCATTCCCAATTTACTTCTAGCGATACAGACTGAACTCTTCATCATGAACCCACCAACATGGTCTAACCCACGCATATTATTCCTACCGTGGTCAACACTCCGCCACATGAGATAGCTTTGATAGTAGAAACCCCTAACCAGGAGGCGAACCAGATAGGTTCTCTTCAATTCCACAAGACATGAGAATCTATAAAACAAGTACGATTTCGATCCATAACCGACCACAAGAAGGTTCATGGGGCGCGCCCGCTTGCTTTACAAGAATATGGGGTTTCCAAAATTCTTTAAGACCCAATAGGACCTCCCATAAAATAATACCACGACAAGTAGACAAGGGCTCTATGCCCCTCGCAAAAAGAATGAAACCTTCAGAGAGGGTACCGCAATAAGGAAATTTAATCTTTCCCAATCCCATCACTGCAAACTTAAGTCGGATCAAGCTAAACCCATGTTCGATGAGTTTTGACTGCGCACAAGCTTCACCCCGAGACCTATGGCTGGGGCCTTGACGTCTGAAGCATCTACCACCTCGCAGTCATAAGTTGGCCACCTCTGACTAGAACTTCCTCCGCGGGAAAAGCAGCCCACATACTTCTCCTCGTGTCCCATGCGGCCACTCTATCAACATACCAAATGAGAATTTAAATGAACGACTTAGAGTGTCTGACTAACCATACTAGAGATAGAAAGTTGAGTGGTCTATCCGACACACAACATGAACTGAGGGAAGGAGCACTCCAAGAATAGGCCCCTTCGTTTCACACTCCTCATCAGATGAGGAACCTTCACTTCTTTAGGTACAACTATGGGATGAGGTTAGTCTTATGGATTGCTCAAGACATACTTGTTCGCAAAAAAAAAACAAAGTGATCGTCGTTTACTGTTTTAATGCCACTCCACCAGGCATACATGAGACAACATTCACCCACACAACTTTTGGAGTTCTTCCAAAATCAGAGACACTCTTGACTTTCCCAAAGCATTCAACGATATCCAATTGACCTCGACGTCTACAAACAGTCAACACAATCGAGCAGCACCCATCTTCGCCACTCCACTAGGAGTCTGGGCTGAGCCAAGAACCAAGAGACCTGCTGGAAACTCATAGGACATTTCTAGGGGGCATATCCCAAACAAGGAATACAAAACATCTTTCCACAAATCCAAACGTATCACAAGGAAAACATCCATATTCCAAACACAAATCCAATAATTCCAATCTAAAACATCAATTAATTCTTAAAGAAAAACACACGCTTGAGAAACCAAACACAGAACATTGAATCCCAATAACTCTTTTGAACTCATCTCTTTCACTCTGAACTCAAAACCATTTTCCAATTCCAAAACCATTTAAGCACAAAAACTCATTTGAGAGAAAACCCCACTTTTTGGGAAACAAGATGTAGCTTTTAAAATCAATCACTCACCACTGATGTTCGTGGATGCCTCGCAGATTTTCATTTTCATGCCTCCCAGGCACCCATCCACACAATCCACCAACTATCCATTAATCACTTCCACATGCACATGTGAGCACCAATAGGAATACCATTGGGAAAAAACAAGGATCTTTTTCTTTCAAAACAATACATTCCCAATTTTCCAAAATACCTTTTTTTCAACTATTTCAAAAACTCAAGACAAATTTACAAAATTATTTCCATTTATAAAAAAACCCACTCAAATTTCAAACAACCCAAGACATCCTTTTAGAAATTCAACTTCAACAAATCAACACCAAATTCCAAAAACAAGGTCCAAGAGAAATGCACCCCAAATATCCTGTCAACCACACACCAAAATAAAATACGAGAAGCACCAAAGTCTGCTTCCCTTTTTAAAGGAAAACAATTTCGCACCAATGTCAAAACTGAAGCAAGACATCACAAACATTAAAGCACCTGGGCGCAGGACTAGTGGTCGTGTCTAACCCGGCTACATGGTTTAGCAGACCATACCCTAGGCAAGAACCAACCACTAGGACTGTCGAACCGTACTCTCGGGCATCAAATGGGTCACTACCCCATGTGAGGCCACGCACAGTACCTGTTTACTCCTATTGTTATCCCCCACCCACATAGAGAAAATCCGAAAACATAAATCCAAAACTACCCATAGTTACTCGAGGATTGGAACGAGTAAGAGTTCTCAACTCTCTTCTCGCACCTATACCTCGAGTACCAACAGTCCTATCTCCAATCTACCTGACACCCCAGATAACAAGAACAAAACCTGCCTTTGATACCATTTTTTCATGAACTAGACCGGGACCCCATCCGACCCGGCGCCCCGACCTGGTCCGGGGCAAGGCCCGAGGGGCGTTCCCAATCCCCCAGGGCTAGAAACTAGTGTGGGGCATCAGGACTAAACAAGAGGGAATGATTTTGCCCAATAAAAATAAATAAAACAGTAGAAAAGTGGAAGAACGCAAAGTAAAATAAATGACCCTGAAATGAAAGAACGGCCAACGAGACACACAAACCTGGTGTCGACCAAAACTCCTCACAACTCCGAGAGTCGCTCACCTGTCCACAACCAGCTCTCGCCCACGGAGAGCAAGCTCGAACCAAACCTGCAGCAAAACTAAAAAAAGGAAAATACTATAGGTGTGAGTATTAAAACTCAGTAGGTAGGCCCCACTAATTCTATTCCCAATTCACATACCATTAAATAAAGAAATAATTAATTCCAAGTTTGAACTACATTGTAAAAAATATGGGTTTTTACACACACTTTCATTTCTAAATAAGTACCAGTCCATTGCCCATTATAATTTAAAAACAATTTTTAATGTTTGAAAGGAACAAATGCATTTCATTTTAAAATATTTTTGCAAAAAATTAGTAAACCAAACATTAGTTATTAGCTAAAAAGGAAACTACTCATAACACACAACACACACTGAGGTAAATCGGAAAAATGACACACACAAGCCAACAACCGAACTAGACTTCTCAATCGTGCGCCACACAAAAATAAAAACTAAATAAAACTAGGTCAAACCTCGGAGATCATGAACAATCCAGAATATATTATACATCGGACTCATCCTGAAGGCATGACCTAACTAGATGACGTCATAACGCCCATACTACTACCCGGTATAGCCCTGCATGGCCTAACCGAGGGGCCCAATCCCCATAGCATCAATAACTCAGTATTCCCCTGCTATGGGGCCACTAGCCAGTGCGTATTCTAAACTAGTGCAACAATCATTCTCAGAAGATTCACTCACTATGCCAGGTTTCCATGTCAACACAACCAATAAAAAGGGGTGCGTCCACAATGTAAATCAATCAATCACGATACACAAACATCACATACAGCTCACACAATGAACTCACACCAAATATCACCCCTGAATGGATTTTCCAAAACAATTTATTTTATTAAAGTGCCAAACGGGCCTTCACCAATTTTAAAGAAAAACCTCGTTTCTCGAGAAAACCCAAAACACTTGTTCAGAAGAAATCATTTATCTTTAAAACTAGAAGTACATTTGAATTTCTGTGAATTATGTTTAAAGGACAAACGATCATTCTTTCAATACTTGGTGTCCACTCATCAAGAAAATGTCCCAAGTGTTTGGTATAAAATAAATGGCTCTTTTCACACTAAATAATCATTTAAAGTTTTTTTATCTAATATTATTTCTCATTCATTAAAATTAATGAAACATAAAGAAATTAATAAATTCTAAATTGAAAGGTGAGTGTTGTGGGGGACCTACCTCGGCTCTCCACTCGATCGTGATGACACTACTCGCTTCGCACTTGCGTATAAGCATGCGCAACCTGATAACCGCAGTGTCGAAAACTTTTGCTGACGACACGCTGCAACAACCGCATGAAATTTAAAACCAGAAACCTTTACCCAACTCAACAGGATAAATTTCCATCCTTATTAATTATTTAATAAACCATTTTAAAAAAATTTATAAATAAAATTTTAAATTCCATTTCCACGGATAAACAAAACACTAGAAAATTTGTTAAAAAGTTTTCAAAATGCATCGAATGGCTCAAAATGACAAAGGCTTAATCAAAAATTGTTTTATGACTACATGAACATAGACGCTACACTAAAATATCAACTGCACCCTTTTCACATATTAACAAATTAACTGAACAATTTATAAAGCAATATTTAAACAGTTCAACATGGGTTTTCATAGGAACCAATACTCATATCATATAAACATACCACTAAACTCATAAACACATAAAAAAATATACTAAACCTCAAGTAAAATCGAAATCGCATCAAACAAAAAAAGTTGAGAAACATGCTAAATTAATTAAATTCATGAATCAATTTATCAACAACAATTTAAGGAGGGATCTCCTACCTCGATGTGGAGAACCTAAAAATTTAGTTGCGCAACACCCCCACACACCAAACGCACCTCCGTCATCACAAAAAGACCCTAAAAATATAGTATTAAACTAATAACATCAACATTGAAACAAACATAACTCAATATCTCGAATGGAACCCTACACAAAGAATGGAAATAACTTCACCAGAGCGAAGTGCACTACGGGGAAGCCATCGGAATGGGAGGTGCGCACAGCGAGAGTCATCGAGAGGTTCAGCCAAGAGGGCACCCAAACCAAGTGAGGCGTAGTAGAAAAAGGGAAGGGAAGAAGGGGGGGGTGCGACGCTGCAGTCCGAAGAGGGAGAGGAAGGCGGCGCGGGGTTGCTGTCCGTATAAGGAGAGGAGGGCGTGCAGAGGGAAACCTGAACCATGGGGAGAGGAGGGCGGGCGCAGCTTGAAGGGGGTTCGTCCAAGAAGCTGGGCGCGGGAGGGGAAGTGCATTTCAAGTAAGGGTGGCGCGATTCAGGTTGGGGGAGGACTAGAAATGCTCGGCACGGCTAGGTAGAGCGGGAGGGAGACGACGACCTAGGGTTTAGAGGGTTGAAGGTGCACCGGTTCGAAGGGAGGGCATCAGAGGGCTGTGTGGTGATGCCAAATCGAGAGAGAAGAGGTGGGGGTCAGCCGTGACACCAGAGGGAAATGAGAGGGGAGCGGCCGTGAAGAGTTGTTGGGGGTTTGGGCAGCGCAGATGAGGTCAGATGTGCCCAGCTGAAATCGTTTTTGGGTTAGAGGGGGGGTTGTAGCACGATGGACAAAAGGGGGGAGAAGAAAGGGGGAAATGAGAATAAATAATAATAATTATAATAATAGAAATAAAATAAAATAAAGAATAAATGGAGGAGAAAAAAGATCAAATAAAAAAATAAAAATTAAAATAAAATAAATGAATAAATAATCTAATTAAATAAAATTACTAATAATAGAACTAATGATAATAAAAAATAAATAATATAAACGACAAATTTAAAACATTAACTTAAATAATAATATTACTAATAATAATAAAAAAATAATAAAACCAATAAAAATAATGACATTATTTTTAAATTAGGTTGGACACTGCCCACAGTCTTGTGTGCGGTCGCGTGCACAGTCGCCTGCACGGACGCATGTGAGGTCGCGCGAGCGGGCGCGTGCGCGGTCGCATTCCAAGTTGCACGCCTATGTAATAATTAATTTAATAATAAAATATTTTTTAATTTAATTTGGGCACTATGCAGGGTCACACATATGGATGCGCACTGTATATGAACCAAAATCACTAAAAAACCCAGCTAAACCAGCAGTTCAAAAATGAGATCCAAAATAATTAAATTAAAAAGGACGTGTCGGTTGGGGTGTGACAGAATTACCCTGAGTTTTCTCAAGTGATAACACATCTATCTGACTCTCAAACCAAGAAAATGAATTCGCAAACAACTGTTTGATCATGGTTCAAAATTGAACTAATAAACACTAAAAACATAATAGCCTCTTTGAAGGTGATCTGGGGAACCAAACAACCTAGAAAAAATAATTTATCCCATTAATGGTTTGATTTCCATAATTTTAGGTCTTCATTACCAACAACCAACCAAATTTTATCCTTTGTCTCCTCCATATGTGACATCATTCAAAGATCCAACTATGTCATGAATCCATTTCTCATTGAACACTCCTCTCATTCCTCACTGTAATTTCACAACTTTATCCTTACAACAAGGATTCCCCTTTGAAAATATCCCATTCCATTTTTTATTGCAACACCTACATAGTTTTATAAATATCATGGAGACCTATACCACCATCATCAATGAGTTTTTAAAATAATTTCTAGGTTTCCAATGGTATTAGCCTTCATGGATTTCATCTCATAAAAATAGGACATAAGATTCTCTAGTTTAGTAATAATTACCTTAGGAGGATTCATAGAGGAGAGAACATGAATTGGGATCAATGGTAGGACACTATGGATCAGCGTAATACATCAAAAAAATGAAACGAATCTACCCTTCTAGTTAATAATTCTTCCAGTGATCTATTTGATGATCTCATCAAAGATGGTCTTTTTGATTCTACAACAGGAAATTGGAACTCTAAGATAACTCATTGGAAGATGCCTCCTTTAGATGCCCATTTGTCCCTAAATTGTGTTACTTCATATTATAGATCATTTTTTGGGTAGAAAGATATTACTCATTCTATGATTAACCCATATCCCACTCAGAGTACCACATATAGTCATGGTTTTAATGAACTCCTAGATTTATCTTTGCCTACCATTAAGAAATAGAATAATTTCACCGACAAACGTTAATCTTGACTCTGAAAGAAGGGAAACCAAAGGTGTTTTAAAGGTGTATTTGAAAATTATATGCATACCCTTGTTGTTCCTTATTTTTTATATTGGTAATGTGGTCCCATGTGGTCTTGTTATTAGTTTTATCCATGTTTAGAAAATTTTTTTAAAAACCACAATTTATTTTGAAAAAAAAGGAAAACAAACGGGGTTTTAAATGTGTATTTGAAAATTATATGTTATAAAAGTATATTAGTTTTGATTCTGTTTCAAACAAGTTAATTGGTTTCATTGGTAAAATCCTTAAATAGATTCATGATCATATAATACTCGATTTTTTCCCACAAACCTTTCTTGGTCCCTTATTGGTTGTTCATATATTTTGTTTTATTGGAAACTCATAATGGTAAGGTAAACATGTCCCAAAGTGTCTCTAATTGATTACTATTATTATTTCCTATTATTTTTAACCCATTTGGTTGTACAAGGTCATATGTTTTCACTGTAACCATCATTTAGTGTTTTGGGTTTTTCATTTGATATACCATGTATGTGTTCAATTATGGAATTCTTTGCATTTGATATATATCATTTTTTATGGAAATTTTATCATATTTTTTGGACTATAAATATATTAGTATTGTCTTCCTATTTATATGGATGGGTAATTATATTTTAACAATGGAAAAAACAACTCCAATGTTCTAGTCGGTTATTCTTGATTCTTACCTCAACCTTGTGGCTGTTGTGAATGTACTTCAGGACAGGTTAGTTCTCACTAGTGTTCCTTCAGTGGGATATAGTTTTAGTTCATCTTATAGATAGATGGTGAATTAGGATGAGTCTCATAGATGTAGTGTAAAGAGTATCTAGAAGTCCTTGGGATAATTGTTTATGAATCTTGTGGGGAATAAAGTGTTTATTTATTATTAGTTCTGTATGAGAGGACACACTAATCAAAATTTCCAAGAGTCTCTGAGGATGTACCACCTGTGTGGGTAGTAAATTAATCACCTTTTCTTTAGTAATTTGGCTTAATGTGGGAGCATTGTAGACATTATTTTATAAAAGGTATCTCGGATAAAGTTAAAGGATTATAAGTGTGTAGGATCTCATCTTCATGACTAGGGGGTTATCAATAGGGGAATAACACTCATGGATGGCCAAATTCATAGAGATTCCATGAAACAAAGTCCATTCTATTGAACTCATGTTCAGGTCTAGTCATGATTTGAGGTTCATTGTTTATTCCTCCATCTATGGAATAAGTTTTCGTTGAGTAATTTACAACTAAATCATTCATTTTAATTATGCTGATTGGAAGCATGACTATTCAGGATGAGTTGATGAAGTAAAACATGGATCTACTTAATTCATTGTTTCATAAAACTAATCATAGTTTTATGTTTCATGATTTCCAGGTGGTGGTATCTAGTGTCGATGTCATTTGGGACTTCCTTATTTTGAACCATTTGTGTTTGACCTCATTATCAATGTAGAATGGATGATCATATTCAAGGTGTTGGTTGACTTCTATCACTATAGGGACATGTTCCCTAATCATGATAGGAGAAATCACATCTTTCAGTGATAGAAAGATCCAAAATCATGGATGTTTGTACATGTTCCTTCGAATTTAAAGTTGATCTTAAGCTAGTTGTACATGTTTTTTCCTGAGATTTTTTAGAATAATTATATTGATGAACTTCTGGTGGTCGTGGCCACTAAATATACATTCTTATAAAGTATTTTTGTGATTTACTCCATAGTGATAGGTCAATTTTACAATCGATATACTCCCCAAGATGAGATCAATTTCCCTATCGTCTTTTTGTATGTCTCCTTCTGAGATAATGAAGCTGAAATTTTAGTAAGATGATCTTGCAGGTAAGGGTTGTATTCACCCTGGTGTTACATTATGGTCTTTAATAGTGCTATTTATAAAAAAGGAATATGTTGGCCTCTAAGTTTCTATGGATGATAATAATCTTAACCAAGTCAATGTAATGAAAATATCCATTTACCAAAATTGATTATTTTTATGATCAGTTTAGAGGGTCCCATTGGTTTTTAATGATAAAATTAAGATCAGGGTACCACCATTTGATGGTCTAAGAAGAGTATGTTCCAATGACTACATTTTGAATTCTGTATAGAAATTTAAGAAAATTTTTATTCCATTTGGGCTTACCTTTTCTGTAGTTATATTCATCGATTCAATGAATATGATATTTCATTCTTTTTTTCGACTCCTTTGTGGTCGTGTGTTTAGATGATATCTTGGTATATCCCAAGATTAAGGAGAAACATTCTAAAAATGTTGTGGTCATTTTGTGTTTTTTATAGATAATAATATTAATGTTAGGTTTCCTAAGTGAAAATCATGGATTCAAGATGCGATGTTTCAAGGTCACAAGATTTCCAATATAGGAATGTCAGTGGAACTAAAGAAAGTACAGGTAGAAATGTCATGGGATCATCCCATGAATATGTTGGATATATAATTATTTCTTATATTCCACATATGTTTTATAGTTTTTTCAGATTTCACATGGTTATCTTCTCACTTGACAAATTTGACCAGGAAAGGGGAAATTTTTTACTTCGATAAAAAATGTTAGGTTTCTTCCAAGCAATTATAGAATTGTTTGACATCCACAGTACTTTTATTATTCAATATTCTTATAGATCTTACTTTTTGTATTTTTAACTTTATATTATGGGTTTGGGATGTTTGATGATGCATTATTACCATATGGTGTCTTTTAGATTAAGGAATATATTCCCCCATGAGTGGGATTATCCCACCCATGACCTACAATTGGTAGCCATTATGCTTGTGCTAAGGATGCCGAGATGTTTCCTCATCTGGGAGAAATTCACAGTGTATTCATATCAAAATATCCTAAAGTAAATTTAAAAATAAAGGAACATAAACCACATTCATAGGTGCTAGATATAATTTCTTTTTTATTTTTATTTATGGATTTTGTATATTCCCAAGAAGGGGGATTTTTTCACTAACAGGTTGACTATGAATCTTCCCATGAAAGCTATTAAGGAAGAAATTTTTAAGGACATGACCTCAATAGCCTAGAGTAGATGACTAGTTTTATTACATTGTAATGATTACAAGAAATTCATATCTTGAATGAATGAATAGTTTAGTAGTTTGGGAAAACAAGATAAAAACATATGTTCAACTTTACAAATTGAAATGAAATACAAGATGAAAATCCACATGACTTCAAGATTATCCTCACAAGTCATTCATAATATTCATCTTCACATCCTAGGTAAAATTAAACATAAAAAATTGGTGATCTCAAATTTTCATTAAGGTTGAGTAATACAAGGGAAGTTATCATAAAAACAAACAATATTCATGGTAAACAACAAAAAACACATGCCTTTAAAGATATTCTTGAGCATAATATGGTAGAAGTGAAAGCTGATTAAATATAGACATTTAAATAAACATAAGATAATAAAACATAACCATTGATATTCTACTAGTTTAATGATTACTTTGATTATCAATTACTAATACCATAATTAGAGAAAAAATAATGTCGGACATCTCAAACATATTGTTAAGTCCTTGGCCAAGACATCTGAGAATTCTAGGGTAAGACATCATCAAAAACCCAATTCAATTTTGTCTCATGAGACCTAATGATGAATTGAGAGACTATATTGGGCCCACAAATAAATTTCTAATTCCAATTCATTCCTCATATTAAATGGGATAAACATAAACAACATGAACATATGAAATAACCCTCCTTAATATGTACAAAGAAACACTATCCATTCTGAGTAGTACGGTGAATAGTATTGAGATAACACATCCATAGTGAAACGAAAAATAAAACCATTAATCAAATATGTTATATGATAAAAAAATATATATTAACCTCAATATCACATAAAATTTATCATAGGTGTTGAAATAGACCAAAAATACACTAATAAAATCATCGAGGAATTTTTTGGAGAAATACGCCTTTACATTTAAAAGAAGAGTTCATTAAAAAACATTGAATAAAACAAGAAATTAACTATTTTAGTTTTTCCATAATAAAATTTTTGTTCATAGAAAAATAAATTTCTCTTAAAAAATATTATATAGTACACTTGAAAATAGGAAACTATTTAAAAAATTCCATAGAATTGGGCTTGTTTATCAGGAATAATTGAGAAAGATCTCTATAAAAAATTTAAATCGCCATTAAATAAAGATGAATTCTGATTGGAAAACATATATAAAAAATTAAATAAGAATTTATTAAGATTATATAAGAATAATTATGAATTTTATTGGGATTAATTGAGACAATGAGTTAACCGAAAGAAATTGGAGGTTCTGGTAGAAAACCCTTACCTTGTGTCTGGATGTGTTCATCACTTGAGATTAACATCATGGATAATCAAATTAAATAAATTTATTATTTAATTCAGAACATTATTTACATTTTTTATTCTTCATAACTTTATAAAGTTCACTTATGGCCTTTGGATGTGTTATAAGTTACACATTTATTACTCGAGAGTGTTCGTTTCCTCGGTTTTGATGATCGGTATAATTATATATGATAACGGAAGGTCATGTGAAATGGGTATAATTATATAGAATTGAATTTATATGATATTTATGAAAATACAGTAGTGTAAATTGTTATAAGTATCATTTGGTTTTATATTATGAGTATGAATCATTATATAGAACATTTTGTTATAGTCATTTTGATTTTTATGGAGGTTTTTCAACCACAATGAAACACTTTTGTTCTATTATTTAATATCACGTATAAATGATGATTCTGAAATCATCATTACACATGATACAATACATATTTTATAATATGTTTCATCTATAAATAATTTTTTCATGACTAGCCTTGAATATTAAATTGAAGAACGAAACATCATCATCCATGAAGGTTGTAAATCGGCACCTCCCGGATGCATATTTTGATTTTAAAATAAAAGAGATAGAGTAAGGATATTGATGATGGATCATTAATAAACATGATATAATTATAGTAAATATATGATACTATATTTCCTATTATTATTTGGACAGAGTAGGTGATGAGATATTAATAAAGTAAGGAATGTAACAGAAATTAAAAATAAAAAGAAAGAGGATTTTACCTCTAGTGTACTCCTCCTTGAGAACCTCCTTAATGGAATGGTTTTTGGTCTTCTAAAAAGACCAAGAGCTTCGAGATATTGGGATTGACTTGGGAAGATTATTTGGGAATAAATTTGAGAAGATTCAAGTCTTATAAGAGTAATTATAAGAGGGGGTGATGGGTGGTTTTTATAGTATAAAAGAAGAGAGATTTTTTAATATCTTATTCATTATTATATTATTTTTATCAAAACAATAAATATTATTTGATTACTATGATAAAAAAATGTAATATTTTATTTTGAGTATAATGAAATCTCCATTTACATCATCCAATATTCAAACATGATGAAGAAATTCATTTATTTTCCATATTCCATAAATTAATGAATTTCACTATTCACCAAAAAATCAAGTATTTTAGAAAAATACCCAAAAATCACCTTATCCATTTCTCAAAATTAATAATTCAAAAAAGTCCTCTATTTTATAAAATTAATTTTATAAATGATAGAAATTTAATTTTTTAAATAATATCATTATTTATTTGAAAAATAAATATTCTAAATTTAAAACAGATTTTCTAATACTGTCAAAAATTACCTAATGTCACATTAAATTATCCTAAAATCAATGGTCAAAAAATATTTATTCAGAAATATATTTTATGATAATTTATTTTATTTTAAATAAATTTATTAATTTAAAATTATTATAAAATATTTATTACTCACAAAAAAATAAACCCTTAATTATTAATTTTTAAAAATTCACTATCATTTATATGATGCATAAATTTTATTTATACATACAAGGATGAGGTTTCAAATCATAATGGAAGATTATTATTTGTATGTTTAAGTTACTATTCATAAGCATATGTTACTATTCACCAAAAATGCAAGTTGATCATATCAGATTCAAAATATCTCACTAATCACAACTATGAATGTCTGTTTTTCAAAATTCAAGTCACAGAAGTGCGAAAATTATGTTTACTATCTAGGTTATAAATATCTACTATAAAAAGTGTTTGTTTCTCATGGAATGAGTGTTTCATGCATTTTATATTAAATTTATTTATAAAACCATGGGATGTTACATTCTTCCCCCTTACAAATATTTCTTCCTCGAAATTAAGAGAATGTTACCTCATAAAAAGATTTGGGTAGGTCATCATCATATGTTCTTCAGGCTCCCAAGTTGCCTCCTAAATTTTATGAATTTTACAATGTACCTTTACTAGTCGAGTCATTCGATTCATCAACAACTATTCTTTAGTGTCTAAAATATTGATAGGCTCTTCACAGAAAGATAAGTCAGGTTCCAATTTTATTCATTCATAAGTGATTGCATGTGTTGGGTACGGCATGTGAATTCTCAAAAATGAGACATGGAACGCATTATGTACCTTAGAAAGGCTAGGAGGTGTTTCCAAATAATAATTTACAAATCCAATTCTCTCCATAATTTAAAAAAGTCCAATGTACCTAGGCCTTAGTTTACCTTTCTTCCCAAATTATATAACACCCTTCCATAGTGATACACTTAAGAAAACATAATCTCTCATATGAAATTCCAAATCCTTCCTTCAATTATCAGCAATGCACTTTTTTGAACATTAAGTCTCATTGATATGGGTTTGAATATTCTTTACCTTCGTTTTTTCTTCTTCCAAAAGCTCTAGGCCAACAATTTGCCTCTCACCAACTTCATCCCAACAGGTTGGTGTACGGCATCTATTTCCATACAATGATTTATATGGTTCCATTTGAATACATGAATGTAAAATATAATTTTAGGAAAACTCCCCAACAGGTAAATACTAATCCCACATACCTTGAAAATCATGTGATCATGATCTCAACAAGTTATCTAATGTTTGGATCATTTTTTTTGATTTTCCATCAGTTTGAGGGTGACAAAAAGTACTCAATCGAATATCTATATCCTATTATTTTTTTAATATTTTTCAAACATTTCTTTGTGAATAGTGGATCACATTCATACATAATTGATAAAGGTTCTCCATAAAGTTTCACAACTTCATTTATATAGATTTATACATGGATATCACGAAGAAAATCCTCCCTTATAGAAAGGCAACGTTCATATTTTGTAAGTCAATCCACAATTACCCATATTGTGTCATTATTTTTTGGAGTTTTGGGTATTATAGTGAAAAATCCATGGTAATTTCATCCCATTTCCATGTAGGAATAGGTATAGGTTTCATGACTCCTTTAGGATGTTGTTGTTAATCCTTCACTTATTGATATATTAAACATATTGAAATATAATAAGCATTTTACCTCTTCATGTTGTCCCATAAGAAATGATTATTCATATCTATATACATATTAGTGATACCATGGTGTATTGAAAAATTCAAGATATAGGAATCATCCAATAACTTAATTTTCATCTCCGTTATAGAGGGAATACATAGCCTCTTCCCAAATTTTCAAATTCCATCTTCACACATGAAGTCGGCCAACATCCAATAATTTACACCTTTAATTTTCTTTTAATGATTCTCATCATCAGAGAATGAAGTTTTAATAATTTCCAATAAAGATGGATGGAAAACCAATTGAGAGTTGAATGATGTTTCACCTTCTTTTATAATTCCCATATCCATCGTTACAATATCCATGAGTAAAGGATCCCTTTCTATCCTCTTTTTTTTAGAAATCCATGATCCTTTCGGCTCAATGAATCAACTACCTAATTTTCTTTTCTTTGGGGGTTGTCTGTGTAATAATCATAATCCATGAGTAGCTAAATCCATCACCATTGCCTAATGTTGAGTTTCTTTTATGAGAATAGATATTTTAAACTCTTGTGATTCATATATATCTCATACCTTTATCTATAGAGACAGTATCTCCATATCATCAAAAGAAAATATTAGATATGAAAACTCAACATCATGAGTTGGATTGTTATATTGAAGAATATTTATCTTCTTTTATGTATAGGAAATAACTCAGTCATTATTCATAATTAGATTGCTATTTCCTTTATCTGATGTATCATTGTAGATCATAAATCCAGCATTTCCCGATCATAGAGTCCGGATTGGAGCATTCACTAATATCCTCTTCAATTCATCAAAACATTGTTCATATTATTTTTCCCACAATAAATTATCCCCTTTAAGAGCATGTTTGGTCAACAGGTCGGCTAAATAGATGAATTTATGAACAAAATGCCAATAATAACCAGGTAAACCAATAAAACCATGTACCTCATTTTTGTTTGTTGGTGTAGGCCATTCCAGAAAAACCTTTATCTTAATTGGATCAACTAAGATTCCATCCATAGGGAAATATAACAATGAAATGAAACTAATTGAATCCCAAATTCACACATTCTAAACGTCCCATATCATTAACTTCTTCAAAAAAATATTCAAAATAATGCACAAAGTGATTTTGATAATATTCATAGATTTTGTCATATACCAAGATATCATCAATAAATAACCCAAAACAATGATCAAGATATTCCTTGAAAACACTATTCATTAGATCCATGAAAATAGAGGGTGAATTGGGTTGTCTAAAAGGAATTACTCTAAACACGTAAATCGCATACCTAGTTAAAAATGTTGTATTTGGAATATATTCCTTCCTCACAAAAAACTATTAATATCCAGATCAATGATAAATCATAGAAAAATATTGGGCTCCGTGAAGTTGATCAAATAAATCACCAATCTGAGGCAGCGGATACTTGTTCTTTATTGTAGTATCATTTATTTCTCTATAGTCAATTCATAGCCTCATGGATCCATATTTTTTCTTGAAAAAGATAATAGGGGATCCTTGTGGATAAACACTACATAAGATAAATCCTTTATCCCTAAATTCCTTTAGTTGTTACTTCTGTTCTACTAATTCCACTGTGTCCATTCTATAAAAATTCTTTGATATAGGCCTTGAACCAAGAATTAAATTAATATAAAACTCAATTTCCAACTCTGATGTATGTTTATGTAAATCCTCAAGAAATACATCAATGTATTATTTCACAATAGGTATATCCATAATTTGTATATTTCTTTCCTAACTAATGGATAATGAGTTCTCATCCTCCCTAATAATTTCACTTGGTAGAGAAATTGGGGTTTGACCTTGATAAAAATTAGATGGTGATGTTTCTTCTCTAAAGAAAATGGATACTACACCTTCCTCACAAATCATAATTTTTTTCTTGTCGTATTTTTTTTCAAAATATTTTGAAATCCAATCCATAAAATGATTATTTCAAATTCAAACATATATATGAATGAAAAATAAGTAGATAAAGAAAATTTATATACCATAATGGGGACAAACTAACACATCTTTTTTGTAATGATACTTCCCTTAGGGGTTTTGACATACAACTCTCATGTTATGAAGAATTGGAAATATCTGATTTTTAAAGAAAATTGAGAATATATAGAGAATGTGATGGTCAAGAACAAAATAATGAAGTGTATAGGATTTTTGAAATGATTATAATACCTTTCCCCACATCATTAGGAACTTCAACTTCAACAGTTGTGATCGCATAAGCTTATCCTTGCACTCTTGTCCTTCTTTGGGGAATGTTTCTGAGCCGTGTAGATCAATAATTGGCATAATTTCTAATATATTTACAATTGAAGTATATAACATTTTTAGCATAATTATTTCTATTGAAATCTATAGATTGGTTGCCTCTTTTAGACATTTGTAACAAACTCCATTTCTATTTAAGCAGGACCTGTGGTATTTCTTTCCACAAGTATCACATGTTGGAAAAAATCCCTTTTTCTTCTTCCCTTTAGACATTCATTCCTATACCACCCTCTTCTTCTATTTCTTCCCTTTTAATTCATAATTCTTATATAATTCATTCCCTATCTCTATTACACCTGAGACTATATCTTTATATGATGAGAAATCTTGGTAGACCAATACCCAACAGAGGAATGGTTTTAAACAATCAAATAATTTATCAATCATGCTCCTTAGTTTACATATGTAGTCCACGACATGCCCTAATAACCTTGTGAAGTTTTCTTCATACTTGGAAACATTATCATACTCTTTTTAACTAAGATACAGAAAATTCCTTTTCCATATCTACTCATTGTTCGTGTGGAAGGTATTTTTCTAAAAATATTTCCTTAAAATTATAGGTCTCTATATTTTCTATATCTTCCTCCTACTTTTTGTTTTGAATTAGTGACCACCATTGACCAGTATATCATGATAAATGATAAACTTCCATGACAACCTTCTCTCTTTTGTTAATTCCTAGAGCGAGAAATATCTTCTCTAAAGAACTTATCTGTTTCTCTTCTACGAATGTGTTTGTAGTCCCAATAAATGATGGTGGTTATTCGTTGATAAAGCAGTCTAACATTTCCCCTCCATTTTTTTGGTTCAGTGTGCTCCATAAAGGTAAGGTCATTGTTCCTAACGTTATTCTCTTATCTTGGTATAGTTATATGTTTCTTAACATCAACCACATCTCCCGAACCAACATCATTGTATTTCTTTCAGAGCCAACCCCTTCATGGAATTCACGTGTTCATGCGGTTTCCATTCCTTCCACTTAAAACCATTTCTAAATGATGGAATACACTATATTAGATAATTAATCATATTTTATAATCCCAACAAGAATAATAATTAACATAAAATTGAAATCCTTTGCATAGAAAATCCCATAATAATAAACTGGTTTCTTTGAGGAAAATTTTACTTTTAAATCCTTCAAAATTTATTGTAAAGGAGATATGAATTATCCTAATTATATCCCCTAGTATTGCTAAACCAGGTACGTATTAATGCTCATTGTCATGTACCAGGTTACCCTGGGTCAAGCCTAAAATAACATGTTAGAGTTGTTACACCTATGTACATCTGGCCAGAACCACGTCCACATGTAATATCTATCCATGGGTGTATTTTCTAGTAATATCAACATACACTCTTCCCTACAAATATTATTGGATGGTATTTTATTTTTATCCCCAATTCTTATCTTTTGGTTTGGATCCCTAATGTACATTTCCTTAATCTAGTTTCCATGTTTTATACTAAGTTTCATATGATACCAATGGTAATGATCAAACCCTATTAGCCTAAATATGGTACCATATTTTTTTATATTAGCATGATTACAATAATGTTTTATCCTAATGTAATGAATAGTTTAGTAGTTATGGATAAATAGATACAAACATAATTTCAACATTACAACTTGAAATGAAATACAAAATCGAAAATCCATAAGACTTCCAGATTATCCTTGAAAGTCATTTATAATATTCATATTCACAACTGGGGTAAAATAAAACATATGAAAGGGTTGATCTCAGATTCTTAGTAAGGATAAGTAATATAGTGGAAGTTATCATAAACATAAACACTATTCATAGTTAATAAGAAAAAATGTCTGTCGTTAAAAATATAATTGGGCATAATATGGAATGAATGAAAGTTGATTTAACATGTCCATATGAATGATCATAATAGAATGAATCATAACCATTGATGTTCTAATAGTTTAATAATCAAGTGGTTTATCAATTAATAATACCATAATGAGGGAATGCATAATGTAAGAAATCTGAAACAGATTGTCAATGCCTCGACTAAGATGTCTGAAAATACTTGGGTAAGGCCTCAAACAAAACCAAATTATGTTTTTACTCTTAAGACCTACTAATGATTCGATGGGATATAGTGGGAACTACACATCACTTTCTAAAATCAATACATTCATCATATGATAGGGGCTAAACATAAACAACATAAACTTAGGAAATAACCTTTCTCCAATCTATATATACAAACACTAACTATTCGGAGTAGTATAGTGAATTGTATCAATATTTTACATCCAAAGTAAAACAATGATCCTAAAACATTACATTCAAAATTTCAGATGATAAAACTAATATATTAACAAAAAATACTTAAAATTTAACATAGGTGTCTAAATAGACAAAAATACTCTTACAAAATTATCGAGGAATTTATGAGAGAAATGAACTTTTACATTGAAAAAAATAATTATCTTTTAAAAATATTTGAATAAAACCCAAAATAAACTAATATATTATTTACATGATGAAATTAGTGGTTTTATACAAATAATTTTGGATTAAAACATATTATAGTGTGCACTTGAAAATAGGTAAGAATTTGAGAAGTTCCCTTCGACCGAGCTTGTTTATCGAGAAGAATTGAGAAAGATCTTTGTAAAAAAATAAATCCCCATAAAATAAAGATGGATTCTTATTGGTACATATATATTGAAAATTAATCCAAAATTTATGTCGAGTTCATAATAATAATTAAAATTTTAATTGGGATTAAGTGAGGTAAAGAGTAACAAGAAAGAAAATAGGGGTTCAGGTAGAAAACCCATAATTTGTGTTTAAATGTGTTCTGTACTTGAGCATAGAGTACTAGATAATAAAATTAAATCCTTTAGTTATATAATTAATAATATTATTATTACTTTTTTAATTATAATATGTTATTTTATGGACTTTTGATGAGTTTTATGATACCAATTTATCACTCATGAGCGTTTTCTTTCGTGGTTTTTATGATCAGTATAATTGTATATGATAATGAAAGTTAATGTGTAATGGGAATAACTATACAAAATTGAATTTATATGATATTAATGAACATCCAATGATGTAAATTTTAATAAAAGTAATTTTGTTATATATTATGATTATGAATTATTAGATAAAACATTTATTGATAATCCTTAATATTTTTACAGTGGTTTTTTGATCACAACAAATTATTTTTGTTTTATTATATAATATCGTCTATAAATGATTGTTAAAAAATCATTAAATAAGATATAATAAATATTTAAGAATTTTTTTAACTATAAATGTTTATTCATGACCAGAATAGATGAATAAATTGAGGAACAAAACATTGTCATCCAGGAATTTTGTAAATCGGCACCTCACATATGATTATTGTTTTTTTAAACGAGAGATAGAGAGGGAGAGATGGAGAGAGAGTAAGGATATTGAAGATGGATATTTAATTAAAATTATATAACTAGTTTATATAGATGATACCGAAGTTACCATGATCATTTGAATATAGTAGGTGAGGGCATAATAATAAAAGAAGGAACTTAAATGAAATTAAAAGAAAAAATGAAGTGGATTTTACCTCTTGAGTTCTCCTCCTTGAGAACCTCCTTGAGGGAAGGGGTTGTGGTATTTTTGATTGAAAAAGAGCTCATGAACATGGAGAGAGACTTGGGAATAGTATTTGGGAATAACCTTGAGAATATTCAAGGCTTAGAGGAGTGAAGAGAAAAGGGAGTTAGGGGTGGTTTTTATAGTGGTGGGGCGGAGTGACTTTTGAATATCTTGTTCATTATTTTTTTATTTTGCTCTATATAAGAAATATTTCTTGATTATAGTGACAAAAAATAGTAATAACTGAATTTATTTTTGAAAAATATCTATTTAGATCATCCATGACTCAAGAATGAGGCAAAAATTCATTTATTTATCGCATTCCTTAAATTATTGAATTTCATTATTCATTAAACATTCCTTTATTACAGAAAAATATGAAAAATTAACCATAAATAATTTTTGATATGTATAATTCAAAAATTATCTCAATTATATCAAAATATTTTTCTAAATAAGAGAAATTTATATTTTAAATAAAATAACTATTTATAGGAAAAATACAGATTCTAAATTTAAAACTGATTTTATAATACTTTAAAAAATTAACTATGGTTTCATAAAATTATCCTAAAATCATAAGAATACAAAATATTTATTTAAGAATAAATTTTATAAGTATGTATTTTATTTTAAATAATTTTTTTAATTTATTATTCTAATAATGAATTTATTACTCACAAAAATTCAAACACTTAACTATTAATTTTTAAAATATTCACTCTCATTGTTACGGTGCCTAAATTTTATTTATACTTACATGTGTGAGGTTTCAATTCATAATGGTATATTACTATTCATAAGGATATGTTACTATTCATAAGGATAAGTTACTATTCACAATAAATGTATGTTGATCCCCTTAGACTCTAAATTTATTACTGATCGCAACTGCATATGTTGGTTTTTTGAAATTCAAATCATAGAAACGGAAAAATTATGTTTACTAACTATGTTATAACTATATCATATAAAAATACATTTTTCTCCCAGGGGCTCAGTGTTTCATGCATTCTATATGAAATTTATTTGAAAAACCATGGGGTGTTACACAATGTATGAGTGGCATAGGATAAAATTGTTTTTTGATCAGAGACTAAATGTATAGAAGGATGAATGAAAACTGTTCTTGGATAGAATGTAGTTTAAACCCACTCTTATTGATTGGTGGTGGAATGAGTAGGTATCTAACATTTTTTTCCAGTATATTTTTTGGGCTTTAAATGGTGGGAAGACCTAATGGGGTTGGCCTTAATCTCTTAATGGTTCTATTTTCTTTTGAAAGAGGAGCTATAAGTAATAGGTGGTACAAGAGGCACATTATTCTGGTTGGTTATATTACCCTAGGGTGACCAAGAACGTTTTTTAAATAGATAGGATGATATTAGTCTCCAGGTGTGAGACATGATGTGGGGGACATTATTTCTAGACACTTGACATAACATAGGATCAAAGATTAGCACCTGATAATATTTTCATTGTTAAATCCACTTCCCTTTCTAGTGTTAAACTTGTATGATATCTCTATGTATTTCTTGATCATAATACCTCATAATCTATGTGGAAAGGATTCCATATTGTTGGTTGTTGATATTTTGAAGAAATCATCCCATTTTATACCAATGAGTGAGTAAACAAATGTAAAGGACCCCAAACAACTTTATGTTTGAGTGGTTATGCAGCGTCATAGAGTAATATTATTTAAATTTTCAGACCAATATTCTTAATTTACGTCTCACATATTGATGGGAATCCTATAGGATTTAGGAACATAGCTAGGGTTGATCACCACATATCATCTACAGATGGATGACGAGTTTGAGTGGACCATCCAAACTCTCAAGGAAATGTTACAGGTGTGTGATATTATTTTCAATAGTTCATGGGAATGGAACCTATTATTTTCTACGTCTTATTATAAACCTATATATCTACAATCAATTAGGATATCCCTATTTGAGGGGTTTTCTCTCTATCAATTCCAATTTCTGTTGTGCATGTATAAGTTAGGCGAGTGTTTATTAGTTAGACTAATCGTTGTCCAGGAGATGAATGAGATTGTACAGTTGACTCTGAAAGACTGAGAGATATATCAAAGTCACGAAAAAATGTATTTCAATCATAAATGTTACCTGTGGAATTTTTGAGTTTGTTCTTAGGTTCTTCTTCAAGTATTACTTATGTCGGTTCATCATTGTTTGGGAATATATGGGAAATCTGTGCCTCTTTATGTTAGGTTGTTTCATATTGTGGCATTTATTTGGAATGAATCCAACTGGTTGGAGCTACCACTATGGATGACCTTGATTTTTGAAATCACCCACATATCTTGGATAAAGATATACCATCCAGAACCATCTCATGAACTGGTGTAGGAATATTTGGAATTAGAGTCGGATGACATATTCGTAGATAAGATTCTTCACGTCCTGGATATTCAGAACAAGGTTCTCCATTGAAATGGGATCATGTTATTATATTTTCTCAATAATAATTGATGAGATAGAAATGACACATTGGATTCGGAGGGTTGGGTGAGGTAGAAGTTACCTCACATATTTTCTTCTATCAAATACTAAGGAATTTGTTGGGGAAGTTGAAAAATTGGGAGTTTTTGACACCATACTTATCAAGAGAACATATTCTTCTAAGTTTAATTTAACTTTGTGTTCATTCTTGAATTTCTTGGGATCTAGGGGTTGAAAATGGGTTTTTTGGGGGAGATACAGACCCCAACAAACTACTACAACATGTTTTTTCTAAAAATTACAGAAACCATTCATGGTGTGAAAAAGTTTTTTAAAGTGTGTTTCTTCATTGTATTGGGTGGATTTCCTAAACCATTAAATACTCCAAAAAAAATTTATTGCCAAATTTCAGTGGAATCTTGAACCCAAATGTTTGGCATAGGGTTTTCTTAACTATTCATCCAAACTATGTGACCCTATCCAACTCATTAAGAAGTCACATTTTACCCTTTTACCCAAATGATTTCTTAATGTTTGTGGGATCTTTTCTATTCCTAAAAATATTCATCCCCTTGTACATGGAATTGGTGTTATTCTCCACCTTCCTAGGTGGATTTTCTCAAAGATTCATGGTGATTTGGCTTGAGTTATATTGATTTCTCATCGATTTATTCTTATTTTCCCCTCCTCAGTAATTGTACTTGTATGAACTCATCTTGTAACCTAGTTATGGATCCATTAAATTTTGGTCTAATTCTATTTTATGGACCTAATATTGATGCATAATGAGTTTTTGAAGGTCTTAGGGGTGTTTGGGGCTTATTTTGACCCTAGATCTCAGCTTTTGGGAGAAAAAAGATTGTTACAAGGTTATAATAAACCATGCAAGGTAGGCCACATGATTAGTTTAACTATTAAAGGGATCGATGGTGGGTAAATATAGGGCTCACGGTTATCCAAAACCATTCCCTAGGGGTCTCGTGGCCATGATAAAAGTATATAGTTTTTAGTAGATTTTTTTACATGATTGGTGCATAGTCTCCCTAATTAAATGACCTTACTATATGAGCGCCACTTTCCTACAGCTGTCCATGCACTATTTGTGCATTGTTTGGCTAACCATGTAGCCAAATCATTTAAAGGAATTTTTGTGTGATTTTATCAATTTCCAAATAAATGATCTAGTTTAACACAACCCTCCATTATTTTTTTCTCTAACAAACAATATCCACTTCATCCTCCGTTTTTGATCTCCATTGATCCTATTCGGTAGAATTTTATCCCATATAATCATTTTAACTCTCACTAAATCATCATTCATCTCATTGGATTCGCACCAGTATGATCATAATTCCTTTTTAATCTTTCATCATTATTCTTCCTATAGACGTTTCTATTTAGATGCAGGCTCATATGCACCATTTTTATGAAATAGGTATGTTCATCGGATTACTTCTAATACATGACAAACTATAAGTTGATACTGGATGAGGAGAATCGTATGACTATGAGGTCGGTGGTATATAACACATCCCTCATATTTTTTCGTTTAATAAATTATCATATCATCACACTGATATCATTAAGAATTGCCTATTTAATCAATGTGCCTTTCTTATAGTCATTAGAATAGTATTCTAAGAAAAATTATATAAATGTTAACCATCATTGGTGGTTCCTTCCACAAAGGCGTCCACCCCATGTATATTAATTTCCATAATTGGGCTTTTAGATCTATCACTTGTATGACTATGCCACCATTCAGGTGTACCTTAGAATGACCTTGTAAAAGGTAAACCTTTCTTAAATAAATTAATATTGAATTGATAAATGGAATGTACTAGGTATTCTTGTCACTTTACCCATAAAAGGTTTGTCCTTCAATGTGATTAACTAATGTTAAATGAAAATGGAATGTATACCATATAAGTATGAATTGGAATTATTAAATATAAATGAATTATTGGATTTACATCTATGGAATACCATTACATGTTTAATGGAAGGTATCTATAGAGACCTGAAGCTTGATGTACATGGACATTACATTACTTTTGCGGAATACTTGATACATAACGAAAACAGACACACAAGGACCGTAATAGTTTAGTGTCTTTGGAAACTCGGAATATAATCTTCTAATCGTGGTGAAATATCTTCAACATCTCCCATAATGATCTTCCCCTTTTTTTTATTACCTAAAAACTTTCTTTATAACCTGTGGAAAATAAAACATAAAAGGTGTGAGCTCAAATGACCAGTAAGGATAAACATAGAGAACATAAAACAATCCATAAACATTTAAATGAAAAAACTTGAACATAAAATCTAAACATCAAAATCTTGAGCAAAGACAAGAATCTTGGAAGTACGTAAGGCATATATCATAAGGGAACATCAATCATAATAAAATAGCATGGGAATAAAACATGTAATTGTGGCAACCATTAAGCATATGTTATGATTTCCATAGTATCCAAGGCATTGCTGCCAAGACCATCTTAGTGGAAAAAGTCCCTTTCTGAATCGAGTTCACTCCTCGTTTCAGTCCTGTAACACTGAACCGGATTAACTTACCATTCCATCCATGTCTATGTCAAGAGATATAAATATTTACCTAATGTATTGGAGGGATATATAGTTCCCACCCATCTCCTAATGAAATCATTCTTACCTGTGCCACAAAATAAACATACATCATTCATAATTACCCAACGAATGAAATTGGTTTCAAAAACCTCATCCCATCATCACATAAACCATATAAAATAAATGGATATCATTTCATAATAAGAAACGTCAAACCATGTAAATCATAGAGACATTATACTTAAAACATACACATATAAAATAATTCCATCTTAGATGGAAAAATGGTTTTGATAAAACAATTGATATGAATTCTTGAGGAAAATATCCTTTCTTCTTCAAAATCAATTTATTTTCACAAAACGTCATGAAATTTTAAAAGAAATAGATTTTTTTGAAAATACTCATGAAATCATTTGGAGGAAGCTTCATTAAAATAAGGCTTTATGAAACCGTAAAAATCCTTTCATGCCGTATAAGTTAAAAAAAACATTTTTCTCGTACTTTTGTTGGAAAAGTCAAAAAGTACCTCGCAAAAGAAAGATTATTTACATACCATGTATTAAAATTAAAAATGGGTAAAAAGGACAATAAACATACATGTAATAATTTTTAGAAAATATGGATATGGATGATAAATATAACCCCAGTAAATACTTACGAATAAACAATCTCAGATAAAAACGAGATTGAAAAAGTTATCTCTTACCTTATGTCCGATATGCTTTGTATGTATCTTAACCTCCTGTATAATGATTTAAATAATTTAATTGACTTAATAAAGAATCATATTCATTGTTATGATATTATATATGGTTCACTTATGACTTTATATTACCCGTTCTTTTGTAAATTCCATGTTAAAGAGTGTTTTGGGTAAAATCGTTTCATATGTCGTCTGTGTTTTGACGTTTAATTTTTCATATGATTACTTAGATCATGATTAATTAATTCAGGAATATAAAACATGATTTATATATAATATATAATGAGAATATACATATATATATAATAGATCGATAAATGGAAAGAAATACACCGTTCATGGAGACAGTAGGTCGTACGTACGCATGAACGCTGTTTTCGTTTCCTTATTGAATTGAATGGAATTAAGTATATGACATACATATATATATACATAAATCCAGTAGCATTATTATGTCATATATTTAATGATTTATTATTATATATACTTTATAATAATTCTTGAATTGTAAACATGGAAAATGAATCTTATCGCGTCGTGGAGACGGTAATCCGTACGTACGCACGAGCAATGATATTGTTCCCATATTTATTGAATCTAATTGGATTGAATGATCTAATATCATAGAATCAGTATGATTTTATAATAATCATATGTATTTATTCTTTACACCATTATACCCATCCAAGTAAGGTGGTGGTGGAAAAACAGATTACACCACGGCATGGAGACGGTATTCCGTACGTACGTAGGCACAGTGATTTCGTTTTCCTTAGGATGGATAGAAGGTGAGATGGGGTTGTTTCATATTTATAATAACATATCAGTATATTATTTATACTTATGTTATTACAATATAATGAAAAAACTAAATAAGAAGAAGTAGAAGAAGAAATAAAGTTGAAAGAATCGGTAACGAATATTACCTCTTCTTTCGACACGGCTTTTTGAAACCTCCTCTTAGGGTACTAAGATTGGACTTTGAAGAAGACCAGAACCTCTAGGATGTTTATAGGTAAGTTTATAAGAGAAATTGGGAGGTTTTGTCCGAGCTTGAAGGCTCAAAGTGGTGTGAGGAATAGAGGGAGGAGGTGCCCTTTTATAAGGGAGGAGAGGGGCACCTTTGGAATAACAAAAAATATTATTTTATTATAAAGTCATATTCGGTTTTTAATAGCACACAATTGAGTTATTTTAAATCTAAGGTGGGTATGGGTCGAAATACTATCATCCAATATAAATTTTTGCAAGTTTAGGTTTCTATTTTAACCTTATCATTTAGATTTTACTTTAAGTTAAATAATTTTTCTTTTACCGTGTCTTCATGTTTTCTTACACTATAAGGTTAATAAATGTACTATAACAAGACAAAAGAACCCCAATTTGTTTATTATTAATATATATAACCTTATCTAAGTCATTTGACAGAACCATAGATTTTTAGGAATAAAATAACAATAAATAATATAATATTTGTTTTAAAAACTATTTTATGTCAATTTTTACACTATTTGGTAATTGATTTTTGTGAAAATCATAACAGAATGATTAGTTCTAAAAAAGAGAACTAAATAAATACAAAAATTTCATATTAACCTATAAAATTAGTGTAATTCATAAAAATTCTCAAATTACATTTATTTGGGTATTTATAGCATCAATTATGTCAATATTTCATTAATAAGATAATTATTGTATCACCATTGTGTCATCAATAAATTAAATTATTTAATGTCTAAAAATTATAAATAATACACCATTATGTAGGAAATCTTTTTATATTTCTAATTAATATTTATAGTCGAATTTATCTTATGTATAACCCTATATTAAAAATTATTTAGTTATTAAACTTTGATTTTAACTATTTTAACCCTTCTTTAAATAAATTAATAATAAATGTCCTAATCCAATACAAGTGGGCCTAAATGGTCATATTTTATTCTTAAGGTTGTTTTTGGTCGAATTACACTTATCCAATAGAATCAGGACATGTGTTAGGGTGATAATAATATCATTTTTACCCTTAATTACCCTATTTACTTTTAACCGTGGTAAAAAAAGTAAAAAGTTACTATTCAACAAAAAATATTTTCATCTCATTAAACCACCTTTTAGTCCTTGATATTAACTGTGTCTCTCGGATTTTCGAAATTCCACTCACAGAAGCGGTAAAATTAATTTTTATGTGAATTTGCAAATTCTCCTAGGAGGTGGGTAAAAGACGGTGAAAAGTTCAATAAAATTTCTATATATCTAAAATTATTATAAAATGACTCCAATGAATTAAATTGAACATATATAGGTATTATGTATCGATTTTGACCTAAAATAAATTTAAATAAAATATATAATTTTTTTAATAAAAAGTCTGTTTTTGAATAGTAACCTAGTGTTTTCACTATTTATAAAAAATTGATAGTTTTCAGAAAAATACCAAAAATTCACCCTAGGATAATTTTGATATTCTGAATCTAAAAATGAAGTCCATTTTGAAAGATAAAATTTATAAAATTTCAAAAAGAGTGTATTACTATTCATAACGGCTAGTTTATATAACATATCGTTGTTTAGCGAAACTCGGTATTGCGTACAACACACGCTATCGTCGAAGGTCGTGATTGAATGTAATGCAAGCCATGTCAGGGATGTGTGTTGTGCAAGATCCTTTTGGTGTTTTGTACAATACAAGACATTAATGAAATTAAAAAGAATATTTTTCTTGAAATCTCGGGGTGTTACATTCTACCCCCCTTAAAATGAATTTCTCCCTCGAAATTTGTCGGGGTTATAAATGGTTTACTACTCGAAAGTTTCGTTAATAGAAACCTACATCGTAAAAAGGAATACCAAAACTTGGCTTTAAAAACTAATGTATGAAACATAACAGTTACCCAAATTAACTAATCACTAGGTTTCCACATAGGAGAACATAGGTGAAAATATAGATATGGAAGGGAAATATAACCGTCATGTTCTGATGGAGAGTGGTAGAGAACATTGCTATGAAAAATCCAACAATCACAAAGCCATATATTTGTGATGATCTAGGGTACCATCTGATTCATCGGATATAAGGGCCCTAGGACAACATTTTTGGTTTTCAAGATAATTTCCCTAAAGTTGAATAATTTTAATTATAATAAATACTTACTTTATTTTGGTATAATATCACAATTGTTCGTGCCTTGAACAATTTCCACTTCATCAATTTATGAAATAAAGTTCAATTTGTCTTTTGCGATGTTTTAGCAGATCATGTGATAGAATGATGGGTCATTCCATTTGTTTCAAACAAAAGGTTAGCAAAAGTTATCAAATATACATAAGTCCATCTATGGTGAGGTTAATCATATACGATACCTAAAATGAACTTATATTTAATCTATCATTCCTCTTAATAAAATAAAACTAGTTTCTACTAATCAGGGACATTTTGTAGTCCATTGGTATGCGATAAAGGCCAGTCGCACTTCAGTTGTGGTTTCGATTCCCACAGCCTTGTTCGACGCGACGGGTTGTCGCCCATCCTGCAGGTTGTCCTTTTTCTAAAATTAAATAATTATGACATTCCATCAATAATATCGAAAAAAGTTCTAGCCTTAAATAATACTAACTTGTGCCCAACATAATCAATTCAAATCATTAGACTTATCCAAAAGACATATGTCCAATCTCATAGTATAAAGAAAACGATTACTTGAAAGGTCACATCATTTATACAATATATCTTGTTGGTCACATTCCAAACATGTGAATACCTTAATCAGGTATTCTCTTAAAAAATAAAAATACCCATTAAATCTTAGTGAAAACATGAGTGCTATTAAAAGTTAACTCTTTCCACATACAAAAACACCAAAATTCTATATACTCAAACCATCTTATAACTATTTCCTTATATCAGTAATGAGATCATGAATACTATGAAACATTTCATTTTCTCCATATCCCTTCATTATGCGCATATCATCTTCTTTCCAAAAATATCTCAATCACTTTCCATGGTTACCAGTGCCATAAAATTATTGAATCCCACAATATACCAATACATAAATATTCCAATATTCCACGATACTATATACAACATTATTTTAAAATCCCATTACATAAACACTTAATCATTCCACCACATCGTTTTCATATTCAACATCACCAATAGTGATCACATGTGACTTACATTTGTCCTTTTCCTTAAGTGGTTCCTCATGTTGACCATCACTAACCCTTGTATTAGGGCCTTTATTAGCATAATGCCCCATTTCCTTGCACTTGAAGCATTGAAGTTTTGGTGGTGCATTCTCTGCAGTCTTTTCTTTATTCACATCATTAGCAACCCTTTTTCCATTACTTCGACACTCAGTTGCTCGATGACCTTATTTTCCACACTTAAAACATTTTCTAGTACCTTTAAGACAATCTCCACCACGCTTCATTCCACACTTCGAGCATAAGGAAACATTCATATTCTTTTCACCATTATTCTAAGATTTCTCCTTGAACTCCATCTTTCATTTCTTATCAAAACCATGAGATGGATAAGTAACACCAACATCCATTTCTACCATGATATCACAGAACACAATTTCTTCATAGCTACTGAAGTCTCTTATAGATAATTCCCTTCGAAGATTTGGTTTTAAGCCACTGAAGAATCGATCAACTTTACTTTCATGTTGGATGATAAAGCCAGATGCATTCCTTGAAAGCCTTGTAAAATTCTCTTCGTATATACCAACATATTTATCATCCTTTTTCTCTAGTTCAAGAAACTCCTTCTCCATCTTTGTTTGAATAATACGAGGGATGTACTTATTGAAAAATAAGTTCTTGAACTCATCTCATTCCATGGAATCAATTTCATCTCTTGACCTCGTATTCTTGATAGTATTCCACCATTGATCAACTTCACCTTCCAAACGATATACTGCTAAGATGACTTTATCATGTACTGAAAATATCTTTTCAGTGGTACTAATCCATTGTTCAGCAATAAGTGTATCAGAAGACTCACTGAAAGAAGGTGGACGTTGCCTCATGAAGGACTCAATAGAATATTGTTCCCTTCTCTGCTCATTTGGAAGTCCAGAATGATTCATATCTTGTGTAAGGATAGAAATAAGATTTTTCACTCCATCCCCCATAACATTTGTTTGTTTAGGAGGGAAATCATTGCATTGTCCATTACATTGATCAACACGGTTCCTTCATATTCTAGCCATCGTCTAAAACCCAAAAATAATAGTGTGAGAGGCAAAAATCATGCTAGGGAAAACAACATAATAAAGGGGGAGTACCTTAAATATCTAACATCTTAGGTTTAATTCTAAGATTGTTACCGTAATTCTAGGTCTATAACCTATACTTATACTTAACCTTAGGGACATCCCTAGACATACCTTATAAATATCTATTAGGATTTCACTAAAGTTCTCGCATCCTAGTTTCCAAAGGTTGACTAAACCATTCCTCTGATACCAACTGTAGAGACCTGACTCTTGATGTACATGGAAATTACATTACTTTTTCGGAATACTTGATATATAACGAAAACAGACACACACAGACCGTAATAGTTTAGTGTCCTTGGAAACTCGGAATATAATCTTCTAATCGTGGTGAAAGATCTTCAACATCTCCCATAAAGATCTTCCCATTTTTTTCTTACCTAAAACCTTTCTTTATATCCTGGGGAAAAGAAAACATAAAAAGGGGTGAGCTCAAATTCCTAGTAAGGGTAAACATAGAGAACTTAAAACAATCCATAAACATTTGAATGCAAAAACTTGAACATAAAATCTAAACATAAAAATCTTGAGCAAAGACATGAATCTTGGAAGTACGTAAGGCATATATCATAAGGGAACATCAATCATGATAAAATATCATGGGAATAAAACATGTAATTGTGGAAACCATTAAGCACATGTTATGATTTCCATAGTATCCAAGGCAATGCTTCCAAGACCATCTTAGTGGACAAAGTCCCTTTCTGAATCGAGTTCGCTCCTCGTTTCAGTCCTGTAACACTGAACCGGATTAACTTACCATTCCATCCATGTTTATATCATGAGATATAAATATTTACCCAATTTATTGGAAGGAGATATAGTTCCCACCCATCTCATAATGAAATCATTCTTACTTGTGCCACAAAATAAACATACATCATTCATAATAACCCAACGAATGAAATGGGTTTCAAAAACATCATCACATAATCCATATAAAATAAATGGATATCATTTCATAATAAGAAAAGTGAAAACATGTAAATCATAGAGACATTATACTTGAAACATAAAAATATAAAATAATGTCATCATAGATGGAAAATGGTTTTGATAAAACCCTTGAAATAAATTCTTGAGGAAAATATCATTTCTTCTTAAAAATAAATTTCTTTTCACAAAACTTCATGAAATTTTAAAAGAAATACATTTTGTTGAAAATAGTCAGGAAATCTTTTGGAGAAAGCTTAATGAAAATAAGGCTTTATAAAACCGTAAAAATCCTTTCATGCTGTATAAGTTAAAAAAACATTATTCTAATACTTTTGCCGGAAAATTCAAAAAAGTACCTCGCAAAAGAAAGAATCTGTACATACCATGTAGTAGAAGTAAAAATGGGTAAAAAGGACTTTAAACACACATGAAATAATTTTTATAAAATAGGGATATGGATGATAAATATAACCCTAGTAAATACTTACGAATAAATAATCTCGGATAAAAACGAGCTTAGAAAATTTATCCCTTACCTTATGTCCGATATGCTTCGTATGTATCCAAACCTCTTGTATAATGATTTAAATAATGTCATTGACTTATTACAGAATCATATTCATTGTTATGATATCATATATGGTTCACTTATGACTTTATATTACCCGTTCTATTGTAAATTCCATGTTAAAGAGCATTTTGGGTAAAATCGTTTCATATGTCGTCCGTGTTTTAACTTGTAATTATTAATATGATTACTTAGATCATGATTACTTAATTCTAGAATATAAAACATGATTTATATATAATATATATTCAGAATATACATATATATAATAGATCGATAAATGGAAGGAAATACACCGTTCATGGAGAGGGTAGGCCGTACGTACGCATGAACGTTGTTTTTGTTTCCTTATTGAATTGAATGGGATTAAGTATATTACATACATATATATATATACATAAATCCAGTAGAATTATTCTGTCATATATTTCATGATTATTTATTATATATACTTTATAATCATTCTTGAATTGTTAACATGGAAAATGAATCTCATCGCGTCGTGGATACGGTAATCCGTACGTCGGCACGAGCGATGATATCATTCCCATATTTATTGAATCGAATTGGAGTGAATGATATAGTATCTTAGAATCTGTATGATGTTTAAATAATCATATGTATTTATTCTTTACACCATTATACCCATCCAAGTAAGGTGGTGGTGGAAAATCATATTACACCACGGCGTGGAGACGGTATTCCATACGTACGCACACACGGTGATATCATTTTCCTTAGGATGGATAGAAGGTGAAATGGGGTTGTTTCATATTTATAATAACTTATCAGTATATTAGTGATACTGATGTTATTACAATATAATGAAACAACTAAAGAAGAAGTAGTAGAAGAAGAAATAAAGTTGAAATAATCGGTAACGGATATTACCATTTCTTTCGACACGCCTTTTTGAAACCTCCTCTTAGGGAACTAAGATTGGTATTTGAAGAAGACCAGAACCTCTAGGATGTTTCTAGGGAATTTTATAAGAGAAATTATCAGGTTTTTTCCGAGCTTGAAGGCACAAAGTGGTGTGAGGAAGAGAGGGAGGAGGTTCCCCTTTATAAGGGAGGAGAGGGGCACCTTTGGAATAACTAAAAATATTATTTTATTATAAAGTCATATTCAGTTTTTAATAGCTCCAAATTGAGTTGTTTCGAAACTAAGGTGGGTATGGGTCGAAATCCTCTCATAAAATAGAATTTAGACAAGTTTTGGTTTCTATTTTAACCTTATCATTTAGATTTTACATCAAGTTAAATAATTTTTCTTTTACCGTGTCTTCTTGTTTTCTTAAACTATAAGGTTAATAAACTTACAATAACAAGGAAAAATAACCCCAAGTTGTTTATTATTAATATATATAACTTTATCTAATTCATTTTTCCAAACCATATATTTTTAGGAATAAAATAACAATTAATAATATAATATTTGTTTTAAAAACTATTTTATGTTAATTTTGACAATATTTGATAATTTATTTTTGTGAAAATCATAACAGAATGATTAGTTCAACCAAAGTTAACTAAATCAATACTAACATGTCATATTAACCTATAAATTTATTTTAATTCATAAAAAGTCTCAAATTAAATTTATTTGGGTATTTATAACATCAATTATGTCAATATTTCATTAATAAGATAATTACTGCATCATCATTGTGTCATACATAAATTAAATTATTTAACGTCTAAAATTTTTAAATAAAACACCATTATGTAGGAAATCGTTTTATCTTTCTCATTAATATTTATAGTCGAATTTATCTTATGTATAACCCTATATTAAAAATTATTTAGTTATAAAACAATGATTTGAAATATTTTAACCCTTCTTTAAATAAATTAATAATAAATGTCCTATTCTAATCCAGGTGGGCCTAAATGGTCATATTTTATTCCTAAGGTTGTTTTTGGTCGAATTACACTTATACAATAGAATTAGTACATGTGTTAGGGTAATAATAATATCATTTTTACGCATAATTACCCTATTTACTTTTAACTGTGGTAAAAAAAAGTAAAAATTTACTATTCACCAAAAATTATTTTCATCTCATTGAACCACATTTTAGTCCTTAATATTAACCGTGTCTCTCAGATTTTTGAAATTTCACTCACAGAAGCAGTAAAATTAAGTTATATGTGAATTTGTAAATTCTCCTAGGAGGTGGGTAAAAGACGGTGAAAAGTTCAATAAAATTTTTATATATCTAAAATTATTATAAAATGATTCCAATGAATTAAATTGAACTTATATAGGTATTATGTATCAATTTTGACCTAAAATAAAGTTAAATAAAATAAATAATTATTTAAATAAAAAGTCAGTTTTTGAATAGTAACCCAGTGTTTTCACTATTCATCAAAAATTGAAAGTTTTCATAAAAATACCAAAAATTCACCCTAGGCTAATTTCGATATTTTGAATCCAAAAATGAAGTCCATTTTGAAATATAAAATTTATAAAATTTCAAAAAGTGGGTATTACTATTCATAACGGCTAGTTTGTATAACATATCATTGTTTACAGAAACTCAGTATTGTGTACAACGCACGCTATCGTGGAAGATCGCGATTGCGTGTAATGCAAGACAAGTTAGGGATGTGTGTTGTGCAAGCTCCTTTTATTGTAGCATACAACACAAGACATTAATGAAATTAAAAAGAATATTTTTCATAAAATCTCGGGGTGTTACATTCTACCCCCCTTAAAATGAATTTCACCCTCAAAATTCGTCGGGGTTATAAATGGTTTACTACTTGAAAGTTTCTTTAATAGAAACACACATCGTAAAAAGGAATACCAAAACATGGATTTAAAAACTAAAGTATGAAACGTAACGGTTTCCCAAATTAACTAATCACTGAGTTTCCACATAGGAGAACATAGGTGAAAATATGGATATGGAAGAGAAATCTAACTGTCATGTTCTAATGCAGAGTGGTAGAGAACATGGCTATAAAAAAGCCAACAATCACAAAGCCATATATTTGTGATGATCTAGTTTACCATCTGATTCATCGGATATAAGGGCACTAGGACAACATTTTTGGTTTTCAAGATCATTTCCCTAAAGTTGAAGAATTTGAATTTGAATAAATACTTACTTTATTTTGGTATAATCTCACCGTTGTTCATGCCTTGAGCAATTTCCACATCATCTCTTTAAGAAATAAAGTTGAATTTGTCTTTTGCGAAGTTTTACCAAATCATGTGATAGAATGATGGGTCATTCCATTTTTTCAAACAAAAGGATAACACAAGTTTTCAAATATACATATGTCCATCTATGGTGAGGTTAATCATATACAATTCCAAAAATGAACCTATACTTCATCTATCATTCCGCTTAATAAAATAAAACTATTTTCTACTAACCAGGGACTTCCTGTAGTCCATTGGTATGCGATAAAGGTCAGTCGCACTTCAGTTGTGGGTTCGATTCCCACAGTCTTGTCTAACACGACGGGTTGTCGCCCATCATGCAGGTTTTACTTTTTCTAAAATTACATCATTATGACATTCAATCAATAATATCGAAAAAAGTTCTATCCTTAAAAAATACTAACTTGTGTCCAACATAATCCATTCAAATCATTAGACTTATCCAAAAGACATATGTCCAATCTCATAGTATAAAGAAAACGATTACTTGAAAGGTCACATCATTTATACAATATATCTTGTTGGTCACATTCCAAACGTGTGAATACCTTAATCAGATATTCTCTTCAAAAATGAATACCCATTAAATCTTAGTGAAAACATGAGTGCTGTCAAAAGTTAACTCTTTCCACATACCAAAACCCCAAAATTATATATACTCAAACCATCTTATAACTATTTCCTTATATCAGTCATGATCTCATGAATACTATCAAACATTTCATTTTCTCATTATCCCTTCATTATGCGCATATCATCTTCTTTCCAAAAATATCTCAATCACTTTCCATGGTTACCAGTACCATAAAATTATTGAAGACCACAATAGACCAATACAGAAATATTCCAATATTCCACGATACTATATACAACATTATTAGGGAATCCCATTACATAAACACTTAATCATTCCACCACATCATTGTCATATTCAACATCACCAATAGTGATCGCATGTGACTTTCCTTTGTCCTTTGCCTTAAGTGGTTGCTCATGTTGATCATCACTAACCCTTGGATTAGGGCATTTATTAGCATAATGCCCCATTTCCTTGCACTTGAATCATTGAAGTGTTGGTGGTTCATTCTCTGCAGTCTTTTCTTTATTCACATCATTAGCAACCCTTTTTCCATTAATTCGACACTCAGTTGCTCGATGACCTTCTTTTTCCACACATAAAACATTTTCTAGTACCTTTAAGAAAATATCCACCATACTTCTTTCCACACTTTGAGAATAAGGAAACATTCATCTTCTTTTCACCATTATTCTGAGATTTCTCCTTGAACTCCATATTTCGTTTCTTGTAAAAACCATGAGATGGATAAGTAACACCAACTTCCATTTCAACCTTGATAGAACAACACACAATTTCTTCATAGCTACTGAAGACTCTTATAGCTAATACCCTTCGAAGATTTGTTTTTAATCCACTGAAGAATCGATCAACTTTACTTTCAGGTTAGATGATAATGCCAGATTCATACCTTGCAAGCCTTGTAAAATTCTCTTTGTATATACCAACAAATTCATCATCCTTTTTCTTTAGTTCAAGAAAATCCTTCTCCATATTTGTTCGAAGAATACGAGGGAAGTACTTATTGAAAAATAAGTTCTTGAACTCATCCCATTTCACGGACTCAATTTCATCTGTTGGCCTCGTATTCTTGATAAGATTCCACCATTGATCAGAAATAAGTGGATCAGAAGACCCACTAAAAAAAGGTGGACGTTGCCTCATGAAGGACTCAATAGAATATTGTTCCCTTCTCTGCTCATTTAGAAGTCCAGAATGATTCATAGCTTGTGTAAGTATAGAAATATGATTTTTCACTCCATCTCCCATAACATTTTTTTTTCAGGAGGACAATCATTGCATTGTTCATTACATTGATCAACATGGTTCCTTCGTGTTCCAAACATCGTCTAAAACCTAAAAAATAGTGTGAGAGGAAAAAATCATGCTAGGGAAAACAACATAATAATGGAGGAGTACCTTCAATATCTAACATCTTAGGTTTCATTATAAGAATGTTACCATAATTCTAGGACTATAACCTATAATTTTACTTATCCTTAGGTACATCCCTAGACATACCTTAGAAATATCTCTAGGGATTTCACTAAATTTATCACATCCTAGTTTCCAAAGGTTGACTAAACCTTTCCTCTGATATCAACTGTAGAGACCTAAAGCTTGACATACATGGACATTACATTACTTTTTTGGAATACTTGATACATAATGAAAACAAAAACACAAGGACCGTAATAGTTTAGTGTCTTTGGAAACTCGAGATATAATCTTCTAATCGTGGTGAAAGATCTTCAACATCTCCCATAAAGATATTCCCCTTTTTTTCTTACCTAAAACCTTTCATTATATCCTGGGGAAAAGAAAACATAAAAGGGGTGAGCTCAAATTCTCAGTAAGGGTAAACATAGAGAACTTAAAACAATCCATAAACATTTGAATACAAAAAATTGAACATAAAATATAAACATCAAATTCTTGAGCAAAGACATGAATCTTGGAAGTACGTAAGGCATATATCATATGGGAACATCAATCATGATAAAATATCATGGGAATAAAACATGTAATTGTGGCTACCATTAAGCACATGTTATGATTTCCATAGTAGCCAAGGCATTGCTGCCAAGACCATCTTAGTGGACAAAGTCCCTTTCTGAATTGAGTTCACTCCTCGTTCCTGTCCTATAACACTGAACCGGATTTTCATACCGTTCCATCCATGTATATCTCATGAGATATAAATATTTATCCAATGCATTGGGGGGGGATATAGGTCCCACCCATCTCATAATGAAATCATTCTTACTTATGCCACAAAATAAACATACATCATTCATAATAACCCAACGAATGAAATGGGTTTCAAAAACATCATCCCATCATCACATAATACATATAAAATAAATTAATATCATTTCATAATAAGAAAAGTGAAACCATTTGAATCATAGAGACATTATACTTGAAACATACACATATAAAATAATGTCATCTTATATGGAAAAATGGTTTTGATAAAACACTTGAAATGAATTCTTGAGGAAAATATCCATTCTTCTTCAAAATCAATTTCTTTTCACAAAATGTCATGCAATTTTAAAAAAAGATATTTTGTTGAAAATAGTCATGAAATATTTTGGAGGAATCTTCATAAAAATAAGGCTTTATAAAACCGTAAAAATCCTTTCATGCCGTATAAGTTAAAAAAACATTATTTTCGTACTTTTGCCAGAAAAGTCAAAAAAGTACCTCTCAAAAGAAATATTCATTACATACCATGTAGTAAAAGTAAAAATGGGTAAAAAAGACATTCAACATACATGAAATATTTTTTAGGAAATAGGGATATTGATGATAAATATAACCCCAGTAAATACTTACGAATAAACAATCTCGGATAAAAACGAGATTGGAAAAGTTATCCCTTACCTTATGTCCGATATGCTTTGTATGTATCTGAAACTCCTGTATAATTATTTAAATAATGTCATTGACTTATTAAATAATAATATTCATTGTTATGATATCATATATGGTTCACTTATAACTTTATGTTACCCGTTTTTTTGTAAATTCTAGGTTAAAGAGCGTTTTGGGTAAAATCTTTTCATATGTCATCCGTGTTTTGACTTGTAATTCTTCATCTGATTACTTAAATCATGATTACTTAATTCTAGAATATAAAACATGATTTATATATAATATATATTCATAATATACATATATATAATATATCGATAAATGGAAAGAAATACACCGTTCATGGAGACGGTTGGACTTACGTACACATGAACGCTGGTTTTGTTTCCTTATTGAATTGAATGGAATTAAGTATATGAAATACATATATATATACATAAATCCAGTAGCATTATTATTTCATATATTTCATTATTACTTATTTTATATACTTTATAATCATTCTTGAATTGTTAACATGGAAAATGAATCTCATCGCGTCATGGAGACGGAAATCCGTACGTACGCACGAGCAATGATATCATTCCCATATTTATTGAATAAAATTGGAGTGAATGATAAAATATCTTAGAATCAGTATGATATTATAATAATCATATGTATTTATTCTTTACACCATTATACCCATCCAAGTAAGGTGGTGGTGGAAAAATAGATTACACCACGGCGTGGAGACGGTATTCCGTACGTACGCATGCACAGTGATTTCGTTTTCCTTAGGATGGATAGAAGGTGAAATGGGGTTGTTTCATATTTATAATAACATATCAGTATATTAGTTATACTGATTTTATTACAATATAATGAAACAACTAAAGAAGAAGAAGTAGAAGAAGAAATAAAGTTGAAAGAATCAGTAACAGATATTACCTCTTCTTTCAACACGCCTTATTGAAACCTCCTCTTAGGGCACTAAGATTGGTCATTGAAGAAGACCAGAACCTATAGAATGTTTCTAGGTAAGTGGAGAAGAGAAATTGGCAGGGGTTTTCCTAGATTGAAGGCTCAAAGTGGTGTGAGGAAGAGAGGGAGGAGGTGCCCTTTTATAAGGGCAGAGAGGGGCACCTTTGGAATAACTAAAAATATTATTTCTTTATAAAGTCATATTCTGTTTTTAATAGCTTAAAATTAAGTTATTTTAAAGATAAGGTGTGGATGGGTAGAAATCCTCTCATTCAATAGAATTTAGACAAGTTTAGGTTACTATTGTAACCTTATCATTTAGATTTTACATTAAGTTAAATAATTTTTCTTTTACCGTGTCTTCTTGTTTTCTTAAAATATAAGGTTAATAAACTTACTATAATGAGAAAAATGAACCCCAACTTATCTATTATTAATATATATAACCTTATCTAAGTCATATTTCTGAACCTTTGATTTTTAGGAATAAAATAACAATTAATAATATTATATTTGTTTTAAAAACTATTTTATGTCAATTTTGACACTATTTGGTAATTGATTTTTGTGAAAATCATAATAGAATGATTAGTTCGAAAAAATTTAACTAAATCAATACTAACATGTCATATTAACCTATAAAACTAGTTTAATTTATAAAAAGTCTCAAATTTCATTTATTTGGGAATTTATAAGATCAATTATGTCAATATTTCATTAATAAGATAATTACTGCATCATCATTGTGTCATAAATAAATTAAATTATTTAACGTCTAAAAATTATAAATAAAACACCATTATGTAGAAAATCATTTTAGATTTATAATTAATAGTTATAGTCGAATTTATCTTATGTATAACCCTATATTAAAAATGATTTACTTATTAAACATTGATTTTAACTATTTTAACCCTTCTTAAAATAAATTAATAATAAATGTCCTAATCTAATCCAAGTGGTCCTAAATGGTCATATTTTATTCCTAAGGTTGTTTTTGGTCGAATTAAACTTATCCAATAGAATTAGGACATGTGTTAGGGTAATAATAATATCATTTTTACCCTTAATTACCCTATTTACTTTTAATCGTGGTAAAAAAAGTAAAAAGATACTATTCACCAAAAATTATTTTCATCTCATTGAACCACATTTTGGTCCTTGATATTAACCGTGTCTCTTGGATTTTTTCAATTCCACTCACAGAAGCGGTAAAATTAATTTTTATGTGAATTTGCAAATTCTCTTAGGAGGTGGGTAAAAGACGGTGAAAAGTTCAATAAACTTTTTATATATCTAAAATTATTATAAAATGACACCAATGACTTAAATTGAACTTATATAGGTATTATGTATCAATTTTGACATAAAATAAATTTAAATAAAATAAATAATTATTTAAATAAAAAGTCGGTGTTTGAATAGTAACCCAGTGTTTTCACTATTCATCAAAAATTGAATGTTTTCAGAAAAATACCAAAAATTGACCCTATGCTAATTTCGATATTCTGAATCCAAAAATGAAGTCCATTTTGAAAGATAAAATTTATAAAATTTCATAAAGTGGGTATTACTATTCATAATGGCTAGTTTATATAACATATCGTTGTTTAGCGAAACTCGGTATTGCGTACAACACACTCTATCATGGAAGGTCGCGATTGCATGTAATGCAAGCCATGTCAGGGATTCATGTTGTGCAATCTCCTTTTGGTGTAGCGTACAATACCAGACATTAATGAAATTAAAAAAAATATTTTTCATAAAATCTCGGGGTGTTACAGTATCATAGTGAACCATATTAAATGAATATGGCTTATGAAATGACCTAAATGGATGCATGCCCCTTGGCCTTGTCACACTAATGAAAGGCAAGGCATGATCCAAGTGAAATTAATAAAAGGTATGATTAATTATATGGCCTTAAATAAATAAATGATTTAAATTTAAGTTTCCTACTTATATACGGTCAAAGAAATAATTATTGGAGTGGTCATACTTGTGTTAGATTTTGGATTCATGAGGTCATTCCTTGAGCACTTGTGGACACCATTCTGAATCAGGGAAGTTGGTTTCCTTGGTTGAGACCCCCCTTGGAACCAGATCCTATTTTATTAGCAGATGCCCAATATGACACTATAGGATCCCTCTATTACTATTGTAGGATTCATCAAATACACTCCATGGATCCAGATTGGATTCTATAATCATTAGATTCATTGGTTGGATAATTCTGTATGACCATTTATTATCATGTTTTATCATGGATGTATTACATAGACTCGGTTGGATGATACAAAAGTGGGATTCCTTGGATGACGATCCTTGGATTACGCTCTTATCCCTAAATCAAGCTATATTTATTACTGAGTTAGAGACCCTGGATTTCATCAATGCCTTGGTGACAAACATGGTTCCCTATATTTATTAATATCATTATATGTTTCTTTGTTACATCATGAAACCTTCATTATAACTATCATAATGTGATGTCAGTTCTATTTATGCATAACATGAATTAAATATAAAAGTTGTAACATAATTAAGAAATGAAATGTTTACATGTTGAAACACTAACCAAGGGCTGAACTAGAAACATAGGTATTTCATTACTATACTTATATTCTTTTATATATTCTATATTGAACATCATTTTAGTTTTGATTACACATATTGGATGTTATTGACATCATTGTTCGGGGCCTATTGTTATTTATCTCGCACCCTATCTTGGATCCTCTGGTACCCGAGAAGACCACATGTATGTAGGTATTGAAAAAGGGAAGTGTCTCACTTTAGATACTTGATTTATTTCCTGATTTATGAAGGAGTTATTAACAGATGACTAAGATGAGGCTTAGGATGATGGGGATTGATTATGGATCACTTTTTTCATCTTTTTCATAGAATGTATTGTCAATTTTAGTGTATCCTTGTTTTCCTACATTCATGAGCTTTGACATGTATCGTCATTTCCATTTTTATATTTATATCTATTGCATCTATTATTTATTATCCATTTCTAATTATAATATTCTAATTACATATATTTCTTCCCCAACATATAACTTGAATGTTATATTATATTTACCCTTCATGTTACACTCTGGAAATGATGGAATAGTCTCCCCACAGACACAACATAGGCCCTCACTACTAGTCGGTAGTCTCAAGAATTCGGGGAGATGTGCTAATGGCCTTGTGGCCTACTGGGCTCGAGGAACCTTCAGTGGAATTCGGGTTTAGGAAATTAATATTTATTATCAAATAAGTTAATTTATTGATTTTATATTTGGAGAAAATATAATGGAGATCAGGAACTAAATGGTACTTGGTCATACAATGTGATTGGGAATCATGAACCCATGTTTAGTGTAAATGAATAGCTTCGTGAATAATAATTATTGTCTTGGTTTTTCCTATTACTATTGATGTCACTTGAACATTGGGTGATGCACTGGAAATGTGTTTTTGTTGTTCTTTATTCTGACTAAATATCAAATTTCTTCCTTGGCCCGATGATATGTAGAAAAGGAGCATTATTATATGAATCATCTTAGGAACCTAGAATTTAGATGCCATGAATATTCTCATTCCATATTGGTGTATTTCACTATTTCATTTCATGATATTCCTATGACTAGTGACTAAGGTTTTGAAAGTTATATTATTCTCATGTTGATCTATGGATGTGATTGAGTGATTTATTGTTTTAATTCATGAAGTGTATGGGACCTCATGGTTTGGAATGAGTAATTTAATGAATCAATCCATGAGATTAAAATAAAAAGGGCGTGGATTTAAGTGATAACAAGTATGGTCATTGATTCACTAGGAAGGGTAACTCATTTTAAATTAATCATGAAACATGAAAATAAACAAATGAATTTGAAAAGGGAGTCTTGACACATAAAATAGAAATATTTTCCAGTAAAAGATAAATAAAAGGTATGATTGAGTCTTCATCTACTGAAAACCCTATAATAAATACAAGACCACTTACCCATACCCAGCATTCAAATAGGGTAGTTGAGATAGTATGTCATGGGTAGTGACCCATTTAATTTCTTTCAACTTCCTCTTGTGTTTATATATTTCTTCTGAAAGCGTTTTATAATGTCATTTATTTACATTTGTAGAAGAATGTCGCTATGGAGTCCATGTGTTGTGCACCAAGAGGGTGGTGATGAACATGCTTCAAACACGGGTGGCCTTGAGCCACAAGTCATACCACTGGGAGTGACACTTGAGGAACTCCTTATTTAAACTAATATCTACACTAATTCTCATGTTTTTGATAGTTTTCTACATTTGATGAAGTACATGTATTGTTCACTATCACATGAACCTATGATGGTAAATCTGCCCCATGAGTTCCCGTAGCAGCATCCTCCTACATTCTTAGAGGATGTCGGTAAACTAGCTGCTGAGTATTGGCTATAAGATACATTTTATATCTATGAGAATATGGATATGACTCTAAATCAGAGATCCAAGAATTTTTACTTACATGATGTGAGATTCATCCAAGAACTACTGGGATATGATTACACAGGCTGGTTGCCATCACGGTATGGTATGAACTTACATCTAGACTTTTTTCTATGATTATTTCTTTCCTTAGATGCTGAGAGATGAAAGAGTTAGAGATTTCATGAATATCAAGTAGGGTTCCATGTCAGTTATGGATTATTCATCATATTGCACTGAGTTATAGTGATTTATACTATTTTTATCCCATGATGAGCTTCCACACGCTAGATTCTTCAAGGATTAGATCTTGTATGCCATCCATACACAAGTTAATGTATTTCCCCTTCCTACAATTTCTGAAATATTCAATCATGAATTCATCATTTTACTCAACCTAAGTGATGTAGATATTATTATCCACATATGTCCACTATTGAGGCTATCCAGTAGCACATTCGGTTGCAAAAATTGATCCCTTGAGCTTTCTCTTCAGGTCAGTGGAAGCTAGAGTACCTATGTTGGTAGCTCAATGGCATGTCATTAGTGTGCAAGATAGGGGAATATGAAGTCTTAGTGTGATAGAGACCAAATGGAGTGTAGGTATTTTGACCATTTGGGGAATCTCTATATATTGGTTTAGTCCATTACATCATCTTCTGGTGGAAGAGGTTCAATAGAAGCTCCACCTTTAAGGGCACATTCTTTTTTTCCACATTATGTCGAGAGTTAGATTAGAAATGGAATGATTGTCCGAGGAGTATGTCATGTCTTTTCTTGTCATACACTTGATCACCTGCATTTTCATTGGCGAATTGTTTGTCGTGTTAGTCAATTTGTTGCATAGGAAGACTGATCAGGTCAAATGCATGAACAATATTTGCTACCAAATGATCAGTTTGAGGGAAAATCTACAATACAAAGTAATATTCTAGTATCCTCCACTATGTTTTCTTCATTATTTGATATGGGTTCATCACAATCTTTCATCTTCTTTTCTATAATAGAAATCCTTGGGTTGTAAATATAGTATTAATGTGTTTTAATGAACCTAGATAAACTATTTGGAGTATGTTCATAGGGAATATGACAATTTAGGGACTCTCCCTAAGATTTTGGAAGTTACCATTTCTTATGAGACCTATTTATTATTATGATGAAAGGTTTTGATGTCATTCTCAAGATGGATTGGATGGTTGTGAATCAAACCTTATTAGAATTCATTCAATGAAGAGTATTGTTTTCATCCCTAGAGGGAAGTAGTTATCTACACAAGGGTGATTAGGTTGTTTAGTCTAGTATATTTGGACCAAAGCATCATGGGATAGGTGGTGTGACTGCCTAGATTTCCAATATCTTCATGGAGGATCGTGGTTTATATCAGGTTGAATTCCCTCTAGGGGTAGATCCTTTTAGGGATGTCTTTCTTGGTAATTTTTCTATCTTAAAACCAAAGAAAGAGTTAGATTTTACTATTCTTCTTATTTTTGGAGTACCTCCAATTTCAATTTCCCCATACATGATGGCAGCTACTGAGCTCTAGGAGGTCAAACAGATGATAGAGGGTTTAGAGTACAAATGTTTTATATGACTGATTACTTCCACTTGGGGTAATCCAGTTCTTTTTATAAGAAGATAGATATGATACTTCATCTATACATGCATTACAAGTTTTTTAACCAGCTTATAATAAAGAATTGGTATCCACTGTCTCGAATAGATGGTCTCTTTGACCAGCTCCAAGTATCTAGGGTCTTATCTAAGATTTACGTGACATTAGGCTATCATTAGGTGCTAGTCAGGACATCCGAGATACCTCATACAAATTTCTTTAGTGGGTATAGTCTGTATTATTACCATAATATGTCTTTTGTTCTTATAAGTAATCCTATTTTTCTCATGGATCTGATGAATAGGGTATTCCAACCCGATCATTTTTCTTTTTCATGGTTTTTTCAGATGACATCTTGGTGTATTATCATACTCATCATGACCATGATAAGATACCTTAGATCATTCAGAGTATATAGTGACATCATTAGGTTTATTCCATGATTTCTATGTGACACTTCTAGATTGACAGAGTTCATTTTTTGGGTTATATTATCTCAGAATCAAGAGTCTGTATTGAACTAGAGAAGGTTAGTTTTGTATTTTCGTAGGAGTAGTCCAAGAATGTGACTGATATATGGAGTTTCTTGGGTTTATATTTATATTACATGTGTTTTGAATAGGACTTTTCAAGACATTATTCACATCTTAATGGTCTTACAAAGATGGTTTCCAAGTTCCTATGGTTAGGATAGTGTGAAAAAGCCTCTGAAGATATGAAAGGGTGGATTGTCTCATCTCATATTCAGATAATTCTAGATCCTAGAATCGGATATTCTATGTCATGTAATTCATCATAAATTGTCTCGGTAGTAATTCTGATGTAGGAGGATAGAGTCTTTTCATACTGATCTTGGTATTTGAGGACTCATGATAGGATTTACTTGATGCACGACCAGGAGCTCACAATATTTCTTCATGACATACATTGGAAGAGACACTATCTATTGGGTGAGTTATTTTGGAGTATACAGACCAAAAAAATACTCAAATATATCTTTATACATCATGAATTGAATCTCAAATAGTGAAGATGGTTTGGGTATATTCAATGCTTTGATTTTGAGTTTTCTTATATGAATGGAAATGGAAATGTAGTTACTAATGTGGTGAGTTGGAAAAATTATGTACATGCCAAATAGGAATCTAGTGATGAATGAAAAGTAATGGCCCTCTTTTTTGAGCTGCATCTGAAGTCCTAAGAAGTCTTATATCTTATCCTTCATAGTTTCCTCTTCCATCAATGAGATGCTGAAGGTATGGAAATATTTAGATACTGAGGGATTGGTTATCCATGATAGAATTACAAGTGATAACCAACCTCCCATGTTGATTTCTGGGTAGAGGTGACATCCTTCTTATACATAGATGTGTTCATCTTACAATATATAAGAGATAGGAACTGATGTGAGAATCCCACACATCGTAGTGGACAGTTCATCCAGGAATATCCTAGATGTATTGAGATATATGATTCCAGCATTGGTGTCCTATAAAGAAATGTTAGATATTAAGATTTATAACTACGTTCCCCACATATCAGTAGGTGGTGGTGGACCACTAGATACCTACAGCCTTGATACAATAGCTTTTAGTCTCGGAATAGAAATTGGAAGATGTTTCAATAGACATTTTAGATGGTTTCCATAGGATTCTTAGAGGTAGTGACATTTTATGCGTTGTAATTGTTAGAATGAAGAAAGTATCCCACTTTATTCATATATGAGAGACACTCTTCATTGATAAGCTGAGAATGATGTATGTCAGTTAGATCATATAACTATACGAGGTCACTTATGCTATCATTTTTGATAGGGATTCTCATTTCATGTCACAGTTCTCTCAGGGGTAGTAGAAGGGTATGGGTATACAGGTGCTCCTGAGTAAAACTTTTCACCCCCAGAACAATGGATTTTTAGAATAGACAATAAAAGTTATAGAGGTAATTATTTGAGAATGTGTCCTTGAACACATAGGTTCTTGGGAGAATCATATCACGCTTATCGAGTTCAGCTATAATAATATATTCTATGTGGTAATTCAGATGAATGTTTTTTAGGCCTAGAATGATAGGTTATGTTGTATTCTTCTATGTTTGTTATTGGTAGGTGAGTAAACCCTAATATTTCCTCATCTCAGGTAGGAGACTTCATATTAGGTTTAAATGATCAGGAAGTGTATGCCTACAATCTAGTCAAGATATAAATTGTATGTTGATCGCCAATGAGGACCTCTGGAGTTCGAGGTCGTTGATAGTTGTTTCCTAACAATATAATCTATTCTTGTGAATATATGTATATATAGGTAAGGGAATCATTAACCTCATTATGTAAATACGTTTTAGATTCACGAGAGAGCCAGGCTGGTAGCCTATCAGTTTATATTGCCTTAGATATAATGTTACATGCACAATGTCTTACATATTTCATATCTTCACTGGTACCATTGGAACAAGTCTCTTACATTTGATCTTACAGAAGTTGAGATATATGTTAATGATTAATTTTAGGAGTATCCTAAAGAAATAATTGTACAGATCATGAAGGATCTTCAATGCTGTTTTCTTTCTCTAGTGTGTGTGCTATGACAACACGGTTGTCTATATGATTAAACTTTGGAGCGGGAGGCAGATGTATGTACCCAGTGATATTATTTTTTCTCAGATAGGGTTTCACCACCATTAGAAGGTGAACATGGGGTTGAGTTTCCATTAGGGGTATAGAGACTATAAGAACATGTTTTTACTCGTGTAAGGATCCAATAAATTTTGATCTAATTTTATTTTATGGGCCTAATAAGGATTCCTAATGTGTTCATAAAGATATAAGGGATGTCTAGGACTTTTTTGTAGCCTATAACCTCACCTTTTAAGGAGAAATGGACCAATGGAGTGGTAGGAGTAAACCATGTGGGGTTGGTTGCATGATTAGTTTAATCGTGAAAGGGTTGTACGGTGTGGAAATATAGGGTAGAAAGTTTAACCTAACCATGAGTAAAGGGCCGCACAACCATGTGAAAAGTATTCAGTTTTTAGAAGTGGTGTTCCCCATGGTGGGAACATAGTTTCCATAACCATGAATCATAATTGTGCATGTGATCCCTTCCTATAGCTATGTGTTCACGATTTCCAGACGATTTGGTAAACTGTGCAACCAAACTGTGTGAAGACATTTTTCAGGTGATTTTACCATTTTCCCCTAAATGGTTTAATTTCACACAACCCTCCTTTATTTTTTTTTCTCTTGAGTTAATTATATCCCCTTAAACCATAGTATTTTAGCTCCTTTGATCATCTTTAGTTTATTTGATCCCAGATCACAGTCTAAACTCCAATTTGATCACTAATTGTCTCATTGGATATGCATCAGTAAGATCTTAATTCCTTTTTAATCTTTTATCATTTTTCATCCTATAGATGACTCTCTTCTGATGTCGTCTTATATTTCCAATTTTTAGGGCATAGTCCCATTATTCATATCTCTTGAAATCTAGGAAAAACTAGAGGCTAATACTGGATGAGGAGAGTTGTATGAGTTTGAGGTAGGTTGTATATAAATCTTTCCTCAAGTTTCACCATTTCATATATTATTGTATGGTCATGCCAATTTCATTTGGTGTTTCCTATTTAATTATGGTGTCTTACTTATAGTTTTTATAATATTATTATATGAACCTTTATAGAAATGTTATCCATCATTGGTGGCTATTTCCACAACAACTTCCAACCCATGTAGGGTGATTTCAATAATTAGGATTTTAGGGATTTGACATGTTTGTATGTTAGAATATTTTGGTTTGCCATATCATGACCTTGTAAAAGGTAATATTTCCTTACCTAAATGACCATTGAATTGATAATTGGAATTTACTATGTATGTTTATCACTTGACCCACCTGAGGTAAGCGCTTCAACTTTACTAACCAATGTTAAATGGAAATGGCATGTATATTATATAAATATGACTTAGCTTTATAAAATGAAAATAAATTCTTGTTTTTAATTCCATATCACCCCATTACATTTTTAATCGAAGGTATCAAAATGAAACATATTAAATGAATTTGTATTCTAAAATTAATCAAATGGTTGTAAGCCCCATTGCCTTTTCACACTAGTGAAAGGAAAGGCTTGAACCAGGTGAACTTAAAAAATTGTATGATTAATTACATGGAATTAAATAAATGAACGAATTAATTGTAAGGTGTATAATAATATATGGACCATTAAATCATTATATGAGGGGTCAAAATTGAGTTAGATTTTGGATTCAAGAGGGAATTCATTGAGAACTCATGGATGTCATTCAGATTCAAGGATGTATTTCTCCATTGTTGAGACCCACCATAGATCCCAATCCTCATATATTAGTGGATGCTGGGTATGACCCCATAGGATCTATCCTCAATTATTACATTATTCCTCAGATACACTACTTAGATCCATCATAGCTTCTACATACATGAGATGCGTTGGTAACATTCTTGGATTCCATCATTGCATATTCTATTTTACTTTGGATCTATTACTTGTACTCAGTTAGACTATATTATTATATAATTACTTGGATTACTCCCATTATATTACAACTTACCCCTGAACTAGGATGTATTCACTACTGAGTTGGAGACTGTTGAGGTCTAGTATTCCTTGTTTATGACCTTGGATCCCTTTATTTATTAATATCATTATTGGTTGCCTTGTTAAATAATGGGACCCACTATTACTATAATGAGGTGATGTTAGTTCAGGATATGCCTCACGTGCCATAAATAAAAAAACTAGAACTTATATAATAAATGAACCGGTTACATGTTTAGACACCATCTGATGGTTAAAGCAGATAGTTGTGAATTTCATTATAATACTACATTAATTTTTTATATGAATTCTTTTACACTATTCTAGTTTTTTTTCATGGACTTGATGTTTTATATTCTATTGATGGTTTCCTACAAAGATTTACCTCACACCCTATTTGGGTGCCTCTATTACCTGGGCAGACCACATGTATAATGGTGTTGAAAAAGTTAAGTGTCTGGCATCAGGCACTTGATTTCTTGCCTACTTTCGGATTGATCTAGTAGCAGATACCTATACCAGATTTGGGGATATTGGGGATTGTTTTTGGGTTACTTTTTTCTACTTGTTTATAGCATGTATTTTCCACTTTTTTGTGTCCATGTTTTCTTACTTTTTGAAACATAATATATATCATCAACCACATTTTAATATTTATATTATTTTTATCTATCGTTTATTATTCTTATCTTATTCTTGTGTTATTTTTAACTATATTTATTATTCTACATATTTTTTTATGTTTTATTGTAAAAATCCATTAGTTACACTCTAGTAATGGGGGAATAGTATCCCCCCCACACACACACATTAGGACCTCGCTTCTAGTCAACAACCACTTGCATTTGGGGAGATGTGCATAAGGCCATGTGGCCAATCGGTCTCAAGGAACCTTTAATGGATTCCGATTTTGGGACATCACATTTCATCAATTATTACTTATGTGTGGAACCATATATTTGATTTTGGATAAATGTTGTATATATAATGGTGGATTGGTTTTAATTCATGTGGATATGGTGTGTCATGATTTTTTGTACTTCATTCGAGTTTTCATCATCAATGATGATGAGATTTCGACCAAAATAGATATAGGACTCTATATTTATGGTCCTTTTCAAGAGAATACTGTTAAATTTCTAACCACTTTAGGTTTTTTTACATTTCTATTTAATGATTTATTATTGGATTGTATTCAACGTTTGATGTGTTTTATATATTTTATTGGAAATTTTGGTGTTTAAATTGGAGTTTAGAAAATGGGTGTGGCATCTATTCCCACTATGTTTTTGATAAAATTAATCATAGGGTATTTGTGATTTTAAATGGATTAAAGAGTTTTTTTAGACATTATTTTATCTTATAAGGATGTTTTGTTATAATGAGAAAGTTTTATGGATAAATGGCTTATGTTATTTCTCGACTGATATGGTGTATTTCTTGTAATTTTTTTGAATGGAGTAGAAAATGGATTATATAGGTTTTGAGTGGGAGGTTTTTTTTAAGGGATTTTGTGAGACTTCAGAGAAAGGGCAATGAGAGCCGCTATGTTTTCTAAGAGACCATGTGATCATTTTGGTTGGAAGATAGTGTGAGATTCTTTATTGGTTTTCAAGCGACCATGTGAGCTCAGGGAGTTGGTTTTGGGGAAGACCATGAGATATTTCATTTCATAACTAACTACCATAATGGTTTACTCACTCTAGATATGTCTGGTGGTCATATCCCTTAGTGCACATTACTCATGTCCGGTTATTTTACATGATTTATTTATTTCATTAATTCAATTTTTATTTGATGATATTTATTATGTAAACATATTAATTTTTGTTTTTATGGTTATATGATGTTGATTTTTATACTAACCATTCAAATTCCTTATATTTATGTTCGGCATGTGATTCCTTGTGAAATTTTATTTTTTTGATCCATATTTGGAATTTTTTTTGAAAAACCATATTATTTTTTTGACAAAGGAAAACCAATGTGGTTTTAAAGGATTATTTGAAAATGATATGTTATCAAAGTGGTATAATTTTTAAAATGATTCAAACTAGTTTACTTGTTTCATTGGTAAAATATTATAATAGATTCATGGTGGTATACTACTGGGATTATTTCCCCACATCTTACTTGGGCCATTCTGGGGAATTTGAAAATTTTGTTTTTTAAGACATAGGTAATGGATAGTGATCCATTTTCTTGGGTGGATCTTATTGATTTCCATTTTTGGTCTTTTTTGGAGGATACATAGTGTAACATCCCATAATTTTAGAGAGGTTTAGACTATTTTTGATTCAATAACCCCCCCCCCCCATTTATATTTTATCTTTGGATTAACATAGAAACCACACCTGAGTAATGTTTTTTTTTGGAAAGAAGGTTGTGGAGGGGTTGGAACATATATGTATTTCAAATGAAGTTTATGTAAATACCCGTAAAATTCAAGGAAATTTTTTTCCCTTAATTTTCTTTGGAATTTTACAAGAATGCCATTTCTGACGGAACCTGATTCCGAGGCCCGGTGTGCCCGGAATCATTTTCCGAAGTTTGGCTCGGGTACGTTCAGTGAACGAATGAGCAGGTTTTTCTAACTTTTGAACCGGTGATTAGAATTGAATTTCGAGGGCACCGATGGAATCACAGTGCCGATATTTGCTTAGAAACGTCTTTTCCGTAGTTGCGTTTTCTCGGGTGTGGTTTTTAATTTTTGGGGTTAGGTTAAGAAAATAAAATAAAGTGGTGTGACAACTTTATTTTATTTCTCTTAAAGCCACTTAAAGCCACTTAAGCTAAGTTGAAGCGGATAGGGTGAAACCCAAAATATCCTACCCTCTTGGTAGGATATTTGTGAGGTGGGCCCGCACGAGCCCTACCGTTTCTTTCCCCCTAAGTAACGCACCCGAAAAAACTCCTCGTTAATGATAGTCAACTAGTGTGTATTCTAAACTCTTAACGCTCCTATTAATTGGACAGTTAAGACATTACCATTAATTCACCTAATTAATGGTTCATTTATTAACTTGTTTTTCAAATTGTTGGCATGTAAATGAAATAAGACCAATGCATGTCTTTCTTGAGGATTTCTCATTGAGAGGATTTGGAGAATACTCTAAGGCTTGAGATCTTCATCCTCCTTCGTGAAAAACACGAAGAATGCTGAACCCTCGAAGATCGACGACGCGACACCGTGTTCCGCGACGCCGACGATTCTCCTTCCGCGATGCATCTTCCACAACGTTTCTTCCCCGCAACAATCTCCGATCATCAACTGCTTGAGGTAGGGGATTACGGTTCTCTAATTCTTTGTGGATTTTATCCTCAACATGGGTTTAAACGTGCAATTAAATCTCTGTGTTTTCTTTAACCCTCGGAGATCGTCGACGTGACGTCGTGTACTACAATGACGCAATGCCCCCTTCCGTGACGCGACAATCCTCTTCTTCCATGACGGTCAATCCCACGAAGAACTCACGTCCGACGACAACGACTAGGTAGGGGTTGATTCTTTTAAATCCTTGTGATTTATACCCGCGGCGTATTATTAAAAATTGTTGGGAGACTTTTAAAACCGCTAACGCGGTGGGTGCGGACTAACGAACAAGTCCGAACCCACATCCCCTTTAGTTATTGGTGTGAGAAACGGAGTACATCGACAAAATCAACTACACGGGTGATGGAAGGTCCTCGCAGTGAAGGAAGGACCCCGGGAGGGCTTTTGGCGAAGACGGAAAGGAATTCCGACCACTGGAACTCGTCTGGTGGTCCGCGGAGCAACCCGCCGGCGCGCAACGCCGGCACGGTGGCACCGGCGGCGGTGCCCAGCGTGCCGCCGGGAAGAACTGCCGCGGTTGAAGGCACGGCGGCGGGCCGGCCTCCCACGACCGTGCGGGACCGGCGGAGGATGGGACGCGGCTGGCTTCCGCGTCCGCTGGCTAGGATGGCCCCACGCGGGGCCGCGGTTCCTTCACGCGGGGGCAATGCGCCCCCCGCACCGCTCGATCGTAACCAGCTGAGATGAACCACCTGGTGGCCGGGCCGGGTCATGCCGGTCGCATCAGACCCTGGTCGGGTCGACCCGGGGGGGTTGGGCCGGGTCGGTCTGGGCCCAGACCCCCCGTTTTCGGACATTTTCGTTCTTTTGCTCATAAAATGAGCTGCGGGCCTCCAATCAAGGCACCATAAGCAGAAATGTGATCCTTGGATCGAAACGGTCGTTTCAGTATATTGCACTCAAGGTTTCAGAATACTTTGGGTTCAGCAGGGTTGGTTCGTACACGAAACCAACCGGGCCCTCGGAGCAGAAACGCTTGTAACTTGAACTCCGGATGTCCGATTGATGTGCTGTCGACTTTGTTGGATTCCTCTAAGTGAGACGGATATTTTGGCTTACTCCGCCCGAGGTTTGGACGCAGGTGGAGTACGGTTGGGTTGGTTTTTCCTTAAAAACTAACCAGGCCCCTAGGACGAAAAGGCCAATAACTCTCAGACCTGGCGTCTGATTGACGCGCCGTCTGTGACGTTGAGTTCCTGTTGACGATACGGAACTTTTGGATACATAAACTCTGGAATATGTTTCAGTTGATGTATCAGCCTCTTGGCTCGTGGAGCGGACCCTCCTGAACGAGCTTGTTGTGTGCGGGAACCCTAGAGATGGCTGCGACTGCGACTATGACGATGACGACTGTACAGAGATCCTCAGTGGATTCGATGGCGACGACTACAGCACTTAGCGATCCTACGTGGGTCAGTGCTATAGATCCTTTGTGGGTCCGATCCGGTGTGGGTCAGCGCTCAGTGGTCCTGTGTGGGCCAGCACCTACAGATCCTGTGTGGGTCTGATCCTATGTGGGTCTTTGCGGGGGTTAGTTAACTATCGATCCTTTGTGGGTTAGATCCGTTGTGGTTCATTGCGGGGGTTATTTACCTATCAATCCTTTGTGGGTCAGATCCTTTGTGGGTCATTGCAGGGGTTAGTACATATCGATCCTTTGTGGGACCGACGACTTAGATGAGTCAGTGGCAATACATGATCATCTCTATAGTCATACAAAGAAGTATAATTGTGTGAGATGAATCCTGTCTTGCATTCCTATGTGGATTGTGTTGTGCTATCCTGTGTGGATTTACGTTTTGTTTTCCTGTGTGGACTGGGTTGTACTTGATCTTGGATGTTGGAGCGTACTGGAATTTATAACTTAGGTATATGTATGGGCATATTCCTAAGCAGTTTCGGATGTTACTTCGTGATTGTATCTTTCCTTTGTGGATTATCCTTTGTGAATTTTGGGAGACCTTTGGGGGTCTCAGGGTCCCTTCTGAGTAGCTTATACTCACCCCTTCACAGGCTATGCCCGCACTACGTTGTGTTGGTTGCAGACGACGGACAGCGCTGATCGTGGTTGAGGCTTGCGGAGCAGGACGGTACCTAGAGGTGGACCACTGGGCGGGACGTACTCGGAGCGGTCGGCTGGAATCGAGGAGCAGTAGAGGCTATCTGTACCCACCCTTCAGGTGGGATTTCTAGTGGACAGCTCGACGTTGCGACTTTACATTTCAGTTGTTGTTTTCCCTTTCCAATTGTACTTTATTTTCAGTTTGGGTTTGTATACTGGCCCACTTTCTTTTCCGCACTTACTGTTGTATTCAGTTTTTACTTAGTGTTTACTTCTGCCTGCTTGCTCTGTAGTGTTTGTGGTTTACTTTACAAAGGCAATGTCTTCCCTTTTTATCGGTATTTACGCCTTGGTGCTAGTCGATAGCCCCTAGACTATGGAAGGTGGGCTTGGGGTAGTCATGGAACGGGCCCCGAGGATGGGTCGTGACAAATTGGTATCAGAAGAGTTCGGTTCCATTGCAGAACTTGGGACTCTGATCTTTTCTATTTGAAGCAATAGTGTTAAGCGTATTTGATGTGGTTATCAGTTCAGGGAGTCCAGTGTTGGTGCGGCGGCCGACGTATCCGTACACCAGGACCCTGACTTCTGATTTCTGACTTAATGCACGAAAACATTGATTTCATGTGTGTTCAAGTTTTCTTTGTGATTACTTTGTGTCAGCTCACCAGGTATACTGTTCTGACCGTGGCACACTTGTTTCCTTTTCAGGATGGCCCCACGACGGCAACCAGCTAGGGTTCCGAGAGTTTAGCATGACGACAGCCCACCGAGCGACGAGGCCTCGGTATAGGGCCCTTTGACAGCTGAGGCACCGGCTGTACCTTTACCTTCCAAGCCACCGATGCTTCCTGCCCCAGCCGCTAACGATGCATGTTGCCTTAGTGCACTGCATGAGTTCCACCACCAGCGACCACCCAGGTTCCGCGGGGAGACGGACCCCCAGGCAGCCGAGGATTGGCTGGAGGTAGTGGTACGAGTTTTCTGGTTAGTGAGGACACCAGCAGACCTCATGGTGATCCTCGTAGCGAGCCTACTGCACGCGGCATTGGGCCGATTGTGGAGCTTGATGCTCCAGGTGCACGATGAGGAATCTCTTCTCTAGACAGACTTTGAGAGCCTCTTCCACTCTGAGTTCTTCCCAACCACCCTCAGTGCGGTGCGCATCCAGGAGCTTCTTCAGTTGCGGTAGGGCAGCTTGACAGTCGCCCAATACTCAGTGAGATTTACTTATATCTCGCGCTACTCGACAGACATGGTACGAGACCCATTCTTCCGGGCTCAGACCTTTGAGCTGGGATTGAGACACGAGATCAGGGCATCGCTGATCTCCCTCAGCATTCCGACTCAGGAAGGAGTACTGGAGAGAGCCCTTTTGATCAAGAGATTTCTTGCTGAGCCTTCTTCAGCAGCGAGACCTACCGTGGGGCGGCACATAGCAGAGTCATCTGCAGCAGGCAGTCGACGGATGACTCATGGGTCTAGGCAGACCAGACCCTCACGCAGACGACCTCAGGAAACTGGCTCAGTAGTGCGGGGCACACAACGCGGATCCAGTCTTTCAGGAGGCAGACAGTGCTACACATGCAGCGGGCGGGGTCACATGGCTCGTGACTGCCCGAACCACCGTGTCGAGGAGCAGAAGACGGTTGAGGGGCCACCCAGGCAGAGGCAGAGGGTCGACCATGGAGGTCCGCTGGGAGTAGGCAGATGAGGTAGAGAAGCTGACCGAGCAGTAGGTGGTGGGAGACGCTTTGAGGTTCTACCACCACGACCACCAGGAGGTCCACCCCGGCCACATGGAGCTAGCGGGCAGAGACAGGCACATCTCCAGGCAGCGGAGGCCTACGACCACATTGCACCCCAGATGATTCGAGGTACTATATGTGTCTATTCCACCCTTTCTGAAGTTCTTATAGACACAGGAGTGAGTCACTCTTTCATAGCCGCTGCCCTTGTTCGGAGCTCGGAGATTCCGACAGAGCCGTTGGCTCGATCCTTATGGCTAGAGACTCCTACGGGAGCAGACTCGATGATTACGCACTAGTGTCGGCAGTGTGAGCTTACTCTAAGAGGCGAGAGTTTCGTCTGGGATCTTCTTATAGAGGCGTTGAGGCCTTACGACTTCATCTTGGGTATGGATTCGTTATCTACATTCCATACACATATTGACTGTATTAGGCGCGTGGTGCGACCGATGGGAGCAGGTTCACCGTCATCGGAGAGAAGGGAGCCTTTGCAGCACAAGATGGACTTCCGCATAGGAGAGGACAGCCCATCACTCATCAGTTAGCTAGCCTCATCCTATGAGAAGTTGACGTGCGGAGTCCTAGTTTTCCTATAGTGGTGGATCAGTATGCTGACGTTTTCCCCGACAACGTTCCAGGACTACCTCCTCGCAGAGAGGTAGACTTTTATATTGATCTGTACCTCGGGACTGCCCCGATATCCACTCCAGCATATCGGATGGCCCCCGATGATCTTCGAGAGCTACGGGTACAGTTGGAGGACTTACAGGGAAAGGGTTTCATCTGACCCAGTGTTTCACCCTGGGCTTCCTCGATATTGTCTTCCAAGAAGGCGGACGGAAGCTTGCGACTTTGTGTCGACTATCGTCGCCTGAACCAGGTGACAGTGAGGAACAAGTATCCGCTACTGAGGATTGATGACTTCTTCGATCAGCTCAAGGGAGCACGGTGGTTCTCAAAGATAGAACTCGGGTCAGGCTATCATCAGCTCAGAGTTCGAGACGAGGACGTGCATAAGACGGCCTTTAGATGTCGGTATGGCCAATATGAGTTCTTGGTTATGCCATTCGGCGTAACCAATGCTCTAGTAGTGTTCATCGGCCTCATGAACAGGATCTTTCAGCCATACCTCGATCAATTTTTTGTGGTTTTCATCGACGACATTTTGATATACTCGACGACTGAGGAGGAGCATGCCTACCACTTGAGTGTTGTACTAGACACACTCCGAGAGCACCAGCTTTATGGAAAGCTCTCGAAGTGTCAGTTCTGGATATGTGAGGTCCACTTCTTAGGACACATCATCTCTGAGGTGGGAGTTGTGGTGGATCATGCGAAGATTGAGGCAGTGCTATCTTGGAAGCCACCCAAGAGCGTGACAGAGGTGCGAAGTTTCTTGGGACTAGCTGGATACTATTGGAGATTTGTGATAGACTTCTCCAGAGTTTCAGCACCACTATCAGCTCTTACGAAGAAGGGGAAACCCTTTGTGTGGTCAGATAGATGTCAGCAGAGCTTCCAGAAGCTGAGACAGAGATTGACCAGTGCACCTATCTTGAGGTTGCCTGAGGAGGGAGTAGGGTACGTAGTCTACTGTGATGCATCAGGGACCAGACTCGGATGTGTCCTGATGCAGGAGCGGGAAGTTATCGCCTATGGATCACATCAGTTGAGGCCGCATGAGCAGAACTACACTACCCATGACCTGGAGTTAGCAGCAGTGGTATTCGCTCTGAAGACATGGCGACACTATTTGATGGGTGAGCGCTTTACAGTCTTTTCTGACCATCAGATTCTCAGGTACATCTTTTCTCTGAAGGACCTGAACCTGAGACAGTGATGATGGCTCGAGCGCCTCTAGGAATATGACTTTGATATAGTCAATACTCCTGGGAAGGGGAACGTGGTAGCCGATGCTCTCAGCAGGAGGACGGACATTCAGCTACTTGAGGAGGCGATAGAGAAGCTATCCTCTTTGCTGATATCCTTCATGGATAGGGATGGAGCAGCCTTCCTTCAGTCTCTCACAGTCACCCGTCCACTACTGCAGTTGGTCAGAGAGGAACAGTGTGGGGATGCTGACTGTGAGACGCAGCGTGCACAGATATCCTCAAGTCAGGCACCTGATGGTTTCTCCTTTGGAGCAGAGCACGAAATCCTTTTTAGAGGACATACCTTGGTACCAGTTGCTTTACGAGAGGAGGTGCTGAGAGAGTTTCACACTTCCCCTTTGGTGGTACATCCTGTAGTGGCGATGATGTACCAGGATCTCAGACGACAGCACTGGTGGCCAGGAATGAAGAAGGTTGTGGCGGAGTTCATTTCTCGATGCCTCACCTGCCAGCAGGTGAAGGTAGAGCATCAGGTACCAGCAGGCTTGGTACATCCCTTGGAGGTCTCAGAGTGGAAGTGGGACGAGATATCTATGGACTTAGTGATTGGGCTTCCACGCACTTCCAGAGGTCATGACTCCATTTGGGTGATTTTTGACCAACTCGCCATGTCGGCTCACTTCTTACCCATCAGAGAGCAGGGATCTGTGGAGAGCTTGGGACATCTCTACGTTCAGGAGGTTGTACGGCTTCACGGTGTTCCATCATCTATCGTCTCCGATAGAGATGCTCACTTTACTTTCCAGCTTTGGAAGGGGTTGTAGGAGGCGTTCAGGACGCAGCTACGTCTGAGCACCGCCTTTCACCCTCAGACAGATGGTCAGATGGAGAGGACCATTCAGACTCTCGAGGAAATGCTCCGCGCATGTGTCCTCAACTTTGGTCGCAGCTGGGAGGACCACCTACCCTTGGTGGAGTTCGCGTACAACAACATTTACCACTCCACCATCGGGATGGCACCATACGAGGCGTTGTACGACCAACCTTGCAAATCTCCTTTGTGCTGGAAAGACCCTGGGGAGTTAGCACTTGTGGGACCGGAGATGGTCTGGGCCACGACAGAGAAGGTCCAGGTCATCCAGGAGCGGATGAGGACAGCTCAGAGCCGATAGAAGTCTTATGTTGACAGGAGGCGGAGGCCACTAGAGTTCGAGGATGGCGACCACGTCTTCTTGCATGTCTCACCTCGGCGTGGTTTACGGAGATTTGGTCGAGGCGGCAAGTTGTCTCCACGCTTCATCGGACCATTCTAGGTCCTCAGCAGGATTGTCGAGGTGGCTTATCGCCTAGCTCTACCACCTCAGTTGCACCGGGTGCACGACGTCTTCCACGTATCTCAGCTAAGGAGATACGTGCACGACCTGACACATATCATTGACCATAGGGAGATGGAAATTGATGATGGGGTGACTTTTGCAGAGGTCCCGGTGGAGACCGAGGATCGACAGGAGCGGGTCCTACGTGGATGATCGATTCCTCTTGTGCGCATCAGATGGCAGCACAGGAACCTCCAGGAGAACACTTGGGAGCGGGAGGCTCAGATGCGTGCTCAGTACCTGCATTTGTTTCCCTAGTTTATGATGTATCTTTACAGGGACGTAAATCCCTGAGGTGGGAGTGATATAAAGACCCGTAAAATTCAATGAAATTTTTTTTTCTTAATTTTCTTTGGAATTTTAGAAGAATGCAGTTTCTAACGGCACCAGATTCCGAGGCCCGGTGTGCCCGGAATCATTTTCCGAAGTTTGGCTCGGGTACGTTCAGTGAACAAACGAGCGGGTTTTTATAACTTTTGAACCGGAGCTCGAAATCGAATTCCGAGGGCACCAATGGAATCGCAGCGCCGATATTTTCATAGAAAATCCTTTTACGGAGTTGCGTTTACTCGGGTGTGATTTTTAATTTTTGGGGTTAAGTTAAGAAAATAAAATAAAGTGGAGCGACAAATTTATTTTATTTCTCTTAAAGCCACTTAAAGCCACTTAAGCTAAGTTGAAGCAGATAGGGTGGAACCCAAAATATCCTACCCTCTTGGTTGGATATTTGTGAGGTGGGGCCCGCACGAGCCCCACCGTTTCTTTCCCCCTAAGTAACGCACCCACGAAAACTCCTCTTTAATGAAAGTCAACTAGTGCGTATTCTAAACTGTTAACGCTCCAATTAATTGGATAGTTAAGATGTTACCATTAATTCACCGAATTAATGGTTTGTTTCTTAACATGTTTTTCAAATTGTTGGCATGTAAATGAAATAATACCAACGCATGTATTTCTTGAGGATTGCTCGTTGAGAGGATTTGGAGAAGACTCTAAGGCTTGAGATCTTCATCCCCCTTCACGAAGAACGCGAAGAACACGAAGAACGATGAACCCTAGAAGATCGATGACGCGATGCTGTGTTCCGCGACACCGACGATTCTCCTTCTGTGACGCTTCTTCCGCGACGTTTCTTCCCCGCAACAATCACTGATCATCAACTGCTTGAGGTAGGGGATTACAGTTCTCTAATTCTTTGTGGATTTTATCCTCAACACGGGTTTAAACGTGCAATTAAATCTGTGTGTTTTCTTTAACCCTCGGATATTGTCGACGCGATGCCGTGTATCGCGGCGACGTGACGCCCCCTTCCATGACGCGATGATCCTCTTCTTCCGCGACGGTCAATCCCGCGAAGAACTCACGTCCGACGACAACGACGAGGTAGGGGTTGATTCTTTTAAATCTTTGTGATTTATAACCGCAGTGTATTATTAAAAATTGTTGGTAGACTTTTAAAACTGCTAACGTGGTGGGTGCAGACTAACAAACAAGTCTGAACCCACCGCCCCTTTCGTTCTTGGTGTGTGAAACGGCGGACGTCGACAAAATCAACCGCACAGGCGATGTAAGGTCCTCGCAGTGAAGGACGGACCCCGAGAGGGATTTTGGCGAAGAAGACAAGGAATTCCGACCACCAAAACTCGTCTGGTGGTCCGCGGAGCAACCCGCCGGCGCGCCACGCCGGCACTGCGGCGGGAGGCGGCGGTGCCCGGCGTGCTTCCGAGAAGAGCCGCCGCGGCTGAAGCCGCGGCGGCGGGCCGGCTGTCCCGTGACCACGCGGGACTGGCGAAGGACAGGACGTGGATGGCTGCTGTGTCTGATGGTAAGGGCGGCCCCACGCGGGGCCGCGGTTCCTTCACGCAGGGGCAGCGCACCCCCCCCCCCCCCCATGCCGCTTGGCCATAACCGGCCGAGCCGAACCGCCTGGAGGCCGGGCCGCGCCCGCGCCGGCCGGGTCGGACCCAGACCCGGGTCGGGTCGACCCGGTTCGGGCTGACCCAGGGGGGGTTGGGTCGGGTCGGTCTGGGCCCAGACCCCCCGTTTTCGGACCTTTTTGTTCTTTTGCTCATAACATGAGATGAGGGCCTCCGATCAATGCACCGTCAACATAGATGTGATCCTTGGACCGAGACGGTCGTTTCGGTATATCACACTCAAGGTTTCGGAATACTTTGGGTTCGGTCGGGTTGGTTCGTACACGAAACCAACCGGGGCCTCTGAGCGGAAACACTTGTAACTTGAACTCCGGACGTCCGATTGACGTGTCGTTGACTTTATTGGATTCCTCTAAGTGAGACAGCTCATTTGGATTACTCCGCCCAAGGTTTGGATGCAGGTGGAGTACAGTGGGGTTGGTTTTTCCTTAAAAACCAACCGGGCCCCTGGGATGAAAAAGCCAATAACTCTCAGACCAGGCGTCTGATTGACGCGCCGTCTGCGACGTTGAGTTCCTATTGACGATACAGAACTTTTGGATACATCAAATCTAGATTATGTTTCAGTTGATGTATCAGCAACTCGGCTCATGGAGCGGACCCTCCCAAACGAGCTTGCTGTGTTCGGGAACCCTAGAGCTAGCTGCGACTGCGGCTGTGACGACGACGACTGTACAGAGATCCTCAGTGGATTCGACGGCGAAGACTACAACACTCAGCGATCCTACATGGTTCAGTGCTATAGATCCTTTGTGGGTCCGATCCGGTGTGGGTCAGCGCTCAACGGTCTTGTGTGGGCCATCACCTACAGATCCTGTGTGGGTCTGATCCTATGTGGGTCTTTGCGGGGGTTAGTTACCTATCGATCCTTTGTGGTTCTTTTCGGGGGTTAGTTACCTATCGATCCTTTGTGGGTCAAATCCTTTGTGGGTCATTGCGGGGGTTATTACATATCGATCCTTTGTGGGTCTGACGACTTAGATGAGTCAATGGCAATACATGATCACCTCTATCGTCATACAAAGAAGTATACCTGTGTGAGCTGAATCCTGTCTTGCTTTCCTATGTGGATTGTGTTGTGCTATCCTGTGTGGATTTAAATTTTTTTTTCCTGTGTGGACTCGGTTGTACTTGAGCTCAGATGTTGGAGCGTATAGGAATTGATGACTTAGGTATATGCATGGACATATACCTAAGCAGTGTCGGATGTTACTTTGTGATTGTATCTTTCCTTTGTGGATTATCCTTTGTGGATTCTGGGAGACCTTCAGGGGTCTCGGTGTCCCTTATGAGTAGCTTATACTCACCCCTTCACGGGATATGCCCACACTACGTTGTGTTGGTTGCATACGACGGACAGCGCTGATCGTGGTTGAGGCTTACGGAGCAGGACGGTACCTAGAGGTGGACCACTGGGCGGGACGTACTCGGAGCGGTCGGCTGGACCCGAGGAGCAGTAGAGGCTATCTGTACCCACCCTTCAGGTGGGATTTTGCAGTGGACAGCTCGACGTTGCGACTTTACTTTTCAGTTGCTATTTTCCCTTTCCATTTGTACTTTATTTTCAGTTTGGGTTTGTATACTGGCCCACTTTATTTTTCGCACATACTGTTGTATTCAGTTTTTACTTAGTGTTTACTTCTGCCTGCTTGATCTGTGGTGTTTGTGGTTTACTTTACAAAGGCAATGTCTTCCCTTTTTACCGATATTTACTCCGTGGTGCTAGTCGATAGCCCCTAGCCTATGGAAGGTGGGCTTGGGGTAGTCACGGCACGGGCCCTGAGGACGGGTCGTGAAAAATTGGTATCAGAGGAGCTCGGTTCTATTGCAGAACTTGGGACTCTGATCTTTTCTATGTGAAGAAATAGTGTTAAGTGTATTGGGTGTGGTTATTAGTTCAGGGAGTCCAGTGTTGGTGCGGCGGCCGACGTATCCGTACAATAGGACCCTGACTTCTGATTTCTGACTTAATGCACGAAAACATTGATTGCATGTGTGTTCAAGTTTTCGTTGTGATTACTTTGTGTCAGCTCACCAGGTATACTGTTCTGACCGTGGCACACCTGTTTCCTTTTCAGGATGGCCCCATGACGGTAGCCAGCTAGGGTTTGAGAGTTGAGCGTGACGACATCCCACCGAGCGACGAGGCCTCGGTACAGGGCCCTTTGACAGCTGAGGCACCGGCAGTACCTTTACCTGCTGAGACACCAATGCTTCCAGCCCCAGCCGCTAACGATGCACGTTGCCTTAGTGCACTGCATGAGTTCAACCACCAGCGACCACCCAGGTTCCGCGGGGAGACGGACCCCAGGCAGCCGAGGATTCGCTGGAGGCAGTGGTACGAGTTTTCCGGTTAGTGAGGACACCAGCAGACCTCATGGTGATCCTCACAGTGAGCCTACTACACGCGGAAGCGGGCCGATGGTGGAGCTTGATGCTCCAGGTGCACAATGAGGCATCTCTTCTGGGCGGTACGTACTCGGAGCGGTCAGATGGACCCGAGGAGCAGTGGAGGCTATCTGTACCCACCCTTCAGGTGAGATTTCCAGTGGACAGCTCGACGTTGCGACTTTACTTTTCAGTTGATGTTTTCCCTTTCCAGTTGTACTTTACTTTCAGTTTGGCTTTGTATACTGGGTCACTTTCTTTTCCGCACTTACTGTTGTATTCAGTTTTAACTTAGTGTTTACTTCTTCCTGCTTTCTCTCTGGTGTTTGTGGTTTACTTTACAAAGGCAATGTCTTCCCTTTTTACCGGGATTTACACCTTGGTGCTAGTCGCCATCCCCTGGCATATGGAAGGCGGGCTTGGGGTACTCACGGAACGGGCCCCAAGGACGGGTCGTGATAGTGTATATATTTAAATACATGATGTGTATATTTGTGGATGTACAAATTTCTTGATGTGAATTGGTTTTATCCTAGAATAAAAAACTGAGCTTTACATAATGTGTGAATTTTACATGTCATGTAAATACCCTGGTCTTTTTTAAAAAAATGAAGAGGGGCCTCTTATTTTTCGATTAAATTCATTCTGTAGTAGGGATTCACTGTTGTATTAACTCCCACAATTCAACCAAGTTTCCACTTGATATCCTTATTATAGGCTTTGATCGCACTTTTGATGGTTTTAAATGATATATTATGAAAAACCAACCATTCCTCTTCCACTTTTAATCATTTTTGATTACCTGGAAAGAGTTGTTTTAGTGCAAGATAATATGCCATCTTTTTAAGTTATTTATTTCATTTTACATTTTGTTCCATTCTCCTTGGATCCAAAATAGGGAAATGGATATGTTCTCATACAAAGACCTACGATAGGTGGTCTAGTAAATTTACATTAATTTCTAGTTATATTATAACATATTACACTATGATTCACGCTAGACCATTCCATGCATTTATATAAAATTCCATTCTCCTTTTTAAATTATGTGAATCATGTTGAGATGTTTTCTTTGAGCCTTGTTAAATTCTTAAATAATGTTTAACTCATTGGTTTAAACCCATTTGGTGGTGTGGAATAAAATATATCCTTTTTATTAATATTTTACTGACCAAACCACCTCATATGTGGCTTCATTTATCATTGAAGCAGTTTTTTCTTTATCCTATATGTTATTGTTCATTTGGGTCAAACAGATTTGAGTGGAATGGATAGATCACATATTATAAGTATATGAAGAAATATTTAATCTTTTGGAACCCTTTTCTAGGTTGGGGTTTTGAAAGTAATTGGTTTTAAATGAAATTTCATTTTATTATTATGACTGAAAATGGATATTTTTGGTTGTTGAACGGTTAAGGAATTTTTCGAGAATGGTCTTTCACACACCCTTACAAATGGTGTGGGGCTTGATGTCTCACACCATTATAATGGATAATGGCCATGATATTCTGCTTTTCCTTTAAACAAGTGCTACGCCTGATGAATCACCCAACCATTTTAAGTGATGGTAATGACATGTTGCATTCAAATGAGATTTTGGGATAGTACTCATGATAGATCCTATATCTCCTTATATTAGGCATGGATTCCAGAGTTATTCCCTAGGTCCTTGTAGCACCTATTATCTTTTTTTTAATAGGTTGATGACATGAACTGGTTTCCCAGTTCATGCACCCCAAAAGAATTTATTAAAAAAAAATGTATGTAGTACAGACTTGAGGTGTAATTAATTTACACCAGCGGGGAATTAAAGAGGATTCAAGTAAATGACAAAGAAAAACCAGAGAAAAAGTTCAGGTCTTCAGTATGTGATCACAACTATGTTTCTTCCATTTGAGACTCTATTTCAGCATCCAAGCGCTTCCTAATGTTTCAGCAGGTTCACAGTACAGTCATCCTGCATGATATTCCATTCCATGCTGAAATCTTCATCGAAAATTGGGAGCCTCCCTTGAGCATCGCTGAGACATGCTCCAGTTTCAGACAAACTTGTAGCACCGATTATCTATGAATATTCCTATATTTGACCTGGCATATATTGTTAATTTACATATATACATATTATATGTGGTTACTTATAAATTTATAGACATATTAAACTAATATTAAGGTTATCCCGACCTATACTGAAGTAGGTGGGGTTAGCCATGTCTCCCCCCAAAACCTAAACCGACTATTTTATGGCTTTCATATTTGTTTATTATATCTTATTTCTAAAACTTCTATGATATACAAAATATTTGGATAATTGTAGAAACCATTTGTGGTGTCTTGTTGAGTCTATCTCACACCTTGTTAGAGCTGCTGATTTGTACATGGAAATACCTTATGGATGTATATAGGGACATGGGAAAGATCACAGTCATGGATGGTTGATATGTTTTTATTATAGATTGGAAGCATTGGATCCAAATACTGAACGTATGCTCGCAATTCCATTGGAGAGGACTAATGGGTACTTTGTATTTTCTTCATCATATTGTAGATGCATTTACTCTATGTCCACTCTATACCCTTTTTATATATCATAACGACATGATATAATTATTTATATGACTCTGCTAATGGATTTTGATTATAACAACTGTGTAGATGTTTCACATTCTTCTATGGTTTATTCGGTATATGTTTCCCCTACGTTGTTATTTATCATTTATTCTTCCTATAAATATTATATATCTTATTTAAACTATAATACTATGATATTATGGTATAGTATCCCCACAATACCACCAGAGAACCTCTGTTTTATTTAGAACTATATATCGTATGGGGAGGTACGAGGCCATGTGACCCACTAGAATGGGGCGTTGTTTTAACGTCCCCCATGTTGGGATGTTACAAAGTAGTATTGGAGTAAGTTTCTTCTATTTTGTAGTATCATTTTGGAATCAAAGAAAAGAGATTATGAATGTGTAGGAGTTTGGTAATGAGCATTTCCCTTAGAGTAACTAACCCATTTATGAGGGAAAATCATTATTACCTAGGATGGGATATTGTATCTCTATTTTTTCCTATTAAAATTGAATTTATTTTAAAATTTTGTGGCGCACATGATATTTTATTTTATAATTATTATCATTATTATATTACTAGATATTATACCACACCTATTATGGTAGGTATATAAATGATCATGCATAATTATATGCACTTCAAGACTCACATGTCATGCATTCTTCCATTCCATGTATGTGTATTTAGTTTCATTCATTGCTTGAATTCCTTTTGGTGTATATGATTGATTGACATTTATATATAGAAGTTTGATAAGGATTATTGGGGGGAATGAGAAACATAATTGATCACCTATTGTTCCTTCATCCACTTAACAGTTCATTCCAGCATAGCTTTATGGGGAAATGTTGGGTGGTAAATTATGGGACATTGAATCCTGGATCATTGGCACCATATAATGGAACGTTTTTGTGGTTGTGAATTAAATAGAATCTAAATTTCAATTTATATGGTGTGTGGTCCATTATAAATCATAAATGGTTTTCTATCCATTTCAATCAATTATGTGTTTTAAATAAATAAATGAGCCTTAATAAATATGAAATGGTGAACCATATAATGCAACCACATTGAGTGATTTATATATAAGTACTTATGAACATTTCTACATTAAAATTTTCAAAGTATAAGGTCACTGCGGAATGGGAATATTTTTTTGTAACGTGAACTTCTACAAAATGTGAAATATTTACCATTACCCTACTTGAGTTGTGGCCATATGGAGTGACTTTTCTTATCCCTTATGGTCTTATTACCACATGGACCTAGATATTATAGAATTAAAAGAGGTGTGAAATTTTTTATTGGTGGGATATATTCCTATAAGGTATTATATTTTTTTAAGTACGTCTCTCTTTTAGTTTTCATTTGATATTTGGCGTCTGAGTCTTGTTTGAATAGGTAGATCCTTTCTTTGGAAAATGAACTTAATTTTAGGTATTTATATTTATTTGAATTAATGGATTCCATATATAAACATTTTAATTTTTTTATGAGGTTATCCATGGGTTTTGAAGGATTTGGAGTTGTTTTGTTTCCGTAAGAAGTATTTGTGATGAAACTTTTTGACAGAACATTTTAAGGCCATTTTCATGTTACACAATATGTAACTCTCACCAAACACATTTCCCAAAATGGTTCATGATGTATAATTGGTTACCCAACATGAACCTAATTCATGTTGTGTAAATGTCTAGTAGGATAATTATTAATCCAAAGAAAATGAGTTTATTTGTGTAACTAAAAATTGGGAAAATATATGATGTTAAATGATTACATGTCGTGTATTCCTAAGACCCAAAATTATTATGTGGGAAGCATGTATGATTCTCCAAATTATTTTAGTGAATCCCTTCATACTATCAAGACCAATGGTGCTCCATGAGGTTTTTGGTCCCTTCCCAATATTCTAGAAATTCTATTTTTGCATGTAATACCTTCCCTTTCACTCTTCACTCATTTTATTCCTTGTTGTTTCTGTGTGAATCGCTTGATCATGGGTTTGTTTTAAATTTTGATTCGAACATGGTTTGATCTAGTTTCTTCTTGTGATCATCTATGTGTCTATTATTATTGTTTTTTTATTTGAAGCTTTGAAAAATAACATGTTAACGGTAGGGAGGCTGAAACTAACATTATGTACTGTTTAATAGAAAATTATCTACTATATTGTAATTGAACTGATGAAACCTGCACATTAATTTATTAATTCATTGATTAATGGTAAATCATCTAAGGGAATTTCAGTTGGATCCCTTGGGTTTAATTGATTATATGACCTTGATTATGGATTCCTTTGGGTAAGAAACCCATTGATTAATATAAATTTTATACTAGCTTAAGATGTGTTTAGAATGATATGAGACATAGGTGATTGATTTATACTAAATCTATCTAGAAATAGCTTATGGGATATTGATATTGATATTGATTAATTGATATATAAATTAAATGGTTAATTTAATGATAATTGGTACTTTTCATAATGAAACATTGATACTAATGTGATATTGGGATAACCATGTTGATATGAAATGGGTTGTGACTCATCTTATAGTGCTTATATTGGGGAGACTCTACCCAGTCCCATGTTTTAATGATTATACTGAGTTGAATCTACTTAGTCTCATGCTATCATGCTTATATTGAGTGGGATCTACCCAACCCCATGTTTAAATGCTTATATTAAATAGGCTCTTCCTTGTCCCATGACGTAATGATTATTTTAAGTCGGCACTTTCAATTTTCTTTTGGTAATTATTTTATAGAGTGGGCTCTACCAATTCCATGATGTAATTATTTTATTGATTAGGATCTACTTAGTCCCTTATTTTATTGATCATATTGAGTGGTATCTTCATTTTTCCTGGTGGAAATGAATATATAGTGAGCTCAGCCCATATTTGTAAGATTTTCAATGGATATATGGTTTTTTGTGGGAATTTTTGTGTTATATGCTCTAACACATTTCAAAATGGTTACAAAGCAGGTTGAATATAATATTTTGTTATTTAATTTATTAATAGACCTGTTTATCACATTATTTCATAAACTTATTATCCTACTAGTTTTTTTAGAAAATATGGTGTCGACCTAATGATTTTTACTGACAATATATTTGGGACACAATTTGATACCCAAAATATTACTTGGAAACAAGTTTGGGAAAAGGAAAGGGACCTTGTTACTGCTTTTATTTCTTACTGGATGAGATGGAGTTTAGAGATGAGTCTCACATGGGGTTCGAGAAAAGCATCTTTTTGGTTTTCTTTTTTCACCTGATTCATTTATTTGTATTACATCCAATATGAACTTAAGATACATAACATATTTTTATTACATGGTTTATTATTATTGGATTATTTGGTTCCACCTTTCACTTCCTAGTTTCATGTTATATTATTCCACTATGTCCAATAATCTGGTTATATTTATTGATATTGTTTATTTTCACTATTATGTGACATCATACCTTGAGGTATAGTCTCCCCATTATAAAATCCAACCCTCACTACAAGTCAGAAACCTCTATCATACATGGAGGCACTCTTGAGGTCTCATAACAAACCATATTTTTCCACATGGGAGGGTTATGGATCAGGGATGTTACAATGTGGTGTTAGAGAAGCATTGTTGTGTTCTCTATTACATTACTATTTGGGAAAGGTAGAAAAGAGACTAGGATATGTCTGAAATTGGTAATGAGCATGTTCATGGTAGTAGTGAACCCATGTATGGGGGAAAATCCATGTTCACATGGATGAAATTTCTATTTATGATTTTACCTTATTACTATTGAATTTATTTCACCTTGGGTGATTCATATATTGTGTGATGTTATCATTTTTTGTGATTTATAGTTGTAGATTGGTATTTCATGAGATGAGTATACATGAATCATGATAGGCACATTGGGATATATATTGAAATTAATTGTTCAGGATAGAGATATTTTTATTTCATGTGCTTTAAACATTACTAGATTAAATGAAAAATATGATACTTCTATATTAGCTAAATGGGATGAAGTGAACTAATATTTTCTGCCAAAGAATTTGTAATCCATGTTTAGAGAGACCTGGATAAGAGGTTATCTATTATTTTCACATGTTTAGGTTTACCTTTTTTTATAGTTATTTTTCTAAGGAGTGTGATTGTCTTGTATAGAAAAACCCACATTATATTCAAGTTAAGAATCAAAAGAGTGGAAATCATCACGCTCTTAAAAAAATTTAATCAGAAATCTTGTATCCTCTACAGATCATATGGGCATTCATCATTACAAAAAAAATATTGAGGGTAATGTAATACATGAAAAGGGATATCTTTCTCCAAGTTCCCTCAAATGTTTGAGTTAAAAAGAGAGTTCCAATTATAGCATCTACCTATGTTAAAAGGGGAGGGAGCCCCAAATAAGTAAATTTATGGATTGAGTCAGTCTATACAAACATCAAGAACCTTGATGAAACTTATGATAGGGGTAAATATTATTGGGTATATGATTTGTTACCCTTACAAGAATTTTTTGGATATTCCAGAGTTTGATATGAAGTAAGAGGAGTTATCATCGATGTATTTCTACATTATGATCTATATCCACTTCTATCAAGAGATGATGATGGGTTAGAAGGTTCTTGAATTCCAAAATATGACACATGAGGGAATTCCAATGAGGGACTACACCAAAAATTTCACCAAACTATAGTGATTTTGACCATCTCATGTTAATGATGAGATCTCTTATGAGAGTAATTTTCAAGATGGTATTCACAATGGGATCATGTCATGGGTGAACATCCTTCATCTGAGTAATTTTTTTGATGCAGTGAATCAGAAAAACCTCAAAGAAGAGAATATAAGATAATTCCCATACATCGGACAAGATATTTCAGTATGGTGAACCTGGAGCTCTTCTTATAGTGAAAATAAGAACTTCTTTGACATTTTTCTCCAGAGAAATAGTGGATAGATAATTCAGTAATGTGGGAAACCATATTAGGACTATATTCCATTGTAGTTCATTCGGTGTGGGAAGTTATGACACAATCGCCCTTAGTTTCTATACCCTATATTGGGGAGTCATTCTTATAGTAGTATTTAGCCACTGTAGAGGGGTTTTAGGGGCATGCAGAAGTAGAACAGTGATTGGGGTTTGAAGATGTACCAAATTTTAGGAAGGACATAACTACTCTTCAATAGACAGGTAGTAGGAGTTCCATGGGATGGTCAAGTCGAGGAAGGGGCATGGTACCCCAGTGTTGGAACTATAGTTTCTAGGTAAGTGAATAAATAAATGGTGTTAGACTAAATCCCATGGAACAGGGGATAATCTTTTGTATGATATCTAGTCTAATACAGTTATTGTGGATGCATTTCCATCTTCCATCAGAGATGTGATCCTTGTATCATCTATACTTTATTATGTTTTTTTAAATAAATGGACATCAAATTCCATTTTTGTAGTCACTTTTTGAAAATGTTTTAGGCTTTAATTTAAAAGTATTAGATATTATTTTGACAATTGACACATCATTGGGAGTGTAGTCAGAAAATATAAAATGTTGAAAGGTGTGTTCTACAGATATTGGCAGTTACCATTTCTTAAGGGAAACATTTTTTCTCATAATGATATTATTCGATTTTATTCATAAAATGGATTGGCTATTCCTAAAACAATATTATGTCAAATTTTATCAGTGGGTATTTACCGATCTATCTTCATAAAAAGGATGCTATTATCACCAAGTTGAGTGTGATCTTTAAGATGATCATGGAAGAAATATTCAGTTTAGATGGGATTGTCTCATGGTTCAGATATCTGGCCTTTCTCTAGATAATGGTGGAGTATAGAAGGATTGTTTTACTTATGTGTAAGGTAATTTTCAATATGTCTTTCCCAGTGAGTTCTATGTCTTACCAAAAAAGTGAGTTATCATGTCCATGATCGATTTGGTGAAGGGATTAGAACTAGTTTATATTTCATCTTTTAGAATGGAACCATAAGAGTTTTGGGAGTTGAGAGTTCATTTATAAAATCTTGAATCTAAGGGTTTCATATGGACTAGTACATATCTATGGGTTTATCTAGTTATTTTCACCAAGATGGATGATGGAACGATGCAGTTATATATGTATTATTGATGATTGAAACATATTTCAATCAAGATCTAGTATCTGTTTCTATGTAGTGATGATCCCTTTGATCAATTTATAAGGACTAAGAACTTATCCATGTTCAATTTGAGATTAGGTTAACACATTTTGAGAGTGAGATCGTCAGAATTACCATAGACTAGTTTTAGGATCCAATGTGGATTTTATGATTACATGGTGTAGCCATTTGGTTTGAAAAATGCACCAGAGGTATTCATGTCCCAAATGAATTGGATCATTCATCCTTTTTTGGTCCAAATTTTGGTATTTTATTTACTACATCTTTGTGTACTCCCAGCTAGTAGACAACCATGACACACATGTTGACATCAACTTGAGTCCATTGAGGGAGAATCAAATTTACACCAAGATAAACAAATATAGATTAAGGATTCATAAGGTACACTTCTTGGACCATGTCATATAATAGACAGAAGTTTTGGTGGACCTTGAGAAGGTTCTACCCACAATATCTTGGGCGTGACCTTAGAATTTCTTTGAGATTCAGATTATTATAAAATTATCATTTTATTATCAGGGTTTTATCTAGAACTTATCCAATCAAGAAGCACCAATATAAGGGATGTACAAGAATGGTGTGAATTTAATTTTTTTCAAATGCTTATGAGAGGTATTTTTCAATAGATGAAAGGTAGGATAATATCATCATATATCTTCAAAATTCAGATTTTGGGTAAATCTTATACCATCTACTATCGTTCATCTGGAGTTAGACTCAGAGTAGTTATGATGTAGTCAGATCAAGTAGTTTGTTATGGCTCCATAGATTTGAGATTTCACAAGAGGAAATATACTACTCAGGCTATGGATTCATTAGTAATGGTAAATATCCTGAGAAGATGGATACAATATATTAAGGGTGATAAGTTTTTGGTATACAACGACCACAAGATCCTTAGGTAAATCATTTTTCAATGAGACATAAACCATCAAAAGAAGAGATGGTTCAAGTATCTGTAGTATTTTGAGATTGAGTTGGCTTGTACCCTTGGAAATGGAAACACCATTGTATGTTATTTTAGGAAAAAGATAGATACATGAGTTATGAATGATTCTTTGTGATGATTAGTGGATTATGACACTATTTATAGTCATTAATATGTATATTTAGGTTTCTCATGGTTCAGTAACTATGAAATCGACATATATAATACTTGTGCTTCCAGAATGGATCAAGATAAATCATTTATTTAATTTGGTGGTCTTAGTCCCGAGATACATCTTATATGGTGGGGATATACACTTATGATGGTTTATTAGCAGTGGTAATTATTTTATTTTTTTAGATCTAGTATCGGTTCCTATGAGCTCACGTGATGTGATGATAAGAATGTTTGATGCTTCTACATGGGCAGTACATCCTAGTCTAAAAATGATGTATTATGATCTCCATAGAGAGTACTAGACAATAGGAATGAAGAAGTATATAGTGGGACTTGTGATTAGATGTTTCACCTATCAGGACATGAATTCCATGTAATAGAATCCAGATGGGTTATTGTGGCCATTTTCTATTCCTAAGTGAAAATGGGATGATCCCCTATGGTCTTTGTAATAGGATTACCCAAAACACCTGATTACCATGATGTTGTAGGGTAATCATTAAATGACTGATGAATATTTCACACATCATTCCTATTAAGGATACATTCACTATTTATGATCTAGGTAGTATATAAATGAGAGATACTGTTTTATTTCACAATGTTTTGAGGAGTATCATTTCATATAGAGATCCTCATTTCATGTTGTGTTTCTTGAATGGTCTTAAAAATGCAGTTGGATCATAGGTTCTTTTTAGAACATCCAATCATCATCAGAATAATTGTCAATCTAAGTGGAATATTCATGTTCTCGAAGATATGTTGTGGGCCAGTATTTTAGATTTATGTTGTTCAAGAGAGTAGAATATGTATATGAAGGGTTTTTAATGTATTGAAAGATTAAAAGAATCGATATAGATGGAATCATTTGAAGCATTGCATTGAATGTTAGGTCATTCAACTCTTTTTTGGATAGAGGCAAGTGAGTTACTTATTTTTTGGATCTAGTCTCATGGTGGATAAATCTGATCAACTTTAGTTGATAAAGAGGTGTTGGTGACCGTACAGAGTAGGAAAAAATCATACACTAGCCATTAGAGAGGGCCTCTAAAGTCAAATTTTTTTCTTTTTGTTTCCATAAACTATCATATAGGTAATGTAAATTCTATATTAGGAAAAATAGAAAGATAATACATAGGTTTTTTAGTCCATCTGAGATATCATATAGGGATGGTCTAGTGGTGTACTCATTAGAACTTCTATAGTGATATAGTTAAATGTATTATGTGTTTAAATTTTCCTATATTCAGATATATTTTACGGACCCTTCTCATGTGATAGATGTTATGGATGTTAACCTTTGTGATGATAAATCCTTTTAGAAGCATATTATATGGATTGTGGACTATAGCTAAAAGTATCTATGGGTGTAGAAAATTACCCTAGTATGAGTTCAGTGGAAGCATGCGCATGTTCTAGATTATACATGGGATATGTAGTCGGATATGTCAGCACAGTGGATATATATATTTTTTAAGAAACCACATTGATTATTTTAGAATCATGGGGATGATATATTTTATTGTTTCTAGTTTATAAGATCTCTCATTCTTCTAAGTATGCCTCTCTTTGAGTTTTCATTTGAGCCTTCGTGGTTGAGTCTGGTTTGGAGAAAGAGTACCATTTTGGGGAAACTAAAATAAATTTAAGGGAAGTATGTTTATTTGGATTAGTGGAGTCCAAATATAATTGTGTTAAATGGTATTATAAGGGTATCCCATGTGTTTGGAAGGCTTTGGGGGTTATTCGTGTCCTCTTGTAGAATCTAGGCAATAAATTGTATCCATAGAATTCAAACTCCATATACATGTTACAAAAAATGTAACTTCTAGAAGACACATTTCCTAAAATAGTTCATTATGTTAATTGGTTACACATCGTTTTCTTAATTCAAGTTTTGTAAATTTCTATTTGGATAAATATAATCCAAATTTTATTAGTTTTTAGTTGTAAAATAAAATTGTGGAAATACCTTTCATGAAAGGATCCCATGTAATGTATTACTCAGACCCATCAGTTTTAAGTGTGAAACACATATGATTCTCTTTATTATTTATATGCATCCCTTTCCCCTATCAAGACCTAAGGTTCTACAAGTGATTTTTGTTCCCTTTTGTCCATTATAGATGTTTCATTTCTGCATCAGATCAATAGTGATTTTATTTTTTTATGTTTCCCTCTTCTACCCTATCATTACATGTCATTGCGGTTTGAATATCTTGACCATGGGTTTGTTTTGGGGTTTTAATATTGACCTAGGATAATCTAGGTTATTATTCTGATCATTTATTCCTCCAATATTATTATTATTTTCCAATATAAGCATTTCTAAATCTCCAATTAATGGTTGGGAATCTGAACCTTACCCTATAATCTGTTTAATTACAGAGTATATTCAATATTGTGATTTTTCCAATGGAACATGTGCTTCATTTAATTTATTATTAAATTAGTGGTAAAATGTGGAATTGAATATTCGTTGGATCTATTGGGTAATTTTTTTGAAATTACCCAGCTTATGGCTTTATTTGGGTGAGGAATCCCTTGATCAATATTAATTGGATATTGGATTAATGTTTGTTTAGAATGACATGAGACTATGGTAATTAGTTTATATATAATCACATTGGTAATAGATTTTGTTCTATTAATATATTTGTTGATAAATTGATTTATAAATGAATATGTTCATTAAACGATAATAGATAATTTGTATAATTAACCATTGGGACTTATGATGTGATATTTTTATATCTATATTGTTATGACTTGTGTTGTGAATCATGCTCTAAATCATATATTGAGTATAATCTACCCTATCCCTTGCAAGAATGTTTATATTTAGAGGCATCTGCAAAGTCCCATACTATAATTATTATATTGAGTGAGCTCTACCTAGTCCCATGTTGTAATTATTATATCATGTGGGCTTTACCGAATCTCATGTTGTAATGATTATATTGAGCATGATCTACCCAGTCTTTTTCTGTAATGCTTATAATGAAAAGGTTCTACCCAGTCCAATGTTGTAATGCTTATATTTATCATGTTCTAAATAGTCAGATCATGAAATTAATATATAGCCTGATTGGCCAAGATTTGTGTGATCTGCCATGAATATATATATGGTTACTTATTGTCCTGGTTGTGAAACATGCTCAAAGCCATTCTAGCATGGTGCCAAAGAAGGTTGATTTTTATATTGTATAAATTAATTAATTAATAGACCTGTATATTTATTTTTTTAATACATGTATTATTATACCATATTTTTTAGACAAGGTGGTCTCAACCTAAATTTTTTTACTCACATCCTATTCAGTCCTCTGTTTGGTAGTCGAGAAGATTACATGGACGCAGGTTTGGATGTGGGAAAGGGACCTTGTTGTTGATTTCGTTTTTCTTTCTAGATTCTATGGAATTTGTAGATGGTCCCGAAGAGGGGATTGAGTATGGGTTATTTTGGTTTATCTTATGTTAGATGATTAATTTATTTGTATCAATTACATTATATTATTTAGATACATATCATATTTTTATTACATGGTTTATTATTGTTGAACTATTTGGTTCTTATTTTTATTTCTCAGTTGTATATTGTATTGTTTCCTCTATGTCCATTACTCAAATTTTTGTTATTTATATTATTTATTTACACATTTATCTAAATACATTAAAGGGGGTATAGTCTCTCCACTATATCATCACACCATCAGAACTAGTAGGTAGTATCTAGTGTATAGTGAGGTATGCTTGAATTATCATAACCAACATGATTTTTCCACGTGGGAGGGTTCTAGATCATGGGACATTATAGTATATATCTTATTTTGCATCTATCATCTTATTGCTTCTAAATTATGTTATGGTGAATGTTTAAAGAATTGTATAATCATTCCACAACCACAACAATGTTTCATACTCTAGGTGGGAAGTGGTGACCATGATTAGGAGATGGTGGTCCCTGAGACACTGGTATTAACTCCAATAGTGCTACTAGAGGTATCAATTTATGTTACCAACTTCAACACCAACACCATGTTGTTCGATGGTTTTCTATGTATGAATTATTCTATACAAAGAGTTCTGAGACCTTCCCCTACTATAGTAGATTTAACTTGGGAATTCTAGAAGGAGCATAAATTTATATTTATTGGATCGGTTGCCCTAATTTCATAGAGGAATTACTGGAGGAAATGCTTTCTATATTCAAAAATCTATATATGCCTTTGGATATGAGATTTAAGATAACAACTTATATGCTTCTAGGTTATGCCCAAGAATGGTGGGATTTCATTAACTTGGTAGAATGACCTCGGGATATGATCTGGAGGGACTTCTATATAGTCTTATATGATTTCTTATTCCTCTATGCATTGATGTATGACTAAGCTAGAGAGTTCCAAAATTTATACAAGGGAGCTATGTTTGTAATGGAGTATTCTACCCATTTTACCAAAATGTAGAACTTCCCAAAAAATTTATCTCGTGATGAGATCATACTATGAGGTGATTTTGGAATGGGTTGTTATACAGTAGCTAATAGCAGGTTAATATTTTACCATTAAAAACTACTTATGATATAGTAAATCATTCCCTCATTACATAGTGTAATTTAAGGGAAGATAAACGTGATATCTAGGGAAGTTCAGCACCCAATCATAGTGGTAATTCTTCAATCTGATGGAAGTGCCACTTTGATGTTAGAAGTAGGCATAGTGGTCGTTAGATAGATCATACTGATAGTTTTTTATATTTCATCAGTTAGGAAATTCATGGAATACGAAACACCAATGCTTAAAAAATAAATTTTAATGAAAATTTTGTGGATGGATGGGTCATATTTAGTGGTTTTGTTTGACTTTACCACCCATTCCTATTGAGATAGGATCTACATTGACACCATGTTGTGGGGGGAGGCCAGTGAAACCTCACCAGGCAGGAAACTAGAAAACCACTAGCTACTCAGGCTGAGGAGGTTTTCAAGGCACTGGGAACTAAGATTAGGATTCACAGTGTCAGTAGAGTAGGCCTTCTTAAGGAATTAAGGATGTATCTAAAGGCTACAGTATGAGACATATATATGTATTTCAACATTTTAAGGGGTATTAGAACACCATAACTTATATATTTAAAGGTATTATTCAAGTAGCCTCTACTCTAGTATATGGTTTGTTTGAAACCATTTCATCGCACTCTTTTACAACTTATAAAATTATAGAGAGTTTGGGACTTGATATAGTATTTCTTGTGGAATAATGACACTTGATACCCCATCGGGTATCCTATCAATGAGTGTTTACGTATTAAAGTAATTTCCCTTGGTGGGGTATGGTTATCTATTTTTTTGGAATATTTTTATCCTCGACATGATGAGTTATGAAGTATTTCTTAGGATAGATTGGATGATTCTCAATTGATCCCATATTTATTTTTATCACAAGGGGGTAACGTTAACATCACTATAGGGAAAGAGACATATTCATCGAGGATAAATGGATTTTTATGTCACTCAAGTTGGACCATATCATTAGTGGCTAGGTAGAGTGATAGACCGAATTGCAAGTCTCTACCTATATTATCATAGTATGTGACCTATCATTTTCCCTCCTACGTTTGCTCATTTTTGTGATGTATTCCATAATGATTTTTCTATTCTACCTATAGTGAGAATGGTTGAATTTATTATTGTTCTAGTAATAGTAGTGGCACAAATATCCACTCCTCCTTACCGAATGGAACCTACAAAACATCCTAATTGCAAGAATCATTTGGAATACATAGAGTCTAAGGGTTTTATAAATCCCAGTACCTATCCATGTGGTTCACCAGTACTATTTTCCATGAATTCAGACCATAACATAATACATTTCATGGATTATCGATGGTGGAACTACGTTATGGTTATGAACTGGTCTATGCTACCAATAACAGAAGGCCTCTTCATCCAGCTTCTAGGATCCTAGGTTATATCAATGAATAATTTGATGTCTGGGTATCACCTAGAGTTTGTGATATCCTCAATCATACCATTCACAATTTTATAAAGGTGGTATGGCCTTTTTCTGTATCAGGTTATGTTGTTCGGTCTCATAAAAATTATTGTAGTTTCCATGGCTCTGATGAATTGATTAGTCTACCTAAATCGAGATTCTTTTGTGTTAGTATCTTTAGAAGATATCTTAGGGTATTATATTCTTCCAAATGACCACAAATAACATATTGAGATCATTTTTAACACACTAAGATAAAATCATCTCTATGCTAAGATCACTAAATTCTACATTTTTATCAGTAGGTTCTACTTCATGGGTCATATCATCTTCGATAAAGGAGTATTTTTAGACCCACCAAATGTGAGAGTTGTAGTTTCCAAAGATGATCCCAATATCATATTAAATATTCTGATTTTTTTAGGTTATATGGGTAATACATATGCATTATTCATTACTTTTCACACCTAGAAGCACATCATAAAAGACAGACTAAGAAGGGAGTAAATATTTTATGATATGACACATGTGAGAAAGACCTTCAATAGTCGAAGGGTATAATAACTTAAGCACGAATCCAGATTCTTCTAGATATGGGTAGAAACTATATAGTCTATTTTTATACATCAAGGCTTGATCTAGTAGTAGTATTGATGAGGATGAAAAATTCATATTATAAAGGTCTCATCAGTTAAGGCCCCACGAAAAGAATTACCAAATAAATGACCACAATGTAGAATTTATTATAAATTAATTTTGTTGATGGATGAATTATTGTTTTGGTGATCATTTTTTGGGGTTTATGGAACAAAAATTTCTTCGGTACATCATTACAATCTATGATTTAAATATCAGGCAATGAAAATGGGTTGAGTATCTATAGTCATTCAATTTTGATCTTGATTATATGTATGGTAAGGGAAATGCAGAAGCTGGTGATCTAAGCCCAAAATATCAAACATAGGTTGTTCTATAGGCTAGTGATCATTAGAAACTTATGGATTTTTTTGACATGAATTGGTAGTTTTAGGAGGATCATGGGAAGATAGTCCTCACAACATTTTCAGTCACCTCTACCCTTATAGAGAAGGTTAATATGAGACAACAATATGATATCGAGTGCCTAGTCCTGAGGGAATGTATCTCATATTAGGATTCTGCACCTATTTTGACTGTTTATGTGGGTGATATCTTATGCATACCTAGGAATGTCTGGGTTTCACTATAAATCTGATAGGAACTTCTATGGAAATATGATGCCTTAGCTGGGGAAATACACCTTTGTGATAGCATGATGTATCGTGACATACATCACCATTATTCCTGGTGTAGTATGAAAAAATAAATAGTTTTCATTATTAATCAGCATTCCAAATTTTATCAAGTGAAGTAAAACCTCTAGTGATCAGCCAGACTCTTATATCTAATTTTCATTCCCGAGTGGAAATGGGATTATTTCACGTTGGATTTTATGGAAGGTTTTTCTATATCACCTCATGGAAATGACATAGTTTGAGTCATCATTGACAATTTCACAAAGGTCAGCCACATCGTACCTATTTATGTGACCATATTAGTGAATGAGATAGGGAGGTTATATGTTTAGGATAGCGTATAATATCATAGATCTCCTTGTTCTATGACATTGGATAGGGATCCCCATTCCACATAGTGCTTCTAGTAGGGGGTGAAGAATTACATGGGTTTATAGGTGAATTTTTTCATGGCCTATCACCCTCAGACTGATAGTTAGACATAGAGTAATATTCAGGTGTTATAAGACATGATCTCTACAAGTGTTCTTTATTTTAGAGCTTCTAAAGTAAAGTACATTCACCATGTTGAGGTCGCTTGTAATAATAGTTTTCAGGATACCATACAAATGGTCCCTTACAAGGCCTTATATGGTAGGTCATTCCAATCACCTCAATGTTGTTTGGAGTCAAGGGAGGTAGATTTAATTTTTCCATGCCTTTTTAGTAGAAATTAGAGAATGTTATGCTGATCAGGAGTGCATGATGATATATTAGTCTAGGAAGTCATCTTATGGAAATTTTAATTAATGAAAAATATAATTTCAGGTCAGTAATATATTCTTCTTGTGTATTTCACCTAGGTAGTTCCATTCATGGATTCAGAGATAAGCTATGTTTTCATCTCAATTCATTTGACTGCCAGCTATTATGTAGCATGTCAGACCAGTCGTTTATAAGATAGAACATCCTCAAAAATAGAAGTCTATGCATGATGTGTTTCACATTTCAAAACATCATATGTATTACCCAAACCCATTTCATATTAGAACACGTAAATTTCATTGAAAACATCATGGGAAAATGCATACACTTTATTAAATTTTTTATTAATATAGCGAATTATAAGTTATATGAATGATACTAGATTGTTTTTGATGAAATAAAGAAATATAATTCACACACTCTTAATACCACCCATGTAATGGAATCCCCTCATCCTCTAGATGGATTCAATAGAATGATTTTTTGGTTCCATGATCACTTATTGGAATGAAACCCAAATGATGAACAATTTATATAATATTAGTAGAACGATACTTTAATATATGTTCTGATACATTCATATCATAAATAATTACCTCCCTCTAATATTTTTGATATATAGTATTTATCACAACCTATATTACAATTATATTTACTTGATCTATCACATAAATCCTCTTAAGTATATCCTTGGTAGTCTCATGTTGATCAAGAGATTGGAAATATGGGGTTTCATTATCCAATAATCTGACATCAACTTTATGTCCCTAAATACTATCAATGGATAAGAACTAATAGACTTCCTAATTGAAAATCCACCAATTAAAGAATAAATTATAGTCCCTTAACTCCCTGGTTAGGTGGCTTTATGTTTTCATAAAACCTACAAGACATGGGAAATGTACATTGATGGTTCCTCTTATTTTTCAACTTTGAAAACGTTATAAGACCCAAAACTCAGTTGGGGATGATTTGGAATTATTTTCATTTTATCCAAAAAGGAAAATATTTCTTACTATTTCCTTGTGATTGAGGGATGTACCAAAAATGAGGAATAATTCCTATCTCACATTACAGGTTTGGATCCTTAATTTAAGAGACCATTCCCCCAATTATTTGAAAAAAATTATTTTGAATTGGTAATAAAGTAAATAAATATATATTATACCCTCAATAAAGACATATTTATACCACTAACTAGTAATTTTGTAATATTTTATTCCATTATATCCCTAAAAACCCCTATTTTATAATATTCCACACTCACAAAAATCTTGATAAAATTCATTGACTAATCTTCCCATCACCCTAGTTGATCGATATCAAGATGATATGGTTATTTTCATCTTCACACTAAAGAGTGATATTTCATTTCTTATTTAATTATATATTGGAAGATAATTAAATTAATATCACAATAGGTCAAGGTGATTTTTCATCTCATTCACCTGAACCAATAACCAACTAAATTTCATCTATTTTTAAATATGTTCCAAATGGTTTTGTTCTTCAATATTGATCTAGAAGAGAAAGTGGTCCATCAATGAGCCACTGATTTTTGACATTAAGATGGTATAAACTACTAAAAAATTATCTAAATGAGGGAGATTTGATGGGGTCCTCATCAAATAAATTTATGGAAGATATACCCTCACTATTATGTAAAAATTATGTATCAACTCTTTCACTTCTTATAAAATATTGAATAAATGTTTCTACTAAATATGGATACTTTGGCATTTCAATTTGTTGATGATGCATGATTTCAAAGAATTTACCAAATGGTGGCACACATGTAAAATTCATGATAACTTCATCTATCAATTATCATAACTATTGAACAATTGAAAATTTTTCTTTCTTAGTGATAGATTTCATGGGTTTATAAACTACAACAACTATTGGAAAGATCAAGTTTGTTCCTATGGATACTAACTTCTACTAAAAAATATTATAGTCATTCCTATTAAATAATTTGGCATGAAGAACATGATAAAAATTGTAATTTCTAATATAATTACTAGATTTAGAGTCCCTCACACATTTTTTAAGGACAATGGCACTAATTTATATGCTTCAAAGTTTAATAATTGATATAAAATGCATAATATCTAGTACAATTGTTCATGAAAGTATTATGTGGTTAAAAATGTATTGATATATTTGTTCAATTAGGATTTCTCAAATATACTTATGAAAATGGTCTATAAATCCAATGTTTCTTGACCCAAAAAAAACCTCATCATGTTTTATTATATTATAACCCAACTTCTCCTACTATAATAATAATGTCCCTATATTCATTAGTGTATACCTAGATGTTTTTTCCACATTGAAGTATATTTTCCCTTACTTTGAATAGATATTTTTGGAGGATTAACCAAATATAAAATATCTCATATATATTTATATTTTTTGGAAGAACTAGATGAGAAAATATTTCTCACCATTCATAGCTTTGAGTTCTACCAAAATTGTGTTTTATGGTCATTAAATAAGAATATCCACCACATTTTTTATTCATGGAGAATTTATTTTATCCTTGTGAATGATAATAAGTCTTGAAAATCAACCCCAAAAATTATAAGAAAAATGGGATGGTCCCCACCTCATTAAAATGGTATACTCTAATGGAATATACACCCTAATTACCTTGGATGGAGAGTGTATCATTCCTCACACAAATTCACAAATCCTCAATAAATGCATTTTGGGACCCTATTATGGTCCTCATTATATAAACCATAACTATGGGAGCCCCTTTTCCATTTTTAAGGAAATTTAAATTCATGAAATAATGGTCATTACCTCATGACCTTGAATATATAAGGCTTATGGCCAATCATTCATGACCTTGAACTACATAGAGTGATTTTTTATATATGTTGAAACCCCCTTATGCAAGAGACCAGTCTATAAAATAGTATCTATTTTGTGAGATTACTAATTCATGTTAGGTATTTCTAACTTCTAGTATCCTTGTAAATCACATAAATCTTCCCTTTTAGAGAACTATTTTTTACTGTAACACTATTTCCATGGGACATTTAGTGGCCCCAAGACTACATGGGAAGAGTTGTAATCATTCACCTACACACTAGTCATCATTTATCCCTATTGTTGATACCATTACCAATTAATAATGGGTTTCATCCTATCATCACTCACTATATCAAGCATGTATATTATCCTTATTTCCCTTAGGAACTTCCTCGAGGTGCTGGAGACCTTCTGTCGATGGAGTGGGCAGAGTATTAATAAGGATAAGAGCGAGTTCTTTATTGGAAGTGGGTGTGATGTGGTGAGGATGGAGTCATTTTGCTTCTTCCTAGGGATGGCTAGAGGTGAGTTTCTGATGAAGTACCTCAGCACGCCCAACTCAGCGAGTAAGATTAGGATCTGGGACTTCAATGCCTTATCTGCAAGGATCAAAGACAAAGTCTTTAACTGGAAGAATCATTTTCTATCCTTTGGAGGGAGGATCTACCTGGTTAATAGTGTCCTAGTGATGTTTCCCCTCCATGACCTCACATCCAACAAGGTTCCCAAAGGGGTCATCAAGTCCATCGACAGATCTTTAGCCAGGTTCATTTGGGATCCACAATCAAAGGGGACTAAGAAATGGGTGACGTGGACCATGTTATCGCGACCGGTGGAAGAAGCAGGAGTTGGCGTGTAGAACCTGAAAGATTAGATCAACTACTTGCATGCTAGGATTGCATAGAGTTCATTGTAAGGATGCATGCTTTTGGGGGCTTCCATGCACTCGTATGTTAGCCGCTATAATGGATCAGAGAGCAGGATTCACCTCTGGCCCGTAATCTCCCTCATCGTGGATATCCTCCACCCTCTTTCATGTTGGCTGATAGGGAGTGGGGACATTTATTTATGGCAACATAACTGGTGCAGCTCAGAGTTGGGCTTCCCTGGGTGCCCGGCTCCACTGATCTCCTTTAAAGAAGCCAGCCTCTTTTACCCCTTCATTGATTCCGTGTTAGACAAGGAGTAGAAGGCTTTCTTTAACGACATTATCAGCAACTCAACGGACGATAGTTGCATTTTCACCGCATCTCCTTTGGGGCGCTTCTCCTCAAAGGATTTTCGTCGTGCAGTCCATGAACAGAGCCTTCAGGGAGGATGGGAAAAGATCATCTAGATCAGAAGTGTTCCCACTAAGATCAAATTCCTTTCTTGGAGACCCAGGAATAGAGCCCTCTCGATGGATTAGAACGTGAGGAAATGTGGTATTCAGCTTTCTTCGAAATGTGTTTGTTGCAAGGTACATAGGAAGGAATCCTCTGTCCACCTGTTCTTCGATAGAGAATGGGTGAAAGAGGTTTGGGAGGCTCTGGGGGAATTCATAGCAACCAACCCTCCCTACTAGGATATTGGTGGCTTCATGGATCAATGGTATTGTGGTACAGAAGGAGGAGGACCGGAGAGCACGGCCCGTTCGGTTCTTTTCCAAAAGGGGTGCTAGATCATTTGGAGGGCTCAGAACTAATACATCCATGAGGGAGTAGTGGTTTCAGCCTGACTTATTATCACCTGGGCTATAAAATTTCTTGTGGATCTCAACAAAGCAGTGAAGTCTCTGAAAGAGGCTCCTTCCTTGCGCCAATTCCAGGGTACAACAAGAGATCATGATCTGCATGGGGACAGGAGAGGTTCCTGGCTAAAGTGGAGGTCTCTCCTCATGGGCCTAAAAATGAATACCGATGGATCTTGTCTACAGGGGACTATGAAGAAGGGATGAGTGGTGTAGGATCATCAGGGATTTGCCTTTTTGTCCTTCTCTTCCAGATTAGGAAGTGGTACCTCTCTTCAGACGGAGGAAAAAGCATTACTGACCGGCCTCAACATTTTCCACCAGAAAGGGATCATGACCTCATATGTGGAAATCGACTCCATCATTGTTTAAAATTCCTTTATAGGTTATGAGACTCCCCCATGGTCGATCTTCTATGAGATTAAGAGGTGCAAGAATCTGATTGGCAAGCTGACTCGAGTGCTACATACCTGGAGGGAGGGGATCAAAGTGGCCGACCACCTAGTTGCCCTGGAAACACCCAGGGAGGAGGCATTTCTCTTTCACATGTCGCATAGAATTCAACCTAAAGTTCCAGAGTACATCAAAGGGGAGGCGATGGGGTTACATTACTTTTTTCCACCTTGAACTCGCCCTTGGGTGGAGGGGTGTTCTCCATGCTTGGGTCCTTTTGTTTCTTGTTGCTTTTGACCTTGCTATTTTTAGAAAAGATAATAATGATGATGATAACGTGTACGAACCACAACACCAAGCATATAAGGGAACATGATATCTTAATAATTATATTATATTCACTATTTTAAATAAATTCAATATATTTTTTAGATTTAAATGCACTAAAACACTATCTTAGATTCACTTACACACATGAATGAACTTGTGTGATAACTTGCGTTACACAAAAGATCATGTTTTACCAAAAATACAATATATTATTAAATATTATCATTTAATATAATGAAATATAAACTATCCCTTAAATTAGTAGTTAAAAATATTAATAAAAAAGGTTACTAAAATATATATTTTTTACAAATATAAAACTAATTTATAGGTTATAAATTAATTATAAATAAATACAAGAACCGATTATATATAAAGGAAAATATTAGTATTTTTACGCTCACAAAGATGTTTTACCCTAATAACATAAACTAATTAAAATTATCATGTGATATTAATTTAATATATATTATACAAAAACAAATTATATTATATATTCATCCAATATATTTAATATTATAATGATAATAAAATTTATGCATAAAATACTGTATTTTTATTAAGGCATTTTTTACATCATTTTAATGGTTAACCCATTTTAAATCTAATTTTAAGAATTTTATAAATTTAATATGTAAAAATAAAATTAATATTTGTAATATAAACATAAATATTATCTTAGGGTGATTTTGGTTTGTATTGTTATGTGAAGATTTATTTTTAAATTAATAGTGAAAATATTGAATTTTTGTTCAATACTTCTTTTTCATCTAATTAAATTGTAAGTTTAAATTATGTTTTAGATTGGTTTTAATTTTAAATTAGATAATATTTTTATCAATTAATCCAATTTAGGTCATTTGAATCACTTTCACAATGAAATTGACTATAAAAACATAGCAAACCATCAGACGTTTTAACATAAAAAACATGCATTGTTGTCCTATCTGGGGGACTACATTTAAATTAATTTCTACCACTTATGTGATTATAATTTGGAAAAACTAGATTTCATATTTGGATTAAAAATAATTTATAATGTATAATAATTTCGACATAGGTTTTTACCAAAAAATATTCTGAAAAGTAATTAAAATTAATTACAATGATTAAGGTAAATTAAGCTTAGTGAGGGACTAAAACTTAATCTTAAGGGTCCAAATGACCTATAAACTTTTAAAAAAATTAACTTGTAAAATATATACCATATAATCCCATGGATCGAATTTTTCACATTATTGGATCAACATTCAATGTGAAAAACGTGTATAGAATTCCATTTTCAAAATATTACAAGAGTGCCACTCCTCCTTCACTATAAAAGGCCACCTCTCCTCCAACTTTCTCAAACTTCTAAAGAACCTTTGTCTCGACCAATATATGAGAAAATATTTCCTCAATATCACTCCCATAATTTTATAATTCTCATCTTTTTCAGGATGAAATCCAAAAATCCTTTTGGTAAAAACTTGAAGGAGTTACCCAATTTTTATAGTAATGCTTTCCAACAATATATTTTTTTCATTTACTTTTACACCACCTAAAATATTCTTATACCAAGATAGTTTAAAAAAGTATCCTAAATATACTGTGATGATTTATATTATGTTGTTTACCTAAAATAACACACACATCCATCTAAAGAGTGACTAAGATATTATTTCTTAGTACAAAAAACTATCAACTCATGAAAATATGATTGTTCATTTTTCCTTTACTATGTTTTATGGTTAGACATTATGATATATTATCATTTTATATTTTATATATATGATATTTATTATTCTTTCAAGATTATATAATTATTTTACAACTCATATATTTATAGATTTCATTTTTTTGTAAAAAATGATAACATTTTTTGAGGAATTGTGGAGTACCACCCCCTTAATGCGATATTATTTGTTCGCACTATACTTTGAATGTATAAAGGATTGTTTTAATTAATAATATGGTACATAAAATATATATATATGATATTAATTACTTAATTTAATTTAGGTAAATATAATATATGTCATTTCCTTTATTATGATTTCATACACTTAAAAATGATAACATTATTCATGGATGTGTGGACTACCGCCTCCTAAAATGATGTTATTCATTTTACATGACAAGAATTTTATATATAAGTATATATGAAAACTTAATGTGTTATTTATGATATAATTATCATTATAGAAATAAATTATTCTTCTAACCTTCTTTCCATAATGATCATTGAAAAATGTGAACGTTCTCATGCAGAGGTATGACCTACCAGCTCCAGGATTGTAACGTTGATTTATTATTCATTACCATAATTATTGATTGGTTTTAAAAGTGTAATTGATGTATAATTATAATTATTATGTCATTATTATTATTGTGGAGATAAAATATAATTACCCCTTTGACCATATTTGACCTACCAACGTTTTCATTAACACATAAACCAAATTTGGTAAAAACAATTGATGTAAAGATAATTGTTTAAGTAGTTGTATACAAAATCGTAATAAGATAAATAAAAGTAATGATAAATGTGAAAAATTTTATCAAGGAAGTAAATAATTAAAATAGTTTTATTATACCAAAATTTAAATTATGTCCACCCAAAAGGCAGCATAATATATCATATTTCATCTCAATTTACAATCCATTGAGGCTTATTTTTCATCATGCACCTAGTTTATTTTACATGAATTATATACTATCATTTTAAATAATATATATTCTATATAATTACTATCATGACATGATAAATTTTATTTAATTTTATTCCTCCATGTGGCTTATGATATAAACTATATTAAAGTGGTATGAGACACTTAGAAATGTTTAAATATTATTTTCCTCAAAGAATAATAAAAAAAATCAATTTTATTTATATTGGAGGAAATTAAATTAACATCGTTAAATAAATAAATATATTCTACTCTAGTTGTTCAGGAACATTTTCATGTATTATTACAAATGTTCAAATCATTGGTAGTCAAAAGGTTCGAGAAATATTTTATAAGAAAACCCGACATTAATTCCCTCTTTAGTTGGAGACCCAGTTTTATTCTAGAAACTATGCTTTATTAAAATGTTTGCAATAGTGAATTTAAATGAAAAGGATTTCCAAAATGTTTTTCATAAACAAGGATATTTTTCCTAACAATTTCTTTAAAATATATTTTTTATAACATTTTCATTTATCAATGACAAAACCCTATATTTTTAATCCACTTGGGATATGTTGTATTGATACAAACCTGATCCCTACTCTAGATAGTTTTTGATATAGTTTTTCAAGGATAGTATTCACATTCACTTCGTTGATTCATTTTAGTCTTGTTGAATTACTCTATTTTACATGATAATTTTAAATTGAATTTCCCCTCAGTATTCATATCTTTTTTCATGGATATAATCATTTCTTAAAATATATACAATTTTGATATGTTTTTTACATTTAAAGTTATTTGATTATTTAGGGAAATAATGATAAAGTTATACCTTATTTTCCATATGGATATTTCATAAGGCACATTGTTAAATTAGTTATTCAATATAAGATAAATTATTTGGATAGGTATGACTCGGGTGGGGTATGATTCTAGATATTCCCTCAATGTATCAGCAGTCTCAGGGGAATAGTTAGTTGGCTAGATGCTTTAGATGGGTTTTTACCCAATATATAATCTATCTTGTAAAAGGTCTTGATAGTACTAGTTCTTTGTACCTTGGAAACATGGTGCGCAATAATTAATCACTTCTATCATATATATTCAGTTTTTATTCATCCATGAGATTTAGTTTTAACATATATGTGGATACATTTCATTTTAGATCATTAATTAATTGGAATATGTTTTAGTTTCTTACTTTGAAATATTGGTTTATCTTTATCAGTTTATTTTAATGAAATGTGTTTCTAGTTATTACCTTTCCATATTGTTTATGCTCTTCTTTCAGATATTTTTGACTACATGGAATGTGTGTTCAGTTATTTACCATGCCATAATTATTAATCTCATTTATGCATTATTTCCACTACAATATTTTTCCCTTACAGATAATTTATGATCACCCTTGTCATATTTATATCCCAAGGAATCCAATATGTGTACTATGAAAGATATTACTTGATTTAATATATGTATTAGAGTAATCCTTCATGTTATTTACATATAAAGAAGAAAAAAATTATGATGTAATTAGTGTATTAATTTTTAGTACAAGTCCCAATTATGTTTCTGGTTTACTAAGACTTCTAAATTGTCCTTACTTTGGTATTGTATTTCTTATAATCATGCCAATGTAATTGATAGTAGACACCCTCTCTGGGATTTATGTAGTTGGGTCGCTATAATTGTTATCAAATGATGTTTAGTAGAAACCTTGAGAACTAGATTTGGGAAAAAAGATATTAGAAAACATAACCCTTAGATGTAAGTTGAGGATAATTGTATAAGAACACCCTATAATTTATATAAAGTATATCTTATGTGGGTATTGTTATAAATACATCCATTTTTGGATACTACAAGTGGATGTGGTTCTAGAGCAGTTTTACCTAGGTGTAACAACTCCGACAATCTTCATCAGGACTGACTAGGTGTAATGTGGTACACTACAATGAGACTTACTATGCACCTATATTGACACTCCCTAGGGATTTTATTAGGATAATTCACATGTAATTTATAAAACATTATGAATGATTATAATATATAATTATAATTAATAACCTTGGTTAAACCTATGGTGTTTTAGATTGAAAAATAAGGTAACATCATTTAGATATCTAGTATCTGATATTATAGGTAAAATCTGATCTAAGGAAGGACATATGTGGAAATAAATGGATGAAGTATTTTTGTATTTGGGTTATATTTAAAACCTTATTTATATCTATATTTAGTTACTAACCTTATATCAAGGATGTCCATATTATTTATTTTGTGAATTAAATTATTATTTTTTTGAAAAGAACAACATGTAAGACATGCGACACCAATAAAATATCGAAAGGCTATAGGAATTGAACCATTGAATAAAGGAATATATGGGTTACATTCCAACCACTAGCCTACACAATGTAATGGTTAATATTTTTTTGTTTTTAGTTAAATAATTTCATGAATAAATATTAATGGTGAACCTATAGTGTTCCATTTTATGTTTCTAGATTAATGTACTTAGTATATTGACTTAGAATAATTGTTAAAGACAAATAGTAAAAAATTTCTATCTTGTATAGGCCTTATGTACCATTAAATTTTATTTTTAGTGCCTTAGTAATCAAAGTAATTTTTTGGATATCCATGTGATTATGTAATGGATAAATCATAAATTCATCAAAGAACCACCAAAGGATAATATTGGGTTCATATAAATATATCAAGAAATTATATTTTCTTATATTATTAGGTAGTAAAAGAGTTACCCAACATTAGTAAAATGTCTTTGAATTAAAATTTTGTCCTAATACCTTAATTTCTATCAAACTCATGGACTTGTAAATTACATTAGATTTATCGCATTGAGTTCCTTAACATTCTATTGACCATTCTCCTATTTCTAATTTATGACCTCAACCACCCCTATAAATATTTGCACTATTAATATAAGTATGTATATATAATTTCTAATAATGGAGTCCTACATAGAGACAAAGTTATATGTTAGTCAGTGTGACCTTTGTACTTTTCATTCTCTCTTACCCAGTGGATGTTTTATGAACCCTTCTCACATTGTGGGATTTAAAAATAACAAATATCAAAAAATATATCACCAATATTGTGTTTAAATTGTGAGTAATCAATTTTATTAATATGGTTATAATTTAATGCCCTAAAATTATAAAGTTAGAACATTTTATTTGATAGCTTGTATGACATGCAACACCAATAATGAATGGAAATATAATATCATGATAATTTATAATAAATCACTATTATATATAAATTTAATATATGTTATATCTTTAAATTCATGAAAACAATAATTTAGTTTTCCTTAAATGAAACATTGACCTTGTTCGATAGCTTGTGTTATACGCAATACTAAGTTTCACAAAAAACATATATTATTAAATATTATTACATAATATTATAATATATAAAATCAAAACTAAATTCATATTTATTAATATTAATAACTAAATTATAAAAATATGTGTTTCAAAAAAATATATATTTAATTCATTGGTTACAAATTAATTAGAAATGAATATAAGAACAGATTGAAAATAAAGGAAAATATTATTTTTTTTATTCTCATAAAGCTGCATTATGCTAATAAATTAAATTAATTAAAATTATCATGTGATATTAATTATATATATTATGTAACAAATTAATTATATTTTATATTCATCCAATATATTGGTTATGATTAAGATAAAAACAAGCCCAATTTAATGCATAAAATACTTTATTTTTTATTTAAGGAATTTTTATCACCTTTTAATAGAGAACCAATTTTAAATATAATTTTTTACCCTTTTATAAGTTTAATTTTTTAGAATAAACTTATTATTTATAACAGAAACATAAAAATTATCTCAGTGTTAATTTTTGTTATTTGTTTTGTGAAGATTCATTTTTTAATGTATAGTGACAAATACTAAATTTTAGTTCAAAAATCCTTTTTCATCTAGTTTAATTATAATGGTTCATTATATTATATTTTTTTTAATGTTTAATTAGATCATATTTTTATCATTTAATCCAATAAAAGTCATTGGAATAAACTTTAATTTGTAATTGACAATAAAAACATAGCCAACATTCGGACATTTGTATTTAAATCCAGCATTATCATCCCGTCTACAAGATTAATGTTTAATTATCTTATACCACATATGTGATTGGAATTTTTTAAAAGGAATTAAATATTTTAAATAATAATAATTTTTAATGCCTAATAATTTCAACTTATTTTTTGAAAAATAATATCAGTGAAAGTAATTAATTTCAATTAAAACTATTAAGGTAAATTTGTCTTTATAAGGGACTAAACCATACACTTAAGAGTCTAAATCACCTTGAAAATTGTCATAAAGACCTTTTATGGTTATATTTAGAACCCATAATACATTTTGTTTAATTGGGTACATTATTGGTTCCATTTTTAGTTTTAAAAACGTGTATGGAATTCCATTTCCAAAATATTACAAGAGTGTTGCTCCACCTTCCCTATAAAAAATAATCCTCTCCTCTCACTTTCATACACCTCTAAAGAAACTATTTCATGACCAATATAATCCCAAATAGATCATAAAAATACCTCCCCTAAATGTAGAATCCTCACCCTATTCAATAATCACTCCATGTAATCCCTTTGGTGAAACCCAAAATGAGTTGCCTGATTTTTAAGGTAATGTTTTTAACAGTCTCTTTTCGTTAATTTGTATTTACACCACCACAAATATTATACTTCCATGTTAATATAATTACCCCGATATACTAGATATACTGTGATTTTTTTACTAATGGTTTATCAGACACTAACACACATTTCTATCTAACTGGTAATGAACATACTGTTTTTGTGTATAGCAAACTACCGCCACACGAAATGGTGATTTCTCATTTTCCCTTTACCAACTTGCACGGTTCTACATTATGATGGAAACAATATTTTTATATTATATTTATGATATTTATTATTCCTTTAATATTTTTTTAATTATTTTACTACTCATATCATTATACATTCCAATTTGTGTAAAAATGATAACATCATTTTTGGAAATGTGGACTGCTGGCCCCTCAATGTGATGTGGTTTGTTCACACTATACATGGACGGATTGAAGGATGGTTTTAATTAAACATATGTGACATAAAAAACATATATATGATATAAATTATATAATTATATTTCTAGAAATATAATATATTTCATTTTCATTATTGATCTTTCACACACTTAAAAAGTGATAACGCTATTCATGGACGTGTGGACTACCACCTCCATGACCTAATGTGACTTTTTTTTCATAAAAATATTTTTTTATATAAGATTATGTGATTAAATAATATGGTATTTATGCTATAATGATCATTATTTTAGGATATTATTCTACTTAAATTCTTTCTATAATGATCATTGAAAAATGAGAATGTTACTCATACGTACGTACCACCTACAGTCTCCATGATTCTTACATTGATTCATTTTTCATAACAATATTTAATTATTGGTTTTAGAAGTATAATTATTGTCTAAATATAGTAATTATATCATTATTGTTATTATGGATTTGTTATACAATGACCCATTTGACTATAGTTGACCAACCAAAGTTATTATTGACACATAAACATAATTTTGTCAGAATAACTGACAAACAATATTGTTTAAGTAGTTGTATACAAAATATTAATAAATAAAATAAAAATAATTACAAAAATGAAAAAGGTTCTCAGAAATTAAATAATTAACATGAGTTTATTATATATTATTTTAAATTATTTCAACCGAAAGTAATCTTGTGTTAATGAATTTTTCCTCAATTTACATTCCATAGAGACTTATTTGTTGTTATGCACCTAGTTTTATTTACATAGTGTACATACTCCCCTTTTACATGATATAAAAATAATATACATAAAATAATGATATTATAACATTCATTTAATTTTATTCCTTCATGAGTCTTATCATATAAAATGTTTCAAAGTGGTATGGGACACTTTGAAATGTTTAAAGACTATTTCCTTCAAAAATAATACTAATAATATTCCATTGTATTTCAATTTTAGGAAATTAAATATCCATTGTTAAATAATTTTTTTCATACTCTTGTTATTCATGACCATTTTCATGTTGTTATAACATTTTTACTCACTGATTTACTCAATAATTTTTAAAAAGAGTTTTTCTGAAAATCCAACTATATTTTTCTCTATAGATGGATAACCTATTTTCTTCTTAAAACCATGATCTATTAAAATGTTTTTAATGGTTAATTTAAAAGACAATGATTTCAAAAATGTTTTTCATAACAAAAGGATATTTTTCTCAATAATATATTCAAAATACTTCTTAAAATATTTCCATTCACAAATGACAACAACCCTATATTTTTACACAACTTGGGTAATGTTATATTAATACCATCCTTATCATTCCTTTGTGTGGTTTTTGATTAATTTTCATAAGTATAATATTCATATTCACTTCCTTGACCCCTTTTAGTCCCCTTAAAATATTCACTTCTATATGATTATTTGAAATTGAATTTCCCCTATGTATCCATATCATTTTTTGTGCATATGATCATTTCAAAACCCCTGTACCATTTTTCATACGATGTTTACTTTGAAAGTTATTTGATTATTCGTGGAATTATTGTAAAATATGTATTTTATATTCCATTTGGATATTTGATAAAGAAAATTTTTAAATTAGTTATGTAACGCCCCGACCCCAGTTACCCAGAGTTAGTGCATTATTACATAACATTGGCATGATCACAAAAGATCATGTCTCGAAAGACCGATTAGTTTAGTAGCCTTGGAATCAGCAGATACATTAATAAGTCGTACATTACAATATAAAATGAAAACTACAACAACATAGTCTCTATACACTACACTCATATCCCTTCAGACTATCCCTGCAGGTCAGTCATAAAATACTTCTTCACATCCTGAGAAAAATAAAATATAGAAAGGGGTGAGTTCAGATTCTCAGTAAGGATAACAATATAGAAGAAACATTAATAAATAATTGTAAAAATTTAAGGCAATGTATAACTAAAAAAATCCTTTTAAACGTGAACTTTAGCATAATATGGAAAAAATAAAATGAAATAATGTCATTTACTTATTCACATGGATATTCTACTAGTCGAATAATCACCTGCAATATCAATAACCACATTCATAATGATGGAATGCATAATTCCAAACTATCATAACCACATAGTCAAGGCATTTTGACAAGACTATAAATAAGATTTTTTCAAGGCCTTGTGCCAAGACATTAGTTTGTCTTATGAGACCTACCGATGAATCGAGGATCTATAGAGGGCTCCACCCCTCACTTATTAAGTCCAATGAATTCCACATATGAACAGGTTTAAACATAACAAAAACATTCGTATTAAAACTAGCATATAAAATGTCAATACATTCTCCATAAATTAGGAATGGTATAAAAATAACACATCCACGGTCAAACATATCCCAAAACCTTCAATATAGTATGGAAGTTTTGTATCATAATAAATCAACTTCAAATAAGATTAAAATAAATCAAAAGATGTTGACATAGATGAAATCAAAACTATTTGAGAGAAATATCTCCTTTTTTGAAATCATTTAAAATTCACATAATTATAAAATAAAACATTTACATTGAAAATATCCTTATAATCTTTTAAGGAAAGCTTCAAAGATTTTATAATGACCGAAAATATTCGCACTCGCCATATAAGTTAAAAAAGACATTCATACCTTAATTCTGTCGAAAAGGTTAAAAAGGACCTTATTTGGAAAATGACAGAAATATTCCTTTATAAACTTCTTTTAAAAATTCAAATAAGGGTATAAATGACTTTAACCCATAGTCTATAAAATAGTAATAATGATTTGAAATACATTTTTAAGAAACATGGATGAGGATGATAAAGAGGTCCCAGTAGATAATTACGTATAAACAACCACGGATAATGAAGAGATTGTGAAATTAACCATTACCTTCTAATTTTACTTGGTCGAGGGTAGGTTAACCTCCTGCATAATGGTGAAATAATTTTTATTAAATTATACAATAATCATATACATAAATATGATATCATATATGATCTTTTAATATTTCTTTGTTAATAATATTTTAGTATTATCTTCATTTCGGGGTTTTCACTTACTTGTTTTCTTTTATATGTTTTGTTACATAAGACGTGATTATTATACATAGGTTTTATCTTATTCATATCAAGAATTATATCAAGTCCTTAAACATAATTTTTAATCATCAAATGAAAATTATTCTTGAATTGATACGGTGGGGAATGAATCTCATCGCGTTCGTGGAGACAGGAATCCGCACTTACGCACGAGCGACAATATCATTATTTTGATATTAAAATAATATATAATTGGATGGTGTATCATATATACAGAATTATTATCATGTTATATTTATTATTTACATGAATTACAGATCATTATTATACTGATACAAATAATAATGTATTGAATAACAATTACACCACGACGTGGAGACGGTAAGTCATACGTACGCATGTATGGTGACATGTCATTCAAAGGATGGATAGAATACTGAATATGGTTGTACCATATTTATAAGAACATCACATTATATAGAATATACTTGAGTTATTATTTTATAATTTCAATAAGAATTAAAGAAGAAGTGGAAGAAGAAAGGAACTTCAAAGAGGGTGGTAAAATCATTATCTCTTCTTTGGGTTCTTCCTTTTTACTTGATCAATAGGGCTCCTTAGAATGGATTTCTGACTAAAGTAAGGCCTCCAGGATGAAGTGAGGGAAGTTGGTAGGATATTTGGGTAGGGGTTGGATGATCCAAAAGGCTTTGAAGGTATTAATTTGAGAGAAGGGGGACTGCCCTTTTATAAGAGGGGTGAGGGGCACCGTAGAAAAAACTTAAAATATTATTTTATAGTAAATACATATTCAGTTTATAATGGCTAAAAAGTGACTTATTTCGAAGATAAGGTGAGGATAGGTCTAAATAATTTCAACCAATAGATTTTAGACAGGTTTGGGTCACTATATTAACCTTACCATTTATATTTTACTCTTAGTTAAATAGTTTAACATTTACTATGTCTCTTTGTAATTTTATATTATATGGATAATAAACATACTATAACAAGAAAAGAGATCCCAAAGTGGTTCATTATTAATATATATAACCTTGTCTAAGTCATTTTTCCCAACCTTAAATTTTTAGGAATATAATATGAATTAATAATTTAATATTTTTTTTAAATACTCCTTTATGTCAATGTTGACACTATTTAATAATTTATTTTTTGTTAAAGTTATAGAAACTTTATTAATTAGAAATAAATTCATTTAATCAATACTAAAATGTCACATTAACCTAGAAAATTAGTATAATTCATAAAACGTCTCAAATTAAATTTATTTGGATATTTATAATATCAATTATTTTAATATTTCATTAATTAGGTAATTACTTCATCACCATTGTGTCATAAATAAATTAAATTATGTAATGTATAAAAATTATGAATAAAATAAAATTATGTAGGAAATTTTTTTATGTTCCTAATGAATATTTATAATCGAGTTTATCTTTTTTATAACCCTATATTAAAAATGTTTTAGTTATTAAACATTGATTTTAACTCTTTTAACTTTTCTTTGAATTAAATAATAATAAATGTCCTAATCTAATCCAAGTGCACCAAAGAGGTTAATATTTTATTCCTAAGGTTTTTTTTGTTCGAATTATACTTATCCAATAAAATTTGGACATTTGTTAGGGTAATAATAATATCATTTTTACCCTTATTTACCCTATTCAAATTTAATCGTGGTAAATAAAAGTAAAAAGTTACTATTCACCAAATATTATTTTGATCTTATTGAACCAAATTTTACTCCTTGATATTAACCGTGACTCTTGGATTTTTGAACTTCCACTCACATAAGAGATAAAATTATGTTTTATGTGAATTTGTAAATTCTTCTAGGAGATGGGTAAAAGATGGTGAAAAGTTCAATAAAATTTTTATATATCTAAAATTATTATAAACTAACTCCAATTAATTAAATTGAACTTATATAGTTATTATGTATATATTTTGACTGAAAATAAATTTAAATAAAATAAATAATTATAAAAATTCGGTTTTATTCTATAACTCAGTATTTTTTTCACAATTCATCAAAAATTGAATGTTTTAAAAAAAATACCAAAAATTCACCCTAAGATAATTTTTATATTCCGAATCCAAAAATGCAGTCCATTTTGAAAGATAAAATTTATAAAATTTCAAAAATTAAGTATTACAATTCAAAACAGCTAGTTTGATTGGTTGTGGGGTGTTAGAACTCGAAGTTGCATACAACACACGCTACTGTATTATTAAAAGAGAAGAATACCGTGGAAGCTTGGGGTGTTACATTATCCCCTCCTTAAAATAATTTTTTCCTCTAAATTTCTATAATATTACTACATAAAAAGACTCGGGTGGTTCTTCATCATAAGTTCCTCAGGTTCCCACATTGCCTCTTCCATCTTATGGTTTCTCCATAGAACTTTTACTAGACGAGTCATCCGGTTTTTCAACACTTGTTCTCTAGTATCAAGAATATTGACGGGCTCTTTGCAATAAGATAGATCGGGTTCCAGTTCTACTTCCTCATAGGTGAGTACATGCGTTGGGTCAGGCATGTATTTTCTCAACAGTTATACGTGAAACATGTAGTGAACTTGGGAGAGATTTGGCGGCATTTCCAAATGGTAAGCTACAACCCCAATTCGTTATAAAATCTCGAAAGGTACGATGTTCCTGGGACTTAGTTTACCTTTCTTAAGGAAATGTATAACTCCATTCCATGGAGATACCTTCAATAAAACATGATCCCCTATCTGAAATTTCAAATCCTTCCTTCGGTTATCGGTATAGCTCTTTACCAACTTTGACCTGCTTTGATGTGGTTTTGGATTACCTTTACCTTTTAAATCGTTTCCTCCACCAGTTCTGGGCCTACAAGTTTTCTTTCACCAACGTCATCCCAACAGGTTGGTGTGCGACATCTCTTTCCGTATAACGCTTCATATGGTGCCATCTAAATACTTCAATGGAATCTATTGTTATAGTAAATTCCACCAAAGGTAAATATTGATCCCACATACCCTGAAAGTAAAGTGAGAATGATCTCAACATTTCTTCTATGGTTTGAATAGTCCGTTCTGATTTTCCATCAGATTGGGGGTGGTAAGCAGTGCTCAAATGAAGTTCAGTATCCAGGGCTTTCTGAAGACTTTTCCAGAATCTTGAAGTAAAACTTGGATCGCGATCAGAAACAATCGATAGTGGTACTCCATGAAGTCTTACAACTTCATTAATATGTAGTCTTGCTAATCTTTCAAGTGGTAAATCTTCTCTTATAGCAAGAAAATGTGCTGACTTGTTAAGACGATCAACAATGACCCATATTGCATCATTTTTTCTAGGAGTATTTAGTAGTACCATGATAAAGTCCATAGTAATATTATACAATTTCCACTCAGGTATGGGAAGAGGTTGAATGACTCTTCCAGGCTGTTGCCTTACAGCATTCACTTGTTGACAAACCATACATCTTGACACAAGATCAGAAATATCCTTCTTCCTGTTTTCCCACCAATAATGTTCCTCCAAATCTATATACATTTTGGTGCTCCCAGGTTGTATAGAGAAATTGGAACTATGAGAATCATCTAACAATTCCCTTTTTAAATCAGGTATATCAGGAAAACAAAGTCTCTTCACAAATTTTAAAATTCCATCTTCATACACAAAGTCACTCAATCTCACATCATTTATAGCTTTAATCTTCTTTTTAAACTCTTCATCATTGGTCTAAGAACTCTTTATCCTTTCTAGTAAATATGGTTTGGAAACCATTTGAAAAATTATTGAGGTTTCACCATCCATGGTGATTCTGATATCCATCTTTACTATATCCATGTATATATGATCCTTTTTAACTCTCATCTTGTTCAAAACTCCATGATCCTTTCTGCTCAAAGCATCTTCCACCTTATTTTCCTTCCCTGGGTGGTAGTGTATCGTGCAATCATAATCCTTGAGTAGTTAAAGCAATCTCATTTTCCTCATGTTGAGTTCTTTCTGTGAGAAAATATACTTCAAACTCTTGTGATCGGTATATATCTCACATTTTTCACCATAGAGATAATGTCTTCAAATCTTCAAAGAAAATATTACAGCAGCTAAATCAAGATCATGAGTAGGATATATTTTCTCATTAATTTTTAGTTGTCGTGGTACATAGGCAAAAACTCTATCATTCTGCATAAGAACACAACCAAGTCTTTTCTTTGAAGCATCACTATATATAACAAACGCATCATTCCCCTATGGTAGATTCAATATAGGGTAATTGACTAATATTCTCTTCAGTTATTCAAAACATTATTTACACTCTTTTTCCAAAAAAAATTAACCCCTTTGCGTGTAAGGTTCGTTAACGGGTTAGCCAATCGTGAAACATTCTAGACGAAATGTCGATAATAACCTGCTAAACCAATAAAACTACGTACCTCAATTATAATCATCAGTGATGGAAATTCTTGGATTTCCTTGGTCATTGAAGGATCAATAGAGATTCCATCCTTAGAGAAAATATAGACAAGAAAAGAGATCACCTAATTCCAGAATTCACACTTTCCAAACTTCCCATATAATTCATGTCTTCTAAGAGTCTTCAGGATAATGCGCAAGTAATTTTCATGATCTTAGTTGATTTTTGAGTATACCAAGATATCATCAATAAATACCACCAAAATATCATTTAGATATTCCTTGAAAACTCTATTCATTATATCCATGAATACAGAGGGTGCATTAGGCATCTCAAAAGGCATTACTCTCATAATGCCCGTACGTGGTTCGAAACTCTATCTTCGGAATGTCTTCCTTCTTCACACACAACTGATGGTATCCAGATCGAAGGTTAATCATTGAAAATTATTGATCTCCATGCAGTTGGTAAAATAAATCATCAATGTGAGGTAGGTGATACTTGTTCTTTATTGTTATAGCATTGATTTCCCTGTAATCGATACATAACCTCATAGATCCATCTTTCTTCATAACAAAAAAGACAGGGGCTCCCCATGGAGAAAGACTAGGGTGAATAAATCCCTTATTACTCAATTCCTCTAGTTGTTTCTTTAGTTCAACTAATTCCACAGGGGCCATTCTATAATGGGTCTTTGATATGGGCCTTGAACCGGGAATGAAATCAATGGAAAACTCAATTTTTTGTTCTGGTGGATGTCCAGGTAAATCTTCCGGAAATATATCTACATATTCTTTCACAATAGGTACATCCTATATTTGAACATTCCTTTCCTCACCCATAGTTATTTCATTCTCTTCCTCCCCAATAATTGAATTTAGTTGAGATATTGGGTGTGGATCTAGATAAGAATTGGGAGCTAACGATTCTGCTCTAAAGATAAGGTGTTATTTATCATCATCATGAAAAATCATAACCTCTTTCTTCTTACAATAAATATTTGCATCATGGTCCAAAAGCCAATCCAAACCGAGGATTATATAAAATTCAATCATGGGTATGCCTATGAGATCAGTAGATAAAGAACATTTGTGTGCTTTAATGGGGACTGATTCACAAAAATTTGTTGCAATGATACTTCCCTTAAGAGTTTTGACTGACAACTCCCTTGTTAAATAAAATTTGAAATTTCTAATTTTCTAAGCAAACTAGAAAGTTATGAAACAATGTGATGACCCATAATCAAATAAAGAATTTTCTAAACTTGAGGAAACCATTAAATTACTTACAACCACATCTTTCAGCGCATCTACCTCAGTAGTAGTGATAGAATAAGCTTAGAATTGATCCCTTGGTCCTTTATTGAGGTAAGTTCACCTGAAGTTTAGGACATTCATTTCCATTATGTCCCATCTCCCTGTAATTGTATCATTGAACATCGGTAGCTTCTTTCTTCCCCTTGCAATCACGAGCTTTGTGGCCTTTTTCACCACACTTATAACAGACTCTCATTCCCTTCAAGCAAGTACCAAGGTGTTTCTTCCCACATTAACTACAGGATGGATATTCAAATTTTCCCTTCTTCCCCTTATTCCCATTGCCAAAGTGATCAGCAGATCTCTTCTTCTCTTTCTTTACTTTAAAGTCATAAGACATAGAGAATTCTTTTTCTGTCTTGATAGCACATGAGACAATATCTTCATACGGCGAGAAGGATTTTGAGACTAATTCTCGATGGAGAAATGGTTTTAACCCATCAAATAAATGATAAATCTTACTCCTTGGGTTATGCATATAATTTTCTTCATGCCTCTCTAGCCTTGTAAGGTTAGCCTCATACTTTGCAACATTCTTATCCTCCTTTTGTCTCAGAATCAGAAATTGCCTTTCCATATCTGCTCGATGGTCACGAGGAAAGTATTTTTCTAATAAAATCTCTTTGAACTCCCTCCATTCCATATTTGATACTTCATCATCCTCCTTTGTGTTTTAAATCAATGACCACCATTGGTCATCATCTCCATTGAGGCGGTAAACTGCCACGATAACCTTTTCCCTTTCACTACTCCCCAAGGCATGGAATATTTTCTCTATGGAATTTATCCATTTATCAACTACAAATAGATTTTTACTCCCATTGAATGTTGGTGGTTGTTGCCTCATGAATCAATCTAACATTCATCCTCCACGTTGTGGATCTGGGTGCTCCATACGGGTAATGTTATTATTCATAACCTGAGTGAGTTTTCCCTATATGTTGATAAGATGATCAGCACTAGTTGTATCACCAGCTCCATTATAATTATCTTGAGCAGGAGGGAAATCCCCTCATTGAGTGCGTGCATTTATATGTTTCCCATTTCTTCCACTAGGAGCCATTTCAAAACAATGTCATACACTATATTAGTTTATGAATAACGATACATAAATCCAAACTTGTAAAACACTTAACATAAATTGAACTGTTTATGTATATAATCCATAATCATAAAAAAAATGTTTTCTTTGATGATGTATATACTCATAAACCCTTCATAAGGGTTTTTAAATAAAATTATAATTATCCTAAGAATATCCCCTCTGAGTTTCGTAACCAAGAGTGCAGTACGGCCCATTGTCGTGCACCAGTTACCGTTCGATTCTAGCTTAAAGTGGTGTTTTTGGGTTTTACCCCTAGGTACATCTGTGCTAGAGCTGCCTCTACCTGCTCGTATCCAGATAAGGATGTATTGCTCAGAAAACTCAAAAAATCTCTAAAATACCAAAATTCTATGATGTTCTTCTATACTAATCCTCAAAGTCTATCTTAGTTCTATGTTCACTATTCAGAGTTTATCTAAATCAAGCTTCCAAGGTTTGTACTAAACTTCTTCTGATACCAACTATAATGCCTTGACCCTAGTAACCCAGAGTCAGTGCATTATTAAATATCATTGTCATGATCACAAAAGATCAAGTCTTGAAAGACCGATTAGTTTAGTAGCCTTGGAATCACTAGATACATTCACAAGTCTTACATTACATCATAAAATGAAAACAACAACAACATAATCTTCATAATCCACACTCATATCCCCTTATACTATCCCTGTAGGTCAGTTATAAAATACTTCTTCACATCCTGGTAAAAATAAAAAATAGAAAGGGGTGAGCTCAGATTCTCAGTAAGGATAACAATATAGCGGAAACCTTCATAAATAAGCATAAACATTTAAGGAAATGTATAACTAAAACAAAAGCCTTTTAAACTTGAAATTTTTCATAATATAGAAAAACTAAAATGAAATAATGCCATTTACGTATTCACATGGATATTCTACTAGTCAAATAATCACATGAAATATCAATAACCACTTTTATAATGATGGAATGAATAATGTCAGACTATCATAACCACATAGTCAAGGCCTTGTTCAATAATTTCTCCATAAACCATGAATGGAATAAAAATAATACATCCACAGTAAAACATATCAACAAACCTTTAATACAATATGGAAGTTTTGTATCATAATAAATCAACTTCAAATAAGCTTAAAATCCATCAAAGGATGTTGACATAGACGAAATCAAAACTATTTGAGAGAAATATCTCTTTTTTATGAAATCATTTAAAAGTCACATAATTATAAAATAAAACATTTACATTTAAAATATCCTTATAAGCTTATAATGGAATCTTCGAAGATTTTATAATGGCGGGAAATAGCCGCACCCACTGTATAAGTTAAAAAATACATTCTAACCTTAATTCTGTCGAAAAGGTTAAAAAGGACCTTGTTTGGAAAACGACAGAAAGATTCCTTTATAAATATCTTAAAAAAATTCAAACAAGGGTATAAATGACTTTAACCCATAGTCTGTAAAATATTAATAATGATTTGAAATACATTTTTAAGAAATGTAGATGTGGATGATAACGAGGTCCCAATAAATAATTACATATAAACAACCTCGGATAATGAAGAGATTGTGAAATAAACTATTACCTTGTAATTTTCTTTGGTTAAGGGTAGGTTAACCTCATGTATAATGGTGAAATAATTTTTATTAAATTATAAAAGAATCATATACAAAAATATGATATCATATTTGATCTTTTAATATTCCTTTATTAATAATATTTTTGTATTATTGTCGTTTTAGGTGTTCACTTAATCGTTTTCTTTTATATGTTTTGTTACATAAGTCATGCTTGTTATCCATATGTTGTATCTTATTAATATCCATAATTATATCAATTGAACATTATTTTTAATCATCAAATGAAAATTATTCTTTAATTTATACAATGGGGAATGAATCTCATCGCGTTCGTGGAGACGTCAATCCGTACGTACGCACGAGCGACAATATCACCCTTTTGATATTAAAATAATAAATAATTGGACGGTGTATCATATATACAGAATCATTATCATGTTATATTTATCATTTACATGAATTACACATCATTATTATACCCATACAAATAATAATATATTGAATAACAATTACACCACGATGTGGTGACGGTAAGTCGTACGTACGCACATATGGTGACATGTCATTCAAGGGATGGATAGAATACTGAATATGGTTTTACCATATTTATAATAACATCATAGTTTATAGAAGATACTAGAGTTATTATTTTAGAATTGAAATAACAAAGAAAGAATATGTGGAAGAAGAAAGGAACTTGAAAGAGGGTGGTGAAATCAGTACCTCTTCTTCGGGTTCTTCCATTTGATTTGATCAAAAAGGATCTATAGGTTGGATTTATGACTAAATTAATTCCTCTATAATTAATTGAGGGAAGTTTAGAGGATATTTGGGTAGGGTTTGTCAGAAAAAATAGGCTTTTAAGGTATGAATTTTAGAGAAGGGGGAAAGCCCTTTTATAAGAGGCGTGAGTGGCACCTTAGGAAAAACATAAAATATTAATTTATAATAAATTCATATTCAGTTTATAATGTCTCAAAAGTGACTTATTTAGAGGATAAGGTGGGGAAGGGTGAAAATAATTTCAACCAATAGATTTTATACAGGTTTTGTTCACTATATTAACCTTATCGTTTATATTTAACTCTTAGTTAAATAGTTTAACATTTACCATATATCTTTGTATTTTTATATTATATGGTGAATAAAATTTTTGTAACAAGCCAAGAGAACCCTAAGTGGTTCATTATTAATATATATATCCTTATCTAAGTCATTTGGCTGAACCTTGTATTTTTAGGAATAGAATATCAATTAATAATATATTATTTGTTTTAAATACTCCTTTTTTTTCAATTTTGACACTATTTAATAATTGATTTTTTTAAGTTCTAAAAACTTTATTAATTCGAACTAAATCCCTTAAATCAATCATAACATGTCACATTAACCTATAAAATTAGTTTATTTCATAAAAAGTCTCAAATTACATTTATTTGGATATTTATAATATCACTTATTTTAATATTTCATTAATTAGGTAATTACTTTATCACAATTGCGTCATAAATAAACTAATTTATTTAATGTCTAAAAATTATAAATAAAATCTCATTATGTAGGAAATCCTTTTATCTTCATAATTAATTTTTATAATCGAATTTATCTTTTGTGTAACCCAATATTAAAAATGTTTTAGTTATTAAACATTGATTTTAACTCTTTTAACTCTTCTTTGAATTAAATAATAATAAATGTCCTAATCTAATCCTAGTGGACCAAAGAGGTTCATATTTTATTCCTAAGGTTGTTTGTGGTTGAATTATACTTATCCAATAGAATTAGGACATGTTTTAGGGTAATAATAATGTCATTTTTACCCTTAATTACCCTATTCACATTTAATAATGGTAAATAAAAGTAAAATGTTATTATTCACCAAAAATTATTTTTATCTTATTGAACCACATTTTACTCCTCGATATTATCTATGTCTCTCAGATTTTCGAAATTCCACTCACAAAAGCGGTAAAATTATGTTTTATTTGAATTTAAAAATTCTTCTATGAGATGGGTAAAAGACGGTGAAAAGTTCAATAAATTTTTTATATATCTAAAATTATTATAAACCAACTCCACTGAATTACATTGAACTTATATAGGTATTATGTTTCTATTTTGACCTAAAATAAATTTAAATAAAATAAATAATTATAATATTTTGGTTTTAAACTATAACTATGTGTTTTTTCACTATTCATCAAAATTTGAATGTTTTCAAAAAAATATTAAAAATTAACCCTAACCTAATTTCGATATTCAGAATACAAAAATGAAGTCCATTTTGAAAGATAAAATTTATAAAATTTCAAAAAGTGGGTATTACTATTCATAACATCTAGTTTGATTGGTTGTGGTGTGTTAGAACTCGAAGTTGCGTACAACACACGCTACTATATTATTCAAAGAGAAGCGTACCGTAGAAGTTTGGGGTGTTACAAGTTATTTGATATATGAGAAATTTTTTGGATAGGAATGACATGGCTGGTGCCTAGTTATACATAGCCCCTCGATGCATCAGTAGTCTCAGGGGACGAGTTAGTTGGTTGGCCACTTTAGATGGGTTTTTACCTGATGGCTAAACTGTCTTGGGAATGGTCATGATGGTTCTAGTTCCATGCACCTTGGAAAGATGGAATATAATAATTAAGCACTACTTCATTTTGTTTTAGTTTTTATTCATTGATGAGATTTTGCATCAACATATCGATGGATACATTTCATTTTAGTTCATTGATTAAATGGAATGTGTATCATTTTCTTACCTTTACATATTGATTTTATCTTATATATTTATTTGGATGGTCTGTTCTTCTACTTATTACCTTTCCACAATGTTTTTTCACTTCCTTATCAGTTTTTTGATTAAATGGTAGTGTGTTCAATTATTAACCATTCAATAATTACTACTCTTGTTTATTCATTATTACATCCTCTACTTTTTCCATCACTGATCATTTGAGCTAACCTGTATTAGAGTTATTTCTCCACGAATCCTAGAAGTGTAATATGAAAGATATAAAAGGATTTTATAGATGTATTGGAGTAATACGCGAATTTATTTATTTATAATGGATTAAACAAGTATATTGTAATTAGTTTATTCATTTGTAATACAATACTTTTTTATGTATCTGGTTTACCAAGACTACTTAACTCTCAGTCATTTTGGGTTTGATTACTTGTAATAATGCCAATGTAATTGAAATTAGACACTATTTTTGGATTTTTTGGGGTCTGATTGCAATAATTCAAATATGTTAATAAAAATTAATATCAAAAATTACATATGGCTTGATTACGACTATTATAGGATATATAGTGACACTCGAATCTCCTATAATATGCCGAGGTATTTGTTTACTATTTTTATTTTTCACTATATCCTAGTGTATTTTAACATTTACCAATTCACTATAGGTATCCTCTTTAATATTTTCATTAGGATAGATCCATTTTATCCCCCTCATGCTCATGATCATGATATTTAAAGATAATAAATCTATAAATAGTGTGTGGATTTATTCATGTTACAAAAAACATTATTAAGAAGACATTTTTTATTTTTGGATTTTGTTTCTTAGAAAAGAATGTTTATAATGTTCAAGAGTGTGGAAGACATACTAAATTTATAAATAGATATTTTTTAGATATAATGGTAGTTTTTATGGTTGTTGTAAAAAGTTGGAGTTAAAGGATATTTTTAAGGTTTTTATGTGAAACATAGAGTTTTATAAACCATGTAAAAAAAGAATTTTTCATGAAATATGTGTAATATATATATTTTCATGAACTATATAAAATCTATGATATATCCCAAACTAGTATTTTAGGAACAACATAACAAATTTATATTAGAATAAAAAAATTTCTGTGAGTTTGTGTTAACTTTATGTATGGAAGACGTCTTTGTGTGAGAATGAGAAAAAGAGCATTGAGGCTAAAAAATCATGAATGATATGATGATAATAGAATAAAATGATATTTTCCATTAATTATGTTCAAAATAATATAATATATTTAAAAAAAAGGGTATATATAAGTTATATATTTTTACATATGAATTATATTAACATACATCTTGAACAAAAGTATTTATGTTACTCATAGTTTCATGAAGAATGGGTTTTACAAGAAACTAGGTTATGTAAAAATTCTTTTACATTAAAATCAGTTTTGTGATCTTGTATTTTCATGAAAAAAAATCAAATTAACATTTTCATTAAAAAATTTGAATGAATAGGTATTTACATGATTAGTTTTTCATGAACTATACTTGTGTACAAATTGTTTTTATTTTAACATAAAGAAAATTTCCTAAAATTTCAATAGTAATGTTAATTTCCTCACGTTTATAAGAGAGGGTCTTCCTGAAACTCTAATTTTATTTTGAATAGAATTTATAAATTTCATCTGAAGAATAATCTGAATTGATAGTGAGTATACTATTGTTGAGATAGTAGTTAATTCATAAATTATAAGTAAATCTAAAATAGGGGATGTGATTCTGCCATAAACATTATAAAAAATAATTACACTAAGTTATTCAAATATATTAGCACATAATTGTTGTATGATCCTTAGACTAGCACATTTCATTTAATCTAAGTAAGAAAATCAAATTGTGACTCTATTTACATAATAGGATACCTCATTTGTTTTCTACGGAGAGAGGTGCTCCACCTAACAATGGATCATGGTCATCGGTAAGGGTGTTGTGTTCATTAGAAATGTTGACTATAAATTATATTAATGTATATGGAAACTTATGTTTATACAGTGTTTAGGGATATATATATCTTTTAATTTATGAATAAGGTAATTGACATCATCATGTTTGAAATAGAAAGCATGTAGTGTAGATGGGCCATCAAATATTTCTGAAAAAGGATCACCCTTATCAGATATTAAAAATGAATTTAAAAATTTTTAGTAGTATTTTTTTACCCCACAACAATTATCAATTAATGAATATTATGAAAAGGTCAAAAACCACAATGTCACATTTTGAAATACAAAATGTTTTGGTCACTGAAATAATAAATTCAAGAAATATTTCATTTTATTTAATATATTTCATTATATATTTTTTACGGTAAAACATGACATTGATATTATTCATATTATGAAACACATATGTGATAATCTGATGAAAAAAAATGTTGGTTATAAAAGTAAAGAAAAAAGGTGGATTTAATGAAATATTGGACTGTATATCTATGAAAATATGTTTTATGTTATCTCCAACTATGATAATTAAAAAAAATTATTTTCCTCCTTGTCATAAATTTTTCAAGAGAGAAAATATGAATTTTTATGAATGTTATAATTATATTAAAGTACCTAGTGGGTATTCATAAAAAGTATAATTATTGGTTTCATTGAAGGACTAAAATTTAATTGGTATTAAATCACCTGATTATCATGTATTGATGTAATAACTACTACTAGATTCACTATGTAGCATATTTTTATATATTCCATAAATTTTATCATTAATTCATGATATTCTTAAAATTCCATTAGAAAAAACTTCATTTATCATAATTTATTATTATTTTTAAATATTCATGTTTTCTTAAATGTTTTTCAACTAAATATATATTTTCAACAATTATTTTAATTATAATGGTTCATGTGGTCATTCATTTAGTGTGATAGATATAGTTATGTAGGCTTGTATATTTAAATTAAATGTACAACATTGAAATATATATATAAAATTTATAGAGATATTTTAAAAATCTGTATGGAATAGTTTCCTTTATTACTCTAAAAATATATTAGAGGAGGTGGTTGAGTTCTCTTCCCACAACTTATATGAATTATAGTTTGGTGATATCTCTATATCTCCTCATATTATGGTCAATAGTGAATGTAGTGGGATTATTATATTAAAATTAATGTTAATTTCTTGTGATATAGTGATACAAGAACATTAATATCTATTGAACAATATATTTGAGGCTTAATTACATATATCATCACATATTATGGGATTAATTGTAAGATATCAAAAGTAATTGAAAAGTGGTTGATGAATGAGAATAAATAATACATTAGTTTCAGGGTTTAAGGAGAAAGGCAATATTAATTAATATAAATCATAAAAAATAAAATGGTTATTTGTGGTCCATGCGTTAATGTACTCACTTGGTCTCATTTTAACATTATTGGATACACATTTTAGATGAAAAATTAGAAAAAAAAAGGAATCATTATTAATTTTTTTGAAATGATCATCACTAAAGAAATGAATTTATCAAATGAAAAATACAAAAAAAAATCTATTTTTACACAATTATTTATATTTCTTAATGATATATAGTAAATTGGTTATATTAAAATTTTGAGCTCTTTTATTTATGTGTAACTGGGATGATATTAACAATGGTGTGAATATTGATGATTATGGATTCAAACTTGTTGATTTCAAGATATTTAGTAACAAAGAGAATCAATTTATTATGGTGATATTATATAAATAGATATTTTAGGTTATTAACACATGAAATGACCAATGTTTCATAAATTTTAAAGGGAAAAATAATTTTGGTTATTAATATTTTGATGATGTTATGGACTTATTGGAGATTTTTTTATCTATTACATAATTATATGATCATAATTATGGATTTCATGTTGATATGGTCCATTATATATTAAATGATCACTTTTATGGAATATGGGAAAACTCTTTTTCACTCCCCTCATTATTTAGGTAAATATTTAATTTTAATATTTTTAGAAAATTTAACATATAAGAACCACTATTTTTGAAAATGGATATTTAAATCCACACATATAGATCATTTCTACCATTTTTTATTATTTTTTATATTCATAGGTTTTAGTTATACAATTTATAGTTTATGAATTCAAACATCTCTATTTTTCTATGACTAATTATTTGTATTCATTTTTTTTCATGCACTTCACTTCATCTATATTAGTAAATCGAATAAATATAATTTTTTTATTACGAACAATTAAATTTTTATCATAAAAAATTATTTAATTATAATCAAATACATGTACACATAATTTCATTAATGTAGAATATATCTATTTAAATGATTTACATTGAGGAAGAGTAATATCTAATAGGATATGTGTACATCGCTTCATATAAATATATCCGAAATTATTATATTATTTAGTAAAATTGAACTTATAATATTGAAATTATTCACAACACTACAAGGGAAATTACAATTTTAGAGTTTTTTCAACTCTAGAAAAGAAGATGACCAATGTTTGTATATAAGTAATTATAAATTTACTACAATAATCAATTTCTTTTGGGAATAATAAGAGGTTCCCAATTTAACTTGATGGTAACAATAACCCAGTATTCCAAAATGTAAAGTGGTTTAGGATTTTCATTTCCATGGAGAATCAAAGGAAGATTCAAATATTATATGTTGATTGTATAACAGTTGAATAAAAAATTAAATATTTTTTTGGGAGTTATTAACGTTAAAATATATCTACTAATATATTTAATTATTCTAATGGTTCAAAATTGTATATATTTCATATGAACAAAATTTGATTTATTCAATTATAGATAACATCAAATTTCATGATATGGAATTAGTTAAGAAGTGTTAGTTATATTTTATTATAATTAGATGGAAGGATTTTAAATCTAATTTTATTTTATGAAATATTTCCTAGAAGAAATATAATGAAAATTCATTCCTCAAGTATATTTTTGAAAATATAGAGACATGTAAAAGATTTCAACTAGTTGTAAATAGAGATCCTTCGTAGTACGATAATTTTTGTTTACAAAATCAATTTGTAAAATAATTTGTTAATTAATTAATTAATTATTTATTTTTTGTTACTAGTAGGAAACCAATATATCTTATTATATGATCTAGTCAAAGATTTTATACCCTTATTCTTTTTCCTGTAGACTGTATCCTTCAATAGAGGATTAAAATGATTATAACATTTTTCTAAAAAGTAAGAGATAAATCTAGTAGTGGCTCTAAAGAGTTTTAGTTTGGTCCTCTATCTCCCACCATAATCCTTGAAAAATAGAAATGGTAATTAATCAAAAAGGGTAAATTTCTTAGAAATCTTTCAAAATTAGGTGGCAATAAAATTGTAAAAAATAATATTTATTTTCCTCAAATATCATTATTAATTAAATTCATCACAGTAGAATAAAATTTACATTTATTATTTTTGGATTTTATTCAAGAGTAGGTTTCATAGGGTATCTTGATACCTAAGGGTGGTATAAAAATTATTATGAATTCTTTTGGTAATAAAGAACCCTTAAAACATGTAAGAGAATATGAGTTCGGTGTTAGTATCAATTTTTTTGAACATCCTAGTTTGGTGTTGAGGGAGGAGAAATATAATTCTAAAATAGCTTCATTGAAGGATAAACATTAAGATATGAATGAGTTAAGAAAAGATAAAATGATATCATGTGTAAAATATATGTTTATAAATATATAGGGACATAAATATCCAATGCAACCTGCCTATCTAGATCATCCACTTCCTTATTTTGACAAGGATGTATACTCGATGTTTCAGTCTATAGATCCCCAATTAAATATTATAGATTATGAAATCATATATAATCTAGAAGATCATGTACATCATCATTATATATAGTTAGATCTATTAAGATTAATAAGATGTGATATAATTGTTCTAACTTCTACAGTGTCATTATTTATCGAGGAGGTGGTAATAATTGGATAAAGTATGGGTCATTTTGTATGTTGTCCAACTATCATTATTCATTTGTTGAATTATAAAGTATGACTTGTTTTTTTATTTTTATTTAATTTTTTAAAATTAATTATATATTTTTCTTACATTTACCGTAAATATATGTATCTAAAATATAAAGACTCGTTACAATAGAAACTAATGTTTTGGGAATGAGAAACGTCTTATAGTTTTTAGTATTTTTAATAGATCCAAACATTATCACTAAATAACTTTATCTTGGAAAATTTTTATGTATTTTTGTGAGTACTAGAATATATCAGAGAGTCAAATTTTAATAATATTAATGAAAAGCATATTGGAAGTTTTTATTGGTGATGATCTTTTAGTACTCATTTTTCAATTGTTTTATATGTAAGAGAATTTCAATTTCCATCTTAATTTTTTATGTAAATATATATTATAGTGAATTAATTTATTAATTATCTAATTAGGTATCTATATACTAATTGTATAAAAATGAGAGCACTTCCATTTATGGTTTTATGGATCCTATATATTTTTTAATAGCTGTTCAATACATGACGAATCATAGTATAGGTAAATATATATATGAGTACTTGGAATACACAAAGATTAAGTGTTATTTTCTTATATTCAATGACTAGTAAGAAGAGTTATTTAATTATAAACTATTGTTCACTATTCTTCTATTCGTGATGAAATTTTTATATTTTAGTGTACATTGGATGTTATCTGTATTCTACCCACATGAATGTTAAAAATATTGGTTATTATCTTTACTGAGTGAAGTTCATGAATTTTTTCAAGATTTATTGAATTTATCATTTTTATTCTATTTTATTATTTCCTTAATAATATATTTTATAGGTTTTATTTGATTTTTTAGTTGATATATGAAAATAATAATTTTCCTAGAAGGTTTTTAACTTGGTTTGCCTATCAATATATAATTCAAACTAAATTAATTATATTTATATGTAGGTATATTACTTATATATTAGTTGACAATAGTTTTCTATTACATATAGATATGTTTTTTATTATTTTAAAAGTATTATTTCATATATATAATGTCATTATAGAATAATAAATTTTTATTTTTTTATTATATTTTATAATTATTTTGTTAGATTATCACAGACATAGAAACCATATATTTTCATAAGTTTAATATCATTACAACTCTTATATTTTAAACTAATATGATATACTCCTAATTATATAACCATTATATTATTTTTTTTGATGTTTCATCATAGTTGGTAGATTACTTAATCCACCATTGATGATTATTTTTTGACTATTTTATAGGATTGAATAAATTGTAGATAAATATCTGAAATTTTCTTATTTGTATATTTTCATAGTTAATTATGTTGTAGTAAAGAATAAATTTAGTTTTTATCTATTGTTGGTTGTTTTTTATGTTAGCTGATATCTATACAACCATATGTCTAGTTATAGAAGATGGGATATTGTATTCTAATATATTTTTAGAAATTTTAATTATTTTTCAACAATTTGTATCATAATAACTGACATAGAAAGTAACTATGGATGATTGTTTTTATAATGAACTATATTTAAAATCATTTTCGACCTCGTTTATTTTAAGAACCAACATCTAGTGTCTCTATATACCAATATATAGTCAATATTTCAAAATCAATATATAAATTAAGTTTTCTTGAAATTATTTTTTCATGTCAGTTTTTTTAATCTTAGTGTTAAAATTTGACTCTTAACATCATTTTCATTCATATTTCTTTTTAATGGATGCTAAAAGAAAAAATGTACCAAAGTTAAATTGGTTATATTCTAATATTGAATATGGTTTTATACATCACATGAATAATTATGTGAAACCATTATTTTTTTCTGGGCCACCTAAATAGTTTTTTCTTATAGTTTAAAAGTTCTAAGTGAGATGAAAATGGATGATCCTCTATATATGATTATTTTAAATTTTTACCTTAAAAATATAATTAATTTATCATTGATCTTATTATATTGATCAAGTTTCAACTAAATTCATAAAAAAGATCAAAATTTTAGTTTTCAAGACTGAATTCATAAATTGAGCACTGTATATATATTGAGATAAGAAGAAAATAAAAATAAAATTTTTGAAAAAATGAATGTTATACACTTATATAGACACAAATACTATATTGAGGAGGAAATAAGTAAATGGTAACATCCCCATCCCTATTCAATAATATTTAACTGAACTAGTGGTTCACATGTCCCATAGCATGCCTACTAATATTCTATAGGCTATCAACAAGTAATAAGGGTCTAGTGGTGGTATGGTATGGACACTATAACTTATAGATCAATAAAAAATAGAGTGGGAAAATAAATTAAATTATTTGTAGACATATAATAATAAACAGAAAACTTGACGAGCATAAAATAAAACAATCCTTATAAGAATGTGTGATGACACATTCACAAGAAATTAATATATATTTTAGTAGATACACACACATCAAGGATATGTGAAAATTAACAAATAAACAAGATGTCCCAAATAATTTATGTATTCTGATTACATACTCTGTCCACATCTCACATAACAAGTCCCAACCAAGTTCATGTAATAGTAAATACATTTCAACCGAAGTCTAATCTTGATGGCGTTATATCTACTCGATTATTGAGTGATGGGTTGAATTGAGTATGAGTATCACTTAGTAGCCTACCACCAACAATGTCTAATGCATTTCTATTTTGTGGGTATAAAGCATAACGATGTGACACATATGAATAAGAAAGTAGTATAGTTGATATGGATCATGGAATAACACCTTATTATAAATGAAAATTTTCTATTATGATGTGACCTAATAAGGGGGTCATACGTTCCATGGCATATAGCTTAGGTATCGAAGAGAAAGCATGAAAGGTGAATATGCTAAGCAATTTTGGGAATTCCCACACAAGGAAACAAAGAAAATCCATATAAAACACAAAGTGATTCTCCCTTTATAACTAGAGGGTGAAACCATAGTGATAAATCCATGTTTTCTAGATCTTTAGTTGAATTTTAGTAATGAACCATCATCATTTCACTTTCTAATGGGGCTCTAACCAAACCCTTGTAGAGAGTACCTGGTAATTTCAAGGACATTTCTTGTTTGGGACACAAGGAGGTAATCCAAGTCATTTTGTGTCTAAGGAAATCATTATTAATCTATTCACTCAACCAAGGAACTCTTATTTATGGAGTTTCTAGGTGAATCCATGACACCAAGAAGATGTATTCTTGAATATAACACATTGACTATAACCAATTAGGTATTAACCATTGGAATTTGCTTCAATGAATCTATTTTCATCCATTCTAATATTGATTGGCATTCAAATATTCAATCCAAGGCTTTCCCTTAGTATTTTAGACTTTCAAACTGTAAATAAACACATTATATTAATAAGTATTTAAAAAAACAGATTCCCTTGAAGATAAATATAAATTTAATTAAGGAAAGAATTCATTATGTCTAAAAGACATTCATATTAAATACACCCTACAACTTTCATTGGCCATTAACTACATATATTCCATATTCTCATTTCATAATCATAAAAAATTATTTATTTCAAGGATTATTTAAGCATTAATATTAACTTGTTAATTGTATTACATGAACAAGGTATTTTAGGAGATAGAATTTTATTAACTAGATTTTGGTCACACCAATGATCCTAAAATACATAAGGTTATTGGGTCTATGTATTGGGTAAAGGTACCCCAACTCAATATAGGTAGACAATATTATAAAAATTAACTCATGTTCATTAGTTACATTCATGTTATTCATATATAATGTTCAATTAATTAACTTTTGAGTTTATTAAATAAATGGAGTTTGTGATCTTTGAAATAACCTTTTTTATTTCAATGTTAATTAGAGTAGTTCCCTTTATCATAGGTCTCTTAGAGACATTATATATTTTTGCAAGAGATTATGAAAAATTAAGGCAACTTAGGGGAGACTCATTTAATAGGTAAATAATATTACATGGGATTTATTTGGCCTATAGAATGTGTTAAATTAATTACATCACCTCAGTTAGAATATAATTCTTTATTAAGGGTTTTCATATATTCTAAAAGATTCCATGAATCATGCTTCGGTCATATATCACTGATGGAAAATACCCTATCCTTAGGCTAGGATGATAATTTATGGAAATTATTTAAGAAGTTTGATTTCAATTAAGGGATCAGAATTAAGATCATGAAATTTAATTTTCAAAATTTGGTCTCTTTAGGGGTTTTAGTGTCATTCACAATGAATGTAATTCATAAAAAAAATTACTATAAGGGAAAGAATACTAGACCAGCTACCTAAAAAATAATTATTTCTATTTAACTCTAGATTAGAAACCTGATTATTAATATCGTCTATGTCTGATGGAAAATTCTTAAATCACACTTGAAAAACTCACCTAGTCACATAACTACAACAAAAAATCAAAAGACCATGTCCAAACAGTGTATTAGGACATCCTATCTCCAAGCCATGCTAAATCTTCATTATCCAAGGATGATTCCACCACTATCTGAAGGAAGCATTACATATGGAACAATAATGACATTAGTGAAAATTATTGATGATAGGAAATAGAATTTTACCCATATAATAGGCTCTTGATTGTAAGAGATGGTGGATCCAATGTCCAAGAATCAAGGAAGCTTCATCATGGAGGTAGGGTATAAGGGGAGGGAATGTGGGAGTCTATGGGGTCCTGAATTGGGTTTGAAAGGAGGGGTTTAGGTTAAATGAGCATAATGGAAAAATTGGTAAAATCAAACTTTTTAAGGAGATCAGGGTTTCTCCATATGTTTTTCCAAATCATGCGCTAAATTTGCAATCATCACAACCTCAAGACATATCACCTTCACATAGTTAGGAACATTGTTTGGAAAACTATGTGCCTACTATGATATTAGCACCGTAGTCATCTATAGACCTATAAAATGTTATTAGGGACCCTTCACTTGGTCCCCTTCCTTGGTTACCCAATATAGTTAGGATGCACGGTTACCATTAACCGTGTTCTAATCATGTTACCTAAGTTATAACTCCAAAAAATCTAGAATTATTTCTTAAATATCATAAGTCTTATCCTGGAATACGACACACATATTGAACCCAAAATTTTATCCAAAACTGACAATTAATGCCATCTAAACATCTATAATTACATTCCAAACTACAATTCAAAATTTATCATTTCCACCCTTTCATGAATTTAAATATTTCTTAAAAATTCAATCTCATCCATACACTAATATAGACAAGGGGTTTTACAACCTCACACATTATAATTGATCATCCTACAGTTTCCTTAAGGGGCTCCAAATAAGATTCTATAACTTATCTATCATAAGAACCATTTTAGTGGTGCATTTTAATTACAAATTCCTCACATTATTCTTGAGGAGAAATTTAAATTTATAGGGTTTAAACTGACAAAAAAATCCAACAATTGGATTTATAACTAAAATTATAATATGGTTCTCACATATGCTCATTTACCAAGATATAATCAAGGTGTTCTCATCTAGCATCTCACCCAAATCGTGTTTCTACCCACTATAAGACTATGCTAAAAGAGTCCAATTATAATACATAGAATTTTCTTTATAATAATTTCCTTAAAAACCAAAACATGCATTCCAATGATTCCCCATGATAAAGTTCAATTTCTGTCATCCAAGAAAGAATAAGTCCAACACTAGTAACCCCTTTATCATATAATGGTTCCAAAGCAACCGAATAAACCTCCATCATTCATGAACCAATCCAACAAACTGGCCTATATCCTAAAAAGTCCCTAGGTAAATGTTTGACCCATATTCATCTTTCCAATGATGAACATACTATGTTTTCTAACCCATAATATCGAACTACATGCAAGAATAGAAGTTGAACCTCCTCTAGCGGACTTTTCTCAACAATTATCAATTTCATCCTCCCACAAGCCTTAAGTATTCTCAATAATGATATCATAAACCCCAAGGTAATCCCATGATATTCTAAACACACCCAAAAAATTCAATGCCATAATTCTAGGGACATTTACTCATTTAAAATTAAATAAAAATACCCATTGTTTTTCCTTATCATTTTCACAAATATGATATTGACCAGATCTTTCTTGGGTCACCATAATCTTTCTTAAGACTGAGGTTGACACTTATACGTAAACTGACTCCATGTTTGAGCCTAAATCTATAATTAACTAAGGAATCGTAATTTTTTCAGATCTTATTATTTTTAATAAGTATTATTCTATAATGGAAATACCATCATTAATCTCGTAATTTCTATATCTCCCTCACATGAAGGTCGTATAGAAGATCAACAACCTTACCCCCACCATAGGAGCATCCATACTATAGCATCACCAATATATTCTTGACCCCCACCACTCATGAACCATCCATTAGTGAATGTAATGGTAAAAAATAGTTGAGATCAACCATCAATGAGATTCTCTCCATATGGAAACCATCTACTAGTAACAACTCATGGGAGTGACACCCATGTAATTCACTGAGGGTCCCACATAAAATGTTAGTCTCATATTAAAACCAATTATATATTATCTCAAACCATATGGATCCTCTATTACCACATACTAGTGCACTGACCCCAAATAGTATCACTCAAAATATATATTTTTCATTTCTCCAGAGACTATATTCCACATCAAAATTTTCAACCTATTATTTATCCTTTCATATTCAATACAAATTACATGTTCCTCCATCCTTGATCCTTACATGTTATTATTACAACTATAAAAATAAAAACATCATGATTATCAACAGAGAGCCTTAGTTAACCACACTACAAAGTATCTCTTTTCCCACATTGATCATCATTCCACACACATTGTTTCGTAAAAATCAAGTATCATAGTCGTATACTTCATTACAACCCAATCATGAGCTAAACAACACTATGAATCTCCAACGAATGTTATCATCCCATATTTCAATGAAACTAAATATTTCCATTCTATTATAAAACATAATCATAAAAAACTACCTAAATTACTGAAAATAATTATTTCATTCAAATTAATCCCATGCAACCAAATCACTATCCATTGGCTATTACATTTCCATATGCCAGTTTCACAAAGTCTAGAGCACATAACCTTTCCATGACTGTAGAATTTCTCTAAGACAAACCACTAATGTGACAGATCAAACCCTAATAGTCATTATATGATTCTATTATGACTCTTTTTCTCTCTTAATGTGTTCCCAAAGGCATGCTATAATACGGAAGGGTTGGGAACTTTAACAGGTTCTTCCCCTGAAAAACACACAATCTTGTGCACAAACCCTTATTTAATAAGGAATAACATATATCAATGTTTGATGCCTCAACATTAATTCAACACAAAAGAAGTTCCCATTGTATATGATTCAGAGTTTGGATGTTACCGTGCATTCCTAGTATGTTATAGCCAGCTCAAAAATATTGAACCCAAGGGTCGTGTAATCCTGCATGACCATTTATAACCGATATGATGACTTGTTGAGTTTTGAATCACCAAAATTAAGATCTCGTGATTAAAAAAAGTTTGACTATGCCCTTGGAATATCATTCTCATTAAACTCAATCATCCTTGGTGCTTACGTCACTCACAGGAGTCAACATACTGCAAAACCGACCCCCAACATAGGGTGTTGTTTCTAAAACTAAGGGTCCTACCCAAGCCTAAATGGAATAACAATAGTACTTTTCATTCCTAAAAACTTGACACATTCATCTATTGATGTATCCTATTTGTATGTATGCTGCCAATGCTAGGACAACCCATCACTTAACACTATCCATTGATTCTAAATCTAGGGTAATTCCAAAAAGGTCACTATACTCTCTTGCCTAATCCATAAGTCCAATATAAATAAAATTTATCAATTGAGAATCATAAGAAATGTACATATTCCTATCCATGGAATATATAAAACCAACACCAATACTTGGGTCTTTTATAATGACTTTTTAAGGTATTAGTTAAGCTATTTCATCTATTCACATTTTTTATTAGCATTTAGAATGGTTCCTAGGACACAATGCCAAAAAAAATCTATAATAAAACAGTTTTAGATGTATTCCAATTAATTGATCATCAAATATTTTTTATAAAGAGTGGCATAACTATAAATGATATAACACATATAATCCATGTTATAATATTTGGAATATTAGTATACTAGAAAGAATAAATAAGGGAAAATTCCATTTATATTATTGTTGAAATTTTAAACAACCGAATCCATTTACTATACATATCACAAATTGGTTAATTTATAAGGAATGTAAATATAATATCAAACTATGTGGTTTATGTCATTCAAACATGATTCAGTTATAAGAGATGAAAATTTCAGGTTATAAAGATAAATTCTCTATAATTTGTCATTGGTATTTTATTTAAATGAAACCCATTCATAGTTAACCTACTAAATATTTTAAGAAAAACCATTAAGCGGTATATTAAATATGAATCTAATTCTAAGATAGTCCTAAAAGGTTAAAATAAATTATATAAGGATTCTGTTATATGAGTTTTCATTCCCAAATTATTGATATATCACCATATATGTTGAAATTGGGACCCTATTTTAGTGACATTCATCATTAGTCATTTGGAATTATTAAAATAAAAATAAAACTCCTCTAACCTTTTAAATATTCTCATTATAGTAAATTTTTGAACTTATTTGAGATTAGTTCATTTATTTTCTTAATTTTAGGATGGTTAGATAGAATCCCACCATTATGATATATGGTAAAATTTCATTTAGGTTAATGCAGACACATTATTTGAAAACCCCTAAGTCATATCTATAAACAAGGTCAATGACCAGCCATGAAAGGAATAAAAGAAAACCAAGAAAGCATTCAAATGGAATGTAAATCCTATATGCCTGAATTGTTCCATGAACACACACCCACATTCCATACCAACCCGTGAGTAGAAATATCATAAATTATTAAATAGAAGAATGTGGTGAAATCACTCCAAGTAGAAACAATAATCAACTATAATATTGATATTCAAGAATAGTAAGTCCTATCCCAATGAATATGGGCATCCCTTATGCATGGGTTTTTTATTCATAGAAATGAGTTGTTTACCAAGTTCTGACTCATTAATAGTTTCATGTACATCAGCCTAAAATTATAAGATAAAGGGAAAACGTAGTTGTGATACCTCTTCGTGACATCTCAGACCTAGTTCATTCATAACTAATCAAATAAGGGTACCACATGGAATCATGCATGCCTCCCCACATGATAGAGGGTTTTTAATACCAGTGAGGGTTTAATGGCGGTTCGATGGAGATTCTATACCTTATATATTACTAAAAAATATATTATATAAATAAATGAAACTAATTTCAAAGAAATAATAGTAAAATTAAACCATGAAAAGTACCCAGTAAAACCTACCTTATAATAATGTATCATTCTATATGTATAATAATTTAATTCAAATATAAAAAGATACACACATAGATGATCTAAATGAAGAAAATACATCCCAACTCTTATCGAAAGTCCGAGTATATTATCGGGCCATAGATCCAATAAAAATTCCAAGATCAAGGCACATAATAGGAAAGAGGCACCATCCAATGTCATATCATATATCCCTAAGATCATCTTGGGTACCAATTGGTGGCCTCAATAGTGTATAAGTGAAACAAAGTAGGACACCACCAATGGAATCTAATATATTTCCAATATGTGACTATAAAACATAATGGGGTTAAATACTTGAATAAAGAAGAATTAAATTGTAAGTAGATAAAGGAATACAACTTTTTCTAGATTAATTTATATGTATCTAACCATGTGTCCCAATAAGGGGGTCCTAGAACCCATGTAATATATCCTAGGAATCTAAGAGAAAATAACAAAGGTGAGTCTATGGATCAGGTGCAGGCATTCCCACACAACAAAATCATAATAATCCAAGGTAAACTTTATTGAATTCTATGTGTGTAACTAGAGATCTATCCCATGATTAACAAGTTGTGGTTTTAGATCTGTAGTGGGATCTTATTAATGAGCCCTCATAATTTTACATTCTAATAGAGATTTAACCAACCCCAATGAGAAATTCCCTAGTAACTTCGAGAAAGAGGCTTGATTGGGATCCAAGGAGGTAATCCAAGGAATTATGTGTCTAAGAATGTCAAATCAAATTTAGGATATCATCCATGGAATTTATATTTACAATGTTTCTAGGAGAATCCATCAATATGGGATGTGGTACTCTAGAATATAAGATATTAAATTAATCCAAGGCTATATTACCCATAGGAAATCACACAGATGAATCATGTGTCACCCATTGTGATTATTCATGTCATTCTAGTCTCGAATCCAAGGCTTTGACATTGAATGTATCACTTTTAAACCATTATGATACTCATTATATTAAAACTTATTTCAAAACATAATGTCCCTTAAATAGGAATAAAAATTTAATTGAAGAAAAAATGCATTATGGATCAAGGCCATTCATTTGAAATACACATCAATAATTTCATTTGTAAATAACCCATTAGATTCCATATCTCATTTTCATAATCATATGCATTTATTTATTAGAAGTCATCTCAAAGTATTAATATTCCCTTATTAATTTTATTAAATAAACAAGGGGTTTTACGATCTAACATTTTATAAACATTATTGTGGTCACACAATAGATCCAAAGGGTTATATGTTTACAAATTCCATGTACTATTTTAAGGCTCCCCAAATCAAGATAGGTTCAAAATAATAAAACAAGTACCTCATGGTCATCTCTTACTTTCAATTTATTCATATAATAGGTTCAACTAATTAAATTATTAGTTTATTGACTAAAGGGAGTTAAAAAGTTTCATAATTACCATGGTTCTTTCAAGGTTCATTGGAATAGTGCCCATGGTCATAAAATTCTTAGATAAACTACTTATTTTAGTAAGAACATATAAAAAATAAAGCACCTCATGGGTGACTCATTTAATAGGTCAAGACTCTCATATGGACCTTACATAGTCAAAGTAATGCGTTCAATTAATTAACCCACCATGATTAGAATTTAATACTTTATTAAATGTCATTATATAGGCTAAAAGATTCATAGAATCATGGATAGGGTGTAAATATACCATTGACTATATCTGTTCCTTGGGCCTAACTGATAATTTAAGGATACTACCTAATTAGTAAATTAAGATAAGGACATGTAATGTTTATAACTAGGTCGACATTAGGTTTTTCATTCAGTACATAGTTAATATTGTTCTAAAATATTGAGACATTAAGGGAAAAGAAACAATAGCACATACCTTAATAATGAAGATTCTGATTTACCTCTTTCTTGGAAACCCACTACTCAATCTTGTCAATGTCTGATGTCCAATACCCAAACCACCCTTGAAAAAACCTCTTAGTAATATACCTTAAACAAAATGACTGATGACCAAGTGCATATGGTATCTCATGATGTCCTCTCACCAAGCTATGTAAAATACCCATCATCCTTGTTTGGTTACACAATTATCTATTAAAATATTCATTTAAAACCATATTTAGAATAACCATTAAATTGTAGAAAGGTAGGGGAGAGGAAACATACCCATAGCCTTATTATATGCTCTTCCTTAGAAGAGAAAGTGGATCCAATTACCTAGAATCAAGTAAACTATATCACAGAGATAGGGTAAATAAATGAGGGTGAGTGGGAGGATGATGGGTTTTCAATAGTGAAAGAAACGATCAAGTTTATGTTAAATTCATGTATGGAAAAAAGTTTTGAAATCATAATTTTTATGGTCTGCGAGGTTTGGTAACAAGATTTTATATACTATGCACCAAACATGCAGTTAGAACTAACTCAAGACATCCCACTTCACACTATTAGGCAGATAGTTTGGTAAAAAGTGTGAAAATTGTATGTGTAGAACTAGAATCATCTATATACCTATACATAATTTTTAGGATCCCTTCACATGGTTTAAAAAAACTATTCCCCTTCCATGGCTACCTCGCATGGTTGGGGTGCATGGTTTACTCTAATCATGATCCTTAATCTGTAACTCCCAAAACCCAAATCATCATTCATGAACCTCATAAGGCTAATTTGGTCACCTGAACTACCTCTAAATCCCTAATATATATCAAAAAAATTGTTAAGTTATTCAAATGGTCGGAATTCCATTATGAAGACTGATTCAAAATTCATCCCATCCACAAGTTTGAGAATTCAAATGTTTTTATAAAATTTTCACCCATGAATGAACACGTATAAATAAGGGGTTTTAAAACAATTCCCATGGATACTACATAGTCACATTCATTCATAAACTATGTTCCATGTTTGTGGAGGTGGAAATACAGTGTTCCTTATCTATGTCCCTATGATTAATGGTTGATTTCAACACTTCATTTAGTGTAAATTTTAGCACACACATCATGTATCACATACACCATAAACCACCAATCATCAAAAGTAAAACTTGAAAGAATGATTACTTGAAAAAAAAAATTGACCAATTAAATTGCATATATTTAAGTACACACTATTTAGTTTTCAAATAATTTAAATAGATTCCCTAGACGTTCAACCCAAAAGGACATAGAGGGATATAGAGATATATTAAGATTAATATTTTTTGGTCTTGGATTGAATTTTTTTTATTTTTTTATTCTCATGTTCTCTCTTATCTTACTTCAAAAGTTCATCCACCCATATGAAGGAGTGAGTCTATAATCTTCTATTTTATGAATTTAATGTACATTAGTGGATAAGAAGTTATTATTATGGGTTATGGAATTGTGATATATTTTAACATGTGAATTATTTTTCTATATTGAATTTTTTTAATTACCATTAATTAGATTTTCTTAATGGTTTATTGAAAAATCATTCTCCCAAAAATGATTGATCATGGTAGTTTAGGGTGGATGAAAACAATAATTTATTATTATAAACATGTATGATAATTATAGTGGCATGCTACCAATTTTTCAATAAAAATGTATAATCAATTATTGAATTTAATTAATTTAATACTAAGGATTAATTAATATAGGAATTATCAAATGAATTTGATGATGAAGATCATATTTACATTCGACTCCTCAAGGTAATAATGGTCATTTTAATTTATCCAATAAAAATATTTATTCCACATTGTATATTTATTTTAAAATATGAAACCATTGGTTGTTTTATTTATATGTTATGTAAAATTAATTCTCTATTTTTTCACTAAAAACCATTCATACAATTGATTAAATAATTAGCCTGGTCATCATCAATTAGAAACATTGAAAACCATATCCTTGTTTGATTGAACCCTTGATTTTAATGGATACCTAATTTGTTGGATTTATAGTGAAAATATAAATTCTAATTTGGTTCAACCTGTTATCGGTGTGTAAATTTACATATTATGATCGGGATCAATCAGAGAATACCTCTGTAAGTGATCCAAAAATCATTCTTCCATGGAAAAAATGTTCTTCTCTACCAAAATAGACTTTATAAATTTATTTTTAAAAATCATATTTATCGACTACAAATTTTTTTTCTATATACGAAAATAATAATTCCAATAGACACATTTTAACAGGAAACTAAATTAAATCACAACAGAGGCTAAAGGTTACCTTCGTCAGCCTATTCTATTTCACTTCTCAAAATATATCCTATAAAAACATATTAATTAGAGAGGTATATATAAACATATACAAAATCAATAAATTATTTAATTTAAACTAAATTGTTACTTGATAAGTTAAATATAAAATAATCCACCATGAATTACTACAGTATCGATGTCCATTGTTCAGTTACATCAATAGATAAAAAACATTTAGGATGAAGTTCAAATTGAATAGATTAGTGATGGGTTTAGATAATGGAGAGTAAATATAAGATAAGTCCAAAACACACTCCATTAAAAAATAAAAGGTTATTAGAATAAATTATAAAAGGAAAATAAACTATAATTACAAAATTTTCACTTTATAAAAAATATTCTATTAAGATATTTGGCTACGAATGCAGTTCTTGACATTATGTTTTTATTTTAGTAGCCTAAGAGTTCATTAGCATGCCATATTAATTATTGAGTATAGACATCTTCAATATTTTCAAGTAATGAATTACCACACATACTGTATATATTGATGCATAATGTGATTATTTATAATGTAATATAAATAATACTTATACACATTGCTATATTATTCTATAAATGGGAACTAGTTCATTAATTATTATAGTTAGGTTTTAAGAACTCGAGTTTTCTTATGAAGTAAGAATATTTTAATTCATAGTTTAAATTATTTTTTATGGAATTACATATGTAACCCTCTTTATAATGGGTTTTTTGGAGGTTTCCATGAATTTTTTTATACCGAAAACAACTTTTTGGCTGAAAATGGAATGGTGCATGGTTTCTTCATGGCTTGTGCATGGTTAGTCTAACCATGAAAGTAGAGGAAATATCTTTCAAACAGTTTTGGAAAACCATGCATTATAGGTTGCACATCCATGAGAAAGTCTAAAATGGATTAATGTTTTTAAGAGACAGTTTCAGACAGTTACCACATGGTTAGTCAGACCGTGCGGAGAAATCCTGTGAAGTGCCCCCTTAGATATAGTGAGACATGCATGGTTGCCACACAATTTGGGAACCTGTAACAACCCGAACATCTGAATAATATTTTTTCTCCTGAATTTGGGTGTTTTTCTATTTTATACTCAACAAAAATATATTTTTTAATTAATTAAGTGATTATAATTAAAATGAGATCATTGGGTTTCGACTGTTATAGGACCATTGGTCAATAAGACCGTTGGAAACTATACTCATAACGTTATGTTTATTATTTATAAATACAAATGATTGTGGTTAATTAATATAGGAAGAAGAGTAAATGGATTCATCCAGTAGACTCAGGTTGTATGAATCCCATCTTTCAGAGCTTGGGAAGGAGGTAGCATCAATGGGCTTTGCTTTGGACCAAGCCCAAGCCGAACTCCAACAGGTTACGCTCGAACAAAATCTCATAAGGGAGCAGTTCAAGCTGATAGAAATCACCACTCAGGAAATGTTGTCTACACCGCCCAAAGATTCTCTCACCATAGCACACCATACACTTTGGTCCTAGGAAAGTGAAATAAGACACAATGTAATGAGGTCTTAGTTACATTTTTTAATCCTTCTATATAAATAAAATTGTTATTTCTTATTATTATAAAATTTGGGAACTTCAAATGTCAAGATAAATATAGGATGAATTTATAGAAGTTCCATATTATTTATGAATATTAGACAAAATGTATTTTAAAATATTTTTATATACTTTAAATAATTAATAATGTGAAATTATTTTATAAAAATAGTCTTCTACTGTTTTGATCAGTAAGAAATATGGATTCTAGTAAAATCAAATTATGTTTTAGTGAATAGTAAATTATTATTAGTAATATTATTCTTATGAATAACATTTTGACCAATTTAATAGTAACCTCAAATAATAATTTATAAATATAATTTAGTCATATTTAATGGTTAAGTGATATAATATAATAAGTAAATAACTGTTTCATAAATAATCAGTTAAGTATTAGTATTTTTTGGGTAAATAAAATTTTTATATAAAAATTAAATATATCATAATTAGAAAATTATTTTCACAAAATATAGTTCATTTTTTAATTTAGGGCATCGATATTTGGTTAGGGTGAATTTTTGATATTTTTATAAAATGTTTTGTTTTTCACTGAATAGTGAAAATACATTTTTGAGTTTCAGTGTGTTTAATGACATCATTATTGATGTAATCATGTTTTAATAATTCCAGTATACTTTTTTATAGTAATATATGTTATGAGGTGTCCCATATGGAGAATACCATGGGAAAATACCATGGGCAAGGCCATGGTTTTGCAAATACTACTAATGAGGTGTCTCTTGGAAATTAATAAAATATTCACTCACTTGTTCTATAAATACCTACCCATTCCTTCAATAATTTCATTCCAAATTCTGCATCAATGAATATCTAGTACTTTTAACTCCCATTTATTCCTCTCAATGTTCCCTCAAGCCCCCCAAGGTCACAACCATCATGTTTTTAAAGTTACTCTTCAAGGTAAGGGAACCTTTCACCCTCCTCTTTTAGTCATGATTTCCTTTATGTTATGATTTCTAGTTTCTATGTGGGGGTATATTATTCTATATATTTATTTATTTCCATTTTATGTCCAACTTATGAGATACCCTTTCCACTCTCATAAACTTATTTTCTTAATTTTTAAGTGATGTCGTTAGGCTGCCGAATTTTTGTAAAACAATTGCATCTTATCTTTTCCTTCAATTTTCATTTTCATGTGGTATGTCCTTCAAATATCCATAAAATGATATTATTTCAATTTTATTATATCTCTATACTTTATTATGAGTTATTAATGAGTGTGTGACCCTTTTCCCCTCTCTTTTTAATGTTTTCTAAAACCATGTTGTATAGTTGTTAGGCTCGTCTCAAAATCTCTCTCCCTTTCTCCAAAAAATCTATCATTTTATTTATGTGAATACCCACACATATTTCATTCCAAATGGTATTAATAAATACATAAAAATTATATTTTTGATTCTCTAACTAACATACATAAAACCATCATTCTCTTTCTATGGGTTATAATTGACATATTGATCTTGTTTTTAAGAACTTTTTAAAATGTCAAGATTTTGATACGAAACCTATTTATTTTATTAATTGTAACACCCTTGGTTGAATAGTAAGTTTTATGTTTCATCATTATTTCAAAATAAAATAAAATACATAAACTTATGAATGCAAAAATATATGTAGTAAGCACTTTATTTAAACAAAAACCAGAATACATTTTTGACACACAAGAACCAACCCATTAAACCCACTTCTATCAATAATAAAACAATTGGAAGACCACTAAAAAACAAAATGACGTCGATCAGGTAGTTCTTATCTTTTGGATCTTATAGAAGAAAAAAAGTTAGAGAAAGAACAATAGCAAAGAAACTAAGAATAAGATGGATATATAAAACCATCTCCGAAAGTCGTGGTGTGAGCATTGCGATATTATTTTTATGTGTGTTTGAATGACCCTTAAACATTGATATTTATAGAGTTTTTATCCACCTGTTATAAAAACTATCCATTTTATGTTTTAAATTTGATAAATGGCATATGATAACTATTGATATAAAATAAATAAATAGACGCATATAGAAACAATATTTATTTGAATATTTTTATAAAATAAAAAATGTCTAAATATATTTAATAAATTATTCTTTAAATATTAAAATATATATATACGGGAAATTTTTGAAAATATTAGTATTAAATATATTAATAAGATATTAATATGAGGATTATATATATAATTAAATAAATTTAATTGTTTTATAAATAATTAAATAAATATTTCACACTCACAAAATATAATATCATTGTTCTTATTTTAACATATAAAAAGATAATTTTATTAATATATGCATATATATATATATATATATCAATTTGAAATTAAAACTGATTATATGTATATAATGATAAAACAATAATAATTAAACTAATAATAAAAGTAAAATTAAATAAAAATGGAACAATTGGGATTTGGTTGTTTCAGATAATCTATGTCATACCGAGAGGGAGAGCCAAAACAGGTCCTCAGTGCAAGATGAGGATGTCCATCATGAGCTAAAGACGAGTCATGGGGAGATTGAAGACGATGCTGGTTCGTCTTCAAGTGTGGTCAAACGACTATCGATCTATGTTCAATCGAGGACTTCAATGGCATGAGGAAAGGCCAAATCTCATGTTCGATGTGTGGTAGTGAGATCTAGTTTAAAACTAGGGTTTCAAATGCCGAAGAGAGGGTCCAAATAAAGATGAAGGATAGAGACTGAATATTTGTTTTGCTCATATCTTCCCTATAATAACCAATTTTAGTAGATCTAGTAAGATATCCGTACGAATCTTTTTCAACGGTCGATTTCTAATTTTTATCCACCTTTTGATCATCAAATTAACTCATCCCTACATTTATTTGATAGGTTTAACACTATTTAATGCTGATAAATATAAGATGATTAACTGGATTTGATTCCATTTTTTGTCCAGTTACCATTCAATTCTAATATTTTTAAATGCAATTCATTTTGATCCATCTGTCTCATTTTGATGAATCTTCACTGTCATATTTAATTTATTTCTTATACGATAATATATTTTAGAACCTGTTTTTTTATTTCACTAAAATCCTTCCTTATAAAATACACATTCAGCTGCTAATGAAAATGATATATATGTCTCACAATTTATCTTCAATGTGAAAAATTTTGAAAGCATCTTGAGGATTTATTTGTTTTTATCAGTATCACTTTATTATTATGTTTATAGTCATTATCCAACTAAGAGGAGTGTAAATTATAACTTGTCTTTCCCCAAAACTTCAATAACTTCCAATATTTTATTAGATTCACAAAATCTTGATTATTTATTTTTGGAGAAACTTGAAGTATTTTTTAAAGGCACAATAATCATTCAGGATGTTATAAATAACAAGTTCATACCCTTAAAAACACACCTTTTATTCTCAGGACTCTCTATCTCACTTCTTAATCTATTGAAGTCAATTTTAAAAGTCTACAAATACTATAAAGGATTTTAATTTTTATTGGGTCAAATTATTTTTTTCTTTCAATTTATTATTTCATAAATGATATTTAATTTCATAGTTGATTTCGATGGAGTTTTACTCCATTGGTCATCATGTTCTTCCAAATTTATTTATTTTTTGTGCAAAGGAATCAATTATAATTATTTTTAAACACTTATGAGTATTCATTCTTCGAAGCTAATTTTGTAGTATAGTTTGTCTAACTATTTGAAAAAATATGATTTTTATTTTTATTGTTTTGGGTATATATTTATTATTTATTTTCAATCTTTTTTAATAAAGTTAGTTTTATATATTTTCATGTAAAGGATATATATTTTTTAAAATATTTTAATATTCTCAATCCTAAACTTTAGTAGAGATTTTATTTATATATATTAAAAGAATAAACAAAATATGTTCATTTGAATTATAATAATTTATTTTTATAAATTATTTATTTCAAAATATATAGCAAAAAGTACTCCAATGAATTATATTAATTTAATTTACTGATCTCCATGCACATAATACTCATATCACGATTATGGCCATATATCGATGATTGTTCATGAAATATCATACATGAATTTTCATTTATTGTTACATGCACACACTCATGAACATTAAATAAACTTTACAAAAAAGGGATTTTTAAAGGAATGGGATGAATTTTTTATAGACATGTTATAATTTTATGTGTCTTGTGCATGTTTATATTTATAATTATACTCAGGAATGAAATTTTAAATTTAAAATATATCATTTATAATCTTATGTGGATGATAATGATTATTTATTTACCAAACTTTGAGTTGGAATCATGTGAATGGTTTAGGTCATTAAATCAAGTGAATAAGTCGTTTACATTTTTATATATCTTTAACTAATCAATGATATTAATTTTAAAAAAAAGTACATTTTATAAATTGGATATTGTGAATATGGGTCTTTTCATACAAGCCAAGTGATGTGAGTTTTTTGGAATCAATACTCACAATTGTTTTTCAATGAAAAATTTACATTGGTATATATATATAAGTGGAAACGAGTATTTTAATTCAGTAACATGTTTCGAAAATAAAAAAACATCAGTGAGAATTATATGTAAGTAAGGAAAGAAAAAATGTTTTATAAAGAAATTGGTACTCAAACATTGTAAATATGATAGGGAATTAGACAGTGGATCCATCCCTCAAGTGGGTAGGCCCAAGATAGCCTTCATAGTTTTGGGTGGCCTTATTTGTTTTGTTTTTATGATCTTTTTTAATATTTTCAACCGAATCACCGGAATAGTTTAACAGATTTTTCAAAGTTTAATTATTTTTCAAGAAACTATTTTAAAAATATATTTCTAATTGAATATTTCAAATGAGATGTTAAATTGAAATTTTTAATGGGTTTATCTAATATTTTCAAAACACCTTACTGGGAAATTGAATTCTCACCCTTTGTTTTAAAATGATTTTTCGCAGGTATATTAGACATTTAATTATATATTTCATCGCTTTCAGAGTTAGCAAGCATGAAAGTGTAGTGGAAAATTGTTCAAACCTGATAAAATGGAAAATGTAGTCTATTTTCTCCAGAACCAAGAACTTTAAAAGTTAATCGCTTGAATAATGTGTTGTATAATTGTTATGTTTATTTTTTCAAAAAATACACAGCATTTTTCAATCACCGAGTCTGGAAGAGCGGGCTTAGGGTGTTATAATTGATATCAGAGGCACGGTCTAGATAACTCTAGAAAGTTAGAATACTTAGATAGATTGAGTATCCTTCCTTAGTCAGTATTATTCTTTGTAACTTTCAGATGGAATGAAGGAGAAATTAAAAAACTCTCTAATGAATTCTAGATAAATTACTTACTATGATCATGGAAAAATCATCCAATGAAGAATTCCAACCCTATGAAGCCTTGCGGATTTCCAATAAACAACTTTACAAAGTGTTAGGCACACCTGATATACTTCCTTTTCATTGTAGTTCTGGTTTTGTATTCAAAGGCATCAGACAGATTAAATGTTTCTTTTATAGACACCAAGGGACATATTACAAAGGACTTTTTAGGTTCTTTACCATATTCGAACAGCCAGAATCAATCTCAAAATTTTATAGAGCAGTAGAAGATGGAAATCTTCATGAAACTTATATGTGTCAACTTCTATTCTTTTGCTTCATAGGACGAATTTATGATGACTTTGAAACTTTTGAAGGAGGTGTAGTGATACTTTTTTATAGGAATCATATTCAAGACAAACTTCTCAGATACTATTTTGATTATAATTCCTTGAGTAATGTCTTCCAATGCCTACATCCATACAACCCTTCTTGCACAAGTTGTGTTTGGGAAAAGGAGGGGTAAGATTTTGAAGCCACTTTGAACCTTAATCTCATAGGACGAAATGGTACATGTGGAAGACAATTATACAGAACTTGGGGACATCATGTGAGACTTATAATAGATGGAAATTAGAAGTGATAAGTGTAAATGAATTACGAGGGTGAAATTCACTTAAATATTGGAGAATGTTACACCACATGTTTAAAAGTAAGTTTTATGTTTCATCAGTGTCCCAAAATGAAATAAAATACATAAACATCTAAACGTAGAAATATACATAGTAATCACTTTATTTATACAAAAACAAGAATACATCTTTGACCCATAAGAACTAACCCATTAAACCCACTTCTATCGATAATAAAACAATTGGAAGACCACCGAGAAACAAAAAGATTTCAATCGGGTAGTTCTCATCTTTTGGATCTTATAGAATCACAAAAGTTACAACATGAAAAATAGAAACAAAACTAAGAATAATAGGAACATATAAAAGCATATCCGACAGCAGGGGCATGAGCATCGCGATATTATTTTTCTGTGTGTTTGAACAACCCTTAGACATTGATATTTATAGAGTTTTTATCTTAAAATTATAAAAACTACCTATTATAAGTTTTAAGTTTGATAAATGGCATATGATAACTGTTGATATAAAATAAATAAATATACACATATAGAAACAATATTGATTTGAATTTTGTTATGCAATAAAAAAAATTTAAAATATTAAATAAATTATTCTTTAAATATTAAAATTTATATATTTTGGGAATTTATGAAAATATTGTTATTACATATCTTATTAAGATATTAATATGAGGATTAATATATATATATATATATAACTAAATGAATTTAATTATTTTATAAATAAATAAATAAAAATTTCATACTCCCAAAATATTATATCATTGTTCTTAATTTAACATATAAAAAGGTATAATTATTAATATATGCATATATATATTGATTAATTTGAAAATAAAATTGATTATATATATATATAATGATAAAACAATAATAATGAAACGAATAATAAAATAAAAATTAAATAAAAAAATTGAAGAATCAGGACTTGGTAGTTTCAAAGAATCTAAGTCACACCATGAGAGAGAGCCAAGCAGGTCCTTAGTGCGAGATGTGGATTTGCGTCGCGAGCCAAAGTCCAGCCATGGGGAGATCGATGATAAGTCTAGTTTGTCTTCAAGTGTGGTCGAATGACTATTGATCTATGTTCAATCGAGGACTTCAACGACATGAGGACAGTTCTAAGCTCGAGTTCGAGGTGTGACAGCGAGATCTAGGATAAATCTAGGGTGTCAAATGCTGAAGAGAGGATCCAAATGAAGTTGAAGGATAGAGAGTGAATTTTTTTTTGGTCTTATATTCCCCATGATACCCGATTTTAGTAGATTTAGTAAGTTATCCATATGAATATTTTCTTGGTTTGATTTAGAATTTCTAACCACTTTCTCATCATCAAATTAACTCCTACCCTACACATATTTGATAGGTTTAATGATGTTTAATGCTGATAAATATAAGATGTTTATCTGGATTTGATTCTATTTTTAGTCCAGTTAACATTCAATTATAATATTTTTAAATATAAATCATTTTGATCCATCTGTATCATTTCGATGAATATTCACCATTATATTTAATTTATTTCTTATGAGATAATATATTTTAGAACATATTTTTGTCTTGCTCGAAAATCCTTCCTTCTAAACCACACATTATACTGCTAATGAAAATGATATATATGTTTCACAATAGATCTTCAACATTTCCAATTTTCAAAGCATCTCAAGGATTTATTCTTTTTTGTCTATATCACTTTAAGTTTTTAGTCGTAGTCGCTATCCAACTAAGAGGAGTGTAAATTCTAAATTTTATTTCCCTGAACCTTCAATAACTTCCAATATTTTATTATATTCACAGAATATTCTTTAATTATTTTAGAAGTAACTTGATTTATTTTTTAAAGGCACAATAATCATTCAGGATTTTATAAATTACAAGTTCAGTCTATTAAAAACACACCTTTTATTCTCAAGACTCACTATATCACTTCTTAATCTATTGAAGAAAATTGTAGAATTATGCAAATATAGTAATGTATTTTCATTTTTATTGTGTCAAATTATTTTTCTCTTTAAATTACTTATTTCAAAAATGATCTTTAATTTCAAAGTTGATTTGGATGGAGTTTTACTCCATTAGCCGTCATGTTCTTCCAAATTTATTTATTTTTCTACAAAGGAATCAATTATTTTTATTTTTAAAGACTTACGATAGTTCATTATTCGAAGCTAAATTTTTAGTATAGTTTGTTTAATTATTCTAAAACATGTGATTTTTATTTTTATTTTTTTTGTATATATTTATTAATTATTTTTAATCTTATTTAATAAGTGCCATTTTATATACTTACATATAAAAGATATGTTTTTTTAATATTTTATGATTCTCAATCCTAAAATTTATAAGAGATTTTATTTACATATAATAAAATAATGAACAAAATATTTTAATTCTAATTATAATAATTTATTTTTATAAATTATTTATTCCAAAATATATATCAAATAGTTATTCATGGAATTATATCAATTTAATTTATTAATCTCCACACATTTAATACTCATATAAATATTATGGCCATATATCGATTATTGCTCATGAAACTTCATACATTCATATGCATATATTGGTATAAGCAGACACACATGAACATTGAATAAGCTTTCTAAAAAATGAATTTTTAAAGTAATGGGATGAAATGTTTATAGAAATGTTATAATTTTATGTAGTCTTATACATGTTTATATTTATAATTTTACTCATGATAGTGATCTTATATCATATGAAAGGTTTAAGTCATTAAATCATGAAAATAATTCATTGATATTTTTATGTATCTTTAACTAATCAATGATATAACTTTTTAAAAAAGTGCATTTTATAAATGGAAGATTGGGTATATGGGTATTTACAAACAAGCCATGTGACATGATATTTTGGGAATCAATACTCGCAAGTGTTTTTCAATGAAAAATTCACACTTGTATAGAAATATATATATATGGATGTATATATATATAAGTGGAAACAAGTATTTTAATGTAGAAACATGTTTCCAAAATATATAAAAAAACTTTAGTTAAAATTATATGTAATTAAGGCAAGCAAAATAAATGTTTTATAAAGAAATTGGTACTTAAACTTTGTAAATATGATAGGGAATTGGAGATTGAATCCATCCCAAAAGTGGGTAGGTCCAAGATAGTGTTCAATGTTTCGAGTGGCCTCATTTGTTATGTTTTTAAGAGCTTTTTTAATATTTTCAACTGAATTGCTAGATTAGTTTAAAAGAGTTTTCAACGTATAATTATTTTTCATATCATTATTTTAAAAATGTATTTCTAATTTAATATTTCAAATGTGTTATTAAATTGATATTTTTAAAGGGATTTATCCAATGTTTTCAAAACACCTTACTGGGCAATTGAATTCTCACCCTTTTTTTAAAATGATTTTTCACAGGTATCATATACATTTAATTATAGATGTCATCACTTTCGGAGTTAGCACACATGAAAGTGTAGGGTAAAATTGTTTTCTTTCAACTCTGATAAACTGGGAAATGTAGTTTAAATTCTCCAGAACCAAGACCTATAAATGTTCCTCGCTTGTATAAAGAGTTTTATAATTATTATGTTTCATTTTTTTAAAAAATACACATCATTTTTCGAGAACAGAGTCCAGAAGAGCGGCCTTGGGGTGTTATAATTGGTATTAGAGGCACAGTCTAGATAACTCTGGAATGTTAGAATCCTTCGATAGATTGAGTATCCTTCCTTAGTCAATATTCTTATTTTTAATTTTCAGATGGATGTAAGGAGAACTTAAATAAGTATCTTAGGCCTTCTATATGAATTACTTACTATTATCATGGAAAAATCATGCAATGAATAATTTCAGCCCTATGAAGCCATGTGGATTTCTTGTAAATGACTTTACAAAGTGTCAGGCATGCCTGATATACTTTGTTTTCATTTCAATTCCAGTTTTGTCTTCGAAGATATCAGATAGATTCAATGTTTCTTTTATAGACACCAAGGGGCATATTACAAAGGACTTTTTAGGTTCTTTATAATTTTTGAGTAGCCAGAATCAATCTTAGCATTTTATAGAGTAGTAGAAGAAGGAAATATTCATGCAACTTATATGTGTCAACTTTTATTCTTTTTCTTCATAGGAATAATTTACGATGACTTTGAATCTTTTGAAGGTGATACAGTGATACTTTTTTTATAAGAATCAAATTCAAGAAGAACATCTCAAATACTATTTTGATTATCATTCCATGAGGACTATTTTTCGGTGCCTATATCAATTCAACCCTTCTTGCACAAGTTGTGTCTGGGGAAAGGATGGGGACGATTTTGAAGCCACGTTAAACCTTAATCTCATAGGAAGATATGGTAACTGTAGAAAAAAAATTTACAGACCTTTGGGACATCATGTGAGACTCTGAATAGATAGAAATTATAAGTGATAAGTGAAAATGAATTATGAGGGCGCAATTTAATTAAGGATGGGAAAATGTAACACCCCAGGTTTAAAAGTAAGTTTTATGTTTCATCAGTGTTCCAAAATGAAATAAAATACATAAAATTCAGAACATAGAAATATATTTAGTAAGAACTTTATCTATACAAAAACCATATTACATCTTTGACCCCCAAGAACAAACCCATTAAACCCACTACTATTGATAATAAAACAATTGGAAGACCACTGAGAAACACAACGATGCCAATCATGTAGTTCTCATCTTTTGGATCTGATAGAATCACAAAAGTTATAACAAGAACTACAACAATGAAACTAAGAATAAGAGGAACATATAAAACCATATCCCAAAAAAGTGGCGTGAGCATCATGATATTATTTTTCTATGTGTTTGAACCACCCTTATACATTGATATTTATAGAGTTTTTTTCTGACCATTATAAAACCTGTCCATTATAAGTTTTAAATTTGAGAAATGGCATATAATAACTATTGATATAAAATACATAAATATACACATATAGAAACAATATTGATTTGAATATTTTTATTCAATAAACAAAGTATAAAAATATTTAATAAATTATTCTTTAAATATTAAAATATATATATTGTGGAAATTTATGAAAATATTACTATTACATATCCTATTAAGATATTAATATAAGGATTATATATATATAATGAAATGAATTTAATTATTTTAAAAATAAATAAATAAATATTTCATACTCACAAAATATAATATCATTGTTCTTATTTTAACATATAAAAAGGTATTATTATTAATATATGCATATATGTATATAGATTAGTTTGAAAATAAAACTGATTATATATATATATAATGATAAAACAATAATAATGAAAAAAATAATAAAAGAAAAATTAAATAAAAAATATAAGAATTAGGACTTGGTTGTTTCAGAGAATCTGAGTCGTACTAAGAGAGAGAGACAAACTAGGTCCTTGGTGCGAGATGAGGATCTGTATCGTGAGCCGAAGACCAGACGTGGGGAGATCAAAGATGAGGATAGTTCTTCTCCAAGTATGGTCGAACGACTATCGATCTATGTTCAATCGAGGAATTCAATGGCATAAGAAAATGCTGAAGCTCAAGTTCCAGGTGTGGCGGTGAGATCTAGTATAAATATGGGATTTCAAATGCCTAAGAGGGGTCCAAATGAAGTTGAATGATAGGGAGTGAAAATGTTTTTTGGTCTTCTATTCCCCATAATCTATGATTTTAGAAGATCTAGTAAGGTAGCCATAGGAATATTTTTCTAGGGTCGATTTAGTATTTCTGTCCACTTTCTCATCATCAAATTAACTCCTACCATACACTTATTGAATAGGTATAGTGATGTTTAATGATGATAAATGTAATATGTTTATTTTCATTTGATTCCATTTTTCTTCCAGTTAACATTCAATTCTAATATTTTTAAATCAATACAATTTTGATCTATCTTTATCATTTCGATGAATCTACACTAGTATATTTAATTTATTTCTTATGCGATAATATATTTTAGAACCTATTTTTGTCTTTCTCAAAAATCCTTCATTCTAAACCACACATTCTACTGCTAATGACAATGATATATATTTTTCACAATCGATCCTCAATATTTCAAATTTTCAAAGCCTCTCAAGGATTTATTCATTTTTAATTGTATCACGTAAAGTTTTTCTTCATAGTCACTCTCCATATAAGAGGAGTGTAAATTCTAACTTTCCTTTCCCTGAACCATCAATAACATCCAATATTTTATTATATTCACCAAATCTTCTTTAATTATTTTAGGAGCAACTTGATGTTTTCTTTAAAGGAATAATAATCATTCATGATGTTATAAATAAAAATTTTAGTCTCTTAAAAACACACCTTTTAATCTCGAGACTCACTAAAGACAATTGTTGCAGTCTACAAATACCGTAATGGATTTTCATTTTTATTGTGTCGAATTATTTTTCTCTTTAAATTACTTATTTTAAAAATGATCTTTAATTTCATAGTTGATTTTGACCAAGTTTTACTTCATTAGTCATCATATTCTTCCAAATTTATTTATTTTTCAGCAAAGGAATCAATTATTATTATTTTTAAATACTTATGAGAGTTCAGTCTTCAAATCTAATTTTGTAGAATAGTTTGTTTAATTATTTGAAAACATATGACTTTTATTTTTATTATTTTGGGTATATATTTATTATTTATTTTCAATATTATTTAATAAGTTTCATTTTATATATTTACATATAGAAAATATATTTTTTAAAATATATTAATTTTCTCAATCCTAAAATTTATAAGATCTTGTATTTACATATATGAAATGAATGAACAAAATATGTTCATTTTAATTATAATAATTTATATTTATAAATTATTTATTCCTAAATATATAGAAAATAGTTATTCATGGAATTATATCAATTTAATTTACTGATCTCTATGCATGTAGTACTCATATCACGATTATGGCCATATATCAATGATTATTCAGGAAACTTCATACATGAATATTCATATATTGGTATATGAACACACTCATGAAAATTGAATAAACATTCCAAAAAATGAATTTTTAATGGAATGGGATGAAATTTTTATAGACAAGTTATAATTTTATGTATTCTTTTACGTGTTTATATTTATAATTTTACACATGAATGAAATATTGATTTTAAAATTTATCATTTATAATCTTATGTGCATGATAATGATTATTTATTTACAAAACTATGATTTGGTATCATATAAATGGTTTAAGTCATTAAATCATGCAAATAAGTCATTGATATTTTTATGTATCTTTAACTGATAAAGGATATTACTTTTTAAAAAAGTGCATTTCATAAATGGAAGATTAGGTATATGGGTGTTTAGATACAAGCCAAGTGATGTGAGTTTTTGGGAATCAATACTCACAAGTGTTTTTCAAGGAAAAATTCACATTTATATATATATATATATATATATTTGTGTGTGTGTGTAGATATATATATATATGTGTGTGTGTGTGTGTGTGTGAAAACACGTATTTTAATGTATTAACATGTTTCCAAAATAAAAAAACATCAGTGAAAATTATATGTAAGTAAGGCAAGAAAAATAAATTTTTTGTAAAGAAATTGGTACTTGAACTTTGTAAATATGATAGGGGATTGGATATTGAATCTGTACCTCAAGTGGGTAGGCCAAATATAGCCTTCAATGTTTCGGGTGGCCTAATTGTTTTTGTTTTTAAGAGCTTGTTTAATATTTCCATCTGAATCACTGGATTAGTTTAAAAGAGTTTTCAAACTATAATTATCTTTCAAAGCATTATTTTAAAAATGTATTTCTAATTGTATATTTAAAATTTGTTATTAAATTGATATTTTTAATAGTATTTATCAATGGTTTTCAAAAGACCATACTGGGGAATTGAATGCTCACCCTTTGTTTTAAAATTATTTTTTAAAGGTATCTTAGACATTTAATTACAGATGTCATCACTTCCAGAGTTAGCGCATGTGGAAGTGTAGTGGAAAATTGTTTTCATTCAACTCTGATAAAATGGAAAATGTATTCTAATTTCTCCAGAACCTAGACCTGTAAAAGTTCCTTTCTTGTATAAAGTGTTGTGTAATTGTTATGTTTCTTTTTTTAAGAAAATTACACAGCATTTTTCAAGAACTGAGTCTGGAAGAGCGGGATTAAGGCATTATAATTTGTATCAGAGCCACGGTCTAGATAACTCTAGAATGTTAAAATCCTCATATATATTGAGTATCCTTCTATAGTCAATATTCTTCTTTGTAATTTTCAAATGGAAGGAAGGAAAACTTAGACAAGTCTCTTAGGCCTTCTAGATGAATTACTTGATAAGATCATGGAAAAATCCTACAAAGAAGAATCTCAGCCACATGAATCCATGCAGATTTCTTGTAAATGACTTTACAATGTTCCAGGTATGCCTGATATACTTCATTTTCATTGCGGTTTTGGTTTTATCTTTGAAGACATCATACAGATTCAATGATTCATTTATAGAAACCAAGGGGCATATTAAAAAAGACTTTTTTGGTGCTTTACCATGATTGAGCATTCAGAATCAATCTTATCCTTTTATAGGGCATTAGAAGATAGAAATCTTCATGAAACTTATATGTGCCCAGTTTTATGCTTTTGCATCACAGGAATAATTTACAATGATTTTGAAACATTTGAAGATAGTGAATTGAGACATTCTTATAGGAATCAAATTCAAGATGAACTTCTCGGATACTATTTTGATTATAATTCCTTGAGGACTGTCTTATGGTGCCTATATCCTTGCAACCCTTCTAGAAGAAGTTGTGTTTGGGAAAATGAGGTGGAGGATTTTGAATCCACTTTGAACCTTAATATTTTAAGAAGATATGGTAACCATGGAAGATAGTTGTACAGAACTTGGGGACATCATGTGAGACTCAGAATAGATGAAATTATATGTGATAAGTGTGAATGAATTGAGAGGCCACAATTCAATTAATGATGGTAGAATGTAACACCCCAAGTTTAAAAGTAAGTTTTATGTTTCATAAATGTTCCAATATAAAATAAAATACATAAACTTCAGAATTCATAAATATACGTAGTAAGAACCTTATTCATAAAAAACCCAGAATACATCTTTGACACACAAGAACTAACCCATTAAACCCACTATTTTGATAATAAAAAAATTGGAAGACCACTGAGAAACACAACGATGTTGATCGGGTAGTTGTCATATTTTGGATCTGATAGAATCACAAAATTTACTGCAAGAACAATAGTAATGAAACTAAGAATAATAGGAAATAATAAAACCATCTCCGAAATTAGTGGTGTGAGCGTTGTGTTATTATTTTTCTATGTGTTTGAACGACCCTTAGACACTGATATTTATATAGTTTTTGACCGACTGTTATAAAAACAATCCATTAAAAGTTTTAAATTTTAGAAATAGAATATGATAATTATTGATATAAAATAAATAAATATACTCATATAGAAACAATATTGATTTGAATATTTTTATGCAATAAACAATGTTTATAAATATTTAATAAATTATTCATTAAATATTAAAATATATATATTCTGGAAATTTTTGAAAATATTACTATTACATATCTTATTAAGATATTAATATAAGAATTATATATATATAACGAAATGAATTTAATTGTTTTTTTATTAAATAAATAATGATTTCTTACTCACAAAATATAATATAATTATTCTTATTTTAACATATAAAAATGTATTATTATTAATATATGCATATATATATAGATTAATTTGAAAATAAAAGTTAATATACATAGTGATAAAACAATAATAATGAAGTGAATTATTGAAGAAAAATTAAATAACAAAATAGATGAACTGGGACTTGGTTGTTTCAGATAATTTGAGCCGCACCAAGAGGGAGGGCCAAAGCAGGTCCTCGGTGCGAGATAAGGATGTGTGTTGTGAGCCAATGATGAGACATGGAGAGATTGAATATGAGGTTGGTTCATCTTTAAGTGTATCCAAATGACTATAGGTCCATGTTCAATTGAGGACTTCAATGGTGTGAGGAAATGTCAAAGCTTGAGTTAGAGGTTAGGCGGTGAGATCCATTATAAATCTAGGAATTAAAATGCCAAAGAGAGGGTCCAAATGAAGTTGAAGGATAGGGAGTGAAATTGTTTTTGGTCTTCTCTTACCCATAATCTACGATTTTAGCAGATCTAGTAAGATAGCCATATGAGTCTTTTTCTAGGGTCGATTTTGAATTTCTATCCACTTTTTCATCATCAAATTAACTACTGCCCTACACTTATTTGATAGGTTTAACACTGTTTAATTCTGATAAATATAAGATGTTTATCTAGATTTAATTCCATTTTTCGTCTAGTTATCATTATGTTCTAATATTTTTAAATTGAAATCATTTTGATCTATCTGCATCATTTCGATGAATCTTCACTATTATATTTAATTTATTTCTTATGCGATAATATATTTTAGAACATTTTTTTGTCTTTCTCGAAATTTCTTCCTTCGAAACCACACATTCTGCTACTAACGAAAATGATATATATGTTTCACAATTGATCTTAAATGTAAATACCCCTAAAATTCAAGGGAAATTTTTTTTCATAATTTTCTTTGGAATTTTACAAGAACGCAGTTTCTTACGGCACCTAATTCTTAGGCCCGGTGTGCCTGGAATCTTTTTCCAATGTTTAGCTCGGGTACGTTCAGTGAACAAACCAGTGGGTTTTTCTAACTTTTGAACCAGTTCTCGGAATCAAATTCTGAGGGCACTAATGGAATCGCAGCGCGGGTATTTTCTTAAAAACACCTCTTCCGGATTTGCGTTTTCTCAGGTGTGGTTTTTAATTTTTGGGGTTAAGTTAAGGAATAAAATAAAAGTGGTGCAACCGATTTTTATTTTATTTTAAGTCGCTTAACCTATGTTAAGTGGATGATGTGGGACCCACAATATCCTACCCACTTGGTAGGATATTTGTGAGGTGGGGCCCACACAAGCCCCACCGCTTATTTTCTTCTTACATAACGCACCCACACCCCCCTTTTTAATAAAGTCAACTCTTGCATTTAATCTGGATATTAAATGTCTCATTAATTGGGCGATTTTAAACTCCTCAATTAATTGATCGTTTATTTTCTTTTTGAATTTCAAAGAGTTGGTTTGAGTGTTAATAAAATAAGGCAACACTTATTTTATTTGGGTGGGAACTTGTTGCGTGGAGAGGATTTGGAGAAAATCCTTCTTCTTCGATGAAGAACGTGAAGAACGCGAAGAACGTGAAGAACGCACCGATATCTGATGAAGAATGCCAAATCCTTGGAGATAGACTACGCGACGCCGTGTACCGCGACGCCAATGACTCTTCTTCCGCAATGCTTCTTTCGTGATGTTCCTTCTCCACGATGTGACGATCCCCCTTATGCGACGCCTTCTTCCGTGGCGTGCTTTTTCATGACGAACCATCGCTCAATGAATTCGACGAGGTAGGGGTTCTGGTTCAGTTAAATCTTTGTTATTTATACCCTTGGCATATGTTTAAAATTTGTCAGAAGCCTTTTTAAACCGCTAACGCGGTGGGTGCGGACCAACGAACAAGTCTGAACCCACCGTCTCTTCATTCTTGGTGTGCGGATCGGCGGGCGACAATGAAGTAGGCCGCACGGGCGTTGTGAGGTCTTCACAGTGAAGAACCGGTCTCAGGAGGGCCGTTGGTAAAGACGGCAGGCAAAACTGACCACTGGAGCTCATCCGGTGGTCCGCGGAACATTCCGCCGGCGCACCACGCCGGCACGGCGGCCCCGGTGGCCGGAGGCAGCAGCGCCTGGCGCGCCGCCAGGAAGGGCCGCTGGTCCCGCAACCGCGCGGGACCGAGGGAGGTGGGACGCGGCACTCGGCCACGTCCGTTGACAAGGAGCGGCCCCCCATGGGGCCGCAGTTACATGCTGGCGGGGGGCAGCGTGCCACCCCACACCGCTCGGCCGAAATGGCCAAGCCGCCCGACGGGACCGCCAAGCTGGGCCGCGCCCAAGCGGGCCGGACCCAGACCCGGATCGGGTCGACCCGGGTGGGTACCGAGCCGGGTCGGACCGGGCCCGAACCCCCTAATACCGGAATTTTTTAGTCTCTTACCCATAACATGGGCTACGGACCTACGATCGACGCACTGTCAGTTGCGTAGAGATCCTTGGATCGAGACCGTCGTTTCGGTATACTACACTCAAGGTTTCAGAGTACTTTGGGTTCGGCCAGGTTGGTTCGTACACGAAACCAACCGAGCCCTCGGTGCGGAAACGCTTATAACTTGAGCTTCGGACGTCCGATTGATGTGTCGTCAACTTTTTTGGATTCCTCTTGATGAGATGAAACTTTTGGAATGCTTTTCCTGAGTTTTGGTTGCAGTTGGATAATGGCCGGGTTGGATTGAACCCGAAATCCAACCGGGCCCCTAGAACGGAAAAGCTGATAGCTTTCAGACCAGACGTCCGTTTGACGAACCGTCAGTGGAGTTGGTGATCACGTTGATAAATGGTCCCTATGAGCATACCCTATGAGATTTCGGGGTACAATCGAGATATGGATGGGTTGGATCGCACACGAAACCAACCGGTCCCCTGGGACGAAAAGGCTAGTAACTGACAGACCGAGCGTCCGACTGACGCGCCGTCTGTTGCGTTGAGACCCCTATGACGAGGCGGTCCTTTGAGATACTTCTTCGTGTAAATTTGTGATACTTGGAGTATCGACCGGTAGCTCGTGGAGCAGACCCTCCTGGTGACGAGCTAACAGAGTGCAGAGACCTAGTAGCTGACTGAGACTTGACAACTACTGATCTATCGACTCAGTGTATTTCGGATAGCCCAGTTGGGAGCGCTTGGTTGTAGTGGCAGACCCATGGAGGAGTAGCGCTTGGTAGTAGGGGCAGACCCGCAGTACTCAACAGAAGGAGTACCTATTGAGGCTATGAGGGGGAGCGCTTGGTTGTAGCGGCAGACCCACGGCGGAGGAGCGCTTGGTAGTAGCGGAAAACCCGCGGTACTCAACAGAAGGAGTACCTCTGGAGGCTATGAGGGGGAGCGCTTGGTTGTAGGGGAAGACCCACGGTGGAGGAGCGCTTGGTTGTAGTGGAAGACCCGCGGTACTCAACAAAAGGAGTACCTCTAGAGCCTATGAGGGGGAGCGCTTGGTTGTAGCGGCAGACCCATGGAGGAAAGTGCTTGGTTGTAGCGGCAGACCCACTGTACTCGACAGAGGAGGAGTTCTCCAGTAGCCGTGGTTTTGAAATCATGAATAAGTATACCTGTGTGAGCTGAGTCTTGATTTTCAATCCTTATCTTCGATAAGTTTGACTTGATATCCTGTGTGGATTACGTTATGCTTTCCTATGTGTATTTGGTTGTGTTTTTCTATTTGGACTGTGTTGTACTTGGGCTCAGATGTTGGAGCCGAATGAGAATTGATGACTTAGGTATATGTATGGGAATATACCTAAGTGGTGTCGGATGTTACATCATGATTGTATCTTATCTTGTGGATTATCCTTTTTGGACTCTGGGAGACCTTAGGGGGTTTCGGGGTCCCTACTGAGTAGCTTATACTCACCCCTGCATGGGCTATGCCCGCACTACATTGTGTTGGTTGCAGACGACGGACAACGGTGATCGTAGTTGAGGCACGAGGAGCACGTCGGTACCTGGAGGTGGACCACTGGGCAGAGCGTACTCGGAGCGGACTGCTGGATCCGAGGAGCTGTGGAGGCTATTTGTACCCACCCTTCAGGTGGGAGTTCCAGTGGACGGCTCGACACCGTGTCTTTACTTTTCAGTTGTTGTACTCTCTTTTTCAGTTGTACTTTACTTTCGGTTTGGGTTTGTATTCTGGCCCACTTACTTTTCCGCACTTACTTTTGTACCCAGTTTTTACTTAGTTTTTGATTCTACTTGCTTTCTCTATGGTGTTTTTTTACTTTACAAAGGAAATTTCTTCCCTTTTTACCTGGAATTACGCCTTGGTTCTAGTCGCCAGCCCCTGGCCTATGGAAGGAGGGCTTGGGGTAGTCACGGCACGGGCCCCGAGGACGGGTCGTGACATTAAATGTGTCAAATTTTTAAAGCATCTTAAGGATTTATTCATTTTTTTCCTGTATCACTTTAAGTTTTTGTATGTAGTCACTATCCAAATAAGAGGGGTGTAAATTCTAACTTTTCTTTCCTTGATCCTTCAATAACTTCCAATATTTTTTTAGATTCGCAAAATTTTCATTAATTGTTTTAGGAGAAACTTGATGTATTTTTTTAAAGGTGCAATAATAATTCAGGATGTTATAAATAACAAGTTCAGTCTCTTAAAAACACACCTTTTTCTCGAGACTGTCTATCTCACTTCTTAATATATTAAAGAAAATGGTAGTTGTCTACAAATACTGTAAGGGGTTTTAATTTTTATTGTGTCAAATTATTTGTTTATTTTAATTATTTATTTCCAAAATGATCTTTAATTTAATAGTTGATTTTCATGGATTTTTACTCCATTTGTCATCGTGTTCTTCCAAATTTATTTATTTTTGTGCAAAGGGATCAATTATTATTATTTTTAAACACTTATGAGTCTTTATTATTCGAAGCTAATTTTTTAGTATAGTTTGTTTAATTATTTGAAAACATTTGATTTTTATTTTTATTGTTTTGGGTATATATTTATTATTTATTTTCAATCTTTTTTAATAAGGTCCATTTTATATATTTACATATAAAGGATATATTTTTTTAAAATATTTTAAGATTCTCAATCATAAAATTTATAAGAGCTTTTATGTATATATATTAAAAGAAAAAAAAGTTCATTTTAATTATAAAAATTTATTTTTATATATTATTTTTTCCAAAATATATAGCAACTAGTTATTCATAGAATTATATCAATTTGATTTACTAATCTTTAGGCATGTAATACTCATATCATGATTATGGTCATATATCGAAGATTGTTCATGAATCTTCATACATGCATATGCATATGTTGGTATATGAAAACTCTCATGAACATTGAATAAACTTTACAAAAATGGAATTTTAAAGGAATGGTAAGAAATTTTTATAGACATGTTATAATTTTAGGTTGTCTTGTACATATTTATATTTATAATTTTACTCATGAATGAAATATTGATTTTAAAATTTCTCATTTATAATCTTAGGTGCATGATAATTATTATTTATTTAATAAACTATGATTTGGAATCATATGAATGGTTTAATTCGTTAAATCATGAAAATAATTTGTTGATATTTTTATTTATATAAGTGGAACTGAGTATTTTAAGGTAGTAACATGTTTCCAAAATAAAAAAAACATCAATGAAAATTATATGTAAGTAAGGAAAGCAAAAGAAAATTTTTTATAATGAATTTGGTACTTGAAATTTGTAAATATGATAGGGAATTTGAGATTGAATCCATCCCTAAAGTGGGTAGGCCCAAGATATACTCCAATGTTTTGGGTGGCCTTATTTGTTTTGTTTTTAAGTGCTTGTTTTATATTTTCCACCAAATCACTGGATTAGTTTATAAGAGTTTTCAAAGTATAATTGTTTTTAAAAGAATTATTTTAAAAATTTATTTCTAATTGAATATTTCAAATGTTTTATTAAATTTATATTTTAAAGGGATTTATCAATGGTTTTCTAAACACCATACTGGGAAATTGAATGCGCTCCCTTTGTTTTAAAATTATTTTTCACAGTTATCTTAGACATATAATTACAGATGTCATTGGTTTCAAAGTTATCATGTGTGGAAGCATAGTGGAAAATTGTTTTCTTTCAACTTTGATAAAATGGGAAATTTAGTCTAATTTTTCCAGAACCTAGACCAGAAAAAGGTTCTCAATTGTATAATGTGTCATGTAATTGTTGTGTTTCTTTTTAAAAAAAATACACAACATTTTTCAAGCACCCATTCTGGAAGAGCGGGCTTGGGGCATTATATTATCTTTCGATTTTTTATGAAATTTATGATTATGATCCTTGTGAATCACATGATAATAAATACATATTAATGGTGCACCCTGATAGTTCTCCAATGCATTTGGTAAAGAATTTAATCTATGGAGATAACATGTTTTATGATACCATGGTGAATAACCTTGGTAATTATTATGATTAATTGGGGTTGAACTTTGGTGATATGTTCATGAATGTCTAAATTAAAATTTTCATCCAAATTTTCAAGTTATGTTTCATGTTATTATTATTATGATATGCCTCTTTATCTATATGTTCTTATTGATATCGCTCATGTTCACATGTAAACTGTTTCACTTGTTTTCCTTACTAGTCCTTCTTCTCACCCTTTCCTTGGAGGTATGCCTTTAGGATATGAGATGTAGTAATTTTACATAGGATGGACCATTCAAGAATCTTTTCAAGTGGATTAAAATAATGTTCTAGGTTTTAATGTAATATGTACCTTTTTTCCAAGACACTAGTCTTAAATATCCTATGTTTTTAAAATGTAATGGAAAGTTATGTTATAAAAAGTCCAGATTCCATAGTTATTATCAAAGGAAAATTTAGTTATTTGTGGAAATTATCCTAATAAAATTTTAGTAAAAACCATGTAGAAAATTTTAAATATATGAATACTTCTAGGTATGTTGGTGAAATATTATGTGAGTGGTTTCTGAACTAATATATCCTTTTCTAGATATGAAAAAAGTGGATGTGGATTTGGCACAAATGTTCATTGGAGTGAAAACTCTGACAAGGAGTTTTGGGCTTGACTCGGGATATCCTTGTACATGACAATGGGCCTTACTACACTCCTAGTTTGACACTTCTAGGGGATATTTTTGGTTAATCAAAATCTTTTTATGAATCAATATGAAGGATTTATAGAGAAAAATAATTGTTTATGAATAAAGTCTTATGACATAAAATCCTTTAAAGTTAAAATATTCATAAATTAAATAATCTTCTAACTAAGGTTTTATTCTTTTTAAAAATGAAAAGAAATAAGAGTAACCTTGTAAATGGTGATTTCAATGGACCATGCACATACATCCCTCCAATGGAATATGGGATGGAAACTTTCCTGAGAATGATGAACCAACTAACTTAAGTTATGGGAAATAACATGAATCAAGCTAAGAGACCAATATCACCAAGAAGGTAACAATATTCTATTGAGTCTTTTATGCATTAATGACCACCAACCTTTAGTGGATCCACCGACCAATTGATTTCCAAATAGTGGATCATCTCTAAAGATAAGATCTTTTTTGTGATTCACTATTCAGAGCTAGAGAAGGTCACCCGGTTTGTTTACCGCCAAGAGGGAGATGTTGAACAGTGGTGAGAGATGATTAAAAACACGAGGAAAAGAGCTGAGTTTGACACTATTGAGTGGGAAGAGTTCATAGGGATCTTCTTTAATAAGTATTTCACTCATTTTATAATAACTAAAATGGGGATGGAGTTTCTCAAGCTGAAACATAAGAATAATGAATCTTTTGGAAGCTATGAGATGAACTTCACAAGACATTCTCATTACCCCTCAATATTTTTCATGCATAATAATAGGAAGGTTCATAGATTCTTTAGTGAACTAAGACCTAATCTGTGGAAGTATCTAGTGAAACGAACGATAGCTATGAAGAGATCATACAGAGTGCGTTGAAAGTTGAACTGAAGTTTGGTGAGATGTAGGGGTCTCATAAATCCAATGAGAAGAAGAGATCAACATAGCCCAGCTTAGGGAGGGCCTTCGATCAAGTAATAGGAGTCAAGAAAGTGAAACCTACCATGTGTAATAAATGTGGGTAGAAGAATTCCGGAAACTGCCTTCTTGGGAGTAAGAAGTGAAACAAGTGTGGAAGAGATGTCCATATTGCGTGGAATTGGCGTAGTGATGTGAGTCATCAACTTCCCAATACTAATGATAAAGGGAAGATGGTGCATTCCCTACCTGATTCCCAATGCTATAAGTGTGGACAATATTGTCACTTTTCTAATCACAGTCTAAATCTGATGGCATTTGAGGGGAACCACCATTAGCCTTAGAAAATTCCAAGGGAGAAAGGTCATGCTTTTTCTATCACGAAAGATGATGTTGAAACCCCAAATGATATGGTGGAAGGTACTCTTATTGTTCTCTAAAAGCTTGCAAGTAATTTTCTGATTCTAGTTATACACATTCTTTTATTTCCTCCAAGTTTCCAAAGAATTTAGAATCAACCCCTGAATTGCAAAAAGTAAAGTTATCAATCAAGACTCTTGGTGGGATTATCTAAGAATCATCAGTGTTTATAAACTCTAGTATTTACTTTAGTGAGCACAACATTATAAAAAATCTATTAGTCATTCACATGTTGGAATTATACATTATACTGGGGATATATTGCCTCTCAAAGAATAATGCTAAGATCAAATATAGAAGAATGGAAATCACAATAGTCTTGAATGGAAAACCTAAGGTTATATTCTAAGGAGAGAAATATCAACCTAATATTTGATTAGAATAATATTTTATATCCTTATTTATAGAGTTGATTGGTGAATAATAATAAGTAAATGATATTATATGGATAGAAAATCTCCCCATCATCTATGAATATATTGATGTATATCTTAATGAGTTACCCAGACCTCCCCCAGAAAGATAGGTAGATTTCTAAATTGAACTCGTAGCAGGATCTCATCTGATATCAAAGACCCCATATAGGATGGAAAATGTTGAGTTGGAGGAATTAAATAAGAAACTCAAAAATATTTTTGAGAAGGGGTTTATCCATCCAGGTGTGTCTCCTTAGAAATAACCTATTCTCTTTGTGAAGAATAAGGATGGATTGATGCAGTTATGCATTGATTATAGAGAACTTTACGGGATCACAGTGAATAACTAATACCCTCTTCCAAGAATTTATGACTTATTTGACCAACTTCATGGGGCTCATTTATTATCTAATATTAATATTCTATCTGGTTATCATCAATTGAGGGTGAAAAAAAAATATATTCCAAAAACTACCTTCTCGTCAAGATATTGACATTGTGATTTTGTTGTTATGCCCTTAGAACTAACTAATTCACCTTCTATTTTTATGGATTTGATGAATTGAGTCATTAAGGACTACCTTTATAACTTTGTGGTAGTTTTTAATGAGGATATTATGATATATTCCAAAAGTCGGGAGGAGCATGAGGATCACCTAAGGGTTATTTTGAAAACTTTATAGAAGGAGAGGCTTTTTGGAAACATCAGAAAATGTAAATTTTGGTTACAAAATGTTACACTCTTGGGGAACATTGTAACCAATGAACGAATATTATTTGACCTTACAATGATAAAATTTGTTGAGTAATGGCCTCATACTACAATAATAATTTATATTCATAGTGTCCTTGGATTAGTAAAATATTATAGGAGGTTTTTGAAAAACATTTCATGATTTTATAATCTAGTAACAATGTTAACTAAAAAATGGGACAAGTTCATATTGAAACAAGGGTGTGATGAATGTTTCTAAGAGATGAATAAGAGATTGGTTACCGCACCAGTGTTAACTCTTCCCTCTAGTGGAGAAGGATTATTTATTTTTAGCAATGCATCTCTAAAATGGATTGGGTGTGTCATCATAAAAAATGACAAAGTCATTGCTTATGCATCTCGATAGTTGAATATTCATGACAAGAACTATCCTACCCATGATCTTGAGAAAGATATGGTTGTTTTTGATATGAAGATATGGACACACTGTCTTTATGGGGAGAAATGTGAAATATACATATACCATCAAAGTTTGAAGTATATTTTCACACAAATGGAATTAAACACGAGACAACAGAGAAGGTTGTAACTTCTTAAAGACTATGATTGTTCAATTCATTATCTTCCCAGACGAGAAAACAATGTCTATAATGAATTAAGTAGGAAAGACTCAGTTTTACTGTCTATAATAAGGATTCCAAGATATAATTTGATCAAAGACCCAATAAAGATGGACAAGGGAATTATAAGGGAAGGGAAATCATCAACCCTATTCCAAATGATTTCTCAACTGTCATTGCTAGATAAGATCAATAAGGCTAGTAATTAAGATCCTTTGATACAAAATATCTTTGAAGTTGTGAAGGATGAGAACTTTCCTGAGTTCAATATTGATCAGGAAGGTGTAATAAAATTTCATACAAGACTATGTGTTCCATCTATTCCAGAAATAAAGAAGGAGCTAATGAATGAAGCTCATAGCTCTATGTTCTCTATAAATCCTAGGAGTAGAAAAATGTTAAGAGACCATCGCGATCATTATTGATGGGATAATATGAAAAGGGAGATTTTTAACAACACTACAAGGTGTCTAGTATGTCACTAAGTGAAGGTAGTGAGACAACTTCTTAAAGGGGTATTACAACCACTACCCATACTATCATGGAAGTGGGGAATATCACTCTGGAATTTGTCACTGGTATCCTAAGAACATCCAATGGAAATAATTTGATATGGGTTATTATAGACCGTATCACCAAGACTTCACATTTTATCTATATTCGGGAAAATTTTTATATTTGTCAAATTTCTAGTATTTACGTGAAGAAAGTGGTAAGACTTAATGGAGTTCCACTTTCTATCATATATAATCATGATCCAAGGTTTACATCCAAATTATGGAGAAATATTCAACAAACTCTGTGTACCGAATTGAATTTTAGTACGGCCCATCACCCCCAAACTAATGGCTAATCTGAAAGGACTATTAAAAAACTCCAGGATATGCTGAAAACATGCTCAATGGAATTTAAAGGTGGATTGGATCAACATCTCCCATTAGTTGAGTTCTCTTACAACAAAAACTTCCACTCGAGCATTGAAATGGCACCCTATGAATCTATATATGAGAAGTGATGTAGAACTCCTACTTGTTGGGATAAAGCTAGGGAGAGAAGGATTCATAGGCATGATCTTGTGCAAGAGATGATAGAGAAAGTCCATTCCATCCAACAACACATTCAGGATTCTAAGAGTCGAAAAAAGTGTTATTCCAACAATAGTCGAAGGGACATGGAGTTTGGTGTTGGGGAAAAGACTTTCTTCTAATTCTCCTTTGAAAATAGTCATGTGGTTTGGGAAGAAAGGGAATCTCATACCAAGGTACATTAGCCCCTATAAAATCCTTCATCGTATAGGTTCATTGGCATATAATCGTGTACTTCCTCTAAATCTATCTCAATTTCCTGATGCCTTCCATGTATCCCTCTTGAAGAAGTACATACCATACCCTTCACATTTACTAAATCTAGAGGTGGTACAATTAGAAAATTAACTATCATATCAGAAGTAGTCTTTATAGATCTTATATCTTAGAGACAAGGTTATATGAAACAAGACTACCCACCTAGTTAAGGTGTTGTGGAGAAACAAAAAATTTGAAGAAGCCATGTGGAAACTAAAGGATTCATTGAAGTAGAAGTACCCACACCTTTTCACATTAGAGGGTTCGAGATAAAATTTCAGGGAAGAAATTTATTAAGGGGGGAGTAATGTAAAAACCCCAACTTTTGAAAAATATTTATTTCTTAAGATTGTGTGTAAATTTATTTTATACTCAACAAAACTATATCCTTTAATTAATGAAGTGGGTATAATTAAAATGAGACTGTTGTGTTTCAAATATTATATTACCATTGGACAATATGAAGGTTGGAAACTATAATATTAACATTATGATTGTTGTTTATAAATACAAATTATTATGGTTAATAAAAATAAAAAGAGGATTTGATGGCCTCATTCAGTAGACTCGGGCTATACGAAGCCCATCTGTCAGAGCTTGGGAAGGAGGTAGCATCACTGGGTTTTTCTTTGGACCAACCCCAATCAGAACTCCAACACGTTAATCTGGAACAAAATCTCTTAAGGGAGAAGTTCAGGATGATTTAAATAACAACTAAGGCAATATCATCCAAGCCGCCCCAAGATTCTATCCCCATAGCACACCTTACTCTTAGGACCTATTCAGGTATTATACATGGTTATGTAATGAGACCTTAATTAATTTTTGTAATCCTTTTGAATAAATGAAATTGTTATTTCTTATTTATTGTAAAATTTGTGAATTTAAAATGTGAAGATAAATATAGAATGAAATTATAGAAGTTCCATATTATTTATGAATATTAAACAAAATATATTTTAAAATATATTTTTATGTACTTTAAATAATTAATAATATGAAATTATTTTAAAAAAATGTTATTCTATAGTTTTGATCCGTAAGAAATTTGGATTCTAATAAGATCAACCTAAATTTTGAAGAATAGAAAATGATGAATATTAATATTACCCTTATGAATAGTAATGTGACCACTAGGATAGTAACCTCACTTAAGAATGTATAAATAAAATTTAGGCATCTTGAATGGTGAAGTGATAAAAGATCATAAATAAATAACAATTTCATAAATTATTAGTTCAGTATTAGTAATTTTTCAAGTAAATAGGGTTTTTAAATAAAAATTAAGAATCTAATAATTATAAAATTATTTTAATAAAATATAGTTAATTTTTTTATTCATAGAATTGATATTAGGTTACAGTGAATCTAGGATATTTTTATAAAATGTTTTATTTTTTGGTGAATAGAAGAAATATAGTTTTGAGGTTTGGTGTGTTCAATGACATAATTAATGATTTAATAATGATGTAATAATTCTTTTTGACTTTTTTAAATTAATATATGTTATGAGAGGTCCCAAGTGGACAATACCATGATCAAATACCATGGTCAAGCCCATGGTTTTTCAAATACCACTAATGAGGTGTCCCTTGGAAATTAATAAAATATTCCCTCATGTTTCCTATAAATAAAAACCCATTACATCATTCATTTCATTCCAAATTCCTCCTCAACGAATCTATGGTCTTTTTAAATCCCAAAAAATCCTCCCAACATTCCCTCAATTCCCCCAAGGTCCCAAAAATTGTGTTTTTTAAGTTACTTTTCAAGGTAAGGGAACCTTTCACCCTCCTCTTTGAGTCATGACATCCATTATGTTATGTCTTCTAGTTTCCAGTTGGGGGTATGTTCTAATATATCTTAATTTCTTTCCATTTTATTTAAAAATTATTAGAGATCCTTTCTTCTCTCATTAACTAGTATTCTGAATTTTTAAGTGATGCTGTTAGGCTGCAGAATTTTCATAAAAGAAATTGCATCTTCTCTTTTCTTCCAAGATTCATTTTCATGTGGTATGTCATTAAAATATCCATACCATTCTTATATTTAAATTTTATTATGTCATTATACTATATTATGAATTATATATGAGTGGGTTACCCTGGTATTCTCTCTTTTTAATGTTTTCTAAAACCATGTTGTATAGCTATTATGCTCATATCAAAATCTCTCTCTCTTTCTCAAGAAATTATATCATTTTATTTATTTGAACACCCAAACCTATTTTATTCCCATGGGTATTCATAAAGACATAAAAATGATATATTTTATTCTGGAATTGACATACATAAAACCCAAATTCCCTTTATATGGGTTACAAATGACATAATGATCTTGTTTTTAAGAACTTTTTAAAATGTCATGATTTTGATGTGAAACCCATTTCTTTTATTATCTATGGGTTGGTTATGAAATTTATTATTATGATCTATGTGGATCAAATTAAAATAAATAAATTTTAAGGGTTGGACTGGATAGCACTACAATGCATTGGGTAAAAAATTTAATCTCTAGATATGATATGTTTTACGATACTTTGGTGAATAACCATGGTAATTTTTATGAAACCTTGGGGTTGGACCTTGGTGATGTTTTCGTGAATGTATAAATTAAATGTTTTATCCACATTTTCATGTTATGTTTCATGATATTATTATTATTATATTCCTATTTATCTTCATGTTTTGATTGATATCTCTCCATTTTACATGTAAATTGTTTCACTTATTTTCTTTACTAGGACTTCTACTTGCCCTTTCCTTTGATGGATGTCTCCAGGTTATGAGATGCAATAATTGTAAGAAGGATTAACATTTAATGAATATTATCAAGGTGATTAAAATAATTTTCTATGTTTTCATGTATTATGTACCTTTTTTCCAATACATTGCACTTTAAGATCCTCTATTTGTAAAATGTAATGAAAAGTTATGTTAAAAAAAAGGAGGGATGCCATAGAAACCATGTGGGTAAACTATGAGAGATACTGGGTGAGTTTTATAAAAAATTTCATTAACATTACATTTCTATTTTTAAACCCAAATAGAGTTTTCCCTCAATGCATAGAGGACACGTGTAGGAGCTCTCCCTTAAGGAACCTAAGCTAGCCCTTGATCCCGGTTGTTCGTCTGATCTCTGTTATGATTGTGGATCATCTCATTGGATTCCTATAGGTAAGGCCTAAAATACTTTTTAGCCAAATTTTATTCTTCTAGAAATTGATTGGACTATTTTATTATAGTATCATATGCCCAAATATTTCATTCTTCATTCGATCTTCATATCTCTCCTAAATCGGGAGGAATCGTAACTTGATTCTAGATGAGCTCTCAACTACTGTGTTGAGGTAGGTGGTCTATACTTTTTTCAGATTGTCTGGTGTTTTTTGGGGGCTCGGCCGATATTCCACCCATCATAATTTCCATTAAGACCCCATTTTTAGTGAGCCACTTGTGATAGTCTTAGTCGGGCCTAGTGAGGATCCTCATAGGTTCTTTTTTGTGTGTGTTGGTACCCTTTTCTTGTTTCAAGGTCAACCATGGGGTGTGCCTTATGGTTTTGAACAATATATTAATATTTAAACCACCCAAGGGGTGTTTTCTTGTCATTTCCTAGTTAAAGTAAGCTTGTAAATGCCTTAATGGTTTGAGTACCTTTCCTAGGAGATGTACCACCTACTTTCCATTTATATCTTATGATTCAATCATAATTTTGATAGTTTGTAATAAATTAAATGGATTTCATTGGTGGGTATTCCTATATGATTTGACTAATGGCATGTTAAATGGTTAATATGGGAGTATAGGCCCATATCAATGGTCAATGATAAATGGATTTCATGAGTGTGTATAAGCATGGAATATTCTTGGTTATGTGAATGAGTATATTCATATGGAATTGAATTGTTTAATTTAATGAATGATTTCATATATTCCATTGACTACTCTCCATAGATATAGAATGTGGCATTGGATGCCTCAGGATGACTCTGCCACTTGGGTTTTGACTACATGGGATGTCTTAGGCCTTGTTGCCTCGTGGATCCGGCTTGCTTGGAATCGCATATGACATATCAGTACACATGATCCAAGGACTCCAACTAGTTCCTAGATAGAGTTTCTACTAGGATTCTCCTAACTCCTGATGTGGATTACCTGGATGAGATCCATGGATCCAGTCCTTCTTGGTCTACCTTGGATCCGACCCTTATGGTCTACTCTTCATTATACGACATGGTCATGGGATTCCTAGATTCTTTATATGGCATGGAAATGGGTGCATGGTATAGACAGATGTGCAGAATGATCATGTGACTTGTTTAATTTTCTTATATCTGACTCTTGATGCAGTTATCCTTGATGGGTTTTTAGTTTTCTTATTAAAGTGGACTTATACCATGGGAATGATCACTTACTTTAATACTTTCATTACAATTTCTAACACCCTAGATATTGTCATTAGAACTGTGTAGACCTTGGTTCTTTACTATAAGAATGTTTATCTCACACCATGTGTGTGCCTCCATGGGGACCCAAATAGATTATATTGTTGAATTTGATGATAGGGGAAAGCACAATGGTACAGGTTGTAAACTGTGGCATTAGAGATGGGAAGTATATAACCAAGCTGAGGCTTATGATGATACTTGAACTTTTTTCCATTCATTCTTTAAAGATAATTGTATTATGTTGTACTTCCATATACTATTTTAAATGATTTCTAAATTCATGTATCATATACATAATCTTTTATGTGAGACACTTCTGGTTATTTATATGTATTCATGTATTACTTTCTATTGACTGCTATTTATTATGATTTCACTATTTATTTTGTTTAAATTCAACTATGATGCTCTGGTAATCAGGGAATATTTTCCCCATTAACACACCAAGGCCCTCTCTACTAGTTAGCAACCTCTAGAATTTGGGGAGATGCACTTGAGGCCATGTGGCCAATGGGGTTCAGAACACCATTGTGTAGTTTCCAGGTCTAGAACATTAAAAGTGGTATCATAGGAGGACCTTTCAAGTTTTCCTTACTATTTGGAAATGTTAAACAACGATGGGAAGGAAATGGGATTTGGTAATAAATTGTGTCCAAAATTAGCTACATCACATACTGGGAAAATCCAAATTGCCTCTAATTGAATTATAATTTTTGGATTTTGATGGTTACAGTTACATTGATTTGACCATTGGGTGACACACATGATTTATAATATTACTATTGAAACAATTATGGTTTATATTTCTATTCGAACCTAATGATATGAGGGTATTCCATCTCATAAATCATATAGGCACATGTTATAAAATCACATTCCATGAATTATGCAATGCCATTTCGGATGCATTAGTTATTACATGTTGTTTTGATAGTTGATGTGATAGGTGTTCCTATTGTTGTGTTTGTTGGGTGAAGTAGAAATAGAAGTGATATTTTCATTCAATTCATAGAGTATGGGTCCTTATGAATTGTGAAATTAAGCACCAATGAAATGTAAATCTTAAATGAAATTGATATATGTATGGTCTGAATGGGAGCCATGTTTTGGATTCATGAGGTGTTATGGGCCCTCATGGATTCAGAATTGGAAAACCCTCAGTGAAATCTCATGGATAACTAAATGTGAAATGGAATTGGAAAATTGAAATGATGGATAGAGACATGACCTAGTCCCATCATTTGAGTGGGAAAGAGACATAGTGTCTAGTTGTTCAATGATTGTTCTTTATAGAGTACTTCATTTAGGAGTAGGTTGTGGGTTTGACTGGGTTTCTTGTAGGGTTTTGACATGTCCTATTCTTTTAAGATGTATGCTTTGGTGTTTACCTTTCTTTAGGTGTGTGTTTGGAATTATAGAGATATTCCACCATAACGACCTCCAATGGTATGCTACGAAGGATATGATGAGCATACATTAGAGACTGTGGATCATGAGATACCAGTTGATCCTTATACAGTGCCAACTATGGCAATAAGGGTTATTCTAGACACATGTGTTGAGGCACAGTTCTAAAAAGGCTTCTTTCAATATATGTAGACCTTCCAGGGAACACAAAAACCTACCATTTATAAGGAAGAGTTAACATTAGTGTTCGAGAAATAGCATCCTCCCGTGTTTTCTGGGGAAGGAGGTCTATAGGCTACATGACAGTAGATTGAGACCATGTCAAAAAAATTTGATCATCTGCAGACACCTCCTGAGCAATAGGTCATGATCGAAAATTATATTCTAAAATGGGCATCGAAGCTCTGGTGTGATGTTTTTAACCAGGATGATTGGTTGTGAGATATGGGTTGGAGTGAATTAAAAACATACTTCTTTGATTACTTTTACCATATGACTTTTTGAGCAGAATGAGCTAGTGATTTCATGTATCTAGAGAAAGGCACGATGACGGTTTTTGAATACTCAACATAATTTACAGAGATATAGTGTGTTGCACCAATGTATCTTAATGATGATATATAGAGGGTGAGATTCTTTGATGAAGGTCTCAAACATGCTATCAAGTCTCAGGAAAACATGTTCATATTTTATTCAATCACTAAGATTGTGAATCAGGCACAAATCATAGACAAAAACATGAGGGAAGATGGGGGTACAGAATAGGGTGTGATGTTTCTCGACCTAGCAGATCTGCATTTTCTAGATGGAAGTTCCATTTTGAGGCTTCCCATAACGTGAGTGAAAATCAGGATGTGGGTGCAGTATGCTTGGTTTATTTCCATTAGTGTTGTAGGTGAGGCCGTATGAAGAATAAATGTGAGCTCAACCTAGCTGAGTGCTAAGCTTGCGGTGGGATGGGCCACTTGTATCAGTTTTATAGGACCTTACCTCTAGCTATGGGTGGTAGGGGTCAGCATTTAATTTGGGTTCGATAGTAGGTTCTTCAGCGCATGTCAATATAAGAGCTGGAGAAATGTACGCTGGTCTAGGCAAGGAAGTGGTGTTCATGGACATGGTTTCTGGAAACCAGGTTCTCATAGACAGCATGGTAGATCAGCATAGGGTAGCCACACAATGTCTATGTGTTGTGGTATAGTCCAAAAATATGCTATGCAACAAACCCAATAGAACTAGGATCCCGGACCATCTAAATAGAGAGGTATGATCTTAGTAGCTTAAATTATTGCATCTACACTTTTCGATATTGGTTCCTCTCACCGTTTTATCTCTTAATGTGTGGTTAAAATCCTTGGGTTTTTTTTCTTTCTGAGTGCATATTTTATGCTAGATACACCATTGGGAGTCAGATCGGGTGATGTACACTACAATATAGAGTGTCCCCTTGAGGATGGAGGGTGTCACTTTATTTGGAATCTGTATGTCCTTGAGATGACAGTGTGTGAGTCTTCCTCAGAATGGATTGTCCAGTGGATTATCAAGTGTACCATAACTACTATCACTGAAGGGTGGCCTTTACATCACCATAGGGTTCAGTGTTCATTCACAAAGGTGAATTTTATGTTCAGGAGATACAAGATCGACTTGAACATTGTGGGCTAGGCGGGATGATAACCCAGATTGCTATATTGTTTCTATATGATCAAGGAGTGCGTCAGGTGGACTTTCCTCTAGTGGTTGAGCACTTCAAAGATGTCTTTACCGATGAATTTTCTTGGTTACCTTCTGAGATTGAGGTGGAGTTCTTCATCGAGCGAGTTCCAAGAGTTTTACTAGAATCCATTACTTCTTATAGGATAGATATGACAGAGTTGGAGGATCTCAAAATTCATTTAGTGGATTTGGAGGAAAATGTTTTTACCATACCTATTACTTCTCTATGGGGTTCTCCAGTCCGTTTTGTGAAAAAATAATATGGTATCCTTAGTCTATGAGTGGACTATAGAAAATTGAACCAACTAATAGTTAAAAATTGGTATCCATTATCATGAATAGATAACCTATTTCATCAGCTTTGGGGAGCCCTAGGGTTCTTGAAAATAAACATGAGTTCATTATATCACATGGTTCATGTTAGAAATGTATACTTACCTCGTATGTCCTTTCTTAGTAGGTATGTTCTATACAATTATCTAGTTATTATGTTCTATCTCACGAATGTGCCAGCAATTTTCCTAGCATTGATGAACTAAGTGTTTCACACTTACATGGATTTTTTGGGGTGGTTTTTATCTATGATATATTGGTGTATTCTCACAATAGACCTGAACATGAAAAACATCTTGAGATCCTTTTGAATACACTAATATAACATTAGTTATATGATAATCTTGAAATGTGTCACTTTTGGATGGATCAGATTCACTTCTTAGGTCACATCATCTCAGAGACAGGAGTGTTAGTGGACCCAGAGAAGGTGAGAGTAGTTGTTTCCTGAGAACAGCCCCTGAAAATAATTTATATATGAAAGTTTTTGGTGACCTCTAGTAACTATAGGAATTTTATATAGGGATTATTATGATTAGTACTGCCTTAGATATTATGAAATAAAAATTGTGTGATGTTCATGTGGTTAGAGACTTTTGAGACATCCTTTTAGGAGATAAAAGGGAGGTTAACATCAACACTAGTCCTGATATAGCCAAATAAGGGAAAGAGTTTCACTATGTATTGTGATGCATTAGTCATTGTGTTGGGGGTATTGTTGTTACAGTGGAATCAAGTTGTGGTGTATGGGTATCAATCGCTAAGGCCTCATGGGAGGAATGACCCCATGCACGATTTGGAGTTAGCTGTAGTTGTATAAGCATTGTGTTGTTGGAGACACTATTTATTGGGAGAGAATTTTATTGTATACATAGACCACAAAATCCTCAAGTATCTATTTACAAAATTTAATCTAAATCTGAAGTATCAAAAGTGGGTGGAGTACTTATAGTTCTTTACATTGAGCATTCTGACACGCCTGTTAAAGTGAATGCAGTGGCTGGTGAATTGAGAAGAAGGACTCAGATACTTGTAGTGCAATAGGATAGTAGCGAGTGGTAACTTATGGTGTTGTTTTGTAAGATGCATCTATAGGTTCATGACAAGTAAGGTCACATTTAATTTTAATTCTGAGTTGTGACCACTACCCTGATGGATAGAGTTAGGATGAGAAAACTATCAGAGTTTGATGGACTAGTTATACGGGATTGTCTGTCAAGTGACGACCCTCCTCCGGGTGGGACAGTAGGCCATGATAAAATCTTGTGTATCCATATACCCTTGTGGGTTTCAAGCGATATGCGTGAGGAGGGTATGTGGGAGTCTCATGATTTAGCTTCAGTAGTACACACAAAAGTCACCAAGATGTACCATGACTTGCATCATTAGAACTGGTGGTCAGGTATGAAGTGAAAGGTATCTGGTTTTGTTATGACGTGTTCCACCTATCAACAGGTTAAGGGAGAACATTAATTACTAAATAGGATTTTAAAAAAGTTACCTATATCGAAGTGTAAATGGGACAACATAGTGATATCTTTTGTGACTGGTTTACCAAGGTCTCCTATATATAATGATGTTGTGTGGGTTGTTTTTATAGGATTACGAAGGTCGGTCATTTCTTGCTGATCAAGGAGAACTTCAGCATGGATGATCTTGGCATGTTATACATCATTGAGGTGGTATGACTTTATGGGGTCCCGCACACTATCATTTCAGATAGGGACTCCCATTTTACATCCCGCTTCTGGCAGTGTTTTCATAGGGAGTTGGGTACACAGGTGCTTCTGAGCACAACATACCACCCTTAGAATGATAGTCTGTCAGATCATACCATACAGGTGCTAGAGGATATGTTGGGAGCATTCATCTCGGATTTTTGGGGCTCTTGGGAGAGGTACATTCCCTGGGTGTAGTTCGCCTACAATAACTGTTATAAGGAGACTATACAGATGGAACCTTAAGAGGAATTGTATGGTAGAGTGTGTTGTTATCCCAAGTGTTGGTTAGAGTAGGAGAGGTGGCTTTACTAGGACCGCATCTCGTGCATGACACTTATGGGTAAGTCCACTTGATTCTAAATCTCATGGATACAGTACATTCTCATCAAAAGTATTACATTGATCACCACAGATGACCTCTAGAGTTTGAGGTCGGGGATCAGGTTTTCTTGCGTGTTTCACTAAGTTTAGGAAATAGGATGATAAAGAGATAGGGTAAACTTTCACCAAGATATGTTGGGCCATTTTAGATTCTAGATAGAGTTAGGTTGATTTCCTATTGGTTGTAGTTACATCAGAGGTACCGATCCTTGAATTATGTCTTCCATGTATCTCAGCTTCTCTGTTATCATTTGGGCTTATCTCAGGTTATTCATCCTAACGTGGTTGAGCTTCAGGTTGATGAATCCTTATAAGAGCATCCAATATGTATCGTTGATAGGAGCACGAAGGATCTTAGTGGCCGGTTAGTTAATTTGGTACAAATAATATGGCAACACAGCCATTTAGAGGATTAGAATTGGGAGCAGGAGGACAATGTACTTACTTAGTGGCCATATTTGTTCACAAACAAATCCCAACCAACCTTCAGAGAGAAATTCGAAGATGAATTTCTATAAGGGGGGAGGATTCTAAGAAATCGAGTTTTTATATGAGGTTAGGAATTCACAGATGCATCCTCTCTGATTCATCTAACCCTAATCTCAGGCTTCAAAAATCGCCTTCCATTGGAGGATTCCTTCGATTGGTGGATTTTTGAAGCCTAGGATTTTCAAGAATGAGAAACGGTAGGGATTATTGATTCCAAAAACATTATGATTCAGTTTTCTTATGGGGATGATTTAATTCATGCATGGTTGTACATTCCTCATATATGAGGCATGGCTCGGTTTCTTCTATTCAAGTGGACCTACAACTTTCATATGAAGTGGGACTCCTCAAAAATGGAGGTCAGGGTAAGATTAATAGAACTCCCTCTCCCCTTACAAAACCCTTTAATTCTTTGTATTCTTAGTAATTTGGTTGGAAGATTCCTATGTGAAGACAGCTGAAATAAGGCAGTTTTTCATCTGATTTATCCAAGTATTTGTGTGGAAGTTGATGTTGCTAAGCCACTAGTCAAGTCTATTTTGATTGTGGAGTGAGAGGAGCTCCGATATAGACAAGTTGTTTTTGAATCATGGATTCATTTATATTCATCGTGTTTAATATTGGGTCACTGGAAGGAGGATTTTTGGAACAGGGGGTCGAAGCATTAGAGTGTCAGGGATGTTCAGGTGTCTCAATCTTTGGTGGACCATCACACAAGTATGATACTAAATGTGGTTTTAAATGTTTCTATGGATGATTGTAAAGGATCAGTCCAATGTGATGGTAGGGATATTTGTATGAACAATAAAAATGTTGCAATGGAAAAGAATCAGATAGTGTTGGCACCTTCTAACCTGACGGTCTATGAGATTTTTAATAGATTGAGACATGATCTAGTTGTTCCTTCAATTTTGAGTAAGGACCAGCTGGAAACAAGTAATGAGGTTTTGACTCGAGTGGCAGGCTGTGAGGAGAATGTTATAAGAGAAGGGGTGATAAAACCTTTGGGACAATCTTCGTCAGTCTGTGTTGGTTCGTTTACAGAGGTCTTAAGAGCTATATTCCTTCTCATGGAGGGAATGCATGGTACTGTCAAGGTCATGGATAATCAAACCATGTTCAGAAATGCAGGGGGTTCTAGCCCAGTAACCTGATCTATGGTCTAGATAAACAATAGTTTTGAAGGCCTAATAGTGGATGTATTGAACTTATATCAACCAGAATAGCTTCAGGACAATGATGGGTTCTGTGAAAGGGAGTCCAGTGAAGACGAAACTAGTATCTTTGCATGTGAGTCTAAGAGTCCGTGGAGAAATAGGAGGCAGAAGGGTGTCCATAAAGGGAAGTATTACTTCATTTTACCACCTCCAATGGATACTCGATTAGAAAAAAAAATTACACACCAAGAACATATACAACAAGACCATTTATAATAAGATGTCTGGTGGTGTGTGTGATTAATCCTGGGATTATCTTTTAAGTTAGGAAATAGAAGTTGTTGATCTGGTTCTACATCTCAATGCTTCTAAATAGGAAGCCAACAAAATTATGGGTAGGTCACTAAGGGTGATTTTCAATGAGGATAAATACAATTGGATTGACAAAGAGGAAATAATTCTTTTGGGGGGTTTTAGTAATGGTAAGATCAGTCTTGAAGAGTACATTTAGTCCTAGGACAAGCTGGCCTTTGAGTTCAAAGATCTGAATAATAATGGACTAAACACATAGGTATCCTCTATATCTTGGAAATTGTTTAGGGAGATTATTTCTGGTAAACTCAAATTGTCCTTCAATGGATCTGTTATCTCATTTTGTGATTGATTTCTTGGTTTCTCACCTTTCCTTAAAGTGATTGGATTAGATTTACTGGTGCTGTTTGTTTTGGGACCTCGTAGTTCATAGTTTTTGGTATTATCATAGTTATACTTAAATGGGATTCTCCAGAAGAGGTTTGGAGTAGATTTTTTCCATCTGATCATTTCAATTTAGATTTGGATGTTTTGAGAGGGTATGGAATCTTCCATCAGTTATGTGCCTGTTCATTATTTCACATGATAGTTTGCTGAGTACAAATGATAATGTGAAACTGATATTAATTATTTTATATTGGGGAGGGGCTTCCCTTTGTTTTCTCGATCTAGGATGGGCATTGGGATTTAGATTCATGGAGGTTTGATTTTTTTTAGTCTTTGATGTCTTGTTGGGTTCTCCTCACCCATTAAAGGGGCTTATGATTCAATAAAAAATTTATTTTTCAATAAACCATCATGTTTTGCGGGTGTATGGGTCTTGTTTGTAGCTTCGAACCATGTTTTGTGTAACACCACAAGATTTCAGAGTACGTTATCTCTTCAAATTATTTTAATAACTAGCGCTACATGCAACACCGAGTTCGAGTGCACCATGACTTACCAAAATAACCATTCAAAAAAGAGTTTATGAATCGTATTAACCACATTTTAAATTTTATATATCCTATATAATTTTAACATTCATCCTTTGTGTTTCTTATACATAATATAAGAAAAATTCAATTTTTAAGATAAAAGAGGTATTTTTTTAAAAATTCAGTTTTCCGCCTTTTAATGGAGAACCATTTTTAAATCCAATATTTAACTCTTTTATATATTAAATTTAGTGAAATTAAATTCATCTTTAGAATAGATACAAAAAAATATATCTTGGATAAATTTTTGGTACTTTTCTGATAACATTCATATTTTGATGAATAGTGAAAAAATACTAAATTTTAATTAAAAACAACTTTTTTAATAGAAATACTTTATAGAATTAAATTATACATTTGAGTGGTTTTAAATTATCATTAGACTAAATTTTTATATTTTAATATAATTTAGGTCATTGGATATAATTTCACATTTAAACTGGACATAAACAAGTGTCAATCTTTTGATAGTTATTATTTCTTAAAAACACGCTTTTTGTTTTGACAACAATAATTACTTTTAAATTAATTTCAGCCAATTATCTATTTTTAATTTGAAAAATAGATTCCATATTTGTAATCATGAGGTCCAAATTGTGTAAATAATTATCTTTTATTTTAATACATTATGAATAATTACTTCAGTAAATATTTTATTAACTTTGGTTAAAGTATAAAATCTGGTAAATGATTGTAAAATATAATATTATAATAATATTAAATTACCCTAACATGTGTACTATTCCTATTTTTTGATACATTTCTGGCCATATTAATCCTTGGGTTGATTTCGGGACCCCATGGACCCACTTGGGAGTGATAATGACATTTTATATTAATTAATCTAAATGAAAGATAAAAATAATAAAAGCATGTATCTTTTAGTAAAACATTCTTATATGTGGTTATATAATTTATCTCTTCTAATATAAATATTAATTTTAAATATAAAAATATTTCCTACATGATTATATTTTATTAATGATTTTTAGACGTAAAATAAATATATTTATTTATGACACAATAATGATGTAGTATTTTCCTTGATAATAAAAGAATCAAATAAATGATATTGTAAATATTAAAATAAATATAATTTGAAAGTTTTGATGCTATAAACAAATTTTATAGATTCATATGACATTTCGGGGTCGATTAAAATTATTGTTTTCAAAGTAATCAAGTTTTGATGACTTTCAAAAAAATGAAACACTAAATAGTGTCAAAATTGACATAATTGTGCTTTTAAAACAAATACTATATTATTAATTTGTATAATATTCCTAAAAATAAAAGATTCATAAAAAAAGACATAGAAAAGGGTATATATATATTAATAATTAACCACATGGGATTCTATTGGCTGGTTATAGTATGTTTATTAACCATATAATATAAATATACTAAGAGACATGGTAAATGTCAAACTATTTAACAAAGAGTTAAATCTAAAAGATAAGGTTATTATGGTGACCTAAACCTATCTAAAACCTATTGTTTCAGATGTTTTCTACCCATAGACACTTAGCCTCTAATGAATTCAATTTGTATCCATTAGAAACCGAAAATTATTTTATTATAAAATAATATTTCAAGCTTTTCCTAAAGTGACCCTCACCTTTCTTAGAAAAGGGAACTTCACATTATCTTAATTTCACACCTCCTATGACTTTTGGATCGGCCAACCCCTAGACAAATATCCTCCCATCATTCCTCCCTTCATTCTACATGGATTCCTTTGGTCAGAAAGCCAACCTATGGAGCCCTTTTGATTAAATCAAAAGGAATAACCCGAAGAAGAGGTAAATATTTCATCACCTATTACAAGTTATTTTCTTCTTCCACTTCCTCTTTATTTGTTGTTTCTATTCTAAAATAATAACTCCAGTATCTTCTATATACTATTATTTTATTATAAAAATGTTACAACCATATTCATTATTATATCTATCACATGAATGACAAAGTCACCATACATGCGTACGTATGGCTTACCGTCTCCACGTCGTGGTGTAGTTTGTTATTCAAAAACATCATTATTTGGATGGGTATAATAATGAGTATAACTGATGTAAATAATAAATATAAAATTTTAATGATTCTGTATATATGATATATCATCCAATTTCATATTATTTCACCATCAATATAATGTATTGTCGGTCGTGCGTATGTACTGATTACCGTCTCCATGAACACAATAAGATTCATTCCCCATCGTAATAATTAAAGAATAATTTTAATTTTATGATTAAAAATAATGTTTATTAACATAATATCATTCTATATATTAATCAAATAACACCTATCCATAACAAACACGAGTTACGTAACAAAACATATAAATGAAACGAGTCAATTAACACCTGAAACCATGATACTACTAAAATATTATTAATAAAGCAATATTAGAAGATCATATATGATATCATATTTATGTATTTAGTTATTGTATAATTTAATAACAATTATTTCACTATTATACAGGAGTTTAACATACCCTCTACCAAGGAAAAGTACAAGATAGGGGTTTCTTATCTCACTTTTAATTTCGTGATATTTCCATTGCTCGCCACTTATTTAGTGCATGTGGTGTATTGTGTACTATTATTGGATATATATTGTAATGATTCTATTTATATTCATGGTATTCTGTGATTTTTTTGGTGTTTATTTTGTTTTTTACAAATGACTCGATTGATTACAACACGGTAAGGGGTTTTCATCTCACATCTTATCTCCGTGAGATTAATGCTATATTGACACTATTTTTTTTGTGTGGTTTATGTACTTACCATGATTGTATTCCTTATGTAATATACTTTAATTTATGGGTATTTACATCTTCATTGTATGATCCTTCTTTCATGAGGTGTATGTTTTGTAAGTCACCAAATTGGTAAGGGAATTTGTAAATTCGATTTCCAATCATTCGGTTTTATGCAAACTTCATTGATTATTTTACTCCAAGATTATGTGTGAAATCACTATTTATTTATTTATGTAGTAATTTACACTCCCCTTTGTGTGGTTATTCTTTTGATACACATAATCACTCCATTGATAAATTCTCAAGTCATCGATATGTACTTGATAAGATTAATCTTAACTCAATTTTTATTCAGTGAGTTAAACATCCATGTCACTGGTGTTGTTGTAACAATAATATGTGTGAACGTCCTCAGATTGTTTTACACGAATTATCCAATAATAATTATTGTATTTATATTTTTTTCACACATAATTATGTCATTTATTTATCCTAAACCTAAGGATATGGTCTTTATAAGGGATTTTATCTCAACTTACATTCCATTGAGACTTCATTGTTGTTAAGTTCCAATTAAGTTTTATTTGGTACATATACTATACTTTGACATAATATATCATGAATCCATTTATTCTCCGTACATTTTTAAGTTTTTATTACCTCAATTATTTTTATTCAATCACCTCTCATTTTTTTAGGAACTCTAACTAAAATATCATTTTAAATGTTTTAAAAAATTGTTCTTCTAAATCATTCTCATTGATGTTCGTGTTTTAAACATGTTTTCAAGGATTTATATATATGGAAATTAATGTTTTAAAATTAAAATTCCTTTTAAAAGTTTCAAATTGTTATGGGACACTTTGACTAAAAAATCTATTTTAAACAGCTTCTTGATAAATAGTGATACTTTTAAATGTTTTCAAAAAAAAGGGGGATATTTATCTCACATAGTTTGGATGATTATTTTCTTCTATATCAATATCCTTGAGTATTCTCAATTGAGGTTAATTTATTATAATACAGTAATCCATATTGTATTGAATGAGTTATGATGGACTATGGATGTGATATTTTTATACCATTCATGGTTTATGGTTAAAGTATTGACATTTCGTATGCTAGTTTTAATATGAATGTTTATGTTATGTTTATACCTTTCCATATGAGGAATGTATTGGACTTAGTATGTCATATGTGGAGCCCTCTATAGATCCTCGGTGCATCATTAGGTCTCATGAGACGATTTAACGTAGAATTGGTCACAGCCTTTCCCAATTGGATATGTGGTTTTGGCCGAGGCCTTAATCATTTTTAGACGTCTTTGTTGAGGCCTTGAAAAAATGTTTCAGAATTTTCGAGATTATATATTCCCTCATTGTGAAAATAATATTGATGTTTCGTGTGGTTATTAAACTAGTAGAATACCCAGGACTATGTTTTATTATGGCATTATTTACTCATCTCATATTCCTGCCATAAAGTTTTCAAGTTTATTGTTTTAAAGGCAGGTGTTGTTAATTATAAATCATACCGAATGTTTATGTTATATTTCTCTATATTTCATACCCTTACTAAGCATTTGAGATCACCCCTTTCTTATGTTTAATTTTCACAGGATATCAAGAAGTTAGTTATGAGTGACTTTGAGGGATAGTGTATGGGATATGAATGTGGTCAATGGAGACAATGTTGTGGTTTTTTTTTCATTTTATAATGTAATGTAACGTTCATGTATGTAATATATTTTCAAATATTGCTAAACTTATTAGTACTTTGGGAATTTATTCCTTGTAATCATTCCAATGATATGTAATAAAGCCCGGACTCTGGGTAACTAGGGTCGGGGTGTTACATTTTGGGATGAAAATGGCATGCCGCACCATTTTTGCACGGCTTGAACATGGTTATTTTAACCATGTGAGTGGAGGTCATAGCTTCGGCATTATTTTGGGAAACTGTATGGTAGAGGCCACATGTTCATGTGAAATTATGAAAAAGATGAAGGTTTATAATATATGATTTTACATGGTTACCTCACGGTTAGTCCGATCATGTAGAGAAACTGTGAAAAGTGCCCCCTTGGAGATAGTGAGTTGTGTGTGGTTTCCACACAGTTTGGGAAACCATGTGGGTAAATCATGTGATACTACTTTTAAAACACCAATATGGTTTTCTATCAATCATAGAGGAATCACATAGGATCCCTCCCTTGAGAATCCTATGTTATTCCTTGAGCTCGGTCATGTGTATGATCTCCGTTTTGATCATGGATCATCTCATCAGATCTATATCGGTATGGCCTCTATTCTTTTTTATCCATATTTGATTATTCTGGAAATTGATTATGCTATTTTATTTTAGGATCATATTCCCTAATATTCCATTCTTCCTCATTTCTTCATATCTCTCCTAAACCGGGATGAATCATGACTAGATACTGGATGATATCTCTACTACCGAGCTGAGGTAGGTGTTATATACTTTCTTTCATATTTTTTGGGATTTTTCGGGTTTTTGGTCGATATGACACCAATCAGACTTTCTGAAGTGGCCCCATTTTTTAGGTAGATTCTTGTCGTATTCTTAATTGGACCTAGTGAGGATGCTTGTAGGTTCTTTTTATGTGTATTGGAACCCATTTCACATTCTAAGGTCACCCATTGGGTGTGAATTATTGTTTTGACATGTTTATGCTTGTTTAAACAACCAATGGTGTGTGTGCTTGTGCTTTCATGGTTAGAGGAAGCTTCTTAATGCCTTAATTGTTTGAGTAGTTTTCCGAACAGATGTATAACCTCCTTACATTGTTATATCTCTATAGGTCATGCACATTTTTATAGTTTGGATTTAATGAAATGGAATTTATGGGTGGGTATACCTATATGATTTTATAAATGAAAAGTAAAATGGTTAATATGGTAGGGTAGGACCACATGAATGCAGAATGATAAATGGATCGCATGAGTGGGTATACTCATGGCATGTTCTTTGTAATGTTAATGGGTATATTCACATGGAATTGAATTGTTTAATTGAATGATTTGAATGATTTGAATGATTTTTTTGATATATGCCATGGACTTCTCTCCATAGATCTGGATTGTGGTAGTGGATGCCTTTTGTTGACTCTATCCCATGGGTCTTGATTCTGTGGGACGCCTTGGGCCTTACTACCCCGTGGATCCGACTTGCTTGGACTCACATAGGATATGTCGGTACACATGCTCCTAGAGCTCCTCTAACCAATGCCTAGAATAAGTTTCCAATAGTATTCCCATTGGACTCGATGTGGATGCCTTGGATGAGTTCCTTGGATCTGGCCCTTCATAGTCCAGATTAATTACATGGATTCCCTGGAACATGATACCTTCAATCCGGGCCTTGTGGTATACTCTTCAATATATGACGTTCTCGTGGGATTCCTGACTTCTTTGTATGGTGTGGCCATGGGGCGCCTTGTATGGATGGATGTATAGAATGGTTGTGTGACTTATTTACTTTGCTTATATATTACTATTGTTGTTGGTTTCCTTGAGGGGCTGTTAGTTTTTTTATTGTAGTGTAATTATTTCATGGGCATGTGAACTTAATCTATTGAATTCATTACACTTTCTAGAAATCTCTATATTTCTATTAGAACTATATATACATGGGTGGTTTCCAACAATGATGTTTATCTCGCACCATTTTTGGGCCTCCTGGAGGACCCAAACAGATTATATGGTTTTCGACGATGATAGGGGAACGTGCCCTTTTATAGGTTGTTGACTGTGGCATTGGAGCTGGGAAGCATAGGACTAAGTTGAGGGATGAAATGCTACGAGAACGTTTTGGTCCTTTTCTATTTTGGGATAATTGTACTGCATTGTATTACCATGTATAGTTTGGGATGCTTTCTAGATACATGTATCATCTGTGTCATTTTGTATGTGATACACTTCTGGTTGTAGATATGTATTCTTGTCTTACTTTATATTGACTGTTGTTTATTACACTTTCACTATTTATTTAGTTTCACTTCCACTACAACACTCTAGTAATGAGGGCACTGTCTCCCCACTGACTCACCTAGGCCCTCACTTCTAGTTAGTAGCCTCTAGCATTTGGGGATATGTCTTTAAGGCCATGTGGCCAACTAGGTTCAGAGCATCATTGGGTGGAATCCAGGTCTCAGATGTCACACATGTTGTTAAATATTTTTTTTAGGTTGGTATTTTTTAGGATCTTAGAAGATAATTATGTATTTATTACATTTAATTTTATTCTTAATAATGATATATCAACATATTAAATTTGATATTGAGAAATATAGTGAGTTCCATTTAAATTATATATATTTTTATGAAGAGAATAATTCATAAAAAAATAAAAAATAAATATTAAAATTGATGAGTAAACCATTTATAAAGTGAGTATATTGTAATTGGAATATATTATTACTAGAAACTTTAATAAAATATAATTTGACCCTATTGACGTTGATGTTGTAAAAAATTATTTTCAGTTATATAATTTATATTATGACATATTAGGGATCCTAAGTCATGATGTATATTTTTAACATTATTTAATCATGTTAAATCCAATATTTTTTATCCCCACATAGGAATTTTTTACATTACAAATAAAATGTGTTATTTTAAATTTACTGATATTTGATTTTATGAATAAATCATACATGGGTGGAATCACTATGGGTTCATTACCTAAATTAATTGATTACTTAGTAGAGGGGTTCAATGTTGAATAAACCCCAAAACATAGGAAGGGAAACCAATATTTTGTAACTGCATTTTATTTTATAGGGAATATAATAACTATTTAGGTGTATGCAACTCATCCAAGGTTTTGGGACAAATATGAATTTAAGATGTCACATATACTAGATTTTTTAATTATAACTATCAAAATTTTCATTGAAATAAAATTTTGAAGCATGAATTAAATATTTTCAATGAATATTTTGTAAATATAGTGAAATAATTTTTTTTTGGATATCCCATGCTTCTATAATCGAGATATTTTAGATGAAATCTAAGAAGTGTAATCATTTATGATATATAAATTTAGAGAAAAATTTATACATAACCAAAATTTATTTAACATGATAAAATCTAATGATTCATATTCTTGTATAATAATATATTATATAGTTATGTAATTTATGATAGTAACCATTTAAAAATAACACTCTAAATTTCACACTTAATATTTCAAATATATACAGTAATTTTTCACTTCTAAAGTATAGAAATTTTCAGATTATGAAATAAACATTTTTCAAAAATTGGAATATATCGATAGTATGAATGAGTATATAATTTTATGATTCAAAATATAAGTCAAAATATACTAAACTTTTGGTAAAATTATATATAACACAAATTAATATCAGTAAAATTAAAATAAATTTTTTAACAAATGCACCGTACATATTAGAATCATATTATCAATTAATTTAAGGTATTTTCCCATTATGTAACCTCAATATATAAGTATTTATAATTTTTTATTATCCTATTTCAATAAATCATATGTTTTTTTCAATAATATTTATATTGTAAAATTTCATTATCAAATTAATATTTTAATACTCCGGTTTTTTAGTGCATTTTTAGATTAAGTTTTGAATGATCAAAATAATTGTGTAATTTAAATTAAATTTCAGTTGAAATAAGATATTATTATAAATTAAATATTATGTGTTTAAAAAAGTTAAATAATCTCATTTACCAAAAAATTAAGATATTAAAATTTATAAAAAAATTAAGGTAGTTTATTTAGTAAGTTAAAAGGTAACTATAATTGTTTTAAAATTTAGTGGTTATATTTTTTTTAAACTTATGGGATCATTTTCTCATTTTTTTTTAAAGTGAAATTAGTATTCTCTAATCTCCCCTAATTATCTATTTTCTTCCTCATAGATCCATTGAATCCCTGATCAAATGTATTTTAATCGTATGTTCAGTCACTAAAAACAATTATTCTCCTTTTCTTCTTCATTTCAATCCGATATTTCCCAAAAAAATAATATTTTTAGATTTTTGGATTTTTTTTGTTTGGGGGTTTCATCATGGAATGTAAAAAACCTCATTTTGAATAAGGTTATTACTCAAATTTATTCTAGGGTGTTTATTTTAATCTTTAACATGTTGTTAAAAATATTATATTGATGCATGTATATTTTTTATTTGTTACTCGGTATAAAATTTTATATACAATGGAAATTTTAAATTAAATTATAAAAAAAATTAATGATGTTTAAGTGGTTCTGAACTAATATGTAACTATAAGGATCCATTATTATTTTAATAATGGCCTCAAGGTGTCTATATATTTTCTTTATGTTTGGTTAAAAATTGGTTGTCTTGTATATGAAATTTGGGTAAAACACCTATATCATTTATATAATCTAATAAAATAATTTTATCTGGATAATTTTTCAACATTAGTGAATATATTCTTTTTATTTTTTTAATGGGAACCAATTCACTTATACATGATTGTTTTCTAGGAAGAGTTAACTTCACATGATAAAATTATTAAATCAAGAAGATTTTGGGTTTTATTATTGGATTATACATTATTGGTAAATGATAATGGTATTTTGTATGGTATATTAGATTGATTTGGTGTCTAAAAATCGGTTGTGAAAACCATGTGAGGTCTTGGTGTCAATTATATTATTATGATGATTTTTATAAGACTTGAGTGATAAAATAACGGGAGAATACAACTTAGAGTGACATTTCATTTTTCACTCTTATTCTAAAGGGATGATCCTATATTATTTAATCCACTCAGTTATGTTTTGGATGGATTCTAGTAGTTTTATTTGCACTCAAGGAGCAATATATTTAAAATTTTCCAACCTTATACTTCATAAATCATTACACTAGTTTTATAGTGTCCATCACATAATTTTCTCTTCAAATAAATTTTTGGTAGTTATGGTTTCATTTATTCAATTAAATATATTTTTTTTTGTAATACGTAGAGTTCTACATGGGTATTCTACCACTATTTAGGAAAAAAATTCTAAACATGGGAACAGATTATTTTGAAAGTTATTCTTTGTTAACTTGATGTTAAGATTATATTTTTATACATATTTTCTTATCATTATTTATTTACTTGTTATTTTTTATATCATGACTCAATAGATTTTTTTTCTGAATTTTTCATAAATTCAAGAGGTGGGGTAATAAGTTCTTTTGTTTAGTTAATTTAACATATAATTGTGGTTTCAATCATTAATGGATTAACTTTTATGGATTTTGGAAAACTTTGTTAATATTTTTTCTTATAAAGACCCGACCTTAAACATTACATAATCTAGTTTCTTTAGAATTGAATTAATTTTACCACATTCCCAAATATCTTATATGTTTAGAGTTTATATAATTTGTTCATAAATATTACATAAAAAACATGTATATTAAAATGTGGATACTTCTATTAGGTATCAATTTTTACCACAATATAAAACTTTTAAAATGAGACATGGCCACTTTTCATGAATAATATTCATGACTATCAATTTGACTAAATTTTTTCCTTACTCATCCATAAACCCTAATAAAAACATTTAATAAATTTGGATGAGTAAAAAAAACCTTGTAAGGGACATAAATAAAATAAATCTATTAGTATAGTAAAGTACATGAATAACTAAACTCATGATAAACACACACTTTTTACTCAATGAAACACTTTAAATCCCATAGAAATAAAATATAAACACCTTTGAGTAAAATTAAAGAGTTTTTTTATAACCTTTGTTAAACTCATCCAATAAATAATTGGGTCTTAGTTAAATCCATAATAGAAATCTCCCTGGTTAACTACATCTTCCTTGGATTTGAAGATAAGGAACATTATCAAATGCATTATAGAGATACATTGGGATCACCTTTCATATAACCTATATCGGTATCACAAATCATATATATTATATAAGGCTCATAAGTAATCATCTATAATTATAAAGTACCATATTATGAGTAAAAAATTATTATGTGCCTTTTTATTATAAAACCCATGAAAAAATATTTCATTCCCATATGAAAAACATTTTCAGATGTCAAAATACCATTCCATTTCAAAAACCTGATTTCAAAAATAAAATACCAATAATAAATTGATTTTTTTTAATTTTAATAAAACATGGAAGCATGTGAAGGTAGAAAAACGTTAAATTACTATTGTCGAGTCAGTAAAATTTGTTGACGTTGTATATGTTAATATAGAACATTCTTTTTTCCTTTATTAATGAAATTAAAAACATTATATATAAAAGATTCTTTTTGAAAACCTTTGTATTTATTTAAAAAGAGTCATAAATTTCACTTTATAATTAATTTATTTCCATATAAATACATAAATAAAATAATTTTATTAATATGGACATGGAATAAAAATAATTATAAAATAATTATTCAAATCATTTAAAGAAATGTTTTAAGTTAATGTGTATCTTACCTCAAGTCTAACTCATCAAATATGTTCTTTATCTTCATCAAAATTAAAAAAAATTATTTACATTATTACGTTTATTTTTAATGTTTTTTATTCCTTTTATTTTTTTTATTTCAATGTTATATACAATTACTAAACCAATTATGTTCATGTAGGATGTTTTTACTTTACTCCACTCATATTTCCAAAATGACATTGGTAAGTAGACTATAGTAAAAGTGGTAATTATTATATCATATATAGAATAATAATCATAAAATAATTATCATTTTTAAGCATTAATTTTACTTTTAAAACCGATAATGAAATATAGTTATGAAAAATGAACTATGTTACAATCATTGAGATGGTATGTTGTACGTACGCTTGAGTAATTTTTCCATTTTTAAATGATCAGGATGGAAAGAAGGTGTATATTATTTTATATTTACATAATTCTGATTTTATCATAAATATCATATTATTTCTTTAAATATACTTATATATGTATCCATGTGATATAGTCATGAAAAATTAATCACATCGCTTCTTTGAGGAGGTAATCCCCACGTACGTATAAACAAAGTTAACATTTTTCAATGGATGGAAATGTAATAAATTGGATTAAATATTATTTCCCATAATGATAAAATTTTCATTTATATTATATTTATACATTAAATACATCATTATAACCAACTATGAGATCTAGTGATGGAAAACTTATTACATCAGTTCGCAAGGTCGTAGTCCACCATACACATGAACGATGGTTTCATTTCTAATTGATGGAAGATGATATGTATACGTATTGTTATATTATAATAAAAATATATTGTTATATTTTATATAATTATGTTATTATTACATAATTATTGAATAATATTTTAATTTGGTAGAAGAAAGAACAAAATGAAAATGTTTGGTTAGGAACTATACCTCTTCTTCAGATAGACACTTCAGGTTTATATCTAAATATTTCCTATGATTATTTTTTAATAAAACCAAGGATTTTATTATATATAGAGTGGATTTAGGAAGATATTTAGGTAGGTATTAGAAGAACTATAGTGCTCAAAAGATGTGTGTAATAGTGTATATGAGTTTCAATTTTATATGTGAGGGAAGGGTCATTCATAGAATTTTAAAAAGTAATAAATTAATATAAATTAATATTCATGGGAAATGGATTTGAATAGATATAATTATAATATAATATTTTAATGGGTCTAAATAATATCATATATTAAATTTTTTATAAGTTTATATTATTTTTTACCCTTATCTAGTTGTTTTAACACCCCCTAACTATTTTGACAATTACGAAGATATTAAAAAATTAACTCGTTAGGGGTTAAGATAGTAACTATAAAAGAAAAAATGATATATAAATGGATGATGTTTGATATTATCAACCATATCACATTAACATGGGAAATTATAATATTTTCAAGAATATTAAATCATTTAATAAAACATATTTTTCTATAAAATATAATTAATGTTATTTTTAGAACTATTCATTTCATTTGAATCTGAAAACAATATTAATCTAAAGAAATTTTAATATAATCCCTTAACACTACTATAATATGTTATATATATATATATATATATAACTAGTATTACACAATAACTCATTAAAAATTATTACATTGTGATTTTTAAAAAATATTTACTTGACTTTTATAATACTTTTGAAAGCACTTTGTTGTTGTTGTCTAAGAATTTAATGTAATTATATCATCAATAAAAAATAAAAAATTTATAAATGTAAAAAAATTAAATTAAAAATAAATATTTGGTACCAAAATTATTATTTTTATCCCTATCACAAAACATTTAAATATATAAAGAAAGAGGGTGACATATTTTACATTATATATACATTAAAATAATATTAATGTTATAATCGAAGGGAGGAAAATATAAATTTAAAAAAATCAATAAATCATATTAACGATAAACAAAAACTATATAATAATGTAAATACATGTTTTCGGGAGGTTTTTAGGACTTATCACATTATTTTTAACCTTAATTACCTGATTTACCCTTATCAAGGTGATAAATATTTACTATAGTTACTATTTGTATTAATCAAAAATAAGAGAAACACATTTTTAAAATATATACCTCTTTATTTCAAATATAAAATATATTTTTCAAGATTCAATATCTATATTTGGTAGAAATTAATTTAATATTAAAACACAATACACAATGAAAAATATTTTTTAAACAAATTTGTTTTTTAAGGCCAGAAATGAACTTATAAAAAATAATGTATAATAATGACTCCTAATTAATTAATTAATTTTTATATAACTAAATAATATCTATGCTACATTGATATTGAATTAAAATAATATTGTGAATTTTAAAATTAAAATAGTTAATGAAAATAAATTTATGTTTTCAAAAAGATATTCTATTTTTCACTATTTGATGAAAATTTAATCTTTTCAGGAAAATTCAAAAATTTCACCATAAGATAATTTTGATATGTTAATTCTAAAAATTAAATTAATTTTTTAAAATTATAATTAAAATTTTATAAATAAAATACTTAAATAATATCTTATCTAGAAATTATTTTAATAAGAATGAAAAAATTTAGTTTTTTATTTAAAAATAAATCACTATTCATATAATGAATAAAACTATCTAATTCTGAAATATTAATAAGGAATGAATGAAATTATGAACTTGATTGGGATTGTTTAATTTTCCCTCCATTTAGAAGTTGAATCCTCACAATTTTATTCTTTTCTTAAACAAGTGGGGATATCATTCCCTAATAGAATTTCTAATTCCCATGTTGCTTCTTCAACAATATGTTTTTTAAAAGAACACATTTTCTTGATGAATTAACTTATTTTGAAACCCTTTATCTCTTTGGTTAATAATATAAATTGTTTTTCCCTTATAAGAAATGTTCTCTTTGAACTATAATACTTTAGGGCTCAGAAAATGACATGCATCTGGAAAATATTTTCATAACAATGAAACATGAAATACATCTTCTACCAAAGATAAAATTGGCGGCAAGGCCACTAAATAGTAAACTAACCCAAATTTCTCCTGAATTTTATATCACAACTATAAAAGTCAAATGATTTGTGATTTGGACCGTGTTAATATGAAAAAACATTATGGCACATTCTAAGAGCCATGATTTGGAAAATTATGTCTAATAAAGAAATTATGTTAGGGATTTAGAATTCCATGGTCTAAACCTTTTAATTAGTCCATGTATATAAATATTTTAATCCATGGTCTTATATTTGTATATCTATGGTTTAACTGTGGAAATTGGGCTCTAATACCATGTTAATTGATGGTGAAAACCACGATTATAACCATGGTAAAATTTAGTAATATCCATGTTCTAACCATGGAAATTGGAACCTAATTACAAGGTTATAACTTTAGAAAATAGAAGTTAGATCCATGGTTAAAATGATGGTAATAGTTTCCAGATGCTAAAAAATCATACTACTCCAGCTTAAATCATGGTTATATTCTCCAAATTCCTGAAAAAAAAATCCTTACCTTATAACTTAGAGCTTCCAACACTCGTACCTCCTTCTAATGCAGCTTAAAACTATAATCATATCCTCAATATTCCATTAAAAAATAATTTAACATTTAAATTATTTTCATTACTATTAGAAATACATTTAATGAATCATCGAATAATATTTAACTATTTTTTGATAACTTAAAATGGATGAAATGAAATTATTCTATACAATATTTTTTATTCTAATACATTCCCCAAATCATGATGTGTCCATAACACTTGTCATGTTATAGTAATTACACAAAGATAAATTAACCAATAACCCTTGTTTTGTTATGATCTTTATTACATAATTCCATCAATCACTCACTTCCACAAAAACATTATAGAGATAATATACTGACACATCCATAAATTTTCTGTTTTCAAACTACACTCCAAGGTAATTCATATATTCCAATACATAAGTAATAAATCAAAAATAGAAAATTTATATTTGTTTCGACAATACACACCATAACAATCTATAATATTTCAAACTAGGCTTCAAACTATTACTAGAAATCAACACCAATCAACAAATTCCACAATCAATTACCTGAAACATCAAGAATTCAATTTTTATGCACAAAAGGTGTTATGTATATTGAGTTTGATCATAATAAATAGTAAAAACCACAAAAAACATCTATTAACTCATGTATTTATTATGTGAATATATAAATTATAGTGTAATTCCAAAAATCGTCAATAACCTTTAGGGACTATTATTCCATACCAAGGAATTCCATAACTCAACCCACCATAATCCAACCTTATGTGACCATTACCATAGCTCAAACATGGTACAACATGGTTAGTGATAACACCTCATAAATTAATAAAAATATATTATAGTATTTTTCTCCCCTGAAAACTCATGTTGTCATTTTATCCCCCATCTATAGAATGTGAAATCAATATGGTACAAGAAAAACCATTCTCTATATTAATGATCACAATTTATGCAACCCAATAAACATAAATAATTTCTAACATTTTCCTATTATCAAATATATCATGTCAACTTTAATTAACAAACCATTACCCAATTATTCTTTCTATGTAAGCATTTATAGATTCATTTCCTGCTTCATTATATATAAAATTAGTATCAAACTCCAACCTTAACAAACCTGGTTAGGGAACATCATCACACATTCTATTTTAACATACATTGAACATACATTCCCCCTTAAAATAAATACCATATTACTCTTAAAAAATTTTACTATAATTTAGAAAACAGTTTAAGTCATACTAATATTACACATCAAAAAGAATACTATTATGTCCAACAACCCATGTCCTCTATGTGTTTACTATAAATGTATTCACTACTTCATGCTGTTAAAATAATATTCCTAGATTTCTATAAACCACTGAAGATAAAATAAGAATTCCAATATGTCTTTTTATCTTGAGGATAATTCACCAATGTAGTCTTGACAGGTGTATCCCTTTTAAACACTAATTTCCACATGTGTAAAAGATATTTTCAGCCACAAATGTGTTGATTAAAACCATCAAGCTCTATTTAGTTCATCATTATGACATAATGAAACTTTTAATTCTACTATATGAAATTTAAAAAAAAACAACATCACACCTAATATACCATTATTCCCATTATTCTAAAATTTTTAGTATTATTTACCTATCTAAAATCGTCACATTATTGTCCATTTATATTATGTATTTCATATTCACTTTTCCCAAAAAAAATCATTTGTTAAAACATTTCCAACCAAAATTCAAATCCTATATCACCATTTAAAGGTCACAATAATAATTCTACAATCCCAAAAAAATATATTTATCACCAATTAGGATAATTACCAATCAAAGAAAACACAATAAATAAATTTAAATCAATAATTAGTCCATATAATAAAAGTAATGTATGGAAAATAAATGAACTGTAATGAAATAAAAAAAATAGATTTTAGTAATTAATTTATGGATATATTTTGAAAATAATTGTGGAATAAATTAAATATATATAATTTGGTTGGACATTCTCTATCATCCCATTACTCACTTTTCTTAATACAGTAAACAATCTTAGAACACATCTTCATGTGCATATATTTCAAAGATATAGACTATGTGAAATAATAATATTTTAATGAATCATTTAATTTTTAGGTAACAATTATGATATTATGAGCTGTTCACATGTACCATATTTGGGAAAAATAAGGCTATATAGTTTTTAATAATTTATTTGTCATCTTCTTTTATAAAAATAGTAATAAAATGTCGAAAATTTGAGAAATCCCATCTAAAGGGACTAGATATAATATATGATGCATGTTTGGGGTAATGAATTACATAATAGTGAATAAATAGGGGAAAAAATATTTTTAAAGAAATATTATATGGATGCGAGGTCATGAATTTTCATGGGATGGGATTTCTACAAAAATGGAATAATTAAATATTTATTTGGAAAAGAAAAATTATATGAATTATTTAGTGAAGAAATGTTTGATAGAAGAAAGTAATACAAAAAATATCTATAGTAATACATGAAATATCTTTGATATCTAAAATCCTTTGGTAATTTGGTTTGGTTTGCTAGAACAAAAAATTGTAATATATATGGTAAATGTAATGAAATTTTTTAATTCATTCTTATGATAAAATATATTAAATCAAAAAATAGTATATATAAATGACTTATCAATTATAAATAAAAGAGAACGGTAGAAATATGGTAAAAATTTTACTAAATTAGTTATTGAATTATATATATAAATGATATATGTGTGGAGAGGAATAGTATAGAATGAAAAATTTGATAGAAACAAAACATGTAAATATAACATCAGAGGACATAAATAATAAGAATCCAATTGGGAATCATTAAAACAAAATCCTAGAATAGTAAACAAAGAGAATGGGACAAACCTTAAGATGTTAACAATATGAAATATATCAGGATATAAAAATTAAGTGGTTTATAATGTGCCTGATATAATTTGATTTAGTAGATATACTTGAAATAATTATAATAGTGGTCATTCCATATTTAATTTCACATATATTTAATGTATAAAATTGAAATTTAGAAAGAAAAAAATATAAGATACAGAGAGTTATTTTGCATCCTTGTTATTAATCTATGAAATTTCTCTTCCATTGAAGTTTCTTGAAAATTTAAATTCATGTGAATCATATTTTTAATGAATTTATTAGGAGTGAAAAACAATTATTATATTCATCAATGTGACTGTATAACATATTATGAAAAACTACAAGTATTTGTAATATATATTATTAATGTTAAAGTCAACATCCCATGTATTTAAATTTGTTTCAAAAAAACTTGGGGTACAAGGTAATCCCCAAATGAGTATAATTCTATATAAAATATACATTATATATACAATGAATAATGTATATAAAAACAGTATTAGAAAAAAAAATTATATGTAAAAACATCAGGATATTGAAGAATGTACATTACACATATATAGAAAATTTGTATACATAAAAGTGGATTGTATAAACATATATATATTAGTTTTTTGGGGGTATAATTACATTAAAACACACACACAACATACACATAGAGCCTAGAAAGGTAGGCCATACCCCCCCCCACCCCAAGGGATGACCCAACCATCTATCCCTATTTATTCATATATTAAAAGCATGCAGGCCCAAAATGGGATATCCTAAAGGACCCTTATTTTTTATGGCCCAAATTCACTTCTTTTATTATCATGTACATTGGTATTCACCCCTTTCCTATATCATTCATGTATCACAACCTTCATTTTTCATGCATGTTTCATTGCCACCTATGTGAGTGCCTAAATCATAAATCCCCAAAGGGGATTTATAGGATTTGAACCCTTTTCTTTTTAGTACAGGATTATAGGGTATAACATTTATACTATCAGTAAAGTTCAATTTTAGTTTCATTAAATTAATAATAAAAAAATTATGTCAAAGTAACATCTTCCCTCATTAAAAACATGACATTAAAATAGATGTTGTAAATTAAACCAGTAAAGAAGCAGTTATTTAAAAACTAGCATATAAAAATACACTACATGTTATAAAAAATGAATGTAATTTAGTATTTAATAATAATTTAAAATAAAGGGAAATTTTAAAAAAAAAATTATGCTAAAAATATTTTTAAGAGGAAGTGGTAAACAAAGACAACTCTAGAAACTGTAGGAAAAAATAAATGACATGTGAACCAAAATATTTAATCATTTTAAAATATCCAAACATTCATGATAGTTTTAATAATACATTAAATAAACAAATAATCATTTAAATGTATGGTTTCATTGACATCTCATAATAATTTTTTATTAAGCACAAAAATGGGTGTGAAAATCACTTATTACAGCATGTAGAAGAATTTAAACCAGTAAGAAAGTGATTATTTAAATAAGATACCAATTGAATTGCTAATAATTAAAGATAAAATTGATATCCCAAAACATTAAATAAAATAAAATAATTATAAACACCTATAAAAATGTAAAATAAGATGATAAATCCCCATATAATCATTTTTCACCTCTGAATTTAGCAATATAATTTCACCCTTACAACTTGAACAAAATAATCTTGTTCCTACCATTAAAGATCCATCAAAAAACAGTATATATAACATTAAGGACAATAATTAAATTAAGTTAATAATTTAATAATATCACAAATGAAAATTTTAAGCGTTTAGGTCCTAAAATTATCCATGGAAAAAATCAGAGTGATAACAATCCATGTTAAATCCATTCATGGACATCCTTCTAAAATTTTTTAATGATAAAGATGTAAAATTTATTAGTTATGTTTAAATTCTTTTTTATATCTATAAAATATAAATTAAAAATTAAAAACTAATTAATTTCAAAAATAATCTTATGTAATTTTAATTCAAATATTTAACTCATGCATTAACCTAATAAAAATTATCAATCTATATTTTTATTTAAAAATTGCATGTTATTAGTGAAATTTAACAATCATTTTCAAAAAAACAATGACTTCAGCATGCTTATAAAGACCATATTATAATAATAACATTCATAACAAACATTTTATTAGTTTATTTGATATATTTTAAGATTAATAAAATTTATATCAATTCAACTATAGAAAAAAAATCATATTAGTAAGTAATAATATTACTGCTCAAACCCATTTCAAATTAATAGAAGAACTCCCCTATGATAAAATGTTGTTATCCTGTAAATTAATATACAGAAATTTCACCTTCCCTCTTTCAAACATAATCTAATTACATTAATAATATTCCTATGAAATAAATCAAAATTGAGCTTTAAACCATAGAAATTTAAATTTAATTAATGTAAAACCAATGTTTAACTATAGAAAAATGTGAAGAAAATATAAGATCCTAAACCATCTATGGATTTTATTGGATATTCCCAAAGTCTATGGGGGATCATCCTATGAGTGGAAATATATTCTCCAATATATTATCATCTACCTTATGAAAAAAATTAATAGCTTTTTTAAAACATATATGACAATAATACAATAAATTAATTTATCATAAAAAATTTATAAATCTCAATCACATTAATTGCAAAGAAATAAATCCAAGGAGGGATATAATTTCATGTTATCATTAATTCATAAGACTATATCCAACAACCACAAATTAACATGAAACTATATCTCTTTATTATACATCCCTCACTAAATTAGGATAAAATACTTCTAAAATATTTTATAGGTAGTTATTTTGTAGTTTACAAGAATTTAACAAATTAATATCCCAACCAACATAAAATAAGACAAATCATTAAATAAACTTTTCATAAAAACACTATTATTAATTTAAACTCATCCCTCAAAATTTATTATAAATATAAAATAATATTTTGAATTACCACCATTACATAATTTACCTCAATTAACATCAACCAATATAAAATTAAAAGAAAAAGCATAAGTGGACAACATGGTTTAACAAAAAACAATTTTATTGAATGGTTTTTTTCAAACATGAACAACATGTAAGAGATATACTAGAAACCTTGATAAAAAAATTATGTAATTTAATTACACAATAAAATATTTAAATAGACATTATTTTTATTAATAAAACCTCACTTAGTGAAACAATTACACCGATTACTATTATTAGAAAATATAAAGTGTATAAGTGGTTTGTTATTTAATTTCATTACACAAAAACATGTGTAAAAAATATATATATTTACTAGTAAATATTATGTTGACATTAAAAATAAATTTTTTTATATAGAGGAAGAGAAATGCAAATATCTTTTTATAGTATTAATAATTTGAAAGTAAATTATAAACTGAAAGAGACATAATATGAAAAATAAATGTTATATAATGTTTTCATTAATGTAAAAATATGAAATTAATTGATTAATGGATAGATAGAAACTGATGTAAACTAAAAATTAATTACTATAATTGAATTGTATATGTATAAAGCGTAAATAATTTTAATTATTTTGGTTATATGACATAATCAAAGACATCAAATGAGCTCCCACAAGAACTACATAAGAGAAAATAATAAAAATATTTAAATAATGTTGTGAAGATTATTGTAAATTGAAAAAATAAGCTTCATGTCCATATTTAACATTTTAAAGCACATGTGAGTAATTTAAGAAAAAGAATTCAAAATAGATATAAAATATATAACTATTGGTGGTGATTGAAATTACAGAGATATGGCTCCTTTATGACCCTCTCTCAAAACACTTTTAATTCCCTTCATGATTATTATTTAAATCAACACTCCCTCATATCTTACAAGAGAATGTCATACCCCCCCTCTCTATTTTTAATCTTTCCTTATTGTGATTTAATTTACTCTGGTTTTACTAATACACCCCCTTATAAAAAATGTGAAATTACGAATCAGCTACTCTTCTAGAACCTTATTTTGAATGATATCAAGAAATGGTGTGAAGTCATTTAAATTATATGAAGTAACCTATTTATTTTAATATATAATACAAAAAAAATGTTTAATAGATGAAAATTACAATTGTAAACATGAATCATAAACATGAAATTTTTAAGTGTACATACTGTGATGACTAAATTATATTTTCATTAAGATTTTTTTGAAAATTGAAAGAAGATGAGTGTTAGAGGTCTAGTGGAAACTAAAAAATATAGAAAAAAATTATGATCAATTAAATTTTATTAATTAATAATTAAATTATTATAATATGTACACCTTGGAAAATTATTTTCATTCATCCTCTTATTCATTTTCTACATTCCAATGATGGGATTCATATACTTTACAAAATATTCGTAATAAAAAAGATAGTAATTGGAAAATATATAAATTATATTAAATAATATTTTTTAAATAAAAATAAAAATATTTAAACAAAGAAAGAATCTATAAAGTTTATAATGTCCATTGATTTGAACTATTTGATCATATATTAATGTATGAACTTCTAACCACATAGACCATGTTTTCTATGTTATTTTTTGAAGTTAAAAATTTATAAATATCACAAAAATTTTAAAAAAATTTATTGAATATATATCATTATATGTTATGTTTAAAAAATTGAAATATATCTCACCAATATAACTAAATATATTCAAACATGTATAATTAGTGATTATTTTTGGAACGATTGTTTTTTTATGATGGGATCAGGATTCCTTATAAAATTCTTTGTAGTTGAAAGATTTTTATGATTTATTTGTCATTATATGTTATGGGTACACAAATAATTTATGGAAAATGTGTTATAATGTTTTAAAATTGATTTAATAGATTTTTTAGAATAAGTGTTTAAGAAAACAAAATATATTTTTAATAAATAATTGGTAGGAAAAAAGAGTACACATAAATTAAATATGAGAAGGGGTAAAATTTAAAAACATTACATGATAGATGGAATATCAAATGATATATTTTTATAAAAATAAAATTACTATAGAAAACCACAATCTTGAAATTTTAATAAGTTAATAAAATTCCAATTTGTTAGAAATAAAAAAAATTATTTATCAAAGAGGAATTGATATGAATGAATGGTAATAGTATGTAGTGATTTTGGAATAATAAAACCACTAATATAACAAGAATAAATGAATATGTAATTATAAATATAAAATTTTTATGACCTCTATATTTTATAAATATTTTTTAAAAATAGAGTTAAAATAAAATGAATTAATTGATAATTTCATAATTTGTGTTAGCTAGTTATCAGTGTTTCAATTTTTCCCTATAAAAGTTCACATAACCTAATCAATAAAGTAAAAAAATTTAAAATATGTTTTCCCAACATGTGAAAAAATAATATAATTCATTTTGTAATTATATGTCAACTCATAGAGAATTATTAAATAATTTCATTCTAAAATTTATGTGTATAATTTAGAAACTATAAAATACTTAGGGAAAAGATATAAACATCAAAAGATGCAGAAACCATGTCATATTATAACTAATTTTTATAATTTATACAAAAAACATTAGTGGTAGAAAAATTAATGGAAACTTGGTGGCTTGAGCACAGATATGTTTTCTCAAGACCCTATAATAAAAATAAGAATATTGCTATCATATTAATTATCTAACTCAATTTTAAAGTCCAAAATCAAATGATAAAAATATAATTGGAATAAATAAATATTTTAAAATAATAATAATATGAATTTTCATGACCACTTTATGAATCACTAATCTTAGTATAGTTTGTTCTGTAAAATTGTGTATAAGATAATTAACTATAATTAAGATTTTTCCCCAGTTGAAATAAATTTGAGGAAATTGAATTTTTTTCAATTAAGTTAGAATAAAAAATGATATTAATACATATATTATAGAACTCTAAAAATACTATTTTAATGTTGTTTAAAAACACAAGGAATCTAGGCGAAATACAATTTGTATGATATGTTTTTACACAGTGATATATATTTCTTGAATTATGATGTTCCATTAGAAAAAACAACTAGACGGTGTTGAGAAAGTGAGATATATAGAAATCTATAGAAGAATATATGCGAGAAGTGACCCATTCCAAAACAAGAATATCACAGAATAAATGAATCATATAAATATTTTCATGATAAAAATTAAGGAAATTTCACGTAACTGAGAACTCTATAATTCACAGAAAAATAATAATATGAAGTATGAATTCTATTTGGAACTTAATAAAAACAAATATAAATCATAAATAATATTGATAAATATGCTGAATTTTTTTCATTTATGTTACAAGTAATCATAAATAATGAATTGATATTGAATATTTTTTTTGTGAAGAAAAAATTTTAATTTATTATATATATACATATTGACTGGTGGAAATCAATTTAACATTCAAAAACATGGAAATTAAAATAGTGACCATATCTAATAAAATTATAATGAATAATTTAGGTATTTTTCCAAGCAGCAAATAAAATAATACAAACTATAAACTAAAAGATTTTAAATTAGAATAATATAAATATAAATTATAAGATTAATATAATAATGAAATAAATGTACTACAGGGAAGGGAATCAAGGGTATGAGGGTAGGACTTGGTTCAGGGAGTTAGGTTAGATGATTTGGAGGATAATTATCTCTAGGAGGTGGGTTGACTACACTAAAATCTCTTTGGAGCTACATAGATCCATGTCGAAGGAGGAGGATTGTGGAGAAGTGGGGAGTCCATGTCAAAGTTGTGTTAGTAGGGAGGTGGGGATTCCACATTAGTGATAAAATATAGGGGAGGTGGGATGGATGCATTAGAGTCACATTGAAGGAGGAGGGTTTCTTGGAGAAGATTTATGGAGTTTGGGACCGAATCATGAATAAGGGAAGTACATGACATGAGAATCTATGGAGGCGGGCAAGATCTCAAAGATGGATAAGGATAAAATTCTTGATAGGGAGGGGATAAAAATTATGAAGTATTATCAAAATTTCAAATAATACATGGAAATATGTACTTTTCCAGTTTTTTATGCTCTAGTGAACAACTGAATTAGGTTCCTATTATTACCAAAATTCTTAACACTTTTCTATAGGGATAGTTTAGAAAAAACATGTACACCAACCTTAAAAGATACTTATTTTCTATGGTTATCTGCATAAATTTTATGTCTAGTAAAACCTATCCTCTTTTTTAATCATCTTTATCATTAAACAATTTCTCCTTTCTACATTGGTCACAATGACATTCATTCACCTACTTTATCCCAACAAGATGGATTATGATAATGTTTTCCAAATAAAGCCTAAAAATGTATCATCTATATACTAGAATAAAAAATATTATTATAAGAATAATATATTAATGAAATATATTGATCCCTTCTTCCCTAATAATCCATTAAAATATTCAAATCATGTCTTAAAATGTTTTAATTTTTCTCTTAGACTATCCATCAAATTGAGGACGAAAAGTTGTACTAAAATTTAATTAAATTCCAAACAACCTCTTATGTAGTTTCCAAAGATTAAAAATGATTCTCAGATATTTTTTAGATATAAAAGATAAACAAAATACACATAATATTAATATATCCTTGGGTAACAATAAAAAAAGTTGGCCTAAAGTTATAGTATATTGATGGGTAAGAAAATAGGAAAATTTAGTTAGTCGATCAAAAATAACACAAAATTGCATTATTAACACTAGATAAATTTGGTAATACCATAAAAAATAAATGGATACATTCTTCCATTTCTATTCTAGAACTAGAAAAGGTTGAATAATCCCCTTTGTTAATTTATGTTCATATTTTACCTATTGAAAAGTAAAACATTTCATGGTAAATTCATCAATATCCCTTTTCATTCTATCCCAACAGTAATAATCCCAAAGGTCTCTATACATATTAGTTCATCCAGGATAAATTGAAATGGGGAACTATGATCTTTAATAAATAATTATATCTTTAAACGAGGATCACAAGGAACACATAATCACTTTCCATATCATATAACACCTTCTTCTTCAATATTAAACACTAGAAACTTAACCTTTTTCGAATTTTCAAAAATTATTGTAAAATATGATCCAATTTATATGATTTATTAATTATTTATGATATAGAGTATTTTACTAACACCAGAAAAAATATATAGGAGGTTTATTTACGCACACTTTATATGATAGAATTCATCAAATCATTTATCAAATTATTATTTCCTATATATAACATGGTTAATGTATCATTATATTGTCGACTCAAAGAATCAGTTGAATTTTTTTATTTTCTAGGATGGTATTGAATTGTGTATTCTTCTTATTTAATCACTTGCATCCATCATCTTTTCCTTAGGTACAACTCTTTATGAGTAAACATATACTTAAAACTTTTATGATCAGTTTATATTTCACAATTTACTCCATATAAAAGATTCAATAAAATTATTAACTAAAAAACCAAAGATGCTAATTCCTAATCATTTTTAGGATAATTTAACTCATGAGGATTTAGTTAACATGATGAATAAGTAATCATTTGATCATTATACATTACAACACAACAAAATCCCATTAATGAAGCATTGTTTTAGAAAATGAATTCACTATTTCTAGAGGGCAGTCCCAGAACTGGATCATTCGCCAATATTCCATTTAGTTCCAGAAACAATAATTATAGGGTTTTTTCTTGGAGAAGTTAACTCCTTTTTGGGTGGACTTAGTCAATGATCTGGACAATTGATAAATTTTATCAACAAAATGATTATAGTAACCCAGTAATCCAAGAAAAATAAGAATCTCAATGACATCTTTAGGTCATGGCCATTATTCAAAAAATTTAGTTTTATAAGGGTAGATAGTTATTATATATTTGGAAACAATATTACCAATGAAATAAATTTATTTCAATCAAACATTATAACACCCCATCATTGTATGAAATATTTTTTTAAATAAATTTAATTTAATTGATAGATTTTGTTACATGGAACACCAAGTTTTAACAGACCAGAATATAATATATTATTAAAAAATAAACATTAAATTAGTGTGTATGAATAGTAATAACTAAATTATGAATATTATATGTTTTATAAATTTATTAAATAAATTCACTACATGTCAATTTATTATAATGAAAACAAAACTGATTTAAAGTAAAAAATACGTTTTCAGAAAAAAAAAATTATTTATATAATGTGTTTTTATCCTAATAAATTAAAATATTCATTATTTTATATTGATATTAATAAAATTTATATATTATATATTTAATAAAATGTTTTATAATTTATATATAATCTTTTTAATCATGGTATAAGAATAAATATAGTATTATGCATAAAACTATATTTTTCAAAAAATTCATTTCATACTATTTTGGGAACTTATAAAAAATTTATTTTTTTAACTTTGACAATATTTATTTAAAATAATTTAACATTATTAATGAAATATAAATTTTAAAATTATCTTTGGGAGAATTTTTGAGATTTTTTTGAAAATATTAATTTTATTATGAATGAATGAAAATATATATTTTTATTAAAAAACTATATTTTCTAAAAGAATTTATAAATTTCCATATTTTTTTAAAATATGTAAAATGTAAAATTAAGTTCAATTTTCTTATAATTAATCATATTTATGTCCTTTGAAAAAAATTCAGGTAGAATATTGATGTAAAACCTTTTTCAGTATATGAACACTTTTTTCTTTAGAAACTAATTTTTCATCATGTTTGTGGGTTTAATTTGAAATTGAATTTTACCAGCTATGTGAATTGAATTTGGAAAAATTGATTCCATATTTGAAATTATAATAATTAATATTATGTGATAATTCTATAACATCCTAACCTAGAAGCCAATATCTGGTGCTCTGAGCCAGTGGGTCACATGGAATTAAGCACACATCCTCATACAGTAGAGGCTACTGACAAAAATTGAGTTATTATGGTGTGTCTATAGTGAAAATATACCATCATGTCATAGTAAAGTTTAACATTATTAAACATAAAATTCAATAGAAGGATTGGTAAATCAACCATACAGAAGATAAACCTCAAAGATAATATAAAATAACTAATGTCAAAAGTAATTTCATATACATATAATGATCATGTGATGTATCTAAAAATAGGAAAATAGGTGTACAATTATACAATACAATACATATCTAAAAACATGAAAAATAAAAAAGAGGAACTATCACAACTAAAATCACAAGCATAGCTCAGTCGCGTGCCCCTCTACTTCTAAGAAAATTATATATCAAGTATCGTATAATGGGTCCCTTACTCAGTCTCTACATTTATCCAAGAAGTATTTTTGGCTACCCAATGGTGGCTCAAAAAAGGTGTGAGATAATACTTAGTTGGCCGCCACCAATGATGTTTATAACAAATCCAGTCTATGTGAAATAAAAAATAGAAATGTGAAATATATCACACGTATAAATGTACTAAATATAAAGTGTCATGGAGTGGTGATCTTGTCTATCCAAACATCGATCCATGTGAAAGATAATTGGGATACCATAATAAAGGGTAGGGTTAAAATTGAAATAAGAAAATGATATTATCCAATCTATGCACTGGAGTCAAGTACCCATACCAGGGCTATCTAAAAAGTATTGAAAAAGTATACATAGCAGCCTCGCCCTGTAACCAAGTGTGTATCATCCATCAGAGACATGATGTATAATATTGTATATAACATTCACCATGGCCACACTATATAATCATAGTCATCGGAAATGGTCATTTTGTGTAATCAAAAAGTATCACACCATGAAGGGCCAGATTCAATGTATATAAGACCAAGCCATCCATGTAGAGTCCTATAAGCATCTTGATGAAAACTCAATAAATAATAAGGTGGTTTCCAATGAGTGTTTAAATAGTCCATTTTCAATGTGATCCTAATAAAGTTTGATCCATGTATTAGCAAGGCCCATGGCATCCTAAAAAATCAGGATCCATGGAGTAAGTAGGTCCAAGGAATAAACTATCGTAATCACGACCCATGGAGTAGAAATTTCCATGTATTCCTATGTAATCATGATCCAATTTATACCCACTTAGGCATACACTTCCATAATAAATAATTACTTCATTTCATTCATTATTTCAAAATTAATTTCATTTTATTAGTTCATCAAACTCATTTACAAAATTCAACAAAATACATTTAAACAATTAAACTACTCACATTATTTCAATACATGGAAATGAGGCATAACCTTCTCTTAACATCTATATTAAATTAACATCAATTTATAATGTGAATCCTTTAACTAGTAAAGAACACACACACCCCATGAGTTGTATATCAAAAGGGAAAATACAAAGGCCCACCCCATTGGTGGAATAGGTTTGGGAAATAACCTCCAACAATCTAAATGGAACAAGTGGGTGTCCCTAATAGGTTCCAATTCATTTGATTCAAAAATTAAATTAATTTTAGGGATGACAACCGAAATTCCAATGCGTAGAGAAAAGAAAATATTCTTTCAAAACACCAAAAACTAATGGAAATCTATGGAGTTCCTTCCATGGGTATGTAGTAGAACACTCATCCAGTATATAATTCTAATATAGTATATATCGAGTGAAAATGAATATTGGATGGAAATCCTAAAAATATAGAATGTTATCATTAACCGAAATAAATCCTTTCATATGAAGACAAACAAACAATGGAACAATATTAACAAAGAACTCGTCGGCATGTATCCAACGAGGCAGATAGTGTTCGAATTCGAGTACGGATCAAGAAATTGGATAAAATACTACATATTTTCTTAAAATGAGATCTCCCAATGTGAAACTCTATCCAATAGAGGAAAATAAGAACAGATTTTAGTTTTTAACTCATTTTAAGGATGAAATGTTGTTTTCCCCTCTTTTAACTGGGTCGCATGGTTTGATCGCATAGTTTTCTGAACCACACACCCACAGTGTACCCATTACTACCTCAAGGAAGACCCCACATGGTCATAAAACACAGTTATAAAAACTATTCCCCAACAATGTGTTGAGACTCTATAAATGGTCTATATAATTTTCCACCATCATGAACCTAAGGCTTCACATTTTCCTCAAACTATTTAGCCTCATACACCACTTTTTCAAGCCATGTATAGTTAGGAGTAAATGTGCAAATTGTCCCACATGGTCTCTTTTATTCATGAGGCCATCCCTGTTTTCCCAATAATCAGGGTTTTAAACACTTAACATGCCCCAGTAAGCCCTAAAACTCATATAATCACATTATGAACTAATAATATGTCAAAACCAAGGAGCTAAACTGAAAAAAAGATATATACATCATCAAAAAACTTTAGATCATAAAATATCCCCCTAGAGAAATTAATCATTGAATGACCTTCCAAGAGTGGACAAGAATCACCTAAGAATAAATTTATCCATTGAGCTTGTACGCCGGCCTCCTGCTCAATTTCACATTATATAAATGATCATTCTTCCATAGATCATGTACTAAAGGAACTGATTGGCCTTGAATAGCCTTAGTGATCCTATAAACAACATGTATAAGATGCTCCTTAAATTATGCATCTTCCTATAACTCAACTTATTTATGAAGAAGAATATGTGATGATTTTGAATGATAAAATTTAATATAATAATCATAGAATACATCATTCATGGACATGTACCTATGAGTTAACAACAACTAAAAGGCTATCGGCCCAACTCTCTATAATATTGTCACAACCCGTCCCAGTGGGGCTCACACCTTGACTCCCCAGGCCCACAAATGTTGAAGTGTAAAAACCACTAAGGAACAAAATGCATGCATGCAACTAAACCCAACCAACAGAGTACGACAGAAAGTAAAGTACTGAAAGTAAACTGGGCCAGAATACAAGCCCACCCAAAAACAAGAGTCTAAAAACTGCGAAGTCCAACCTGTAAACACAAGTGGTACTGGGACTGCTCCCCATAGCCAAAGGAATTCCTCTACCTGAAGGGAACTCAGAAATCTCAATCCTATCCAGGTCCTCCCTTGACTTTATCAAAATTATACTCATCTACACAAGACACGACATGCGCGGGTAGAGCCCGTGCCGGGGTGAGTATAACAGTACTCAATAAAGGACCCAAAAAACACAAAGCAATACAGAATGAAAAGGTATAGTCATATCTACATAGTATATGTCCACTGAACTTATAAATGGATAAAACAATCCATATATACCCAAAATTAGAACTTGTGGTCTAGAAATAAGTCACACAACCACATACTTCTGTTATGGATTTAGTTTGAAGATTTCCACGAAGCACTCAATCTGGGAAAACACACTCCACGAGTCTGGTAGCTCTGATGATTTTCGTCCAAGAAGTACTATTCATCAAGAAATGTCATTAGAGGTAATTACACTCATTACGGGAGACAGACTCCTGAGTGGGGAAGATCACGATAGATAGATTCACTCATTATGGGAGACACACTCCCGAGTGGGAAAGATCTTGATACACATATGAGGATCACTACCAGGGCCATGGAGGATACCATGACTCATCCGGATTCACCATATAGGTAGAGTATCAATCCCTAACAGTGTTGGTCTTGTCAATACCTGACTCTACCTAGGGTCACGAAAGGATAGAGGATCTCACTCCGGGCCTCCCGAAGGGATTCTAACTCTATCATAGAAATTCCTGCTAAAGGGGTCATACTCATGTGGAAGGAAACAATGCCTGACCTTCAAGGGAATGAGAAGAAGGTGCACTAACCCAAACGAAACATGTCTAATATATGGTGGACAAGAAGACCATGCCATTTTCCAAAAATCACACAACGTGTAGAAAAGTTACACGCCATGTTGTCTGAACACGGGTTCTGCCCATGTACAATGGCCCATGTTATAAGGCTGGACATGCAGAAAAGTTTGTACAAGGTGTGTAGTACTGTGTATGCACCGTGTCTAAGTGACTGGGGTCGGCTCCATGTACTCTGTCCATGTGCACGTACACGGTCCTCAACCCATGTACTCTGACCCGTGTAATCTAAACATGGGGTGACCCATGTTACTAACCTCACATGGTCGTGTGATGGAGTATATAGTCATGTACTCTATCCCATGTCTATTTATCCCCTGAATACATGTCGAGTCCCATTTAGCCACCTCTTCCATGCCGCATAGAGAGTACATGTCGTGATCTGAAGTCGTGTAGCCCATCCCGTGTTCGTGTACTTCCCCAAATACATGCCAATCTTTAGGGAAAGTCCATCATGCCATGTGAACAGGATCAAACGCCATGTGATTCCTCTTTGACCCATGAAACCCTAGCCACCTCTGTCGGTACTACACAACATGTTCTTCGGACGTACATGCCGTGTATTCTGGAAATTTATAGAATCACGGGCTTCCATCGCCATGCCTTTCGTGGTGCCCCGTTCATCGATCAAACCATCTGTTCTCTATGAAACTCTAGAATCTAGGTCATCATGATGTCCCGAGGTCATCTCCGTTGTTTTTAGGCCTCCCATAGTCTCTGAGAACACCTTTTGATCCTCACGCATGAAGAACAGTCGAAGAATGATCTCTCCCGATTTGGTCTGATTCATCGTCCACTATCGACGTCGCACCTCCGCTAGGCTGTCATGACGTCGGGTCTTCAATTTAGGATTTTTACATCGTAGAATGGACATGAAATGAGCTATTGTTCCTCACCCCATAAAGAATGCGAAGAACACATGAGATAAGAAAGGGGGAGGAAATCCAGAAAACGAATTAAGGAATGGACCTCTGTCGTCGTTCGTCACGGTGTTTATCTGCTCCTGTTAGTAGGATCAAATAGAGCAGGATCAAAATAATAAACAATAATTGTGGATTAATCCCCAAAAACATCCCAATAAACCCCTCCCATAAGAAAATATGAATCCACGGATCAAAATGTTCATGTTTGATCCGCGTTTGTCGTTTAAATTCAAAAATGAGGAAAGAAGAATCAAAATAACAACCCCTAACTCAAAAGGGATTGATCGCTGACAAAGAGATCATGATGCTTTTGTCGTCAAGATCCATCAACTTGTTGGAAAATCGATTTTTTAGCTTTGATTCTTCATCGTTCTTCACTGAGGTTTTTCTCCAAGGTGCAAAGGATTCTCCAGAGTTTCTCTCCAGCTTCTTCCAATGAGAAACATTTGATTATCCCATTAAAAAGAGGGAACGTATTTGGAATTCTATCACGTTGTGGCATTAATGAGTCAGTGTTTCTGTTTTTTTTTTAGAGTCATTATGATATAGAATTAAATAAGGAAATAGTTTCTCCATCGCTGCACTGCAGCAGATGTTTCCAATTAAAATAAAATAAACGTGGAAAATTTGTTTTATATTATTTTCCTAAAAATATCCGAAATTTAACTTTTTCCCTCAACCCATGATGGTCGAGTTTAAACCCATTATTAGGTAAAGTATTCATCCCGGACGCAACGGTGCCCTCATATTTTTAATCTGGGCATCTATTTGGAAACTTCCACCACCGCACACAAGTTCCAACTCACATAACATAAAAAATGTTCAAACCACCATTCTAGGATCAGCGGGCCTCGGAATGATGTGTCGTCTCTGTGCATGGTCTCCTAATAATTCCATATAATATTTAAAAATAATACACTGATAAACCGAGACATTACACTCTCCCCACCATGCGTATTTGCATTCCTGAAAATCCAAAACAAGACTACTCAGAACGATGAGGGTAATAGGCACAGATTTGAGCCTCCCGCTCCCACGTGCTCTCTTGAAGATTCTCGTGCTGCTAAAAAATGATCACCAAGGTAATCGAGCGCCCATGAAGGATCATCTCCTACCGATCCTCAATCTCCATCTAGTAATCATCAAATGTCACTCCATCCTCGATGTCCAGCTCGCCCCAGCCGATGACGTGTGATGGGTCATACATGTACCTCCTCATCTGCGACATGTGGAAGACATCATGGAACTGATGAAACTGTGGCAGTAAAGCTAGGTGGTTCACAACCTCGCTAACTCTGTGTAGTATCTGAAAAGGCCTGATGAACCTTGGAGATAGCTTGTCGCCTCGGCCAAATCTATGTAACCCTCGTCGAGGTGTGACCCGAAGAAAGATGTGGTATCCCTCCTCAAACATCAGGGGTCTCCATCACCTATCAGCATAATACTTATGCCTGCTCTGTGTAGCCTTCATCTACTCTTGGAAGATCTACACCTTATCGGTGGTAGCTCGCACCAACTCTGGACCCATGAGTGCTGACTCTCTGGGGTCATTCCAGCAAAGTGGTGTCTGGAAGGGTCTCCCTTATAAAGCCTCGAAATTTTCCATGCCAATACTGGAGTGGTAGCTATTATTGTACGCAAACTCCACCAGTGGAAGGTGGTCCTCCCAACTACGACCAAAGTCCAAGATACAGGCCTACAACATATCCCCCAGAACATGAATGTTCCTCTCTGTCTGACCATCGGTATGGGGATGGAACATTGTACTCAAGCTTATCTGAGTCCCAAAGTCCTCCTGCAATCCCTTCCACAACCGGGATATAAATCGGGCATATCGGTTCGAGACTATAGTCGATGGGACTCCATGAAGAAAAAATATCTCCTATATGTAGAGGCATCCCTTTCTCTCTACGGAACTCTACTCCCTGATAGCTAAGAAGTGGGCAGACTTGGTGAGTCGGTCAACGAACACCTAGAAGGAATCGTGCCCCATGGAATTCCATGGCAATACTGTCATGAAGTCCATCGATATTCCATCCCACTTCCATTATAAAACTTCCATGGGGTTAGCTAATCCCACTGGAACCTGGTGCTCAGCCTTCACTTGCTGGCATATAAGGAATCGAGAAACGAACCCTGCTACTTCCTTCTTCATTCCTGACCACCAGAACTTACATTGGAGATCCTGGTACATCTTTTCCAATCTAGTATGTACCACCAAGGGGGATGTATGAAACTCCCTTCTGACCTCATACTACAATGCTACTGGTACAACAGTGCATCCTATGAAAAGAGGTACATTCTCTCCACCTTGTGAATATCCATCAGGAGGATGTCATGTAGATAACTGATCTCTTAAATCCACACAGTTGACATCTCCTAGCTATGCCTCCCTAACCCGCTGCAAGAGTGGAGGGGTGACCACCATCAACTGTAGGTAAGTTTTATCCTCTCTGTCCACGAAGGATAACTGAAACGCAGCTAACTACTTTGTCACCTCACTCAACAATTGTGAGCTCAACCGTTTGTTAAGAGCATCATCTACCTTGTTCCCCTTCCCATGAGTATAGAATATCTCGAAATCATAGTCCTGTAGGAACTCTAGCCAACTTCTCTACCTCAGATTCAGATCCTTTTTCGAAAAGATGTACTTGAGGCTCTTGTGGTCAGAGTAGATGATAAACCTCTCTCCCATAAGGTAGTGTTGCCACATCTTCAAATAGAAGACTATCGCTGCCAACTCAAGATCATTGGTCACATATTTATGATCATGTGGCCAAAGCTGGTGCGAACCACAAGCAATCACTTCCTGACTCTGCATTAGGACGCAACCAATCCCGGTCCCTGATGCATCGCAGAAAACTAGGTACTCAACACCCTCTTCCAGCAATCTCAAGATTGGGGCACTCATCAAACTCTGTCTCAACTACACGAAGGCCTACTGGCACCAATCCATCCACATGAAGGGTTTCCCCTTCCTGGTCAAGGCCATCATCGGTGTTGCTATTCAAGAGAAATCAGAAATGAACCTCTGGTAATATCCTGCCAACCCAAGGAAGATCCGCACCTCTATCACGCTCCATGGTGGCTCCCATGGTAACACTGCCTCCACCTTGGCTGGGTCCATAGCCACTCCATCTGCTGAGATGACAAGTCCCAGAAAGTGGACCTCATGAATCCAGTACTGGCACTTCAAGAGATTCCTATAAAGCTGGTTCTCTAGGAGTACATCTAGAACTATCTTCAGGTGTCCCACATGCTCCTCATCTGACGTTGAGCACACAAGGATGTTATCGATGAAGACCACAACAAACTGGTCTAGGTATGGCTGAAGATCTAGTTCATCAGTCCCATGAACATTGTGGGGGCGTTTGTCATGCCGAAAGGCATCACCAAGTACTCATAGTGCATGCAGCGTCATTTGAATGTCATCTTCGGTATATCCTCATCCTGTACTCATAATTGGTGATAACCTGGTCAAAGTTCAACCTTCAATAACCACTATTCCCCTCTCAGCCGATCAAAGAGGTCATTGATTCTTGGCAGTGGATACTTGTTCTTCACCATTACCTGATTCAGGCACTTGTAATCCATGCACAACCTCAAACTTCTATCTTCCTTCTTGGAAAACAAGACTCGGGCCACCGAGGGTGAAATGTTGGGTCTCACAAAACCCTTTATCTTCAAATCCTCCAACTGCACCCTCAGCTCGTGAAGCTCTGCGTGAGCCATCTGATATACTGGTGAGGAAACTGATGTCTTCCTAGGTTTCACATCGATGCAGAAGTTTATTTCCCGGTGGGGAGGTAGTCCTGGAACATATTTGGGAAAGATATCCTCGAACTCTTCCATTACAGCTGGGAACTGAGAGCTCACAACATCTACCACTCTAAGGGTAAGGCTATCCATCTCATGACTGATCGAATGCACCCCCGATGCATGAGACCATTCTGTGCCGCTTGGGTCAACTTTCCTCCAATAAAGGAAAACCTCGTCCCATCATGGCTGACACACCGCACTCTTCGCCTAAAACAGTAAATTTGGGAATGGACCGAAGATAACCAATCCATACCGAGAATGGCGTCATAAGGCCTCAACGCTACCAACATGAGGTTCCAACTGAAACTCTCACCTCCAAGGGTATGATCACATTGTCTGCCAAGGTGTGTGATCATCGAGTCTCCTCCCACAGGTGTCTCCAAGCATAAGGATCGAGTCAACGGTTCTACCGGAATCTCAAGGTTTCGGACAAGACATGTGGCGATGAAGGAATGAATGGAACTTGTGTCAATAAGTACGACATATATGGTATATAAGACACAAATCATGCCTCGTATCACCCCTGGAGCCCCTGGGTCATACGCCTCGACCACATGCATTTGTCCCTGCCTCTGTCCCCCATCTCCCTGAGCTTGGTGTGGACCTCCTGGGGGTGGTGGTGGAAGTAAGTCAAAGCGTCTGCCACCACCTGTAGCCCCTCCTTCACCTTTTCCACGTCTGTATCCTGGTGGGTCTATCTACTCCACTCTCTGCCTCTACCTCGGTGGTCCATCCACCGCTTCTCTATTAGTAGATCGATGGGTCGGACAATCTCCAGAGAGATATCATCTATTGTCGCACGCGTAGCACCGCATCTCCCTAGGATGACTGAATCTAGACTAAGAGACATGGACTGTAGATCCCCTGTCCTGGGTCCTCCTCTGATGTCTTTCACATCCTAATCCTTGTGTCTGACGTTGGCTCCCTACTACCGAGATCTCAGCACCTTTCTAACTTCTACTGACTGTCGTCGGTTTTCTCTGCTCCTCTAAGAAGCTCTCAATCACCAAAGTCGGCTCGAGCCCCCCTATATAAGTCGAAATGCATAGAGGTACAGAACTAGATCAGATGTCTCTCCGTAGACCTCGCTCGATGGTCCGATCTTTAAAGTATTGATCCCTGACCATATCCATCGAGTACCGAGCAAGGTTGGTGATCCTCTAAGAATAGTCAGTTATCGTCAAACTACCCTACTAGAGAAGAAGAAGCTCCTAGATATGTACGGATCACAAAATAACAGGAGAAAACTCCTCCTTAAAGAGCCTCTGAAATGTTTCCCATGAAAGATTCTCCTCATTGTGAGTCTGTGTTGTCAAACTCCACCATCGTCCCGCCTAACCCTAAAGAAAGCTCACTCCTAGGATCACCATCTGGTCTGCTGGTGTCCTCACTAGATGGAAAACTATGTTCACCACCTCAAGACATTTCTTTATCCACCTGAGGGTCGGGCTCACCTCAAAACCTGAGGGGTGTCTGTCTCTGGAACTCATGGAGTGCGCTCAGCCTATGCCCCTTGTCGGTCAGTACTACAGGTACCACAGGCTGCTCCACTGGTGGTGGTATAGGAGGTTCACCACCTGGTGGAAACACCTGGGGAACTGGTCCCTATATCGAAGCCTCGTCACTAAGGGGGTCATCCTCGTGGTCGTGCTGATGAATTCTAGCGGGTATGCATCATGGTGGAATCCTATAAGGAAAGAAGATGTACCATGGTCAATGAGTATATTTGGAAAGCTGACACAAAGGATATGGAAAACACAACCCATTCCTATATGATGCATGTACCATTATTTTATTTCCCTGCAACTAGTGTTTTCATGTACCAGGTCGAAAAGTAGGTTATCAGAGTCTTGGTGTATGGATACGTCAGCCGCCACACAAACACTGGAGTCTCTGGCCTAAAATCCGAGCTTGAAACACTGAATATTGTTTCCCCAAACCAATCTCACAGACTCTTGGTCCTAAGGTAGAATCGACCCCTCTGATACCACTCTAGAACGACCCGTCCCAGTGGGGCCCGCACCGTGACCCCCCAATCCAAAAGATGCTAAAATATAAAAACCACTAAGAAACAAAATTAATTCATACATGTAAACCCAACTAACAGAGTATGATGGAATGTAATGTACTGAAAGTAAACTGGGCCAAAAAACAAGCCTACCCAAAAACAAGAGTCTGAAAACTGCAAAGTAAACCTGTAAACAAAAGAGGTGCTGGGACTATTTCTCATAGGTGAAGGAATACCTCAGCCTATAGGGAACTCATAAATCTCAGTCATGTCCTGGTCCACCCGAGACTCTGTTACAAGGCTTCTCATCTGCACAAGACACGACACGTGCGGGCAGATCCTATTCAGGGGTGTGTGTAACAGTACTCAATAGAGGACCCCAAAAAAACACAAAGCAATACACAAAGAAAAGGAACAGTCATATCAATATATTATATGTCTACTAATCATATAATAGGAGAAAACAATCTAGATATTCCCAAAATTCAGACCCGCGATCTAGAAACAAGTCACACAACCGCATACTTCTGCTAGGGATACAGTTCGAAGATTTCCACGAAGCACTTGTTCCAGGAGAACACACTCCACAAGTCTCGTAGCTCTGATGATGTCCATCCTAGAATTAATTGTTCATCTAGTATCATCATGAGAGGTAGTTACACTCATTATGGGAGACACACTCTTGAGTGGGGAAGATCACGATAGATAGATGCACTCATTACGGGAGACACATTCTTGAGGGGGAAAGATCATGATACAAAGATGAGGATCACTGCCAGAGACATGGAGGATACCGTGGCTCATCCGGATTCACCATCTAGGTAGAGGATCAATGCCCAGTAGAGTTGTTCATGTTGATTCCTGACTCTACCTAGGGTCAAAAAAGGATAGAGGATCTCGCTCTGGGCCTCTCGGGGGGATGCTAAATCTATCACAGAAAGTCTTGCTGAAGGGGTCATATTCCTGTGGAAGAAACAATGACTGACCTTTAGGGGAACGGGAAGAAGCAACACTAACCCTAATGAAACATGTCCATGATATGGTGTACAATAGGACAATGTTATTTTCCAAAAAACACATGGTGTGTAGAAAAGTTACACGCCGTGTTGTCTGAACCCATGTATTTCCAGTGTACAAATGCTTGTGTCATAAGGCTGGTCATGTAGAAAGGTTAGTACATGGAATGTAGTACTATGTACATGCCATGTCTGAGTTACTGTGGTCGGCTCCATGTACAATGGCCATGTACCCGTACACGGTCCTCAACCCGTGTACTCCAACCCGTGTAATCGGTACACGGGGTGACCCGCGTTACTCACCTCGCCTGGTCATGTGATGGATAAAACTGTCATGTACTCCATCCTGTGTGTTTGTATCCCATGGATACACTCTGAGTCTCATGTATCCGCCTCTTCCATGTCGCGTAGAGAGTATACACAATGTTCTAAAGCTGTGTAGTCCATCTCGTGTCCTGGTACTTGCTCAAATACACACTGAGCTTTAGGGAAACTCCAACATGCCATGTGACCAGGGTCACATGCATTTTGATTCCTCTCTAACCCCTAAAACCCTAGCCACTGACGCTGGTACTACATGGTGTGTTCTTCATAAGTACACGCCGTGTATTCTAGAAATTTCCAGAATCGCGTGCTTCTGCCACCGCACCTTTCGTGGTGCCCCGTTCGTCGATCCGACAGTCCGTTCACCATGACACCCCAAAATCCAGGTTTCCCAGACGTCCCTAGGTCGTCTCTATTGTTTTTAAGCCTCCGATCGGCTCTAAAAACATGTTTTAATCCACCCTCACAAAGAACGGTCGAATAATGATATCTCCTGATCCAGTCCGATCCGTCATTTGCTATTGTCGTCGCACCTCCTCTAGGCCTTCGTGACATCGGGTCTTCAATTTGGGATCATTGTGTTGCAAAAATGAAACACAACAATCCGTTGTTCATCACCCCACATGGAACGTAAAGAACGTGCGAGATAAGAAAGGGGCAGGAAATCTAGAAAAGGAATTAAGGAACGAACCTCCACCATCATTCGTCACTGCGTTGATCATATCCCATTAGTGGGATAAAACAGATCATGATCAAAAAAGTAAACAATAATCGTGGATGAATCCCCAAAAACAACCCAATAAAACCATCCTTCAAGAACGTGTGAATCTTTGGATCAACATTTTCATGGTTAATCCGCGTTCGTCGTTTAAATTCCAAAATGGGGAAAGAAGAATCAAAATAACAACCCCTACATCCAAAGGGATAGATCGCTGATGAAGGGGTCATGTTTTCATCATCGTATAGATTCTTAAACTTATTGGTGTAGTGATTTTCAGCTTTGATTTGTCATCATTCATCACAGAGGGTTTTCTCCAAGGCACCAAGGATTATCCAGAGTTTTTTTCCAGTTTCTACCAATGAGCAATAGTTGATTAACCCATTAAAAAGAGAGAACATGTTTGGAATTCCATCATGTTGTGGAATTAATGAGTCATCATTGCTATTTTTTTAGAGTAATTATGACATGGAATTAAATAAGTAAACAGTTTCATTGTCACTGTGCTGCAGCGGATGTTTCCAATTAAAATAAAATAAACATGAAAAATTTATTTTATTTTATTTTACTAAAAAAGTCCAAAAATTAACTTTTTCCCTCAACCTGTGCCGGTGGAGGTTAAACCTGTTCTTAGGTAAAGTTGTTGTCTCGGACACAACGGTGCCCTAATATTTTTAATTCGGGCATCTGTTTGGAAACTTCCACAACTGCACACAAGTTCCCACTCACTTAACTTAAAAAAAGTTCAAACCACCATTCCGGGATCACCAGGCCTCGGAATGATGTTCCATCTCTACGCGTGGTCTTGTAATAATTCTATATAATATTTAAAAATAATAAACAGAAAAAACGGAGATATTAAAAATATCTCTTATGGTCTTCCATATCATGGATAAATCTTACCATGTCTCTTGATTTTTCTATGTTCTATCCTCATTGAGACATGTAAAACGAACTGATCCCTGACCTTGAACACCAGAGGTAATATATGGAGATCGGTGTAATATTTATATCTCATCCATGTGGTATCCATACATTTTTAAATCAATTCGACCTTCTCTACTATCTCCTTAATGAGACTTAGTCTAAGTAAATTTTCATCACCTTCCTTTATCAACCATTGTCGTGATCATCCTGGCATACCATAAAATCTGCATAAGTTTCCATATATACATTTTTCTGATAACTATTATTTTAGTTGAACTCATCTAGGAGTATCTTCCTCTTCCAAGAGCCCCCAAAATTAAGGACAATTTCTTTCAGCATGTCCTCAAGAACCTGTATAGTTCACTTTTACTAGCCATCAGTCTAAGTTTAGTATGATGTGCTCATATGAAACTACATACCCAACACCCACTGTAAAATTTTCCAGAATCAAGACATAAAATAGACATCTCTATCGAATAAAATGGTCTGAGGAACCTCATTAGTTTTTACTATCACTTGAATATACAATCTCTTAAGTTTATACACTAATAAGATCTCTATTATCAAAAATAAATGTGAATCATTCGTAAACCTATCCACAACAACCCATACAACATCACTACCTTGAAGAGAACATGGAAAATTGGAATGAAATCCATCCCAAAATCATCCCATTTAACCTTAGGAATGGGTATATACTATAAAATAATAATTATTCATTGATGTTCTACCTACCCCTATTGACAGGTCCAACACCTCATGAAAAAAAACAACTAACTCGCATTTATCCCCTACCACTAATACTAGAAACATAAATTAGGATACATCTTGGTAAATCCGTATTGTACTACACAAACTGAATCATGAATCTTCTAGATAATCTCCTCATGTATTTCTTCTAGAATCTATATGAGACCATGGATACATTGAAATTCATCATCACCTACGGTCTAACCAGGAGGTGGGTCCTCGCCTACCACACTCTATGGTAGTATTAGGTCCCAATAATCTAATAGCTTTAACATCCTCAATCAATCCATAAGGGTAAATTTCATAGATAAGGAAAAGTATAGGTCTGTCCTGGTCCATCCTGCACCTCCAACTGCATCTCTGAAAACAAGTCTATAAGTTTCCACCCACTATTGGCCTCCTGAACTGATTATATCTCAGTCCTTTTACTCAATTCATTATCTATTCCATTACCTTTTCCTGGTCTGTAGGCAAGATCAATGTCAAAAATATTGTGGGTACTCAACCCACCTTTACTTCCTAAAATTCAATTCAAACTATGTAAAAATATACTTGGGGCTATTATTGTTTTTGTACCCCCCCCCCCCCCATTCTATCTAGTACATAATGTCTCCAACCATACAAAGTATGCAAAACTACAGCTAACATTAGATCATATGTGGGGTAATCCATCTTATCTTGCCTCAGATGATGAGGCCCATATGACAAGACTCTATCCACCTTATATTAGGACTTATCTTATCCTGATACCAAATTCGTCACAATACATAGTGTATCTCCTACCTAGATATAGAAGAATCATGGATAATGTTGAATTTGATCTCCCTTTCATCTTATGAAAGGATATATCATTGTTATACAACCATATAGACTTCCCACCCTTATTAGTAATGATTTCCTAAGGTTATTTTAAGCATGATAAGTCCTGTATGAAATTCATGAAATATCCATATCTCCCCAAAAAACATTATATATCAAAAAAATCTTATGATGATGCCCATAAAATACTGCTCTCGCCTTATCTGGTTCAATGGGTACTTATTTATCTAACATTATATGACCCCAGAGGTAAATATTATCCATCATGAAGTAGATCTTTTTATGTTTATCATAGAAATAATTCTCTCTCGGTGTATTCAAAATGATCTCAATATATTGGGCATAGTCATTTTGATTGAGAGAATACACCATGATTTCATCCATGAAAAGCACCAAAAACCAATCCAAGTAAGGATAGAAAACTAAGTTCATCAATTCCGTAAAAAAATACTAGAATTTTCATGAAAACTAATGGTGTAACCAAATAATCATACATACCATACCAATTTAGTAAAGACTATAATAGGTATGCTTGCAGGTTGAAAACACACCTCGTGATATCCTGATCTCATATCAATTTTCATGAAAACCCATTATCCTCATAGCTAATCAAAAAGATCATCTATTATTGGAAAGGGATACTAGTTATTAACCATTAACAGGTTCAATTTTGATTATTCTACTCATTTTATAAGGGTACCATCCATTTTTTTCAAAAAAGGATCGACAAACCTCCTTAATAAGTATTGGGTTATATAAAAAACTTTTCCTCCAAGTCCTATACTGCCAATTGATCTTCTACAACACTGTAGTAGTCATAATATTAAGAGGAATGGATATTGGTATAGCTCCTGGAACTATATCTATAGAGAACTCCACCACTATCTCAATAGGTGAACAAGAAAAGCCTTTTGGGAAAACATCCTGGAAATAATCAAACACTAGAGGTAAATCTACTTAGCTTGATCCTTGATCATCTAGGTATAAACTAGAAATCTAGGCTTCTATCCCTCCCATCCCATGATTCTCAATTCTATATAATATTTTCTATATATATGATTCACCAATTTCAATAAAAACACTTCCCTATAGGGATTTGAAATTTAGACTTCAATGATTGAAATCACCATGGGATTTATAATGAACAAGACATTCTATCCTATGTATGATCTTAAACCCTATCATTTAGGGCAAAAATATATCCCATATGAAGTGAAACCCACCTATCTCAATGAGTTACCCCCTACATAGGCATACCTCCTCCATTTTGATCCCTAATGGATTTTTCAAGGTCATAACGTCATCTGAAAACTGAACAGAAAGCCTAATGTTATCCACCACAGGTACAGATATCAAACTATGTGATTCACCTATATCAAAAAAGAGTATATACAATTATAGATTATACTATGGTCATACCTATCAGATATTTTGGTCCTCTTATTTTGGGTGTTTGGATATATAAAATATATATGTCCTAAAGTGAGACCCTAAGAAACAACCTCATTACCCAGAGTAAGCCCACTCTACTATCTGGGTACAACTAGAATCTGGCAGCCTAACCACAACTACCACCTAGGCCTAAAGGAGTAGTAATTGTCTATCTCCCAGCATGATTTAGAGCTATGAATCCCACTCATGAACATAGATTCAGATTCAAACCCCTTCCACTAACTTCTGGATGGAAGGTCCTACAAAATCATTCTACACGGCACATCCTACTGTAATCCTGACACTCAAATAGGTCTTAATCAAATTGATTCCTCATTTTCATATGTATACCACACTAATGAATGATAATATATCTACTATAACATAAATCTTGTATGATTCTCCCCTCAGTTTAATCCTCAAAATAGAGCTTCCTACCACTGGAAGTTGAACTACTAAGTGTAGAGACTATACTTCCCTACTATTAACACCCATCTTCCCTCAGGTTACACTCTGTAATATGTGCCTGATTCTCTATCTCAATAATAATCATCTAGTTGAACATGTTGAATAATAATTGAACGGAATTCTTGAGACCTTACATGAAGCATCTCGCCCTTGATAACTCGTTAGGAAGGTATATTAGAACAAAAATTTTGAATCTCTGTAAAGCATGAGGAATATTTCATAATAGTTATCAAAATTAATCCAGACAACAAAATCCCTGGACAACTCTTCTATCAGAGTTTTTGGGAAATATTGGTCATAAAAACTTTATTAGAAATCCCTCCAAACCATAAAATATAGTGCATCGGTCAGTTTTAAAACATCCCACTGTCACTTTGATTCTCCTTGTACTATATAATTCATTAGATTCACTCTCCTATCTGGATGTGTCTCTAGATTCACTGAGATCAAAAAAAATTCATCAAACCATATCTCAGTATATTTTTTACTTCCATACCCAAAAAATATGGGTGTATGATGCTACTAGAACACCTGTTTTATCACTTCCATAGATGCATAAGGTTGTGGAATTCCATAAAAAGTTGGCATATAGCACCAAAATACTCATGAAACTATACATAAAAACTAGTATCTAGAAAAATTGTGGTTTTTCAACATGAAATATAAGAGTATATGAAAGTATCCCATGTCCCACCACCTCTAGATCATGGTTGTCACCACCTTCATGGAGTAAGATTCGAGGTCATCATAGTGGATTTTCACTACAATTCCATGCACACCCCTCCGAAAATATCGATAACCATAGGATCTCAAATAAAAACATAGGACATGATGAATCCTTCTTATAAATTGGTCAAACCCCTATTAATTATTATAAATCTAGTACTGTGTGAAAATAAATTGTTATAAACATCACTAGATACACTACATACTACCCACTATAAAGTCGGGTCAATGTTATGTTCACTATTTTTAAAAAAATTAGTTTCATTTTAATTCAAATTTATATCAAAACTCTATTTAAATGGTTCAACCAAATGAATCACTACATATAATTCATGAGGACCCATACACCTCATTAACTGATGTATTTAATTCACTTAATCCATACGATAACACATTCAAGTCTATGAGATCAATGGCTCGTGACTCAACGTTCCATAATTTACAGCTTAAATCATCTATTGTAGCCTTAGCAGGAAAAATCTATTTATGGTATTGTAGTAACTCTATGTACCAACTATTTTTCACAATTATCAATTAGAACACTAAAAATATAAGAAATATATATCTCCCAAGTCACATATAAAAAATTCATGCAGTCAAGAAATGCATACTTTATGGAGTGGAATAATTTATTTTATGTGAACCTAACATGTGCCTAAAATGATGCATGAGATGCATAACCTATTATAATTAGGAAATGGTAAAATATTTACTCATCCATATCTATTATAACATCACAATTCAATTGTTTCATGAAATGGTGTAATCAAATAAATTGTGATAACACAAAATCCAAAAAATATAAATTTTTGTTCAAGGTAATTTGGATCCTTCCTATATGTAGATTAGGTACACCATGGAGTAGATCATTAAAAAATTAAAAAAAATTGATTACACTTTATATTGTCTCAAAATAGTATGTTAATAAAATAAAACACTCTCATACCACTTTGTAACGTCCCATATTATAAGCCACAATCTGGTTCCCCTAGCCGGTGGGTCACGGGGCCTCAAGCGTGCCTCCCCATATTCTATCACCTTATAACTAGCGGTTAGGTCTTAGGTTGTGTTTATTGGGTGACTATACATCCATATTAGAGTCTATCATAGTGGTAGTAAACATAATAGTCAATAGTGTAAGAATTATATCAACCAAACATAATATAAACATTGAAGACAATAATAAATTAACAATTCAAGAAGTAATCTCATATACATATGATGATCAGGTCATACCTCTACAAAACGGGAAAGGAGGGGAACAAGAATCTAGTAAAATAAATGTCTTAAAATACCCTAAATACAAATAAGTAACTATCCCAGCTAGCATCACAGGCATTTCTTGGTATCGTGCTCCCATACTCCTAAGAACATCATAAATAAAGTATTGTATAATTAGTGTTTCCTGAATCCCTACCTTACTCCAAGAATATTATCTATGTACCCAATGGCTTATTGGACAGGGTGTGAGAAGACACTCAGTAGGCTACCACCAGTGGATTCTATAACAAATCTAGACTATGTGATATAAACAAAAGCAGTGTGCAATATATCAAATGTATAAGTAATGAAAGTAAATATTCGAGTAGTGGTGATCGTGTCTATCAAATCATGACTCCATGTAAAATATATTCAGGATCATATACATAAGAGTAATGGTAAAATAGATATAATCCAGAGATACTATCTACTATACCCACTAGAGTTGAATACCCATACCAAGGAAATCTATAAATCATAGACAAAATATTCGCAATGGCCTCATTATGTAACAAAGTTTATATTGGCCACCATGGACACACCACATAATCAAGTAGATAACATTCCCTACGACCACACTATATAATTAGATCCATCCACAATTATCATTTTGTTTAATCAAAAATTTTAGACCATGAATGTTTAGATCTAATGTATAGAATCCTAAGGCATCCACGTCATGTCCCAAGAGCATCTTTATGGAATCTCGTCAATGCATTGGGAGAGGTCCAGGGATCATATTAATACCCCATGTCCATTTTAATCCCTTTAAATCTAGATCCAATGGGTGGAAAGGCCCTTGGAGTCCTATGGAATAATTAACTAAGGAGTAAACAAGTCCAAAACATCCAAAACCATAATCATGACTAATAGAGGGTAAATGTTTATGGAATCCTTTGGAATCAGGATCCAAGGTATACATACCAAGGCATCCACTACCACAATCAGTCATCATTATATTAAATTAATCATTTCCCAATTAATCACATTCCATGAGTTCATTCAACTCATTTACACAATTTTTATACAAAATATTTAAACAATTGAACAATTCATATCATATAAATACAAGGAAAGTAGGCATAACCTTCTCCAAACTTCTCAATTCTAATCAAGTCAATTTATAATGGGATTCTCTAAATATTAAAGAACGCACACACCCCAATGATGGTATATGAAAATGTAAAATAAAAAGAATCACTCCATGGGTATCTTAAGTTTGGGAAACAACCTCCAAAAATCATAGTTCAAATAGTGGGCATCCCTAACATGTTTCAATTCTTTTGATTCAATCATTCAATTAATTTTAAGGGTGAAACAAGAATTAATAGCGTGCATCACAATTAAAATTATGATTATAATCCACCGCACCCTAATGGAAAGTTATAGAACACCTACCATAGGTCCATAATAGAACACTCATCTAGTATCAATCTCTTATTTGGTCAAGATCAAGTGAAACAAAATGAATGGACAAAAAGACATGAAAATACAGAATATTAGCTAGAACATAAATAACTAATTTGATATAAATAAAAATGAATAATGTAACAAGATAAAATTAAAAGTATCTAATTTGGATCTAAAGTGATTAATGGTGTTCAAATATATGTCTGGATCAAGAAATGGTATAAAATCCTACACTTTATCTTTAAAGGAGAGCTCCCATTGTGAGGCTCTCTCTAACAGAAGGTATGAAGAAAATGTTTTAGGTTATATAATATTTTAAGGGATAAAGTGTAATTTATTTTCTTTTAATTGGGTTACATGGTTTGGATGCATGGTTATCCAAACCATCTACCAATTGTGCACCCTTACTTCCTCAAGGAAGATCCTACATGGTAATGGTGCACTGTTAGACAAGTCATGTGTCAATCGTGCGCCAAAACTCCTTCAAATATCTGCAACATTGTTCATAGGTGTGCAACTAAGGTTTCATGGTTTCCCCAAAAATGTGTAGCGTCCAACATCTCTATTTAATGCACCATATTTTTAGGATTAATTTCTTGTCCCATATCAAATGGATTTTGTTAACTCTATGTACTACTTTTTCTTCCCAAACAATTTGGGCTCTAGACTCCGTACATATCCTGGACACCGCTGAAACTCTAGTGATCCCATTAGGAAACCACAATAGTAAAAACCAAGGAGTTAAACTGAAAAAAAGGATATTTACCTCATATTAAAACCAATTATCTTAAAAATTATAACTTAATTTTTTTCATCAAGAATACTAGAAACAAAAAAAATTAATTATCATGGTTAATGTCAAAATGGGTTTATCAGCGGTTAAACTAAGATGATAAGGATTTTGATGACCTAAAAACATTTCTTGATTCCTCTTGGGTGGAAATATTTTTACCTTGTAACATATAATATTCAATATTGGTCCATTTTTAATCCTTTATTCAAATAAATTTACCTTGAATTATTGTAAAACTTTTGTAAAATATCAAGTGCGCTACTCACCTCAATTATAGAAGAGAATCCCATATCTTCTACTATTCGCACTTAAAAATAATTTTATTTCATCCAGTACCTACCGAAATATCTTCCTCACATCCCTCAACATTATTAAGACGATTTATTTTTACTATTAAAACCTTCTAATAATGATTTAGGTTGAAACCTAATGATGTTCTCTAAAGAAGATGTATAGTTCTTAACCATGTGTTTTTTGTTTTTTGTATACTTTGAAACTTTAAAATATTAGTAAAATATATTTATATATTAAAATTAGTATATAATATATATTAAAATTTTATTTTGTTAATTTAATGACCTATATCCATCTCATATATAATCAAATTGGAAATGAAACAATTGATCATGTGTGTGGAAGACTATCGCCACATGAAACGATGTAATTCGTTTTCCATCACCACCTCTCAGGGATGTATATAATGATGGATTTAAAGTATAAATATATAATATTTATGATATAATTATTATTAGTAAATTAAAATATCACATATACATTCTTACCTTCCAATCCATTTGAAAAAGATAACATCACTCGTGTGTATGTGTTGATAACCACCTCCACGAAGTGATATGGCACGTTTTTCATTTTATTTTGACATGGATGGTAATAAATACATATTTATTTAATACATATGATATGTTTATTATAAAAAATAATCTATAAATTTGAATTAATATTCACCTTTCATTTATTTAATCCATCTAGAATATTGAAAAAACGCTCATGTGTATGTATGACCTACCGTCTCCCAGAATAGTGTAATTCATTTTTTTATATCTAACATTTTTTAATGAAAATAAATATTTATATAATGAATATTTATTATATTAATATAATTATAAAAATTATTGATATTATGGAAGCATAATAAAACTAAAATGACCAAAACTATTGAACCAAAACATATATGAAATATAAATTGGATATCACCTGGAAAATTGTTTAAAACAAAGAATTGTTAATAAATGATTGATAAGGGGTTATAAGTAAATCATATGTTGTATGATATATATATATATATAATTATGGTTTTGGAATACATATATAATAAACCTAAATTTTAATTATTGGAGTTTCTAAAGTGTATTAATAAATTCGAGACCTAATGTAAGGAATTTTTCATCTCACATGTACTTCAATGAGACATATGACATATTCACCAATTTTTTATTATGTGCATTATATATTCTACCAATTTTAAATTTTATGTACTGAAATTATTTTTTTCAAAATATTTAATGTTTTATGTAATTTTATTCTCTCATGTTTCTTATGATTCAAATGTTACCAAAGTGGTAAAGGTTTTATGTTACAATCACATTGTTTATGGATTTGTGGTTGACTTTTGATGATGAAATATTATGATATAAAACTCAAGAAATTCATTAACATTATTATGTTGTGTTTATTAGAATATATATTTTCCTCACATATTACTCTCTTTAACAACTATACATACCAAAAGAATGTTTTTAATGAAAAATGAATTTATGGATTTCTTCAGTCAAAAATCCTTTCTCTTCCTTATCCATCTTTTCTAAAATTAATTTAAAGAATAATTTAACTTTAATAAAATTATTATATAAATATATATTTATAAATGTTTTAATTCTTTATAAAGAATAAAAAAGATTCATCGTGTTATTTTCTGTCATCCTAAATTCTCAATGATTTCAAGATTCCATTAAAAAAATTCAGGGTTAATTTCAGTGAAACTTTTTTCCTTAGTATTTAGGAAATATTTATGTTTTATATAAGTGTTTTCAAATAAAAAAGTGTATTTTCCATATGAAATATTTCAAGTGATCTTTTAAAATCAATTTTCATCTAATATAGTATCAATTGATGTTTCCAAATCACTATCGGGGATATGATACAATGATACCATCATTTTTTTCTTTCTATTGATGGTTTATGATTATAATGAAAATATCTTTAGGAAACTCATTCCCTTTACATGGGTTATTCTTTTATGAACTAATGAAATGATTATAAATCCTGTTTCTTTTCCAAGGTTTTTTCTATGATGAAATATTTATGAAACCTATTTTATATCCATGGGTTATGATATGATGTGTTTTTTATGATCTTATGGAACATATATGTATGATTTTCATTATGTGATGGGTGGGATAATAATTATACATACCTCAAACTCATTGGTTTATGATTAATGTTTTATGAGAACAAAGGGTACATGGGAGATTATCTGAATCCCAAAATAGGGTACATAAGAGTTTATCCCAATCTTAAATGATGGTATACTAGAGGTTATCCCAATCCCAAAAGATGGTATATGAGAGGATAACCCATTCCTATAAGAGGGTTTGTAGAAGGTTATACCATGCATAAAAGAGGGTACACGTGAGTTTATCCCAAGATCGAAGCATGCATATATGTGGTTTTTCCAATCCTAACATGTTATGAATTTATTTCTAGGTATAATTGACATAACATTTTCTATGCTTAAATTTTCACTTGAAATCTATGCATTGTGCCAATTTTATGCTCTCATGGATTATATCCTTTGATTAAATTATGAATCATGTCCTATGAACTACCAAGATTTATTCATTGGCTAAATTTTATGATCCATAAAATGAAGGGTATAGTTTTAAAATGTTACTCTCATGTTCACATACCTTTATTCTCATGTTATGTTGATATCTACCTTTTTTCCCTTACTGGTCATCTAAGCTCACTTATATTATGTTTCCTTTCCATAGGTTATGACTAACGTTATTATGTATGATATGTCTAATTAGGGTACCATTTGAACATAAATTAGTGGGAGATGATGTAGTTTGCTTATAAACTAGTTGTCTATGTATCTATGTTTATAAAGGAAATATACCTGTCCAATATTGGAATTGATTTTTTTATTTTATAATGAATATTTATCTAATAATATGTAGTATCTATGTATAAAAATCATGGGATATTATATTTAGTATTATAGATAAGGAAGGAATCCAATCCTTGGGAACTCTTATGTGTGAGCATTTGGCGAATCATGGATCTCCACCCAAGAGCATTATAAGGACAGGGATTCCATTAGGGTTAGTGGTTAGAACCATCTAGTATGCATGGAACCCATGGATTTTTATGACATGTATCAATTATATTCTACTGGTAATAGTTCCAAACCTCTATAGTGTGTGTCAGATAAATATTTAGTTAACCTTCATAAACAATGATTAGAAAACATTAGTGAGAACCCTAGGTAGAACTCAACATATAGTAAAATTTGTGGGAATTTGGGTGAAGGATAGAGTGGTTGGTTTCCATGAAATTACATCATTTTTTTATACTACAAGTGTATGTGGACCTAACAATGTTATACCTAGTGGAAATAACTCTGAAAAGGGTGTATTGGGCTTTGACTAGATCCTCACCAGGTGCATGACAATGGGTGTTAATGCACACATGGTCAGATACTACAAGGGGATATAATTTTACAATTCCAAAACTATTCAATAACCATAAAAAAATTATTTGAATAGATTATTCCCATGAATGGACATGGATAAACCTAAGGTTTCATAGATTGAAATTAAGGTGTTGTGATTTATACATCTTATAAATATTTATTCATAGTAATGTTGTTTCCCATTGTGATTATTATTTATCACTTTTTTATATTGGTTTTTGCTGATGGCAGGAATACAAGGAATCATTTTAATACTGAATTACATGTGAAATGTACAGATTATCCTCTTAATAAACTGAATCTTATGGATTATTTAATGAAAATTATCAATTTAATTATCACAAAACATTATCAACCTATGAATTATGTTGGGCTCCAATATGAGGAAAATAGGGAACAAAATTCTATTGAGTCCTTAGTGAGGAAATAACTACTTTCTTTTAATGGGATTCCAGATCCACTAGTTTCTAATCAATATATTACTGTCATTGAACAAAAATCTTCTAATTTTAGAAGCATGAAAAACCCATTTTGAATGTCTATCATTTAGATGGTGAATCAAAACAATGGTGTAATATTATCAAGAATACAAGGAAAAAGTAATAAATTGACTCCATATAATGGGATGAGTTTAAAATATTATTTTTTAATAAATAATTTCTTTATATTATACATATGAAAATATAGAAGAAATTCCTTGAGATAAAGTAGAAGGATGGTGAATTCATTTGTTCCTATGAGGAAAATTTTACCAGACTTGTGAGGAATGCATCTTGTATTATTATCCAACCTGAACGTAAAGCTGATCGATTATTTAGTAGATTAAAACCAACTATATGAATAGAATTTACCATAAGGGAAATCAATAACTATGAATAAACTATTCTATGTGCTATTTAGGTGGAAATGGATATTGGAGATACCAATAAATCTCATGGATTTGCTAAGAAAATAATGATTGAATTCAATGGGAATTATTAAAACCATAGAGTAAATAAGTTCATATATCCTTCATGCATGAAGTGTAGAAGGAAACGTTAAGGAAATTTTCTTAAGGGGGAAAATAAATTTTTGTGTGCATAAAGGAGGGTCATCTAGTGGATGAATGATAAAGTGATGGGAAGAAATTATCTAATGATAAAAATAGAGATAAATCTCTAAATATTGAAGCACCCACACTCAGGTGCATCAGATGCAAGGAGTATGGGAATTATACTAACCACTTCTCAAATATGAATGTTAATGATGACGAATGATGTCAGAAACTTTTTAAGATGAGAAACAAATGGAAATCATATTAAATCACTATTTTTTATGATGTTTATGATACAAAAATGGTGTAAGGTATACTTACTATCCACTATAGAACTACTAGTCTCTTATTTAACACTAGATCTATCAACTTTTTTATTTCTAAAGAAGTTTCTATGGGTATCTCAATACAACCAAAATGATTGGATGTTTAATTTTCGATTAAATCCCCTAATTTCTTAATGATTGGATCTAAATTATATTGTTTTTATCTTATTGAAATTAGTAAGAATGTGCTTCCTTTAAATCATGTTATTCTTAATATGGTTGAATTTGATGTTATCTGAAGAATAGATTAGGTTTATCTATATATATTCTACATAAATTATTGAGGAGTGAAAGTATTGTTTGATATTCTAAACCAAAATATTATTTTATATCATTGAAATGATAAATATTAACTTTCAATGGAAATCATATCTATTTTTTGGTTCTTTGTTTTTTTAAAAGGGTTTTTAACTAGATGGTTAGGTAGAAACTCAACATTGATGATATGCCTATTGTGTAAGATTTTGCAGATGTATTTTAAAAATATTTCCCTTGTCTTCCATATAATTATTAAATTTACTTCTCAATAAAACTTATACACAGTGGTACATCTATTTAAAAGAATCTCTATTTAATGTACAGGATTGACTTGTAGGAATTGAACAAGAAACTTCAGGATAATATTTATAAGGGATTCATTAAGAGAAGTTTGTCACATTGGGTGCACTAATTCTTTTTTTAAGAATAGATATTGATTTATTTGACTCTACATTGACTACCAGGAACTGAATAATATCAAAACCAAGACCTCATATCCCCTACCCCATATTGATTACTTTTTTGATCAACTGTGTAAAGCTCAATACTTTTCCAAGATTAGCCTTCCTTTTAGATACCATCAATTATGGGTTAATAAAGATGATATAACCAAGATATAATTTCTTACTTGGTATGTACACGATGAATATATTCTTATGAAATTTGGTATTAATAATCTTCCATCAACGTCATGTTGTTGGATTTTGGCTTAATGGTAAGAACCACTTAATTCTACATAAAAAATGGGGTTTCAAAACCCATTGGGCACAGTATATTGTAGAAACGACGACACTATATCAATGGCTGGAGTGTAGCGGTGGTAGGTTACTGTAGAGACGATAGGGTACTATAGCAGTGGCAGTTACTGTGCGGAACTATAGAAGCGCGGGAACTATAGTAGTACTATTCATAGAATGGGCCTTGGGCAAAACAAATGGGCCTAAGGGGAATATAATGGGCTAAATTCCCACTAGATCTTCATGCTATGTAATGGGTCTTCCTTTACCCAGTTAAAGATGTATTTTCTTTGTTTTAATAATAAATGAGGCTTCGGCCCCATCCTTTAGAAAAATCCCCCATCATCTTCATAGATTTAATAAATATAGTATTCATATATTTCTTTGATTAGTATGTGGATGTCTTTATAGATGATATTATTTTCTATTCATAGGGAATGTTATATCATGAATATCACCTAATAATTGTACTAATGACATAAAGGAATTAGAAAATTTATGAAAATTTTAAAAAGTGTGAATTTTAAAAACAAATGTTTTCATTTTTTGGGTCATATAATATCAAGAGAGGCTATATCTATATATCTATCAAAGACGGAAGTTATTGACCATTGATCCAGACCAACCACTATGATTGAGATCTCAATTTCTTCATTTGGATTGATATTATTTATGGTCTTTAGAGAATTTATCACCATTATTTAATCAACTCTCCAAGTTTCATTATAAGTGAACCAGGTTCCTTTAGATGGATGAATTTGAGGAAAATTTAAAGGAAATTAAGGAAATTTTAGTTAGGGAACCTATTATTAAATTAACATGTTGTGGATAAGGTTTTCTAATCTATAGTAATACATCAAATAATGTTTTGGGATTATTTTTCGAATGTATTGTTTTGACAATACTCTATAAATTTTAACTGATTTTGATGCTCACAAATACCCTTTTTTGTTTTACTAATGATACTACTTTAAGTGTATTTTAGAAAATTATTATTAATTTCCTTATCTATTCTAAAATTATATTCCAGATTTTAATTCGTCCAAAATATTTATAAAAGTGTTCAGAATTCTCTTAAGTGTATTCTAGAAACACAATTCATACCATACGTTTAGAATGTAATATAAGGAATAAAACATATTCTTAGAATAGAACGTATAGATTGCAAACCTTATGTTTTTATTCAACCTTATATTATTGGAAGGTTTATATGGATCATTATAACATCCTCGAACATGAATCCACTAAATTGTTGCCCCAATCTGCGTCAACACATGACTTCAAGTGCGCCTCCTCATACACCAGAGGATGCCAACTAGTGGTGAGGGTCTATTGAGTCACGTGGTGAGACTATACCCTATTTACCAGAGTAATCCATAGCAGAACCCAATATAAATATCATAAAAAATATGGAACAACCAACAAGTATGCATAACCAAACATTTCCCAAACAAGATACAACACAAATCAAATAAAACAATGTCATTTTATACTAGTAGTGCCAAGTGTAAGAAACCCAAAATAAAACAATCAGCTAAAACTCTAAATGGGTACCGACTCTAAGTCCAGGTCCTTTTTCATGTACATCCCAAGTCCAAATCAACATCCTATAGTAGTGATCTTACCCTCATTCTGACCTACAACCAAGAGATGTTCTCGGGTAACAAATGGAGGCCCGAGTAGGGTGTGAGTACAAAACTCAGTAGCCCCCCACCAACGGTGTCTAAAAAATATCTAGTCTAATAGATAGTGAATGAAAGTAAAAATTATAGGTAATTAAACAAGGGATAGGTTTGGTTCCATAAGTTAACAAGGTTCATTTAAATTATTCTTAGAATTTATCCCAATTACATTCCTTATACCATTTCATTACTCAACCCATTTAATAACATGTTCCCTGGGTTAGGAATACATATCATCTACCCAAGGGTCTAAGGAAATCAATCACAATGCATAGGCTAATAAATCAAGTCCCTATCTCACTAGGGATCCACATATCACATACACACATTATCCTTACCTCGAAGCCTTAGTCCGGGTGGAATGAAAATTTGAGGGGAATAGAGCCTCTATCCCCTTACCTAACCCATGCATTTTGGGGTAGAGTTTAGAGCCTAGTCTAACCCGACCCATGGGCATAGAACCTCAAATCAATACCCAACTCTACCAAGCCATGATCACATGCTTATTTATCAAGTCACCACAACCATACCATTACACAACCAATCATATTCAATTCCATTATAATTCACAATACATGACAAAAACATGGTAATTAATATCATTCCATAACCCATTAACACATTTACCAATTACAATTCATATCCACCAATCCAATTTCCAATTCCCAAGCATTAACCCATTTGGTGTATTCAAAAACCCCTATGCCTAATCAAAATTCATCATTGACAATTAATTAACCCATTTAGACCATTTATAACTTCAATTACATTTTTCATGTCAAGTAACAAAACTAGTTTATTATGTTCATCATTTAGGTGTACCATCTAATTATCTTGTAATCACCCCTTTCCACAAATTCATCCATTCCCATTCTGTTACCCAATTATAAGTTCGCCATTTAATATGCACTAATCCCCTTAAGAATTTCTAACCAATGTTCATTAAACAATTGAGATAACCTCTTTCAACTCAATAACCCATTTCATGTCATTCCAACAACATATTATACCCTTATTTCCATAGGCGTATTATTCATCATTTCATTTATAGCTAAATCAACCATTAAAAACATATTCTACATGGGTTCCACATTAATAATAGGCAAACCTCCACTTAACCCCACCACACTCTAGGTCCGGATTTACCAACTCACCCCATAGGTGGTCCTAAATTGGTCAAGTCCTCCTCCATACATCCCACGGGGATCATTATGGTGTTTAAGAAATCATTTAGACACACAATTTACTGATTCATACCCATGATAACCAAAACAAAACATGAGAAGGGAAAAACCCCAACACACATGCACAAATATAGAGAAAAACTGTGGGATATAACTTGTAGACCACCTACCTCGAATCCCTTGGTTAAAACACTCTTAATCATAGATTAGGATATGGACTCAAACATCCCTTGAAGCCTCAACATGAATCTCACCTGAAAAAAGATAGTTTCAGAGCTTTAGAAGGTTATGTGAGAGACCATAATCCCTAATCCAAAAAGGGGAAGAGAGGAGAGGATTAGACTTGCCTAGAGCTTTGTTCTGCAACCAACGGTATCCAAAACAGCCAATAATAGAAGGATAAATACCTCTTGGAATCTTGGTTCGTTCATGTTGGGTTTAGAGGGGGGAATGGAGGAAAAATATGAGTTGGGTTTTAAAATCCCAAGGTGTCATTTTTGCAATTTTTTAAAAATTACTAGGTTTCACGGTTTACCAACACAGTTTCTGAAACTGTGCACAAACTGTGTGGAAACTACTTCCTAAAAATCACCCCCTTCACACGGTTTTCTGGTAATTCTTAAATGTTTTATAAAAAGTGTTCCAACCATGTGTAAGATTCTATCCATTGTCGGATGGTTACCTAGGATGCTCCACATAGTTTTCACTAACTGTGCGCAAACCGGGTGACATTCCCAATACCCACCCATACTTCCTCTTTCATGTCCTAAACCCCCAGAACACCCTCGAGTATTCACATGAACATGGGGAACACTTATTTATCGAAAAGGAAGAGGTCAAACCAAAACTTAAACAAAAACATACCTTAAGAAGATCTGGGATCTTACAACCTCTCCACCTTATAACAGATCATCCTCGAGCTGCTCTTCTAAGCATCACTAACTTCTATAACAAGGGATCATTCCACAAGGCATACCCCATCCATTCCCACTTTACATGTCTCTGGTTTCACATCACAAGGCCACCGAACATGGAACAATGGCACAAACTTTCCCCTCAAGGATTTCCTCGCCAAAACCCCCAACACGAACCAGAAAACTTATCATGGGTATATACACTTCAACCATTCTAAACACAAGAAATTCAGGTGGAAAACTTAGGTGACAACACCTAAATCACAACACATGGAATCTGAACACACAAAATCATATCATCATGGAAGAACCAATCGACACCTCATCATCCCGATCCTTTTCACAACTCATGACCCAAATCACTTGGCGTCATTTTCCTATCTCCCCAAATATAACGTGACAAAACCTAGTATGACCTAAAGGAAAACACACGATCCTCCAATCCACATTTCATAACGATTCTTCAACACCACTGTACAACAAAATGCAATCCAAAACTCTCAGGTACTCGACCAACTAAACTTGTTCCAAAGATCTCTAGCAGGGCTAACTCAACTGAACGGTGACCACCCAAGTCATTCCTTCCTGAAACTCTATTCACGTTGTCATACAATCATTAATCCAAAGTGTTTCACTCCACAATAATTAGTTACTTGGCACCTCCAATTTAAAAAAACCCACTAGAACCTCAACCAGACTTTCACATCACCTGAAATGTTCCAACTAACTGCATCCCAACATCCGTAGAAGCATTACTCTACCTTGGAATCCAACTGCACCATCACAACCATTTGGAAAGACATCCCTACACTATCCATTCAAGGACTAAGATCATCTTGACCTCATCCAGGTACAACTTCATTTCAAAAATTATCTTTCTACCATAACATGATCCCAATGGTGGGTCACTCCCACCACACACTTTCATGTTTACTATCTCATGACAGACCAAATCCGACTAGCTTGTCCCAAAACACCCACTCTCCACTGATGCTACGCTACACCTTTCTAACCATCACAAGATGCTTATTGACTTGATGACTTTTATTCTCATCCAACGCACCCACTACGGTCGATTTCTATTTTAAAGTAGAATTATATCATCGTGGCATTACCTTCCACTAGACTATCATCATCTTCACCCTTGGCATAACACCGCATCGCATGGCCAAGGTTCACCCAAAATCAAGATGTTCCAAAACCACACAAGGAAATTTACACAATTCTAACCCCAATATCTATTATAGTTATAATTCCCCAACTTCTCTTGCCACAAACTATTGTCATATCCAACCACGTCCTCCTACAACCCAGCATACACATCACATGCTTCACTTGAAACCACCCTATGCTCTTGCCAACACTTGGACCATCTGACATCACATCTAGGGCCTACATGCCTCTCTGAGGAACAAGACATGCACCTCACAGGTTCCTCATTGGCACCTTAGTGCCACTACGTTTAATAAATGTTCTCTTCTCCACATCCTGGACTGATTTATTACTCCCCACCAAAGGATTGTTGTTACCATTGTTCACCATGAGGGATTCCAACCTCTGGATCTTATACCAGATCACAAACTAAACCCCAAACCCAGACATGGATACCTATAATTTTCCCAAAACAAGCAAATGAACGTCACCCAGTGCTCATTATTGGATTTCATGAACAACACCCATGGAGTTTTTTGACATTCAGTCCATCCCGAGGACCTCACCCCAAGCCATCAAGGATGAACATTCCATCATCAAGATCCGATTATATTGTTTCCATGAGTGTCACTTTATTATGTCCCTCATCCAACCAACCACCTTCAGGTCTCTTAGCATGACCAGAGCTTCTCGGCATACCTTGGATGATGTCAATATGTTTTGCATGCTCATCACTAGCATAGGTATGCTAAGAAGCCATCAAAGAACACCACCACTATCTTATCCATTTCTGATGTCTCACTATGAGACACTATGACCTGCCAAGGATTTCATGCCTCCCTATTGAACTCATCTTATCAACAATAATCCACCACCACTCAGGTGTGATTTCCGAAAAAGTTTAGCCATTGCTCCCCGAACAAACTGCCTGACAACAGTGTACCAATGTTTCAGGTGGCACTACTTCCACTACACCGCTCAAGTTATTTTGATGCATCCCTTCCATCTAATAATTTAAACACCATGGTCTATCGCACCAATCAAACCCCCAGTCTTCCACAAAAAAACCTTAACTTACATATAGAAAATCGCACTCTAACATACCTAACCATGTCTATTGGTTATTCAGCCTCATCATCCCTGAGATGGCCTCTGCATCTCTCCCAAAAACCAAACTATTCTGACAAAAATTTCATTTAGATGACCACCCTCACCTCAGGTGTCACCATCGAGTGATAGAATTCAATTGAACTTATGTCACCCTTGTCTTTTCCGCTCAAAAAAACTTTGATTCCTTCATTAATAATCATCCAAATGGGCGAGTTAGTCACTCACATGAAAAAACTCTTCAAAACAATCATTACCTCCAATCATAGACACAAGGGTTCCCTTATGAAAGAGATAGGGAAGAACTATACCATTTACTAAACTCAGTGGTAGTCAGCATTAATTGAAACCACCTATGAAGCATCACCCCTGATTCATATTCTGAAGTACCTACAACACTGAGATAACCTCCCCGAGTTCACCCTTGATTCATGAGATTATCAATGTGTAACCACAACTCAAGTGGCACAACCATCCATCAACCTTTCCACTTATCCTTCAAGGCCAAACCTACACCATGGGGCACTCTGAGTCCCACTACCCAAGCCCAAAATATCTACATGCGCGACACACACCCAAAAGCACTAGAAGCCCTGTCTGATCTCTCTCGAAGGTCACATTGAGGGTTGAATGATACCAACTCCCTAAAATGAAGTCAAAACCAATAAAACCATTTTCCCTCTCTCCAAACGATTAATATCATCTCACAAACAAAGAGATTCTCATGCATGTCACTCTCGCCCCAGCTCCAATGCACACTATGCCTAGCACACCAAACAACCATTTACTCTAGATTACACACCAAAGGTGTACACATTCATCAACACTATGAGATAAACATCACCTCTATGATTCAAAGCTTGACTCGTAAGGTCTCCACTCACAAGGTCACCAAGAGAAAAGTCTCATCCTTAGGTTAGATCACACACTCTGTACGGTCACAAACCATGAGAGTCTCCTCACCCACATTACTAAACAACACCTCATAACCTCAAGGACAGAACTCTACCAAGGGTTCCCAAAACATGCCAACTAGGCCATTACAATACCGGAAATTCTTCACATTCCAAATACAAGGTTTCAAAATAGGGCACTATCACTACCCTAATCCACACAAAAAGTTTCAACTAACAATACAAAGGATACCCAACATTGAATTCAATCACTCACATTTTTAACATATTGTTCACCTGCCACTTTGAAGAATGGCCGACAGAATTTAACCACTAATGGAAAATATCTCATACTATCCACCTTAAACAAAACATTCCTCATACTCTATCCTGATGATCATCATCACACATAAAACACAACCCTCTACCATACCTACCTCAGTCATAGTCAATATGGGGTAACCGGTTTCTTTAATCACAAGTCCCTCATCAACATATCTCCAACCAAGTCTTCTTTTACAACACAATCCCTTCCTCTTAGGAAAATTTCCCATTTCACAACATGTTAAAATCATAATTTTAACTCATTTACACCATTCATTATGCACAATTCATTAGATATTTTACTATAATTATGAAATATTTTTTCCTTAGACACCGAGTGAACCATTACAATTTATCACAATCAAAAACTCTAACCCTGTCATGACATTTCTTTATAAATGATATTGCTTAACTATTCATTTTTATTCTTTTTATTAAACCACATTAATTACCATTATTAGGAATCAATTTCTTCATATTCATCAAGTAAATTAATTCTACTCTCTATTCCCCATACTCCCATCCAGTGTGGGTTTTTATAATGATGTATGGCACATATATCCTTAGATTCCTAAAATGATGTATGAATGCACAAACACATTCCATTCTGACAATGCGTAAAATGTCATGAATTAGTAAAATCACACTACATGTGCATCACCTAATGGTGAAATATCATCCAATTGAAACCAAACACATCAAGAACAATAATTCCCAACTAGGGTGACTTGGGTTTTCCCTCGTACATGGGTTAGATGCTCCCAATCATGAGCTCATTACCAATTCCCAACACATCTTAATCTCCTATCTACCACCCCCTATAGTAAGATGAGAAAAGAACCCCCATAATACCATTTGGTAATGTCCATGACCTAGAATCCACTAAACAAGTGCCTCGAGATGGGTCACCACATGACCTCAAGTGCTCCTCCCCATACTCCAGAGGTTGTCGACTAGCGGTGAGGGTCTAATGAGTCATGTGGGGAGACTAGACCCTCTTTACCAGAGTAACCCACAATAGAACCCAATATAAATAGTGGAAAAATTATGGAACAATCGAAAATTATGCATAATCAAACATTTCCCAAACATGATACAACACAAATCATATACAAAAATGTCAAGAAATACTAGTAGTGTCAAGTGAAAGAAACCCAAAATAAAACAATCGGCTAAAACTCAAAATGGGTCCGGACCTTAAGTCTGGATCCTTATTCATGTATATATCGAGCCTAAATCAACGTCCTATGGTAGGACCCTTGCCCTCATCCTGATTAGAAACCAATATATATTCTCAGGAACCCAATGGCAGCCTGAGCAGGGTGTGAGTATAAAACTCTGTAGGCCACCACTAATGGTGTATAAAAAATATCCAGTCAAATACATAGTGTCTGTAAGTACAAAATAAACATAAGTAATCAAGGGATAGTTTGGGTTCCATAAGTTAACAAGGTTCATTTAATTTATTCCTAAAATTTATCCTAATTACATTACTTATATCATTTTCATTACTCAACCCATTTAATCACAAATTCCCTTGGTTAGGCTTAATTATCATCCACACCAGTGTCTAAGGAAACCAATCACAATTCATAGAAGAATAAATCATGTCCCAATCTCACTAGGGATCCACATATCACATCAACACATTATCCTCACCTCGAAGACTCAGTCTGGGTGGAATGAAATCATTAAGGGAATAGAGATTTCATACCCTTCCCTAACCCATTCATTTTGGAGTGGAGTTTAGAGCCTCGGTCTAACCCAACCTATGGGTGTGGAACCTCATGTAAATAACCCACTCTACCAATCCATGTGCACATTCTTATTTATCATGTCACAAAAACCATACCATAACACATCCAAAAATATTCAATGCCATTATAATTCATAATACATGACAAAAACATGGGAATTAATATCAGGCCATACCCCATTAACACATTTACCAATTACAATTCATATCCATCTAGCCAAATTCTCATTATCATTCCACAACCCCTTCGATTTATTCAACAACCCCTATGCCTTAGGCAAATTCATCACTGACTATTCATTAACCCATTTTTCCCATTAATCATTTCAAGTACATTACTCAAATCACGTAACACAACTACGTTATTACTTTAAACATTTATGTGTACCACCAAATTTCCATGTATTCACCCCTTTCCATAAATTCAACAATTCACATCCCATTACCCAATTACAATTTCACTATTTAGTATGCAATAATCCCCTTAGGCATTTCTATCCAAAGTTCATTAAAAATCGACATAATCATTTTCAACCTAATTACTCATTTCATGTCATTCCAACAACATATTATGCCCTTATTTCCCTAGGTGTATTATTCTTAATTTCATTTACAATATAATCAACCTCTAGAAAAATATTCTATATGGGTTCCATGTTAATAATCTACAACCCTCTACTTAACCCCACCACACTCTAGGTTCAGGTTGGCTGATGCACCCCACAGATGTCCCTAAAATGGTCAAGTCCTCCTTCATGAATCCAATGGAGATCATGAGGGTTTTCAAGAAATCATTTAGACACTCGATTTACCAATTCATGCACAAGATAACCAATGCCCAACATTATAAGGGAAAAAACCAAACACACATGCCCAAATCTAGAGAAAAAATATGGATATAACTTGTTGACCACCTACCTCGAATACCTTGGTGAACTCACTCTTAATCATAGCCTTGGATCTGGATTCAAACATCCCTTAAATATTGTACCTCATTCTCACCTGAAAAAGTGGGTTTTAGAGATTCATAAGGAGATAGGAGAAACCATAATCCTTAATATGAAAAATATAATGGAGGAGAGGATTATACTTACCCATAGCTTCAATCTACAAACAACATAGTCCAAAATAGCCAATAATCAAAGTAAAAATACCTCTTGTAATCTTGGGTTCTCCAAGTTCATCACTAGGTTTGAGAGGGGACGAATGGAGGGAAACCCCAAGTTGGTATTCAAAATCCTAGTGTGGTATTTTTTGTAATTTTCTCAAAATATTTGGGTTACACAGTTTACCTGAATGGTTTTCCAAACCATACTTAAACCATGTGGAAGCTACATCCCAAAAATCACCCAATTCACACGGTTTCCTGGTAATTCACCATGGTTTTGCAAACCATGTGCTAACCATGCGTAAGCTTCTATCCATGGCTACACGGTTACCTAGGATTCTCTTCACAGTTTTCACTAACTATTCAACTTTCCCAGGACCCCCCCCCCCTTCCTCTTTTATGTCTCACTACTAGAAATAAGATCTATACTAATTGGTTTGGGAAAACTGTTGGTATAGTTCACTTATATGGACCTATACCAACAGTTAGGCCAAAACCATTGGTATAGGTCACTAATTTGGACATATACCAACGGTTTTGGACAAACCATTGGTATAGGTCCCAAAATCAAAGAATCTATACCAACAGTTCTCAAAACCGTTGTTATAGGTCTATAACAATGGTTTTGAGAACCTTTAGTATAGTTACATGTATTTTTTATGGAATATTTTTACAGAGAACATTAAATAAATTAAAATTTAAAATATTTATGATAACACACATATATATTTATTAAATTATGTTCAAAAAAGTCATGCTAGGTTAGTGGTTAGGTCGTTCAATCATAAACATTATGTACTGATATCAAAACCAACTGAATGATTATTTTTTGAAATACATATACCAATAGTTTTATGGAACTATTTGTACAGATTTTTTATATTACTTATACCAATGGTTTAGGGAAAACCGTTGGTATAGACCTTTCCCCACGACTTTCTTACCCATGGTTCTCCAATCTGTTGGTATAGTATATACCAATGGTTTGGAGGCCTATACCAACAATTCCAAACCGTTGGTATATAGTATTTTTCTACTAGTTTCTTGAACCCCCGTAACACCCTTGGGTATTCACATGAACATGGGGAACACTTATCTAGAAAAAAATAAGAGTCCAAAACAAAACATATACAAAAACATACATTAAAAAGATCTGGGATCTTATAATCATCAACCCTACTCTTGAAGGAACGTATGGATAAAGAACCTTACATTTGAATGGAAACTTATGTGTGAGAAGTGAAGAAAGTATGGATAAATAACCCTATGTTAGTAAGGAACCCTGCATTTTAGGACACAAAATAATAGTTCATAAACATTAATTTTATGATCAAACTCTTTCTCAGAGAATGAATTCTATATAGTTGAACCCTACATTTGGTATTTTTTCATTTTATTGAAGAACCGTATATTTGACTCTTCAACATTACAAATTTAATTTCAAAATTTTATCCAAGATTTCTACAATGGTATTTACATATTTAAATGCTATTTTAAATCTTGTTTTCAACTTATTCAAGGCTCGTTATAATTTATTCAAAAAACTGTCTTTAATAGAGAAAATATCTCTTATTATTAAGGGGAGTATCAACTCCTCCGGATGTTTTTGAATTTAAATATTCACTGCTTTTCAGGTGAATTTCTTGGATATGGAATTCCAAATCATACTCTCAATTTTATATATTCTACAGGAATATCATTTCTCAATGTGGGATATATAAGTCACTATTTTTATATACGATTTCACTTTTGTAAACATATCTTATAGTGCTGATGCAAAAAATGATTGATTCTGAAAGTAGCTAAAATTTGGAGACATACATGTTCAATCTTTTACTAATGTAATATTTTTTCTATTATTACTAAATATCATTTTCAATTGTGATACCTTTAGAACTATACCTTCATGAAGACTTTCATTTCTAATAAACAGGACCCATCAAATATCAATTTTTTCTATTGCAATTGTGAAGTTCAACACAATCCATCTTCAAATAAATCTCATTTTATTTTATTTTTTGATTTTAAACAATTTAGACTCAGTTGTGGTGGATTATTAGCTTCTTGATATAAGCTATGGATATTTGGTTCCCTATTAAAGAACCAGAAGGACCTATTTTTGGCCTAATTTGTAAAGGTGTCATCTGTGTACACCCAGTTATAGATTTACAGTCTTATGATAAGAGGACCTTTCTAGAGAAATTAACCAAGCTCATAAAGAGTGTAATTGGTGGAGTGGACTAGGAAATCTTTTTTAACTAAACCTCTATAAAAAATTGTATTCTTTATATCTATTTATCTTCTTCTCATACTCATTACAAAAGTAAAAACTTCATATGGGAATTTATCATAGAGGGTGTAAAAATCTATAATTGTTAATGATTTATGAAAAGATACAATTCACTCACCCCCCCACCCCATCTTATATTACTTTTTATTATTCAAACCTAAAAATTGGTATTAGCAGAGATCTTTTGAGATTAATCTATAGAAAGCTAAAAATATATGGTGTATACAAAAATGAAAATGGTAAATCTGAGAGAAGGAACTTATATGGTGTGTGCTCTATATTTTAATGGTAAAATTATGGGTTTTGGAAATCAAGGATAATTATCTATCTAAAAAATAACGGTTTCAAAGTATACTCAAAAATCATTACTCCTAATAAGATTCCTGAGAATCCAGAACATGGATTTCTAAGACAGAAAAAAATTATGATATCAATTATAAAGAAATGAATGCTATTATATGTGTTCTTAGACTTGTTTATTTTAATCTTGTATCAAAATTTCCAACAACCTATGAGATGTGGAAAACTATTGCAATTTATTTTGAAGGAACATACAATGTTTTACAGTTGAGGTATTCTACATTTAAGTTAATGTTTTACACATTTAGACTATTTGATGTTAAAATTATCACACAAATGAATGGAAGGATTATAGAAATTTTTAAAAATATTACATCCTTATGAGAACCCATAAAAAAATCTAATCTATTTTTGAAAGTACTCAGAGTACTAACTTCAAAATGGAATGCAATATCTACTTATGTTTTCCAATCAACACCCGTCAAGGATCTGACATTGAAAGAACTAATTTGGACATTGATTATGTATGAATCTGAGATGTAATATGAAGCTAAAAATCATAAAATATTAGTTAAAGGGAAAAATAATACTATGAAGTAACATCATAGGAGCGTAGAACAAAAACAAAACCAAACGACAAAATGGGGAAAAATTAAGATTCCTCAGAATATGAAATGGAACTGGTTCAGCTCACCAGAAAGTAAATAAATTTTTACATGAAGAAGAGAGAATTTAAAAAATCATTTATGAAAGATGTAAAAAAACATAGAGAAGTGATATGACAGTAATGCAAGAAATTGAGACATATTAGACTCGATTGACCTCAACTAAAAGATGAAAATAAAAGGCTAGAAAAAAATATATCAGAATAATTTTTATCATGAGATTAAAGAAAAAAGAGAAATGAAATCTCCATGGAGTGTATCTGATGACTCTATCTACTCTTCAAAATCCAATTCAGAGAAGTAGAAGTCAAATAGAAAATCCAATATGTGATTTATGGCTGAATAGAAAAAGGTTCAAACTTATTACTTCGTTGATTTTAATTTTGATAGGTTCTTAATTAAAAAATTGGATATTTACTTCTCAATGATCGATGAAGAATATAATTATCTGATAAAAAATAACAAGTAATTGAGAAATTTTCATAATGTTGTTTTAAGTGAAATATACACTCAATTAAAAAAACATAAGGAATTAGTTGATAAATTCAATTCATCTTCAAAAAAATTTATTGACTATGAAAAAATGATTAAAGAGATAGTGGATGAAGTAGAATCTTATAGGAGTATGACAATTAATTTGAAGAAAATAGATAGTGTTTTAAAAGAAATTATTCAAAATAATGTCATTAAAAGAGAATGATTTTTAATAGGAAGAAATAATGAGGAATCTAAATTATATACAAATTATTTTGTATCTAATTCTGAAAATACTACATGTTATTTTTGTGGATAAATAGGTCATTTAACTAATAATTTTTATTTAAAAATCATAAATAAGATGTATTAATTGATATTTTATTTCTAAAAATTTAAGAGAAGAATGTAAAATTAATTATGGAAAAATAAAAAAAAATCTAAATTCTTAAATCATTTCTAGCTAACACTACTGGAGCCAATAAGATAAGAGTACCAAAACAAACATATGTATAATTTATTTTTCAAATAATATGCCATAGGAACAAAAATAAAATATGGTATAGAAAAATTGGATGTTCTAGAAACAATAGTGGAGATTCATCAAACATTCATATGCTAACTCAAAAGAATGGATGTTTAGTCACCTTTGGCAACAATTCAAAAGGAAAGATCATTGGAGTTAGAACTATTGGTGATCCAACAACTATATCAATAACTAAAGTAATGTATTTGAAAGGGATAAAACATAATTTTATAAGTATCTATAAACTTTTTTATTATGGTTCTTATATTGATTTTTCTAACAATTAATCCTCAGTTTTTCAACATAAACTGATTAAGATTAGAGAACCTAGAACTAATAATGTTTACACCTTGGATTTAAATTCCTTATCTAAAAAAAGAAAAAATTTCAAATATTAATACAAAGGAATCATGTGTCTGTAAAAGGAGACTTGGTCATTGTAAAAATTATGGTTTATATAAATTTCCTAATAAATAGTATGTTTCTGATTTTCCTAGTCTTAAATTTGATAATGATATATTTTCTAATTCATGCCAAATTGTAAAACAACACCAATATTATTTCAAATCTATTAACTAAATCTCTATATCTAATCCTTTATAACTTATTAATATGGATTTTTTTGACTATCTAGAGTAAAAATTTTGGCTGTTAAATTATATATCTATGATTTAGTTTATGATTATTATCAAATTACATGGGTATATTTTCTAACAATTAAAAGTGTAGTTTTCAATATTTTGTATTTTTTTGTAAAATTATTCAAAATGAAAAAGTTTTTTACATAATTTCATTAAGAATTGATCACGGTGGAAAATTTGAGAATCAAGTATTTAATTAATTTTTCTCAAATCTGGATATTAAACACACCTTTTCTGCACCAAGATCACCTCAACAAAATGGAATTGTTGAAGGAATAAATATAACTAATCAAGTAATAGAAAGGAATATGCTAAATGAATATTTTATTCCTACCTAATTTTGGGAAGAAGCTATAAAAATAGCCTTTTATATCCTAAATAGTGATTTAATAAGTATTATTTTCAAAATAATGCCCTATAAACTTTGTAAAAACATAAAAACAAAAGTAAAGTACTTTAATGTTTTGTATGTAAGATTTATAACTTTAATAATAAGGATAATGTTGTTAAGTTTTATCCAAAATTTGATAAAGGAATATTTGAAGGATATTATGCTACTTCTAATGCTTATAGAGTGTTTAATAAAATGTACAGGATTGTTGAAGAATAAGTTCATGTGAATTTGGATGAAACTGGCCCTTTTTGTAAAGCGAGAGATCAAACTAATGAAGTTACTAATTCATTGGATAACAAGAGACTTGAAACCCCTAAAATGATTTTTAAAATGATATTAATAAAGATCTGACTAGTTTAGAATAACATGAAACAAAAGAACATGAAAATTTCTTTCCTATGAAATTCACAACATTAAAGAACCATCCTCTAAAAAAATTATATGAGACCTAGATATAGGAATAAGAACTAGATGAAATGAAGGAAACCTGTTCAAATTATATTCGTTTCTATCTTAGTTAAAACCTAAGTCTGTTGAAGAAGCCTTAAAATATGAGAGTTGGAGGTTTGCAATGAAAGATAAACCAAATCAATTCATAAGGAATAAGGTTTGGGAACTAATAGAGAGACTATCCAATTATTCAGTTATAAGTACTATGTGGGTGTTTAGAAACAAACTGGATGATCAAGTGATCATTACCATAAATAAATCCATATTAGTATCTAAAGGATATAATTAAGAAGAAGGGATAGATTGAGATAAAACCTTTTCCCTTATAGCTATATTAAAATCTATTAGAATCATTTTATCTCATGCATCTCATTTAAATTTTAAATTATATCATATGGATGTTAAATGTGTCTTTTTAAATGATTATTTAATTGAGGTAATTTTCTTTGAACAACCTCCTAGTTTTGAAAATCCTCAAAAACCAAATTATGTTTTTAAACATATTAAAGCTCTCTATTTCCTTAAATATGCACCTAGAGTATGGTATGAAAGATTGAGTTCATTTGTTTTAAAAAATGAATTTACTATTGGATTGGAAGATCCAAAACATTTTAATAAAATTTTTTGTTCTAATATTTTATTAGTTCATTTATATATTGATGATGTTTTTTTGGTTCAACTTAAAAAATAATTTGTCATGATTTGTCAAAAAAATTGCAAAAGAATTTAAAAGGAGTATGATGGGAGAACAAAATTTCTTCCTGGAACTTCTGATTTATCAAAAGGATTATGGTAAAAATTTAAATAAAACAAAATAGATTAATGTTTTACTAAAAAATTTGGGATATTATAATAACAAGACATACAAAACTCCTTTGTGTGCCAATATAAAACTTGATTTAGAGGAAGCTAGAAAACCAGTGTAAAAAAAGTTATATTGAGGTATTATTGGTAGTTTTCTTACTATTAGTAAACCATAAATTATATTTTTGTATTTTTATGTTCTATATTTCAATCAAATATAAAATAATATCATCTTACTACTGTTAATTTTTTTTTAGATGTTTAAAAGGAACTACTTTTCAATCTCTTTTTTACCACAAAACTTATGATTTTATGTTAATTTCATATTCATATACTGATTTTGGAGGTTGTAGATTAGATAGAAAATGTACCTAATGAGCCTATCAATTTTTAGGAAACTATTTATAATCATGGTTGTGTAAGAAAGAACAATCATTTTCCTTATCAACAGCTGAGGGAGAATATGTTTTTATAGGCAGTTATTGTGCACAATTATTGTGGATAAAAAATAAACTATTGGAATTTGGACTAAATTGTAAAATTATACCTATTTTCTGTGATCATACTAGTTCCATAAATACTTCAATAAAATCATATAATTCATTCTAAGACAAATAAAATTGATATAAGACATCATTTTCTAAAAGAGAATGTTCTTAAAAATGATATATCTTTAGAATTTATTAATATCAAATATCAATTGGCTGATATTATCACTAAACCACTTCCCACAACTAGTTTAGATTTTAATAAGGGGGTGTAAGTTTTATTTTATTTTAAATAAATATTTATTATTTTATTTCAATTAATATGTTTTTAGTTTTTATTTGTTTTAATTGTTTCCTACTAAAATGGTTTGTTTTTTTTCATTGTCAATTTTATTATTTTTCCTACATTCTAAATTAAATTTTTTTCATATTTAATTTAAAATTTCATGTTTTCAAAAACTGAAAAATAATGATTACCCTCTGTAATCATAGAGAGAATCAAGATTGTGTGATTATCTATCTAAAAACCATTTGACTTATATTACCTGTTCATTTTTTAAACTGACTTGTCTTCCAAAACCCTCATATTTCTCTTAAATCCTAGAATCCAAAAACCATCACCATTCATATTATTGTAAATGGGGAAGGCCAAGAAAATATATGAAGGTGAACCCAGTGACCCAAAGAATCATCATGTTTCCTTGAGAAATTTTCTTCAAGGAAAGGTTATAGACTTGGAATGGTTGTATGAGATGAACCTTATACTCAAGAAGGCAATAGTGTTCCATGTTTTGGAATTTCTATTAAATAAATAGAATAAATATTTTATATACAAGGTAGAACTGAAACACTTCTACAGTAGTGTACATTTTAGTTTTTTTGAAACTGAAGATATGATATCCTCATGGATCGAAGATCAGAAATTTTCAATTTATTTGGTTGAAATTACTCATATTTTGAAATTAACTCAGGAAATAATTTTATATTTTGATCTTAGAATAATTTTAAATAAATATCATAAGTATAAAGATATTATTCCATTTCTATTTGGATAAAAAAAATATAAGGAAAATGTTTTTTATGAACCTTGAGACAAATCAGAATGTTTTAGTCAATTTTATTCAAACAAAAATTTCAATGAGAGTATTATGTTTTAATTTTTCAATGAAATCAAGATGAATTTTCCTAGATACATGATGAGGTATCTAAATTATTGATTTCATTTAGAGGCTAGGAAATTATTTTTTCCTTATGGAAGGATCTTATCTCTTATCTTTTTCATAAAGAACATGTTTCTCTTATTGATACTAGAGATAAATGTTATCACAGCAATGTGTTGAATGATGAGACACTAAGAATATTTGGTTTCTATTGAAGTACTCTGAAAGGAAATCTTATTTTAGTTATTATAGATAACTAATAAATTTATGAATCTTTTGGTTAGGGGGAGCAAAGTTCTTTATGAAATGAATGCGTTGGATAATCTAGGATAGAATGAGTTTCAAAATCAACCTAAAGAAAGCTACGATATGATACTGCAGATCTTGCTGAAGAATATGAAGAAGAAGAAGAAGAATTTTATGAGGAACTTGTTTTGAAATCAAGGAATAGAGAAGAACAATATATTGATAAACTATTTTTAGGATATAAAGAAGAAAATTTCTTAGTTCACATGGAATAAATAGATCTTGTTGAAGATCAATAGGTAGAGAGACAACCCCAAGAAAATGTTTTTGTTCAATCAGATATATAGAAATAATTTATACAAGAATTTATATAAATTCATCATTTATTCTCTATGACTGTCGAGTTACAAGATATCTCTATAATGGACCATTCTTTAGAGAAACTGTCATTTTTATCTAGAGAAAGGACATTAGTGCTTGATGTTATATCTTGATTAAGAGATAAATCAATAGAAAATCATCGATTAATCCCGTATCATTTATTGAATCTGATGTTAAATCAATGAATCTAGATGAAGGGATATATGATTTTCTGGCTAATCAAATTAAGTATCTTTTTATCAAATTTAATAAGGTTCATAATGATAATTCTAATCGTATATAGAATATAGAAGATTCTAGAAAATACTATGACGATTTTTAAAATTCATGTAGTCTAAGGATAGAATTAGAGTCTATTCAGACTCATCTTCGTGAGTTTAAAGGGAATTATATATCAAAAAAGAAATTTTGATTCCATTAAAAGAGAAATGTTGGATGAGATTAGGAAGATAAAATATGAATCTATTTCTAAAACATATCTTTCATATCGAAAATGGTATTTAGGGGGTCAGTTTGAATCTATCTATGGAAGTGTCAATTAGGCCAATGCTTCTACCCATTCCCCATCAACCTCACCAGATATGATCAAAATATTAAAGGCTATCACATATATCATTATAGATATGAATGAACATCTTCAAAATCTTCAGTGTTATAGTTCACCTTTGTCAGTTTTTTTAAACAATCATAGATATCATTTTCGAAACTTACTTCAATTGAACACGGTATCAGGCTTCTACTAAATGATTTTAGTGATCAGTTAGATCAGTTTTTGAAAAAAAAATTAATTTTCATGACTTTTTTAAATTCAATTTGAATTAGAATATTAAAGTCAATCAAAATTCAAAAATTATGATATTGAAGTTGGGAGAAAATCATGTAGATAGGATATAGGCTCAGATGACATAATTTAATGTATTTTTTAAAGAGTCTTAGGCTCTTATAGAACTAGAACCATCAACCAATCATGACCTTTAACCTTTCACCTAGCTATCTTCCCACCTTTTTTTCTCTGAACAAACATTAACTTATGGTATTTGTACATTTTTTTCTTAATAAAATTCATGTGTTCTTTTTTACTTTATCTGATTTATTTGTATGTTTATTTATCAATACATATTTTTTTTATCTCTAATGATATAATCATTGTCCTATTTTCCACATAAACTATATAAATTTATTTTTTTATTCTGTGAAAAATTAAAATTATTTTAATCCTTTTTATCATACTTTCTCTTTTATATCACAAAAAGGGGAGAAATTTGGATAAACACAATATTTAATTTTAATTATATTTTAATCAAAATAATTCTATAAAATCTAAATAATAATTTCTATTCAAAGTATTTACAAAATTATATATTTTCTATTTTATATTTTAGGGTTTTTGGGACAATAAAAAAGGGAGTAATTATTTGGCACGCATTGTCTCAATAATACTCTTTAAATCGTAATTTATTTTGATGCCCAAAAATACCATTGATTTTTACTAATGATATTACTTTAAGTGTATTTTAGGAAATTATTATTAATGGCCTTATTTATTCTAGAATTATATTCAATCTTTGAATTCACTCAGAATATTTGTTAAAGTGTTTGGAATGATCTTAATTGTATACTAGAAACACGGTTCATACCCTACCATTTGAACGTAACATAAAGAATAAACCTTATGCTGGGGACAAAACATATGGATCTTAAACCTTACATTTTTAATCAACCATACATTATAAGAAGGTGTGTATGAATCATCAAACCTACACTTGAAGAAACATATGAATAAAAAAACGTAAATTTGAATGGAACCTTTCATGTGAGAGGATAAGAATGTTTGGTTAATGAACCCTATGTTAGTATAGAACCTTATATTTAAGGAAATGAACATATGGTTCATCAACCTTAATTTTATGATCAATTGACGTGGTCTACCTTACGCTCATAGAATGAGTGTAACATAGTTGAACCCAACGTTTGGTATTTTTTCTTTTTTGACCGATTTAAAGAACAGTATTAAATAGAGAAAATCTATATTGTTATTTTGGGAAGTTACGTATCTTTTGAATGTTTTCGAATTTAAATGTTCACTATTTTTCAAGAGACTTTTTGGATCTAGAATTCCAAAGCAGTATCTCTTCTTTATATATTCTACTAGAACATCATTTCTCGACATGAGATATACAAGTAACTTTTTTGTATATGATTTAATTTTCATAAATATTTATTATAGTGATGCTGAAATGAATGATCGATTCTGAAAGAAGATACACTTTGGATACATTAATGGTCAATAATTTATGACTGTAAGATTATTGATGTTATTTTTTATTGTTGTTATTGAATATCAATTGTTATCGAGGTTACTTTAAAATTATACCTTATTCAAATATTTCATTTCTAAAAAAAATATCAATCTACTATCAATTTGTACTTCTACAATTATGATGTTCATCCCAATCCATATTCAAATCAATATATTTAAATTTTTTTAGTTTTAACTAATCAGACTTAGTTGTGGTAGAGTATCAGATTCTCAATCTAATATTTGGATATTTAGTTCATTGTTAAAGAACCAGAAGGAATTATTTTTAGCCTTTTTTGTAAAGGTTTCAACTATCTCTACTCATTTGTAGATTTAGGGTCTTATTATAAGAGGAATTTTCAAGTGAAATTCGCCAAACTCATAGAGAGAGTAATTGGGGAAGTGGACTAGGAGATCTTTGTTCCCCAAACCACTGTAAAACGTTTTTTCCTTTTTTTTAAATTTCTACTTATACACAATAAATAAATAGACATTGCATGTCTATATTAATCACAGAGGGTGTCGAAATCTAGAATGGTGGAAGATTTTTGAAAAGGTATCATTCGCCCCCGCCCCACCCCACTTGTTTTACATTGTTTTATTTTGACCTAACATATTAATCCTCATGAAAAAATATATGGTGAAAGATTATGCCTATCAACAATTGAAGGTTCATGAGAAAAATTATTCAACTCAGGATTTGGAGTTTGATATGTACATTTTTGCATTAAATATTTGGAGGAATTATAATTATAGAGAAAAGTATGACATACACATTGATCATAAAATTTTGAAGTATATATTCATACAGAAAGAGTTAAATATGCACCAGATAATATGGTTGGAACAAATTGAACATTATAAATTCTTAATGAATTACCACCCAATGAAAGAAAACATGGTGGTCGATGCTTTGAAATGAAAGGATCATTCTAGTTTATACATTATGAGGATCAAAAAAGATCGAATATTTCAAGATTTTCAGTGGATGGGTCTCAAAATTTTAAAGTAATGATAGAAATATCATCATTCTCAAATAATTTCTAAACCATTTATATAAGTCAATATTAATGAGGTGTGGAAGGAAGATGTTGGGAAGTAGAAGAAGTTGATAAATATTCATGAGTTCAACCTTGATTATAATGGAATGAAAAGGTTTTGGAACCGTGTATCTGTTCCATCCATAGCATATTTGGAGAAGTAGCTGTTACCAGTGGCTTGTAGTTTTTCATTCTCTATTCATCCTAGAAGTATGAAGATGCATTGAGATATGAAGGAGTAGTTCTGGTGGTATGAATTGAAGATAGATATTGTAGAGATTGTATCTTGGTTCTTGTTATGCTAGAATGTTAAGTCTGATAGAAAATAGTTTACGGGGATGCTACTACCATTACTAATAACACAATGGAAATAGGAAACATCATCATGGATTTTTCCATCAGACTCCCCAAAACATCTCAAGGACATAATTCTATTTAGATTTTATTTTATTTCCATATAATTTTTGCACAATTAATTTATATAAATGAATACATATATAAATATCATCTTTCGAGGATATACATTAAGGAACCGATAAGGTTTCATGGATTACCATATTCTATTATATATAAAAAATATTTTAGATTTACCACAAGGGTCAGGTAAAGTTTTCAGTAGGATCTAGATAGAGAGTTAAGTTTCAATATCATGTAACATCTTCAGATAGATGGTCAGTCTGAGAGATCCATTCAAACCATTGATGATAGGTTGTGATCTTGTTGTATAGATTTCAAGGGTGGTTGGGATCAATATCATCCTCTTGTTACATGTTCTTACAATAACAACTTTCACTCGAGTATTCAGAGGACCACTTATGAATAACACTATGTAAATAATTTTATTACTAAAAAGTGTAGGGATTAAATTAGTGAAAAAAGGCATTTGGACCCAATATAGTTGAGGAAATGGTTGATAAATTTAGATCAGTTCAAAATAGCATCAAGGCATCATTGATTTTACAGAAAATTTATACTAAAAATCATCAAGGTGATAGGGAGTTTGATATTAGTGATAATGTTTTTAAGAATTTATCCATGGAATAACATTATGATATTTGGGATGAACGGAATTATGATCCCTAATTATATTATACCCTTCAATATTCTTGACTGAGTTGGACTGGTTTCTTATCGATGGGAACTTCCACCAAACCTCTATCAATTCCACGATGTGTTCCATATATTTCTTATAAGAATGTACATACCTAATCCTTCACGTGTACAAAACTCAAAGATTATACAACTAGAGTAGGATATTTCATATGAGTAAAACCGGTTGATATTCTTGAACATATAGAGAATGTTCTATGAAACGTAACCACTCACTGGGACAAATTTTTGTGGTAAAATCATCAATTTTAGAAAGCAACATAGAAACATGAGGATAACATTCTGTAGAAGTATCCTTAATTTCTTCTATCAAATATATGTAATTTATATGGAAATTTTCATTTTACTGGGGAATAATGTAACACCTTGAGATGTTATGAAATATTTTTTTCAAAAACAATTTATTTCTCTGATAACATTTGTTACAAACAACACCATTTTTTAACGAACCGTAATATGTATAAGGTAAAAACATATACATTAAATTAGAAGGTATGAATACGAATAACTCAATTATTAAAATTTTATGATTTAAGTATGTACAAAATATATTTATTCGCTATCAATAGATTATAAATTAAAATAAAAATCATTTGAAATTAAAAGTAATGTTTCTCTGAAAAACAATTATGTTTGTAATGTATTTTTATCATAATAAATTAAATTAATCAATGTTGGAGAATTATTTTAACGAAATAAATATCTTATATTTTTATAAAAAATTTAATCCTTAATATATGATTTTTTATTGTAATGGGATAAGAATAATTACATTATTATGCTTAAAACAATATTTTTCTAAAAAGATGATTTCATCATGTTTTGTGAAATTACAATAAAAGTAATTATTTTCAATTGTAAAAAATAAATTTTAAAAAAATAAATTTATTTTTTAAAATAAAAAAATTAAAAAAAAAATCATAGATTTTTTTTATAATTTTCTAAAAATATTAAATTTTTGATGAATGGGGAATAATAAAAAAATTATTAAAAAATGTATTTTTTTAAAGAAAATTTCCCAATTTTTATAAAAATGGTTTAAAAGAAAAATTAGTTCAATTTTATTATTATTAATCTAATTCATTTCATAATATTCAATTTCATATTGATATTTGATATAAAAACATTTCATACTTATGAAAATGTTTTTCTTTGGAAAACCACTATTTCTTTTCATGAGTGGGTTTATTTAAAAATTAAATTCATCCAATTATATGAATTGATTTTGATAAAATGGATTCCATTTTTTTAATAATAATATTTAACTTTATTTAATAAGATCAACTAAATTTTTTATCAAAATGAATAGTAAAAACAATAAAAATTAATTATTTTGGTTAAGGTTAAAATTATTTTAATGGGGGTTAAAATAAAAAAAATATGTGTTCAAATTTTCTAAAAAATGTTATAATTACTATTTTATGGCCATATTTGGATATATATCATATAATTTTTTATAATTATCCATTTTAAATCCTCTAATCCAAGAATGTGGCATGGAAATATTGTAACACTTTGAAAAAATACCAGTGTGCCACTCACCTCAATTATAAAAGGGCACCCCCTCTCTTCTCCTCTTCACACTTCCAATGACTTTTTTGGGCCAAAAAATAAAAATAAAAAAAATTAATTGCATCACATAATCCTACTTTCATTATTTTGATTAGTAGCCCCTCTAAATAATTCTTTAGTTATAAACCTTTAAGGTTCTCTGAAGAATATGTGTACTTATTAACCATGTGTTTTATTAAATTTATTCCTCTTCCCCCTTTAAATATTCTCCAACTATTGTGATGTAATAACATACGTATTTTTCATATATTAATATTTTATTTTTTTAAATTTCAAAACATATATTAATTTCCTATTCCATTTAATGGTAAACAAAACAGATGATCATGTGTACAGAAAACTACCGCCTCACGAACCGATGTAATTGTTTTCATCGTTGCCTATTACAGATGGATATAATTATGGATTTAAAGTATATATATTATATTTATGATATAATTATACTTATATAATTATAATATATCATCTTAAATATTACATTCTAGTTCTTTTTAAAAGAATAACATCGATCATACATATGTGCGCACTACCGCCTCCACGAAGCGATCTGATATGTTTTTCATTTTTTTGGACCTAGATGGTAATAAAAATATATTTATTCAATATAGAGGATATATGTGATGTAAAAATGATCCTGTAATGTTTAATTAATATTCATATTTCTTTCTATCCATCCATCATGAAAATTTAAACAATCTTCATGCATACGTATTGCATGTCGTCTCTATGAATGATGTACTTCATTTTTCTATATCTAACTTTTATGGAAGATACTGAATATTTATATAATGAATATACATTAGACTTATAAAATTACTAAAATTATATAGTTTATGTAACCATAATCAATATACAAGGAACAAAACTACTGAACCAATACATATATGAAAAACGAAGCATATATTATCTAAAACTGTGTTTTTAATACAAAATTATTAATAAATAGGTGATAAAAGGATATAATTAAATCCTATATATTATTATATATACGATTATGGTTATTTAATATACTTATAATAAACTTATATTTTTTATAAAAGAGGTCCAAATTTTTATGAATAACATTTTTACTTGAGGTAATGGATTTTTCATCTCACTAGTAAATATGTGACACATATGTCATATTCACCACTCATTTCTTTTCTTCATTGTATATAATTCACATTTTACATTTTATATCTTTATATTATTTATTTTAATGTTATTATAATATTAATTTTAATTTATTCTTTCATTTTTATTATGATTAAAAAGATAGAAAAGTGGTAAATATTTTTTGTTATAATCACATTGTTTATCAAGATTGTTTATAATTAAGTTTGTGATGGTAAAATATTATAATCTACCTCTCAAAAAACTAATGAATTTTACTACACAATATTTATTTATATAGAATAATTTTTTTCATTTCATTTTCAACAGTTTAAAAACTAAAGAGTCCAAGAGAATATTTTTAAGGAAAAGTTACTTTATTCCTTTCTTTTGTCAAAAATACTTTCTTTTTTATTTCCATATTTTCTTAATATTATTTAAATTTTTTAAAAAATTACTAAATTATTGTTTAAATAAATTTTTACCATTTTTTTACTAGTAAATATTTTTTTAAATGGATCTTATATTCATTTTCTAACTAAGACACTTTTTAATTTTTACTATAATGGTTAAAGGAATCATTGTTTTAACTTGTACGACATGAATAGTATTTCATGCCTTCATGACTACTCAATAATTTCAATAATCCATTTCATTTTACAAAGTCTATTTTAAAATAAAAAAAATTCCATATTATTTGTTAATGTTTTAGATTTTAAATAGGTGATTTCTAATAAAAAAGGGTATGATCATCATGAAATTTTCCAAGTGATCTTTGGAAATAATTTTCAATATTAGATGGAATCCTTTGATGTTTCCTGGACTTTCCTGGGGATATTATCTAATGATACCGTACTTTTTTCCTTTTATTAATGGTTTATGATTATTTAGAAAATATTAATATGAAACTTGTTCCCATTATGTGGGTTATGTTGTGATGAATTAATTAAATTATTATGAAACATATTTATTTTCCACATATTATGATATGATGAAATGTTTATGAAAAATATTTTAATTTCATGGGTTATGATATAATATATGTTTTATGATATCTTTTTACATTCCTATATGATTTTCATTATGTGATGGGTATGACTAGAATTCTATATCCCACCAATATATTGGGTAATTATTAATATTATTTTAACTCAAAGGGTACATAAGAGGTTATCTCCAATCCAAAAGAGGATACAACGGAGGTTATCCCTCACCCAAAAGAGGTTACATGAGAGGTTATCACAAGCCCAAAAGAACATACATTATTAGTTATCTTAATACCAAAATAATGTACATATGTGGTTATCCAAATCCCGAAATATGGTACATGAGAGGTTATTCCATTCTCGAAGCAGGTAAATATGTGGTTAGACCAAGAACAACATATTATGAATTTCTTGGAGGGTAAATTTGACATATTATTTTCAATGATTATGTGTCTACCAATGATATATGTCCTATGAAAATTTTATGCTCTCATTGATTATTTTATTTGATTCCTTTATGATTTATTTCTTAAAAACTACCAAGATTTATTCCATAGATCAAGTTTATGATCTAGGAAATGCCATGTTTGGTTTTAAAATTTTATTCTCACATTCCCATAACCTAATTCTTCTATTCTTTTTATTTCTCCATTTTTTATATAGAAAAATCATATGAGATTGCCCTTTTTTATGTTTCCCATCCCCATGTTATATGGAAATGTATTATGTATGATATTTCTAAAAAGGGTTTTAGTTGTGAATATCTTAATGGGAGATGATGTAGTTCACTTATGAACTAGTTTTCTATATAACTATGTTTCCAAAGATATGATTATATCATGGATATTTATGTTATGTAATAAATATTAATATAATAAAATGTAATTTATATGTATGAAAAAGTGTGGGTCACTATAAAATTCACACTTACTAAATTTTTCAAATAGATTTTTCTCTTTTAATGTTTGTAAAAAAATCATTAGGTATCTTTCCTGATCCTTATGACTTTTAGAATATACCAATATATCATCAACATGAATAACCACGAACTTATGTAAATAGTGATGGAAAAATATATTCTTAAAATACATGAATACACCTAATGAATTATAGAACCCAAAAATCATAATTACAAACTCACAATTTTTATATCTACTCTAAATCATCATCTTTAGAACATAATCCTACTTTTACTTCAACTGATGATATATTAACCTAATATCAATATTAAAAATATATTTTGATCTATGTTTATGAACAAACAAATCATATGTATGAGGAATAGGATACTTACTCTTGACCATGAGAATACTCAAGGATCTACAATCAATAAAAAGTCTCATTAAACCATATTAATTTTTAATTAATAAAATAGGATCACACCATGCTGAAGTACTCAAAAAATTGAATCCTTTATCTAAAACACTTGTAAATAATATTTCAATTCCAAAATTTATACTTGATCCATTAGATAAAGGAGGTTTTGAAATTGTCTTTGAATCAGAAACTAATTCAATAGTTAAATCGACCCCCTGGATATGAATAACACTATCAAAATCATCCGTAATTATATCCACATATTCATTCACTACTGAAACATAATTAATATTTACAATTTCTTTCTTTTCAACAACATGATATTGGCCACTTTCTATACCATTTCTATTAAATTACATAACTTCTTGATATGCTATAGAAGGTATAAAATAATTATATATAATTTTTTTCTCTATAATATATCTTATCATTATATAGTGAAATATAATTCATACTAAAAATAATATCAAACTCTACTATAGGAATTTTAATAATATTTACACAAAATACCAACCCATTAATACATATCATCATTGGATAAATATCTTTTATCGTATTCTTGGATTATTTATGACACTTTTCATTACAGTCACAATCCCTATAGAAAAACATACTTCATCGGCAACACTTTCTAGATACTATCAAGTGTTCCTTAAAAAGTTATTGCACTTGCAACATGATGGTGAATTACCTACATAATTATTCATTTATTTCTTTTCTATTTTTTTCTACCTTGACCGCTTCTTAATCTTTTCATCTCGATGAACATAAGTGTCAAAAATCTCAGTATCAAAATTATTATAATAATTAAAAACTTTAAAATAACTTTTAAATTATTGTGTGGAAAAATCTCTTCAAAAAACGTATTTTAATATTGAGTAAAATATATTATGTTTTGTAACAAGGTACCAAATAAAATTTGGTACATACCTAGAAAATCATGTAAAATGTTCTTCAAATGTGGCAACTGGATCTTCATCCTTTTACCTCAATTCAATGAATATTTCTCCATCCTAAGTTGAGAAACCATAGTGAAATATTTATCTATTAAAATATTAATAAATTTATCTCATTCTACGGAATCAATCTCAAATCTCTCTTAGGTATTCTTAACCAAATACCATAAAATATTAGCTTTACCTTCAAAATAGTTAATGGTAAGATATATATTTTAAAATTCTAAACATCTCATGACATAGGATGTATTTTCAATATCATTGATCCATCCTTTAGACACCACTAGACTTGGGGTTCTACTGAAATAGGGAGGGTGATGTTCATGAAATTCTTAATCATTCACATGTTCTTAGATTTAATTCTGGATACTCTCTAACATAGATTCCACTTCCAATTATAAACACCATCAATTAATCTCTAACTAAAACAATTTATCAGATTTAATGCCAAAAAATATAAGATACTAATTTGAATGGGAATTATCCTTTTTGATACATAAATAATTCATTTTTTATGTTTTCTCTATAGAAACCCATTCTAAAAAGACATATATTACATAAAACAAAATGGTAATCTCCAAATTATCTATCTTTTAAAATTACCTCTAAATAAGAATCTATCAAGGGTATTCTATTAATATAATCATAACCTATAATTTTATTTAAACATTTTATCTAATATAAACTATAGGATCTCAAACTTAAATATTACATAATTTTGTGTCTTTAGTCTTGAACTCACCTTCTTGCATTCCTAAGTATCTTATATGTTTATATATTAGATAATTTGTTTATAACACTTACATAAAAAACCATATATTATAAAGTGGAAACTTATACATAGTATCCATTTTACTCAAAATATAATCTTTTTAAAATGATACATATTTTATTTTCATAAATTATATTCTGGAAATTAAACATGACTTATTTTTTATTTTTACTCATCCTAAAACCCTGTGAAAAAATTCAAAATCTTGGGATGAGCCTAAATATATTAGTAAGGGACATTAAAAAAAGAAATATATTATTCTTGAGAAAAACATGAAAAACATAAAATCTTTTACTTTATAAAAATATTCGTTAAACATATAAAATAATTCATAACCTTGTGATAAACACATACTTGTTTCTCAAAAAAAACCTTTAAAACTCATATAAATAAAATAAAAAACCTTTTTAGGATACTTTGAGAATTATACTCATAAATAAGGTTAAACTCAAGTATGAAATAAATGTAGAATAGTTGGGTCTATAGGAGAACCCCCTGTTAACTCCCTCCTTTCCTTTAAAGACAAAGAACATTACTCAGTGTATTAAAGATCTATATCAAGCTCAACCATCATTTATGTTTTATTGGGATCACCCAATGTATTAGTTGTATTAATCTCATATATCATCATATACAATTATAAAGTACCATATCCAGAATAAAAAATTTTTTCTAGAGACTTTTCATCAAAAATCTCTTTAAAACTCTTATAAACACATATTAAAAACATTTTTGGATATTAAAATGTCCTTTCCATTCAAAAACCCATTTTCGAAACAAAAATACTATGAATAAAAGGAAGAAGGGTTTTTATTTCAAGAAAACATTAAATATTTTAATTTAATTAACATATAAAATAATTGTTGTAGTTGTGGGAAATTATATTGATTCCATATACATTAAAATATATCATTCATTTTTACTTTTTTAAGGAAATCCAAAATGTTTCATGTAAAGGATTCATTTTGAAAAAAATTATGAATTTAAAAAAAATCATAAAATGTCCTTTATAATTCATTTATTTTTATATAAATGCATCCCCAAAATAATTTTAATAATATGTATGTGGAAAAAGGTTTAGAAAATAAATTATTAAAACGTGTAGAAATAGGTTTTAAGTTAAAGGGTCCCTTACCTCTAGTGTAACTCATCATGTAAATTCTTTATCTTCTTGAATAATAAGATTATATTAATTATTAACATTATAAAGAACATTTTTCAAGATTATAATTCCATTTATTTTATTTACTACCATATTATATACCATTTATTAATCAATTATGTTCAACTTGTATGTTTTGATGTTATTCATCACATATGTCCAAAATTACTTCGGTAAGTTGAATATGGTCCAAGAGGACATTATTCTATCATCTCTAGAATAATAAAAATTTAATAATTTCCAATTTTATACATCAATTTTAATTTTAAAACCAACTATGAAATATGGTTATGAAAAATTAACTACGTTACAATCATAGAGATGGTAATACATTCATACACATGAGTAACATTTTCATTTTTCGATGATCCAAATGGAAAGAAGGTAATATTGAGTCAAAAATTTCTTTCAACACATTATTACATTACTTTTTAAAATCAAAATTCACTTCTATAAAATTTTATACATTTATAACTTTTTTACTTCTTGAGTTCCTGATATGTTCTTATACAAAATTTATTTTACTTGATATAGAATTTTCTTTACCAATATACTAAACATTCTTAAATATTTATGGATGGATGATATAAAATGGAAGTCCATTACCATATATATATATATATTTAATATACTTAGTATATAGCCAAAAATTTCACTGGAATAGTGTTCATGAATTCTAGAATACATAGTATGAAAAAGATTCACATGATGAATTTATAAAAAATCTATTGAAAATACATTATCAGAAAGAGTTAGGTATGCTTTTTAGAAAAACTTTTATAAATACCATAGGATTGGAAAACTTCAAACATTCCATAGGATAAAAATTTCACATTATAAAAGATATAAAGTATAATAATTGTAATGGTTATATATCATACCAACTATCAAATAAAGAAGTTGTGCTGAAATTTATAAGCGATGGAATTTGTATGATTCCCTTGAAACGACCATCAATTAAGTACAATATACCATTCAAAATGAACCTATAAATAAAGCTATATTTTAGTATGGCATCTTTTATAACTCAAATTATCTAATTTTCTTGGTGAAAACTTTGTCATATCTTGTACATGAGTTCTCTCTATTATAACTTTTACAGAATCTTGAGGCATCCATTATGAGGATTAATTTTATAAATGAATTAACATTTTTTTAGTAATTTTCTATTTTGAATATGTTTTGATTGGGGACTTCCATTTTAAACGAAAATATAGTCTATTCTGGTCTTCTAATCAATGGTTCCTAAGGATAAAGAAACAGAGGATTGTTCTAATATTTATATTGAGGACTTCTATGGATTAGTAAGAAAACCATTAAGGTAGGGTTAATTTCGTGGATTCATTTAGTTTGGATTATAAATCCATAACATTTAATGATAAAGTATGGATATCTTCTTATAATAGTTCCTACATTTTTTCTTACATACTTTGTATATATTTTTTATTAATTGTTATTATAAGTTCATGTTCCACTATATAATTTGATAGGAAAAGTTAAATACATTTTATTATAAACTTTTATAACTTTTATAACTAAGTGAATCAGACCAAATCATTGTCCAAAATACTTTTCAAATACACATGAATTTTTTTTTGTTTTATTTTATAAACTATAATTAATTCCACCGCCCCCCCCCCCCCAATAAGAAAACATATACAATTTTGATCCTTTATTTGGTATATGATCATGTTTCTACTTATTATAAACATTAACACTTTGTTTTTTCTATATAAAAGAGTATTTTTTATTTATAAGATGGAATGTTTTTCTATTATTACATTACATAATATAAATATAATAATACCAACTATTTTTTATGGTTTTCATTATGAATATTATAGTGATAGCATGAAGACATTTCTTATCAATATTGGTGTTGATAATATTTTTCATGTTGACTAGAAATTATCAAATTCAAAATAAATAAGATACTAAATTTTATAATGAAGATAAAATTGAATATCAACTCTAATATCATTTTAGAAACACTTTATTATGCTCAATGACTAGAAGAAAATATAATCAAATTTATTTATGTGAAGCTTCAAATAATATATGGTATAAACCTAAACTTACACATTTATAGACTACCAAAGTAGTAGAGATATGAATATCCATGATTAGATATGACAATAGATCTTTTGATTTGTTATATAGACAATAATCTATTAAAATTAATCAATGGTTTGTTACCCTTACTAATATTTTATAATATCTTGTAGATAAAGACTTGACTGATGAACAAATTATTGATAAAATAATTGATATCTTCCTAATTTAATGGGTTTCTTATATGATTAATCTTTATGATACTAAACATCATACAAAGCATAGTTTGGATGAAAATATTTATAATATCCTAAAATATTATGGGATATTTAAAATATATTTAAAAAAATAAAAAATAATGGATTATTTTTTCAGTATACGATACATAAAGTGATGGAGCTAAAAATTTACTAAATGGTCAAAGAATAAAAAAGTAAAAAAATGAAAATGAAATAAATTCATCTGAAGAAACTAAAAATTTAATTTTTCAACTTTCTAAACGGATAAATAATATTTTCAGAATAATTGGTTTTCATTACAAATATAATACAAATAAAAATGAGAGATGTAATAAAAAGACACTTCTAAAGTTATTTATTATGAATGAAAAAAACTCGAGTTATATCAGACTAGATTTTTCAAACATAAATACCAATTATAATAATTCAATAATTTTCTACAAGAATAAAATGATAAAAATTCAAAAATATTAGGACACTTGGAGTGAGAGTAGAGGAGATAGTACTTTTAAAAAAAATTATTAAATAGAAATTATTATCAAAATGTTATTGAATTTTATGTTGGTGTTCAGAATAATAATCAATTCTTATTGACTAAGGTATCTATTAAATCCTAAGGATATTTAACTTTAAATGAAAATTATCCATATTTATTTGATAAATATTCTAGTTATTCTAATGAAGAAAAATAAATTACGTCTTATGATGAGGATAATTTACCATATTTTGAGGAAGTATCTTGATATGCTAATTTTTGGGGAAAAAAATAATGTTTTAAAAAAACATGAAAATATAATGTGGAACCTTCGAAAGAAAATTTCATAATTTAAAAACATTTTATTGAAATTTACATTTTTACTTTTTAATAGAGAGAACAAATCTAATTCTACCTCATCTTATGAATATTAAAAGTCATTTGTAAATCTAAATTCTTAAAATTTTATTCTAATGAAACATATATAGAATTTTACTTTTTGGAATGAAACTATGGATAATTTTTATAGATATGAGACCCCGTTGAAATATATATAGGATTAGTTTAACAACATGAAAACCTCATTTTCAAAATTACTACTTTGTTCAGAAAATTCCTTCATTTTAAAATAAATGTCAAAGAGGTGGAAACTATAAGAATACAAATTCTTTAAATAATGTATAATCTTTTTGATTTCAAAAATATTATATTTCTAAACAATTAAAAATTATTCAACATTAAAGAGTTGGATAGATATGGATCACTGATGTTTTATTTTCTATTAACTTTCAACCAAATAAAGTTTGGGTACCAATATATTAACTTTACTATTTCAAGGAGAGAGAAAAATTACAAATATAAAAAATATTTAGTGCAAGGATAATGGATTTTTTTAAATATAATTGGAAAAATAAGTTTTTCCAAAATATTATCTAGATGAAATGTGGAAAATTTCACATTCATATATAATTAATAAGGATAAATATATATTATATGTGAGATTGTACTAGTTGGTAAATATTTAATTTCTAATGTTCGATGTGTTTTAATAATTCCACGTAATCTTAGTAGAATTAGTCAATTATATGATGATGTTCACCATATGAATTTCAATAATAGTTAATGTGATATTTAAAGTTCTGAAGCTAAATTTATTCTTCTTATCAATAGACATGATAATTTTTATACTTTAAGCATATAATATCTTAGAATAAAAGGTCCACATTTCCTTATCATAATGTAATTTCATTATTAGTTATTTTATGGAAGGTTAAGACATTGTAGTCTTTTACCTTTTTCCAAAATTTCAAAAAAAATACTACTTAGATATTTAATAGAGCTTAGGTTTATTTATTCAAAAAAAATTTATCCTATCAAATCTGAAAAGAAACATAATTCAATCCTTAAATCTAATTTAGATATTTCAATTACTAGTTATTTATTGTTAGTGAGCATATATTTTTTTAATCCAACAAAAAATGGTAGTATTGGTGGAAGATACTATGTATATGTCTTCATTGCTGACGATGCAAGATATTTGTAGGTCCATATTCTAGTGAAAAAGTTCAATGACATTTTTCCATTTAAAAACATTGAATCTAGTGTAAAAATTTAGAAAAGTATTCCTTTGGTAACTATTCATAGTGATCATCGTGGAGAATTTTTTAATTATAATTTTTAAACTAATTTTTATAAAAACAATTATTACACATAACTTCTTAGCACCTAAAACAACTCATAAAAATGGTAAAGTTTAGTAAATAAATAATGTTCTTGGGTGGAGGGTACCTTGCCTCCGAGGATTGCTCGAGGGTATCCTTGTGGCCTTCCCAAGGGGACTTCGTTCAAGGACACCCACTATGGCGTGCCTTCCCTTCTCGTTCCATCTGTTGGAGGGGTTGTTAATCTGGTGTCCTTATGTTTTTCATACATTCCTCTAATTGTGGTGAAGAGTAGGGATTTTGTACCTATGGTTGGGGCTCCATTGGTGGACCTTTTGGGCAAGGAGCTGTGAGAGGCTACCTCCTACCACGATCTTTCTATAGTGTCTTGCATCGGGTGTAATAAGCCATCGCTTACTGTTTTCAAAGGATTTGTCGACTCCTGGGGTTTTCGGTATCCACGGTCTCTGAGCTTTCGAGGGTGGAAATCTATGTCCACTTTTTTTGAGAGGATTCTGTGGAGGCTTGGTCACATGAAGACCGACAGGGCGGATCTTGGCAGTACTCTCTATCCCGGTGGTCTTGGGATTATCATTTTGGAAGAGAGTCACTATCGGAGGTGGTCAGGCTTTGCCTTCCTAGTCTCCCTCTCCCTTTCTAGAATCGAGTGATCTTAGGGTTGTGGGTGACACCCTAAGTTCCTTTTTATGCTCTGAGGTGGCCGCTAGGCATCTCCAAGCAGTGTCCAATCCTCACATATATGTTTAAATGGACCTCTCGGTGGCCCATCCCTCTCGCATCCTCCTACGTTCTTATGACGGTTTCATATGGTGGAAAAGACTTTTTTTTCAATTCCACCTCGAGGTTTTGCATCTTCTGTTGTTTGCTTGGACATTTGTTGTCTGCTTGTAGGCAGAAGCACTCAGCGGTGAGTTCTTCTGGTTCCGGTGCCATAGTGGAGAAGGTCAGGGGCTTGACCTGTCTGGGGAAGGTGACATCGCGCTTTCCGATGAGGAGGCCGGACTTTGTTACCATTAGAAAAGATGGCAGATTTTAAATTCCAATGGTGGACCCTATGTGTCAGAGGCGGTTTTGTCCCCCTGCTTGATATGATACAAATTTCCTTTTAACGGATTTTGTCCCTGAGTAGGATCTTATGCTCTTGTCGCCTATCGCCTGTTCGGTGACCCGCTCTAGGGGTCCTTTGGTCCCTTCAGCTCCAGCTTTAGAGAATCTTGGAGAATCCTGGGATGCCCCGAATCTTATTTCTATCTTTTCTCTGAGGATCCAATCTTCATTTTCATCTTCTTCTGCACCCTTCCACATTTCCTCACAACTGTCTCTAGATCTCATTCCATGCTCGATAGTCAGAAATTTTGTGTCAAACACCAACGGGCATCCACATAAGGTCTCTCTACCAGAGGGTGTTATGCTAGGGCTTCAGTATAATTTCACCTCTCCACAGCGAACTTTCCTGGTGTCCCTACTGCAAGGTTCGCTGAGGAGATTCCTCCGCACATTTCACCGCACAAGAAACTGTCACTACTCGAGGACTCTGATGGGTCTTTCAAGAAGAAGATTCTTACGTCAAATGGGATCAACACTTTGGATGGATCTTCGAGGCCCCTCACTTGATCCCAGTCCAAGAAAATAGGTGTGTCCATGTTCCTCTTTTTATCCAATGGTTTTGGCCAGATGGGCCAAATGGGACTCCCCCAATGATCTCTCTACTCATTTGGAATGCACGTGGCATAAGGGAACAATCCAAATTTTCCTTTCTGGCCAATGAATAGATGATTAATCAATTATATCATGCGTTCGTCTTTGAACCAAATCTAGATCCGTCCAAACTCATGAACACAGGGAGGAGAATGGGTTATCCCCTATCCATGCATGGGTATCCTGGGAATTCTCATATATGGATATGTTTAAGGAGCCATATCTTAGTTGAGATGATGAGTCTATCCACACAATTAATTGATTTCAAGGTGACCTGGAATAGAATGGAGGTGTTTTTCTCTTTTATTTATGCGATCATGGATCCTGAAGAATTTAGGAAGTTGTGGAATCATTTGTTGTCCCTGCAAGTCGACACATTGTTGTGGGTTGTGGGAGTAAATTTCAATTCCATACTGCATGATTTTGAAAATAAAGGGGTTCGGACATGCCAAATAACAACATGAAAGATTTAATACACTTCATGACATCAGCTCGGTTATTTGATATTAGGTTCAATGGTCCCAATTTTACTTAGTGTAACAACAAGAAGGGTCGACAGCGGATATAGAGCCATCTAGATAGGTCCCTCACCAACATTCAGGTTCTAGAAACCTTCTCAAAAATGAAAGTAATTAATATCCATTGAGCTCTATCTGATCATGACACCATGCTCGTGGAGATCAGGAAGGAGGCTCCATGATCCTGAGGCTTCATGTACAATAGTGCATGGCGTCAGGATACAAGCTTCCTGTCGATGATTGAAGGATCTTGGAACCATGAAGGGGTTGGGATAGCCTAGTGTGGATTAGATAACCATCATAAGAGACTCATGTAAGACCTCTAGATCTGGTCTGTGGATAGGTATAATGAAAATATGGGGGTGGAGTGACTACATGCAGATATTAATGGCTTAAAAGAGGACCTCCATGAAAGGTAGGACAAGGACGTCTTCATTATTTTATGTGATAAATGAGTGATTCTAGCGGAAAATCCACTAGAAATTGAAAGAGACTAGAGTAAAATATCATGGGTTAGATAGATGAGAGAGGGAGACCGAAACAGTTCTTACTTCCATGCATTCTTGAAGGAGAGGAGCTTCTCCAAATTCAACATTAGTCTAGGGAATGGTCTTTTTACCTCGGATGTGGAGGTGGTGGGGTAGATGAAACAAGATCACTTTCAAGGCATTTTAATTGAGCCAGTTTCTTCAAGGAATGGAGGTAATATAGGGGACACGGAAGAGGAGGACTTCATGGGATGTATGCCTCACCTTGTGGAGGTCCTGAACAATCACATGTTGTCATCTATCCCTATGAAATAAGGGATCATAAAGATTCTACTCAAGCTACCCCGTGATGGTGCACCCAGGTCGGACAGGTTCCCAAGGGCATTCTTCGTGGCGGTGTGGGGGATTATTGGTTCACATGTGGTGGATGTGATTTAGGATTAATTTTTTAGTGTTCCCTTGAATAGAATGGATTGTGACTCTATAATTGTGCTCATTCCTAAAAAAAAGATCCCACGGATGTTGGGGACTATCAGCATATTTGTTCATGAAATGTCTCTTATAAGATTTTTTCATCCCTTATTGAATCACAGCTGAGTAGAGTGATACTATGGCTAGTTTCAAAGGAGTGGCACAACTTCATCAAAGGTCAAAGCATCTAGGGAGAGGTGGTAATTTCTAGTGAGTTAGTTACTGATATCAATAGAAGGTCAGTCGGATCCAACATTATTTTCCAAGTTGACATGGTTAAATCTTAAAATAAAATGGAATGGAGATTCCTTATTCAGGCGCTATGAAGTTATGGTTTTTAGGAGTGGTTTTGGGACCTGTGCTTCAGGTGCTTCTACTCTCCTTGGATCTCTATTTCATTAATGGGGAGGTGCTTCAGCTTCTTCAAATCAGTTCATGGGGTTCATTAGGGGGATCCCTTATCACCAAGCCACTTCATATTGGATCAAGATGATTTATCTTGTAACATGTTCAAGGGAGATGAGAATGGTACGTTGGGGCAGTATCGTAGCAAGGGCGTAATGGAGATAATTTCCCATTTAATGTTCGCAGATAGTATCTTAATATTCACCAATGGAAGGTGGAGATCATTGTCTAATCTTATGGAACTTCTTAGTAATTTTGGTCAGATGAGTGACAACCTGGTGAACATCTCAAAAAGACACATATTCATCTCAAATTGATGTTCTCAAGGGCCTTTCAGGGGCATACAATAAATTCCAGGGTGCCTCAAATAACATATGTTGATTCTTTATTTGGTTGTTCCACTCTCCCATAGACACATTCGGAAGTCTCAATTTGAGATGATCACCAATTGGTTGCTAGGAAGAATCAACAATAATAAAAACAAGTTTCTGTCATTCGGTGGGAGAATAACATTGGTAAATAGTAAATTATCTTCCATACTGATACATATTTTTTTCTGCTCAACCCACCCAAAGGAGTTACAAGGTAGATTGAAAACATCGTTGTCACTGGGACTCCTGGTAGTGCATGGATAATCCTGTATCTGAGGGATGGGTGGGCCTTCGGAAGATCAATGAGGTTATTCATGGCATGCATGTCCAACTAGAATGGGATATCATTGTTGGTGAATCCTTGCAGGGAGCATTTTTCAGGAAACATTACGACATACAAGGGGGGATTTGCAATTGGAAAGCCCCCAGCCTACGAGCTTGGCATGGTGTTTGGATTCCCATTTTGAGGAACTCTCTGGTTCTACTAGGTGGACCATCATTAGAGGCGATGTGAGTTTTTGTAAGGATAACTGGGTGGGCATGGTGTTAGTTTATCCTGGTTGTCCCCTATCAGAGATCTCCTTCAAGGAAGCTAGTAGGAACCCAGGCTTCAACTAGTCAGTTCTCACTCTCAAGTAGGTTATGTGTGATGAGGATATTGTGATGAATGATGAAGTTTATAGATGTTGCTTCACAGGGTCCTCTTCCAGGATGCTCAACATGAAAAACTACCGGGACCTCGGGCATGTGGGGAGACCTTATGACGAGTGGGCATCGATGGTTTGGTGCAAGGGGATACCCAAAAATATGAACTTTTTCATCTGTCACATAAATAATAAGGCCTTGACAACTGATGAAAATGTGTAGTGGAGATGAATTACTATGGCGTCATGGTGTTTTTTCTGTGAGAACCCACATACAGAATCAACCCTTCATCTCTCCTTCCAAATCACCGGGGTTAAATCCCTTTGGTCCTTAATATCTCCTCATCCCCAGTTCGATATCATCCAGGCCTCACTACAGGGTTTCTTGGGCACATGGTTTCATGGAGTCGAAGGGAGGGCCACCGAATGTTGGGTGTGGGAAATTATCCTTGCTTTAGTGTACTGGACGTTATGGGAGGCCTATAATAATTTAAGGATTGGCAGTAGGAGATCACTTTTGTTCCTTCAAATGAATGTCAAGTCTGTTCTCTTTGAACTCAAGACTCTAATCAAAGAGGATCATCTTTCAACCATGTCATGAAGCATGTCAACTTCCCTTATGCACCCCCAAGGAAGGAGGGTCGTTGGATCAAATGGACCCCATCGGTGGGTGTCCAGAAGCTAAACGTTGATGGTTCCCTCATGGGGAGCTGATGAGGGGTGGTGGTGTTCTTATTGAATCCGGGGGATTAGTTATTCTGGGGTTCAGCACCTTTTATGGTCCAGGATCTTTTTTAGGTGTGGAAGTAAGGCTCTTCTTTCTAGTATTACAATCGACAGAGCATACTGATTTAATGTGGCAACTTTCAAGTAGGAATCTGAGGTTCTTATGAAGTATATTCAGGGATGGAAGGAGGTGCCCTGGAGGTTAGTGTATTTGATTCTAAGGTGTTATGAGGGGACCCTCTTTGGAATGAAAGTGTGTCATATTAGTAGGGAGTCCAACTTTGTGGCAGAATCGCTTAACAAGATGGGATGTGCGGCCACTCAGATGATCTTCTACGATATCTTACAGTCACTACCACCGGAATATTGAATGGTGATCCAAGGGGATGCCCTTGGTTTACATCACATTTGACCTCCTTAAGAGAACCATTTTTTGTTCCCTAGTAACTTTTTAATAAAAAAAAGTAATTCTTATTCAGTTATAGATAGGGAGAAAGACTAACATTTCTTAAAATATATTTTTTGGATGTAAATTATTCGTCTTTAATATTAAATATAATTAACATACATTTTATCTAAATGATGATGAAGGAATTTTCCTTGCATATTCTACAACTAGTAATTATTATTTAAATTATTATAAAAAAACATTTACTATTGAGGAAATATTGAATATTAAATATTATGACACCAACCCTTTTTTGAACTACCTGAAACCACATCTTCTAAAAACCTTCTAAAACAATTTTTAAACCCATTTAGGAAGAAATTTAACTTGAGATAACAACAAAATAAAATTTATATGAAGTTATACCTATTAAAAAAATCCAAACTATTGTTAAATAAAATCATTTTATAATCACAAGAAATCAGAAAATCTTAATGAATAACCCCATTGATAATATCATTATAGATATAGATAAACAAATAAAAACTATAAGTTCCTTATGAAATGGTTGTGTTCAATGTTTATTTTTATCAAAATTCAAACCTAAGACTCTGTATGAGGTTTTAAGTGATGAATATTGGATAAAGTAACATTATTATGAACTCAATGAATTTGGGAGGAAAAAATTTTGTAATTTGGTATAATGCATTGAATATTTTCGTATAATTGGAGGGAAATGGGTTTTCTATAATAAAAGTGATGAAAAAGGAATGATTATATGAAATAATACAACACTTGAAAAGGGTTATAATCTACTGGAAGTAATATATTGTGAAGAAACTTTCTCTCTAGTATCTAGGATTGAATTTATTCATATACTTCTATAATATGTAGCATTTGGAAATTTCACTCGTTATTAAATAGATATGAAGTTTTCTTTTCTTAATGGGTATGTTTAGGGGGAAGATTATGCAAAACAACCATTCTTTTTTGAAAACACAAAATCCAGATAAATTTTTTTAGACTTCTTAAGGAACTCTACGAACTTAAAAAATCCATAAGATCCTGGTATGATAGGAAAAATGGATTTTAATTACAAAAAAAATGTTAAGGTATTTTTAGATTCAAGTATTTTTGTTAATAATTTTTTTATGGAAACTACAAAATTTCAAAAAAAAATTATGAAATATTTTTTGGATGAGCTCAAAAATAACTTTTAGATAACTTTGTGGATATTATTAAGTCAATGTTTGAAATTATCAAGGTGGGTGAACATTTTGTTTTCCATGGTTTTAGGAAGTATCTAAAACTAGAAGGATATTTATTATAAAAATAAAAAATATAGAAAATCTATACTTAAAATGATTGGAATTGAAAACAATTTATATAATAATACTCTTATATAATCCTAAAAAACCTTTGATCTTAGTGAAACTGAGAAACTAGTTAATAAAAAACTTTTTAGAGGATTTATTGGAGATTTATTTTATCTTACAACATGTTAGTGACAAATAATGTTTTATGTATAATTATATGTGAGACTTCATTAAAATAAAAAATGTTCCCAAATTAAAGAATTTAAAAATCATTTTTTGTTGCCTTAAGGGAACTATAGTTCTAGAACTATTTTATTCTTCTGGAAATGATTTTTAATGAAACAAAAGTTAGATACCAATTTGTTTGGATGTAAAATGGATATAAAAAACCCATATGGTTCTTTTAATTTCTTAAGATATTCCATAGTTTATTGTTATTTTAACATAAAAACATTAAATACCAGTTTCCACTACTAATGTTAAATATGTAACAGCAAAAAGTTGGTATACTCATGTGTTTTGAATGCAACAAACACTCACAAAGTTTGGCATGATTGTAAGTAAAACACACATTCAGTATGGTAATACATGTTTCATAGATCTTAGTAAAATCCCAGTACATCACTCATGATCTAATAACGTATATATAAGATACCATTCTCTTTGGGAACACACACAAAAAAGAGATATCTTTTTATAATTCATCATAATGAATGAATAACTTGTTGATATTTTAACTAAACCCCTTATTTATAATAGATATGAATCTAATAAACAAAATATTGGAATACTAAATATAAAATGATTATTTACCTACTATTTTTACCCATATTATTACATTAAGAAACATATTGAAAAGGGGGAATATATTTTTACTACTTTTTGAAAACAAAATACTCAATTTTTCAAAAAATCAAGTCTATGTTTTCTTAAACAATTTCAAGTCCATTTTTTCTTAACAAATTTCATGAAAATATTTTATTAAAAATATTTTAGATGATTTTTTTTAACTTATTTTTTTCATTAGATAGATATTTATCTAAAATATCATCACATAACCTCATTATTTATTTTTATTAGAAAAAAATATGTTCATATGACCATACAAAATTTCATAATAATGTTTAAAAAAAATCTTTAAGAGGTAAATTTTCAATCCTCTATGGTAAATTTGTATATATTTTAATTATTTATATGAATTTTATATTTTTTATGATATTTTATCTCTAAAAATTTGTAAACAACATTTTATGTTTCTTCAGTAAAAATTTCTTTCCAATAAAAATAATAACAAAATTTATTAAACATCATGAGTTGAAACATTTTTTGTTTCTTTAGAGAAATTTTCTAATTTATTGATCTTTTGAAGGATTGAATCTAACCCATTAAATATTATTAATCTAAAGAACTATATTTGTATTTATATAAAGGATCAGGGGGACTCCACTATATCTTAGCAACTTGTTTTTAGTAGGTAACTCTTTCTATAAAAAAATTCTTCTTTCATTTTGTTTAGTTCATCAGATCTGTAAAAATTAATTCAATCAAATAATGGGATCCTAAAGTTTTTTCAGAAGTAGAATAGTTGTAAAATAAAGTCTTATAAGGATAAAATGTTTTAAAAAGTATGATTCTTTGTTAAATTTGATATTTATATTTCAAGTTAGGGAATACAATATTTACACTAAAGGTGATTTTGATTATCATTAACCTAATATAGTGATAGAGTTTTATAAATATAATGAGTTTAGTAGATTCCATGGTCTAAATAATGTATTATTTTACATTATATTTTATAAATTCATACAAACTGAATATCAAGTAAGTATCAAATTTAGTAGAAAAGCAATTAGATGGTGAAGAAAATATCATAACTAACAAATTTCCCAAGAAACTAAGATGTTTTAAAATATCTTAGTCTAAAGCATTTTTTTGTTCAAATGAAAAAGTGAGGTATATTTCTCATTTATATTTAGACACATGAATAATATCTTTTAGGATCCTAAATTTCTTAATACAACAAAAAAGATACATAGATACTCTTAAAGTTTAGGATATTTATTTTCTCGATTTTTTATGAAATATAAAAAAATAAACACTATGAAGTTCATAATAAGTTACATTGAGGTTGTAAAATTCAGATCTCTAAAAGTATTATCCCTTACCTAGGGTTCATAAAAATGTATTGTTAAACTTTATGAAGTTATAAAAGTTCAATAATTAAGCATGTCTAGTTAGATATAAGACTTTTTTATATTGGATAAAATATTTTGATAAATATTAGGTCTAATTATGATCCTTCCCTGAGTTTTATTTTAAAAACAGAAAAAATTTCATCCATTACAGAAATCAAAAAACATAATCACAATGTATAAAAAATAATTAATACTGGTGGAAAATATCCACCATTTTTTAGGAATAAAGAAAAACGTATCCAATGAAGCCTTCTTAGAATTTCTAAAAAATAAGGGTAAAAAGACTAGTGATAGAGTATATTAGAGATTAGGTAAATCTGATTATTTTTCTCTGAATCATAAAATTTACAAGGAACTCAGAGAAAAGGAAAAGAAAAGTGGAAAGAATAAAAAGAAATAAAAGAATGGTTGGACTGATATTTCTTAAAATAAATTGAAAACAAATATCCAAGAGTTGAATTTTTGAAAAATAAAAAACCCCTCTATCAAGTCAACAAAAATTTATTCATTTGATTCCTATATTCTCAATTCACTCAAAGAACCTATGTTCATTAACCTTGAATAAATATCATCTTATGTTTCAGTTCAAGATCTGTCTATTGAAAAGAATAAATGAGAAAAATTATTAAAAAATAATTCTAATAATTTTCATATTGAATTTGAGAGATTTTTTGAAAAAATTTGAAAGGGTTAGTATAGAAAGATATACTATATTTCTAAATAATTAAATAATTCTTTATAAATATTTTAAATTTCAACCGAAACATCAAACTATGTATCTTTTAAATCTCTAAATAATCATGATCATATTTTTTTGTAAAAATAATCATCATCATAGGAAGAAGATGAAAAATGATAAAAAAAATCATAATAAAAAGCTGGGATAGATGAATATGTTGATGTTTTTAATGTTTCCCAAAATCATTTTTCTAATAGAGAAAAATGTGGATCATCTAGACCTACTTCACCATTTATTCCATATGTTTCTTCAAATTCCATTGATACTTCTCATATTACATGTATAAAGATAATTGTGATAAATATAAATCATTTAAATGGAGTAAAAAAAATTTTGAAGGTATTATGTAAATATTTGCACACATACAAGCCATGTGTAAGTATATTCCAGGAAAGGTTTATTTGTCAGAAAACTCACATTCATCAAAATAACATACATAAATTTCTATCAAAAACAAAGTTGAGTTTACGTAATTAAAAATATAATTAAAAGTTTATTCAAGAAATATGAACAAATTTATCAAGTATTTTAGTCACACTATGTAATATATAAATAATTTTGATGAACAAGTTTCAATAATTAGAAAATCAACAAAGTTTACTTCAAAATTTTTAAGTTTCAAAAACACTAAAGTTTGAGAAATTTCTTGGGAAAAGGGTAATTGATAATTTTAAGTCTCTAATTTTTCATAAATATTCAAATATCCATATATTTTAAAAGTATAACATTATATTCAATAATATATACAACACACAACACAAATCATAAATGATCTGTGAACTATTTTTTTTAAATTTAATATTTATAAACTAGATGTGAAATCAAAGGATATGATTAGGATTGAATTAATTATTAAATATATATCAAATTAGAATCAATAAAAAATTATTTATATGTTTTTTGTATTTAGTCACTCAATTTTTTTTAATGTCTAATTATTCTTTAAAAAATATGTTTTCTTCAATAATGATTTTTGCTGCTTTTGTGAGAAAATAATATACCTAATTTTTTTCAAATTTTAGAACATTAATTTGATAAAATGGAATTTTTTTTTTTAATTATTAATATGAAATTTTTATTAGGGTGAATTTTAGGAATTGTTTTGAAAAAATTTATTTTTCAATGAATTGTAAAAAATATTTCTTTTTATTGAAATTGTTATAAAATACATAATGTCTTTCCATTTTAATTAATTAAAATTATGTTTAATAATTAATGATTTAAATGAAAATTTTATTTTACATATATAAATAAATGAATTTAAATCCATAAATTGATGATCACTAGTTATATAGATAATGTAAGATCATCTTATTCTTGAAAAAATGCATTCCATAAAAAATTGTTTTTTAATACATTTTGTGGGTTTGTTTTTTAAATTAAAATCATTAAATTATTTTAATTGAAATAGATAAAATTGATTCCATATTTTTAATCATCAAAATTATTATTATTTAATATGGTCAACATAATTTTTAGTGATAATGAATAGTAAAAATATGTTACCATAGTTAAGGGTAAAACGGGTTTATCCAGTGTTAAACAACAGAGAAAAGTTTTATATTGACCTAAAACTTTTATAATTTCTATTTTAAGACATTTTTAAACTCTATATCATATAATTTCTATATATTTCTCATTTGGAATCCATATGGTCAAGATTTTGACCTTTATAATACATTTTGCAAAGAAAATCCTAAATATCACCTTCCTAATTTTAAAAACTATAATACTTTTTTATGGTTATAATATTAACATGTCTCAAATTATAAATATTCATATGAAATATAAAATATTTTTTACCATGTTAATTTATTTATAATCTTTATTGAAAAATTAATTTCCTTAAATCCTTACTAAATGCCAACTATGAATTATATAATTAAATGGAAAATGAAATAAATTATTTTAAAAGTATTAAACATAAAAAACTAAATAATTTATTATGATACTCAAATTTTTTTGGTAATTATATCATTTTAGGGATTTTTTTAAGGTGTATATTCAGTATCCATATTTTTATTGATTCTTTTAAAGTCAAATTAAATAAATAGTGTTAAAATTGAAATTAAGGATATTTTATAATAAATAATGTTATATTAATTGTTTTAAAATTAAAAAAAATTATTCATACATGTGAGTTTAAAATGGTTAATAATATAAATAATGGTCTATTTATGTGTTTTTAATTTTATTGGAACTTTCTTGACCTATAAAGAGTTAAAACATCAATATTGCGATAATTGTCAAAAAGGGTTAAAGGGGGTTTAAACCAAACTGTTTAAGGTAAAAACCAAGAATAAACTTTTTAAATTTTTATTTTATGTTAGTATATTTAATCAAAAATATATTTTCATAAAATCTAATCAATTTGGAGACATTTTAATATGAAAAGTAATTTATATTAATTTAATACTTTAAAAAATTCTAAGAGTGCCGCTCTCATCTCTTACATATGGGAACCTTTTCTCCTTCTTTATTCACAATTAAATGGATTTTTGGTTGACCAATCATTTTTCAATTACCTTCTATATATCCATCCATACATAATGTTTATTTTTTTATCATAAAACCATCCTCGAGAAGCGTTTGGTAGAAACCTAATGAGGTTGTCCAAAGAAGAGGTATTGTTCTTGACCTAGTGTTTTTGTGTTATTTCTTCATCCACATCCTTCAAATATTATTAAAACCTACTGATATAAAAAAAATTAGTATATAAAATATACTAATATATTTTTATTTAAATTTCTTTCCCTATATCCATCTCATCTTTCATCAAATAGGTAATGAAATTTTCGTTTATGCGTAGAGAGGATTGTCACCACAGGAACTGATGTAATTCATTTTCTATCAACAACACTCATGGATGGTTTTTATGAGGTATTTACTATATATATATTATATTAATTAAATATTTATTATTATTTTAATATAATATATCATATAATTCTCTACCTTTTAATTCATTTAAAAATGATAACGTTGTTTGTGTGTATATGTGGATTTCCACCTTCTTAAGGAAATTGTTACTCATTTTTCATAACGAAATCTCATTAATGATATATATAAGTTTATTAAAATAAAAAATATTATATTTTAGATATAATTATAATTCTATAAAGCTAAACTGATAGTTATTTTTCTGTTATTATCATTAAAAATTTGAAAGGTTACTCATGCGTACGTACGACTTACTGTCTCCTTGATTATAATGTAGATAAATTTCCATAACCACACTCCATGGTTGGACTAAAATTTATAATTGGTGTATTAAAATTATAATAATTCCCTTATTTTTATTCAGGATATGATATAATAATGACCTATTTACCATAATCAAACTACCGAAGTCATTTTAGACCTATGAATTAAAAATCATCAAAATGTTAACGTGAAATAAATTTCTTAAGTAATTAAATATAACATCATATTATATAAAACAAAAGGAATAATAAAAATTAAAACATTTATTATGAAATTATATAATTAAAATAAGTTTATAATTTATAAATATAAATAATGTATGTGACGATTCAGACCTAAGGTAATGAATTTCATTTCAATTTCCTTTCATTGAAGCATATTTTAATGTTATGCACCAATTTTTTTATATGGTGTATAAAAATTACATTTTACATGTTATATCCTGAATAATTAATAAATTTATTTATTTTATGTTTTTATTCATATTATTTCATTCAATTTTATTTGTGTTGAATGTTAATAATTGTTAAGTGTTTTTTATAACATAATTTTTTTAATTAGGTTATATTACTTCCCCATTTTATTTAATATTATAATATTATTTCTATAATGTCTCTTGATTATTTTATTTTTTATTTCCACTTATTTTTTGTGTATTTAAATTTTATACACATAACTATTTCAATTATGAAATCTCACATCAATGGTGTGATCTTTGTAATAGATTTCGTCACAATTTTTACCCTATTGAGTCATTTTTGGTATTATGAACCTATTTATTTTTATATAGGGTATATAATTCCCCTTTTAGGTATTTAACATGAATATATATTTATTCATAACTATTAATGATTCAACTTCAGTTACCCATCCAAGAATAATGTTAAAAATAAAATCAGATCATATTTCTCCTCTTGATCGAGTATATTTTTCATCCATATCTATTTTTTGAAAAATAGTTTTATAAATTTTATTTTAATTTAAACCAATAATTTATAAAGGTTAATTTAATTTATCCTTGAATTTTTATATGGTATGAAAGTATTTTTTTTAATTTTCTCTTGAAATGGATCATTTTAAAAATTCTTTGTAAAAATTAAAAAAGGAATATTTTTTAATGTATACAGTGCAAACAGACATCCCCATTACTGTACTAATTTTAGAATATTTAGGATATTATAAAATTTATAATGTTTTAGAATTAAAAAACTTTTTATATAGTTTATTTTAATATTTATAAACCATTTTTTATTCTTTAAAATACATGAATTTATTTCAAAAACCAATATTTTTTATGAATTTAAATGTCATTTTTTATCTCTTTTTAATTTTTTCCATTAAATTTTGATTAAAAAATTCACTTTATACTAATCATTGAACATTATGTTTCACTTAAATATTCATATTAATTTTATCATTGGTTTAATTATTTCCTAAAACATGTACTATTTCTTTATAATGTTTTTCCTTTGAATGTTATTTTGTAGACTGTGGAATTATTTATAATATGTATTCTTTATTAAAAATGGTTATTTATTGATAAGGAATATTATTCATGAATTAAATCAATAATTTGATATATGAGGAATGAATAGGATATATAGTAATGTGTGGAGTCCATATTTATATAGCCCTTACATGAATCAACAGGTCTCATAAGAAAAATCAGTTGGAAAATATAAATGGTTCTTTACCCATAGTTTTAAACAATATTAGAGGAAGGTCTTCCAGGAAGATATATCATGATGTATGAGATCATGGAATTAAATGGTATGAATTTACATTGTTTATAATTAAGTTATTATTATTATCCATGAAAATATTAAATTGATATTATCCATGGATTCAACTCTTGCTCAATTTTTTAACTAAGTGGCATGTGTTTCATGTTATTTACATTTCAGAATTGATTATTACTTATTGATTTATGATAGCTTCTGATTTATGTAACCCTTAATGATCATATGATGTCACCCTTATTTTGTTTCATTTTTCTAGGATATAAAGAAGTATTCTTTGAATGAGTTCAACGATGGAGAATATTTACTTTCCCCTTGTTTTTTGTTTTTTGTTTGAAAATGTAATGTGAAAATCATGTTTGTATATGGTTTACTAGGACTGTTAAACCAATTTATAATTTTGGAAAAGATCCCTTGTATTTATTTCCAATGTAATAAATTAATCACTAGATCTGGGCAACTTGGGTTGGGGCCTTTATAGTTGGTATCATCAAAAGTTTAGTGGAAACCATTAGAACTATGTTTGAGAAAATATAAACTAGGGAACAAAACTCTATGATTGAATTTGATGATGAGTTTCATTATAGGATAACAACATAAAATTTTGGTATGGTTGAGATTATGTGGTTTTACAAGAAATAAATCCATGTTTGGATACTATAATTGAATAAGGTTTTTGGATCAAATATATATAAGGGTAATAATAATAAAAATAGTTAGTCAAGTATATCATGTATATATTTCAAGGTGGTGGTTAGTTTTCCTTTACTATATACATAGTTTCACACTCCTTAAGGGATTCGATTGTGTTAATTCATATTTTCATTAAGTAAAATTATTATTCATTAATGAATAGATTTATGGAATCCTGTGATATTGTATAATAATATATGATAAATATAAAGTATCCTAGTATGATATGCCTAAGGTTAATCATATGTTTAAAAGAATAGATACCCATTTTGAGTTTGTAAGTGTTGGAAGAATAATTTGATTAAGATTATATTGGGAGACATTTATAGTAACATAATCCATGGTATTATTATCAATTTTAGTGAAAATGTTAATTGAAAAATTATATTTTTATGTTTTTTAGATATTAGTTTAATGTTATACATAATCTTTAGTGTAACTCTCTGACCCCAGTTACCCAGAGTTCGTGCATTATTTTAATAAATTGTCATGATCACAACGAATCAAGTCCTGAAGGACCGATCAGTTTAGTTGTCTTGGAAAATAGATTACATACATAAATGTTACATTACACATTAGAAAATAAAACACAACATAAATTATACTTTGAGAATTCCATTAATCCCCTAGCTTAACCCTGTTTATCAATCATAATACACTGCTTGGAATCCTGGGAAAATAAAACATAAGAAAGGGGTGAGCTCAGATTCTCAGTAAGGATAAAAATATAGCGGAAACTTTTATAAATAAGCATAAACATTTAAGGCAATGTATATAACTAAAACAAAATCCTTTTAAACTTAAAATCAGAATAATATGGAAAAGATAAATAAAATAATTCCATTCACTTAATCATATTGATATTATACTAGTCTAATAATCACATGCAATATCAATTGCCACTTTCATAATGATGGAATGCATAATGTCGGACTTCATAACCACATAGTCAAGGCCTTGTGCCAAGACTACAAATAATATTTTTTCAAGGCCTTGTTCCAAGAGACTAGTTTTTCTCATGAGACCTACCGATGCATCCAGGAGCTATAGTAGGCTCCACCCATCACTTACTGGGTTCAATGCATTCCTCATATGAAAAAGTTTAAACATAACTTAAACATTCACATTAAAACTAGCATGAAAAATGTCAATACTTTATCCATAAACCATGAATGGTATAAAAGTAACACATCCATAGTCAAACATATCACAAAACCTTAAATAAAATATAGAATATTTTTATCATAATAAATCAAACTAGATGAAGAATAATATCCCGTAAAGGATGTTGACGTAGTTGAAAATGATCAGTAAAAATCATTGAGAGAAATATCCCTTTTTCAGGAAATAATTTAAAAGTCATATAATTTATAAAGGAATTCATTTAAAATATTGTTTTGAATCAGTGTGTCCCATAACACTTTTAATATTTTTAAATTAATTAACATTTTAAAACATTCATTTCTATATAAATAAATCCCAAAAACCATTTTGAATATATAGACCTTAATGAGAATGGTTTAGAAGAATAAATCTTTAAAAAATTTAAAATGTTGTTTTAGTAAAAAATACCCTTAAAAATAATCCCTTTGAAAAGTATTTTTTGAAACATGGACATGGATAATAAATATTTCCTAGTAGATACTTACATAAAAACAACCTCGGATAATAAAGAGATTTTGAAATTAACCCTTACCTAGTACATTCCTTTAGTCGAGGGTACATTTAACCTTCTGTATAAATACCATAGTATGTTATTAAATTATAACAGAACCATATTAATATTTATTATATCATTCATTATTCATTTATGACTTTAAACTACCCATTTAATAATAATTTCCATGTTAAATTAACATTTCATGTAATAATCGCTTTCTTTATCGTATGTGTTTTAACTTGTTACTCTTGATTGTATCACTTAGATCATGATTTAAATACTTCAAAAATATAATAAATGATTTATATTTCATATATATTTAGAATATAAATATGTATAATAGACATATATATTTAATGTAAAACACCATTTAGGCAGATGGTAGGCCTTACGTACGCATAAACGTTGTTTCCGTTTTCATACCGTATTGTACAGAACTAAGTGAATAAGATATATGTAAGTAAATAAATATATATATATATATATATCTCAAGTAGAATTATTATGTCATATATTACATACTTATTAATGATATATATTTTTATAATCATCGTTGAATGATGAATGTGGAAATGAATCTCATCACGTCGTGGAGACGGTAATCCGTACGTACGCATGAGCGACAATACCATTAAATTGATGGTGAAATTGTATGTAATTTTATGTTATATCATATATAAATAATAACTAAAATGTTATAATTATTATTTACATAAGTTATACTCATTATTATTCCCATCCAAATAATGATGTGTTTGAATAACAAACTACACCACGACGTGGAGATGATAAGTCGTACGTACGCACGTATGGTGACTTTGTCATTTATAGGATGGATAGAATAACAAATATGGTTGTACCATATTTATAATAAAATCACAGTATATATAATATACTACATTTATTATTTTAGAATGGAAACAACAAGGAAAGAGGAAGTGGAAGAAGAAAAGCACTTGAAAGAGGTGATGAAATATTTACCTCTTTTTGAAGTTCTTCCTTTTGATTTGATGAAAATGGATCCATATGTAAGATTTATGACTAAATAAAGGCATATAAGATGAAGGTAGTAGAGTTGGGAGGATATTTTGTCAAGTTTTGGCCAATATAAATGGCTTTAGAGGTGTAAAATTAAGATAACGGGAAGTGCCCTTTTATAAGAGAGGAGAGGGTCACTTTAGGAAAAGCTTGAAATATTATTTTATAATTAAATCATTTTCGGTTTTTAATGGCTCCAAAATTAATTATTTAAAGGATAAGATGGTTATGGGTATAAAACCTCTCAATAAATAGGTTTTAGATAGGTTTAGGTCATCATATTAACCTTATAATTTTGATTTACCTCTTAGTTAAATAGTTTGACATTTACCATGGCTCTTTGTATTTTAATATTATATGGTTATTATACTTACTATAACAAGCCAAGTGAACCCCATGTGGTTAAGTATACATATATATATAACCTTATATATGACATTTGCACAATCTTTAGATTTTTATGAAAATTATATCAATTAATAATATAATATTTGTTTTAAAAACTCAATAATGTCAATTTTGACACTATTAAGTATTTGATTTTTTTTGAAAGCCATAAAAACATTATCACTTCGAATTAAATTTATTTAACCAACCCAAACACATAATATTAACCTATAAAATTAATTTAATTCATTAAAAGTCTCCATTTACATTTATTTTGATATTTATAATATGAATTATTTTAATCTTTCATTAATAAGGTAATTATTGCATCGTCATTGGGTCATAATTAAATTAAATTATTTAATTTCTTAAATTTATAAATAAAATACCATTATGTAGGAATGTTTTTTAGATTTTTAATGAATATTTATAGTCAAATTTTTCTTATGTGTAACCCTATATTAAAAATGGTTTACTTATTAAACATTGAATTTAACTCTTTTAACTCTTCCTTAAATAAAATAATAATAAATGTCATAATATTATCCTTGTGGACCAAATGGGATAATATTTTATTCCAAAAAATTTTTTTGGTCAAATTACATTTATCCAATATAATTAGGACATGTGTTAGGTAATAAAAATATCATTTTTACCATTAATTACCCTATTCACTTTTTACCGTGGTAAATAAAAGCCAAAGTTACTATTCACCAAAAATCTATTTTCAACTTATTGAACCATAATTTTATTATTGATGTCAAATTTGTCTCTTGGATTTTTGAAATTCAACTCACAGAAGTGGTAAAATTATGTTTTACGCAAATTTGTAAATGCTCCTAGAATGTGGGTAAAAGACGGTAAAATGTTCGATAAAATTTTATATATCTAAACTTATTATAAAATAACTCCAATGAATTATGTTGAAAATATATATGGATCATGTATCTATTTTTACCTAAAATAAATTAAAATAAAATAACTAACTATTTAAATAAAAAGTTGGTTTTAAATAATAACGCATAGTTTTTCACTATTCATCAAAAATTGAATGTTTTCAAAAAAATAACAAAAATTTACTCTAAGATAATTTTGATATTCCAAATTCCAAAATGAAGCCTATTTTTACCAAATTCAAATCCTATAAGTTTAATTTATTAATTTAAAATTAATTCCCATTGTCAAAATCAAATAGCGAGTTTTTTTTAAAGTAAAAACTATCAAAAGATTGACATGTGTTTTTGTCGAATTTAAATGTGAAATTACTTATAATGACTTAAATTGTATTAAATGATAAAAATATAATCTAATTATACTTCCAAACCATTCAAATGCATAATTTATCACTATAAATTATTTTGATTAAAAAAGTTTTTTTCAATTATAACATAGTATTTTTCACTATTCATCAAATTATGAAAGTTATTAGAAAATTACCAATAATTTATCCAAACTAAATTTTTATTTCCTTCTTCTAAAGAAGAATTTAATTTCATTAAATTTAATACATAAAAGTTTAAAATATTTGATATAAAATGGGTTCTCCATTAAAAGGCTGTAAAATTGCTTTTTTTGAAAAATACTTCTTTTATCTAAAAAAATGAATTTGTTCTTATATTATGTCTAAGAAACACATAATATAGATGTTAAAATTATATAGAGTATATAAGATTTAAAATTAAGGTAATATTATTCATAACCTCATTTTGAACGGCTAGTCTGGTAAGTTGTGGTGTGCTCGAACTCAGTGTTACGTGTAGCGCAAGCTATTGAATTACTTTAAAGAGATAACATACTATGAAATCTTGGGGTGTTACATTCTCCCCTCCTTTAATAAATTGAATCCTCACAATTTGAAATTTTTCTTCGAAAAGGATAAAAATATAAAAATACATATTTTGGAAAACTCACATCAGAAATTGGTTTAATAAAATTTACTCTTAATAAGAGGGAAAGGAAAATGAAAAATTAACCAAAAAAATATGATCTCGATTAAGAAAACGTTGGTGGAAATTAGAGACACATAATTGGAATAAAAAAATAAATATTTATAGGGAGCGATTGAGGTCATCAATCACAAACAAGTGTAAAATTGAGGGCCTCAAAGCCATCAATCAAAGATAATGTAAAATATCATCAGTTCAATAAAACATAAGGTGTTAGGATTACACATTTTGGGTTTTAAGATCAATTCCCTAAATTTTAAGAATTAATTTATTCATAGAATAAAAAGAAAAAATATACCTAGCAAGTAAAGTTTCATCCTTTTACTAATTCCTACCACAAACTCATCTTTCACTCCAAAAGATAAAATAATTCAAAAGTATTATATTTATCCTAATCATATAGGGGTATAAAAATAATGAAATTATAATTCATTTGTCATATTATTTAAAAAACATCATTATATAAGCTAGAACATCATGTAGGCTAGTGGTAGGTGATGCACCTTTATCACCCTTCGGTTTAGGATTCAAGTCTCACAGCCTTGCCTGATGCGATGGGTTGTTGTCTGACCTCTGGGATGTCCTTTTATGAAAATCCAAAAATAATATCAAGAAATGATTTAACCTTAATAGAAGTATCCAATGTCAAACTTAATCAATTCTGAACTTTAGACTTATCCAAAATAATTCTGTCGAAACTCATAGTCCAAAATTTTTAAAGAAGTTAAACACAATGAAGATCCTTTTTTCCATGTAATAACACGTGATTACATTCATCATGTATTCTTTTTAAAACACAGTAATACCTTGAATTATCATATAACCATACTGATTACATTTATTCTCCCTTATTACATATAGAATACTAGATGTACTCCTTATATCGAAAAATGTTGTAAACTCCAACAATGAGGGAATAAACAAACCATTAACCAGTTCCAAGGATTTCAATAATATCTAATATAATTTATCCAAATCAATAATCTCTTATTCCAAAATAAATACCTCAGTATCAGGACCGTATTCATGTTTTTTCTTTCCTTCAACCATGTATTTTCCAAAAAGTTTAACTTGCCATTGAGTCACTTTTATTGGTTCCACACAATATCAAGTCCATAATGAGATTGTACTGCAGTACAGTCCTTATATAATCTATAATTCTTATAACATGTACATAATTAATACAATACTCAAATGACAAAATACTATAATAACTTAATGAAAACTTTTAATCATTATTCTTCATCTTTGGTAGTATCATAACTTGATTATTATCCAATATCATCATTTGGGGTATATTCTGATGATTTGGTCATTGATTCGCGTAGTGTCCCAACTCCTTAGAGATGAATCATTGTACATTTAAAACATTTTTCTTACCCTTGAAATCACGTATATGGTTTCCTTTTTCTCCACACTTATAACAAACTCTCATTCCCTTCAAGAATTTACCAAGGTGATTCTTTCAATTGTTATCACATATGGGAAAATCCTTCTTTTCCTTATTCCCTTTATCCTTATTTCTCTCTACCATAATTTTCTTCTCTGGATTCCCTTCAAATCCATAGGAATCATAAAATTCTTTAATTATCTTATTAACATATGATACTATTTATTTATATGATGATAATACGTGGTAGACTATTTCCTTTCGAAATGTTGGCTTAATACCATGAAAGATGTGATCCTTCTTACTCTTTGGATCATGAGTATTATTGGAGGTCTCATTCCATCTACTGGGCGTCATTTCTAAACAATTGCAATAACTAGGTTAGTTTATGAATTGCAATGCATAATTCCAAACATGTTAGACAGTTAACATAAATTAAACAGTTTATGGATATAATCCATAATCATAAAAATGTTTTCATTGAGGAAGTAAATACTCATAAACCCTTTATAGTGGTTTGTAAAGAAAACAAGAATTATACTAAGCATATTCTCAGGGAGTGTCGTAAAATAGAGTACAGCAAGGCCGATTGTTGTGCACCAGTTCTCGTTCAAGTCTAGCTTAAAGTAGTCTTTTTGGGTTTTACCCTCAGGTACATCTGTACCAGATCTACCTCTACCTGCTCGTATCCAAATAGGGATATATTTCTAAGAAAACTCACAAAATCTCTACAGTACCAACATTCTAAGAATTTCTTCGATACTAATCCTCAAATTCTATCTTAGGGTAGTGTTTTCTAATCAGATTTTTTCTAATTTTATCCTCCAAGGTTATTCTGGAACTTCCTCTGATACCAACTGTAATTCCCCGACCCCAGTTACCCAGAGTCTGTGCATTATTTTAATACATTGACATGATTACAAGGAATCATGTTCTGAAGGACCGATCAGTTTAGCAGTCTTGGAAAATAGATTACATACATGAACGTAACATTATACATTAGAAAATAAAACACAACATAAATGATCCTTTGATAATTTAATTAATCCCCTAGCATAACCCTTCTTATCAATCATAATACAATGCTTATAATCCTGGGAAAATAAAACATAAGAAAGGGGTGATCTCAGATGCTCAGTAAGGATAACAATATAAAGAAAACTTTCATAAATAAGCATAAACATTTTTGGAAATGTATAAAACTAATACCAAATAATTTTAAACATCAACATGAACATAATATGGAAAATATTAAATAAAATAATTCCATTTACTTATTCACATGGATATTCTACTAGTCGAAAAATCACATGCAATATCAATAGACACTTTCATAATGATGGAATGCATAATGCCAGACTTCATAACCACATAGTCAAGGCCTTGTGCCAAAACTAAAAATAACATTTTTTCAAGGACTTGTGCCAAAAATTATTTTTTCTCATGAGACCTACCGATGCATCGAGGAGCTATAGTAGGCTCCACCCATCACTTACTGAGTCCAATGCTTTCCTCATATGAAAAGGTTTAAACAAAACATAAACATTCATATTAAAACTAGCATATGAAATTTCAATACTTTATATATAAACCATGAATTTTATAAAAATTAAACATCCATAGACAAATATATCACAAAACCTTCAATACAAAATGCAAGATTTGTATAATAACAAATCAACATAGATCAAGAAAAATATCCTGTAAAGAATGTTGATATAGTTGAAAATGATTAGTAAAAATCATTGAGGGAAATGTCCCTTTTTCATGAAATCATTTAAAAGTCACTTAATTTATAAAGGAAGACATTTAAAAGATAGTTTTGAATCAAATTTTCCCATACCACTTTGAATATTTTTAAAGTAATTAACATTTTAAAACATTCATGTCCATATAAATAAATCCTTAAAACCATTTTGAAAACATGGACATTAATGAGAATGGTTTAGAAGAACAAATCTTTAAAACATTTAAAATGATGTTTTAGAAAAAAAATTCCCTTAAAAAATCCATTTTAAAACTCTTTTATGAAACATGGACATGGATAATAAATATTTCCCAGTATATACTTACATAAAAACAACCTTGGATAATAAAGAGATTGTGAAATTAACCCTTACCTTGTACTTTCCTTTAGTAGAGGGTACGTTTAACATCATGTATAAAGACCATAGTATGTCATTAAATTATACCAGAACCATATTAATATTTATTATATCATACATGATTCATTTATGAATTTAAAATACCCATTTAATACTAATTTCCATGTTAAATTAACATTTTGGGTAATAATCTCTTTCTCTATTGTACGTGTATTAACTTGTTACTCTTGATTGTATCACAAAGATAATGATTTAAATACTTATAAAATATAAAAAATGATTTATATATCATATATATTTAGAATATAAATATGTATAATATACATATATATGAAATGGAAAACACCGTTTATGGAAACGGTAGGCCATAAGTACGCATAAACGTTGTTTCTGTCTTCATATCGTATTGAATGGAACTAAGTGAATATGATATATGTAAGTACATATATATATATATCCAGTAGAATTATTATTTCATATATTACATACTTATTAATGATATATATTTTTACAATCATCATTGAATGGTGAATATGGAAATGAGTCTCATCGCGTCGTGGAGATGATAATCCGTACATACGCATGAGCAACAATATCATTATTTTGATGGTGAAATAGTATGTAATTGTATGGTATATCATATATATATAATAATTAACATGTTATATTTCTTATTTACATATGTTATACTCATTATTATACCCATCCTAATAATTAAGTGTTTGAATAACAAACTACACCACGACGTGGACACAGTAAGGCGCACGTACGCACGTATGGTGACTTTTTCATTTATAAAATTGATAGAATAAATAATATGGTTATACCATATTTATAATAATATCACAATTTATAGAAGATACTAGATTTATTATTTTATAATAGAAACAACAAGAAAATAAGAAGTGTAAGAAGAATAGGACTTGAAATATATGAGGAAATATTTACCTCTTCTTCGGGTTCTTTTTTTTTGATTTGATCAAAAGGGATCCTTAGGATGGATTTATGACAAAAAGAAGGCCTATAGGATGAAGGGATAAAAGTTGATAGGATTTTTGGGCTGGGTTTGGCCAAACCAAATGGCTATGGAGGTGTGAAATTAATAGAAGGGTAAGTTCCCTTTTATAAGAGTGGTGAGGGTCACTTTAGGAAAAACAAGATATATTATTTTATAATAAAATCATTTTTGATTTATAATGGCACCAAAATTAATTATTTAAAGTATAAGGTGGATATGGGTCAAAAAAATCTCAACCAATAGGTTTTATATAGATTTATGTCATCATATTAACCTAGTCCTTTATATTTAACTCTTAGTTATATTATTTGACATTTACCATGTCTCTTTATATTTTTATATTATATGGTTAATAAAATTAATATAATAAGCCAAGAGAACCCCATGTGGTTCATTATTAATATATATAACCTTATCTAAGTCCTTTGGCTGAACCTTAGATTTTTAAGAATATTATATCAATTAATAATATAATATTTGTTTTAAAAAATCAATTATGTCAATTTTGACACTATTTAGTATTTTATTTTTTTCAAAGCCATAAAAAATTTATCACATCGAATAAAATTTATTTAACCAAGCCTAACATGTAACTTTAACCTATAAAATTAGTTTAATTAATCATAAGTCTCAAATTAAATTTATTTGGATATTTATAATATCATTTATTTTAATCTTTCATTAATAAGGTAATTAAAACATCATCATTGAGTCATTAATAAATTAAATGATTTAATGTCTAAAAATTATAAATAAAATACCATTATGTAGGACCATTTTTTATATTTCTAATAAATATTTATATTTTAATTTATCTTATGTATAACCCAATATTAAAAATGGTTTAGTTATTATTAATTGAATTTAACTTTTTTAACTCTTCTTTAAATAAAATGATAATAAATGTCCTAATCTTATCCATGTGGACCAAAGGGGAGCATATTTTTTTCCTATGGTTTTTTTGGTCGAATTACACTTATCCAATAGAATTAGAACATGTGTTAGGGTAATTATAATATCATTTTTACCCTTAATTACCCTATATACTTTTAACCGTGGTAAATAAAAGTCAAAAGTTACTATTCAATAAAACATTATTTTCTTCCTATTGAAACAGTTTTTACTTACTAATTTAAATTGTGTCTCCAAAAATTTTTAAATTAAACTCATAGAATTGGTAAAATTATGTTTTATGCAAATTTGTAAATGCTCCTAGAAGGCCGGTAAAGGACGGTAAAATGTTCGATAAAATTTTAAATTTCTAAACTTGTTATAAAATGACTCCAATAAATTAAATTTAAAATATATAGGTATTATGTATCTATTTTGACATAAAATATATTAAAATAAAATAACTAATTATTTAAATTGAAAGTCAGTTTTAAATAATAACCCAGTGTTTTTCACTATTAATCAAAAATTGAAAGTTTTCAAAAAAATACCAAGAATTTACCCTAAGCTAAATTGTTATTATGAATTCAAAAATGAAGTATATTTTACCAAATTCATAACATATAAGATTCATTTATTAATTTAAAATTAATTCCCATTGTCAAAACCAAATAGCAGGTTTTTTTAAAAGTAAAAAACTATCAAAAGATTAACATTTGTTTATGTCAAATTTAAATGTGAAATTACTTATAATGACTTACATTATATTAAATGATAAAAATATAATATTATTATAATTCCATACCATTCAAATGAAAATTTATCACTATAAATTATTTCGATTAAAAAAGTTGTTTTCAATTAAAACATGGTATTTTCACTATTCATCAAAATATGAATGTTATCAGAAAAGTACCAAAAATTTATCCAAACTAAATTTTTATGTTGTTCTTCTATAGAAGAATATAATTTCATTAAATTGAACATATAAAAGTATCAAATATTGGTTTTAAAAATTGTTCTACATTAAAAGGCGGTAAAATTGTTTCTTTTAATACTTCTTTTATCTGAAAAAATGAATTCGTACTTGTATTATGTCTAAGAAATACATTATATGGATGTTAAAATTATATAGAGTAAATAATATTCAAAATGCAGTACATACTATTCATAAACACTTTTTGAACAACTAATTTGGTAAGTTATGTTGCACTTGAACTCAGTGTTGCGTGTAGCACAAGCTATTGAATTACTTTAATGAGATAATATACTATGAAATCTTGGGGAGTTACATTTAGGGCCAATGTGATCATTGTTTTGAAGGTAATATTAAATTATTATCATTTTATTTTGTGGGAAAATAAGGTATATATAAACCCATATTGGTTAAAAAGTTATTTTATGATTAATGTTATTGATAATTTTATAGGAATTATATTAATATAGTTATAGAAAAACGATAACACACATGTAGGGTGAAAATTTGTCAAATCCAGAAAGGCAATGGGTCTTGAACCCACAACCAAAGGGTGACTAGGTTGTATCAGCTAGCACTATATGATGTGATTTCATGGTTAATGTGATATTGTTTTTACTTAAATGATATGATTGATAAATATTGTGTTGAACTTTCGGTGTTATTGTTGAGGTTTATATATTAATGTATTATAATAGACAACTTTTTCAAACCATTTTGGTTTTGGTAAATATTTAGAGACATATGGAAGGACTTAGTACTATTTTATGGACATTATAATCCATTAAAAGTTAATTTTATTCATTTAGGCATAAAAATTTCATCTTGGACATTCATTTCATGGAGAAATAAATTAAGTTGAAATTGATCAAAGAAAAACTAAAGGAATGAAATTGTTCTTAAGAAATAAAAAATATAGCAATTAAGTATATTTTATAGTATTTTGTTTCTTTATAGTAAAATAATCCATAAACTTTATGAAAAGTATATTGAAATAAAAAATGTATACATTTAACTTCATTTTTTATGATTCAATGGTCTTTTCACTCATCACTTATTTAGGACTTTTTGGTCCTTAAATTTCTCATGGCCATGTTCTCTATCACTCTCTGTTAGTACTTGGGAATTAGTTTTCTCCTCCTGGTCCCAATATTAAATTCCCATTAATGTTATTATATTGGGAAACATAGTTTTGTGTTATTATAGAATATGTTTGTATTTCCCTATCCTATTTTTAATAGAAATTTTTATTAACTGTTTTATGATGGCGTCTTCTACAAATAATTTTTCAAATTTTAAACCCTTGATTTTTAAGAATAAGTTAAAATTTTGGGGATATAATTTATTACAGGTGGGAATAATGTTACACCCTGATCATTTAGAAAATAACATCATGTTCAATTTTATATATGACATGCAACATCTATCTTAAGTGACCCATGAAATATATAATTTAAATATGATTTTTATAACTGAACTTCTAAATTATATGGAATAAATATGATTAAGTTCTTTATGAAACATAAATTTAAGTCTTATTCAATATTATTTTTTTATAAATTTTTAGAAAATAGTTTCTCAATTTTTAGTTAAACCAATTTGTTCATTGAAAATATATTTTTCTTATTAAAAATAATTTTTATAGCTTCTGTGTGAAAATGATATAATTAATTTTTTTTCCAATTAAGTATATTTTATTTTATAAAATGAACACCATTTTTTTAATTTGAAATATGAAATGTATCTTAGTGTGAATTTTAGGGGTTTTTTTAATGGTTTTATTTTTTATTAATACTAAAAAATACTACTTTTTATTGAAAAATATTTTAAAATGAATAGTGTATTTCCATTTTTTTTAATTAAAATAATTATTTATAATTAATAAATTAATTTAAATTTATATTATATATATAAATATATTGATTTAAATCCTTATAATCATTATCAGTAGTCATATGTCCATGATTGTGACCTTTATAATACTTTATGTAAAAACAAAAAAAAATCACTTCATTTTTTAAGAACTATACTATTTTTTGATAGGGATAAAAATGATCTATCTCTTGTTCTAAATATTCATTTGAAAGATAAATTATTTTTTTTCATTTTAATTTATTTATAATTTTTATAAATTAAATAATTTTCATAACTTCTTACGCAAAGTCGATGCAGTATTTATTTAATTAAAATGAATATAAAAAAATGATTTTAAAAATATTTAAAGTAAAATAATTTTCATAAATAATTATTTTCCACAATTGTTTTGGTAATTATAAAAAATTTTGATTCTTTAGAGGTATATATTATAATCCCATCATTTTATTTATGTTTTTAAAGTCAAATTAAATGACTAGTGTCAAAATTGACATTATTGATGTTTTATAATAAATAATGTTTTGTTAAATGATATATAATTCATGAAATATTATATTAAAATAATACATTTTTAAATTGTTTATAATGTCAACCATGGTCCATTTATGGTCCATTTTACATTTTATTGGAGCTTTTTTTACCCCTAAAGTTTAAAAACTTTAATAGTTTTGTAATTGTAAAAAAATGTTAAAAGGGGTTAAACAAAAAGATAAGGGTTAAAACATAATAAACACTTGTAAAAATTTTATTTTATTTAATTATTTAGACTATCTATTATATATTACTATAATATTATAATTTTTTTAAAAAATTGAATATAATAATTAATTTATATCAATTTTATACCTTGAGAAATTCTGAGTGCCCCTCCCCTCGCTTATAAAAGGGATCATCATCTCCTATTTTCTCCACACTTAAAATGATACTTGGTTTAGAAATTACATTCTCAAATACCTTTCATACATCCCCCCATGTCATAAATATCTTTCATTTATCATTAAATCATCCTAGCGATGCTTTAGATTCAAACCTGAAGAGGTTGTCGAACGAAGAGGTATCATTCTTAACCGATCATTTTTGTGTTATTTAGTATACCACCTCCAAAAAATATTATTCAAACATACTTATATAATTAAAACATTATATATAATATTTTTAGCAGTATTTATGTTGATTTAATACCATATATCTATCTCCCCTTCCTTCAACTGGGAAAAGAAATCATCGTTCATATGTGTAGAGGACTACTGCCTCACAAACCTATGCAATTTATTTTCCATCATCATGAATCACAACTAGTTTTTAGGATATATTTTCTATATATATTATATTAAAAAAATATTTATAACTTTTTCACATAATATATGATATAATTTTATACCTTTCAATTCACTTCAAAATGATAACATCATTTGTGTGTACGTTTGGATTGCGACCTCTGTGAAATGATGTACTTCGATTTCCATAACCGAATCACGTGACTTCCATGTATAATTGTATTAAAATAAATAATATGATATATATTTTATAAATAAAATTATATAATGATCAAATAATTTTTATGCTATTTACATCATGATCATTTAAAAATGGAAACCATACTCATGTGTACATTCTGATTATCATCTCTATGATTGTAACGCAGCTCATTTTTCATAACCATATTTCATGGATGGTTTCAAAATTATAATTTATGTATAATTATTATAATTATGTAATTATTATTATTATTCTGGATATTATTTAACAATAACCAATTTTACCATAATCAATCTACATGAGTCATTTTGTATAGATTAATTCAATATCATCAAAACATCTCATATGAACATAATAGATTAAATAATTATATATAATATGATATTAAATAAAATTAAAGTAATAGTAAAAATTAAAAAGGTTCATAATAAATTAAATAATTAAAATTTGTTTTTTATTTAGGAAAATAAGGAAATTATGTGATGAGTCGAACGGTAGGTATGGGATTTTGTCTAAATTTCCAATCATTGGGGAATATTTTAATATCTTGTACCAATTTCTATTATATTGTCTATAAATTCCCATTCCATGTGTTATATCATGAATAATAAATATATAATTCTATTTTATGTTTCAAAACTTATTATTTTATCCAAGGGTATTTGACTCTAAAGATACCAAGTGGTAAGTGTATCATAAATTAATTTCTTTTCATTAGGTTATATTACTCCCCCATTGTATTTTATATTCTAAGATTACGTGTGTAATGTATTTTTATTATTTTATATTTTATTTATAGTTTTTTATGATGATTTAAAATTTATACAAATAAATATTTCATTTATTAATTCTCAATTTAACGGTATGATTTTTGTGAGAGTTTTTTTCTCAATTTCCACTTTGTTGATAGATATTTTTTATTATGAAACTATTTATTTTCATTTGGTTTATATAATTCAAATTTGGTGTATTTTAAATTCATATATATTCATTCATTATTATTAATGATTCTATTCAAGTTACACTTCTAATATAAATTTTTAAATGGAAATATTATCTTATTTCTCTTCTTAATCGTGTATAATTTTCTTTCATGTCCAATTTTTTAAATTGTTTTAAACAAGTTATTTTTTTACCCAAGTAATTTTTAAATTATATTTTATGTTTTTCTTCACTTTTTACATGGTATGAAATTATTCTTTCTAATTTTCTCCCCATTGTGGTTTATTTTTAACTTTCATTTAAAAAGGTCAAAATGATTTTTTTAATAGATACAACGCTAATAGAATTCCATATCACCATTATTGTTTCAAGATATTTAGATTATTCTACATATTCTAAAAGGTAATATAAATTAAACTCTATTGAGATGTCTTGTTTTAATATTTATAATCCATTTTTTTGTATTCTTCAAAAGAAATGAATTTTTGTCAAAACCTATATATTTTATGAATTTAATGTTCATATTTTATGATTTATTAATTTTATTATCAGTAAATTTTTATTTAAAAATTAAATTTCTTATAAACATTGAACAATACATTTCCCTTAAAGATATATATTATTTTTATCCTAGATATGATAATTTCTTAAAATATATACCTTTTCAAAATATGGTTTTTTCTTTGAAATTTATTTGATTTGTTGGGGAATTTATGATAATTCCTATTATTTACCTAATATGATTTTTTATTTATAATGAATATTGTTCCAAAATTAATATTTTCATTATATATATGATTAATTCATTTTAAATGTAGTAATTTTTTGGGCTTGGAATGGTATAGCCTCTCATTGCATCGATATGTCTCAAGAGAAAAGCAGTTTGAGAAATTAAATGGGTCCTTACCCATAGCTTTAAATAGTATTTGATCAAGGTCTTGATGGTAGACATATAATGATATATAAGATCATTACATCCCATATTAAGAATATCCTTTTATAATAATATTTTTATTATTATCCAATAGATTACTCCATTGATATTATAAAGGGATTTAGTTCGTACTCATGTTTTTGAATAAATGTTATGTGTTTCTAGTTATTTGCCTTGTCATAATTATTATTCCTTATTGATTCATAGAATAATTCGTTCAACATAACCTTTAATAATAATCTGAGATCACCATTAGTTTGTTTCCTTTACCTAGGATATGAATAAGAAATATTTGAATGAGTTCAATGATGTAGAATATATAAATTCTCTATGTTTTTTATTTCATGTTTTCAAATATAATGTGAGATTTTATGTATGTATCTTGTTTACCAAAACTACTTACCAGTCAATCCTTTTATATGATATCCTTTTTATCTACTCCTAATTTAATAATGTAACCACCATCTCTGAACTAACATGTTTTGGGTCTTTATAATGATGAAGAAACGTCTAAGGAAAAAAGAGCATATTAACTTACAATGAATGAAGATATATTTTTTGGAAGAATAAGTAATGGAGTTAATGATAATTTTTTCACATTATCATTAATATAAAGATTATTCTTAGAATAATCCAGAATATCTTAAGAAGGTTAAATAAATCATAAATAATGTCTCTTAGAAAGAATAAGTTGTTTAGAACTCTTTAATTGTTCACTAAAATTTAATGTAACACTGTATACTACCTTCAACCCTTTTTTGATAATCCTAAATGGGGAGGAAGTATTTATTTTTTTGGGGGGGGATCTGTGTGTTTTAGAGAAAATGAATTTTTTGACCATGGGTGATAATGGAATAAAGTTCAAACCTTTCAAGAAAAATAGAAAATTTCTTGCATTATATAATATATGGGGAGTAAAAATATTTAATGTTTGTTATTTTAGTGGTTTCTCTTTAAAAGGTAGGTTTTGTGCATTTAAAAAAGAGGGATATTGTTGAGTTGAAATTTTTCTTTCAATAATTTATATCCTTGTTTAGAAAATTTCAATCCACTTCTTTAAAATTTTATACTTTTCTAACTTTTTAATTCCCAATTTCGTAATATATTTTTTAGGGAATTTTTTTTAACATTAAGATAATATCCATTCCAAATTTATGGAAATTTCTTAAATATTTTTAGACATAGGATATCAAATGAAGCATCATTACTAAATTGAAATTTATTTATTACAAATATGGATGGAAGTAAATTTCATTTGATGGAGGTTTATAATATATAGTATATGGAGTATAAAAAATTCCCACTATATAATTTTATATAAAATCTATCACACAGACTTTATTAGATAAAGGTGAAAATTATTTCTAAAAAAATTATAAATCCCACCAGGTACAAGAACATAATATATTCTATTGTATCATCATTTATCGATATATACAAAGGGAACTACAAGGTTTTTAATTTTACTATATCAAAATGACTCTCGGATAGAGAAGCTATGTTGAAACTTCCATGTAAAGGAGTTTATCTAATGACATTGATATTGTTGGAGTTAGTTCCCTAGAACCAAATTCAATGTAATTTATGATAACTTGTATTCATGTTTTTAAATATTAGTAAATTCTTTATCACACCATGATTGTTCTTATGTGTAATATAGTATGTGATAATGTTCTTACAGTAGCTATCTCATTAAAAGGTCATTGAAATTCCCTACTATGATAAGAACCTAGAAGTGTTATGACACTATTATTGAATATGTGTTATTTATCCAGATGATATAATTTGAGGGACACGAATGATATAGGCTATCAAGGGTGGAGACTCATAGGACTTTGAGGACCTTCTCATGGTGCATGCCCTTGTTAATATCTGGTATGGATATTATGAGAAGGAGACTCACCCGTAAGAAATCCCCATTTCTATGTGTCATTGGATGTTCCTATCTATGGATGTGTGTATTAGTCCTTATAAATAAAAATTATTATTAATGGGTATTATGAGTCTCATACTTAGATGTATTGATGAAAACCGTGATAATAGATGTTCATGGAGATGTAGGATATGTTGGGTGAGTCACATGTAATATTGCATTAGGGATAATGTGAGAAAAGATTAATACATTTTGTTCATTAATGGAAGTTAATATCTCAAGGCTTTTGATGGAAATGATATAGCATAAATAAATCTTTGACTATAGTGTTCTATAATAATGTTCTATTTCTATAAATTCAAAGAAAGAGATACTGATCATATAGTTTTATGGCACTGGTATTCAACCTATTTGATTTGAGATACTGTGCTAAAGAGATTATATTACACGGTAAGCATTTGTATTATGTGGCATGTTTTTACGGAATTAACTTATTTCTCTATGGTTGGTGTATTTCTAGATTTTAACCTTGGACATTAATATGTTTTTCCTAATTCCACTAAGAAATAGGTCTAGAGGGCCACACAATATGTGTATCCAGAATCTCGGGTAAATAATATATTATTATTTATTATTTAATAGGTTAAATAAATATTATTCCCCTACATGGTTTAATAATTATTCATGTTTACTTGATTATATATATATTTTTTGTTTAATAAATATAATATTTATTTATTTATTGGTGAATAATGTAGTGATATGTTTTTAATAAATAAATAGACATTATTCAACACCTGATAAATATTATGGAGGAATGGTGGACTGAGTTTAATGGTCTGATGAGAAATGATAATATTGAATATTATTTAATAAAATAATATTTAATTATATTTTGTATGTTAACAGTTTTCATGAAATAATAATATAACTATAATTATTGGACATGGGGTTTTTCTAGGATTAAATAATAAAATGGGAACTTGTGTAGTTATTTTTTTAACCCTAGAAATATAAATACCCAGTTATATTATTTTTCTCATTACCATATTCAGTTGTGCATATTAATATTGGAGAATCCTCTCATGCCTGGTGAGATCCATTCTTCAAGAATTCTCTCAAGAACAGAGAGAAATCCTCCTCCACCAAATCAAAGATAACTCTTTGAAAGAAGTTATCGATGCGATCAAAGGTGAACAATGAAATTGTAAGGATCTGTGATGACCCAGACCCCCCTTGGTCCCTTCCTTTTCCAAAATCCGGATCCTTAAGGGGTGCCGATCGGTGCGACCGATCGGTGTGACCAATTGGCGGAACTGGCCGACGTCACCCGGCCTTGCCAAGTTGTTCCAGTAACGCTCCTTTTTCGCAAATAGGGTTTTAAACCCTATTCTTCTTTGTTTAAAAAATGTCTTAAAGACCCGAAACGCGCACAAAAGTTTTAATTAAATACTGAATCGACTCATGAGTCGGTTTAAACCACCCAGCACCTTTAATGATGATTCAAGCCGCGTGGTCAACCCACGACTTCCACGTCTTACGCGGTTCAGCGTTTTTATCTCAACCGCCCCCGGCTCTTATAAATTAAGGGTTAGGTCATGGTTTCTCCCTCGATCGTGGCACTTCTGGTGCATCGGGCGCGCCGCGTCATTATCCGTGAAGTTCCGCCTCCCCCCCTGACATAAGCGTTGGTCGTCTATCAGCAAGTAGGGAATTTCTCTCGTCTCTCACTTTTGTGTATCATGCAGGGTGGGCATTATTTTGTTCCTATGGAATTGGTTGAACCGAACCTTAATGAAGATAATAAACGAAGTTCTAAAGAAATAAGGGGAAGGGGTTGTGATCGTTGTTTATGCTTTATCTTGTGATCATCCTTTTTAGTTGTGCTGGTTTATGTTTTTCTGAAAATTGAGGCCGTTGGTGGTCGTTGTATGTGCACTAATGAATCCACTCATGATTTTTTAAATGGGTTGCTGAAATTGTGAACTCCTGCTGTGAAATTGGTTAATCACGTATACCCGGATGAATAAGTTGGAAGCACCAGGATAAACCCTACTATGTTAACTCTAGGTTAGAACACACAGGTTTGAAATCACGGAGTGTGTTAAGTCTTTTAAATCTGAAATTACCCGGTGGTTGTGTGAATTTGGGGATGGGATTCCCTGTTGGTATGGTTTCTGTGGTTGTGAGTTTGACACCGGGTGGGTACTCATTTATATCACAAATTGGGGAGAGATCCTCTGTTGACAGAACCGGTTGTGAGTGTTTTGGTTGATCCATGCTTTTGACGCTTTCCTTGGTTATTCTTATGGTAGTTGCCCAGTAGTGCTTAAAATTAATTGAACATTTTAACTGAACGTGAAACAAGAATGTGACAAATGGTTTTTGTGGGCAAGGGTCGTGAACTGTGACTCGGACGCAGTGGTGTTGTGTTCTGTAGGTTGGCTAGGAAAACCTAAGCTTTGGGTGAGTGTTTGTTATCTATATCTATACTTGTAGCTTTGTGTTTCTTATTCGCGCCCCACCCAAGTTGAGCACTCAGTGCTAAACACCCCCATTTATGGGGAAAGGGTGTTTTTCCCAACACTATCCTTAGTGGATGATTATTAGCTCCTTTTCTGCTCCCTTTCCCGGATATCCCAAGTATCTTCGGGCAGGCTATGATGGCCTGAGGTCCATTATTATCCCAAGAACCTTCGGGCAGGGTAGTACTGTGGTTGACCAGGTGTGTGCGGCAGGTGGTTTCCCAAGTGTCTTCGGGATGAGGCCCAGGTGTGTGCGGGCGGGATTTCGGCAGTGGGACTGCGTGTGGTTGTGGCCCAGGTGTGTGCGGGCGGGATTTCGGCAGTGGGACTGCGTGTGGTTGTGGCCCAGGTGAGTGCGGGCGGGATTTAGGTAGTGGGACTGCGTGTGGTTATGGCCCAGGTGTGTGCGGGCGGGATTTCGGCAGTGGGACTGCGTGTGGTTGTGGCCCAGGTGTGTGCGGGCGGGTGTGGCAGTGGGACTGCAGTGAGAATGGCGGGATTGGTCCGATGCGTAGGATGTCTCAATAACCAGTGGGAAAGTGGCGCGGGGTACCCAAACATCGATGTGCTCTGATTATGTATATTACTTGACTTGCATTATTTGGGGAGCGTGCCTTAGTGAGGCATGGGGTGGTTAGTTTACCTTGAATAGGCGTTTGGTTTTCTCCTTTCTCACGGGACTTTAGCACGTTCCCCCACTTGTGCACGAGAGTCTTGGTTTTCCCTACTGAGTGTACTTGTATGCTCACCCTACGTTTACTTTCAGGTTTCCAGGAGGACTACCAGGGCTGTGTGGGACCCTACTAGTCGGACAGTTGGAGTTGTTGCTGTTGTTGTACCTTTGTTTTCTTTTGGTATTGTACTTTGATCCTCTTTTTGTACTTGCACCTTGTTTTAAACTGTTTAAACATGCATGGGGGCTTTGTTTGGGATTATTTATTTACACCTGTTTCTTTCCCTTTCTGGGTGGTTGACTTATCCTATTTCCCGATCCTAAATAATAAAAAGGGTAATGCCTCCCATATTTGTGAAAACTCATACCCTTGGTGCTAGTCGCCACCCCGGGGCCTACTGGAGGCGGGACTCGGGGGTCATTATCTCTCCTACAACTTAAAGAAGGGAGGGCCTGGCAATCTGCTGACCCTTACCTCCTTTTGGTGAAGGCGGGTCGTGACAGAATGGTATCAGAGGAAGGTTTGAGAGGTAGGATGGAGTCTGGAGTTAGGCACAGTGAGGATTGCATGGTATGGTAAGGCAACAGCGTTGGGTGACCTTGGTGCGTGAATTAGGCCAGGGAAGACCGCCTAGGACACGAGATTTTAGGGCCCCCCGTGATCCGATGCAAGGACTCTGGGCCTACCGAACGACCAAGTGAGACCACACTGATTGCAGGGTAGAGACCCTAGGAAAGGTACATGCATCATAAATGACTTGTGTTCTTATGTTTCTGGGATATTTTGGGAATTAAGAATAAATTTAAAATTTTAAGAAGTTTTTCTTTTTAGTATGCACTACTTGGGCTTAGGCATTCCTTGTTTACCTTGTAGCTATGGCACCTGGGAGGCGACCACGTGTGGTACAGGAGATCGAGGCCCCGGAGACTACTTTAGCCGATCGGCAGAGAGATGATCGAGAGGAAGAGGGCGACCAGTGGCAAAAGACTCTTCGGGCCTTCCAGCGACAGGCCCTCGAGAAGTATGAGGGCAGCACCTCCGATATGAAGACGGAAGGTTGGTTAGAGGAACTAGTTATAGCCTTTGGCCTGATTCGGGCCCCGACCGAGTACTGGGTTCCTCTGGCTATTATCCAGATGTGAGGAGCGGCACGTCAGTGGTGGATGCTTCACCTGGGGAATAGGAAAGAGTCTGAGGTTGCTTGGGCGTATTTCGAGAAGGAGCTCCGGGCGGAGTTCCTCTCCTTGACAATGATGGCGTAGAAGAGGCAGGAGCTACTCTCCCTCCAGCAGGGGATCATGTCCGTGAGGGAACTTGGAATCAAGTTCAAGGACCTCCTACGTTTTGCTCCGGACCTCTTTCCCGATGAGGAGTCTCGGGCAAGACGTTTGGAGGAGGCGCTCCGACCCTCCCTCCAGTATGTTGTTACCCTCTTTACCCTTCCGACATACTTAGAGGTCCAGAAGAAGGCCGAAGTGGTGGAAAGGATGCATGCTCTGGGCGGAGTGTCACGAGAAGGGATCCAGCTGGGACCATTGAAGGGGAAGGCCGTCAGCACCAGGCCTCCAACATCGGGACCCTCCAGGTTCCGACCCATAGGGAGCAGACCGCAGCAATTTCAGTTTCGATCCCCTGGCCCACGTTCTTTCCCTTCAGGCTCGGGACCATGGTGCTTCATCTGCAAGATCCTTGTACATATCCAGAGTCAGTTCCCCGATCGGGTGCAGTACAACAGTGGAAGTCATCCCCAGCATCCGCCGCAGCAGCAGTTTCCAGCCAGACCCTTCCGGCAGCAGCAGCAGGGACAGCGAGCTCCCGCTCCTCCGCAGGCAGACACGGGAGGAGGAGGCCGACCTCAGGGCGCTCCCCAGGGACCTCGACCAGGGCGTGGTCGGGGAGGTGGCCGACAGCCGAGGGGCAGGGGAGCTGGGCGTGGACAGTTACACGCTGCAGAGGCAACAGTTCCAACAGGGCCAGAGGTTGTTCGAGGTACGATCAATGTGTTTAGAACTCTTGCTTATGATTTGTTCGATACCGGAGCTTCACACTCCTTTGTTGCACCCAGTCTAGCCCGTGCCTTGGGTCTAGATGCCGAGAGACTTCTAGTGCCCCTGGTGTTGAGCACACCAGTTGGAGGTCAGACCGACTTGCTGTTCGTTTGTCAGGGATGTAGACTGATGTTAGGGCCACATCAGTCGGTTAGGGATCTCCTTCTGCTACAGATTCAGCCGTACGATGTCATCCTAGGCATCGACTGGCTATTTTCTGTGTGCTCCGTCATCGACTGTTTCCAAAGAAGGGTGGTGTTCTCAGGTTTGGACGGCCAGCGTGTTACCTTCACCGGCGAGCGGAGCTGTCCGAAGGGAAACAGGAGGGAGGAACCTCTCCTCTCCTTGTTGACCGAGCTGACAGTGGAATCAGTAGATGCTGAGATGGTGGAAGTGCTAGAGATCGTCCGCGAGTTTATGGACATATTTCCTGAGGAGGTGACGACTCTACCCCCTCGACGCTATATCGAGTTCGGGATAGACCTACAACCCGACGCTCGTCCGATCTCGATGGCTCCTTATCAGATGGCACCTTCGGAGCTACGAGAGTTGCGGATACAGATTGACGATCTGATGAAGAGGGGTTATGTCCGTCCGAGTGCATCACCATGGGGCGCTCCAGTCTTGTTCGCAAGGAAGGCGGATGGGGGCCTCAGGTTGTTCATTGACTACAGGAGGCTGAATCAGGTAACGATCAAGAATCGCTACCCTCTTCCGAGGCTAGATGATCTTTTTGACCAACTGATGGGGGAAGGATGGTTCTCGAAGATCGACCTGCGGTCCGGATACCACCAGCTGAGGGTGAAGGATAGCGACGTCCTGAAGACGGCGTTCAGGTGCAGGTATGGGCACTTCGAGTTCGTGGTCATGCCCTTTGGTGTTACGAACGCCCCGGCCGTGTTCATGGGGCTTATGAACTCCATCTTTCGGGAGTACCTGGATCGGTTTGTGGTGGTATTCATCGACGATATCCTGATCTATTCAAGGTCAGAAGAGGACTATGCAGAGCACCTGAGGACAGTTTTGGAAGTCCTCCGACAGCACCAGCTCTACGGGAAGATGTCAAAGTGCAAGTTCTGGACACGAGAAGTGCACTTCCTCGGGCACGTAGTGTCTGAGCAGGGGGTAGCAGTCGACCCATCAAAGGTTGAGGCAGTTGTTTCTTGGGAAGAACCCAAGAATGTGGCGGAAGTCCGGAGTTTCCTCGGACTGGCAGGTTACTACCGGAGATTCATACCCAACTTCTCCCGAGTAGCAGCCCCTTTGACGGCTTTGACCAAGAAGGACCAAGTTTTCGTGTGGAGCGAGCAATGTGAGTTGTCCTCAGCTACCTAAAATAAAAGCTGGTTAGTGCCCCAGTGTTGAGATTACCAGAAGAAGGGATGGACTATGAGGTATTTTGTGATGCTTCAGGATAGGGCCTGGGATGCGTGTTGATGCAGCAATAAGGGGTGATCTCTTACGGGTCCAGGCAGCTACGCCCCCATGAGCGTAACTATGCCACCCATGACCTGGAGCTTGCAACGGTCATTTTTGCGCTAAAGTTATGGCGGCACTACATCATCGGGGAATGCTTTGTGGTCTTCACAGATCACAAAAGCTTAAAGTATATCTTCTCCCAGCGGGACTTGAACTTGCGACAACGGAGATGGGTGGAGTTCCTCCAGGACTACGACTTTGAAATCTCTTATACTGAGGGCAAGGGAAATTTGGTGGCCGATGCCTTGAGCAGGAGGACGCAGAAGGATGCGGTCCGAGAGTCGGCAAATTCCTGGAAGGCAATGGAAGAGTTGGTTGCCTTACACCTGGATGCGAAGATGGATAGTGGCAGAGGCTGCCTATATCAGATGATAGTGCATTCATCTCTGTTTCGACAAGTGGAGGAGTCTCAGTGGGGAGACCCCGAGTGCGAAGTGATGCGTGATCGGGTTGACCAGGGCGATGCTCCAATAGAATGGACAGAGGACGGTCAGCACCAGATGCTTTTCCAGAAAATGTTGTTTGTTCCAAGAGTGATGCGTGGAAAGGTTCTCAGTGAGTTCCACAACTCACCCCTAGCGGTGCACCCAGGAGTTACCAAGATGTACCAGGGGCTGAAAAGGCAGTTCTGGTGGCCCGGAGTTAAGCGAGCGGTGGCAGAATTTGTGGCTAAATGCTTAGTATGTCAGCAAGTGAAGGCTGAACACCGGGTTCCAGGCGGCCTACTGCAGCCTTTAGCTGTTCCCGAGTGGAAGTGGGACGACATCTCAATGGATTTCGTCACGGGACTACCCAAGGTCCAAGGAGGGTGCGACGCCATCTGGGTGGTGCTGGACAGGTTGACGAAATCGGCTCACTTTCTGGCAATCAGGGAGTCAAGTACTGTGGATGCTTTGGCACTAAAGTACGTGAATGAGGTGGTGCGGTTGCATGGAGTTCCAAGGTCTATAGTCTCGGATAGGGATGCACGGTTTACCTCTCGAATCTGGAGAGGATTGCAGCATGCGTTTGGCACCCAGTTACGCCTTAGCACTACTTTCCATCCCCAGACAGATGGACAAACGGAGCGCACCATCCAGACTTTGGAGGATATGCTACGGGCATGTTTTCTGGACTCAGGAGAGTCATGGGTGCGATACTTGCCTCTAGTAGAGTTTTCCTACAATAATAGCTACCACTCTACCATCGGTATGGCCCCGTTTGAGGCTTTGTACGGGTGTCCATGCCGTTCACCTGTGTGTTGGACCGAAGTAGGAGAGGTAGGCATCCTTGGCCCGGAGGTGGTGCAGAACATGACAGAGAAGATTCAGCTCATACGGGAAAGGATGAAGGCGGCCCAGGACCGACAGAAGTCATATTCTGATACCAGGAGAAGGCCCTTGGAGTTTGAGGTTGGGGACCATGTGTTCTTGAAGGTATCCCCGCGGCGTGGGCAACGGAGGTTCGTCAAGGGGGGTAAGCTTTCCCCCAGATTCGTCGGACCCTTCGAAGTGTTGCAGCAGGTCGGAGAAGTGGCTTATCAGCTAGCGTTACCTCCGCGGCTACTAAGGATACATGATGTCTTTCATGTATCCCAGCTCCGTCTTTATCTGCACGATGATTCACATGTCCTTGATTGGGGTGAACTGGACATCGAGGACGACGTAACCTTTGTGGAAAAACCAGTGATGATCGAGGATCGCAAGGAGAAGGTGCTTCGTGGGCGAGCCATTCCCTTGGTTCGTGTGTTGTGGAGACATGGCGGGCTCGAAGAGAGTACGTGGGAGAGGGAAGCACAGATGCGTGCCCAATACCCCGGGTTGTTTTGAGCTTTGTTCCTTTTTTACCTGTTGTGGTAGAACGTTTGACTTTTGGCTATGAAATGTACTAGTTTATTTCCTTTGTTGTGTGTGAAAAGCCCCAGCTAAAGGGAAGAGGGAACTCGACCCCTAATCAAGACGCATTAAGGTGGATGCGATTAAACCCGTGCGGGCGAGTCAGTGTGTAACACCCCAAGATTTCATAGTGTGTTATTTCTTCAAAATAATTCAATAACTTGCACTACACGCAACACTGAGTTCAATTGCACCATGACTTACCAAAAAAAAGCCATTAAAAGAGGTCATTAATAGTATTAACTAAATTTTAAACTTTATATAATCCTTATAATTTTAGAATCCATATTATGAGTTTCTTAGTCATAATGCAAGAACAGATTCATTTTCAGTATTGCACTTTTATCAACTTTTGATAGTGAAACCTTTTTAAATACAATATTTTAAACTTTTTGACTAAATGGAGACATCAAAAAAATTTAAAATGAAACATCCCAAGCTTCCACGGTACGCTTTCCTTTGAATAAAACAGTAGCGTGTGTTGTACGCAACTTCGAGTTCTAACACACCGTAACCAATCAAACTAGCTGTTATGAATAGTAATACCTACTTTTTGAAATTATATATATTTTATATTTTAAAATGGACTTCATTTTTGGATTCGGAATATCAAATTTAGCCTAAGGTGAAATTTTGGTACTTTTCTGATAACTTTCATATTTTGATGAATAGTGAAAGTTACTAAATTTTAATTAAAAACAACTTTTTTAATCAAAATAATTAATAGTGATAAATTATGAATTTGAGTGGTTTTAAAGTATATTTAGAATATATTTTTACTATTTAATATAATGTTGGTCATTGGACATAATTTTACAATTAAACCGAACATAAACAAGTGTCAATCTTTTGGTAGTTATTATCTCTTAAAAACACGCTTTTTGTTTTGACAGCGGGAATTAATTTTAAATTAATTTCTGCAACTTCTGTGTTTTGAATTTAGAAAAATGGATTCCATATTTGGAATCAGGATGTTCAAATTGTGTAAATAGGTAACTTTTATTTTTAGACATTTTGAATAATTATTGCGGTAAATATTTTATTTACCATGGTTAAGGGTAAATCCGGTAAATAAGGGTTAAAAAATAATATTATAATAATACTAAATTACCCTAAAACGTGTCTTAACACTATTGGTTGATACATGGTCGACCATGGGCATCTTTGGGTCTATTTTGGGACCCCATGGATCCACTTGTAAGTGATAATGACACATTATATTAATAAAGTTAAAATAAAAATAAAAATGGCATAAGCTTACATCTTTTAGAAGAACAATTTTTACATAGGGTTATACATGTTTGATTTTCGATTATAAATATTCATTAGAAAGCTAAAACGATTTCCTACATAATGATATTTTATTTATAATTTTTAGACATTATATAATTTATTTTATTTATGACACAATGATGATGCAGTAATTACTAAAATAGTGAAAAATAAAAATAATTGATCTTATAAATACCCAAATAATTATAATATGAAACTTTTAATGAATTAAACTAATTTTCTATGATAATATGATATATTAGGATTGATTTAATTGACTTTGTTCGAAGTAATCAATCTGTTAGGAGTTTCACAAAAATAAACTATTGAATAGTGTCAAAATTGACATAAAAGAGTTCTTAAAACAAATATTATATTATTAATTGATATTAAATTCCTAAAAATCTAAGGTTCGGCCAAGAGACTTATATTATGATAGGTTCCTCATTAATGGACCACTTGGGGGTCGCTTGGATGTATATAGTAAGTTTATTAACCATATTATATAAAAATACAAAGAGACATTGTAAAAGTGAAACTAATTAACTTAGAGTTAATACTTAAAGATAAGGTTAATATAAGTACCCAAACCTGTCTAAATTCTATTGGATGAGTTGTTTTCGACCTATCCCCACCTCATCCTTTGAATAGTCAACTTTGGAGCCTTTGTAAACCGAATATGAATTTATTATAAATTAATATTTCTAACTTTTCCAAAGGTGCCCCTCACCCCTCTTATAAAAAGGCACTCCTCCTTCTCATTTCTTCACACCTTCAAAGCCTTTTGGTTCGGCCAAACTCTGCCCAAATACTCTCCCAACATCCCTCAATACAACCTAGAGGCCTTAGTTTGATCAGAAAGCCAACCTAAGGAGCCCTTTTGATCAAATCAAAAGGAAGAACCCGAAGAAGAGGTAATGATTTCACCACCCTTTTCTAAGTTCATTTCTTCTTCCACTTCTTCTTCCTTTGTTCTTACCATTATGAAATAATAACTCCAGTATCTCACATATACTGTGATGTTATTATAAAATGGTACAATCATATTCAGTATTCTATCCACCCTTTGAATAACATGTCACCATACGTGCGTACGTACGGCTTACCGTCTCCACGTCGTGGTGTAATTGTTATTCAATATAATATTATTTGGATGGGTATAATAATGATGTGTAACTCATGTAAATAATAAATATAACATGTTAATGATTCTGTATATATGATATACCATCCATTTATATATTATTTTAATATCAAAAGAATGATATTGTCGCTCGTGCGTACGTACGGACTACCGTCTCCACGAACGCGATAAGATTCATTCTCCATCATATCCATTCAAGTATTATTCTCATTTTAGGGTTAAAAATAATGTTAATGTCATTCTGATTATGAATAAGATATAATCTATCCATTACAAACATGTCTTACGTAACCAAACATTTAAGAAGAACGAATCGATTATCACCCGAAACGACGATAATACTAAGATATTATTAATAAAGCAATGTTAAAAGATCATATATGATATCATATTAATGTATATGATTCTTGTATAATTTAATAACAATTATTTCACCATTATACAGGAGGTTAACCTACCCCAACAAAGGAAAAGTACAAGGTAAGGGTTATTTCACAATCTCTTCATTATCCGAGGTTGTTTATACGTAATAATCTACTGGGATCTCGTTATCATCCACATCCATGTTTCTTCGAAATGTATTTCAAAACATTTTTACTATTTACAAGAATATGGGTTAAGGTCATTTATACCCTTGTTTGACTTTTTATAAGAGGTTTATAAAGGAATCTTTTCGTCGTTTTCAAAACAAGGTCCTTTTTAACCTTTTCGACGGAATTGAGGTAAGAATGTTTTTTTTTAACTTATACGGCGGGTGCGGTTATTTTCCACCGTTATAAAGTCGTTGAAGCTTTCCATACAAGCTTATAAGAATATTTTCAAAGAAAATGTTTTATTTTATATGCATCTTAAATGATTTCAAAATAAAAGGAGATACTTCTTTAAAAAGAATTTTGATTTTATCTATGTCAACATCCTTTGATGGATTTTAAGATTATTTGAAGTTGATTTATTATGATACAAAACTTCTATATTGTATTGAAGGTTTTGTGATATGTTTGACTGTGGATGTGCTATTTTATATCATTCATAGTTTATGGTGAAACTATTGACATTTCGTATGCTAGTTTTAATCCGAATGTTTATGTTATATTTCAAACTTTTCTTCAGATGAATGTGCTAAACAAGTATGTTCCGGGTTGGGGACCGGTAAAAGTAAGCCCTCCAGGTTGGGGACTAGTTAAAGTAAGCCCTCCAGGTTAGGGACTGGTAAAATTATGCCCTCCGGGTTGGTGTCCGGTTATTAGAGGCACTCCGAGTTGGTGTCCGGTTATTAGAGGCACTCCGGGTTGGTGTCCGGTTATTAGAGGCACTCCGGGTTGGTGTCCGGTTATTAGAGGCACTCCGGGTTGGGTTCCGGTTAGAAGTAACCCCTAGGTCTTGGGATGAGGCCTAGACAAAGAAATTAACGTTTAGCATTATGCATTCCAACATTATGAAAGTGGTTATTGATTTTTGCATGTGATTATTCGATTAGTAGAATATCCATGTGAACAAGTAAATGGCATTATTTCATTTTACTTTTGTCATACTATGTTGAAGTTCAATTTTAAAAGGCTTTTGTTTTAGTAATTCATTGCCTTAAATGTTTATGCTTATTTTGAATGTTCCGCTATATTGTTATCCTTACTGGGCATTTGAGCTCACCCCTTTTCTATGTTTTATTTTTCCCAGGTAGTGAAGAAGTAAATTATGATTGACTTACAGGGATATTATGAGGGGTCTATAGTGTGGATTATGGAGACAATTTGTTGTTGTAGTAGTTTTTCGTTTAATGATGTAATGTAAAACTTATGAATATATCTAGTGTTTCCAAGGCTACTAAACCAATCGGTCTTTCGGGATTTGATCTTTCTTGTGATCATGCCAATGTTATGTAATTAATGCACCGACTCTGGGTAGCTGGGGTCGGGGCGTTACAGTTGGTATCAGAGGAAGTTTAGTACAAACCTTGGAAGCTAGATTTAGATAAACTCTGATTAGAGCACGTAGACCTAAGATAAACTTTGAGAATTAGTATAGAAGAACTTCCTAGAATTTTGGTATTGTAGAGATTTTGGGAGTTTTCCGAGCAATACATCCCTGTCTGGATACGAGCAGGTAGAGGCGGCTCTGGCACAGATGTACCTAGGGGTAAAACCCGAAAACACCGCTTTGAGCTAGACTCGAACGGGAACTGGTGCACGACAACGGGCCTTGCTGCACTCTTGGTTACGACACTCCCGGGGGATATGCTTAGGATAACTCTCATTTTCTTTACAAATCATTATGAGGGGTTTATGAGTATATACTTCCTCAAAGAAAACATTTTTATGATTATGGATTATATCCATAAATAGTTCAATTTATGTTAAGTGTTTTATAAGTATGGGATTATGTGTTTTGATTCATAAACTGATCTAGTTTATGCCATGGTATAGAAATGGCGCCCAGTAGAAGGAATGAGAACTCCAGAAATGCACATGATCCAAAGAGAAGGAAGGATCATATCTTTCATGGTCTTAAGCTAGAATTTATAAGAGAAATAGTCTCCCATGTATTATCATCATATGAAGAAATAATATCATGTGTTGATAAGATAAGTAAAGAGTTTACTGAGTCCTATGGCTTTGAAGGGAAGCAAGAGAATAAAAGGATGGAAGAGAGAAAAATGGATAAAGGGAAGAGGGAAAAGAAGAATTTTCCCATATGTGGTAACTGTGGAAAGAAACACCCTGGAAATTGCCTGAAAGGAATGGGAGTTTGTTATAAGTGTGGAGGAAAAGGGCACAAAGTACATGACTGCAAGGGTAAGAAAATGGTTTCAAATGTACAATGCTTCATTTGCAAGGAGTTTGGACACTACGCGAACCTATGTCCCAGTCATCAGACTATGCCACAAATGATGATATTGGATAATAATCAATTTATGATACTACCACAGATGAAGAAGAATGATTAGAGTTCTTATGTTGATTATGTCAATTGAGTGTTGTATCAACAATGTACTTGTTATAATAATTATGGAGTATATAAGGATTGTACTGCAGTACTATTTCATTAAGGACTTGAGATTGTGTGGAACAAAGAAAAGTGACTCAATATCAGGATAAATTTTTGGAAAATATATGGTTGAGAGAATGATAAACCATAATATAGTTCTGATACCGAGGTAGTGATTTTCGAATAATACATGATTATTTTGGAAAAATTATATTGGATATTCTTGACTACCTTGGAACTGATTAATGATTTGTATATTCCATCATTGTTGGGGTTTAAAACATTTTTGGATTGATGAAGTATATCCAGCATTCAATATGGAATAAGGGAGCATGAATGTAATCAATAAAAAATATGGTAATTCAGGATGTTTCAGTGTATTAAAAGAATACACGATGAAGGTATTCATATGCTATTACGGGTTAAAAAGGATCTACATTATGTTTACCCTCCTTATAAAAGTTGGACTGTGAGTTTGGATAGAATTATTTTGGATAGTTCTTGTTTGGATTATTTTGGATTGCCATAAAAGGACAACCCGGAGGTCGGGCGGCAACCCGTCGCGTCCGGCAAGGCTATGAGACTTGAACCCGCAACCGAAGGGCGACAAAGGTGTATCACCTACCACTGGCCCATGAGATGTCCTGGATTAAATAATTTACTTTTTATTAAAATATCATGTAGATGAATTATAAATTCGTTTATTTTGGAACCCTATACGAATAGTGTAAATAGAATTTTTTTTACATTCTATTATCTTTTAGAGTGAAAGATGAGTTTGTGGTAGAAATTTATTAATGGATAAAACTCTAATTATAAAGTAAGTGTATCTCCTTATGATCTTAGCCAATATCATAAATAAATTCCTCAACATTAAGAAAATCAACTTAGAACAAAAATGTTTTCCTAGATGGTACCTTAAATCATCACTAATTTATGGCTTTGGGATTATTGGCCTTTTCATAGCCATGTTCTCTACCACTCTCCATCAGATAATTGATGGTTAGATTTTTCTTCCATATCCATATTTTCCTACATGGAACCCTAGTATGTGTTATTTTCGGTAATCTTCATACATTCGACTCTTTATTATAAATAGAGGCCTCATTAATTCATTTTTCGATGTGGGATTTCAACTAAGATATTTTGAAACGTCAAAAATGTGTTATCCTAATACCCTATGTTTTGTTGAACCGATGGTATTTCAAATCATCATAGATTGATGAATTTAAGGACCTAAATTTTACACTTGTTTGTGATTGATGACCTCAATCACTACCTATAAATATTTACGTTTTTCCTCCAATTATATGTCTCTGATTGCCACCAATGTTCTCCTAATCAAGATCATAATTTGGTGGTGACCCTTTCATTTCTCTTTTCCACATATTAAGACTAAATTTTAGTAACCCAATTTCCGATGTGGGTTTTCCCACAAATATATTTTCTATTTTCAACCTTTTATTTTCGAAGAACAATTTCAAATTGCGAGGACGCAATTTATTGAAGGAGGGGAGAATGTAACACCCCAAGATTTCATAGTGTGTTATTTCTTCAAAATAATTCAATAACTTGCACTACACGCAACACTGAGTTCAATTGCACCATGACTTACCAAAAAAAAAGCCATTAAAAGAGGTCATGAATAGTATTAACTAAATTTTAAACTTTATATAATCCTTATAATTTTAGAATCCATATTATGAGTTTCTTAGTCATAATGCAAGAACAGATTCATTTTCAGTATTGCACTTTTATCAACTTTTGATAGTGAAACCTTTTTAAATACAATATTTTAAACTTTTTGACTAAATGGAGACATCAAAAAAATTTAAAATGAAACATCCCAAGCTTCCACGGTACGCTTTCCTTTGAATAAAACAGTAGCGTGTGTTGTACGCAACTTCGAGTTCTAACACACCGTAACCAATCAAACTAGCTGTTATGAATAGTAATACCTACTTTTTGAAATTATATATATTTTATATTTTAAAATGGACTTCATTTTTGGATTCGGAATATCAAATTTAGCCTAAGGTGAAATTTTGGTACTTTTCTGATAACTTTCATATTTTGATGAATAGTGAAAGTTACTAAATTTTAATTAAAAACAACTTTTTTAATCAAAATACTTAATAGTGATAAATTATGAATTTGAGTGGTTTTAAAGTATATTTAGAATATATTTTTACTATTTAATATAATGTTGGTCATTGGACATAATTTTATAATTAAACCGAACATAAACAAGTGTCAATCTTTTGGTAGTTATTATCTCTTAAAAACACGCTTTTTGTTTTGACAGCGGGAATTAATTTTAAATTAATTTCTGCAACTTCTGTGTTTTGAATTTAGAAAAATGGATTCCATATTTGGAATCAGGATTTTAAAATTGTGTAAATAGGTAACTTTTATTTTTAGACATTTTGAATAATTACTGCGGTAAATATTTTATTTACCATGGTTAAGGGTAAATCCGGTAAATAAGGGTTAACAAATAATATTATAATAATACTAAATTACCCTAAAACGTGTCTTAACACTATTGGTTGATACATGGTCGACCATGGGCATCTTTGGGTCTATTTTGGGACCCCATGGATCCACTTGTAAGTGATAATGACACATTATATTAATAAAGTTAAAATAAAAATAAAAATGGCATAAGCTTACATCTTTTAGAAGAACAATTTTTACATAGGGTTATACATGTTGGATTTTCGATTATAAATATTCATTAGAAAGCTAAAACGATTTCCTACATAATGATATTTTATTTATAATTTTTAGACATTATATAATTTATTTTATTTATGACACAATGATGATGCAGTAATTACTAAAATAGTGAAAAATAAAAATAATTGATCTTATAAATACCCAAATAATTATAATATGAAACTTTTAATGAATTAAACTAATTTTCTATGATAATATGATATATTAGGATTTATTTAATTGACTTTGTTCGAAGTAATCAATCTGTTAGGAGTTTCACAAAAATCAACTATTGAATAGTGTCAAAATTGACATAAAAGAGTTCTTAAAACAAATATTATATTATTAATTGATATTAAATTCCTAAAAATCTAAGGTTCGTCCAAGAGACTTATATTATGATATGTTCCTCATTAATGGACCACTTGGGGGTCGCTTGGATGTATATAGTAAGTTTATTAACCATATTATATAAAAATACAAAGAGACATTGTAAAAGTGAAACTAATTAACTTAGAGTTAATACTTAAAGATAAGGTTAATATAAGTACCCAAACCTGTCTAAATTCTATTGGATGAGTTGTTTTCGACCTATCCCCACCTCATCCTTTGAATAGTCAACTTTGGAGCCTTTGTAAACCGAATATGAATTTATTATAAATTAATATTTCTAACTTTTCCAAAGGTGCCCCTCACCCCTCTTATAAAAAGGCACTCCTCCTTCTCATTTCTTCACACCTTCAAAGCCTTTTGGTTCGGCCAAACTCTGCCCAAATACTCTCCCAACATCCCTCAATACAACCTAGAGGCCTTAGTTTGATCAGAAAGCCAACCTAAGGAGCCCTTTTGATCAAATCAAAAGGAAGAACCCGAAGAAGAGGTAATGATTTCACCACCCTTTTCTAAGTTCATTTCTTCTTCCACTTCTTCTTCCTTTGTTCTTACCATTATGAAATAATAACTCCAGTATCTCACATATACTGTGATGTTATTATAAATATGGTACAATCATATTCATTATTCTATCCACCCTTTGAATAACATGTCACCATACGTGCGTACGTACGGCTTACCGTCTCCACGTCGTGGTGTAATTGTTATTCAATATAATATTATTTGGATGGGTATAATAATGATGTGTAACTCATGTAAATAGTAAATATAACATGTTAATGATTCTGTATATATGATATACCATCCATTTATATATTATTTTAATATCAAAAGAATGATATTGTCGCTCGTGCGTACGTACGGACTACCGTCTCCACGAACGCGATAAGATTCATTCTCCATCATATCCATTCAAGTATTATTCTCATTTTAGGGTTAAAAATAATGTTAATGTCATTCTGATTATGAATAAGATATAATCTATCCATTACAAACATGTCTTACGTAACCAAACATTTAAGAAGAACGAATCGATTATCACCCGAAACGACGATAATACTAAGATATTATTAATAAAGCAATGTTAAAAGATCATATATGATATCATATTAATGTATATGATTCTTGTATAATTTAATAACAATTATTTCACCATTATACAGGAGGTTAACCTACCCCAACAAAGGAAAAGTACAAGGTAAGGGTTATTTCACAATCTCTTCATTATCCGAGGTTGTTTATACGTAATAATCTACTGGGATCTCGTTATCATCCACATCCATGTTTCTTCGAAATGTATTTCAAAACATTTTTACTATTTACAAGAATATGGGTTAAGGTCATTTATACCCTTGTTTGAATTTTTATAAGAGGTTTATAAAGGAATCTTTTCGTCGTTTTCAAAACAAGGTCCTTTTTAACCTTTTCGACGGAATTGAGGTAAGAATGTTTTTTTTTTTAACTTATACGGCGGGTGCGGTTATTTTCCACCGTTATAAAGTCGTTGAAGCTTTCCATACAAGCTTATAAGAATATTTTCAAAGAAAATGTTTTATTTTATATGCATCTTAAATGATTTCAAAATAAAAGGAGATACTTCTTTAAAAAGAATTTTGATTTCATCTATGTCAACATCCTTTGATGGATTTTAAGATTATTTGAAGTTGATTTATTATGATACAAAACTTCTATATTGTATTGAAGGTTTTGTGATATGTTTGACTGTGGATGTGCTATTTTATATCATTCATAGTTTATGGTGAAACTATTGACATTTCGTATGCTAGTTTTAATCCGAATGTTTATGTTATATTTCAAACTTTTCTTCAGATGAATGTGCTAAACAAGTATGTTCCGGGTTGGGGACCGGTAAAAGTAAGCCCTCCAGGTTGGGGACTGGTTAATGTAAGCCCTCCAGGTTAGGGACTGGTAAAAGTATGCCCTCCGGGTTGGTGTCCGGTTATTAGAGGCACTCCGGGTTGGTGTCCGGTTATTAGAGGCACTCCGGGTTGGTGTCCGGTTATTAGAGGCACTCCGGGTTGGTGTCCGGTTATTAGAGGCACTCCGGGTTGGGTTCCGGTTAGAAGTAACCCCTAGGTCTTGGGATGAGGCCTAGACAAAGAAATTAACGTTTAGCATTATGCATTCCAACATTATGAAAGTGGTTATTGATTTTTGCATGTGATTATTCGATTAGTAGAATATCCATGTGAACAAGTAAATGGCATTATTTCATTTTACTTTTGCCATACTATGTTGAAGTTCAATTTTAAAAGGCTTTTGTTTTAGTAATTCATTGCCTTAAATGTTTATGCTTATTTTGAATGTTCCGCTATATTGTTATCCTTACTGGGCATTTGAGCTCACCCCTTTTCTATGTTTTATTTTTCCCAGGTAGTGAAGAAGTAAATTATGATTGACTTGCAGGGATATTATGAGGGGTCTATAGTGTGGATTATGGAGACAATTTGTTGTTGTAGTAGTTTTTCGTTTAATGATGTAATGTAAAACTTATGAATATATCTAGTGTTTCCAAGGCTACTAAACCAATCGGTCTTTCGGGATTTGATCTTTCTTGTGATCATGCCAATGTTATGTAATTAATGCACCGACTCTGGGTAGCTGGGGTCGGGGCGTTACACAGTGCCGCCCAAAGCGGATAATATCTTGACATGGGGGAGGGGAACTCCCCAAACCCACATTACCGGGCGGTTTGGCGTGGTATGTTGCTTGGTTCATGACAGGGGAGTGTTTTTAGTTAGCAGGGGTTCACTCCTAAGAGGTATCTTTCAAAGATGGTTGTTCGGACCCTCTCCTTCCTTCTGGTTTGTTGTGATTCTCGAGGACGAGAATCGTTTAAGAGGTATCTGATGTGATGACCCAGACCCCCCTTGGTCCCTTCCTTTTCCAAAATCTGGATCCTTAAGGGGTGCCGATCGGTGCGACCGATCGGTGAGACCGATCGGTGCGACCGATCGGCGGAACCGGCCGACGTCACCCGGCCTTGCCAAGTTGTTCCAGTAACGCTCCTTTTTCGCAAATAGGGTTTTAAACCCTATTCTGCCTCGTTTAAAAAAATGTCTTAAAGACCCAAAACGCGCACAAAAGTTTTAATTAAATACTGAATCTACTCATGAGTCGGTTTAAACCACCCAGCACCTTTAATGATGAGTCAAGCCATGTGGTCAACCCACGACTTCCACGTCTTATGCGGTTCAGCATTTTTATCTCAACCGCCCCCGGCTCTTATAAATTAAGGGTTAGGCCGTGGTTTCTCCCTCGATCGTGGATCTTCTGGTGCATCGGGCGCGCCGCGTCGTTATCCGTGAAGTTCCGCCTCACCCTCTGACATAAGTTTTGGTCGTCTATCAGCAAGTAGGGAATTTCTCTCGTCTCTCACTTTTGTGTATCATGCGGGGTGGGTGTTATTTTGTTCCTATGGAATTGGTTGAACCGAACCTTAATGAAGATAATAAACGAAGTTCTAAAGAAAGAAGGGGAAGGGGTTGTGATCGTTGTTTATGCTTTATCTTGTGATCATCCTTTTTAGTTGTGCTGGTTTATGTTTTTCTGAAAATTGAGGCAGTTGGTGGTCGTTGTATGTGCACTAATGAATCCCCTCGTGATGTTTTAAATGGGTTGCTGAAATTGTGAACTCCTGCTGTGAAATTGGTTAATCACGTATACCCGGCTGAATAAGTTGGAAGCACCATGATAAACCCTACTATGTTAACTCTAGGTTAGAACACACAGGTTTGAAATCACGGAGTGTGTTAAGTCTTTTAAATCTGAAATTACCCGGTGGTTGTGTGAATTTGGGGATGGGATTCCCTGTTGGTATGATTTCGGTGGTTGTGAGTTTGAGACCGGGTGGGTACTCGTTTATATCACAAATTGGGGAGAGATCCTCTGTTGACAGAACCGGGTGTGAGTGTTTTGGTTGATCCATGCTTTTGATGCTTTCCTTGGTTATGCTTATGGTAGTTGCCCAGTAGTGCTTAAAATTAATTGAACATTTTAACTGAACGTGAAACAAGAATGGGACAAATGGTTTTTGTGGGCAAGGGTCGTGAACTGTGACTCGGACGCAGTGGTGTTGTGTTCTGTAGGTTGGCTAGGAAAACCTATGCTTTGGGTGAGTGTTTGTTACCTATATCTATACTTGTAGCTTTGTGTTTCTTATTCGTTCCCCACCCAAGTTGAGCACTCAGTGCCGAACACCCCCATTTATGGGGGAAGGGTGTTTTTTCCAACACTATCCTTAGTGGCTGGTTATTAGCTCCTTTTCTGCTCCCTTTCCCGGATAGTCCAAGTATCTTCGGGCAGGCTATGATGGCCTGAGGTCCATTATTAGCCCAAGAACCTTCGGGTAGGGTAGTACTGTGGTTGACCAGGTGTGTGCGGCAGGTGGTTTCCCAAGTGTCTTCGGGATGAGGCCCCGGTGTGTGTGGGCGGGATTTCGGCAGTGGGACTGCATGTGGTTGTGGACCAGGTGTGTGTGGGCGGGATTTCGGCAGTGGGACTGCATGTGGTTGTGGCCCAGGTGTGTGCGGGCGGGATTTCGGCAGTGGGACTGCGTGTGGTTGTGGCCCAGGTGTGTGCGGGTAGGATTTCGGCAGTGGGACTGCGTGTGTTTGTGGCCCAGGTGTGTGCGGGCGGGTGTGGCAGTGGGACTGCGGTGAGAATGGCGGGATTGGTCTGATGCGTAGGATGTCTCAATAACCAGTGGGAAAGTGGCGCGGGGTACCCAGACATCGATGTGCTCTGATTATGTATATTACTTGACTTGCGTTATTTGGGGAGCGTGCCTTAGTGAGGCCTGGGGTGGTTAGTTTACCTTGAATAGGCGTTTGGTTTGCTTCTTTCTCACGGGACTTTAGCACGTTCCCCCACTTGTGCACGAGAGTCTTGGTTTTCCCTACTGAGTGTACTTGTATGCTCACCCTACGTTTACTTTCAGGTTTCCAGGAGGACTACCAGGGATGTGCGGGACCCTACTAGTCGGACAGTTGGAGTTGTTGCTGTTGTCGTACCTTTGTTTTCTTTTGGTATTGTACTTTGAGCCTCTTTTTGTACTTGCACCTTATTGTAAACTGTTTAAACATGCATGGGGGATTTGTTTGGGATTATTTATTTACACCTGTTTCTTTCCCTTTCTGGGTGGTTGACTTATCCTATTTTCCGATCCTAAATAATAAAAAGGGTAATGCCTCCCATATTTGTGAAAACTCATACCCTTGGTGTTAGTCGCCACCCCGGGGCCTACTGGAGGCGGGACTCAGGGGGTCATTATCTCTCCTACAACTTAAAAAAGGGAGGGCCTGGAAATCTGCTGACCCTTCCCTCCTTTTGGTGAAGGCGGGTCGTGACAGGATCTTACATGCTAGCACCTAGAGACCCCTTTGATAACATTCGGATATTCGTGGAACACATGTGGATCACCTCTATAGGAAATCTATGCTCAATTTCTACAACACAATGATGGTGCACTATAGATCTGTCGCTGGACACATTAACAATGAAACAATTTCTCAGAGGTAATTATTTTTCGAATTAAATTAATTATAAAAAATATTTTTTGATCTATATCTCTTGGTTCCGACACAATTATTTTTTGTTTATTTTTTGAAACAATTATGTGGATCATGGCATTAAACATCATATAGATCTTGGATTTATCATTGATTATAGAAAAAAATTAAATTTGGGCTTTTCCCATTGCATGCTTCTGGTGTGCCCAGAACCATAAAAGTGGTATCAGAGGAGGAACATAATTATTTATAATTATTTTAGATCATTTGTGATTTATGCATTTATAATTTATTTTTTCAATTCAATTTTAATCGTTCATTTAATATGAATTGTAATATCTTATTCTTCCTCGCTAATTTATAGTATATCTAATTAAGACGTTTAGTTTCTGATTAAAATAAAATCGAGGAACTCGTCTAGAGGATTAGAGAATTCTACCCAGATAACACTAGAGTACACACCGTGTAACAGTAGTTACATGCTGTGTAATTTTTTTCAATGAACCAGGAGTTAATTTGGAAATTTCTCAATCTGTGTTCATTAATGACACATGGTGTAGTTAATTCATACACCATGTGTTTATTGGGATAGACCGGTACACGGTTAGCATGACTACACACTATGTAACCCATTAGACATGGTGTTCAGTCCATTTGTGTGAAATATGGGTCATGTATTCAATACATGACCTACCTGACGGGTGACCATATAACACAGATTCAACACAGCATGTGGCCCATTGTACACATTGGGTACGCCAACTTTTTTTAGGCACATACTATACACCGAGTCCCTAGTCATGTGTCTCGGATTGATGGTGATAGGTGTACACACAATATTGATTAAATATATATGTTGTGTACTTATACCAAGTTATAGAGATTTAAAATTAATTTATTTTACTATGAAAACATTGAGGCATGTAATTATGTGTGGTCATAAAGATAGGACTCTCCATTTGATAGGTTTTAATATACATAAATTTTTAAATTTTTAATTAATATTTTCGTAATTTTGGAGTTATGTATATCATGTATGAGTCGTATTACAAGTTTTTACTCTATGTGCATTGAATCATAGCACATGACCCAAAAATCATGAAATTAATGTAATCATTTGTGAAGTACATGTAGTGAAAGTATGTGATTACTCGTGTATTTCATATGTCACAAGATTATAATAGTATACAAGTATAATACATGTTGGGTATATTTGGATGCATATTCACAGTGTTTCCACCAAGGTATATTTATGTACAAAGTTTATTATAAATGAATTTATTTAATTTGTTTAAAATTATAATGGATGAGAATCTCAATGAAATTTGGATAAAAATTAAGATAAGAGGATTGATTATTTAAAGATAATAATTATTTGATCCGAGCGTGATTAATCTTAAATAAGAACGATTAAAGAATTTAATGTTAGTTTTATTAAATGCGTAATATGTTGCATTCATGTGGATGGTTCTGAGCGATACTAGAACTTTTTTATGTGATTGGTTTCATTTAATTTATTATTAAATTAATTTGTTGGCATGTGGGCCTTATCTCCTCATTATTATGTAGGGAATGTATGAAAATGTTTAGAAAAAGACATATGTAATGGATGAAGCTCACAAGATTGTGGAGGTGGTTCATTTTTGGAGCCAGTATGAAACTGATCCAAGGAGATATAAAGGTGTAAATGTTGAAATTTGTAAACATGAACCTCAATTAGTTCAAGGTGTATCTCCCCAAGGTCAACATATTGTTTATCAAACAAAATATAAACAAACCAGTAGTATAAGCTCATGATCATACCCTTTATTTTATTTTTGACAATTTCATGGTTATTTCATTATGAATGTCTTGTCAAAATCACATAATTAATGAATTAACAAGAATGAAATATGGAACTAAAATAAACTAGGTTATGCGTAAATATATCTAATACATGGTTAATTACTTAAGTAACACCACCTAATTTTAAAAATCATATAATAAAGATAAAAATTGAAAATTTATGCATAAAGGATAAAATCCCTCAATAAAATATTAAGTTGATATAGAATTCCATTACTTCAGTTAGAATTGAATCGTAGTTCAAAGTTCACAACAAGACAAAGTTGGGGTACTTTCAATTATTAATGAATTCAAATATGAGGTTTTTGGTGGACTTAACTTGGTTCACATCAAGGGTTTACTTCCAAAGTAGGACTTGGTGTAACTAAGAGGAAATGGTTGGGTAAATCTAAAATAATGATTTTTGGCTTAGGGAGTCCACTTAATAGATCAAGGAACTATGAGTTAATACAGTTGAAATTTGGAATGGAAACCAAAAACATTTCAAGATTCTTGACCAACCAAATTTGGTGTAATGATAAAGTGAATATGGATCTTATCCACTTGAATTTCTAAGCAATAGGATACCACAAAGCCAATGGTGAGGTCTGTTGGGTTTTGATAACATAGTGGGAGACTAATAAATATAATATTTATTTATTAGTCTAAATTTATCAAATAAAGTACTAAATCTATGATTATCTTATTTATAGAAATATATTTAAAATGACATCAAACATATCGTTGCAATCCATTCTTGATAAGGAAAACTTTATCCCCACCACGTCTTTCCAAGAATGGTTGAGGCATTTACACATAATATTTCACCATGAATGGAAATTATATGTGCTGGAAGGACCTTTATTAGTTGCACCTAGAAATGAGGCAAGTGATGAAGAGTAATCTATCTATGAGAAACATCATAATGATGCTACAGATTTGTAGTGTTTCATTCTATCATCCATGTCCAATGAGATTTTAAAGCAACATGAGGAAATATATATGTATAGCATGATGTATCACCTTCCGGATCCCTATCAAGAGAAGGCTTGAAAAGAGAGGTATGAGATCTCCAATTATTTTTTTACCACTATTGTAGTACCCCCGATTTTAGGTATGTCACCCTTGTTTGGGTTAGTTTGTGATTTTAGAAGTGGTTGGTTGAAGTTTGGACAATTCTGGGAAAAACATTTAAAGTTGTAGAGGTTGTGCAAGGGCTCACGATTTGTGCACAGTCTAAATAAACCATACGTCCAGAATATAAAACCATGCACACTTAATAGTGGGCACCATATGGGCGGTGCACGGTTTCTCTGACCATGTGGGAAATCTGTGCGATGTCCCTGGGAGAGACAGTGGCAACTGCACGGTTGGCGCACAGTTTTCAAAACCGAGTGAGGTAATTGTGTGGCCACTTAATGTTTTGGTTTTTAAGTCTCTGTCCACTCAGTATTTCCCATTTTTTCCTCATTCGTCCTCCCACTCATGGCTCACATGGGAGTTCTAGTTTTCATAGGTTGGGGGAGCACCTTAGCTCATTTTGTAGGCAAATCGAAGGGTTTTCTTGGAAGATTGATGGCGGTTCTCCATGGGTAAGTCCCCCTTTTGGTTCTTTGGGGTTTTAGTTAGGGTTATCCCTCTCCCTCTCTTATTTTCCTAGATCTACAAGCGTTTAATGTAAATCTAGGGTTATTTTAACTTTTTGTGTTAAAGTTTGAGCTTGTGGATGTTAGGGAAGGGGATGTAGAGCGATTTCGGTGGTGCGTTCGCTGAATTTGAGGAGGTGTGGTAGATTGTTGGTCGATTTCATCGGAACCCTAAAGGTAGGTGTCTTCTCTCTCGACTCCACATTACTATAACATGAATCTTGGTTACAATTAATTTTTGTTTCTAAAAATAAATTTTGTTTTTGATGTGAAAAATTGATTGTAAATCCCTTTGGTGGTGTTTTGGGGATTTTTGGGAAGATAGGGGTTTTTGGGTAAAATGCTCGTGTTGTGATTTTAAAATGGAGATTTTAAAATGGTTTGTTTTGTTGAATTAATTAATATGTCTTGTGAAAAAAAATTCAATAAAGTGGTAGTTTTATTGAAATGGGAATTGGCATGTAAAAAGAATGGAAGGGTGTTTTCAATAAATGGTTGATTTATTGAAGTGGTTCAACATGTAATTAAAATGGTTAATTGCATATTTTGGTGACCTTGGTGGGTTATATGCTTGGTTATGGCTTGTTTGAATATTGTGTGGAAGTGGGGGGAAGTGACACTATAAAAAGAGGATGGATAGTGGATGGAAGGTCCACCATCAGTATTAAGTGGGCGGGAAGTACCACTTGAGTGGATTGGTAATGAATGGGTGGATGAGGAAGTGCCACTATAAAAAGGGGTTCGATAGTGGACGGAAGGTCCACCATCAATAGAAAGTGGGTGAGAAGTACCACTTGAGTATATTGGTAATGAATGGGTTGGGTGAGTAAGTTCCACTATAAAAAGGGTATGGATAGTGGATGGGACAGCCACCATCAATAGCAAGTGGGCAGGAAGTACCACTTGAGTGGATTGGTAATGAATGGGTTGAACAGGAAGTAACACCACGATTTGTTGTGTGATTTGTTGTTGATGTTTGTATATGGGGCTTGTGAGTGAAATATGAAAATGGTAATCGGTTTGCGGCATGGTTTAATTTGATCCCTTGTGTGGTATGGTTGATTTTTCTTCCTCGTGTCGCATTTTTGGTGTATGGCATGTTTGGATTATAAACAATTGGTAGCTTGGTTTTTCATTATATAAAATTTTTTATATAAATTTGCTAATGTTTTTATCCTAGTAGAGTGTGTAGGGAAGTCAGTTGGGCAAATCCTACTGAGTATTAGTACCCACCCCATACTTTGGCACTTTGGTGTTTTTGTAGATGTAATATTCTGAGACACAAGTAAAGGTAAGGAATATCATTGCTAGTGGTTTGTGGTGATTCTAAGGAGATGTGGTGGTGCTTGGATAAAGGAGCATGGGGTGGAGTCATGGTGTGCTTCTTGGTTTATTTTGGGTCTCTTGTTTAGTCTTCCACATAGTACTCTGATATTGTGTTGGATTGTATTGGTTTTGGGTTGTATTGTGGAACAACTTGGTTGTCTTTTGGGAATACATTCTTGAATTTTTTATTGACATGCATCATATAGTGGCTGTTATTGGATGTTTTGGTTGGGTTTTTCTTAAGGTAAAATTGTTCCCCAATTTGTTCTTGAGGCGTGGCTCTCCAGAATGAACAGAATTTATGAATTCTTGGGGACACCGGTAGAGTTTAATGTAAAGATAGAAACATATAAGATATAGGATCTTTCTCTTCAGTGATTGGAGTTAGTAGTCCAAGAGGGAACAGACTAGGGTATGACGTTGGAAGGCATTGAGGAATTGTTTAATAAACAATTCAACCCACATACGTTCATAATTCAGCGCACAACTGATTTCTTTGTTCTAAAGAAATATCATATATCTGTGACGGAGTATACAGCTATTTTTATGATCTTAGTGTGGTTTGAACCAAAGGAGGAGGGTAGCACGTCTTTTAAGGCAAGGATCTTCGAAGTGGAGTTAAGGCAAGAGATCCATTCAAAAATATAAGTGTTGTGTATTGGTGATTACACCGAGATGGTGAATCGAGCATCGGTGGATGAGCAGGATATGTTGGGAGCTCTAGGCGGAGGAATCATGGAGGTACCCATGGGGAATAGTGGGACCTCTAACGCTGGGTTTAAGTGGAGGAGGGACACTTATTCCCAGGGCGTGAGTATGGAACATAATTCGATGGAAGGATTGTTAAGTCTTCCTCCAAATCCCCAGAGAACACCAAGATGTTTTCAGTGTGGAACTACGGCACAAATCAAGCGGGACTGTACTACATAACCTTGAGCATGTCACAATTTCATGCATATGGGGCATCTTCAGTTCTATTGTAGGAATTCTTTGAGGTCGGGTGCATGTGACACTCCTCAGGGATCGCAGATGTCATATGCTTGAACGGGACGGGGACAGTAGCATACACCTTGTACGTAGAGAAAAGTCATTCGTGGTGATTCTCGGAACACCCCAACTCCTCAGTAGGGAAATAAAGAGCAAAGTGTGGAAACCAAGGCATTGTTCGGAGCTGAGCAGGCTGTGTTGGATGATCAGTCAGGACCATCCATGGTGTGGGGTACTATTATTTTAAATTCTACCTTGATGCAAGTGATATTTGATATAGGTGCTTCACACTCTTTCATTGTTGTATGTGTGGTTGATTTATCCGGCTTTAAGGGTAGAAATGATGCCTTTGGTTTTGAAACATCAAAATCCTCTAGGTCGAAGAGAGTGTCGAGCCTTATTTTGTAGATCATGTTGTATTGTTGTGGGTGAGGTTGAGCTAATGTGGAATTTCTCAATGCATGAGATGGATGGGTATGATGTAATCCTGGGAATGGTTTGGATGGTGGAATTTAAGTCCCACATCGACTGTAATGCATGAACAATGGATTTTGCAACACATGATGGTGTTAGAAATATCTTTAGAGGAGAGAGACAAGAAAGGCAAGGTGCAACGGGTTTGCTGGCACCACCAGTGGGTACGTTATTGAATTATTTGGTGTTGTTGTTGTAACGTCCTGACCGCAGTTACCCAGAGTCGGTGCATTATTTTATTACATTGGTATTATTACAAGGAATCGTGTCCTGAAGGACCGATCAGTTTAGCAGTCTTCGAAAATAGATTACATACATGAATGTTACATTACACTTTATAATATACAACACAACATAAATAATCATTTATGAATGCCATTATTCCCTTAGATTAACCCTGCACATCAATCATAAGACACTTCTTAGAATCCAAGGAAAAATAAAACATCGAAAGGGGTTACCTCAGATGCTCAGTAAGGATAAAAATACAGCGGAAACTTTCATAAATAATCATAAACATTTATGGAAATGAATAAAATAAAAACAAAAGCCTTTTCAACATAAAAATAATCATAATATGTAAAATATAAATCAAAATAATTCTATTTACTTACTCACATGGATATTCTACTAATCGAATAATCACATGCAATATCAATAGCCACTTTCATAATGATGGAATGCATAATGCCAGACTTTCATAACCACATATTCAAGGCCTTGTGCTAAGACTACAAATAATATTTTTTCAAGACCTTACGCCAAGACACTAGTTTGTCTCATGTGACATACCGCTGCATCGAGGAGATATAGCGGGCTCCACCCATAACTTACTAAGTCCAATGAATTCCTCATATGAAAATGTTTAAGCATAACATAAACATTCGTAATAAAAATGGGGTATGAAATGTCAATACTTTATCCATAAACCATGAATGGTATAAAAATAATACATCCACAGTAAAAAATATCACAAAACCATCAATACAATATGGAAGATTTTTATAATAATAAATCATCTTCAAACAAGTATAAAATCCATCAAATGATGTTGACATAGATGAAAATGATTAGTAAAACTTTTTGAGAGAAATACCCCTTTTCATGAAAACATTTAAATGTCACACAATTTAGAAAGGAAGAAATTTAAAGACATTTTTTAATCAAAGTTTCCCATACAACTTTGAAACTTTTTAAAGGAATTAACATTTTAAAACATTATGTCCATTTAAATAAATCCTTAAAACCATTTTGAAAACATGGACATTAATGAGAATGGTTTTGAAGAATAAATCATTAAAACATTTAAAATTATGTTTTACTAAAAAGTCCCTTAAAATAATCCCTTTGAAAAAAAATTTATGAAACATGGACATGGATAATAAATATGTCCCAGTGGATACTTACGTAAAAACAACCTTGGATAAAAAAGTGTTTGTGAAATTAACACTTACCTTGCACTTTCCTTTGGTCTAGGGTATGATTAACCTCCTGTATAACAAAAATTTTATGTTATTATATTGTACCAGAACTATATTCATATTTATTATATCATACATGATTCATTTATGACTTTATACTACCCATTTAATAAATATTTTCATGTTAAATTAACATTTCGGGTAATAATCGCTTTCTTTATCGTACGTATTTTAACTTGTTATTCTTGACCGTATCATTTAGATCATGATTCAAATAATTAAAAAATAAAATATTTGATTCATATATTATATATATTTAGAATATAAATATTTATAATAGATAGATATATGAAATGGAAAACACCATTTATAGAGACTATAGTCTGTACATACATATAAACGTTGTTTCTGTTTTGATATCGTATTGAACAGAAGTAAGTGAATAACATATATCTAAGTACATAAATATATATACATATAGTATCATTATTATTTCATATATTACATAATTATTAGTAATATATATTTTTATAATCATCTATGAATGGTGAACGTGGAAATGAATCTCATCGCGTCGTGGAGACTGTAATCTGTACGTATGCACGAGCGATAATATCATTTACTTAAAGGTGTGGAATTTGATGGTATATTAATTTTACAGAAAATTAGCATGTTATTTTCATTATTTTTATACATATTACTCATCATTATATCCATCCAAATAACATAGTTTTGAATAAAAAATTACACCACGGCATAGAGATGGTAAGTCGTACGTACGCACGCGTGGTGACATTATCATTCATAAGATGAATAGAATAATGAATATAGTTATGACATATTTATAATAACATCATAGTATATATAATGTACTGGGGTTATTATTTTGTTTTGGTAATAACAAAGAAATATTAAGTGGAAGAATAAAAGAACTTGAAAAAGGGTGGTGAAATCATTACCTCTTCTTCAGGTTCTTCCTTTTGATTTGATCAAAAGAGCTCCCTAGGTTGGATTTTTGACCAAATTAAGACCTATAGGATAAATGTAGGATAGTTGGGAGAATATTTGGGCATTTTTTGGCTGATAAAAATGGATTTGGAGTTGTGAATTTTAGATAAGGGGATGTGCCCTTTTATAAGAGGGGTGAAGGGCACCTTAGGAAAAACATAAATTATTATTTCATAATAAATTCATTTTCGGTTTATAATGTCTCAAAAATAAATTAATAAAATTATATGGTGGGGAGGGGTTAAACACCACTCAAACAATAGGTTTTAGACTGGTTTTGGTTACTATATTAACCTTATCTTTTAGATTTAACTCTTAGTTAAATAGTTTTCCATTTACCATGTCTCTTTTTATTTTTATATTATATGGTTAATAAACTTACTATAAACTTCAAGAGAGTTCCAAGTGGTTCATTATTGAAATATATAATATTATTTATTCCCTTTGTCCAAACCTTATATTTTTAATAATATAATAGCAATTAATAATATAATATTTGTTTTAAAAACTCTTTTATGTCAATTTTGACACTATTTGGTATTTTTTTTCTAAATTCATAAAAACATTATTACTTCGAAAAAAATTAATTTAATCAACCCTAATATGTCATATTAACCTATAAAATTAGTTTAATTCATAAAAAGTCTCAAATTTAATTTATTTGGGTATTTATAATATTAATTATTTTAATATTTCATTAATAAGGTAATTATTGCATCATCATTGTGTCATAAATAAATTAAATTATTTTTGTTTTAAAAATTATAAATAAAATAAAATTATGTAGGAAATATTTTTATCTTTCTAATGAATATTTATAGTCGAATTTATCCTATGTTTAACCCTATATTAAAAATGGTTTAGTTATTAAACTTTTAATTTATCACTTTTAACTCTTCTTTGAATTAAATATTAATAAATGTCCTAATCTAATCCAAGTAGACCTAAAGGATCCTATTTTATTCCTATGTTTGTTTTTGGTAGAATTATACTTATCCAATATAATTAGGATATGTTTTAGGGTAATAATAATATCATTTTTACCCTTAATTGCCCTATTTACTTGTAACCGTGGTAAATAAAAGTGAAAAGTTACTAATCACCAAAAATTATTTTCATCTTATTGAACCACATTTTACTTAATGATATGAACTATATCTCTCATGATTTTAAAATTAAACTCACATAAGTGGTAAAATTATGTTTTATATAAATTTGCAAATGCTCCTAGGAGGTGGATAAAAGATGGTAAAAAGTTCAATAAAATTTTTATATATCTAAAATTATTATAAACTGACTCCAATGAATTACATTGAACATATATAGGTATTATGTATCTATTTTTACCTAAAATAAATTTAAATAAAATAAATAATTATTTAAATAAAAATCCCGTTTTAAACTATAACTTAGGGTTTTTTACTATTCATCAAAAATTGAAAGTGTTCAGAAAAATACCAAAAAATCACCCTAAGCTAATTTCGATATTCCGAATTCAAAAATGAACTCTATTTTTCCAAATTAAAAACATAGAAATTTCATTTATTAATTTAAAATTAGTTCTTGTTGTCAAAACCAAAAAGTGTATTTTTAAAAAATAATAACTATCAAAAGATTGACACTTGTTTATGTCCAATTTCAAAGTGAAATAACTTAAAATGACCATAATTGGATTAAATGGTAAAAATATAATATATTTATATTTCAAAACCATTAAAATGTATAATTTAACACTATAAATTTTTCTGATTAAAAAAGTTTTTTTCAGTTATAATATTCTATTTTTCACTATTCGTCAAAATATTAAAGTTATCATAAAAGTACCAAAACTTTATCCAAACTAAATTTTTATGTAAAAATTTTAAAAAATAATTTAATTTCATTAAATTGAATGTATAACATTTTTAAATATTGGTTTTAAAAAAAGGTTCTCTATTAAAAGGTGGTAAAATTGCATTTTTTTTAAAAAATACTTCTTTTATCTGAAAAAACTGAATTTATTCTTACATTATGACTAAAAACTCATAATATGGATTCTAAAATTATAAGGATTATATAAAGTTCAAAATTCAGTTAATACAATTCATAAATCCTTTTGAATGGCTAGTTTGGTAAGTCGTGGTGTGCTTGAACTCGGTGTTGCATGTAGTGAAAGTTATTGAATTTCGTTGAAGAAATAATGTACTATGAAATCTGGGGGTGTTACATTCTTACCTCCTTCAATAAATTGCGTCCTATCAATTTGAAATTGTTCTTCAAAAATAAAAGGTTGAAAATAGAAAATACCTTTGTGGAAAAACCCATATCAGAAATTAGGTTAATAAAATTTATTCTTAATAAGAGGAAAAAGGGAATGAAAAATTCACCACCAAATTATGATCTCGATTAGTAGAACATTGGTGACAATTAAAGACACATAATTGAAGGAAAATGTAAATATTTATAGGGAGTGATTGAGTTCATCAGTCAAAAACAATTTTGGAATTGAGGGCCTCAAAGCCATCAATCCATGATGATTTAAAATATCATTGGTTCAACAAAACATATGGTATTAGGATAACACATTTTTAGTTTTAAGATACCTTGCCAAAAGTTTAAGAATTAATTTCTTCATAGAATAAGAGAAGAAAAAATATATATATACTTGACAAGTAGACTTCCACCCTTTAACTAATTTCTACCACAAACTCATCTTTCACTCTAAAAGATAATAGAACTTAAAAAATATTATATTTATCTTATTCGTATAGGGTTACAAAAAAATGAATTTATAATTCACCTATCAGAACCTTTCAGAAAAGAAACTACATTATACAATCTTGGGACTTCATGTAGTCCAGATGTAGGCGATAAATCCCAATCGCACTATGGTTGTGGGTTCTAATCTCATAGCTTTGTCCGACGTGACAGGTTGTCACACGGTCTGTGTGTTATCCTTTCTAATAATCCAAAAATAAACTTAACATTAATATCCAATTTAAAAATTAATTCATTCCAACCTTTATATTTATCCAAAATAATTCTATCTAAACTTTCATTCCAAAATTTATAAGGAAGTTAAACACAATGAAGATTTTTTCCCATGTAATAACATGTGAACACCTTCATCAGGTATTATTTTAAAACATGGTAACAACCTGAATTACCATAAAACCCTATTGATTACATTCATTCTCCCTTATCCTTTATATAATACTGTATATATTCCTTATATCCAAAAATATTGAATATTCCAACAATGATGAAATAAGAAAACTATTAATTAGTTCCAAGGAAGTCAAGAATATCCAATATAATTTATCCAAATCAACAATCTCTTTTTTCCAAAATCACTACCTCATTATCAAGATCATATTAAGGATTACATTTCCTTCAACCATGTATTTTTTCCAAAAAAGTGTAGCTTACTGTTAAGTCACTTTTCTTAGAACCATATAATCTCAAATACTCAAAAAAATAGTAATGTATTACAATCCTTATTTATCTCTATAATTCATATAACCAGTATATTATTAATACAACACTCAAATAAAATAATTCTATAATAACAACATAAGAACAATAGTCATTCCTCTTCATCTGAGGTAGTATCATAACATAATTATTATCCAATGTCATCATTTAAGTTATACTCTGATAACTAGGACATTGATTCACGTAGTGTCCCAACACCTTGTAGATGAATAATTTTACATTTGAAACCTTTTTCTTACCCTCACAATCACGTACTTGGTGTCTTTTTTCTCTACACATATAAAAAAGTCTCATTCCCTTCAAGAAATTACCAAGGTGATTCTTTCCACAATTATCACATATGGGAAAACCTTTAATTTACCTCTTCCCTTTATCCATATTTCTCTCTTCCATCATTTTCTTCTCTTGTTTCCCTTCAAAGAATAGGACTTAGAGGATTCTTTACTTATCTTATTAACACATGATATTATTTCTTCATCTGTTAATAATGCAAGGGAGATTATTTCCCTTATAAATTTTGGCTTAATACTATGAAAGATATGATCCTTCTTACTCTTTGGATCATATGTATTGCTAGATTTAACATTCCTTCTACTGGGATTAATTTCTATACAATGGAATACACTAGGTCAGTTTATGAATTACAATGAATATTTCCAAACTTGAAAAATACCAAACCTAAATTGAATAGTTTATGGATATAATCTATAATCATAAAAATATTTTCTTTGAGGAGGTATATACTCATAAATCATTCATGATTATTTGTAAAGAAAATGATAATTATCCTAAGCATATCCCCCGAGAGTTTTGTAACCAAGAGTGCAGCAAGGCCCGTTATTGTGCACCAGTTCCTGTTCGAGTCTAGCTCAAAGCAGTGTTTTCAAGTTTTACCCCTAGGTACATCTGTGCCAGAGCCGCCTCTACCTTCTCGTATTCAGACAGGGATGTATTAGCTTGGAAAAATCACAAAATCTCACATTACCAAAATTCTAGGAAGTTCTTATATACTAATCCTCAAAGTCTATCTTATTGGAATGTGCACTAATCAGGGTTTATCTAAATCTAGTTTCCAATGTTATTACTAAACTTTCTTTGATACCAATTGTAATTCCTCGACCCCAGTTACCCAGAGTTGGTGCATTATTTTAATACATTGGTATGATTACAAGGAATCGAGTCCCGAAGGACCGATCCGTTTATCAGTCCTGGAAAATAGATTACATACATGAATGTTACATTACACTTTATAACATATAATAGAACATAAATAATCCTTTATGAATTCCATTATTCCCTAATCTTAACACTGCATATCAATCACAATACACTTTTTGGAATCCTGGGAAAAATAAAACATAGAAATGGGTGAGGTCAGATGCTCAGTAAGGATAACAATACAGTGGAAAATTTCATAAATAAGCATAAACATTTAAGGCAATGTATAAAAACTAAAACAAACGCCTTTTCAACATAAACTTCATCATAATATGGAAAATATAAATCTAAATAATGCTATTTACTTACTCACATGTATAGTCTACTAGTCGAATAATCACATGCAATATCAATAGCCACTTTCATAATGATGGAATGCATAATGCCAGACTTTCATAACCACATAGTCAAGGCCTTGTGCTAAGACTACAAATAATATTTTGTCAAGGACTTACGCCAAGACACTAGTTTTTCTCATGTGACCTACCGATGCATCGAGGAGCTATAGCAGGCTCCACCCATAACTTACTAAGTCCAATTAATTCCTCATATGAAAATGTTTAAACATAACATAAACATTCATAATAAAACTGGCATACGAAATGTCAATACTTTATCCATAAACCATGAATGGTATAAAAATAACACATCCACAATCAAACATATCACAAAACCTTCAATAAAATATGGAATATTTTTATCATAATAAATCATCTTCAAAAAAGTTTAAAATCTATCAAAGGATGTTGACATAGATGAAAATGATTTATAGAACTCTTTGAGAGAAATATCCCTTTTTCATGAAAACATTTAAATGTCACACAATTTAGAATGGAATAAATTTAAATAAATTTTTGAATCAAATTATCCCATACCACTTTGAAACTTTTTAAAGGAATTAACATTTAGAAACACTCATGTCAATTTAAATAAATCCTTAAAACCATTTTGAAAACATGGACATTAATGAGAATGTTTTAGAAGAATAAATCATTAAATCATTTAGAATGATGTTTTTGTAAAAATTACCTTAAAATAATACCTTTAAAAACTATTTTATGAAACATGGACATGGATAATAAATATTTCCCAATATATACTTACTTAAAAACAACATCGGATAATAAAGAGATTGTTAAATTAACCATTATCTTGCACCTTCCTCTGGTCGAGGGTACGTTTAACCTCTTGTATAATGACCATTGTATGTTATTATATTATACCTGATCCATATTCATATTTATTATATCATACATGATTCATTTATGACTTTATACTACCCATTTAATAATTATTTTTATGTTAAATTAACATTTCAGGTAATAATTTCTTCCTTTATCGTACGTATTTTAACTTCTTATTCTTGACTGTATCATTTAGATCATGATTTATATACTTATAGAATACAATAATTGATTCATATATCATATATATTTAGAATATAAATATTTATAATAGATAGATATATGATATGGGAAACACCGTTTATGGAGACGGTAGTCCGTATGTACACATAAACGTTGTTTCTGTTTTCATATCGTATTGAACAGAAGTAAGGGAATAAGATATATGTAAGTACATAAATACATATATATATATATATATATATATCCAGTAGAATTATTATGTCATATATTACATACTTATTAGTAATATATATTTTTATAATCATCGATGAATGGTAAACAAGGAAATGAATCTCATCGCGTCGTGGAGATGGTAATCTGTACGTACGCACGAGTGATAATATCATTTCCTTAAAGGTGTGAAATTTTATGGTATATTAATTTTAAAAAGACATTATAATTTTATTTTTATTATTTTTATACATATTACTCATAATTATATCAATCCAAATAATATAGTGTTGAATAACAAATTACACCACAGAGTGGAGATGGTAAGTTGTATGTACGCACGCATGGTGACAATATCATTCATAGGATGGATAGAATAATGAATATGGTTATACCATATTTATAATAACATCACAGTATATATAAGATACTGTATTAATTATTTTGTTATGGTAATAACTGTTGGAACCAGGGTCGTTCTATGCATGAATTGGAGTATGGTTTTTGTTTGTTGTCAATCTTTAGTGGAAGTTCAGAATGCGTGCCAGTAAAGTGATCATACAGTTCAAGCAGACAACAGTATTGAATGTTTCGCTGTTCTTCAGTGTTTGCCAAATTTTTAGACCTAAAAATATGAAAATGAAGACACAGGTTGTTGGAACGTGGAAGTGTGTGCAAAAAGTAAGTGGTGCGCGAAATAAAGGAGGCTTGCGCGAAAAACAGCAGCGTGCGCAGAAAAACAGCGGCATGCGTGAAAAGCATGGGTTGTGGGCGAAATACTTGGGGCGTGCATGAAAAATAGCATGGTGCGCAAAATTCTAGAGGAAGGTTTTTAATGCAAATAGTTTTTCGGAATCAGAATGTCGAAAAATGGCAAAGGAATGGGCTGCGTGAAAAATCGGGAGATGTGCACGAAAAACGATTCATGCGTGAAAGGTATTGCGCACTGAATGAGAGGTTTTTCACGCCAAGACGGGTTTTGTGCGCGGGGGACTGAAATGCCTATAAATAAGAGGGGACCCCACTCATTCCGTATTGTTGAATACTTAGAGATGATCTGAGGTCGTATGTGTGTAAAATTTTCGTGCAAAGGGAGTTGCAAAGGATGAGGTTGCGTGAAAAATTGAAGCAGCGTAAAAAATACAAACATTTCGCGAAAAATCTGAGGTTGTACGAAAAGCTCCGAACATTGCAGAAAAGCCCAAGATGCATGAAAATGGTGATGTGTGTTAATCCGTGTGTAAAGGAGGTTGTTGCGTGAAATATTTTCTGTGCTAAAATTAAGTATTTCTCACAAAAGTGAGATATTTCGTGCAAAGGGTTGGTGTTGCACAAAATCTTCAGTGTAATCTATTTCGTTTTTCGGTTATCTAGTTCAGTGGTTCAGTGCGTACAAGTGAATCTTTTCCAAAAATTGATGCAAGCAGAGTCTCATGCTAAGAAGAGGCAAATACTTCAATGAAAATATATTTAAGAGACCTTCACGTCAATAAACTGGTTGGGACTTCACCAAAAGCAGTGAGCCCGGGGGAGTCAACGGGAGTGACCCGAGGGATGTAGTGGGCTATCCCTAAACAGTTGTAAAGGTAGTGAGCCTGGGATAGAGTGACTCTTCTCAAACCATTGTAATCCAAAACTAGTGAAGAATAGTGTAATTTGGTACGACCGACAACCTGTCGGTGTATGCTCCTTGGACGTAGACCTTAGTTATGAACCAAGTAAAAAGTGGTGTGTCATCTCTTTGCATGTGAATGCTTTATTTATTCTCATATCCATCATATAGGTTAAACTAGTTCCTACCAATGTGAGAATAAGATCCGTCATTTTAAAATAAAAATTTGACACCCTGATTCACCCCTCCCCTCTCAGGGTGTCCCAGGGTCCTTCAATAACAAAGAAATATTAAGTGGAAGATTAAAAGAACTTGAAAGATGGTGGCGAAATCATTACCTCTTCTTCAAGTTATTCCTTTTGATTTGATCAAAAGTGCTCCATAGTTTGTCTTTATGACCAAAGGAAGGAATCTAGGAAGAAGGTAGGATAGTTGGGGGGATATGTGGGAAGGTTTTGGCCGAGCCAAATGGATTTGTAGGTGTGAATTTGAGAGAAGGGGAAGTGCCCTTTTATAAGAGGGGTGAGGGACACCTTAGGAAAAACATCAAATATTATTTTATAATAAATTTATTTTAGGTTTATAATGGGTCAAAAATAAATAATTTAAAGGATAAGGTGGGGATGGGTCTGAAACCACTCAACAAATAGGTTTTAGATAGGTTTGGATCACTATATTAACCATATCATTTAGATTTAACTCTTAGTTAAATAGTTTGACATTTACCATGGCTCTTTGTATTTTTATATTATATGGTTAATAAACTTAAAAGAAACTTTCAAGAGAACCACAACTGGTTCTTTAATGACATATATAACAGTATTTAATCCCCTTGGCCAAACGTTAGATATTTAGGAATATAAATACCGATTAATAATATAATATTTTTTTTAAAACTCTTTTATGTCAATTCTGACACTATTTTGTTTTTTGTTTTTTCTAAATTCATAATAGCATTATGACTTCAAAAAAAGTTAATTTAATCAACCATAATATGTCATATTAACGTAGAAAATTAGTGGCATTCATAAAAAGTCTCAAATTACATTTATTTGGGTATTTATAATATCAATTATTTTAATATTTCATTAATAAGGTAATTACTGCATCATGATTGTGTCATAAATAAATTAAATTATTTAATGTTTAAATATTATATATAAAATACCATTCTATATAAAATATTTTTATATTTATAATTAATATTTATACTCAAATTTATCCTATGTGTAACCCTATATTAAAAATGGTTTAGTTATTAAACACTGAATTTAACACTTTTAACTCTTCTTTGAATTAAAAAATAATAAATGTCCTAATATAATCCACGTGGACCTAAAGGATCATATTTCATTCCTAAGATTTTTTTTGGTCAAATTATACTTATCCAATATAACTAGGACTTGTGTTAGGGTAATAATATTTTCATTTTCCCCTTAATTACCCTATTTACTTTTTATCGTGGTAAATAAAAGTAAAAAGTTACTACTCGTGAAAAATTATTTTCATCTTATTGAACCACATTTTACATACTAATATGAACTATGTATTTCATATTTCTGAAATTAAACTCACAAAAGAGGTAAAATTAAGTTTTATGTAAATTTGCAAATGCTCTTAGGAGTTGGGTGAAAGACGGTAAAAAGTTCAATAAAATCCTTATATATCTAAAATTATTATAAACTAACTCCAATGGATTACATTGATCTTGTATAGGGATTATGTATCTATTTTGACCTAAAATAAATTTAAATAAAACAAATAATTATTTAAATAAAAAATCGGTTTTAAACTATAACTCAATGTTTTTCACTATTCATAAAAAATTGAATGTTTTCAGAAAAATACCAAAGAAACACCATATGATAATTTAGATATTCCTAATTCAAAAATGAAGTCTATTTTACCAAATTAAAAACATAGAAATTGAATTTATTAATTTAAAATTAATTCCCATTATCAAAACCAAAAAGCGTATTTTTAAGATATAATAACTATCAAAAGATTGGCATTTGTTTATCTCCAATTTAAAAAGTGAAATTACTTACAATGATCAGTATTGGATAAATTGTAAAAATATAATCTATTTATACTTACAAACCATTAAAATGTATAATTTAACACTACAAATTATTTTGATTAAAAAATTTGTTTTTAGTTAAAATATTGTATTTTTCACTATTCATCAAAATATGAAAGTTATCAGTAAAGTACCAAAACTATATCCAAACTAAAGTTTTATATCCCGATTCTAAAGAATAATTTAATTTCATTAAATTGAATATATAACAATATTAAATATTGGTTTTAAAAATGGTTCTCTATTAAAAGGTGGTAAAATTGCATTTTTTTTGAAAAATACTTCTTTTATCTGAAAAAAATGAATTTGTTATTACATTATGTCTAAGAAACTCATAATATAGATTCTAAAATTATAATAATTATATAAAGTTCAAAATTCAGTAAATATTATCCATAACCGCTTTTGAACGGCTAGTTTGGTAAGTCGTGGTGTACTTGAACTCGGTGTTGCGTGCAGTGCAAGTTATTGGATTACTTTGAAGAAATAACATATTATGAAATCATGGGATGTTACTGTTGTCGTTGGAATGGTTAGAGGGTGTTGATAAGATTGTTCTTCTGACAGTGGTGGATCAGTTCATGGATGATTTTCCTGAAGAATTTATCTGGGTTACCTCCCATAAGAGAAGTGGAGTTTACGATTAATCTCATTCTGAGGACCAGTCCTATCACACTTCCATCTTACCGAATAGAACCTACTGAATTGCTAGAATTGAAAGTCTAGTTTGAAGAGTTAGAAAAAAAAGGTTTTATCTGGCCTAGAACATCTTTGTGGGTAGCACCGATGTTGTTTGTGAAAAAGGCGGATGGAACTTTGAGGCTCTATGTTGATTATCGTAGACTTAACCAAGTTACAATAAAGAACATATATCCACTTCCATGAATTGATTATTTTTTTGGCTAGTTGAGGGGAGCCCAATGGTTCTCCAAGATCTATTTGAGGTTGGGATATCATCAATTGCGGGTGAGGTAGGATGATATTCCTAAAGCAACTTTCAGAAGTAGATATGGACATTATGAATATGTGGTTATTCCCTTTGGTTTAATGAATGCTCTAGTAGTGTTCACGGAATTGATGAATCAGATATTTCAAGGATATCTAGATTCATTTGTGGTGGTGTTTTTAGATGATATTCTAGTGTACTCAAAGACAAGGGTAAAGCATGATCAGAACTTGGCGACAATGCTGGGGATCTTGAGGGATCATCAGTTGTATACCCAATTTTCAAAGTGTGACTTTTGTATACAAGAAATCAGTTTTCTTGACCATGTGATTTCTAAAAAGGGTGTTTCAGTGGATTCAGAAAATGTAGAGGCAATTATCTCATGGAAACCTCCATAGAATGTGTTTGAGGTATGGAGTTTCCTTAGTCTAGATGGGTATTATGGGCATTTTGTTCGTGATTTTTCATGTTTGGATTCACTGATGATAGCTTTGAAAAGAAATAATGTTCTATTCTAGTGTAATGAACCATGTCAGTAGTGTTTCGAAGAGATAAAGGGTCACCTTACATCAGCACAAATCTTGGTTTTTCTAGAACCATAAAAATGGTATGTGGTGTATTGAGTGGTCTTATTTCAAGTTATAGATGACATGCAGTTGGAATGTGAGGACCAGAGCGATTGAGCGGTCTTCTTTCTAGTTTTTTTGATTCTTGACTTGGTTGGCCTTGTTAAAGAGGTGGAGATATCTGATTCTGAGTGTGTGACCTTGAGGTAGAAACCCAATGGTAGGGAGACCATTGAGGGTTGGAAACTGAATGGAGATTCAGTTTTGTGTTTTCGGAATCAGATGGTTGTACCAGTAGCTTGTCAAGAGGATCTTCTCAGGTCGTATCATCATTCCTGGTGGGTTGTTCATCCTAGAATTTAGAAAATGTATTAAGAGTTTAAAGCATAGTTCTGGTGGGATTTTATGAAAAAAAGAGAGGTTGAGATTGTTTTGAGATGCTTGACTTGCCAGAAGGTCAAGGCAGAGCATCAGAGGCCAGCGGTAATGTTGCAGTCTTTACCAATCCATGTTTTGAAGTGGGAGAAAATATAATTGGGTTTTGTCATAGGTCTCCCAAGAATGGTGAAAAGGCAATATTCCATTTGGGTGATAGTGGATTGGCTACTGAAGTCAACCCATTTTATTCCAATTTGTGAATCTCATACGGTGGAGGATCTGTCCAAAATCTATATCAGGGAGGTGGTAAATAGGCATGGTGTTCCAGTTTCGATCGTATATGATAGAGATTAGTGGTTTACATCTCGTTTCTGGAAATCCTTATAGCAAACCCATGGAACTAAGTTGACCATGAGTACGACCTACCACCCTCAGACAGATCATCAATCCGAGAGGACGATACAAACTTTGGAGGATATGGTGTGGTCTTGTGTCTTGGATTTTGGATTTTGGAGGCTCATGGGAGGAGCACTTTTCATTGGTTGAGTTCTCGTACAATAACAGTTATCAGGAATCCATACATATGGCTCCGTTAAAATCATTGTATGGGCGGTCGTGTCCTTCTCCAATATGCTGGGTGGAAACAGGTGAGTCCTCGATGGTCAGACCGAGCCTTGTCTAGGAGACTATAGAGAAGATCAAGTTAATCAAGAAGAGAATGGAGACGGCTTAGAGTCGTCAGAAATCATATACGGATCATCATCGACGGCCGTTGTTGTTCGAGGTGAGTTTTCATGACCCGACCCTACCTGGGCTCGAGCCGCAACTACACCAAGCCCGCCTCCATAGACCAGGGGATGGCGACCAGCGCCGAAGGCACAATAACTCGGGGAGGCCTTTGCCTAAGTACCTATACACACACACACTTCACACTCAATGAAAAAGTGCAGAGTAAAAATAAAAGAAAAGTACCAACTGCTGTAAATAAACCACAAAGTGCATCGACCTCTAAAAGTTCAAAGCAAGTACTGAAAGTAAACTGAAAAGAAAAGGGGAAAAACACACGCCCAACCCGAAAAGTGCCACAACCCAGCAACAGGTAAACAAAACAAACAGTTGGAAGGGTCCCCCAGCTGGAACCCGACCACCTCACGTGGTCCAAGCTCCCATGCTCCCAAGATCCTCTGAAGTCACGCTCCACCTGTCCGTCATCTGCAAGGGAACACCAAGTGCGGGAAAATCCCAAGCAGGGGTGAGTATAAAAATACTCAGTAGGATACCCCTAAGGATCAAGGGAGAAAAAAAGGAGGTACCGAAGGGTGAGCAGTAGAGTGAATAGGGAAAAGTAAAGGAGTACAACCGAAAGTGCAGTAAAGAGTACAGTAAAGAGTCCAGCTCAACCCAACAAGAGAAAGGAGATAGACACGTCCAGACACAAGGAGATGGAAACAGTGAGAATATGAACTTCTTGTCGAGTCTTCGCTACCTATAGCAGGAGAGTAGTCTCGTCCAACCACAAGAATCTTGACACAGAAAGCATGTGGCATACCCCGCGTGTCTTTGCCTCTCTTGGAAGGAGAGTAACCAAACCCAAGAAGTGGGTACTAGAACAAGGTATATACAAGTCCATATGCTCAATCAAGAAGCCCAAACAAGATCGTAATGGGATCTCCATCCCATAGCGAAGTACAAGAAAGTAAGTCACCAATAGTCCCAAAAGTAACACTATTGATGCCCAGCATCCCACACGTCTGCGCCGAACTGCAAGTTAAGGGGGTCAAACCACCGCACCTCGACACTATCCGCTTCGGGCGGCACTAACTCGCCTGCATGGTTTTAGGTAGCGTCGCAAGGACGCATCTCGGTGGGGGAAAGCGCCCCTCGTACTTGAGAGTTCTGGGGGAACGTCAAACCACACCATGTCACTGCCCCACAGTCGAGAGGTCTTCTCAAAGTCGACAGGCGACCCCCTACCCAGCCCCGCTGGAGGGTCCCTGGAAGTCGATAGGTTCCCACTACAGGGAGACCCGACAAGAGTCGATGGGTGCCACACTGCCCAGTCCCGTAATAGGTTAATCCACTGGAGGGAGACCCGGATAAAGTTGGCGACGGGACCACTACCCAGCCCAGCTGGAGGTAACCCAGCATTGGGGACCACTGCCCAGCCCAGCTGGAGGTAAGCCCAGTATCGGGGACCACTGCCCAGCCCAGCTGAAGTTAAGCCCGACATCGGGGACCACTGCCCAGCCCCACTGGAGGTAAGTCCAGCATCGGGGACCACTGCCCAGCCCCGTTGGAGGTAAGCCCGGCACTTCTCTAGCCATCCCTGTTGGCTGGTACTTCTCAGTGAACATCGTTGTACTGGTCATCCCTGCTGGATGGTAACCCACAGGTGAGCCCTGCTCGAAACAACCTCATCCCTCCTGGTAACAACCTCAGCCCTGCTAGAAACAACCTCAACCCTGCTGGAAACAACCTCAGACCTGTTGGAAACAACCTCAGCCATTTTGGAAACAACCTCAGCCCTCCTGGAAACAACCTCCTAGGTAGAGGATTGGTGCCCGCGTAAATTTTTGGTCACACCGAATCCACAAGAACTCTACCAGGGAACACGGAGTGATGGGAGAATATCTCTAGGCCTCACAAGGTGATCCCACTCCAATCTGCTGATTCACTGTCGAAGCAGACCGAGTCATCTCATCCCAGAAAGTGGGAAAACACCCATGATGTATGAGCACACGTAGTTGCAAACGGTGCCGCAGTCCGGTGAAAGGGAACGATACTGAAACCCCTCACATCTGAAGAAACAGAGGAACCAAACCATCTCTGTTGGCCAAACCAGAACGGAACCAGGGGAAAACTCAACTCTGCCGGTCAACAGACAAGCACATGACCAGGGGAAAACTCAACCCTGCCGGTCGACAAATGAAAACAAAGGGACCCTCTATGTCACGAGAGGTCAAAAGTATGTAAAGCAGAACACGACACGCACATGGGGCCCACACTATGGGTGGACCCAATTCAACCCCAACCAAGAACACAAACATCCTCAGGTACCAACATCTACTTTTACCTCCCAGCGCTCCCGTATACTCCGAGAGTATACCACGTCTCCAGCCCAAAGGCTAACGTGCACTCGGCACCCAATGTCAACACGAAGGCGTGAACGTAACAACTCCACCTCAAAGGCCCAGGCATGGCCAACCACATCTTTTGAATCATTTATATCATTATCCCAAGAGTGTGCGATCACACACCAAGGGTCCGCTACAAACATGGTAGAACGAACCACCATCGGAGCACCTTTTATTCCACATTTAACCATATCATGCAAGAGGCTCCACACAACTAAACAGATCGCACCATTGTAATCCTCGCGAAAAAACACGTGAGATCGACTACTTACTCGCCCCAAACAGGTATCCGAAGTAAAATCCACTAATACAGCCTTAAGCCCGAACGACGTCCCGTGGTCCCGAGCCTCGGCCCTGAAAACAGTCAGGCGCATCGCACCATTGCGACCCCCTCGAGAAAACACGTCAAAAAGACTGCTCACATGATTGAAACAGATATCCAGAGAAAAAGATGCATTCTGGCGCACCGCACACGAGCGGTGCTTCCTGGGACCCACATCCCGGTCCCGAAACACAAATAATGGATCGCACCGTTGCGATCCTCTAGAAAAAGTACACAAGTTGAACAATTCACTTGTCCAAAATGGTCGCCCGGTGATGGAGATGGAAAATCACCATCAACGCCCAAACGATCCTCGTGGGCCCCACACCATCATGCCGAATTAGAGCGAGCGGATTGCGCCATTACAATTCCCCCAGAAAAACCCCCAAAAACGACTGCTCGCATGCCCCGAACGGACGTTCGATGAAAAAGTCTCTAAACGCTGCTCGCAGCTCAAAGACGGGTCGTGGGGACCACGCCTCAACTCCATATTCAATGCCCAAAACCACCCTGGAAATATTCTCCCTGGCGCCAGGGTCTCAACGCCATTGACGGTGCTTAAATCATACATTGGACGCGTCCGCGCCGTCCAAAACAAGTTCCCCCGAAAAAACGACAACTCACTTAAAGGCGTCTCATGCCTCTGAGGCCCCTCGTTTCGGAAATTAAAAATTCCCAAAACAATATCAAAAAGTTTGTCTCTATTTAAGGGTCATGTCTCCGTAGACGAAACGAAATTTCGAACCATGGTTTGAAAGTTACGGCCTTTTAACACCGTCGGACGCAAGCGGGGGTGGACCGGACCGGTCCGGCCAGTCCACACCCCCGGGACCGGCTCAAGTCGGCCGGCCTACGCAGCTGAGATTAGACCGGCCATGAAGGGCCGGTCTTGGTCTCCCGCGGAGACCCACACTTGGCAGGTCTCTATCCCCGCGGTAGCCACGCCCCGACGCTCCCCTGTGCCACCGGCGAGCTTCGCCTCACCCCGCCGACAGACGCCCCGCCAGCCGCCGAAGCCGAGCGCCCCGCCGACAAACTTCGGTGAACGAAGGTGATCGACTCCGAACCCCAATTTCAATTCCGAAAAGTGCAATGTAAAGAACAAAAAAAATGTACTGTGCATTCATGGGAATTGATTGAAAATTCGACGGAAAATTGACAAAACAAACTTAGGAAGAACATGGTGCGGGAAATTGAAACGAAAACGACAACTCCTACCTCTTGGGAGATACCCGGAGATTCACGGGGAGTCCGCCGCCGCACCGCTACCTTTCCAGATGTGCCTCGCTGGAGTGGAGGAGGAGAGGGAAGAGGGTTTCTCCAAGGGGTTCAATGGGGAGGAAGGGGAGAAGGGGAGAGTTTAAATAAATAAACTCTAATTAAAAGACTCGTCCCCCGAAAACACCTGCATCCAAAACTTTCAGCGCGGTCAACATTAAGCTCCCCCTAGGGTAAACACCACCTCCTGAGCACAACGGTGGTCTCATGATTTTAATCCGAGACCCTATTCCAAAGTAATAAAACTGAACGTCCGAGGCTTCCAAATTACAAAAACGCCCCTGGGGCCATTTTTCACAGACGGCCCGGTCCCGTGAAACTTATACCCCTCCTAGGGTAAACAATACGCTCTGAACTCAACGGTACCCTTGGTCTTCCAATCCGAGACACCATTTAATAAATACTAGTGTTTCACCATTAAACAAATTAATTAATTAATTTAATTATCCATCTAACGTTCTGAAAGCGGGCGAGGGGTCCAAATGTTCTGCGCCGACAATTTTTATGTTGTAACTAGGGTAAAAACCTCATTTCGGACCCATCTGTACACTCCTATATCTAATCCGAAACACCATTTAGGAGTTATCCCTTTTATTTAGCGTTTCCAGTGTGAACGCACTGAAAATTTAATTTCGGCCACACCGGGGCTCGGAATCGCACGCCATCTGAGGGCGCTGCTCTGGAATAACATCAAGAATATTCCAAAGTATTTCACTACAAAAACTGGGTTCATACATCATTCCCTCCTTCAAGATTTTCATCCCCGAAAAGCAAAATCAGGGAATAACTCAGGGTACTAATCCCGCTCCTGGCTCTCCCATACCCAGAAGAACTCTTGCACAGTTCTACGTCACCACACACTAACCAAAGGATTTGATCTATTCACGTGAGGTATGCCCTCTCCGATGAAATGCATAAGAGCACACACACGTCTCCTCATGTGAGTCACGCGGTAGATGCTATGCACCCAAACCAGCCTTTGGGGTTAGGGCAAGGTGGTAGGGAATCTCGTCATCCCTTCACACGGTCACAAACGGCCCGAAGGCTCTTGGGGGTAGCTCACCTCCCCAACCAAACCTCTACATCGCACGCCGCGACTGGAATCACCGCCCGCACCTAGAACAAGGCTTGGTGATTCCCTCCTTCAGAATATCCATATTGTGAAACACCCAAGGATATCTAGTCACACAAGATTTCATAGTCGATGTCTCGCAACCAATACTCTATTACATGCTCGGAAATCGATGGAGTCGACACCATCGACTAAAGGAAAAGGTCCCATGCCTTTTATCATACCAACACAGGGTTACACCGATGCCTCGTGTCACCCTGGTAAAACCTCAAGCAAGGAGCAGGGAGGAAATCATTTCACACAAAGAGTCTAACAATTATACTGCAAAAAGGTAGAAGAGTTGTAGAGCGTACCTCTTATCACCTCATGCTCCACAGGATCACAGACATCCAAAGCTCGCGGCTGTCCTCGGTCCCAACTGTTAGATCCTAAAGCCTATCGTGGACCACCTAGTGGTGATGAGAAGACCTCGTATAGTCGTCCCCCACTACCAGCTCCTCCCGCTCCTCTGCTAGTACCACCTCCCTAGGTACTACTCCGATCACGATGCTGCCTCTGTCGTGGTGGCGCACCTTCTGCATGCCCGATGCTCTTTGCATGCTTGGTCGGGCAGTCTCATGCTAGGTGACCTCACCCATCGCAAGCATAGCACCGACTCTCTTCAGGTTACACTAGTTCCCTCAGGCACCACTGTGATGTACGACCACGCCCCTGAGTCCAGTTGTCAGAAAGCCACATGCGTCGAGGTTCTGTTTGCCGACACCCGCTAGCTGCGGCAGACGTCTCAGCTCCAACGTGCCTGCTACCACCACCAACTCTAGAACATGACAGGAAGCTCTCTGTCACTAGCGCCTGCTCTAGCACCCTGGCATATGTGGAAATGCCCAAGGGTACTATGAATGCTCGAATCTCTCGGCAGATACCCTACTCAAACTTTCACGCTCGGATGTTGTTGTCATGGACCAAGTCCGGGTAAAAGCGTGCATGGTCTGCAAAACTAGTCGCATACTCGGCTATCGTCATCCCTCCTTGTTGAAACTGCAGAAGCTCCTGAATCTGAATGGAGCAAAAACAAGAGGGGAAAAAATCCTCATGGAACAACAACTGAAAGTCTCTCCACGAAAGTGACGACTCATCAAGAAACTGAGTCACCAGACTCCACCAACGCCAAGCTGCTCCACGAAAAAGGTTGGCTGCCAAAGCCACTCTCTGATCTCTCGGCATATGCACAAGCCTGAAAAGGCTAACCACTATCTCAAGCCAAACCTCTACTACCAGAGGGTCTAGCTCACCACTGAAACTCAATGGTCTTTGCCGCTGGAACTCACGGAGCGTGCTCAACCTGCGCTCAAGCCCCTTCTGCTCTGTTGAAGCTGTCTGCTGCTCAACAGGTGGGGGTGCTGCTACGAGCCCACCCAGAGAAAGGGGATCGCATGATGGGTCCTGGACTGTGGCCTCATAGCTCACAGGGTCATCGTCACGCACCAAATATGGTATCTTGGCTGGATATCTTCGCAGAGACATCCTGAAAATTATCAAGGAGTGTTGCGGTCAAATGAGCATATATGTATATACCAATAAAAACAACGATGGGGAGATGACTCAAGAAGGACAGTCAAGACTCAGTCCTATGTGATGCATAAACAAGATTTTCCCTGCAAAAAGTGTCTCAGCATGCCAAGTCGACAAGAGGGTTATCAAGGTCCTGGTGAATGGATATGTCGGCTGCCGCACCACCACTGGACTCCCTGGCCTGAGAGCTACTCTCGAGACACGTTAACACTGTTGCCCTAAATCCCAACCAATTCCTTTTTAGGGACGTCCAAACAACATCCCAAGGAACGAACTACCTCTGATACCACTTTGTCACGACCCGACCCTACCTGGGATCGAGCTGCAACTACCCCAAGCCCGCCTCCATAGGCCAGGGGCTAGCGACCAGCGCCGAAGGCACAATAACTCGAGGAGGCCTTTGGCTAAGTATCTGTACACACACACACAGCACACTCAATGAAAAAGTGCAGAGTAAAAAGAAAAGAAAAGTACCAACAGCTATAAATAAACCACAAAGTGCATCGACCTCTAAAAGTACAAATCAAGTACTGAAAGTAAACTGAAAAGAAAAGGGTAAAAACATGCACCCAACCAGAAAAGTGGCACAACCCGGAAACAGGTAAACAAAACAAACAGCTGGAAGGGTCCCCCACCTGGAACCCAACCCCGACCACCGCACGCGGTCCAAGATCCCAAGCTTCTAATCTCCTCTGAAGTCACGCTCCACCTGTCCATCTTTTGCAAGGGTACACCACGTGCGGGAAAATCCCAAGCGGGGGTGAGTATAAAAATACTCAGTAGGATACCCCGAAGGCTCGAGGGAGCAACAAAAGAGGTACCGAAGGGTGAGCAGCAGAGAGAACAGGTAAAAGTAAAGGAGTACAATCGAAAGTGCAGTAAAGAGTAAAGTAAAGAGTCCAGCTCAACCCAACAAGAGAAAAGAGATAGAATCGTCCTGACATAAGGAGCTGGAAACGGTGAGAAGATTAACTTCTCATCGAGTCTTCACTACCTATATCAAGAGAGTAGTCTCATCCAACCACGAGAAGCTAGACATGGAAAGCACGTGGCATACCCCGTGCGTATTTTCCTCTCCTGGAAGGAGAGTAACCAAACCCAAGAAGTGGGTACTAGAACAAGGTATATAAAATTCCATATGCTCAATCAAGAAGCCCAAACAAGATCGTAAGGGGATCTCCATCCCATAGCTCATCCCAAGAAAGTGAGTCACCAATAATCCCAAAAGTAACACCATCGATGCCCAGCATCCTGCACGTGTGCCCCGAACTGCAAGTCAAGGGGGTCAAACCACCGCACCTCGACACTATCCACTTTTGGCAGCACTGAATCGCCCTCACGGTTGTAGGTCGCGTTGCAAGGACGTGTATCAGTGGGGGAAATCACCCCTCGTACTTGAGAGTTCTGGGGGAACGTCAAACCACACCATGTCACTGCCATGCAGTCGAGAGGTCTCCTCAAAGTCGATAGGTGACCCCCTGCCCAGCCCCGCTAGAGGGTCCCTGGAAGTCGACGGGTTCCCACTACAGGGAGACCTGGCAAGAGTCAACGGGTGCCACACTACCCAGTCCCATAACAGGGTAATTTACTGGAGGTTGACCTGGTTAATTTCGGTGATGGGACCACTTCCCAGCCCAGCTAGAGGTAACCTGACATCGGGGACCACTACCCAGCCCAGCTGGAGGTAAGCCCGGCATTGGGGACCACTGCCCAGCCCAGCTGGAGGTTATCCCGACATAGGGGACCACTGCCCAGCCCCACTGGAGGTAATCCCAACACTGCTCTAGCCATCCCTGCTAGATGGTACTGCTCGAAGAACACCACTATACTAGCCATCCCTGCTGGATGGTAACCCACTGGTGAGCCCTGCTCGAAACAACCCCAACCCTGCTGGTAACAACCTCAACCCTACTGGAAACAAACTCAGCCCTGCTGGAAACAACCTCAGCCCTGCTGGAAACAACCTCATCCCTGCTGTAAACAACCTCTTGGGTAGAGGATCGGTGCCCGTGTAAAGTGTTGGTCACATCGAATCCACAAGAACTCTACCAGGGAACACGGAGTGACCAGATAATCTCTCCAGTCCTCACAAGTCGATCCCGCTCCAATCTACTGAGTCACTGTCGAAGCAGACCGATTCATCTCATCCTAGAAAGTGGGAAAACACCCATGTTGTACGAGCGCACATAGTCGCAAACGGTGGCTCAGTCCGGTGAAAGGGCATGGTATTGAAACCCCTCACGGCTGAAGAAAGAGAGGAACCAAACCATCTCTGCCGGCCAAACCAGAACGGAACCAGGGGAAACTCAAACCTTCCAGTCAACAGACGAGCACATGACTAGGGGAAAACTCAACCCTCCTAGTAACAAACGAAAACAAAGGGACACTCTACGTCACAAGAGGTCAAAAGTACGTAAATCATAACACGGAACAAACATGGGGCCCACACGACGGGTGGCCCCAAGTCAACCCCAACCAAGCGCACAAACATTCTTAGGTACCAACATCCACATGTACCTCCCGGTGCTCCCGTATACTCCCAGAGTATACCACGTCTCCAGCATAAAGGCTAACATGCACCCGACACCCAACGTCAATGTGAAGGCATGAACGTAACAACTCCACCTCAAAGGCCCAGGCACGGCCAACCACATCTTGTGAATCATTTATATCACTCTCCCAAGAGTGCGCGATCACACGCCAAGGGTCCTCTACAATCATGGTAGGACGAACCGCCACCGGAGCACCTTTTATTCCACATTTAACCGATCGCGCAAGAGGCTCCGCACAACCAAACGGATCGCATCGTTGTAATCCTCGTGGAAAAACACGTGAGATAACCTACTTACTCACCCCAAATGGGTATCCGACATAAAAGTCACCAATACCTCCTTACGCCCGAACAGTGTTCCGTGGTCCCGAGCCTCAGCCCCGAAAACAGTCGGGCACATCACACCATTGCGATCCCCTCGGGAAAACACGTCAAAAAGACTGCTCACTTGAGTGGAACGTATATCCGGAGAAAAAGATTCATTCTGGCACACCACACACGAGAAGTGCTTCGTGGGACCTGCATCCTGGTCCTGAAACACAAATAACGGATGGCACTATTGTGATCCTCTCTAAAAAGTACACAAGTTGGACTATTCACTTGTCCAAAACGGTCGCCCGGTGATGGAGATGGAAAATCACAATCAACGCCCAAACGGCCCTCATGGGCCCCACACCATCGTGCCGAATTAGAGAGGGCGGATTGCTCCATTGCAATACCCTCGGAAAAACACCCAAAAACGACTACTCGCATGCCCCAAACAGACGTCTGATGAAAAATTCGCTAAACGCTGCTCGCAGCTCAAAGACGGGTCATGGGGCCCATGCCTCAACTCCGGCTTCAATGCCCGAAACCACCCTGGAAAGCTTCGCCCTAGAGCCAGGGTCTCAACGCCACTGACGGTGCTTAAATCGAAAGTCGGACGCGTCTGCGCCGTCCAAAACAAGTTCCCCCGGAAAAACGATAACTCACTTAAAGACGCGCCGTGCCTCCGAGGCCCCTCGTTTCAGAAATTAAAAATTCCTAAAACCACCTCAAAAGGTTGTTCTCTATTTAAGGGTCACGTCACCATATACGGCATTTAATTTCAACCCACGGTTTGAAAGTTACGGCATTTTAACGTCGTCAGACGCAAGCGGGGGTGGACCGGAACGGTCTGGCCGGTCTGCACCCCCTGGACCGGCTCTAGCCGGCCGGCCCGCACGCATGAGCAGACTAGCCATGAAGGGCCAGTCTTGGTCTCCCTTGGAGACCCACACTCGGCGGGTCTCTGTCCCCACGCGGGGGTCGCACACCGCGACCCTGCGGTCGCCGCGCCCCGGCGCTCCCCAGCACCCCCGGCGAGCTTCACCTCGCCCCGCCGACAGACGTCGCGCTGGCCGCCGAAGCCGAGCACCCCGCCGCCTGGAAGATAATTTGTCGCCGCCAAGGGGTACCGTCGCTGCCTTACACCCGCGCCGCCGAGCCTCGGACCGCCGGAACACCCAAACTGACTGGAAACCCCTTCAAAACCCGCAAACTTCGGAAGACGACGACGATCGACTCTGAACTCTGATTTCAATTCCGAAAAGTGCGATGGAACGAACAAAAAAATGTACTATGCATTAATGGGATTTGATTGAAAATTCAATGGAAAATCGACAAAACAAACTTAGGATGAACATGGTGCGGGAAAATTAAAATGAAAATGACAAATCCTACCACTTGGGCGATGTGCAGAGCTTCACGGGGAGTCTTCCGCCGCACCGCTGCCTTGCCGGAGGTGCCTCACCGGAGTGGAGGAGGAGAGGGAAGAGGGTTTCACCAGGGGGGTTCAATGGGGAGGAAGAGGAGAAGGGGAGATTTTAAATAAATAAACTCTAATTAAAAGACTCGTCCCCCAAAAACTATAATGACCCATAATTTACATACATTGTTAATACTTCAAAATTAAAGCATAATTATTACAACATATAACAAAACCATGAAAGGACCGTATAGGTATACTGTCTTTAGAAACTGGGAAACATAAACAATTGGTTCATAAATCATCTATGTTTTCTCCCATTTATTTCATCATATCTATAGTCCTTTTTGGCATATCCTACTTAATAACCTTATTCATGACCTGGGGAAAGAAAACATACGAAAGGGTGAGCTCAAATGCTCAGTAATGGTAAACAAAATAAATATCAATCACATCATATTCATAAGAACATATCATTTCGGAAATCTTAACCTGCAAAAGAGATCATAATTTCATAACATGGGATAAATCATAATAGTGAAATGTAATCCCAATAATCATAACTTAAAACATGAAACATTGTGTCATACACACATAATCATATATAATCATTTCTTATTATTCAAGACTCATTGCCAAGACAATCTTAGTTGACAAAGTCCATTTTTGAACCGAGTTCACTCCTCGTTTCAGTCCTATTTTCCTGAACCGGTTTAATCTGCTGTTCCAGCCATGTCTATCTCATTAGATATAAATCTTTAACCAATGAATTGGAGAGAGATATAGGTCCCACCCATCTCATAATGATACCATTCTTATGTGTGCCAGAAAATCATAAATCATACATCATTGCATAACCCATGTAATAAAAATGGGATTCTTAAACATCGTGACATCATAAAACAATTCATATAAGATAAATTAATTCATAAAAATAATTCCATCACAACATAATCAAATCAATGTAATAATAGGGATAGAAACAAAACCCTACATTAACTTATATGGAAAATAATTTTGATAAAACACTTGAACTCCATTCTTGAGGAAAATATCCTTTCTACTTTAAAAACATTTTCCTTTCTTAACATGTCATACAATTTTAAACTAAAATAAGTTGATTAAAAATAAACTTGAAAACAAGTGAAGGAATCTTCTTGGAAATAATGTTTTAAAAATCCATTCATGTCGTATAAGTTAAAAAACATTCTTCTCGTACTTTTGTCAGAAAAGTCAAAAAGTACCTCATACGAAAAACAACAAAATATTCCTTTCATATCTTTTACTAAAAACTCACCAAAGGGTAAAATTTGATTTAAACAATTTTAGGTGGATGGAAATAATATTACATGTTGAGGAAACATGGATGTGGATGATAAAATACACCCCACTAAATACCAAAGTATAAACAATTTCAGATAAAAATGAGATTGTGATATTTTCTGTTACCTTAGGTCTGATTTGATTCATAAGTGTCCAAACCTCCGGTATAATTATTTAAATAATGTCATTGACTTATTACAGAATCATACTTATTTTTATGATATCATATATGGTCATATTCTTAGCTTCTTATTAGTAATATTTCATTACTCCTTGTTATTCGGGTGTTTATTACTTTTTGTTCTTATGCGTGTTTTGTCGAATAAATTCTTATTCTTCTTTTTAGTTTATAGATACCTCATTTCCATAATTGTATTAGTGTAATACATATCATATTTATTCACTCAATTCATTTATGTAATCATTATGCAATGAAAATCATGTAGAATGAGTCGCATCACATCGTGGAGACGGTATTCCGTACGTACGCACGAGCGATGATATCATTCCCATAATCGTGTAATTTTATTGGAGTGTATGTATACTATTTAATAATAAATATTACTTTACAATAATCAAATATAGTTATTATTTACACCATTATACCCATCCATGTAAGGTGGTGGTGGAAAATAGATTACACCACGGCGTGGAGACGGTATTCCGTACGTACGCACGCGCGGTGATTTAGTTTTCCATAGGATGGATAGATGGGGAAATAGGTTTGTTTCATACTTATAATAACATATCATTATATTAGTGATACTGATTTTATTACGTCATAATGAAACAACTAAAGAATAATAAGTGGAAGAAGAAATAAAGTTGAATGAATCGGTAATGGACATTACCTCTTCTTTGAAGCGCCTCTTTGAGGCCTCCTCTTAGGGAACTAAAATTGGTCTTTGAAGAAGACCAGGACCTATAGGATGTTTCTAGGGAAGTGGATAAGAGAATTTGGCATGGGTGGGCCGAGCTGGAAGGCTCAAAGTGGTGTGAGGAAGTGAGGGAGGAGGTGCCCTTTTATAAGGGAGGAGACGGGCACCTTTGGAAAAACTAAAAATATTATTTTATTATAAAATCATATTTGGTTTTTAATAACTCAAAATTGATTTATTTAGAATCTAAGGTGGTTATGGGTCTAAATCCTTTAATACAATAGAATTTAGACAAGTTTAGGTTTCTATTTTAACCTTATCATTTAGATTTAACTTTAAGTTAGATAATTTAACTTTTACCGTGTCTTATTGTTTTCTTACACTATAAGGTTAATAAACTTACTATAAAAATCCAAAAGAACCCCAAGTTGTTTATTTTTAATATATATAACCTTATATAAGTTATTTGGAAGAACCTTAGATTTTTAGGAATAAAATAACAATTGATAATATAATATTTGTTTTAAAAACTATTTTATGTCAATTTTGACACTATTTGGTAATTGATTTTTGTGAAACTCATAACAGAAATATTAGTTAGAAAAAAGTTAATTAAATCAGTAATAATATGTAATATTAACCTATAAAATTATTGGAATTCATAAAAAGTCTCAAATTACATTTATTTGGGTATTTATAACATCAATTATGTCAATATTTCATTAATAAGATAATTACTGCATCATCATTGTGTCATACGTAAATTAAATTATTAAATTTTTAAAAATTAAAAATAAAATACCATTATGTAGGAAATCCTTATATCTTTTTAATTAATATTTATAGTCGAATTTATCTTATGTATAACCCTTTATTAAAAATGATTTAGTTATTAAACTTTGATTTTAACTATTTTAACCCTTCTTTAAATAAATTAATAATAAATGTCCTAATCTAATCCAAGTGGGCCTAAATGGTCATATTTTATTCCTAAGGTTGTTTTTGGTCGAATTACACTGATCCAATAGAATTAGGTCATGTTTTAGGGTAATAATAATAACATTTTTACCCTTAATTACCCTATTTACTTTTAACCGTGGAAAAAGGAAAAAAAAGTAAAAAGTTATTATTCACCAAAAATTATTTTCATCTCATTAGACCGCATTTTAGTCCTTGATATTAACCATTTCTCTCAGATTTTCAAAATTCCACTCACAGAAGCGGTAAAATTAAGTTTTATGTGAATTGGGAAATTCTCCTAGGAGGTGGGTAAAAGACAGTGAAAAGTTCAATAAAATTATTATAAAATGACTCCAATGAATTACTTTGAACTTATAGAGGTATTATGTATCATGTTTTACCTAAAATAAATTTAAATAAAATAAATAATTATTTAAATAAAATGTCGGTTTTTAAATAGTAACCCAGTGTTTTCACTATTCATCCAAAATTGAAAGTTTTCAGAAAAATACCAAAATTTCACCCTAGGATAATTTCGATATTCCGAATCCAAAAATGAAGTCCATTTTGAAAAATAAAATTTCAAAAAGTGGGTATTACTATTCATAATGGCTAGTTTAATAATATTTTAATAGCATATCGTTGTTTAGTGAAACTCGGTATTGCGTACAACGCAAGCTATCGAGGAAGGTCGTGATTGCATGTAAAGCAAGAAAAGATAGTGTTGTGTGTACTAAAAGATTCCTTTGATGATGTATATAACATAAAAATAAAATATTTCTCATAAAAGTATCGGGTGTTACATTTTACCCCCCTTAAAATGAATTTTTCCCTCGAAATTCGTCACTTTGTAACAAACAGATGAGGATACCTCTCCCTCATCATATCCTCAAGCTCCCATGTAGCTTCTTCAAATTGGTGGTTCCTCCATAAAACTTTCACCAAGTGAGTGGTCTTGTTCCGTAGGAATTTTTCGCTATGATCCAGAATCTCTATTAGTTGTTCTTCATAAGAAAGATCTTGCTCCAGCGGTACAACTTCTGAGCTGAGTACATGTGAAGGATCAGGTATGTACTTTCTCAGGAGAGATATATGGAACACATCATGAACTTGAAAGAGATTCGGTGGAAGCACCAATCAGTAAGCAACCTTCCCATCACGATCCAGTATTTCGAAAGGACCGATATATCTAGGGATCAGCTTTCCCTTCTTTCCATATCTCATTACTCTCTTCCAAGGAGATATTCATAAGAACACTTTATCACCCACTTCAAACTCTAGGTCTTTTCTTCGGTTGTCAGCATAAATTTTTTGTCGACTCTGAGCTGCTCAAATGTGTTGTTGAATAGATCTGACCTTTTCTTCCATCTCATCAACAAGATCAGGTCCTAATAGATTTCCTTCCCCAACTTCATCCCAGCAAGTTGGAGTCCTTCATTTCTTTACATAGAGAGCTTCATAAGGAGCCATATGAATACTTGAGTGAAAACTATTATTATAAGAAAATTCCACCAAAGGTAGATGTTGATCCCAACCACCTTTGAAATCCATAGAGCAAGCTCTCAACATATCTTCTAGAGTTTGAATTGTCCTCTCAGACTGACCATTTGTCTGAGAAGGATAAGCAGCGTTGAAACTCAAATCTGTATCTTGAGTATGCTGAATACTTCTCCAGAACTTTGAGGTAAATCTTGGATCCTGATTAGATATAATATAAAGTGGTACTCAATGCAATCTTACCACTTCCTTTATATATATCCTGGAAAGCTGGTCCAGAGATAAATCCTCTCTAATAGCGATGAAGTGTTCCGACTTTGTAAGACGATCAACTATGACCCAGATAGCATTATTGCCTTTGGATGTTTTAGGAAGTCCAGTGACAAAGTAAATAGTGATGTTTTCCCATTTCCATTCTGGTATGGGTAATGGTTGTAACATCCCCTTTGACTTATGTCTCTCAACTTTAACTTGCTGACAAACCAAGCATCGAGAGACATATTCAGCAACATCTCTTTTCATTCCATCCCACCAGAAGTACTCTTTCAGGTCCATATACATCTTCGTGCTTCCAGGATGAATAGAGAATGAAGAACTATGAGCCTCATCCAGAAACTCCTTCTTTAATTCTGGGATGGGAGGAACACAAACCCGATTCCTGAACATTATTATCCCATCACAATCAAGGTTGAATTCAGGAACATTTCTTACCTTCTTTTGTAACTCTACATCTTCTTTTTGTGCCTCTTTAATCTTCACATGTATAGATGGTTGAACATTCATTTGAGAAAGATACGATTTTTCCCATTTCATTATAATTCCAAGATCTATACTTTGTAAATCCATAAATATTGGATCTTTTATGATCCTCGTCATGGATAATCTAGCATGGTCTTGTCGACTTAATGCATCTTCCACCTTGTTTTCTTTCCCAGGGTGGTAATGAATTGAGTAGTCATAATCCTTAATCAGCTCCAACCATCTTCTTTGGCGCATATTCATCTCCTTTTGTGTGAAAATATACTTTATACTTTTATGATCAGTATAAATATCACACCATTCTCCATAAAGATAATGCCTCCAAATCTTTAATGCAAAGATTACCGCAGCTAACTCCAAATCATGAGTTGGGTAATTTTGCTCATGGATTTTCAACTGTCATGAGGCATAAGATATCACCATATCATTTTTCATAAGAACACACCCCAGCCCCTTCTTGGATGCATCACTATAGATCACAAACCTTTCTCCACTACAAGGAAGTGTGAGTACAGGTGCACTGGATATCCTTCTTTTCAACTCCTTGAAATTCTCATCACATTCCTCCATCCACACGAACTTAACTCCTTTTCGAGTCAACCTGGTGAGTGGATTAGATAATCATGAAAAATCTTTCACAAAACGTCGATAATATCCAGCCAAACCAAGAAAACTTTGGATCTCAGTTACTGTTGTTGGTCTCGACCATCTTTCGATAACCTCTGTTTTTGCTGGATCCACAGATATTCCCTCTTTTTTGATTATGTGACCCAAGAATGCAACTTTTTGAATCCAAAATCCACACTTGGTAAATTTATCATAAAGCTTCTCCTTTCTCAGGGTCTTCAATGTAATTCTCAAGTGATCTTCATGTTCTTCCTTTCTCTTTGAATATACAAGAATATCGTCTATAAAGACTACCAAAAAATGATCAAGATAGTCTCTAAAGACTCTATTCATCATATCCATGAAGATAGCAGGGGAATTAGTAAGACCAAATGGCATCACTATAAATTCATAGTGTCCATACCTTGTACGGAAAGCCATATTTGGTATATCCTCCCTTTTGACCCTTAATTGATTATACCATGAACGAAGATCAATCTTGGAAAAGTATTGAGCTCCGCGTAGTTGGTCAAATAAGTCATCAATGCGTAGGAGATGATATTTGTTCTTGATAGTGATCTTGTTAAGTTCTCGATAGTCAATGCAGAGTCTCATTGATCCATATTTCTTCTTAACAAACAAAATTGGTGCTCCCCAAGGTGACGCACTAGGGCATATGAATCCTTTATCAAGATTCTCTTGGAGTTGCTTCTTCAATTCTTGCAACTCAATTGGGTCCATTCTATAAGGTTTCTTTGAAATAGGCAAAGCACTCGGTACGAGTTCTATTGAAAACTCTACTTCACGATTTGGTGGAAGACCCGGAAATTCCTCCGTAAATACATCGTCAAACTCTGCTACAATGTTCATATTCTTAATCATGAGTTTCTCACCAACCATTTGAGATAAATAAACTTCATTTAGTGGAATCAAGACCCATAAGATGGAAGAAATTTTCACTGGAAGGTTATGTTCATCCTTACATCGATAGACGATCATAGATTGATCTGGAATATGAAATGTGACTTCATTTATTTGGAAATTGATATGAGCTCCATATAAATAAATCCAATCCATGCCAAGAATCACATCAAATTCCACTATAGGAAGGATCGCAATATTTGCAGGAAGCACTTTCCCACAAACTTCAATCGGAGAAGAATTATAAACTTTTGATGTGACTATTGTGCCATTAGGGGTTGTCACAGCTAACTCAATATCTAATTGTTGAGGTAATATGGTGATACCCTTAGAAAATTCTTCATAAATAAAAGAGTCGATGGATCCAGAATCAAATAAAACATTTGCTACTTTATAGTGGATGGTAAGTGTAACTTTCACCACTTCGTTATCATACTCCACATCGCTGATAGAAATTGCATGTGACTTTCCTTTGTCTTTAGCCTTAATACTTTTTTTATGTTTATCATCATCAACAACCCTTGGATTAGGGCATTGATTGGCATAATGCCCCATTTCCTTGCATTTGTAACATTGAAGTGTATAAGGTGCACTCTGTGTAGCCTTTTCTTTGTTCGAATCACTAGACATATTCTTCCCATCATTGTGGAATTCAAATGCCCGATGACCTTCCTTTCCACATTTGAAACATTTACTTGTCCCTTTAAGACAGTTCCCTCCATGTTTCTTTCCACACTTTGAGCATAAGGGAAAACTCATCTTCTTTTCAGTGTGATCTTTAGATTTTCCTTTGAATTCCATTTTCCTCTTCTTATCAAACCCGTATGACTGATGGGTTACTCCAATATCCATCTCAACCTTGAGAGCACATCGAACAATTTCCTCGTAGATATTGAAGTCCCATATGGCTAACTCCCTTATAAGACTTGGTTTTAAGACACTAAAGAATCAATCGATCTTACTCTCGGGTTGGATAATAATACCAGAAGCGCACCTTGCAAGTCTTGTAAAATTTGCTTCATAGGTACCAACAGATTCAACATCCTTTTGCTTTAGTTCAAGAAACTCCTTCTCCATCTTTGTTCAAAGAATACGAGGGAAGTACTTTTGAAAAATAAGTTCTTGAATTCGTCCCATTCCATGGACTCAATTTCATCTCTTTACCTCATATTCTTGATAAGATTCCACCATTGATCAGCATATCCTTCCAAACGATATACTGCTAAGATGACTTTATTATGTTCAGAACATTGAAGAACTGAAAATATATTTTCAGTGGTACTAATCCATTGTTCAGACACTAATGGATCAGAAGACCTGTTGAATGAAGGTGGACGATGCCTCATGAAGGATTCAACAGAATGTTTCTCCTTCCTTTGCTCATTTGGAAGTCCTGCATGATTCATATCTTGAGAAAGTTGTGTGAGCATGGCTACAAGATTTTTCATTTCATCTCCCATAACTTTTGGTTTCTCAGGGGGACAATCATTGCATTGCTCGTCACATTCCGCATTAACACGGTTCCTTCGGGTTCCATCCATTGACTAAAAACAAGAAGAATAGTGTGAGAAACACTAATTATAATAGGAAAAACACATAATAAAGAATAAAATTTCACACTTAAGGTCTTATCATAGGTTGTTCATGGCCATTTCTAAAACACTAACTTTGGGTTCAATGCTTAGATATATCATTAGGGTTCTTACCAAGGATTTCACACCCTAGTTTCCAAAGGTTGACTACACCTTTCCTTTGATACCAACTATAACGACCCATACTTTACCTACATTGTTAATAATTCAAAATTGAAGCATACTTATTACAACATATAAAAAAACCATGAAAGGTCTTTATATGTATAGTGTATTTAGAAAATGGGAAACATAAACAACTGGTTCATAAATCATCTATGTTGTCTCTCATTTATTTCATCATATCTAGAGTCCCTTTTTGGAATATCCTACTTAATAACCTTCTTCATGACCTGGGGAAAGAAAAAATACAAAAGGGTGAGCTCAAATTCTCAGTAAGGGTAAAAAAAGAAATATCAATCACATCATATTCATAATAACATATCATTTCGGAAATCTTAACCTGCAAAAGAGATCATAATTTCATAACATGGGATAAATCATAGTAGTGAAATGTAATCCCAATAATCATAACTTAAAACATGAAACTTTGTGGCATACACACATAATCATAGATAATCATTTCTTATTAGTCAAGACTCATTTCCAAGACTATCTTAGCGAACAAAGTCCATTTTTGAACCGAGTTCACTCCTCATTTCAGTCCTGTTTCACTGAACCGGTTTAACCTTCCGTTCCAGCCATGTCTATCTCATGAGATATAAATCTTTACCCAATGAATTGGAGGGAGATATAGGTCTCACCCATCTCATAATGATACCATTATTATGTGTGCCAAAAAATCATAAATCATACATCATGGCATAACCCATGTAATTAAAATGGGATTCTTAAACATCGTGACATCATAAAACAATTCATATAAGATAAAGGAATTCATAAAAATAATTCTATCACAAAATAATCAAATCAATGTAATAATAGGGATAGAAACAGAACCCAATATTATCTTAGATGGAAAATAAATTTGATAAAACAATTGAACTCCATTCTTGAGGAAAATATCCTTTCTACTTCAAAAACATTTTTGCTTTCTTAACATGTCATAAAATTTTAAACTAAAAGAATTTGACTAAAAATAAACATGAAAACTTGTAAAGGAAACTTCTTGGAAATAATGTTTTAAAAATCCATTCATGTCGTATAAGTTAAAAAAAACATTCTTCTCATACTTTTGTCAGAAAAGTCAAAAAGTACCTCGTATGAAAAATGACAAAAGATTATTTTCATATCTTTTACTAAAAACTCACCGAAGGGTAAAATTGGATTTAAAAAATTGTAGGTGGATGTTAATAATATTACATATTTAGGAAACATGTATTTTGATGATAAAATACACCCCAGTAAATACCAAAGTATAAACAATATCGGATAAAAATGAGATTGTGATATTTTCCCTTACCTTCGGTCTGATTTGTTTCGTAAGTGTCTGAACCTCCTGTATAATGATTTAAATAATGTCATTGAATTATTCTAGAATCATACTTATTTTTATGATATCATATATGGTCATATTCTTACCTTCTTATTAGTAATATTTCATTGCTGCTTGTTATTCGGGTGTTTATTAATTTTTGTTCTTATGCGTGTTTTGTCGAATAAATTATTATTCTTCTTTTTAGGTTATAGATAACTCATTTCCAGAATGGTATTAGTGTAATACATTTCATATTTATTCACTAAATTCATTTATGTAATCATTATGCAATGAAAATCATGTAGAATGAGTCGCATCACATCGTGGAGACGGTATTCCGTACGTACGCACGAGAGATGATATCGTTCCCATGATTGTGGAATTGTATTGGAGTGTATGTATACTATTTAAAAATCAATATTACTTTAAAATAATCATATATAGTTATTATTTACACCATTATACCCATCCAAGTAAGGTGGTGGTGGAAAATAGATTACACCACGGCGTGGAGACGGTATTCCTTACGTATGCACGCGCAGTTATTTCATTTTCCGTAGGATGGATAGATGGTGAAATAGTGTTGTTTCATACTTATAATAAAATATCAGTATATTAGTGATACTTATGTTATTACTTCATAATGAAACAACTAAATAAGAAGAAGTGGAAGAAGAAATAAAGTTGAAAGAATCGGTAACGGACATTACCTCTTCTTTAAAGCGCCTCTTTGAGACCTCATCTTAGGGCACTAAAATTAGTCTTTGAAGAAGACCAGAACCTCTAGGATGTTTCTAGGGAAGTGTAGAAGATAATTTTTCCGGGGTTGGCCAATAATGAAGGCTCAAAGTGGTGTGAGGAAGAGAGGGAGGAGGTTCCCTTTTATAAGGGAGGAGAGGGGCACCTTTGGAAAAACTAAAAATATTATTTTATTATAAAGTCATATTCAGTTTTTAATAGCTCCAAATTGATTTATTTCGAAGATAAGGTGGGGATGGGTCGAAATCCTCTCATCCAATAGAATTTATACAAGTTTAGGTTTCTATTTTAACCTTGTAATTTAGATTTAACTTTAAGTTAGATAATTTAACTTTTACCGTGTCTTCTTGTTTTCTTACACTATAAGGTTAATAAAATTACTATAACAAGTCAAAAGAACCCCAAGATGTTTATTATTAATATATATAAACTTATCTAAGTCATTTGTCCGAACCTTAGATTTTTAAGAATAAAATAACTATTAATAATATAATATATTTTTTAAAAACTATTTTATGTCAATTTCGACACTATTTGGTAATTGATTTTTTTGAAAATCATAACAGAAAGATTAGTTCGGAAAAGGTTAATTAAATCAGTAATAATATGTAATATTAACCTAGAAAATTATTTTAATTCATAAAAAGTCTCAAATTACATTTATTTGGGTATTTATAACATCAATTATGTCAATATTTCATTAATAAGATAATTACTGCATCATCATTGTGTCATACATAAATTAAATTATTCAATGTCTAAAAATTACAAATAAAATACCATTATGTAGGATATCTTTTTATCTTTCTAATGAATATTTATAGTCGAATTTATATTATGTATAACCCTTTATTAAAAATGATTTAGATATTAAACTTTGATTTTAACTATTTTAACCCTTCTTCAAATAAATTAATAATAAATGTCCTAATCTAATCCATGTGGGCCTAAATGGTCATATTTTATTCCTAAGGTTTTTTCTGGTCAAATTACACGTATCAAATAGAATTAGGACATGTGTTAGGGTAATAAAAATAACATTTTTACCCTTAATTACCCTATTTACTTTTAACCGTGGAAAAAGGAAAAAAAAGAGTAAAAAGTTACTATTCACGAAAAATTATTTTCATCTCATTGAACCACATTTTATTCCTTGATATTAACCGTGTCTCTCAGATTTTCGTAATTCCACTCACAGAAGTGGTAAAATTAAGTTTTATGTGAATTTGGAAATTCTCCTAGGAGGTGGGTAAAAGACGGTGAAAAGTTTAATAAAATTTATATATATCTAAAATTATTATAAAATGACTCCAATGAATTACTTTGAAATTATATAGGTATTATGTATCAATTTTTAATTAAAATAAATTTAAATAAAATAAATAATTATTTAAATAAAAAGTCGGTTTTTAAATAGTAACCCAGTGTTTTCACTATTCATCCAAATTTGAATGTTTTCAGAAAAATACCAAAATTTCACCCTAGGCTAATTTTGATATTCCGAATCCAAAAATGAAGTCCATTTTGAAAAATAAAATTTCAAAAAGTGGGTATTACTATTCATTACGGTTAGTTTTAATAATATTTTAATAGGATATCGTTGTTTAGTGAAACTCGGTATTGCGTACAATGAAAGTTATCGAAGAAGGTCACGATTGCGTGTAAAGAAAGCCAAGATAGTGTTGTGTGTAGTGAAAGATTCCTTTGATGATGTATATAACATAAAAACAAAATATTTCTCATAAAAGTCTCGGGTGTTACAAAAACACCCACATCCAAAACTTCCGGTGCGGTCATGATTAAGCTCTCCCTAGGGTAAACACCACCTCCTGAGCACAACAGAGGTCTCAGAATTTTAATCTGAGACCCCGTTCAAAAGTTATAAAATTGAACGTTTGAGGCTGCCAAATTACAAAAACGCCCCCGGGGCCATTTATCACAGACAACCCGCGCCCGTGAAACTTATACCCCTCCAAGGGTAAATGGTACGCTCTAAACTCAACGGTGCCCTAAGTTTTCTAATCCGAGCCACCGTTTAAAAAATACTAGCGTTTCACCATTAAATGAATTAATTAATTAATTTAATTATCCATCTAACGTTCCGAAAGTGGGCGAGGGGTCCAAACGTCCTACGCCGACAATTTTTATGTTGTTCCTAGGGTAAACACCCCATTCAGGACCCATCCGTACACTCGGATCTCTGATATGAATCATCGTTTATGAGTTATCCCATTTATTTGGTGTTTCCAGTGTGAACGCATAGAAAATTTAATTCCAGCCACATCGGGGCTCAGAATCGCACGCCATTTGAGGGTGCTGCTCTGGAATAACATCAAGAATATTCCAAATTCTTTCACATAAATAATCGGGTTCTTACATGAGTGATCATGTTTTCTTGAGGATCTATCCTAGATTGGGATATCATCGGTTTGGGATGTAGGGAAAGTTATCTCCGAGGTATATTGGTCATTTTGAGATTCTTGAGTGGGTTGGTGAGGTGGATTATCGTTTGGCATTGCCACCTAGGTTTAGTGTGATGCACAATGTGTTTCATGTGTCATAGTTGAAAAAGTATCATCCAGATCCAGGTCATGTTATTTGATGGGATCATGTTGAGAAAGAGTCGGATGCTTTGTTGGTGCACGTGCCAGTGTAGGTTGTGGATAGGAAAGAGAATGTCTTGCGGGGTAAAAGTATTGGTTTGGTTCAGGTTTTGTTGCATCATGGCCAGATCCATGAGGAGACTTGGGAGCGGGAGAAAGAGATGGTCAACCAATGGCCCGAGCTCTTTCGGAAAAGGGTGGTTCCACTACTTTCTAAGGATGGAAATTCCAATGGTGGGGAGAATGAAGTACCCCCAGTTTTTGGTATGTGACCCTTGTTTTAATTCATTTGTTCTTTTTGAAGTGGTTGGTTGAATTTTGGACAATTATGGGAAAAACTTTTAATGTTATGGAGGTTGTGCAGGGGTGCACAGTTGGCGCACGGTCTGAACAAACCGTGTAGCCAACCCAAGAAACCGTGTACCCTTGACAGTGGGCTCCGCACGGGAAGCGCATGGTTTGTCAGACCATGCGGGAAAGCTGTGCGAAGTCCCTGGGTGTAACAGTGGAAACCACAAAGTTAGCGTACGGTTTCCCAAATTGTGCGAGGTAACTGTGCGGCCACTTAAATTTTGGGTTTTTATGTCCCAGGCCACTCAAGATTTCCCATGTTTCCCTCATTATTCCTCCCACTCATGGCCCACGTGGGAGTTCCAATTTTCAGAGGTTGGGGAATCTCCTTACCTCATTTTGGATGAAAATATAAGGGTTTTATTGGTGGATCAAAGGTGGTTCTCCTCAGGTAAGTCCATCTTTTGGTTATTTGGTGTTTTGGTTAGGGTTAACCCTCTCCCTCTCCTAGTTTCCTAGATCTACAAGGGATGCATGTAGATCTAGGGTTTTTTGCCTTGGTGTTTTAAATATTAAGCTTGTGGATGTTAGGGAAGGGGATATAAAGTAATTTCATTGGTGCGTTTCCATATTTGAGGAGGTGTGGTAGCTTTTGGGTTGATTTCATCGGAACCCTAAAGGTAGGTGGCTTCTCTCTCAACTCCACTTTGCTTAAACTTGAAGCTTGGTTAAAATTAATTTGTGTTGCTTAAAATTAATTGTGTTTTTGATGTGAGAAATTTATTGGAAATCCATTTGGTGGTGTTTTGGGGATTTTTGGGATGAAAGAGTATTTTGGGTAAAATGCTCTTGTTGTAATTTTAAAATAGAGATTTTAAAATGGTTTGTTTTGTTGAATTAATTAAGATAGCTTGTGAAATAGTTTTTCAATAAAGGGGTTGTTTTATTCAAATGGGAATTGGTGTGTAAAATGGGTGGAAGGGTGTTTTCAATAAATTTTTGATTTATTGAAGTGGTTCAGTAGGTATTTTAAATGGTTATTGCATATTTTTGGGACCTTGGTGGGTTATATGCTTGGTTATGGCTTGTTTGAATGTTGTGTGTAAGTGGGAAGAAAGTTCCACTATAAAAAGGAGATGGGTAGTGGATGGAAGGGCCACCATCAATAGCAAGTGGGCAGGAAGTACTACTTGAGTGGATTGGTAATGAATGGGGTGGACTAGGAAGTGCCACTATAAAAAGGGAATGGATAGTGGACGGAAGGGCCACCATCAATAGCAAGTGGGTGGGAAGTACCACTTAAGTGGATTGGTAATGAATGGGGTGGAAAAGGAAGTGCCACTATAAAAAGGTGATGTATAGTGGATGGGAGGGCCATCATTAATAGCAAGTGGGCGGGAAGTACCACTTGAGTGGATTGGTAATGAATGGGTTAGATGGGAAGTGCCACCATGGTTTGTTGTGTGCTTTGTTGGTGAGGTTTGTAGATGGGGATTGTGAGTGAAATATGAAAATGGTAGTTGGCTTGTGGCATGGTTGAATTGGCTCTGTTGCATGGTATGGTTGATTTGGATTCCTTGTGTGGCATGTTTGGCTTAGGACATGTTTAGATTATAAACAATTGGTAGCTTGGTTTTGATTTATATAAAAAAAATTATATAAATGTGTTAACGGTTTTATCCTAGTGGCGTGTGTAGGTAAGTCAGTTGGGGAAATCCTACTGAGTATTAGTAATCACCACCTACTTTGGCACTTTGGTGCTTTCGCAGATGTCATATTCTGAGACACAGGAAAAGGTAAGGCATCTCATTGCTAGTGGTTTGTGGTGATGCTTGGGAGATGTGGTGGTGCTTGGAGCAAGGAGTTTGGGGTGGAGTCGAGGAGTGTGTATTGGTTTATTTTAGGTCTCTTGTTTAGTCATCTGCATAGTACTCTAATATCGTGTTGGATTGTGGAACAACTTAGCTATCTTTTAGGAATACATGCTTGAATTTTGTATTGACATGCATCATATAGTGGCTGTTATTGGATAGTTTGGTTGGGTTTTTCTTAAAGCAAAATCATTCCCCAATTTTTTCTCGAAGCCCTCAACATTTATTTCCATCCTTTGGTGCCTTGGGAATGTTTCTTAAGTCCAAGTAACCATCACCACCTCCTTAAGCCAATAAAGAAGGGGTAGGGTGTTTCAACTATGCTTAGAGGTTCTATGCTAGTTGGGCCACATTTAGTCAAGATTATTGGCTATATTGAATGCTTGGACATCTTATGGATTAAATTCCAAGATGAGTTATGTATAGATCTCATAATTTCATTACTAACTAATACCTTCTATATTTTTATTGTGAATTATAATATGAGAAATAATGAGAAGAGTTTTTCTGAACTTTTGACCTTGATTCTCTAAGTGGATAATGACATAGGAATTAACAAAACTACAGTATTTATGGTGAATACTAAATTTATGAATAAGGAAAAGGGTCCCAAGACCTATAAATATTCAAAATCTTTCTAGCATCATCCTTCAAGGAGAGAATGATCTAGAGGAATGGCATGGAAAAGGAGTAATTATGTTTTTTAGGTGAAAAGACAAGCTACTAGATGAGGAACTATACCCAGAAGCAAGGGGAAGCTAAATGTGTGTCTGTTATCAAGTTTAATCTATCCATAACTAAACATTGAGTATTACATACCATTTTTGGTGGTCACATCTATATCCAAATGTTGGAAACATGTAGATTATAGAAAATTTCTTGAGGATAGGTGGATTTGTGAGTTTCCAATGGTGTGAGGCTGGATTCACTTTCCATTGGTGACTACCTCCTTTCATTTCTAATGGGGATTATTTTTTTATGTTTTTGTTATTATGTATGCACTATTTCCAAAAACATAACTTTTGTATCAAGTTTATATACATATGGTTTTATTTTCAAGTTTGGAAATAAAATTTGTTTCTTTTACAAGTAAATCAAATGTTATGGTATGGAACATTTAAATAATGGTATGGATGTACTGAATTATAAAAATCAAGTGTTGGAAATTGATAATGAATCATGTTCACATAAATCATATAACACAAAACTTTGGCATCACCACCTTAATCATGTAAATGATAATTGTTTGAAAAATCTCAATCAAGATGGATATTTAGATTCTTCTGAGCTAAAACCAGTTCATTTATGTCACACTTGTTTACAAGGAAAATTGAACAAACCACCACTTTGTAGATAGGGTGAAAGGACCACAGAGATTATAGGATTGTTACACACTGATTTTTTTGGACCATTTCTCACAGAAGATGGAGGTGGATATTCTTACTTAATAACTTTTACTGATGAATTGAGAAGATATGGATATAACTAATTGATAAGATATAAGTCTAAGTCCTTTGACAAATTCAAGGAATTCAAGAATGAATTAGAGAATCATCTTGGTAATAAGGTAAATATGCTTCGATCGGATCAAGGTGGTGAATATCTTAACTAAGATTTCATAGACTTTCAATGTGTTTTTTGGATTCAATCTAAACTCACCCATCCTTATACACCACAGTGTAATATTGTTAGTGAATGAAGGAATTATACCTTGTTAAACATGGTAAGGTTGATGTTGATTCATGAAGATCTTTCATTATCCTATTGGGAATATACAATACAAAATGTGGAAAACAAATTAAATTGAGTACCAAATAAATAAAAAAATTGAATACCCTTAGATTTATGGAGTGCAAAGAAACTCATTTTATCACATACACGTATATGGGGTTGTGAGGTATTTATTAAGGATTTATCGTGAAACAAAATAGCACCCCAGGGTATGAGGTGTATCTTTATAAGGTATCCCAAGGAAACAAAGTGATACTACCTATACAACCCCTCAGACATGAAATTGAATTTTTCCATAAAAGATGTATTTATTGAGATGGATCACATCCTCTAAAAGGATAGTGGGATCAAGATTTACTTTGATGAAGTTGACGCTCAAGATACATATGAGTCACTACTGGAAAAAGTTTCACATGTCCTCATGAAATAAGTAGTTTCTAAAACACAAGTAATATGTATTAGTATAAGATAGATAAGTGGATCAAAGAGATACAGTTTTCTAGTCACTGGGGATGGTGACTCATTATTGTTGGAAAATGATGAACCTCTCTCCAACAGGGAGGTAGTAGAGAGATGAGAAGTTGGGATATGTCTAGAAGCTATGAATTTTGAGATGGATTCCATATATCAGATCCATGTTTTGGTTCTGGTCGATGTGCCAGTTGATGTAAATATTATTGGGTGCAAATGGGTATTCAAGTGAAAAAAAAGTCATGGAATGTAAAATAAGTACCTATAAAGAAAGTTTGTTAGATAATGGTTTTAAATAGCATCAAGGAATTGACTATGATGAAACCTTTTTTCTAGTTTAAATGTTCAAATCCTTCAAAATCATACATGATATAACATATTACCATGACTATGAGATTTAGAATATGGTTTTCAAAACTGCATTCCTTAATGGGAACCTTCAAGAATATGTCTATATGACCCATCCATATGTGTTTGGGACTCCGGGTGATGCCAAAAAAAAGTTTCAAGTTACAAAGATCAATTTATGGATTGAAGCAAGAATCCAGGTAATGGAACAATAGATTCAATGAATCCATAAAAGATTTAGGTTTCATTAAGAATGAATGTGAGACATGTATTTACAAGAGGGTTAATGGGAATTTATTTTTTATCCTAGTATTGTATGTTTATTACATATTACTTATTGGAAATGACATACCAATCATTCATGGTAGATATAATAGGCTGATTGGAATAAGACGAAGTACATATATTGACCAGATATTGAAGAGATTTATTATGGAACAATCCATGAGGGGATTCGTTCCAGTGTTGCATAGTTTACATATTTCTAAAAAAATGTGTCTCCAAACACAATAGGATAAATATAGAATGAGTAATATCTCATATTCTTCAGTGATAGGATCAATAATGTAGGCCATTTTATGTTCTAGACATGATGTTTCCTATGCATTGAGAAGGGTAGGAAAATATCAACAAGATCCAAGAGAAAAATGTTGGACAGCTGTTAAGACTGTCTGTATGTTTCTGAGAATAACTAATGATATGTTGCTGGTGTATAGAGGAGATAGAGAGATTATCATTAGAGGGTATGCTGATTTTGGTTTATAGATAGATCAGAATAATCTGAAGTCACAATCAGGATTTTTTATTTCTCAAAGGAGGAGTTGTGAGCTCAAAAAGATAAAAACAACTAGTTGTTGTTGGTTATACAATGGAGTCAATGTATATTGTAGCTTTTGATGCAGCCAAGTAATCCTTTTAGATTTAAGACTTTTTCTAGGATAATGATGAGGTACCTATTAGTAATGACCCTATCACATTTTATTGTGATAATACTGTAGTGGTGGCTCTTGCAAATGAGCAGAGGTCACACCAATAGAAAAAGAATATGCTCTGAAAGTATCACCTCTTCAGGGATTTATATAAGAGGGGTGAAGATGCAGTGATTAAAGTACCTATGGAAGATAAAATGGAAGACCCCTTGACTAAAGGTCTATCCTAACAGAAGCATGAGTATCATGTGATATCTAGTAAACAATTGGTTGTTAGTAGTTGGCTCTAGTTCAAGAGGGAGTCTGTTGGAGTTAGTGACCTAGAACCAACTACTTTGTACTTTATGATAACTTGTATTCATCGTATTTAATTTTAATAAAATCTGTATTAGATCATGATTTTTATTCTACATAAAATATTATGTGATAATGTCCAATGAGTAGTTGTCACACTGGAAGGTCATAGCAGTTCCCCACTATGATGGGAAATTGGAAGTGCTATGATACTATTCTCGAATATATATTCTATATTTTGATGATATCATTTTAGGAACAGAAATGATACATGCTATCAGGGGTGGAGACTCATAGGACCTTCATGCACCTTCTCATGGTGTACTCCCTTGGTAATATCCAGTATTGATATTATGGGAATGATACCCGCCAGTAAGAAATCGAAATTTCTATGTGTCATTGGATGTTATTTTCTTAATATGTGTGTATGGGTCCTTATAATTAAATATTATTATTAATGAGTATTACAAGTTTTACAATTAGATGTTTTTATGAAAACAGTTATAATAGATGTTCTAGGTGATGTAGGTTATCTTGGGTGTGTCACAAGTAATATTTCATTAATGAATAATGTGAGAAACGATTTATCCCTTATTTTCATTAAAAGAAGTTAATATCTCAGTCCCTTTAGTGGAAATTATACAACCTATATATATCCATGTCCATGGGGCTATATAAGCAAGCTATAATTCTAGAAATTAAATGTAAGAGATATCTAGAATATATGTTGATGGTACATACATGAAAACTGCTCAATTTGAGATATTGAGACAAAGGGATTATATTACACGGTAAGCATTCGTATGAGGTGACATTTCATTGTGACATTAACTTTTTTATTTATGGTTTCCTTTGTGTGTTTCTAGATTCTATCCTTATATTTTAGGATGCTTTTCCTAATACCACTAAGAAAGAGGCCTAGAGGGTCACACAATAAGTGTATCCAGAATCTCTATTAAATTATATGTTATTATTTATTATTTAATAGGTTGAATAAATATTATTCATGTATGTGGTATAATAATTATTCATGTATTCTTGATCATATAAAAATATTTATTTGTTTTATAGAAAATAAAATATTTATTTATTTATTGAAAAATAATGAAGCGATATTTATTTAATAAATAAATAGACATTTCTGAAGGCCAGATAAATATTTTTGAGGAATGGCAGACTGAGTTTAATGGTCTAATGATAAATTATAATATAAAATAATAATTAATTAAATAATGTTTAATTATAATTCACATGTTAAGCGCGTGTCAATATATAATAACATTATTATTATTATTTGACATGGGGTTTTTTAGGATTTAATAATAATAAGGTCACTTGTGCAATTATTTTATTTTAACCTTAGAAATATAAATACCACATTATATTATTTTTCTCCTTAGCCTATATGGTTGTGCACAATAATATTAGAGAAACCTCTCAAACCTAGAGAGCTCCCTTCATCAAGAGCGTTCTCAAGAAGAGAGAACAGTCCTCCTCCACCTGATCAAGGAGAATTCTTTAGATATGGTTCTCAAGGTGATCAAAGGTGCATGGTGAAACCACAATGATTTTATTTTCTATCACCCAAATACTCCTTCATCGATGTCTAAATATTTGTGGAACGCATGTGGATCACCGCAAGAGTAAATATATTCTTTGTTTATATAACTTAACAATGGTGCACTGCAGGTGTGTCAACAGACACATCAACAAAGAAAGAATTCCTTAGAGGTAATCATTTATATAATTAAATTAATTATAAACAATATATGTTGATCCTTCTCTCTTGGTTCAAGTAAAATTATAATTTTCCTATTTCATTAAATCAATTTTTTGGATCATGACATTCATCGTCTTATAGATCTTGGATTGATCATTGATTACATATGAAATTAATATTGGGCATCTCCCCTGGCAAGCTTCCGCTGCACCCAAAACCTATAGAAACCACCTCTAAGATATGTAAAATATGACCATTGGTATTCTTCTAATAAATTAATCAGCATTCGAGTGGGAGTTATCTTTTTAAAACTCTAATGACGTAATTTTGTTGTGAATCTTTCGTAACATCTTGTTACTTGAGTGTTATCCCTTGTAACTTTTAAGGATATTATTTCTAAATGAATTAATTTAGAGGAATGTAATTTCCTTAAAAAAAATTAAAAAAAATTATGGTCTAATGTGATCAAGGGACTCCATAGTTAAATAAAAAATGTTATTTCAACCATATGATTGAGGGTTGTTTAGACTAGAGAAACAGAGGATTTTTCTGATCTTTGTATCAAGTAATTCAATAGATAGGAAGATATAAAATTATGGTAAGGTTGATATTATAGATACCTTGAGTCTGTTCAATAATTCCTATATACATAAGAATAAATTTTGTAAATATTATTATAAAAGTTTTTTTATGTCTTTCATACATACTTTTTATAAGTTTTTTATTAATTTTTATTACAAGTTATTATTAAACTATGAAATTTTGTAAGGACATTTTTATGAAGTTTTTTATAAAAATTTCTTACCCTACTAATAAATTAAATCATACTGAATTTTATTTTGATGTAAATTCTTAAAGAGGTTGTAGAATATTGTTACTTTTATTTTATAAAGTACAATTCACCCCTCCCTCTTCTTATAGTCAAACATGTGCTCTTTAGATCCTATAGGTCCTTATTATTTTATCTTTCCATAATTATTATTATACTATAAATGTCATAATTTTCTTTAAATATACTTATATTCAATTTCCATGTGATTTTTTTATGAAAAACGAATCACATTTCTTTATGGAGGTTGTAATCTGCACATACTCGCGAATGATGTTATGATTTTTCAATGGATAGAAAGGTAATAAATTAGATGATATATTATAAATTAATAACTATAAATATGTAATTAATATCATATATATATATATATATATTTAATATATCATTATAATCATCTGTGAGAGGTGGTAATGGAAAAAAAAATACATCGGTTAGTGAGGCAGTTGTCTATCATACACACAAATGACAGTTTAATTTCCTATATAATGGAAGAGGATATGGAAATTGATTATGAAACTAAAATAAATATATATTTGTATATTTAAGATATAGAAGATATTATTTCATATGTTTTGAATAATATTTTAAGGATGTAGAAGAAGAAATAAAATGAAAACACTTTGTTAATAACTATACCTCTACTTCGGATATCCTCTTTAGGTTAATACTAAAAGAAATACTATATTGGTTTTATGATTTGAGAATTCCTATAATATTTGTAAATTGATTATGGAGAGTGATTTAGAATTTTATTTTCTATACTATAGTGCTAAAAAGGTTTGATATGGGGAGAAGAGGAGGTTCCCTTTTATATGTGAGGGGAGGGGCATTCTTGGAATTTATTAAAGTATTAAATTAATATAAAATAATTTTCAATGAATATTGGATAAAAATTAATATAATTATAATATATTATGATTATGTATCTAAATCCTCTCATGAATTAAAATTTAGATAGGTTTTATTGTATTTTTTGCTTGTCTCTTTGTTTTAGCGCCCCTTTTACCCTTTCAAAAATTATGGTGATATCAATGTTTTTTAACGAATAAGGGTTAAATTTGATATTATCAACCATATCCCATTTAATTTTTTAATGATAATATTTCTAGGAATTATAAATCATTTATTAAAATATTATTTATTATAAAAATATCATTAATTCCACTTTTTTGAACTATTCAGTTTATTTGACCTTGAAAACAAAATGAAAACAAATGAATTATAATATAATACCTTAAAAAAATTAAATATGTTACATATTCCTATCAATTTTTTGGAACACTATAACACACCCAAAAATATACTTTTATAGTTTTTAAAATTATTTACTTGATTTTTCTACTACTTACACCAGCACTGTGTAGGTGTTGTATAAGAATATAAAGTAACTATATGATCACAAAAAGTTAAAAATAAATTAACATGGCAAAAATAAATATTTATATTTTAATGAAATATTTATTACCTAACATATGTTTTTTATCTCTATCAAAAAAATTTAGATATTAGAATCAATAAAGTCACATTTTTTTCTTTATATTTACTTAAAATAATATTAATGTTATAATCAAAGTAAACTGACTATAAATTAAAAAAATGGATAGTAATGGTTTCAAATAAAATATCAAAAAATATAATTTCAAGTGTTTGGTAAATTTTTAGGCCTTATCACATTATTTTTAAACATAACTATCCAATATACCCTTATCGAGCGGAAAAATATTTACTACGATTACTATTCATGTTGGCCACAAATAAAAGGAACCTATTTACCAATTTGGGATGGCATGATTCCAAATATTGAATACTTATTTAAAATTTAAGTCTATATAAGTGGAAGAAATAAATTTAATATTAACGCACAAAATGTAATGAAAATTAATTTTAAAAAAAATACGTTTTGTAAGCCCAAAAATGAACTTATACCAAAATAAGGTATAATGATTAATCATATGTAATTAATTATAAAATATCTAACTAGAAAAAAATATTTTACTTTTATATAATATTTAAATCTAGATGGTAATTTTAAATTATATTATTTTCATAAATGAAATGGTAGTTTAAAAAAATGGAATTTTCACTATTCAATAAAAACAATACTTTTATAAAAATTACTAAATTTCACAGAAATAGAATTATTATATTATGATTTAATAATTGAACTTTATTTTTAAAATTTTAACTTCTAAAATTTAAAAATTTAACTTTTAAATAAAACCATATATGAAAATGACTTTAATAAGAACAAAACTATTTCTTTTTTGATTTAAAATTTAATTAATATTATTATAATGAATATAACTATTTAATTCATAAATAATAATAAGGAATGAATTGTATTATTAAATTTACCTAGTTTGTAACATTTTTCACCCCTACATGTAAAAGTTGGCATGTATGTTGTCTTTATTTAAGATTTAGTTCAACCATTGGAGGTTTTTATTGGAATGAAAGATCGCTTGGGTTGACCATTATTTTGATATTTTTTGGGTTTAGTAGTAGAGGTTATTCATAAACTGGGAATTCAAAATAGACCATCAAAACATATTTTTTTCTTCATGTTGTATTGATAAATATGTTACACTTACTATATTATTTTCTAGTGTATTATTTATGTTTAGTCTTGTATGATATTCATTTCATTGAATTGTTTCAAGGTATTAAATTTTTATTTTTCATTTGACTAAAAAATTATGTTTTTGATGTAAATAATCCCCCATGTAATTTTTGTTCCCTCACTTATAGTTGTAAATATTCATTTACTCATGGTAATGTGTCAGTGGTCAGTGGATGTATAATTCTATATTGGGGCGCTCAAATTCAATTCATTCAAAATAGAATCAAAGTTTTTGATGTATTTATGTCCATGTGGGGATATTGGGAACTAATGGGGAAGATTTTATAATCCAAATTTTTTTGGATGGGAATTAAGTACTCATCTTAAGAGGGTATAGATATTCTCTTGTATAGACCAGTTTTTTTAAATAGAAATTCAAAATCCCAAGGACCGGTATGGGTGGACAAGATCATGAGAATAGGTCATCTATTCTTGGGACTAATGAGAAAAAACTATTTTAAATGATTAGTAATTTCAGTAGTGGGTCTAGAAGAGGGGGATATCATTATAAAGTGATACGATGAGGAACTTTTAGTATCAAAATTAATTTTTGGAAGATGTTCTAGTCATATGCTTGGAGAGAGGGTGGTCAAAACTTGATAGGTACTGATAGTATGATTGATCACCATATTTATTATGATACTGAATTTACCAAGGGAGTCCATGGAATATGAGATACTAAAAAATCCTTAAATTTAATGTTTTATTATTATTATTACATGTTAAGTTGTCTCATAAATAGAATTTCAAGCCAAGTAATGATATTTGGTTTGTGTACATTATTTAACCATTTTAAAAAATTATCATATACATTATATCATATTATTATATAGATTAATGATATTTTTATTTTAATAAAATTAATAAAAAAATAAAATTGTTTTAGTTAATTAAATATCACTTTTAATTATTTTTCATTTCCCTAAATATTTTAATTTAATAATCTAATTAATTATAATAAAACGGACCATTTATAATTTTTTTTAACCAAGTCTATAATGTATTATAACTAATTTATCAATTTGAATAAATATTTATGAAAATTTATTTTCAAAAAATAGGGAAGTGATATTTATTATATAATAACTTAAGAATTCAGAAAGTAATATTTTGAAGAGTGTTTTTGATAGACATAACTATATTCTTAAAAATAGATTTTATAACTCATTATAGATCAAAGAAATGAATATGAATAGTATATTTATGTTTTAAAATAAAATGAACTGTATTTATCATGTTTCATAATTATTGATAAGTTATAGTTAGGTTAAATTAAGTGATATTCAACTGTTTTTCTAAATTTTTAATATATCAAAATATAATTGAAAATGAGGTTGTAATTGTAATGTATCTATAAATATGATAATTTAATTATTTTGTATTGTGTCCTTATAATAATGTTTTAGAAAAAGTGGATGTTTTTTAATCGATAATTTAAAATATACCCCATTATTTTTTCTTATATTTTGTTTTTTTTAATGTTAGTAAATTTGAATCTGTGTATTTGAGTTGATTGATTCATATTACACTATAGGAAAATAAAGTGATAGTATTGGTTTTTTTGGGTGTTGTAGTGTTTAAAACCAACACGTAACCATTTTATGATGCTTTTGGAAACCCACTAATAAATGGTGTGTGAATAATAATTTAGAAATTATTAAATTTTATTATTGATATATAATTTGAAGTTTAAAAAATCATTACTTTATTGTTTTTTATTTAATTGGTTTTAGTTTATAAAATAGAAATGAATAAATAATGATGGTTCAAGAATTTTATTTAATATAATCCCTATATAAATTAGGCTCTTAATTCGAAAATAGTTATTTAAATTTATTGGTGGTTTTAAATATATCTAGTTATTTTAATGGTACATTATAAACCCACTACTAATTTTTATCATAAAATATTGTATATAAGTGTATTTTAATCCACCTCTATATATTTAGGGGAGGTTATAATCTCTATTAAATTATTAATGGTGGTTAAAAACTATTATTAACATGTCTTGTGCATAGTGTAAATAGAACATTTTTCATTTCAACAACTAAAAACCAACCAAAAATAATTATATAGATATATTATCTAATCAATAAAACATAAAAAATTATAGCATACATTAATATAAAATATATGGATTTTTATAAATAATTAGATAATATTCTAATTTATAATATTATAATTGTTAAAGTCTTTTAATAATGTAAAAAAATATAATGAAATGATAACATACACAATTCTTCTCTTTCGGGGTGCATTTACTTAACTCTATATTGTTACATCAAATTTCTCATAACCTCATTCCCAAAACTCTCCCTTCGGTTCTTTCATTTTATATAATTAACCAAATATTGGTAGCAAAAATCTTCAATAAATATTAAATAAAGTATAATTAAAAATTAAATAAATAAGATAAAATTATTATATAAAAATATTAATCTTGTGGTTTTCTTACCAAACAAGTTCTTCTTACCCTAAAAACACTTATTATTTACCAAAAACTAATTAAATTTTTTTTAAAACCAATCCAACACTTTAAATAACTTTTAACCCAACCAAAAAAGTCATTACACATCAAAAAAACAATGGGTGAGAATTTAAATCAATTTTATATTTACCATAAATTTATATTGATACCCTATAGGGAGAACAATCATATCTATAAGTCATGAGTAAATTGAATCACCCAAAATAAACATTATTCCAAAAAATTACTTCAACATGTATGAGAAACTTGTTTAATACCAAATATTTAAATAAATAAAACATTGAAATAACTTTCATTAGTATATTTCCATTAATAATTGTCTAAACAATCCATAAATCATTATAAATTACCACTCTTCCATCATTGACTCATAATGAATCAAATCTATATATACTTATAGAGGTACACAATGAAACTAAAATCAAAAATCATTTAAATTCTTACCAAACAGTGCCTTATGTTTTTAAAAAACTTTTGACCCATTAAGGACCAACTGAAACATGACCTTAAGTGCATAATAACGTATTTTACTTACCCATGACCATTTCAAATTAAGCTTTAACAGCTTAAAAATCCCAAATGTAAAAACCAAACAATAATAATCTAAAATAAATTTTATTCATTTCAACATGATTTTTTCATTCTTTATTAATTGAAAAATATAACCAATTAATAAAAAAAACAATCCACCAACATATAATTTTGATTTAATTTATGTTTTCATTATATTGTAAGAATTTAAAAAAACTAAACCACATAACATGTTATTTTTCTATTTATTAAAAATATAATTCTCAAAAAAATAATCACCCTCAAGGTCGAATATAAAATCATCATTTCCATTTCTAAAAAAATATTTTTTTTAACATAGCCACAAATCATTTAAATATAAATGTAAAATTAAAAACATTAGTGTTAGTTTATAAAACATACTTATCTTGAATCTTATATGAGTGTCCATTTTTCTTTTATAATATTTTTGGTCATCCTCTAAAACATTGAATCCAATGCACTCTTAAAATATAATAACAATTCATTTTGTGTTTTAATATATGATTCATGGTTTTTAATAGTATCTTTTAGTGCATGAATTTCTTTTTGGTCATAAAGATCCCTAAAAGTTATAAACCCCATTTAGTTGAAATTTTTGAAGTTTATGAATGTGATCTTCAAAGATGTGTGATGATGATGGTCACCAACTCACCCCTCTTACTTAACCATAGTGATACTTCCTTAAAACTCAATCTAAATCATCCTATGAAGATACTAAATCTTATAAGGAAATGTTGGAATCCCATTCTTTTTTGAATTTACACTGAAATTTAATAAAATAATATTATATACTGACTTAGGAACACTAACTAATATATAAAATTTTCACGCAATGGTTTTTCAGAGATTCATAGATATGTATTCAAACATTTTTTCATACACATAAATCCATAACTTCTTCTATCTAACAAACCAACCATCTTTCGTCGACTGTATCAAGAAAATTATAACTAATATTTAAAAATCTAATTTATTTAAATTTTATTGAAATATATTTTAATTAATTAAACAATACCTTTTTTCTTTGTTTCCTATAAAAACTCATCGAAATATAATTTTGGGTAATTACTTGTTTCTCGTGAATAACATAAATTTTCATATAATTCTATTAACGAGATTATATATCATTAGAAACATAAAACATATTAAAACACTACTATTAATCTATTTAAACATAATAAAATACTTCATGTGATTTAGTCCTGATGAAATTCACAAAATTCCTTCCAATAGAATCTAGGAATTCCCTCAAGGAGCTTCTCATACACTTGTGCCACTGATAACGATGTTCCATTGAATTCATTTTGCAATATCCACTTGAAATATTTCTATTTCATTCTTTTGTTTTTAGGGTCCATAAATGTGAAATTTCATCAGGAATGACAAAGTGAAACAACGTGTAGAAATAAAATATAAATTTTTTGTCAATATATAAATTAATAATTTTAGTTTTCTCATATATGAATGCATAATTTAGAGAGATACTTTATCTGATTATCAAATAACTCATTCTCCTAAAAGAATGTAATTTTCCTAAAATTTCAATAATGGATTGGTATGGATGATTCCTCACTTAATAAATATCCCAGGATCTATCCATAAATGATTTTTCCATCCTTAATGAGAACCCCATAGTCCTCAAAAAAGAAAAATACCTTTAAGTCTATGAAATTATAAATATATTGATGGTTGATGTTTGACTTCACTATTTTATTATTCTAATCCATTTATCATATAAATTAAAAAAAATTAATATCACTATTTATGGAATTTATGTTATCACATGAAACTACATATCGATGATTGTGATGCACCAATTACCTCTCAAAAGTAATTGGGTCTCTATTTGTCTTTCAGATGAATTCATTATAAGTGGTCTTCTATATTCCTCAATATCATCTACTTAAGGGATAAATAAAAATTCACATGTAATGGTATAAGATGATATGGTACCAAAACAATAATCAAGTAAAGTTATAAAGTGAATTTGGTTTCATATGGGTAGAACAAGAATTTTGTTATGTAGAGAGGTTCATGTCTGCAAGAACCTATAAGGATGGAATACCTACAAAAAGATATCCAAAAATAGATAACTGAGTTAAATCTACAATTCCATTTTAAATCATTACATTTATGTTATTTGACAAAGTAAACTAAAAAATTATGAATGGTATGTGATGAAGTTTATCTCATGTTATATGGGTATACTGGGAATCATGTGATGTATTAGAGGTCAAGTTTGTAAGCCTCTTAGAGGATGTCAAACCAATAACAAATATATAAAAAACAAAAATCTTAATAAAATATACAATACATTTACAACTCATTACATTTAATGTATGATAGGAAGTTTACCAAAATATATATGAGTGGTGTGTGGGGATTTTTTCTCGATGTCACAAGGGTTTAACCAGATTCATGTGATGTAGAGTGGGTTGTGTCCCAAAACCTATTTGAGCATTGAATAACTGTAAAAAATATCAAAAAGTTAAGCAACTAGATTAAACTAAAAATTAAATTTCCCTGATTATTCATATCATTTATGTGCTTCAAATCTACCACATCCATAATAACAGCCACACTATCCCACATCACCTACATCAAACTACACCATAACAAGACATAACACCACCCCTTTCTCTACAATGATAATTTGAAACACTATTACCACCACTATCATGTAAAAGAAATAATAATCACATAATATTAAACAAAAAATTATATACATAATGCTTATCATTTTAATTATTAATTAAATATTAAAATGATAAAAATAAACTAAAAATTCTAGATTATGTCCCTTATTCCACTATATTCATTATATTACCTTCCCAATTATGAGTATGCTAATCAAATTTGACAGGTCTTTTGTAAATGAATATATTCTTAACACTTTGGACATCATATCATGTACAACCATTTCAAAAAATAAATTTTGATCATCATCCAATTTTTTTTTTGATCTTGTGGGTAAGGGTTTCAATCCTCCAATACCCTTATTGTTCAACAAAACTTGAGTTCCTCATCTGAAATGTAGGGATATTGTCTATAATGACTAGGGATCTATGAATTACATGAATGATGCTTTTTCATGTTCTGTTAAAGTCAAATTTCTCAAGAAGAATATGAAAATTTGGATTAAAGATCATTTTAGTTCTCTTGAATCAGTTATTTCCTCGCTTGAGGATTATCTCCAACTTTCTCAAGAGAATAACACTGGTAATGATTTCTATAATGGAATTTTAGAAGAAGCTAAGATGACTATCAAGCTTAATAATCTTATGAATCTAAAGGATGCTTTATAAAGAGATTTTTTAGTTCTAATTATCTATGATATGGAGAAATAAATTCCAAAAAAATCAATAACCTTCCAAAATTCAAGAAATTTTCTAGGCCTCTTTACTTATTGAAAAATGAGGATCCAATGATAAATAGTAGGAAAGGTCTTTATGATCATGTGGTATCCTACTTCTAGGACCTCTTCAATAGATCATTCTCATCATTTACCTTGTGGATAGTATTATTCCACATCTTTTCAATCAAGAGGAAAATTCTAGGCTCACCTTTGTTTTGTTGGAGTCATAGATTAAGGAAGATGTTTTCACCCTCAATCTAGAATGTTCCCCTGGTTTGGTTGGGTTTGGTGACTTTTTCTTCCAAAAATTTTGGGATATTATTCAATTTAATGATTGTATTTTGGTTTTTCACTTCTTTAAATGTGTTATTCTTCATCATTGGTTAAATGATAAATTCTTTTCCCATATTCCAAAAGTTGATAATACCATTGATATTCATCTCTTTATGCTAGTGTCTATGATTAACATCATCTATAAGATCATTAGAAAATTTATTGCTAATATATTAGCATCAATTGCTAGAAGTGTTGTTTCCCTTAATCAGTTTGACTTAATCAATGGAAGGTCCATCCAGGATTGCCTCATCACTGTATCAGAATATGTTATTTTTCTTAATAAGTCCACAAGGGGAGGTAATATTTCTCTTATTCTTGATGTCAAGAGAGATTTTTACACAATGGATTGGAGATTTATTTTCTAGTTCCTTGCTTTGTTGGGATTTGATAATTCTTTAATCAATAGGGTTAAAATAATTAAAAGATCTTCTCACATCTCTATTGTCACTGATGTATATCCTAAACTCTATTTGACTACTATAGAGGTGTCATGTAAGGTTACCCTCTTTCTACAGTGATTGTTTCCATTATAGAGGACTATCTTAGGAGACTTAATTCCATAATAGTAGGAAATAGTAAAATAAAATATATTTTGGTATGGTATTGATTGATACCAATCAACTTCTATATGCTAATTACATCATTCTCTTTACTCAACTTGATAAAAGAAATATAATAAATATCAAGAGGGTTCTTTTCACTATGAGAAAGTATCTGTCTAAGATATTAAAGGGAATAAATATTTTGTTTACTTTGGAAGGAAAATATATAATGATTGGAAACATTAAATCATAATGGAGTTGGATATTCATGATAGAGTTATTCTATTCAATTATCTTTGGGTTTTTATGTTTTGGGTAAGACCAAAGCATTGTTATTTTCTGGTATTATTGGTCAAATAAGGTGACGTCATTTTTATTCGATGGTTAAATCATTATCAATGGTTGGTTATGTTTGATTGTATAAGTCTCTTATTATCTTCAAGTTTTTTTACTTATTCATGGTTTATAATTGTACTTTTTTACCTCATTTAATGTATCAATGTTTCAATTAATAATTTCATTATGAGAATTAGTATTCTAGAGAAGAAGTTAGATATTGTTTCTTATAGTACTTGCTACAAGACCTGTGACATATTGGGTTTAGGAATTAAAAATCTAGAATACTTAAATGACTCTTTATAGGATTCATTTATGTGGATACTTATTAACATTAATTAATAGGATCTTGTCTTTCTTGGAGTTAGATTCATGAACAGGCTCAAAAATAGAAATCATAATCATTTTGATTCTTCGATATGGCCTTCCCTAAAATTTGTTTTTCCACAATTGATTTTTATTCTAGGAGTCTTGTATCCAAAGAGTCATATCTAAAATTATGTAATGTAAATTGGAATGGTATCCCTTTTATTATTTATATAGTGAATGTATATTCAAATAAGGATATTAACATCTCAATTAAATATTAACTGGGTGTCAGGGGGAACTTTCTGTATAAATTTTTTACCACTATTGGAAATTACTGTTTCTCCCCAAGGAATAATTTTTGGGAGGGAGAACCTGCTATTTTTTGTATCCTCACATATAAATTTTTCTATAGGAATTCTTTAGACACAAATATAGATCTTCAATAGCTTGGTAGATTGTGCATAAATTTCATCAGGCCCTCTCGATCTATATTGGTTTAGAGATTTTTTATAGAAAAATTATAACTAATGATTACTTTCTATCCTATAAAATTTCTATTTTCTCTTCCTATGTCCTTTTTCATCAACATAGAAGAGATATTGATCATTTTTACTTATGTTTTGTCACTTCTTCAGCAATATGGAAGGCCATTTTTGATATTTTTGTAATATGACTTCCTCGAGTCAAATTGATCTAGGATTTTCTAAAAGGATGGTATGATTTAGTGTGTATCATCATATTTTGAACCTATTACATGTTTTTATAAAGGATATTGTTTATATATTTTGGAATGACCAAAATAAATCCAATCACAATTATTTCACATTCAATTCGACTGTTGATATTTTTGATATACTTGTTGCGATCAGGGAAGTGAACTTTCCTCATCGATATTTTTTTCATAATAATGTTCGTGACTTATATATCCTTAGTTGAGTGGGTTCCATATAAAATTTCCATCCTCATAATTTAAGGATCTAAGTCCTCTAGCGGGATCCCTTTGTAGGATTGGTCAATATTAATTTTGATAGAGAATCAAGGGGTATTTCATGTGCCTTGGGATATGGAGTTATCTTCCAGGATAATAATAGAGATTTCCTTGAATGTCTTCATGGTCCATAGAGAATTTTACTCCCTTGATTATCAAATTTGTGGGTTTATCATCATGGTGGAGTAAGCCAAATATCATTGGTGTAATAACATCTATCTTTAGTTTGATTCTACTATTATTGTTAATGCCATCAAAATAGTCTATGATTACCTTCCTTGGAATCATATAAATCGATTGATCAAACTGCTAGATTATCTATCATCTATTTATTATATTATCACTCATGTCAAAAGGTAGGACAACTCAGTTTCGGATGGTCTTGCAAATAATGGTGTTAATGGTGTTTATCTTTTATCGTCTGATCAGGTTCCTAATGACACTATACCTCTTCTTCAGAGGGATTAATGTACTTCTCCCATTTTCAAACTTTTTAAATCTTGCATTAATTTGATAAAAAAATAGTATTTCTTTTTTTGAAATATATTATCTTAAAATATAAAAACATCATGGAAATCATGTAAACACATATTATTCACCTTACCATTTTGATTTATTCTATTCGATGAATTATATCTATTAGGTCAATTCAAAATTTTTATCGAAATAAATAAAAGACAAATAATTAAACATTAACATGGATATAAAAAGATAGATTATAAATCCATTACCTTGAGGTTTTTTAACAAATACAATATTAATGAATAGAATGAAACAAATGATCAACCACAAGTGATCAAATAAAAAATTATTATTTCCCTATAACATATCATTCACATCTAATACCATGACCAAATTCCATAAAATTGAACAAAAAACCCTTATGATGAACTTTTTATAATAATAGATAATATAAAATTTAGATAAAGATAAATTATATCATAAAATATTCCACTAAAATATCCATGTACTATGAAGGAAATAATGATTGTATTGGGATCATGAGAGGAGGTTGGTGGTTGACTACAAGTGTGATGGTAGGGGGATCATGAGTGGGCGTTGAGGGAAAGGGATATTGTAGGAAGTTCATGCATTTTTTTTCAAGTAAACGATGGAAAGTATGATGAAAATGGTGATAGAAATGGGTTGGTTTGAGGGAAAGGGTTATTAAAAGAGATATGTTATGCGGTTAGGGTATGAGGGAAAGGGTGGAATATTGTATTTTCTAGAGATATCGTGGTGGTTGTAATTAAGACCTCCAATAAATTCGATTTGCTAGTTGTTTTTTATAATATCCACATAATCAATTTATTGATAATTATATATTAAATAACCACTTAATAGCCACATAATTACATTACAAAAAAAATTAGTGGTAGTTTCTTAAATTTTCCCTATAAAATTATTTTTCTTATAGTGTTAATTAATGAAAAAACACATTTTTATTTTATGATCCTTGATTGTTAGTATTGTTTTGTTTATAAATTAATCTTATTATCATTATTGAGTAATTTTTTACTTATATTATGACCACATAAAATGGTATGGTTGATATTTCTATTTAAATTCACAAAATAATCATATAATTGAGGATAAATTGTTTTTCTCTGAAAGGAACCTAATTAATTTGATCTTTTTAGTCAACTTTATAGTGTGTGTGTTTATTTTTTATTAATTATTTATGTATTTGGATTTAAAATTGGTTTTTATTATGAGTTTATGGTGAAAATATATTAATTATTTATATTCTTTTATAAAAATAAATATTCTAAATTAGGTAATGGTTAAATAAATTGGTTTTGTTTTTATAAAATTTCTAGATTATTTTTCATGAAACTAATGAGTGGAATAAAAATGTTATGAATATGATATATTGTTATTTAATTATTATAATAGAGTAAAATATATTGGATAATGGTCATGGAGGTTTTTTTATTTATTTTTGAATTTTAATTTTTTGATGATTGTATTAAGATGATTTGTATTATGAAAGGTGTTCAGGTTGTTTAACATTCTTTAATTCCAAATTATTTTTTTAAAACATAAGTTTTCTTTTGAATCTTGATTATTAATATGAAACTATAACTTTAAAACTAATTTTTCTTTAGTAATTATTTTAAAATTTCAATAATAATTATTTTAAAATGTTTTTAAAGGTGTTTAAGAAAAACGAGTTGCGATGGGAACTATAAATAGATTTATTTTAAAGGGATCTAAAAATATTTAAAATGGAAATTGATATTAAAACTGATTTATTTCAATTTTTTAATGTGTTTATACCAAAATGGAAAATGAACATATTAACATGAATATAAGATATGTGTCTGATCACTATTAGTCTAAAGTAAGAAATTATTCCAAATTTTAATAAAAATGGGTAGTGATATTTTTAATGAGAATATTATATAAAATATATTTTAAAAAAATTTGGGGTTAATTATTTTGTTTTATTCAATTATAATTATTAATGTGGATATAAATTATTAATGGTTATATAGGTAGGGTCTATTTGGAATAAATATGAGTTTTTTTTTATTTTAGATGATATTTTACCTAGATTGGATGTATTTTCTTCAAAAAGGAATGTGATTTTATTTATTTTGTTTATTGGTATTTTGGTATTATAATTTAAGGGATGGAAATTTTTATTAGATTAAATTGAGATAAGTAGGTAAGAATCACATATTGTCAAGTAATTTTATTTAATGTTTTGATGTATACAATTTATGAGTTATTATTTTGAAATTTGGGTTACAAGAATTATAATTAGTCTAAATTTTTGGATATGTTTAAATTATACCACATGGGATAATTTTAAAATCATCTTAGTTATTCAAATTATTGATATTTTGAAAACCTATATAATAAAATGTTTATGGTTGGTGAATTTAATTTTTTTGGATTCAAATTAGAAGGATTGGGATTTTACGATGTGTTTGGATTTAGTTTAAGTTGTTATAGGTTGGTTTGAAATAGAAATGGTGTTATATAATATGATGATTAATTAGTTTGAGAGTCTATTTTATTTAAAATTGGTAAATAAATCATGGAGCATGTGTAAAATTGTTAACAATCAAGATATATTTCTTGTTTGATAATGCCACGATGTAAATTATAGAGTTAAGAATTATTTTGGAGAGTGTCCATATTAAATATAAAGGGAAATCATATATGAGATATGAAATTATAAATACTAAGCTGGAGACCAATTCTAAAGGTTGAATAATACCATATATGGTAATGTAAAGTGTTTTATGGGTATGTGGAATGTTTAGGAGTCAAAATTTGAAAATTTTCCATGAGAAATGCTCTTCTAAGAGATAAAAACCTTTTAGTTTCAGATTCATTGTTAACAATAAAATTAACTGACCATAGAGAGTGAGATAGAGGATGTTTGGGTTTAGGCACACAATTAGATAATTGTGCACCATATTCACGTACTATCAAAATAGTAGGACACTAGCTTTCTCATGATTGGGATAATGTATTAGAAAATATTCCATTAACCATACATAATATAAAATGTTTCCTTCTGGTATTAATTATCTCTAGGAGCCTACTTAAATCCTCTATGTAAATTAGAATCTGTAAAATAAGTTGAAAATAGGAATTAAACTTCCAAATAACCATAATTTTTGAAATATTAGTCTAACTTAAGGTGTTTTATAGGATATTAATCAATAATATTTTTATATGAATGGTGTATTATAGTGTCCATATTTAGTTATCTCTTAAAGAGTTCCACTTAATTAGTCATTCTTCATGTTATTTGTCACATATTTCTATTTTAGTTTTTTAATTTAATAAAAAATAATTACAAATTTTCCTTGATGTATACAGGTATAAATAAATAAATAAGGAAAGAAATATAAATTAAATAAAAAATAAATAAAATATTCGGAAAATAATAGTTGATCTAAGTTAGGAGTTAGTGTTCACTATCATTGTTTGTCAATGAAAATTTTATTCCTTTTCAATGAATGGATTATATTACATCCATTTAATCTCCTTCAACTATTTAAAGTGTGTGTCACTATCATGAAAAATATCATTTTAAATAAAATTTGGTGGGGAAAGGTTGATCGAATGGAGAGATTATTGGTCACCGTTAATATTTTATTAATGATTATAATATTCTTGTTAATGAATAGAATAAATTTTATTTTGTTAATCCCTTTTGACCAATTTAATTACGAGTGGTGATATTTTCATATATTCTCTTAAATCATATTAAAAAATTAATTTCCCCATGAATAATATCGATAAAAAATACCTCCCTTAATTACAAGTTCTATCTAAAACATGTGAAACCATATCACATGACACATAATGCTCAACTCACTTGATCATGCCATGTGTATAATAATTTCAAATAAGGGAGTTGAAAAAACATTATTTCTAGAATAATATGTTTATAATTGATTAAATATATGGATAATAACCATTGTTTCTCACTATTTTTCATCCATCACCACATCCATTACACAATAAAATAATTAATCAATTATATCTATTGTAATGGATGTCCCTCCCCCTCATATCATCCTTTTAGGTACTACTTAATAATGGAGTATGAGAATTTTGGGGGATAGAATATCACTAAGATAATAGGGGATTAGAATATTTTATAGGAAATAGGGAAGACCATAATATAGAATTATAATAATGAATCAAAAAAATTTGCAACAACAAAAGGTTCAAACAATCTTGGAATAGTTTCATAGATTTGTGTTATTAGAATCAGAATTAGTCTTAATTCTGGGTTGTGTTGAAATTTTACCACTTGGGGTGGTTTTAAAATAAATTTAGTTTTTCATATTTTTGAAATTTTAAAACTTGTATAATAAAATGTAATTTTTGAGTAAATTATTGTTTTTTAGGTCAAAATCAGAGGGATTTTAAATTTAGGGTGTGTTTGGATTTGGTTTAAATAGTTATAAGATAGTTAAAAATAGATTGGGTGTTATAAGGTAATATGGTCAGTTGGATTAAGAGTATCTTTTATTTAAAATTGGGAAATAAATATTTGATCTTGTGTAACATTATTAAGAAGGATCACTAATTTATGGTTTCAGAAAAATTAAATGTGAATTATATAATGGTTTATTGATTTAGAGAGTGTCTATATTAATTATAAAGGGAAATGATAAATGATATATTAAATTGTACGGAACATGGTAAAAATTGATTTTAAATGTTTAATGATACCATAAATTGGTATTGTAAATTTTTTTTAGTCTTTAGAAAATTTGGGAGAAAATTTATGAAAATGACCATGAACTATTCGTTTCCAGATGATATATAATTTTTAGTAGATGATTTATTATAAAGTGAATGGTTAACTAACCATATAGGGTGAGATAGAGGGTACATATAGTTTGTAACCTAGTTAGATAAATATGAACCTTATACATGTGTACTAAAAATAATAGAACAATATCTTCTATATTATTAAGAGTATAACTTGGAAAATGATTCACTAAGCATATATATTGATAAATGTTACCCTTTGGTCCTAAAATCTCTCCAAGATTGTACTTAAAGCATCCAAATGGATTATAATCCTTAAAATAAGATGAAAATAGTAATTAAACACCAAAAAATCTATAACATTTCTTATAAGTGTCTACCATAAGGACTATTATATGGTTATAATCAATAATATTTCTATTCCAATGGTGTAGCATAATGGCTAATGTAGGTTGTCTCTCAAAGAGGCTAGCCTAATTAGCTATTCTTAATGGTATTTTTTACTTATTCTAGTTTTAGTTTCTTAATTACTAAAAAACTAAATAGAAATTGATGTTTTTTATGAAAGTAAACAAAAATTATTAAAAGAAAAGAAATAAAAATTAAATAAAAATAGAATAAAAAATATCTGTAAAATAATGGTTGATCCAAGAGAGGGGTTAGTGTTCATTGTCCATATTTACTTATGAATATTCTATTCTTGTTAAATTACTCGATTATATTCCATTTCTTGAATCACCTAATGTAAGTTAATGTGTGATTTTGGAGCATTAACATTAACCTTTTAAGTCTCATTCAATGGATAATGGTTGGTCCAAGAGAGGAGTTAGTGATCACCATAATTTTTTATTAATTAATATATTCTTCTTCTTCTATGATTGGATTATATGTCATTATTCTTATTACCTTTGATCAATTAAAGGGAGAGGGTTGATCATTATTAATCACATAATAACGAACATCAACCATTCAATTTCTACTTAAATTATAAGCACAAAAAATATCTCACATGATTGAAAGTTCTAACTCAATATCCTGAACACATATCTCATTTCATCCAAATCCTAACTCACATGAACATACCAAATGTAAAAAAATGGAATAAGCGAGTTTAAAATACTTTAATGGTATAATAATATGATTTTAATCAACAAAATATATGAATGATAAACATTGTATCTCAATATTAATCGTACATCCCCACAACCATTAAATAATAAATCAATGAAGGAATAGTAACTTTGGTAGTGGATGTTCCTCCCCCTCAGATCAACATTGTTGGAACTCCATGATAATGGAGTAGGAGGGTTTGTGGGATGGAATATCACTTTTATAATAGTGTATTATAATAAAAGACATCAAATATGAAACACAATAATATTAAATTCCTGAGAAGAATAAATTGAAGGGATTAATATTCACCACCACCCCACCCTGTTAAATAACTAACTAAAATCCTCTTATAAATTTAGGATATCTTGAACAAGAATTATTTATAAAATTAATCAATAATTTAATTACTAAGTTTGTGTAATAGTATCACCGTTTGGATGACCATGATTAGCTCTACATGTCCATCTATTGAAACTGCCAAAATATTCATATGTAATAAGATTTAGTTTCCTAGATTTATAATATAAGGACATAATGAGAATTCAGTGTATATGGGATCTTTTTAGTGAACTAATGGTAGATTAATAGAATTTGAATTCATACTGGGGTTGCATGTTTGATGCGATGAAGGTCGGTAAACTAGATATTGAGTTCATGAGCAATAATAGAGGAAAGTTCAAGCCTCGTGAGTTAATGTTTGGTATTTTATAGTGGAAATTTGGGACTAGTTGGAATTGGGTCTTTAATGACACTACATGTAAGAGTTGGTTAGGTTTTTAATTGATCACCTAGAGATTGTGTTCAAAGTGGAACCACCTTGATTCTATTGGGTGGTGATTATTCTTGAGAAGTGAGGTAGAGAATTTCTTCATAAATGTGATCAAACTAGAAATATTTAGATTTCATTAGTTTTTACAATGAAGTACTACTGAATTTTGGTGATTGCTATGGTTCTAACTAGTGAAGGATAATTGGATTAGGTGTTTTGTGATATTCAACTAGCAAAATTAGGTTTTTTTAAAAAGGCTTAATTCTTATTTGAGGCTGGCCTAGTAAAATTTTTGTGTCCACCATGAACCTTCAGGAGAGAGGCTTTATGTGTGTTGTGGTGGTTTTGTGAAAAAGGGATGATCTACAATAAGTTTAGTGGGTTATATTATTTTAATTTATCTATAGGGTGTAAAAAGAGTATGGTTCTAGATTTCTTCCATATCTAGTGTGTAATTCTTTCAAACATGGTTGTATCATTGGTGTGAACTATGGTATATAGTAACTGTAGGAGTGGTTGGATATTATGCTAGGAATGGTCTTTCTTATGGGAATACTAGGTAGGTGAAATTGGGATCTGAATCAATAAGTTTGGATGGTTTCTTCTGTAGGATATTCCAATGGCCTATTCATATCGTTTCAACATTTTGGGATTTAATATATCCTATTTTATCAAAAAAATAATATTTACAAATAATAAGATAAAAACACTTCCTAGGTAGTGAACTTAAAATTTAAACTCAACCTCTATTGCCTCAAATTAAATTACTTATACTTTAATATTTGTAAATTAATTCAAACATTATGAAATCCAAATATAATTTTTTCACAAAAATATTAAAACTTAAACCAGATTTTTTATCTCAATAAAAATAAATAATAAGAAAAAAATTTATTTAAATGATATGATATAGTTAAATGGTGAATTTCAAATAAAATAATTAGGAAAATATATATTAATAACTTACACAACCATTATATTTAACTTGAAAAAAATATTATCCATTGGTCTCCCTAAGAAAGAATACAAAAGCCAAACTAACCTCTAACCTCAAATTTTAATGATTTAACATGCAAATTAAATAGCTCCTAAATTAATTTTAAACTTTTCTCATTTACTATTTCTAAAAAATATTTATAAAACTTACAACACTAACATAATATCTTTTTAAAAATAAAAAATGAACAGACCATGGAATACAATGTATAATGAATTCAAAACTGGCCCACAAACCTGATATAAAACCAAAAAATTTCAACCCAAAGAAATAGTTTAAGAAAAATAATACAATGAATGCCTAATTGAAATAGATTTATATTGAAATTATGGACCCTTTATAGCTCATTCAAGTACAACTATAAAGAGTGTATGAAATATATATTGAAAAAAAATAAAAATAGACTCTAGTCAGAATATATAAAGAATGAAATCAACTCAAATTTTTTTAAAGTAATTATAATTATCCTAATAAAAATATATATCAACTATGAATTTCAATAAAAATATATTTTTTTCATAATATATAAAAATTGAAAAATTATATATATTTTCAGTTATAGTACAAAAAACATTATAGCCAGACCAATATATGAATTTAAGACTAAATGTATTTCCAAAATGAAACAGAATATATTTAGAAATTTTAATTGAAGAATATTTATTAGGAAAATCAATCTATTAAAGGAAATAAATTATATACCAAAAAAACTAAGCTACCAATTCAAAATAAAATATATTTTATCTATTATTTCAACTAAAAATACACCGTTATAGTTTCTGAATTTATTTCTAAAGTTTTAATTCCTCCTATTGATATGAAATTAAACCGTATATATCCATTAAAAACTATTTTTGAACCCACCACACAAGTAATTAATTCTATATATTCTCTTAAAATAATTAATTAATGGAGTTATTCTAAAAATTTTATAGTGAATTCCTCACTATAATCTTGTAACAATTTTAATTTGACCACAAGATGAAATAATTAAAATGTAAACTATCTTGAAGTCTTGGTTTGGTTGATTGATGTTTTAAGTTTAGTGGGCAGATTATTTTAAAAACATTACTCAAAATAAGTAATATTTCACTTTAAATATAATGCATGTTAAATGAAGCTATGTATTGAATAATAATTTACTCAATTTACCATTAAAAATGATTATCCACACTCCCATTGTTGATTCAATAAGGTTTCTTTATGACTTTTCCATTCCTTCATGTTATGAAAATCAAAAACACTCTATCTTAAGGAAAATTTCTTCTCCCCTATGTTTTATCTTAATAAGTAAAATTTTCCTTCACCAAGGAAAATTTATCCTTATCATATTTTTATTATTCGTATTATAATTTCTCTAAACCTAACTCGTTTAAATTATAATTATAAAATTCATTTTCAAATCTAAAACCTCAGAATTTTATAAATACTTAGATATAGAGAATTATTTTTTCAAGATCCGAAGTCAGGTTCTGAATTCTTGGAATTCAGACTTTGAACTTTCTGAGTTCAGACTTCGAATTCTCTGAATTCAGACTCCTAACATTCTAAGTTCAGACTCCGAATTCTATGAATTCAGACTCCGAATTCTATGAATTCAGACTCCCAATTCTTATGAATTCAGACTCCAAATTTCCTTGAAATTCAAGCTCAGTAATTCTATAGAATTCAGGTTTTGAATTCTTTTGAAGACAGAATCCAAATATTCTTGTATTATAGACACCGAATGGTTTTTGGTTAGACTCCGAACATTTATTTTTTCCTTACCATCTGAAAAATTGAATTTGGATGAGAAACAATATTTTTTTCTTACCCTTGTTATAGTTATGAAACGATGTCCTTCTTTTTTATTCTAATCAACCATTATTTGAGTGACACATGTACAGGTCCCTTCGAAATTCAAGGAAAAATATGATTGTTGGAGGAGGGAGTCGATTTTTGGAAATGTTCCAATAAATAGGAGCTCATTTGAACGAGCTCAAGACTTACATTGATCAATCAAAAGAGTACATGCTGCTAAAGTGATTTATTGAGAGATAGACTTTATTAATTTGTGCATATTGAACATCTTGTTCAGAATTTATTCATACGACTCTGAATGTTGCTGAGTACCTTTGAGGGCTTCCAGGTATAGGAAAACAGAGGTGTCGACTACCTTGAAGATTGAGGGATTTTGTGGATAGAAAGATAGACTCTGATATACATATCTAGGGATTACCCTAGTGTGGGTAACACAGACTTTCTTGAAAGTATAAATCTAGGGACCCTTATCCAATGTTGTTGGATACCCTACTCTTTGGGTTAAAAGAATTACTACTTTTTACTTGTATTATTTCAAGTTTTACACTGCATTTTGATTATTAATGAAACTATAACTATCTTATACTTTCTTATACTTTCACTCTGATTAGTAAGATTCTATACACTTTAAGGTATAATCTTAGCTTTGTAAACTTTTCTTAAGATTCATTTCTAGAACCACATTTTCAGAATCAATCACGTTTTTAGAACTAAGAGGTCTTATGAATTTACATTGTTTTTCTTTGTTAAAAAATGTAACACCCCAAGATTCCATGGTACGCTCTTCTTTGAATAATAGAGCAGTGTGTGTTGTACGCAACCTCGAGTTCTAACACACTGCGACCAATAAAAGTAGTAGTTATGAATAGTAATACCCACTTTTTGAAATTATATAAATTTTATATTTCAAAATGGACTTCATTTTTGTATTCGTAATATCGATATTATCCTAAGTAGAATTTTTTGTAATTTTCTGAGAACTTCCAATTTTTTATGAATAGTGAAAAATACTTAAAACAACTTTTTTAATAAAAATAATTTATAGTGATAAATTATAATATTGAGTGGTTTTAAAGTATAATTAGAATATATTTTTACCATTTTATTCAATGGTGGTCATTATAATTAATTTCACATTGAAATTGGACAAAAACAATTGTCAATCTTTTGATATATATTGTTTCTTAAAAACATGCTATTTGTTGTGACAGTGGGAATTAATTATAAAATTAATTAATGCAACTTATATTTTTGGAATTTTTTAAAATAGATGTCATTTTTGAATTCGGAATATCAATTATATCTTAGGGTGAAATTTTGGCATTGTTCTGAAAAAAATCAATTTTTGATGAATAGTGAAACCACTAAGTGGTAGTTAAAAACTGATTTTTCGTTTAAATGAAACTTTACTACTTCTATGAATTGAATTTCAAAAATCCAACATACATGGTTTTCATTATGATCTAAAATTTGGTTCAATGGGATTAAAATAATTTTTTGGTGAATAGTAACTTTTCTGTTTTATTAATCGCGATTAAAGGTAATTAGTGAAATTTAAGGTAAAAATGATATTATAAAAATATGAAAATACATTTACACTTGTCCAACCCCTATTGGATGATTCATGGACGACAAATACAATCCATGGGTCAACTTGGGGACCCCATGGAGCCACTTGGGTAGGAAAATGACATTAAAAACTTTTTATTTAATGTTAAAATAAAAATGTCACAAACATGAGTTGTTTTACTAAAACAATTTTTAAATGGGTTTATACAAGTAATATTTTTTACTATAAATATTAATCAGAAATATAAAAATATTTCATACATCATGATATTTTTTTTATAATTTTTAGACATTAAATAAATTAAATTATTTATGACAACATGATGATGCAGTGATTACCTCATTAATTAACGATTTAAATAAAATGAAAAAATAATGTAAAATCTAAGACTTAAACTTTTCAAAAACCTATTTGTTGAGTATATTTCGAATCCTTATCACCTTATCCTCGAAATATATAATTTTGGGACCTTTAAAATCTGAAAATCATTATATAATAAAGTAACATTTCATGACTTTCCAAGAGTGCCCCTCCTCTCCTCTTATAAAAGGCTCCCACCACTACCACCTTATTTACACCTTCAAAGCCTTTTGGCTCGGCCAACCTTGGCCCAAATACTCTCTCAACTTCCATATCTTACTCCTAGAGGCCTCAATTTGTGCATAATTCTTCCCAAGAAAGCCTTTGGCTCAAATCAAAAAAGAGTTAACCGATTTTAAGGTAATGTCTTCTCTTATGTTATTTTGTTTTATTTTGCTTCTCCAACACCTTAAACTCTTTTTATTACTTTATTTTGTAACAAAACCAGTACCTTCAATATACGAGGATGTTTTTATGAGAATTATTTGATTTACACTTACACACACCTTCATCTAATGGTTAAAGAACATATTGTTTCTGTGGTTGGAAAATTTCTACCTCATGAAACGATGATTGTTCAATCTTCTTTTAACACCTCTCATGGTGGCCATTATGATGACAATATTTTTATATATTATATATATTATGTTTTTGTTTTCCTTATGATTCTGTATTTTTCATTTATTTCATACCTTTACTATTTCCATTATGGGTAAACGCGATAATTTCATTTTAGGAATTGCGGACTACCGCCCCCTCAAAGTGATTTGAATCGGTAATACCATATGTGGGATGTATAAAGGATGGAGTAAATGGTATTATACATTATATTATACAGGAATTATATTATACCTTTATATAATTATAACTTCATTCCATTAAATACGAAATATGAATGAAAGTAGCGTTCATGTGTACGTACGGCTTACCGTCTCCATGAACGGTGCATTTCATTTCTTACCTCTAAATGTTATATAATATTAGAAATACATGTATATACTGGATATATATGATATATATGATATCTAAATAATGAATATAATTCTTGATATAATGGATATTTCACCACATGAACAACTTGTAATTATAAGAAGTTTATTTTTGACTCAAGTACCAAAGATCGACAAAACGACCGTTATTAACTTAAATAATTACATAATGTTCATAACATGGTAATAAGTGATATAAAAGGAATAATAAACTTGAAAAATGTTCTAAAGAAATTATAAATTAACTCTAGTTTATTATTCAGGAGGTTAAATAACGGTCGAGTCAAGTCAGACACGAGGTAAGGGAACTTCATAACCCAATTTCTGTTCTTTGGGTTAATGTCCTACTTTCAAATTATGTCATGATATTATTATGTCCTATCTTGTATTTTTACATTATTTATGTGTACTTATATTGAATACACATAATAGATCTATTTTATTTTAAAAATTATCTTTGTAAGGGACTTCGTCTCAATCTCCATTCATTGAGGCATATTTTGTTTTATACACAAATTTCTCTTATACGGTGTATAAACCCCTTTGACTTTTACGTTTATTCAAAAGGGATCTTTTTATACGATGTGTTTTAGTAAATGAAAAAAAGGAATGTTTTTATTGTCATACGTATGCGGCGACAACGACTTCTCCGCCGTCGTGACCATTATTTGAGTTTTGGCTTCCTCTACAAGCCATAACTTTTTTTAAATGAAAAATAGTTACAATTTTTTAATTTTATTTTATTTTGGTCTTGAAAATGGTTTTTAAAGTGTTTTTATTTATATCAATGTGTTGTATTGATATCTTGTGATTGAAATGTGGAAATTTTATGCATTTTTTATGTGATACAATTATGTTATGGTTTATGATATGTTTAAACCTGTTCATATGAGGAATGCATTGGACTTAATAAGTGACGGTTGGAGCCCGCTATAGCTCCTCGATGCATCGGTAGGTCTCATGAGACAAACTAGTGTCTTGTAATGAGGCCTTGACAAAATATTATTTGTAGTCTTGGCATGAGGCCTTGGCTACGTGGTTATGATAGTCTGTCATTATGCATTCCATCATTATGAAAGTGGTTATTGATATTGCATGTGATTATTCGACCAGTAGAATATCCATGTGAATAAGTAAATGGTATTATTTCATTTTAATTTTTCCATATTATGTTGAAGTTCATGTTTAAAAGGATTTTTTTTAGTTATAAATTTCCTTAAATGTTATGTTTATTTATGAAAGCTTCCGCTATATTGTTATCCTTACTGAGAATCTGAGATCACCCCTTTCAATGTTTTAATTTTTCCAGGATGTGAAGAAGTATTTTAGGAATGACCTGCAGGGATAGTCTGAAGGGGATATGAGTGTGTAAAATTGAGACTATGTTATTGTAGTTTTTCACTTTTTGATGTAATGTAACATTTATGAATGTATCTAGTGTTTCCAAGGCTACTAAACTAATCGGTCTTTTGAGACTTGATCTTTTGTGATCATGCCAATGTTACGCAATAATGAACTAACTCTGGGTAACTAGGGTTGGGGAGTTATAGTTGGTATCAGATGTAGTTTAGTACTAACCTTGGAAGCTAGATTTAGATAAACTCTGATTAGAGCACATATCCCTAAGATAGACTTTGAGGATTAGTATAGAAGAACTTCCTAGAATTTTGGTATTATAGAGATTTTGTGAGTTTTCCGAGCAATAAATCCATGTCTGGATACGAGCAGTTGGAGGCGGCTCTGGCACAGCTGTACCTAGGGGTAAAACCCGAAAACACCGCTTTGAGCTAGACTCGAATGGGAAATGGTGCACGAAAATGGGCCTTACTGTACTCTTGGTTACGACACTCCTGGGGGATATGCTTAGGATAATTCTCATTTTCTTTACAAATAATTATAAAGGGTTTATGAGTATATACTCCCTCAAAGAAAACATTCCTTTTTATGATTATGGATTATATCCATAAATTTTTCAATTTATGTTAAGTGTTTTACAAGTATGGAATTATGTATTTTGATTCATAAACTAATCTATTTTATTCCATTTTTTAGAAATGGTGCCTAGTGGGAGGAATGGAAACTGTATAAATGTAAACACTCCATATAGGTATTTCCCTCCTACTCAAGATAATTATAATGGAGCTAGTGATACGACTGGTGCTGATCAGTTTATCACCATACTGGGACAACTCACTCAGGCTATGAATAATAACCTTACTCATATGGAGCACCCTGATCCGCAACGTGTAGGATCAATGTTAGACCGCTTCATGAGGAAACAACCACCAACATTCAATGGAATTAAAAATCCCTTAGTAGATGAGCAATGGATAAATTCCTTAGAGAAAATATTCCATGCCTTGGGGAGTAGTGAAAAAGAAAAAGTTATCATGGCAGTTTACCGCCTCACTGGAGATGCTGATCAATGGTGGTCGCTGATTCAAAACACAAAGGAAGATGAAGAAGTATCAAGTATGTAATTGAGGGAGTTCAAAGAGCTTTTCTTAGAAAAATAATTTCCCCGTGACCATCGAGCAGATATGGAAAGGAAATTTCTGATTCTGAGACAAAAGGAAGATGAGACTGTCACAAAGTATGAGTCCAACTTTACAAGGTTAGCGAGGCATGCTGCAGATTATATACGTAACCCAATAAGTAAGATTGATCGTTTATTTTATGGGTTAAAACCATTTCTCCATCGAGCTTTAGTATCACAATATTTCTCAACGTACGAAGATATAGTCTCGTGTTCTATCAATACAGAAAAGGAATTCTCTAAATCTTATGACAATAAAGTAAAGCAAGAGAATAAGAGAACGGTGGAGCAAGAGACAGATAAAGGGAAAAAGGGAAAGAATAATTTTACATTATGCGATAATTGTGGGAAGAATCTCCCCGGTACTTGCCTAAAAGGAATGGGAGTTTGTTATAAATGTGGAGAAAAATGTCACCAGGCTCGTGATTGTAAGGGAAAGAAAGAGGCTATCAATGTTGAATGCTACAATTGTAGGGAAATGGGGAATTATGCAAATGAATGTCCTAAGCTTCAGGGTAAATTACCTCAGAAAAGGCCAAGGGATCAAGGACAATCTTATGCTGTTACTACAGTTGAAGTGGAATAATTAATGTATTGGTGCTTTTTGACTCAAGGATTATATTCTGGTTATAAGAATAATGTGATGTATATAAGGATTTTACTACAGTACTTTTTGATTTCATTAAGGTTTTAATATGATTAAGGTAATAATATTTTTAGTATGTGACAATAAGAGAAACTTTACTTTATTTGGGGAATCTGATGTTATAATTGATTTTGGAATTTAGAGACCTTTTAGAGAAAGTCTGGGTAGAGGTATTTTGGATAACTATAAAGGTTGGAATGGATTAAGTTGAACTTTGGATAGTATTGTTTAAGGTTAAAACATTTATGAAGATTATTTTTGGAATATTATAATACTATAGTTTTAGGAAAAGTACAACTTGCAGGTTGGGGGGATAACCCGTCGTGTCGGACAAAGCTGTAGGAATCAAACTCACAACCATAGTGCGACAGGCCTTTATTACCTACCACTAGCATACAGGAAGTCCCTGGTTATTAAAAAATAGTTTTCCTAATCTAAATGGTATGTGTTAATATTTGGAACCTTATACAATTATGATAAATAGAATATTTTGAGTTCTATTACCTTTTGGAGTGAAAGATGGGTTTGTGGTAAAAATTTATTAAAGAATGAAAGTCTACATGACAAGTAAGTATATTTCCTTATGTTCTTATTAAATCTCCTAAATAAATTCCTCAACTTTATAAAAGGTAACTTAAAACAAAAACGTTGCTGGTTAACTTTTCCAACTGGGGATTCAATGATTATTTAACCAATCACAAGTTTGTGATTTTCTTGTGGTTAAATTTCTCCTAATCCTATTTTCTACAACTCTCCATCAGACCTTGATGGTTTTTTTTCTTCCATATCCATATTTTCATAGAATCCTAGTATGGGCTATCTCGGGTGACCTTTGTACTTATCTTTCTTTCTTTTAAAGTTATATTTTTATTAACCTTATTTCCGATGTGGGTTTTCCACAAAGGTATTTTCTATTTTCAACCTTTTATTTTCAAAGAAAAATTTTAAATTGCGAGGACTCAATTTATTGGAGGGGAGAATTTAACACCCCAAGCTTCTATGGTACTCTCCTCTTTGAATAATAGAGCAGCGTGTGTTGTACGCAACCTTGAGTTCTAACACACCGCGACAAATAAAAGTAGCAGTTATGAATAGTAATACCCACTTTTTGAAATTATATAAATTTTATATTTCAAAATGGACTTAATTTTTGTATTCTTAATATCGAAATTATCCTAAGTTGAATTTTTTATAATTTTCTGAGAACTTTCAATTTTTTATGAATAGTGAAAAATACTTAAAACAACTTTTTTAATCAAAATAATTTATAGTGATAAATTATAATATTGAGTGGTTTTAAAGTATAATTATAATATATTTTTACCATTTTATCCAATTTTGGTCATTAGAATTAATTCCACATTGAAATTGGACATAAACAATTGCCAATCTTTTGATATATATTGTTTCTTAAAAACATTCTATTTGTTGTGACAGCGGGAATTAATTATAAAATTAATTAATGCAACTTATATGTTTGGAATTTTTTAAAATAGACATCATTTTTGAATTTGGAATATCAATTATATCTTAGGGTGAAATTTTGGCATTGTTCTGAAAAACTTCAATTTTTGATGAATAGTGAAACCACTAAGTGGTAGTTAAAAAACTGATTTTTCATTTAAATGAAACTTTATCACTTCTATGAATTGAATTTTAAAAATCCGAAATACATGGTTGTCATTAGGATGTAAAATTTGGTTCAATGGGATTAAAATATTTTTTTTTGAATAGTAACTTTTATGTTTTATTAATCGCGATTAAAGGTAATTAGTGAAATTTAAGGTAAAAATGATATAATAAAAATATGAAAATACCTTTACACTTGTCCTACCCCTATTGTATGAGTCATGTCCGACCAATAAAATCCATGGGTCAACTTGGGTACCCCATGGAGCCACTTTGTTAGGAAAATGACATTAAAAACTTTTTATTTAATGTTAAAATAAAAATGTCACAAACATGAGTTGTTTTACTAAAACAATTTTTAAATGGGGTTATACAAGTAATATGTTTTACTATAAATATTAATTAGAAATATAAAAAGATTTACTACATCATGATATTTTTTTTGTAATTTTTAGACATTAAATAAATTAAATTATATATGACACCATGATGATGCAGCGATTACCTCATTAATTAACGATTTAAATAAAATAAAAAGATAATGTAAAATCTAAGATATAAACATGTAAAAAACCTATTTGTTGATTATATTTAGAACCCTTATCACCTTATACTCGAAATATATAAGTTTGGGACCTTTAAAATCCGAAAATCATTATATAATAAAGTAACATTTCATGACTTTCCAAGAGTGCCCCTCCTCTCCTCTTATAAAAGGCCCCCACCACTACCACCTTATTCACACCTTCAAAGCCTTTTGTCTTGGCCAAACTCTGCCAAAATACTCTCTCAACTTCCCTCTATTACTCCTAGAAGCCTCACTTTGGGCATAATTCTTCCCAAGGAAGCCTTTGTCTCAAATCAAAAAAGAGTTACCCGATTTTAAGGTAATGTCTTCTCTTATGTTATTTTGTTTTATTTTGATTCTCCAACCCCTTAAACTCTTTTTATTAATTTATTTTGTAACAAAAACAGTACCTTAAATATACTAGGATGTTTTTATGAGAATTATTTGATTTACACTTACACACACCTTCGTCTAATTGTTAAAGAACATACTGTTTCTATGGTTGGAAAATTTCTGCCTCACGAAACGATGATTGTTCAATCTTCCTTTAACACCTCTCATGGTGGCTATTATGATGAAACTATTTTTATATATGATATATATTATGTTTTTTTTTCGTTATTATTATTTATTTTTCATTTATTTCATACCTTTATGATTTCCATTACGGGTAAACGCAATAATTTCATTTTAGGAAGTGCAGACTACCGCCCCCTCAAAGTGATTTGAATCATTAATGTCATATGTGGGATGTATAAAGGATGGAGTAAATGGTATTATACATTATATGATACTGGAATTATATTATACCTTTATATAATTATAACTTCATTCCATTAAATACGAAATAGGAATAAAAGTAGCGTTCATGCGTACGTACGGCTTACCGTCTCCATGAACGGTGCATTTCATTTCTTACCTCTAAATGTTATGTAATATTATAAATGCATGTATATACTAGATATATAATATATATATGATATCTACATCATGAATATAATTCTGGATATAATGGATATTTCACCACACAAACAACTTGTAATTATAAGAAGTTTATTTTTGACTCAAGTACCAAAGATCGACAAAACAACCGTTATTAACTTAAATAATTACATAATGTTCATAACATGGTAATAAGTGATATAAAAGGAATAATAAACTTGAAAAATATTCTAAAGAAATTATAAATTAACTCTAGTTTATTATTCAGGAGGTTAAATAACGGTCGAGTCAAGTTGGACACGAGGTAAGGGAACTTCATAACCCAATTTCTGTTCTTTGGGTTAATCTCCAACTTTCAAATTATGTCATGATATTATTATGTCCTATCTTTTATTTGTACTTTATTTATGTGTACTTATAGTTAATACACATAATAGATCTATTTTATTTTAAAAATTATCTTTGTAAGGGACTTCATCTCAATCTCCATTTATTGAGGAATATTTTGTTTTATACACAAATTTCTTTTATACGGTGTATAAACCCCTTTGACTTTTACGTTTATTCAAAAGGAATCTTTTTATACGATGAGTTTTACTAAATGACAAAAAGGAATGTTTTTCTTGTCATACGTATGCGGCGACAATGACTTCTCTGCCGCCGTGACCATTATTTGAGTTTTGGCTTCCTTTACAAGCCATAACTTTTTTTAAATGAAAAATAATTACAAAGTTTTAATTTTATTTTATTTTGGTCTTGAAAATGGTTTTGAAAGTGTTTTTATTTATATCAATGTGTTGTATTGATATCTTGTGATTTAAATGTGTAAATGTTATGCATGTTTTATGTGATATGATTATGTTATGGTTTATGATATGTTTAAACCTATTCATATGAGGAATGCATTGGACTTAATAAGTGACGGGTGGAGCCCGCTATAGCTCCTCGATGCATCGACAAGTCTCATGAGACAAACTAGTGTCTTGGAACGAGGCCTTGACAAAATATTATTTTTAGTCTTGGCACGAGGCCTTGGCTACGTGGTTATGATAGTTTGGTATTATGAATTCTATCATTATGAAAGTGGTTATTGATATTGCATGTGATTATTAGACCAGTAGAATATCCATGTGAATAAGTAAATGGCATTATTTCATTTTACTTTTTCCATATTATGTTGAAGTTCATGTTTAAAAGGCTTTTGTTTAGTTATACATTGACTTAAATGTTTATGTTTCTTTATGAAAGCTTCCGCTATATTTTTATCCTTACTGAGCATCTGAGCTCACCCCTTTCAGTGTTTTAATTTTTCCAAGATGTGAAGAAGTATTTTAGGAATGACCTGCAGGGATAGTCTGAAGGGGATATGAGTGTGGAAAATGGAGACTATGTTATTGTAGTTTTTCACTTTATGATGTAATGTAATATTTATGAATGTATCTAGTGTTTCCAAGGCTACTAAACTAATCAGTCTTTCGAGACTTGATCTTTTGTGATCATTCCAATGTTACGCAATAATGCACCGACTCTGGGTAACTGGGGTCGGGGCGTTACAAAAAAATACCATATTTAGAAGTTCCAAAGGAATTTTTTAAACAATACAATTAACCCCCTCCCCCCTGTATATTGAGCATCTACATTCATCATTTCAATCCTACAATTAGTATCAGAGGAGGTATCTGAAATACAGAAATTCACATATAAGTTGTCTTTCTCAAGTTTTTAATTGTTCTATATTTCTCTTAGGATATTTTTATCCTTGTTTACAAAATTTTATTACTAATAAGTTTTGGTGGAAAGATATTTTCTTTGAAATGGAAAGAATGAATGTTGGCTAAATTGACAATATTAATCCTTATAGACCACCTATTTTTTATGGGAATGACTATGAATATTAGAGATATCATATGAAGACTTTTGTTATTAACACTAGAGTGGAAAACTTTGTTATGCTAAATGGAGATTAAAATATTCCTGATAAGGAAGTTAGAACTTTTACTAATCAAGAGACTTCATAATATAAACTAAACTAAAAGGTATGCAATACTTTGTTGTGTTCCATGACCAAGAATATATATATCCAGATTTCTTCTTGTGAAGCTGCAAATTGTATTTGGAATAAGTTTGAAGTAACCCATTTTAGGACATCCAAAGTTATTTAAACTAGAAGATCTATGCTTAGAGATGAGTACCATGGTTTTTTCTTTCCATATGGAGAACCTATATGTAAGGTATAATAGAGATTTATGACTATTTTCAATAGCTTACAATCCATGGGTGAAAAAGGTTTGGATGATGAGGCACTTGTAGACAATATTATATACATCATGCCTAATGAGTGGGAATCCAAGAGGACAGCTATAGATGAGAATAAGAAATAGAAGTGTCTCTTTTACAACTACTTCAAATCATATGAAAGCCAAGACTCCTGAGAGAGTTACGAGATCTAAATCTAATAAAGTCACTTTTTTATCTGAATCAAGTGAAAGTGAACATTCTGAGAATGTACTAGATAATCTTTATAGAATTATGAACAAGATAGTTGGGAAGAATTACTTTCATTATAAATATAAGAAGAAAGAAAGAAAGGATAAAAAAGACTCTGAAGTCACTTGTTATGAATGCAAAAGAGCTGGGCATATAAGGCCAGATTGTCCTAATCTTAAGAGAAAATATAAAAAGGAAAATCATTCTGAGAGAAATAGAAATAAGTACTAAAAATTTAAATCTAAGAAATTTTTTGAAAGCTAATGACACCTACAGTGCTAGTGGTGGAGACTCTTCTGATGAATCCTCAGATTACAAATCTTCTGGACATAAGAATATTGGTTTACTTGCCAAGTTACCTATTGAAAATCAGTTTTTGATGGCTAAGGTACACAATGATGAATCCATAACCAATGTATCTATTAATTCTAATTATAGTGATAGTAAATATTATGAATCCTCGGATGAATAATATTCTTCTAATGAAGATAATACTTTACTTACTTATGAAGAAGTTTCTAGGTTTTCTAAGCTCCTTGAGAATGAAAATTCTAAAGTCAAGAAAAATCTTGATAAGGAAAATTCTTGGATTTATATTCTTACTAAGGAAATATCATATCTTTCTAAATATCCTGATAACAAAACCCTTGATTTTCAAAGTATTTCAAAAACCCTTGAGGAAGTTAATTCTGATAAGGATAAACTTTCTAAGGATCTAGAAAAAGTAATTTCTAAAAAAAATGATTTGGAGCCTAACTCTAGTGATAAAACTAATGTTTTTAAGGATAAGAACTTAGTTATTAGACAAAAGTCAAAAATATTTTCCTTGAGGAAGTGTTTTTCAAACTTTACCTTTGGGAAGGAAAACATTTATAAGATGTATTCCTAAATTTGACCACTAAGGAATAATTCGAGTTTTGGTTATACTATTTCAAAACCAATTTTTAGTAACAATTATTTTCTTTCTCAAAGTGCTCATTTCTACACTAAATTTTAGTGTGGTGGGAATTGGGAAAAATAAAATTCCTTAAACAGAAATCGGTCTTTAGGTTTTCATAAAGCTTAATTTTCAAAGAAAATGTGGATTCCTAAAATTTTTCTTTCTGAAGTTACCGGTTCCAAGAAAGTCTAGGTTTCAAAAGTCTAACACCCTTATTTTCAAGAAAATAAAGATATTAACAATAGCAATAAATGGTACATGGATAGTATATGTTCTCGACATATGATTGGTAACAAAAACTTCTTTGAAAAGATTATTTAGACAAAAGGAGGAAAAGTAACTTTCAGAGATAATGCTAAGGGAGAAATTATTGGTATAGATAACATTGTTTTTCTTGGAAAAACTTTTATTTCAAATGATTTATTTGTTAAGGGTATTAAGAACAACCTCATTAGCCTAATTCTATTATGTGGGAAAGGTTACCTTGTGAATTTTAGGAATGAAAAGTTCTTAGTACAAAATTCCAAGGAAGACTTTATTCTTTATGCCCATAGGCAAGGGAATGTTTACACATTAAACTTAGAGGACCTTAGAAGACAATATTTACCTTACCTTAGTGTAATAAAAGATCATTCTTGGTTGTGGCATATAAGGTTAGGACATTGTAATATTAGTAACCTATGAAAAATCTATAAGAAATGACTGGTTAAGGATCTACCGAAGCTTAGATTTGATTCTTCAAAAGTTTGTGATCCTTTTCAATATGGAAAGCAACATAAATCAAGTTTTAAATCATTCGATGAAGTCTCAACTACTGATGAATTATAGTTAGTGCATATGGATCATTTTGGTCCAACACAAATTAGAAGCATTGGAGGAAAATATTATGTATTTGTCTTAGTCGATGATTACACTAGATTTATGTGGGGCTATTTTCTAGAAAAGACATCTGAATCATTTTATTATTTTAAAAGTTTTAGTTCCCAAGTTATAAATGATAAAAACTTTCCTTTTATAACTATTCATAGTGATCATGGTGGTGAATTTATAAATTCTGATTTTAAAACCTTTTGTAGTAGCAAAGGCATTAATCATAACTTCTCACCACCCAGAACACCTCAACAAAATGGGTTTGTTGAAAGAAGAAATATAATCCTTTAGTAGATAACAAGAACCATGTTGAGTGAATATTCGGTAGCCAAACATTTTTGGGATGAAGTTTTAAGTACTTCTTGTTATACTATAAATCATGTTTTGGTTAGACCTTTTCTTAATAAAACTCCTTATAAGTTATGGAATGGTAGAAAACCAAGACTTTTCTACTTCAAGGTTTTGGTTTTTAAGGTATTCATTCTGAATACTAAAGATAATCTACACAAATTTGCACCAAAATCTGATTAAGGAATTTTCTTAGGCTACTCCACAACTTCTAAGGCTTATAGAGTTATCAATAAAAATACTTGTACTATTGAAGAAATAGTTTATGCAAATTTGATGAAACTAGTCCTTTTGTTTTTAAACATCCTCAACATACATCTTCAGATGTGTTTCCAAAAACTGATTATCAATCCTTGATAGAAGTTTCCTTCTGATAATGAAAGTGTTTAAGAAAATATTTCTGAAGCATTTACCCCAGAAGACTTCCTACCCTATGTTGATGAATAGGTTTTACAAAACCCAAATCAGTTGTTTCTTAAGACTCATCGTAGTGATAGTATCATTAGTGATGTAAATTAACCTGTAAGGACTAGAACTTATTAAGAAATAAAGTAGAACATCTATCATTCATTTCCCAATTAGAACCAAAAAGCACTGATGAAGCTTTAAGTGATGATATTGGATAAAATATATGCAAGAAGAGAAAAATGAATTTGAAAGGAATAAAGTCTGGACATAAGTTGAAATAACTAAGGAAACTTCTATTCCTGGAGTAAAATGGGTCTTTAGAAATAAATTTTATGGCAATGGAATCATTGTAAGAAATAAAGATAGATTGGTTGCTAAAGGCTATAATCAAAAAGAATAAATAGACTATGAAGAAACTTATGTTCCAGTAGCTAGACTTGAATCTATTTGTATTCTACTTGCCTTTGTAGCATTCTTCAATTTCAAACTTTTCCAAATGGATGTTAAATGTTCTTTCCTTAATGGTTTTGTTTAAAAGGAATTTTTTGTCGAACAAATTCCTGGTTTTGAAGGTACTAAACATCCTGAACATGTTTACAAACATACCAAATCATTGTATGGACTTAAACAAGCATCTCAAGCATGGTATTATAGAATTACATGATTTTTTATTCAAAATAATTATGTTAAGGGAAATTTTGATCTAACCCTTTTTATAATGAAATATAAGAAAAATGTTTTGATTGTTCAAATTTATGTTGATGACATTATATTTGGTTCAACATAGAAATATTTAACTGGTTCCTTTTCTAATCTAATGAAATCTTAGTTTGAAATGAGTATTATGGGTGAGTTAACATTCTTCCTAGGTTTTCAAATTTCTCAAAAACCAGAAGGAATCTATATATCCCAACATAATTGTATTAAATATCTTATTAAAAAGTATGGATATGACAACACTAAGAGTATAAGTACTCCCATTGGTACCTAAAATTCACTTGATCTAGATGATACTGGGAAACCTATAGATCAAATATCTTTTAGAGGTATGATAGGAAGTCTTTTTACTTGACAGCTAGTTGTCCAGACATAATGTTTTCAGTATTCTTATGTGCAAGATATCTATCCAATCCTGAGGAATCTCATTTAAAGGCAGTGAAAAATATTTTTCACTACTTAAAGGGAACCATGGATCTTGGACTCTTTTATAATTCTAAAATTGATTTTGTTTTAAAAAAAATTCAGATGCTGACTTTAGTGGATGTAGAATGGATAGGAAAATTACATCCGGAACTTTTCATTTCTTAGGAGATTCATTAGTTTCTTGGTCATGAAAAAAGAAACACTCAGTAGCACTTTCCACTACTGAAGCTAAATATGTAGCAGCTGAATGTTTTTGTGGTCAAGTGTTGTGGATTCAACACACACTCATAGACTATGGTATGAGTTTTTCCAAATCACAAATTTTGTGTGATAATACAAGTGCCATTTCCTTAAGTAAAAACTCTACACATCAATCTCGTGAAAAACACCTAGATATTAGGCATCACTTTCTTAGGGATCACACACAAAAAATAGATATCATTCTTCAATTTATCAGAACACAAGATCAACTTGCTGATATTTTCACAAAATCTTTACCATCCAATAGATTTGAATACATTAAATAGAAGTTAGGAATGATAATCGTAAGGTAATCTTCCTTGTTAACTTCCTATTAAAACCAATCTCCTTATAGTAAGTAACTCTTTTTCATAGTGGGGGTACATGTGTTTGTTAGACTCTAAAAAAAATTCATTGTCTAAAAATTTTTCGTAGTCTAAAAATGTTTAGTAGTCTAAAACATTTTCATAGTATAAAAAAAATTTCTAGTCTGAAAAGTTTTTGTAGTCTAAAAAATTATCATAGTCTAAAATCTTTTCGTAGTCTAAAGTTTTTTCATAGTCTAAAATTTTTTCGTAGTCTAAAATTTTTTCATAGTCTAAAAATTTTCATAGTAAAAATTTTTATAATGAAGACTTTCGTACTTAATATTTTTGTAATGACAATTTTCATACTCAAAATTTTCATAATAATGATTTTCGTACTTAAAATTTTTTTAATGAAGATTCGCGTACTTAAAATTTTCGTAACGAAGATTTTCGTAATGGATTTTTTCGTATTTAAAATTTCCCGAATATAAAGTTCTTCAAAAATAATTTTCCACATTATGAATAATCTTCTTAGAAATCCCAAAGGTAGGTTTCCTTTTCTAAATGTTCATAATCATCTTTTACTTGTTGGTATTTTATTTTGGTTTTAAATTTTTCAGATTCACTTTTCATTAAATCTGAATGATTTTCCTAAAAACCTCAAAAGATAAAAAACTATCAAGTTTCCTTCTATGGATATTATCTCAACCATCAGATCTTCTCATGATGCTTTCAACCATTGGATCAATCAGGGACGTTGAACCTTCATTTTTATTTCCTATATAAAGGACCCCCTGATGGTTGTCCCATATCGATCTCAAAGATATTGTGTGTGGAAGTTATGCCCTTCCTACAAAATCTAATTCTAAACTTCTCAAATTTTCCTTACTTTCGAATGTCTGCTAATGTTTCTTCCTAGAATTAAATGTCAACTGTCAATCCAATCTCTGAAAGGTAGATATATAGAGAAAGATTAGTTGATCCAAAGTTTTATGCCAAATATTACTCTATCGTTTCCAAGAATATCAAACTCAATGGCTGGGAGAGTGTATATATCTCCAAACCAAAAGCTCTATATTTGGTATATCTGGGGTTTTTAGTAGAGTTCTATGAGTCAGTAACTTTATTTAAGGAAGAAGGTTGGAATACATTTTCTTTCAAGTGTTATGGAAAGACATATTCACTTTCTTTCACCAAGGCTGCAATCTTGGTTGGTATTCATTATGAAGGGTAAGCTGAGTTCTGTACTCACAAGCTAGTTGATGTTCAAGGAAGTTTTTATAAGGTGAAGACCATGGATTTCCTTGGTCTTTTAGAAGTAAAGACTCTGAAGATTCTTCACCTATCTACGAACTTTAGGATTCTTGAATTGTGGGTTCAAGGATTAATTATTCCAAGAAAAGGTGATAAGGATACTCTAAAAAAGAGTGACATCTATATTTTGGTGAATCTAGGGAAGTTAAATTTGGTTAAGTACATTCTGATTGCGATTGAGAATATTAATAATGGGAATTTGAAATCTAAAATTATTATGTATCTATCCATTCTGTCCAAGATGATTGTTCGGTGTTTAGAATCCTTCAAAATTCCTTTCAGTTCTAATTCGATGAATTGCAAAGTCATCTTGTTGAGTGATGATACTTTAAGAAGGATGAAAATTGGTTTTTCCAAAGAATCCTAGGAATTTGATGATTTTACTGAATAGGAAGTTGAAACTCTTCTAAAGAAATAGGAGGTGGATGAAAAATCTAAAAAGGGTTTAAGGAAGAGGAAGGCAAGGGAAGTGGAATATAAGGACAAAACTCTCGTGGTAATGGAAATTCATTCAGCACCCCTGAAGCCAAATAAACAAAAACCTTATCCATATGAGGTAGTATTAAAGTGGAGAGAAGATAAGAAATATCTGAAAGAAGGGGAGCCTAAGTTTGGCCTCAACCCTACTAAGGAAAAATATTTGAAGGAAAAGGTAGTTGAAGAGCTTGATAAGAAAGAGAAAGAGAACAAGAAGAATAAAAAGTTGTCTGAGGTAGAGATTGTCTAATCACTTCTGAAGGTTGCTGAGAAAGAATCTGAGAATATTTCGGTACCAGAATCCTTTCTGGTAGAATCATTACTAGAGACTCCGGGAAAGAAATTTTTGAATCCAGAAATTGTTCAAAAAAAGGAAGTTGATGAAGAATAAAAATAATGGAGTTGTGATACTGAAAGTTTGATAAATAAAGTTGATTATTTTCATGAGAAGGAAATCCCTTATGAAAAATTATCATTCTGAACCTCTGAATCCGGGTCTTTAAAACTTGCTACCCCAGGGAAAGATGAGAAAAGTGGAGAAGAAGTGAACAAAGTGTCTGAAGAAGAAGGCTCCAACCATGATTTCATTCATCCAGAGGATGATGAGGTAGGAGTCGAGAAGAAAGAGGTACATGAAAATAAAATTGTGCAACTATCTGATAGTGAACATGAATCACCCAATCAAGAAGAATTCATTCCAAAAGATGATAAGGGAAAACAGGTGTTAGTTGATACACCTAGAAAATCTCTAGTAAAGAATAAAGAATTTGGTAATTTATCGAAGAGGAAACTTGCTAAGTTAGAAAAAGAATCCTCACTAAGAAAAATATCTGATTCGGAATCGTCCTCTCTTGGACATGATTTTGTAGTCTAGTCTTTGAAAAAGATTGTTGGAACTATCCCTATATTTCCAATCATAGACTCTAGATTCCATATGCTTCAGTATTCATTAAATCAAAAATCATATTTCGTATCCATGTTGATAGATAAGTGTGTCAAACTTGAGGGTGATTTCAAAACCTTTTTCATAAACTACGAATCCCACAAAAGATCTTGAAATAAGATGACTAGATAGTCAAAGAAAACTGTAGAAGACAAGAGAATACTTGATAATTTTCAAGATAATATCAAGTATTCATTTGAAACCAAAGATAGTAAGTTGAAATATCTCACCAAGTCTTTTGAAGAAAATCTATATCTTGAAGAAAATACTCGGAAGTAAGAAGTGAAAGATCTGAATGTGGAATTGTATTCAGTTGCTCAGAGTGGGAAGAGAGAAAGGGATCTCAAGATTGAGATAGAAGAGAATCTAGTTAAGCAAGAAGAAGTTCTAAATGGTCATGCAGAATCTCTTAAGGCTCGGGAAGAAAAAATCAAAGCCTTATAGAAGAAAACAGAAGATCAGGATCAGCTTCTCAAACGTGCATTGGAGGATCACAAGGAAATAAAGAAGCTCAAAACCATATTGAAGAAGTTTATGTAGAAGGAGAAGGAAGGATAATATTGTTCAATTGTGATCTTTTGTTGTATTTCTTGCTTGTATAAATTTTTCCAATCATAATGAAATTTTGGGATGCTCTTTATAAATTTCATTGTCTATTACTAATATTTCAGGTACTATATTTTCTTTTCCATTCCATGTATTCCTTTTTGAAAATCACAAAGGGGGGGGGAAAGAATGTTAAAAAGAATACTAAGTAAAGAAGAAATTTCCATAAGGGGGAGTTCATCTAAGGGGGAGTTCTTATCTAAGAAGATTTTTTATGCAATAAAATGATAAGTCTCAATCCAGAAATAAAGAATAATATCCTTAGTATTTATAAATCCTAATGGGGAGTTAGTAATATTCATCATTACCCATGTGTTAAGGGAGATAAGTTTTATTTTAAAAGTCCAGAAAAAAAAAATTCTGAGTCCTTATATTCTTTTTTGAAAGGATGTTTGTACTTTCCAAAAAGGGGAAGATTATTGAGTCAATAAGGTTTCCTTATGAAATTTCCATTCCTTCATGTTTTGAAAATCAAAAACACTCTATATTAAGGCAAATTTATTCTCCCATATGTTTTATCTTAATAAGGAAAATTTTCCTTCCCAAAGGAAAATTTATCCTTATCATGTTTTCATTCTTCATATCATAATTTCTCTAAACCTAACTCATTTTATTTCTAAGTATAAAATTTGGTTTCGTATCTAAAACCTTGGAATCTTATAAATACATAGATATAGAGCATTATGTTTTCAAGATCTGAAGTCAGGTTCCAAATTCTTTGAATTTAGATGCTGGACTTTCTGTGTTCAGACTCAGAATTCTCTAAACTCAAACTCCAAACTTCTTGAGTTCAGACTCCGAATTCTCTAAATTAAGACTCCAAACTTTCTGAGTTCAGACTCTGAATTCTATGAATTCATACTCTGAATTCTATGAATTCGGACTCCAAATTCTTATGAATTCAGACTCTGAATTTCTTTGAAATTCAGACTCCAGAATTCTATAGAATTCAAGTTCCAAATTCTTTTGAAGATATAATTATAATATTCATGTATTATGGACACTAAATAGTTTTTGTTTAAACTCTGAACTTTTATTTTTTTCTTACACTCCGAAAAATTGAATTTAGTTGAGAACCCTAATTTTTTTCTTACCCTTGTTATAGTTATGAAACGATGTCATGATTTCAATTTCTAACCAACTGTTGTTTGAGTGACATGTGTATAGGTCCCTCCAAAATTAAAGGAAAAATATAAACATTGGAGGAGGGAGCTAATTGTTGTAAATGTAGCTATAAATATGAGCCCATTTGAACGACGTCAAGACTCATGTTGATAAATCTAGAGATTACATGCTGATGAAGTTATTTCTTGATAGAGAGACTTTATTGCTTTGTGCATACTGAACATCTTGTTCAAAATTGCTTTGTGAAACTCCGAATGTTGTTGAGTACATTCGAGGGCTTTCAGGGATAGGAAGACAGAAGTACTGACTACCTTGAAGTTCGAGGTCATGTAGGGATAGCAAGATAGACTCTGATATTCATATAGAGGGCTTACTCTGGTGTGGGTAAGACAGAATTTATTGAAAGTATAAATTAAGGTACCTTTATCCAAGGTTGTTGGATACCCTACTCTTTGGGTTAAAATATTTACTTATTGTTACTAGTATTGTTTCTAGTTTTCCGCTGCATTTTGATTGTTAATGAAGTATAACTATCTTATACTTCCTTAAACTTGTACTATGATTAGTAAGATTCTATACGCTTTAATATAGAATCTTATCTTTGTAAAATTTTCTAATGTTTCACTTCTGGAACAACATTTCTAGAATCAAAAAAGTTTGTAGAACTAAGAGGTCTTGTGAATTTACATTGTTTAACTTTTTTAAACAATACCATCTTTAAAAGTCCTAAAGGAATTTTTTTTAAAGTTTACAATTCACCCACCCCCCCCCCCCCCTCTTGTATATTGAGTATCTACATTCATCGTTTTGATACGATACCCATTTTTAATTTAATTAGGTCATGAGTCGTAACATGAATCATAATATATGATTCGATGCTAATTCTATAATTTTTTTAAATATATTTTTTTACAAGTAAAAATATATGATAAGTAGATATAATAAATTAATAATGATTAATTTTCTTTTGAATTTTCTTTGATTAATGAGGCATATAATTAAGTATACTGAATATTTAAATCACATTCTCCATTTTTTATTTATTTTTTTATATATACACATTTTGAATAAAATAGAATAAAATACAATAAATGATGTAACTCATGCCTATTTATTTATAACTACACAAAAAATGAAAACGAATATTTAAAATTCCAATCCCCACTCAAATTTTATATTTCTCATAAGAAAGTGGGGATATTTGGAATATGATTTCAAATAATTTTATAATATCTCTTAGGGATTTAATTTAGTACAATCACTAACCTTTTTGAATTTCAAATTTTAATTAAAATTCCTTCGTTTGATTGAAAATATAAACCATAGAAAAAAATACTTATTTTTGGTCATTGGAGATTTAGAGTTTCAATAATAAAATAAATCACTTTGAAATCAACTTATAGTTCAATAAATGAGTTGGTTTAGATAATTTTAAATAACTATATCTTTAAAAACCTAATGAAAACACATAAATAACTTCAAAAAAACAAAGTCTCGTCACTTTTTATAATTTGAATAGAACACACACTAGAAAATAAACCAAAAATAAAGGAAAACACAAAACTTAATGCCAAACACTTCCCCTTACCCAATAATTAGTATTTGATAAAACCATAATGATATGAAAAGATTTCATAAAAATTTAAAATAGATTTAAGTAAGAAAGAAAATAAATAAATATAAAGGAAAGACATTACTCAGATAATTTTATTCCATTATGTGTGTATAGTCTTGATATTGTGTGATATTCAAATTTATTATATTCAAAATACATCCATGAATTTTATAAAACCATTTAACTCCTTTTTTACAAGAAAAATGTAAATATTAATTATTTCTGGAAAAAACTATATAAATCAAGAAAAAATGATAAAATGATAAATTATAGGGTATCTTGACCACAAGGCTTTTATTCATACAACCAAGATCTTATAGGTACTCATGGTAATACAAAGTATGAAAGTGGGTAGAGTTTTATTGATTAGAACTACCACATTTTTCTTTTCCCAATTTGTATATGCATACACTAAGCTTTCTGTATCCCTAAATAAATGAAAAATTCAATATCCCCTAAAAATTTAATAATTGTAAATATAGTGTGATAGGGAAAAAAATTAAGGGTTATCCTAGGTGTTTTTATCCTCCTCTAATTAATATTCATTTTTTTGTTAAGGAGGTAGTGGCTTTATTGTAGGTACCTCGGATTTTTCTTCCTCAAATATTACCACATCTTATATGTTGTGAATATTCTTCATAATCAAACACCACATTATCGTTGATGTCTTATTATTTGTTTTCATCATAATTATATGTGTATATAAATTAATGTGTTAAATTTATCATTTAAAAATAATGGAAATCATTTTCTAAATTATTGTCAACCAAATTAAACCACAATGATTTCAAGGTGGAAGAGTCTCCCTTAATTTTTTTAGCTTGTATCTCTTTTTCATTTAGTAATGTGTCCTATAAAGGGTTGGTGGGAGTATTAAATATGTATTCCAAAAAACATTCATTAAAATTTACTTCTAATTGTGTTTTGTATTCAACCAAAACTTTTAAAAATGGTGGTAAAAATAAAAATTCAAAAAATAAGGGAGTTATTAATTTTTTTATTTGATAATAATAAAATATAAATGAATATAAAGTGAGGTAAAATATCTTGATATTATTAGGATGTAGTTTTTACATCTCTTGTAATGTCACAAGAAGGAATATTTAAATTCTTGGGAGTAAACTATTTTGAATTTTTTACCCACCTCTTTCATGTCCTCATAAACAAAGAACATTTTAGTAAACACATATTATTAATGTGGTTGTGGTATTGGAATAATGATGTCTTAAAGAGTGCAATTTATCATTTCAATTAATTTTTTTCAACTCATTAATTACCCTTTGGTTCCCATTATATTTATCCAAGGCTAAAAGTCTCTCTATGGTGGTGGTATCTTCCTCCTCTAGTTGGCATTGGGTAAATTTATTTTGATGTTTCTAATTCTCATTATCATTGTTTCATACTTCATCTAATCCAAATTGGAACCCCTAATGTGATTGTTCATGTTCTATAAATAAAAAGTTTTATGTGGTCACATGTGGGAAGAAATATATGTTTTTGTGTTTTAGTTTTGATTTAGGATTAAATATCATTTATCTAAAGTTATTGCTTCACTTTCTTTGTCTAGAAGTATAAATTGTAATCCCTTATTGATTAACATTCCCCATCACTTTTTTAACCGAGTTGAGTAATAATAAAGAAATAAGTATAGAAAAAATTAAATGAAAACGAAAACAATAATTAATGATATAATTATAAAGTGTTGTGAAGGAATCTAATCAAGAGACTCTCCACATAAATGATTTTAAATCAATACAATCTCTATTGTAGGGTCCTCTTCAATGTTATTTTAATCTCAATTGGGTAACACAATGGAAATACTAGGTTATATATTAGATAGTTTCACTTAATTATTCATTCTTCATGTTATTTTTCACTAATTATTGATATTTTTAATTTAATAATAAAATAATTGAAAAATGATGTTTCTTCATATTTGATTAGATTTAAAAATAAAAAATTATATAAATGAAATGAAATGAAAATAAATAAAATGAAAAACATAGAATGGTTGTACCAAGATAAAAGTTAGTTTTCATCATAATTATTTACTAATAAATATTTTTTTCTAATTAAGTAGCCTGATTCTATTTTATTCCATTAACAACCATTATAAATTTAAAGCGAAAGTGGAAGGTGAACCCAAGAACCGATCAAATTTTATTAACTATTCAATTCATTCACAATGAATTATCATAAAAAAACCACTCTATGGTGTAAGTTATAACCCAAAATCATGATCATATCTCTTTTATCATTCAACACCTAACTCACTTGAATATTCCATATTTCAAATGAAACAAAAAATAATATCCAATAAGTTTGTAATGGTAAAATAATGTGTTTGTGGTAAATTAATGATATGATTGACAAACATAGTCACACACTCTTAATCATCCATAATGTAGAACTAAATCAATGTAATTAAATTGTAGAATAATTGTAACTCTAAAAACATGAATCCCTCCCCCTCTGGTCAACCATAAAGGTAATCCATAATAATGGAGTCAGAGATCTTGGGGGATGATAGGATAACACAATGATAATAGAAAACTAGATGATATTATATAAAAATAGGTAATAAAAAATATATAATTCCTACAAAGAACCAAAAATAAAATGGAAGTATGAATATAAGGGGTTGGTGGTCTTGGAATAGTTTCACAACATCCCCCTTACCTATTTAAATAAATAGTTGAACCCCACAAAATTTTTGAATAATTATAAAAACATTATTTAGAAAATAATAATTTTGTTTCCGCATTTTTGTAAATGGACCTTTGTATGGAAAACCAATATTATATCCCCACCACTATCTGTAAATAAATTCCAATAGATCCAACTTTGAGAAGATTTAGTGGCTTGGATTAAGTATATCATGACATGCTAGGAATTTGGTATATAAAGGATATCCTAATTGAATTTATGGAAGGAGTGTTGAATGTTTTTATATTTGGGTGACCTGTTTGGTGAAATAAAGGATAATGGACTAGATCTTTAATGCTTGGGAATCAGTTGAGGTATGATCAGGATTGATGAGTTGGTATTTAGTATTCGGTAGTGTAAATTTATCCCTATTCAAAACTAGGTATTTAAGGAAGCTTCTTGTAAGAGATGGAAAGCTATTAAATTGTTTTCATAATGGTTGTATTCAAAGTGGAACCATATTGGATCCATTATTAAGGTCACAATAGACCATGCAGTCACCTGATAGGGGGTTTAATGAGGTGTTTCATTTTTACTAAATTATATTTTGGATTTTAATTCCACTCTTGATATTTTATAAAACTTGCCACTTTATGAAATGAAGAGAATAAATAAGTTATTATCATAACACACTATTTTTATAAGATTTGACCCATGTTTCAGAATATTCTCTTATATATGTTCGACTCCAAACAAGAAATAGATTATCACTAATTTTTTATCATGAATACAAGTACGTGTGAATGTATCATCCACTCTAATTAAAATATTGGTTTAGTGGGTATTGTCTACTTAGCTTGGGAATATATAATCCAATTTATAAAATCTATCTCATAGAAGTAGAATCCTACTAAAACCACTCCAGGCTCTTAACTATAATGGAGGTATTTTTATATACTAGAACTGCCAGCCTTCAATGGTCCTCCAAAAACTTTTTGACTCACATGTTTCTACTACTATGGATTTCAAAGAATCATTATAATAATATCTTCTTCCTTACTGAAAGGGTCTACAACTTCCATAATATAATCAAAAACACTGCATATAGTTTTTCCTGGTTCTTCAACTCAGTATCATTTTGATCATCTTTCATTGTAACTCAATATTCTAAGAATATTGATAACAAATTTGAGTATAAATAGTAGTAACATGTGTCATTTTCTATCTCAATCATCTTCTATAACATAGTGATATTATATGAATCCTTATTCGTCTTTACTATCTTTTTCTTTGGAACATTGGATCTATTCTCTCGTATTTATCTTCAGTTTCTCTCTTTCATGCTCACAATATCATCTTCTGAACACTCTTTTTATACACAGATTATATCCTAGAAATACTACATTGGGAACTCTAAATTTTTATGGTTCTTTCCATCACTTTAATATTAATAGAATATCATGAATATTATTTGAAAAATTCAAATATAGAAACTCCATTTAATTTTCAATAGATGGTCTTCTCATTCCAACTGATAAAAATTTCTAGTTTAAATTATGACAAAATACCAATCAAATATATCACCTTTTAATATGATAAAAGTATAAGGATATTTACATCTAGAAAAACTTCACAAAATTAGTATATTTATAATCTATGATGGAATGCATGTTATCATACACAAATGTTCATAGAGTGATACTTCATTTATTGAATGACTACCTCTCCCTTTATAGAATAGCCTTTTATGGTTATTTAATATCTTTTTTAATAAAACCCCTTTTGATAAATATAGTGTTCATTCTCTACAAAAATAGTTCTTTTATATCTCATATTATCTTCTAAAAGTATCTTATGGAAACTATTCAATGTTTTTTTTCAAATTATTAGACTTTTATGATTCTAATGTCTACCTTTACATAAGATGAAGGTATTATTATGTTTTACTATGAGTCTAGGGCTTTTTCAATTTTTTAAAGGGAATTTACCTTTAAAAAATTCTATAAATCTTATTTGAAGAAGGATATTTGATTACTTTATTGAATTTTTAGTCTTCAAAAATAGAAAATTACTTATTTGTAAGAGTTAATTGGATCTTATATTTTCCTCCAAATGACTCTTATGAACCGATCAATAGCCCTTATGGAATCATCTCTTTGTAAAATTATAGTGAATATATTTTTCATAATAGTAAATGACTCTTAAATTCTCTAAATGACTCTAATATTTTCAGTATGACTCTAATGTTTTGAGTGAATGAATCTTCTATAATAATTATTGACTCTAACATTCCTCAGTGAGTTTGTAATTAACACTTATGGGAATAACTAATGATTATTTTATTCCACATTGGAATAAAAGTTATCCTTATGTTTTCAAACCTCTTCAAGATTTCAGTCATCATTTTCGTGAATGACTCTTACACATTATTTAGATGAATCAAATGTTTTTTAGTGATACTTGTATCTTTGATAATTTCTCCAAAAACTAAATTTTAAAGAACATAATTAAAGGGTTAAAAATTCAAAACCATCACATCTGGTGGCTTTATCATCCACTCCAAAATTTATTAAATAAACTTGAAAATTACAAGAATAATTTCATAGATCTCTAACTTAATTTCATGATATAATAACATATAAATATTCCAACTAAGTACCTTAATGAACATACATAACCACTTTAATTATAGATTACAATTAGACTTATATAATAATTTATCCAAGTTATATTCTATAATATGTACAAGAAACATGAAGTGAAATAAACCTTGGATGGTTTCTCTAAATTTTATCCATCATTCACTCTTCAATCATATCTCATCATTGATCTTCAATCATCATATTTGTGTGGGATACTTTCCTATAGTCTGTTCATATAAGAACCCCAATCAATAATAACATAATATTACTCCTTTACATTATTTATAATATAAGGTATCTCATACACTAGTCACAAAAACAAATCCATGATATATATTACACTTGTTTTCCCATAAATCCATGGGAAGCTTCTCTATTATCTTCATTGGGATCTTCTTCCATCACCCAGTTTAAATATACAAATTGAATTTACTCCATATTGATATATTGAAAAATAATACAACCAACCAATTAGGAACTTTATTCTCCCCTTTTTAATTTTTTAATTATTTTTTATTTAAAGTCTATTTTTTCTCCCCATTTTTAAAAATTAATGAAATGATGATAAATGAAGGGAAATTTTTACTCCTCTCATGTTTCTTCTGTGATATTGACATAACATATTCTCCCATTTATTAAAAGTGACATCTTTCTTCAACACTTGAGAGAAGTATTATATCATAATTCACTGAGAAATGATTCATTAGTTGATCAAATTTATACATCAATGTTTTCAATAAAATATCTAGTATGTGATACATACACTAAAATCTATTTTTAGTCTATTTAAATGGATTCATTTGGAAATTTATAACCGTAAATAATATTAAACAAACATATTAAAAATATTCATCTAAAAAAAATCTAACCCTCCATAAAAGTCAATACATTTCCCCCTTTTATAAACAAATTTTACATAATCAAAATAAGGGTGGGAAAACTATTATGACAAATAATCTTCAAATTTTTAAGGAATTTTCTAGAATTTCAAGATTATGAGGAAAAAATATCATCTAAAAGATTATATTATTTTTTGATCCGCCTCATGGGATACAATACTTTAATCTACATCATTTTTTTCTTCGTTGAATATAATATTCAATAAACCTTTGATAATAATTATAATGTTGTAAGGAGGGATCAAGAATTCCAGGCTAGATGAATCTCATAACTATATAATGTAAAAAACCCAAATTTATTAATGGATATGATGTTGTACTTTTTATTAATTTGTTATCAATATAGTTTTTTAGAGGAAATTAAATGTGTGTTATAGTTATATGAGGAAGTAATATCCCAATGAAGAATATAGAGATGTTTCCCATTCATTTATGGATAAAGAGTAGTTCAGCTACTAAATTTTAAGAATATAAAACATTTAATGATTGGAGAGATATAATATAAATACTCAATGATAAGTTCCAAATTTTTTGATAGGTATTATCTATAACTTTCTTATAAATATTTAAGAGTTGGTTATTAAACTACATGTAATTATGTGAATAAAAAATAAATCTATAGAGGTAAAAAAAATTAGAATAGTTTGCAAGAGTTGTATATAACACATTTTTTATTATCTAGAATTAAGGTTTCTATATAGAATAGTACACTACATTATGAGATTTATTTTAATCATTCAATATAAGATATATAGGCAGATTTGTATAAGTTGGTTCCTTTCTAATATTTTTTATATTTTTTAATAATGAAATAATTGAGAAATTACATAATAACATTATTTGGGTGAAATTAGATCTATTGATGGTTAAGTTGGACATACTCAATAAAAACATCAAAAATTAATTATAATTCAAACTAAATGAATAAGGAAAATTGTCATCATGATTTTGAATAGAGATATTGGGAAGTGAAGTATTATGAGAATATAAATTCCAGATGAAGAACATATTAGGATTCTCAAAAGTTTCCATTCCATGAGAAGATGACCCACACCATAACATAATGATGATGTGTACTTTTCATAAAAAAATAGAGATTGAAATATTTATATGATATTTATTGAATATATTTAAATAATCCCCTTAAGTATCTTGGTAAAATAAAATAAAAATTATTTAAAGGGGGTAAATTGAGAACAAATAATAACGTTATTTCTATAAGTAAATTAGAGATAATCAGTTGAAGAAAAAGGAATATTTGGAGATTGTGGGGGGGAAAACCATGTGATGAAGTTGAGAAAAGTGAGAATAAGGATCATTATACTAAGGTTGGAGATATTTCCTATATTAAATATATAGAAAACATATTTTATGATCTAATAATATAAAAATGGGAATGAATAAAAAGAATTTTTAAAGATACAGAGAACTCAATACATATGTGTATTGGTAGAACTATATTTTTAAAATTAGTATAATTTTTATTCACTATATGTTGGTCAGAGTAGAGTACTCAAGAGATGGGGGAATTGAGTATTTATAAAAATTTCTATTAAAATTTTATTTTTAAAAAGGTTCCCCAATAAATTTAAATACAGCCCAATCAATCAAGGTTATACATTTATGAAAGTTTGAATATTTAAATAACTTATTAGAATATTGATTAATTCTCAGTAATCTTAATATCAATTATTAACATTAATTTTGAAGCTATTATAATAAGGAAAAACAATTATAACTTCCTTCCAAGATTAACAATCAAAGTAAATTTAGTGATTTCAGAATTAAACAATAGAACAAAGAAAACTAAAGTAAACAACACAGTGGATATAAAACAAGTGGTTCATTCTCAAGCAAAGACCTAATCCCCTCCACTTGGTGATCACCTGCCACCAAGCAGTTTATAAACTTGATCCACACCCTAGATCGAGGTTAACAATAGTACACATGACTGTCTAGGTCACACTACCTCTTCTACAGTTATTTTTGGGTATCAACTAATAGGTCCCACGTGGACCTCTTATACACTTATCTGTGGGAATACACAAGTGTAAAAATATGTAAGAGAAAGGATATCTTGTATCCTTCAGTTTGATGCAGAAAATAGTGTGTGATTTTATAAAGACCCACACATTTCTTGAATGATAAAAATAATACACAGCAGATCATAAATGATTATATAGGGTTAGAAGTTCTCTTAGTGTTAGTATATGCAACTTTGGACTTTTGAGATGAAGCAGATGCAGAAATCGAGTCCTCTCATGGAAAATAGAGTATCGTAAGTCAGCTAGATCTAGATCGTGTTCTTCGTGGAGTTGATAGTGTAGAAATATTCTAGAATATAGGATTCAATTATGCTTCTTGTGTTCTTAAGAAGTGTTGGGTTGCATGTATCGTTTCTTCCTTTAATAATGCTTGTGCTTCTTCGTTATTGCGCACAAACATGTTTTTCTGTTGTAACTATTGTCGTCGTGATCACTCATTTTTCTTCTAGCCATGTAGTTATTTTTTTTCTTGGAATGCATGTCGTAGAGATGAAATGATTCATGTATTATGCACCTTGTACCTCATATTGTTAGGTGAAATTTCTACAAAGAAACGTTAATTATGTCAGTGCATTTAAAAAATTCAAATATGACCCTTAGAAATTAAATTAAAAAACAAAACAACAGATAAAGAAATGGTGTCACAGTCTGTCTATAAATGGTGTCTCAATGAAATGGTGTCTTCTTGAAATGGTGTCTCCTTCGATGTCTTTGAGAGGTGAGATAACTATGATGGAAAACTTGTATAGAGATTAGGAAACAGTAGCAGAGATAAGGTGTTAGGATCATGGTGTAGGATTATGGTGTCTAGATGATCACAACATCTAGATGGTCACACTGTCTAGATGGTCACGGTGTCTGGATGGTCACGGTGTCTGGATGGTCACGGTGTCTGGATGGTCACGGTGTTTGGATGGTCACGGTGTCTGGATGGTCATGGTGTCTGGTTACAATTTCTCATACTTATCCAAATCTATGTATACAGACTTAAACAGTGATATGCATAGAATAAATTAAACTTAATCATGTATAAGATAATTTCATTAGAAAAAAATAGTTTACAATAACTATTTAAGTTATAAAGAAACTAATCATCTATACACATGATTTTAGATAGTTTAAACAATATTAACAAGATTTACAGAATATATATGATTTTTTATCATTAAAACATGATTAATACATGAGGAGTCCAACAATCTCCCCCTTTTTGATGATCACAAATCATGTGGCTGAGATATTTATTCTTAGGTAATGATTCACTTCTTTAATGTTCATTTAGTGAAGATAGAATACATATATTTCCCCCTTTTGGGATTATCAAAAAGAGTGAAGAAGAAATAGACAATAAAAGTTCACAATACATTAGTTGGATAAAAAAAGTCATTAAAAATAGTAAGGAACAAGAATACATATAACATCCCTATCAAAAGATAGTATTCAATATTCTTCAATATTGTCTTTTCTTTTATTTTCCTTTGGTAGAAGCATCAGAAGAAGAATCCATAGGAGCAGAGGTAGAAGTGGGGGAAGGGAGTAAACTAGTTGACAGAGAAGGTAAAGGGAGTCCTTCAAAAATAGAAGGGGAAAAGTTTGGTGCAGTAGAATACTGAGGAAACTATTGATCGAGGATAGTAGGCTTGATCTAACTCAGATCCTGAGAGATAAACATAGATGTGTAGGTAAGGGCAGTGGATGAGATGGTAGGCAAACCAGATCTCAGGGGTGCAGCTGTATGAGCGAAAATTGCAGTACTCATGACATGAAGATAAGGCCTCAAAAGCTTGATGATGTCAAAAATGATCTCACCACTATATTGTATAGCTTTCTCAGAGTCATCCTTGTTCTTTATAAACATATCTAACAAAGGATTGAAATATTTGAGCTTCTGGACTTGAGTTTTGAAAGCTTGAGTAACTGGAGGAATTCTCAAATTCTCCACAAGGTACTGGAAGTGGCTAGTCATGTCATTCTTAGAGAAGATCCAATTGAAGTAGAATTCCAACTTATTAGAAATTTCATTCTGAGAATAATTTGAAATCTTGGAATGAATTCTCACTAAATTAAGAACTTTTTCATTGTTCTTGGTAAATTTAGATAGAGAGTCCTTGTCAAAACCACTAAACATAGATTAAAGTTTTTCTTTGACAACTATTCTGAGAAGATCACTGTTTAAAGAAGGTTGAGATGATTGTCCTAAAGTATGAGAAGTAGTGATAGTTGAGGTAATGGATTTTACATTATTTAGATATTTCTGGAGACAACCCTTATATTCATCAGTTAACTTATTAAGACCAATAACAAGCTCACACGTCTCTTGAACAATCGGATTGTTTATTTTTGATACCTTTTCAGCTAAGGAAGTTAGATGAGGTTGAATAAGTGAGTCTACATCATGTGGGTTATCACTAACAATATCCTCAATAGGATAATAAATAGTTTCTGGTCTTGGGGTTACCAGTCTCTGCATTCCTTCAACCATACCTCTAGGAGTTTTTACTTCATCACTGAGTTGTTTTTTCTCAAATATTCCTTATTTAATCTCATGAAGCATCTTGGGATGAATCTTCCATATGATCTTTTCCAATAACAAGGAATCATCTCTTTCACTTAAATTGCTTATAAGATCTGGTTGGGTATTCATGATTTTTTTTAACTCTGGCTAATATCATAGCTCCAAATGCTTTCAGATCATCCTGAATCACCAAGTTTGGAGGTTCTTGTAAAGGTTTCGGGATAGAAGCTGATATAGGCTCATGATCATTGGCAGATATAGATTCAGGTGAAGATTCTAGTTTCAAATGAAAAATAGTAGACAGATCAATTCATTTAACTAATACATCCTTTTAATTAGTCACATCAAAATAACTGGAGAATTTATACCATGTATCCACTAAGCATAGATCAATCGGATTAGGGTATTTAATAGATTCCAGATTGGGAGGATTCTCCCCATCAACAGGTGCATCATTCTCAGGGCTTAGAGATTTAGATACTAGATATATTTACAATAATTAATCCCTAATTTCCACACCCATTCCCTTTCATTTTAACTGAAAGTCTTTCTCCATTCTCTCTTTAGAATAAGGAATGACATCAGGAACATATTGTTACTCTGGGTGTTCCTCATGGGAAGCCTCTTGCACAACAGAAATGTCTTCTTCTATATGCACTTATACAACATCCTTTTCACTTACCTTAGTAACAAATTCTACTTTGGAAGCAAGTTGTTATTCCATATCAACATATTATTCAGGAATAGGCATGTCCTTCTCAAATAAGACTTGATGAGAAGATTCATTATCTTTCTCAACAAAAATAGTTATTCACTAAGGTAAAATAGCCTCTTTTTATTCTTCCTCTTCAGAAAAATCAACATGTTCATATGGCTCCAAACCCAGATCAAAAATATCCTTTGGCCTTGAAGGGTTTTCTACCAGATTAAACTTTTCATAAATTCTATCATTATTTTTCACCCAAGATTTTCTACATGGATTATAATTGATTTTCATTCTCTTTACTATAAATTTCAAAAGACAAAACTCCAAATCCTTAATGTATTATTCATCCAGTTTAACTAATACCTTATCATGATGCATAACAGATATAAGCATTAAACAAAATAGGGAGGTTGACTTTGAGGTTGTTTTGATCAACTCACACATATGGTGTATAACATACTCGCATTGGTTGATCTTATGTCTATTTTTCATGAGATTTATCAAAAATACATCCAGATACTTGAGTACTGAAAAAATAACCTTTTACAGGGATAATAAAATTCTAAATAAACTTAAATAGAAGCCTGGTTTCACCATCTAGCTTGTAATATATGGCTATCCTTTTAGTTTCATTGCAAGTTAAACTTCTCAAAACTTCTTCCATGAAAAAGAACTCACTCATAGGTGGAGGACCACTCTGGTAGTCCACACTAATACCCTCATGAGGTATACTAAGTCATGCATCCCATAACCTTAAAGAAAGCATGCATCTCTAGTCATTGACCCATTTTACACAACATAGCCATCTTTTGAATCAAAAAAGAATTGAACTTACTGGTAAAAATATGCAACTAGATTTGGGTACATAGGCCTATCCTACTTTTTGAAAAAATCCATCCATCCTTTCTCTGTAAGCACTTTCAGTATCAAAGAATTACTTTACATAATGAACTTAGGGAATATCTCCTTTTCAGGTACCACTATTTTGTTCCCTAGATTTGGATTCAGAGGACCCCCGGGTGTTATCTTCGTTGCTATCTTCAACTTCTTCTTTTAACTGTGCTTATCAAGAGTTGATGAAGAAGGTAGTTTCATCATGGGCATTCACCAAAGGTTCAAGATAGAGAAGGGTTGAAAGAGGGGTTATAGTTTGAGAGAAGAGAACAGAGATCGAGTAAAGAGTGAGTGAAACTTATTTTATTATATCATTTAGGGATATCGAATGTCGCAGGATCAGAAGCACATGAAAGTAAAAAAGAATAAAATAATGAATTACCACAATACGGGTTATAATGTAAAAATACAACAATAAAGCATCTTTATGGTGAGACCATAACAAGTCTTCGCTGTGAGACCATAATAGATCATCATGGTGAGATGGTAACAAGCATTCACAGTGAGACCATAATAGTGTGATTTCTAAATTGTGTGAAAATATTGTTTGAGAGAGTAAGTTCTAGATAGTAACCAAGAAATAGTAACTTTGAGACCGTAAACATGAAATATAAACTCTTAAGTCAGTAAAACTATAGATATATTAGAGTTAAATAGTAATCTTAAGACAGTGACTTGTGAAACTGTAAACTATGAAACAGTATACTTACTACTTAAGATTTATCATTCATAATTCATGTATGACATAATCTATTCTTTCTGAATTTAGTGGTGTGGTGAATATATTAGCAAGCTGATATTTATTTCCAATGAATTTTAAAGTGATGTCACATTTTTTATAATGATATATCAAAAAGTGATGTCTTACATCAATATATTTTGTCCTAGAGTATGAAACGGGATTTTTTGAGATGTTAATAGCACTTTTATTGTCATAATTTATAGTTATATGCATGAATTGATATCCATTATCCAGTAATGTGTGTTTAATCTACAAAATTTGCACACAACAACTGCCAGAATCTATGTATTCAACTTCTATAGTAGATAATAAAATATAGGTTTGTTTCTTACTACACCATGATTCTAGTGACTTGCCTAAAAGTGACATGTTCCATATGTGATTTTTCTATCTATCTTACTACCACTGAAGTCTACATCAGAATAACTCACTAACTCAAATGATTTTCCTTTGGGATATAACTGTCCTAGATTTGGTGTTTTCTTGAGGTATTTGAAAATTATCTTAACAACATTTAAATGGGATTCTATAGGATTTTATTTAAACCGAGCACACATACACACACTAAACATAATGTCAGGTCGACTAGCTATTAATTAGAGTAAGCATCCAATCATTCCTCTGTAAGTGGTTTGATCAACAAGTTTTTCACCTTCATCAAGATTCAACTTACAATTAGTACTCATTGGAGTCTCACTACTTTTTTTTCTATCCAATACCTAACTTTTTAGAAAATCTATAGTATATTTACTTTGATTTAAAATAATACCATCATTATTTTTTAAGATTTGAAATCCAATAATGAATTTGTTTTCACCCATTAAACTCATTTCAAATTCATTTTGCATCAATTTAGAAAATTCAACACATAAATAATTTTTTGAAGATCCAAAGATAGTTTCATCTATATTGATTTGTACTACAAAAACATCATTGGAAATTCATTTTATAAAAAGGGTAGGATCAGCTATTCCTTTTGTAAAACCATGGAAAATAAGAAAAGTACTTAATCTATCATACCATGCTCTTGGAGCTTGTTTAAAACCATATAGAGATTTTGATAATTTAAAAATATGGTTTGGGAAATGAGGATTTGTAAAAATAAGGGGTTTCTCAAAAAAAACATAGTTCGCTATATACCCATTTAGATATTCACTTTTTACATCCATTTGATATAGTTTGAAATTCAGATGTGCAGCATAAGCAAGAAAAATTCTGATGGATTCAAGTATAGCTACTAGTACAAAGGTATCCTCATAGTCAATTACCTCTTCATGACTATATCCATGTGCAACCAATCATTCCTTATTTCTAACTATATTACCATCTTCTTCTACCTTATTTCCAAACACCCATTTAGTGCCTATGGGGAATGTGTATTTGGGTTTGTTAACCAGTTTCCAAACTTTCTTCATTTCAAACTGATTAAGTTCTTCTTGCATAGCCATCACCCAAAATTCATCATTGAAGGCATCATAATTGTTTTTAGGTTCAAGTTGTGACAATAAGACTTTACGTTCAACCTAATTTATTAGAGAAGCTCTAGTTTAAGCTCATTAGTCTATGTCTCCTACAACACCATATAATGATGATTCTTAAGAGTTATAACAGCTCTAGAAAAAATAAGGACTAGTGATTTGAGGTTCTCCAACAAGGTCAGTTTCATTATGACCTAAATCTAAAGAATATCCAGAACTGGAAGTTTTCACAGATTCCTTTTGTAACGACCCAAAGTTTCATTAATGAAAATCCCTCTTGATCCAGTTAAATGTCTCTTTATGAAAAATGTTTTTATAAGATGTCAACTTCTTTGGTTTTATGTTAAGATTTGTGACCGTTACTTTTATAGCCGTTGAACAGTGATCACATGAGTAGTATAAATATATGGATTTAACGAACCCAATTTTACTCAGACAAAGGAAGCGATGGCCTCATCCAGTAGAATTGCCCTATAAGAAGCCCATTTTTTGGAGCTCGGAAAAGAGGTGGCATCTTTGGGATTCTCCGTTGACCATGCCCAAGCTGAGCTTCATTATGTCAAGCTCTAATGTGATCGTCTACGGGAAAAGTGGAAGTTGATAGAGATTACCACTCGAGCGATGTTATCCGAGCCGCCCCAAGAGTATGTCACCATCGCACACCTTACCCTTGGGTATTATGCGGCTATTTTAAGGGGTTATGTAACAAATAAGTAGTACTATGTTCATGTGAATTATTTTTGTATATAATAATGAATATAATTTCTAGTCATTTTTGATACATTGTAATAGTTTTTAAAGTACAAATGGTGTTTTTTGGTTATTATTTAATTAAGAATTATATTTTATTAAATTAAGGGATTTTTTAATTAAATATTATTTTAATAAAATATTATTATTAATATTAAATTAATTTTTATTAAATACAAATGATCTTATAATTTTATGAATGCAATTAAAATTTTTATTAAGGTTTGAAAGCCATTTCTGTCAAAACCCGTGAATTTTTGATAAATATCGGTTTTTATTTTAAAAGTGAAAATTCACATATTTAGAAAATTATTTAGATAAAAAAATATTATTTTTGGAATCAGAATGTCGAAATTATCCAATGGTGAATTTTTCATAATTTTCTGAGACAGTCAAATTTTTGGGTAAAAATTAAATACCGTTTAAATATATAATGTGTTTCATGACATCATAATGACCCAATGGTGATGTAATAAAATACCATAATCCTTATGTTCGGACAATATATGTTTTATCATTAAAATAATGATGTTTTGGGTTTGTTTGACTTACTTTTCAAAGCATTAATGAACCCCTCAAGACTTATTCAACACTTTGCCTTTTTAAACTAATTTCCATGGGAGTGTGACTCACCTCCACATAAGAAACCCTAATTTTTTTAATAAGTTCAGACCTTGTCCTTGTAAAATATTTTTTTCCTATTTCCTTTTCCAGAAACCATGGGAAAATACCATGGTATGGTTTGTGGTTTGGATTATTTTAATATAAGGGGTCCCAAACCTAAATAATAAAGAATGCTCTCACCTTTCCTATATAAACCCACCCAAGATCCCACTTCCTCCTCACTAAAATACCTTGGAGTTTGTCCAACCTCTTCCCTACTTTCTCTAGAATCCTCCCAAGGTGCCCCAAGCTCCCAAGAAGCCTCTCTCAAGCCTTTGGAAGCACACTTCCAAGTAAGGGTTTTTTCTTCCTTTCTCATTTTTGTCAATTTTATTTAAGTTGTATTGCCCTTTTAATTTCAATTATGAATGTTGGGGTATGGTTTCTCACCTCTCCCATACTGCCCTATTATTGTTTTAATGATGGGATACCCCTTTCTCTCTCATTAAATGCCTCCCATGTACACCCGTTACTATGCCGAAATTCTGAAAGGAACTTTTTCTCCTCTTTTATATTCAAGCAATAATTTTGTATCATGAATCTAAATTCCTTTTAAATTGTTGGGACATGTATCTATATGACCTCCTTAATGTCCATTACATGTAAATATGATGAGTAGCCCCTTTCTCTCTCATCAACCTTTTTTATGAATTCTTATGTCACGCCGTTACGCTGCCGAAATCACACCGATTTTCTAAGCCAATATCATTGTGTAGTGAATACCATGCACATTTCTCCATCAAGGGTATTCACCTTTATGCACATTTACTTATTTATTATAAAGTTTCATGTATTAATTCCATGTTCCTTTATCGTGGAATAAATGATTATGTTTTATGAATCCATGTTTTATGATCCATGTGGCACACTTATGCATGAAATGAAATGTTTAAGAAGGGTGCGCCCTTTATACGCTCCAATGCATTGGGTAAAGTATAGTATCATGATACATCATGTACAATGAGTGTTGACTCATAATAATTCAAGTGCAATGAGGGTTTACTCGTGCTTCATGTGCAATGAGGGTTTACTCATGCTCCATGTGAAATGAGCCTCGGCTCATGCTAATTAAATGTTAAGTGTTGTTGCCACATTTCCATGTTATGATTATCATGCTTTATCATGCCTTTATGTTCATGTTTCTCTTATGATCTATTGTTATGCCTATTTTCTAACATGTATTGTACTCCTCATGTTATTCCATGTGTACTCCCTTACTGGGCTTTATAGCTCACCCTTTTCTTATGCATGTCCTCAGGTTATCCCATGCAATGCTAAGTACGAAGGAATGTAGTGGTCATGTAAATGAAGTTTTCAATAAAGATGTTGTATTTCAAGTTTAACGTTTTTATGTAATGATCCTAATCCCCAAAGACACTAAACCTCTCGATCTTCTTTGTTGTACCAAGTGAAGTTTTATGTAATAAAGCATGTTTAAGTTGTAATAAAAAGCAGGGTTGTCATAGTTGATATCAGAGGATAGGTTTAATTATTTTTGGGATTAGGAAACATAGTAAATCCTTAGATACAAGACTAACTATAATAAAAATATCCCTAAGTTTTGGTAAATACTAAGTAAGTGGTTTATCAAAAAAATACATCCCTGTCTGGATACGAGCAGGTAGAGGCGGCTCTGGCACAGATGTATCCTAGGGGTAAAACCCGAAAACACCTCTTTGATCTAGACTCAAACGGGAACTGTTGCACGACAACGGGCCTTGCTGTACTCTTGGTTATGACACTCTCGGGGGATATGTTTTGATAAATTCACAATCTTAGTATGAACCCTTATTAAGGGAAAAATGCCCCTAAGAATATATGTTAGAATGTAGATCATGAAAATCCTGGATTGAATCCTATAGACTCATGAGTTAAAGATATTAAAGTTTATTTATAAGTCATCAACTTTTGTCTTCGGATTACCCTTTATGTGTTACCCCTAACTTTCCTTTTATTCCAGCCAATGGCCAGTAATAGGAGGACTCGTGCTAACAACCGTTGTGAAGATCAGTTTGATGATTGTACTAATGAGATTCCCAATCCAATGGGAGCGGGAATCAAGAACTTTTCCACGCTTCTCTCTCAGCTAACTCAAGTTTTGAATAGAAACACGGGTCAAGAGGAATGTTCAACCCCCCCTAAGAAAGAAAAAGTTGCTATCAAGAGCTTCATGAGACAAAGGCCTCCTACTTTTAGTGGATCATCTGATCCCATGATCGCTGAGCAATGGATCAACTCCATTGAAAAGATATTCTCCATCCTCCAATGTTCTGAACAAGAGAAGGTTCTCCTGGAGGCTTATCGTATGGAGGGTGAAGTTGATCAATGGTGGACGTTGATCAAAAATACAAAGCCTGAGGAGGATATCGAGGCTTTGGAATGGAAGGAATTCCGGAAGATGTTTTTCGATAAATATTTTCCGCACACCCTCCGTCTTAAGATGGAAAGGGACTTCCTTTCCCTAAAACAAAAAGATGAAGAATCTGTGGGAGCGTACGAGGCAAACTTCACAAGTCTTGCACGATACGCTTCTGGCTTTGTCGTTACCCCCGAATGCAAGGTTGACCTCTTCTTTGGTGGGCTGAAGCCTAGTTTGCAGAAAGCATTAGCGATCCATGACTTCGACAGTTATGAGGAAATTGTTCGATGTGCCCTCAAGGTTGAAATGGAGATCGGAGAATCACAGGGGTATCATGGGGACAGGAAGTGTAAGGTAGACTTCAATGCTGGTGGTCCGATGGATAAATCCAACGGCGCTAAGAAGTTCCAGCACCCCACTTGCCAAAAGTGAGGAAAGAAGCACCCTGGAAATTGCCTTAGGGGGACGAGAAAATGCTTTAGGTGTGGAAGAGAAGGGCACCTAGCTATTAACTGTTGGCAAGAAGGAACCGCGGCTGCGACAGAGGAGAGAAACGCTCCGTTCGAACCTCAACGTGTTGTTCAATGCTACAAATGCAAAGAACCAGGTCATTTTGCAAATCAGTGACCTAATCCAAGGGTTATCGTAGGCAACCAACAACCTCCAAGATAGCAAGGAAGAGCTTTTACCATCACTTCTGCCGAAGTGAACCCCGACAACGAAGTGGTGACAGGTACGCTAGTTATTCATTCAAGAATAGCGAATGTACTTTTTGATTCAGGTTCTACGCATTATTTTATATCTCGAATGTTTAGTAGAACAATCCCATCACCACCACAAATCCTGGAAGTAAAGATGTCGGTGAGTACGGCAAATGGGGAAATCATTGCATCCCATGAATATAAGTCCTCCCCTGTTATAATATGTGGATTGAATTTCCTGGCGAACCTCGTCATACTCCCTTTGGTGTAATTTGATGCAATTCTTGGCATGTATTGGATTTCCTTATATAGAGCCAACATAAATTGTCAGGAGAGGGAAATCACACTCCATATGGAGAATCGACCCCCGATTCTTTACAAGTGTCAAGAAGAAGATGAATCTCCTTTAGCTCCATCATCTCAAGCGTGGATATTACTACCCTATGAGAATGCATATCTGGCTCAGATGATTGAGTCCAAGGAAGAAACCACCCTTGAAGAAATGCCTATTGTGAGGGAATTCGTTGAAGTGTTTCCCGAGGAAATTCCTGGTCTTCCTCCAAGAAGAGATGTTGAGTTCTCAATTGAACTTATACCTGGGGCGCTACCAATATCCAAGACTCCATATAGAATGGATGTTGTTGAGCTTGAAGAGCTAAAGAAACAACTACAGGAGAATCTGGATAAAGGGTTTATACGCCCAAGTGCATCACCATGGGGTGCACCAGTCCTCTTCGTCAAGAAGAAGGATGGGTCAATGCGGCTTTGCATCGATTATAGTGAACTTAACAAAATCATGATAAAGAACAAGTATCCTCTCCCAAGAATTGATGAGTTGTTTGATCAGCTGCGTGGAGCACAATACTTCTCCAAGGTTGACTTACGGTCGGGATATTATCAAGTAAGGGTGAAGAAGGAAGATATCCCCAAGACTGCTTTTCGTACAAGGTACAGGCACTATGAATTCATAGTAATGCCTTTCGGACTCACCAATGCTCCAGCAATATTTATGGACTTGATGAATAGAGTCTTTAGAGATTACCTTGACAAATTTGTGGTAGTCTTTATAGATGATATTATAATATACTCCAAAACCAAGGAGGACCATGAGGAGCATTTAAAAACTGTACTAGAGACTTTGCGCAAGGAGAAGCTCTATGCAAAGTACAGCAAGTGTGAGTTTTGGTTGAAGGAAGTCTCATTATTGGGCCATATCATCACATGCAATGGGATATCTGTGGACCCCTCCAAAACAGATGCAATTGAGGGATGGTCGAGGCCAACATCGGTAACGGATATCCGTAGCTTCTTGGGGTTAGCTGGATATTATCGACGATTTGTGAGAAATTTCTCACGATTTTCCAACCCTCTTACCAAGCTAACTCAAAAGGGAGTAAATTTTTCTTGGAGTGATGAATGCGAAAAAAGCTTCAAGGAGTTGAAAGGAGGCTTATCACTGCACCCGTGCTCACTTTACCCACAAGTGGGGAACTTTTTGTGGTATTCAGTGATGCCTCAAAGAAGGGCTTAGGATGTGTGCTAATGCAGAATGATAAAGTGATATCCTATGCTTCAAGGCAGTTGAAAATCCATGAGCGAAACTATCCAACGCATGATCTAGAGTTGGCGGTAGTGATCTTTGCCTTGAAAATCTGGCGGCATTATCTCTATAGATAGAAATGTGAGATATATACTGACCACAAGAGTCTTAAATATATATTCACACAGAAAGAGCTTAATATGCGCTAGAGAATATGGATAAAGCTCATCAAGGATTATGACTATTCAATACATTACCACCCTGGGAAGGCGTACAAGGTGGCGGATTCCCTAAGTAGAAAGGATCCATCGATTTTATCAATGATGAGAATTGAGAAGGATCCAATATTCTTAGACTTGATGAAGATGGACGTGGGAATCATAAAGAAGGAAAAATCATCAATCCTTTCACAAATTATTGCTCAATCATATCTTTTGGAAAGGTTAAAGGATGCTCAAAAGGATGATGTGGGAATCCAAGAAAAGGTGGAAGCTATCAAAAAGGGGAAATCCTCGGAGTTTAATGTTAATGAAGAAGGAACTGTGCGGTTTGGGAAAAGACTATGTGTTCCATCAAGTCTGGAGCTGAAGAAGGAACTCTTGGATGATGCACATAGTTCAAATTTCTCTATTCACCCAGGGAACACAAAGATGTATCGAGATCTCCGAGAAAACTTTTGGTGGGATAATATGAAGAAGGAGATCGCTGAATATACATCAAAGTGCCTGGTGTGTCAGCAAGTGAAGGCAGAGAGGCAGAAGTATATGGGGATGATGCAACCATTGCCCATAACAGAATGGAAATGGGAGAACATCACCATGGACTTTGTCACCGGACTTCCAAGGACATCCAAAGGCAACAATGCAATCTGGGTTGTTGTGGATCGTCTTACAAAGACTGCACACTTCATTTCTATTCGAGAGTATTTCTCTTTGGATCAACTGGCACGAATATATATCAGGGAAGTGGTACGGTTTCATGGAGTACCACTATCTATTGTGTCTGACTGAGATCCAAGATTCACCTCTAAGTTTTGGAAGAGTCTACAACATGCTCTGAATACTGAACTGAACTTCAGTACGTCCTATCATCCTCAAACTGAGGGCCAATCTGAGCGGACTATCCAAACACTTGAGGACATGTTAAGAGCATGCTAAATGGACTTTAAATGAGGATGAAATCAATATATTCCTCTGGTTGAGTTTTCTTATAATAATAGTTTCCACTCGAGCATCCAAATGGCACCATATGAAGCCCTATATGGGAAAAGGTGTAGAACACCGTCATGTTGGGATGAGGTTGGTGAACGTAAGCTGCTTGGACCAGAAATGGTCGAAGAAATGGTGGAGAAGGTGAAAACCATTCAGCAACATATCAAGGCAACCCAAATTCGACAGAAGAGTTATGCAGATAATCGTCGACGAGACATTGAGTTCAAAGATGGAGACATGGTGTTTTTACGCATATCTCCGTGGAAGAAGGTCATGAGGTTTGTAAAGAAAGGGAAGTTAAGTCCAAGGTACATCGGCCCCTTCGAGATTCTTGATCGTGTTGGGGATGTGGCCTATCGACTAGCACTTCCACCTACTATGGCCAAGGTGCATGATGTCTTCCATGTATCCCTCTTAAAAAAGTACATACCGGACCCTTCACATGTACTCTCTTTCGAGGTGGTACAATTGGAAGACGATCTTTCTTATGAGGAGCAACCAGTGAAGGTCTTAGATCGTAGAGAAAAAGTTCTACGAAATAAGACAATGCCCCTCGTCAAGGTGTTGTGGAGAAACCACAAGTTTGAAGAAGAGACTTGGGAGTCGGAGGATATGATGAATCTGAGTTACCCACATTTGTTTTAGTGTGGGAAAAAGAAAATTTCAAGGGCGAAATTTCTTAAGGGGGGAATATTGTAACGACCCAAAGTTTCATTAATGAAAATCCCTCTTGATCTAGTTAAATGTATCTTTATTAAAAATGTTTTTATAAGATGTAAACTTCTTTGGTTTTATGTTAAGATTTGTGACCGTTACTTTTATAGCTGTTGAACAGTGATCACATGAGTAGTATAAATATATGGCTTTAACGAACCCAATTTTACTCAGACAAAGGAAGCGATGGCCTCATCCAGTAGAATTGCCCCATACAAAGCCCATTTGTCGGATCTCGGAAAATAGGTGGCGTCTTTGGGCTTCTCCCTTGACCAATCCCAAGTTGAGCTTCATTATGTCAAGCTCGAACGTGATCGTCTACGGGAAAAGTGGAAGTTGATAGAGATTACCACTCGAGCGATGTTATCCGAGCCGCCCCAAGAGTCTGTCACCATCGCACACCTTACCCTTAGGTCTTATGCGGCTATTTTAAGGGGTTATGTAACAAATAAGTAGTACTATGTTCATGTGCATTATTTTTGTATATAATAATGAATATAATTTCTAGTCATTTTTGATACATTGTAATAGTTTTTAAAGTACAAATGGTGTTTTTTGGTTATTATTTAATTAAGAATTATATTTTATTAAATTAAGGGATTTTTTAATTAAATAATATTTTACTAAAATATTATTATTAATATTAATATAATTTTTATTAAATACAAATTATCTTATAATTTTATGAATGCAATTAAAATTTTTATTAAGGTTTGAAATCCATTTCTGTCAAAACCCGTGAATTTTTTATAAATATCGGTTTTTATTTTAAAAGTGAAAATTCACATATTTAGAAAATTATTTAGATAAAATAAATATTATTTTTGAAATCAGAACATCAAAATTATCCAACGGTGAATTTTTCATAATTTTCTGAGACAATCAAATTTTTGGGTAAAAATTAAATACCGTTTAAATATATAATGTGTTTTATGACATCATAATGACCCAATGGTGATGTAATAAAATACCATCATCCTTATTTTCGGCCAATATATGTTTTATCATTAAAATAATGAGGTTTTGGGTTTGTTTGATTTACTTTTCAAAGCATTAATGAACCCCTCAAGACTTATTCAACACTTTGCCTTTTTAAACTAATTTCCATGGGAGTGTGACTCACCTCCACATAAGAAACCCTAATTTTTTTAATAATTTCGGACCTTGGCCTTGTAAAATATTGTTTTCCTCTTTCCTTTTCCAGAAACCATGGGCAAATACCATGGTATGGTTTGTGGTTTGGATTATTTTAATATAAGGGGTCCCAAACCTAAATAATAAATAATTCTCTCACCTTTCCTATATAAACCCACCCAAGCTCCCACTTCCTCCTCACTAAAATCCCTTGGAGTTAGTCCAACCTCAGCCCAAATCTCTCTATAATCCTCCCAAGGTGCCCCAAGCTCCCAAGAAGCCTCTCACAATCCTCTCTCTAGCCTTTGGAAGCACACTTCCAAGTAAGGGTTTTTTCTTCCTTTCTCATTTTTGTCAATTTTCTTTAAGTTGTATTGACCTTTTAATTTCAATTATGAATGTTGGGGTATGGTTTATCACCTCTCCCATACTGACCTCTTATTTTTTGAATTATGGGAGACCCCTTTATCTCTCATTAAATGCCTTCCATGTACACCCGTTACTATGCTGAAATTCCGAAAGGAACTTTTTCTCCTCTTTTATATTCAAGAAATACTTTTGTATCATGAATCTAAATTCCTTTTCAATTGTTGGGACATGTATCTATATGACCTCCTTACTGTCCATTACATGTAAATATGATGAGTAACCCCTTTCTCTCTCATCAACCTTTTTTTATGAATTCTTATGTCACGCTGTTATGCTGCCGAAATCACAACGATTTTCTAATCCAATATCATTGTGTAGTGAATACCATGCCCATTTCTCCATCAAGGGTATTCACCTTTATGAAAATTTACTTATTGATTATAAATTTTCATTTATTAATTCCACATTCCTTTATCGTGGAATAAATTATTATGTTTTATGAATCCATGTTTTATGATCCATGTGGCACACTTATGCATGAAATGAAATGTTTAAGAAGGGTGCGCCCTTTATAGCGCTCCAATGCATTAGGTAAAGTATAGTATCATGATACGTCATGTGCAATGAGTGTTTAATCATGCTAATTCAAGTGCAATGAGGGTTTACTCGTGCTTCATGTGCAATGAGGGTTTACTCATGCTCCATGTGCAATGAGCCTCGGCTCATGCTAATTCAATGTTAAGTGTTGTTGCCACATTTCCATGTTATGATTATCATGCTTTATCATGCCTTTATGTTCATGTTTCTCTTATGCTCTATTGATATTCTTATTGCCTAACATGTATTGTACTCCTCATGTTATTCCATGTGTACTCCCTTACTGGGCTTTATAGATCACCCTTTTCTTATGCATGTCCTCAGGTTATCCCATGCAATGCTAAGTACGAAGGAATGTAGTGGTCATGTAAAGGAAGTTTTCAATAAAGATGTTGTATTTCAAGTTTAAATTTTTTATTTAATGATCCTAATCCCCAAAGACACTAAATGTAACGCCCCGACCCTAGTTACCCAGAGTCGGTGCATTATTACATAACATTGGCATGATCACAAGAAAGATCAAATCTCGAAAGACCGATTGGTTTAGTAGCATTGGAAACACTAGATATATTCATAAGTTTTAAATTACATCATAAAATGAAAAACTACTACAACAAAATAATGTATCCATAATCCACACTCATATCCCCACATAATATCCCTGCAGGTCATTCATAACTTACTTCTTCACTTCCTGGGAAAAATAAAACATAGAAAAGGGGTGAGCTCAAATGCCCAGTAAGGATAACAATATAGCGGAAACTTTCATAAATAAGAATAAACATTTAAGGAAATGTATAACTAAAACAAAAGCCTTTCAAACATTAACTTTCAACATGGTATGGCATAAATAAAATGAAATAATGCCATTTACTTATTCACATGGATATTCTACTAATCGAATAATCACATGAAAAAATCAATAACCACTTTCATAATGTTGGAATGCATAATGCTAAACTTTAATTTCTTTTCAAGGCCTCGTCCCAAGACCTTGGGGCTAACTGTAACCGGAACCCAACCCGGAGTGCCCCTAATAACAGGACACCAACCCGGAGTGCCTCTAATAACCGGACACCAACCCGGAGTGCCTCTAATAACCGGAGACCAAACCGGAGGGCTTACTTTTACCAGTCCCTAACCTGGAGAGCTTACTTTTACCAGTCCCCAACCTGGAGGGCTTACTTTAACCAGTCCCCAACCTGGAACATACTTGTCCAACACATTCATATGAAGTAAAGGTTGAAATATAACATAAACAATCTTATTGGAACTAGCATACGAAATGTCAATACTTTACTCATAAACCATTAATGCTATATAAATGACACATCTACAGTCAAACATATCACAAAACTTCATTACAATATGGAAGTTTTAAATCATAATAAATCAACTTCAAATAATCTTAAAATCCATCAAAGGATGTTGACATAGATGAAAATGTTTTTTTAAAGATTATTGAGAGAAATATCCCTTTTTCATGAAAACATTTTAATGTTACACAATTTAGAAAGTAAGGCATTTAAATACATTTTTGAATCAAAGTGTCCCATACCACTTTGAAACTTTTGAATGGAATTAACACTTTTAAAACATTCATTTTCATATAAATAAATCCTTACAAACCATTTTGAAAACGTGGACATAAATGAGGATGAATTAGAAGAATAAATATTTAAAAAATTTAAAATGATGTTTTAGTAAAAGTTTCCTTAGAAATAATCCCTTTGAAAACTCTTTTATGAAATATGGATATGGATAGTAAATATGTCCCTGTAGATACTTACGTAAAGACAACCTCGGATATTAAAGAGATTGTGAAGTAAACCCTTATCAATTTGGTAACTTATGAAACATACAACCCATGAAAGAGGTATCATACAATGAAAATGTAAATACACATAAGGTAAAGTGTATTACACAAAGAATACAATTATGGGCAGTACATACACCACACAAAAGATAATAGCGGAAATATGGCATGAATCTCACGGAAATAAAGAGTGAGATGAAAACCCCTTACCACATTAATCAACTGATTCGTATGGACAAAAGTTAATAACCACCAAATTATTTACAGAATAACATGAATATAAAGATAATCATGATAATATATATCAAATGCCAGTACACAATACACCACTTTCAATAATTTAGTGGCGAATAATGGAAATCTCACGGAATTGAATGTGAGATAAGAAAATACCTTACCTTGTACTTTTCCTTGGTTGGGGTAGGTTAACCTCATGTATAATGGTGAAATAATTGTTATTAAATTATACAAGAATCATATATATTAATATGATATCATATATGATCTTTTAACATTGATTTGTTAATAATAGCTTAGAATTATCGTCGTTTCGGGTGTTAACTTACTCATTTTCTTTTATATGTTTTGTTACATAAGCCATGTTTGTTGTATCTTATTCATATCCATAATGATATCAAGTCCTTAAACATCATTTTTAAATCATCAAATGATAATTATACTTGAATGGATACGATGGAGAATGAATCTCATCGCGTTCGTGGAGACGGTAGTCCGTACGTACGCACGAGCGACAATATCATTATTTTGATATCAAAATAATATATAAATGGATGGTATATCATATATACAGGATCATTAACATGTTATATTTATTATTTACATGAGTTACACATCATTATTATACCCATCCAAATAATATTATATTGAATAACAATTACACCACGACGTGGAGACGGTAAGCCGTACGTACGCACGTATGGTGACATGTTATTCAAAGGGTGGATAGAATACTGAATATGGTTGTACCATATTTATAATAACATCACAGTATATATATGATACTGGATTTATTATTTTATAATGGTAACAACAAAGGAAGAAGAAGTGGAGGAAGAAATGAACTTAGAAAAGGGTGGTGAAATCATTACCTCTTCTTCGGGTTCTTCCTTTTGATTTGATCAAAAGGGCTCCTTAGGTTGGCTTTATGATCAAACTAAGGCCTCTAGGTTGTATTGAGGGATGTTGGGAGAGTATTTGGGCAGAGTTTGGCTGAACCAAAAGACTTTGAAGGTGTGAAGAAATGGGAAGGAGGAGTGCCCTTTTATAAGAGGGGTGAGGGGAACCTTTGGAAAAGCTAGAAATATTAATTTATAATAAATTCATATTCGGTTTCTAATGGCTCCAAATTTTATTATTCAAAGGTTAAGGTGGGGATAGGTCTAAAACCACTCAACCAATAGAATTTATACAGGTTTGGGTACTTATATTAACCTTATCTTTAAGTATTAACTCTAAGTTAATTAGTTTCACTTTTACAATGTCTCTTTGTATTTTTATATAATATTGTTAATAAACTTACTATATACATCCAAGCGACCCCTAAGTGGTCCATTAATGATGAAAATATCATGATATAAGTCTCTTGGCAGAACCTTAGATTTTTAGGAATTTAATATCAATTAATAATATAATATTTGTTTTAAGAACTCTTTTATGTCAATTTTGACACTATTCAATAGTTGATTTTTTTGAAACTCATAAAAGATTGATTACTTCGAAAAAAGTCAATTAAATCAATCCTAATATATCATATTATCCTAGAAAATTATTTTAATTCATTAAAAGTTTCATATTATATTTATTTGGGTATTTATAATATCAATTATTTTAATTTTTCACTATTATAGTAATTACTGCATCATCATTGTGTCATAAATAAAATAAATTATTTAATGTCTAAAAATTATAAATAAAATATAATTATGTAGGAAATCTTTTTATATTTCTAATTAATATTTATAATCTAAAATCCAACATATATAACCCTATGTAACAATTGTTTTTCTAAAAGATATATGCTTGTGTCATTTTTGTATTCATTTTAACTTAATTAAAATAAAGTGTCATTATCACTTACAAGTGGATCCATGGGGTCCCAAAATCGACCCAAAGATGCCTATGGTCGAACATTTATCAACAAATAAGGCTAGGACACATTTTAGGGTAATTTAGTATTATTATAATATTATTTTTTAACCCTTATTTACCGGATTTACCCTTAACCATGGTAAATAAAATATTTACCGCAGTAATTATTCAAAATGTCTAAAAATAAAAGTTACCTATTTATACAATTTGAACATCCTGATTCCAAATATGGAATCCATTTTTTTAAATTCAAAAAACAGAAGTGGCAGAAATTAATTTAAAATTAATTCCCGCTGTCAAAACAAAAAAGCGTGTTTTTAAGAGATAATAACTATCAAAAGATTGACACTTGTTTATGTTTGGTTTAATTGTAAAATTATGACCAATGACCAACATTATATTAAATGGTAAAAATATATTCTAAATATACTTTAAAACCACTCAAATTCACAATTTATCACTATTAATTATTTTTATTAAAAAAGTTGTTTTTAATTAAAATTTAGTAATTTTCACTATTCATCAAAATATGAAAGTTATCCGAAAAGTACCAAAATTTCACCTTAGGCTAAATTCGATATTCCGAATCCAAAAATGAAGTCCATTTTAAAATATAAAATATATATAATTTCAAAAATTAGGTATTACTATTCATAACGGCTAGTTTGATTGGTTGTGGTGTGTGTTAAAACTCAAGGTTGCGTACAACACACGCTACTGTATTATTCAAAGAAAGTGTACCGTGGAAGCTTGGGATGTTTCATTTTAAATTTTTGATGTCCCCATTTAGTCAAAAAGTTTAAAATATTGTATTTAAAAAGGGTTCACTATTAAAAGTTGATAAAAGTGCAATACTGAAAATGAATTTGTTCTTGCATTATATCTAAGAAACTCATAATATGGATTCTAAAATTATAAGGATTATATAAAGTTTAAAATTTAGATAATACTATTCATAACCTCTTTTGAATGGCTTTTTTTTGTAAGTCATGGTGTGATTGAACTCGGTGTTGCGTGTAGTGCAAGTTATTGAATTATTTTGAAGAAATAACACACTATGAAATCTTGGGGTGTTACATTCTCCTCTCCTTCAATAAATTGCGTCCTCCCAATTTGAAATTGTTCTTCGAAAATAAAAGGTTGAAAATAGAAAATATATTTGTGGGAAAATCCACATCGGAAATTGGGTTACTAAAATTTAGTCTTAATATGAGGAAAAGAGAAATGAAAGGGTCACCACAAAATTATGATCTCGATTAGGAGAACATTGGTGGCATTTAGAGACATATAATTAGAGGAAAAACGTAAATATTTATAGGTAGTGATTGAGGTCATCAATCACAAACAAGTATAAAATTGAGGTCCTTAAATTCATCAATCTATGATGATTTGAAATACCATCGGTTCAACAAAACATAGGGTATTAGGATAACACATTTTTGATGTTTCAAAATATCTTAGTTGAAATCCCACATCAAAAAATGAATTAATGAGGCCTCTATTTTAAATAAAGAGTGGAAAGTATGAAGATTACCGAAAATAACACATACTAGGGTTCTATGTAGGAAAATATGGATATGGAAGAAAAATATAACCATCAATTATCTGATGGAGAGTGGTAGAGAACATGGCTATGAAAAGGCCAACAATCCCAAAGCCATAAATTAGTGATGATTTAAGGTACCATCTAGGACACCATTTTTGTTCTAAGTTCCTTTTCTTAATGATGAGGAATTTATTTATGAGATTGGATAAGATCATAAGGAGATATACTTACTTTATAATTAGAGTTTTATCCATTAATAAATTTCTACCAAAAACTCATCATTCACTCGTAAAAAAAATTCTATTTATACTATTCATAGAGGGTTCCAAAATAAACGAATTTATAATTCATCTACCATATCTTTTAAAAAAACTACATTATTTAATCCAGGACATCTCTTGGGCCAGTGGTAGGTGATACACCCTTGTCGCCCTTCGGTTGCGGGTTCAAGTCTCACAGCCTTGCCGGACGCGACGGGTTTCCGCCCGACCTCCGGGTTGTCCTTTTATGGCAATCCAAAATAATCCAAACTAGAACTATCCAAAATAATTCTGTCCAAACTCATAGTCCAACATTTATAAGGAAGGTAAACATAATGTAGATCCTTTTTACCCCGTAATAGCATATGAATACCTTCATCATGTATTCTTTTAATACACTGAAACATCCTGAATTACCATATTCCTTATTGATTACATTCATTCTCCCTTATTCCATATAGAATGCTGGATATACTTCATCAATCCAAAAATGTTTTAAACCCCAACAATGATGGAATATACAAATCATTAATCAGTTCCAAGGTAGTAAAGAATATCCAATATAATGTTTCCAAAATAATCATTTATTATTCGAAAATCACTACCTCGGTATCAGAACTATATTATGGTTTATCATTCTCTCAACCATATATTTTCCAAAAATTTATCCTGCTATTGAGTCACTTTTCTTTGTTCCACACAATCTCAAGTCCTTAATGAAATAGTACTGCAGTACAATCCTTATATACTCCATAATTATTATAACAAGTACATTGTTGATACAACACTCAAATGACATAATCAACATAAGAACTCTAATCACTCCTCTTCATCTGTGGTAGTATCATAACTTGATTATTATCCAATAACATCATTTGCGGCATATTCTGATGACTGGGACATAGGTTCACATAGTGTCCAAACTCCTTGCAAATGAAGCATTTTACATTTGAAACCATTTTCTTACCATTGCAGTCATGTACTTTGTGCCTTTTTCCACCACACTTATAACAAACTCCCATTCCTTTCAGACAAGTTCCATGGTGTTTCTTCCCACAGTTATCACATATGGGAAAATTCTTCTTTTCCCTCTTCCCTTTATCCATCTTTCTCTCATCCATCCTTTTCTTCTCTTGCTTCCCTTCAAAGCCATATGACTCAGTAAAATCTTTACTTATCTTATCAACACATGATATTATTTCTTCGTATGATGATAATAAATGGGAGACTATTTCTCTTATAAATTCTGGCTTAAGGCCATGAAAGATATGATCCTTCTTTCTCTTTGGATCATGTGCATTGCTGGAGTTCTCATTCCTTCTACTGGGATCCATTTCTAAACAATGGCATACACTAGATTAGTTTATGAATAACAATACCTAATCCCAAACTTGTAAGACACATAACATAAATTAAATAGTTTATGGATATAATCCATAATCATATAAATTTCTCCTTTGAGGAAGTAAATCCACATAAACCCTTCATAATGGTTTGTAAAGAAAATGAGAATTATCCTAAGCATATCCCCCAGGAGTTTCGTAACCAAGAGTGTAGCAAGGCCCGTTGTCGTTCACCAGTTCCCATTCGAGTCAAGATCAAAGCGGTGTTTTCGGGTTTTACCCCTAGGTACATCTGTGCCAGAGCCGCCTCTACCTGCTCATATCCAGACAGGGATGTATTGCTCAGAAAACTCACAAAATCTCTACAATACCAAAATTCTAGGAAGTTCTTCTATACTAATCCTCAAAGTTCATCTTAGGTCTACGTGCTCTAATCAGAGTTTATCTAAATCTAGTTTCCAAGGTTTGTACTAAACTTCCTATGATACCAACTGTAATGCCCCGACCCTAGTTACCCAGAGTCGGTGCATTATTACATAACATTGGCATGATCACAAGAAAGATCAAATCTCGAAAGACCGATTGGTTTAGTAGCCTTGGAAACACTAGATATATTCATAAGTTTTACATTACATCATAAAATGTAAAACTACTACAACAACATAATGTCTCCATAATCCACACTCATATCCCCACATAATATCCCTACAGGTCATTCATAACTTACTTCTTCACTTCCTGGGAAAAATAAAACATAGAAAAGGGGTGAGCTCAAATGCCCAGTAAGGATAACAATATAGCGGAAACTTTCATAAATAAGAATAAACATTTAAGGCAATGTATAACTAAAACAAAATCCTTTCAAACATGAACTTTCAACATGGTATGGCATAAATAAAATGAAATAATGCCATTTACTTATTCACATGGATATTCTACTAATCAAATAATCACATGCAAAAATCAATAACCACTTTCATAATGTTGGAATGCATAATTCTAAACTTTAATTTCTTTTCAAGGCCTCGTCCCAAGACCTTGGGGCTAACTGTAACCGGAACCCAACCCGGAGTGCCCCTAATAACCGGACACCAACCCGGAGTGCCTCTAATAACCGGACACCAACCCGGAGTGCCTCTAATAACCGGAGACCAAACCGGAGGGCTTACTCTTACCAGTCCCTAACCTGGAGGGCTTACTTTTACCAGTCCCCAACCTGGAGGGCTTACTTTAACCAGTCCCCAACCTGGAACATACTTGTCCAACACATTCATATGAAGTAAAGGTTGAAATATAACATAAACATTCTTATTGGAACTAGCATACGAAATGTCAATACTTTACTCATAAACCATGAATGCTATATAAATGAAACATCTACAGTCAAACATATCACAAAATTTCATTACAATATGGAAGTTTTAAATCATAATAAATCAACTTCAAATAATCTTAAAATCCATCAAAGGATGTTGACATAGATGAAAATGTTTTTTTAAAAATTATTGAGAGAAATATCCCTTTTTCATGAAAACATTTTAATGTTACACAATTTAGAAAGTAAGGCATTTAAATACATTTTTGAATCAAAGTGTCCCATACCACTTTGAAACTTTTGAATGGAATTAACACTTTTAAAACATTCATTTTCATATAAATAAATCCTTACAAACCATTTTGAAAACGTGGACATAAATGAGGATGAATTTGAAGAATAAATATTTAAAACATTTAAAATGATGTTTTAGTAAAATTTCCCTTATAAATAATCCCTTTGAAAACTCTTTTATGAAATATGGATATGGATAGTAAATATGTCCCTGTATATACTTACGTAAAGACAACCTCGGATATTAAAGAGATTGTGAAGTAAACCCTTATCAATTTGGTAACTTATGAAACATACAAACCATGAAAGAGGTATCATACAATGAAAATGTAAATACACATAAGGTAAAGTGTATTACACAAAGAATACAATTATGGGCAGTACATACACCACACAAAAGATAATAGCGGAAATATGGCATGAATCTCACGGAAATAAAGAGTGAGATGAAAACCCCTTACCACGTTAATCAAATGATTCGTATGGCCAAAAGTTAATAACCACCAAATTATTTACAGAATAACATGAATATAAAGATAATAATGATAATATATATGAAATGCCAGTACACAATACACCACTTTCAATAATTTAGTGGCGAATAATGGAAATCTCACGGAATTGAATGTGAGATAAGAAAATCTCTTACCTTGTACTTTTCCTTGGTTGGGGTAGGTTAACCTCCTATATAATGGTGAAATAATTGTTATTAAATTATACAAGAATCATATATATTAATATGATATCATATATGATCTTTTAACATTGATTTGTTAATAATAGCTTAGAATTATCGTCGTTTCGGGTGTTAACTTACTCATTTTCTTTTATATGTTTTGTTACATAAGCCATGTTTGTTGTATCTTATTCATATCCAGAATTATATTAAGTCCTTAAACATCATTTTTAAATCATCAAATGATAATTATACTTGAATGGATACGATGGAGAATGAATCTCATCGCGTTCGTGGAGACGGTAGTCCGTACGTACGCACGTGCGACAATATCATCCTTTTGATATTAAAATAATATATAAATGGATGGTATATCATATATACAGGATCATTAACATGTTATATTTATTATTTACATGAGTTACACATCATTATTATACCCATCCAAATAATATTATATTGAATAACAATTACACCACGACGTGGAGACGGTAAGCCGTACGTACGCACGTATGGTGACATGTTATTCAAAGGGTGGATAGAATACTGAATATGGTTGTACCATATTTATAATAACATCACAGTATATATATGATACTGGATTTATTATTTTATAATGGTAACAACAAAGGAAGAAGAAGTGGAAGAAGAAATGAACTTAGAAAAGGGTGGTGAAATCATTACCTCTTCTTCGGGTTCTTCCTTTTGATTTGATCAAAAGGGATCCTTAGGTTGTCTTTCTGATCAAACTAAGGCCTCTAGGTTGTAGTGATGGATGTTGGGAGAGTATTTGGGTAGATTTTGTCCGAACCAAAAGGCTTTGAAGGTGTGAAGAAATGGGAAGGAGGAGTGCCCTTTTATAAGAGGGGTGAGGGGCACCTTTGGAAAAGCTAGAAATATTAATTTATAATAAATTCATATTCGGTTTCTAATGGATCCAAAGTTGATTATTAAAAAATTAAGGTGGGGATAGGTAGAAAACCACTCAACCAATATAATTTATACAGGTTTGGGTACTTATATTAACCTTATCTTTAAGTATTAACTCTAAGTTAATTAGTTTCACTTTTACAATGTCTCTTTGTATTTTTATATAATATGGTTAATAAACTTACTATATACATCCAAGCGACCCCCAAGTGGTAAATTAATGATGAACCTATAATGATATAAGTCTCTTGGCCGAACCTTAGATTTTTAGGAATTTAATATCAACTAATAATATAATATTTGTTTTAAGGACTCTTTTATGTCAATTTTGACACTATTCAATAGTTGATTTTTGTGAAACTCATAACAGATTGATTACTTCGAAAAAAGTCAATTAAATCAATCCTAATATATCATATTATCCTATAAAATTAGTTTAATTCATTAAAAGTTTCATATTATATTTATTTGGGTATTTATAATATCAATTATTTTAATTTTTCACTATTATAGTAATTAATGAATCATCATTGTGTCATAAATAAAATAAATTATTTAATGTCTAAAAATTATAAATAAAATATCATTATTTAGGAAATCTTTTTATCTTTCAAATTAATATTTTTAATCTAAAATCCAACATATATAACCCTATGTAACAATTGTTTTGCTAAAAGATATATGCTTGTGTCATTTTTGTATTCATTTTAACTTAATTAAAATAAAGTGTCATTATCACTTACAAGTGGATCCATGGGGTCCCAAAATCGACCCAAAGATGCCTATGGTCGAAAATGTATCAACCAATAAGTCTAGGACACGTTTTAGGGTAATTTAGTATTATTATAATATTATTTTTTAACCCTTATTTACCGGATTTACCCTTAACCATGATAAATAAAATATTTACAGCAGTAATTATTCAAAATGTCTAAAAATAAAAGTTACCTATTTACAAAATTTGAAAATCCTGATTCCAAATATGGAATTAATTTTTCTAAATTCAAAACACAGAAGTGGCAGAAATTAATTTAAAATTAATTCCCGCTGTCAAAACAAAAAGCGTGTTTTTAAGAGATAATAACTATCAAAAGATTGACACTTGTTTATGTTCGGTTTAATTGTAAAATTATGACCAATGACCAACATTATATTAAATGTTAAAAATATATTCTAAATATACTTTAAAACCACTCAAATTCACAATTTATCACTATTAATTATTTTTATTAAAAAAGTTGTTTTTAATTAAAATTTAGTAATTTTCACTATTCATCAAAATATGAAAGTTATCCGAAAAGTACCAAAATTTCACCTTAGGCTAAATTCGATATTCTGAATCCAAAAATGAAGTCCATTTTAAAATATAAAATATATATAATTTCAAAAAGTATGTATTACTATTCATAACGGCTAGTTTGATTGGTTGTGGTGTGTGTTAAAACTCAAGGTTGCGTACAACACACGCTACTGTATTATTCAAAGAAAGTGTACCGTGGAAGCTTGGGATGTTTCATTTTAAATTTTTGATGTCCCCATTTAGTCAAAAAGTTTAAAATATTGTATTTAAAAAGGGTTCACTATTAAAAGTTGATAAAAGTGAAATACTGAAAATGAATTTGTTCTTGCATTATATCTAAGAAACTCATAATATGGATTCTAAAATTATAAGGATTATATAAAGTTTAAAATTTAGATAATACTATTCATAACCTCTATTGAATGGATTTTTTTTTGTAATTCATGGTGTGATTGAACTCGGTGTTGCGTGTAGTGCAAGTTATTGAATTATTTTGAAGAAATAACACACTATGAAATCTTGGGGTGTTACACTAAACCTCTCGATCTTCTTTGTTGTACCAAGTGAAGTTTTATATAATAAAGTATGTTTAAGTTGTAATAAAAAGCAGGGTTGTCATACCTTTACAGGATGGTTAGAGGATTTTGAATTAATGTCTAGATCATCCTCCAGGTTCTCTATAGTATTATTAGGATCATGTGGATCTGTTTAAACAAATTTGACATGAACATATCCTTCAACACATTTAGTTCTTTTATTAAACACTCTATAGGATTTACTATAAATTGAATATCCCAAGAATATTCCTACATCACTCTTGGATAAAAAAATTTCAAGATTTTCCTTAGTATTAAGGATATAGACTTTGTAATAAAAAACATTGAAGTAGCTAACTTTGTGTTTTTTATTATTCCACAACTCATATGGAATTATTTTAATAATAGGTTGAATCAATACTCTATTGATAATATAACATACTGTTTTTATAGCTTTAGCCCAAAAATAAATAGGTAATTCATATTTACTAATCATGGTTCAAGAAATCTCTTACAGGGTTTTATTTCTTCTTTCTTTAACTCCATTCTATTGAGGTGTTCTAGGGGAAGAGAAATAATGACTAAATCCATTTTGTGAGAAAAATGATTCAAAATCTTGATTTTCAGACTCATGACCATGTTCACTTCTTAAGGATTTAATTCTAAGTCCACTAAGATTTTCTACAGTTTTGGCATATTTGGTAAAATGAGAGTAGGATTCACTTTTATTAGCCAAAAAGAAAGTCTGGGTATATCTAGAAAATTCATTTGTAAGAACATAAACATATTTCTTCCCATTTAAACTAAAAACTCTAGATAGTCCAAACAAATCCATGTTAACCAATTAAAGAGGTTGAGAAGTTGACACTTCTTTCTTTGGTTTGAAGGAAATTTTTTGTTGCTTTACCTTTTGACTAGGATTACATACTTTATTATTTTGAAACTCAAGTTTGGGTAGGTATTTGGATAAGATTTTTCTGGTTAACTTTCTAAGGGAGTGAGTGTTACAATATCCTAGTCTTTTATGCCAAATCCAAGAATCTTTTTGAAACACATTTAAACATGAATCATTTTGAGAAGCTAAATAATGCAAGTTAATAGAATAAACATTTTCATTTATTAATGCAGAAAACACCAATACATTTTTAGAATTAATAAAATTACAAGCATCATTTTCAAATTTCACATGAAATCCATCATCACATAATTGTGATATACAATGCAGATTAAATTTCAATACATCAATAAAAAGTACTTTTGAAATCAAAAACTGAGTTAGAGTTACCGATTTGGACAAGGCTAATAATCATTCCTTTGGAATTGTCACCAAAGGTGACATGTCCTCCATCAATTTTTATTAAATTATTAAAGCATGAATAGTCTCCTATCATGTGTCTTGAACACCCATTTTCCATGTACAATAAACTTTTATAGGAAATCTTTAAGTAGATTTTCTACAGAATAGTCAAATGAAAACAGATTTTGGTACCCACACTTGTTTGGGTCCAGTAATATTAGTGAATAGTGTCTTAGGAACCCATATCTACCTCATAGGTTTCTTATAAGCATTATGTAATGTATTTGAAAAATAAACTCGATTTGGTCCATAAAATAATAATACAGTAGAGACTGTGTCATAAATTGAACTAGTTGAATGTTTTCCAGAATAGGGAGTAAAGCTGCATGTCCTGGATTTAGAAACAAAATTAGTTTTTCCAAAATTTATTTTATCAGGTTGATAGCCAATTCCATTAGTATATTTATGTGTAATTAGTTTACCTAGAATTTTTACCAAGGTATCTTTACCAATATTAAAACTTTCATGATCCTTTTTAAATTTCTCATTAGATTGTTTTAGTTCATTGTTCACTTAGAGTAATTGAGCATTTTTTCACTTTCTACAGTGAGTTCAGTTTTTACAGGTGAGGTAAGAGCATGTTGTATCTTCAAAGACTTGTATTTATCTTTTAGTTCATTGCATGTATCTTTAATCATATTGAAGTATTCAAACATTTAATCATTAGACATATTTTCAAAGTCACTCTCATCTCCAGAATAATAGGAATTGTGTACAAGAGATTCCAGTGTTAACTCAGATATGTTTTTCATAAAACACATATTGGCTTTGTTAGACTGTTCATCATGTAAAGATTCTGAGTCACTTGATCTGTCCTCAGAATCACTCCATGTTGCTTTCATTGAATTTTTATACTTTCTATCTTTGTCCTAATATTTATCTTTGTACATGAGCTTAGGAAAGTCATCCTTGATATGTCCTTTTCACTTACATTCATAGAAGACAATCTCATCAAACTTTTCACTTCTTTTCCAATCTTTCTTCCAACTTCTTTTTTGATCATATCTTCCCTTGAAGTTAGTATTTCTAAAAAATGTTCATCTTCATGTAAAATTCCTTAAACTATCGGAATAATTGATCCATATCCTTATCACTATCAGGTGATTATTTTTCACTACTGAAACATTCTATAAAAACTTCAAATTTCCCTTTTTATTATGTTTAGAGGTGGGGGTATTAAACACAACATATTTTCTTTTGGGATCATCCTCCTCATCCTTGTTAACATTCAACTCCTCTTCACACATTATCAATTTTCCCATGAGTTATTTTATAGGTAGCTTGATGATGTCACATGACTCACTAATAGAGAGAGAGGTGCCTCTCCATCTATCTGGTAGGCGTATGAGAATTCTCATGATTTATTCTTTGGTAGTGACTTCTCTCCTAAGAGAAATCATTATGTTGAAAATTTCGTTGAACCTAAGATACATGTCAGAAATAGGATCATTAGGTTTCATTTTAAATTTATTATATTTAACAGTTTAAGTATTAAGTCTCATTTATTTCACACTAGAAGTTCCTTCATGTGAAACAGACAAGGTATCCCAAATTTCATGGGTAGTTTTACATGTAGAGATTCTATTAAATTCCTCGTCTCTTAAAGAGTAGCCTAAAGAATTCATAGATTTGAAATTTTTATTGTAGGTAGTTTTTTTAGGTTCATACTAAGTCATTCTATAAGTAGAAGGAATCTTATATTCATCAGGAATTGAAGACCAGATTTTAATGCTCATACTTTCTATATGCATTTTCATTTTAATTTTCCATTGAGAATAATTGGTTCTATTAAAGAATGGTGGTATGTTGGTTTCATAACCTTCCAATATATTATCCATAGTAAAGAAATACTTTAAAAGAGTTAGAAATCTATAATTAACATAAATTTATAGATCTTTAAAGTATAACTACAATCACAGTTGAATAGGGTCCAAAACATATTTTTAATAAAAACCTGTGATACCAAATGTTGTTCAGAGTAGAGTAATCAAGAGGGGGTGAATTGAGTATCTATAAACATTTTTGTTTAAAAATTATTCTTGAAAAGGTTCCCCAGTAAATTAAAATACATCCCATTAAATCAAGGTTATACAGTTATGAAAGTTTGACAGTTTAAATAACTTCTTAGAAGATTGATTAATTCTCAGTAATATTAATATCAGTTATTAACATTACTTTTGAAGTTGTTCTAATAAGGAAAAACAATTATAACTTCTTTAAAAGATTAACAATCAAAGTAAATTTAGTGATTTCTTAATTAAACAGTAAAACAGAGAAAACTAAAATAAATAACACGACGGATATAAAACAATTGGTTCAGTCTCAAGCTAAGACCAAATCCACTCCACTTGGTGATCACCTACCACCAAGAAGATTATAAACTTGATCCCCATCATGGATCAAGGTTAACAATAGTACACAATACTATCTAGGTCATACGACCTGTTCTATAGTTCTTCATGGGAATAAACTAAAAAGTTACACATGGACCTCTTCCACACATATCTATGGGAATACACAAGTATAAAAAGATTTCAGAGAAAGGATATCTTGTATCCTTAAATTTTATCCCAGAGAGAGTGCATGTTTCTATACAGATACACACTACTCAAAAGATAAAAATAATACACAATAGATCCAAAATGAAGAGATAGGGTTAGAAGTATTTTGCGTGCCATTCTATGCAGCTCTGGACTTCTGGGATGAAACAGATGAAGAAATCGAGTCCTCTCATGGAAAACAGAGTATTGTAAGTCAGCTAGATCTAGCTCGTGTTCTTCATGGAGTTGATAGTGTAGAAATGTTCTTGACTCAATGATTCGATTATGATTTGTGTGTTATTCAGTAGTGTCAGGTTTCATGTTTCAGTTCTTCCTTTAAGAATTCTTTTTCTTTTTTTTATCGCTCATACACTTGTTTTTCTATTGTAACTATTTTCTCCACAATCACTCATTTTTCTTTTGGTCGTGTTGTTCTTTTTATTCCTGGAATGAATGCGTTGGAGCCGACCAGATGCATGTATTCTGCACCTTGTACGTCATGTTGTCATGTGACATGTCTACAAAGAAACATTAATTATGTCACTATATTTAAAAACTTCAAATATGACCATTATAAATTAAATTGAAAAACGAAAAAATAGATAAAGAAATGGTGTCACGATCTGTCTATAAATGGTGTCTCCATGAAACAATGTCTCCTTGAAATGGTGTCCTCTTCTTTGTCTTTGAGAGGTGATACAACTATAATGGCAAATTCATATAGAGATCAGGAACTGGTAGCACAGATGTGTTGTTAAGATCACAGTTTCTAATTACGGTGTCTAGATGGTCTCGGTTTCTAGATGGTCACATTGTCTAGATGGTCACGGTGTATGGATGTTCACAGTTGTCTAGATAGTCATGGTGTCTGGTTACGGTTTCTTAGACTTATCCAAATCTCTATATATAGACTTAAACCGTGATATTCATAGAATGAATTAAACTTAATTATTCATAAGATAATTTCATTAGAAACAAAATATATTTCAATAATTATTTAATTAATAAAGAAACTAATCATCTAAACACGTGATTTTAGATAATTTAAATAGGATTTATAATATTTACATAATGTATATGATTAGGGATCATTAAAACATGATAAACACAAGTAGAGTCCAACACTATAAAAATAACAATAAAATAGTTTCAATGAGAGAGAAATAAAATCCTAGTGTATGAAAAATATTTAAATCTTTCAGCATTAGAAATAGAAAAATTCATTCAAGGAAGAGGGTGATATCCAAGAGAAGATAAAATATCCATATCAATAATCAATTATCCATACATGGAAAAATAATCTACTAATATAATATATTCTCTCCAAGTGTGAGATATTCAGTTCCCCCCTGCACCTTCTAGGTGTAATCCCACATCATATACATTATTGACTATTGTGTAATTTCTAAATTTCTAAAAAAACATGATGTTGATGGTAGTTTCCACTTTAATGCAAGAAAATAAAATTCCTCTCTGATGAAAAAGTTAACACTAAGATATAAATATTTTTCCATGAGTGTAATAAATAAAAAAATAATAAGAATAATATTTAATTATGACCGATGTGGGAAGGGTAATTGTTTTATTCAATATTAGTCGAGATCCTTAAAGACTATGTTGAGGTAATTGAGTGATCTTATTTTATGAGAGATCTGAGAGAAAGTATAATTATAAATACTGAGTTTTAGGATATTATTCATTAAGATCTATAGATATTTAAATATTTTACTAAGTAATAATATTTAATCAGTAATTGTTGTAACATCCTAAAGTTTGAAGAAAATAGTATTCATTAGTTTAAGAGGAATTTATAAAACTATTAGTGAGATGTTCTTAACCTAGTGGGATGATAGAAATCACCTTTTGATTCTATGTATGTTTGGAATGAACCATAGGTTAAGGAAAATCCATTCCCTATTGTAATCTCTTGGGTCTATATAATAAACTTTTTTACCCTTGGTGAATAACTAATCTTAGAAACAAATATTTTTCTCAATATTAATTATAAAAAAACTATGTGTTTCCCTTTATATTACATTTTTAATTTCATGTGGTTGTAATTTTCTAGGCAATAGTTAAACAAATAAATTTATATAATAATAAGTAATATAGTTTTGAATGAAAAAAGGGTTAAAATAATTTAATAATATTTTGAATTTGTTAAAAATTACTTATATCTAATTCAACCCTCCCCCTAAAGTGAATTCACATAGACCTTATAGAATTTAAATTGGTATCAAATAAAAAGGGTATATATTGTTGGATGTAAATTTCACTTCCAATGTTTTTCTATCTGACTGGTATGAAGTACATGTTCAAAGCCGGTTTAGAAGATCCTCAGATATAAAATTTAATTTACACCTTAGTTAAAGAATTAATGTAAGTATTTAACATGACATTAAAAATAAAATTATGAAAATAGAGTTAAATAATTTGATAAAGGATTCAAAAGTTAAATGTTATTAACCACTACCAAAAGTTAATTAGAGTGCTACTTTTTTGATAAAATCAGTTGAAAATAGTTCCTAAAATGAATCACGTCCCAGATATGATGGGAGTGATTGTATTAAATCTATTAAATACCTCTAATTTGAGGTTAGTGAATAAAAATATAAAGTTACTTCTAAAGTAGTCACACACAAAATTTAATTCATCCAAGGTTGATTTGATAAAAAATCATAGCAGATAAAATATGTTCAACAAAAAAAATTCAAAACACTATTTCAAAATTGAAACTCCCTAACCAAGGAAGTGAAATCCATGGAAAAATACTTATATATTAGTAGATAAAAATTTTCAATGATTAGATAAATATTATAATTCTATAATTATGAGAATTATAGGTCTATAAAAATTAGTAATGAAAACCTCCATGTAATAGAATAGTCACCTAAATATACTCTTATTTACAAGGAATTCCAATTGGATGTAAAGGGAAAATTAATTAAAGAACTTTTTAGTAATTTATAATATATTAGTAAAAACATGAATATTAGATTCAAATTTGGAAAACTGAATGTGAAAAATGGGTGAAATCACTTTATGAGAAGAAATATATGCTTAATATGAAATTTCTTGAGTTGAATGTGAAGTTGAAAATTCTCGAAAACACCCATGTAAAATCTCCATAATCTATTGATATAAGAAGTGTTTGGACACTAGTTTCTTAAATAGTCATTTATATTAAAAAATAATCATAATGGTGGTAATAAGATCTTGATCACATACATAAATCAATACACTGCAAGCATATGGAGAAAATTATAATGTAACCCAGTAAAATTCATTTATATTTATGTGGTTTCATATAATAGTACTTGAGAAAATTAAGGATAAAGAGTTATTTGGGTAAATAATAATACTTAAATACCCCAACATCATAAATTTTTAATGATAGTATATACAAGAATATAATATCCCAAAATTATGCTAAAAAGAGGGGTGTACCTTCCCAAAAACAATAAATATCTCAATCAGAAAATACTATATCTACAAGAAAAAGAAATATATTTTTAGGTTATTTTTGGTATTTTTTGAGGCTTAGGAAAACAGATCTTTAATATTGGAACAACATTTCAATATAAGGAGATAATGGAAGGCCTAAATTTAGGGTGATAAGATCTGAAATTAAGGGAATGTCTATTTTGAAAAATGAGATTTCATAGAAGAATCATATTTTTTCTATAAGAACATATTTTATTAACTTGAATGTACTTATTATACCAAAAATAAAAGTGGTTATAATGAAGAATTTTACTAGTATAAACTATCTCTATACAAATAAATTCTTTATATAAAAATAAAACCACTACTACTAGTGAGGAAGAAAATTATAAAAGAATATAATTTTTCATTGAGGAGTAAAAAAGTAGATACATGAAAAAAAATACTCCCAATAGGTTAGAGAATAAATCTAAAAAAGATTTCAGTCCCAATAGAATATGATTCTACTATGATAGGAAAGGTTATATAATGAACTATTATTAACTGGACCTGAAAATAAAGAGAAAATTAAGTAAGTTGAAATCACTAAGTATAGAATGGATCCAAGAAATGGGTGGAAGTATTATTTTGGTGAAATATATCCATGATAAAGAACATTAATTTCATGGGAGTTTGACTAAAAAGGATAACCCTACCTATAAAATATTTTTGGTGGAATGTGAAAAATGTATATACATATTTACCTCAAATGTAAGATATTTTTATTAAGACAAAAATAGTCATTGAAAAATAAAGATAAGTCACAAGTAGTTTTTAGTAATAAAACAATTTTAATGATGCAAGATACCACACACAAAAATGATTAAAATAATGTACCTAAATATTGAATAATTATATTAATAACTAAATTACCTTTGGCTAAGAATTTACAGTAATCATAAAATAGTGAAATAGATTTTCTAGTTAAAGTAATGAATCTTGTTCCAACTAAAAAAGTTGAAGAAACAAATAATTCCATATTCATAAAGAATTTTAGATATGAAAAATAAATTATGAAGACATAATGTTGAGTATATGATATTTTAATGTTTTAAATACTATTGTTTTAGGGTTGATATCAAACTCTTGGCCGTTTTTATCTCATTAAAGAGCTAATAGAGTCTCACCTTATTCTCATGCCTATTACCTTTATATCAAAATGAAAGGAATTAAAGGTTATAAATTATAAGATAGAAATAAATTTTTATTATTCTATTTATACCATTAGAATAATATTCCATCACGGATAATTTCAACCACTATCATGTTGTATCCTTAAAACACATCATTTGAAATATCTCAATTGATATCATAATTCAATTGGTATCACAAATTTGTGGAGATTATACTTAAAGAAAATGTATCCATGTTGAATATCATTGAAGGTATTCCCTTAAATGGGGATCTTATAAATTGAATCTTCCCAAGTTTTCTTATTTATAATTAAAATTTAAATTCTAAAAAAACATGACAGAAACTAAAGTTTGAGGTATGTTGACCACTATTCCATTACTCTTTTAGTTTATAATAAAAATTATAATGAAGTAAAAGTGGTTTGGAATTTTTTTTAATAAAAAATATTCTTATAATAGAATGTTTTTAGAGTGTTTTTGTATGATATGTAAAAGTTGTAAAATTATTGAAAATATTTCTAAAAACCCATCAAATGTGAATTTCAATTAATGTCACATGGTGGTTTGAATATGGATATCTTTTATGTCCACTTCGATCATATTTTTTTCTAAAATAAGTGTAAAACATGAAAAATCATATTTGTTTAATTATTGGAATATCTTTAATAAACATTTTGTGACACCCCGCTCTCATAAGAAATTTATTGATTCACTAAATAATATGGGCAACATTCAAAGGGGAAAACAAAAGGGTATAATATTTAATTAAGGAAGGCTAATAGAATATAATGATTTTTCATTTTAGAAAAACCACTGTATTTAATTTAAAAAAACTGGATAAGGTAAATTTATTAAGGAATAATAAACATTGACTTTATAATGAATTTCATTGGTTATTCACAAAAAATAAAAAGAGGTTTATTGAAGAATCGAGATTGATTAATGGAGATATTGTAATATTTTTTCAATTTTATGTCAATAGAGTTGTGCAAAGTAAATTCTATGCATTAAATTTTAGGGTGATAGAGGAAGATCCCAATGAAGAATACAGATATATTTCCCATTAATTAATGGTAAAAAGGAAATGTTTATAGATATTGACTGTAAATTCTGTGTTAGCCGTGGTTGCTTTGGGTTCCTTGCAGTTCAGTTTGCTTGTTGCCAGTACACTTTTGGACTGCTCCGGATGAGGATTGGTGCACTAAGTCTTCACTGATGCAGGTCGCTTGGAATTGGATGCTTGAGAGGGTATGGCTTCGCAATCGGTTCCGTGCCCTTTCTTCTACATGGGACAGCTTATCGAGGGGTCCTGTGTTGGTGAAGATTTTTTATTGGCACACTTACAGGTTTGGAGCGGTCCAATTGTTTGTTTTGGTTGTATGTGGTTTCTCACTTTCCCATTAAAAAGTGTTTTAATAATAAAAATTAATTTTCAGTCAGACTATGTACAATAGTGTTACGAAGATAAAATAGTTGGATAATTAACATCATAAAAATTATGATAATAAAAGAGATTAAATTTGGTCAAAAGTTATGAGAAGAGCTAGATAGAGTTATGGATAAATCATCATGATTTTATCTAGTATTAAAACTTCTATTTATAATTTCAAATATCACATAGAATAAAATTTTGATATGGATTTTTTGAATATAGAAATAAAGAGGTATTGAAGATACTTTAAATACACTACATGAGTATTTAATATGTTGTAAGGCATTATAAATTGTTTTAAAGAGTCCTGGAATTGTTCCTATGTTTTAAAGATTCATTTAAAGTGTTTGAATTTTATTTGAAGTGAATGAGAACGATAAAAGAAGAATTATAGAATCTATGAGGTGATTTGAATAAATTATTAAATTTTGTGATTAAAGAAGAAAATTTACAAAGTCAAAAAAAGTCACAAATTTCATTTTGTAAGACTTTTTAAGGATAACTGACTACAAAAATAAAAAATCATGTCTTTATAAGGGTGAATCATAAACTTTTAGTATCATTTCAAACCCAAATTAGAGAATTTTCAATGGAACATGATCTTTTCAAGAGTCATGAGTTACTTTTTAAGAGTCATAATGAGTTGAGAAGATTCATCTAGTATATATAATATTATAAATTTAACAAATTAAAGATGTTGTAAGATTAATGAAGAGATAATTAAGACTCATTCAAACATAATAAATATGACTCCATGGATCCATAAGAGTCATTGTAAAATTCATAAGAGTAACTCTGAGACTTCATAAGAGCCTTTTCATACTTCATAAGAGATAATCTAGAAATCGTAAGAGTGATTTTTGAATTTTTAAGATTATTTTTGGGGTAAATTAAATGATCATAACATTCATTTTTAGTATTTATAAGTTTCATTTTACTCTCATGGAAAGATATTTTGTATTTGAAAAAATGGAAAAAAATCAAGGGATTTGTGAACTACAATATAGGAGTAATGTTAATCTAGTGATATACTCCATATAGGGAGATTCATATGTGTCAATTTCGTTATGATATTTTTTTATTCATAAATAATATAATAAATAATAAAATTTAGAATGAAATTACATATTTAAATTTTCATTCTATTTTTCATTGATTAAAATATCACAAATAAATTTAGATTCAAGAAGAATTAGTAAGTAAGATAATATTTGTAGAACCCCTTGATTCAAGTAAGTAATAATTATATTACGATTATTAGTTAGATAAAGTTTTTGAGTGATGTTTTATAGGGTTTAGAATATGTTTAGAATGTTTTTGGAACATTTATAAGGGTTTAAAGTTGATGCAATGTTTGTGGAAACCGTACAACGCTTACAGGAAACTGTGCATAATGAGGAAGGGTCTAAAGGGAAGGCACACAGTTTTCCCAAACTGTGCGACTGCCTAGGAGAAATCATTAAATGTTGGAAGGTGGTATTTTTCAAGGCTGTTGCATTGTTTTTATAACCATGTGGGCCAACTACGTGAGGTTCCCCTTTAAGACAGAAGCTGACAGACGGTTAGTGTACAATATTTCTAACGATGCATCGTTTCAAAGTGAGATCCTAAAATTGTGGATATCACTCATTATCATCCCTAAATGCCTTTTTTTTACCCAAAACATCTATAACTTGAGTTTTATCCTCCCGAAGACATTATAGGCTTCTCACATTAATCCGAAGGCAATATGAAGGCTTCTCTTTAAGTGTTGAAGCTTGATTCTCATGATAAGTCATCATTTATCATTGTTTTTCTTGGTTTTCCTTAGATCTAGTTCTACCTATTTCTTTGTATCATAGGTCTACCTCCTCTATTGATATAACTAAGGTTTTTTTCTCCAAATATGATTATATGTGTCCTTTTTTTTGTTATGGTAAAATTTCAAAGGTAGTTTTTTAAAGTTTCAACTAGGTTTTACTGGGGTTTTAATGTCATTGTTTTTTTTAGACGTACTTCATAGGGTAGGTGGATTCACTCTCAAATCCTATATTTATAATATGAAGTATTAGTTTAAAATTTATTAAATTTATTTAAACTTATTGTTAAATTGGTGTGCAATCCATGGTTGAAAGTTTCTTTAGTGATGGTTTGGGGATTAGGTGAAATTGTGGAATTTTTGTGCAATGTGATTTGATAAATAATTTTGAAAATGATGATTTTAAAAATGTTTCCTAGTTCAATTTATGGAAAAAGTTTTTCAAAAAAAAATTTTATTGAAATGGTATTGGTATGGAAAAGTATTTTGTATTTGAATGTTTTTTCAGGATTGTATTGGATTGGTTTTCTGGAATACATGGTGGTGTGTATTCATATTGCAGTACAATGCCTCATTAAAATAGGAACTTATTCTTGGTGACAAAATGTAATTAACATGGGATGTAATTATCTTGTGAAGAATTGATATATCTAATATAAATCACTCATTGGTATGGAACTTTCATAACAAAGCATACATAGGTGGATGTATGGATTTGTGTATTGGAATGGGTTATACCAAATGGAATTTATGAAATTATTTTTAAAAATTGTTTGGTTTCGTTCCATGGAACATGTAATTGTTTTAAGAAAAATATTTACTATTGAACTTATTTATATTTTTATATAAACTATTTTAAGAAATATTTTTATATAAACGGTTTGATATAAATGTTCTCACATGTTCTATCCTAGTGGTGTGAGTATAGAAGTCATTTGGGGAAGCCTGCTAAGTTTCATTACTCACCCCTTCTTTTTCACTTTGGTACCTTTGTAGATGTTTTATATAAGGAAATGGGAGAAGTTAATGTATCACACTTCTCTAGTGGTGCTTAGTGATACTGGGTATGTCTTGTGAAGTGAAGCATTGAGCAGGTTGGAGATTTGGAGTTATGGTTATCTTTGAGTTGTATTGGTTTTGTAATATTATGTTGTGTACAAGGTTGTTTTGTAGTTTTTTAATGTGGTACTCTTTATAGTTTTTTGGATATAAATTAAAATTTTGAGTTGTATATCATTATTAAAATGAATCATGTAGTGGTTTATTTGGTTATGGATTCTTTGGTTGGTTGTCTTATTTTTAAAAGGAAAAGAATCCCCCATTAATTAAAAAAATTTGAACATGGAAAAGGATTATTTTGGAAATAATTATTGAGATAATTTTGATGTGGTATAATTTGAAATAATAATCCTTTAGTTAATAGAGTTTTTGACTTATGGTGTTTGTTGTTTTTATAGAAAATGGAACCCAATAGGCGTCGTAAAAACCAACTAGAAGAGGCTACTGAGAACATGGTTGCACATGAGCCATAGGGGATCCCACAACCTTTTCAGAGTATTGTCTATGAATTTCATGATTTGTATAGAGAAAACAAGAGTTCTAATCCAAGTCAAGTGTATCATTCCATCCAATTCATGAAACAGAATCCACCCATCATTTGGGGTGATTCTAAACTATAAAAATTATAGCTATGGTTGAATAGGATGAATCCTATCTTTGATGTCATCGGCACACTAGTAGAGCTAAAATTAAATCTAGAAACATATATATCAGATGATATTTCACGCAAATGGTGGTATTTATATGTGTGGGCTAAATTAGATTAATGAATTAGTAGAGAGGATTTTGAAGAATTGTAAAACAAACAATTTTATCCTCATATGTTCAAAATTCAACGAACAATAGACTTCTTCATCTTGAAGCTGGGAAATGTTTATGTCATGAAGTGTGCAGTTAAATTCATGAATTTTATTTACTTTTCACCCAAAGATAATGTGAGTGAATCCTTGAAGTCTCAAATCTTTGAATCGGGGCTCAGGCTGGAGATTTTTTAAAATATTTTGGTTCTCTGTATTACGTATTATACACATATAGTCAATAGATATACGATAGAAAAAAGATATATCATATTAGAAATGGGAGAATTAATCATATTGATACCCATGGTAAATGGTGGTAACTCTGATTTTCGGAGAAAATGGAAGAGGGACACTTATTTCTTAGGTTGGAGTTTAACTCAAAATAAAATGGTGGGATCGATGAATCTTCCACTAAGGCCCATGACTGAAGCAGGATGGTTCCAATATGGTTTCTTCAACCACATGAAATTAGAGTGTACGAAACAACCAATAACATGACACAATTCTAATAAAATTGATCATCTTTTGTTCTATTGTCAAGATTCTCCAAAGTAGGGTGTTCGGGACACTCTCAGGTGTCATAGGTGTAATATTCTTTGATGAGATGTGGGCAGTAGAATCAACCTCATTAGCAGAACAAATCTATCCATGGTGATTATAGGAATACCATAACTCCTCATAAAGTTAAATCTCAATAGGCAAATATATAATAATGTGCATTGAACAAGAAATGATATGGATATGAACAGGTAGTTGTGGATGATAAGTCTGGACCATCTATAGTGTGAGGTACAATTATTTTTGAATTATACCATTATGAATGTTTTGTTGTATATGGGTGTATTACATTCCTTTATTTCTCCTCTTTCTATTGATTTTATGAGTTTAAAATTTTAGATGATTCCTTTTGGGTTTAAACTTCAAAATCCCCTTAGTCAGAGAGAATGTCGAGCCTTTCTATGTAGAGAATTTTCTAGAACTATTTATAGAGTTGAGCTAAAATTTGATTTTTCTGTGCTTGAGATGGATGTTTTTTATATAATTATGGGTATGGATTATTTTAAAATGTTCAAGTCTTAGATCAAATTTTACACTAGAGTGGTTATTATTACAACTAAGGATGGCATCGAGAAAATCTTTTGAGGAGACTGAAATGTAAAGGCTAGTGAAATTGGATTTTTGGGGCCAGAATTTGGAATTATCTTATACCATTTGGTATCATTGTCTTCGAAATCAATGTAAGAGATCAAGATGAAAAATTTTCCCTCAGTGGTGGATCAGTTTCCTAATTTGTTTCCTGATAATTTCTCAGGATTTTACCTTTGAGATAGGTGGAGTTAACAATTGATCTCCTTATGTAAACCAGTCCTATTTCCCTTCCATTTTATTGGATGTCGCTAAAAGAATTAAGGGAATTTAAACATTAGTTGGATAATCAAGAAAGAAAAGTTTTCATTCAACTAAGCATGTATTTGTGGGTTGCACCTCTTTTTTTTTGAAAATGGCAGATGGAACCCTTCAGTTGTATGTGGATTTCATATGCTTAACCAAATTCTGATAATGAATATGTACCCACTTACCTACATTGATGATATATTTTATCAATTAAGGGGATCTCAATTGTTCTCTAAGATTTAATTGCGATCAAGATATCACTAATTGTGGGTCTGGAAGGAGGATATCTCAAAGATAGCTTTCATAACTATATATGACCATTATGAGTATGTGGTAATTCCTTTTGGTCTTATAAATGTGCCAATATATTTTATGGAATTGATGAATTATATATTTCATAGATATAAGGATTTTTTTGTGGTGTTTATTGTGGATGAAATATTGGTTTATTCAAGGAAAACAACTACTCAAGAGAAACACTTGGCAACGGTGTTGGGAATCTTAAGGGATAATCGTCTGTATTCCAAATTGTCAAAGTGTGATTTTTGGATACAAGAGGTATGTTTCCTTGGCCATGTAATATTTGAAAATGGATTTATATGGATCCCAAATGTATTGAAGTTTTTATCCCTTAGAAACCACTAAATAATGTATTTAAGATATGGAGTTTCTTTAGACAAGATGGTTATTACCAATGCTTTGTTTCTGACTTATCACAACTAGATTCACCTATGATATCTTTAACAACAAATAATGTTCCATTCCAATAGAGAGAGGAATGTCATAAGTCCTTTCAAAATCTAATATCTCACCTTACATAAGTAATAATCTAGATTTTATTAGAATCAATACAATGGTACATGGTCTATTTTTATGCTTTGGGATCTAGGATGGTGGGGTTTCTCATGAATAGAGATCATGTTGTTGTTTTTGGATCAAGGAATTTGCGGTTACAAGAGTAGAATTACTCAACACACAATTTGGAGTTAGGTATTTTAGTCCATGATTTGAATACTTGGCCTCATTACCTCTTTGGTGAGAAATTTACTATTTTTATGGATCAAAATATCTTAAAACATATTTTTCGACAAAATAATTTAAATCCGAGAAAAATAATATGGATATATTTTCTCTAAATGTTTAAATTTGACTTGATGTATGGTAAAAGGAAATTTGGTGGAATATGCATTAAGTATAAATTCATATACTCATATGGTAAAATAAGCATCAGATGAGTGGATATTGATGTCGTCCCTTTCTAACATGCACTTTGAATGTGAAGACTGAGGTGAAGTTATGGCCTTATTTCCTATTTAATTTTTTCCTAATCTAGTGAATATGGTTACAAAGACACAGATATATGATACAAAATGTGTGGCGATGAGGTCAAAACTCAATAGTGGGGTGACCATTGAGGGATGGATGCTAGATGGGAGTTCAATGTGGTGGTTCAGAAATCAGATCATTGTACTCATGGCTTTTCATGAAAAATTTCTTCATGCGTACCACTATTCAATATGGATTGTTCATCCAAGAATAAAAATGATTTATAAGGCATTGAAAGTTTAGTTTTTATGGGTCGGTATAAAAAAATGTGTTTGAGTTTTTTTCAATATGATTAACTTTCCAAAAAAGAATAACATCAGTGACCATTAGGTATGTTTAAGCCTTTACCTATTATAGTGTGGAAATGGGAGTAGATAGCTATGTATGTTTTAATAGGTCTTCCAAGAATGGTTCTGAAACACAATTCTATATGGGTGATAGTGGATCGGCTCATAAAGTTGGCTCATTTCATTCCTATTCATGAATCTCACATGGTTTAGGACTTATCAAAAATCTATATCCAAGAAGTGGTAAAGAGTCATGACATACTAGTTTTTATAGTGTCTGAAAAAGATTCAAGGTTTAAATCTCAATTTTAGAAATACTTACTGAGATCCCTTTGGACTCAGTCGAAAATGAGTATGGTGTATCATCCTCATATGGACAGATAATTTGAGCAAACAATAAAAATGTTGGATGACATGTTGGGGGATTTTGTAAAAGATTTTGGTGGCTCATCAGACTAGCATTCATCATTGGTGGAGTTATCATATAACAATAGTTATCATGACTCAAAACATATTGATCCTTTTAAAGCATTGTATGGGCTTCCTTGTCATTCTCCACTTTATTGGGTGGAAATTGGAGAGACTTAACTGGTTGGGCTAGTCCTTTTCCAAAAAACAATGGTGAAGATTCGGTTGATCAGGAAACAGGTAGAGATAGAATAGAGTTTTCAGAAATAATATGTGGATCATTGTTGATGATTATTGTAAATTTAAGTGAGTGATCGTGTGTTCTTGAGGATCTCTCCAAGTCTTGGACATTAACATTTCTAGAAGAAGGTCATGTTATCTACTCAATACATAGTCCCTTTTAAGATACTATAATGGGTTTGTGAGGATTCATATCAGTTGAAATTTCCACCACAGTTCAGTGAGGTGAATAATGTGTTTCATGTATCTCAATATAAAATGTATCATCCTAATCCAGACCAAGTGATTTGATGAGATTACATTGACTTAGAGTTGGATGTTTCATTGGTGAACATTCCTGTGTGGATTGTGGATAAGTAATAGAACGTCCTGTATAGAAAAAAATAGGTCTAGTGTGGGTTTTTTGACAACATGGTAAGATTAATAAATATTCTTGAGAGTGGGAGTAGGAAATGATCGAGCAATGGACCAAACTCTTTCACGACACCAATGTTTTTCTAATTTCCAAGGACAAAAAGTCTTATGGTGGGGAGAATTTAGAACCCCCAGTTTCTAGTAAGTAACCCTTATTTTAGGATTTTTATGTATATAAATTGTTTGGATGATGTTTGGGAGGGTTTGGAATAGGTTTGAAATGTTTTATAGGATTTTATAAGGGTGAATGGCTGGTGAAATTTTTATGGAAACCATGCAACACTTTTTGTAAAGGATTAATAATGAGTAAGCAGCTAAAGGGAAGGCACACTGGCAGGCGCATGGTTTTTCCAAACCATGCGACCGACTATGAGAAACCATCCAATGTAAGATAGTGATATTAGTCATGGATAGCACATGGTTTTTCTAACCATTTAGGAAAACCTTGAGAGGTTACCCCTTGATATAAAATCAACCACCTGGTTAGAATACATTTTTTCCAACCATGCGACTAACCATGTACGGTTTAAAAGTGATATTTTGGATCTCCCTCGTTTTCATCTCTAAATCCCTCTCTTTTTTCCCAAAATAGACATAACTCAACATTTTCACCTCCCAAAGGTAGTAGAGGCTTCTCTCTTTCATCTAGAGGAAATATAAAGGCTTATATTGGTTTTTTGAGGTCATATTCCCATGGTAAGTCATCATTTATTGTAGTTTTTATTGGGTTTTCTTAGATATACATATCCCTATCTCTCAGTTTCTTAGATATACTTCCTATGTGGATATGTCTAAGTTTTTAGTTGGAAAATATGCTGATATTTATCCTTTTTTTGTTATGGTAAGAGATATAAGGTGGGTTTTTAGAGTTTTAATATGGTTTTGTTTGTGTTTTAGTGTCATTCTTCATTTTCACAAAAATTACTGAGGTAGGTGGATTAAATCACAACTCCTCTCTTTATAATATGAATTCTTAGTTTGAAATTGATTAAATGAATTTAAATTTATTGTGAAATTGGTGAGAAAATCATGGTATAAACCTTATTTTGTGATGTTTTTTAGATTTGTGTGAAATTCTAGAATTGTTGTGAAAAGTGATTTGATAAATGATTACAAAATGTTTATTTTAAAATAGTTTTTTGGAATGATTTATGGAAAAATGTTTTTAATAAAAACATTATTTCATTGAAATGGTTCTACCATTAAACTATCTTTGGTATTCAAATGGTTTTTTGATGATTCTATTGGCATGTTGTTTTGGGTATACTTGGTGGTGTGTGTTCATATTTCATTATGAAGCCTGGTTGAAAAATGACCTTGTGCTTGGTGCCAAAGGTGTAATGGAACATGGGATTTAATTACCTTATGAAAACATGATAGATTAATGAGAAACCACTAATGGTAATGGAACATTTATTATAAATCATTCATGGGTGAATGCGTGAATTCATCGATTAGAATGGGTTATTTCCAATGGAATTTATGAAATTGTTTTAGAAAATTGTTTAGTTTCATTCCTTGTAACTTGTTATTGTTTTGATAAAACTATTTTACTATGGCACTTGTTTATTTTTGGATATGAAATTTTTTAAGAAATTTTTTATATAAAAAATTTTATATAAATGTGATAACATGTTCTATCCTAGTGGCATGAGTAGGAAATTCATTTGAGAAAACCTTTTGAGTTTTATTACTCACACTTTCTTTGGAACATTGGTGATTTTTTAGACGTTTTATATCAGGACATGGGAAAAGGTAAAGTATCACACTTCTCTAGTTTTTCTTAGTGATAATTTGGATGTCTTTTTAAGTGTATCATGGAGCGGTTTAGATCATTGGGGTTATGGTTATCTTATAGTTTGTTTGGTTTTGTAGTATTTCGTTGTGCACTGGGTTGTTTTGTAGTATTCTTTTGTTGTGCTCTTTATAGTGGTTTTGATATAAATGAAATTTTTTTAGTTGTCTTTCATTTTTATCATGAATCATGTAGTGTTTTATTTGGTTAGGTATTTTTTGGTTGGTTTACTAATTTTTAAAGGGAAAATTTTACCTCACTAGTTAATGAATCCCTTGGAATTTATTTTCATTGATCGGTCTCTTGGGGATGTTTCTTAAGCCAAGTAATGTTCAATATCCTTCTCAAACCAATGAGGAGGGGTGGTATGTAACAGTATTCATTATTATAAATGGTTATATCAATAAATGAAGTATTATTATAATATAAATTCAATCTAAAGCACAGATTTGGATTATAATAAATTTTCATGCCATGAAAAGATGGACCATTCTACAAAATATTTTAATTTTATAATTTTCAAATATAAATAAAGATTGATTTGTTGGTTATTTATAGAATAAATTTGATGAATATTCTCATGTATAATGGTATAATAAATAAATTTCTATTCAATTAGGATAAATTGAGAATAAATAAGAAGAAGGATATTAATGGAAATGTAGTAGAGAAAACTAGTTATGGAAAAAATGAATATTTAGAGATCATGGGAACAAACCTGCTTGATGACGTTAAAGAAACTGAGATGTTGGATCACCACACTAAATTTTAAAAGATTTTATATAATAAACATATAGAAAATATACTATGTAATATGATAATATAAAATATGATAATAATATAATTTTGAAGATATAGAGAACCTGATATAGAGTTGTACATATTGAACCATCTTGGTATCAAGGAAGAACAATAAGTTGACATAATTCATTTGATTATATCCATTCTGTTAAATTAGAAAAAGAAGAATAAGAATACATGTGATACTCTATTTTATATATTAATAAATAGTAATATTGAAGGGAAAAAAGTAGAGCTGAGGAAGGGTGATGTATATGATATAATGTTATTTATTCACTGAAAGTTTATATCCTTAAAGATTGTGCCAAGATAAGATAGTAGTCTAATTTTCCAAGAAGATAATAGGGTAATAATTCTTATTGATATCAAGTTTCATAATGTTATTATTTATGATATCTAGTAAGTTTAAGACAATATTGAGGATGATGTTTTTATAAATATATGTAGTAAAATCTTGAAGATTGAAGAAGTTGTATTCATTGGTTTGGAAGGAATTTATAAAACTGGATGTGAGATCCTACTGATCTAGTGGATTGAGGGAAACCAAAGTGTGATATAGTGTATATATAGAATACACCATGGGTTAAGGATAATCTATATCTTATTTTAACCTTTGGTGTTTAAACTATAGAATCTATGACTCAGGGAAAATAACCAATCATATTAAGGAGTGGGCTTCCCTTGATATGGATGGACCTTATTAAAATAATGTGTTATTACCTTTACATTATAATATTATATTTTATGTAGTTATGTTGTAATATTTAATTGATAAATAAATTAATTTATATACAAATGGGTAATAGATTTCAAAAATTCAAGTTGGGTAAATTCTTATTTGAATATTCATAATTTAGTAAAATTAGCCACACCTAATCCCCCCTCCCTAGGTGACTACACATGATCCAAAGGTCATTTCAATTGGTATCAGATAAAAACATTCCCTCTAGTTGGATATAATTTTTCTTTTCAAACTATTTTTAGTAGAATAATATGAATTATAGGTTTTAAGAGTGTTTGTAAGAGCCTCAAATAGAAAATTTAATTTCTATCCTTATAAACATGAATATATTCTTCGAAAAATACTCTAAAAAAATTGATGAAAAGATAGTCCAAGTATCTAATAAAGGATTTAATCAATTTTTTTACTTCATCTATTAAATCTTTTGAAAATGAATCATATGAAGAATCATGTTCTAGCTATGATGGGAATGATAGAATTAAATCTATTCAATACCTCTACTATGAGGTTAAGGAATACTTGAATAATGTTCCTATTAAATTATTCCTATATATATTTGATTTTATCCATGATCAATATAATGAAAAATCATAGCTAAAAAATATATTATAGTATTGTAAGAATATTTATCAACATGGTTACAAAAGTGAAATTCTCTCATCAAAGAAGTGAAATAAAAGGATAAATCCTTACAAATCAGTAGATATAAATTTTCAATGACTGAATAAAATTTTAAATTTTTCATTAATGAAAAAGATAATAATATTAAAATCATTAATGAAAATATATATTAATTTAAAGAATCATATAAATTTACTCTTAGGGTTAAGGAAATCCAATTGGATGTTGAGGCAAAAATAATTAATCTCCTTAATGGTATATTTAAAGATAGTAGAAAAATCAGGATTATTATATTAAAAGTTTGAATTAGAATTTGAATAAAGGGGGAAATAATTTTAAAAAAATTATATGAATAATAAGTAGTTATTTGGTTTGGATTTGAAGCTGATAAATCTAAAAAACCCATGTATAATCTTCACAATCTATTGAAAAAATAAATTATAACACAAAAGTTTTGGAAAATATTCATTCCTTTAGACTCTTATTGTTGGAAATAAGAGCTTCAAAACCTCCATAGATCCAACTACTATAAGATCTGGAGAAACGTATCTTATAACCAAGTTAAATTTGTTTATACTAATACTTATTTCATTTCATAATGCATAACTAATGTAAAAAATCTAGAGAGATATGGGTAAATAATAATTCTAAAACCCCCACCACATCATCAAGTGTGTATGTTAGCATATTCGAGAAGAAAATATCCATAAATGATTCCCAAAATAGTGGTGTAAATACCCAAAAATAGCAAATATTCAGTCTGGACAGACTACATCTTCAAATAAAAAAAGAATATTATTGGTCATTATTAGCAATGTTTGAGATTTGGGAACAATAATATTAAATATTTTCATAACATGTAAATATATAGAGATAATACAAGTCTTTAATTTAGAGTAATATTAGATGAATTTAAATCATATCCCTTATACATAAGTAGATTTCATAGAATAAGAAAAATACATCCTACAAGTATTGATTTCGTTGTCGTAAAATTTTATATGAGACCTAAAAAAGTGTTCATAGTGAAAAAGTGAATAGGTATATACAAAATGAGTAAAAATCAAATGTTTATGGGAAAAATAAGGCCACTTCAACATGTGAGGAAGCAATGAATAAATGATGATAAATTTACCATGTGTAGTAAATAGAAGTTGAGAGATAATGAAACCAATATTAAGAAATCAGATAAGAAAGTTGAAAATGAGTCCAAACCAACATAATATGCTTCTATTGTGGTAGGAAAGGCCACATTATGGACCTTTGTAAATGGATATGAACATTAAGATAAAAGGAAGTGAATTGGAATCCTTAAGGAAAGAATTTACCTAAAAATGGATTGTAGGATTGGTTTGGTGAAAGACATCCATGATGAAGAATATGAATTTCATGAAAGTTTGACTAAAAATAATGGCCCAAAAACTAATAAAATGTTGGGTATAAGATAAAAAATTTTGGGATATATTTTCATCTAATATATGAAATTGTTGTGAAGAAAAATAATTCATTGAAAACTATGGGGAAATCATAGTGGATTCTAATTAAAAAACCTATATTATGTAATATGATCCCACACACTTAAATAAGGGAAACCATGTTCATAAAGATTTATTAATCTTATTTCTATATCATTTGGAGTTGGATACTCTAATGACCCGCTAATTCTCATTGGATCGAGATCATAATAAGTCATTAGTTGGACTTAAGTGACATACCCAAGACACCAAAGGATAGAAATAAATGCCTAAGGGTTTCAATAATTGTGGGGGATGATTTACCCATTAAGAAATAAACCATTCAACCAACCATAAACAAAATATTCGTTATATGATGCATGAACAAAAGAAAGACAACTCAATAACTTCATGTATCTCAAAACCACATCAAAGTGTGAAACAGTGGAAGACCAAACCAGTATCAAAGTAAATATTGTATAAACTATTAAATACTCTCAAGATACCACAAGACTCCATGCTCCACAATATTCAAGAACCACTATCACTAAACAACCCAAATATCACAAGGTAGTGCAAAAATGTAAGAAACAATACCATTACCCCTATCCCAGAAAAATTCATCTACAAAAGCACAAAAGTTCTAAAGAATGGGTGAGTATAAATCTCAGTAGGTTTTCCCCCAATGACTTTCCTACTCATTCCACTATGATAGAAAAATTATCTACATTTATATAAAATAGTTTATATAAAACAAATTACCAAAACAGTTTATAACCAAATATGACAAGTTTAAAAAAAACAATTTGGAACCAAGTGAAAGAAATAACAAATAAAAATATATTCCATCAAGTTATTTTTCAAGAAAAATAACTAATAAAATAATAAAAACCAATTATTCTTATCATTTGTCATACCCATTCCATAGTTCACCACACACTCACACATGCATGTTTCGTTTGATAGTTCCATACTCATGAGCGGTCTCTTGTCCAATAACCTTATGTCCCAATGACACATTCCCCTGATCTAGGATCACGTCCCTCGTACCCCAATGGTACTCATCCCTTTTTATGGGCCTGTTAAGCATGAACTCACACTAACACCATTTATGACAAATGTTTCCATTCCCACAACAAACCATTTCAATAAAACTGAACTTTTATTTAAAACCAAAGCACAACCAATTTCAAAGAAACATTTCATTTTAATAAAACCTTAAATTTTATTGAAAAAAACCAATCCAATTCATGTTTCAATAATCTAGTAAAATACCATTTTTAAAATCCACATTTTCAAACCAAGAACCAAAAGCACATAACTCAAACACCCAATTTTCCAGATTTCACAGCCATCACTCAAAAATGTTTCCAAAAAGTTTTCAATAACCAAATCACAATAAATTAAACACTAAACAATAAATTTGAATATATTCAAAAAATTTCTACAAAGTGGAGTCAAGAAATGAGCCTCCTACCTCAAAGGTTTTGATGAAAACCAAAATGAATGAAGAAGGCACAAGAAAAAACCGGGTCAATTCTCAAAGAACCCACCTTAAATATCTTATTCTAGAAAGATCATGAACAAATATCCTCATATATGGAATCCAAACACCTATATCTACCCATAATGTCCATAGATCTAGGATATCAAGAGAAGAGGAGATGTATGTCTAAGTAGATCTAAGAAACTGATCAAGAACGAAGAAGAACTATCACATACCTATAGAATTCAGCTTTGATTCACTAAGGGAAGCCTTTAGATCACCTCTAAAATTAATAAGAGAGGTTCTACAACCCTTAATGAAGAGTAATGATGAGTTATGGATACTTAAGAGAAAAAACGAGCCACTTAGTGGCCAAAACGTGTGAGATCCACTTTTTTTCAACCTCACTTAAACCATATGCACGGTTAGTTCACAAGGTTAAAAAAACGTGCACAAACCATGAATTAGATACTCTCTTAGAAGACCCTATCACGGATTATTCAAAAAAAATCCCTAACCATTCTTCAACTGTATGGGAGACACTGCCTCACAAGGACCAAAAATAAATAGTTTGGCCGCATGGTTAGACAAACTGTGTGCCGCCCATGCTAATTCCATTTTTCCTTAAAACTACTTAAAATATTCTCCCAACTCTCTCATCCATCACCCTTAAACATTAAAACCATGAAAATAATCAAGTAAGGGTTACATAATAGAAACCAGGTGTACTACATTCTCCCCACCATTGGCCTTTTCATCCTCAAAAAGTAGAAAACATATGCTACCCTGAAAGAGTTTGTGCCACTGCTTTTTCATTTCCTTCTCACATTCCCAAGTCTCTTCATGAATCTGAACATGCAGCCATAAAACCTGGACTAAAATGATACTCTTTACATACAAGACTTTATCTTTCCTATCTATAATCTATACTGGGATATGTATCAACAAAACATCTGACTCTAGGTCAACGTGATCCCATTTGATCACATGGTCAATATCAGGATGATACATTTTCAACTAAGATATATGGAACCTATTATGCACTAAACTGAACCTTGGTGCTAATGCCAACCGATATGCCAAATCTCTGACCTATTTTAATATCTTTAAAGGGCCTATGTTTCTAGGATATATCTTGTCCTACTTCTTGAAATGATGATGTCCAAGTATTTGAGAGATCCTCATGAAAACATGATCACTCGCAATAAACAACAATAGCCTTCGATGGTAATATGCATAATATTTCTTATGACTCTGAATTGTCTCCATCCTCTTTCTAATCAACTGGATCTTCTCTTTCATTTCTTGTACATGTCTTAGCTCAACTAGTGATTTTTTCCCTTTTCCAACCCAGCATAGTGGAGAACAACAAGGATACTCATACAATGCTTCAAACAAAACCATATGTATCGAGACCTGATAGTTGTTATTGTATGAGAAATCCACCAAGGGTATATGATAATCCCATGAGACACCAAAATACATTACACAAGTCTGCAGCATGTCTTCCAACATCTATATCATCTTCTCAGATTTTCCATCCATTTGTGGATTATACGTTGTGCTCATTGTCAACTGAGTTCCAAGAGCTTGTTGTAAGGATTTTCATAAACGACATGTGAACCTCAGATATCTATCTAAGACTATTGAAACAGGTACTCCATGACTCTTTACCACTTCTCAGATATAGATTTTTGATAGAACCACCACCATATGATTTTCATGAATAGGGATTAAATGGGCCGACTTGGTAATAAGGTCCATTATCACCCATATGGAATCATGTTTACGAACCATTCTTGGAAAACCTGTGACAAAATCCATCAGTATCTACTCTCATTTTAACACTGGGATAGGTAAAGGTTGTGATGTACCTTTAGGTATCTGATGCTATTCTTTAACTTCCTGACAAGTTAAGCATCGTGATACGAACTCGTCCACTTTACTTTTCATGCCTCTACAAAAAAATTGTACCTTCAATGCCTTATATATATTCTAGGTACCTGGATGTATAACCTATCTTGAATGGTGGTAATAATTAAGGAGTTGATCCTAAAAAGACATAGAGACAACCATTTGATTTCTATAGCACAAAAAAGAACTCCCATCAAGTTTTCATTCCTCAATGGTCTCCCCACCATTGAGTTTTGAACTCATAACCAGAAATTTTGTATCATATTTTTGTGCCTCTTTGACCATATTTACAAAATTAGGGACAATAGTAGCTGAAAAAAACCACAACATCACCTCAGTCTTCACATTCCATATGCATTTCAGCTAAGACCAACATCAACTACCATTCATTTGAAGCTTCTTTCAGTAACAGATCATATGAATTTCTACTCAATGCATCTACCACCAAATTCCATTTTCCTAGGGTATACATCAAGTTAAAGTCAAACATTTGGAGATACTCCATCCATCTCCTTTTCCTCAGATTTAAGTCTCACTGTGGGAAATGTGTTTCAAGATTTTATGATCTGTAAACACAGTAAATTTCTCAGCAAAGAGGTAATGTCTCCATGTTTTCAAAGCATAGATGCCTGCAACTAACTCCAAATAATCTGTTGGGTAATTCTTCTCATGCACCATCAATTGCCTTGTACCATAAGTAACCACATGGTCTCCTTGCATTAGAAAATATCCCAAACCTAATCCCAAAGTATCACAGTACACCACATACCACTATCCTGATTCTGGAAAAGTCAAGATAGGTGTCGATGTAAGCCAAACATTCATCTCCTGGAAAGACTTTTGGTATTCCCTTGTCCATTTGAATGGATTATTCTTCTTTTTCAAAGCTATAATTGGCGAAACTAATCATGATAAATCACACACAAAGTGTCGGTAGTAACCAGCTAGTCTAATAAAACTTTTTATCTCAAAGACATTCTTCGGTGGTTGCCACAAAATAATAGCTTCTATCTTTTCAGGATCCTTAGAAACACATTTTTCAAAAATGACATGGCTAAGAAAATGTAATTCATGTATCCAAAAATCACACATTGATAATTTGGAATACAAATAGTGATCTCTCAAGATTTTTAAGGTTGTTTCCAAGTGCTCATCATTTTCATCCCTTGTCTTTGAATACACCAAGATGTCATCCAAAAACACCACAACAAAATAATCCAGATATCATTGAAATATCTGATTCATCAAATCCATGAATATTGTTGGTGCATTATTTATACCAAAAGGCATGACTACATATTCATAGTGTCCAAATCTTCTTCTGAAAGCTATCTATGGAATATCATCCTTCTAAACTCAAAATTGGTGATATCTAGATCGCAAGCCAGTCTTGGAGAACCACTAAGCTCCCTTTAATTGATCAAATTGATCATAAATATATGTAAGTGGATATCTATTCTTTATCGTAATATGGTTAATCTTATGATAGAAAACACATGGTCGAAGAGTTTCATCTACTTTCTTCATGAACAAAACTGATGTTTCCCACAGAGATGTACTTGGCCAAATGAAACCCTTTATTTCTAGTTCCTCCAATTTCACTTTCAATTCTCATAACTCTGATGGTTCCATCCTATAGGATGGAAAGGAAATAGGATAGGTCCCCAGAAGAAGATCAATCATAAACTCCACTTCCCTTATAGGTGGTAACCCTGGTATATTCTCAGGAAATAAATCTAAAAACCGATTCACAACTACTGGAAAACTAATTTCCTCGATCTCTTGCATGGATGCCAAAGTCAACGCTTCCAACTGATAAGAGATCATTCCCACCATTGATGACAATAAGATAATTTCCCCTTTGTTTACCATCCTCACTCATCTGAAGGGATACTATATGTCGTCCTCAATTGTGAAACTAATTATTCTCCTATAATAGCAGATATGAGCCTTAAATGTTTTCAACCAATCCATACCCAAGATTACATCACATAAATCCATGTCTAACATTGAGAAGTTCCATTTTAGATCAGCTTCATCAACAGTTATAAGATGTGTTGGACACACAAAGGCTTGACATTCTCTTTCACCAAGAGAAGTTTGCAGTTTTAAAATAGAAGGAATAATTTCCAACTTTAAACATAGAAAGTCAAAAGCATGAGAAGAAATGAAATAATGTGACGCACCACTATCGAAGATAACTTTAATAGGGTTAGAATTTAAAATAATTGTTCCACTCACCATAGATGGTCTATCTTGATCATCGATAATCATCTGATCAACTCTATACATATGATTCTTCGTTTCACTATTATCCTTGTTTCCTTTCTGAGATGTCCCTGGTTGAGGAGTCATAGTATTTCTAGAATCACCATGTCTATCTTTGTTCTATTAACGAGATTGATTCTGTTGTCCTTGTCCTGTCGAAGAATACGACGTTTGTGATGCTTGAGAAGTGTCTCGAGCACCTGAACTTGGAGCACTTTGATAATAGAACTGAAGATGCTCCATCTTCATGTAGTCATGGAATGCTTTAGTTTGTGTCGTACACTCTTACTTTATGTGGTCAAGTGAACTGCATTGAAAGAAAACCACTTTGCTATGGGGTTGTGTAGGAAGGTTCACTGATCCAGCCGTCTGGTTCTGATTCCCACTTCCACCTTAGAAATAGGTGTCACTTTTCCGTTTACTTCCAATGTTTGAGTTCCCACCATTCCTTGTGGGTATCATCATACCTCCTACCATAGACCCTGAGATATCACATTCAGCCACAGTTTCTCTGTTCATCATCTCCTTATAATCTCTAATATAGAGTACTGCAATCTTTGACCGAATCTCCTACCGTAGCCCTGATTCGAAGATATGTGCCTTCACGGACGCACCTGCCACAAATTTTGGTGCAAAACGGACTAAATTAATGAAATTTTCTACATACTCTATGATAGAGAGACTCTCTTATTTCATGCTAAAGAATTACAAATTTTTTGTATCTTTAACGTGTGGGGATAGAATTTTTTGTTGAAAAATTCCTAAAAAACTTCCCATGTAAGTCCTTCATCCAATTTTGCCTACACTGCTAAATCCCACCACTAGTGTGCTAGATCCTTGAGCATATATGTTTTCATATTGACCTTTAGCTCCACTGGTGTAGTGAGGAAATAAAATATATGATTCATCCTACTCAACCACACCTCCTCCTTTTCAGTCTCAACATCACCCCAGAAGTTAGGTGGATTCTGCTTCATAAACTGAATGGTATGGTCCACAAGCCTTGGATCTTTCCGTCGATTCCCCATATCCACATCTTGAAAATCCTACATAATAATCTGAAATATCTCTTAGTTCACCCATGGTTCAGGTGCAACCACATTCTTCGCAGCTTCTTTGTGTTGATTTTGATGATTCCTACTGAGTGCCATTTTCTAAACCAATAACAAACTCTATCAATCTCACTATCTAGCAACCTACGGCTTATCATTTAAAATTATATCATATAAACTATCACAACATTGTTTTCCAAAAACATCCTTTTCCCCTATTCAACCATTTTTGAAAACAGTCAGCATTATTTTTGAAATTAAACCATTTTCAAAATTCCATAAACATTCCCTTTTTCAAAATCTATCATTTGAAAAACAATTTCATACTTTTTAAAAAAGAAATAATTTTTTCACAACATGAATCATTCCTCAAAATGGTGTATGCACTCTTAGTGGGAATTAATTTCTCTACAATGCATCTGATGCTCGTTTCATTAGCTTAACACATGAAAATGAGATACCTAAATCTTGGAAGTGTCTCCAAACACTTATGTACCTAACTCACTGGTAACATGAAGTTAAACATAAAAGGGATTGTTATGTCCTTTTATACTATACATTTCAAGTTTCGATAATCCTACTCCTATCAAAAATTTCAACCCAAGGAACAAACAAGAAAAAATTTCAACTCCAAGACCAAGAACACTAATGAATATTTTTTATTTAATGAACAAACAAGCTGATATGATTTGTACCACAAAGGAATTACTAGACCGATACCATTTGTAATGACCCACTAATTCTCATAGGCTTGAGAGGACAACGAGTCATTACTTGGCCTTAAGTGACATCCACAAGATGCTGAAGGCTGGAAATAAATGTCGAAGGGTTTCAATACAAGTGGGGAATGATTTTACCTTTCGGAAATAAACCATTCAACCAACTAACCATAAACAAAACATTTTCTATATGATGCATGAACAAATGAACAACAACTCAATAACTTCATGTATCTAAAAACCACATCAAAGTTTGCAATAGTGGAAGACCAAAATAGTATCAATGTAAATAGATGATAAACTACTAAATACTATCAAGATACCACAAGACTCCATTCTCTACAAGCTCCAATCTTCACGATCACCATACAGCCTAAATATCACGATGTGGTGCTAAAAATGTGGGAAACATTACCATTGACCTTGTCCTAGAAAAAAGAATATATAAAATCAACAGAGTTCCAAAGTACGGGTGAGTATAAAACTCAGTAGGTTTTCCCAAATAACTTCTCTACTCATTCCACTAGGATTGAAAAGTTATCCACTTTTATATAAAATAGTTTATACAAAAAAATTACTAAAATAGTTTATAACCAAATATAACAAGTTTAAAAAAAACTCGTTTGTAACCATGTGAAAATAAAACTAAATAAAACTAAATTCTATAAAGTTATTTTTCTAGAAAAATAACTAATAAAATATTAAAAACTAATTCTTCTTATCATTTGGCATACCCATTCTATAGTTCACCACACACCCATACATGCATGCTTCATTTGACAGTTCCATACTCATGAGTGGTCTCTCGTCCAATAACCCTATGTCCCAATGACACACACCCCCGATCTAGGGTCACATACCATGCACCCCAATGGTGCTCATCCCTTATTAAGGGATTTTTAATCATGAACTCACACCAACACCATTTATGCCAAATTTTTTCACTCCCACAATAAACCATTTCAATAAAACTTTTATTGAAAACCAAAAACAACCCATTTCAAAGAAATGTTTAATTTAAATAAAACCTTCCATTTCATAGAAAAAATCAAATACAATTAATGTTCCAACAATCCATAAAAATCCCCTTTTTAAAATCCATCTTTTAAAACCAGTAACCAAAAACACTTTACTCAAACACCCAATTTTCTAGATTTCACAACCATCACTCAAAAAGGTTTCCAACAAGTGTTCAAAAACCAAATCAAAATAAATTCAACAACGCAAATTAAATTTTAAATCATTACAATCAGTTCTACTAAGTGAAGTTGAGAAATAATCCTCCTTCCTTAAAGGTTTTGACAAAAAACACAACAAACGAATAACACATTAGAAAAAACTGAGTTAATTCTCTAAGAACCCACCTTAGATACCTTCTCCTAGAAAGATAAATACCCAATATCATAATATTTTACAACCTCACACCTATATATACCCATAAAGGATGTATATATTTGAAATAAAGAGAAGAGGAGAAGTAGATCTAAGTAGATTTAATAAACTAATCAAGAACGAAGAAGAACGATCACATACCTCAATAATTTGGCATCGATTCACCAAGGGATGCCTTCATATAACCTCCAAAATTATTGGGAGAGGTTATACTAACTTAAATGGAGAGTATTACCAAGTTATGGCTTCTTAGGAGCAAAACTGATCCACTTATAGGAAAAAATGTGTGAGATCCACTTTTTTAGGATCTCACTTAAACCATCTGCACGGTTAATTCGCATGGTTAGAAAAACTGTGCACTAACTTTGTGTTAGATACTATCTAATAAGACCTTCTCACATCTTCCTTGAATGTTATCCCGAACTGTTCTCCAACCGTGTGGGAGCCACTACCTCATGAGGACCAAAAACGCACGGTTTGGCCGCACGCTTATACAAACTGTGTGTCGCCCGTGTGACTTCCATTTTGCCTCAAAACTACTTCAAACGTTTTCTCAACTCTCCCATACATCACCCTTAAACATTATAACCATGAAAATAATCAAGTAAGGGTTACATACAATAAATATGGGGTACTAAAGCAATGAAGTTACAGTATTCACAAAAAGGTGAAATTTCTTTTCTAGCTACTCTAAAGAAACTTATTATAACAAAGAGAAATTCTAAATAACTAAATAATTCCTAGATTCCAAAAGAATATCAGATGTGAAAAATAAATTTTTAATCTATCATGAATATTTAATGAAATTTTAAAGCTACAAAAAATGGATTTTATGGGTTGATATCGAAGTCTCATCCTTATTTCTCTTATTAAGGAGACGATAGAGAATCTCCTTATTCAAATTTTTATTACCCTTATGTCTAAATGTGTAAAATTATAAGTGATAAATCATAAGATATAATGGAATTTATGTTATGTTCTTTATATAAAATTATGAACAATCCACCCTGGAGAATTAAAATTTTTATCACGATGTCAACTTTCAATAAATGATTTTCAATGTCTCGACTTATATTAAATTTTATCTGGTATCACAAATAAATATAGTTGTTTCTTAAAGAAAAAATATCCATGATAAAGGCCAACTAATAGCTTCCCATGAGTGGGGTATAATAATTTGAATCTTTTAAAAAAATCTGATTAATCCTAGAATTATGAATATACATGATAAAATGAATAGTTTGAGATATATTGAGAACATTCCCATTAGTATTTTATCTATGATAAATCTGGTAACTAAGAGGGTGGTTTTAAAATTTAAAAACCAAAAAACAAATTCATAAACTTGAATATTTTTAATGTGTTCGTTGAAGATGAATTTTGGTTATAAATTTCATTTAAAATCTATCTAAATAGCCCATATAAATTTAATTTCAGTTGGTATTACATAGTGGATTGAATATGGATATAATTGTGGTCTAGATTGAGCATGATTTTCTTCTACATGGAGCATGTATCACATAGAGTTGTATTTATTTAATTTATGGTTCTTCTCAATGGTAAATGTGGTTCTACCCTTATGTCGTGGAAAATTTATTTATTCTCTCAATAAGTGGTGAAAAGGTGGAGAAAAAAAGGGTATAAGATTATTTTTCAAATAAAGGATGATGAATAGAGTAGCATGGTTTAAATTTTCAAAAATACCATTGTATAAAATATCAATTAGAAGTAGAAGGTAAAAACATAAGATAAAATATACATTTCCTTTAGGATGAACACAATTAGGTATTGGAAAAAATAAGATATTGAAGACCCCTAATAGATTAATGGAGCTAATGTTGTATTTTTATCAAGTTTTTATCAGTATAATTTTGTAATTTAAAGTCAATGTGTGCTATATTTGGGTGATAAATAAAGATAACAATGAATAATATGGAGATGCATCCTATTTTTTTATAGGTAAATAGGAGTTGTTTTGTTTCTTGGTGAGAATCCCTAATATATATTGATTAGATAGTTGGACTATAAGGACCCAATAAAATGTGATATTTTTTATTATAATTATTATCTATAATAGTGTTATAATAATTAAATAAATAAGAATATAATTGGATATTCGATAATTTTAGAATTTGTGATTAGAAAATATATCAAAGGAGGTTCAATTTTTTGAGAATAGAGTCTTAGAGTTGTATAGAAACCACCCTACAGTTATCTAGCATGAATATTTCTTATTACGGTGGAAAATATCACCAAGATGGAGAACTTGAGAAGTTTTTTGAAAGATAGAATTAAATTTGTAGTTAATATAATTAATAATACTATAATTTTTTATTTAATATATTGTTATTCTTTTTAAAAAAAATGTAAAGGGTCTTGGAAATATTTCTATGTTTTAAATAATTAGTTGAAGTGTTTGAAGAATATTTGATGTGATTGGGAAGGTTCAAAGATTAATCATAAAATCTATAGATTGATTGGAAGAGATTGTGAAAATCTATGATTAATGAGGAAAATAGATTATTCTTGATGTTTTCATAAGATTCATTTTGTAAGAGTCATACATGATAGTTGACTAAGAAAATGACAAATTCATGACACCATAAGATTCATGAAAACTTTTTAAGAGTCATTTAATCCCAAAAGTAGAGAATCAGAAAATGAATGAAAATTTTATAAGATCCATGAGTAACTTCATAAGCGTCTTCATGATTTTGTAAGATTCATTCAGTATGGTTGATGTTGTAAATTTTATAAATTCGTGACATTGTAAGTGTCATGAACCACTTTATAAGTGCCATTTAGACTTTGTGGGGTTGATTTCATAACTATATAAGAGTCATTGTACACTTAGTAATATTAGCCATGAAAATTCATTTGAGTCTTTTTAGAATTTATAAGGTCTAATCATGAATTTGGAAGAGTGATTTTTGACTTCATAAGATTCATTTTAGAATAAAGGAAAAGTTCATAAGAGTCATTTTGAGACATCATAAGAGTCATTTTACTCTTATAAAAAATAACTTGTTGTCTAAAAATAGGGTAAAAGTATATAACTATATACTACATCGTAAGAGTCATTTTACTCTTAATATATAGGTAATATATAAGGGTTTTTATGATTTAGATAATTTATGATATTTTTTAGAATTCTAAATAATGAAATAATTTTTAAATTATATAATGAAATATTTTTATGGAAATTAAATATATGATTTCTCAAGATATTATTCATTGAATAAAAAATTTAAATGAATTAGGAAAATGATCTTCATGATTATAAATAAAATTTACCGGTAGTAAGGTATTATAAAAATATAAATTCTAGTTGAAGAACATATTTTGATTATTAGAATCTTTCATTCCTAAACAATATGAATAACAATACAACATTTTTTATTTTTATAATTTTCAAACATCTATAGTTTTTGATTTATTTATGGATTATTTGTGAATTATATTTGAAAAATATTATCGATTAAATTGGTAAAATAAACTAAATATTTATTCATATGGGTTAAATTGAGAAGAAATAAGAAGAATTCTATTAGAGGAAATATAATGGAGACAAGTGGTGGATGAAAAATGGATATTTATATATCTTAGGACCCACATTATTAAGAATGGGAAAATGAGATGAAGGATCACATCACTATGTTTGGAGATATTTTATATATTAAATATATAAATATATATATATTTATTTATTTTAGTATAAAAAATATGATAGGTAGAAAGATAAATCATTGATTTATAGAGAACATGGTATAGAGATGTAGACATATAACCATCTTGGTATCAAGGAAGAAGAAGAAGCTAACCTAATTTAATTGATTAGATCCATTCAATCGAATAAGAAAGAGAAAAGAAGAATAATACTTTTGATACTGTTTAAAGAATAATTTTTATGTAATGAAAAATAAATATGAATAAACATTAACAAGGATTATATGTTGTAAATAACATTTTTTATTTATTGTTAGTCGAGATCCTTGAAGACTATGTTGAGAAAATCTATTGATCTACGTCTTTGAAATATTTGAGATCAAGGTTATTTAGAAAGATTGAGTTGAATGATATTATTTTTAAATATCTATATATATTTGAATTCTTTGTTGAGGGAGAATATCTATGCAATATATGTATTGAAATTGTGTATCTTGAATAAGATCTAGTTCATTATTTTGGAAGGAATTTATGTAACTAGTAGTGAGAAGTTATTGATCTAGTTGAATGCTGAAAAGCAAATTGGGTTGTTGTGTATATATGGTATGCACCATGGTTTTAAGATAATCTAATCCCTATTATAGTAGATATGTTTATAGTGTGAAATATATGACTCATGGAGAGTAACCAATCACAAAAAAATGAGTAGGCTTCCTATGGTGGGGATATACCTTATAAAAACATTACATGTTTCCCTTTACTTTACATTCAGTATTGCATGTGGTTGATGTGTGATAGGTGCGAGATAAAAAAATTCATTTCTAACCTAATAGGTAATAGAGGATCAAATACTAGAGGAGTTAAAATATTATAATAATATTTAAAATTTTGAAGAAATTAGTTACACATTATTCACCCCCCCCCCCCTCTTAGGTGACTATACACCATCCTAAAGTAAATTCATAGTTATGATATCATTAATTTAGTTATAATTTTAAATTACTCATCTTGATATCACTATACAAAAATATAAATAAACTAATATATAACTAGTTTTATTTTTCAATAAGTATATTAATGAGAGAAATAATGTTGAGGTTTGACTCTGGACCTAGAAATCCTTTTATTCTCAACTCTTGTTTATTGGGAACTCTTCATGCGTGCACCTCGTTTTATTTTTCAAATATTAATATTCATGGGAAATATGGATTTATTTTTTATTCAACATTATTCATAGTTGGAATAACCTTATTTACATTATCTAGTATATTACATTCTCCCTTATTCTGTTAGATCTATTCTCCTAGCTGATTCTAAAAGGACTAGACAAATAGTTAAGCATTTCTTAGAGACATGACCAGCCTTTTTGGTGTGTGTAATTATTTTTGTGTCTATAGTATTGGTATATGGATTCATTGGTGATTTACTTTTAGTTATAATTGGATCATTTTTATCTCATTAAACATTTCATATAATTATTAATAGTATATCATAGATATTAAAACATTCTACAAAGATTCTCAAGAATCATTAGATTATTATTTCATGAAAACCTCTCATGAAATTCATATTCATCATCATGGATCTATTCTATTAAACTAGTACTTTTATTCATCTCTTGTATTGATTATTTAATTGTATATGCCTTTATTCTTTTGAAACTAATCTTTATTGCACATTTTTTATATTTAATGATGTGGCCTATTCTCCCATGTTAGAAGCATATCTTCATAGATTTGACATCATTTTCAGTATTCTTCTTGGGTTTATTTTTCTTCACTTTCTCACACCCCAACATAAACTCATATTTCATTTTCTTAAAATTCTTATTCTATGGACTTATATTCTCATCAGTATAATAATTTGTATTAGTATATTTTCACTAGGATTCATCATCATAATGACCATTTATATTATAGTTATCAAAGAAATTCTTAAGACATCTAAATTTATTCTTTGTAACCAAAATTTTATTCTTCTATAATATTTGAATTAATAAGTAAACATTATCTTTATTTTAGGTCCCCCCATAATCCAAGCCTTCTATGAACTTTAGGACTAGAAAAATTATTCCCACACTCAATGTCCCAATACCAAAATCTTTAAAAGTACCAAAATGGATAAACAACCTTGTTATTTTTTCTTTTTTATAATATAGATATATTTATATCATTATTTTTTAGATGAAAAGGTAATTATTTTGGGACTAATTTAGAGTAGTGTTAATCAATTGATTTGATGAAATATCGCTCATTTTATTTTGATATATTTCTCAATTTTGTTTCCTACTTTATTTCTCATCATTTAGGGTTTTCACAAAAACATCCATTTATTATTTGAAACATAAGGATATTAATTTCTCTATCTATGGAAATTTTAAATTTTATTTAAATTTTAACTTCACGTATATCAATAAAAAATTATGAAATATTGTATATCCAATAAAGGGGTATCCATATTAGCATTGATACCACGTGAATGTCCCAGTGGACCGTGAAGTTACTTGAGAAGGGGTGAATTAGGTGTGACCTTTTTACTGAATTATATTTCATTTTTTAATTTCCCTCCCTCCCACCCCAATATTTGAAACATTATCTCAGCTAAGAGGAATGTACCTATTAATTTACTCTCAACACTCACCATCACATGGAAATTAGTTAATAAACACAATACAATACAAATATATGTTTTTTACAATGATTAACCCCAATATGGGAACCACTCTGGGTTGTGTTCAACTCCCATCGAGACCTAGATCTACACTATTAGATTATAGTGATTGAAAATTCATATAAAGGTATCATCTTATCAAAAATGCATACAATGGTTGGGATATTATCATCTACTTATATTTTTAATGTATCAAACACTTATTAAAAGATATCTCTAGATAATATATGTCTCTCAAAATATATTATATTTTCTAACTTGAATGGAGGAATTGTTTATACTTGAGCCACTAGTCTCCCATAGTCCTCAGTGAACTCCTTGAATCAGATATTTTTTTTTACTCTTGATTTCATAGAATCATCATAGTAGGATTTTCTACCACAATAAACATGTCTCAACCATAAAAATTTCATTAGAAACATTGTATATAAATAATACTTATTCTTAAAATCAATATCACAGTGATATTTTTGTCATAGAAACTCAATATTTTGACAGTCTCTACATAATATATGAGTACAAATGGTTATAGTTCCTATCAATATATATATCTTAATCTTCTTCAATGATATATTAATATCATGAGGCTTATTTTTCTTTTTATTTATCTTCTTATTTGACTCATGGGTTATATTCTCCCATAATTATCATTATCTTATCTCTTTGATACTTTTAGTATCTTAGTTTTGCATATTCTTTAATACACAGATAATATTTAGGAAATATTACATTAGAACCTCTAATTTTTTATCTTCTTCTCCATCTATTTTGTATTAAAAAAAATATCATGAATATTATTTCACTAATTTGAATATGGAAACTCTTCCTAATCTGTGGAATTAAATATTCTTATATTAACTAGTAAATATTTCTAATTTTAATTAAAATATAATCACAGACAAATACATCACAATTTAATATACCAAAATTCTCGATATATTTCCTTCTTTAATAACATTACAAAACTATTATATCTTTTAATCCATGGTGTCACACATGTTTGTATTTATAAAATTTTTTTAGTGCTTCTCTTATAGCATGAATACATCTCCTTTCATAGAATAGAATTTGTCTTATTCTTCATTATCATCTTTAATCATAACACATTAAATAATTTTGGTGTTAATTTATTTAAAGAATAGGTATGAGATCACCTAAATTCACTTTTGAATGTATATTCCAGAAAATCTCCAATCACAATTTTTTCTAACTGATTGAATCTTACTTTTCTCATTTTTACCATTACATAAGATTAAGATACTCTTATATTTTACTATAAGTCTAGTAATTTGTTAATTTTATAATCATAATTACACTTAAGATAATTTTTATGAATCTTTAATATATAGGTATATTTATTTTTATTACTAAATTTTTAGTCTCCTAGAGTAGAAAATTACAAAATTTTATGATTCAAATGAATTAAAATTTCCTACAGTTGACTCTTATTAACTGATAAATGACACTTATGAAATAATCTCTTTTCAAATTCTAGTGAAAAAAAAATTCATAAAAGTAAATAACTCTAAATAAATCTCTAAATGAGTCATAAATTTTCAGCATTACTCTTCTGTTTCATGTGAATGAGTCTTGCATGTGAATTATTAACTCTTATGTACTATGGTGTGTCTATAATTAACCCTTTCAGATCTAACTGATGACTCTTAAATTCTATTGATAAATTAGATTTACACATATATTTGTAATCCTTTTTCATATTTTAGCCTATATTTTATAGTATAAATCTTTCATAGTCTTTAGATGACCCATAAATTTTGTTTTCATACTCAAAACATTGTTAATTTTCTTAAAAACTATAGTTTCTAAAACATAAAGGAAGATTTATAAATCCAATATGAAAAAACTAAAAGGATTATCATACACTCCAAATAATCCAAAAATAACATTGATATTTACTATAATAATTACAAATCTCTTTAACCTTATTTCCAAATTATTTTAGTATTTAAATACCCAAATCGGGTAATTAAAAGAAACTACACTACTACTTTAATTCCAACATCAAATTTGAATAATACAATGATCCATCCATGTGATATTCACCATTGAGTATAGAAAAATTCCTGAATAATAATATTAATATGGTCACTCCATTTAATTCATTTATAATGGTCGGTAGCTTATAAACTAGTCACCCAAAAAATCTAAGCTACATCTTGCTCCTCTTTACTCTTCAATACATTGAAATATTCATGTTCATCTTCATAGGGATCTTCCTCTATCACCCAATTTTTATATACATGTTATCTTTACTCCATATTCATATATTGCTATGAAATATAACCAACCAATTTTGGACTTCACATTGGTAGGTGATGCATGCCTATCATGGGGTGCAAAAAAGGAAAATTTAAAAGATTAATAGTATAGTATAGTGGATGACCAGGGTCATCTCACTCAAGGAGCTTCATATTTTGTTTACATACATAATATAATTCACCTAAAACTATTTATTTTTGTATGTTATTATTTTATGAAAACTAGTAATTTTGTGCTTTGTGATTTTGAAAATAAATGAAATACTAGATTATACTAATATGCAATGAAATAAAATGAATAAAGATATTGGACTTTATGTTTTGGTTTATGGGTTCTATCTTTGTTCTTGGTTATTGATTAAAAAAAATTTAATAAAATAATTGTGAAATTTCACTATTCTCTTACTATTATTTTATTTAGTGAATGGGAAATTTTGAATAGCTAATAAAAACATATTCCAAATCCTTATATAATAAATGTTGATGGCATACCTTAATCGAGAAAGTGAAACCATCTGGGACCCAACTCTATCATATGTTGTTTCATCCCTTGAAAACCTCAACTCTATTGTGGGAATAGATTTTGTTCAAAGAAAGTATACTAATAAATATAAATGAATAAAAGTGATTTTGAGTTCTATGTCATAGTTTGTAATCACCAAACTCATAACCTTCATTGTTTATCACTACAAAAGTAAAAAAAGAAATTAATTGAAGCATAGAATTTTAGAGACACCACCTTCCTCCATTGAACCAATCCTTGGGTTAGCCTCCCATTATCGATAGTAAGTGTTCATGGTTGATTGAAATAAGAGAAGGGAAAATGGATAAAATTAAATTAATGATAATGATGAAAATAAAATAAAAATAATAATGGTGGAGAGAGAGAATAAAAATGAGATAGGTAAAGGAAAAAATAAAAAATAAAATAAAATGAAATGAAATTAAGAAAATAAAACAAAGAATTTTAAAAGAAGAGAAAGAAGAATAAGAGGAGAAGGAGGATGAGGAGGAGCAAGAAGAAGAAGAAAATAAGAAGAATGAGAAGAATTTGAAGATATTTTTGTTGAAACACTTTGGTTAAAAATAGAATTTGTATATGAATTTTATTAATAAAAGAAATAATAAATACAAAAACATAAAATAAAAAGAAAACAAAAAATTCAACAACTTCTTCAACCGAACATCATCCTTCATGGGTGATGAACACCTTTTACATAGTAGTAAAGCCTCTTATTTTATAGGCATGTAGAATTCCCTCAACCTTAAATTACTACAAAATCTCTCCAAGGCCCGGTGAGTTAAATATTATAAAATTCCCCTGAAGATCTTGGGTTTTTCCATTTCCCTTTGTAGTATGGAGGAAATCCGTGCAGGGCAACCAAGATTTTTGGAAAACATGGTAAATGTGGTGAAACCACTTTCATAGGTTGTATGGGGATGTGGTACTGGATACTAAGGTTTTTTAGTAGTGATTACAACTTCTATAAAGTCCTATGACCATCGTAGTGTCCATAGGGTGATCATTTTTCATGCAGGGTGACTTCCACTTCAAAATAGGGCCTTATGGTGATCATTCTACATCAATGAAGCAATCCATGGTGGTATTAGGGCCTCCTTAGTGTATATCATCTAAATATTGAGCTTCATAGTGGTTTAAATGGTGGTATATAGTGAGTTCATGTTGTAGTGGGAGGAGATGAGGGGAGATAGTTACGGAGGGAAGTGGCGGCTTATGTCTAAGCAAAGAGGAATTAGTGGATGGATGAAATGACTATGTTTATTTTATGATGAACAATACTCTGATATATTTTTTCCTATATCAGAATACAGACTGGTTGGGGTGAGCATTTATAATATAATCATTGTGATTCTCACCTTAGAATATTGCACTAGGGTGGACTCTTAGATACATATGCACACATGTACATCAGGATGCACCACACAGTGTGTCCCATGCGGGATAAGAACCAGCTATTAACATGTGTACTTTCTCCGTGAACCACTTGATTCATAGGATTAATTCTCCCATGCAGGTCACCTCCCTGTCGATTTGAGCAGGCCCACCGAGTGATGTCTTGGTCAGTCAGCCCACTTAGTGGGCTTCCTATAAGGTGGGATGGCCTGGTTGAGGGATGTCTTTGAGACTGGCAGTATTTTATACCTAAAAATAAATTAAAATCATTCAAAACATTAAATATAATTTCAAATAATATCATAATTAAATTATGAAATTATAAAATAAATATTTTTTCTTCTTTTTAGATCCATTTAAATAAATTCTACTACATTTTTTTAGATTCTCACTTTTTAATAAATCATTGAAATACAAGGTAATTATTCATTAAAATAATTCAAAAATCATTAAATTATGTATAAAAATATTCTTGTAATATGTTTTTTTCAAATTACCCCACACTTAAAATATTCTTTTCATCAATCATTTAATCTTTACATGGATTTATATAGGTCACCAATTCTTTCAATCTTCAAATTTCAAAGAAATGAAATAAAATCATTATCATTTTCCAATCATATTTACATGATTTATATAAAATATCAATTTAATTTCTCAATTTTAAAATAAAAAACAAATCCATGTGTTTTACTTTATCCCTTTTGAAAATGTTTTAACATATTATTTCATTAATATAAGATCCCTAATTTATTATTATTAAACATTCCAAGTCATAATATACCTCTCTTTTGATTATTTTCTCTCATCACTCGTGATATAAATTCAAGTATATTTACTCTCATATCATGATAACATGATCTTTATCCATAAGATTGTAAAAGAACTTATTTATCCTCTTTTTAATGACAAAAGGAACATTAAATAATGAGGACTTTCTATAAAGGCTCTAATAAATCAGAGGATTAAGGTGGTAGGAATTGATTTGAAAAAAATATTTGTCCCAAAGAGTAGGTTTATATATTAAAGTATAAAGCATTATAATTAAAGTAAAATTGTAATGATAATATTCCCTTAAAATTATTTCAAATCCACTTTTCCCAAACTCAAAGTAGTGTTTATGGAAAATATAATAATAATGAATGAATGTCTCCTTGAATTTTATATACTTTTGTAATTTTTTCCAAAGAATATATTTCATTTTTATTTTTCATTTTTGAAATTAATTCTTGGAATGAATCCAATTATCCCCACCTAAACACTTATGATGAAAATAAGTAGTCTGCTAATAATTATTTTTTATTCTTCCAAGTCACAACCCATTCCTATATTTGTTTTTTGATTTTTCATTTTTTCAAGAATGGAAAACAATAAAATGTCAATGTATGAATCAAAAACAATTATTAATTCAAACATTATGTCCCCCACACTTTCTTACTATAATTGAGTATATCATTTTCACTATGTCTTCCAAAACCCCCACACCTATAGTTTAAAATATCATTCAAAATACTAAGATAAAGGTAGGGATGGGTAGAAAATGGATTGAAATTTGTATCGTCCCTAACATGGTAATTCATGGTATCTATGAGATAAGAAATTATTTTTTTATAAGGTGGTATCACGTATAAGGTTTTATAAATAAAAATTCCTCAATCAACATAAATTCGTTTTTTCAAAATCATAGCTTTAATAAATTTAAATGAAAATTATAGAAGGTGGAATGTCCCAAGATCACTCATGAAATATACTCATAATAAAATAAGAATTAATTGGTCCATAAATATTATTGTTATGGGAAATTTTATTTGGGATAATGACTCATTGCATTAATATTGATAAAAAATAAATTAACATGAATTTTAGAAATTAAAAGAATAAAAAATGGTATGTAAATTTAATTTACAATAATCAACTAATTACCTCAAACCATGTGTCCAAATTATATTTTCTATGCTCACTCTAGTCATTAAATTCTCCACCTTACTCATTTAATCTCATTAGAATTGAAATATAAAATATGGAATCACAATATTACTAAGAAAATAACATCTCCTAGATAAGTTATGTAAAGCAAGAACTCAATCATGGGCATGAAATTTTTATTTAAATCAATGAAATATATTAAAATAATTAAAGTAATAACTAATGAAATAATTGAAAAATCAAAATACACTTTCACTTAAGCTTCATTTTTAATTTGAACGTTTTTCTTAATTATATGATGTGAGTACATTTTATAACACAAATTTTCATTTGACATCCTAGTTTTACAGCACTATGGTTGACTGGGGTCATCTTACATGATGAGATTCATAGTTTTTTACTTAATCTTATTCTCCAAAACTTTATATTTTTTATATTTTTATTATTTTTGGAAAAATATTAATTTTCAGTTTTTTTATTACAAAAATAAATTAAATGCTAAAATATACTAATATTAAATGCAATAAAATAAAGAAATAGATTGGTTTTTATAGTTTGGTTTATCTATTCAATCATTCTTCTAGTTGATTTATTAAATTTATTTTTATATCCCAATTGTGAAATATCACTCTTGGATTACTATTCTTCTATTTAGTGATTTTGAAACCAAGAATGCTTAATAAAACTAGATTCTTACTCCTCTTATAATCAAGTTTAATGGAACACCTCAATCGTGAGTGTGACGCCTTCAAGGAAATGGATCCATCTTATGTTTTTTTATCCCTTAAATGGATTAACTCCATCGTGTAAAAAGATTTTATTCAAAAGAACGAAGGTAAAATAAAAAATAAATTAGTAAAAGTGATTTTTACTTCCATGTCAAGGTGAAAAATCTCCACACTCATACACTTAACTATTTATCACCACAAGCATAAATAAAAAAGATTAATTGAAGCATATAATTCAAGAAATACCACTTACCTCCCCCAGTACAAGCCTCGTTTTGGCCTCCCATTATCAGGAGTAAGAGTTCATAAGGGATATAATGAAGATAATAAGGTAAAGAAATAAAATTAAATTAAATTTATTGATGAGAATAAAATAAAAAGAATAATGGGGGTGAGATATAATGGAGAAGAGAGAGGGATAGAGAGATAGAATAAAAAATAGAAAAAAGGTAACTAAAATTTACAATACAAAACATAGAATGTTAAAATAATATAGAGAAGAAGAAGTAGAAGAAGAATAATAATAATAATAAAATAACAAGAATGAGGATAAGGTTAAGAGATTTGGGTGGAAAAAATTTGTCGAAAATAGAATAAATTTATGAATTTTATTAATAAAATAAACAAAAAAATTACATAAACATAAAATGAAAAGAAAACAAAAAATAAAATAGATTCTTTAGACAAGACTCTTACTTTTTGGGTGTCAAAATCCTTCGATAGTGTTGTATAGCCTCTTATTTTATATGTAGTGGTAATACCTTACCCTTCTCTTCCTTTAAAATCTCACCAAGACTTAGATAGTGAAATCATAGAAAATTAACTTGAAGATCATGAGTGTTTCCTTTTTCATTTGTTGTATAGAAGAAATTCACATAAGGAAGCCTGTATTTCTATAAAATGTGGATGATGTAGTGAAAATAAATTCATGGGTTTCATGGGGTTTTGGGAGTGCTGAATTAGGTGTGGCAATGATTAGGTAAGACTCAATCAATCCCTTTGGCATTCACAGTGGTCGGAGGTTACTCATTTTTCATTTGGGTGAATTTTAATTTGAAATAAGTCCTTATAGTGATCATTCAATGTTAAGGAAAAGATCAAGGGGGATCTTAGGGGATTGATAGTGGGTACCAACTCAATCCCAAGATTCCCATTGGTGGACATGGTTGTTCTTCAATGAGTGTAAGAAGTGGTAGGCAAAGATAAGGGGCTATAGTAATGGATGGTGGTGGCATCTTATATCCGAGTGTGGCAGTGTGAGAAGTTGGATGAAATGGAGGCATTTATGTCATGATGAAAAGTACCCCTCTATCCTTTTTCCCATATTATAAGAGATAATGTTAAAGGATAGAATTTAATAAAATCTGGGTGATCACCAGCTCAAAATCCTAGATTCATGTGGGCTCCAAGATGCAAATATACACATGTACATTGGGTTATGAAACACTACGCATCATACACAGGCCTAGGTATAACTATGAACCTACGAGATCTCATCATGTTCACTGCACATAATAGATGAACCCATGCATATTATCTCATGGTAGCATGATTATACCCTTATAATGAGGGATTTTGCATCTATCCCACCTAGTGGGAAGGATATGTGTTAGGAAATCCTCATTGAAGTCTATCATTAAGCTTGGACATATTTTTAACTTTCACAAAATGTTGAAATCATTCAAATCATTAATTATAATTTCAATTAATATCATAATTAAATTATAAAATTTAAAATTAAACATTTTGATTCTTTTTAGATCCATTTAAATTAATTTTAATACATTGTTTTTAAATTATTAATTTTTAAAAAAAATCATTGAAATACATTGGAATTACTCATTAAAATTATTCAAAAATACTTGACTTATGTTTAACAACATGAATGAAATCTGAGCCTATCAAATACCCCCACACTTGAACCATGCTTTTCTGTATGAATTAAATCTCAACATGGAATTCCAAGAGTCACATATTGGTCCTATCATGCTAAAATACAATTAGGTCAAGGATCCTCTATTTTTCAACTTCATTGGTCAGGGTAGTTGTAAAATAATGAGATTAAAAAAATAACCTAATTACTAGACATAGGTTTACCAAGTTTTGATTCATATATTCATTGCAATTAAAGCCACCCTTACTCTCGACCCCTAACCCTATGTGGATTAGTCATGTATAATGGTATTAAACGAAATCATAGAAATGAACAACATGCGAGACAAAATGAATAAATAGTATAAATCAAATAAATCCAAAATTTAAATCATATTAAAGAAAATGGAGTTTCTATAGTAAATGGGATTGGATTAAAGAACACTTAACCTCCCCTAGGCCAAGCCTCAGGTTATCCACTCATTTTAAAGTGTAATATATCCCAATGGTGAGAATAATAGTTTAATAAAATTATAAACAATAAAATAAATAGAAGAATGATGAGAGATAATGGAAGAGTGGTAGAGAGAGATTAAAAATAAAATAGAAAATAGAATAAGAAAAGAATAAATAAAAAATAAAGAGGTAACTAGTGGATAGATGGGGAAATACAAGTAGAATAAATAAGAAAAATTATGTGTAGAAGAAGAAGAATACTAGAAGAAAGAAATGGGTAGATCTTGTTGTACCTCATACGCATTCAAAAAGTTGTCCATATCTTGTTGATCTCCCACACATAGCTCATTTGGAAAGTCTTCTTAATTATTAATCCACTCTATCTCATCACATTCATCTTTGATCAAAATCTTAAAATGGTTGGGTTGTTTATAGTCCTTGAGTTTGGCCTCAAATTATTAGATCTCTTTAGTATAATTGGGAAGCTTCAATGGAACTTCCCCCTTCGCCTTTATTCTTTGATAATAATATTTAACTCGGTTAACCATATCATCTTATATGTAAATAAAAGTCATGTCATGTCCATTCAACATATTCTTAGATAGGTTAGTGAGTTCCTAGAGGCTTTTTAGGAGGGTATATTCAACATTGTGTATCAATTATTGTTGGTCCCACACCCTTGAGAAATTATTCAATGAATAGAGGAAATAATTTCTTAAAAAATAATGGAAAAATAATAAGAATAATAAAAATAAAATAAAATGAAATAAAATAAAGAAAATAAAATGGAATAAATAAGGAAAGATGAAGAAGGATAAGAGGAATTTTTGGATCACCTGAATAGAAAAAAATGGATGAATTAATTCATTGATAAACTAAATTAAAATTATATAAAAATAAAAACTAAAGAATAAATAAAAGAAATAATATAAAATAGAGAATACCAAAAGAGAAAAGAATTAGTTATCCCTTATCATCATTCATAGCATTTACTCCCTTATTTGGAATCAACTCCCTCTATTTATAGAGGGAGGGTTTCCTTTGGGCTTCCTCAGTTGAATAGGATCATACTAATTCTTCATTTGACTCTTTTTAAAATTCCCCCATGACCTGCGTGTTGAAGATTTTTGGAACATGTGAATTTATATGGTGTTTATATTTTCTTTATCAATCTAGGATCGGTCTGTGGTGTGGATTTTCACATTCATATACTTTCATGCATAGTGGTTCTTCTACAGTTATTCAACAATGATAAAATAGCACAGATCTACCGGCCTTCATTGTGGCTAGTCAAATTGATCTCCTCAAGCATGATTGGATTTATTCTTCTTATAATATGGCTTCAAGGTTGTTAGTTGAGGTCTTAAATATGGATCATGATCTTCTATGGTGTACATCAACTCATGATCGAGCTCAAAAAGTGAAAAAAAACTAGTGATCTTTGGTGGTTGTAGACATTCTCCATCGATGTTAATTAGTAGAGTAATATTAGAGATAGTGGTGGGATTATGTACGAGTGCGTGGGATGTTAGGTGTTATTTATTTATTTCATAAAGTTTATTTTTGTTTCTGGTAGATTTAAGTGGCATGAATAGGTTTTGTGGTTTCCCACCACAACTTGAAACTCAATTCTATTTCTATTTTTTTATCCTTTTCATCCCTTTCATTAATCATAAGTTATTCACATAGTGGATTCGAGGTGATCAATTGATGAAACGCTATATGATAGATTAGGGTCCTTGATGATGTCACAATCTCGATTGAGTTGCTCCATCAACCTTATTTATTGTATGAGGTGGAATTTATATTTCTTAATCATTAAATATTTCATAACTCTTAAATTAAAGAATAAAAATCTAATTTTTATATTTCATAACTAAATTATCAAACTAAATTTAAAAAAAAATAAAGAAGAATAATGATAGAGCACAAAACCAAACCTGGGACCAAGTACCTTTTTCAAATATTATTCTGTTTACCATTCCATAGTAATGTATAATTACTTGTATTTTCATTATTTTATAGAATAAACTAAAATCAAAAATATAATTTTTTTCATAAAATACTAAAAACAACCAAAATAAATACATTAGGTTAATTTGATTAAATATTTAAACAAAAAATGAAGCTCCTCAATTTGGACGACCATGGTCAGCCACTATGTTGTACAAGAAAACAATTAAGAATTTGGTTTTTTCACACCCCATGATAGGTATTCATGAAAATTAGTTTTGTTTCTAGGGATCCAACCATTATTTGTTTGTTTTTTATTTTTCACATAATAGATAGTTTTCATTACTTAAAAACGTAGTTTTTTAATTTTTCCATGATATTTTCAATAAATAAATTATTTAAATAACTAAAAATAATATTATAAATGGGCATAACATAGTGATTTCATTTCCTGAGATGGAAGATATTTTTGATTAATTTAAAGCTAATTATCAATGACTAAAGGAAATGAGATATATTCCACTAGATCATCCCAAATGTATTAAATAGATCCAAGAATTTGTGGCTGAACTCAAGGACCATCAACAACCTAACCATTTGATGATTCAGATCTAAGTTATCCATGATGTTCTAGAGTGGATTAATGATGAATAATATTTTCTTATTGAGTTACATTTGAGAAATCAACAAGATCCAGACCACTTCAACAATGAGTATGAGGTATAACATTATATCATCATTCCTTGTAAATTACAAGAGAGAGTACCATGGCATATCTCCCTGAACATGGAATAAGGGGAATCCACCCAAGTGGTTTAATTTTAAAAAAAATATGGAGGATCCTAACTACCTACCTATATCTAGGTAAAATCACTTTTAATAGGACCTTAACAATGAGAAATAAATTGATCCATGACCATGATAGAGAGTAGATCTTAATTTGAACAATTTATTTTATAAATCTATTCAATATTAAGTTGTTATAATTCCTAACATCTTTGAACTTTTATATTTAGGAAATCCATGTTATACCATAGAGTTAAATTAAGAAACAACACCTTCACCTTCAGAGGATCAGATGGAGCTCCCTGGTTTTGAGGAAAATGCATTTGAGGAAGCCCATGAATAATTCTAAGTGGTTAAGCCTAAGGAAACTGAGATAGAGGTTAATCACTTTGAAATAGATAATTTTTTTTTGATAATTCATATCTAAATTTTATTCGTGTAAAATTTTATATTCACTTTCCATTTAAATATTCAATTTATTCATCCCACATAAAGAAAGCACTGGAAAATCAAGAGGAGGTAGAAAAAGTAGAAGCCGAGTATTAGGATGACTTGTACATAATCATACCCTTTCCATGAAATATATAACTACTTTTTATGTGGATGCATCTATTATAATATATCCATATATCATTATACACTAAGAAATAATAAGTACAATCTAAGAAGACCCACATGTGGTTGTTCAAGTTTAAAAATATTCATCCACTAATTGAAAATGGATGAAAGTTGGTACAGCCCTCTAGAGGTATTAAAAAGATAGGGACCACTTGGTTGTATCATACCAAGATTTATGTTTTCTTTCTTTCTAGAATTTTCAACTTTATTATTATAATTGGTTTATCATACATCCCACTCCCCTGTCATTTTTTTAGATTTAATAAATTTTTCCTTTTGATTATATGATTAATTATCTTTTCTTGTTATGTGATGGAATATGGAATCCCCCTAAAACAATTTTAAGGAGGAGGATAAAAATATTCATTTCAAAAAAGAGTTTACTTTTATGTTTATCCTTTAAGCTCATTAATTTTTTATCTAAAACCTACCTTAGTCTTTAAACATTTTCAAGCCAATGCTTGAATATTTTCTTTAAAAGACATATCTAGGATACATGAGTTTCTTATGAACCCTATGATTCCATTTTTATGATTTCAATGATAATGGGATATAATTAGTAAGGCATGTAATGGAATTATTATAGGACCCATGATTTTCAGGAATTTTTTGATTCATGTAAATGAAATTTCCATATCATTTTTCACACTTTGAATTTATAAAATTTATGTAAATTGATTTTTTATTATTCGTCATTCAAAGAGTGATTATCCCAAATTATATATTCTATTTCTGATAGGATTCCTAGACCAAATATTTCAAAATTTATCATGATCATATTTATTGAGTGATCTTGGGACATTCCACCTACTAAAACATTCATTGAAACTTTTAAAAGATAATAACTGTGAAAAAACACATTTAAAGTGATTAATTAATCTTTTATTAATATCTTATCCTTGATAAAAACTTATACATTGATCCTTTTTTAATCAATAGAGACCAAGAATTACCTTGTTAAGGATGACCCATATTATAATCTTTTTATCCATTCCTATCATACCTATAGTATTTTCATGATATTTATAAGTTTAAGTGTGGGGTGATGGAAATCATATGGAAACAGAAATAATACATTATAAGGGAAAATGTGTGGGGGTTCTTAATTGTGTTTATTGAGTAAGGATTTTGATTTATACCTTGAACTTTTATTATTTTAATTTTATGAATAATTCCAAGTGGATGATCCTATGGAAACCTAGATAGAGGATGATTTTTTTAAAATGGATAATTTTATTATTGATAATTTATATTTCAATTTTAATAAGGTAAAATTACCTTCTCACATTCCCTTTAAATATTTAATTTATACATCCCATGAGGAGAAAGCACTTGGTAATCAATAGGAGGTTGAAAAGGTAGAAACCAAGAAGGCAGGTGATCTATTCTTCATCCAACCCAAACCATGAAATATATACCTAATTGTGATCGGGATTAATCTAGTATACTCTATACATAAATCCTGTTATGATCTGTTAGGGGTCCCTAGATTTTTACTACCTCTAGAGGGCAGTACCAGCTATCGTCTATAGTTAGTTGGTGGATAGATCTTCTTATACATCATCCACCATGTGAAGATAATAAGAGAAAAATAAATAAAATAATATGAGATATAATTATTATAATATAAAAAATACAATAAAATTTAATAATAATAAGAAAATAAAATAATGGACAAAATATAGGGAATAAGAAAATAAAAGAAGAAGAAGACGGATGAGGTTAAGAACAATGGAGGAAAACATAAATAAATATAAATATGAATGCATTTTATTTAAAAAGAAATAAATTAAAATAAAATAAAAATAAATACAAAAACAACATAAGAAAATAAAAATAGAAAAATGTTTGAGAATAGTGGATAACCAGGGTCACATCACTTGAGGAGCTTCATAGTTGTTTACTTACTAATTCAAATTCACCCAACACTACTTGATGTTTTTAATTATTTTATAAAAAAATAATTTTATAATATAAAATATATTCTAAAATATACTAACATGAAATGAAAGACAGAATGAAAAAAGAGATTTCCCATTTTTTGTTTGGATTTAGATTCCTTACATCAATCGGGCTGATTGATTTAATTTATAATAATAATTAAATTGTAAATTATAACACTTGAATTAATAATTTTTTATTTAGTAGTTGTGAAATATAAATCCCAAGTCTAACTCAATTCCACCTCCTCCTAAAATCAAGGTTGATGACATGCCTCAATTGAGACTGTGGCACCCTCTAGGACTCGGATGCATAGTATATTGTTTCATCCATTGAACAAATAAACTACATCATGTGAATATATTATGGTAAATATAATGAAGGGAAATTTTATAAATAAATTAATATAAATGAGTTCAAAATCCACTAAGGAGGAGAAGGCTGAACTGATGTTTCAATATTATTTTTCTTCTGTAGTTTTAGTTCTTTTAGTTTAAATGTAATTTATTTTTTTAATAAAATTCATGCATATTTATTTTTATTTAAGTGATTCCCCTATATTTTTCATATTTTTATTATTTTTATTCTTATTTTCTTATTCCTCTTCTTTTATCTATTATATCAATTTATTTTATTTTATTTTATCATTTTATTTTATATTATTTTATTTTTCTATCTATCTATTCCATTATATCCCCCTCACTCAACTTTTTATTCTATTTATTTTCTCTTCTTCTCATAATTCTGACCATTGTGAACTCTTACTCTAGATAATGGGATATTGGCCCAAGGCTTGGCATCGTGGGAGGATGAAGTGTCCTGAATTAAATTATTCAATTTTAAATGTCTTATTTATGTTTTTAGCGAGTAAAATAATAATACAATAAAGGAAATTTTTTACTTACTAATTCTAATTCACCTATTAACTACTTCATTTTATTATTTTTATTATTTTATTAAAAAATGATATTTTGGGTTTTGATTATTTTCTAAAATAATGAAAATTCATACAATTATAAATTACCATATAATTATAAATAGTATGATATTTTAAACCAAGATCTTAGTACTGGGTTTGATTTTTAGTTCTATCATTATTTTCTTTTATTTTTTTTAAATTTAGTTTGATAATTCGGTTTTAGAATCTCTCACTTGAACTACTGTTGATTTATTCAGAAGTTGTGAAATCTCAAATGAATAAGAAATCTAAATTACACCTCCTCTTATAATTAGGGTTGATAGAACCCATCAATGGAATCAATGGTGATCTTTGTTGGTTATATATGGGATTTGGAAATGTTAAGTGGTGGATTAGTGGCGGATACAGTCGAATCCTTGTGTCTGAGTGCTGGATAGAGCCTGAATGGAGAAACATGACATTTTTTTCAAACAACGATCAGTAGCCTTAGTTTGGGCATTATGCATCCAAAGATAATATGAGATTGGTGAGAACTTAACTATCGAGGTGTGACCCATATTTCTTAACAAGCCTTCACCATGGTGGGATCCTAGATACACCTTCACATACTCGTGGGTCTCACCTCAACCGCATGGCTCGAGTGGGCTTTGGTCCAACTATGAACCTATGGGCTCTCATCATGGACCACATGATGCACAAAATAGATTCCTCTGTGAAACAATGCATCATAGATCATGAACTCGATGCTTCTATGTGGCCTTTCTCTTCATTTTTTTATGGACGTATGGCTCTCCTTGAGATGACTAAGTGGTTTACTACCCTTTAGTTAAGGGTTTCCTTACAAGACATATTTTTTTAAACACAATACATATTAAGAAAAGTTTCAATAACACTAGTAAAATAACTCTCAAAATTTCATAAAATAATTTTTAATAAGATAATTCATTGAAAACCTCCATTTATATTCATTTTAATTCTCTGTTTTCAAATTACCATAATTTAGTCAAACATTAGAATACATGGATTTATTCATTGAACACCATTGAAAACTCATTAAGAAAAAACTTATAAATATTAATGAAATATGACTGTGTTAAATACCCCCACAGTTAAGACATGATTTTTCTCAAGCATTAATATTTAACATTAAATTCCAGAGGTTTCCAATTCTACAAATATTCAAATTTCAGAGAAATAAAAAAAATATTATCAATGTAATACCAATTTTTTGAATTTCATATAAAATATTAATTCAGTTTATAAAATTTGAAATAACTAATCAATTCAATCATTTTACTTTTTCCCTTTAGATAATGGTAGATCCTCTCCAATCATTCATTCGAGTTTCCCAATTTATTATTATTAAATAGTCCAAATCATTATTTACCACACCTTTGAATCTTTTCTATCATCACTCATGAGACAATTAAAGTAGATTTATATTCATATTGTGATAACATGATCATTTTCTATAGGCTTGTTAAGTAACTAATTTCTAAAAAATTTAAATACAAAAAGATCATAAAATACATAAGACATTATAATTAATGTTCTAATGACTCTAAGGCTTAAGGTTGGTAGGAATTGGTGTTTAAAAATTAATTCTCATAGAATAGGTTAATCTGTAAAGTGTTAATAATGATATAAAAATTAAAAGAATAGTTAAATTATCCCCTTAAAAATAATAACTCCCACTTTCCATGTTCAATTTAAAGGTCATGATAAATGAAATCATAAATAAATATTTTTTCATTGTCTTCATTTTTATATCTTTTTTTCAAATAACTTTTTAATTATTTTTTTTTAAAGTTATTATTAAAATTAATCTCACACGCACCACCTAAACACTTATGATAAAAAACATTGATCTATTAATTGTGATTTTTTATTCTTTGAAGACATAACCCATTCCATTTTTTTCATTTTTTATTTTTTTCATATAGGGAAAACAACAAACGTTCAATGTATCGATTAAAATACTTTCTCAGTACCCAAAATTAAAAAAACCCAAACATTTACTTACAATTTATTACATCCCTTTCACCATGACTTCCCTCACCCCCACACTTCAACATTAAAATATTATGAAAATGCTAAGTACAAGGTATGATTGGATAAAAATGGAAAGTAAAATGGATCATCCCAATGAGTTAAAAAATGATCAATGTATAATGTTTTCTCAAGGATAGAGGCTTATAAAAATATCCCTCAATAATTTTAAATGTTTTTATACATTATGTATCTTTTACATGTTTTAATGAAAGATATGGTAGGTGGAATATCCCAAGATCAATCCAGAAATATGCTTAAGATAAAATAATAAATATTTGGTTTATAAATCTTTTAGGTAAAATTAAATATAGTAGGGCGAAATCACTCATGTAATGACTAATAATTAAAAATAAATTTATATAAATTTATTAAATTAAAAAATCAAAAATAAATATAAGTAATTTTCTATTACATGAATAAACTAATTCCATCAAATCATGAGTCCTTATTTCAATTTACATACTTAAATATAAAAAATTTATTCTCTACCTAACTCAATATATATCATTATCATTGAGATATAAATCATGGAATCAAAGAAACTCAGGTCTCTTAGATAAAAAAATTAAAGAAAATATTAAATCATGGGCATGAAAATTCTTGTCAAAAGATTAAAAAGGTTTTTTATGAAAAAATATAGAGAGTTTAAAGGATAAACAAAAATGTAAAATACTTTTTGAAACGAAGCTTTTGATCCTCCTCCTTAAAATTTTTCTTAGGGGATGCCTTATGCCATCATGGACCTATAAATATAATCAATCATATAAGCATAAGGGCTAATTAATTACAAATCAAAAAATTATAGGGGAGTGGGATGCATGCTAAACAAATTCCATGAATAAAATTGGAATTTCTAAAAAGGAAATGATAATAAATCTTGGAATATTACCCCAGGTGGGTAGTGTATTTTTACTTCCTCTAGGAGGAAGTACCATCTATCATCCATAGTCAATTGGTGGGTGGAGATTCATAGACTTGAACCATCACATTTGTTTTTCTCCTTATTTTATGAATTATTTCTTAGTTAAGAATGAACTGTGGATAGAGTATACTTGATAAATCCCCATAATAATTATGTATCACTTTCATTCAGGGGGTAGGATGAATTATGTATCATCCTCCTTATTGGTTTATACTTTTATACCCTCCTCTTGATTGTCCAGTTCTTGCTCAATGTGGGCTACATGAATTTAATATTTAAAGGGAAAGTGAGTAAGTAATTTTACTTGAATAAAATTTGAATATGAATTATCAAAAGGAAAATTGTCCCTTTTAAATTGAGTGTCCCTTGTATTCATATTCATGGGCCCATCCACTTATACTTCTTCATGGGATTCCTCAAATGCATATTCATCAAAATTAGGGAGATCCATGTGATCCTTAGCAGGTGAAAGTGATAATTCTTTATATTCCTCTCAGGAATAACATGGATTGACCAAATATAAAAAATCAATATATCTCGGACTTATAGTCATGTCAAATTGAATATATTAAAAAAATAAAGAGTTTAAAAAAAGATCATATCTATGTCTTGGTTTTGGTTTAGTCTCTTTATAAGTGGTAAGGGCCTCTTGAAAGTGAGTTTCACTGGATAGAGGTTCTTAGTCAGGACCCTCCATATTTTATTTAAATTCCACTAAATTTTTGGATTCCTCCCCTTCCATAGATAGAGAGATAAGTAATAGTATAAGCTCTTTTTCATTGTAAGGAATGGATATATCTTGTTATACCTCATACACATTCCAGATTTGTCCATATCTTATTGATCTCCCATATATAGCTCAGTAAGAAAGTCTTCTTCATCATGAATCCAATATATATCACTATATAAAATATTATGTTATTTTATAAAAAAACATAAATTGTAATAAAAATTAAAAAATTAAAAAATAATAGGTAAAAATAATATTAAAAGAAAAATAATTAAAATTTTAGATTAAAATTTTAAAAAAAAAATATTATAATAGAGAAATAATGAAAAAGGAGAAAATAGATTAAATATATAATAATTAGAAAGCTAAATAGATGAAACAAATTATAATAAGAATAATCAATAGAAAAATATAAAAAAAATAAAGAAACATTTATAGTAAAACAAGATATTAAGAGTTAAAAATTATAAAACCTTGTGTATATTAGGATTTGGATAAAATATATATAGTGATTTTATAATTTTTTGATTATTAATAATAAATTTTGATGAAATAAAAATTAATAAAAATAAATAAATTTAGAGAATGATAAATAAATAAAGTATAAAATGAAAGGTACAAAGATTGATTTGTTTTGATAAATAAAAAAGTAATAAAATGTATAGTGATAAAAAATAATAGATTAGTATAAAATTAAAAAATATATTATATAACAATAAACTGCCCCATCCTAGTGAGATTCTCCTACCATCACTATGTAGACATGACCACTACATGTAGGCATGCTTGGGCTTCAATCCAAATGTGAAATATCACTCTTGGATTATATTTATTTTATTTACTGATTCTGAAACCTTAAATGCCTATGAAAACTAGATTACACCTCCTTCTATAATAAAGTTTAATGGTATACCTAAATCTAGAGTGTGACACTTTCCATGACTAGTATCTATTGTGTTTTTCATCCCTTGAATGGCTCCACATAAATGTGTGAAGTGCTTATGTCCAAAGGAAGGAAGATAAAAGATTAAAATAAATGAATAGAAGTGATTTTGGGTTCCATTTAATGGTATTAAATCTCCACACTCATAAACATAAATAATTCTCACCAAAAATATAATTATAACATATGCATTAAAGTGAAAAAAAATTGAGAACACCTCTTACCTCCCTCATATCAAGCCTCAGGTTAGCCTCTATATGATGCCCCAAGCCCTCTCTTCTAGACTTAGTGCTTGAAAATATTGTGTAATTTTTTTAAAAAAATAAACTAAACAATTACCCAACATATAACACAAAAGAGTATCTTTTACTGGTCTAGGGTCTGGAGGATTAGGAAAAACCTTAAATTTTTCAGAGTTTGATAGAAATAAAACAATTATCCACTATGATTCCATGCGTGCTAATTCCAAAAGTGATGATATCTATAATTAATCTTCTAAGATACCTGTGAAAAAACATTTTCAAATAAAGGGTGATCATTCAATTTCCCAGTAAAGAGTTTTGAAGTTCTTTAAATACTACTTAGAAAATATTTCTTTAAAAATAACTTCGAAAAATTATTTTAAATGTGACATAAAAATAATTATCAAAATAATATTTGAAATTACTTAAATTTAAAATAATATATCATTTTTGAAATTACATATTTGTAAAAATCGCTTAAAAATTAATCCTATGAATTTTAGAAAACAATACACAAGCTTTTGAAAAAAAAAACATTGTGGCTTCTAGTAACTTGAAACATTGAACTCTATCTTGAGCCTACCCACTTGTTGAGGGATTGGGTTTAATCCCCAGTTCCTTAACATATTTACAATGTTCAAGCGCCTATTTTTATAAAAATACTTTAAGAATTCATTACGTATATATTATTTTACTAGAGATATTAATTTTGAAAACAATTCACTACATTAAAATACCCAGTACACTTATATTTATATATATTAGTATGTATATATATACAAATATATGAACTTACATTGTATTACACTTTCAAGTTTGGTTCTGACCAAACTTTTGTCACATAGACCATTCATAAACATCCACGTATCCAAAATGTTTATGAAATACATGATTTCATTTTGTTATTACTTAATTTATTTTTAAAACTCAATCTTGAATGAAAATTTCCAACGACATATTTGGTTCATTACTTTTATGCATTAAATAATGACATGAATGTATAAATTAATAGTAATAATAATCACATGAAATTCATATGTCACACATGAAATTATCAGCAACATTTCATGTGCATTCACTCTTTCATGAAGATATATATATATATACATATATATATTAGAGTTTTGAAGAAACTAACTTCAAGAAGAACATATATAAATTTATATATATGAAATCATATAAGTGAAGTTAGAGGGTAATGATCTCAAACATCGAATAAATAATTTTTTGTGTTTGATTAATATGTACCCATGTATTCTATATGCATGTTAGATATTTATATGATTTATTCAAATTGTAAAAATATAACTCTAAATATGCAATCATATATATATATATCATGAACATAAAAATTTAAACAAGAAAACACATATTTAATTCATGAATTAACAGTATTGACTTGGATTTTATGCCATTATAAAACAGGAAAGCATAAGAATATGCTTAAAATTAATAAATTGACTAAACAACATACACAATTATTGGATATGGTCATTCCTATAATATGCATTACTTCTAAATAAAATGATGTTTTGATAAATTCAAATTTCTAAAATAAAACAGCAGCTTCAAAATTTAACAATAACAATTTTATAAATGCTCTTAGTATGATTAATTCACCTTTAACATATATATATATATATCAATATATATTAAAATTAAAATAATCTTTAAATTAAATATCCCTTACAAAAGCATGATTAAACAATTTCCATCAAGAATTAATAAACACCATACCAACCTTACACCGTAATAATTTTCGTATTAATCCCCTTACTAAATTTATCAAAGTTCTGAAAAAACATGTTGATTTTATTTTTACGAAACCCTTAAATAGACATGAAATAAACATATAAACTGACAAAATAAAAAACCCTTACCCTATTTTTAAACCAGATATAGTTGCAACAATGGTTGATATTGAAAAAATACTAAAGTAGGGTTACTCACAGCTTCATGAGAAACTCACATGGGAGATTATTCAATTTATAGTCTCAAGCCTTACTATGTAACTTAAAAATGAATAGATAATATCTATCATTTAAGGCATTAGATTATTATAATTTATTAAAAAATCAGTCTTTAATAGATAATAAAAATCCACATATCCATATTGAGAATATAATATATATATATATATATATATATATATATATATATATTTCATTACCACTAAGAAAATCGAACGACCACTATATTTAATTAGATAATATATTATATTTAGGATGATTATTTCTCCATGGTCAAGCATATATTTGCATCGAAAAAAATTCAACCAAAGACAAACATTAATAGGGACTGATAACAAAACAACAACCTCATATGAAAATTAAAATAAAATTGATTGAAGACATATTGATTGAAATAGTTAAAAAACTCGACAATAATTCTATACAAGATATGGACAGGAGATGTCCAGTGGACGAAATAGATAAATTGGGTCACTTAGTAGATATCAATAATATTTGGATAACAAAAATAGATGAAAAAATGAACCTACAAGTAGATTTAAGAATATAAGGACGTCCATTTCAGAGAAAAAAAATTGAACGAAAATGACGATTATGGATTTAATACACTGAAATCAAAATCCACAAAGAAGATCCAAAAATACACTAAAAAACCAACTTGAAGATCATATAATATCTTCTAAATACATGCCCTAAAACAGAAAAACAAAATATAGATCAGTGATTTATACCAAGATGGTATTCTAAGGTTGAATAATATCAATCCGAATTTGAACTCACGATCTGCAACTCCACAAACAGTCTTAAAGAAACCGGATCTTGTTTTTCCATTGGCCACAACTCCTAAAGATAAAGACGACAAATAACCCTCATAATCTCCTCAGCTTCTACCTCATATCTCCATCCAAGATTTTTTGGATCCCTGATCGAGACCCCCTAATCTCGAAGACGAACTCCCTCGGCAGCGCAATCTTCCACTCGAAACCCCATCTTGAAAATGTGATTCTCCTTGAATCGTTTCCCTTTATTTATCATTTTTTTTATTTGTATAAATAAGACAATTATCTTAATATATATATCATTTCTTTATATACATATATATTTAATGATCTATATTCATTTTATTTTATAATTTCATGACATAAATTTAATAGTTTTTATATTTAAAACATATATGTGATTATATATATTAACATAACATTATTAATTATTTTAATTTAAAAAATGATTTATTTCTTTTAAAGTAATATGGTTATTTATAATAGTTCATAATTCCTTCAGATAAAAACTTAACTTCAAATAATAAAATATTATTTTAAATAAAACTTTGATTATAAAAGAGTCATTTATAAAAATATTAATTTATTAATGAATCTTATTATTATTATAATATTGTATTTATAATCATAAAATTGAAATTAAAATTAATTTTTTAATTTTCTTAAATTTCACTTCTATATTTTATTTTATTTTTTAAAATATTATTAATTCAATAAAATTTTATATCAATAACGTTTAAAAATAATTTCAAAAATGATTTCTATTAAAACATATTATTTTTTTTTTGTTTTAATTATACCATATATATATATATTATAATTTAATATTTTAATGAGTAATACCACATTTTGAAGAGTAGTATTTAATAAAAAAATATAATAATAATTTAATATTAAGTTACAAATTTGATTTATTATAATTACTAACATTGATTTTTTTTAAATCAGGGTGTTACATTCTCCCCCCTTAAATTAATTTCTCCCTTGCAATTATTTCATCAGACTTACAAAAATTTTGAATTTCTATCTTCTGAATTAAAAAAATTTCTAAGGGGACGTAACTATCCAAAGAAAATTCAAACGCAATGATTTTGATTCCTTCAAAGATGACATCAAATCTACAAAGTAGTCTAGACCATTCCTATGATACCAATTATAATGGCTAGAGACCGCTCTTCCAAAATCAGTGGTCGAAAATATTGTGTAATTTTTTTTATAAAAAGAAACTGAATAATTACACAACATATTACAAAAACGAGGACCTTTTACTAGTAAAGATTCTGTAGGATTAGACAAAACCTTAAATTTATTATAGTTGAATGAAAATAATAATTTTCCACTATTCTTCCACGCATGATAATAACAAAGGTGATGACATCTGTAATTAATCTTCTAAGATACCTGTTAAAAAGATTTTTAAAACAAAGAGTGATCATTCAATTTCCTTGTAAGGAGTTTTGAAATTCTTTAAATAATTCTTAGAAAATATTTTAAAAAAATAACTTGGATAAATTCTTTTTAAGATAACATAAAAAAAATTCAAAACACCCTTTAAAAACATAATTGAAATTACTTATGTTTAAAATAATATATCCCTTTGTAAATTACTTATGTATAAAAATCACTTTAAAAGTAATCTTGGGATTTTTTGAAATCACTAAGCCAGATTTTGAAAACAAAACATTGTGTCTTGTATCAACATGAAACATAGAAGTATATCTTGGGCCTACCCACTTTTTGAGGGATTGGGTTCACTCCCCAGTTCCCTATCATATTTACAATGTTCAAGTGCTGAATTTTATAAAAACACTTTAAGCTTAATTTACGTATATATACTTTCACTGGAGATTTTTATTTTGAAAACATGTCACTGCATTAAAATACACAATACACTTATATTTATATATATATGAGTGTATATATATATATATATAAATATATGAACTTCCATTTCATTACACTTTCCTGTTTGGTTCTTACCAAACTTTTTTCACATAGACCTTTCATAAACATCCATGTATCCAAACTTTTTATGAAATAAATGATTTAATTTTGTTATAACTTCAACCATTTTTAATACTAAATCTAGAATAAAATTTTCTAGTGAAATATTTGTTTAATTACTTTTATGCATGAAATAATGACATTAATATATAAAGTAATAATAATAATAATCACATACAATTTATATATCACACATGAAATTATCATTAGCATTTCAAATACATTCACTCTTTCATGAATATATATATATATATAAGATTTTTAAAGAACCTAACTTCAAGAAGAACATATATAAATTCAAATATATGAAATTGTATAAGTGAAGTTAGAGGTTAATGATCTCGAATGTCGAATAAATCATTTTTTTTGTGTTTGATTAATATGTTCCCAAGTATTTTATACCCATGTTAGATATTTATATAATTTATTCAAAGTGTAAAAAAATATAAATCTCAATATAAATACATACATATATATATAGCATGAAGATGAAAATTTGAACAAAAACACACATATTCCATTCATGAATTAAAAATGTGGACTTGGATTTTATGCCATTATAAAACAAGAAAACATAAGCATATGCTTAAAATTAATCAATTTATTCAAATACATATGCAATTATTAGATATGTTCATTCCTCTAATATGATGAATTTTAAATGAAATGATTTTTTAATAAATTCAACTTTCTAAAATAAAACAAAAGCTTCAAATTTTATCAATAACAATTTTATAAATTCTTTTAGTATGATTAATTCGCCTTTAACACAAACACGCACACATATATATATATATATATATATATATATATTAAAACTAAAATAAGTTTTAAAAAAAATATAACTTACAAAAAATAAATAATTTCCATCAAGAATAAATAAAAAAATAGAAAACATACATTGTAATAATTATAGTATTAATCCCCTTACTAAATTTATCAAAGTTCTGAAAAACATATTGATTTTGTTTGGAAGAAACCCTTAAATAGACATGACAGAAATAAATAAACTGACATAATAAAAATAAAAAACCCTTACCATATTTTTAAACCTGATATAGTTGCAACAATGGTTGATGTTGAAAAATACTAAATTAGGGTTACTCACAGCTTCGTGATAAACTCGCAGGGCAGCTTATTCTATTTATAGTCTCAAGCCTTACTGTGTACCTTAATAATGAATAGATGATATCTACCATTTATGGAATTGGATTCTTCTAATTGATTATAAAATTGGTCTTAAACATATAAAAAAAATGAACATATCCTGATTGATAATATAATATATAATATATGTATATATACTTCATTTTCACTGGAAAAAAAATCAAACGACCACTATCTTTAATTAAATAATATATTATATTTGGGCTGATATATTCTTCTTCATGATGCATTGATTTTCATTCACAAAAATTGAGCCAAATCCAAGAAGAAATAGGGAATAATAACAAAACAACACCCTCAAATGAAAATTAAATCAAAATTGATCGAAGACATATTGATTGAAATCAATGAAAAATTCGCCAATAATTCAATACAATATATGGAAAGCAGACATCGAGTGGATGAAATTGATAAACTAGGTCACTCAGAAGATCTCAATAAGATTAAGATAACAAAAACAAAAAAAAACGAACCAACAGGAATATTTAAGAATAGGAGGACGTCCATTTTGGAGAATAAAATGAACAAAAACAATGATTATGGAATTAATACACTTAAAACCAAATCCACAAACAAGATTTGAAAATACATTAACAAAACTTACTTGCAGATCAGATCAGACCTTATAAATATGAACCCCAAAACAGAAAAATTAAATAAAGATCATCGATTTATACGAAGATGTTGTTCGAAGGTTGAAGAATCTCAATCCAAATTTGAAATCGTGGTCTGTGACTCCAATAATAGCCTTGAAAAACTAGATCTTGGTTTTGTGTCGGCCACAACTCCTAAAGAAGAAGATGATGATAAACCCTCAAAAACACCTTGGTTTCGACCTTGCATCTCCATCTAAGGTTCTTTGAAGCCCCGATCAAGACCCCTTTCCCACGAAGATGAACTCCCTCATCGGTGCAATCTTTCGCTCAAAACCCCATCTTGAAAACATAATTCCCCTTTAATTATTTCCCTTTTTTTACCACTTTTGTTTTATTTGTTTAAATAAAATAATTATATCAATATATATATATATATATATCATTTCATTCTATACATATATATATGTAAAGATATATATACATTTTTCATAATTTCAAGACATAAATTTTATAGCTTTTATATTTAAAACATATATGTGATTTTATATGTAAACATAACATTATTAATTATTTTAATTTCAAAAAAGATTTATTTTTTTAAGTAATATGAGTATTTATAATACTTCATAGTTCCTTTAGATAAAATCATAACTTCAAATAATAAAATATTATTTTAAATAAAACATTTTTTATAAAAACATCATTTATAAAAATAATTATTTATTACTAAATCTAATTATTATTATTATTATTATTATATTTTATTTTCTAATCATCAAAACGAAATTAAAATTAATGTTTTAATTTTCTTAAATTCAACTTCTATATTTTATTTTGTTTTTAAAATATTATTAATTCAATAAAATTTTATGTCAATAGCGTTTAAAACTCATTTCAAAAATGATTTTTATTAAATCATATTTTTTTCTTTTTAATTATAGCATATATTTATAGTTATTTATTAATTATAATTTCATATTTTAATGAATAATACCACATTTTTAGTATTGGTATTTTATAAAAATAATAATAATAATAATTTAATATTTACTTACAAATTTGATTTATTAAAATAACTAACATTGATTCTTTTATTTAATCTCGGGGTGTTACACTATCATTATCAAAACTAAGAGGTCATGGAGGATATAATGAAGAGGATAAGTGAAAAATATATATAATAAAATAAAAGATAATGTTGAGTATATAAGTAAATAAAATAAAATTGAATGATAATAAAAATATAAAATAATTGACAGAATGGAGAGAATAATAATATAAAATTGAAATAATAATAATAATAATAATAATAATAATAATGAGAAAAGGGAGGAGGATAACATGTATTGATTACATAAATTAAAATAAACATGCATGAATAATATTGGAAAATAAATAAATTACACTAAAATGGAAATAAAAACTAAAACTATATAAGAAAATAATTAAATGGTGCAGCATAGTGACTGACTAAGATTGTATCACTTGCAAAGCTTAATATTTGTTTACATACTAATAAAAATTCACCTAACACTAATTTTCTTTAATTATTTGATTAAAAAACGAAATATGATAAAATAAATAAAATTATAAATTATACTAACATGTAATGAAAGGAATAATTAACAATGAACAAGGCCTTTCAGATTTAGATGTGGGTTCCTTGCCTTATTCATACTGGTTGATTAAACATAGTCTGATAATTCAATTGTGAAATATCACTCATGAATTACTATTATTTTATTTTACCGTGGTGAAATCTTCAATTCCAAAGAAAACTCAATTTTACATCCTCCTATAATCAAGGTTTATGGCACACCTCAATCCAAAGTGTGGCACCTTCCAGAACATGGCTCCATCGTATATCGTTTCATCCTTGGAATGGATCAATGGATGACCAGGGTCATATCACATTAGGAGATTCATTTTTTCACTTAATATAATTCATTTATAAATAAATATTTCTTTTATTATTTTATTAAAATAATGAAATTTAAATGAAAGAAAAAAGTTCAAAAAAAACTAACATTCAATGACTAAATGTGATTATAAAATAAATAACTTTCCCTTTTTGGTTTGGTTTATGGGTTCCATCACTTTTCTTGTTATTGTTTAAATTTTTTTATAACCCAATTTTTAAATATCACTCTTGGATTTCTATTATTTTGTTTAGTGTTTGAAATTTTAAATGTATAAGAAAACTACATTCCACCTCCACTTATAATCAATGTTGATGGAATGCCTCAATTGAGAGTATGACACCTTTAAGGTAATCTGATCCATTTTATGTTTTTTTATCCCTTGAACAGATCAACTTCATCATGTGATGATATTCTATTAAATAGAAGGAAGGTAAAATATTTAAATAAATTATTATTAGTGATTTTGAGTTCCATGTCATGATGGGAAATCACAACAATCATAAACTTCCCTCTTTCTCACCAAAAATGTAAATAAAACATATGAATTAAAGCATAGAATTTAGGAAACACAACATACCTCTCCTAGTGCAAGCCTTGAGTTATCCTCTCATTATTAGGAGTAAGGGGTCATTGTGGATATAATGAATAGAATAAGATAAAATAAGTATAATCTAATATAATATAATGATGATAATAAATTAAAAATTAGAATTATTTATGTGAGAGAATGATGAATAAAGATATAAATAAATAATAAATATGAAATAAAAAAATAAATTAAGAAAATAAAACACATAATTTTAAAGGAAGAAAAAGATAAAGAATTATAAGAATAAGAATAGGAATAATAAAGAATAATAAGGAGAAAAAGGTGAAGATATTTGGGTGGAATAACTTTTGATAAAAACATAATGATTATATGTGTTTTATCAATTAAATAAATAAAAAATTAAAAAAACATAAAATGAAATAAAACATAAAATAAAAATAAACAAAAAATATAGTAGCTTCTTCGGTTGAGCCTCCTCTTATGTGGGTTCTGAACTCCTTTGGTAGTACAGTAGATCCTCTTCTTTTATAATCATAGAGGATTCCCTTTTACATCTCTTCCTTTAAAATTTCCCTGAGGCCTAGGGAGTGAAATCTTCAAAAATTAACTAGAATATATCAGGTGTTAAACTTTTCCTTTGTAACATGGAATAAATCCACTCATGGTAGCATAAATTTTTTGATAACATGGAAGATGTTTTGAAACTAATTTCATGGGTTTCATGGGAATGTGTTAGTGGTGAATAACTTCCTCTAGTGGTGAGGGAACCTTCATCAAGTTTTTATATGTTCATACTGGTCGGAGGGTTCTCATTTCTACTCTAGGGTGACTTCCTCTTAAAAATAGGACCTTAAGGTGATCTTTTGACTTAAAGGAATGCATCCAGGGTGGTCTTGAGGATTCCAAAGTAGGTACCATCTCGAACCTAAGCTTATCACTAGTGGACATGGTTTATCTCTAATGAGTGAAAGTGGTGGAGGGGTAAAAGAGGGGTGATAACGATAGAGGTCACTGACAGCTTGTGTCTGAGCATGGAGATGTGAGCCGCTAGATTAAACAGTAGTGTTTTTGTTATGATGAATAATACCCCACTATCTTTTATCCCACATATAAATAGAGACTAGTTTGGGTGATCTTTTATAATACCAGATGTGTGATCATTAGCTCAAAAACCTACACTGGGGTTGGCTCCCAGATAGACACACACACGTACATCAGGTTATGCTGCATTGCATGTCACATGCAGACCTAAGACCAAATATGAACCCATGAGCTCTATTCATGGGGAACTCACTACAAGGACCTTATGCCCCTATGCATGTCACCTCGTTACCAACTTGAGTTGTCGCTACTAGTTCAGTCTTAGTTGGCGAGCCCTCCTAGTGGGATGGCTATGTGGTAGGCTAGCCTGGTAGAGGGGTATCTTTGATCTTGGACCAATTTTATACCTATAAAAATGTTAAAATCATTCAAAACATTAATTATAATTTCAATAAATATCATAATTAACATCCAAAATTCTAAAACTAAACATTTTTCTTCATTTTAGATCCATTTAAATCAATTTTAATTATTTTTTTTTAATTCACGATTTTGAATAAATTAGTGAAATACATGGGCATTATTCATTAAAATAAATCAAAAATAATTAAATTATGTTTAAAAATTTGCATGAAATATGTTTCCATCCATTGGTTCTTAGTCTCGTGTAGTGATATTGGAAGGAGATTATTTTAGGTTCTTATACTAGAAATATTTTGATTTCCTTGGATTATGTTGTAAAGGATTGTTCAACTTGAGTAATTATATGGTGTTAAATGGTGAAGGATTCTAAGATTAAGTGTATGGTAGTTTGTTTTGGGATATAGTTTTTGAAATAAGTTATGAGGCCATATTGTGGTTGGATTATTCTAATTAAGGTATCCTATATAATTTTACAAGTGATATACTTGATGCATATTGAGGTGGGTATGTACATAAGGGTTGTGTTACATAAGGTGTAGTAGGCTATGGTCTTATAGGTGGTATTATAGGGCATGGAATGAGGTCAATGCGCATTAAGAGCCACATCATGTATGGAATACTTTCATAAGAGGTTTTATCCTTAATGTGAAACATGGTATAAAGGAACAAAATAGGATCTTGGGTACCACAAAAATATTTTTTTTTCTTATGGGGATACTAGGAAAGTGCTTATGGGTTCAGAATCTATAAGTGTGGGTGGATTCTTTGGTAGGATAGTCTAGCAGACTATTCATAAGGGTTCAAAATCCTGGGCTTCCACTCAGCCTAATTTTTCTAACATGAATATTTACCAGTAATAAATTTTAAACACTTCTAAGTTAATGAAATTCAAATTTAAATTCAACATGTGTCACATTAAATTATATTACATGTATTTCAAGTGTTATGAATCAATTCAAACATTTTAAACTTCACATGTATATTTCACAAAAATAATCTAAAAATATTAACTAGATTTATATTATTCACCTAAAATACATGATATAATTAAAAATTTCAAAATTAATAAAATTTTAATTTAATATGAGGAAGTAAAATAATGAATTGAAACTAAAATTATCTGGAGAATATCACTTTATTAGTGTATAGTTTAGATCTATAAGATATCATTTCAAATATAATGGAATGAGATATTTACTTAAGTAATAGTTCATCCCATATAAGGTATTGTTTTAGATTAATATTTTTTTATAAGTCCTTATAAAATAAATTTTAATTTTATTTTATCTATTTCTGGATAGTACACTAAAGAAATTCAATAATAGTGGTGGTTATAGATTCATTCATAAGAAAACCAATATTTATTTTTTGGTTTCATTCCATTATTAATCAATGGATGTAAGAGTTTTAAATTATATTAACTGGGGAGAGAATGGGTATTTGAAAAAATGTTTTGTTACTCCTTAAAACACTTTGATATTTAATACCATGGGACCATGATTTCTATATATGATGTTTTTACCTGTTAATTAATTAAATGAGAATGGGGCCTTGGAATTTTTAAGGTATTTTTCGAGTTATTCCATGTAATGTAATGATTATATTGGATTTAAATATAGATTTTATATAATGATGGAGTATTGATAGGATATGATTATGTCATTTTGATTTGTGTCTTTTTCATATGTGTTGTTTTGATAGAATATAATAAATTATTTATCGTGGATATATATGAGTTAATGAGATCTTAAATTAAATAATAGATTCAAATTTCATGAATTTAATCTCTATTAAATAATTTATTTTAAATTGCATAAAAAAATTCAAATGAGAATCAAGGATTTAGTTAATCCTAGTAAAATTTATCATTAAATTTTTTAGAGACAAATCTATTTATGGTGTAAAATATTATAAAAATGGAGGTTTATAAAATTTTATTACAATATTTTATTTAATTTATCATTAATTTTTATTTTTTATAATTTAAAACCTTGGGTAAATTTCCATGAAGTAGGGTTTGTGGGTTCAGTGTGTAAATTGTTCCTCTAAACCATGCATACCCATCTATTTTTTAATATTCTAAACTTAAATATATGGTTCTAAATCCTATTTAGACATTATTTACATATCTAATGCAACTAAATAAAATACTATAATCAAATAAAGTCTATGTGGGTGTAGTTTATATTAATGATATGGGTTTGTAATATAATAACTTAAGTAAATTAAAACTTAATATTATTATTATTATTATTATTTTTATTTTTATTTTTATTTTTATTTTTATTAGTATTTTAGAAATAAAATAAAGATGTTAACCCCCCCCCCCCAACCCCTTTGTTCTATTTTTTTTCTGGGGTAGTAAAAAATCGCTTCTCAACTCTCATTCTTCTATTTCCATCCTTCAAATTCCATTTAATCATCAATCAAGGTTCTTTCGGGTGTAAGGTAGGTCACAAAATAATCACTATTCTCCCCTTATCCTCCTTTCCAAACCTCTTTTTCCCTAATACTAGAATATTTTTTCATTTATGTTTTTTAATGATTGAGGTTTTTACCACATCATAGAGAATCCTTTATTTTTTTCCAAGGAATGAAGTTCCCATGTTGGTTAGAATTACATTAGGTGGATAATTGTTTGTACAAGTTTTCAAAAATCCTTGTTAATTAAACCTTTATGACTTTTTTTGGTTTTGATTTACTCAATAAAAACACTTCCTTACCTATTATGAAACTGTAATGAAAAAATGCATACCAAAAAAAGGTTTCTATAAGGTTCTACCTCATTTTTAGAACCTAATAATTTCAAGGTTTTGGTCAAAATTTGAGACCGAAATTATCACTATAATATAAAAGAAATTATAAAAGAGTGGCGATATTCTTCCTTGACTTTTACTAGACTGTCTATTCTTGTACGAAATAAGGCCATTATACATCTTTGTATTCTAAAAAATGATAAAAATAGTGGGGAATTATTTATACTAGAACCCCAAATATTCAATATTATATACTTTCTCTTGAATATATGAAAGATATTTAGTATTCCACCATATTTATTTACATCAATTATAATATCTTTTTCTCAGTGGTCCTATACTTCTAAAACAATATCAATAGAGTAGCTACAGGTTGGCCTTCCTATTATATATTCAGAAGGATAAACACAATCATAATATCATTAATATATGATATAATCTTTTTTCTGAATTGTTTAAATTATCTAGATGATAAAAAATCCAATTTTATTGCCTCAACATGAATAAGAATCATCAATTCATTTCAAGTCGATCTCTTTCACTTACTTCTCTTTGATTGAAGTATTTTTCAGTGTAGCAAGGTATTGAGATCACTTCTAAATTATTGAATACATATTCCTTCCTTAATTTCACAATTCTATATTCCAACAATTAGTGTGAAAATTAATTCCATAATGGAATATGGAAACTCTAATTCATTCTCATATGTTAGTAATTATTTTTCAAATAATTTATGAAAATAGCTACTATAAACATAAATAATAATATATAATATTTTAATTTAAAATATATTAGAATTTTTGTATTTAATAAACTCATTTAATTTACATTAAAATCTCTAAAAAAATTAGACATGAATCATAGCTATAACTATATCCGTGATATTTAAATTTTTCCATACTGCAAAGCAACTTCTGATTTCATATTTCAATTTTCCAAAATTCGCAATTTCAAAAAGTTGTAGGCTCATATGAGGTCATTAATTAAACATATGAATTAGAAAATATAAACTTCAAAATTATGAAATATACTCTTCAAAAAAATTATTACTCTTACTAAGCCTTGGATACTTTTCCAAACCTGGAACTTACACTTTCAAATTCATCATTACTCTTCCAAAGTCTCCAAGTACTCTTTTGATGTCCCAGATACTCTTTAAAAGTACTTGATTACTCTTATAAAAATACTTAATACTATCCCAAATTCACTTATTACTCCTCTGATGTCTACATTCACTCTTATGAATCCACCATCAACTCTTCCAAAGTTGGGACATAGCGATTTCTCTAACATAGTACATAAATTCCAAAATTCACAAAATTAGTTGCAAAACATATTCCATCCATTATTGAACATCATAAAATAACCCAAAAAAATCCAAGAATATTCCTAATCATCTTAAATATCATCAATCTCATGGTTCGAAACAAATATAACATTAAAAATCTCATTTGGTACTTCAATATCCCCCATTGGTTATGTTTTCAACCTCATTAAACTCTATAAAAAACTAAAATTCACTCATGAAATATCTAATAACATCTTATATCACATGATAGGAATATTAAAACCATTCGATATGATAATTTAATGTTTCTAGAAGACTATTATCCCTTAGTGATAAGAAAGTTTTGTCTAATTATTTCGAATTAATTCCCCCTCAATCAATGCTCTCACCAATTCTAATTTTATTCACCTTTTTACTATAAAAATTACTCATGAATTTGAGTGATGTAAAGAGAATAAATACCTCCCACCATAAGAGTTCATCACATTTCTCCCCCTCTGATAACACAATTCATAGATAAGTTTGGGTACTCCTAAAGTCCCTCAATAAATAGGGAAGCACTGAACATTCATGTTCATCCTTAGAGTCTCAAACCTATCTTTTGGGATTTCCTTGTTGAAAGTATTAGAATGTTTGTCTTGAGTTGTAATGAATTATAACATGATATTATGATTGGAAACTTTCTCTTTGATGAAATGGAACTTTATGTCCATGTGATTTGATCTTGACTGTATTACAAAATTTTCAAAAATATCTAAATCACGTTAATTGTCAAACAAAATTATCAAAGGTCATTCAGTCTTCATTATAAAATTAATAATTTACTAAATTATCAAAATATATTAGTACATGGTCAGACCTTGGGTGTTACTTGGACAACTAGAAGTACATGGTTTGGTGCACCTTTGAGAGTACACACCATTTACTCAGAAGTGCACATCATGGACGTTTTCCTTCTATGGAATTTGGGTGTCATTATTCCCTATGGTCATAACTGAACATTAGAGGAGTCCCTTATGAGCATTTTTTCATGTAGATAATTATGGTGGAATACTTTTGTAATTTAGATTATTTATAGATGGTTTTTTTACAATGATATATTTTATCAATAGGATGCCACTGAGATTGTGGTTCACAAATCCTCCTACGAGTTGGGTTATGAGTTTTGAGGCACATGTGAGGGTGTATACTTGTTAATAACATTGTTTTAGGATTAAAAGAATATTTATTATAGTTATTTTAATATTTCTCAATAGTTTTGATCATGTTTTTTCTTGTAATAGATCATTGGTTTTGTTTCTTGAGGTTTATATCTAGTCACTTGAGATTTATACTAATAGAAGCCTTTAGATCGGGATGATATTGGGGGATGTCATGTACGGTTGAGAGCCTTGTGTAAATTTGAGATAGGCCTGAGAGATAAGTTTATGAAATTAATTTTTGGGAATAGTGTCTCTTGAGCCTTCCCTTTTGGGTGTGGTGCTTCTTGAGGATACATTTCTAGGTGGTCGATCTTTGGTTTAAAGTTTTAGAGGCCATATTTGGTTTCTTTTTTAAAAGATTGGCCTGATGTGAAGTTTTTTTAGAGGATACCCAATTAGGGTGTCATATTTGAGATGATTTTTTCGGAACCAAGGAGGATATCAAGTTAATTTTTTTCTATGATATTAAAGTTGATGGTTTCAGTAGTTCTAGTTGGTAGGTTCATGTGTCAATAGACCCTAGTAATGGAGATTTTGGTTTGGATGTTTGGGGTTGTTCATATTCAAGACTGGGTGAGAGGGGATATCATTGGGATATTTTTAGATAGAGCATTGCCCCTATGATTCATATTTTTTATCTCCTATGGTGTTTGGTTATTGTATGGGGGGTTTATGAGATAATGGATGATCTGGATGAGTGAATACATCATTGTTTAGCTAATCTCCCTAATTAGGGGTACTGTATTGTGGAGAATATTTCACTCTCAAACCTAAGTTTATAATTTTAGGGCCTATTTAGGTAGTCTGATAGTGATGGATTAACAGGTTCCTTCACCTAGTTAGTACTTCTAAACTTTTTGGACTTGGGTGTGACTCTCTATTGGTGAACTGAAGTTCATACTTTCATTTCATATATTTCTATTAGAGTCCTAGAGCTCGGAATATGTGCTCTATTGTTTTAGATGATAAGGATGATATCCTAGTATCTAAAATTCATGTTTATACTAGCATTAGGCTTTTTTATCTCCATATTTACTAGTATGATGTGCTTGATGTAGTGTATACTCTAGAAACATTTTTTAATTCTTCTAATTTAGGATAGAGAAGGGGTATATTTACCTTGAGTGTCAGGATAAAACCCTTAGTTTTATATTTTTCTTTTATTATTCCTTTTTATGTAATTTTTTAATGTAGTTCCATTTTTATTCAAGTGGTCTTAATTATGCTTGGTTGGGAATATCTCTTATTGCATGCACATGTTATGACAGCATATGTTAGGACCACCATTGGGGGTGACCTACTAATATATTTTTCTCACCCCATGTAAGAAAACCTTAGTGTACATACAGACCTTATGTCTACATTTAGGTTGAGAAGAAGATACGGTGGACCAGGAATAGGGCCAATATTTCATGATTGAGTGGGTCTTATTATCTGGAGTCTGAGGAACATGATAGAGAATCTCAATAATTGTGGATACTGAGTATGTGGTTTGGCTTTGGGTAGTCGTACAGCCTTGTGTATTTATTTTCCTTTTATTGTTATTTTTTATATGTTTTCATCCTAGTTGGTGGATAGTTCCTATATGTTTTTTCCTTGAGATTTTATACTACATTCCAATTATTATATTTTTTCAATTATTTATTTATTTAGGCACACTCTGATGTTCATGTATGTTTATATGTTTAGTTTATTTCCATTGTTATTCCACTTTTATATAAGGCAATAGTCTCTGTCTTGTATCTTATTAGGCACCTACCACTAATTGTTAGCCTCTAGTATATGGGGAATCCTTCTTGAGGACTTATTGTGAGACGGATTGGGTGATGGGACAGGTTGACCAGGGCTGATTTTTGGTAGTTATAATTGGGGTATGGGATGGTTCAAAGATGAATTATGGAAAATGGTTTGTGGTGAATGGTGTATAAAGAAAGTTATTTGGTGGGGAGGCTTAAGAGGTTTGTAACCATAATACCAATGAGGTTTTAGCAGGGCATTCCAAGTTCTACACTATAGCGTGTTTAGTATATAACATGTTATTTAACACATATTCAACTATAATTCATTAATCTATTAGTATGGATTTTTTATCATGGGAGTTTCATATGAAACGAGTTCTATGTTACCCTTAAGATTAATTTGGTATAGAAAACACTATGACTGAGGGAGAATTAGTGTTATTAACTTATTGACCAATTAAAACTTTACCATTTTTTGTCTCTTCACTTCTTCAATGAATGGATATCAATATATTTTCTCTAAATTGGTCAACATGAAAGTATATAGATAATAAATCATAAAAATAAAGAACACCTGGATTTGTTAGTGAGGAACACTTCCAATGTGGATGACTATGTCCCTAGTGTGGCATGGTTTTTATCCCACTCATACAAAGATCTCCTTTTATTATCAATAGAATTTTTAAGAAAGGGTATATCCTTTTACCTATCTTCCTATAACCAACCAGGTGTAATGAAATCCCCAACATGTAGTTAATTAGTCTTTGGTAGTAACTGATCCTTTCTCTAAACAATAAATGATTTTTTTCTTACCTCTTGAAGTAATATCATTTATGTTGATTTAAGTATTCACAATAGACTCATATGGATCATATACTCTTTCTCAAACTACAATAATCAGAATAGTTTCCTTAATCTACTTATGACCTAAAAAAATATTATATGAAAAGATCATATATCCTCTTATTTGGATAAAATGACGATTAGGAATAGTAATGTTGGTCTCTCTCACTTCTTCTTATTCTTTAGTGTACAATAATATAAACTTTGTTTCTATTGTTGAATATCCTTCTCTTCTTCAAAAGAAAGGGTTTCTTCTTACTATATCATTATCAAGTCTTCCTTCTATTTTTTTATTTGAATCACATAATATCCAAGATAGTAATAGCATCAGCAACCATTTATCATCTTATTCTTCTTATCATGAATATTTTTAAAAAAGAAACGCATTAATATTATTTTCATAATATCATCTCTTTTAATCAAAAAATATATTTATTCATCCATTAAATATTCCTAGATACTTGAATTAAAAAAAATTATATAAAATCCATAAATATCAGGCCATCCTCTTGCTTCCTCAAACATTCACAAAACCGTTATGAATTTAAAACACTAAAACTATATAAATACATGAAGTAATCCTTTTATTGACATAGAACCTTATTTTTTATAATGAATAACTCCTATAATTATTTTATTTCCCCTAAACTGTAGCATGGAAATATCATTCTAGGATGGATGGATCTCAATATCTAGAATCAAATTTGGCCTGTCTTTTATCTCCTAACTATTTTAAATCATGGCATAGTTATTCATTATGTGAAGTAAAATCATCAACCACATTTACTGAAACAAATATATTAAATCATAGATCTAATTAATGGATAATTATATTTATAATTTTAAGCTCATTATATAATCATCAAACTTTATTTATTCTTCTAAAAGTTTATCTTTTGAATCCCACTATTTATCTCATAGAGAACCCACTATTTGGGAAAAAGTAATGACTATTAGATATAAAATGTTTACTAGTATAATTTTCAATGGGAAACTATACTTTTATAAATTCTTGTTCCCAACTGATGAATCTTATAAAAATGGAATTTATTTTAATGAAAAATAAGTGGACCTTATTAAATCAAAATTATCCTTATCATTTTCAAATTACCCTTATGAACTTATCTAGATACCTTTATGAAATTTTATATCACCTTAAAAAATCATCTGTATGGGTAGATGACACATATGATATTATGGATTTACCTTACATTCCTCAGTGAACTCCTGCCATTACTAAATTGTGGATGAATAATGTCCCTTATGAACAGGAAATGACTTTGGAAATTCTTCTGAAATATTCTGAATCTCACATTTTTTTAAAACTGTAGAATCATATGTAATATATATAATATCTTATGTATCCCATATATCCTCAAGCATATTTCACATTTCACTTTCATTATATATATTATGTAACACATTAAATATATTATACATCATTTTGGATTCAATGAATTCTTCAAATTCATCACCCAAAGTATATATTATATATCTCAAGTTTGTTCTCTCCTTTCTTATATTTTTCATCCTATAAAAATATTATGTATTTGGGTAAAACTTATTAGGACCTTAAAAATTATGAATCTTGGAAATATAAATCCTAACATTTCCATTTTCTGTTTTTAAAAAGCCTAAATCCTAGAATTTTAAAACTCAACTCAAGCCACTAAAAAATAGTTTTAAATAACATCATCTCATATTCAATTAGTTGAAACCATATTTGAATAACATAAAAATTTTCTATGATTTTTATGCATTATATAATTACTCCTTGGAGTATTTCAATGGTACTACACTGCCCAATATCTAAACTTCTATTTAGACATAATCCATGTATATCTCCATATGATATAACACTCCTCAAGATTGACAAACATAGGATTAAAGCTTCACTAGTTTCTTCATGAAATTCATCACAAAGATATAGAATTGAAAAAATCAATACTCTATGAAATTGTCTTTCATCAAATCCGATCAACTAAGTTATCCTCAAAAGATTACAAGTAGTAGACCATGAACTAGATTTTTCAAAATTGAATTGACATCTAAGATTCTAATGGACACACTATATTTTATATGTGATAATGAAGAAAAATCACTTGAATATTCTTCCCTAACATTTATAAACTGACCAAACATGAAGTATCTTCAATCTTTAAGCCTCAAGGTTTTTTATAATATTTTCATCTTAAACTTATTACCAGATAACACCTATTGCTTTAGAAAATCCAATTAAACATCTCAATAAGGAGTATTGGAACTTCATTATTTTTCCATGATGTTCTCATTAATCACATACTTACATCATGCATATGTACCTCATTGTCATTGACAACAAATTCAACACAAAAAAAGAGGGTTAAAAAACCTCCCCTTTTCTATTTCTTGTTAATACCAATTGTAGAAAATGAATTTTGGTATGTCCTTTACATTTTGTTATCTATATTTTCCTTTTTCATTTTATTTTCTCCCCATATTTATAATAAATACAAAGATATTGATACATTATGGTATCAACACATTAAAATCTCTGTTTCATCAATTATACCACTCTAAGTCTTTGCAGTCTATATTTGGTGTAGACAATAATAGGGTATAATCTTTAAAATGAAGTTGTTTATAATTACACAATAATGTGATAATAACTTAAAATTATTATTCAATGGATCTTAAAATATTTTCAAAACTGATAAAAATAGTTGATAAAAATTGTAAATAATATTCTCATAAAATTTTTCAACCTGAATTTCTACACTTAACTCAACACATGGATTAAAATCATTCAAACAAATATTAAGTACATTTCTAGAAATCAGCTCTAGAATTTTTACAATTTTATTTTCATTTTCATTCCATTTATAAATTAAAATCATCCCCCTTAATAACCAATTTTATTCTTTTATAAGAAACAGGTGACCATGAAGAACAAGTATCCACTGCCGAGGATTGATGACCTCTTCAATCAGCTAAAGGGAGCGAGGTGGTTCTCAAAGATCGACCTCATATCAGGCCATCATTAGCTTTAGGTATGGGATGAAGACGTACCAAAGACAGCATTTATATACCGGTACGGCCACTACGAGTTCTTGGTGATGCCCTTCGACGTGACCAATGCCCCAGCAGTGTTCATGGGACTCATGAACAGGATCTTCCATCCTTACCTCAACCGTTTCATGGTAGTCTTCATTGATGACATCTTGGTGTACTCAGCGTCGGAGGAGGAGCACGCTACACACCTGCGGATAGTCCTAGATACACTCCAAGAGCACTAACTTTATGTTAAGCTCTCAAAGTGCTAGTTATGGATTCAGGAGGTCCACTTTCTGGGACACATCATCTCGGAGGCTGGAGTTGCAGTGGATACGGCGATGATAGAGGCAGTGCTCGCTTGGGAGCCAACCAAGAGCATGACTGAGGTGAGGAGATTCTTAGGGCTAGTCAGTTACTATCGGAGGTTCATGCCTGACTTTTCATGAGTGGAAGTACCCTTATCATCTTTGACACGGAAGGGATAGTCCTTTGTGTGGATATAGAAATGTCAGTAGAGTTTCCATGAGCTGAGGCGGAGACTGACTAGTGCCCCCATCTTGAGACTACCAGATGAGGGTGTTGAGTACATAGTTTTTTGCGATGCATTAGGGACCGATCTAGGTTGTGTCCTGATGCAGGAGCGAGCGGTGATCGCCTACGTCTCACAGCAGTTGAGGCAGCATGAGTAGAACTACGCGACCCATGACTTGGAGTTAATAGCAATGGCATTTTCCTTGAAGATGCGGCATCACTACTTGATGGGTGAACGGTTTACAGTTTACTCTGACCACAAGAGTCTCAATATATCTTCTCCTAGAAGAACTTGAACCTGAGACAGCGGCGATGAATAGAGTTTCTCCAGGACTATAACTTTGAGATAGTATATACTCCTAGGAAGGGGAACATGGTAGCAGACACGCTTAGCAGGAGGACCGGTTTGCAGTTGTTGAGTGAGGTGACAGAGCAGCTAGCCGTGATGCAGATATACTTCATGGATGATGATGAAGCATCTTACATTTAGTCGATGACTGTCACTCCCCCACTCTTACAGCAAGATAGGGAGGAACAGCTTGTGGATGTTGATTGTGAGGCTTGACGTGCTTAGATATCCTCAAGACATTCTCCTGATGGATTTTTGATAGGTGGGGAGCACGTCATCCTTTTCAAAGGATTCACTATAGTACCAGTGGCATTGCGGGGGGGAGGTGTTGAGGGAGTTCCATACATCCCCTTTGGCGGTACATCTTGGAGTGGCGAAGATGTACCAGGACCTCCAACGTCAGTACTGGTAGCCAGGAATGAAGAAAGCAGTGGCCAAGTTCGTCTCACGATGCCTCACATGGCAGCAAGTGAAGGTCGAGCATCAGGTTCCATCAGGCTTGGCTCAACCACTTGAGGTACCGGAGTGAAAATGGGATGGTATCTTGATGGACTTCATAATGGGGTTACCACATACATCCAGAGGCCACGATTCTATTTGGGTGATCGTTGACCGACTCACCAAGTCGGCTCACTTCCTACCCATCCAGAGGTAGGGACCGGTAGAGGGCTTAAGACGCCTCTACATCCAAGAGATAGTGCGGCTTCACGGGGTGCCTTCGATGATCGTCTCAGACTGTGATGCACGCTTTACATCCCGATTGTGGAAGGGATTACAGGAGGCGTTCGGGAATCAACTGCGCTTGAGCAAAGATTTTCATCCACAGACGAATGGTCAGACGGAGCGGTCCATACAGACCTTGGAGGGCATGATTCGTGCTTGTGTCCTGGATTTTGGTTGTAATTGGGAGGACCACCTTCAACTGGTGGAGTTTGCATACAACAGCAGCTACCACTTCACCATTGGCATGACGTCATTCGAGGCCTTGTACGGGCAGCCTTGCAGATCACCTCTATGTTGGACAGACCCAAGGGAGTCAGCACTCAGGGGTCCAGAGTTGGTATGGGTTACCACTGAGAAGGTACAGGTCTTCCAGTAGCGGATAAGGACTGCACAGAGCAGACAAAAGTATTATGCCACGGGAGATGGAGATCCTTGGAGTTTGAGGAGGGAGACCATGTGTTCCTTTGGGTCTCGCCCTGACGGGGATTGCGGAGATTTGGTTGGGGCAGAAATCTATCCCCAAGGTTCATTGAACCATTTCAGATCCTGAGTAGAGTTGGTGAGGTGGCATACCACCTAGCTCTTCCCCCAAAGATGCACCGGGTGCATGATGTTTCCCACGTATTGCAGCTGAGGAGATACGTGCATGATCCATCCCATGTCATCGACTGGGGTGAGCTGGAGATTAACGATGGGGCGACGTTTGCGGAGTTCCCAGTTGAGATAAGGGATCGATAAGAGTAGATCTTGTGCGGGCGGTCAATTACTCTAGTGTATGCTCGGTGGCAGCATAGGAATCTCTAAGAGAGAACATGGGAGCGGGAGGCTCAGATTCGTGCTCAGTACCCCCATTTGTTTGTTTAGCCCTTGTTTTGGATTTTGTTGACGTAAAACCCTATGGTGGGGAGAATGAAACGTCTCGGAATTTCTGTGTAATTTTTTTTAATTATATGGAATTATTTTGAGACTACACGCCCTGATGGAACATGATTCCGATGCCCGGTGATCCCAAAATGAAATTTTGATCTTTTTTTAAGGTACGTTCGGTAAACGTGTGAGCGGTTTTTTCTAACTATTAAACCGGTGCTCAGATCAAAAATTTGAGGCCACCGTTGTACTCAGAACGCCGAGATTCACTTAAAAAGAACTTAACTTCGGCCAGTAAGGGCTGAACAGAAAAGCTAATTTTCGAACTTTTCGAGAAAAATAATAAAATAACTCAAGAAGTTATTTTATTTCTTTTCTCACCGACGAGCGGTGACACAGCGACGTTGCAGTGCAGTGACGAGGCGCATTAATGGATATCACTAGTAGCTTGTTAACACGCAACGTAATGATGCTTTAATGATGCGTAACAGCGATGATGTTTCATAAATGAAACAGCGTAACGACGCGACGTCGCAGCGTAACAGAAACATTGCGACCTATTTCCTTTTTAATAGTTGACGTATTGGTGGAACGAGGATTAAACTGTGAGAATTCTCTAACGAACCTCCGACGGATTTCCTCCCCAACGAAGAAAGACGAATGATGACGGGACGTCATCGACTTTGACGTACCTCGAAGAACGACAAATGCCATCGACCTTTTTTTTATCACTCCATCGGCCTCTTAGACCCTCAAGGATGAAGCGCTACGACAACAAACGCCAACGAGGTAGGGGTTTTGAATTATTTAAGGTTTCCCCATTCTTTTTCTAAACAATAAATGCAGATCAACCCATGGAGGGCGTAGGCCGACACGAACAAGGCTCGAGCCCCTCTGTCGTGTGTGTTCTTTGTGGCCAAGCATCTGAATCGACGGTAAGGCGGGTTTGAGACCTTCGTAGTGAAGATGACATTCCCCGGAGGTCGTAGGCGCAGGCGATGTGAATAACGGACCACCAAAGCGCATCTGGTGGTCCGCCGAGGATTCTTTTGATGGCGGCGGCCAGCGGGACAACAGGTCGTCGGCCATGCCGGTGGCCGGGTGGAGCAGCGCGCCGAGGCGGCGAAAGTCGCGATCGACGCGGGCCGCGGCACTGGAGACCCGTGGTGCTAGCCTGACGTCGTGTTGATGGGTCAAACCCGCGGACTGAGTCTGCGGGAGACGTGGAGGGGGCGGACGTGTCCAGGCCGCCCTGGTGAGCTGGCAGCTGTGGTCGCTCGACCGCGGCAAGATGGAGGCCCCGCGGACAAAACGCGAGGCAGGCGGAGAGCCGGACGCGGAAACTGGCCACTTCTCGGCCTGGCGCACACCACCGGCCCATTTTCAGCAGGCTGGGCCGGACGAGACCGGGTCACCGGGTGACCCGACGGGCTGGACCCCCAGCCAAACTGGGTCGAGCCCAGCGAGGCCCATTGGGCCTGACCCACTGGCCAGGCCGGACCGGACCTACCTTGACCCGAACTAGGTCAGGTCGGGCCAGTCGAATTAAACTGAGGTATGTGGGACCCCCAGGCTGGGTTGGTTGGGTCGGACCGGGTCGAGATGCAACCGGTCCCTGGCTACTAAAACGCTAATAACTTGCAAATCGAGCGTCCGACTGACGAGCCATTTGCGGCGTTGGGACCCTCTCGACGAGGCAGATCTTTTGGTATGCTCTAAGGATACTTCCAAGGAAGTTGACTTTCAACATATGGCTTGGGGGAGCAGTTCTCCCGGGATCAAGCGCGCAGACGAGCAGCTGCCTTGTGGACCTCAGTGGCCCAGCAGACAAGCAGTCGTGGGGGCCTCAGTGGCCCGGAAGACCAGCAGTCATGTGGACCTCAGTGGCCCGACAGAGTCATGTGGACCTCAGTGGCTCGGCAGAGCCGTGTGGAACTCAGTGGCCTGATAGACAAGCAGCAGTCGTGTGGACCTCAGTGGCCCGACAGACTTCAGAAACTCATCAGGGATGAGTCCCTCAATAGTAAGAAACGTTAATCAATATAACCGATGAACCTTTCCTACTCTAGGATATACCTGGTGTGAGTTTTCCTTGCTTTGTGGCTTTGCTTTGTGGTATTTCTCCTTAGTGGATTGGGGTCCCCTACTGAGTACTGTGTTACTCACCCCTACACGGGCTTCGCCCGCACATGTTGTGTTTTGTGCAGATAACAAACGTTTCGATGGAGGACTTGGTAGCCTAGGAGCAGGCAGGGCCTAGTAGGATCAGGCGGACAGGACGTACTACTTCGGATTCCAGTAGCTGCACTACTCTTACTATCGGGTGGGGTTTTTAGCGGATGGCTACCAAAGTCCCTTTGTACTTTCCTATTTTCAGTCTTTTTGTTGGGTTTGTATCCTGGCCCACTTGTTTTCAGTTGTACTTGTACTCAGCACTTGTTTTAGTATACTTGTTTTCCCCTTTCAGTTTGTGGGACGTGGTTGGGTGTGTGTGTGCGCGTACAGGTACTCGGGAAAATGCCTCTCACTTGCAGGTTGACGCCTTCGGCACTAGTCGCCAACCCCTAGCCTTCGGGGAGACAGGCTTGGGGTATGTCATGGCATGGACCCCGGGGGACGGGTCATGACAGGGAGTCATAAGAGTTAGTCATTGAGTGGAAGAATCATCAAGTGGTGGTTTGAAATCAAGGATAATGACTTTAATGGTTGAATTTGATTATGTTCAGTGTGTTATTCTCACTCTTGATGAATGATATTGGCAGTGGAATAGGAAATGAATCATAGACCACTAAAGTAATATAGTAAATATAAGGGATACAGTTAGGCTGGGATATGACTTATCTACTTATGTGTGAATATACCATGGGAAAATGGGGTTATTTGGGATATATTTGTGGGTATGACCAAATTTTTTATAGTGGGTAGTTAGTGAAAATATTTTACCTATTGGAAGTGGAATTTGATTGTTTTCTTATATTCCCCTTTAGTAAAGGATTTATAAATTGTTGTTTTGGGATATCAATTAACAGTGGGAGAAACTGGAAAGGTTCCCTTATTGTTTGGTTATAACATTCCCTAAGTTTGAATAATGTTTTCGAATTAGTCGATTTCCTTGTCTATGGCTAGGATGTTGATGTGTTATTATAGTGGGGGTTATATAATAGATTTAAATTGTTTCGATATACATTAGAACATGAGTTTTGAGCAAAGTGGATTAATATAAGTATGTTAATATAGAAATGAATATGCTATTTAATGTTAAATCAATGAGTGATTATCTTAGTGTGATGGTGTTGTAATAGAAATAGGAGAGTATTTATTTTAGGGGATTGATGTTGATTGGAATGGTTAAAGGAATGATTCTGGGAATTCTTCAATGGTATAACGAGGCATTGGTGCTTTAACCATTTTTAAAGTTTTCGTCGAAGAAGGATGGTGCATGGTTAGTATAGTAGAAAATCAAATTAATTTAATTGTTTGAAAAATGGGTTTTGAAGTAATATGCCATATCTCTATTGTGAGATTGGGTTATGGAGGCTTATGAAGTAAATGGAGGATTGCCAATTTCTCACATATGTGATTCATTTGGGTTAAGAACTAGGCTTTTGAGTTTGTGCTATTACAATTTGTGTATGGGTATTTAGAATGGATAAATGGTCATGTGGTTTTTTGGTTGGTTGCACGGTAATTTTCAATGGGTGTATATCATGGGTGGTAGAGGCTTATAATACAAATTTTTTGGTTGAAATTGTATTGATCCAAAGGTAGACTTATTTTGATGAAATGATTTTAGGTGTTGGAATCCACATAAGGGTGTTTGGAAAGGAATTTTCATGATATTGTATCATGTAGATGGATTATAATAGTCAATATGAGTAGTCACACTCAGTTTAGTGTATTATGGCTTCACTTGGCTTTTGGTGCTACACATGTGTTTAATTTCATTAAACATCAGCTGGTCTTATATACTCGTAATGATAAGGTGTGTAACTACCACTAATTCACCTGGATTTTGATGGTGATTTTAAAAACACGGTGTGGGATAGTAGTTTCTATATAATTTTATTCATATCGTTTAAAGACATCGGGAATGAGTGCAGCAAGGGGTTATTCAATGCATTCTCGATCCTTCTCTTACAGAAGTTGCGAGTTCTCGATCTATCATCCAACTGCTGGAGGTTACCCATCTCGGCTCCAAAGTCGACCTTCCATCTATGTGTACTATTTTGCCTTGATTTTAAACCTATAACACATAACACAGTTACTTTTTTTTATTCGAGTGCTTTTTGTTATGAATTTTAGTTCTTTCAAATGATATATGTCATAGAATTATGCAAATGATTTATAGATATGAATTAAGCATTTTAAGCATTATGTAATAAACTTTTACTTACAATTCAAACTGATCACATTCTCTAAGTCCGGTGTAGTACTATCAAAGCACATGATAATCGGTAGAAGAAGAAAAAACTTTTAAATTATAAGCCATTGTTTTAGGATTTTCATTGTGCTGACAATGTGGCATATCACTGTTTTAGGATTTTTATTGGAAGGCACAATGACGACTTCAAGGCACCTCTCAGACAAGAATGTTGAGAAGTTCAAAAAAAATATCAAGAGGGGACTGGTTTCTGAATCCTCACCAAAGAAAGCACCAAATACTCAATTGGGCTGATTCTGCTCGAGTTCTTTGTCATTGTGGTTATTGGATCATTCATGTTTCAAATCATCAGGACACCAACAAGACGTGAGATGACATGAGTAGATCATGGAGCTCTGTAGTATCAAGTTGATATCCTAACCAATCAAGATTGGTGTAACCTGCGAAAGGTAAGCATCTTGTATTCTCTTTGTAAAAAAATCAAAATTCGATGTCACTGCAAACCAGTTTCTATTTTACAGTATCATTTAAACATATTATCTTAGTGCATTCCCTATATGCATTTATTTTTCAAAAATGCATATTGAAAAATATCCAAAATATGTGTAATTGAATTTGTAATTACATGATTATGTCGTGCAAATACACAGGTTGAATACTAGTTGTTTTGTATACTCCATGTCGGGGGTTCCTCATCTGAAACAAAATCATCTCCATTAATTTTCAAAGGGCCCAAACATAACAACCAGAACCGCTCCACTCACTCTTTACTCAAAATATATGCCCCATCAAACATCAAAAATCCTTCATATCATTGTAGTGAAACATGAATCTCATAAAACAAGTTAGAAAGCTCAGACCACATTTATTCCAATACCCTTTGTGTTTTATTATTAGAATAACATGTTTGACAGAATTTGGCTTCCATCATAAACAAATTGCCCCAGCCAATACTCAACAAACGCAACAAACACAAGGATGCACAAATCACAAGGGAAAAAGAAGGAAGAAATAGAACACAAATCCCGTAACTCAAGACTCAATAACAAGGCTGCAGCTGATGCGCACCTTGCCATGCCCAAACAATATCCTCCAGTGCCGGCCTCAAATCCTGCCTCACCATCTCCTGAAACTTTAATCCATCCCCACCGGTCTTCAACTCCACCAGGTAAAACTCCGGCGAGAACTCAAATATCCCAGCATCAATGCACCACAGACCACCATCCGCCGGGCCCTTCATCATCCTCAAGAACCCGCCCTCCTTTGACACACAAAGCCCCAACTGCCTAGCAACATCCTCAAGCTTCAATATGATAGCCGAGGCTGTTTGTCTCGATGTAAATTTCACCTCTTTCCTCCTGTCGCACTCAGCAAACAGCCCGGACAGATCAAACCCCGATGAAAGCGAAATGATATCAAATGCATTCAGGTTCATCGGCTTGAAGAATCCTTGTTCTGGTTTTGAGGCTGCAGCATCAATAGCTGGAGTGGGCCCTTTGGAGCCCAGACCCTTTCTGAACCAGGGATTCTCCATAATCTCAGAAACAGAAATCCGGGTATTTGGATTGGGATCGAGAATCCGAGACAGCAGCTTACGAATGTCAGAGGGAAACCAGCCAGGGCATTTATATTGTGCCTTTGATATCTTCTTATACAAGTTCATCAGGTTTGAGTCGTGAAACGGAAGGTGCCCAGCTAGGAGAACAAATAAGATGATCCCGCACGACCAGACATCAGCTTTTGCTCCATTATACCCTTTTCGGCTAATCACTTCAGGAGCCACATATGCCGGGGTGCCACACGTAGTGTGGAGCAACCCGTCTTGGCGCTTGGACTCAACCAGGGCGCATAACCCGAAATCTGAAACCTTCAGGGTCCCGTTCTCATCAAGCAACAAGTTTTCCGGTTTTAAATCACGGTGATAAACACCCCTCCCATGGCAGAAATTGACTGCACAGATCAATTGTTGGAAGTAATTTCTTGTGGAATCCTCATCGAGCCTCCCCCGGGCAACCTTGTTGAAGAGCTCACCGCCTTTGGCATATTCCATGGCAAAGTAGATCTTGGTTTTTGTGGCCATTACCTCGTAGAGCTGAACAACATTGGGGTGTTCTACCAAACTCATAACAGATATTTCTCGTTTGGTTTGATCGATCAACCCAACCCTCAAAATTTTCTCCTTGTCGATCACCTTAATGGCAACGCTTTGGCCAGATTTGATGTTTCTCGCATGGTAAACCTTGGCAAAGGTTCCCTGGCCTAGGAGTTTCCCAAACTCATACTTCTCCATCAACACATTTCCGTTTTTCTCCATTTTCTTTAGCTTTAAACCTAATACGACAATAAATATGGCTTCCCTGCTAGAAAATACCTGTCATTGGCTGGAATGAGTATTTGATGTTGAATGGCTCGAGTGCTTCGGCACAACAGAGAACTTTGAAGCTGCGTCTCCATTGTGCATTTGAGCACAGAGCTTGATTCTATCGCTCATTGTGCAGCCAACCTCATCAAGGAAAAACAGAGGCGCTCCAAGTGAAGGTACAGGTTCAAAGATTCCATAGATGGAATTCTTACAAGTAAAGCACATTTTTCTGCATTCCCTGGTTTTTATAAAATATATTAAAACGTATATAAAAATAAATAAGAAAGCAATGTGAGAATAAATTTCTAATTGCAAGAAAACGAAGGAGACACAAGTGAACTATGAGATAAAAGAAGGTAAGGAATGGCAAGAAAATTCAGGAGAGGAATTCCTTTCATCAAACTACTATTACCACGTACACAATTGCACCATTGCTAAGTTTCAAGACTGGTTGCAAATGGCAAGCAAAGCAAGTACCTCTTTAGATAAAGTGAAGAATAATCATATTCAATATTTAAACAATAAATTCACTTAGAACCATTGAATTGAGAATTTTTTTTATAAACTGAAATAAAAAAGGACCTAAAATAAAATAAGAAGATGACTTGGTAAGGATTGTAGGATCCAAAAAAAATGGATAATTTTATTTCAATCTGGTAAAAAGTCACACGTGATTTGCCTTTAATCATTTTCTACATTAAATATATTGTATGTTTGTTGGGGGATAATTTCATATGATGTAAATCGCAAAAATTAGGTTAATTTTCCATCTCTTTAGCCATCTTCAGGGCTTACGAGGTCTTATATATTGATGTTAACAGAACACCATCATTTGGATTTCAAAATCAAGAAACAAAATCGTTAATTCAGAATTCTTCTTAAAAGCATCTGCAACGAGCCAGTCGTCATATAGAAAAGCGAAAAGACAGAAACAGAAAAATAGCAGAATATTGAATAAGAAAAAAAAACGCGCATCGGAAGGGAAACAAATAAAAAAAAAAAGATGAAGGGCGCGAATCATCTCACAGATTCATATCAGATCCAAATTCAGAATGAAAGAATAAATATCAAACAAAATGGCAAAGGGAGAAGAGCCCTAAAAATACATAAGAACGTGTTCGAATATGAAGATGGTTTCAGCACACGAAGAAACGAAACGCCAAAGAGAAACGGCATTACCTTGAGGATGACTAGAAGCAGGGGCTCGAAGTGATCGGAATCGCTTGAGAAGCAAAAAGGGAGCAGATCGATCGGCTTATACGGTCGTAATTCGAGAAACGAACGGCGCGCGTTTGAATCGGAGGCGGAAAAATCGGGAAACGCGTAAAGCCCGGCTCTCCCACGCAAGGGCCGGGCAGTCGCCAATCAGATGGCGACCGCGTATCCTCAATTCCACAGATGGTGTTGAAATTAATATACTATAATTAACCAAAAACAAATTCTAATTTCATAAATCAAAAATGAGTCATTAAATCAACCAACAAGATCAAATCACTATTTCCATGTCAAATCCAAGAATATGATCAATTAAAAGTTGCTATATAAAGGAACTTTGTTCCGAATTAGGATTCATTATCACCTTTGGAAACAATGAGCATTGTGACATCCAATTATCTACTATATATACTAATCTTGACTTTCCAACCTACACATGTCAACACTCAGTTCTTCCACGTCAGTTTCTCCTTGCATGTCGATCAACCGTCTCACCACGTCACCCCAACCCGTGGGATCTCTATTATTCTCCACCTCTCACTCCCGCTACCGCTGAGAATAATTGGGTCTTGACCTAGAGGATCGTAGACGCCCCCCTCTTGTCCTCCCTCTCCCGGTCTACCAATTGTCTGTCTCCACCTATTTCTTCTCCAGGTTTCGACTGCAGTGTCCCCGGTTATCCCTTTCACTGTCGCGGTTGGGATTAAGTTATTCACGACATAGGGTTCCCGCATACTCCCCACGTCGACGTCATCCTCCTCTCGGTTATCTTGTAGACTGTTGTCCTCAGACTTTGTTTTCCTCATTCTCCCGGTTTCAGCACACCACACCATCATGTTCAATCGCGCACTCAGATTTTCGTTTACATTTCTTCCGGCTCGCGAATTCCTTTATACCGGACCGCGATACGTCAGACTATTCCTCCAGATTCCTCCTTCCCTTCCACTCACAGTCAATCTCATCGTAGGTGCCTCTAACCGCTGTCAGTCCATACCTTCGACCCCCTAAGTGTTTGCAATTTCAGGAAGGTATTGTTGAGATTTTTTGGTTTGCAATTTCAATCGAAGTCACCTACCCTTCTCTGCACGATGGTTGCGTCTTGTATTCCCTCCCGCGTCATCTTCGCACATCAAGTATGAACATAATTGCGTACTGGAAAACCTAAATCCTTGCAACTGCATTCCTGGTATATTTTCAGTTCTATAACAGTTCGGCTTCATTTACTATTGTATGAACATTCTTTTACACTTTTAATAAAATAAACTTCTACTGTAGTTTCTTATACGATTTGCCTAACAACTTATTTCAATTCCATTTCAGTTTAGCATGTCGATGTCCAATTACATATTTACTTGTCTAAAATTACATTACCTGTTTAGAAAAAATAAACCTCTATTATGGTCTGCTGTTTGAATTGCCTTAAAACTTATTTCGACTTCAATTTGGTTATGCATGTGGATATCCAAATGCATATTTGGTTGTATGATATTACATTTACTGAATGAAAAAAAAATGTCTGCTCGGCTCTGTTGTAGGCTACTAGGTCTGTTGTGGTTTGTTTGCAATTTCAATTGAAGTCACCTTCCCTTCTCATCACGCTTGGTGCATCTCATATTCTCTATCGTATCATCTTCGCACTTTAGGTATGAACATAACTACGTACTGAAAAACCAAAATCCTTACAACCGCATTTCCGGTATATTTTCAGTTCTGTAACAGTTCGGGTATGCTATGTCCACCTCATGGTCAATATAGTTACCACAAAATATGATTTTTTACAAGGTAATTATCATTTTATAGTAATTGAATTATTGTTTTTATGTTACCAGGAGTTATGCTACTTCATGAAGTGAGAACAAGTTGTTTTAAAACCTAATGCATGTTGTTTTTATAGGCTGCTAATGCAGTGAGTGGAGCCCTTCACTGAACATGATATTGGCTACACCTTCAACCATTTATGTAGCATGACTTGCCCCCTTCCATGGCTTCACCTACTCAGATCTTGAAAAGCCTCTGAAGCTTACATCAAATAGGAATAGTGTCCTCTCATAATGTACACAAATATAGGAGATTTCACATATATTATGAGTTCCAATATATTTCAACCAGTTTCCCTTTTTTAGATTATTATGCTGTTAGAGTTGGTATCCTGAGAACCAACTGTTTATACTTCAATTACATGAATGTACACTTATTATATATTGTTCATTGTTCTGCATGACTATAATATAATATTGTCCTGGAATATTTGTTGCATTAATAAGGTAATGGCAGATCCCCGCTATGATGTGAACCTTGAAATGCTATAACAATATTCTTAAATAAAGTTCTACGGTTGGATGATATACTATGATAGGACACATAATATACAAACCATCATGTGCGAGTACTCATAAGAAGACGAGACTCTCTCTCATGGAGTTCTCACTTGGTAATCTCCAAGATGGGAGATTATGAGAACAGATCCGCTAATAGTAATTCTACATGTCTTGGTGTCATCGTACATTTCTATCTATGAGCGTGTGTAATGGTCCTTAGACCGGAAGATTATCATTAACTCATGTCATGACTCGCGCACTTAGATTTGCTAACGAAAACCGTCAAGAAGACAGTTGGCGGGAAGAAGGGTACGTTGGGTGCGTCACGAATGACATGTTGTTAATGGATAAGTCGAGGAAGGATTTTTCCCTTCCATATTTATGGAATTAGATATCTCGGGCCCTTTGATTGAAATAGAACTGTCACCCAAATTTCATGGTCATGGTGTCACGATGAGTTTATTTCTAGAAGTCAAAGAATGATAGATCAAGCATATAGGTTTATGACACTGCCATGAAACCTGCTTGATGAGATATTGAGACAAAATTATTAAATTACATGGTAAGCATTCGTATGAGGTGACACGTCAATGCGGCGTCAACTTCTTTCTCTTGGGTGTCGTGACCCGTTGCTAGACAGTAATCTTGGATTTTAGGAAAGCCCACCTAATGCCAACAAGAAAGAGGCCTAGAGGATCACACACTAAGTGTATCCAAGTATCTCAAGTAGAATAAAGATTATTCTCATATGTGGTTTAATAATTATTAAAGGAAGACTAAATCATTTTAATGTTGGAGGAAAAATAAAATGAAAACAAGATATAAACGCCATGTACATTGAATGTACACGCCGTGTAGTTTTCATTTTGGAAAGGAAATGAAAAACGAGTACATGCCGTGTATTAATGATTACACGCAGTGTAGTTTTTCTAGTCGGGATTTTGAGAAAATAATATCATTTTATTAAATGATATTTATTATAATCAGTATGGGCACATGTCAAGGAATTAATGATTCGACATGGGGATTTTCAATAAGAGTTAATGAAATAAATAAAACACATAACACATTTATTTATTGTCATAACTCTATAACCTCAATCCTGATTATAAATATCCTCACAACCCCAACACTTTTCCCTAATGGTTGTGTACACCAATTCTGGAGAATTCTCTCAAGGCCGAAAAAACTCCTTCCTCCAAGAATACTCTCAAGACCGAGAGAGATCCTCCTCCATCGGATCAAGGCGATCTAAGACGGACAATGAAAGCAAAGGCTTCTCTACACAAGCACCCGAAGATTCCTTTGGCGACGTCTAGAGATACATGATGCACGTGTGGATCACCACTAGAGGAAGTCTACACTTGGCTTCTGCGACGCAATGATGAATCACATCAGAACATGTTCAAAAATATCAATGAAGAAAGAACACCATAAAATGTACTTCTTGTCAATTAATTAAATAAATTATAATCAACCTGTGATGATCCTCTGTGGTTCCGGGACTATTCTTCTTCTTTGTATATTTCTGTGATTCGATATGTGGAGTCTGGCGTTTATCATCATATTGATCCCAGATTGATCATTGCTAATGACAAAAAGTCAAGTGGGCACATCCACCCATGAGCTTCCACTACGCCCAGGACCTTCAAGTGGTATCAAAGGTAGGTCACAACGTTGATTATAATTATTTAATTTTCATTGATAATTTATGCATTTATATTTGATTCAATTCAAGATAAATCATTCTGTAAAACTGAATGAACGAGATTTGTTCTTCCTCCTTCGTTTCTCAATTCACACCACAGAAACGACCTTTTAATTTTAATTTTGATTAAAATAAAAACGAGGAACTCATCCGGAGGAGCCGCTCATTATGTCTGTACAACACAAGAATACATGGTGTGTAGTGAAATCTACATGTCGTGTACTTAGGTTCAACGAACCGGTACTAGTTCTCCAAACCACACCGTGTGAATTGAGCATACCTGTTTTTTTAATACACCATGTTGACCAGAACTGAACGGCATGTGGAAACCGAAATACACAACGTGTATGTTGAATCAACACGTCGTGTAGTCTGATCTGACCCAGGTGAAACCATGTACAAGGAGAAGCCGTGTAACCGCGTACACAATATTTCCAGGTCGGTAACCACATAACAAGGAAGTATGTGCCGTGTTAGATTAATCTACATGCCATGTACTCCAAAATTTCCAAAGTACAGAAAACACGCCAAATCCCCTGACGTGTACTTTGGATAAATGGTGAAAACAAATACATGCCGTGTAATATAGCCTACACACCGTGTACTTTCCAGAAATGAAATTTTACCAGGTTTCCTCCAAAGTAAAAAGACTCGTACAAGGAATATGGATGAGAATAATCTCAAGGAAATTCAGAAAGGAATTTAAGATAATTAATTAATTAATTATAAGATCATAATTAATTGAATTCAAGCGCGACTTATCTTGAATAAAAGAACGATTAAAAGAATTTGAATACTAAATATGCGTAAATGTCGTTGCATGCTATGGATGATCACGAGTTAGACCAAAGACCCTTTGTGAGTGTATGGTTTCATTTAAATTTATTTAATTTAAATTCATTGGACTGCGAGCCTTCTTCCAATAAAATGTAGGGCCTGCGTGCCCATGGTTTCTTTAATGTAAACCCCATGTAATGGAGGATCTCCCAAGCCAGAGGAGACGGTTCAAAATCCGAAGCTGAGGTGAAACCAACCCTTGAAGATATAAAGGTGGACAAGTGGGAGCTTCAAAACACGAACCATTAGGTTCAAGGTGTTTTTCCCTAGGTCAGGGTTAGCTTATCAAAACCGCTAGATAAGATAACCAATAGAATCACATGATCATGCCATCTTATTTTATTTCTGTCTGATTTCATGGTTTATTTATTATGTATGTGTTGTCACGATCACATATTTAATGAAATAAAAAAGCATGCAAAGATGAAATAAAATAAAAACCAGACTATGCATAAACATTATCAGAACATGGTTAATCACTTAAGAAAGAATCACTTAATATTAACAAGCATGTGATAATGAGAAACTATGCATAAAAGATTGAAATCCCTCAAATACTATATTAAGTCAGACCAACCCTTCAGTTACTTGATTAAGGGCAAGACTCAATAAAACTATGTGTTTGACCAACCTTTTTGGGACACTTACTTTTATAAAGGAAGCTCTTATGAAAGTTTTAGGCTGACTTAAACATTTTACATCAAGAGGAGTATCCCTTGCTAGACTTGTTGTAAAATGGAGGCAAGTGTTGAGGAATCCAAGTTAGGGTTTCAGGATTGGGGAGTCCACTAAACAGATAAAGGAACTGTAAGCTCATAGATTGAAAAAGACCTACCTACCTAAATACCTTTAAATAGCTTTACCAACCCTTATTGGGGTTATGTGAAGTGGAATATGGATCCTAGACACTAGAATGTCATAACAACTAGGAATTACAAGTTCAATGGTGGGGGTCATTGGGACATGATAAAATATTGGGAGAATTAATAAATTCATTTATTATTTTTCATAAAATGTAATCAAAAGGCACTGATAAATCTGCTCTTTTAATTTGTAGAATCAATATGAAAAACTTGTCAACCACATTTTCTCTGCGATCAATTCTAGATAAAGACAATATCCACACCGACAGTAACTTTCAGGAATGGTTTAGGCGCCTTCGGGTTATCCTAAGCTATGAACGAAAGTTTTACATGCAGGAGTCCTCACTTCCAGATTCGCTTGCCCAAGGGGCGAGTGATGAAGATTTCCTAGTCTATAATCAACATTTGAACGATGCACTCAATGTTCAATGTTTGATTCTATCATCAATTTATAGTGAGCTCATGAAGTCTCATGAAGACATGGATGCTTGTAGCATGCTCGAGCACCTCCGTGGTCTATACCAGGAGATAGAAAGACAAGAAAGGTTTGAGATCTCTAAGGCTCTATTTCAGAGCAATCTTGGAGAGGGTGCCCCAGCTGGGCCTCATATAGTCAAGCTCATTGGATACATTGAGCGATTGGAGGTTCTAGGGTTTAAACTCCCCCAAAGAACTGGGTACTGATCTCATTATTGCATCACTCCCCCAGAGCTTCTATAACTTTGTTGCAAATTTCAACATGAACAACATTGAGAAGTCTCTATATGATCTTCTTATCCTCATTCGCCAAGTGGACAATGATATGAAGCGTGAAAAGCCTTCTGTCCTTATGGTGAATAAAAGGAAAGAGAAGGTGAAGAGATTTAAGCCCAAAGATTCTTCAAGGCCTTCCAAGAAAAGGAAGATCAAAAGGGAGGCAATAGAACAAGAGTTTGTTTGTTTTGCATGTGGCAAGAAGGGCCACTGGAAGAAAAACTGCACCCAGCCAAGGAAGAAAGGGGAAGCTTCAGGTGCGTTTGTTATCGAATGAAATCTATCTATTTCTACCAATTGGGTATTAGATACTGCTTGTGGTGCTCACATATGTATCCAAATACATGAACCAAGTAGATTTAGAAAGATTGACCAATGTGAGGTGGATCTGTGAGCAGCCAACGGAGCCAGACTCGCAGTTGTAGCTGTTGGAGACTACCACCTCACATTGACCACTAGGATGGTCTTGGTATTAAAAGGATGTTATTATGTACCCTCTGTAACCAAAAACATTATTTCAATATCTAGATTAGATACTGATGGATTCATCTTCATGTTTAGAAATAAATGTTTCTACTTTTATAAAGATAACATTTGTTTTGGTAGGGCACATTTATATAATGACCTTTATGTGTTAGACTACACAAACCAAGTAATGGAAATCAATGACAAAGTTAATTCACATGACTCATACCACACCCAACTTTGGCATCACCAGCTAGGTCATGTCAATGAGAAACATTTGACAAAATTACATCAAGATGGGTATTTAGATTCTTTCGAACTAAAACCACTTGGTGTATGTCATGCATGTCTATAAGGTAAAATGACCAAAGCCCCATTTAGTGGGAAAGGTGAAAGGGATAAAGAGATTCTAAAATTAGTTCACACAGATGTGTGTGGACCATTTCCAGTTGAAGCAAGGGGTGGGTTCTTGTACTTCATAACTTTTATTGATGATTTTAGTAGATATGAATATATTTACTTAATGAGGTATAAGTCAGATTCTTTTGATTAGTTCTAAGAATACAAGAATGAAGTTGAGAACCATCTTGGTAAGAAGATTAAGAAACTCTACTCAGACAGAGGAGGATAATATCTTAATCAAGACTTCATTGATTTCTTACGGGATTTTGGGATTCTATCTTAACTCACTCCTCCTTACACGCCTTAGTGGAATGGTGTAAGTGAAAGGAGGAACCACACCCTTTTGGACATGGTGAGATCAATGACGAGTCATGCGATTCTTCCATTATCCTTTTAGGGATATGCATTAGAAACAGAAGCATACATACTAAACCACGTACCAACTAAATCGATAAATGGTATTCCATACGATTTATGGAGTGGACGCAAAGCCATGTTATAAATTTTACATGTGTGGGGTAGAAAAGCATTTGTTAAGGCCTCTTCAGGTAACAAAATTGCACCCCGGGGCACAAAGTGTACCTTTATAGGATATCCCAAGGAAACAAGGGGATATTACCTATACAACCCCTCAAATAAAAAGGTTATAGTGGCAAGACACGCAATATTACTTGAGAGGGATCACATATCCAAAAGAGATAGTGGGAACGAGATAGACTTTGATGAAGTCGAGGCTTAAGATACACAGGAGTTGGTACAAGAACAAATTCCACAAAGCCCCATGGAAGAACAATATGTTCCAGAGACACAAGAACTGCGTAGAAGCATGACAGAGGTGAGAGAACCAGAACGATATGGTTTTCTTGTCACCGAGGATGGTGAGTCATTATTGGTTGACAATGATGATCCTTTTACCTACAAGGAAGTAGTTGAAGGCATATATGTTGTCAAGTGGCAAGAATCCATGAATTATGAAATGGATTCTATATACCAAAACCAAGTCTGGATTTTGGTAGATCCTTCAGTTGATGTAAAGACTGTTGGTAATAAATGGGTATTCAAGAAGAAACTGGACATGGAGGGACATGTCAACACCTATAAGGCACGACTAGTTGCAAAAGGTTTTAGACAACGTCAAGTAATTGACTATGATGGAACCTTTTCACTGGTTGCAATACTGAAATCCATCAAAATCCTATTGTCCATTGCCGCTTATCATGAATATGAAATTTGGAAAATGGATGTCAAAACAACATTCCTTAATGGGAACCTCCAGGAAGATGTCTACATGACACAAACTGAAGGTTTTGTGACTCCAAAAGATGCCAATAAGGTATGCAAGTTGCAGAAATCCATTTATGGATTAAAGTAAGCATCAAGGTCATGAAACATTCATTTTGATGAAGCTGTAACAAAATTTGTCTTTGTTAAGAACGAATGTGATCCTTGTGTCTACAAAAGGTTTAGAGGAAGTGCAGTCGTTTTCCTAATAGTATATGTTGATGACATATTACTAATTGGAAACGAAGTACCTGTCTTACAGTCAGTTAAGGCATGGTTGGATAAATACTTCTCTATGAAAGACTTGGGTGAGGCAGCATATATTCTTGGGATCAAGATCAATCGTGATAGATCCAAGAGAATGCTGGGCCTGAGTCAAATTACATACATTGACAAGATACTGAAGAGATTCAGTATGGAAAAGTCCAAGAGGGGATTGTTTCCAGTGTCACATGGCATTTATCTTTGCAAGAAAATGTGTCCTCGGACACATGAGGAAAGAAAGAAAATGGCAAGGATCCCTTACGCATCCGCGATTGGGTCAGTCATGTATGTTATGCTATATACAAGGCTAGATGTTTCTTATACATTAAGTGCGGTAGGTAGATATCAAGTTGATCCATGAGACCTCCATTGGATGGCAGTCAAGACTATCCTTACGTATCTGAGGTGTACTAAGGATATGTTCCTGGTTTATAGAGGAGATGAGGAACTAGTCATCATAGGACATGTAGATGATAGTTTCCAGAATGATCAAGAAGACATGAAGTCATATACTGGATACATCTTCAGTTTAAATGGAGGTACAGTGAGCTGGAAGAGCTCAAAGCAAGGTGTGGTCGCAGATTCTACAGCAGAGTCTAAGTATATCGCAGCTTCTGAGGCAGCTAATGAAGCAGTATGGATGTGAAGCTTTGTCCAAGATATGAATGTAGTACCTAGCAGTAAAGATCCTATCATACTCTATTGTGATAATACTGCAGCGGTGGAACTTGAAAAAGAGACAAGGTCACATCAGCGTACAAAGTACATACTTCATAAGTATCATCTCTTAAGGGTTTTTTCTCAGAGAGGTGAAGTTGTAGTGAGCAGTATTTCCATGAAAGATAATGTGGCAGACCCCTTGACTAAAGCTTTGACTCAGTAGAAACATGATCATCATGTGAGGTCTAGCAGACTAAAAGTCATAGGCAGTTGACTCTAGTCCAAGTGGGAGTTTTTTAGAGTTGGTGTCCTGAGAACCAACTGTTTATACTTTGATTACATGAATTTACACTTATTATATATTGTTCATTGTTCTGAATGAATATAATATAATAATGTCCTGGAATATTTGTTGCATTAATAAGGTCATGGCAGATCCCCTCTATGATGAGAACATTGAAATGCTATACCAATATTCTTAAATAAAGTTCTATGGTTGGATGACATACTATGATAGGACACATAGTATACAGACCATCATGTGCGAGTACTCGAAAGAAGATGAGACTCTCTCTCATGGAGTTCGCACTTGGTAATCTCCAAGATGGGAGATTATGAGAATAAACCCACTAGTAGTAATTCCGCATGTCTTGGTTTCATCGGACATTGCTATCTATGAGCGTGTTTAATGGTCCTTAGACTGGAAGATTATTATTAACTCATGTCATGACTCGCACACTTAGATTTGCTGAAGAAAACCATCACGAAGACAGTTGGCGAGAATTAGGGTACGTTGGGTATGTCACGAATGACATGTTGTTAATGGATAAGTCGAGGAAGGATTTTTCCCTTTCATATTTATAGAAGTAGATATCTCGGGCCCTTTGATTGAAATAGAACTATCTCCCAAATTCCATGGCCATGGTGTCATGATGAGTTTATTTATGGAAGTCAAAGAATAACGGATCAAGCATATAGATTTATGAGACTACCATGAAACCTACTTGATGAGATATTGAGAAAAAGGGATTAAATTACATGGTAAACATTCGTATGAGGTGACACATCAATGTGGCGTCAACTTATTTCTCTTGGGTGCCTTGACCTGTTGCTAGACAGTAATCTTAAACTTTAGGCAACCCCACCTAATGCCAATGAGAAAGAGGCCTAGAGGGTCACACACTAAGTGTATCCAAGTATCTCAAGTATAATAAAGATTATTCCCATATGTGGTTTAATAATTATTCAAGGAAGACTAAATCGTTTTAATGTTGGAGGAAGAATAAAATGAAAACAAGATATAAACGCTGTGTACATTGAATATAAATGCCGTGTAGTTTTCATTTTGGAAAGAAAATGAAAAAAGAGTACACGCCGTGTATTAATGATTACATGCCATTTAGTTTTTCCAGTCAGGATTTTGAGGAAATAATATCATTTTATTATATGATATTTATTATAATAAGTGTGGGATCATGTCAAGAAATTAATGATTCGACATGGGGGTTTTCAATAAGAGTTAATGAAATAAATAAAATGCTTAATGCATTTATTTATTTTCATAACTCTATAATCAAAAACCTGATTATAAATATCCTCACAACCCCAACACTTTTCCCTAATGGTTGTGCACAAAAATTCTGGATAATTCTCTCAAGGCTGAAAGATCTCCTTCCTCCAAGAACGCTCTTAAGACCGAGAGAGATCCTACTACATCGGATCAAGGCGATCTAAGGAAAACAATGCAAGAAAAGGCTTCTATACACTATCACCTGGATATTCCTTTGGCAACATCCAGAGATACATGGTGCACGTGTGGATCACCACTAGAGGAAGTCTACACTTGGATTCTGCAATGTAACGATGAATCACATCGGAACATGATCAGAAATATCAACGAAGAAAGAACGTCGTAAAAGGTACTTCTTTTAAATTAATTAAATTAATTATAATCAACCTGTGATGATCTTCCATTGTGGTTCTAGGACTATTCTTCTTCTTTGTCTATTTCTATGATTCGATCCTTGGAGTTTTGTATTTATCATCGTATTGATCTTGGATTGATCATTGCTAATGAAAAAAAGTAAAGTGGGCACATCCACCCACGAGCTTCCGCTGCGCCCAAGACCTTCATATGCGCCTCATGTTTAATCATGAAAAACCAAATGTGCATGTAATGGTTGAAGATTCATCAGTGAATCAAGGTATATAGAGTTACTATATGATGATATTTTCTACTAACCATGCATTCAATGTCAGTATACCCACTCCAAGTTAAGTCAAGTGTCCACACTCTATCTACCTCATCATCAATATAGTTACCACATAATATGATTTTTTGACAATGTAATTATCATTTTATTGTTAATGAATTATTGTTTTTAGTTACCAGGAGTTATGCTACTTCATGAAGTGATCACATGTTGTTTTTAAACCAAATGCATGTTGTTTTTATAGGCTGCTATTTGCAGTAACTGGAGGACTTCAATGAACATGATATTGGCTACACCTGTAACCATTTATGTAGCATGACATCTCACTAAAATATTCTCTTAATTGTGTACTATTTTATTCAGATTAAAAAAAAATTCATCCAAAGATAATCATATTCGTGTAGTGATTTTCACATTGCAGGTTTACTTGATATTCCTTGGAACAACACATGAGCTTTGAACATGTGATTTAATTAATTTTGGATGTTTAAAACTTTCTATTTTAACTAACCTTCTATCTTTACCATATATAACGTGTTTCACTTTTTAGTGTAGGTTATTCGTACCATTTTAGGTGAATATCCAGTACTCTATAATTTTCATTTCTATTGATTCGGGTAAATACTTTTTCCTCTGTAATTTCATATATTTATTAACTCTGCCATGATTTTTTTATCATTACTCTTAGTATCTCCGGTGAATACTCAGTTCTCCATAATCTTTATTTCTATTTGTTCGGGTAAATACTTATTCCTCTGTAATTTCATATACTTATTAACTCTTTCAAGAATTCTATATCATTTATATCTATTTCGTTTTGTGGTGTTTTTTTGTATCTATATTATATTTCAAGTCATATTGAGTTATCTATGATCATGATATTCATCCTTGAGTTGTATCTATCTTTGGAATGGGGTATGTGTGTCAATATAATAGGATCTGGTGTTCTGGGTATTAAAAAGATATATTTTTTTCAATAAATTCCTCATTGTTGGTTTTCTTTTCTATCAACTATAGAAACTAGACTCTTTATTTTTCCTCCTTTTATACTTCTCCTTTCTCTTTTCCTCCTCTACCTTATAACAATTATCTTTTGTATTATTTTTTGTATGTTCTCTTTATATCCAGTTATATTTTTATCTAAATTTTATAGCCTGCATCAAATCCCATTTAATCCTAGAACACCAATTTTTTTATTATAGAAAAAAATATCTATTATAGCATGTATTTTATTTCTTGTCTTGATGGTTGAGAATTATGTTTTTGTGACCAAGAATTAATTTCTTTAGGGGGATTGAAGAGGATAAACTCACACACTGCACATTTTTCATTATGACTTGGTTCATTCACATTTTTTTATTAAAAGGAAAGATATTATTTCAGTGCAATTCTTTTTTTTTTCCATTATAGGATACCTTGGAACGAAAAGCCGAATATTTTGATTGACATGTATGATGCTTTTTTTGAGGTTTTACTACTCTATTTATTTATGTTTAATGTTTATTGATACATGTGTGTTGAACTTTGGTAACATTTTTCTTGCATTTAATCAGATTTGATGGTTGTTCTCTTCTTGATTTTATTCGAAATTCTTATTCCCAAAGCTTATGTGTGCCTGAAAAAACATAGGAATAAGAGGAGTTAGAAGATTTTGTTAATTCTGAGCATAATCGAGATTCAATTACACATCAGCGTAGAGGATTTAGGTACTTTTAGAATTTAATCCTGTGTTAATTTTTTTTTGAAGATTTCTTTTTTTATCTCCATTATCAGTATCCTGCCCATGCACAGCTGTTCATGTCAAAGATTATATTTTGGAAAACTTTTTGTCAAGGGACTGATGTAATATAATCCTTACATTAAAAGATATGTCTATTAACAGTTATTGACAAGGAGGGTTTTCAACACGTGAGTTAGGATATGGATGCAAAAATCTACACTTTATTCACAGCTGACAGGTTTAGTTTCTCCCTCCTTCCATCCTCACCATCTCAAAAAAATCATAAAAACCACAATGGATGTTTCTTTTTATTGTTTCAATTTCTGATCTACAAATCTATAATGTAGTAGGTGAATTGGGTGCCTACTTGACAATCTGATATAAATTTCAATAGTACTAATTAGATGGTCTTCCTGAATGATAGTTGTAGTGCAGTTACACATGGGTTGGGACACCTCATTATTGGTGCTGTAGTTACATAGTTAAACCAGATTGAAAATCACATTCCCCCTCAACTTATGAATAAAATTGATACCTAACTTTGGATCTTGGAAAGAATTTGAGACCATCTCTACGCCCCTTCACACCTACTTGTGTAGCTTATATGATTTGACTCATAAATGGATATCTAATTTTAAGATTAGTTTTATTCTACCCTCAATGAATTTCCTCCTTTAGAAGTTTTGGCATAACAAAATTCCTACTGATGATCATGTATACAATTTCGTTCAATCGTACTCCTCTGTATGAAGCCACCAGAATGTTTTGAGCATATTTTCCTTCATTGTTAATTTAATGATAAGGTATGGAGGTTTATTTTTATCCTCTTATTATAGGAACCTATTATGGGTGATGAAATTAATACCTTCATGAGTGTAGTTTCTAATTTTTCTTAGAGGCAGTAAATTCACAACCTTTTCATGATTATGATACCCGTGTGATTTTTTCTATATTTGGAAGGATTGGATTTAAATCTTATTTGATTATTCATATATAAATTTTTGGGGAATTCATGTACTTATTTGTAGTTTTTCATACCAGATTTTGTAACCGTTCAAACCTATTGATTTCTACTATATTGTAGTTGTTCATACCTACTCATTTCTACTATATTGATGATGTATCCTAATTTCAGAGCAGTGGATCAATTATTGATTGAAATTTTTTTGTTATGTGTCTTGATTTAGTTACTTACATCTCACCACCATGTTCATAAAGAAATACTTATTTGGTACTACCTCATGGCATGGAATTAAAATCACTATAACACTTTATATCATAAACAATATTACTAGCATAAGAACATATGATAATTTATTATCTATTGGAAACTTACTAAATTATTCATATTCATTTCGAACATTCATGTTATTGATAATTACAGAACATATGGTTATTGGATTGTGTTTTTTTCTCCTAAATCTTTATCATGCATTAAGCAAGGAAAAGTTTCCTCTCATTCAAGAACCATGCTTCACAAGTAGTGATTATGGAAATGATGTAGTAAGAAATTTTTTGGTTTTTGGAAAAAGTATGCACTAATATGTGTTTAATATTCTATATGCACTTATTATTTATACAGATTCAACTTTTTATAAAATTGTGATACTAATTCTCATGCTACATCAAGATTCAATCTGTCTTTATCTAATTTTTTTATTCAATTTCATGTTGTATGGTCTTCTAAAGTGGTTGACGGCTCTCGGTTGAAGTTGCTTTTCATGGGTGAATGACTCCTCTCAGGTAACAAAAATCTAGCTTCCCCTCCGCTTACCTAGGAAAGGTCTCTATTAAACTGATCATTTAAAAACAACAACACAGTACTCTTGTCATTGAGTGAAGAAACAACCATATTAAATATGTCTTCATCTATTTTTTATTCAATTTCATGTTTTCAAGTATTATCAAGTGGTTGTTGGCTCTCTATCTTCATCTATTTTTGTTATTCAATTGCATCTTTTGTTTCATCATTGTCTCTGATTACCGCCTCCCTCATTCCATATTGTTTCATATACATCATGAATAGTCTCCACCTTCGTTTTCTTTTTTTATCTTTCAAATTTTATTTCAGTGTACGCATTACTGTTATTATGATTGAAGTTGAAAATGAATTCAAATTTCCATTCTCAAAATTTAGAAATTCTTATGCTTTTAATCTATCCTTTTTCTTTGTCAACAATTTAAATGGTGTCTCTATATTCTATGTACTCCTATTCCATTATCATCCTCATTACTTTCTAATTAAAAATTATTCAACATTATTGTTTCTTATCAAATTTTATAAATACTAATCTCTTATTAAAATAAAAACCAGTAATCAAATACGTCGTGTAATAGCACAGGAAAGTACTAGTTAATAATATTTGCGGGAAAAGCAAGTGAATTCAAAATAATCGAACTTCATGTTATCATGTCGCATTAAAAAACTTATCATGAAAACCAAGTGTAAAAAACATGATAAAAGGAAAATAAGTGCACCATTATCAACTCTCTTTGATTAAATCATTCAATTGTATCTTTAGGACATCGATAGATATTTTTATTTAATTATTTCTTCGAGAAAAGAGAGGAAAATCATAGGTAATAATGAATTTTCTCATTGAAAATTATAAATCATAGGGAATGTCAATAATAACCATTCATAATAATTCATAATGCTTCATTGGATATCCATTATGCTGTATGATTGTCTCATTAAAAATTTCATCAAGAAAAAAAATCATTTGGGGGGAAGACCCTTTATTATGGAAAAAAATACAACATCAAGTCTTTATAGTGTTGTCTCTTTAAAAACCTTATTAAGGAATCTCAATGAGAAAAAACTTAACTAAGAGAAAAAAAGTACAACAGTTACATTTGTCTCTCATAATGGTCATTACTACATCATTTAACTCATAGAATATTTTTATGATCAATTCATAACCAAAACATTCGGTTTTGGATTTTGGAATAATAATAATTTATACCCTTTAAATTTCAATGAGTAGGAAAGAACAATACCTTGTATCGTAATATGATTTCTTTATATTTGCAAGGTACATATGCACATATCCTTTATGGATAAATAAAATGAGCATTTATATTTAATCCTTTTGGGATAAATAAGTTCTTCATTGTCCCCTCATGTATGATATATGTCACTCTTGGAAGTAAGTGATTTAATTGTTACGATAAATTTCATAACACTACCACAAAAATGGGTTTTCGCACCGCCACCATTTAACAGCACTAAAAAAACACTGATAAATGACACTTTAAACAGTGCTAAAAAAACACTGTTAAAAGTACTCTTTCATCAGCGTTTTTTAGTGCTGATAAAGGTACCCATTTATTAGCGTTTTTTTTACGATGTTAAAGGGCCCCCCTTTATTTGCATTTTTTAGAATCATTGATAAAGACCCTCCTTTATCACCATTTTTTACAAGCACTGATAAAAGTATACTTCAAAAAAAATATTTCATTAAAAATAATATATTAATATATAAATATATTTATATTGATATAAATATAATATATATATTTTAAATATGTTTTGGATAAAGAAAAATAGACATTTACACTTAATATATAAGATAATTAGTGAAAATGGCTTATAAAATAATTAAAAATGTTTTTTAATAAATATTTTGCTAATTATTATCGAGTAATAGTCATTTAATAACAATTTGAACATAAAAAAATTAATAAAAGATCGAAAATAAGGTGAAAACGTAACTTCAAATGACCATAAATTTTGATCCGGGTGTCCGTTTGAGCTCTACCACATATCAAATCGAAGCCTGCGATGAGCTCTATGGCCTCAATTACACAATTAAACCTCTTTCATGTTTTTAGAGACCTAGAAAGGCCCAAACATCCTCCAAAACTAAGTTTTTTATCGATTTGGTGGAGATTAAATTTATTTCAAGGGGTTACATTCATATAGATATTATGGTTTTGAAATTTTATTATTTTTCACATTGTAATATTATTTATAATAAAATATATAACAATATATACATATTTTTTATATATTAACCCATAAAATTTTAATTTTATAAATAAATAATTAAACATATTTACATATAAAATATATTTCTCAATATATTAACCTTATCTAAATAAAAAATAATACCTATTTTATTTAAATTAAAAATTTATGAATATTTATATACATATACATATACAATTAATGTATACATAATGTTTATATATATAAAAATATATTTGTGTATGTATTGAAAAATATACGTATGTCTATCTGCATATTCTAATATATGTATATAAATATTAATATATAATATATGTAAATACATAAATATATTTATCTATTTATAAACACACACACACACAAAACAAATTTTACATGTGTATTTTGTGGTTGTGTAAATATGTGATATTATTCCAAAATTTAATATTTCATCTTCCAGATGATTAATTCAAAATACAAGGATATTTCATGTAATTTTATGGTCAAATAATTCATTACTTTCAGAAAACTCTTCGGGAGTGACATATATCATACATGATAAATGCATGATTAATCATAGTCACAACATTCACTACTACAAATAGTACTTTTAAAATCATTTTTAATCTTAATGAAGATAAAGGGGGGTCCCTTTAACATTGCTATTTTAGCATGGATAAAGGACACTCTTTATCAGTGCTCGAAATAGCGCTAATAAAATGGGCCTTTATCAGCGCTCTAAATAACGCTGATAAAGGGAGCCTTTATCAGCACTGATAAAGGCCTAACTGCCTATGATGTACTATTTATATAACATCACACCCACCAGCACCTGCACAACAAACACACACACCACCTGCATAGTGCATGCAAAATAAAGCAACACATATAAGGGTTTGAAAAAAGATGCTATATACATTTCAAACAATGTTTTGTATAATTATATTTACAATTATCCAACAAACAATTAAAAACATTAATGTTTTATCCTTTGACATATGTAACCCCCTTTCAAAAATATCTGCTCATGGTATTAGTTGCTGAACAAATCATCCCAACTCAAGAAAAAGGTTCCACCTATATAAGAAAACAAATATTATGCTAGTAATACTATAAAGAAATAAATTAAACATTAATATGAAAGAATACATTAATAAAATTTCAATTTTTAATAAAAAAGAAAAATTTGGAGTTATACAAGTCACACTATACGTCGTATTAAGGTGGGGTTTATTCCTACATGTCACAAATAAGTTATGGATCATTGTCTTAAAATATCAAAACAATCTGAATGAGCTTTCACGGTTTTGAGTATGTCCCTTGTTTTTTTTACTAAAATGAATATTAAATTTAAATGACATTTTTGGATTTATACCGATCACATCATTCGTCAGATTAAGGTTTGGTTGATTCCTAAAAATCAAAAATGACTCATGGATCATTGTTTTAAAGTATCAAAACAATCTGATTGGGTTTGCTTGATTTTCAGTATGATAGTTGTATTTTTTTACTAAAATATAATTTCAAACCAGAAACATCCATTTTGAGTCATATTGGTCGCATCATGCGTCGGTTTGAGGTGAGAATGCTTCATACACATAATGAAGGACTTAAAAATTGCTCTCCTAAATTATTAAGACAATTGGAGGGTGTTTTCTTGGTTTTCAGTGAGTGAAATGTTTTGAGCTAAAATGTCAATTTTAAACTGATAATAGACACTTTTAGTCATACTGGTCACACCATGTGTCAGATTGAGGTACTTTTGAAACCTACACATCAAAAATGACTCATAGGTCATTGTATTAAATTATCAAAACAATCTGAATGTGTTTGCTCAGTTTTCAATATGTTAGTTGTTTTTTTGCTTAAATTAATGTCAATTTTAAATAAAAACACATTTAGATTTATAATGTTCACATAGTTCATAGTATTGAGGTGTGTTTGATTCATACATGTCACAAATGACTCATGAATCATTGTTCTAAGGTATTAAAATAATCCAAATGTGTTTTCTTGGGTTTCAGTATGTCAGTTGTGTTTTTATACTAAAATATCATTTCAAACTGGAAATACACTTTTTGAGTCACACCGGTCACATTGTGCATCAATATTATGTGATACTACTTCATACACATTAGAAATTATGTAAGAATCACTATCCTAAATTATGAAGACAATCAGAAATCATTTTCTTGGTTTTTAGTGAATGACACAGTTTGAGCTAAAATGTAAATTTTAAAATGATAATAGATACTTTTAGTCATACCGGTCACACCGTGTGTCGTATTGAGATGAAGTTGATTCCTACATCTCAAAAATTACTCATAGATCATTTTCCTAAAGTATCAAAACAATCTGAATTCATTTTCATAGTTTTCAGTACGTTAGTTGTTCTTTTTTACTTAAATTAATGACAATTTTAAATAAAAAGACATATTTGGATTTATACCGGTCACATCATGTGTTATATTGAGGTGGGTTTGATTACTACACGTCAAAAATTACTCATGGATCATTTTCCTAAATTATCAAAACAATCTGAAAGCTTTTTCTCAGTTTTCAGTATACCAATTGTGTTTTTTTACTAAAATTAATGTCAATTTTAAATAAAAAGAGACACTTTGAGTCATACCGGTCGCGCTGTGTATTAGATTGAGGTGATGTTGATTCTTACACATTAAAAATAACTTATAAATAATTTTACTAAAGTATAAAAACAATCCAAATGCGTTTTCTCAATTTTTAGTATGTTAGTTGTGTTTTTTTACTAAAATATCATTTCAAACTGGAAACACGCATTTTGAGTCATACCGGTTGCATCGTGTGTCAGTTGACATGAGATTACTTCATATATGTCACAAAGAACTTATGAATCATTGTACTAAATTATGAATACAATTAGAGTGAGTTTTCTTGGTCTTCAGTGAGTGACACGTTTTGAGCTAAAATGTCAATTTTAAACTGATAACGGACACTTTTAGTCATATCGGTCACACTATTAGTTTGATTGAGGTTTGGTTGATTCCTATACATCACAAATAACTTATAGATTGGTGTACTAAAGTATTAAAATAATCTGAATGTGTTTTCTTAGTTTTCAGTATGTCATTTGTTCTTTTTTCTAAATTTATTGTTAATTTAATATAAAAATACACACTTAAAGTCATAAAATTCACACCATGCATCAAATTTAGGTGAAGTTTATTCCTACATGTCACAAATGACTTATGGATCATTTTCCTAAAGTATCAAAACAATCCTAATGCATTTGATCAGTTTTGATTATGGAACTTATTCTTTTTACTAAAAATACTGACAATTTTAAATAAAAATTGACACTTCAAGTCATACCAGTCACATATTCATGCTATTCGTGTAAATTCTTCCACCAAGTATTCTTTCCATTCATTTCTAAAAAAATCTATATAATCTTGTGAATAAGAGTCTTTTCGAAAATCATGGTAGTACTGAAAAAATATAAATACACAAAGGATTAATAAATATTTTAAATGAAATAGTAATTATCTTCGAAAATACCTATTCAGGGATGCTGGTTTGTTCATAGAATATGATCTCTTTTATAAATTTAGAAACATAACAACCACAATATTTTCTATTTTTTTGTTTCAGACACTGCAAAAACATTGATAAAAATAAGTAATTTTTTTATATGTGTTTTTATAGTGAAATCTTATTGTATATACCCTGATAGTTATCCAGTCGTAGTACTTGTGATGTTCCTTGTACTTTTCCATTGACCTCATTACATGATGTAGACGATATTCATGCACCACCATATCATAATATAATCCTCATTGAAAGATAATATAAATTATATAACTATATTTTTAGTTCTAAAATGTTAGATGTAGTGTATTAAAAATTGAAAAATGCCATCATGTGTGGTCTGTTTTTTGGATATCCATGCATTGAATTCAAGAAATAAATCTTTGGAGTATCCAAATTGATTACAATGAGCATCCAATGTTTCCTAAAAACACAAAAAGGAATAAGTAATGAAATAAATTAAAATATATTTGATATGATTAAATTTTAGAGTTTTACCCCTGTATCGTTGGTATTAAGACGAGTTTGTCATCCGTAATTTTGTTGTTAAAGGATTTGAGCAGACTTGCCACTATTTCACCCTCTTTCTCAGATTCTATTTTTCTTTGTTCTGTAGAGGTGATGTGAGGACTAACAAGTATAATTTTTTTTCATGGGGAAATCCCTTCAATTTTTTTTTCATATATACGCCTACGAAAAATATGAAATGTATTTATTCATAATTATCATAGTATATCAGCTTTTGGAAAATAAAATCATGAAAAAATAGCTCATGTATACATTTACAACTAAGCCGCTTAGCCAATCATACGTCAATATTTCACTTACATTGTCAACATTAATGAAATATGGATCTTCCCCTTTGTACATATTTTCATCAAAAAAATTTGTGTGAGTACCACCATATTTCAACTTCGTATCCACATGAGCTTGTAATGATAATAAATGCAAATATAGAATGGGCATGTTTAAGGTGATTTTGGTAGATCATTTCGATTATTTGGTTGATCCTTGAGATGTTTTTGAATCGTTCTTTCTTTTTTACCCCCCTTTACTATGTTCATATATAATAAAATTCATCAGTTCAGACCTTTTTTCATTAAATGTTAAAGGTTTATCTTGAAAAATAAATTGGAAATAAATTCCTCCTTATCAATATGTTTTTTTTAAAAGTTGTGACAGCCATGTGATGAATGTTCCAAGAGCCTGTTCGACCTTATGAATATCTTCATCATCAATTGGAACAGGTAGCTCGATGCTCATCTCATGGGCCACATTAATCAAAAACTTGACATGACCTGTTGGAAGTGGTCTGTTGTGTAGCATGATGTTATGGATATTGAACATCATAGCCATCACTACAAGGCGATGGGTGGGTGTTGATAGATATAAATCACAATCATTTTCACCTTGTACCATATCAGTATAGGAAATGTATTAGTGTTTATCTGATTCACAATTCATATAAACAATTATTAGAACATTGATTACCCCATCTAAGACAAGTTTTTGTGGGGAATGACTCACCTCAAAGCTATTGGGGGTGAGGCGGGATCTTCACGCACTGGTTGTTCTTGAGTTGCTTCTTCTCTTCCCCCCCCCCCCACCATCAAATTTGTCATGAACTCTCTCTGTAATTGAATTTGTTCTTCAAGGATAACTATTATTTCTCTCATCATTTTTATTTCTTCACTTTGATCCTCCTCTTGTTTTTTTTCTCAAAAAATGTTCGGGGTGTCACCCCAGAACCAGCACCTCTAACATGACCATACTTTTCTGGCTGCTTGAAGGCCACCAAAAGTATGTCTCCATCCGGTTTGAATGTTTCTGATTCTTGTGACAATTTTAGATAGAAAATATAGTAAAATAAGTAATCATTTTTATGTAATATTAATTTAAATAAAAACTAAAATTTATTATGTCATACTTACACATGTTTCTCATACTTTTTGTGTGTTTTTATCTATTAGTATCCCATCTTTATTTACACATACCTCCTTCTATAGCACATGGTGTGGTATGGAAGTGACTTTGGATTAAGATTCATCAATCTTCATATAAATAGAGGAACATAGTTATGGTGTTGTTTTATGTCACATAAAATTATTACGGAAGATTTAAAATACGTACCATTTTTTTTCAAGTGAAGTGTACCCCATTCTTACTTTATGGTAGGGGTGCACTGGTTTTGCTGCTTGTTCCTAATTTTTAGTACTCAGTTGTTGTTTCATAAATAAAAAACTATCAATCAAAGTGATGAATACAAGTATCATCAAACAACATATTACAAAACACAATGTACTTGAAAAGACTGCTCCGCACGATGGCTAGTAAACGTATCCCATGCTCCTTGGGTTATCAGGTGTTCATAAAGAGGAGGTGGGTGCAGGTTTATTTTACCTTCATCATCTTTAAGATAACATCTCATTAAAATTGTGCAAAAACCTCTGTGAATCCTTCCAACAAGACTTAATATATAGTCCTTGAGTGAGTTATCCACTATAAATGCACTTTACAAGAGATAATGAAGATTAAGTCAATGTTTCATTATTTTATTTTTTATTAAATTAAAGAAATGATATCATAATGTTACCGTAATATCTCCTCACATCATTGTCTTAATCTCGATGATAACATGGTGCCACGACTGTACATCAATCGAAACACATTTTTGAGTGACAATTTCAATATAACTACTGAACACAGCCTTGTTGGGGTTAACATGCTGGCCCCGCTTATTCCATCTGACCTCTTATTTTATGCCTTTAACTTTTTCCTTAAGTATTTTTGCTAACACCATCAAACTACATTGCTCTTGTTTTTTTTCTACGACGCCAGTGTTTTGTTTCCTACCATTTCCACATTTCCAACTTCATAAATATGTTTCTCCGAAGCACTAGAATCGGCATGTACAGATAGTGGTTGTACCTCTACATTGGGAGCAACATCAACAATAGGTTGAGAAACCTGTTGGTCCTTTGCACTGCAAGCAGCAGTAGGTTGAGAGACCTGTTGTTCCTCTACACTATGAGCAATATCAGGTTGAGAGACCTATTGTGCCTCAGTATTGTGAGCATCATCACATGTAAAAGTTATTATCTATAGAAGTGGTTTAACATTTAATTTAGATTACATAAAATAAGTAGAGAACATATAATAACATAAGGTAACACAATGTATATTACAAAAAAAATATAACCTGGTTATTGAACCATTTTTTTAAAGGATGAAGGGATTCGACCCCTCTACTGACTATCAAAACACCTTCATTGTGGTCTCCTCTAACATACAAAACACTATCTACATTGGGACCACTACGAAATGATTGCGACATCCCAATGAAAGGGTCATCCTCCATTTAATTTTCATACGACCCTTCAGTGGTTTTGGTCGATAACGGAACAATTGACCACTTTTGGTTTGTAGGATCCGTAACATAAAATAATTGTACAACCTGTGATGCCATTATAAATGGTTTGTATTTGTATCCTTCCTTATTAAAATCAACTTTCACGAATCCCAACTCATCTATTTTAACAGCACTCCTATTATCAACCCACTTGCATTGAAAAATTGACACTTAGAAGTTCATATAATCCAACTCCCATATTTAATTGATGATGCCAAAGTATGAAATATTCTCATAAATTTGATTTCTATCCTTAACACCAAAAACATGCATCTCTTCATCCACAAGCATAACTCCACTATTCTACATTGTAATGTCTTCATCATATTCATTAATATAAAATTTATAACCATTAATTACATAAGCATTATAAGATAATACATACACACTTGGTCCTTCAGCTAGCTATCGAAGTCATTCTAAAATTGAGTCTAGATTTTCATCTGAATCCTTAAATATATGGTCCTAAAACCATCCTATAAACTATCGATTATGTGTATTTGATATCAATTTTTCAACCCTTGATGGATTCAAATGCATAAGAATTTTTTTGTGGGTTTCAACATATGGGTCAACCTCCAAACTGTTAAGCAAAATGTAAAGGTGGGCTTGGTTCTGATATGTAATATTGATTATGACAACCTCTCTTCTAGAAATTCATTCACCTGCAAGACGCCTAGTGTGATGAGATTTCAGTAGACCAATGTTTTCCACACCAGATAGGTATTTAGTATAGAATTCAACAACTTCCTCAATAATATATTGCTCCGCAATACAACCCTTCAGACAACTTCAATTTTTGACATACCCTTTAAAAATCTTCATATATGGTTCAATGGGGTACATCCATCTATAGTGTACAAGACCACATAGTAAAATATATCTCACCAAGTGAACCATCAAATAAACCATCATATCAAAGAATGTTGGTAGGAAGAAAATTTCTAATTCATATAATATGACAACAATTTCTATTTCCATACTCAACAATTTCGTTGGGTATATAACTTTACTGCATATAGTTTTGAAGAAGAAACAAAGTTTCATTAATGTATAACAAACATTCTTGGTTAAAATGCAACATAAAGCTATAAGAATTAGATCTTACATCAAAATATGGTAGTTATGTGATTTCAGACCCTTTAAATTTAAATCAGTCATTTATACGATGTTGTTGATATTCGATGAATACCCCTCAAGAACCTTTACACCATTCAAAAAGTTACAAAACTAATATCTCTCCTTCCTAGAAAGAGTATAAGCAACTAGAGGAAGAAAAGTTCATTTTTCACCCTTCACTGATGCCAAATCTTCTTGTATTCCCATGTCAATCATTTCCAAACTAGCCTTAATTCCATCCTTTGTTTTGCTGGGTGCATTTAGCAACATGCCGATGAAACTATCACATACATTTTTTTAACATGCATAACATCAAGAAAGTGTCTGACATACATATAATTCCATTATGGTAATTAAAAAAACTGATCTCTTCTTCCAATTGGTTTTCATAAGTTTTTTTTAAAACAATTTACCAAAATGAGTCTCTATATATTTTAATTTCTCAAACAATTGATCACCTATTAGTGGAGACAGTTCTGTACATTCTTCAGAACTTCCATCGAATTATGTCGTCCAAGATCAGTTTTATGTCGTTGGGGTAGAAATTTGCGTTGTCCTAGAAACATGGTTTTCAATGAATGTTTCAACCTAATTGACTATGTATCTTGTTCGAAAACGAGACACCCTTAACTTCCTTTAATTCTATATCCTAAAAAATTTCCATAAGTAGGAAAGTCATTTATCATCCCATACAACATGAATCTCAATGTGAAATCTTCATTTCTATAAGCATCATACAACATAACACCTGAATCCCAAAATAATTTCAAATTCTCAATCAATTGAGCCAAATAAACATCAATATCATTACCCGATTATTTCGGTCCTGATATAAGCATAGATAGCATGATTTGTTTTCATTTCATGCATAACCATAGTGGAAATTTATAATTTACTAACATAACCGGACATGTACTATGAGTGCTACTTTGAAAACCATAAAGATTCACTCTATCTATAGATAATGAAAGACGAAGGTTTCTAGGATCGTTTCCAAAATCAGGATACTCATGATTGATTATATTCCACTGAGGAGAGTCTAATGGGTGATGTAGTTTTCTATCTTTATTTCTTCTGTCTGTATGCCATATCAATTGCCCTATAGTCACTTCACTTCCATATAGGAACCTAAACCTTGGAATGATTGGAAAGTACCATACAACTTTATTAGGATTAGATTCATCTCTCTTGTATCAAGAAGAACCACACTTTGGGCATTCTTTAAGTGATTTTTGGTCCTTGAGAAACAATATATAGTCATTTGGGCATATGTGTATTCGTTCAGAGATCATACCCATTGAACGTAGCATTCGTTTGGAGTCATATGTTCAGATTAGAAGCTCATTATCTTCTAGGAGAATGTAATTCAAGAGATCAAGTAATCCTATAAAATTGGCGTCACTCCATTCATTACACGCTTTCAAATTATACAGCTTCAGTATGGCTGACAATGCTGTATATTTAGTGCAACCATCATACAAAGGCATATTTGCACAACTCTTTAACTACTCAAACAATTTTTAGCAATCATGAAGTTCATCTTAAATTGTCCTTATCATTTACTCAATATGATCTTCATCATAATTCACATATGTAATCACGTCCTCAATATGGTCTTCTTCATTGTCCACACTTGCAATCATATCAGATGATCCATAAAACGCACTATTATCCCATCCACTAGCTACATTTTCTTCCCCCCCCGTGTTTATTGCAACACTTATAACTTTGATCTATTCTGTGATAGATCAAGTGTTCTTCCAACTCCTCTATAATATATTTTCTTGAATAACAACAACGTAAACACAGAAAAAGGATTTGATAAGGGTCATATGTATGATCTTTTGTAAACTTGATGAACTCTTTCACTCCATCTTCATACTCTCTTGTCAAACGATTCCCATCCATCCATTATTTATTCATATCCATCTTATTTTATTTAGTGATATTAGTATTTAACAAAATAAATACAAAAAATATTGATATAATGTAATGGTTTTCCTAATTCTATAAAAATATAAACTTAAAATATTATGAAAAAACTATATTTCAAATGTCCTTTAAAAACTATTTAAAAAATTACACTTGAAATCCCATTAAAGAACCAACCATTTACACAAATTCCTCTTTAAAATAACACACCCTTTTTAAAATAAATAAATTAGTTCCAAAAACTCTTTCAAAAAACAATAATTCATTTTTTTAAAGCATTCAAGACAACTTTATGACCCAACAATCCTAATCATTTAAAACGAGAGACATCCCTCTAAGAAACATTTCAAAGCACTTGAATCATTTTAAAATATCCACTTAGGAATTTTCACAAATACATAGATCTTGATAGAGACTTTATAAAATATACATAGAAAACACCTCGATTCATCCCAAATCAATTAGTGTTGTATGATTCCATCACATTATTCAAAAGGTAGTTATAATAATAATAATTTTCATAAGCATTTGATATTATGCTCCCCACCATTGGATATCCATTATCCATGCTTCCATTGTCTAGTTATATCAATTATCCTTCACCACAACACCAGAGTCCCAACGGACATGTTCCATAGTCAGTGACCACACTCACAACCATGAAACACTCATGTTCCAGTTTACTACAAACATTTATTTATCCCAATGATCCTTGTCTCACACCAAATCAATTGGTTGTACACCCCAAGAACAACGTATATGTATCTCACATGAAGTACTATTGGTTCTTTCCTTTATAAATACACCTAAGAAAATCTATAAGCATGAACCCATTTCATAATAAAAAATTTATCAAGTGTCATTCCTTTCACACAAATAATTTAACTATGCCACTCATCACTAGAATAAACTATGTTTCTTTCCCGATCCTTTTAAGTACATCATGTATCAAGTCAAAATAAGAAAAGGACTATGGTACTAAACTAATAAATGGTATGATTTTCCATAGTCTATTGTCTAAAATCTTCAAAAAGACTTTATAAATGACATTACAAAGACCAGTCATTCTAAAATTCTTATTTGAACTTATATCAGTAATCTATAGAATCAAATTGATGAGAGTATCATTATAAGTCTCAAGAGAATTCTTACATCTCCAAAACTCATTCATGAGGTTAACAACATCAAGTCCCAAAATAGTTTATAACCTTTTAAAGAAAATTTCATAAATAAAATATAGGTTTGGTACCTTTGATGGATGAATCAACCTAAATTCCACGACCACTTCATAACATTGAATATCAATAGTTAATAATTTATTCATATAATTGTTAAAGTTGTAATAAAATAATAATTTATATATTTAGAAATAAAATTATACTAAGAAGAAAATATGATTTGATAATAACTTAAATTATATCATTTTCCCTTTAAGGGGATTCACCATAAAGTGCTTGTGGGTGGAAGGATTAATTACATGTGTTGTTTTGGTTATTTAACTAGGGTGTCCAGAAAGTGTCTCAGGTAGCTTTGGATAGGCAGGGCTAAACAAAGACATGTTTCCTTTATAAATCAATTTATCCCTCAATAAAAATATCAATATATTCCCCAATGAAGTAGGATTGTCATCCAAACAACATAAATTTCGTGTGGTATGCTCATTCCATTTATGTATTGTGTTTATCATTTATTACTCATTTTCCTCTGGGGGTGGTATTTTTAAAACCATGAGGTTATTGGAACTAGAAGGTAGATATCCAATGTAGTGACTTAGATTTAGCTTTAATTCTATGTTGTGGTATATCAAGTTTGGGGATTTGTTTTAATTCAGGTATGTTCTAGAATTTATTCTGCTATTTGCAAGTTTCAGGGGTTTAATTTATGTTTTGGGGGTTTAACATTAGGATTTTTGATTTGTACCAAATCCAACTAGTGGTATCTGTTGAGCAAAGTACAATTTTCAACAATACATGTTAATGTTATTTAAAGGGGGAGATTATTGAAAATAACACTCTATCTCATTATGATAATTTTGATTCTCACAAATACCCTTAGTTATTTTCTAATGATTTTATTTAGTATTGTGCATGAATTTATTAATTTATTTTACTCTTGAAAAAATGAGAATTTATTTCGGAATCCGCTTTAGCACGTTCTGGAATCACTGTTCACATCTTACGTAGATAAATATAGTGCGGAATCTGCTTTAGCATGTTCTGGAATCACTATGCATACCCTACGTGGATAAACGTAGAGTAAGGATGAAAAGCATGTATACTTTTTGTGATAAGAGAAAAGTATGGTTAAACAACCATACGTTTTCAGCAAAGTATGGAAGAAGAACCTTATGTTAGGAAGGAACCCTACGTTTTGGTTATCAGCAAAGTATGGAAGGAGAACCCTACGTAAATTCTAAACGTTACGTTTGTTTCTCAAAAGTATGGTTCGTCAACATTACTTTTGTAAACAACCATACGTTCTTGAAAAGTATGGATCAAGTAAAAGTATGGATCTTCTACCGAACGTTTGAGTGTTGAAGAAAAACTATGGATGATCAACCCTACATTTGTGTTCAACCTTACGTTGTCAACCTTACATTGTTAACCTTACGTTTGAAGACTATGTTATTAACCCTACGTTTTGAGGCCACATCATCAACCTTACGTTTGGCATTGGAAATTTTGACAGACGGTATTTATGTGCAGTGATCAGTAAGCTGATTTCTGGGCGGATTTCAAGCCGGATTTAAAGTCATTTTTAAAGTATGACTTTGACTGATTCAAATCCATTTTATTAATGGATTTAAGATATAATTAAAAGGATATTTTTATGCCAAGTCTTAAGGGAAGTTACGACCTCTCTGTAAATTCAAATTTTTGAATATCGCGAATCAGAAGGCGACTTTTATGGATCTAAATGTGCAGGAGATATGCTCAGCTTTATTATATATGTTCTCTCTGAAACACCAGGTACAGAGATATATTTGTGTGATCAATCTATTATTATTAAAAAAAAGAAAACAGAGACTGCGGAAATTCATGATTGATCTGCTGATTCAAAAAGGAGCGTCAAAGCTCTGTTCTTTCAAGAAGAAGGAACTTGATAGAAGATTCACCTGTTCTACATCAAATATATACTATGGATCTACTACTGCTGAAGTTGTAAACTATATCTCTATATCTACTACAACTGGATCAACTCAGAACTGCTTCGTCTTGAAGATCAATATTTCTAGAGACTTCGATCCATTTACTTTCAATTGCATTCTGTTTCAATTGTGAAGATCAACTAGAAAATTTCTTTCTGAAATTATTTTTATTCTTGAGTAAACCAGCTTCTCGTTCTAAGCTGTGTAGGTTCGTATTTGAACCAGAAGGCTTTGTTTTGCCTTGGATTTTATAGGTGTCAACTGCCTGTACTCAGTTGTGAACCGATCTATGGAAAAGAGGACCAGATAGTGAAAATCATCAAGCTCATGGAGTTGAGCGTTGGTGGAGTGGACTAGGGGCCTTATGTTCCCCAAACCACTATACATATTTGTGTTCTTGTTTTTACTTATTCCGCTGCATGATAAAATCTGATAAAGTATAAAGGACAGAACTCGTTCAAGAAAAGAGTTATCGAAAAAATTCAAAAGACACAATTCACCCCCCTCTTGTGTATAATCTGTAGATTCAGATCAAACAATTGGTATCAGAGGGGTGGAGTTTCTAATAGATCCTTAGAAAGCTAGATCATTTAAGGATTATACAACAGAGCATCGTGACTGATACAAGAGAAGGGATGTCGATGGTCAGAGCACCATATTTTAATGGAGACAACTATGGTTACTGGAAATCGCGCATGATAATATATCTGAAAAACCTAGGATATAGAGTCTATTCAAAGATTCTGACTCCTTATGAAATTCCTGAAAATCCTGAGACATGGAGTGCTGCTATAGAGGCAGAGTACGATATGAACTCGAAGGCTATGAATGAAATTATCTGCGGTCTAGGACTAGATGAATTTAACAGAGTATATCAGTGCCCGACGGCATATGAGATGCGGAAAAAAATAGTCGTGGCATATGAAGGAACAAACAATGTGAGACAAATGAGATATGCAACTGCCAAATTAAAATTTGATACTTTCAGAATGGTTGAACGTGAGAGCATTACCCAAATGAATGGGAGGTTGACAGAAATTTTCAATAACATAACAGCTCTAGGAGAAGCTATCAAGCAGGCTGATCAAGCATTAAAATTACTAAAAGTACTTCCTACTCAATGGAATGGTATTTCTACTACAATCAGACAATCAACACCTGTCAAAGATCTAACTATGAGAGAGCTGATTGGTACACTGATGATGTATGAAGCTGAAATGCAAGATGAGGCCAATGAACATAAAGTGTTTATCAAAATAGAAGATACTACCTTGAAGGTAACTTCACAACAAAATAATAGAAAGATGAAGAATAAAGAAGTCAAATCTAAATCAGAAAGCTCTGACTCATCCAACTCAGATGAAGAACTGGCTCAGTTAGCCAGAAAATTTAGAAAATTCTACAGCAAGAAAAGAGGCTTCAAAAAATCCTTTAAGGGAGATAATAAGGAAGTAAGATATTATGAATGAAAAAAGTTGGGACATATTAGACCAGATTGCCCACAATTGAAGGATGCAAAGAAGTAGAAATTCTTCAAAAGAAATGACTTTGAGCAGAAAGACACGAAATCTATGAAAGCCACTTGGAGTGTATCTAAAGACTCTAGTAGCTCTTCTGAATCAAGCTTAGAGAAACAAGAAGTCAATCTAAAAGCAAACATGTTCTTTATGGAAGAAATTGATGAGGTACACTCATATTACTCCTCTGAATCAAATTCTGAATCAAGCTACACAAATGAAAAACTTGCAGCTTACTGCAATATGATTGAAGAAAGATATGACTCACTATTTAATAAACATAAGTCACTAAAAAATATACATAAATCCATTTCAGATGAAATAGATACAATGATGAAACAACATAAGTAATTAACCGAGAAATACAATTCGATTAACACTAACTATATTAATTTTGAATCAAGAATAAAAACACTGTAGGATGAAGTAGTATCTTACAAACAGGCTGCATTGGTTTTTACAAAAGGAGAGAATTCATTAAATAAAATTCTTGGAAAAATTTCATTAAAAAGGAGAGATTTGGAATTGGCAGTAAAGGAGAAAAACCAAAGCTATATAAAAATTATTTTGTTCCTAACTCTAAAAAGGTTAATTGTAATTTTTATGGGACAAAGGGACATGTAGCTAAAAATTGTTTCTTAAGACAACCTCAAATTTGTGGTATTAAGAAAGCCTATGTTTCAAAAGACTTGTATGATTTAGCTAATTTTGAAAGAACAAAGCAAATCTGGATACCCAGATCTTTGCTAGCTAACACCCCTGGACCCAAAAAAATATGGGTACCAAAGCAATTTGTTTGAATGTCTTTGCAGGTAGCAGTTCACCAGAGAAGAAAAGATATATGGTACATTGACAGTGGCTGCTCAAGACATATGAGTAGAAACTCATTGAATTTTTCTTCACTCACTCAAAAGGAAGGAGGACTTGTCACATTTGGTGACAATGCCAAAGGAAAAATCATTGGCATTGGAACTGTTGGAGATCCAAAAACAGTCTCAATCAACAAAGTACTTTATGTACAAGGACTAAAACACAATCTGATAAGTATCTCTCAACTTTGTGATGATGGATATACTTTTGATTTTACTAACAATTTCTGTACTATTTCTAAAGATAAACTGTTTAAATTTAAAGCACCAAGAACTGAAAATGTCTATAATTTGGATTTAAATTCCTTGTGTAAACATCAAGTAAACTTCTTGACTGCTAAAGTAAGTGAATCCTGGATCTGGCATAGAAGACTTGGTCATTGCAATGTATATGTTTTACATAAGTTATCTAAGAAACATTTAGTTTCTGATTTACCTAGTCTCAAATTTGAAAGTGACAGATTTTGTGATGCATGTCAACTTGGCAAGCAACACAAATCATCCTTCAAATCTGTGAATAGGGTTGCTACATCTAAACCTCTAGAACTTATTCATATGGATTTTTTTGGACCTTCAAGAGTAGCAATCTTAGCTGGTAAATTATATGTATATGTTTTAGTTGATGACTATTCAAGATTTACATGGATTTTCTTCTTGAAATTTAAAAATGAAGATTTTACTTTATTTGAAAGTTTCTGTAAATCTGTTCAAAATGAAAAAGGGTTCAATATAATCTCATTGAGAAGTGATCATGGTGGAGAATTTGAGAATCTAGAATTTAATTCCTTTTGCTCAAATATGGGTATTAAACACACCTTCTCTGCACCAAGAACACCTCAACAAAATGGGATTGTAGAAAGAAGAAATAGAACTATTCAAGAAATGGCTAGAACTATGTTAAATGAATATACCCTACCTATATATTTATGGGCAGAAGCTATGAATACAGCTTGTTATATAATTAATAGAGTTTTAATTAGACCTATTTTTAAAAAGACACCCTATGAACTATGGAATAACAGAAAACCTAAAGTAAATTACTTTAAAGTTTTTGGATGAAAGGTTTACATCTTAAACACCAAGAATAATCTTGGTAAGTTCGATCCAAAATCTGATGAAGGTATTTTCTTAGGATATTCTACTACCTCCAAATCTTATAGAGTTTATAATAAGAAGTCAAGGATTGTTGAAGAATTAGTTCATGTGAAATTTGATGAATCTGATCCCTTTGAGAAAAGTATAGAACAAATGGATGAACTTGAATCTAATGATAACATGAGACTTGAGAATTTAAAGAATGATTTTGAAAATGATATAAAAGAAATTCAGTCCAGTTCAGAGGAACATGATATTGAATAACCTTTAAATACATTACCTAGACAGTCTAGAACCCTAAATAATCATCCTTTAGAAACTGTAATTGGTAACCTAGAAACTGGTGTTCAAACTAGAAGAAACTTAGGAAACCTAGTAGAATTCTCTGACTTCCTATCTCAACAAGAACCTAAGACTATAGAAGAAGTTTTAGATGATGAAAGCTGGATAATAGCAATGCAAGATGAATTAAACCAGTTTAAAAGAAATGAAGTTTTGGAATTAGTGGAAAGACCTAAGAATTATCCTGTAATAGGAACCCAATGTGTCTTTAGAAATAAACAGGATAACCAAGGGACAATAACTAGAAATAAAGCAAGATTAGTAGCTAAAGGATATAATCAAGAAGAAGGAATAGACTATGATGATACTTTTTCACCTGTAGCTAGGTTAGAAGCTATTAGAATCCTTTTAGCCTATGCATCTTATATGAATTTTAAATTATTTCAGATGGATGTTAAATCTACCTTTTTAAATGGTTATTTAATGGAGGAAGTTTATGTTGAGAAACCTCCTGGTTTTGAAAACTCTCAAAAACCTGATTCTGTTTTTAAACTTTCTAAATCTTTTTATGGCCTTAAACAAGCACCTAGAGCTTGGTATGAAAGATTAAGTTCTTTTCTTTTGAAAAATTATTTTACTGTTGGAATGGCAGACCCAACACTCTTTAAGAAAACTATGAAAAATAATGTTTTATTGGTTCAAATTTATGTTGATGATGTAATCTCTGGATCAACTAATAAAAATCTTTGTCATGAATTTTCAAAATTAATGCAAGAAGAATTTGAAATGAGTATGATGAGAGAATTAAATTTCTTTTTGGGTCTTCAAATATTTCAAAAATATTTTGGAAATGTTTTAAATCAAAGAAAATACATTACTGATTTACTTAAGAAATTTGGTCTTGAAAACAGCAAGCCATTTACAAATCCTATGTGTACTAATATAAAACTTGATTTGGATGAAACTAGAAAATCAGTTGATAACAATTTATATAGAGTTATGATTGGTAGATTTTTATATCTTACTGATAGCAGACCAAATATAATGTATTCAGTATGTCTTTGTGCTAGATTTCAATCAAATCCTAAAGAATCCCATCTAACTGCTGTTAAAAGAATTTTTAGATATTTAAAAGGAACTGTTTTTTAATCTCTTCTTTATCCTAAAACTTCTTATTTCAATTTGATTTCATATTCAGATGTTGAATTTGGAAGTTGTAGATTAGTTAGACAAATTACATCAGGTACATGTCACTTTTTAGGAAAATCTTTAGTATCATGTTCTAGTAAGAAACAACATTCAGTTGCCCTATCAACAGATGAGGCAGAATATGTTTCTGCTGGCAGTTGCTGTGCACAAGTGTTGTGGATGAAAAACACTCTTATGGACTTTGGATTGAATTTTAATAATACACATATTTTATGTGATAATACAAGTGAAATTAATATTTCAAAAAATCCTATTAGTCATTCTAGAACTAAGCACATTGATATAAGACATCATTTTTTAAGAGATCATGTTATTAAAAAGGATATATTTTTAGAATTTATAAATACTGAAATTTAATTAGCAGATATTTTTACTAAACCACTTCCCACTGCAAGGTTTGATTTTATTAAGGGGGAGCTAGGTTTATTTAATTTTAAATAATTTTTATTTTTATTTACTTTTATTTATTTATGTAAATTTTATTTTGTTTATTGAATACTGTTTAAAATTTTCTTTCTTTTGACATATGAAAACTTTATTTGTTTTAAATACATGTAATGATTAGTGATTACACGGGAATCAAGGCTATCAGAGCCTTTTCGACTTCTAAACATTTTCACTTCTATAGAAACCCTTTCGAAATCTGAAAATCGCACTTTCTCTCCTAAACCCTAACCTTCGAACCTCTGAAACCCTAACCATTAAACCTTCAGAGACTCTCACAGAAATGGTAAGGACTAAAAGAGCCAGTGAAGCCGAGCCAAGAAATGCCAAGAGACAACGCACCGAGGGAAGAAAAATCTTACAGGGAAAGGTAATCGATCTCGACTGGTTATTTCAGACAAATCTGTTGTTGAAGCAAGCACCGTCGTTTCAGAATCTTGAACAGATGTTCAACAGTGAAAATACAGAATTTTTGTATGAAGTAGAACTTAGATACTTCTTCAAATCTGTACAGTTTAGTCTGGGAGATACTGAGGACAGTATGATGGCTAAAATAGAGGATAGGGATTTCTCAATCTCATTAGTAGAGATTAGTTAGATTCTCAACTGCCCTCATGAGGAAGTTTTTCATTTCGATTTGAAAAATATTGGAGATTCTGTGCATAAATCCAAAGACATCATGTCTTTTATTTTTGGTACTAAGACAATAAAGAAAATGTTTGTCAAGGATTTGAGGCCTGATCAGAAGATTTTGGTCAAATTTATTCAGACTGGAATAGCTCCACGGATGGCAGAAATGGAAAAGATTTTGTACCCAGATATATATATAATGTTTCTTTTGTTAAGCGATATTAAGTTAAACTTTCCAAGATACTTGATAAGGTATCTCATATTCTACTGTCAAAGCGAGGCCCAGATGAATTTCTACCCTTTTGGTCGATTTATTTCTAAACTATTGTTTAAGAAAGACATGGTGAGATTAGTAGATGCTCGAGTTAACTGTCATCATAGTAATACGTTTAATGCTGGAACTTTGAGGAAAGTTGGATATTTCTGGAGCACAATTAAAGGAAAACTTTTGCCAGTAGGAGTTGAGGAAGACTCAGAGAGTGCTCAGGCTCAACCTGCTAAGTCCAAAGAGGGACAAGCTGAATCCAGAGTCAGTAATGTAGCAAGAAGGATTCGCTTTGTAGTGGAAGATGTTAAGGAAGATAAAATTTAGGAGGGACTTAAATCAAAAAGAAAGAGACCAGTAAATGAGGAAGTCACTTCCCATGCTTTGGAAACAACCACAGAAGCTTTATTTTCTTATTCTTTTGTAATGGAAGCTGTTATTGATAAGACCATGGAAGATGTTACTAAAATAACAGCACCAGTAGAGGGATCAGGAGTTCTAGAAGAAGCTCAAAGGGAGAATCAGGAACAGATTGTAGCTAATGTTGAAGTTTCACTTCAACAGGAATAAGAGATGGAGGTAGTGCCTGGTGAAGAAGTGGCCAGACCTCAGGAAACTTCTGAAAATATTGTTCTTGAAATTCCAGTGGAAGAAAAAGATGCAGATGAATGTGATGAGCATGCTTATGAAGCTCAAACATAGGTACTTCAAGAGGATTTTTCTGTGGAGGAGTTTGAAAACTCTAAGGAAAAATATATGGACCAACCTTCTCCGAGCAAAGAAAAAGAAAAAATCTGATGCTGAATCATTGCCTTTGGTACTGCTGCATCAACCTGAGAATGTGAATCAAGCACAGGGTGTATCTGATTCAAGGAAAGAAGAAGTTGAATAACTGTATAGAAAGGTATCTCAGTTGGAATCTGAGAATGTTTCTCTGAGAAATTCCTTAGACTTAGAACATTTGAAGTTTCAAAAACTGAAGGATTGTGCAGTTTCAAGGAAAGAAGTTGAAATGTTTAAAGAGGATATGTTGACTGCTGTTACACAATTGAAATCTAAAATGGTTATGAAGTCAGATTTATCAGATCTGAAGTTGTTTATGGAGAACCAATTTGCATCAGTTGCAAATAATGCTGTTAGTGGATCAGGTACTTCACCTGATTTAATCAGAAGGTTTCAAGCTATCACAGCTGCGTTGAGCAACATGAATGATAAGATACAAGATCTTCAATGTAATAGTGCTCCTTTGTCAGTGTTGCTGGACAATCAGAAGTTCTTAGTGGATCAACTGACATCTAGTGATCCATCGATCAGAATTCTGTTAGATCAGTTATCAGAGAAGCTATTAGTATTTGTTGAAAAAGAGGAAAGGATGCATGAGTTTTTCAGAGTCAATTTAATTGAGGATATTCATATGACTCAAGAGAACAGGGACCTCATTATCAAGCTTGGATATGGGATGATGAAGAGACTTCAGGAACAATTTACAGAAATCAAGTCTGTAATCCAGAGGAGATAGACCCTGTTGCCTATTTTACCCAAACCTTGATTCCTGTGTATATCATTGTAATGTATATACTGCTGTTTTTTTTGAATGAAAATTTTCTGCATTGTTTATTTGTTTCTTTCTTTATTTGTTTTACTAGCTTTATTTTTAATATTCCAGTACTCCAGATTTAATTATTGATAAACAGTTCATAATAGCATTTACTAATAGTTCAGTGCAATATTAAAAGTGTTAAAATCCATGATTTTTCATTCTTTTTGATATCAAAAAAAGGGGGAGAATTTGGATAAACACAACATCAACATTTTATTTAGGGGGATAATTAAATGAGAAATTTTAATTAAATGAAAAATTTGAATTTATAATTATCTTTTTGGTGGAGAAGTTTTTTTTAACTTTATAACAAATTTTGAAAGTTAATTTTGTTTAAATAATTTTAATTATTTTATGGGTTTTGTGATCATCAAAAAGGAGGAGATTGTTGAGAAAAGTATTGTTTTCAATAATACATGTTAATGTTATTTAAAGGGGGAGATTGTTGAAAATAATACTCTATCTCTTTATGATAATTTTGATGCTCACAAATACCCTTAGTTATTTTTTAATGATTTTATTTAGTATTGTGTAGGAATTTATTAATTTATTTTACTCTTGAAAAAACGAGAATTTATTTCAGAATCTGCTTTAGCATGTTCTGGAATCACTGTTCACATCTTACGTAGATAAATATAGCGCGGAATCTTCTTTATCACGTTCTGGAATCACTGTTCATACCATATGTGGATAAACGTAGCGTAAGGATGAAAAGCATGTATACTTTTTGTGATAAGAGAAAAGTATGGTTAAAAAACCATACGTTTTCAGCAAAGTATGGAAGAAGAACCTTACGTTAGGAAGGAACCCTACGTTTTGGTTCTCAGCAAAGTATGGAAGGAGAACCGTACATAAATTCTAAATGTTACGTTTTTTTCTCAAAAGTATGGTTCATCAACATTACTTTTGTAAACAACCATACGTTCTTGAAAAGTATGGATCAAGTAAAAGTATAGATCTTCTACCAAACGTTTGAGTGTTGAAGAAAAAGTATGGATGATCAACCCTACATTTTTATTCAACCTTACATTGTCAACCTTACATTGTTAACCTTATGTTTGAAGACTATTTTATTAACCCTACGTTTTGAGTCCATGTCATCAACCTTACGTTTGGCGTCGGAAATTTTGACAGATGGTATTTATGTGCAGCGATCAGTAAGATGATTTCTGGGTGGATTTCAAGCCGGATTTAAATTCGTTTTTAAAGTATGAATTTGACTAATTCAAATCCATTTTATTAATGGATTTAAGATCGAATTAAAAGGATCTTTTTATGCCAAGTCTTAAGGGAAGTTATGACTTCTCTATAAATTCAAATTTTTGAATATCGCGAATCAGAAGGCGACTTTTATGGATCTAAATGTGCAGGAGATATGCTCAACTTTATTATATATGTTCTCTCTGAAACACCAAGTACGGAGATATATTTGTGCGATCAATCTATTATTATTAAAAAATAGAAAATAGAGACTGTGGGAATTCACGATTGATCTGCTGATTCAAAAAGGAGCGTCAAAGATCTATTCTTTCAAGAAGAAGGAACTTGATAGAAGATTCACCTGTTATACATCAAATATCTACTGTAGATCTACTACTGCTGAAGTTGTGAACTATATCTATATATCTACTGCAATTGGATCAAATCAGAACTGCTTCATCTTGAAGATCAATATTTATAGAGACTTCGATCTATCTGCTGTCAATTGCATTCTGTTGCAATTGTGAATATCAACTGGAAAATTTCTTTCTGAAATTATTTTTATTCTTGAGTAAACCAGATTCTCGTTCTAAGCTGTGTAGGTTCGTATTTGAACCAGAATGCTTTGTTTTTCCTTGGATTGTTAAGGTGTCAACTGCCTGTACTCAGTTGTGAACCGGTCTGTGAAAAAGAGGACCAGATAGTGAAAATCATCAAGCTCGTGGAGTTGAGCGTTGGTGGAGTAGACTAGGGGAATTCTATTCCCCAAACCACTATACAGATTTGTGTTCTTGTTTTTACTTATTCCTCTGCACGATCAAATCCGATAAAGTATAAAGGACATAACTCATTCAAGAAAAGAGTTATCGAAAAATTACAAAAGACACAATTCACCCCCCTCTTATGTATAATCTGTAGATTCAGATCCAACAGTATCAGATATTTTTCTTATTCTAATACCAGTTACCAAAAAGTGGTATTAAATCTTGGTTACATAACATATGGTGATTATTTTATCAAGACTCGATAGAAAGTCTTGGTTTCAAGACTATTGGTTTTCCTCTAGTGAAGTGGTTTTCTGAGATTTAGTGGAATTTCACTAGTAAAAAAGTGGTAGTTCTATTGAAATGGGTAAGGTTTGGATTGATATTAAATGGTGGAGGATTCATACTTTGGGGGAAAATGGACTTCCTACTCTTGGAGATTTCAAAAGTTACATTGATTTTGAATTAGTTAGAAGCAAGGTGTTCAGTAGAATGGGAAACCATGAGATGAAATCATTAGATTTTTTTAAAAGGTGTGTCCAAGAGAATCTATATCTAAGAGGGAAGAAGGACATGCCTCAATGATGTTGAGAATTAAATGTGGATGTGTAGTAGAGGGAGGGATCAAGGAGTATGATTGGATGAGGTTTTGGTGCAACAGTGGTTCTCAGTGAGAATGTATCAATGCCTAGAAATTGAAGCATTTTGATCCATATCTAGGGAGAGAATATTGATTCCTAGTAAGTATGGGGATATAATCCCATACTAGGGAAAGTAGATCAATTTCTAGCAAGTACATGTCCTAGGTCCCGCTTAAGTAACTGGGGTTCTCATGATAAATGAAATGGAGGAGATAAAAATCAATCTTGAAGTTAATCACATAAAATCTGAATGACATAAAAAACTATTCATCTCACCTCTAAACACCCTTCACTGAAACAAACCCTTTTTACCCATGTATAACACATTATAAAAGAAAATCAACACACTTTATATTACCATCAAAATCCAAATATAATATAGCGAAGGGTGTTTAGAGGTGAAAAACTCCTTTAAATAATAAATGAATTAAATTCCAACATAAATATATCAAACATACATAACAGGGTTTCCAAAAATAATATAAGATATCATTACATATTACTAAATCAAATTAATATATAATATTCATAAAATGATAACAAAAGAATACCAAAGTTCAATAACAATCAAATCCCCTTCAAAAAGTGACATTTAATTAAGAAATAAAGTAGAATTCTTAATTTATTACTTATAGAAAATGTTTCAAGGTCATTAGGTGGCTTGAACAAATGTTTAAAAATATAAGTGCATGAAAAGGGCCTATAAGGAATTTACACAAAAACTTAGAGTGAATTAGAAAGTGGTTTTAACAATATACGGATAAATGAACATTGGGGGACCCATTTAAGTTAACTTGAAGGTCACCTTGATAAGGAATCATTATGTAATCATCCAAACTAACATAATTTAATATACTTTGATGAAGAAGGGGTTTAAAATACTCAAGCACCCAAGGCATGTCAAATAAAAACAGTTTCATACAAACAACTACCTAAACAAAGTTCAGATGATAAGAAACATTTGAGGAAGTGAAGAGAGTGTTGGTATTATGGATATCTTCTGATAAACCCAACAAATTAATGGAAAACATTTAAAAAGTTTATTAAAAGGTATAGGTGAAAACCATATGAGAAACCCATAAACATGATCATTACAATATATTCATACTTGGCATAACCTTTCCCATGTTCACACACACACACATTCAGGGTATACGATCATGTTTCACTAGAGGACCAACAATTTCTTTTCAAAAACCAACCAACATGCAATTCATTTAGTGCACAAACAAGAACCACCAACAACCATGATTTTCAGTGGGGTTTTTATCCCGTATAATTCACAACATCACCATTAAACAAAGATAAAGAGGAGAAAACTCATCACGTAGGTGTTGTCTAGCGTGCGGCGGAGGTGTGTTCGAAGCAGAGGAGAGGCGTGTAGCGGAGGAGTCCTCCGGCTGAGGAGAGGTGCCTAACGAAGGAGAGGCATGCAGAGGAGGAGAGGCGCACGATAGAGGTGTGGTGCACGATAGAGGTGTGGCGCGTGATAGTGGCATGGCGCGCAGTGGAGGAGAGGCACACAACGATCTGGTTCATGCACGACGTATGTGTGGCGCACAATGGAGGAGAGGTACATGGTGGTCTAGTTTGAGACAAAGGAGAGGCAAATGACAGAGGCGTGGTTCACGGCAAAGGAGAGGCAGTAGGAGAGGAGGAGGTGCGGCAACAGCGATCAGCTTCTATGAGAGCTTGAGGGGTACGAGGAAGGAGGAGAAAGTTAGGGTTTTTTATAAAACCCGGTGAACCTTTTATCAGCACTAGCTAAAAAGCGCTGATAAAGGACGTCTTTATTAGTGCTAAAAATATAGCATTGATAAAGACATCCTTTATTAGTGCTTTTTTAGCGCTGATAAAGATATACCTTTATCAGTGCTAAAAAAGTACTAATAAAGATATAATGTTAATTTATTTCTATTATTATATATATTTATAAAATTATATACATGATAAATATATATTTATATTTATAAAATTATAATTTAAATAATTATAGAATTATAAGAAATATAATTATTATATTTATAATCTTAGAAATATATATAATAAGTATATTAATTATATATATTTATAAGATTATAGATGTATATAACTATATTTCTTCTAATTTTATAATTATTTATAATTATAATTATAAATGAATATATATATATATGTATTTATTTAAATAATTATAAAATTATAGCAAATTAATATTTCTAATATTTATAATTTTATTAATATTAATATTTAATATATTTAATATAATTTTATAATTATTTTAATATATTTGTATTTATTTATAACTATAAATATAAATATTTTTATTTATTTCTCAATATTTCTATATATTTATATAATTATATATGACATTATATATGAAAATTATAAATATATGTTTATGAATTAATAATTATTTAAATAAATTAATATTTATTTATATTTATAACTAATAAATAAATAAATATTTATTTTTAATTAAAAATTATAATAAATAAATTATTTATTGTTGTAATTATTAATATATATATATATATATATATATAATTATAAAATTATAACAAATATATTTATAATTTTATAAATATATATAGTTAATATATTTATTATAAATTTTTAATTAATTAAATATATCTACATTTATTTATAATTATATTTATAACTATTTGTATTTATTTATAGATATTTGTGTATAAATATATATAATTAATATATTTATTATAAAATTTTAACTATTTAAATATATCTATATTTATTTAGGAATTATAATTATAAATATTTTTATTTATTTATAAATATTTGTATATATTTATAAATATATTTATTTAATTTTATATTTATAACTTTATAAGTAGTATAATAAATATATTTATTATAATTTTATAATTTTTTACATATATATATATATATTTAAAGTTACAATTATAACTATAAATAAATATATTTATAAATATTTGTGTGTATATATATATTTATAAAATTATAATATATGTATCTATTATAATTTTATAATTATTTAAATATATATATAGTTATAATTATAATTACAAATAAATATATTTTAAATGTATTTATACAAACTTAAAATTTACTGATTATAAATATAATAAATATATTTATTCTTTAAATATATTTAATGTAATTTTATAATTATTGAGAACATAATATAGTATATATATGGGCAACATGAATTAATCACATATACCTATAGTAAAATATAAATAATAAAAAATGAGCCATCAATGAACAATATGAATAATAATAAGAGTGTAATGTATAAATGAACATTCATGATGATACATAACATATATGCACGCATGATCAATATATTAATTTACCAAATTCATTGGAAACACATATATATTTAATTATATAATCTTATTTTTTTTAAAACATTATATATATATATATATATATATATTTGAATTATTAAAAAAAATATATTAATTATAAACATGCGTTTTTTATTTAATATATACAAATAAACAATATTTTTGAATATAATATAATAATTGTATATAAATTATTATTAAAAACTTTTATCATTGCTAAAACTAGCACTGATAAATCCACCCTTTATCAGCGCTAAAAAAAGCGCTGATAAAGGGTACATCTTTATCAGCATTTTTTAGCACCGATAAAGGGTAGATTTATCAGCGCTTTTAGCTAGTGCTGATAAAGCCCCCCCTTTATCAACACTTTCTGCTTAGCGTTGATAAAATGAGGTGCTTCCCTTATCCCATTTTGTGGTAGTGATTTTTGAAATCAGAAATGCGTGAATGATCGTAGCTGTAGAGTGTTTTTAATGGAATGATGTGTCGAACTTTCATATGTAAATGATGAAAAACAAATAATAATGCAAAGAAACAAAAAAAAGAAGTAGAGACACAATATAGAGGGTCAAATCATATTTTAGTGACATAATGACACGTAGAGTACACGAGATTATAATCAACATTCAAGATCAATCTCTATCTTCTTTGTCAAATCCAATGGTTGGAATACCAATAGTTTGGGAAATTAAAAGCTGGATATATGAGGGGACTCTGTTAGGAATTAGGGGTCATTATCACCTTTTAAAACAATGAGAATTGTGACATCCACATATTAATAATATTTCATAATGTCATAATTTCATGAAATCTTATATAATCTTCACAAAAAATTGTGGGAAAAGTAAGTAAAGTCAAAGTAATTGAATTTCATGTCATCATGTCCTCTTAAAATCCTTATCAGGGAAACCAAGTGTAAAAAAACCTGATAAAGGGAAAAGGTGTGCAGTATTCCCAACTCCCTTTGATCAAATCATTGAAGTGTATCTTTAGAACATCAACTAATATTTTTATTTAATTATATATTCGAGACATGGGAGTAAAACCATAGGTAATAATGAATGTTCTCATTAAAAATTATAACTCACAGGGAAGGCCAATAGTAACCATTCATAATAATTTATAACACTCCATTAGATATCCATTATGATGTATGATTTTCTCATTAAAAACTTAATCAAGGAAAAAATCTTTCAGGGGAAAACACTTAATTAGAAAAAAAAGAATACAAAAACATAGACTCTATAGTATTGTATCTTTAAAACCTTAATAATAAATTTCAATGGAAAAAACTTAACTAAGAGAAAAAGAGTACAACAGTTACATCTATCTCTCATAATAGTCATTACTACATCATTTAACTCATAGAATGTCCATGATCAATTCATAACCAAAAGATTCAATTTTGAATTTTGGAATAATAATATTTTATTCCCTTAAAATTTCAATGAGTAGTAAAGAACATTACCTTGTATCCTAATATGGTTTTTTTCTATTTGTAAGGTACATATGCACATATCCTTCATGGATAAATAAAATGATCATTTGTAGTTAATCCTTCTGGGATAAGTAAGTTATTCATTATCCCCTCATGTATGATATATGTCACTCTTGGAATTAAGAGATTTAATAGTCAAGGTAAATTTCATGAATATGTAATATTATTCCAAGAATTAATATTTCATCTTATGGATGATTAATTCAAAATACAATGACATTTCATGTAATTTTATGATCAAATAATTCATTGCTTTCAGAAAACTCTTAGGGAGTTTTGATGTTTTTCAAAACATCTTGATAACATGACGAATGCAATGATTCATACAAACAATGGGATGATAAATTCAATTTTATATTCTTCCTTATCTTAATATGAATACATGAAATGCAAAATATTTAGTTCACCCCATATAATGATTTATAAAATTGGGTGAAACTTTCATAATTTTGAGTATGGTTTAGGCATTTTGATCCCTTAAGGGATTCATATATAGATGTTGTAATCAATAAACAATGAAAAAATCAATTGGTAATAATCCAAACATATATACATATACAAGTTTATAAGGAAGAATATTTCTTATAATAATGAACGTGAGCCCTAGCCTGGTTGGTCGAGGCTCTAAAAGTTCATCTTTGTGGCCAGGTTTCGTTTCCTAACCACTACCCATAGGCCCCCATTTATTTGGTGGGCAAGACTTCTCTTCCTTGCATGCTAGCATGTGGGAGGGCTAGCCTCATTACTATGCCAACACACGATGATGACAGAAAATGCATGACAGTGTCACAACCCGACCCAACGGGGCTCAAATCCCAATTACCCCAAGCTCACCTCCATAGGCTAGAGGCTGGAGACCAATGTTGAAAAACATATCTAACATGGGAGGTCTTTGCCTAATGTATCTGTACACACACACCCAACCATCTCAATGCATAAGTACAGAGGAATAATAATAAAAAGATGCAATATCTAGAATATAACTATGCATATGAAAAACTTATAGGGTGTACAAGAGTACGATCATGCGAACTAAAAGTAAAGGAGAAAAATACATGCCCAACTATAAAGATGTCACAACCTGATAAAACTAGAAAGAAAAAGTAATGTCGAGTGAGACCAGCTCTTGATCTCAAAGATCCAACCATCGTACGTGGTTTAATGCACCAGGTATCCTTAAGCTCCTCCATAGTCACTGCCGACTTTTTCGTCATCTGCATAAGACATGACACGTGCAGGAAAATACCATGTAGGGGTGAGTATATACATACCCAGTAGGATGCCTCAAAATTTTAAGGGAGAGAATTAAGAGACACGATAGGAATAAATGGTAGACAACTCAAACCAAAGCAATAGAGGAAACAAAATCCAACAACATGGATACACACACACACACACACACATGCTCAAACCAAAGAAACACAAATTAAAGAAAAGGGGATCTCCATCTCACATGTCAGCCCAAGAAAAGAGTTCCATCAGCTCCAAGAGTCCATCAATGATGACCAAAATCTCACATGTTTTCCCAACATAAAAAAATCTAAGTTAATCCACACATCACCACTATGCTGCACAGTCTAGGGGAAATAATATCTAGGTAGAGGACTCACGCACTGATACAATAAGATGGTGCCACTCAGTAGATAGCTAGAGGACCCGTGCCTTGTCCCGATAGGGGGTGCAACTAAAGTAATCGGTAGAGGACTCACACCTAGGCTAGCTGGAGGGTTCCACTCTAATAGTTAGTAGAAGACCCATGGATATCCCAACTAGAGGGTTCCACTATAATAGTCAAGGACTCATACCCTGATATCGCAGTAGGGTTCCAATCAAATAGTAGATAGATGACCCATGCTCTGCCTAGTAGGAGGGTGCCACTCTTGTAATCGAGGACCCATTCCCAACCCAACTGGAGGGTTCCACTCTAGTAATCGAGGACCCATGACCTGACTCTACAGGAGGGTTCCACTCAATGTATAGGTAAAGGACCCATGCCCTATCCTAGTAGAAGGGTTCCACTCTAATAATATATAGACAAATCATACCTTGCCCCAAAAAAGGGTTCCACTCTATAAATAGGTAGATGATCCATACCCAACCCAACTTGAGGGTACCACTCTAAAGCTTCTAGTGATCCTATCTAATCACTACTGTCATTGGGCATCACCTAAATAAGAATCATTCCTATAACATCTCACATCGTATCTCAAAATCCATATTGGGGGCCACTATCGTGTTCTATGTTAAAAAAACTCATGATAATCTACTCACGGGCTAAAATCCAAGTCCAAACAAAGAAGATACGAGAGGTTGAAGTTTCCTCAGAAGGAAAGAAGGGGTACATAGTGTGTAAGGGGACCCACATGATATGTGGTCTCGCTCCCTCTCCTGGATGTTTCCTTACTGAAACAAGGATCACTACCCATGTATCCATACACAACATGTTGGTGGACTATATGGTGTGCCTCAGCCACCTAAGATCCTATCTGTGCTTTATGGCCATGTCCATGTAGGCTACCCATGTTCGTGTACTTCGACACACAGTGCATTCCTAGCCGTGGCTATTCCCATATACTCCCAGAGTACATGTCGTTCCACTAGTACATGTGTCACATGGTGTGTGGGGATCTCACATGGCGTGTGATACTTATAATTCTACTTACACACCGTGTGTTCTTCAGACTACACCATGTGTAGTCGGTATTTTTCTAGAAAGTTAGATCTGAACTTTGTGATCCATATCTGGATGTTCTACCTTTGAATCCACTGATTAACCACCAAAAAATGGTGGATCTTCCTCTAGCTGGTGATTCCTAACCCTCTAGTGGCCGAAATCGAACTCCAGTTCTTCCCACACAAACTTGAATGCCTCGTACAACTCATACCACACCAAAACCATTACTTTCATCTCTATTTTGGATCTCGAATAAACAAACCATTTTCCTGAAACTTGAAAATCCTACAATCACATCCTTGATTCATCATTCCGTCTGTCGTTCACAAATTTGGGGGTCTGATCGGGCTTGGTCCCACCTGACAATGTCGAATCATGACCCTGTGGTCCAACAATGACTAATCCAAAGAATGAAGGGAGAAATGCATAAGAAAAAATAGGCGCAATGATTGTTGGATAACAGTTCTTAGACAAAAGATACATAATTGGGGTTTCGAGGTGAGAATACTGAATAAAAAATAATAATTTCAATACATGGGCGAATGCAATGACTCAATTAGAATGCATATTAAGAATTAATATGATCTTACTCAATCAATTTAATAAATAGGGGAATAAACCATGAATTGAATAGTCCTACTTGGATATCAGATCATTCATCTTTAAATAATTTAATCACTAATATTGAGAGGGTTTGTTGCATTCGCTGTGTCTTGATCTGCCTTGATTCAGAGTCGCGTCGTTGTTTGATTTCGATTCTCCAACAGAGGAGAGGAAGTATGTCTCTCAATTATCCTAGGGTTTATGTAACTAACCCGGTAGAATTTACATAATGGTGAATTTATATATGAAATAATAATTAGGTTAATTAAATAAATAAATAAAATTATTTATTTATTTAACTAAACTCACCCTCCCATGACCAAATTTATCCAAACGCCCCACACCGACCTATTTTAGGTCACAATTAGGGTAAAAATAGTGTTTCAGAATCAACCATGGTATTGAATTTATAATCTAAGATTACATTTAAGATTTATCCCATTTTCTTTAAAAAATTGTGTGAAGGTAATATAAAATATATAAAATATTTTTATAAAATTAATTCCAGGAATACTGGGCCTTGTAATCGCACGTCGTATCAGCGTCTAGCTCCAAAAATATATGTAGAAATATTCTAAAGTCTTACAAGGAAAAAATAGGGTCTCTACATCATTCACTCCTTCAAGATTTTCATCCCTAAAAAGAAAATCTGAACAAAAATCCAAAGATACTAAGCCCGCATTAGGCTCTCCCACTCCTAGGATCTCTCCTGCACACTCCTGTGCTACTAGAACACACGAACCAAGGGGATGGTCTTCCCACACAAGGCTCTCTCCTACTGATCCTTGATCACCACCAGGTGCTCCAAAAAAGTGTCTCTATCCTCGATGTCTAGCTCACCCTGATCAATAACATGTGTAGGGTCATGCACGTATCTACTCAAATATGACACATAGAAGATGTCATGCAACCACTCCAACTGCAGGAGTAGGTAGGGGTAGTAAAAAACCTCTCTAAACCTCTAAAAGATCTCAAATGACCCAATGAACCTCAGGGATAACTTGACCCCTGACTGAATCTCCACAATCCTTGTCATAGAGAGACTCTCAGGAAAACATGGTCTCCCTGCTCAAACTCCAAGGGCCCATGGTGTCGATCTGCATAAGATTTCTACCTACTATGAGTTGTCCTCATTTGCTCATGGATGACCTAGACCTTCTCTATTATCTCCTAAACTATCTATGGACCCATAAGAGATGCCTCTCCGATCTCTGTCCAACATAAGGGTGACCTCCAAGGTCTATTATATAGGGCCTAGAATTTTTTCATTCCATTAGTAGAGTAATTTCTATTATTGAACACAAACTATACCAGTGACAAGTGATCCTCCCAGATCCAGTTGAAGTCTAAAACGCAATCCCTTATCACATCCTTCAACACCTAGATAGTGCACTCGGTCCGCCCATCTATATAGGGTTGGAAGACTGTACTCATCCTCATCTGGGTCCCAAATTCCTTCTGTAAGACTCTCCACAACCATTATGTAATCTTCACATCATTATTAGAGACAATAGTTGAGGGAACCCCATGAATGAGAACAATCTCCCACACATACAACTTCCCCAATCTCTCCACCAAAATTTTCTCCCTGATATCAAGGGAGTGTATTGAATTCGTGAATTGGTCAACTATCACCCATATGATGTCATGAACCTTCACTATCTGTGGAATACCTATCACGAATTCCATGGATATGTTGTCCCATTTCCACTCTAGGATCTCAAGGGGCTGCAACAAACCTGCCAGAACCTGGTGCCTAGCCTTCACCTACTGACAGGTGAGGTACCGTGTGACGAACTCATCTACACTCCATATCATGCCAACCCACCAAAACTATAATTGAAGGTATATATACATATTCTCCACATTGGGATGTACAACTAAAGGAGAATTGTTAACTTCCCTCATCACCTCCTCTTGCACCATGACTAGGACCACTATCCATCTCTAGAAAAGGATGACATGATTCCCTCCTTTAGAAAATTGATTGGGTGAATCTACTAAGGATATCTATTCACGCAATACCCCACAATAAATGTATCCCAACTAAGACTCTCTCACATACCGAAGGAGTGGAGGAGTCAATACCATAGACTGAAGAAAATCTACACCCACCTGCTCAACCAGGGTCATCTATTAGGAGGCTAACTACCCTGACGCCTCCTATACCAAACGAGCTTGAGACTTCCTGCTAAGGATATCTGCTACCAAATTTCTCTTTCTAAGAGTATCATAAAGTCACAGTCTTGCAGGAACTCTAACAAGCACCTCCTTATCAGGTTCAAGTCTCTATGCATGAAGACGTACCTGAGACTTTGATGGCCTGAGTAAACTATGAAGCACTCTCCTAGAAGATAGTGCCTCTATATCCTCAGAGCAAAGACTATCATATCCAGCTCTAGGTAGTGATTCACATAGTTATGTGTGTAGGGTCTCAAATGTCTCAACACATATATGATAACTATCTGTCGCTGCATCAACACTCAGTCAAGCCCATATCATGAAATATTAAAAAACACTACATACTCCATACCCTTCTTTGGTAGTCTCAAAATTGGAGCACTCGTCTTCCTCAACCTTAACTCCTTGAATTCCCTCCAGCACCGCTCAGTCCAGGTAAAAAACTACCCTTTCCACATCAGGGTGGTCAAAGGGATGTAATCCTGGAGAAGTTTTACACAAACCTCTAGTAGTATCCCTCTAAAAAAAAGAAAACTCTGCACCTCTGACATTATCTTGGGTGGCTCCCAAGAAATAACTATATTAATATTCATCGGGTCCATGGCTAAAACATTCCTAGAAATGACATGTCCTAAAAAGTGAATCTCATGAATCCATAACTAGAAATTCGAGAGATTACCATAAAACTGGTGCTCCAAAATAAAATCTAAGACCACCCTCAAGTGCTCTTCTTTCTCCTCCTCTAATGAATAGTATATGAGTAGGTCATCAATGAATACAACCAAAAACTGGTCCAAGTGCAGTTGGAAAACTTGGTTCATCAAACCTATAAACACGGTGGGGGAATTCACGACACCAAATGGAATCACTACGAACTCACAATGTCTATAGTGACATCATAATGCCAGCTTCAGAATATCATCCTCATAAACTCCAAAATAGTGGTATCCAGACCAGAGATCGATGCCTCACAACTGGTCAAAGAGGCCATAAATCTTCATAAAGGGGTACTTTTTCTTTATCATGGCCTGGTTCAAGTGATGATAATCCATGAAAATCTATAATATCTCATCTGGATTTTTCAAAAAAAAAACATTGTAGCTACCCATGAGGACACAATGGGTATGATTAAACCCTTCTCTCAAAGTTCCTACAACTATAACTACAACTCCTAGAGCTCGGTAGGGGCTATCTGATATGCTGAAGAAGATATTGAAGTAGTCCTAACATGAAAGTCGATATAAAACTTTATCTCCCACCTCATAAGTAGTCCTATAATTTCCCTAGGGAATACATCCATAAAATCCTCCATGACTAAAAGAATCTAGATACCTAAAGAGCCTTCTAAACTATGGGATACACTCACCAACTGATGGGTGATGGGATGTATCCACCTGCTCGCAACATCCACTCACCCTTCCATGAGATCACTCTCGCTCATAAAGGAGAATATCATCCCATTAGTGCGAAGGAATTTGAATCATCTATGGTGATATTCAATCTAGTCTCAGTCCATGGACAACCAATCCATACCAAATATGATGTCATAGAGTTCCATCATGATTACCAAAAGGTCCCACATGAACCTCTATCCACAAAGCTATAGCTTATACTACTAGAAAATAAAAGATACAAAAAAATCATTCCCTGTAGGAACCTCAAGACAAATCTGTTGGGCTAGCACCACAACTAGGAGCTCGAACTCTCACATTGGGAGTATAGAGATGAAAGAATGACATGAAAATATATATATTAATACTGAGGTAAGAGTAGAATAAACACAGATTGTACCTCTAATCATATTTTGTGCTGCTAGGTTATAAGCCTTCATAGCCTACAATTGTCTGTGACCCCGAAAACCAGCTCCCTGAGACTGAAATGGGTCGCCTGGTGGTGGTGGTGGAAGGATCTCATAGAAGCATACACTACCCATAACTCCTCCTCCTAAAGCCCCACCCAATCCTTTTCCAACTCCACCTCCTTGGGGGCTAGTCTGCCCTCACCTAGGTGATCCCTGATCATGGTGTTGCCTCTACCGTGGTGGTCTGTTAGCTATCTTCCATCTCTCCTCAGCACGTCTGGTCAAGCAATCATGTGCTATGTGATATCTTCCATCACAAGTATATCACTACACCTCTATAGGATTCCCTGGTCCTCTGTGCTTCCCCTGACCACATGTCTAAGCCTAATCCTAGGATGATCTCCCATGCCACGATCCCATTGACTAGAATCTACAGGCTGATACAGATGACTCATCCTAATAATGCCTAATTCCAGCTCCAGTTGCTTGGAGTACCTCTAATAAGAATATCTCAGTCAACAGTTCCCACTCTAACACCCCAACATAGGTGGGAATTCACAAGGGTTCCACATTGGCATAGATATCTCTGTTGAGTCCTTGCTAAAACTTATGTACTCAGAAGTAGCCATCCTGGATCATGTTAAGGGAGTACCACATAAGGTATTTGAACCTCACAGTGTACTCATACACTATCATCCCTCCCCACTACAACTCCAAAATCTACTGAATCTAAATTGATCACAAGTATGAGGGGTAGTAATTCTCAGGAAATAGATTCTGTAAGTCGAGTCATGAGAGTGCCGACTCATCATGCATCTGGGTAATGAAACTCCATCAGCAGCCAAGTGCTATGTGGAAAAGGATAGTTTCCGGTGTAACCACCTGATTCTTCAGTGTCTATATAATCTTGAAAACACAAAACACTGACTCTAGACAATACCCTACCACCTGGGGATTTGGCTCCCTATGGATCCTCCACAGGCTCTAGCATTGGAACTCATGGAGTGTGCTAAACCTGCGATCATCATCAGCCTATCCTGAAGGTATGATCTGATTCTCGATAGGTGTGAGTGATGCTACCTATCAACTTGGAGGAAGGATCTCATGGGATGGAACCTAAACTGAGGCCTTATCACTCATTAGATCTTCATCATGATCTGGAACTGGTAACTTGACTGGCTGTCATTGCAGAGGCATCCTGAAAATTTAATCAAGACATACCACGGTCAGATGAGCACACACACACACAAACACACACACACACACATAATGGGGAACTGAATCAAGAAGGGAAGTCAAATGAATCAATCCTACATGGTGCATGTATCACTGATCTATGCAACCAATGTCTTAGTATACCGATTCGACAAGAAGGTAGTCAAGGTCATAGTGAATGGATACATCGATTACCGCACCAACACTAGGTTCCTTGGCCTAAGAGCCACACTTGAAACACTTCGACATTGTTTCCCAAAATCCAAACCAAATCCTTGTAAGGTAACTACTCCAAATAACATCCCAAGGATCAAGACACCTTTGATACCAATCTGTCACAACCTGACCCAATGGGACTTGAGCTGCAACTACCCTAAGCCCACCTCCATAGGCCAGGGGCTAGAGACCAATGTCGAAATACATATCAAATATGGGAGGCCTTTTCCTAATGTACATGTATGCACACACCATACCTTCTCAATGTAAAAGTGTATATGAATAATAATAAAAATATGTAATATCTAAAATGTAACTATTCATATGAAAAACCTCTAGGGAATATAAGAGTATGGCAATGCGAAATGAAAGTAAAGGAAAAAAATACATTCCAAACTAGAAATATGTACCAACCTAACAAAATTAGAAAGTAAAATTAATGTTGATAGTTCCCAACTCTTTATCTCTAAGCTCTGACCATCGTACAAGGTCTAATGCACCAAGTAACCCTAAGCTCCTCTGTAGTCACCTCCAACCTATTCGTCATCTACATAAGACATGACCCATGAAAGAAAATCCCATATAGGGGTGAGTATACACATACCTAGTAGGAATCCCTAAAATATAAAGGGGGGGGGGGTAGTAAGAGACATGATAATAATAGATGGTAGACAGATCAACCCAAAGAAAGAGAGTAAAAAAAATCCAACAACATGGATACAAATATATATATGTTCAAACCAAAGAAAAAAAAATGAGAGAGAAGGGAATATCCATATCACAGCCTAACACAAGAAAATATTACCATCAACTCTAAGAGCCCATCAATGATGCGCAACATCTCACACATCTTCCCAGTAGAAAAACATCCAAGTCAAGCCACACCTCACCACTATTCTACATAGTTGAGGGGTAACAATCTCTAGGTAGAGGACCCATGCCATGGTACAATAGGAGGGTTCCACTCAATAGATATCTAGAGGACCCATAACCTATCTCATAAGGGGGGTTCTACTCAAGTAATATGTAGAGGACCCATGTACGAACTAGCTAGAGGGCACCACTCTAATAGTCGATAGAGGAGCCACACCCAACCTAGCTTGGGGGTGCCACTCTAATAGTTGAGGACCAATACTCTGATACTGCATAAGGGTTCCACTTAGATTATAGATAGAGGACCTATTCCCTACCCTGTAGGAGGGTTCCACTCTCATAACCAAGGACCCATGTCCAGACCATTTGGAGGGTTCTACTCTAGTAATCAAGGACCCATGCCCTGACTTCATAGGAGGGTGCCACTCAGTGGATAGGTAGAGGACCCAAGCCCTATCCCAGTAGGAGGGTTCCACTCTAAGAATAGATATAGGACCCATGACCTACCCCATAGTAGGGTTCCACTCTATAGATTTGTAGAGGACTTATGCCCATCCCAACTAGAGGGTACTACTCTAAAGCCCCTGGTGATCCTGCCTGTCACTACCATCATCGGGTGTCACCTAAATAAGAATCACACCCATAACATCTCGTATCATATATAAAAAACCATATCAAGGTCCACCATCATGTTATATATGAAAAAATATTAGGATATTATACCCACAGGTCAAATTTTGAGTCCAAATGAAGGAGATATGAGAGGTTGAAGTTTCATTAGAAGGAAATAAGAGGTACATGGTGTGTAAGGGGACCCAAATTGCATGTGGTCCTGCTCCATCACCTGGTTTTGTTCCTGATAGTACACAAATAACTTCCCATGTATCTATACATGACATGTAAGTGGACTACATGGAATGCCTCAGCCACCTGGGGTCCTACCCGTGCTTTATAGTTGTGTCTATATAGGCTGCCTGTGTCTGTGTACTTCAACACACAACATGTAAATGACTGTGCTCATGACCATGTACTTCCAGAGTACACACCGAGCCACTAACACATGTGTCACATGATATGTGGGGGTCCTACATAGTGTGTGATCATTATAATTCTATGGAACCCTAGTCGTCATAGCCAAGTCCCTACACGCCGTGTGTTCTTCGGACTACATGGTGTGTAGTTGAGATTTTTACAGAAAGTTAGATCTGAACTATGCACTCTAGATCTAGCCATTCCACCTTGAATCCACCAATTAACCACCCAAAAATGGTGAATCTTCCTCTAGATGGTGATTCCCAACCCTCTGGTGGCCAAAATCGAACTTCAGTTCTTCTTACATGAATCTGCATGCCTCATACACCTCGTACCAACCAAAACCCATCACTACCATCTCTATTTTGGATCTAGATCAAACAAACATTCACCCACAACATAAAAATTCTTCTATATCATGGTTGATTCATCATTCTGTTCATCATGCATGAATTAATCATGAATCCGGCGGTCTGATTGGGATCGGTCCCACCTGAAAATGTCGAATCATGACCCCATGATCTATCGATGAATAATACAAAGAACGAAGTGAGAAATTCATAATAAAATAGAGGTGAAACAATCATTAATCAAGTTTTCTTGGACAAAAAATACATAATTGGGGTGCCCAGGTGAGAAAATAGAATAAACAAATTAATGTTAATACATGGGCACATGCAATGGCTCAATTCGAACATAGATTAAGAATTAATATGATCATACTCAATCAATTTAATCAATAGGGGAATAAACCATGTGTTTATGAGTCCTACTTGGAGATTGGATCATTCTTCATCAAAGAACGCACTTTCCAATGATTGAGAGGGGTTGTTGTGTTCGTTGTGTTTCGATCTTCTTCGATCCGGAGTCTCGTCATCATCTGATTTAGATTCCCCAATAGAGGAGAGGAAGAACATATATTAATTCTCCTAGGGTTTATGGGGATAACACTATATAATTTCCATAATGGTGAATTTATAGATGAAATAGAATTAGGTTAAATAAATAAATAAATAAATAAATGTATTTATTTAACTAAACGCACCCGCCCACAACTACCTTTATCCAAATTCCCCATACTGACCTATTTTAGTTCATGACTAGGGTAAAAATCACATTACAAACTCATCCATGGTATCAGATTTCTAATATGAAATTCTTCTTAAGAGTTATCATATTTCTTTAAGAAATCGTGCATTTATAATATAAAATATATTTAATATTTTTATAAAATTAATTCTGGGAACACCAGGCCTCAAAATCTCACACCTTCTCAATGCCTGAATTAGAAAATATATTTAGAAATATTACAAAGTCTTGTAAGGAAAAAACAGGGTCTCTATAGATGGGTCTCCAGGGATAGAGCAGTCTAACAGTGTGTGTGTGTGGGGGGGGGGGGGTGGTGGTCTCAGATGGTGTAGCTCGTGATGATGGAAGGGAGGAAGGGGGGGATGGGTCTATGATGGCATGGATGCATGATGATGGAATACAATGCATGAAGGGCCTCTAGGGATTATTCACGACTGAAGACAAGGGAAGTGGACTCCAATGGAGTAGGTTGGAGATGACGACGGGGGTATATGGGTCTACGGGGGGGGGGGGGGGGGAGGTGTTGACACACAATAGGATGCATTGGGAGTGAGAGAAGCAGGATTTAATGGTATGTGAGTAGGCTGGGTTGACGCAGTGTGGTCTAGACAAAATGGCCCATGATCCAAGGCCTACGATCCATGTATTGGGATTTCATGTCCATTGGGATTTTAGGAAAATTATTGACCTACGAGCTAGGGCCTACAAACCATGTAATGGGTTCCCCCCTATACATAGCAAAAAAGAATAATTTATTAATTTTAATAAAAAAGGGTCTTTCCCCTACATGTTTAAAAAATAAAAATGAAAAAATATTTCTTATAATAAAATCATATATATTCAATAGTCTTGGTAGTTTGGATAACCAATCCAAAATTTTATATATTGAACATATAATATATCCCTTCTATAATTTTGGATAATTATTGTGATGTTGAATTCTATCAAGATCCATTTTCATTAATGTGTTTTAAAAGAATTCATAAATTCAAATATAACATCAACAACATTGAATAATATCTCACAATTTATCTGGTACCAATGTTACTTTGGGGAAAATATCTAAAAAAACACACTATTGTTGATTCATTAATTTTCCTCTTCAAGGGAAAATATAATTACTACTATCTACTCATTAAGAACAATGATTTTAAATAATTAGTTTAACCATACTTCTAGTGTGTACAATCAGACTATTGAATTTCAACACTTTATAGCTGAATTATTCATACAAGTGTTGTGATCATCTTATCAATGATTCTACTAGACCATTATATATCTGGTTCTTAATATTTATTTTAATCAACATGCATATCATGAAATGTATACTCACTAGAAAGTAATACCACATGTGACAATTTAGAAGATGTATCTTTCATATAATATCTAAATGGATCACATGGATGGTTGATGTGCCCATATATATTTCAAAATTTTCACTTCATATAAATACTAGAAATTTACTTCTAATATATTTGGTGATGATATAAATAATTTACCTCAATAATAGGTATCCCATGGTAAATCATCATTTAGGGGGGATTTAAAATAACTTAATGAGAATGAATAATTCTCTTATAAGTGATAATTTAGTAGAAATAAATCCAACAAATAAATTTATTATTCTCCCCCTAATGTATCTATACTATTTTATTAATAGATTTATGCTCATGTATACTTGAATTGATATCATAGTTGATCTTGGATGAATAAAACCATCAGGTAATGTATTTAATGTGTTAGGATCAGTAAACTTTATATTAACCAAGATTGATTCAATTATACCCAACAAATTGTTAGAATAAATTTTTATCTATCATGAATGCTTGTTATATATTGAGGTACCTCTTTTATCCAATGTATTCATATGATATTTGTTTTCATGAATACCATTGATATATCTCATCGAGACTTCAGATATAACAAATCATTATTTATTAAGAATTTTGTACCACCGGGTAGGAATATATTTTCTCTTATGAAGCATTTGATTAATGTTCACTAATGATAAGTGTAATTGCATTACCATAAATAAACACTTTAAGAAATTTGATTAATAATAAACATATATGTGTTCTTTTTAAGCATTAAAATAATATTTATAAATTTTTTTCTTCAAGATATACATACATAAGATCTTCAAGATCTTTTCACTTATGGTGTTTGATCATCAATTAATGAATTCATAATATAATCATAACATGTTATACCCATCACCACGATGATTATTATATATTTTGAAACTTATGACCCAAATATATATTTTTTACAATAAATATACTTGGGAGAATACCCCACACACTTTTTAAAGTAGATAAATATAGCGCAATAAGAAACATGAAAGAATATTTTAGATTCACAACACACACCTCATTGTAATAATAATTTATAATTCATGGATAATTTTTATAACAACATTCACTTACTCAAGTGAAGGATAAATAATTTGATCAAATTTTATGTTTCCCTAAATATTCATGGTAAAAATTTAAGTATGATGAAACCAAATCATTCTAATTTTTCATGAACAATTTCATTCTCGTCAAGGAATGAAATAAAGTAATTAAAATTATATTCACATTAGGGAATTAATTGATTTCAATTTATGAATTATAATTCATTATATATAAATAATTATCATATTATAAAAGTACTAATTTTATTTACTATGATGATATTTGTTTTAACCACTTTAGGTAGTAGCAATATTTTCATAAAATATATTAGATTATCAGAACTATATAATAATATCATCTCATTTATGAACTATAATAATAAAAACATTCACTTTAGGGGATAAAATTAAATGAATTACATGATATGATATTTATAATCCATAATCACATTATAAATAATAAAAATTTCATTCATCGATATTTTTTACACAAGAGAAATAATTGATAAACAAAGATATTCTTCAATATAATGTCAAATGAAGCTATTTTTATATCATCCTTCAGGGATGAACTAAATATTAATAAAATTCATTATTATCTTTAAATATTTATAGTCATAAAACCAATTTTGGTGGTTATATTATCATTATTTTTTATAAAAAAATAAGACACGATGATTATTTACAAAATATCATATTCACCTTGAACTGGATTTAAAATAAAATCATTTTTATTTTCATTCACTTCGGGGAATGAAATATTTTTTAATAAATATTCTCATTTACTTCAAGGAATGAAATATTTTTTTTCAAGTTTTATAATGTCTTCAAGATAATAACATGAATGTTCAATTAAGCATTTTGACCCACTTCAAGGGATTAATATCAACAAAATATATTTACACTAGTCTTCATGAAAACTTAATTAATTTTTTATATTTTATATATAATAAATCAAATAGAAGATAAAGGAAATAAAAAAATATAATATTTAAAAATAAACATAATAAATATCATCTCCTCTATGAGAATTTATACATCATAATCAAGATCAACACCTTTAAGGTGCATAATAAAATCGAAGTTGTCAAATTTTATCATGTTGTCATCATTGTTCATGACATTGTTAACAAAGTAATCTTTTTTAGTTTGACATATGATAGGTGCACAATATTCATTATTTAACCACTTTATATGGAATTGATTCATCCTTTTATTTTATGAATGATGTTTTTTAGGACATCAACCATGTCATTTATTAACACAATTTTAATAATAACCAATCTTATTCATTGTAGGGAATAAACTAGGATTTGAAAGTCATGATCCGTTGTTTCTATTCAAGAACTCATTATTTTTTACCACAAAAAATATTAATAAAATAATATATTATTTTCAAATTCACAAAGAGGGGAAAAAATAAGTTTAATAATATTTTACATAGAAAATATGACTCACTTATTAATATATCTCTTTGAATGAGTGGAGCTAATGCTCATGTGGAGGATTATGTCAAAAGAATAATATTTATAAAAACACATGACATACATTTTTCCAATAAGAATTATCTTACATTGATAATATTTATGGAGAAAAAATCATCACTATATGAAATATAGAGAAGATGATTATGTTGATAACATGTCTTGAAATATATCAAACAATGATTGACACCGTAAAATATTACAAAATCAGAAACGTGTGATCGATCATAGGTGCAACATATCATTGAAAAAATTAGGTGTATAACTTTCATATGATGATGATAAATAACAAATAATTATGTAAAGAAACAAAAAAAGTAGAGACAAAATCTATAGGGTAAAATAATCTTATTCCATTGACATAGTGTAATATCCCTCCCCTCCTCATTGGCTTGAGTCGAGGAGGAATTACTAATTGGCCTTGGGAGATATCCCCAAGATGTCAAATTCTAGAAATAAATGCCAAGGGATTCAATACAATTGGAGGATGGTTTTACATTTCAAAATAAAATAACCACAACCAAGTATACCAAACCAAACAACAAATACATGATGAATGATAAAAATGTAATACCAAAAGACAAAAAAACCAAACTACACCATAATAAATATCAGAGTACCAAAGAAGAAGACTAAAACAAAATGCTCAAAGACACCAAGACACCAACTCCATGGATCCCAACATTCTCCAAGATTCAACTCCACAATATAACCCAAGTATCACGAAGAAACACTAAATAAATGTAATACTTTCCCTTTACCCGTTTCTTGATAAAAAATATCTGAAAAAGAACCAATGTGCCAAATCATGGGCGAGTAATGAAACTCAATAGGTTTTCTGAAAATGAATTCCCTACTCACACCATTAGAATAGAACTTGTCAGAACATTTATATTATATATTTATATAAAACACTTTAAAATAGTTTATATCAAATCCAAGGAAATTCCAATCCAAATAGTTTCCCATGTTAAAGCAATTTCCAAGGAAAGTAAATAAACAAGTCATTCCAAACATTTCATGAATTAATTGTCACTTCCCATTTAATTTCACACAACCAAACACATATAATCAACCACACAATATTGGTGTTACCATTGATGGTGGAACTTCACATACATACTCTATCCCTTTGGTGGTGGTACTTCACAACCATTATCTGTCCCATTCAACTCACGATTAAACATTTAAACCAATAACCATGCCAATTAAATTGTTCCAAAAAATTTCAATAAAACCATAATTTTATTTAAAATAATTTTACAACCATCAAAACCAAATAACCATTTTAAAAACATGTTACCAATTTACACTTTCCACCAAAACACCCAATTTTCATAATTCCATAATTGTCACTAAAGAGGGTTTCCATCAAGCATTGCACAAAAAATTCACAATTAATTTCAAGAAAAAATAATAAATTTTAAATCAATCCTTTAATTTCTAATAATAAGATTTGAGAGTGAAGACACCTACCTCAGAAGTTATGACAAAAATGAAGAGCAACACAAATTCTTCAACAAAACCTGGCTGAATCTCCAAAAACCCACCTTAGATATTGCTCCCTAACATCAACATATCCAAATCTCATCATCATTAGCATAAAATACCATATATATTTTCCCAGAGCACTATATCTATGAATAAAAGATAGGTAAGAGAAGTATATCTAAGGAAAACCACACAAAATGAAGACTTACCAAGGGAATCGAGCTTCGATACACCAAGATTTGAAACCTGATCGCTTCCAGATTGAAGGGGAAAGTCTTCAAAGCCTTTGGGAGGATGAAAAAATGATTTTGGGTCAAAATGAAGGAAAAACGAGAGGATTTGGTGTAAAACTGAGTTAGATCCACTTTTTTAGGATCTAACTTTTAACCATGCATGATTGGGTCGCAAGGTTAAGCAAACCGTGCACCAATCATACACCAACCACTACCTTTAAACACACCCCAAATGGTTGTATTGCATGGTAAGACAAACCATTCACCAAACATGTTTTCCCCTCTGTTCCACTTTGCAAAGTTTCTCCTAGGGGGATGAACGGTTTGGAAAAACTGTGCAACTCACTGTTCACCTGCCTAGAAGACCTTGTTTTATCTTGAACGGTTTCCTATAGGAGTTGAAAAGTTTATACTAACCACACTCAAACTATTCAACTCTAGAGAAGACCCAAAATATTTCCAAAAGTCTTCTAAACCCTCCAAAACTTCACCCAAACACTTCATATACTTAAAAATTATACATAAAGGGTTACTTACTTGAAATCAGGGGTGCTACATTCTCCCCACAAATGGACTTTCAGTCCCTAGAAAGTAGAAAACCAGTATTTCCCTGAAAGAGTTTGGTCCATTGCTCGATCATTTCTTTCTCCCATTCCCAATTTTATTCCTAAATCCGACCATGTTGCCACAAAACTCACACTAGAAAGATGCTTTTCCCATGAAATAATTTATCTTTACTACCTGCAATCCATACCGATACATGTACCAATGAAACATCTGACTCTAGTTCAACATGATCCCATAAAATCACATAGTCAGGATCAGGATGATACTTTTTCAAATGATATACATGAATCACATTATGCACCACACTGAACCATGGTGGAAAATCCAACCGATATACCATCTCACCAACTCATTATAGTATCTCAAAAGGGTCTATTTATTGATGAGATAACTTTACTTGCTTCCCAAAACAATGATTCCCATGCCTTGGAGATATTCTCAAGAACACATGATCACTCACCTCTAATGAAAATTACCATTAATGATGATATACACTCAACTTATGACGAATCTATGTTGTCTCTATCCATTTTCGGATCAAATGAATCTTCTCCATTGTCTCTTAGACAAGGATTAGCGAAACTAGTGAAGTCTCACCTATTTCCACCCAACAAAGTGAAGAATAATAAGGATTACCATAAAATGATTTAAAAGGATCCATATGTATCGAGTCTTAATAAATGTTGTTATATGAGAACTCCACTAATGATACGTGATCCTCCCATGAGCCACCAAAATCCATTACACAAGACTGAAGCATGTCTTCTAAAGTTTGCATCTTCATTTTTGATTATCTATTCGTCCGAGGATGATACTCCATACTCATGGTCAACTGAGTCCCAAGGTATTACTATAAGGATTTCCAAAAATGAGATGTAAAACTTGAATCTCAATATGATACTATTGAAATTGGTACGACATGCCTCTTTACCACTTCTCAGATATATATTTTTGATAACTCCTCCACCATATGAGATTCATGAATAAGGATAAAATTGGATGAATATGTGAGCTGATATACTATCACCCATATGGAATCATGTTTCCAAACCATTTTTAGGAGACCTGTTACAAAATACATGGCTATCTTCTCTTATTTCTAAACAGGAATAGGTAAATATTGCAACTTACCTGCTGGTCACTGATTCTCTACGTTAACCTGCTGATAGGTTACGTATCTTGAAAAAAACTTAACCACCTTTCTTTTCATACCGACCCAACAAAATTGTGCTTTTAATGTATTATACATATTATGTATTCCTAGATGAACAACCCATATTGAATGGTGGTAAACATGAAGAAGTTGTTCCTGACAAGCAATAATTATGACAATCTGATCTCAAAACCACAAAACTGAACTCCCATCTAGCTTTCATCCCTCAATGGTCTCCCCACCATTGAGTTTTGACCTCATAGAAACAAAATCTGAATCATATGTCCATGCATCTTTAACCAGGTCCACCAAATTAAGAATAAACAAAATTGGAAAGAAAACCACAAACTACCTTGATATTCACAATCAAAGTGAATATCAGCTATGATTGACATTAACTTACATTGATCTAAAGATTTTTTTTCCAATTGAGAATATGAATTTCTTCTTAATGCATATACCACTGAATTTACTTTACTTGGTGTATACATCAAGTCAAAGTCGAACATTTGGAGATACTCCATCCATATTCTTCTTCTCAGATTCAAATCCCTTTGTTAGAAAATATGTTTCAAGATCTTATGATCTATAAACACTATAAATTTCTCACCAAAGAGGTAATGAAACCAAGTCTTCAATACATGGAATACAACAAATAACTTCAAATCATGTGTTGGGTAGTTCTTCTCATACAACCATAACTATATTGATCCATAAGTAACAACATGATCTCCATACATAAGAACACATACCAACTTAGATCCCAAAGCATCACAATACACCATGCACCCTTTTCCTGATTCTAACAATATCAAGATTAGCTCTGATGTAAGGAAAACCTTGGTCTCTTTAAAATACTTTTTAAATTCATCATTCCATTGAAATGAAACATTTTTTCTCATCAAAGCTGTCATTGGTGAATCTAGTCATGAGAAGTCACGAACAAAGAATCAGTAATAACCAACCAAACCAAGGAAACTACATATCTTGAAGACATTCTTTGGTGGTTTCTAATAGATAACAACCTATATCTTTTTTGGTTGCACATAAAAACTTCATTCAGAGATTACATGGACAAGGAAATGTACCTATTGTATCCAAAAATCATACTTTGATAGTTTGGAATATAGATAATGATCCTGAAAAATTCCCAACACTGTCACCAAGTGTTACTCATACTCAGACCTTGTCCTTGAATATACCAATATGTCATCCAAAAAAAACACTACAAAATAATATAGATATTTCTAGAATATTATATTCATCAATTCCTTAAAGACTACTAGTGCATTCATAATATCTAAAGGCATAACCACATACTTGTAATGGACATATATACTCTTGAAAGCTTTCTTTGGAATATCCTCCTTCCAAAACCATAATTAGTGATATCCTAAACACAATTAAATTTTATAGAACCACTGAGATCCCCTCAATTTATTGAATATATCATCAAATCATGGAAGTGGATACTGATTCTTGATCGTAAAGTGGTTAATCTTATGATAATCCACACATATTCTTGGAGTTACATCTGACTTTTTAACAAACAAGACTGGTATTGCCCATAAAGACATGCTAGGAAGAATGAACCCTTTGGTTTCCAGCTCTTCTAATTTCACTTTAAATTACATTAACTTTGTTTCTTCTATTTCATAAGACATAAGGAAAATAGGACTGGTCTTTTAAAGGAGATCAATTGTAAACTCCACTTCTCTTATGGGTGGAAACCCTGGGAAATTTTTAAGAAAAACATTCTAAAACTGATCAACAACCACTGGAAAACTGCTATTCATGCTCTCTTCCATTAATTCCAAAGTCAACACTTCTAACTGGTACAACATCATTCAAATCTCTGGTGATAACTAGCCCATTGCACCTACCTTTACATTCCGATCTCTTTTAAAGAGATTATCAATGCTATCATTATCCGTAAAAGTAACTCATCAGGTATAACAATCATTGTGATCCTTGGAAGTTTTCAACCAATTCATACCCAGGATTATTTCATAGACATCAATCTCAAGCATAGAAAAATCCTATATCAAATCAGCCCCATAAACAATTATAGAACATGCTTTACACATGATGGCTGGAAATTCTCTTTGACCAAGAGGAGTTTGAAGTTTCAAAATAGAAGGTATCATCTCAAAATGAAAACTGAATAAATCAAAAGTACGAGAAGAAATAAATAAATGGGATGCACCCATATTAAACAAAGCTTTAATAAGGGTATAATTAAAAAGAATCATACCTATAACTATCGATGTTCCATATTAATCATCCAAAATCACCTGATCAACTCCATACATATGCTTACTCAGTACACTTTTTTATTTATTGCCCTATTGATAGTGTCCTTGCCGAGGAGTCATGGTATTCTTGGAATCACCATTCCTAGCTTGGTTTTTTTGACAAGTTTTATTCTACTACCCTCATCCCATTGAATCATATAATGTTTGCGACACATTAGAAGTGTCTCGAACACCCGACCTTCGAGCACTATGATAATAGTGCTAAAGATCCCCCATTTGATTGCAATTGTGTCATGCTCTAGGTGGTTCTGTATAATCTTGTTTCATGTGGTCCAAATAAAAACATTGGAAACATCCTTGATTTCTCTTAGGTTTTAGAGTAAAATTCACCGATCTAACCATCTGATTTTGATCCATTACACTACCTTGGAAATAGGTGTCCCTCTTCCACTTGTTCTCAACATTATATTTCCCACAATTCCCTATAGGTATCAACATGCTCCCTCTACATGTATCTCCTGATATGCGCATTCATTACACCATCTCTATATTGAAAATCACTATATAATCCATTATAAAAATCACAATAATCATCGAGTGAATCTCCCATCTTATCCCCAATTAAAAAATGCATACCTTCAAGGATGTACTTGCAAAAACTTTGGGCACAAAACAGACTAAATTAAAAAAATTAGCTATATAATCTATCACTGAGAGATTTTATTGCTTCAAGATAAAAAATTCTATCATTCTTACAATTATTAATGTACGAGGATTAAATTGTCTGTTAAATAATTCTTCAAAATACTACCATGTAAGGACTTGGTCTAATTTAGCATAAACTACTTAATCACACCACTAGTGTGCAAGATATTTGAACATATACATCACCAAATTGAATTTTAGCTTTTTTAGTATGCCGATGAAATCAAATATTTGATTAATCATATTCATACACACCTCTTATTTCTATGGTTCTAAATCACCTTAAAAGATGGGTGGATTCTGATTCTGGAACTAGATATAATGATCTACTTTCCTTGGTTTATCCCTCTTATTCCCTCTATCTATAGCCTGAAAATCTTGGACTATACTCCGAACCAGCTATTGGTTCACTTGTAGCTCAGGTGCAACTATATTCTCATCCACATCTTCCAGTTGGTTTATACAATTCCTATTAGGTTCCATTTTCTATAACAAAAAAAAAATTCATAAGTCTCACTCTCTAGATACTGAAGTCTTAACAATTTTAAATTCTACCATATCACAACTATCACAACAAGGATTTACCAAAAATCAACTCTTTCCTTTTTCAACACATTTTTGAAAATTTCACCATGCTTTTGAAAATCAAACCATTTTTAAAATACTACAACCATGTCCTTTTCAAAATCTCACATTTGAAAACAATTTCAACATATTTCAAAAATGAACACATTTCCACCAAATCATAAATCATTACTCAAAATGAAACATGCACTTAAAGTGGGAAGTCATTTCTAATGATTCGTTTCATGCTCTTATCATTGTAAAACCCCATGAAAATGAGATTATAAATCATATAAGTGTCTCCAAAACACTTATGTACCCAAATACCTGGTAACATAAAGTTCATCATAAAAAGTTTAGCTTTGTCTTTTTATGCACTACATTTTAAGTTCTGACAATTCTACTCCTTTTTACCATCCCAACAGAAGGACTCAACTAGAATGAATTTCAACTCCAAGACCAACAATGAATACCATTTTTTCCAAAATATCTGAACCAACCAAGATAAATACCACTTTAAAGTCAAGTACTGAACAAGTTGATACCATTTATAAAATCCCTCCCATCCTCATTGGCTTGAGTCAAGGTGTAATTGCTACTTGGACTTATGAAACATCCCCAAGATGCTAAAGGCTGAAAATAAATTCCAAGGGCTTCAATACACTTGGGGGATGATTTTCCCTTTGAAAATAAAACAACCAAAACCAAGTGTACCAAACCGAACAACAACTACATGATGCATGATAACAATGTAATACCAAAAGACAACATAACCAAACTACACCATAACCAATATTAGAGTACCAAAATGGAAGACTAAACCACAAATCTCAAAGACACCAAGACACCAACTCCACAATTACCAACATAATCCAATCTCCAACTCCATAATACAACCCAAGTATCATGAAGCACTACTAAATAAATGTGATACTTTTCCTTTACCTGTGTCTCGATAAACAATATCTTCAAAACAACCAATGTTCCAAAGCAGGGGTGAGTAATAAAACTTAGTAGGTTTTCCTCAAATTAATTTTTGGCACACGCCAATAGGAGATAACATGTTAGAACATTTATATAATTTTTTTAATAAAACACTTTAAAATAGTTTATATCAAAGACAAGGAAATTCTAATCCAAACAGCTTCCCATGTTAAAAAAGTTTCCAAGGAAATAAAATAATCAAGTCATTCAAACCATTTCATGAATTCATTGAAACTTCCAATTTCATTTCACATAATCACACACACATACTCAATCACGCAAGCTTGGTATTACCATTAAAGGTGGAAATTCACATCCATACTTTTTCCCTTTGATGGTGGTACTTCATGACCATTATCCATCCCATTCAACTCATGCTTAACCATTTAATCCAATAAACATGCTAATTAAATTGTGTAAAACAATTTCAATAAAACCATACTTTTATTGAAAACAATTTTGCAACCATCAAATCCAAACAACATTTTAAAATCATAATTTTAAAATCATTTTACCTATTTCACTTTCCCCCAAAACACAAAATTTTTACAATTCTTTAAACCGTCACTAAAGAGGGTTTCCATCAAGAATTTCACAACAATTTAACAATCAATTTCAAGAAAAAAATCAATTTGAAATTAGTCCTTCAAGTTTTAATAAGAGGAGTGGAGAGTGAAGCCACCTACCTAAAAAGTTATGGTGAAAACAAAGAATGGCATGAATCCTTCAACAAAACCGGGTCGAATATCCAAAAAACCACCTTAGATCTTGTTCCCTAACATCAAAATAACGAAATATAATCATTATTGGCATAAAATACTATATATATATCCCCAAAATATCAGTTACATGAATCTAGGATAAGTAAGATAAGTAGATCTAAGGAAAACTACATAAAATGAAGACTTAACATGGGAATCAGGCTTCAACGCACCAAGATTTTCCACCAAATCACTTATGGATCGAAGGGTAAAGTCTACATAGCCTTTAGGAGGAATAAAAAATGATTTAGGGTTTAAATGGAGGAAAAAATGGGATTTGGGGTAAAACTGAGTTATATTATCATTTTTAGGATCTAACTTTTAACCGTGCATGGTTGGGTCACGCGGTTAGGAAAACCATTTTCCAACTATGCACCATCCTATGCCTCTAAACACACCCCACACGGTTGGATCACAGGGTTAGAATAAACATGTGTGAATTATTTTTTCCCATCTATTCCACTTTTCACAATTTCTCCTAGGTAGATGCATGATTTGGACAAACCGTGTTCCTAACCGTGTGCCTACCCAGAAGCCCCTGTTTCACCTTGCACAGTTTCTTATAGGAGTTTCACAATTTCTATTAACCATGCTCAAAACTTTCACCTCCAAAAAATCCCCAAAAACTTTCCAAAAGTCTTCTAAACCCTCCCAAACTGCACCCAAACACTTTACATACTTAAAAATTATAAATAAAGGGTTACTTACTTGAAACCAAGAGTGCTACACATAGTGACATATATATATATAGGGTACATGGTATTGTAATCAATGGATAATATCAATCCATATCTTCTATGTCAAATCCAATGATTGGAATACCAATAGTTACTATAATTAAAAGTTGGATATATGAGGAGATTTTTTGGGAATTAGGGGTCATTATCTATAAAACCCCGTGTGCATATGGGTGTTTTAAATTCAATATAAATTTTAATTTTTCAATTTATTGGATGGAATATTTTGAGAACTAAGATTTAGATCAATAATCTAATATTTCTATCATCTTGAGATGATATTTTTGGATTTTCTTTGAGATTTGAGAGGTGCCTCAGGTGCTCATCTGAGTCTCGAGAGCTTTGAGTTAGTTTTAAGAGTTTTTTTGTAGGATTATACTAATGGATAACTGTTTTATGTGCATGATTTAAGAGAAAATATGCAACACCCTGAGTTTATGGAGGTTTCTAGTTGTATTTATAAATTTAATGGTTGAGTTTCATAGTCAGTTCATGGTTTAGGGTTATCTATGCGAGATATTTTAGGAAACCATGTGAGGTACCATTGACCTAGGGCTTGGATCAGGGATTTCACATGATTATAGGAAAACTACGTGAGGTGTTATAGAGGGGTTTCAGAGATTATTGGAATTTTTGGCACATGGTCACCCAAATTGTGCAAGGTGGGTTTCCTTGGGTAGTTTCTAACACACGTTTTTTGTACGGTTTGGAAGATCATGTGAAAAAACTATGCGACTTGCCTAGTTTTAATAAAAGTGGAATTTTTACCACTATTAGGTATTTTAATCCTTTACACCTCTTTCTCTTACCCTCATGTGAAAATACTAGACCCTTACACTATCTCATTACCTCCTTTAATACCATTTATTTTAGGGAAGCTTTAGGTGTGTTATTCAGTGTTTAGTGGTTCAGATCTTCCTTATGTATCTCCCACATTCCACCTATTTCTTAGGTTTTATTTTTCTTTGCTTATGGTTTTAATTTTGATTCCACAAAAGCATAGTGGAATCAATTGATCATGATGGGGCTTCCTCTCCCCCTAGGAAGATGGAATCCTGTGATGATATCTATATGAAGTGGTTCATTGTTTTGTAAAAGGTATGTCTCATAATGAAATTTTCAATGGGTTTTCATCAAATTAAATTAATTTAATGATTTAAATGGTGGTGGTGTGTTGAGGATTTGGATTGGTGTAGGTTTGGGGTGTGTTTTGGGGATGACCGACACCCCATTACTCGAAGAATTAATGATCGTTGGATGATTGGTGAGTTAATAGGAAATATTACTAGTTTGATTTTAAGTGTTTAATTAATTTTAAATGATATAATATTTTTTTTGGTTTGTTAGAGATGAGTTAGGGCCTCAGGTGAGTTTCCTATGGCCAGTGGTACATGGGTGTGCTTGTATGGGCTTGTTAGCAATTATTGAGTTTTTAAATTAATAAAGGGAATTGATTCAAATATGGTAGGTCATCTTGGTACTTGCCTTATGTCTTATGCATGGTGTTTATATAAATGTTTATGTAAATTTTTATCTAAGAATAAAGAGGATCATGATGCCCAGGACTCCAAAAACCTGGATCACTAGCTTGACATATCGGTTACTGATTTTCGAGGCTTACATTGGTAGTATGCCTTGGTACATGAGACCCTTTAGGAGTGTCAATCAAATGAATTGTAATAGATAAGACTCGGTATCCCTTGTATAGGTTCCCTTGATATTTATTGGCCTTAGTAGGTTGTATCTTGAACCTTATGACATGTCATAGCTGTTAGGCTTGGTGAGCTTGGGTTGGGGTGAGTGATCCCTTGAGATATTTTTCCTAAGTAGTTAGAACATGGGTGGGATGAATGAATGGAGTGAGATGACCAACCTAAATAAACATGGAAATCAATATGAACTGTATATCTTCTCCCCAGACTATAGTCAGTGAGTCTTACCCTTGTAGTTAATGACGCCATGATATGTTTATGATGCTATTTGAGGAGATTGACATCCTCTGAGAGACAAGTGAGGACCCAAAACTTTTCTAAGATCAAGGAACCTAAGTGAGGTGCCTCCACTATCATTATGAACTAAAGGAACCCAAGTAGGGTGTTTTTTATGTGTGATGACCTAGGGGACCCCAGTTGGTTCCCTAGTTATAGACTAACCCTAAGCGGCTGTAATGAGTTGTGGATAATGATGAAGGGTTTAGGAATTTGACCAACCCTTGCTTACCCTTTATTTCATTATTAATTTTCAGGTGGTTCTTATATTATTGATTTTGTAAATACCCCCAAGGGTGGTGTTTTTATTATTTGGTATGGAAAACTACCTATGAGGAGGTCTTGATATGATAGAGGGTCTGGCACTGGGGAATTATGTATCTCTGGGTAATGATGTCATGATATCTATATACACCCTTATAGGCAGTTGTGATGTGATCAATGGTCTGGTGCAAGATCATTATGTATCTCTGGGTAATGAGGGATTGATACCTGTATACAAAATCATAATCAATTATGATATGATAGAGGGTTAGGGTCCCAGGTTCTATGTATCTATCAGTAATGAGGGAAAGATGCATGTATATTCCCTCATAGGTGGTTGTGATATGATAAAGGTCCAGACACTAGGGAATTTCATATCACTAGGTAATGAGGGTATGAAACCTATATAAAACTTCCTAGGTGGTCGTTATCAGTATACTAGGGTAAAATACCCTTGGGTCATTATATGGGTTGACACAATCTTCACGACATGCTCAAGGATAGTCCAACACTATATGAAATAGGTATGGTTAGCTGGGGTTAAAAACCTAAGGATATATGGTGGTTATAGTTTATTTATTTATTGTCTAGTAGTTTATTTATTATTCATAGAATGTCACATGAACATATCACTACATTTCTATTTTGTACGAGACCTTATTGGCAGTGCCCTACTGAGTTATGTACTCACACCCTTCTCAAGCATCCAACACACTTGGGTACCTAAGAAACCCTCACTTGTTGCTAGCATAGGTTGGGTAGAGTCCTGGTGATGTTCACTATCTAGATAAAAACTCATATTGGGATGGATATCTGAATGAGGTATGGCTTAAAGTTGTAGTAGAGCCCTGTATTATATATTTTTTTATTCTGTATATCTGATCAACCAATGGGAAATTGGTATTGTATTTCTGTATGTCAGCATTTTATTTATTATTACATGTTTAGTTAATTTTTTATTTTTTTATACTTTGATATGATGGATTTGTTCAATATTTTTTTATTTCCACTTTTATTTATTCTCTGATACATGGGATGTAACCTCCCTAAGGTACCACCTTAGACCCCCATTGCTAGTCAATAACCTACGACATATGGGGAGATGTGCTTTAAGGTCATAAATTTCCACCTATATGGTTAATATTCATAGTGAGTTGGGATGGGATGTTAAAATTTTCCATTAGAGGTTCTATTTTCCTTTTGTCTTATTATTTTCGGCATGGTAGATGGAAAATATAGGAATGTGTTAGAGATGTGATGAATATCAGGCTGGTGCATCATGAACACCTATTATAGTGATAAGTAAAAGTTACCAGGGGCTTGGTATTAATGTTCTTAGTATTCATAATTACAATTATATGATTTCACCTTGTTTGATGAATGTAGAGTTTTTGATATTTGTGATTTATTTGGAATTTTATCTCTTGAAATGTATGGGAAACAAGCATATCATACATCATGAGTAGGCATATAGGATTCAAATAACATTTAGGCCTTCTAGTATGTGATTATATCACTAAAGATATAGGTTCAACAGTTTAAAGTGTCAATAATGGCCCATACAACATTTTCCCATATAAGTTCTTGGTGACATTCTAGTCAACTAGATCAATATGCATATATTTCCTTATAATGGTGGGACATGTGGATCTATGTGAGACACTAGTTGGTAAAGATGATGTAGTCACTTATGCATAAGAGTTGTGGTGACCCTATAGGGTTTGTTCAGGTACATGATTCCTTAGTGTTAGACCCCTTGTAGGTGATTGTTATTCAGTTTCAATTATTTGAAGTGTTTGTAACAACCTATATAGTGTTTCAACATATAGATAGGAATAACATTCTACTTATATAAACCATGTATTTTGATTCAATTGATATATATTATATTAGGGATATACGTTTATATCACTATTCCATTATATGGGCCTTGATTCTTTAGGGAGTAGTCTGCTAGTAAAAATGATTAGAGAGGATGGGTGCCCTAGTAGTTGGAAATGATTTTGGCATATATAATGTAATGTGATTATTTGATACAGGATAATGTATGATGCCCCATGAGTTGTGAAACTTATGTGGAATTTGATTTATGGGTTAGTGGAGACCCTAGTGACCTTGGTGATATAAGTTAGTTTTTTTTTGTTAGTCAATGGGGTTTTGTTATATGAGGCTGACCCGTAAGAGGGGTTAACCCAAGTTATGAGTATAATTAGACTTGTGAAACATATTAGATGATTAAACTTGAAGAATCACCCCACAATAGGTGTTTTTGGGTATATATTATAGGCATGGTAATGCCTTGGTACCAACCTTTTAAGTAAAAATCACCTTGAGTTTTAGAGATATGGTTTAAAGATGATTACAAAGGGAAGGATCATCCAGATGCCTGAACCTATTATTTTGGGATGTGTCTCTGAGTACAGTTAGAGAGTAGGTATAAAATAATATTTTTGGAACAACTCTGGATGATAACTTGATGTGTATTAAATTAGGGCATAGGTAAGGTGCCCAATTTTGAATAGGAGAATTGAGGGTGATTTTGAATTGACAATACTGACATGTAGTGGGAGCATGGTCTGCCTGGTTCAATGATATGATACTCAAAGAGTAAAAAGTTGGGTTTTAGTGATCATGTGATATGAGAATATACGTCCATTATGTTTAGGTTAAATTGATGCTATATATTCTCATTAAGCATGATTCTTTCTAAATTTCAAAATCAATGAAGTTCCCATGATCTAGGAGTAGGAAATGAATCCATGTTTCACATTGTCACTCGAGTATGAGAAGAATCAAACACATATAATTATCACATTCAGGGGTGGAGGGAGTATGAAACATGGTGTTTGAGTTTTTATCTAATAGAGATATGATAAGGATACTCCTATGGTGAGGACTATCCTATCGGTTGTTGATGATATGACCCAGTGTGGGTAGGGTTGTGGGTTCTTGAGACTGATTAATAGAATTTTTTGATAGAAATGGAATGCTAATGAGAAGGTAAATGCCTAATATAAATTCAAATTTTCACGATGGATTGATTTTTAGTGTTATCCTTGGGCTTAGTATAAAATAGATATGATCTGAACATGGATCGGGTAGGTGATGCATCGATGCTCAGGTGAGAGCATTATGGTGGTTTTGGCCAGTTCATGTTTTAGTTAGGGAATTTCACCAATAGTCTAGTTTAGACTTCATCATGTGTGTTTTTGATTATCATGATATGTCTTTGGGATGTGGTACATCATGACTGGGATATTTCATGGTGCGTCAGTGGGTTCAGTCAAGCATTTTCTTAAATAGTCAACAATAAGAGGTCTAACTGGTGATTTGTATATAAATAGATGTTGTGGGATAGGAACCACATTAGGTACATCATTTTGGGAATGACTTATGTTCCAAAATGTTTTATTGAGGCTTTTTGAGGGAGGCTGGCATATTCAAGTCTCTTATGTATGGGCGGTAAGACTTGACTGATGTGGTATCTAATTCAAAAATGTGTTTTTTTATTGGCCCTTGACCAATTTTTTTTCTATATTTATGGGTGCATCATGCCATAAAATGCACCAAGAACATTTATAGGGTGCAATATTTGTGTTTAAAAAGGAAATTAAAATGGTGGGAAGAATCAAGACTCATAATTGTCCTTGATGAGTAACACCATATATTGGGAGAACTATAGGCCTGATGATCAGTTAAATGATGACATCATGAGTGTCACAAGATGGTCGAGCACCATAGTGTGCTTCATTAGTGATTAAATTATGGATTTGAGTGATGTAACATGTTTTAAAAGATATAGAACCTTCAATTTAGAGTTGTGTTATGGAGGCACATTGGGTATTCAAGGTTGGAACATGAATTTTGACGTTGATTTAGTAACTTCCATAAGTTGGAATTTATGGATATAAAGACACTGATACTTCTCAAGGATGAGAAGTTTTTTGGTGGGGAGGTTTTAAAATCTCATTTTAGTATAGGTTTTTGAATTTTAAGAGAAATTTTAATTTTTTAATTTATAGGATGACCTATTTTGATAATTGAGTTTTAAATCGATAATCCCAAAGTTTGAGTATCTTGAGATGACATTTTTGGATTTAATTTGAGTCTTGAGAGGTGTATTAGGTTCTCAAAAGAGTCTAGGGAACTTTGGGTTAGTTTTCATAGTTTATTGGGGGGATTCTTCTAAGGGTGCACAATTTGGTGTGTATGGTTTATGAGAAACCATGTAGCACCCTGAGCGTGAGAAGGTTTTGAGTTTTTTTATAAAGTGTATAGTTGAGTTTCAAGGTCATTTCACAATTTTAGTTTAACCATGAGATATATTTTAGGAAACCATTCATGGTACCTTGGACCTGGGGATTGCCGCACAGATTTCATATGGTTGCAGACAAACCATACAAAGTGATGTAGAGGGGTTCCCGATCTATTTGGCACAATTGGCACACAGTTAGTAAACTGTGTATCCAAAAAATGCATGGTGGGTTTTCTTGGATAGTTCATAGAACATGGTTGGTTTACAGTTTGGCAGACCATGTAGTCAAACCACGTGTCCTACCCAGTTTTGTTAAAATTTTATTTTTTCAACATTCCTACTGGTATTTTAATCCCTTCCTCCCCTTTCTCTTCCACTTATGCGTACAAACCATCCCCTCACCATCACTCATTTCCTCCTTTAATCCCCTTTATTTTGGGGAATATTTGGGTACATTTTTCAGTGTTTAGAGGTTCAAATATTACTCTTCTCTCTTCTTCTTACCTTCTCTTGCGTAGGTTGTGTTTTTCTTTAGCTCTTTTTAGGGTTTTAGTTCTTATTCCCCTAGAACATGGTTGAATTGGACGAGAATGATATGGATACCACTTTTTCTTAGAAGAGAGCATCCTATAACGTTGTTTTCATGTAGCGGCTCATCAATTTGGAGAAGGTACATCATGCCATGAAATTTTCTATGTTTTTCCATCAAATTAAATTAATTAAATTAAGAAAATGGAAATGTGTGTTGTGGATTTAGATCGATATAGGTTCGAGGGTGTGGAGAGGATGGTTGAAACCCTATTTCTCAAAGAATCAACAATTTTCAGATGTTCGGTGAATTAATATGCAATATAACTAGTATAATTTTAATTATTTATATCATTATAAATGCTATAATTTTTTTTGTGGGTTGTTTGGTGTTATTTAGGGTCTCAGGTGAGTTTCTGATGACCAGTGGTACATGGGTGGACTTGGATGGTCTTAACGAGGATTAGAGGCAGATTTTTGGCTATGAAATTAATAAGGGGGATGTGTTGAAATGAGGAAGGTGGTCCTGGTACTTTCCCCATAGCTTATGCATGATGTTTATATGCATGTGTATATGTAGTCTCACCACTAAGGAGACAAACCCTTTAATTAGATTGATTATTCAATTTAATTTAAATCATTTAATTTAAATTTAATTGTTAAAATTAATTGATAATCTAAGAATAAATAGAAGCACAATCCCTAGGACTCTGTGGAAATAGTTCACTAGATTTATGCCTCAATCATTGATGGATGAGTCTTTGACTGGTAGTATGCCTTGGTACTTGATCCCCCTAAAGGATATCAATCAAATTAATTATAATAGATAAACTTGGTAGCCTTTACATATGTTCCCTTGATATGTATCAGCCTTAGTAGGATGTATCTCTTCCCTCATAAACCTTGGAACCATTAGGCTTGGTGAGTTTGGTTTGGGGCGATCAATCCATTGAGAATTTCTTCCTAGGTGGTTAGACCATGGGAAGGATGAATGGGTGGAGTGAGTAGACATAATTAGATAATTATGGACCTTGATATGGATTGTAAGTTGTATCCCTAGACTATAATTGGTGAGGATTACCTTTATTCTCCATTAGGTCATGCTATGTTTCTAATACTGTTGAGGAGTTTTACATCCTCCAGGAGATGGGTGATGACTTGAGACTTAACTAATACTGAAGACCCCTAGTGTGGTGCCTTTATTTTTTTTTATAACTTAAAGGACCTTAAGTAGGGTGAATTTGATGTGTGATAACCTAGGGGACCCCAGTTGGTTCCCCAGTGATAGACTGACCTTGAGTGGGAGCAATGGACTACAGATAATTATGATAAGTTTAGGCATTCTAATGGCCCCATCTTCTTATTTATTTCATTATTGATTTAGAAAAAACCCTTAGAGGTGGTGATTATATTATTGATTTAGTACATTTATTCAAGGAGGTTTTTATATTATTTGGTATGGAAAACTCCATAAGAGGTTGTCTTGATATGATAGTGGATCTGGCATTGGGGAATTATGTATCTTTGGGTAGTGAGGTCCTGATACCTATATACACCCTCGTATTTGGTTGTGATGTGATCTGGGGCCAGGTGTTGGGTTGTTATGTATTTCTAGGTCATGAGTGAATAATTGTGATATGATAGAAGGATAAGTACTTAGGAATTATGCAACTCTAAGTAATTGGGGGTTTGATACCCGTATATTTCCTCATAGATGGTTGTAATATGATAATGGGTTAGGAACTGGGGTGTTATGTATCTCTAGGTAATGGTCGTTTGACACTTATATTCATCCTTATATGAGGTTTTTATTTGTATACTGAGCTGAAAGACCCCCAAGTCATTATATGGGTTGGCATGATCATCACGACATGCTTAGAGACACTTTGGCACTAGTTGGAGTAGGTATGATTGATTGAGGTCATGAACCTAAGGATAAATGATGGTTGAAGTTTATTTACTCATTCTTTAACAATTTATTTATTACTTTGAGCATGCATATATTTCTTCATTTCTGGTTATGTATGAGACAATATTGGTGGTTCCCTACTGAGTTATATACTCACACCTTATTCAGGTGACCATTGCACTTGGGTACTCAAGGAACCCCCACTTGTTGTAGGAATAGGTTGTGTAGAGGCCTGATGATGTTGATTGTTGAGCTGATATCTCATATTGGGATGGATATATGGATTAGGTTTGGATTGGATTTATAGTGGATCCCTATATTTTATTTATTTTGTATATTCTGTATATGTGTTCGGTCAGTGGGTAAACGTTATTGTATGCCTGTATAACAACATTTTATTTATTATCACATGTTCACTTTATTTATTATTTCTACATACTCTGATGCGATGGATGTGTGTGATAGTTTTTGTTTCCATTGTTATTTATTATATAATACATGGGTATAGTGCCCCCATGGTACCACCTTAGACCCCCATTGCTAGTTAGCGTCCTTTGGTGTATGAGGAGGTGTGCTTTTGGTCATGTGGAACAACTAGTATGATTACTATTCATAGTGAGTTGGGCCAGGATGTTACATTATCACCTTGGAAAATAATAAAAATTATGATATCCACATATTAATAATATTTCATAACAATCGAAACATTTTTAATTTTTAATTTTTATAAATAAATAATGCATTTTTAAATTAGTGTTTTTTTTCAATATTTATAGGTACAATGTAAAAATTAGTCAAATTAGAATTATTTTTTTAAAAAAATATATCATTTTAAAACTCTGCATCTACACAAAATAACTCATATTTATTATATAATATTATATATAGGTGTCATAATTATCCTCATTCCTAATAAACTATTTATATGCTAAAACCTTCACTTATCAACTCCTAGTTTACAACTATTGAATTAAATGTGGGTAATAGGGATTGAAATTTTACATATAGCCTATAAATAAGTGAATAGTAAATGGAATGTCGACTTTTTCTCAACATTGCGTTCTATATTTCTTTTTGTCACTATTTCTTCAATTATATTTGCTTACTATAAATTTTATTTTTTATCACTATCAATTTGTATTTGATCAATGTTATGTTCTGATTCTGAAACCCATCATGATTTAAATTGGCATTTGATCCATTTTCAACATGTTATCAACATAAAGTTCTACTAGGCTAAAAGGTTGGTTTAATTGATATGAAAAATTTTCTATGGTGAATATTGTAAAGATTTTTTTCTCCCTCTTGATATTTCTTGAAATAATTATCTATCATGGACTCTGGATTCTGAGATAAATCTAGATGCAAATGGTCTTAGTGAAACGACTAAAGTTCAAACTCATTATTATTCTTAGGATTATGCATGATCCCTGGTATTACTTCACCGCCAACTCCATAAAGATTTAAATAATGAGAAATTGATGGTGAAGGATCCTCTGGGGTTATGTAAAAACCACAAGGAGTAGTATGATTACCTTTAACTTGTTATTTTTATAAGAGAAATATAGTCAATTAGTCATATTTGATTCCAATATTTTAAATCAGTAAGTGAATAAAACTCTTAAATGTTTAAAATAACATAACAATAAAAATTATGTGGAGAAAATATCACTAACACTAATATGTTAGAAAAAAAATACTATACTTTCCATGCCTCAAATGTAATTTTGAAAAAAAACAATATCACAAGATGTGATTTAAAAAATATATTGAATTAATCTCTTTCCTTCTTATTGTAGAAAAAAATAATTAAATCCTAATGATGAATCATGAATCCCAACCAAATAGAACTACTCTATTCCCTAAAGAGACTATGACTAATTATAATTGAGGTTGTGAAAATAATCGATGTAGTTGAGGTCATGGAAAATCATTTGCTCAAGGTGGTTATACACCCAATGAGAAGAGAAAAGAGAACCACATAAAGTGTTAAAATAACGATCAACCAAAACCAAAGAAAACAAATAATGATGAAAGATGGTATTTTTTGGTGTGGCATGATGGTGTACTAGTCATGTACCTATCGCGTACTAAAGAATTTTGTTGATATATATTAATAATCAATCAAAGGGAAAGAGAAGATAATTAAAGTTTTTTTTACCAGGCCTTTAATTACGATTATGGTATTATAAAATTTGATATCTCTGATTATTTTTTAAACCCTAAAGGTATTGAGCATATGAATTATGTGTGAATTATCATGTCAGAGATGAATTTTTTGTTTTTATAATGGTTCTTTTAAATAAATATTGCTTGTTTTATTTTTTTTCGTTTATTTTATTTCATATATGTATATTTAATTTTATTTAATAGATTTTAATGATATAAATCAATGTTTTTGTATTAATTTTCATGATGAATATTTTTTTCTCAAAAATATCACCTTGATGCACACAATTATTAAATTTCAGAAATATTTCATCAACCTTAAAAGGAGAAGTTCTCATGCAAGTAAATTTAGCTGTAGTGTATAATTAATAAAAGGCTTCAAAAGATTAAAAATATACCTACCCAATGGTACACAAATTATAATAAATAATATTTTGTTTTCTCCCAAGTCTCGATAAAATTTGTTAATATTTAAAGATATTTGTGAAAATGGATATCACATATAGACTATGGATGAAGGATGTGTTCAATACCTCTATATAAAAAGTATTAATAATGAGAACAAATTGATTTGAGAGAAAATTTCAAGGTTTCCATCTAGATAGTACTATATAGATATATACACAATTGAATCAAATATATTAAACTAGAAGTTTCCTGACCATGCTACATTTATTTTATGGCATGACTGTCTAGGTCATCTGGGATCAATAATGATGAGGAAAATAATTCAATATACATATGGTTATCCCTTGGTTGATAAAAGGGTTCTTACACCTAACAATTTCTTATGTACTACTTTCTCTCGAGGAAAATTAATTATAATCCCATCACCATCAAAATTTGGGACTAAATTTTCTATGTTCTTGGAATGAACTCACAGTGAAATATGTGTTCTAATTCATCCACCATATAGACCATTTGGATATTTTATGATAATGATTTATACATAAACTAGATGGACCCAAATGTATTTATTATCAATTCACATCCCATTGTTTGTGAAATTTCTTGATAAGATAATAAGGTTAAGGGTAGAATTTTCAAATTATTCAATCAAGCATATCTGGATTGATAATGCCAATGAATATTCATCACATGTATTTAATAATTATTTCATGTTTATTAGAATAAATTTTGAACATATTGTAGATTAGTTTAACACTCAAAATGTCCTAGCCAAATCATTTATAAAGTATTTAAACTTATCACTATACCACTTCTCATGAAAACTAAATTGACCAGTTTGGAAATGGGACATTCATTATTTTCATACAGCAACACTAATTCAAATAAGGCCATCAATTTACCAAGAATATTCACCTTTATAATTATCTTATATCCATGAACCAAATATTTCACATTTAAGAATATTTGGTTATGTTGTTTATGTGATAGTAGCACCCCCACAATGAATAAATATGGGACCCAAAAGAATATTGGAGATTTACATTGGATTTTAATCTCCCTTGATCATTAAGTATCTTGAGATAATGACAAGATATGTATTAAAAAATAGATTTATTGATTGTCATTTTTATAAAAAATGTTTCCAACATTAAAAGTGTAAATTCAATCAATATCAAAAGAAATATCATGGAAAATGAATTCATTGTTACATCTTGATACTAATAAAAATATGAGTGATCTTGAAGTTCAAAATATTATTAATTTGAAAAATTTATCAAATTAGTTTCCTAATGTATTCAATGATTCAAAATGAGTTATGAAATCATATATATCTACTTCGAATTTAGTATTATGAATATATATCTATGAAGGAAAATATAATGGTGTTATAAAAAATTCTTCTAATCTATGACTAAAGGATAGGAGAATTCTTGGTTCAAAAGATAAAAAAACTCATTAAAGAAAAGGGGAAAAACCTATGTTCATTGACTAAATAAATTAAACTGAGGAGAATGGAAATTTTCTTGATCATGATATTCCTCAAGTAATCAATTTACCAGAAGTACATGATCGCGATCAAGAGAAATATTTTATAAATTTAACCAATATTATAAGATTTTAGAACCAAGTTGAGAAAATTTTTGATGACACATTTTCATTTAATGAATAACTTGAAATTATTAATGAGGATCAAGAAAAAAAAATGTTTAATGAATATCATAATAGACCATATTGGGATCAACAAAAAGTTATGATTCAATCTGAATTAGACTCACTTGATAAAAATGTGGTTTTTAGGTCAATTATGAAAAATCTTGAAGGGATTATACCCGTTATTTATAAGTGGGTATTTTGTAAGAAAGATAAATAAAAATAATATAGTTGTGAGATATAAATCATGAATTGTTTCTCAAGGATTCTCATAAAGACTTTGGATTGATTATGATGAAACTTACTCTCTTGAAATGGATCCTATAACCTTTAAATATCTTATGACATTTATTATACATAAAAAAATTGAATTAGGCCTCATGGATATTGTGACTACATACCATTATGGTAATATGGATAATGATTTTGACATGAAAATCCCATAAGGATTCAAAATGATAATAAAATAATCTAGATCTTGATATCTATATTTAGTTAAATTGAATAAATAATTATATGGATTAAATCAGCCAGGGTATATGCAATATAACTATATGAGTGACTATTTTATGAGATAAGGTTATAAAAATCAACCAATTTTCCCATATGTCTCAATTAAGAGGTCTGAATCATTTTTTTATCATTTTAGTGTACATTTATTATTTGAATATTATTGAAACTCTTGATGAAATTTATAAGGTAGGAGAATATTCCAAGAAGTAATTTGAAATGAAAGACTTTTAAAAGATAATTTTTTACCTTGGATTAAAAATAAAACATCTTAAAGAAGGAAATATTTTTCATTAATCACAATATACTACAAATATCCTATAAAGGTTCAATATGGACAAATCACATCCATTAAGTACACCAATGGTTGTATTATCTCTTGATTGAGATAAAGATCCTTTTAGACCATGTGAGGATAATGAAAAACTTTTTGTTTATAAAGTACCATATCCAAGTTCCATTGGAGAAATGATGTTTCTCCTAAATAATAGAATGCCATATATATCATTTTTATGAATTTATTGGTCAAGTATAGTTATTCTCCAACTCATATTCATTGTCAAACAAATATTGAGATACCTTTAAGGATTTATAGACTGTGTTTTATTTTATTTTAAAAGTTATGAACCAAAATTAGTTGGTTATACTGATTCTATATACTTTTACGATTCACATAAAGCAAGATTTCAGAATATATATTTATTTATATATGTTGGAACTTCTATTTCTTGGCATATTATAAAATGAACCATTTTTTGACTTGATCCAATCATACAGAATTTATTGAAATTGATGAAGCAAGTAAAGAATGCAATTGGATTAGATCACTTATTCATCATATAAAAAGTAATTATATATTTGATATGAATATTGACATTCCCAAGATATTATATGAAGATGATGCTGATTGTATAAATCAATTAAAGGGTGGGTATATCTAAGTATATTGAATAAAACATATATCACCAAAATTCTTTTTCACCCAGGAACTTCAAAATATTGGAGATATTGATATAAAAAAATAAGGTCATGTAATAATCATATATATTTATTCATAAAATAATTTCCACCTAAAAAATTTAGAAAATTTATTTACAAAATTAGGATGTGAAGACTGAAAATTCTATTGTGAAATTATGAAGGGGAGTTGGGAATACTATATTTTTTTCCCTTCATCGAGTTTTCCCATTGGGTTTTCCTAATAAAGTTTTTAATGTGGAAGCTTGGTGTAACGTCCCGACCTGGATTCCACTAACCTGGGCTCCGAGCCAGTTCACCACATAGCCTCAAGCACATTTCCCCAAACTCCATAGGCTGCTGACTAGCAGCGAGGGCCTTGGGTGTGATAGTGGGGAAACTATGCCCTCATTGGCAGAGTACACAGTGGAAATAGATAAACATGCAATAGAAGAAGCAGTGAATAACCAACAATAATAAACAGTGGAAAACTAAATCAACAAACTTGATCACATATGTATATATGAAATGATGCAAGATACAAATCTAGGAAAACAGCCAAACAAGTCACAGTGCTGAAAACACCACAGTACCAAAACAAGTACAAAAGAAAAGTAAATAGCTCCTCAGGATCGCAAGCCGAAGCTCGGTCCCATGATCAATCAAGTACCGGAAGTCAAAGGGTGCTTGCCCTTGTCTATACCTAAAACAATATAGTCTGCTTGGGCCCAAAAGCATGGACCAAATAGGGTGTGAGATAAAATCTCAGTAGGAAACCACCCGAAGATCTGTGCCGAACAGTCAGTGATTATATGGCAGGTAAAAGTACAGTAAGCAGTAAACAACAACAGAAAAGAAACATGTAGTAAAAAAGATGATATACAACAGCAATTCAACCACAACAACAACAGTAGTGAAACAACAGCTAACAAAAAGGAAACCCTCTGAGAATTACTCGCAGCCATCCCCACTGGTCCTATCCAAGAAGTACCACAACCCTCTGGGTAGTTCACTCAGCCTAACCCCTCTGGTTGGTCATACGAAATTATGAGACTCTCTGGGTAAGCACACTCGGTCAATTCCCCTCATAGTCTAGGGTAGTCAGGGACTCTTTTAGGAAGATCACGTGGTCTAACCCTCTTAGCCCTAAGTTCTAGAGACTCTCTAAGGAAGCTATCTCTGTCAATTCTTCTTATAGCCTCAGGTATACCACAAACTCTCTGAGGAATCTCACTCGGTCAATTCATCCTCTATCCCGGGAAGGGTCTTAAAAAGAAGTCAACAAGGTAAGACTATCTGAGGAAGCTCACTCGGTCTACCCTCCTGTAGTCTATAATATATGAAGGTACTCTGGGAAGCTCACTCGGTCATCCCCTGTGGCCTATAATGTCTAAGACTCACTGAGGAAGCTCACTCGGTCTACCCTCCTGTAGTCTATAATGTCAAAGACTCTCTGGAAAGTTCACTTGGTCTATCCCTTAAATTCTATAGCACCAGGTTCTCTCATCCCCATTCCCATCAGTGAATATTAATGCTATAAGGCCAAAGTACACCTAGAGAGCTACTAGGCTAACCAAAGTACACCTATAGAGATACTTGGCTAGATAGTATACAAGGCAACAAACAAGTTATGAATTTCACTCCAACCTATAATCCCAAAGCATTGAAACAAGTGTAACGGCCAAATACGAATGAGACCCCAAAGGTCGTAAACAGAACAAATCATGGAAAAAACATCCAATCACAACAAGGTATCCTCTAACATGATCAATTTACCTCTACACAAGTATACAAGTAAGGCAGGAAAACAACAAGGGAAAAAAGGTGAACACGCAATACCCCGTTCATGGGTATTGGTGGAATTTGAACATAAAACTCAAAGACAATGAAAGTTAAGGCACAAACCACCTACCTCGATCCTAGGAGATCGATATACTTGAACCACGACGATTGATTCTCCCCCGAATGTTGTAGATCTGAGAAAACGTCCAAAATTCTCAACCCACGATATCTTGAGAAGGAGAAGGAATTGGAAAACAAGGCTCAAGCAGAAGGACAAACTCACCGCTTCGATTCCAACACAATCAATGGCGGTCAAATCGGCCAACAGATGGAGGCTCGGGAATCCGGAGAATTTTCACGGCCGTATGGCATCTCTCAGTCAAACCAGACCTAGAAGAAGACGTTTATGGCGATCGGGCGCGCCCCCGGTCCATTTAGCGAAAAAAAAAGAAAGTACACAGTGTGTAATTTTAGAGTACACAGTGTGTACTAGGTATTTCTGTACTCCGCCAAAATAGGCCTCCATGTCACCCCTACACACCATGTGTGTGGCCCGGACACGGCCAGTAAACAGCTTTGAGAGGGAAAAGAGTACACGCCCTGTACTTCAAAAATTTACAGAAACTCCATTTTCCTCAAAAACTCCAGAAAAAGGAAAGACATTCCTGAAACGAAGATCCGGTTTCTTACAAACTTCCCCCCTTAAAGAAATTCGTCCTTGAATTTCCCTAGCAAGGCATAGAAGAAGAAGCCCCGAACAGCTCCGGCCACTACGATCGTACATCGGCCTCCCTCTCCCAGGTCTCGTCCTATACTTGCCCATGCTGCCAAAGCACCCCTACTAAAGGAACATAGCATCCATGGAGAACCTTCGTACTGTGATTGACAATCCGGATGGGATGCTCCTCAAACGATGCATCCGATTTGAGCTCAACCTCCTCGGGTTAGAAGACATGAGACGGGTTTGAAAAGTAACATCGGAGCTGAGAGACATGGAAGACGTCATGCATGGAACGATACCTCTGAGGTAGCTGAAACCGATAGGCAACCGGACCAACTCTCTCCGACACCTCAAACGGCCCGACGTACCGTGGTGAAAGATTACCCTTTCTTTGAATCCTCTTGTATCCCAAACTCAGTGCAACACGCAGGAAAACCTGATCTCTGACCTTGAACTTCAGAGGTCTCCTCCGCTGATCAGCATAAGACTTCTGCCGAGACTGTGTTGTATCCATCCGCTTTTGAATCATCTCTATCTGCTTTGAGGTTTCCTGAACCAGATGAGGTCCCAGAAAAGCTACTTCTCCTACCTCCAGCCAGCATAAGGGTGATCGGCAGGACCTACCGTACAAAGACTCGTAAGGTGCCATCTGAATGGTCACCTGAAAACTGTTTTTGTAGGTGGACTCCACAAGAGGTATATGCTTCTCCCAAGAACTGCCGAAGTATAGAATGCAAGCTAGGAGCATATCCTCAGGCACTTGGATCATGCATTCAGACTGGGCATCAGTCTGGGGATGGTATGTTGTACTAAAAAGTACCTGTGTACCCAAAGAATTCTGAAGTCCCTACCAGAACCGAGAGGTAAAGCGTGCATCCCTGTCAGAAACAATGGAGTGTGGAACTCCATGTAGATGTACAATCTCTCAGACGTACAGTCGTCCCAGATCATAAACACTGAAGGTCTCCTTGATCGGCAAGAAGTGTGAAACCTTCGTAATCCTGTCAATGACAAACCAAACAGCATCACTCCCCCAAGGTGACCTCGATAAGCCGGTCACGAAGTCCATCGCTACATCGTTCCACTTCCACTCAGGAATGGGTAATTGATGCAAAATCCCCGCTGGTCGCTGATGCTCTGCTTTCACCTGCTGACAAGTAGAACATCTCATGACAAAACCAGCCACATATTTCTTCATACTTGGCCACTAGTATTGGCGATGTAGGTCACGATACATCTTGGTGACGCCAAGATGAACTGCCCAAACTGAGGAATGAAAATCTCGTATCAGCTCCTCGCGTATGTCTTCTGGAACCCATACGCGTCCCTGGAAACGCAAGATCTTATCCTTGCTCATAGTCCATCCAGGAAGAGGGTCCCATCCTAACACACTCTCCCACAGGACTAGGGCCTGTGAATCTGATAGCTACCTCATCTACACCCGATCAAGAAGTGTAGAGGTAACATCCACAAATGAAAGGAAATTCCATCCTTGTCTGTCGTGTACCTCTAGATGAATCTCAGAGAATAGAGCTATAAGCTGCCACTCACTGCTGGCCTCTTGAACTGCCTGAATCTGATTTCTCCTACTCAAAACATCAGCCACTGCATTGCCCTTTCATGGCGTATAGGCGAGCTCAAATTCGAAGGACTAAAGATACTCACCCCACTTGCGCTGTCTCAGATTTAGATCTCACTGAGTGAAGATATACTTGAGACTCTTGTGGTCGGTGAAAACCACAAAGTGCTCTCCCAGAAGGCAGTGTCTCCAACAGAGTAAGTCATGAACAACTGCTGCCAACTCCAGATCGTGCGTCGGGTAGTTCCTCTCATGTGGCCTCAACTGCCGAGACCCGTAAGCAACGACTCCATCTCCCTGCATAAGAACAGCTCCTAGCCCGATACCTGAAGCATCACAGTAAATGGTATAACCCTTTCTTGGCTCCAGTAAGACTAGTATCAGTGATGATATAAACCTCCCCTTCAGCCCATGAAATACTGACTCACAAGAATATGACCATAAAAACTTCTCCCCCTTCTTGTTCAGACCTATCAATGGTGCTTCTAGGCGCGAAAAGTCCTGAATGAAGCACCTGTAGTATCCAGCCAGACCTAGAAAACTCCACACCTCAAAGACATTCTTCGGATTCTCCTAGGAAAATACAGCTCTCACTTTATCTGGGTCCACTGAAACTCCTATCTCTGAGATAACATGACCCAAGAAGTGAATCCGATCCATCCAAAAGTGGCACTTAGAGAGTTTAGCATACAACTGATGCTCTCTCAGTGTAATCAGAAATATCTCAAGATGTGTGGAATGGTCGTGTCGAGTGTGAGAGTACAACAAGATGTCGTCCATGAAAACCACCATAAAGGAGTCCAAGTATGGATGGAACACTCGGTTCATCAGTTCCATGAAAACCGTAGGCGCGTTCGCGAGATCGAACGACATGAATATATACTCGTATAGACCATAACTACTCATGAAGGCTGTAAGGGGTATATCAGAAGGTCTAATGTGCAACTGATGATAACTGGACCTCAAGTTGATTATTGAGAACACCCAAGCTCCTCGAAGCTGATCAAATAGGTCATCTATCCTCGGCAAGGGATATCGGTTCTTGACCGTCAACTGGTTCAGCTTCCGATAATTCACACAAAGATGATGGGTACCATCTGCCTTCTTTACAAAGAGGACTGAAGAATCCCAAGGAGAAGTACTGGGTCGGATGAAACCCTTTGCCTGCAACCCCTCCAATTGCTTCTTGAGCTCCTGCAATTCAGGTGTAGCCATCCTATAAGGAGGAATGGACACCGGTGCCTCTCCTGGTACGAGATCAATCGAGAAGTATACCTCACGCTCTGGAGGCAAACCTGAAAATTCCTCTGGAAAAACACCCCTAAAACGATCCACCACTGGGGGAAAGTCTAACTGTGAAGTCCCCTGGTCATCCAGATATAGACTAGAAATCTGGGCTGTAAATCCTCCTAGCCCATGATGCTCTGGTCCAACTCTACTCGCCTGGACATCCCACTTGCCTCTATGAAGAAAAGTTCTGCCCTCTAGTGATACGAAGCTCACACTACGATGATAGTAATCGACGACTTCCTGGAAGGAAACCAACCAGTACATACCGAGAATGACATCATAGCACGTCATCTCTAGGACATAGAGGTCCCATAAGAAATGACACCCCACAACCTCAAGAGGGCACTCTCTACACTGATGTACGCTAGATTTACTCGTTCCCAATGGCATGTCAAGAGTCAACAAGTCATAAGACGAAAAGATACAGAGCCCAAGGCTCTCCACAACCGCAACAGAGATAAAGCTATAGGAAGCACCAGTATCGAAAATAGATGAAGATAAAACTGAGGCTACTAAGATCTTACCTCGAACTGTAGAAGGGTCGGGATCCTGATCCTGATAGGTATGCTCCACGAAAAAAGTTTGGCTTGATCCATGGCCCTGCGCCCCTGGCTGACCGCTCTAAGCTGATCCACTCTGCTGCCGCTGATGACCTGGTGACTGAACACCACAGTCGCAACCTCCACCTCGGCCTGAACGACCGGAAGAACTCCAGTTCCCAGACTGGTGGGAAAATGGTGAAGCATCTCCAGAACACGGTGTCATAGAGGAACCCCTACCACCAGCTGAAGGTGAGAAGATGTGACATAAGCGCAGAAGATGGCCCATCTTGCCGCAAGATCGACACTCCATTAGATATCTCTGGCACTAAGGCCTAGTATTCCCACTTCTACCGCACTGGTAGCATACAACCTATCTACCAGAAGACGCACTCCGCAAACCCTGATCTCCTCGAGAAGACTCTCTGCGACGCTTCCTACTATCCATAGGAGGAACACCTGCTCTGGATGTTGAACCGCCCTGGATCACTGCTCCAGAATCCCTCAGATTGCGCTCAGTAATCAGCACCTGGTTGACGATAGAGGATATCAAAGTCAACTAGAAGATATTAACCTGGGAACAGATCTCCTTCCTGAGACCGTCCTCAAACTTCCTAGCAAGGAACAACTCATCACCTGATGGGATTGGTGTGAAATTCTGTAGCTCAGTAAAACAGGATGAGTACTCCATAACAGAAAGAGTACCCTGATGCAGACTCATAAACTCCCGGGCTCGATCGACCCTCAAGATCTCCGGATAGAAGTATTCATAGAAGGTGCATCGAAACTGATCCCATGACATACCCTGCTGACACCCTGACTGTGATATCACCTCCCACCACCTCTTGGTGGTGTCTCAGAGCATATAGGTGGCCAGATTTACCCTCTTCTCTGGGGGTATCTCCAGATGCTCAAAGAGTGTCAGGGTGGTCTCGAACCACGACTCTGCATCCTAGGGTCCTCCATCCTCTGAGAAAGTAGGAGGAGGATGCTACTGAAAAACCCTCGTCAACTCAGCCATCGATGGGGCAGGAGGCGGTGCTCCCTAAAAAGTCTGCAACATCCTCAGGAAGTCCTCCTTGAACTGCGTATCTATGCCTGCAATGGGTATAACTGCTGGTGCCAAGGCTGACATAGTAGGAGGATCAACAGGAGGTCCTTGATCGACCATTTCCAGTGTCTGGTCACTGTCCAACAACTGACGTACGACCGGAGGACGTCTCGGAGGCATAAATCTGAAAGATCAAAAGCACACCTTAGATTAGGATTAACAAAGAATGAAAACACAGGAATAAAAAATGGAAACAAGGGAAGGAAATTATCAAGTTTTACAGAACGCGACTACACGACATGTATAAAAACTACACGGCGTGTACCTTTAGCCATTAACATGGGCGTGTAATCCTACCACTACTGGTCGTGTAACACCCCAAACTACACGGCGTGTTATTCCCACACATGGCGTGTACTTGAATTCTAAACCCATGCCCGAGTCTCCTTACACGGCTAACCCAGATGGTCCAACTAACCCCACACTACACGGCGTGTTCCCTAGGGACACGACGTGTACTAGACGCGGTCTCGGCAGCCCGTGTTGTTAGTTACATGGCCATCTACACGGTTGACCCTTACACGGCGTGTTCTAAACAAACATGGTGTGTATAAGAGAGGTTAACACCGACCCGTGTTGTTTGCGACACGACCGGGTACCTGGGACAAAACTACACGGCGTGTTCTTTACCCACACGACGTGTATGGAAGAAGGTGACACCGACCCGTGTTGTTCGTGACACATTCGGGTACCTGAACAAAACTACGCAGCATGCTCCTCACCAACACAGTGTGTTCTACTCAAGCTTACCCGTCCTGTGTTGTTAGTGACACAGCCGGGTACATGGCTCGAAACTACACGGCATGTACCTACCATACACAGCGTATTCCTGAAGGCATTTCTACAATAGCGTGTCCTTGCTCACACGGTCAGTGAAACGGTCTAAAAACTACATGGTGTGTAGTCAAAAAGTACATGCCGTGTATTCTGGGTTTTTCTGGGCAGTAGCTCAGAAACTACACAGAAGCTCATAAAACACAAAAAATAAGGAAGAGGTGCCAAATTCTGATCTGTGAGGGCCCATACTCCCCATGAATAAAAGCTTGGCATCTCCTACAATCATAGACAAGAGAAAAGAGGATCATGATCCACCAATTTCCGATTCAAGAGGGCCCATAACACCTCAGGAATCAAAATTTGGCATTCATTTAAGCAAAGTAAAATACAAACAATCCTCTAACAATGTAGCAGAGATTCTATCAAGCACCTATCAAAACATCATGCATAATCTACACAAATTCTATCACAATAGCATGCAATCACTAATTCACCCTAGATGACATGGCAAGAATGCATGGCATGTGATTCCTACAAGTGCCTATATGATGCATGAGATGGAATACCCTCATATCATCAGGTTGCGACAGAAATAGAACCGAAATAGTCAAAAAAATAACAACACAAAGAATGTGAATCACTCTAGGTGAAATCATATCAACTGTAAAATCTCAAAACTAGAAAACTGCAATAAATGAGGTAGTATGGCTTTTCCCTATACATGGGTTAGCTACTCCCAAGAACAGCTTAATACCAAGTACCGAATCCATCCTATCCCTGTCTAAAGGCTCCAAACAGTAAATCAAGAGAAAAGAATCCCTCTGATACCACTTTGTAACGTCCCGACCTAGATGCCACTAACCGGGGCTCTGATTCGGTTCGCCACATGGCCTCAAGTGCATTTCCCCAAGCGCCAGTGGCTGTCGACTAGTAGCGAGGGCCTTGGGTGTGATAGTGGGGAAACTATGCCCTCATTAGCAGATTACATAGTGGAAATAGATAAACATGCAATAACGGAAGCAGTGAATAACCAACAATAATAAACAGTGGAAAACTAAATCAACAAACTGGAGCACATATGTATATATGAAATGATGCAAGATAAAACTCTAGGAAAACAGCCAAACAAGTCACAATGCTGAAAACACCACAGTACCAAAACAAGTACAAAATAAAAGTAAACAGCTCCTCAGCATCGCAAGCCAAAGCTCGGTCCCATGCTCTCCTGCTCCAAGCAATCAAGTACCAGAAGTCTAAGGGTGCTTTCCCTTGTATATACCTGCAACAACATAGTATTCTTGGGCCCAAAAGCATGGCCTAAACAGGGTGTGAGATAAAATACCAGTAGGAAACCACGCAAAGATCTGTTCCTAACAGTTAGTGAGTATATGGTAGGTAAAAGTACAATAAGCAGTAAACAACAATAGTAAAGCAACAGGCAGTAAACATGATGATACACAACAACAATTCAACCACAAAAACAATAGCAGTGAAACAACAACTAACAAGCAGGAAACCCTCTGGGAAGTACTCGTAGCCATCCCCACTGGTCCTATCCAAGAAGTACCACAAACCTCTGGGCAGTGCACTCATCCTAACCCCTCTGGTTGGTCATACGAAATTATGAGACTCTCTGGGGAAGCACACTCGGTTAATTCCCCTCATAGTCTAGGGTAGTCAGGGACTCTCTGAGGAAGATCACACGGTCTAACCTTCTTAGCCCCAAGTTCTAGATACTCTCTGAGGAATATATCTCGGTCAATTCCTCCTATATCCTTAGGTATACCATAGACTCTCTGAGGAAGCTCACTCGGTCAATTCCTCTTCTATCCTGGGAAGGGTATTAAAAAGAAGTCAAAAAGGTAAGACTCTCTGAGGAAGCTCACTCGGTCTACCCTCCTGTAGTCTATAATATCTGAAGGCACTCTGGGAAGCTCACTCAGTCTATCCCTTGTGGCCTATAATGTCTAAGACTCACTGAGGAAGCTCACTTGGTCTACCCTCCTGTAGTCTATAATGTCAAAGACTCTCTGGGAAGTTCACTCGGCCTATCCCTTATAGTCTATAGCACCAGGTTCTCTCAGCCCCGTGCTCGTCAGTGCATATTAATGATATAAGGCCAAAGTACACCTAGAGAGCTACTTGGATAACCAAAGTACACCTACAGAGCTACTTGGATAGACAGTCTACAAGGCAACAAACATGTTATGAATTTCACTCCAACCTATAATCACAAAGCATGGAAACAGGTGTAATGACCAAAGCCGAATGAGACCCCAAAGGTCGTAAACAGAACAAATCATGGACAAAACATCCAAGCACAACAAGGTATCCTCTAACATGATCAATTTACCTATATGCAAGCATAAAAGCATGCCAGGAAAACAAAAAGGAAAAAAAGGTGAACACGTAATACCCCGTTCATGGTTATTGGTGGAATTTGCACATAAAACTCAAAGACAACAAAAGGTAAGGCACAAACCACCTACCTCGATCCTAGGAGATCGATATACTTGAACCACGATGTATGATTCTCCCCTGAACGTCATAGATCTAAGAAAACACCCAAAACACTCAAACCATGATATATTGAGAAGGATAAGGAATTGGAAAACAAGGCTCAAGCAGAAGGAAGAACCCACCGTTGCGATTCCAACACAATCGACGACAGTCGAATTGGCCAACAGATGGAGGCTCGAGAATCCAGAGAAGTTTCGCGGCCGTACGGCATCTCTCGGTCGAACTATACCTAGAAGAAGACGTTTATGGTGATCAGGCGTGACCCTGATCCGCTTAGTGAAAAAAAGAAAGTACATGTCATGTACTTTTAGAGTACACGGCGTGTACTAGATCTTTCCATACTCCGCTAAAATCGGCCTCCACGTCACCCCTACACACCGTGTGTGTGTCCCAGACACAGCCCGTACACAGCTTCAAGCGGGAAAAGAGTACATGGCGTGTACTCTGAAAGTACATGGCGTGTACTTCAAAAATTCCAGAAACTCCATTTTCCTCAAAAACTCCAGAAAAAGGAAAGATATACGTAAAATGAAGATCTGGATTCTTACACTTGGTATGGAATTAAATTATTTTGAATTAAAATGTTTTTAACATAAGGTTTTTTAAGTTAAGGTTATATAAGATTCCATGAAATTATGACATCCAAGGGGAGTGTTATGAAACATTATATGTGGATGTCATAATTATGGTAACTCGCTATTCCAAAAATATCATTCATGTGACAACCATTTACATATCAACTCTTGGTTTCTAACCATTGGATTATAAAAGGATAATATGAATTGATCTACACCATTGGTGACATGTTATATGTATCCTATAAATATGTGAATAATATAATGATGTGTTGAATTTTTTCCTACACCGTGTTCTCTCTTTCCACTTAAAACTATTTATTTTATTATAATCACCTGCCATCGATTTACTTTCCACTCTCTATCAATTTTCCTTTAATCAATGCTACATTATGATTTTGAAAGACCTCATGCTTTCAATTTATGTTTAATCTGTTTTATAATAATAACATAAATCTCATATGCACTATTTTTTTATTTTAATATATTTATCTTATTTTAATAAAACTTCACCTACTTTTTATTCATTCATAAACATCTTCTGCCTCATCAAAGAAACATATACTTTTTTATTTATGAGTAAAATAAAGAGTTACTAATTACAAAATATATTTTCAACATTCCTTTATAAAAAAAGAAACATATTCTTTATCATCATACTTTTTTCAGAGCTTTCTTATATATACATATATTAAATACCTAAATGATTACACACATGCGTATATATATATATATTATTTATATTAATAATAAGATATTGATATAAATTATAGTAAAGTAATATATATATATACAATGTATAATATTTATAATACACGTATAGAAATATATGATTTTCATATAAATATTTATATATATATAGGGTAATATATATACTCTTTATATATATATAAATAAATATAAATATAAATTTATATAGTGAGTTTTATTTATTTTTTATAGGAAAAATTAATTAAAATGTATATTTACATGTAATATATTATATTTATAGTATATATATAATAATATATATTCATTGTATAAATATATATATATATATTAAATTGAAATTTAAAATGAAAATAAAAATTGAAAAAATAATTGAATATATAAATATATGTGTATAAAAATATATATATAAATACAACATATATTAAAATAAAAAATTTGAATAGAAATATAAATTTAATAATTTATATTGTAACACGCATGTGCACACATATGATTTAAAAATAAAATTTAAAATTTAAATAAATATAAATATATATATATAAATAAAAATAAATAATAAATAAAAAATAAAATATTTATATATAGATATAAATATAATTTATATAAGTAATATATTTGTGTATATATACACACACAATGTAAATAAATACAATTATATTGGATCATAAAATCATGTTTATTGGCTTTATTGACAACAAATTTGATGGTGTTTAAATGGATATCTAGTAGATAATGTGTGAGGTATAGGAAGAGAAATATAGTGAACTTTTGAAGTACATCACATGCTATAATTTAAGGGTATTGGTACCAATGATTCTAATATTTGAAGCATGTTGGGATTTTTTTCACTCATGATTCGATGGTGTGAAGCAATGCAGTTGGCATTTTCAACACATCATTACCTGTAACAAGGAATATCTATCACAAAAGGTGATGTTAAAACATCACTACATGTGGTAAAATAGGTTTTTTTGACATAGTTATTGTACAAACATTTTCACAAATAATGATCGAGCTATCCCAATACTTACATTATGGAATAATGACCTATCATTGATAGTAATTGGAGTATATCACAGTACATGTTATGAAACCCTTTTTTTAGTGAACAATGTATTTGTTTTATTGTAATTAGTGATATGAGATATCTTATGATAAGAATTAGTATGGAAGGTCTATTTCACACAATTAAAAAATGAATAATTATCCACAATTGACTCACAGATGATGATATTAAGCAATTATTGGTTGTGACTAATGGGTTTTTTAAGAACATATCATGCTCAAAATAGTGTAATAAAACCATAAAATATCCAAATATATCATTATAAAAATAAAATGATTTTGAATAACATAAAGTAAATAGGTATTCCTTATATCCAACATGCTTTATCTTAGCAGAGTCTATTTAATGGAGGTCACTTAGTGATAACCAGAAGACTCCCACCTCCACAGGTAGTTACCAACAACTAGAATCTTTGTACTTTATGATATGTCCCATTAGACTCAAAAGTTGTGATAGAAAATTATTATTAAATACAATTAGAGAACATGGAAGAAGAGATATATTATGAACCTCCCCTACTAGTAACCCCTCCTGGGCCTATTGTGAAGATGAGGGTGACTCCCAAAGACCACCTCCAATAGGCCACATGTTGGTTACTAGCACAGAGGGTATAAAATACACAAATTGAAGGCATATTCACACTCCTAGGAACATATATGGAAAACCAACAATAAAATCTATAATATAAATGAAAACTAATACCCCAATATTCATGTAATATCTTAAAAAAATATAGTTCTCCATTATAAAATACCAATATATCTATATCGTAAATTCATTTCACATTCTCATCATAGCAGGGTATCATTAACATGAAGTACATAAACCTAGTTCCCTCCATGAATGACCCCCACCATTTAATCACATCACAACCAAATTATCATCATATTAGGGTATCATGAACTTGAAGGGAATCAACCTCGTTCCCACTTCCTACCCTACACAACCCCCAACATGTAACCACATCACTACATTAACTAGTATATACATACTATAACCTATATCCTTAAAATCCCTTACGTATATGTCTACTTTGAGCTATAATAAACCATAATACATATAAAGAGAGATAATGGATGATAGAGTAATCAACCATCTATTTCTTCACCAACTGGGATGTGGGGGAATACAATCAAAACCCAAAATGTTTGGGCGTTGGTAATGTTATCCAACTCGGAAGGGGAATGTAAGAAATAACAAGAAAATAACACACACATACACAAATAATAGAAAAAAACAAACTTAGCCTAAAGGTGAGGTAATTCAGTCTTAACCATCCCATGATTATATGATTTATCACAAATATTTCATCACTTACATACCCAAGACCTTTTTGGTTTTGAGTTTTAGATAATTAGGAAAATCCTTACATAACAAAACCTATATTTTTCTTACTAAAAAAAATTATTTTCCCACCAAACCAAAAAAAATTCAATGATACACAATAATACATAAATATAACCCAAAAAATTCTCTACACATGATACCCTTATGGGTACATCACTTATAATTATCTTGTTTATTTACTTGGGGAATGGAAACATAAAAAATGGTGATATCAAAATCTTAATAAGGATAAAAATAAAATATATCAATTGAAGATCAGAAGTGAGAATAAGATAAAAATGTGGGTAAGTGAATATAATCAAAATGTATGAACATAACATAAGATAATCTTAACTAATAAAATATAGATCACAAATCACGAGTCATGACACAAGGATTTTGGGTACAAAATAAGATATGGGATATATGAGTAAATAATTACAATTTATGAGAATATAAAATAAGAATAAGAATATGAATAATAATGTGGAATATACATAATCATAGAAAAAAATTTCTTTGTCAAGAATCACTGATAAGTCCATAATCACATAGTATACAAAGTCTCATAATGGATTTAGTTTACTCCCGAGTCCCTTACATATAATTTCAAGGGATATAAATATTTAACCAATTAATTTTAGGTGTATATAATATAGGGACCACCCTTAACATAATGAAAAAATATAAATATTTTTTCACATGAAAACATTCAAAATTTCATTAAATCATAATTAACCCATGAGAAAGAAATATATTTCATAAATATTTACACAAAACATACCATCTAGAGAAAGAAGGCAAATGGTATCAATCAAATATGAGATTACAAGAAAGAAATGAAAATCCAAAAAAAGAGTAAATAAAAATAAAATAAAATTATAGGGTATAATTCACCCAATATATAATATTGGAGTTTATAAAGAAACATTATAATTAAATGAATTAAAATTAAGTTAACAAAAACCCTTAAAACTTTTCCAACGAGTAAGGAAATTGGAATTTAGAGATGTAACTTGAAATGTAACTTTAAATAATATTAATATAAAGAAAATAATGGTATAATACATCAAATAGGTATTATATACACCATATAAATTAAAATAGGTTCATAATATGGGCATGTATCAAAGAAGAAAATTTGAGATGAAGAAACTCTCACAAACATGGTATTTTATACATTAATTGAACACAAAAGGGAGATAATGATATATAATTTAAAATATCATGAAATAAAACAGTTTTATTATAAATGAATAAAATAGTTTAGTAGTTACAACATATAATAGAAAATATGATACATAAAATGAAATATGTCTTAAGGAATTGAAATTGAGAGAAACAAAACCTTACCATGGATTTTTGCTTGATCTAAAATAATTTAACTTAATATAAAATAAACCAAGACTCGTTATAATATATTTAATAGCCTTATTAATGTTTATTACCTTTTATAAAATTCATTTATATTTATTTATCACTTATTTTTAATTTATATTGATCATCACAAGTTAGTAGTTTCAACTGTTCCTTGTCTGTTTCGATATAACAATTTCAGTAATCATAACATGTTCATTAGTTAAACATCTAAAAAATAGTCAAGGTATTTTAATATAAGTTACATAATTATTTATTAATCTATAGGTTCACCCCATGTGGTTTTTAGGTACTATTCTTAAAGATAAAACCCGTAACAGGCTTGTTTCGATAAATTGTTTTACGAAAAAAGGTGGTATATTAATATTGAGTTAGATTTTAATATTACCATTAAAAAACAAAAATAAAACATTATTTACATAATAATATCATATATTACCATTATTTATTTATTTATAACCATCTATTAAAAACATTATAGCATGTTCCATGTAAGTGATCAAACTGACCAAACAAGAACATGTTATAATCAACGGGTGAGTAAGATTATGTAGTGGTTTTAATAAAATATCATTATTAAAAAAGTGTAATGACATAATTTAGATTCTATTAATATTATAAATCATAATTGTTAATATTTAGAAGAATATTATAAATTAAAATGAAGGATAATAAGTCATTACATATAAAGAAGAAATCACATTTCCTCTTGGAATCCTTCATAGTTTTGAAGGAATTAAGGAATATTCATGAGATAAAAAGATAAAAATGTAGTAAAGGATCATTAGAGAAAAATATATAGTAGATTATGGTTATTAATTATAATTTTTGGTGTGTCTTGGAAGGGGTGGTGTTGGGGTAATTTTATAAGTGAGAAAGGGGTGTCATTTTTGAATAAATTATTCAATATTTTAGTATTTAGGCCAAATAATATAAATAGTATTGATTACCATTATATTTAATAGTATATGATTAAAAAAATAGGGTTATTTTACATTAAAAAAAATTCCAAAACCAAATTGAATCTTTTAATCGCTTAATTAAAGGTAAAGAATCAAAAATAGTTTTTTAATAGAATAAAATATAACACAGGTTCCAAAATGTCAAACATAGGTTTTTAAATTAAAATTATTTCTTTTAAATGATTTATTTTACTACTTAAATATTTATATGGTTGGTAAAATGGTTTTATAAAATTTTAATTCATGATTATATCACAATGATTTCATAAAAGTTACAATATTTGTAAAAAACGGGTTTTTTACTATTCACCAACAAGTCAGCTTCTTTAGAAAAATCCCAAAAAAACACTAAAATCTAATTTTGAAATGATGATTCCAAAAATGAATAAAATTTAATAAAATTATAAATTAAAAATATATAAATTTAACTTTTAAATGTTGATGATCCTTTGAGATTTTTTTTGTAACTAGTTTTTTATTTGTTGTCAAAATATCTTATTGTGAATGTTTTTGTTATATAGGTGATAAAGAGTTGAAGAATTTTTTAATAATTTTTTAATGATGTGATATAGGAGGTTAAGGGATTTACATTGATCATGTTTGGGAACTCTCTTGAAATCAGACAATGATATGTTGTTCTTCAAGTTTCTAACATCATCAACAAACTCATGATCTAAGCCGAAGATGTACACTTTCATACAAGTGGAGAGAAGTACAATAGTTACACCAGACATAATAGGAATAGGGTAATGGTTCAAGGATACTAGATGAATATAACAATATAGAATCTATCTAAATAAGATTTATAAGAAGTATAATTTTGTGCTATAAAGTTGAATTTGCATAATATTATTATATGGAACATGAATAATGTTACCAGATGGACCATACACATTGATACTAGAAAGTGAACAATAAGAATTCTATGGTACTATGTTTGTAAGTTTCTAAAAATGAAAAAGAATTAAAATGGGGGATTAGTAAAAAGTGTGAATTCAAATTTCTAAAAATAGTTAAATTCCAAGACAATGTTATCATATAGACAATTTGTAAAAAGTTCAAGTGAAAAAGATTATGTTACAAGCTATATAATGTTAAAATTTTGAAAGATAACCGATGTATGATGGAATCCGTTCAATTATATTAAATGACAAAACATTGTATTAAATTTTGGTTTAAAAAAATATGGAGTCTCTCTTACAGAATGAAGATTCTTAATATGTATCTAGAATGAGTATAGAAAAAATACATGATTGATCAAAGTTCCATCGTATGGATGAACATCAAACAAAAAATGTGACAATATCAGAAAATTGATTTCTTGAAGATGTAATGGATTGAGTTTTGAAATCCAAGCTTTTTATGAAGATTGAATATGATACAGAAATTAATGGATGGATATATACCGACTCATCAAATAGATAAAGTCAGACGAACATATGTGAGTGCATCGGTCAGAGGAAGCACATGATAAGGGCACTGGTTAAAGCTTTGTAGAGTTCACCATACAGAATCAATCGGTTGAAGAATACATTAATTACATAGGATAGAGATGTATGATGGTACCGGATAGAGAATATCTATGATTTCATTGAATAAACATTTACTGGTTGATGTTTTGAGAATATTTATATTAACCCTGTAATGCCTTTAGCTTTGACGATGCTTTACTATTCCTTAAACATTTGGTTATATAGAAAGGTTAAGGAATTTTTAAAAAGTTTATTAATGATGAGTTTAGGTAAATTTTAAGGATTTTATAGACACTAAGTTTTCTAGAAGCTTCAAGAAGTCTCTAGAATGTTTGAGAGGCATCCAGTGAATTTTAAATGAGTAGGAGATTCAAAATTTAAGTTTTTTTGAGCAGGAAAATGAATTTTAGTTTCTAAATTTTCTCCTAAGAGCACTACTATATAAAGGGGAATATATATAACCAATACTAACACTATTCAACATTTGGTGCATGTTCTATTTACTTTTATAATAGTGAATTTCCCTGGACCAATGTGAGTCGCCATGGCAAGGATGTAGTCACCCACACTTGGGGTGAACTTTGTAAATCCTGTGTGCCTTGATTTAATTTCTTATCATTTCATGCATATGATATTTTTATATAAAGTTTATAAGGATAAAAAACTCTAACAGGTTATAGGGGTTAATTTCAAGATAGTTTAAATTGAAAAAAGATCACCACTGATTCAACCCACCCTTCTCAGTGGTTCTCATGCTCTAAAGGAACTTAAAGTGGTATTAGATGGAAGGTTTTCCCTATTGGATCCTTATCATGGATAATCTAAACTTAGTTAATAAAAGAGGTATTCCTACCTTTAATGGGAAAAATTATCATGGTTGAAAAAATTGAATGATACCCAATCTTATTTCTCTAGTCCTAGATGTAATTGATGTATCCATAATTAGGTTTCCACAAATTGAGAAGGATTCTCTTATGAAATTTATTGAAAAAATAAATCTTGAGGTATATGTTAAAAATATAAATTATATTATAATATCTTTCTCAGAAAATGGTTTTATGAAGGCGACAGGTCTCAAGACAGCTGAGGAAACTTGGAAAAACTCAAAAGTATCATCAAGGGAAATATCAAAGTGAAGGAAAAAAGCTGCAAATCCATTAAATCAAGCTTGAAGATATCAGAATAGTGTATGATGAACCTTTTGATGAGTACTTCACCAAAGTAAATGAAAAATTTTACAACATCAAAGGATTCAGAGATGCCTTAGAAGATGATACTATTGTTAAGAAAATTATGAGATAATTTCTATATAGGTTTGATTATAAAATTTATAACTTATAATATAATGAATATTTATCTCTTGATGAATTACATAACCTTCTTATTTCATATGAGATGATGAAATATCCAAAATTCATAATGAACATCAAGGATGAAATGGATTTTGAATCTATAATAAGACTAAAAATCCAAGATATTGATCATAATATTGTTAACCTTAGTGATTTAGAAGATAAAGATGATTCTGAAATGAATATAAAAATCATGTCTCTTATTTCCAAAAATTACTCGAGTGGTAGAGGAAAATATGGAGCAAAAATCCCAATTAAATATTTTGAGTACGGAGGAATTTGGAATTTTTCTATCAATTGTCATAATAATAAATTTATAGAATATGAATATGACTCTAAAGAAAATCCTCTATGGAATAAGCAGAGAAATTTTTTTAAGGAAGATAAGAGATCCATTGGAAATAAGAAAAAGTTTACTTAAAAGAACAAAAGAAGTATGTTGAGTAAGAAAGTTGAATACAAATCTATCAAAAAAATTCTTCCGAATATGGAAATTTAAATAATTTTAGAACCTTATTTAAATTTTTTTATAAAAATTAATATTTCTTAAATAGTGAAGAAGAAGAAGGTGAAGGAACCTACAAAGAATATCACCTAAGATCATAACTTGGGGAATGTATTGAGAAAAAATAAAAAACTCAATAAAGAACTTATAATTTCGAAGAAATAAGGTGATAAAAATAATATAGTAAAGGAAAATATTCTTAAAAATGAATAGTGTACATTGAGAAGATTAATAACCACAAATTGAAAGTTATAAAACATGGAAATATGGTGTACGATATTAATAATAAACTTACTACGAAGGAATATGAGGTTTTTAAAACTCAATTTATATTTATTGAGGTTGAAATTACCTTAAATAAGATGAGTGAAAATTTCAACAAGGATTCAAAGGTAAAGGCTAAAACATCTCAATTCACTAAGAAAAATTATTCCAAGAATTAGGTGACATCTTTATCCACTAAGCATAAAAGTTAATCCAATATTTCTAGCCATGGAGGTGTTAAAAACAACATTGGGAAATATTGTATTGGGAAAGGATGTAGAAAACACATCACATCAAAAAAATTTAAATAAAAAATCCATTAAAAAATGTCCCACACCCGGGGGAAACAAATTCAAAAATATTTTATAGACATCAACAAACTTTCTACAGGGAAAGATCTTACTTCTATAAATGATCAAGATTCAGTGGATTTTGTTAGTACTATGATATATATGGGAATACGACATATAATTTTTGGAGAATATGTATCTTCCTAGAAATATGCATGAATTAAGGGAGAGTAAAAGTTGAGTAAAAGAGAAAAACTTTTCTTAAGTTTCATGAAGAAGGAAAATAAAATTCATGAGATGCTAAAAAATTTCCAATACAAAATCTATTTTATTATTTGGAGTAAGTTTGTAGAATATGTGACCAATCATGTTACTTTACTGAATAATGTATGAAAAATATTCTGGGATAAGTTTTTTATACTATAAAAGAAAAGGAGTGAGAAAAGAAGAAAGTTGAGGAATGATCATTTAGCTGCAAATCATTTTTTTCCATTTTTAAAAGCGGGTTTATGGGTTACCGATACCCAAAAAACAACCACAAACACAAACAAGTGAAACTTAAACATCATAGTATCCAGACTCATCACCACACCCCATGTAGGATCTGTCATCTTCAATGGATGATTTCCAGTCTAGAGACCTCCAGAAGCTAGCACTTTGAACCTGACTACTCAGCCACTCCAGAGCGGGTTGCTCTGGCGATGCCTTTTCAACAACGCTACCCTTTTTAAAGGCAACAGTAACCACACTGTTCCATTTAGAAGCCGATCTGGTCCGCATCGGCCATGGGAGGTAAGAGTAATCCTTTATTGGCCTTCTTCTTGGAGTAGAAGATAAAGGTCCTCCCGTTGTAACCGTCTTTTGATTCCCACTTTGCACCACATCACCGAAAGACCAGCTAAAGGGACCACTCTCCTTTCCCTTCCCTCCCCATGAACTCTCTGTTCCAAAATCAGCTCTTACCTCCAAACCAGTACTAGGAGACTTAGAAATGGTCCCCCTCCTCTGTTCTGGGGTAATACTTTCCAGCAAAGAAGGCCTTCTCTTCTCAGTAGTGGTTTCCCCCACATCTAAAGTGCAGGTCTCTTTCCCCATACCCGAAAGACCCTCTAGTGTTTTCACACCGTTATCCATCCGAACATCAACATCCTCCACCATTCCATCCTCCAAAATGCAAGGTGAGAGATCATTAAACCTGTTTCTAAGGTTGAGGAAAGTCCTAGATAAGGGATCCAATCCTTGAGAATTTTAGCACAGGCCGGAAAGATCACCTTCAAAGGTCTGGCACATCTCTCCTCATCATTCTGAAAAGTGTCCCTTCCCCCAGAGGAGCAATTAGTGATCTCCAAACTGAGTCTCGGCCTGCTGACAACATCAGAAACCCACGGGATCAACTGCAGCTTCAACCATCCAACTGCCTCTGCATCATGGACCTCACCACAGGTCACCCGCTTGGAGCAAGAGGGCTTGTCCTCCACCACAGATTTATGCATAAGAGAAACCCGCCCTCCATCCCTCAAACCCAAAACATTCTGACCATGATCATCAAATTCTGGTTTCTTGTTGCTTGGAATCTCCTCTAACCTTTCAGAGACTAGATGTACACCACACTGGTTCTTTACAGTCGTTGACTGCACAGAAGACACCACATCCTTATGTGTCTCAGAAATATTAGAGATTATCTCAGGAGCCATCCCCATATCTCCCTGTACCGAGTTCTTCATCATATCAACCCTCACCCTCTTATCCTTAGATCTCAGCCTTCCTAGAGGAGCTCTTCTTTAGAAGACCTTCAAAGGATGTCCCAACCACTTGATAGTTACTTTAAAATTATAGGAATAAGAACTATAAATATTGAAGTGAAGAAACGAATATCAAATTAAATTTTGTATGTTGATAGGCTCAAACACAACTTACTAATTAATAACCAACCTTTTGATGATGATTAGAAGTTATCTTTAGGAAATAATTTTGTACCATCAGAAGCTTGAAAGATGGGATTTTTTTTACTAAGGGATAAGGAACAAGTGAAAATATTTTATAGATTGGAGATATTTTTAACTAATGTTACTTATGTTATGAGGATGAAAATAAGTTTTTGCATCAAATACTTGGGAATCATGGCCAAAAAAGCATGATCACACTTTCTAAGGAATATGTTGTAAGAAAATTACCAAAACTAAATAATAAATATGATGATGTTTATATAAATTTTCAGAAAGCGAAGATGGTTAGTAACATACATAAGAAAGTTTAAATACAATCTACCAGAGCTCTTGAACTCATACACTCTGATCCTTGTGGGTCGATGAGGCATTAATCAATAAAATGGGATTTGTACTTTATCACTTCTATTGATGAATTAAATCAGATAACCAATATAATTTTTATGAATCATAAATTAGAGGTTGCATATATGTTTAGATATTTTATAAGGGAAACTGAAAGAGATATGGGTGTTTAAATACTAAAGTTGAGAACTAATAATGGAAAGGAGTACACAAGCGATGATTTCAAATCCTATCAAAATAAATATGTAATAAAACAAAAATACAATTCTCTATACACTCATCAATAAAATGGAGTAGTAAAAATGAAAAACAAAATTTTAGTATAAATGGGGAGAAACATGATTGTAGAATACAAAATTTCTAAATTCTTAAGCTATAAGTGCATCTATTCATACTAAAAATAGTTTTTTATTAAGGATGAAATATAAAATGACTTCATATGATATGAGGTATAATAAAAATACAATGGTGAAATATTTTAAGTTTTTTTGGTGACTACACTTTCTTAAGATAAAAAATACGAATCTTGGAAAGTTTGATGAAAAATTTGATAAAGGAATTTTCATTGGGTATTCAACCGATGGAAAAAGTTACAAGTGTTGGAATAATCATATAAAAAAGTTGGTTGATTAATATGATGTAAATGTTCTTGAAAATCCAACATCCTTAAAAAATTTGTTGAATATGTTATAGAAAATATATGAATACATCTAACAAATATAATTAAAGGGAATATTATTATAATCCAAATCAATTACAAGATGATTCAGATGGATCTTGTGATGAAAAAAGTGAGACTGGAAGAAAATATATTAATTTTTTTCACCTTATAAAAATAGGTTAAATATGAAAGAATAAATGGAAATAAGAATGATCTAGTTCATACTAGAAGGAAATTGATATTAGAGAATCAAATATCACTTATCTCATAGGAGGAACCATAATCAGTTACAGAGGCAATTGAACACAAAGAGTGGGTGAATGTTATGAATGGTGAATTGGATCAAATTGAAAAAAATAACATCTAGAAAAATATTCTATAAATGATAAGAAATAATGTTAAAGAACAAATTGGTATTCAGAAACAAGATGAATGAACATAGATAAATTTAAATAAATAAATCATGACTTTTTTTTCAAAGGTTACTCAGAGGTGGAAGGTTTAGATTTTGAAGAATGTTTTCCCCAATTGTGATATTAGAAATAATAAGAATTTTCTTTCTAGTTTCAATACATTGAAATTATAAATTCCATTAGAGTCAACTTTCTTAAAAGGATATATCACGGAATAATTTTATATTGAGTAGCATAGTGGGTTCATTCTTGAAATTTTTTGAACCATGGTGAGTAAGTTAAAGAAAGCCTTGTATGTTTTAAAACTGGATCTATGTGCATGGTACTCTAAACTTGATATTTTCTTAAAATATTTGAACTTTTCTAAAGGAAAAGTTGATAGTAACATCTATGTAAAGAAATTAAGCACATGTACCCTAATTTTCATTGTTTATGTTGATAATATAATTTTTTCCGGTGACATGGATAAAACTTGTGAATATTTTTTTTGAGAAAATGAAGAATATATTTGATATGTCAATGCTCAGAGAGTTAATTTTATTCCTAGGATTATAAGTTCAATATAAGGAAATATATATCTTTATATCACATGAAAATTATTCTTAGGAGTTGCCACAAAATTTTTCTATGGAATATTCCAAATAATATTCTACTCCCATTTCTATTGGCATAAATTTGAGTAAACTTGAAGCTGAGAAAAGTCTGAATTATAAATAATTCTATAATTTTATGGGAATATTTCTCTATATTATAGCTTCAAGGCCATAAATTGTATCTATTTTTTATTATGTTCAAGATATCAGAGTAATACTATGGAATAAAACATGTTGGAATATAAAAGAATACTCAGGTATGTTAAAAAAACATCATCTTATGGATTGTTGTATAAAAGAAGTTATGACATGAACTTTCTTAGATACACTGATTTTGATTGTGATGGAGATTATAATGATAGAAAATTAAAATCAGGAGGTAATTTCTCATTGGGGGAAAGTTATGTGATATGTAATAGTAATAAACAATGTTTTGTTACTTTGATCATAGCGGTAGAATAATATATTGTTTCCACCCAAGCTTGTACACAAATTATGTGGATAAAAGTTTAGTAAGAATATTTGAGAGTCAGTGTTAGAAAACCATTAAATATCCTTTGTGGTAATCAAAGTGGCATTTATATTTCAAAAAATATTGTACAACATTCCAAATCAAAGCTCATTGATATTTAATATCATTTCAAAAAAGATAAATTTCATGGTGGAGATTTTATGCTTGAGTATATTTCAACAAAGTATCAAATTACTGATGTTTTAACTAAAGATATTCAAAGGGAAAGATTTTAAGAATTTAGGTTACAACTATATGTTCATCCTCCACCAATGAATTCCTAAATTTCTTGAGGAATCCACCTCTACATTTCTTTTGATTATGTTGTCAAAGGGTGAGAGAAAATACAAATTTCTATGAATAAGTACAAATCTTTCCTATATAAATATGAAGTCATTGTTATAATACAAAGTGGGAGAGAAAAATATTGAGGGGAGTTTATATTATAATGGATAAAAAATTTATTGCCACAGAGGGATGAAATTCCTTATAAAACATTACTATATTCAATAGTGTTGTGTCAGTACATTCTCTATGATAAAGGTTGTGGTTTGATAAAAATTTGAGAGAAGAGTTGTTTGAAAAATGTTAAAAGTTTTTGTAAATTCCAAAAAATTCAAAGGGGGATATTGGAGATCCATTGGGACATTTCTATAAAATGTGTTTTTATTTTTATTCAATATATCTTATTTTGAATGTTTTTATTATATAAGTGATAAGGAGTTGCTAAATTTTTTAAGAAATTTTTCCTTTTGACGAGCTAAAGGTGGTGATGGAAGCTTCCTTAACCACATTAGGAAACCTTCATGAAGTTATATGATTTTATGATGTTCTTAAATATTCTAATATAATAAAGAAACACATGATCCAAGATGAAGTTATACACTTTCATACAATGGGAGAGAAGTAAAAATTTTACACCAGACAAACTAGGCACAATGTGACAGTTCGAGGCTACCTGATATAAATCCCTGAACAAAAGCTATCATATGAAGATTTATAAGAATTTAAAGTTCAATTTACAAAGTTTAAGTAACACAATGTTATCAAATAAAACATGAATATTATCATCAAATATACCAGACACATTGTTACTAGATAGAGAACAATAATAAGTCCAAGGCACTAAGTTTGTATGTTTCTCAACATAGTGAAATAAGTATAAAGGGGGAACATTACAAAGTGTGAAGTCTAAGTTCAATAATTAGTATAAATTTTAATACAATGTCAATGAAAAAAGTTTATACAAAGTTCAAGTGGATAAGATTATGTTACAAGATGTATGATGTTCGAAGTCACGAAGGGCATTGAAGTATGAAGGAATTTATCTGAGTCTATAAAATGAAGAACCATCAAATTTTTTTGGTTTAAATAGAGATGTAGTATTTTTTTTAGAAGATAGATGGTCAATATGTAACTAAAATAAGTTTAGGAAAAACCTATTATTGATCAAAGTTCCATCAGATGGACTAACATAGGATAAACAATTTGATTTCATCAAGAATATTATTTATTAAATATATTCTAGATTGAGTTTAGAAATCTAATATATATATGAATATTGAAGAATATGTATAAAGGAATAGACAGAGAGATTCTGACTCATCAGGCATACAAAGTTGGATAAACATATGTGAGTGCATTAGTCAAAGGAAGCACATGATAAGGGAACCAGTCAAAGCTGTGAATATTTCACTAGAACAAATCAATCGAACAAAGAAAATCTCGAGTCCATTGAATGGAGGTTTATGATGGAACCAGATAGATAATCTATATAATGTCACCCGGCAGAAATTTTCTAGTTGATGTTTTTAGAATCTTTACACAAACTATGTAAAGCCTTTAACTTTGATGATTCTATGTTGGTCTTTCAAAATTTGGTTATCTAATAAGGTTAAGGAATTTTTAACAAGTTTATAAATGATTATATTATATAAATTTTAATGATTTTACAAACACAAAGTTTTCTATAAGATTCATGAAGGATCTAGAATTTTTTAGTAGAATCCAATAATTTTTGAATGAGAAGAAGATTCAAAATTTGAGTTTGCATTGAGAAGTAAAATGAATTTGAGTTCTCACCTTTTCTTCTATGAGTGATACTATATAAATGGGTGCATGTACAACCCATACTATCACTATTAACACACAAAAAGGAGATCTGAAGCTCCGTAGAAGTCTTACTGGACAAATAAATTAGACATAGGGTAGAATATCTGAGACTTTAGAGTAGTGTGCGTTTCCAACCAAGGAATATCTTGGTCAAAGGATAAGAAGTGTATAGGTGTAGTGATTAGATATAACAGGTAGAGGGTTACCAATAAGATACATTAGACAAGGAATCAATCAAATACATAGATTTATGAGGCATAATTGTTGTGTTCATCAGATAGAGATTATAAACAGGTTTTGAGGTATAATTGTTTCATTCATCAGACAAAATTTAGATCACTGACATAGTTAGTGAGGCATACTGGATGTAGTACACTAGAAAAATTCAGAATGAAAATTAGATGGGAACATTGGATATACTTTTTTAAATGATTTTTAGTGAGCTTATAAGAAAATTTTCTCATCTTATTTTTTTCTTAATTTATAAGAAAACTTTATAACTTATAAGAATCAATATAATATTTACTACCAGGAGATAGAAGGGGTTTAATGAGAGTTGGATCAATTTTATTTACTTATTATAACAGTAAATTTCTATGGACTGATGGGAGTTTCCATAATAATGATGTAGTTACCCACACTGGGGGAAAACCATGTAAATATTGTATGCCTTTCTTTATATTCTTATCATTTCTTGTTTGTATGGTCATTATATAAAGTTTATAAGGATAAAAAACTCTAATAGTTTGTAGGGGTTAATTTCAAGAGAATTAAAATTGTAAAATATCACCATTGATTCAACCCCCCTTATCAATGGTTCTCATTATCTTAAGAAACTTCAAATAAAAACATAAAAAATAATGAAAAAATATTTTTATTATTTTTATTATTATTTTTAAACATTAAGTATTCCTAATATTATATTATATAATTTAATAATTATATGGGTTTTAATATATTTTTTTATACATTGAAACATTTTATTATAATCATCCATTAAAAGTGATTAATTTAAATTAATAAGATAAAAATACTCCTGTAGCACCCCTGGTTTCTAGTAAGTAACCCTTTATTTATGATTCTTAAGTATGTAAAGTGTTTGGGTGAAGTTTGGGAGGGTTTTGAATACTTTTGGATTGTTTTTTGGGCCTTTATAAAAGTTCATGGTTAGATCGTGGTTAGTGAAAACTGTGAAACTCTTATCAGAAACTATGCAAGGCGAAACAAGGGATTTGGGGTAGGTGCACGGTTAGGCGCACAGTTTGACCAAACTATGCAACCACCCAAAAGAAATTGTGAAAAGTGGGATACATAGATTTTTAATGGTTTGTACATAGTTTTTCTAATTTTATGGGAAAACCATGCAAGTTTCACCTTGAGGTAGAGATTGGTGCACAATCAACACTCAATTTTCAAAACCGTGAAACTAACTGCACATGGTTTAAAAATTAGATCCTAAAAAAGTGGATATAGCTTGAGATTATCTCTAAACCTCTAATTTACCCTCTATTTTCTCCCTAAATTGATATTTCTTCCCAAAAAAGGCTGTGTAATCTTTCCCCATTGAACCATAAGAAATTCAGAGGCTTTTCTTGGTGCGTTGAAGCCCGATTCCCTTGGAAAGTATTTGTTTTTGGTATTTTTTCATTGTCTTTCTTAGATTTATTTTCCTTCCCTCTCTCATATTCTTATATCTATTCTAATATAGATATATATATAGTTTTTGATTCTAATAATGATGATATATAGCTGTGTTGATGTTAGAGAAAGAGACCTATGGTGGGATTTTAGATATTCAACCCGGTTTTGTGGGTATTTTCATGCAGTTATTTGTTTTCATCATAATTGATATGGTAGTTGGATTCACTCTTGATTCATCTTATTATAAATTGAAGGGTTGATTTAAAATTTATTGTTTTTATTTAAATTTATTTTTAAATTTTTGTGTAAATCTTGATGGAAACCTTATTTAGTGATGGTTTATGGAATTGTGGTATTCTTCTGCAAATTGATTTTAAAATGTTTATTTTTAAAAAGTTTTTTGGTTTGATTCATGGAAAAGTTTTTTTGGAAAAGTTTTCAATAAAACCATTGTTTTATTGAAATGGGTTTTGCATGATTGTATTGGCATGGTTTTTGGTCATACTTGGTGGTGTGTGTTCATATTGCATATGAGTCTTGGTTAAAATGTGACCTGGTGATCGGTTTCAAAGGTGTAATGACACATGGGATATTGGTTACCTTATGATGACTTGGTAGATCGATGATAGAACTCTTGTGAGTATGAAACTGTCACTTAGTCATGCATGTGTGTGTGTGTGTATGTGGGATTGGGTTGGGTTATGCCAAATGGATTGTGAAATTCTTTTGAAAACTTGTTTGGTTTCTTTCTATGGAAAATGGTTTTGTTTTGGAAAAATATTTTTCTTAGAAATAGTTTTGTTTTGTGATAAAATATTTTAAATTGTTTTATATAAATTGTTTTATATAAATTTTCTAACATGTTCTATCCTAGTGGTGTGATTAGGGAAGTGATTTTTATAAATCCTACTGAGTTTCATTACTCACCCATACTTTGTAACTTTGGTGCTTTTGTAGATATTGTTCATCGGGACATAGGAAAAGGTAAAGTATCACACTTATTTAGTGGTTCTTCATGATACTTGGGTTGTATTGTGGAGTTGGATCATGGATAATTTTGGGAGCTTTGAAGTTTTGTTTAGTGTCATTGAGTTTTTTTTGGTTTGTCTTCCGTATTGTACTTTGATGTTAGTTATCTTCCATTATGGTACTCTGCTGTAGTTTGGTTTTGATATCAATGGTATTACTTTAAGTTGTTTTACATTGTTATCATGAATCATATATTTGTATTTTTTATGGAATGTTTGGTTGGATTGTTTTATTTCTCAAAGGGGAAATCATCCCCAAATTGTATTGAAGCCCTTTGAATTTATTACTATCCTTTGGTTCCTTGAGGATGTCGCTTAAGGCCAAGTATAAATTCCACCTCAACTCAATCCAATGAGGAGGGGTGGTGTTTTACAAGTGGTATCATATTGTTTGGTCCTTGACATACATGTGGTATTAGCCTTGGTCGGTATTTTACTTGGTCATCATTTTCTCAGTCTTGGAGTTGATATTCATTCTAATATATTCCTCATATCAGGTTGGTATAAAGGAGTAGGATTGTTGGGACTTGAAATATTGAGCATAAAAATACGTAGATAACCTTTTTTATACTAAACTTCAAGTTACCAGGGAGTTGGGTACATAAGTGTTTTAGAGACACTTATAGAAATCAAAATCTCATTAGCATTGGTTTAGACAATGAGAAGAGCATGCCATGTATTTTAGAAATGAATTCCCATGAGGAGTATATATTTCATTGAGTAGTGATATATTATTTGGTAAAAAAGTTTTTATTTTTGAAAATTTTTAAATTTGGTTTTTAAATATTAGATTTTGAAAGGGCATGAAATGGTTATTTTGAAAATGGTATGATTTTCAAAAGAATGGGTAAATTTTCAGAAATGGTTGTACATGAAAAATGTTGAATTTTGGAAAGAAATGTTGTGATATATGATGTGGTAGAATTTGAAATTGTTAAGACTTCAGTTTCTAGAGAGTGAGACTTATGGTGTTTTTTATTTTTTTAGAAAATGGAACCCAATAGGTGTCCTAGAAACCAACAAGAGGAAGCTACTAAGTGTCACAAACCAACCTGGGTCGACCCTAAATCAATCACCTAAGATGGTTCGCGGAATGAACCTAAGGGAATTCCCAATCCCCATGGATTGGAAACTAGTGCTAAGCATCAAAACATATATGTGGGAATGATTTAATCCCAAAATAAATAACCAGGACCAGATAAATAAATGGTACAAACTGAAAATGTAGTAAGACCAATAACTGAATCTCAAATAAATGAATAACTGATTCAGTTATAGGATACAACTGAAAAGTCTAAAAATCAAAATAAACAAAACTAAACCACTGTCACGTGATCTCCATGTGACCTCTTGGTCACCACCAACCATAAGACCAGCCTTGATCCAATAATGAGAAACTAAACTAGGATAACTTGAGCAAAAAGGAACCTGCAACTAAAAATATAAAATAGGATTGAGCACCAAAATACTCAGTATGAATGCCAAAGATAAACCATGAGATCCAAGTGTTTCCTTTCCCAGCACATTCCATTAACACTAGTTTGAAATAAAATAATAAAAGTAAGTTTTCCACGATTTTAATTAAACAACCATAACTTTATCTTTTTGAAATTCAACACATGAAACCTCTCATTTCCAAAACAAACTACCATTTTTTAAATAAAAATCCAAACAAAATGATACTAGGGCTCCATTGAAAATAAAAAAATAGGGTAAATAGAAAACTAAGTGCAGAAACATACTAACAAGAAAATAAATAAAGTAACCAAGCAGCATAAATAATAACCATGGGTGATCATAAACATCCCTAGAAGACCCCTAGATACACTCAGTTTGGAAGCACCTACCGGCGTATGGTGAAGTCCCTAAGTCAATAACCAACTAGCTACCCTAACCTAGCCTCACTAGTGGCACATCCCTCCTGGCATGTCTACAACTTCAGGAGAGTACTAACCCATCTAATAGGGGCTATCAAGCAACCATCACTTGATCATCTAAAAGTTTCCTAAGAACCCATGGTGGTAGTAATAATATGTAAGTAGGAGGCCCCCATAGGCGTGACTCACCTTTCATGCCACCACCGCACTTGCCTACCCGAAACAAGGAAACCACCTATACGATAACCCATAAAGGGGAATCCTATATAGGTTTCCCAACCATATTATATGTATATATTCATTTTACATCACAAAAGGTGCCAACCAAGACACCATACCACATAAATATTCAACTGTTTCATAAAACACTTTGGTTGACAATTAGGTGCACACACTTGATAAATCCCATTCCTTTCTAAAAATCAACACAACACTACTTTTGAGTTGGAAGTGCCAAACATGACTTTTTCTAGACTTAACTAAATGAATTTACCAAAACATCCTACAAACACTGATTTTATATTTCTAATCCCAAATGGGCCCTTAAGTTCCAAACAAACACACAAACACTTCACAACTACCAAATGAGGCTTTACACTTTTTAAAATCATGCCAAAACATGTTTCAAGGACAAATGGAAAAATCATGAGGAACACATTTAAATCCATTTCCAGAAATCACACAAGGGGACCAACTTTATTTAAAAACTAAAATCTATTTAAGAAACTAAGGTTTAGAGAGGACACCATTTTAGATGTACCATCTTCATTTGAGGGAACATCCATGTGTGAACCTAGTGCAACCATGGACGTGCCACCATCTAATGGAACACTCCAACATCCAAGGAATATACTCAAATTTTTTTTCACAAAGTCCTTGTTTTCTTTCAAACCAACCCTAAATTCACACTGAAAAACCTTGCACCCACGATTCTCATTTCAAACATCATTTAATAAATCCTTTACTCATTTAATAAAAAAATTCAAAAGAACACAACAAATACTTACATCAAGATTTCACCAATTTCAAAAATTAATTACATTTTAAAATTAATTGCATATCCAAATAGTTTAAAAACTAATTTTTCAACACACTCATTAATTATAAAAAAATATAAAGAACACAAGCAAACCTAATAAATTCATCAAGAAACATTTAAGCATGGAATCACTTAGACATAATCAAAGAATTATTTAAAAAGTTATTTTTAACAATTTTAACTAATATTAAAACACTAAAATAAGTTAAATAAGATACTTATAGAGGTGTGAATGACATTTTAAAATTAATTAAAAACACACAAGTTCCTATGGGTTGTTACGGAAAGGAAAAATTCGGAAACACCTACCTCAACCATGCATGAATGAAACATAAATTCAATGGAAGGATGAATACACCCCAAGGTACCTTCCACACGTCCTAAATAATGAGAAAAAACACCCAAACATGAACCAAGATAATTAAGGTTTGGCCAAGATGAAGGAAACCCCCCCAAAAGAAAATAAATACAACCAAACCGGAGGAGAGGGTTGTTGGCGAAGGGGTTACAACCACACCAGAGCAGGGGGGTTCGGGCTGTGCTGAAATAGGGTGGAGTAGGGGGGTTGGGTGATTATCGCTCAAATTTACCCAAGAGATGAAGGTAGAACGGTCTTTATATTTTAGCTTGCACTAGTGGAAATACGGGTTTTAGCGTCGTCGTAATAACGTCGGTTTTTTAAAAACCGATGCGAATAGTATGTGTAGGGAATTTATGGCATCAGTTCTACAAAAAACAGACGCCAATAATATTAGTAAACATATTTTCCGCATCGGTTTTCAGAAAAAATGATGTGGAAAATAATTAAAAAGGAATTTCGGCGTCGGTTTTCAAAAAAAACCGACGCAGAAGATTTTGTTTTAGTTTCGGCGTCAGTTTTGAGGAAACCCGACGCAGAAAACCGACGCCTAAACAAAAAAAACATATTCGGTATCAGTTTTGAGGACAACCGACGTGGAAGATAGTTTTTTAAAAAACTTTCGGCATTGGTTTTCCTGAAAACCGACTCCATAAGTTATATATTCGGCGTCAGTTTTCTTAAAAACCGATGACGAAACTAAAAAAAATACATATTCCGCGTCGGTTTTCCTAAAAACCGACACCGAAATGTTTTTTAAATTTTTTGGCGTCGGTTTTCCTTAAAACCGACGCGAAAATTCTTTTAAAATTATTCGGGGTCCGAAACCCTCCTTTTGTTCGATCGTCGAAATAGAGCTTCGCTGCGGCCGAAACCCTCATTTTGTTCGATCGTCGAAATCAAGCTCCGCTGCGGCACTTTGGACTCCCGACGACCTTTGAACCTGATTTGCGATCTTGGACGGGCATTGTTGACGGTTTTTTTTTCGTTTGCACGATTTCTGGTATGCGTTCTTCCTCTTTATCTTCTATTTCATCTCCTATTGTTTGTTTCTTCTTCAAGAACCCTATTTAAGTAGGAATTAATGTTCAGTCAGATGTGTTATGAGTTTTTGTAGTCCTAAGATCGACACTTCTTTCAAATTTGAGCTCTGTTATGTATGGTTGTAGTAAAAATAGGATCATAATAAAACTACAGGTATGTTCTAGTTTTATCTCTATCATCATCTTAACTTATCTTTCTAAGGTATTTTATTATTATTTTTATTTGATCTACATAAATTGTGAATCAACAATTTTGAAGAATTGGTTTTTAACTTATGTAGGTTTTTAGTAAACATATTTGTACTGAACTGAGTCTGTGTTTGTGGTTGAAAGAATTTTTAAAATTGGTATGAATTTTTGACCCTGGTGGTATCAAAAAGTTATCATTAATAAATTTTATATTATCTAATATTTAATTCTTGGTATAGATCCTTTACAAGTTACACTTGATAGGTTTCTTTATGACTTCCTCTTCTGGTATAAGATCTCCTTCATCAGTGACTTTGAATTAAATGTGATTGAAGTTATATAATTACATTACACCCATTTTGATTGATATCTTACATTTTAAAACAACCAATTATATTTTTTACTTTCAATAAAGAATTGATATTTATTAATAATTTATACATATTTCCATGTACTCCCACATTTCACTTATTGATTCCTTTAAATTAATGAACTAATAAATTTTAAAATAATGATATTATAATTAAATTATAATATCAATATAACACACATGTATATAATATGAAAATAAACTGTTTACTCTATTTGTAAACGTGTTTCATATCTGATGTCTTTTATCTGATTATCAATAATTTTTATGGAATATGTTTTTGTTTACAATTTATCTAATAGATATTTAAATGTTTATATGTTTTAATATATTCATCAATTATATTGTGATATTAGGTATTAATGGATCATAATTGGATTTATTTACGAAGAACTACTAGTGAATATAAAAAAGGAGTTGATAATTTTTTGGAATTCGCTAAACGACATAATCAAAATATTGATTTGATTTTCTGTCCATGTGTGAAGTGTGCAAATATGAGAAAGTTAAACTCCAGAGAAATCAAGGATCATCTCATTTGTTATGGTTTTAGCCTTAATTATACACGTTGGATCTTTCATGGTGAAAGAACTGAAAATTCAACATCCAATATTGATGACGATATTCATAATGAGGAAGATGATCGTATTGAAGAATTAATTCATGATTTAGGTGTTGAAACCATCGAAAAAACACCAAATGTTGAACGATTGTATGGAGATTCTAAGAAACCATTATTCCCAGGTTGTAGTAAATATACAGTGTTATCATCAGTTTTGAGATTAGTTAACTTAAAAGCAAAAAATGGGTGGAGTGATAAAAGTTTCTCCAGTTTACTTGAGCTTTTAAAAGAGCTTCTTCCAGAAGGCAATGGACTTCCAGATTCCAATTATGAGGTGAAGAAAATATTATGCCCAATGGGATTGGGGTATAAAAAGATACATGTTTGCCCCAATGATTGTGTACTGTATAGGAAAGAAAATGAACATTTATCAAGTTGTCCTACATGTGGAACATCGCGCTATAAGATGGATGAGAAAGTCAACTCAGATTCATTTTCAGGTGATGTCATGTAACGTTATGAAAAATCAATTTTTTTACTTTCCAATGATATCATCCAATATTTTTTTCAAACAATTATGATAAATCAATTCTGATTTATTTTTAGGTACCACAATCAAAACTCCAACTAAAGCAATTTGGTACCTTCCAATTATTCCTCGTTTGAAGTGTCTATTTGCAAATTCAATTGATGCAAAAAGGTTAAGATGACATTCAGATGAGCGCATCTCTGATGGTAACTTACGTCACCCTGCCGATTCACCACAGTGGAAGAGTTTTGATAAAAAATTTCATGATTTTGGAAGTGAAGTTAGAAATCTCAGAATGGGATTGTGTACTGATGGAATGAATCCATATCGGAGCCTCAGTATCCAACATAGTTCATGGCATGTTTTGCTGGTACTTTACAACTTGTCCCCACATCTATGTATGAAGAAAAAGTATGGTATGATGAGATTGATGATTTCTGGACCAAAAAAACCGGGAAATGATATTGATGTGTATCTTACACCATTGATTGAGGATTTAAAACTGCTATGGGAGAAAGGTGTTACAGTTTTAGATGCATACAAGAAAGAGTATTTTCTTTTGCGTGCTATGATAATGTTCACTATAAACGACTTTCCTACATATAGAAACTTATCTGGATATAGTGTTAAGGGACATAAAGCATGTCCAATTTGTGAAGAACAAACTTCATATTATCAATTGCAGAATGGAAGAAAGATAGTGTACATGGGACATCAAAGATTTTTGCGAATTGATCATCCTTATCATAGATTGAAAAAAGAATTTAACGGTTTACAAGAATACAACCTCCCCCCTCAACCATTGTCAGCTGAAGAATATTATGACAGAGTGAAAGATATTGATTCAACATTTGGAAAGAGAAAAAGTTCTGGTTTACAAAAACATATCTGGAAGAAGCAGTCTATTTTTTTCGAACTACCTTATTGGAGATTTTTAGAGATAAAACATAACATTGATGTTATGCATGTTGAGAAAAACATATGTGATAGTTTGATTGGAACTTTGTTAGAAATAAAAGGAAAGACAAAAGATGTATTACATGCTAGATTGGACTCGATATTAATGCGAATACGTTTGGAGTTAGCTCCCGCTGTGAAAGGAAACAGAACATATTTACCTCCGTCTTGTCACACATTAAGCAAGATTGAAAAGATGAATTTTTGTTGGTGTCTTCATGGTATTAAAGTACCCAGCGGTTTTTCTTCAAATGTGAATAATTTTGTGTCATTGAAGGATTGTAAATTAATAGGTATGAAATCACATGATTTCCATGTGTTGATGAAAAAAATTATACCAGTAGCAGTGCGTGGTATATTACCGAAAGCTGTCAGAAAGACAATCATCAGGTTATGTAATTTCTTTAAATCCATTTGTAGCAAAGCCGTTGATCCAAATTTGTTAGATGTGTTGGAGAATGAAGCAACTCTTATTCTTTGTCAACTAGAAATGTATTTCCCATCCACATTTTTTGATATAATGGTTCATCTATTGATTCATTTGGTGCATGAGATAAGAATATGTGGGCCTGTTTATTTAATATGGATGTATCCTTTTGAAAGATATATGAAAATTTTGAAAGGATATGTTAAAAATCCTTATCGACTAGAGGCCTCTATTATTCAAAAATATGTATCAGAAGAGGTGATTGAGTTCTGTACTGATTATTTGAATGAGGTGGAGCATATTGGTCTCCCTGTATCTCGACATATGACAGTTGATAGAGAAGGTAGAGGGGTTCGAGGCTTAAAGGTAAAGTTCTTTCCATGTGATGAAGTGATGCAAGAACATTTATACATTTTGAACAATACAGATTAGGTTCAACCATATATATCCTCACATATTGCTGAATTAAAGTTACGATATCAGAAAAGAAATGAAAAGTGGTTGATGATTGAGTATAAGAAGACATTTGTTTCATGGTTTAAAGAGAAAGTCACCCCTGATATATCTGTACCAGAAACATTGAAGTGGTTAGCAGGGGGACCATCTATTAATGTGATCACTTGGTCTGGTTTTGATATCAATGGCTACACATTTTACACAAAAAACCTGGATGATAAGAGTACTTTTCAGAATAGTGGTGTGATGGTATTCGCTGAAGCAGTGCATTTTTCGAGTTCCAAAGATAAAAACCCAATTTATGCATCAACGTCATATTTTGGAGTTATTGAAGAAATATGGGAAATTGATTATATTAAATTTCGAGTCACTATTTTTAAGTGCAATTGGGTTTATAGTAATAGTGGCGTGAAACATGATGAATATGGGTTTAAACTGGTTGATTTGAAAAGATTTAATCACAATGAGGAACCATTTATCTTGGTGACACATGCAAAACAAGTATTTTATGTCATTGATCCGTCGAATGATCAGTGGTCAATTGTTTTGCAAGGGAAAAGATACCATTTGGGTGATGAGGATGATTCTGATGATTCTAGTGATTTACATGAGACTTATTCATCTATTATGCAATTTTCATATGATTACAATGAATATAAGACAGACGTAGTGCATGCAGTACGTACCGATCATGATGAAGGGATTTGGAAAAACACTAAATTAGTCTCCTAATTTTTCTGGTAAATATTTATATTTTGTGTCTATTTTTAAAACTTACAAATGCATGCCTCTATTTTTACATATTTATTTTTGTCTTCCTTATTTCTAATTATTCAGTTTTCTAATGATATGCAGGTACACAAAATTTCATTACACTTTCTAGTAGCAATGTCAGATACAGATAGAGAGGAGCAGTTACCGAGGTATATCTATTTTGAAATATTATTAAATATTCAGTAATATACTTATTTAATGAAATAAAACTGTTAATTTACAAAAAAAAATTTGCAGGACTACTGATGCGTCCTCGGCGGAGGAGACTTCTCCAGTTACTACTCAAAAATAAAGTTCTCTAGTTGGTAAACGTGGTATTACACGTTTACCAAAACTATCACTTTCTCGTGATGATAACAAAGCACACATCCATTTTTATGATAATAATAATGCAGTTGTCCCAAATGCAGTTCAGTTTGTCAGTTATATAGCGATGCAGAGCCGTTGCAGGATTAGTATTTTATATCATGATTGGAAGTCAGTGGACAGGACGGTGAAGCAACAGCTTTGGGAGGCCGTGACGGTAAAATATTTTTATTTATTTATTTTATCTCATTTTTTTAATATTATATAGTTTAAATGACATATTTAATTTTTTCAATTACAGATGACATTCAATTTTGAGGAAACCAAAGAAATTAGGAAAAGACATCTCTCTTTAGCGGCGGTTCGATGGAGAGATTTTAAAAACAAACTGACGAAAAATTATGTTTTTGGAAAGAGAAGGTTTGAAAGCCCATGTCTTAAGTATCCATATATAGATGAAGAAATATGGAAGCGATTTGTTGACAGTCGTCAGGAAGAGAAATTTCAGGTATTGTAATTGTTTTATATTTTAAAATTTATGCTATATTTTCCTTATTACTTAGTAATTTATTTTTATGTAACAGGCCTCCAGGAGATCTCATCAGGAGATCCAGTTGAAAAACGTATACCCTCATACTTTATCACATGGATGGTACTCGTATTTGGAGCAGAAAATGATTGAAGAAAAATTTGAAGCATTAAGAGCTCGATCAAGTAGTGGTTCAGAAGAGGTCTAGTATGTCCTCCATCTCCTCCCACTCGCCATGAGAAATGGAAAAGAGAAAGAAGAAGAAAGAATGAACAATATCTTACAGACGAAGCTCATCAAGTGGCTGATATAATTGTAAGTAAATATTATTTCTTTGTTAACAATTTTCCTTTTTTATAATTTATAAAAACTAATATAAATTTTTTATTTTTCATTTCAGGATGAACTTCAGGAGAAAGAGACACAGGGCTATTTTATCCCCAAGGGTAGGATGGATATCCTAGCCATTGCTTTGGGAAAGGCATAACACCCCGGCCGTGTTAGAGGATATCAGGCGGGTGTTAGTATTTGGAAGGTTTTTGGTAAGAGTAAGTAATCAAGAGACCCAGAAATCGAATCCTTAAAAGAAGAGCTGCAGGATATGAAACGGTCTATAGGTGATCAAATTCAAGAAACAGTACAGAAGGATTTATTAGAACACTTGGCAAGACAGTCATAGTCTGCTCATCCTTCTGAGGTATATTATTTACTTATTATCAATTTTTCTTTTCTATAAATTATAAACACTGATATAACTTTTTCATTTTTCAACATTCTCAGCCTACTCACTCGGACTACCCTGCCTCATATGCTTACCTAGCACCATCTGGGAAGCCTTCCGAGGTATATTATTTACATGTCATCAATTTTTCTATTTTATAAATTATAAACACTGATATAACTTTTTCATTTTTCAACATTCTCAGCCTACTCACCCGGACTACCCTTCCCCATCTGCTTACCCTGCCCCGTCTGGGCAGCCTTCCGAGGTATATTATTTTATTTAATTTTTAATCAATTTTTCTATGTTATAAATTTTAAACACTAATATACCCTTTTCATTTTTCTGACTTCTCAGCCTGCTCACCCTGACTACCTTGCCCCACCTGATAACTTTGAGCCTCCACCTCCTCCCTCGGATCAAGCCTTATATTGTGAGTTATTTGCGGGAGATCCTCATGTACATATTGTTGCGTTAGGACATGTGTATTTTTTGGGGGACTCGGTACATCATCAGCCTATGCAGATGGGCCAGGTTAGAGTATCAATACTTGGTAATATAGATCCTACTGCTCTACTACCATTTCCTTCTGTGGAGATCACTAGTGTTGGGGAATGTATGGGCCATTTTTTACTTTGGCCAACTACACTTCTTTGTTATATTTTACATGAGGTATGCGTTTTTTTAATATTAATTACAAATGATTCCAAATTACTTATAATGTTTTCTGACATTTAACTTATATAGGATTATCTTAAAGAAAAATAAACTGTACAAATGCAACAAAATGTTCAGAAACAGTCGCCTGTAGATACTTCTGATATTTCTTATGGGTTGAAAAGATTATCTGAGTCCTCTTCTTCCTTGAATTTTATCTATGAGTTTCGGATGACGCTCGATATATGTGGAAGAAATTATAAATTGAGAATATTGAAAGAAGATATCATGAATTTAGTTAATTTTGAAGAGATCGGGATGAATGTGGTGCAGTTGTTTTCCATGTAAGTAAATTGACGTTTGAATTGCTATTTCTTTAATAAAATATTGTTATGTCATTGACTAACTATATTTTCTTTTTAAATTAGGTATCTACACAGGATTCTTTTACATAATGAAACTACAAGAATTTACAGCTTTATAAACCCAGAGTACATTTCCTTGGAAGTCAAACATGTGAAGAATGATGAAAGAGTTCAATATATATCCGACAGATTATCACAAACAGAGATTCACTGCTGGTTTTTGCCATTTCTTGATAAGTAAGAACATCAACATAATTTTGAACTCATGATCATTATAATGTCATTAATTGTGAACTTTTTGTATTATAGGGGGCATTTGATGTTAGGCGTATTTTGCCCAAATGAATGCACCTTATATTGGTTTTTCTCTTTATTAGGAAAAGTGCGTAAACCATTTTCCAACTTATTAAATAGGTAAGTTGTTTTTTTTATTTTTATAAGTTTGTTATGTTTAATTTTAATTGTTTACACAAGTTTTATTAGTTCTTATATAAAAAAATGCAATTCATGGAAACATTTTACAAAGGAAAAGAAACCAACGAAAATCAAATATGTGGAAGTACAGGTAATTAGTTTTTATATTTTTGTTATATATTAGTTTTTATTATTAGTTAAATGTTTTATAACTGCAGTGTCATCGTCAAAATGGACATGTTGAATGTGGTTATTATATTCTATGATTTATGTACGAGATAATCACAACTGGGGAAACTACTGATTTTCATAAGGTTAGTTGTATTAATTTTTTTATATATTTTCTTCCAATTTCTTATATTTATTAATTTCATATCATTCAATATTATTGTAGGTATTCAATGATTCACAGTCTTATTCCCAATCTGATATGATCCATATTCAATCTACTTTTGTTGACTTTTTGTTAAGTTTGATTAAGATTTAAGGTATGTATATACTAATATTTTTAAATAATAATACATATGGGTTTAAAAAACTAACTCTTCTGATATATTAGGTGTTTGAACCTAATAATAATCAAATGAATTCTTCAATAATAACCAACAATGAGCATGTCGTATATTTCAGGTACGTGTATTTTAATTCTGCTTTACTTTGATTTTTCTCAAGTGCCTCTGCAAAAACTGTTTTATTGAACATACTAATAATCAAATGAATGCTTCAACAATAACCAACAATGAGCATGTCGTATATTTCAGGTACGTGTATTTTAATTCAGAATTAGTTATTATATTTATTTTCATTATTATTTCTTAAAATCATTTGTCTGTATAGTGACAGATCTGGAGGGTGGTACTTGGATCATGAACATAGAGATTCGTATAGCGAAATAACATTCACAAACACTAAAAATTGTCTCCCTTGCATGCACATCAATATCTTCTAGGCCTTTTTATTTTTTATGCAAATAAATATCGGAAAATGATTGCCGAGAAGCATATCACATAATCCCTGAAACAGCGCTTAGTGGGTTTGCACAAAGATAAAATAGAAGGCGTCAATTTTTAAGGTATGTTTCTTTATGTCTCTTCAATCTACATTTGATTTCAATCTTCTCACCTATTTTTTGCACTCAAACTTATTTCTCGGTTATTCCATAACTTAAACAAATAACAATAGTGAATGGATAATGCATGTCTATATAGATCAAATATAAAAACCTGAGGTTGGGGGTGGTGGGGATCCTACGGTGAAGAGACACCCCCAACATCTTCAGTGGGGGAGGTGAATAAGAGGTTGCATCGAATGAGTGTTCCTGGAATTTTGATCAGGGGTCGTAACATATCATTTTGGTAATTTACTTTGTGAAAAAATGAATGATTCAAATAAATTACACATTTTCATTTAATGTTTATTCATTGCAGTAATATCCTGGATTGATTTTTTCACGCACATCTCCTTGGTTAGTTTCATTACTGTTTTGACAGAATTGGTGTTATCTATGGGAGGAAACTCACAATGATTGATACTGAGTATGGTTAGATCAAGAAAATACACCATGCATGTATGTTTAGTTGTGCTCGGTAAATACTACCATCATTCCAGCATCCAAAGTTACCCGCTTGGTTATTTGATTAGAATCTTTCAGCAAAATTACTATGTGCTGAGGGAGATGTGATATACTAAGAAACTGAACTTGAACTCTACAAATGTATGATGAATATTTCTAGGTTTTTTTTATTGTGAAATTGAGGGATTCATTGGAGTAATAGATTCCTGGAAATGATTCATACTAGCAAATTATTGTTTAAAGATGAAATAGATTTATTTTTTCGGTTCTAGAACAAACTATTAGGGATTTTCTACCCACTACTATCAATTATGAATCATATATTCCATTATTACAAATCTTTATTACTGCTTTTCATTGAAACAGGATGTCTGGATTACTGTTATTTAGTAATAGTGCATGCCAATCAGTTCAAGTGATTTCATACCTAATAACTAACAATGAGCATGTCGTATATTTCAGGTATGTGTATTTTAATTCTACTTTTCTTTGAGTTTTCTCAAGTGCCTCTGCAAAAACTGTTTTATTGTTTTTGTATACTCCGTTTTTTTCAGGGTTCCGATTTTTTTGGAGGAGAAATTATAAATATTTTATAATTTTTTTTTATTTACGGCGTCAGTTATTTTAAAAACCGATGCCGAATATTTTAAAAAAAAAATTATTTACGGCATCGGTTTTTTCCAATAACCGACGCCGAAAACTGATTGGACGGAGTTTTGGCGTCGGTTTTATAGAAAACTGACACGGAAAACTCCGTCCAAGCAGTTTTCGGCGTCGGTTTTATAAAAAATTGATGCCGAAAATCCTGTCTAAATGTAGTTTTGGCGTCGGTTTTCCTGAAAACCAACATGGAAAATCGCATTTTCGGCATTGGTTTTCTATAAAACCGATTCCGAAAACCTAGTCGACTCAGTTTTCAGCGTCAGTTTTTTAAAAGACCGACGCCGAAAATCATGTCTAAATGTAGTTTCGGCGTCAGTTTTATATAAAACTGATGCCGAAACTCATAAGAGAATTATTTTTCGCGTCGGTTTCTAAAGAACCAACGCGAAAAATATATTTTTAACGTCTCCTATAAAGACATAGGTTTATAACCGACGTCAAAAATTAAAAAAAACCGACGCTAAAAAGTATTTTTGCACTAGTGTTGGGTTGTCGAATCCTCAGAGACCTAAGAAGTACCTACAAACATGTACATTCTATGGATTGTTTTTGGCTATGAAGTGTCCAAAATGGGTTGATTTTAGATGGGTTTAAGGTATCACTAATAGTTTTAAGTTAATTAAAATTAAGGTAATGAGTTGATCCTAGGTTATCACTCAGGGTGGATTGGATGAATTCCTTTTTTAATGTTTTCAATTTCTTATAATTGAGATGGATTAATTTAATAAGATCAAACAAAATCATAACTTACTGGTTTAATGACTAGACACCCTAATAATAATCACCTATACACTTGAAGGATCGAAGTTTTGAGAACTCCAAGGTATAGATTCGTATTAGCACTTGAAATTTGTGACCTTAAATTCAATAAGGATGAAGAGGTTTTAAAATCATCAAATAAAAATATCATTTAAAATAAGTGATTAGCCATTAATGGAGTGATCAATAACATCAAATCCAACCCCTTTCTACTCCCTTGGATCAACCCATAAAATAGTTATCCCTCCATTGATGACATGTCTTCAACGGAAGCGGGAAGTAGACTTACGAGGGTGGAATTGAAGAAGTAAAAACAACAACAAAAATCGATCACTCCTCCGTTGTGTGATAAATATAACAAAGTATGGTATGAATAAATTCACACCATGAAACAATGGTATCAATGTGATAAGTATAAGAAAAGAATAAGAGTAAATTAAGAACTTTTATTAAGAAACTAAGGTGAATTAAACAACTTACATGAGAAAGAAATGCGATTACAAACACAAAGCGGCAACATAACACTACAATGAAACCAAGCACCAAATATTAAAAAATACTTCACAAAAACTGACTTAAATATGTATTTTGGGAGCCTTGTGTCAAGAATACAACAGTACAAAAGATCCCACTTGAGTATGGTAGGCCTAGGGTGGCGGAAAGTAAGGGAGAGTAGACTTTTCCACCCTTGATCCGAGGTGGCAGCCAGCTTGCTTCAACCGAACAGACGCACTTGGATGACCTTCTAGATGGCCAAATAAGAGTGTTACATATAATAATAAAATTGATCCCCGGATGTCTCCTATCCTCCTGTAAAATTTGGGCCCATTTGGAGTTGTGGATTCGGATATATGATTAGATTAGTGGACTGTTTTTCTGGGCCGCAGAATCTGGCCCAAAATTTTATCTCTAACTTGGAACGCCTAAATGGACACTATGGAGGAAGAATTAGCATTGGATCCTGAAGAGTTATTTGTTACTATACATGTATTATAGAATCCAAAGAAATTTGGGATTAATTGGGTCTGTAATTTGGGCCCCACAGTCTCATCAGTGGGATGGTTTCCAATATGACTTCTCAAGAATTGTTTCCTTTCATCACAAAATATCCACATCTTCTTCCATGAATTATACATTGATCCCTGAATCAAACATGTTCATGTTGAAGTGTAGATAAATTTCCAAAAATATAAAATTAAAATATGTATAATTATATTCCTTAAAATCAGATGAATCATTGGGTACTTCAAATGATGTTAAAAAATGTACCACATAATAGTGCATTTGAAGAAGGTATTACAATCATAATGTGAAATGATGTTCAAAGTGTAAAATGAACTAAAATGGTGTTTATGAATAATAAAGAACATTAATATTATATATATTAAAAATTAATATTAGCCTCATTTAGTGGATAATCATTGGGTCACTAGGAGCAGGGCAGAGCAGGGAGGTTTGGTTGTGGGAGCATGGCAGAGCAGAGAGGTCAGGCCGTTGGAGTAGGGTGCTACCAAGTGGAGGAGGGCACACTGGGAGGGGTCTAGAAAAACAACACCTTCATATAACCGGAAACTGGGTAAATCTCAACCCAAAACAAACCAATTTACTTAGCATGAGAAAAACAATTCCACTATTAGAACTAAGATCTTTTCTCACACCAACTGAACTCCCAATATTAGGGGAAAACTCACAGAAATAAACTCTGACTAAACAACGACCTGGAAAAACCATTTACCTATCTCAGAAAACCCAATCATAACCAAAAGAGTGCCACTAAACCAAAAACATCCCATACAAGGGCCAAACACACTTTAAAAAAACACGCGATTCATAAAACCATATCCAGACAAATAGGACTGTTTGGATTGCAACAAAATAAGTTCATCACAGTCTCCCAAGGAAATGATGGAATTACAATGGAGGAAAAACCAAAAAAGTAGAAAAAAATAATGAAAATTATTTAAATGTTCAGATTAAAACATGGAATACAAAACCCAGACCGAGGATTCACACCCTCAGAAACTCCTGATTGTGTGTGAGCTTCACCCTGAGACCTATGACCGAGGCTCTGGTGGCTAAAGAATATCCTACCTCATATTCAGGGACTAGAATCCTTTGGTCACAAAATAATTTTTAGGTAATGAATCCTACAAAACTTCTCCAAATAACCCAGACATCCACAACGATGAAAAATCTTCAGAGGGATGCGACATGACAACATTGAGTGTCCGAACCGACCACACTGGTGGCACACATGAGGATGATATATTGAACTGGAAACTCGAACCATTAAAGGATAATCCTTAGAAGCATTTTCCTCAGGTTCATACTTCTCTCCAAATAGAGAACCTTTAAGATCAACTGGATACACCAGATTTCCAACCATCTTCACTTTAGAGACCAACTCAGCTAGAAATGCTTCATCTACCATCTTCTTGAAATGATGGTCCTTAGAAGGGAGGAACCACTCCTTGATCTCTAGATGGAGACCCCTGATTAAGAGAGAAGTCTTCATCAAATCCTACAATGCTACCTTCAGAGAAAAGGAAACCTATTCCTTGAAATGGTCAATATATTCCTTCACCATCTGTTGACCTTGTTAAATACGCATGAGATCTTCCCTTTTATTCATCTTCACCTCTTCAGGTATGAACCATCCGATGAAGATGGATTTAAAGACATCTCACATCATCCTAGATTTCATTGAAAATAGGGTGAACAAATCCCATTCATCCAAAGACAGACCTTTGAATACACCCAATACCACACACACTCTAACATCTTCAGAAGTTCCCAATACCCTAAAGACACACTCAACCTCTTAAATCAACTCCACTACCTCTAGAAGACCTCAATCACCGTGAAGAATAGGCAGCATCTGAGAAGGAACAAAAATTGTGCATGATTCATTGGAAACTTTGGAGACCTTTCTGGGTGAAATTTTCTAAACAACATATAAAACACAAATCCAAAACTGATATCAAGCCAAAGAAACATAAATAAAATCACCATCATCCAAAAACAACCAGCTCAAAAACCAAACAAATAAAAAAAAACCAAAAAAATTTCTTTCAAAATCCACCCTTTTCATTTAAATTTTAAAACAATCTTCTTCTAAGAACACTTTCCAAAAACCAAACCCCACTTTTTAAACAAAATTCAATTTCCAAAATCATTTCCCCTTTCAAAAACACTTTAAAAAACAAGGCCAAGACTTTAATTTTAAATACATACCTAAGTAATCCCACAAACCATTTCACATGATCTCATACACTTTATTCTATACACTCTAATACACACTTTCTATATAGACTCTCACATGTGCAGATGTCTATAAGGAACTTTGAGGTCTCACCAAGCCATTTCTTTGAAATTCTAAACAAATACCAAATCATCAGACCAAAGATTATTCAACATTAAGATACACTTTCTTTCCAAAATCACACTTTACCAATTTAAAACCATTTGAATAAATCACTTTCATTCCCAAAACCATTTTCATTTTCAAAATCCCTTACACTAACCAGAATAGAATGAAGCACAACTTACACCAAACAACTGGAAGGAGGGACTAGTGTCCATGCCCAACCTGGTGACATGGTAGTGTTCCATACCCCAAGTAGGTAATAACACTAAGAGGAACTTGAACTGGTCACTTAGACTCAAGATGGGTCACTACTCAATGCGAGGACACAAAATGACACCGATTCACCTCCATTGTCATCCCTCAATCCAAAAAACTCGATATAAAAGGCTCAAATCCCAAAATACCCTAGGAAACTCAAGGATCAGTGCAAGAAATAGTTCACGACGCTCTTCCCACACCTACCTCGTGAGTCCCTATAGTCCTAATCTCCCTCTAATAGACACCCCAAATAACAAGGGAATGTTTTAATACCATTTTATCACAAACCAACCCGGGTCGACTCTAAACCGGTCACTTGAGCTGGTCCGTGACATGTCCTGAAGGGCATTCCCAATCCCCAAGGGCTGGAAACTAGTTTTAGGAATTGAAACATACATGTGGGAAAATTTTAAGCCCAAAATAAATAATCAGTACCATATAAATAAATGGTACAAACTAAAAATGCAGTAATACCAACAACTAATTCTCAAATAAATGAACAACTGATTCAGTTATAGGATACAATCGTAAAGATTGAAAATAAAAATAAACAAAACTAAACAGCTGCCACGTGATCTACATGTGACCTCTTGGTCACCACCAACTATAAGACCATCCTTTCTCCAACAATAAGAAACTAAACTAGGAAAAATTGAGCAAAAAGGAACCTTTAACTGAAAAGATAAAATAGGCGTGAGAACTGAAATGCTCACTGGGAATTCCAAATATAAACCACAAGATCCAAGTGTTTCCTTTACCAACATAGTTCATTAATACTAGTTTGAAATACATTAATAAAATTAATTTTTCCAGTATTTTAATTAAACAACCCTAACTTTCCCTTTTTTAAATCCAACACACTTCACCTTCTGTTTTCAAAACAAACTACCATTTTATAAATAAAAACCCAAACCAAAAGATACTAGAGTTGTGTTGGGGTAAATAGAAAAATAAGCACAAAAAATAATAACAAGAAAATAAAGAAAGTAACCAAGTTGTAACACCCCAAGATTTCATAGTATGTTATCTCATTAAAGTAATTCAATAGCTTACACTACAGGCAACACTGAGTTCGAGCGCACCACAACTTACCAAACTAGCCGTTCAAAAAGTGGTTATGAATAGTATTAACTGCATTTTAAATATTATATACTCTATATAATTTTAACATCCATATTATGTGTTTATTAGACATAATATAAGAAAAAAAAATTCATTTTTTCAGATAAAAGAATTATTTTTCAAAAAAGAAATTTTACCACATTTTAATGGAGAAACCTTTTTAAAACAAATATTTGAAACTTTTATATATTTAATTTAATGAAATTAAATTATTATTTATAAGTGGGACATAAAAATTTAGTTTGGATAAATTTTTGGTACTTTTCTGATAACTTTCATATTTTGATGAATAGTGAAAAATACCATGTTTTAATTGAAAACAACTTTTTTAATAGAAATAATTTATAGTGATAAATTATGAATTTGAATGGTTTGGAAGTATAATTAGATTATATGTTTATCATTTAATACAATTTAGTTCATTATAAGTAATTTTACATTTAAATTTGACATAAACACATGTCAATCTTTTGATAGTTTTTACTTTTTAAAAAACCCGCTATTTGGTTTTGACAACAAGAATTAATTTTAAATTAATAAATGAAACTTATATGTTTTGAATTTGTTAAAATAGACTTCATTTTTTAATTCATAATATCAAAATTATCTTAGGGTAAATTTTTGGTATTTTTCTAAAAACATTCAATTTTTGATGAATAGTGAAAAACACTGCGTTATTATTTAAAACTGACTTTTATTTAAATAATTAGTTATGTTTTTTTAATTTATTTTAGGTCAAAATAGATACATAATACCTATATATTTTCAACATAATTCATTGGAGTCATTTTATAATAAGTTTATATATATATAATTTTATCGAACATTTTATCGTCTTTTACCCACCTTCTAGGAGCATTTACAAATTTGCATAAAACATAATTTTACCGCTTATGTGAGTTGAATTTAAAAAATTCAAGAGACAATATTGACATCAGTAAGTAAAATTTGGTTCAATAATATGAAAATAATTTTTTTTGAATAGTAACTTTTGACTTTTATTTACCATGGTTAAAAGTAAATAGGGTAATTAAGGGTAAAAATGATATTATAATTACCCTAACAAATGTCCTAATTCTATTGGATAAGTTTAATTCGAAAAAAAACAACCTTATTAATAAAATATTATCCCCTTTGGTCCACTTGGATATGATTAGTACATTTATTATTATTTTATTTAAAGAAGAGTTAAAAGAGTAGAATTCAATGTTTAATAACTAAACCATTTTTAATATAGGGTTATACATAAGATAAATTCAACTATAAATATTCATTAGAAATATAAAAAAATTTCCTACATAATGGTATTTTATTTATAAATTTTAGACATTAAATAATTTAATTTATTTATGACCCAATGATGATGGAGTAATTACCTTATTAATGAAAGATTAAAACAATTGATATTATAAATATCCAAATAAATGTAATTTGAGGCTTCTTATGAATTCCACTAATTTTATAGGTTAATATTACATGTTAGGTTTGGTTAAATAAACTTTATTCAAAGTGATAAAGTTTTTATGGCTTTCAAAAAAATCAAATACTAAATAGTGTCAAAATTGACATAATTGAGTTTTTAAAACAAATATTATATTATTAATTGATATAATATTCCTAAAAATATAAGGTTTTGCAAAAAGACTTAGATAAGGTTATATATATTAATAATTAACCACATGGGGTTCTCTTGGTTTGTTATAGTAAGTTTATTTACCAAATAATATAAAAATACAAAGAGACATGGTAAATGTCAAACTATTTAACTAAGAGTTAAATCTAAAAGATAAGGTTAATATGATGACCTAAACCTGCCTAAAACCTATTTTTTGAGAGTTTTTAGAACCATAACCACCTTATAATTTAAATAATTCATTTTATATCCGTTAGAAACCGAAAATGATTTTATTATAAAATAATATTTCAAGTTTTTCCTAAAGTGACCCTCACATCTCTTATAAAAGGGCACTTCCCCTTATCTTAATTTCACACCTCCAAATCCATTTGTATCGGCCAAAAACTGACCAAATATCCTAAAAAATTTAATTCCTTCATCCTATAGGCCTTATTTTGGTCAGAAATCCAACCTAAAGAGACCTTTTGATCAAATCAAAAGGAAGAACCCGAAGAAGAGGTAAATATTTCATCACCTCTTTCAAGTTCTTTTCTTCTTCCACTTCCTATTTCCTTGTTGTTTCCATTATAAAATAATAAATCCAATATCTTATATATAATGTGATGTTATTATAAATATGGTATAACCATATTCGTTATTCTATCCATCCTATAAATGACAAAGTCACCATACATGCGTACGTACGGGTTACCGTCTCCACGTCGTGGTGTAGTTTGTTATTCAAACACTCCATTATTTGGATGGGTATAATAATAAATATAAATTATGAAAATAATAAATATAACATGTTAATTATTCTGTATATATGATATACCATACAATTACATACGATTTCCCCATCAGTATAATGATATTGTCCCTCGTGCGTACGTACGGATTACCGTCTCCATGACACGATGAGATTCCTTTCCACATTCACCATTCAACGATGATTATAAAAATATATATCATTAATAAGTATGTAATATATGACATAATAATGATACTGGATATATATATATATATATATATATATATATTTACTTACATATATCTTATTCACTTAGTTTTGTTCAATACGATATGAAAATAGAAACAACATTTATGCGTACGTACGACCTACCGTCTCCATAAATGGTGTTTTCCATTTCATATATATGTCTATTATAAATATTTATATTCTAAATATATATTATATATAAATCATGTTTTATATTTTTGAATTATTTAAATCATGATCTAAGTGATACAATCAAGAGTAACAAGTTAAAACACGTACGATAAAGAAAGTGATTATTACCCAAAATGTTAATTTAACACAGAAATTATTATTAAATGGGTAGTTTAAAGTCATAAATGAATCATTTATGATATAATAAATATTAATATGGTTCTATTATAATTTAATAACATACTATAGTCTTTATACAGGAGGTTAAATTTACCCTCGACTAAAGGAAAGTACAAGGTAAGGGTTAATTTCACAATCTCTTTATTATCCGAGGTTGTTTTTACATAAATATCTACTGGGAAATATTTATTATCCATGTCAATGTTTCATAAAAGAGTTTTCAAAGGGATTATTTTTAATCAAATTTTTTACTAAAACATAATTTTAAATGTTTTAAAGATATATTCTTCTAAACCTTTCTCATTAATGTATATGTTTTCAAAATGGTTTTAAGGATTTATTTATATGTACATGAATGCTTTAAAATTTTAATTCCTTTCAAAAGTTTAAAAGTGGTATGGGAAATTTTGATTCAAAACTATCTTTTAAATGACTTCCTTTATAAATTATGTTACTTTTAAATGATTTCATGAAAAAGGGATATTTCTCTCAAATATTTTTACTTATCATATTCAACTATGTCAACATCCTTTACGTGATATTCTTCTTGATCTTGGTTGATTTATTATGATAAAAATCTTCCATATTGTATTGAAGGTGTTGTGATATGTTTGACTGTGGATGTGTTATTTTTATACCATTCATGGTTTATAGATAAAGTATTGACATTTCCTATTCTAGTTTTAATAAAAATGTTTATGTTATTTTTAAACCTTTTAATATGAGGAATGCATTGGACTCAGTAAGTGACAGGTGGAACCCACTATAGCTCCTCGATGCATCGGTAGGTCTCATGAAACATACTAGTTTCTTGGCACAAGGGCTTAACAAAATCTTATTTGTAGTCTTGGCACAAGGCCTTTACTATGTGGTTATGAAGTCTGGCATTATGAATTCCATCATTATGAAAGTGGCTATTGATATTGCATGTGATTATTTGAATAGTAGAATATCTATGTGAATAATTAAATGGTATTATTTTATTGTATATTTTCCATATTATGATGAAGTTTAAGTTTAAAAGGCTTTTGTTTTAGTTTTAAACATTTCCTTAAATGTTTATTCTTATTTATGAAAGTTTCTGCTATATTGTTATCCTTACTGAGTATCTGAGCTCACCCCTTTCTTATGTTTTATTTTCCCAGGATTCCAAGAAGTGTATTATGATTGATAATCAGGGTTAAGCTATGGGACTAATGGTGTTCTCAAAGTATCATTTATGTTGCATTTTATTTTATAATGTGTAATGTAACGTTCATGTATGTAATCTATTTTCCAAGACTGCTAAACTGATCGGTCCTTCGAGACTTGATTCCTTGTAATCATGCCAATGTATTAAAATAATGCACTGACTCTGGGTAACTGGGGTTGGGGAGTTACACAAGTAGCATAAATAATAACCACGAGTGATCCTAAATATCCATTGAAGACCCCTGAATGCACTCAGTTAGGAAACACATGCCAACGTATGGTGAAGCCCCTAAGTTAATAACCAACTAGCTACCCTAACTTGGCCTCACTAGTGGATCATCCCTCCTGGTCTATCTATAATTTCAGGAGGGTACTAACCCATCTAATCAGCGCTATAAAACAACTATCACTCGATCATCTGAAAGATTCCCATGAACCCATGGTGGTAGTAATACTGTGTAAGCAGGAGGCCCCCACATGTGTGACTCACCTTACCTGCTTCACTGCACTTGCCTACCCCAAACACGGACACAACCTATATGATAAACCATAAAGGTGAATCCTAGATAGGTGTTCCCACTATATTTATATGTATATATTCCTTTCACATCACAAAAGGTTCCAATTGAGCCACCATACCATATAAAAATTCAATCGTTTCACAAAACACTTTGGTTGACAATTGGGCGCACACACTTTCCAAATCCCATTCCTTTATAAAAATCAACACAACAACACTTTTGAGTTGGAATTTCTAAATGGGACTTTATCTTTAATTAACTAAATGAATTTACCAAAACATCCTACAAATATTGCTTTTATATTTTCGATGCCAAACGACCCCTTAAGTTCCAAACAGACACCCAAACAATTCACAACTACCAAACATTCCTTTACCCTTTTTAAAATCATGCCAAAAATTGTTTCAAGGCCAAACATGCCAAATCATGAGTAACACATTTAAAAACATTTCCAGAAATCACACAAGGGGGCCAAATTTTTAAAAAAACTAAAATCCATTTAATAAACTGAGGTTTAGAGAGGACACCATTTTACACGTACCGTCTTTACTTGAGGGCACATCCATGTGTACACCTAGTGAACCAATGGATGTTCCAAAATATAATGGAACACTCCAAAATCCAAGTAAGATACTCAAAACCATTTTAACAAAGTCCCCATTTGATTTTAAACCAACCCCAAACACACACCAAAACACCTTGCACCTACGATTCACATTTCAAACATCATTTAATAAATCATTTACTCATTTAATAAAACATTTCAAAAGAACATAAAAAATACTTATATCAATATTTCAACAATTTCAAATGATAATTATATTTTAAAATTAATTTCATATCCAAACACTTCAAAAACTATTTTCACACCACACTCATAAATTATAAAACATTCTAAAGAACACAAGAAAGCCTAATAAATTCATCAAGAAATGTTTAAGCATGGAATCACCTAGACATAATCAAAAAATTGTTTCAAAATATATTTTTAACAATTTTAAATAATATAAAAACACTACAATATGTTAACTACAATACTTATGGAGGTGTGAATGACATTTAAAAATTAATTCAAAACACACAAGTGTCCATGGGTTGTACCGGAAAGGAAAAATTTGGAAACACCTACCTCAACCATGCATGAATGAAACATAATTTAAATAGAAGGATAAATACACCCCGATGGACCTTCTATACATCCTAGACAATGAGAAAAATGCACAAACATAAACCTCTATGATTAGGGTTTGGACAAGATGAAGGACCCCCCCCCCCAAATAAAAGAAAAGAAATACAAATAAATTGAAGGAGAGGGTTTTTAGAAGGGGGGCTCGTAGCCACACTAGAGCGGGGGGGGGGGGGGGGGGTCCGGCCGCACCAGAATAGGGTGGAGCAAGGGGGTTTGGCTGCTAGGAGTAGGGAGGATCCGGGAGTTCATGCCACTGGAGTAGGGAGGAGCAGGGTGGTCGGGTTACTGAGAGTATGGTGGAGTAGGGAGGTTGGACCGCCAGAGCAGGGTGCTGCCGGATGGAGGTGGGAACATTGGGAGGGGTCCGACCAGAGGTCACTGGCATAAGGAGGGAGTCTGGTGGGTGAGGGGGGATGCATTGGGTTGCGTGGGGGGGGGAGGTGTATGGAAAAGGGAGGGTGACCTGAATGGGGTAGGGGGGAGGGGATGACCCAAATTAGGGTTCCATAATAATAATAAAAATTTATAATAATAAAATATTAATTATAAAGATAATTTTAATAATAATAATTTTATTCTTAATGATAATATTAATAATAATATAATCATAACAATATTAATAATTATAATAATAATATTAATAATATTTAGTTCATTTTTTAATGATAATAACATTAATAATAATTTAATAATATAAATATTAAAAAGACTTTTAATAAAAATAATAAAATACTATCCAACATAATAATAATATTATTATTATGGTTTAAATATTAACTTTATTTTATTTTCATAAGATTTATTTATTTTAAGAATTAGGCAACCGCAAGGGAACTTGGGCTAACCACACGGTTATCGAAAACCATGCGATGCCTGTGCACTAGTCCAAAACCCACTAAAATCATCAAACATCAAATTTTTAAACTGACACTCAACCCAAACCTCGACAAGGATAACTGAAGACAAGAAATAATAAAATAAAAAAAATTTAAAGGTTTGTGTGTGACACTAAGAACATGGTTTCACCTGATCCATAGGTGAACCAAAACTAGTTCAGAGTATAGTTAATGCTTTTCAGGTTGTGTACAGAGGGAATAAGAGGGAAGAAACAAGGAAATCGGATTATTCCATCCAGTTCTAGAAGAATAATCCACCCATATTTTGGGACGATTTAGAACCAGAGAAGGAAGAGGTGTGGCTGGACATGATGAATTGAATATTCGATTTCCTTGGCACACCAGTAGATTTGAAAGTCAATCTAGAAATGTATATTCTAGATGATCTTGCATGACAATGATTAGATTTAGTGGTTCAATCTAATTTAGACCAAGGCTTAGCATGGGACAATTTTGAATAATTGTTCAAAAAACAATTCTATCCTCATATGTTTAGGATTTCAAGAATGAAAAACTTATTTAGATTAAAAAAAGAGAACCTCATAGTGATAGATTACATGGATAAATTTTTAAATTTTGTCCTCTTTTCACCCTAAGCTATTGCTAGTTCATCCTTAAAGGAACACACTTTTGAGTCGGGGCTGAGGCATGAGATTCACTCGAAGATTGTCATGCTTTGTATAACAGATTATACAGAGATGGTTAATAGAGAGAAGGTACCAGAAAGGGACATCTTAGGAGATAAGGGTAGAGGGATCATGTTTATATCTATGTTAAATAGTGGGAACTATAATTATGGGAGAAAGCGGAAGAGGGAAACCTATTTCCAAGGTTGTGGAATGACTTAGAATCAGATAGATGGATTAGTAAATCTTCCTCCAAGACCAAAGAGAAAATATAGATGTTTATAATGGGGTTCATTTGACCTCATGAATATACAGTGTATGAAACCACCTAGAGTATTCCAAAATTGAAATTAGATAGGGCATCTTTAGTTATATTATCACAGTGCTATGAGGTCGGGTGTTCAGGACACTTCTCATGTGTCACATACATCACATGATTTGATGGGATGAGGGCAGTAGAAAAATACTCATCAATAAAATAGATCTATCCATGGTGATTCTAGGAATACCATGACTCCTTAGTAAGGGTAATCTCAATAGGAAAATAAATAACAAATTGTTATGAGTAAGTAATTATATGGAGCTGAGAAATTTATTGTGGGTGATTAGTCTAGACCATCAACGGTGAGAGGTACAAATCTTTTGAATTATACCCTTATATAAGATTTGTTTGATACAAGTGCATCCCATTCCTTTATTGATTCTCATGTTATTGATTTGATGATTTTAAATGTTGAGATCATGCCTTCTATGTTGAAACTAAAAATAAATATTAGTCAAAGAGAATGTCGAGACATTATGTGTAGAGCATGTTCTATAACTATTGATGGATTCGAGTTGATATGAGATTTTTTAGTGCTTGAGATGGATTTCTACAATATAATCCTAGGTATGGATTTCTTAACAATTTTTAAGGATCACATCTACTGTTATACCTGATGGGTTAGTTTTACAATTGATGATGGCATCGAGCATCTCTTTAGAGGGGGATGGAATGTAAAGGTAGGTGCAAAAAGATTTTTGGCACTAGTAATTGGAATAATATCATACTAGTTTTTAGTGTTAACTTTGACATTGATGGAAGATATCAAGAGTAGAAATTTCCTAGTGGTTTTTGATTAGTTTTGAGAGGTTTTTCTTAAAAATTTCTCAAGGTTTACACCCATAAGAAAAGTGGAGTTTACAATTGTTCTTCTTTAGGGGACCGGTCCTATTTCCCTTCCATATTATCGGATGGAACCAACATAATTAAGGTAACTTAAAATATAGTTGGAAGAGATAGAAAGTAAAGGGTTTATTTGGCCTAGCATGTCTCTATGGGCAACACTGATCATGTTTGTCAAAAAGGTGGTTATAACTCTTCAGCTATGTGTGGATTATCATAATATTAATCAAGTTATGATAAATAATAGGTATCCACTCCCATGCATTGATGAGATGTTCAATAAATTGAGTGGATCTCAGTGGTTATATAAGATTAAATTAGGATCATGATATCACTAATTGCAAGTTTAGAAGGAGGATATTCCAAAGACATATTTTAGGAGTAGTTTTGGCCATTATGAATATATTGTAATGCCTTTTAGTCTTACAAATTCACTAGAGGTTTTTATAGAATTGATGAGTCAAATATTTTAGAGATATCTAGATTCTTTTATGGTGGTTTTTGTGGATGACATATTGGTGTATTCAAGGAAAAGTATGAGCATGAGCAAAACTTGGCGACAATATTGGGAATCTTGAGATATCATCATTTGTATGTCAAATTATCAAAGTGCTATTTTTGGATACAAGAGGGACCTTTCCTTTTCCATTTAATCTCTGAAAGATGTGTTTTCATGGATCAAGAAAAGATAGAGGGTGTTATCTCTTGGAAACCACCAAACAATGTCTTCCAGATATGTAGTTTTCTTGGTCTAGTTGGTTGTTATCGATGTTTTGCTTATGATTTCTCATGAATATCTTCACCAATGATAGATTTGATGAGGAAAAATGTTCCATTATAATGAAACGAGGGAATTCAGAAGTCTTTTAAAGAGTTTAAAGTTCACTTACATTAGCACCAATCTTGATTTTTATGGAATTAGGATAAGGCTACATGGTGTATTGTGATGCTTTGGGATTAGGGATGGGATGCATTCTCATACAGGGAGATCATGTTGTTTCTTATGGCTCAATACAGTTATAGTTTCATGAGAATAACTACCCAACACATGATTTAGAGTTATCTACTATAGTCTATGCTTTGAAAACATGGAATCATTACCTATTTTATGAGAAATTTATGGTTTTTAGGGATCATAAGAGCTTGAAACATATTTTCTCACAAAGGGATTTAAACCAGAGATAAAGAATATGGATGGAGTATCTCTAAATGTTTGAATTTGTCTTAATGTATACACTGGGTAAAGTAAATATGGTGGAATATGTATTAAGCATAAAGTCATATTCTCAGTTGGAAAAAGAGGCTTTAGGTTAGTGGCAGTTGATGTCAGTGATAGAATATATGAACTTGGAATGTGAAGACCGAGGTGATTTTGTGGTTTTCTTTCCATCTTTGTTCATTCCTAATTTGTTTATGACTGTTAAAGGGGTGTAAATGTCTGATTCAGAATATATTTATATAAGGTAAAAACTCAATGGTGGGGAGACCATTGAGGGATTTAAGTTGAATGAGAGTTCAATTTTTTGGTTTTGAAATTGGATGGTCAAACCTATGGATTGTTGGGAACATCTTCTTCATGCTTACCATCATTCAAGATGGGATATTCATCCTAGAATAAATAAGATGTATAAGGAATTGAAAGCACAATTTTGGTGGGTCAATATGAAAAGAAAGGTGGTTGAGTTGTTTCGAAATGATTTACTTTTTAATAAGTTAAGGTAGAGCATCAGTGACCAGAGTGTATGTTGCAGTCTTTACATATTCTTGTTTGGAAATGGGAATAAATAACCATGTATTTTGTAACAGTTCTCCTAAGAAAAGTTAAAAAACATGATTCCATATGGTTGATAGTGGATCGACTCACAAATTTGGCTAATTTCATTTATATTCATGAATCTCATATGGTGGAGGACTTTTCAAAAATATATATCTCAGAATTGGTAAAGAGGCATGATGTACCAATTTCAATAGTGTTAGATAGAGATCTGAGGTTTACATCTCATTTTTTGAAATACTTATAGAAATACCTTGGGACTAAATTGACTATGAGTATGGAATATCATCCTCAGATAGATAGACAATCTGAATGGATGATAAAAACATTGTAAGACATGTCGTGGTCTTGTGTAATGGATCTTAGTGGCTCATGGGAATAACACGTACCATTGGTGGAGTTATCATATAATAATATTTATCAAGCCTCGATACATATGGATCCTTTTGAAGCATTTTAGGAGCATCCTTATTATTATACAATTTTTTTTTGGGGGGGGGACATGTGAGACTTCACTGGTTAGGCCGATCCTTGTCCATGAGACAATAGCGAAGATTCATTTGATAAAGAAACAAATGGAGATAACTCATAGTCATTAGAAATTATATGCGGATCATTATTGATGGCTTTTGTTGTTTGAGGTGAGTGATCATTTATTTTTTAGGATATCTCCAAGGCTTGGAAATCACCATTTTGGGAATTAGGGAAAGTTATCTCCTAGATACATATGCCCTTTTTAGATACTTGAAAAAGTTGGTGAGGTGGCATATCAGTTAGCTTTTCCACCACAGTTCAGTGCGTTACATAATGTGTTTCATGTATCTCAGTTGAAAAAGTATCAATCTGATCCTGACTATGTGATTTGATGGGATCAAATTGATATATATCCAGATGCTTTGTTGGTTCATGTGCTAGTACATATTGTAGATAGGAAAGGGAAACTCTTGTGTTGGAAAAGCATCAGTCTAGTATGGGTTTTGTGGAAACATGGTTGAATTAATGATGAGACTTGGGAATGAGAGAAGGATATGATCAAGCAATGGATAGAACTATTTCAAGGTAATTCTGGTTTTCTACTTTCTGAGGATGGAAAGACCAATAGTGGGGAGAATGTAGCACCCATGGTTTCAAGTAACCCTTTATTTATGATTTTTAAGTATATAAAGTGTTTGGGTGAAGTTTGGTAGGGTTTGTAATACATTTGAACTATTTTTGGGGCCTTTATAAAGGTGAATAGTTGGATCATGGTTAGTAAAAACCATGTAACTCTTACAATAAATCGTACAAGGTGAAACATGGGCTTTGGGGTAGGCACACCGTTAGATGCACGATTTTTCCAAACTGTGCGACTACCTAGGATAAACCATGCAAAGTGGGACAAAGGGATTTTGAATGGTTAGCACATAGTTTTCCCAACCATCTAATCTAATCAATCTAGGTTCTCCTTAAGGTAGAGTCTAGTGCATGGTTAGCACATGATTTTCCTAACCGTGTGAGTAACCATGCATGGTTTAAAAATTAGATCCTAAAAAAGTGAATTTGGCCCGAGATTAACTCTAAACCCCCCATTTCCCTCTATTTTGGCCCTGACTCGATATTTATTCCACCCAAAGGTTGTGGAAGCTTTCCACATTGAACCAGAAGTGATCCTGAGGCTTTTCTTGGTGCATTGAAGCCCAATTCACTTGGTAAGTATTCGTTGGTGGTAGTTTTTTTATAGATTTTATTAGATCTACTTTCCTTCCCTCAATCATATTCTTAGGTCTAGTACTCTATGGATATATCTATGGTTTTTTATTCCAATAATGATGATATAATGTTGTGTTGATGTTAGGTAAATATATATAAGGTGGGTTTTTGGATATTCAACCTAGTTTTATGGGAGTTATTGTGTTGTTCTTTGTTTTTTTCATAATTCCTGAGGTAGGTGGATTCACTCTCAACTCCTCTTACTATAACTTGAAGGCTTGATTTCAAATTGATTAGTTTTCTTTAAATTTATTTTAAAATTGTTGTGCAAATATTGTTGGACACCATATTTAGTGACGGTTTATGGAATTGCGGTATTGTTGTGCCTATCTTGGTGGAATCCTTCTTTAGTGATGGTTTATGGAATTTTGGTATTTTTTTGAAATGTTATTTGAAAAATGATTTCAAAATGTTGATTTTAAAATAGTTTTCTGGTTTGATTTATAGAAAAAGGTTTTTTGGAAAAATTTTCAATAAAAATATTGTTTTATTGAAATGGTTTGGGAATGATTGTATTGTCATGGTTTTTGGGAATACTTGGTGGTGTGTGTTCATATTGCATACATGGCCTGGTTGAAATATAACTTGGTGATTAGTTCCAAAGGTATAATGGCACATGGGATATTGGTTACCTTATTATGACTTGGTAGATCAATGAGAGACCACTCATGAGTATAGAACTATCACCTAGGCATGAATGGGTTAATGTGTGGATGTGGGGATTGGGATAGGTCATGTCAAATAGATTATGAAATGGTTTGGAAAACTTGTTTGGTTTCCTTTCATGGAAAAAAAATTTGTTTTGGAAAAATATTTTTCTTAGATTTTTTTTGGTTTGTGATAAACTTTTCTAAATTGTTTTATATAATTTTTTATATAAATGTTCCAACATGTTCTATCCTAATGGCATGAGTAGGGAAGTCATTTAGGGAAAGCCTACTGAGTTTCATTACTCACCCAAGCTTTGGAACTTTGGTGCTTTTATAGATATTATTCATCAAGAAAAAAGAAAATGTAAAGTGTCACACTTATTTAGTGCTGCTTTTTGATACTTGGGCTATATTGTGGAGTTAGATCATGGAGCATGTTGGGAGATTTGGAGTTTTGTTTGGTGTCATTGAGTTTTGTTAGTTTGTCTTCCGCTTTGTACTTTGATGTTAGTTTTCTTCTACTGTGGTAATCTGTTGTAGTTTGGTTTTGATATAAATGGTATTACTTTGAGTAGTTTTACATGGTTATAATGTATCATATAGTAGTATTTTGTTATGGCATGTTTGGATGGGTAGTTTTATTTCTCAAAAGGAAAATCATCCCCCAATTGTATTGAAGCCCTTGGAATTTATTTCCAACCTTTGGCTCCTTGGGGATGTCACTTAAGTCCAAGTAGTAATTCCGTCTCAACTCAATCCACTGAGGAGGGACAACATGTTATAACACCACACTTAGAAAATAAGTTTTTTTAAATAACCCTTTTACCTTTACTGTGGTAATTAAAATTTACATTGATAACTCATTTTTATGTATAAAAATGGAATTAACATTATTACATAATTTGGAAATTATGATTCCAAATATGAAATCCATTTTAGTTGATTTAATTTTTCAAATTGATAAAAATTAATTTTAATATAAAAAAACATAATGCAATAAAAATAATTTTGTTTGAAATACCATTTTAACATTAAATGGTTTTATATTTATTACTAATTGATTAATAGTCATTTGATGAATGTTATATTATATATATATAATAAATTTATTTCATCAAATTTCATGCTCTAAATATGAGAAATTTAACTTTCAAATAATGTCATATAATATATGGGAAAACAATTTATTTAGAATAAAAACCATTTAATTTTTAAATGAAAACCCATATTATTATTCCATACCTTAATAAATTATTTCTAAGATTGTCATAATAATAAATATCAACAAAATACATAAAATTATCATAAATATCTAATTATAAAATATCCCACAATATAATAATTATTTATATAAATAAAAATACAAATCATGGTAAGGAAATATATTTTACATTTAAATAAAACATATTTTATGTTATGAAGTAAACATAACAATTTTAAATGTATAATTGGTACTTAATAGATTATATAACATATTCCGGTGGAATAAAATCATTTTTAAAATCTATTTTTCTTAATAAATATAAATTCATAACATGAATAAATAATTGTTGCTTATTAAAAATACTCTAGTTATCACGATAGGCTTATAGAGAGACATCACTACCAAGACCATAACTATAACCACACAACCACTACTACATCTAACAACTACTATCATCCCTACAACATAACCATCCCATCTTTCTCACATAAAATATCTAGAACAATATAATAATATCTTCCCTTTTAATCATGTCATTTATCAATTTTTAGATTTACCGTTTTACTAACCACATTATATTACTTATACCCTTAAGTAATCCCTATTTAATGTAAATCAATCATTAACCATCACCCACATTTACCTCAAACATCAAAAGTTCATTAATAAACCATAGTTTATTTGATTCCATCCCTCTGTTGATTACCATATTTGTTATTACCAACTATATCCATGCCATTGGGCAACTATAATGAAACCTCACAAGAACCATAAAACTATCACATCAACCCCACATGAGCAAATTCCAATAGTCACAACACTTTTACAAAACTAGTAACTACAACACCCTTTCACCTCTTTCCACACCAATCACATGAAACCACTGCCACATCATTATTTCATTTCAAATAAGAATTCCATATTTTAACATCTTCACTATAAATTCTAGATTTCCACACAACCAATTTGTTAACAGTTTTATCTGATCCAACTAATTATGATGTAAAAATAATATTAATAGTATCTTCTAATTTTATCATAGTAGTGCACCTAAATCAACCATATATGAAACAATAAACAAAAATAAACATAGTAGTGAACCACATCTAACCACTAGAAAATCATAATAATAAATCACTCTTTAAACCATCTTATATCATATGAATTGATTGAGGACAATATAGACATTATTACCATGATTCCAAATACTTAAGAAACCATTTTATTACTATATTTAAATGATTATCCTTTTATCAAAGGTGACTTTATCATTTTAATCATATAAAAAACACATAAATCATAGCAACACACAAAACTCCCAGTAATAATATCAAATAGTTATCAATAACACAAAATATCACAAAATAATATAAAAAATGTGAACCACTCCTTACCTTTAACTTAATTTATCCCAAACCAATACAACCAATGAAAACTAGAAGCATGATAATTTCATATATATATATATATATAAAGGAGAAGTCTTGAATTCCCTATCTCAACTAAATATTCCTACTCATACCATGGAATGATGGAAGAACTAAAATAAAAAACCATCTAAGGGATAAGTATGAACTGTGAGGCCAATAATACCCAAATATTCTATGAAATGTTTAAAAACAATTAATTTCTTTGATATCTTTCATTACACGCAACATCGAATTTTAGTGAACGGAAATATACTATTAATATTATTATTTAAACATGACCGTTATAACCTAGCTGTTAAATTTGATAGTATAAATAGTAATAATTTTTTTTGAAAATTAATTATAAAGGTTTTAGATAAATAAAATATATTTATAAATAATGGGCTACAAGCCCACTGGGCCTTAGGGCTATGTAATGGGTCTCCCTCTACCCAGTTAAAAGAGGTCTTTTATTTTCTTTATTAATAAAAATGAGGCTTCTACCCCAAACTTTTGAAAAAAAAAGTACTTAATTTTTAGTAAAGTATTTTTATGCTTCAAAAAAAAAATTCTCAAAAAAATTATTTTTATTGATTTTTGTGATCAAATAATAAAATTAATTTTTGACACATTTTGAAAATTTATTTTAAATAATTAAATTTATTTTTGGAATCAACATATCAAAATTATATTAGGGTTATTTTTTTAAAATTTTTGAACAGATAACTTTTTTGATGAATAGTGAAATTACTGAATTTTTATTAAACCAAAATTTTCATTTAAAGAATTTGAAAAGTTACATATGTTTTAAAATGTTTTAAAAGTAAATTTATTTCAATTATATATTTATTAACCCAATTTATATCATTATAATCAATTTCATATTGAATATTGATATTAAAACTTTATATACTTAGGAAATTTTCTCTTTGGAAAACCGCTTTTTCATCATGTCTCTGGGTTTATATTTAAAATTAAATTATACCACTTATGTGAATTAAATTTAATAAAATGGTTTTAAATGTTAATAATAATCATAATATATATTATATTATAAGTTCAATTTTTTTTCATAAAAAATAGTAAAAATAGTAAAAATTAATTACCGTAGTTAAGGTTAAAACAAGGTTTTACACGTTATTTTCACATGTGTTAAAATTAATTTTCAAAACACATAGGACCTTTATTTAAAAAAATTATTTTATATTTATAATAATCTGTTAAAATTTATCTAATATGACTCATATTTTTAGTATTTAAGGATAAATTACCTAGGTTAATAAAAAGAGACTAGTTATCATGGTGAAAACTAAAATGGTAAAAGTGAGAAAACTTAGAGTCTAAGGGAATAAAATCTTTAAAACATGCATATTTTCTTATTTTGGAGGTGTGGATAGACCATATAATCCATAAAATATATTATTTATTAATTTTTTAGGCACATGTAATGATAGTGACTTCCCATTATTGAATAGTTTTGGTCATTTACAAAAATGCCACTTCCCCTCAATTTTAAAAGTCAGAATACTACCCTCACTTATTCACACCTCCTAATCCATTTTTCTAGATAAAAACCTAAAATAATCTCTAAAAAATAACATTTAAACATTATTTATCCACTTTTATTTCCAAAATATCAATCCTAGGGTCCTTAATAAGAGATCAAAAGGAGTTTTTTCTAAGTGAAGGTAATTGTCGTCACTATGCTCTTTCTTTTTTTACTTCTCCACTTACCAAATTCATTCATATCCTAATAATTAAAATATAACAACACCATTATATAAAATATGATGATATTTTATTATGTTTATGTTATAACCTATATCTATCTAATCTTCAATCAAATGGGAAATGAAACTGTCAATCATGTGTACGACGAACTACCACCTCGCGTACAGATGTAATTCATTTTCTAGCAACGCCTCTCATGAAAGGATATAATGATAGATTTAAATTATATATATTATATCAATAAAATAATTATACTTATATATTTATAATATCACAAATACCTTCTTAATTTACATTCCATAGGAATACAATAACGTCACTCATGTGTACGTCAGACCACTACCTCGCGAAGCGATGTGATTCATTTTTCACTTAAGATTTACATGGAAAGTAATAATAATAAATTTAATGAATATATGTGATATATATGACATAATAATGACTCTATAAAGTTTATATATGTTTTACCTTCCTTTATTTAATTTTTTTAAGAAAATGGAAACAATTTTCAAGCGTATGTACGACCTGCCGTCTCCATGAATAATGTAATTCATTTTCTATATATAAATTTTATGGATTAATATAAATACATATATAATGAATATATATTATATTTATATCATTGTTAATATTATGTAGATTATGGAACCATGATCAATATAAAAGGACCAAAAATACCAAATCGAAACATACATGAAAAAAGTAGTAATTACCTAAAATGTGATTTTAGTAAGGAATTGTTAATAAAAAGGTAATAAAAGGTAATAATAAAATAATATAAGGTATTATATATATAATTATGTTTTTTAATATATTTATAATAAAAATATATTTATTATATAGGAGTTTTTATTGTGCACGAAGGAATTTGAGACTCAAGGTAATGGATTTTTCTCTTAAATTGTCTTCTTTGGGACATATGTTATGTGATGAACCTATATTATTTTATGTGGTGTATATAAAACCCCCTTGAAATTTTATATAATTAATTTCATTACTATTATGATATTTAAAGTTTCATTTAATGTTATTATTTCATGAGGCTTACGATTCAAATGTTACCAAAGTATGTAAGGGGATTTTTATCTCACTTTTATTTATGTGGGACACATACCATAATCACCACTTGTTTCTTTTGTGTGGTGTATATTATACCCATTAATATATTCTATTATTATTATTATGAAAATAATGTGTATTTACATATCCATCTGAGGATCTTTCTTTCATGTGGCTTACAATTCAAACATTACCAAAGTGGTAAAGGTTTTACGTTATAATCTTACTATTTATTGGGATTTTTTATGATTATGCTTATGATGATGAAATATTATAATCCATCTCTCAATAAACTAATATATTTTCTTATAATATGGTTATTTTATGAAAATAAATGTTTCTATTCATTTTTCCCTCTTTATATACTCAAGGTTCCAAAATAATGTTTTTTAGGAAAACCAAATTTATTTCTCTCTTTGATTGAAAAAACCTTGTATTCCATGTATATGTTTTTTAAAAATGTTTTAAAGAAAGTTTTTAATATTATATAATGACTTTTTAAAGGAATTTTCACCCACATTTTTATTTTAAAAAATTGGTTTAAAAGGAATCTTATTGTCATTTTAAAAACAAGGCCCTTTTGGATTTTACTGAAAATGTAAAAGGAATCTTCATTTTAACATATACGACATGAACATTATTTACCACCACCATGAATTATAAATTATTTAAATATTAATTTATAAGTTTTCAAGGTTATTTTCAATGAAATTTTTTTCTTTAATATTTGGTAAATTTTTATATTTTAAAGAAGTGTTTTTAAAATGAAAGGATATTTTCCTCAAGAAATATTCTAAGGGATCTTTCAAAATCATTTTCTATATAAGATGAAATCATTTGATATTGCTTAATATTTATTAGGGATATGATCCAAGGGTACCATCATTATTATTTATCTATAATTTTTATTATTATGATAATGAAATGATTATGAAATCCATTTATTTTCATGGGTTAGGCTATGACGAATTGATGAAATGCTTATAAAACTCATATCCCATACATGAGCTATGATGTAATGATATATTGAATATTTTATGATCTTATAGGATTTTATTTTTATTTTTTTCATTATATTATGAATGGTTCTGTTATAAACTAAGGATGGTGGTTACTTTATAACCAAGGGTGGTGGTTAGGTTATAACCAAGGATAGTGGTTATGTTAATACAGGGGATTATGTTTATCTTATAACCAATGGCATGTTGTTACATTATAAATCGAGATGGGTGGGATCAAAATTATATATAACTCTAATAAATTAATTAAATATGGATAAATCATGAGTAAATATGTTATGAATGAACCCAATTTAATTTTCACAATGTTATATGTGGACTTAGTTTCATGTCTATAAGATTAAGCATGGGTCTACCATTCATGTACATATGGTTATGTGTGTAACTTGTTTAATATATATAAGGTTATGTGTGGACTTGGTTTCAAAATACATAAGGATATGGGTGGACCTATTTTGTAACGTCCCGACCCGGCTCACCCCTGAACTGGTGGACGGACTGGTCACCAGATGACCTCAAGCGCATCTCCCCTTACGCCAAAGGCTGCCGACTACCAGCGATGGTATAAGGATAGTCAGTGGGGAGACTATACCCTCTTTCTAGTGTTCAAAAAATAGACAAAGGAAATAAATAGAGGAAATGGTATAATAAATGATAAAGTAGTGGAAACCAAATTTTATAAATCTTGTACAAAACAAATGGCCAACGCCAAATTGCACAACAGATGCATGAATGACATGCTAATGATATAAAATAGAAAACAGTGAACATAACAGCATGCTTTACATTCCAATAAAGAAATAAATAATTAATGACTCAAATCCCCAAGGGCGGTCTCCTTGAGCATCCTGAGCATCCTCTCGGTCCTCTACTCCTATCTCCCAAGTAAATGAAAACAACATAATCCCGCAACCAAATATAATCTACTCTGGTACCCAGTGAAATGGAGGCCCGAGTAGGGTGTGAGATATAAATCTCAGTAGTCCGGAACCACCGATGTCTACCCCAATTCTAGAAATTTAATAAATAATTTAAAACACGTGAAGGCATGCATAAATAAAGTGAGAAGTACAATGTAACTATATACCCAGGTACCTGCTTCAGCCCCCAGTTGGTGTCTGAACCTGCATTAATCATTTTTCATGCATACTCAACAATCATTACATAATCATTTTTCATTTATCAATTACTCAAATCTTATTATGAAAATCTTGAGATTTGGCCTACGCCCGACATCCCCTGTATAAGTCACTCCCCACAGATGTCTCTAAGGACCATATATGTAATCAAAGTAAATATTAGATTCAAGATTTTGCTTTGGCTTGGATAACACATCATAATTTATTCAATTTAATATTTCATATACTAAGTCTAAGTGCATCCAATAAAATAGAGATTCGTTCCTGGGTCTGTCCACTAACAGTGATTCAACCAATTCATAAATAAGTCTGAACCCTTTCTCATAATCAAATCACAAAATCATTATGTCACAAACGCTTTTATTTCCCATCACTTCATTTCATGATTGAACAATTGGACCCCCAACCCAATGTTAATTAATGGGTGTATAACATCATGTATAGAACCCTCATGAGTATTCGGAGCATCAGTCCATGTCTCACAACCCATGGGTATTTGGAGCATCAGTCCATGTCCCATAAAAGAATATTCTCTTGCAAGCTGGGTGTAGAACACCATGTCTAGCACCCCGTGAGTATTTGGAGCATCAGTCCTTGTATCATAACCCATTTATCAAACATACATATACATCTATCATTGGTGTCGAACACCATGTCTAACCCCCTATGAGTATTTGGATCCTCATTACTTGTCTCACAACCCATTCATCAATCATACACATATATTTATCTTTGGTGGAGAATACCATGTCTAACACCACAAAACCATCTGTTAATTAATTCAACAACTAATTAACAATACAAATCGCTCTTCAGATAAGTCAAAACTTAATTAACCATTCAAAATCTCATTTATTAATAGTTAATTAACAATTAACTATTTTTAGCAAGCTAATTGAATAATTAACTCAACACTTTATTATCCAATTTTTTTAACAAGTCTGAACCTGTCCACTCAAACAGTGATTCATCCAGGACTTTAACAATCTACAAGCACCCCATAATCATCACAAAACATGCTGAACAATGCCAAGATATTTATCAACCATCTCACACAATATATCATATTTTCAAACAACTCCATCCAAGACAACTTAAAGCATGGAAAACTAATACACATCAAAAGTACTCCCTGATAATAATCGTAACAAAGAATCAATTAACAATCTTAATGTAATGCATGAAAATTAATTAATTCAATAATTAATTAATTAAATCTCATCTCTTTAAACAATAATCAATTAGTTAACCATTTACCATTTAACATGTAATAATTAATCCATCCATTAATTATTACCAATTTCCAAATTATATACCGAACATTTCAAATATTAAATATTCCCAATAACCAGTAAAAGCCACAATTTCATTCCAACTCATGACTTGATAATTAATTATACTATTAATTACCCTATTACTCATTCTTCCCATTAAAATCATTCAACTGTTTAATCATATCACTTTAACTATGTTAGTAACCCATGCTTAAAATCAACACATGTTCAAGTCCTCATTTATCTCATATGGGCGACATTATTTAATAACATCATAAGTGACATGAATCGACATATCATAATCAAGGAAACTCACATTCTAAATTTATCAAAAGGAGCTCAAATTCTCATATAAAGTGTTAAAGATTTGGGACCCTACCTCGAGGTTTTGACGAAAACCACAACGATTAAAGAACAATCAAGAGAAACAAGTTGATTCTTCAAGAACCTACCTTAGATCACTTCTCCTAGAAAGACCACGACCAAAAATCATCATAATTTTCATCCACACACTTATATTTACTCATAACGGGTGTAGATCTAAGAAACCAAGAGAAGAGGAGATGTAGATCTATGTAGATCTAAGAAACTGAATAAGAATGAAGAAGAACATCTACCTACCTCAAGATTTCAGCTTTTATTCTCCAAGAGGAGCATTCAGATCACCTCTAAAACACCTGGGAGAGGATCTCCTACCTTCAAGGGATGGCGATCCCGAGTTATGGCTACTTAGGAGGAAAAATGATCCATTTAGGGGCAAAAACGTGTGAGATCCACTTTTTTAGGATCTCACTTAAGTGCCCGCACGGTTTGCTCGCATGGTTAGGCAAATCATGCACTAACCATGCATTAGCTACTACCTCAAAAAACACTCCTCACACGGTTAGGCTGCACAGTTATACAAACCATGCACTAACCGTGCATTAACCACTACCTCAAAACTTCAACTACGCATGGTTTGGCCGCACGGTTAGACAAACCCTGAGCTGCCCGTGCGACTTCCCCTTTACCTCAAAACTTCAATCAAAGTTCAAAAAACGAAATCTTTATGTGTTCCATACTCGAAATAAAATCCCGGATCTTGATTTAAAAAAATGACCCAATGATAAAGCAATTTTTTTAAAAAAAAACATTCATGTTTTAACCCGGTTCAAACACATGAGATTTTACATTATACTCACCTTAAAAAAAACTTCTCATCCTTAAGAAGACATCGGGGACCACTGCTAAAAAAACCGACCTACCAAAGTTATTTAATCTTGTTATAAGTGACGTGTTGCATTCCCAATGCCAAACACACCTTTAAGACTTCAAAAACCTGGTGGATAAGTCTTTATAACTAGATACAAAGATTAATCTAAAGCTTAAACATCGAACATATCTTATATCTAAGGTCATTAGAAGAACCTTGTCAACATAAAAGGTTGAATCTCGATCAATCAACATAACATGTTTCACATGCTTCCCTCGAAAGACGTCACGAACCAAAAAAACCCATTTCTCCCTTTATCTGATGATGTTCCTTTAAAACTATCCAAAACCATCCACATGTTAAAAAAAGTCTTTACCTGACCTCTAGTGAAATTTCCAAGTCAAGTCATCACAAGGATATTTTAAAACAACCATTCCCCAACACAAAAAGAAAAGTAGCCCAAAGAATCAACGCATCCCGTGTACTACCCAGATAACAACCACTCATCAAACCCAACAACATTTAAACTATAGCACGGCGTAAGACCAATGCTATCTTAGTATCTCCATGACGAAGTCAAGATAGGGGACATGCTCGTCATATTTAGAAGAGAGTACTAAGAGAAAAACTAGGGTCATTAAGAAGATCAATCAAACCATTACCAAACAACTCTGTTCTAAAATCTTAGCATCACCTACCAACATGTTCATCGAGAAAAAAGTGACAATACCCACCTTAGGATTTCCCAAGATGTCTCAAGAAAGGATCGGCCGCTCACCAACACGCTATATTAACAACAAGATCGGCATGTCCCAACACCCAGATCTTTCAAAAACCATTCCATGTATTGAAAAGAAACTAATTCTTTAATGCTCAAGTCACTCTAAATGAAGTTGAATTGAGACCATACTTAATAGTACAAAAGACTTATTACGTAGTCATATTGCCTCATACGACCATTTTCCTAGATGACACTATAACCAGTCATCCATTACTAAGAAGGAAGGGTCAAACGACCAACAAAACAGCCGACCATTCCCGATGCATGTCATTCAGCTGACAAAGATCATTTCTCGATGCTCAAGACCATCACAAGGTCAAGAAACACATCACCACCCATTCAAACAAGTGTTTCATTGGAAAATGGAAGTCCTACCTGGGACAACGACACCCAGAAACACCAAAAGAGTGAGAAAATCCATAGTGCTAGCAGGACATTTAAGTTCTAAGGACACTACCGACCATAGGTTATCCCCTTACAAAGAATAAGTGTCAACCCTAAACCGACTCACATCAAACAAGTAACTAGACTCAAAAGCCGAACATAAGGACATTGCTAAGGAGAAGAATGCCTATGGAAAGTACTCACACTTTCGTTCCAAGGCAACTCAAGAGAAGTCCGAACTACCCTTTACACGAGGGTTTTAAACAGTGGACACCACAACAGGTTCCATTTCCAAGCCTCTTATATTTAATCACTTTTAATCTTTAATCATCAAAGATTTAATTAAAACATCAAAGTACCATTTTCAAAATGCCTCAAGGGAAAAATAGGAAAGTCTCACAAAAAACACTTTTTAAAACATTTATGTTAGTTAACAGCCCGTCATTTTCAGGAAATTTATCAAAATAAATTCCTTTTAAGAAGATAAGGTGACCTACGATGATCTCATTTTAACCAACCTGGGTTCTATATAAAGCAACCCAATATAAAACGCACAGGTATTAAAATTACAAACACCCAAACGGGTCATCCTATAAAAAAACACTCCCCAACTGACCTACTTGGGTCCAGTTGCATTTTTGGAAGCTATCCATTTTATTTCAGATCAACATTAAACATATTTCAAATTTATAAGCATTTAACAAGGCATAAAGTCATAACATTTAATACGAGTCACCATTTCCCAATTCATGAAGCCCCCATACACTCCATGTATTGAAAATTGGCCCTCATTAAACGATACCAATGTCAATTCAGAAATTAACATGATCAACCTAATGGTCCAAATTATATGGGTGACCACCTACCAATCGATAAGGCGCCCATACACCTTATCACTGGATTTTGGATCCCATTTAACACAATCAACAATTATTTCATATTTTATATTTATCACCTCTTTCACCTATCCAAAACATCTCTAACATGTTAACATAAGCAATAACACAACAACATGATACAACACAGAAGCATGGAACAAGAACAAAACATGATAATAAATGAGGTAGTATGGAATATAATCATTCAAGCATGTTAAATATATCACCAAAACATGCTATCTAGAGAGGCATGCTAAATTAGATCAAACATGGAATTTCACCCAAGGAACACAATCCAAATTAGCAGGCATCCTACAAATGCAACTACATGGCATGTTATATGCATGACATGTGAATCTTTAAGTTCCTAAGATGATGCATGTGTGAAACTTACTTTCCATATCAGGCCAAGAAAATTATTCTTTTCAAAATTCTCAAAATCAATAAACAATGGAAAATACACCATCCACTCAAGGTGAAATCATATCAACTATAAACTCTAATAGTAAAAAAATCAATTCCCATCCCTAGACACTTGATCATTTCCCGTACATGAGGTGATCAATCCAAAGCACAACTATTAACCCAAGCGTTGAAACATTCCTAGTCTACTGTCTACTAACCCCAAAATAGTAAGACAAAGGAAAAGAAAGGAAACCTGCCTTTGATACCACTTTGTAACATCCCGACCCGGCTCACCCCTGAACCGGTGGCCGGATCGGTCACCACATGACCTCAAGTGCGTCTACCCTTACACCAGAGGTTTCTGACTAGTAGCGAGGGTCTAAGAATAGTCAATGGGGAGACTATACCCTCTTTTTGGTGTTAAAAAATAGACAAAGGCAATAAATAGTGGAAACGGTATAATAAATGATAAAGCAGCGGAAAATAGATTTCATAAATCTTGTACAAAACAAATGGCCAACACCAAATTTCATAGCAGATGCATACATGACATGCTAATGATACAAAATAGAAAACAATGAACATAACAACATGCTTTACATTGCAATACAGAAATAAATAATTAATGACTCAAAGCCCCAAGTGAGGTCTCCTCGAGCATCCCGAGCATCCGCTAAGTCCTATACTCCTATCTCCCAGGTAAATTCAAACAACATAATCCAATAACTAAATATAATCTACTCGGGTACCCAGTGTAATAGCGGCCTGAGTAGGGTGTGAGATATAAATCTCAGTAGGCCGGAACCACTGGTGTCTACCCCAATTCCAGAAATTTTATAAATAATTTAAAACACATTAAGGCATGAATAAATAAAGTGATAAGTACAATGTAACTATATACCCAAGTACCTACTTCAGCCCTCAACTGGTGTCTGAACCTGCATTAATCATTTGTCATGCATACTCAACAATCATTACATAATCATTTTTCATTTATCAATTACTCAAATATTATTATGAAAGTCTTGAGATTCGGCCTACACCCGACATACCTCATATAAGTCCCTCCCCAAAGATGTCTCTAAGGACCATCTAAGTAATCAAAGTAAATATTAGATTCAAGCTTGTGATTTGGCTTGGATAACGTATCATAAGTTATTCAATTTAATCTTTCATATACTAAGTCTAATATCATCCACTAAAATAGAGATTCGTTCCTGGGTCTATCCACTAACAGTGATTCACCCAATTCATAAATATGTCTGAACCCTTTCTCATAATAAAATCAAAAAATCATTATGTCACAAACACTTTTATTCCCCATCACTTCATTTCATGCAAGAACAATTGGACCCACCATCCAATGTTAATTAATGGGTGTAGAACATCATGTCTAGAACCCTCGTGAGTATTCAGAGCATTAGTCCATGTCTCACAACCCATGGGTATTTGGATCATCAGTCCCTGTCCCATAAAAGAATATTCGCTTGCAAGATGGGTGTAGAACGCCATGTCTAGCACCCCATGAGTTTTTTGAGCATCAGTCATTGTCTCACAACCCATTTATAAAACATACATATACATCTATCATTGGTGTCGAATGCCATGTCTAACCCCCTGTGAGTATTTGGAGCCTCAGTCCTTGTCTCACAACTCATTCATCAATCATACATATATATTTATCATTGGTGTAGAATACCATGTCTAACACCACAAAACCATATGTTAATTAATTCAACAACAAATTAACAACACAAATCACTCCTCAGATAATTCAACACTTAATTAACCATTAAAAACCGCATTAATTAACAGTTAATTAACAATTAACTATTTTTAGCAATACAATTGAATAATTAACTCAACACTTAATTATCAAAATTCTTTAACAAGTCTGAACACGTCCACTCAAATAGGGATTCATCCAGGACTTTAACAATCTACAAGAACCCCATAATCATCAAAAAACATGCTGAACAAAGCCAAGATATTTAGAAACCATCTCACACAACATATCATATTTTTCAAACAACTCCATCCAAGAAAACTTAAGGGATGGAAAACTAATACGCATCACAAGTACTCCCTTCTAACAATCGTAACAAACAATCAATTCATAATATTAATTTAATGCATGAAAATTAATTAATTAATTAATTAATTAATTAAATATCATCTCTTTAACCAATCATAAATTATTTAACCATTTACCATTTAACATGTAATAATTAATCCATCCACTAATTATTACCAGTTTCTAAATTATATACTGAACATGTCAAATATTAAATATTCCCAATAATGAGTAAAAGCCACAATTTCATTCCAAATCATGACTTGATAATTAATTCTACCATTAATTACCCTATTACCCATTCTTCCCATTCAAATCATTCAACTGTTTAATCATATCACTATAACTATGTTAGTAACCCATGATTAAAATCAACACATGTTCAAGTCCTCATTTATCTCATATGGGAGACATTATTTAATAACATCATAAGTTCCATGCATCAACATATCATAATCAAGTAAACTCACATTCTCAATTTATCAAAAGGGGCTCAAATTCTCATATAAAGTGTTAATGATTTGGGACCCTACCTTGGGGTTTTGACGAAAACCACAATGATCGAAGAACACTCAAGAGAAAGGGGTTGATTCTTCAAGAACCCGCCTTAGATCACTTATCCTAGAAATACCAAGACCAAAACTCATCATACTTGTCATCCAAACACTTAGATTTACTCATAAAGGTCATAGATCTAAGAAACCAAGAGAAGATGAGATGTAGATCTAAGTAGATCTAAGAAACTGAACAAGAACAAAGAAGAACATCTACCTACCTCAAGAATTCGGCTTTGATTTTCCAAGAGCAGCCTTCAGATCACCTCCAAAATGCTTTGGAGAGCTTCTCCTACCTTAAAGGGAGGGTGATCCCAAGTTATGGCCACTTAGGAGGAAAAATGAGCCATCTAGGGGTAAAAATGTGTGAGATCCACTTTTTTAGGATCTCACTTAAGTGACCGCATGGTTTTCTCGCACGGTTAGGAAATCCATGCGCTAACTGTGTGTTAGATACTACCTCATCAAACACTCCTCGCATGGTTAGGCCGCATGGTTATACAAACCGTGCGCTAACTATCTTCAACTACGCACGGTTTGGCCGCATGGTTAGAAATACTGTGCGTCGCCCGTGAAACTTCCCCTTTGTCTCAAAACTTCAATAAAAGTTTTAAAAATGACCTCTTTAGGTTTTACACACTCGAAATAAAATCTTGAAGCTCAGTTTAAAAAAATGACCTGATGATCAACTATTTTTTTTAAAACATTCATGTTTTAACCTGGTTCAAACACATGAGATTTTACATATTTTCATGTCCATAAGTTTATATGAGATCTTTAATTCACGTCCTTAACTTAATAAGTGAACATAAATCTATTTATACATGTTCAAAATATTATAATCTTATGTTTTTTCATATTACTATGTCTATGTTATGATATCATGGCTTATATTCTTTGATTTATTTATGATTCATTTCTTATGAACTTCCAAAATTTATTCCATGATTTAATATTATGATCTTTGTTATATAGGGTGTGGTTTTCAAATGTTAAGATAATGTTATTATACCCTTATGACCATTTTATGCCTATGCGATAATTGATATCTCCCTTTTTTACCCATATTGAGCATCCAAACTCACCATTTCTTATGTTTCCTTTCTAAAGGTTGTGAGGAAAGGTTTTAAGTAGGGTATATATAAGAAGAGTACTACGTGGGAAGATATTTATGAAAAAATGTTGAAGATATTTACAGAAATAAGAATATTGTGTATCTAGTCTCCAAAAACACTAAACATTTATGGTACTTAATCATGTTTTTGTAAAATAATAAGAATATTCACATATTAAGACGTAATATTTTTTTATGAAAAGTATAGGTTATTATATTTTTCATTAGAGTAAATGTTTATTTAATATTTTAAAACTAGGTTGAGAAAACTTTAGTGATAACCCTAGGAAAATGTCTAAGGATAAGTAAATTTGTTGGAAAATGTCCTATAATTTTGGTTAAGGATAAAATGAGTGGTTTCCAAGAAATTAAACCATTGTTTGGATAATATAAGTGGATGTGGCTTTAGAAAAATTGTACCTAGGGGTAATAAATCTTAAAATGGTTCATTGAGTTAGACTCGATCATCACTTGGTGTACAAAAATAAGCCTTACCATACACCTAGTTTGACCTCCCCAGAGATATGCTTAAAAAATTCACAAACTCTTTACAAACCATCATGAAGGATTTGAATAGATGATGAACAAGAATAACCTAGGTTAAACCTAAGGTATCATAGATTTAAAATAAGGTGTCATGATTTAGACATATTTTAAATGATTTTTCATGATTATGTGGTTTACCTACTATGATTATCATTGCTCACACTATGATTTTTGGTTTTAGTCAATGGATGGAACCAGGAGGAATCACATTAACATTTAATGTGATAGAAACATTAGTGATTATGAGCAACTAAATTTTATGATGACTAGATAGAAAGATATTATGATTATTTCGAATCATATATTAGGATATATAATTAACAACATGTACTTCAGTGATATCCTAATGCATAAAATAAGAGGAAATTGGATTTTATGAAAGTTTGTGTGGTAATGAACATAGAGGAAAGAAAATTTAGCTTCCAAAATGTCAAGAAGTTTGGAAGAAGAACCAATAAGAATATCTAAAATAGAGGGGAATATGTTTTCTATGTGTAAATGATGGTCATAGAGAAAAAAATTTATAAGGAATTCAAGGCCTTATATATGGGGAACTTGGACATTATCTGACTCAATTATCTAAACTAAGTTTTAACCCATAGACCAAGGAAGGACCAGTGCCATACCAAATCATTGGAGGAAAAGGGTTAAACTATTTATTTATTTATATTCAATAATTCTACTATATAAGTATTTTTACTAATGGTATTTTGGTTATAAGAATCATAAAACATCTAAGGACTACATTCATTTTGGAATCATATACATCTTAATGTAAAAGTTACTTAAGAGTTATGGATACCATCATGGGTTTATGAGTTTAAGGATGATCATAAGTTCAAAGTAATATACACCCCTTTTTTAGGTTCTAAGTGATGGTATTTTAATGTGATTAATGATATTTTGGGAGACATTTTATTGGAATATGGTATATGAAACTCTTAGGTTCAACATGAAATATTATTTGAGGAAGAATGATCTTTTCATATGTTTAAAGGTATTGATAAAATTTAGGTTTTATATAAACTTTGATGATTAAGGTTATTTTTAAGTATGTTTAACATATTTATGGGGATTTTGTAAGAATTATATTAATTTACTTTTAGTAAAATGGAAAACCTATCACATCTGGCAAGGACATGAGGCTTGAACCCCCAACTGAAGGTCGATAAGGGTAAAATGCCTACCAATAACCTATGGGATATCTTAGTTAGTATGAAATTTTGTTTAAATTATGTGATATATAAATATTAAATTTATTTTTGGAATATATTTTTTATCATAGAGATAACCATGATATTTAAAAATAATATAGTGATAGCTTATGCCTCATGATAATTCAAGGTTTATGAGAAAAATTACCAAACTCATGATTTTGAGTTAGATATGGTAATTTTTTTATTAAAGATATGGAGGAATTATATTTAGGAAGAAATATTTGATATATATAACTATCATAAGAGTTTAAAGTGTATATTCACATAGAAAGAGTTGAACATGCACCAGAGAAGATGGTTGGAGTCGATTAAATATTATGACTGCTCAATACATTACCACTATGGGAAAGTGGACAAGGTGGCCGATGATTTGAGTTGAAAGGATCATGATAAATTATCTATTATGAGGATAAAAAAAATATCCAATATATATGGATTTAAAAATGACGGATCTTGAAACTTTTAAGGAATGTGAGAAATATTATCTTTCTCAAATGAGTGTTCAACCAGCTATCCAAGTGAAGATTAAAGAGGCATAAAATGATGATATAGAGCTGTTGAAGAAGATTAGAAATGTTTTGGAGTTTAATATTGATTATTATGTAATGTTAAGTTTTAGGAACTATATATGTGTTCCATCTATATCATATTTAAATAATGATTTTATATATGAATCTCATAGTTCTTCATTCTCTATTTATCATGGATGTACAAAGATATATAGGGACCTGAAATAGTATTTTTGGTGGGATGGAATGAAGAGAGATATTGTAGAGTTTGTATCTTAGTGATTGGTATGACATCAAGTTAAGGCTGATAGAAAAAAGTCTAATGGGATGATACGACCATTACCCATACCAAAATGGAAGTGGGAAAACATTACCATGGATTTTGTTTTTAGACTTCCCAAAATATCTAAAGGGAATAATGATATATGGATTACATTAAATTACCTTAAAAATTAATAGGACTTCATTAATATTAGATAATATTTATTTATGGATTATATTTCCAGAATATAAATTAAATAAGTGGTAATGTTGTATAGAGTACCACATTTTATTGTATTTTATTTGGATATGAGGTTTATCTCAAAGTTCTGGAAAAGTTTTTAGAAAGATCTTGATATGAAATTTAGCTTCAACATCATATTCCATCCTTATACATATTTTTAGTTAGAGAGAAAAATTCAAACCATAGATTATTTGATGAGATCTTATTATGTGTATTCCAAAGGTGGTTGGGATCAGCACTTCCCTCTAGTCAAGTTTTCTTAAAATAATAGATTTCACTTGAGAATTCAGATAGATCCTTATAAATCCATCTATAGAAAGAAGTGTAAAAATAAAATGTGCCAGGATGAAGTTGTGAAAATAAATCTATTAGGACCTGATCTTTCTAATGAAATTATAGATAAGGTTAGATCCATTCAACAACACAAATGATAACAAAAAGTTAACATAAAAGTTATTCTGATAATCATCGACGTGATCTGAAATTTAAAGTCGGTGAGAAAGTATTTCCATGAATTTATCCTTGGAAGAAGGTTATGGTATTTTGAAATAAAGTAAATCTATGACCTTGGTATATTGGCCCTTTTGAGATTCTTTTTTGAGTATGGATGGTTTCTTATTTCCTGACGCTTCCACTGAACCTCTCTCCAGTTTATGATGTGTTCTATGTACCTCTCCTGGGAAAGTACATACTTGACCCTTCAGATGTACTAAAATAAAATGTCATAACACTTGAGAAATATATTTATTATGAGAAACATCATTTAGATATTTTGGAGTGTAGAGAGAAAATTCTATAAAACAAGACCACTCACCAGGTCAAAGTTTTGTGGCAAAACCACCAAATTGAAGAAGCTACGTGGGAACCTGAGGATATGATGAGGTAACATATTCTTATTTATTTGTTTAATAATGATGAATTTAGAGGGATAAAATAATTTTGAGGGGTTATAATGTAACACTAAGAGTTTTTTATGAAATTATTTTTTAAATAAATCCAATTTATTTGATAGCTTTATTTACACACAACACCGAGTTTTTATGAATCACAATATACAAGTACTACTATTATTTAAAAACGACCCTTATAACTTGGCCGTTAAATTTAGATGTATGAAAAGGGATAAAAATGTTTTTAAAAATAAGTATAAATTTTTTATATAAATAAAATATATTTATAAATAAGTACTTAATTTTTATTAAAGTATTTATATGCTTTGAAAAATATGTTTTTCTCAAAAAAATGATTTTATTGCTTTTTGTAAACAAAAAATAAAATTAATTTTTAAGATTTTAGAAAATTTATTTGAGAAAATTGAATTATTTTTTTGAATCATAATTTCAAAATTATCTTAGGGTGAAATTTTTATAATTTTTTGAAAAGATAATTTATTTGGTGAATAATGAAAAATATCATTTTTATTAAAAATTTCCTTTTTATTTAAATCATTTACAAAGTTACATATTGTTTAAAAATATTTTAAAAGTAAAATTAGTTCAATTATATATTTATTAACCCAATTTAGGTAATTTTAATCAATTTCATATTGAAAAAACTTTCGATACTTATCAAAAAATTCTCTTTGGAAAACTGCTTTTCGCGTCCGTAGGTTTAATTTTAAATTAAAATTTTCCACGTTTGGTATTTGAATATTATAAAATGGATTACATAAAAAATATAATGAGGTAATATTAATAATTTTAAATTAATTTATATTATATAATAAAGTCAAATTATTATTTTTTTTCATAAAAAATATTAAAACCAGTAAAAATTAATTACTACGGTTAAGGTTAAAACTGGGTTTTACGCGTTAATTGTTTATGTGTTAAACTTATTTTTAAACAAACGTAGTAAATTTATTTAATAAATTTGATTTAATATTTATAATAATTGGTTCAAAATTATCTAATAAGGATTATTTTATTTTTAGTGTTAAAAGATAAATTACCTAGGTAATTAAAAAGAGACTTGTTACCATCGTGAAAAATAAAATGATAAAAGTGAGAAAACATAGAGGATAAGGGAATAACATGTTTCTTTTATAATTTTTGAGGTATTTATAAACCATATAATCCCTAAAATCCATTATTTATTGATTTTTGATGCATATGGATTGATAGTGACTTTCCATTATTGAATAGTTTTAGGTATTTTCAAAAATGCCACTCTTGAATTATAAAAGGCCACCATCTCCCTTCAACTATTTACACCTCATAATCCATTTTAATTGAGAAAAAACTTCAAAAATATATCCAAAAAATAATTATCCACATTATAGAGCTACTAGTTTTACTAAAAGACTAATCCTGGGGTCCTTAATAAGAGATCTAAAGGAGGTTTTTCTAAGTGAAGGTAATTGTCTTCACTAAGCTCTTTATGCTTTTTAATTATCATCTTAATAATTTCACCCATGTACTAATAATTAAAATATAATAAAAATAGTATCTAACATATACTTAGATATTATTTTGTTAATGGTATAACCTATATCTATCTCCTCTTCCATCAAATGGAAAACAAAATCCTTGATCGTGTTTATGACGGACTGCCACCTCGCGAACTGATGTAATTCGTCTTACATCATAGACTATAAAAAAGGATATAATGATGTATTTAAATTATATATATTATATTAATTATGTAATTATACTTATGTATTTATAATACCACACAAACCTTCCTACTTTCCATTCCATGGTAATACGATAACGTCGCTCGTGTGTACGACAGACCACCACCTCGTGAAGCAATGTGGTTCGTTTTTCACCTATGATTTATGTTAATGGTAATAAGGATACATTTAATGAATATATGTTATATATATGAAATAATAATTAATATATAAAGTTAATATATAATTTACCTTCCTTTTATTCTATCTATCGAGAAAATAGAAACAACTTTCATGCGTACATACGAGCTATAGTCTCCATGAACGATGTAATTAATTTTCTATATATATCTTTTGTGGATTAATATAAATAAATATATAATTAATATATATTATATTTATATCATTATTAATATTCCATATATTATGGAACCATGATAAATGTAAAAGGACCAAAAATATCAAACCAAAACTTACACGAAGAACAAAGTAGTAATTACCTGAAACATGATTTTAACAAGGAATTATTAATAATGGGTAATAAAGGGTCGTAAGTAAATAATATATGATATTAAATATATAATTATGGTTCTTTAATATGTATATAATAAATATATATTTATTATACATGATTTTTGAACGTGTATGAAGGAAGTAGAGATATAAGATGAGGGATTTTTCTCTCGAATTGTCTTCTTTGGGACATATGTTATGTAATGTACCTATATTATTTTATGAGGTGTATATACATAAATTTTTATATGTTATAACATGAATTTAATTACTATCATGATATTTAAAGTTTCATTTAATTTTATTAATTCATGGGGATTATGATTTAAAAGTTACTGAAGTATGTAAGGGTACCACAATTATTATTTATCTGGATGGTTTATGACTATGATAATGAAATGTTTATGAAAACCATTTATTTTCATGGGTTAGGCTATGAAAAATTGTTGAAATGTTTATAAAACCCTTTTACCTTACATGTGATATAATCTGATGATATATTTAATGTTTTATGTTCTTATAACACCCATATATATGGTTTTAATTATATGCTCAGTGGTTCTATTATAAACCAAGGAAGGTGGTTACGTTATAAAAAAGGATGGTGATTAGATTATAACCAAGGAAGGTGGTTAAATTATAACTGAGTATGGTGGTTATGTTATAACAAAAATGTGTGGTTATGTTTTAAATTAAGATGGGTGGACCCATAATTATATATCCCACCAATGCATTAGGTAAATATGGATAACTCATGAGTAAATATGTTATACATGAACCTGATTTCATGTTCACAATGTTATTCATTGACCTAGTTTTATGTCCATAAGATTAAGTGTGGGGCTATATTTCATGTACATAAGGTTATGTGTGGACCTAGTTTCATATCCATAAGGTTATGTGTGGACATGTTTTTATATTAAAATAGTTTTGGGTGGACTTATTTTCATGTTCATAAGTTTATGTAAGGTCCTGACTTCATGTCCTTAACTTAATGAGTGAAACTGTTTCATTGATAACTCCATTTTTTAACCTTAATGAGAATATGAGTTCACCCTTTATCATGTTTCATTTCTAAAGGTTAAAAATAAAGGTTCTAAGTAGGGTATTTCTAAGAAGAGTACTATGTGGGAATATCTTTATGGGAAATGTTAAAGATATATCAATAAATAAAAACAATGTGTATTTAATATCAAAAGACACTAAAACTTTATGGTTATAAAGCATGTTTTTGTAAAATGATATGAATATTAACCTATTAAGATGTAATATTTATGTATGACAATTTTGGGTTGTTTCAGTTGGAATAAGTGTAAAGTTTCATTTAAGCTTTGGAAACTAGGTTTAGAAAACTTTAGTAAGAACCCCAGGGAGAAGTATAAGGATAAGTAAAAGTATTGGAAAATTACTTAATATTTTGGTGAAGGATAGAATGAGTGGTTTCCAAGAAATTAACTCCCTATATAGATACTATAAGTGTATGTGGATCTAAAATAGTTATACCTATGGGTAATAACTCTTAAAAGGGTGCATTGAGCTGGACTCAATCATCACCTGGCGCATGACAATGATCCTTACTAGACACCTGGTTTGACACTCATAGGGATATAATTTTTAAATTAACAAACTATTTATGAACCATAATGAAGGATTTAAATAGGTGACGATCATGAATTACTTAGGTTAAACCTAAGGTGTCATAGATTTAAAATAAGGTTTCATGATTTAGACATCTTGTAAATGATTTTTCATGATTACGTGGTTTACCGACTATGATTATCATTTCTCACACTATGTTATTTGGTTTTTGTAAATAGATTGAACCAGGAGGAATCAAGTTAACATTGAATGTGAAAGAAAATTTTGTGAATATTAGAAACTAAATTGGATGATGATTGGAGAAAAAGATATTATGATTATTCCTAATCAACTATTAGGATATATGATGAACAGAATTCACTTTAGAAAAATTACTAATTCATCAAATTAGATGAAGATGAACTTTTATGAAAGTCTGTGTGGTAATGAATATATTGGAAATAAGATTTATATTCCAACATGTCAGGAAGGTGGGAAGAACCACTGATAAGAATATCTGAAATGGATGGGAAGATGTTTTCTATGTGTAAATTAAGGTTATGGAGCAACAAATTTCCAAGGAATTTGATGCCATATATGTGTTTAACTTGGAAATTATCCAAGTCAATACCAAAAACTAAGTTTTATCCCCGAGAATAAGGAAGGATTTGTGTTATAAAAAATCATTAGATTAAAAGGGTTAAAGTATTTATGTATTGAGATTCAAGAATTATACTATAGAATTATTTTTACCAATGGTATTTTGGCTAAAAGAATCATGAAAAATATAAGGATTTTATTAATTTTGGAAACATATATGTCTTCATGTAAAATTAACTTAAGAGTTATGGATATCATCACATGTTTATGAGTTTAAGTAATATCATAATTTCAAAGTCTTAGACTCCCATTTTAGTTTCTAAGTTATGGGATTTTAATTTTATTAATAAATTTTGGGAGAAATTTTATTAGAATAAGGTATATGTAACTCTTAGGTTCATCGTGAAGTATTATTTGAGGAAGAATGATATTTTGATAAGTTTAAAGGTATTGATAAACTTTTGGGTTTATATAAACTTTTATGATTAAGGTTATTTTTAAGTATGTTAAACATATTTATAGGGAAATAATAATAATGATATTAATGTACTTTTAGTAAAAATTAAAACCTACCATATCTCGTAAGGACACGAGGCTTGAAGCTACAACTAAAGGGAGAAAAGTGTGAAATGCATACCAATAACAAATGAGATATCTTAGTTAGTATATTTTTTTTAAATGACATTTTTGTAAAATATGTTTCATCATAGAGATAACCATGTGATTTAAAAGTATTAGGGTGATAACTTATGCCTAAAAAAATTTAAAGTTCATGAAAAAAATTAGCTAACTCATGATTTTGAGTTTGTAGTGGTAATGTTTTTATTAAATATATGGAGAAATTATATTTATGGATAAATATGTGATATATATAATAATAATAATATTTTAAAGTATATATTCACATAGAAAGAGTTGAACACACGCTAGAGATGTTAGTTGGAGCTGATTAATTATTATGAATTCTCAATACATTACCACTCTAGGAAAGTGAACAAGGTGGATGATGATTGGAGTCAAAAGGATCATGATAGATTATCTATGATAAGAACCATAAAATATCTAATATTTATGTATTTTAAAAGGATAGATATTGAATTTTTTAATGAAGGGGGGAAATATTATATTTCTAAATTGATTCATTAACCATTTATCAAAGTGAATATTAAAGAGGAACAAAAGGATGATATAGAGTTGTAGAATAAGGATAGAAATGATTCTAAGTTAAACCTTGAATATAATGGAATGATAAGGTATAGGAATTTTTTATGTGTTCCATCCATACCATATTTAAATAAGAAGTTTCTAGAGTAATCTCATTGTTATTCATTCTCTATTTATCATGGAAGTAAAAAGTTTCATAGGTATCTGAAAGAGTATTTCTGGTGGGATGGAATGGAGAGAGATATTTTAGAGTTTTATATCAGTTCTTGGTATATCAAAAAGTTAATTATGAGAGAAAAACCCTATGGGGATGTTATAACCATTACTAATACTATAATGGAAGTGTAAAAACATCGCCATGGATTTTGTCATTGAAATCCCCCAAAAAATATATAGGGAATAATGATATATGAGTTGTAATATATTTCCTTAAAAATTCATAAAACTTAATTACTATCAGACAATATTTCTCTCTGGACTAGATTTATAGAATATCCATTAAAGAAGTGGTGAGGTCGCATGGAGTACCACATTCTATTGTATATGGTCAAGATGTGAGGTTTACCTCAAAGTTATGGTGAAGTCTTCAACAAGCTCTTGATATGAAATTGAGTTTTAGTAATATGTATCATCCTCATATATATGTTTAGTCTAAGAGAAAAATGAAAACCCTATAGTATATGATAAGATATTATTTTATATATTTCAAAGGTGGTTGGGATGAACACCTCCCTCTAGTTTAATTTTCTTACAACAATAGATTTCATTCAAGAATTCAGATGGACCCTTATGAATCCATCAATATAAAGAGGTTTAGAAATCCAAAATTATAAGATAAATTTGGGGAAATAAATCTATTGGGACCTGAGTAGGATAAATAAATGGCAGAGAAGGTTAGATCCATTCAAAAAAACATAAGGGAAACAAAAAGTAAATAGAAATTTTTTACTTATAATCATCAACATGATCTGGAATTTGAAGTTGGTGAGAAGGTGTTTCTATGCATTTATCCATGGAAAAAGGTTATGAGATTTAAAAATAAAGGAAATATGATCTGTAGGTATATTTTCCCTTTTGAGAATCTTGATCTAGTAGGAATGGTTTCTTATTCCATGGTTCTTCTATCGAACCTCTCTCAATTTTATGATGTGTTCTATATATCACTCCTAAGGAAGTATATAAGTGACCCTAAACATATACTAAACTCAAAGTTCATACCAATAAATAATATTTTTTATGATAAACAATTGGTGGAGATTATGGATCATTGAGAGAAAGTGTTACGAAACAACACCACTCACTGGGTCAAAGTTTTTTGGAGAAACCATCAATTTGAAGAAGCTATGTGGGAACATGGGGACATGATGAGGTAGAAGTATCCCCATTTGTTTTTTTAGAGTTATGAATTTTGAGGGAGAAATTCCTTTTAAGGGGGTATAATGTATCACCCATATTTTAAATGATTTTTTTCCAAATAATTTTAATATTTTCGATAACTTTCATTACACACAACATCGAGTTTCAATGAATGATGATATACTATTAATATTATTATTTAAACATGATCATTATAATATAACCATTAAATTTTTCCATATGAATAAGAATAAACACATTTTTAAAATTAATTATAAAGGTTTTAGATAAATAAAATACATTTACAATTAACTACTTAATTTTTAGTAAAGTCTTTATATTCTTTAAAAAATACTTTTTTCTCAAAAAATGATTTTTATTGCTTTTTTTGAACAAAAAATTAAATTAATTTTTGAAACTTTTATAAAATTATTTTAAAATTTTAAATTATTTTTTGGAATCAAAATTTCAAAATTATCTTATGGTGAATTTTTTATTTTGTTTTTGAAAAGATAAAATTTTCATTGAATAGTGAAAATACTATTTTTATTTAAAATTTCCTTTTATTTTAAAGAATTTAAAAAGTTACATCTTGCTTAAAAGTGTTTTAAAAGTAAAAATAGTTCAATTATATATTTATTACACCAATTTATTTCATTAGAATCAATTTTATATTGAATTTTTATATTAAAACTTTCCATACTTATGGAAAATTTCTCTTTGAAAAACTACCTTTTCATCGCGTTTGCAAGTTTAATTTTAAATTAAATTCTACAAATTTTTTTTGAATTTAATTTAATAAAATATATTAAATATTTATAATAATAATAATTTAAATTATATAATAATATTAAATTAATTTTTTTCATAAAAAATAGTAAAACCAGTAAAAAATAATTACCATAGTTAAGGTTAAAATTGGGTTTTTCACGTTACTTGAGCACGTGTTAAAATTAATTTTTAATAACATAAGAAATTTATTTAATATTTATAATAATAGGTTAAAAATTATCTAATAAAGATCATTTTATTTTTATTATTAAATGATAAGTTACTTAGGTAAATAAAAAGAGACTAGTTGTCGTGGTGAAAACTAAAATGATAAAAGTGAGAAAACTTAGAGGGTAATGTAATAACATGTTTAAAACATGTTTATTTTATTATATTTTAGGTTTTTATTGACCATATAATCTATAAAATTCATTACTTATCAATTTTTTAGGCACGTGGTTTGAGATTAACTTCCTATTATTAAATAGTTTTGGGTATCTACAAAAATGCCACTCCTCCTCAATTATAAAAGGCCAACTCCTCCCTTAACTTATTCAAACATTATAATCAAATTTTCTTATGAAAACCATAAAAAATATATAAAAAACATCCTTATACACATTATAAAGATTTTGGCCTTCCAAAAAGATAAATCCTAGGGTCCTTAATAAGAGATCCAATGGTGGTTTTTCTAAGGGAAGGTAATTGTCTTCACTAAGATCTTTCTTTTTTTACTTCTCCTATTAGAACTTTAATTCATGTACTAATAATTAAAATATAATAAAAAAAGTATATAAAATATACTTAGATATTATTATTTTGATGTTATAACCTATATCCATATCCTCTTCCATCAAATGGGAAACAAAATCGTCGATCGTGTGTATGGCGGACTACCGCCTCACGAACCAATGTAATTTGTTTTCCATCACCACCTATCAATAAAGGATATAATAATGGATTTAAATTATATTTATGATACCCATAACATAATTATTCTTATGGATTTATTATATCACAAATACCTTCTTACTTTTCATTCCATGGGAATATGATAATGTTGCTCGTGTGTACGACATACCACTACCACTCAAAGCGATGTAATTTGTTTTTCACTTACACTTTATGTGTAAGGTAATAAGGATAAATTTAATGAATATTTATGATATATATGAAATAATAATTAATCTATAAATTTTATATATTATTTACCTTCTTTTCCTTCTATTCTTATAGAAAACTTAAACAATGTTCATGCGTACATACGACTTCCCATCTCCATAAACAGTTTAATTCATTTCCCACATATAAATTTTATGGATTACTCTAAATAAATATATAATGAATATATATTATATTTATATTATGGTTAAATTTTTTGAGATGATGTAATCATAATCAATTTAAAAGGACTAAAAATACCAAACCAAAAATAGACATGAAAAACGAAGCAGCAATTGACCGAAACATGATTTTAACAAGGAATTGTTAATAAATGGGTAATAAAATGTCATAAGTAAATAATATATGGTTATATATATATAACTATAGTACATTAATATATTTATAAGAAACCTATATTTATTATACAATATTCTTTAATGTTCATAAAGGAAGTCGACACTTAAGGTAATGGATTGTTATCTCAAATTGTCATCTTTGGGACATATGTTATGTGATGCACCTATCTTATTTTATGAGGTGTACATACAGAAACATTTACATATTATATCATGAATTTAATTAATATCATGATATTTAAAGTTTCACTTAAATATATTCTTTCATGGGTCTTATGATTCAAAAGTTAGAAAATCATGTGAGGGGATTTTTCATCTCACTTTTATTTCTGTGGGACACATTCCACAATCACAACTTGTTTATTTTGTGTGGTGTAAATTATAAACATGAATTTTTTTTATGATTATTATTATGAAAATTATGAGTATTTAAAAATGCATTTAATTTTATTTCTTTCATGTGTCTTATGATTCAAACATTACCAAATTGGAAAAGTTGTTATGTTACAATCTCATTGTTTATAGTAATTGTTTATGATTATTCTTCTAATGATGTAACATTATGATCTATATCTCATGAAACTTATTAATTTTCTTATACTATTGATATTTCATTAAAATACACTTTTACCATCATTTTCCCTCTTTATGTACTTAGGGGTACAAAATAATGTTTTTAATGAAAACTAGATTTATTTCCCTCTTCGGTCGAAACCCCATTTTCTTCTATGTCATGTTTTACAAAAATGTTTTATATAAATTTTTTACTATTCTCTAGTGATTATTTAAATACATTTTTAACCATTTTTTAATTTTTTTAAAATGTTTTAAAAGTAATATTCTTTTCATTTTCCAAACAAGGGCCTTTTGGCTTTTACCGAAAATGTGAAAGGAATCTTTATTTTAATGTGTACGACATGAACAATATTTCCCACTACCATGACCACTAAATTATTTAAATATTGTAGTATAATTTTTCTATTTTATTTTCAAAGAAATTTTTTTCTTTAATATTTGGGAAATTTTTAGATTTTAAAGAAGTGTTTTCCAAATGGAAATGATATTTTCATCAAGAAATGTTCCAAGCGATATTTCAAAATCATTTTCCAGATAAGATGGAATCCTTTGATGTTAATTAAGATTTAATAGGGATAAGATCCAAGTGTAACAACCTTATTATTTATCTGAATGGTTTATGATTATGATAATTAAATGTTTATGAAACTCATTTATTTTCATGGGTTAGAATATTATGAATTGATGAAATGTTTATGAAACCTGTTTCCCTTTAATGATTTATGACATGATAATACATTGAGTGTTTTATGATCTTGTAGCACACATATGTATGGTTTTCATTATCTGATGGGCGGTTCCATTATAAATCAAGGATGATGGTTATGTTATAACCAAGGGTGGTGGTTATGTTATAACTAAGGACTTGGTTACATGATTACTGAGGATGGTGGTTACATTATAAACAAGGATGTGAAGTTATGTTACAAACCGAGACAAGTGGGCCCAAAATTATATTTACCTCCAATGAATTGGGTAAATATGGATAAATCATGAGTAAATATTTTATGCATGAACCTTATTTTATGTTCACAATGTTATGTGTGGAACTAATTTTATGCCCAAAAAATTAAGCATGGGCCTGGATTTCACATCCTCAAGGTTATGTGTGGACCTTTTTTCATGTCTATAAGTTTATTCATGGACCTGTTTTCATGTCCATAAGTTTATGTGAGTGTCCGATAACATGTATTTAGAATAATTAGAGAACCTATTTCTCTTTATACATGTTCAAAATGTTATAATCTTATGTCTTTCCATATTCCTATTTCTATGTTATGCTCTCATGACTTATGTTCTTTGATTTATTTATGATTAATGTCTTATGAAATACCAAGATTTATTCCATAATTCAAGAATATGATCTTTGTTATGAAGGGTATATTTTTCAAATCTTAATCTAATATTCTCATACCCTTATGCTCATGTTGTGCCTATGTGATAATTGATATCACCCTTGTTTACCTGTACCAAACATCTAAGATCACCCTTTCTTATGTTTACTTTCTACAGGATATGAAGAAAGGTTTTAAGTAGGGTATGTCTAAGAAGAGTAATATGTGGGAAGATATTTATGGGAAATGTTGAAGATATTTCAAGAAATAAGATCATTGTATATCTTGTCTCCAAATACACTAAGCCTTTACGACCCTCATGCATGTTTTTGTAAAATTATATAAATATTCACCAATTGATATGTAATATTTAGGCATGAAAAGTATAATACATTACAAGGAATGTGATTAATCATACTCCGTCAAACCCATGACATAACAAGAACCAACCCATTCAACATTACTATCACAACAACTCCAAGAAGGAATGGTGAGGATAAAACCATGAATAAGAGAAGAGAAATCACATTGGATAATGAGGAGGTTGATTTCCAAAATCCAAGGGACAAAACCAATTAAGTTTCACTCAAAGATCTCTAAGGATGAACCTTAGGCCTCCTAGAGTTTGAGATAAGTTGGGAAAGTATGAAAGTATTCAAGGAAAGTCCTGAATTTATACTAAAATAGGAATGTAAAGATTCATAGTGTGATAGGTCATGGTCACACCATGATGAGGATAAATTGAAAGATTATCAAAAAATCATGTTGTGATCTAATACATCTACCAAACTTAAAACTTTATCAACCCCATTCAATTTGTTATAATTTAGGTGGTACATGGTGAAACTAAAATGTCCAGGACATGTAAATGGTCTTTCAGAAGACACAGTGTAACCTTGAACCAAACTATGATGCAACAAAAGTGAATATACCAAATCAAATAGGAAACCACCGAGGGGGTGAATCAGTGGTACAAGTATTTTAAAAGTTATCCCTTTGTAATTCAATCCCTATTATTGGTTAATATCTTGAGTCACTCCCTTGAGTCACTTCACACCTGTATGCACAAAAACAAAAGGAATCAACACATAAAAACATTTTACAAGGTTTGAACTCAATGTGAGATCATAATTATTTCTATAATAAACCTTTAGTTTGGATAAAAATTTTATTATCACTTTGTTTTGTAGTGATTACAAATGCCTATAATCGGTACAAAAGGTTTGATTAGGTCTTATCCACTTCTCTCTATGGGAAAGTATCACCTAATTACCACTATAATTTTTTTGGAGTTATTTATATTGGAACCATTATTGGATAAAAGTTTCTTATTTTTTTCTTGTGTTTGAATTCAATATTAAAATATTCACTAGATACTTCAGTACTATAGAATAGATATTTTTTAGTAAAGACTTAAACTTCTAGATTGATAATAGTGCAACAACATTCGATTATTTTTCATCTCACTATTCTTCATAATAATCATCTCATTCATAAGAGCATGGATTCTTGGGATGAACTTCTTACTCCTCACTAGCAATCACACAAACCTTGAATAATAAGTAAGTTTCACATTGACCTCTTTAAGAACAAGAATGTATCATAGGTTTATCTTCTTCATCCTCTTTATCTTCAATCCAACAGAGTATCAAAATCTCTCTCAAAATCATCAAACACACTAAAAAAACTTCTCATTTCTCTAGAATAAATATTCACAAACCATGTGAATCATATTACTTGATTTCTCAAAATATTAAAATAACCTTTATCATGGACCTAGAATCTTGAATTATCCTAATTACTTATTTTTTAATCTCATTTAAAACTAAGATAATATCCTCTATTTAGATGTCATAAAGACTTTTCCACAAATCCCCCATGCGGTATCTAAATTACTATGTCCTAAAGTTCTTCATGAATCACACAAAATTTGAATAATTATATATCTTCATGAAACATTCAGAAATATGTATTTTTCTATGACATGGAGATTGTTTATTCATTATTTCAATACTTCTATTTCTTCTGCCTCATAACTCTTCCTTGATGACTAAAATTCCCATTGAAATTTCATTATAGTGTAGTTTTGTCATTATATCTTATAAAACACACACCACTACGGTATTATAACTTTTACCATGGAATAGTCTATGTCATTTTGATCATTACTCATTTTTTCATCTAAGACACCACATGCACCAAAACGATCACATGTTGCTGTGTGGGGGAAACTTCACATGACATCTCCTTGTGGCACATTATCCATTATTTCAACATGGATTATATCAAATATACCAACTTCTCTACTGATAGGACCTAATCTATTTTATATTTAATCAAAATCCCTTGATTGATCATGATGTTTAAACTAAGAATAAAAAATCATCACATCATCTAAATTAATTATTCAGAATATATTAATTCTATAAACTATGATTTTTACACATTAGAATAGATAATTTTTTTTATCTAAGTACATCAATGAATTTTAGGAAGACAATACATTTTGGGGATTTACTACATGAACAACTCAATGGATCAACCATATCAAGTGATCACATAAAGTAGTCTGGATTAACTACATGTCCGAGTTTGGATTGACTGCATGTCTGGATCAACCATGTAGATCGACCATATGTATAACCCAATCGATTGTGTGAAGAAATGGTCAGTGGATTGACCACATAGAGAAGTGACTGAATGAAACTATGGTCATTGGATCAATTGCACATACAAAACCAATTGACTATTCCTATCTCAGTCTATAAATTTCAAGCTTTCTTTACTTTGAACCAATTCCTCCTTAAATAATATCTATCCCCAATCAATAACCTCAACATTACTTAAATTTTTTTATAGAAAGTTCCTCAACATCCACCAAAAATTGTACTTGATTTAATTTAGGATCATCACATTAACCTCACATTTTTCACATGTATATTTGATAACAAAGATAATTTATTCACCAAAACTAAGAGAAATTCAATATCCCCAATTGGATTTGTTTTCAACCCATGAAAATCTTTATTAACATTACTTATCATTTAAGATACACCAAATCACAACATTTTTCAAAAGCAAAATATCCTGACACCATGTAAAAAATTAGGCCTCATTGATAGTAAAAACACCCCACCTTACCATGGTCATTGAGTCCTTTCCCCCTAAGTGCCACTAGTTTCTCTATAGACAGTTGTTTTCCCCTCTCCAGGGCCTACCCACATGATTGAATTACCATTAGACTAATTAATTTCCCCATAGGCCAAAACATGTTATTTTAATGTTCTTTTTACTCAATCAAACACACACTGAGAAACTTCCCCAGAGGTCACCCATCATGACACTACTCCAAGAAAACCCCCAATTAACTATAGACTTCTAATTAAGAAGGATTTAAAGAAGAAAGGTTAAACTTATTGTCACGGGTAGTAACATTTAGAATTTTTTAAGTCTCACTATTATAGCAGTGTTACAATCTCACCCCTTTAAACCACAATGCCCTCATTGTGGACCCCATAACTTAAACCCAAGTAGTGTCTCTGTACTTATGGATGAGTATTGTATTTGATACCATTTTTCATAACCCAACCTCTATGGGCCATGAACCTAGTCATCCAATCCCATGGGTCTCCCACAATACCTTGGTTTCCTTCTAAGAACACCATAGGATATTACCCACTGAGATCACTTATCAAAATAATGTTAATACCCACAAGCCAACACATATTCTTTTAGTGTTATTTATCCTCACTCACACACACCCTGAGAAACTTCCTAGGAGGTTACCCATACCAAAACTACTCCGGATCAAGTATTGTTTAACTTTGGAGTTATAATTAGGTAGGATCTCAAAAAAAGGTTCACTATGTTAAAATGGGTAGTAAAATTTATACTTTTTTATGTCTCACTTTTCTAGGAGTTTTAGACACCACACTATAGGTTAAAGTAGTGTTTTTGAGATAACTCCATATCTTAGTGAAAAGAAACATTTTGACTGAGTGAAAAATCATTATCCCTCACAAACCCTGAATCTCTCCCACAATCAATGCACTCAACTCTTCAAACAACTCCCTAATTTAATAAAAAAATATACAAATACTTATTAAGAACATATAAAGAATGAATGGTGACCATCTCTCCTCCTTTGACAACATAGTCCATGGATTTGTGGGGGTGTCCTCCCAAATAATGTTAATGATGTGGGAGGGGATGAACTAACCAGTTTGACCTTTGTGTCTCAAATCTTTCCTTAGGGACAAACTTAGTGAAGATATATTCTAGTTAATCTTGAGTTAGTCCAAATTACACCATTTTCTTACTTCTCCTTGATTAAATGAAATATTATATCAATATTCTTGGACTTTGAGTGTTGTGTTAGATTTTTAGAAAGTTTTATAGTACTTTGATTTTCATAGTGAATTATGAGAGGTCACTCAACTATCACCCTTAAATCATATAGTTGTTTCCTCACCCAAATAATTTGAGTGTAATCATTGGTAGTAGAAATATATTATAGATCTATAACACTTAGTGTTATTGAGTTTTGTTTCTTGCAGTTCCAACTCACATAGACATATCTTAATAAAACAATTCCTCCTAAAGCGGACCTTCTATCACCACAATCGCCTTACCATTCTATATCCATAAATCCATATATATTTAAATTATTTCCCCTCTTATAAAAAATTCCAAAAGTAATAGTATCTTTTAGCATCCATAAGATGTGACTTCTTTTAATCACTCTAATATCTTGAAAAAATACTCACAAAAACATAATATATGGTCTAGAAGATATTATATAAAGTGGACTTCCAATCTATATTATAAATTCTCTTTTATTAACACTATTACCTTTAACATCTTTAGGCAATTTAATTATAACTTGAATGGGTGTAGATACTAGATTTGACTACTCTATTTTTATTTTATTTAAATGAAAAAATTAAGCTTATAAATGTAATCCTATTATTAAATTTTACCATTTAATAAGGCTTATTTTACATCCATTTTATTTTTTACCACTTATAAGCTACTAGAGAAAGAAACATCCTGATTACTTCCAGAATTTCAATCAATAAAAAGTATTATTTGAAATAAACTCCTATACCTTGAAATTATCCCTTGTATATAATTCTATCTTTGTTCCTAACAAGTTTTCTATAGTCATTCAACTTTTTCTTAAAAAACCCACCTAGTTACAATGAAATTTTTATCATAAGGTCTTGGAATAAGATCCCATGTGTAATTATATTCAATATAACCCATATATTCATTCAAAGACTCAATACACTACTCATGTTAAATGGATTCTTTCACTAAATTTGGTTAAACCTAAGACATGAGTGAAGCCTGATTTTCAAATCACAAACTTAATTGAGTTAATTCTTCTCTAGGACCATCAAATATTAGCTTTATTCTGGTGTGGATAGGTATAGGTTATTATCCAATTATATTCTCTATCTATATATGTTTCTTTAGCCTCTTTTTTTAAATTTTTATCATCCTTTTCTTTATCACTATTTTGATCTAATTCATCATCTATTTCTCTTGGTTTAGCCTCAACCAGTTTTCACTATTCTATCAAGAAATTTTCTCATTATATCCATCACTTTATTAAAAATATTATGTATCTAGAACACTATTTATTCTTGGTTATAAATAATATTGTAATAATAACAATCAAAAATAATTTTAAGTATCTGTTTCCAACATCCTTACACTTTCTAATTAGATAGGTACCCAAAAAAGATACCTTCCTCAATTTTTACATCAATTTTTTTTACAGACTTGATTCTTTAATTTTGATAATGTAATGACTTCTAATTAATTTAAATTAAATCAATGTTGGATTATTATTATAAAAAAATCTCATATGGGGCTTGATTTGATTTTGGTCCCAAAAATCATTGATTTTGAATGTGCACAATAGTTTACACAACTTATCTCTAAAAGAATTTTAACCTCTCAAACTCTATAAGCATAGTTCTCTACATCTCCATAATGGTTCTATTTATTCTCTCCACAACCCAAATATATTGGGGGTGTGTAAGGGGAGATATATTTATTTTTAATCCCTAAACTACATATGTAATACTCAAATTTACTACTAGTGTAATCCTTCCAATTATCGGTACTTAAATTCCCTATTTGAATGCCAATTTCACTTTCTAATTCCCTTATTTACATCTTGAATATATCCATAACCTATGACCTAAGATTTATAAATTAAATCTTTTTAATTATTTTATATCAACCAATGGATGTGTATAAGTCACCTTTTATTTTTACCTCATGTTTCCACACAAATCTGAATGAACTAATTCAAAATTTCATATTGATTATGTCTCCATTATTTTATGTCTCCCTTAAAATATTTCCCTTTTTTCATAGGATGTAAAAACCCAATATATATTTTGAATAAATTTAGTAAAATCTATCATAATTTTTTAAAATATTTTTACTTATATTATTTTGACCAATGCAACCAAGTATTCTATGGAAAATATGATTTTCTTCCCTAACATTGAGATAATAGGAATTATTATGTTATCCAATTTGAAACAAATTTCCACTAGTACTTTATCATATTGTGATGATTCTACCATTTTTATCTCTTCTAACTAGAAAAGGTTTATTTTTGAAGATCACCTCGTTACCCTCATCACATAATTGACTCATACTCAATAGGTTGTACTTGAGACCATAAAAGAATAAAAAATTATTGTGAGTCTAACCTATTAGCTTCAATCACACCAAAACCAAATACCTTGATAGTTAAAGAACTTTCATTTATGAAAGTCAATGCACCACCATCATATTATTCATTAAATTTCAAGATATTGGTATGTTTTCATGAACCAACCTAGGTTAACTAATTAATTGTAACCTGAACCATTCTTGACATGGGTCGAAGGGAATTCCCAATCCCCATGGGATAAAAATAAGCACACGAGAATCCATAAACAACCTTTGGGAATAATTTTTCCACAAGGAACTTGAAAATAAGTGAAGAATATATATAATATTTTAGCATTAAAAAAATAAAAATGGGAATAGATATAATAATCATGGAAAACAAGTAAAAATACATCAAAACAACCAAAATACTCAAAAACTTCAAAACCAAACTCCATTTTACATGATGTCACCTCTATCCTCTCACAACCTACTAATGAAAAAATATATCACCTCCCTACACCAACTTTCCATTACCTACATAAGATATAAAAATATCCACATACACCTGATGGTGTATATAGAGTGTGAGAAAAAGAACCTAGTTGGATCCCACCAAGTGTTTCGTAAGCATCATTTATAAAATAAACTAATTATGATTCGATAATTTAAATCAAGGTATGAGATACAATTTAGCACAAAGCATGGATACAACACTTTTTTTAGGATTCAATAAAGTATTCTATTAAATAGGTTACAAAATAATTTTAGTGTTCATACTAATAAAAAATTTCAAATATAACCAATCAATAGATAAAACAAGACCATGTGTACAAACAATTCTGGGTCAATAAGGATCCTCATTCCATTATCATGATCTGTAGGCCACCTGGTGTGCACATTACTATAGAAGAAATTGTATAGGGGGTAAGACTATGATAATGAGAGTGGATCCTTTCCATAACATAGGAAATACAGTTTACACATAGGAGAACATGTTTAAGGGAAAAAAGTTCATCCTCGAGAATGGATCCCTGCCTCATCATCGATCACTACTGGGTTTATCAAAAAAATAATATTCAAGGGAATTTCTTATTTGAAACCACACAAATAACACTTTAAAACCATTTTAATTAAAAATACCAAGGGGTGATTCCATTTTCAAAACCATATTCAAAACCACCATATTTCATCAAAACCATTTTTATGACTTTAATTAACTTTAGAAATCAATTTATAATAATAAGAGAGCAAGGTTAATTGAAAAAAATAAATCATGAAACCAATTACCTTGAAATAATTATAATTAACAAAACCCATGATAAATAATAAGACAATATGATCCAAGGGTCTTAGGAGTCAATAAGGGATCCTAGAACAAAAAATCCAAATCATAAATATCCAAATAAATATGTTCTAGAATGAAGAAAAACAAAAAAGATCACATACCACCACAATTCTCAATCAGTACACCAAGAGGATAGATGATTCGATCAAGACTCATCAATTCCATAATTTATATATAAATAAAAATATTATATTACAAAAATCAATAATTCCCACCCTTGACGTAGTCAACCCATAGAGAGAAACAAAATGAATTGGAAAATGAATAAGTTCCATAATTAAAATAGAGATCAACTTACCCAGAGAGGTCAAAGGCTTCAATTAGTGATTCAATCCACTAAGAAATTGAGTTGATATATCTAGGACCAAAAAAAGAGAGTTTACAAGTAAAATGAATCAAATTAGGGTTAAAGGGGATAGATTAAGAATTAAAATATGAATTTTTGGAGGTAGAAATGCAAAACTAACCCTCACTTCATCAGACTAGAACACTGCCATTAGTGGGACGATGGGATCCCACCAATTGTAAGGTAGTATAAAAAAAATTCCTACACCTCTAGACACCCCACCAGCTAGATGATGGTATTCTTGTAGGGAACCCCTTCTACCATCCTTCCATATGCTGACCAGTGGCCCTCACTGGTTAACTAATGGACTACCTATAGCTTTTATAAATATAGGTTCATGTCCACACTTATACCAAAACATGAGTACACACCCTCAAACCCATTTTTCAACTAAAAACCAATTTAAACACAAGGATACATGATATAAACAATTAAAAATAAAGTAAATGAAAACAAGAGTAGAGTAGTATATGAAAACATTAATGAGATGTTATAATTCTGCCCACTATATTGCTTTCTACGATGAGAAAGCTGATGGTTAGACTTCAAATATTTTAGGATAGTTCCCCTTTATCAAATACTCTCATTCTCATGTATCATGAGAATCAGAGCCATACTACCACAACACTCTAACCAATTATATTGAATTCCCATATAGAAAATTCATTTGAGAATAAATAACATGAAGTAGTTATTTGGTTACAAACATATCAGGTTTTACATTGAGGTCTTCCCAATTCAGAATATGAGATAGGCCCTATTAATACTTTTTAAGTTGATACACATGGAATAAATTATGAATAAAAGAAAATTTTAGTGGTAAATCCAAGTTATAATTCACCTTTTTAAGTCATTACCTGATCTAAAATAGTCCCACATACCTAGGAGCAATCATTCCCTTTTTTCTAATCCATTGATGACTCAACCAAGGATATAATTTTGATAAAACTTGATCACCAATAAAAAAATAAAAATAAAAATTTCATTAATTCATATAAGATTTTAACTAAATATGATTCATCACAAAATGATGATTAACCAACTATATCTTCATCGTTGTATCCTGAACCAAACTCAGTCAAACCAAGGATGTTTCTCTAACCTCAGGCTAATAAAGAGGAGATCTAAAAGGATGGCTATAAAAATATTTGAAGGGAACCATTCTGATGGATGATTAGTAACATAAATTATAAGAAAATTAAACTATCCTCAAGTGGCTATCCCAAGCATATATGAAGTCCAAGACACAGGCACAAAGCATATCCTCCAAAATCTGATTATTCCTTTATGTATTCCCATATATCTAAGGAAGATATGCTAAAATCAATCTAACCTAAGTACCAATTTATTATTAGATATCATTATAAAACCATATGGTAAAATTAGGGTCCCTATCTGAGATAATATCCATAGGAATCACATACATCTTTGAAATCTATTGCATATACAAATTTCCCAAGTGCTCCAATTTAATGGTGTTAGAGATTAGTATGAAATGAGTTGACTTGGTCAACTGATATATCACCACCCAAATGGAATTTTTATCTCGGGTAGTTTGTGGTAAAACAATAATGGAATCCATTAAAATTTTATTCCAATTCCAAGTTGGTATGGGATGATACTGAAGAAAACTAGAAGGATTTTGGTGATTAACCTTTATCTATTAGAAAACATAACAATGGGTTACAAAGTTTGCTATGTCTCATTTTATACTTGGACAACAATAATGATGTTTCGTTTCATAGAACATATTTGTGGCTCCAAGGTGGAAAACCCACAAATAATAATGACAATCTCCCAAAATAGCCTTTATTGCAGATGAAGGGACCACATATCTGCTCCTAAAGAAAATGATACCCTCCAAGGAAAGAGATTAATCACCAATGGTCTCCCCACCATATAAATAATCCTTGATACTCCAAAATTCATCATATTGGTCCTTCTTAAGAATTATTTCAAGTATAAAGTATTTTATATGAATACTTTATAGAACATTAATAGACTCATCTTCCCTGAATCCCAATTACATCAGAGAAAAAAGTCCCATAACATTCCATTCCTCCTTTTATTCCTTCACTGCCTAAGAAGGTAAATTTATACTAATAATGTTGGAAATGACATTACCCTTTGTAGGAGTGCAGGCAATGTCAAAGTTGAATGAATACAAGTACTCCACCCACCATATCTATCATAATTTTAGGTATTTTTTAGAAAATATTTACCGTAAAAATTTATGGTTAGAGTAAATGGTAATCATTTTCCTTAAAAGACAGTGATGCCAGATTTTGAGGGTATGAATAACCACTACATGATCCAAATCACGAGTGGGGTAATTCCTCTCATGAGGCTAAAGATCATGTGATCCATAATCCACTACATGATCTCTACACATAAGGACACAACCCAAACTTGATATTAAAGCATCAAAGTAAACCACATACCTATTTTTAGCCTTTGGTAGTTTCAGAAGTAATGGTGAGTCCAAAAACCACTTTTAGTTTATTAAAGGACGCCTAACACTTCAAATCCCACAAGAAATTCAACCATTTATAGGAGAGAATGGTCAAAGGTGACATACTATTTGATACATCCTTTAAATTTTTTTTATAATATCCTACTATACATTGGAAGATACACATATTGAATATATTCCACGATTCTTCCTATAAAATGAAATCTTTCACCTTATCAGGATCAACTGAGAAACCATGTTTTGAAATTATGTGTCCCAAGAACTTAACTTCCTTGATCTAGGATTGGAACTTTGATAATTTAGAATAAATATGGTGATACCTTAGAATTATAAAAACATACCTAAATTGATAAACATTTTCTTATTTGGTCTTAGAGCATACCTATATTTCATCCATGAACACTATGGAAAAAGTTTCAAGAAATTCTTGGAATATTCAGTTAATCAAATTTATAAAGACAATAAGAGTGTTAGTTAGGAAAAACATAATCATGAGGTACTTGAAAATAGATATACCTAATCTTGAAGGTGGAATTTAAAATATATGATTCCCTGATTTTGAGTTTTTAATAACTAGAACAAAGATAAATTTTAGAAAACCACTTATCCCCTTTCAACTGGTTGAAAAAATCATCGATGTGAGGTAAAATATATTTGTTCTCAACCATTACTTGATTGATCTTGTCATAATATATGTATAAGTGAAGAGTTGCATTGGATTTCATGGAAAAAATAATGGGGTATATGGAAGGAAAAAAACTTAGCATATAAATACATTGGACCTAAAATCAAACAACTGAATTTTCAGTAATTTTAATTCATCTAGAGAAATATAGTATGATGACATCGATATCAGTTAAGTTCTAGGCACTAAGTTTGTAGTATCCCCAACCCCAGTAACCCAAAGATGGTGATTTCTTTATTACATCGACATAAGATACAAGGAATCACATCCTAAAGTACCGAATAGTTTAGTAGTATTGGTAATGTGCTAAGAAGTCATTGTTAAATCCTCCTAAAATTGATTAGATTAGAAATTTATAACCCAAACTACACTCAGCTACTAAGGTGTAATAAGTGGTAGTTTAGGGTCAAACCCATAGATACCACTTGTTAGACAAGAATCCCTGTGGTCAAATTTTTTTGTGGGATTCCTCATGTTAACTCTATTTAGTTTTGATTGACTAAAAATAAGTATCTAGTGTCTTAAAATAGATTAATGGAAGGGTTCAAGGCCAATTTCAGTGTATAGACAAAGGGTAATCCTAAATCTAACGTGTTATAGACCTATGTCGTATGCTACGAAGTTGTGAAAAAACACAAATTGATCTTGGTCTAACAAATTAGATCAACCTAAACTGGAAAAGACTCCTTGGTCTAAATTAATTGACAACCTAAGAATAAAAAACTTGGATTCTAGGTAGAAATAATTATAGGCTATTAGTCCTACCCTGATCTTCTCTAACTAGGCCACTGTCATTCAATTTTCACATCTTATGGTTAGGTATAATACAAAATAATGAGATTTAAATTTGTTTTAAACTTGGTTAATATCAGTAGGGTTACCCAATTTGATCTTTGATATTCAGTTATTTCAAGACACCCCTCCTTTGGACCCCTAACCCTAAGCAGATTATCCACATATGAAGAAATTGAGTAAAAATAGAGAAGCATATGGAAACATGCTTGGAATATCAAATAATTGACAGAAATTAGAGTAACTCAAAATTTAAGTCTTGTAAAAAGTGATTAAATACTAACTTAGATGAATAAAAAATGAAGAACACAACATCAATTGAGATTGCATGAAAAATGGGATTGGAAACGGAACATTGGAATAATAATGATAAAAAACACATCGTGGAATTGAAAGTGGTAATAATGGAATGTGAATAATAATAAAATAAAGTAATAAAGATAAAAATAATTGAAAATAGAAGTAAAAAAGAAGAATAAAATAAGGAAAGATGTTTCATCTCCTAAGTGCTCACTTGCACATCGAGGGTTCTAAAATATTTATAGATCCCAAAAGGTACACAATGTGTAAATGGTTCATATTGTGTACTGTTTTAAGTGGATTTATACTTCTAAACTTAAAAAATGTTTAACTAGTTTTCATTTCATGCAATTTAGATCCTCCAAAACCTCCAAATATTTTGGAACATTATAGATTTTTTGTCTTGAATCTTCAACGACAACTAGGTTTTAAACTTATCATATCATGTAATGAGTTCACACCTTGTAATCTTCAGATTTTGAATTCGAATATTTCATGAATTGTAATTAGAATAAATTTCAAGAACTTGGTTTATGCCTTGTATTTGGGATTCACAGACTGTGATTCATCTGGAAAGTGGTCTTTTCAAGGAGTACACACCGTGTACTTCAGATTCATGATGTGTAATGTGGAATTTTTCTATTTTCCCAACATTCCTCCTTTGATTCTTAAATTCATAATTCTTAAAAAAAACACATCAAAACCTAGTGTATTATCAAGTAACCCATGATTAAACATTAGATAAATGTACCTAATACACACACACACACACATTTGGATTATCAAATTCCCCCACACTTTAATAATTTATTATACTCAAGAAAAAAAAGCATCTCAATAGGGATTCCAAATCAAAAAATATTTAAAAAAGAAAAATGCATTACAACCACATAAATAAAGCTAAGTGAAAATAGAAAAGTAGGTCCTCCAGAATCAATCCTATAAATAAAATTAGTCATGAATCACAATAAAGTTATTTATTCAGATTCTTTCTTCCTTTAATTACAATTTCATAACTTTTCCTCAGAAGTTATACCCATTTTCAATTTACTTCATAATTAATTTTCTCTCATTACACAAGGTAAAATGTAACTATAGTTATTCTCATAACATGAATACATTTTAATTACTATGGGCTTGAACTGGTTATAAAATCTACAATTTATAAATAAAAATACAAAATTAATTAGGTGGGATTCAACGATAAGGTTCTAATGTCTCTATGGATAAGGGAAAGTGGGAAAGTGATAACAATCAAGCTCAAGAGTAGGAGCAACTCTAAAGATAAATTCATGATAATCAGGAAAAGTAAAATGAAGTAACTCATCCTAGAAAAAATGTGTCCATGATCCAAAAACCTCAAAGTAGGTTCATGAGAACATCAATTAAATATCAATTATGTACCATGTTTATTTCCTTTATCTTTTTATTTATTTTTCAAAAATCATGTTTAGGAAAAATATGAAATCTATCACCTAACCATATATGATCCATAATAGGATTCATCGGTCTGGTAATGGTGATTTTTGACCTTTATAATATATAACACATTTTTTTTATATCTTTCATTTTTCAAAGGAACATGGAAAGCATAGAATATGCCAAAAGTAATCACAGAAAACATCATAAAAACAAGGAAAAAGTTACACTATACATATCCTCAATATCAAAATACCATGTCCATTAGTATTAAAAATTCCACCACCCTTTTTCAAAGTAAAATCATACATCATACCAAGAGAAGGGTAAAAAGCAATAATAGGCTTGAAATAGCTCCATCCTAATAAGGCTATTCATGGATACTATAGGCAAAAGAAGGAAAGATGTATAGGTGGGTCTCAGGAAAACTGAATCATCAAAGACTACCTCAATCATTTTAACAGCATACTTGTTCAATCATATCCTCAATAATATCTCAATATAAGTTATGATAGGTTTACATGTCCTAAGTATCTCTCAATAAATATGCTCAGAAAAGAATATGATAGTGTAATTCTAGAATCCTCTTGGGAATGAGAGTATAAAAAAAATAATTTTCAATCACTCAGGGAATAGTATCCATTAATAATTCAATACAAATTACTTTCAAGAGTCTAAAATTAGAATTAAATTACCCAACTCAACAATCATACTGAAAATATAAATAGGAATTGAAATGGAATTCAACAATATCTAACCTAACATTGTCTTTTATTTAAATGGGTTCAATGAGATTTCAAGTTTAAATCATTATTTAAATGAAAAATTAATCTTGCACCAGTTAAAATAGGAAATAATTCAAGTGTATCAACAATAAATCTTCAGAAAGACTCCCTGACACTTAAAATGATACAATGTATGCACTATTATTGAAAGCATCATGGGAGAGAAATCAAGTAGCATAGAGAAAATTGAAATGAAATTTTAGGAATTGAAAATAGGGATTCAAGATCTCCCTATTGTGAATTTTATACCATGGAGAAACTTATTGGATATTGATTGGAAATTGTGCTACCTGCAAAAATTATTAGAAACGAAATACCTTCGCTAGATAAACCATTAGTCCACAGGGGTTAACCAATTTGGAAGCAGAAAAATGAGCAGGTGTATATAATCAAAATAGAATAAAAAAACTCAAATAAATTCTTATATGAAATATAATGATTTATGGGATGAATGATGAATATAAAATACTAGAAAAGAAAAAAAACAAGTCCTAAGACACAACTGAAAATAAATCAAAAAAAGGAAATATGGGTTTCCTCCCATAAAGCACTAACTATGGATTCATTAGCTAGGTGGATGGATAAAGGAATCAGTCAGAGATTTCAATCCTCTTAGAAGTATTCTACATCCTATAGGAACTAATGGTAGTTTCATTGAGATTATGGGGATGCTTGGCAGAATTAACCACCTCAAGAAGGTAGCAACCATGAATCTCATGTGGTATAAAAATCTTCCGTGATCATCGTTGAGGATGCACCCACTGAGTATGGATCTATAGCTTGAGATCCTCAACCTATCTATGTAGTTCAACTACATACTGATTGTAATGGCCCAGTCCAGCCCACAATCATGATATTGTCTACTTTGGGTCTATCCCGCACGGTTTTGTTTTCCCTAGGTTCTGGCCCTCAAGAACCCCCAGGAAAAGGCCTCATGATGGGAGAGGTATCCACACCACCTTATAAAGGGGTGCTTCGTGCTCCTCCTCCTTCGATTTTGGACATCCATAATCCACCCCCTAGAAGGGACCATCATCCTTGCTATCACATCAAATGGACATTGGCTCTGATACCATTTGTAATGGCCCAGTCCATCCCACAATCATGATATTGTCCACTTTGGGCCTAACCAGCATGGTTTTTTTTCCCTGGGTTCTGGTCCTAAGACACCCCCCCTAGGAAAAGGCCTCATGATGGGATAGGTATCCACACCACCTTATAAAGGGGTGCTTCATACTCCTCCTCCTTCGATGTGGGATTGCAATAACCCACCCCACTAGAAGGGCCCAATGTCCTCACTGGCATATCAAATGGACACTGACTCTGATACCATTTGTAATGGCCCAGTCCATCCCAAGATCATGATATTTTCCAATTTGGGCCTAGCCCGCACGATTTTGTTTTTCCATGGGTTATGGCCCTCAGGAACCCCCAAGGAAAAGGCCTCATGATGGGAGAGGTATCCACACCACATTATAAAGCGGTGCTTCGTGCTCCTCCTCCTTCCATGTGGGATTTCCATAACCAAGTTATGGAAATCCCACATCGAAGGAGGAGGAGTAGGAAACAACGCTTTATAATGTGGTGTGGATACCTCTCCCATCATGAGGCCTTTTCATAGGGGGTGTCTGAGGGCCAGAACCCAGAAAAAAAAAACAGTACGGGCTAGGCCCAAAGTAGACAATATCATGATTATGGGCTGGACTGGGCCATTAAAAATGTTATCAGAGTGGGTGTCCATTTGATGTACCAGCAAGGATGTTGGGCCCTTCTAGGGGGGTGGGTTATGGCAATCCCACATCGAAGGAGTAGGAGCATGAAGCACCCCTTTATAAGGTGGTGTGGATACCTCTCCCTTCATGAGGACTTTTCCTCGGGGGTGCCTGAGGGCCAGAACCTAGGGAAAAACAAAACCATGTGGGCTAAGCCCAAAGTGGAAAATATCATGATCGTGGGATGGACTGGGCCGTTACAAATGGTATCTGAGCTGGTGTCCATTTGATGTTCTAGAGAGGACGATGGGCCCTTATGGGGGGGGTTATGGCAATCCCAAATTGAAGGAGGAAGAGCATGAAGCACCCCTTTATAAGGTGGTGTCGATACCTCTCCAATCATGAGTCCTTTTCCGGGGGGTGTTTGAGGGTCAGAACCCAGGGAAAACAAAACTGTGTGTGCTAGGCCCAAAGTGGACAATATCATGATTATGGGCTGGAATGGGCCGTTAAACTAATAGATCTCAAGAGGGATGCTAGAGGATGGACGGATAGGCTCTTTAGTGTTCATAGAAGAGGAATAAAAGCTATAAATGGATAAAATAATCCAGCAATAAAATGAAAATGAGCCAGCAAGTAGTAAAGACCAAACTACTATATCCCATATATATATATATATATATATACATATACGAGGAATGATATATCTTTTAATACACTAAAATACAAAAAGTGACACCCAAAATAGTGTACAAAAGGGGAGGGGATTGGGATATAACTAGATATTAAATTCAATATTACTGATATCCACATTTGGTGTGCCCACCTAAATAGAAGGTTTTTATAGTTTTCCCTCCCTATCGATGTCATCTATGGATGATGGGTCTGGTTGATCGACCTCTATAGGAGATTTCATGGTGTTGGAAGCAGGATCAAATGAGGATGGAGGGGGAGAGGTGAGGATTTATACTAAGGTCATGTGTCTGGAAGCTGGATCGATCAAGGGATCCTCTGAGGAAGATGGGATGGTGGGTTTATTGTCCCATCGAGACTTCTCTATAAGATACTCATGTTGGACAGTAGGGTCAATGAGCTAAAAAGGCAGATCATCTGGGGAGGTAGGTGGTGTGGGGAAATATATAGAATTAGGAGAATCATATAGGTATGGGTGGTAATATGAGGGGACTTGTGGATGTGTAGGGGTGGTGAAAAGGGATGGTATATTGAAGTGAATTCAAAGGTAGTGGAAAATCTAGCACTGGTTTTCCATAATAAACTAGAAGATAGAAAATAGGTCAGATGGAATGGGTGGTATGGGTGATAATGTGGCATGTGGGGAAGTTGTGGTGGAAGGTGGTGGTAGAATGCTGGTAGATGATAGTGATTCTAGGTTGGAGGTTAAAGTAATTGGATCAGCAGGGGAAAGAGGATTATGAGCTACGGATGGGGCTGGAAAGGGTCATCCATGTACTCTAGGGCCCACTTATATCTCCCATTGATCTTATTCAAGAGTTGCATATTATGGAGCATGATGAGGTAAATGGGATCCATCTTTACAATTGATGAAAGAGGATAGACCACATTGAAGGTGGAAAGTTGGCACACAAGATGAGTGATGAATATTTTGCCCATAAGTGTACCATGATCTTTCCTCACCCGAGTCTCATAGTAAATTAAAAAATAGCGATCCATATTGATTGCTGGACCACCCATGGAAGAGGTGGGGATAAGTGCCTCTATTTGGCTGATTCTTCCATGAGAATATCCTCTAGAAAAACATTCATGCTCCAGAGCTTGATGAATAATCTTCATGGTGACACCCCGTAGCTAGGTTCTTTTCACCGTGTAGGGATCATGTAAGATCTATGGTTCTTGGGTGATCAGTACTCTGGCCCTGGAATAATATATCTTGGATGGTTCTAGCCATATGGAAAAGTGGGTTGGGGAGTCAATGAACTCCTTGTTGTAGATACTGATTTCGATGTCAAAATCATCCAATGTGAGAACCCATGACCAGCCACCAAGGTAGAAGGTTACGTGGTCCACATCGAGCTATAAAATGACAACAACCTCAAGGAAGAGCTCCTTAAAGGTTTCCTCTTGGACCTCTATGATACTAGAGAGGTGCATCTAGTCCCGAAGCTCATGAAACTCCTTGTGCATGTGAATGTGCTCAATAATGACCAAGATTATGGTCTTGTTAGACCTCATTGGCTTGGTTTGGAGGTAGTCCAAGAAAAGATGATGCTCAAGTGTAAAAAAATGAAAGTTGGGATGTAGGTGAATCCACAAGGAAGCACCCTGTAACTGGATGGATAAGGACTAGGACTCCTTGGTACATGTGGAAAAAGATAAAGAATAAGGTGAAGGGGTTGGATCTGTTGGTGGAGGTGGATAAGGAACTTCATGGAACTTGGGTGATAGAGGATCATCACCCTGTAATGTGAATTTGATGTATGACATGAAATATGAAGGTGGGGAACTATAATAGGAGAGGACGAGAGGGTGTAGGAGTTTGAATGGGGGAGGAAAAAAGTGAAATAGGGGGGTCATATTGAGGGGGAGGCTGGTGGTTAGGAGGGGGTAATTTAGTAGAGAAACATGTGAGGGGTTTTCGGCTGTGAACCCTAGGTTCATAGTTTTAAATGCTATCTTGAGATTTTTAATGTCATGCATTAAGTACCTGACATGTAAAGTTTGGGGTTTTTATTTTTCAAGACTCGATATTTTTATTTTATGTATTGTTCTTACATGAGGAAAATTATTATTATTATTATTATTATTATTATTATTTTTTTGTGTTTTTTTTATGTTTTAATTTTTAAAACTTTTGAAGGAGAAACTTCTCCAATACAAAATAACATCCTTAATTTTTAGAAAATCAAATCTATCATAACCTGGGTTTCCTCCTAGTTAGCACTTTATTTATTTTATAGAGCTAGAAATGTTTTGATTTAGATGACTTAAAATATGGGGAGACACCCCATATAGAATGATTCTTGAAAAACCGAGGGGATGAAAGGTGGGAAAACATTCCTTATTAGAGGTGAAGTGTAATTTTCATTCTTATGAGAACTGGATCTCTTTTCAATAGGTGGTAGCTTCTTATTTCTATCCTTACTGGTAAAACTATCACCTTTCTTATCAATAAGAGATATGGCTTGAAAATCTGTTGACTCACCATTTTTCTTAGAGGCCTTAACCGCATAGAACACAAATTCTTCTTCACCAACTCTAAAAAATTAATCTCCCAAGGTTAATATTAATCAACACCTTTCTAGTGGTGAGAAATATCATTCCTAGAATTAAGGGGACATTTCCTTCTTCCTCCATATATAGGATGAGAAAATTATTCGGGAAGTTAAATTTTCCAACTTTTACCAAGACATCCTCAAGCAGTCCCTAAGGGTGCTTGACTGAGCAGTCAACAAGTTGGAGTTACAATATTATTGGATTTAATTTTCCAATCCTCAGTTTTTTGAAGAAACTCATAAGCATGATATTGATTCTTATTCCAATGAAAAACAAGGATTTTTCAAAATTTCATGTCCCTATAGTGTAAGGAATTGAGTAACTTTCAGGGTATCAAAATTTGGGTGGATCTTCTGATGAAAAAATATAGAGAATTATTCATTTATCAAGATGAATCCTATGTCTTTAATTTTATTTTTTCTCATGATAAAGTCTTTAAAGAATATTTCATAAATAGGAACTTGAGAAATTTCTTTAGTAAATTGAATGTTAATGTGTAGTTGTTTAAACATTTCAATAATTTTTTTATATTGTCCCTCTTTCATAGATTGTTTCATCCTTTCAGTAAAGAGGATAAGTGACCTGTATGATGGTGGTTCCACATATACATTGTACTTATTTTCAAACATCTCCTTAACAAGATATTTCTTAGATGGTTCTACTTCTAGAGTTCTCTCTTGAACGACTTTATCATATTCTTATAACTACCTTTTCTCACATAAGCATGGAAACTAAAATTATAACATCTTTCTACTATTGAAAACTATATATTTAGTCTCATCCCTTGGATGAGATTTGTTATTACCCAGAAAAGTACTCGATAGTCAATTAGATAAAGTCTTATATTTTTCACCACTTAATGCTCAAGGTTGCGTAGGGTATCCTAGTGTTTTTTTTAATTTCAATATCTTAGGTTTTAATCCTTTGGTTGGAATTTTACATGAAGGAAATGAGCAGGTTTTTGATGTTGGATTAGAGAGGTTGGGATTTTTTTGGTGGTCTTAGTAGATCTTGCTAAAATTTATGCTGCTGAGTCGGTGGAAATTGCTGAACTCTAGGAATTTTTTTGGAATTATTGATGAGGTTGAGGAGTTAGAACTTTAGGTGGGTACCCAAGTGGTCTCTGATTCCTTGGTGGTGCCTAATCACTAATTTTTTGAAAATAACATTGATTAGTCTGTTGTGGATGTTGATATATCCTATACTAGTAGTATCACTATTGATACTATTGGGGATTATAAAATTGATTATTATTTTTATTTTAATTAACATAATTACAATCTTGGATTTGGGGTTCCTCTATACCTTCCCTACAGTCTTGGTATTTGTGTGGGCCTCCACACATCTCAAAAGAATTTATATCCATGATAGGAGTTGAGGGTGATGGTGAAGAAGGAAACTAAAATTTTTCTAGCTTCTTGTTAAGGGATTTTACTTAGGCTGCCAGGTGGGTTTCCTCCTCCACCCAATGGATTCCATATCGAGGTGGCTCTATTTCACTTTTCCACTGACTGTAATTGTGTGAAATTTTATCCAAAATGGATCTAACAACTTTAGGTGTCTTTAACATGAGACCGTCTTCAGTGGGAGAATCCACAATAGTGTGATTGGTTCTATAGAGTTCCTAATAGAAAGTTTGAAGTTATAGCCACACATCTAGCCTATAATGTGGGTATTTTCGAGTTAGTTCCTTGAATCTATCCCTTGATTCCCATGCTAATTATCTATCTGCCTAATTGAAATTTTGAATTTCATTTCATAGTTTCAAATTTTGGATCAATGGGAAGTATTTATCTAGTAATTTATTTACTAAATCATACCAAGTTTTGATGGACTTGGGAGCTTGACCTTTTATCCAATTCTTGTCTCTATCACACACGGATAATGAGAAAACTCTCAGTCTTATTGTGTTAGATGATACAACTTGGTTGAGAAAGGTATCAAAAACCTTATGGAAAATATAAATATGCTCATGGGGGTCTTTTCTATAAATTCCACTAAATTTCCCCATGTTTTAGATTATATGAATGATTCCATATTTAATTTAAAATGTGTACACCTAAATAGGGGGAACATAATGTTAGAAAAAACACCACTAATGAACAAAAATATGTGATCCATTATGGTGTGCTTCTACAGCACTGGGTTCTCTCCCTAATTTTTAGGTGGAACACATTGACTATTCTAAGGGAATGATAGTTTAAGATAATTGTGCTCATCCATTGTGAAAAGGCAGTGTGAAACAATTGATCTATCAATCTTGGGATAAAAAAAGCAGTTATTGTGCATCTAGGATTCTTGAGTGATTAGGGGATCCTAAAATATGCTCTAGGTTGAAAAGAAGTGGATGTAGGTTCTAATCCTTAATAGAAAAACATTTTATAGATAAAAAGGGAATGAAAATAAGAAATAGGGAAGAGGGTGAGGTAATATGAGGTTCATACCATATTTTATTGTGCCTAAACACAGCTTGTCCCTAGCAATGACACCAAAATTTGATGTTCCTATAAGGAATAATTTATTACTTTGGGTGTTGATCATATTATAAATTTATAACCCAAAATACACTTTTTTTAAGTTATAGTAAGTGTTAGTCTGGGGTCGAACCCACAAAGACATCTTGTTAGACAAGTATCCCAACAGTTAAAACCTTTTGGGGGATTCCTCACGTTAACTCTATTTAGTTTGTATTGATGAAAACTAAGTATCTTGGGTCTGAAAATAGATTAAAGGAAGGGTCGAGTGTCAATTTTAGGGTATAGGAAAAGAGTAATCCTAAATCTAAATTGGGATAGAGCTATGGAATAGGATTTGAAGTAGTGAAAAAGACACCAACTGATCTTGGTCTAACCAATTAGATCGAACTAAGCTGGAAAATACTCCTTATTATAGAGTAATTGACAACCTAAGCATAGGAATCTTGGATTATAGGTAGAAATAATTACAGGATATTGATACTACCCTGAGCTTCTCCAAATAGGTCATGGTCATTCAATTTGCATGTCTGATGGTCTGGGATAGTGGAAAAGAATGAGATTGACAATTTTTTAAACCCTTTTACTAGCCATAAGGTTACATAGTTTTGATTTTAGATATTCACTAGGTTCAAGACACCCTACCCTAAACACATAGCCCTAAAATAATTATCCATACATGAAAGAATTGAGTAAAAATAGGGAAAATGATGGAAACTTGTTTAGTATATCAAATAATAAGTAGAAATTATAGAAAATAATAATTGAAATCATGAAAAAAGTGATTTAATACTAACTTGGATGAAGAAACAATGATGAACATAGCAACAATTGTGGTTGCACAAAAAATAGGATTGGAAACAAAATGTTGGAATAATAATGATCAAAAAATCCATTTTATAATTGAATGAAACAAAAATGAAATGTGTAGAATAATAAAATAAAGAAATAAAGATAGATGAAATTAAAAAAGGAAGAAAAAAGGACAATAATAGAAGAAAATAAGAAAAGACATTCCACCTACCGAGTGACCCCTTAAACTTATTGGGTAATGAAATACTTATAGAGCCGGAAATGTACATGATGTGTAAATGGTTAATATTTTATACTACTTCAAGTGGATTTCTTCTTTGACACTTACATGATGTGTAATTGGTTTTCACGTCGAGTACTTCAGATCTGCCAAACCCTATGAATATTTAGGATCTTCATGGATTTTTTGGCTTGAATATTTAGAGATAGCTAGGTTTGAACTTCTCAAATAATTTAATGAGTTTAAACCTTATAATATTCATATTTGAACTTCGAATATTTTATGATGTGTAATCAGAATACAAATTGTTTCCTTGGTTCATGCCTTGTATTTAGGACTCACAACTTTTAATTTAGCTGGAAGGTGTTCTATTAGAGGAGTAAACATCATGTATTTTAGATTTATGACTTTTAATGTGAAATTTTTATATTTTTCCAAGATTCCCCCTTTGAGTCTTGAATTCCTAATTCTTGAAAAAACACATCAAAACCCAGTGTATTATCAAGTAAAGAAAGATTAAAAATTAAATAAGTATACCCAATATATATATATATATAAATTTATCTTATCACTTGGTAAATGAGATACATATTTGAGTCCCATATTATATTTGAATATAAAAATTACAAAACATTTTTTTTCAAGAATAAAGTTATCCCCTCTAGAATATCCTTGAATTTCAATCATAGTAACTTCATGGATTCATGGGAAATGAAACAAAATAAAGGTGAGCTCAAATTCTCATTAAGGGATAAGTACAGTGGATGATATTATGAATCAATAAGCATAATCAATGTAGAAAGGTAAATAACTGAACACACATTCCATTTAAATAAATTTATTAGGAATAATCAATATGTAAAGGTAAATAACTAAACACACATTCCATGTAATCAATAAAATAAGAAATAATTGAATCCAAAGATAATATCAATGAAAAATTCTCATGGATAGTAATTAATATATCAAGGTAAATAACTTAAAAACATTCCATTTAATCAATAACATGACTATTATAATTGGATAAGGAATAATCAATATGGTAAGGTAAATAACTAAAAACACATTCCATTTAATCAATAACTAAGAATGAAATTCATCTAGAGATAATATCATTGAAAAAATATCATGGATAATAACAACCTAATTCTTAATGAAGGAAATACTTAATTATTGGATGTTATGTTTCCCAGGAACATGATACCTCTGCCGTTAAGATCTATCCTTAGATAGTTTAAAACTGATGGGTAGAAACCCATTTAACTAAGGATATCCAATTGATCCATCCCATGAGACTACTAATGCATCGAGGGTCTATCTATAACTAGGACCCACTCTTTTTTTCAATTCTAAATGAATTTTCATATATTGAATATTCAATTTAATTCATGAACAATGTTCCTTATCATCAAATATTGGTATTGAGTAAGGAATAAGAATTTATCAATATTTTGACATATAAAAAAATAAATTTCATTATAGAACACCGTATATAGAAATGATATATGGTTTAAGAAATAAATATATCCATTATAAATAATAAGAATATTTATGTGAAATTTAGTGTCCAATGATCATAGGTAAGTGAATATTTTAAGTGAAAGTTAATGACAACAAAAATGAACCAGGAAAGTGTATGTCAATAATTTCCTTATTCAAAATGATTATAAACCATCAATATAATGAATAAGGATAGTATCAATATAACATATAACCAAAAAAATAATAACAAAGTTTTATTGTTGTTTATGAATAGAAATTCCATTAATAGATCATTAAAAACATTCTTGAGGAAATATCATTTTCATTTTGAAAATAAAAATTTGAAAACTAAAATATCAATTTTTTTTAAAATAAGCTTATAAAATTAAATAGATAATCTTTAAATCAATTTATTAGTCATGATGGATAGAAATTACATTCATGAAATACACATTAGAACAAATATTCCTTTCACTTTTTCAGTAAAAGAAAAACATTGTTTAGAAAAAAAGACATGAAGATTCTTTTAATTTTTTTGTAAATAGTAAAAATGGGTAGAAATTTATTTAAAAAATAATTTGAAAAATTTTAAAAAAAAATTTCAATTTTTTTAGAAAATGTAATTTTGGAAGAAAATAGATTTCTGACCGAATAGAGAAATGAAGTCAGATTTTTATAACAACATTTTATTAATTATTTTAAGTGAAAACAGTGAAAAAATGGTAATATTACTTGAAAATATCATGAATAACCAAAGGATAAAAATAAATAAATGATTTTATTATAAAATGATAAAATAATTTCCTTCAATTGAAATCCAAGAATAAACAATCTCGATTCGAATGAGATTGTGAAATAAACGCTTAAAATGATCGTAACATTGAAGTGATAATTAAACCATAAATAAATTATTTTTATAAAATGTAAATCCACATAAAACAAGTGGAAATAAGAAATAATATAATCAAAATTCCTAAGACACATAATCTTATAATATAAAAGATGATAAGAAGTAATATAACCCAATGAAAAGAAATTGAGTTATGAAATTCTTTACCACTTGGTAATTTTTAAGTCAAATACCCTTGGATGAAATAATTCAAATTTTAGCTCAAAATAACCATGAATTATTATGTATTCATGATATTACATATGAAATGGGCAGTTTATACACCATATAAAAGAAATTAGGTGCATACCATTACAATATGCATCAATGAATGAAAATTGAGATGAAGTCCCTTACCTCACGCTTTCCTTTAGTTGAATATAATTTAACCTAATATATAATGGTATTATGAATGTTATTAATTTATAAAGGAACCATAATAATATTTATAATATCATATATGATATTATTATAACATTTTACTACCCATTTGTTAATAATATTTCATTATTTTCATTGTTTTTGGTTTTAATTGCCTTGTTTTCTCATGTGTGTTTTATCATGAAAGATCTAGTCATTGCACAAATTATATAGTTTAATCACAAAATAATATTAAAAATGAAATAATTATCATATTTATATATCAATTACACCTTTAAAACTAATAATTAATTTTTTTAGAAATTATGTATTTTATGACCATAGAGATGGTAGACCATATGTACACATGAGTAACATTTCCATTTTTTAAAGATCATTATGGAAATGAGGTAATTAATATTTTTTTTATAGAATTATAATAATACCATAAATAACATATAATTTCTTTAAATATACTTATATATATCATACATTTTTTATGGTGGTGAAAAGAGTGTCACATGGCTTCGTGAAGGCAGTAATCCACACATACACGAATGATGTTATCATCTTTCAGTGTAAAATATAAAAATGATATATTATCTCTTAAGAATTATAAATATGTCATTAATATCATAATTATTTTATTTATATACCATATAGTAATTAACTTTATTCTTATCAACTTCCATGTAAATCTTTAGTGAAAAACAAATCACATCGCTTTGCGAGGGGGTAGTTCACCGTACACATGAGTGACATTGTCATATCCCATATAGAATGGAAAGTAAAAATGGTTATATTATATAATTCATCCGTAGGTATAATTATTTTATAAATATAATATATATAATTTACATACATCAACATACCCAACTGTGAGATGTGGTAATGGAAAAATGAATGACATCGGTTCACGAGGCGGCAGTCCACCATACACACGAACAATGATTTCGCAACCCATTTGATGGAAGTGTAGATATTTTTAGGTCATAACCTTATTATAAAAACATCAAAGTAAATTTTTGATACTAATTTTATTAAATAAGCATGATTTAATAATAATTTAAGGATTTGGAGAAATAAATAAAATAAAAATGCTTGTTGAAGAACATTACCTCTTATTCGGGTAAACTCCCTAAGTTTGCACAAAAATCCTCCCAATATAGGATTTATTCCAAAAATAAAGCTTCTAGGATGAGAAAAGGTAAGTTTTGAAGTTATTTTATTAGGTATTAGACGAACCAAAATGGTGTGTAGGTGTAAAGAAGAGATGAGATGGGGTAACCTTTTATAAGTGAGGTGAGTGACACACTTTTAATTTTTGTAAAATTCATTCATACCCACGTTTTTAACTTGAAAAAGACCTCAAAAAATGGGACCTTATCAAACCTAGAAGATATAAGTTCTAAATATGTCCATAAAATGAGTATTTTAAAAGTTGGTAGGTCATTTAAAACCTCTATATTCTTAGTTTAACCCTAGGTAAATCCATTTTTACCTTAATTGTGGTAATTAATTTTTACTATTTTCACTATTTATTTTGGTAAAAAATTAAGTTGATATTATTAAAAAAATATAAATTATGATTTTAATAAATATGGAATCCAATTTTCTAAATTCCATTCATATAAGTGACAAAATTTAATTTAAAATTAACCTCGCAGACGCAATGAGAAAACGGGGTTTCAAAGAGAAAATGTTCAAAAGTTTACAATGTTTTTATATAAAAATGATTAAAATGATCCAAATTGTATTAATTTATATATAATTGAATTAATTTTACTTTAATACAAATTAAAAATATAAATTAATATTATAAATAATTTAAACAAAAAGACAGTTTTTAATTAATATTCAATATTTTCCACTATTCATCAAAAAATAAAACATTTTAGAAAAATATAAAACAATTTACCCTAAGATAGTTTTCATATTATGATTTAAAAAATTAATTTCATTTTATAAAATAAATCTTATAAAATAGGTAAAAATTAATTTTAAATTATGTACACAAAGCACGACTAATTTATCTTTTAGAAAAATATAGTTTTTCAGAAAACAATTTTTTTATTTTAATTGATAATAATTTTATTTCTAATAAATAGATAATTATAATTTTTATATTTTAGTTAGTAACATTAATACCCACCAATTTAATGGCTTGGTTATAATAATGTGTTATATTACTGTTCATTTAGACTCGGGGTTGCGTGTTCTATAAGTTATCAAAAAGATTAAATTTAAAGAAATATATTTCAGGGGTTGTTTAAGATTTATGTTGCATGTAAAATATGATATCAAATAAAATGTTATTATTTTAGAATCATGGGGTGTTACATTATCCCCATATTAAATAAATTAGATCCTTACAATTTAATCTTGATTTAGGTAGTCAAGGGTTTGAGATTTAAAAATACCTTTATTGAAATACAACATCATGAGAAGGGTTGATAAAACATCATCTTGATAAGAGAGAAATGGAAGTAAAAAGGATTATGGAATAACACATAACTAGGTTTCTAAGTAGGATAACATTGGTGGAAAGTGAAGATATATAAATAGAAGAAAAGTATAAATAATTATAGAGAGTGATTGAGATCACTGATCACAATCAAGTGAATGATCAATAGAAATTTAAGGGCCTAAAAACCATAAATATATGATGATTTAAAAGACCATATGATTCATCGGATATGAATGTAATAGGATAATGTTTTTTTCAGGATTCCTTTTCCTAAATTTAAGGAATTGTTTTATTTTTTATGAATATAAGGAAACATACTAACTTGATATGTTTCTATTTCATAAGAAAAATATCATCATTTTATTATGCATTGATAAATTTTAAATTCATCCATTACTCCAAGAAATGAATATCCAAAAATGATTTGTTATGCCCGAAGCACTAAAATTTACTTTTAACGGATCATAAGATACATAGAATACTAACAAGTCTTTCCATATAACTCTAACTATTTTACAAAACCAATATGTTTAGAATAATTTATTCAATATAATAAATTAATAACTAAACCTCAAAAGTATCACCACTGTTCATTATTAATATTTATTTGTTTTAAATATTTTAACTAAAAACAATGACATATTAACTAATATATTTTATAATATAGTGGTAGATGATAAACCCTTATTATCCTTCGATCTTGGGTTCAAGCCTTGTGGCCTTGCTGAATGAGATGAGTTATCACCTAGAATGCAAGTTGTCATATTCCCAAAAAATATGATAGACATTCTTGAAATAAAATTAATAATTAAATAAAATTTTAAATATGATTTTCAATAAAATTTATTTTTTAAAAAAGTATAGTAATATTATTTTATTATTATTACAATTAAATTAATGATCATATTGACCCTAAAGGCTATAAATACCTTTAAATTTATGTTTATAAAATATAAATTCATTATTCCTCAGACAACTTTTCCACTTAATCATAAACTTGCCATAAATTTCTCCAAAATGTACTGAATATTTATAGATTCCCATAACATAAAACCTAAAAGGGTTTTTAAATACTTTTAACTTATGATCAATCTTAAAATCATAAACCCTTCATAGAATCCATAACTATTATGTTAATGAAGACACATATACTTCTAAATTTAACACAATCCTTAAATGATTCATAATTATTATCATCAAAATACCATTGAAAAAAAATACTTCTACAATTTAATTCTTGAACACCAATACATAAATACTTGATCCATTTTATTTACACATAGGTCCTTACTTGGTCTAGGGTTTATCCTTTAGAATAGATAATTGATTCAGATAATTCTTAGGCTACCCACATTTAAGATAATAAACTATAAATGGATTCTTAGGATGGTATTTATTTCATTCCTTTATACTCTTCATTTTTATTCTATAATTATTTTATTTATTCCCTTATTTTCGACACATAAATAATTTTCCCATTCCTTCGAGACACTTTTTTGGGGTTCTCTTTCTATATTTTTGACATGATGTAAATTGATCCTTCTTTCCTCCATAGTCTCCACCACTTTAGTTTTTAGAAACTTCCATCCTTATCTTATTTGGTGAGTCTGAGAGTTGGTAAATGGATAGGTTTATAATCATATTTTAGGATAAATGATTAAGAATAATCATGATATCTTTTACTACTATCATTATCCTATTTGGTTGCTCATAGTCACCACAACTTCCTTCATGTTTGACATTAATACAATTCTATTTTTCCATCCATTTACTAAAACCAAAAAGTATAGTGTGGGGAAAAATATCCATAATGGGAAAACTATAGAATCATTTATATGATTTCTATATCATGACACATTATTTTAAATATAATATACCTTAGGTTTAACCTTGGTCACTCATTTTTATTATCTATTTAAATACTTTATAATGGTTTGTAAATAAAATATAAATTATCCTAAGAATATCCCATGATATTTTCAAACTAGGTGCACAGTAAGGACCTTTTTCATGCACCAAGTGATAATTGGATCGATCCTAATGATCTATTTTTAGATTTATTACCACTAGGTACCTCTATGCCAGAACGATTTCCACTTATTGTATTCAAACATGGATGTGTTGTAAGAAAAAAACACACAATTTATACCTTAAAAACTTTAAGATGTTCATTTACACTTATCCTCAAAGTATATCATAGTTTTATGTTCCCTAATCTATGTTTTTCTTAATCTAGTTCCTAATGTTTCTACTAAAATTACTCTGATACCAGCTGTAGCAACCTAGACCCCAGTAACCTAGAGCTGGTGTTTGATTTTTTTACATTTTCATAAGATACAATAAATCAAATCCTAAAGGACCAAATAGTTTATTAGTCTTGGTAAACTAGATAGATAATTGAGTCCCATATTACATTTTAATAAACAAATTACAACACATTTTTTTGATTATAACATTATTCCCTCTAGCATATACTTTCATATCAATCAAAGTAACTTCATGGATTCCTTGGAAAGGAAAAACAATAAGGGTGAGATGAAATTCTCAGCAAGGGTTAAGTATAGTGGAATATGTCATGAGTCAATTATAATAATCAATATGTAAAGTTACATTACTAAACAAACACGTAATTTAAATAACTGGATAAGGTATAATTAATATAGAAAGGTAAATAACTGAACACACATGCCATGTAATTAATAAAATATGAATTAATTTCATCCAAAGATAATATCAATGAAAAAAATATCATGAATAATAATTAATATGGAAAGGTAAATAATTTAAAACACATTCCATTTAATCAATAACACGACTATCATAATTAGATAAGGATTAATAAATTTGGAAAGGTAAATAACTAAAAACACATTCCATTTAATCAATAACCGATAATGAAATGTATCCATAGATAATATTATTATAAAAATATCATGGATAATAATAATTTAATTCTTAATTAAATATATACTTAATTATAGGATGTCATGTTTCCCAGGAACATGATACCTCTATCGTCAAGATCTATCCTTAAGACATTTTAAAACTGATGGGTAGACAATCATTTAACTAAGGAAAACCAACTAATTAATCTCATGAGACTAGATATGCATTGAGGGGCTATATATAACTGATCCCCACCCATGTTTTTATGTCCAAATCATTCCTCATATATTGAATAATTGATTTAATTCATGAAAAATGTGTATTATCATCAAATATACATATTGAGTAAAGAATATAGATTTATCAATATTTTATTATATTAAAATATAACATTCAATGTAGAACAAAATATGTATAAATTATATATAGTTTAATAAATAAACATATACATTATAAATAATATGGATATTTAGGGGAAATTTAATGTTCAATGATCACATGTAATATTATTTCAAGGTAAGGTTAATAACAACAAAAATAAATAAGGAAAGTGTGTGTTAATACTTTCCTTGGTCAAAATGATCATAAGCCATCCATATGATGAATAAGGATAATATCAATCCAACATATACCCATTGGAGTTATAACAAAGGGTTATTTTTATTACTGAATATAAATACCATAAAAAAATCTTTAAAAACATTATAATGGAAAATATCCTTTTTCATTTTGAAAATAAAATTTTAGAACTAAAATATTAGAAAAGATTTTAAAAATAATTTTATTTGAAAATAACCTTTTAAACTTATAAAACTATCCTTTAAAAATTTTAGTGGTCATGATGACTGGAAATTCCATTCATAATGTACATGTTAAAATAATTATTCATTTCACTTTTTTTAGTAAAATCCAAATGAACATAATTTTGAAAAAGACATGAAGATATATTTCAAATAAATTTATAAAAAGTAAAAATGGGTACAAATTTATTTAATAAATAATTTTTAAAATGTTAAAAACATTTTTGAAAATATTTTTTTATTAAATATGGTTTTGGAAGAAAATAGATTTCTAACCGAAGAGAGAAATGAAGTCATGTTTTAATAAAAAAAATTATCACTAATTTTAAGTATCAAATAGTGTAAAAATGATAATATTGTTTGAAAATATTAGGAATAACTAGAGTATAATAAGATTAAATGGTTTTTTATATAATGATCAAATAATTTCCTTGAACTGAAATTTAAGAATAAATAATCTCGATTAGAATGAGATTGTGAAATAAATCCTTAAAATGATCATAAATTAGAAGTGATAATTAATCAATGAATTGATTATGTGTATCAATAATAAATAAAAATAAAAAAGTGTTAATAAATCATGATATAATCATTAGTTATTACACACATAATCTTATAATATCAAAGATAACGAAGAAGTAATATTACCCAATGAAAAGAAATTCAGTTATAAAATTAGTTACCACTTGGTAACTCTTAAGTCAAATAAAATTGGAAGAAATAATTCAACTTTAAACTCAAAATACCACGAATTATTATGTATTAATTAAATTATGTGTTAAATGGGAAGTGTATACATGATATAAAAAAATTAGGTGCATGACATTACTATATGCCTCAATGAAGGGAAATTGAGATGGAGTCCCTTACCTCATGCTTTTCTTTAATAGAACATGATTTAACCTCCTGTATAATGGTTTTAAGAATGTTAGTATTTTATAGAAAAACCATAACATTATTTATAATATCATATATTATCATCTTATAACATTTTACCATCCATTTGTTAATAATATTTCCTTATTTTCATTGTTATATGTGTTAATAGCCTTGTTTTCTCATGCGTGTTTTGTCATGAAAGATCTAGTTATTGTGAATATTATATAGTTTAATCACCTCAAGAATAATAATCATGAAATAATTATAATATTTATACTTAAATTATACTTTTAAAACCAATCATGAAATATATGTTTGAGAAACGAAGTACGTTACGATCATAGAGGCGATAGATCATATCCACGCAAGAGTAACATTTCCATTTTACAACGATCATTATGGAAAAGAGGTAAGTAATATTTTATAATTTTTGAATGATAATAATATAATAAATACCATATTATGTTTTTTAAATATAATTACATATATCATCCATGTGGTTTGGTGATGAAAAGAGTTTCACATCACTACGTGAAGGTGGTAGTCTACATGTACACAAACGATGTTATAATATTTCAGTGTAAATAAAATAAAATTATATATTATATTTTATTAATGATAAATATATCATAAATATTATAATTATTTCATTTATATCACATTTATTAATTAACTTTATCCATATCACTTTCCATGTAAAGCACTAGTGAAAAACGAATCACATCGCTTCTTGAGGCGGTAGTTTGACGTACACGCGAGCGATGTTTTCATATCCCCTATGGAATGAAAATTAAAAAGTTATATATGATATAATTACTCCATAGGTATAATTATTTTATAAATATAATATATATACTTTTTATCCATCATCATACCCAATCGGGATAGGTGGTAATGTAAAAATGAATAACATCAGTTCGCGATGCGGTAGTCCACCGTACACACGAACGTTAATTTCGTAACACATTTTATTAAAGTGAAGATGGTTATAGGTAAGGAACTTATTATAAAAACATACCATTGTATTTAATATACTTATTTTATTATATCATCATGTTTTAATAATAATTTAAGGATTTGGATAAAGAAATAAAATATAAATGCTCATTGAAGAATATTACTTCTTCTTTGGGAAAACTCCTTAAGTTTGCACAAAAAGACTAACTAGGTTGGATTTATACCCAAAATAATGTTTCTAGGATGATAGAAGGTAATTTTGGAAGTTATTAATCAGCGTTTTGTTAAAAAAATGGTGTGATGGTATGAAGAAGATAAGAGAGGGGGTAGCTGTTTATTAGCGAGGTGAGTGACACACTTGTAATTTTTTGAAAAGATTCAATCATACCCACATTTATATCATGTAAAAAGCCTAAAAAATGGGAAATTATAGAACCTATAATATATAATTTCTAAATATTTTTATACAATGGTTGTTGGACAAGTTTTTAGGTCATTTATAAGTCTTATCTTCTTAGTTCAACCCCCTTGTAGACCAATTTTTACCTAAACTGCAATAATTAATTTAACTGTTTTCACTATTTATTTTGGTCAAAAATTAAGTTAAAATTATTATAAAATATAAATTATTCTGATTTCAAATATAGAATACATTTTTCTGAATTCCATTCAAATAAGTGTAAAAATTTAATTTAAAATTAATCCCGCATACATAACGAGAAAGAGGGTTTTAAAGAGAAAATGTTCAAAAGTTTAAAAAGTTTTTATATTAAAATTCAATATTAAAATGATTAAAATGAAATAAATTGGATTAATTGATATATAATTGAACCAATTTTACTTTAAAACCAATTCAAAATACAATTTCACTTTACAAATAATTTAAATAAAAAGATAGTTTTCAATTAAAATCCATTATTTTCACTGTTCATCAAAATACAAAACATTTTAGAAAAATAAAAAAACATAAACCTAAGATATTTTTGATATTATAATTTAAAAAATAAAGTTTATTTTATCAAATAAATTTTATAAAAGTGGTAAAATAATTTTTTTTGCTAATAGCGTGACTAATCTGTGTTTTAGAAAAATACACTTTTTTTCAGAAAAAAATTATTTTTATTTTAAATGATTATTATTTTATTCCTAATCAATAGATAATCATAATTTTAATATTTTAGTTATTACTATTCATACCCACTAATTTAATATCTAGGTTATAATGGTACACTATATTACTATTCATTTAGACTCAAGGTTGTGTGTTTTGCGAGCCATTGAAGAGGTCAAATTTAAAGAAATATATTTCTTATTTTGTTTATAATCAGTGTGTGTGTCAAATATTCTATTAAATACAATTATCTAATTTTGTAATTTTAGGGAGTTACAATGTTAATAAATATCTTCACCTCCTGATTTATATGTAATCCTAATAATTCATTTGGAAACACTTTAGGTAACTCATTGAATGCTGGTGGAAAGATACCACTGTTAGATTTCAATTCCAAAACAACTACGAATAAAAAAAACTTACTAGGATCTAGAATGTATGACCTCACCTGAGTAGACCTTAGATCCCATTCTCCATGAAACACATGGGATCTCCCATCAGATGTAGTGAAGGATACATGCAGATGGTAAAAATCAATCTGAACCTTACGAGCAGTGAACCAATAAATCTTGATGATCAAATAAAAATGTTCCAAATTTAGAACTAATAAATCCAAAATAATATCTATGTCACAATTAAATAAATAGAAATAGGGGAAATGAAAACCCTGATCTCTCTTCTTTAATAGAGGTGTCACTAACTCTATAATAAATGGAATGAGTTCCATCAAATGTTTTAGAAGATCTACAGTATGGAAGAAGTGAGAGGAACCTGTATCAAATAAAGCAGCCTCTAAGGTAGAAAAAACAAAAATGGTACCTCTAATAGTTGTAGAACCCATATCAACCTCCACCGGGAACTCCTCAAATTACATTAACTACTTAGTTTCCAAGTTCGATGGATGGAACCCTATAGTTCATGAAGCATCTGGCTACACATCAGATCCTTTAGGTATTGACATGGTTATACCACAGTGAGGAGAATATTTATCTCAACAAAACATTTTCAAGTGGCCATAGTTCCCACATGATTTGAAAACATTTGTAGGAATGAGGGAAAATAATTTTGTGTGTTTGATCTAGAAACACTGGTAACATGTCAAGTAACACTACAATGATAGTGGTATATGATGAGACCTATAAGAAGCACCACCATAGTTTCCCCTAAAACTCATTTGGATTCCTTTTACCCTTGAAAAAACCACTAGAGCTACCACCAGAGGGAAGAGAAACTTTGGTCAATATAGTTTTACCTACCAGGTCATTATATTCCATCAAGGCCCTATAAACCACTTGAACATAGGTGGTCATATTTAATATAGAGACATTTGAATAGATATTAGCTTTAATACCCATTTAAAAACATTGATCCTTTATCTTATCATTGGAAACAACCTCAGAAGGAAGAAAATACAAATAACTTAGCAAAGTGGTTATCATACTCCATCATAGATCAATATCCTTTATCAACCTTGATAAACTCCATGGATTCTTATATGGTCATATATTTTAGGTATAACTTCTTAGTAAAAATATCCTTGAAGTCCTTCCACTCTAATCATTTGAGCTTATTATTAAATAAATCAAAGTCTCGAAACCTTCTACTCAAACCTTCAACTTAAAGACAATGCACTCCACTTTGATCGAGTCGGGAGTCTCCAGGAATTTAAAGAACCTCTCAAGCTTTCCCAACCAATCATCCACCTCTTGAGGATCATTCATCCCTTGGAAAAATGGAGGTTTTTGGAAATGAAATTCTTATGCTCAAATTATATCCTTATCCTTTCATGGTTCCACCTCTCTAACTTGAATATGGACATGTGCCACACCATGGTCCTTAGATCATATCATGTGAACCACCTCTTCAATCATGTTTTATTAAATTGGAGTGTTTACATGCTGTGGTTCATCAACAACACCATCATGAGGAATCATTGTAAGTCTTGTTGGTGGCATGGTACTAAACATAAATAGAAAAGGAGATATAAAAACATAAGATCTATAAATCAATTAAAGTTTAGAACATCATAAAAAACTATAATTATCAAGAGACAAACAAAAGAGTGACTCAGATTAAAAATATCTAAATCCCAAAAGAAACATTACCCAAAAACCCATGGTAACTTAAGGATCGTCATGATGATAGATGGAAAGGAACTTGCTCACAACCTAACCCTTAGTTCCCAAATTCCTCTCTCATTTATACCATGACATCCTAGAAATTCATATCATTTATAGAAATGGTAAAACTGAACTTTGATACTATTTTTTCATGAACCAACCTAGGTTACCTAATTAACCGTAACCTGAATCAGTCTTGACATAGCCCAAAGGGTATTTCCGATCCGATCATCAACCTCGACATCAAGGGATAACCTTTGGGAATTATTTTTCCACAAGAAACCTAAAAATAAGAGATGAATATATAGAATATGTCAGTATTCCAAAAACAAGAAAATATAAGATAGATACCATTATTAGGAAAAACAATTTCCAATACATCAAAACAACCAAGGTACTAAAAACTTTAAAACCAAACTCCATGTGACATGATATCACCTCCAGCCACTCACACCCTACTAACAAACAAACCCACTTCCTCCCTATGGCACATTTCCATTACCTTCATTAGATATAAAAATATCTATATACACCCAAAGGTGTATGCAGGGTGTGGAAAAAATATCCCAGTAGGATCACACCAAATATTTTATAAGAAAAATTTATAAAATAAACTAATTATGGTTATATAATTTAAATCAATGCATGAGATACAATTTATCATAAATTAGATAAAACACCCCATTTTTTATGATTAAAAAAATCATGCTAATAAAATGCTTACTAAATCATTTCAACATAAACACCAATAAATCATTTCAACGATAATCAATAAATAAAACAAGCCCATGCATAGAAAAAAGTTTAGGTCAATTAGAATTCTCATTCAATTGTCATGATATGTAGGCCACCTAATGTGCATATTACCCTAATAGAATAGGTCTGGGGGGGGGGGGGGGGGGGTAATATTATGCTCTTGAGAGAGGCTCCTTACCTCAACATAGGAAACATGGTGCACACATTACCCTAGAAGAACAAGTATAGGGGGTAAGAGTTCATCCTTGAGGATGGATCCCCGCCTCATCATCGATTACTACTAGGTTTATCACAACAATATCATTCAAGGTTATATTATCTTTGAAACAAAAAAAACATGATTTAAACCCATTTTAATTAAAAATATCAAGGTAAAATTCCATTTTCAAAACCATATTCAAAGCCATCATATTTTATCAAATCTATTTTTAGGCCTTTAATCAACTTTAAAAATCAATTTATAAGAGCAAGAAAGAAAGGTTCATAGAATAAAGACAAATCATAAAACCACCTACCTAAAACACTTGGAATTAACAACACCCATGGTACACAACAATTCAAGATGAGATGGGGGGTCTTAAGAGTCAATAAGGGTACTTAGAAATTGAACTCCCAATCATAAATATCAAAATTGAAATGTTTTAAAATGAAGAAAAACAAAAAAGATCACACACCACTACAATTATCAATCAACACTCCAATAGGATTGAAGATATAATAAAAACTACTCAATTACATATTAGATCTATAAATAACAATATTAGATTCCTGAACCCAACAATTATCATTATTGATAAAGCAAATCTATGAGATTAATAAGAGTAATTGGAAGAAGAAGAAGAAGAATCATGATTAAAACAAATATTAAATTACCAACAGATGTATAAGGCTTCAATTGGAACTCCAATCCCCCAAGGAATTGAGTTGAGAGAGATAAGATCACCCTAATAGAGTATTTCATGCTCACATGTTGTTGGGCACAAGAGACAAACTAAAATTTATAACCTACTTACTACTTAGAACAGTAGTAAGACAAGGTCGAACCATAGGGAGGCCTAATCTTGTACTTGGTGATATAAAAAAATAAAACAAACAAAAACAAACACAAAAACAAACAAAATCAGTTGGTGGTGGTGAAGTGAAATAGGGAAAACTCAGGATGTGAAGAAGGGATAAGAAATTGGGGAGTGCACGGAAGCAAACGTGACAACAAGAAAATTTGTGGTGAAAGCAACCAACAGATGAGTAGGGGGAATCCCACTGACCAATTTCGATATTGCTTAGCCTCATTCATGAATTGAAGTTTAAGAAATATGGATCTAACTTAAAATAACTAGCCAGATTTGTCGTCTGGTCAGTTTGTGATGAAATAACCCTTACAGTACTTCGACTGTAAAAGTCATTCCATCCAATGGTGTTAAAAATTTAGATGTCACTGGGCTCAACTTGTCAGTTGAGTTCAATGTGTCTCTCTCATTTGAGCATGACTCACTTGTCAGTGAGTCCCTTAGATTGAAACAATTTTCATTAAGATTCAATCAAGATCGGTTTTCACTCAACCTTGTTGTTTTGAAAATAAATCCATTCTATAAATAGTGAGAGAGACGATCGAGAAAATGATGCAGTGCATGAATCAGAGTAAACAAATCTTAACCAGCTAGCTTAATTCCCCCCTAAAAGAATTTAGCCAGACACAATGGTTGGATTCAGTGCAAAAATAGAATAAAAATCAATGAAGTTCATGCTGAAATAAGTTGCAGAAAAACAGAGCACAAGAAAAATAAAGATGTTCGATCTCCTGAAAGCTCTAATCCCTGCTGCTCGATGGTGGTTGCAATGTTGGAGTGCGCTCGATGTCCCTCCCTGGGAATCAAGGTATATAATGTTGATATGCTGCTATGATGCCTCTAATATTCTCTCGATGGAAATGGTGAAGACTCTTGGGATCGCCGGGACCTTTGGATGGATGATTAGGAAAAATGAAGTCCCCGTCAAGAAGTGTTGTCCAGTCCCTCTGAATGCTTTTTCTCAATGCCCCATCACCCCCTATCTCAATGGATCCTCGAATGTCCTACATCCTGCCCTGTGATGAATGCTAATCACCCAGTAATAGAAGTCTCTAGAATCTCATCTGAAGTGTTCCCTGACCTCCACGTGGAGCTTTCACATTTCCATGTCTCCCGTGCTGGTCACTGGAGCAGTTTCTTCTAACTGAATGATGAGTTGTGCACGCAGGGCTACAACCCTCCCTTGAGTGAAATAAAAAATAAAATGAAACTATTATATACCATATATTATATCACGACTTAAAAATATATAACTATATTTTTTATAATACCCATTATTATTATTATTATTAATATATATGTTTTAATAACTATTATATTCATTTATTAATATTTACTTATTATAAGACAAAAGTAATTAATATCATATATATATATGTTATGTATATAGTGTATTATATATATTATGATTATTATATAAAAAAAAATAAAAGAAACAAAGAAAAGTGAAAAGGGGGGAGGGTTCTTTGTGCAGCGCAGGGGAGAAGAGCGGCGCAGGCTGTGGGAATTCCGGGCCGGACGGAGATCACATGGTGGAGCAGGTCTTGGGGATGGGAGTGGTGGCTCAGAGCAGGTGTAGTGCGGTAAGGTCCGGTTTGCGCGACGAGGTGAAAGGGAGAAGAAACAGGGAGGCGACGAGTCGTGGTGGACAGACAGTGGAAGCGAGGCGGTAGGGTTCGGATGACGGTGAGGCAAGAGGTTGGGGGTTCGGGTGGCTCGCTGGCGACTTGGGTTCAGTGACTTCAGATATGGGGGACGACGATGATGTTGGAAGGGAGAAGGGGGCTCTGGTGCACAGGGGATCTACGTCGTGTGGTGGCAGAACATGGACGAGGTAGTGGTGAGTTTCAGCGCGTAGTGGTGGAAAGCAGGACCGAGGCCGAGGGTCGGAACTAGACAGGTTCTTCATCAGGTGAGAAGAAAGCAGGAGGGTCTCATCGTGATGGAGGAAGGAGGCTCGACTCAGCTGAGGTCATCTAGATCTAGACTAAAATTGGTTCGAGGTTTTCGTTTTTTGCGGAATAATTATTATGTTTTTGATGCTGAATTGTGTTGTTGATGCAAATTTGCACCGGGAAGACAATTGTGGCACCATATTGAAACAGTGCCAGCAATGAAGGGGGTGAGACAGGTTTGAGAAGGAGCGGTGGCTCCGTGAGTATTGCTCACAGTTGTGAGAAAACAAGGATTGGAGCAGTGTGCGGTGGAACCGGTGGCACCATGAGTGATGCTCACGGTCTCATCATGAGTGATACGGTGGCAGCAAATTGAACGGGCGCTGAGGATACAATGGCACAACAAGGAGTGAAAACGGTGGCACCGTGTCAATGTACTACCGGAACACCTTCAAAATAAACACAACAAATTAAATAAATTAATAATTTAATAAAACTAAAAATAGATTAATCAATTAATCAATTAAATTAAATAGAATAGAATTAAAAATCAAATAAATAAAACAAAGTTAAATAATAAAATTAATTATGCTTTATTTAAAAGAATAAATTTATTTGTATTAAAAATTATAAATAAATTTAATTTAAAACAAACTAAAATAACTAAAGTCACTTGCTTAAATTAATCAACCAATTAATTAACCAATTAATAAATTAAAGAACTCATCAAATTAAAGAACAAAATTATTAATTGAATACAATTAAATTGTTAAAACTAGTTGAATTAATTAAAGAATAAAAAACACATGTAATTAATTTATTCACAAAAGAATTAAAGAATTAATTCAATCAATGAATTGAAAATTATTGAAAACTATTAACATAAAGAATTAATTAAATGAAATTGAAATAAGAAATTGATTTTATTATTGAAAAACAATAAAGAATAAACAACAAAAACACACTTTTAATACAAAAACACATTTTTTATAATGTAATTTACCAAATACAACAATTCATAAATATTACAGAAAATGAAATAGTTTGATATTAAAAAATTCAACAAAAATATAAAAAAGGATGTGACAAAGAGCATTAAAATTGATCCATATCAAGTATCTAAGTTAAATGAATTGAATTAGGATCAAAAGGGATAGATTAATAATTAAAATGATATTTTGGGTGGTGGAAATGAGAAACCACCCCTCACTTCATTGGACCATAACACCGCTACCAATGGGTATGTGGATTCTGTAGAAATGAAGAAGAAACTGACTAGCCTACTAGATGGCTAGTGGCCTTCTACCAGTTAGATGATGGGATCCATCTAGGGAACCCCCTATGCCAACCTTCAACTGGTTGTCCAGTGACCCTCATTGGCTAGATGGTGGACTACCTATATCCCTTCCATCTATAAGTTCTTGTCCACACTTATACCAAAACATGAGGATACATCCCCGAACCCTTTTTCAACTAAAACCTAATATGAACATAAGGATACAATCAAGAAACAACCAACGAGAAAGGAAATAAAAATAGGTGTAGAGTAGTACTTGAAAACATTAGTGGGAATTTAAATAGCTCTCTTCATGTCTGATGATTATCCAATTCCAAGGATCTGGGGATTTTCCCTCTTTATAGCTTTTAGAGAAACATCAATAATCAAAGATTTTTCTATATTATTTTTATTGGATTTATTACTTCATTTTGAAATATTTTATTGTTTCCCTTAAAGAATATTTATAGACTCTTCTACAGAGTGAACTTTTTGGCCACCCCTTCCAAAGATTTATTCAAGAAACTCAAATCTGTTTTGAGTAGGTACACCTGTTGGTATTCCATATACTTATTAATTAAAACTAAATTTGATTCTCATGTTTCTAGAGTGGATCATCCTAAACTTTTTCCTACTTTGATTCAATGGGAGAGACATATTATACCAATAAATATAGGCTTTATATCCATAGTATCTATAACACTATCAATAAACCTTGAAGTTAAATCTTTCATAAAACCTCCAAGTCTGTCTTAGAAAATATGCATGCTATTTTGGTATAAAATTTGCCTTATTTTTCATAGATTTTGAGGATTATTTCTTCTTTTTATCACACTCCACCACCATAAATATAGTTGAATTTCTCTTAGATATTCTCTCAACCATGGTATGTCCAGAATTTATTATGGGAATCACAATATTTTTATGAATAGATTTAATTTTTTTAGATTTAATAGATGAAGATTTTACCTGAGCTGATGAACAAGGCTTCTTGATGTTTTTTGGTAACTCATCCATGAATTTGATAGCTTTATCAAAGTAAAATTTCATTTTTAGGGGTATTTTTATATTTTATACACCTTGATTCAACCAAATTGATCTTTTCTTCTTTAGCAACAAACTTATTATTTGATCCTTTTATAATTCTCCCCTGATCAAAAACTTTAACTTTGAGATATTTGATATCCTCAATGTAATAATTCTCCATGCTATAAATATCACCTTTAACTTTATTTTTTTTTCAATTTCCTTCTTGAAATTTTTACATTACTTCTTAAATCCAGTATTCCTTTTAAAACACACTTCAAGTTTTGTCTTCAACACATGAATCATGTAAGCTTATTATCCTTAATCTTATCCACTATTGGAAATATCTTATTTTATTTTAAAATGTTCCAATTATTATATTTTCTATCATAGTCCTCCTCTAATTCACCACCTAGAGAAGATATGTATTTTTCCTCTTTAATCAACATGATTCACTTTTTTTATAAATGTTATCCTTTTGATTTCATCAAATTTACTATAGATTTTAGAAAATTTACCTTTTGAATTCTATTATGGTTTTCTTCTTCTTATTTATCACATGAATCTATTAATTAATTCTTCTTATTAAATTCTATAAAAATATATACAACTCCTCTATATCTATAACATTTAATTAAAATCTTTTCTTTAAATTTAAAATTTTCCCTTTTAATATTTCTAGATATGTGAGCCATGATTTTATTATGATTCTCATCACTCTCATCATCTTTATCTAAATCACTTGGGGGGATCAAATAGTTATTCCTCCTTGATCTTTGGATTATTTAAATATTTGAAATACATTTCTTATTTTTTTTCAATTTATTGAAAACTATTACTTTTATCATCTAATAATTTAGGAGGGTGTTGTGTAGTTCCTAAAGGGATATTTCATTATTTTTTCCCAAAGTGGAGATATTTTTTTAAAATCTATCGGCAAAGTTACTCATTAATTTTTTGACCTCATTTTAATCATCTATATTGTATCTGAAGCCTCTAATATGACTAACTATCTCATTCACCCATGTAAAATAGTTACTTTCATTCTCATCTTCAACCATTTTGATGTATTTAATTTTTTTTCTCTATATTTGAAAATTTTATTATTTTATCATGATGTCCCCCTTATACATATTCTCAAGATTATCCCATAATTATTTAGGTATATATTTTCCCATAACCGTATTTTATATTTTTTCATAAATGGATGATAATATTACATTTCTTTATTTTCAATTTATCTCTGGATTCTAGTTATCTGAAAATTTTATAACACTATCTATTTCAATTGGTGGATAAAACATAATAACAACATCACTCACTTCAAGTCCTTATGATATAATAAATGTTAAGATTCAATTATTCCACATGTGAAAGTTATTCCCATCAAAGAGGGGAACACCTCTGTTATTCATGGAATTATGATTCTCCATGAGGCACCTTAGATGAGTAGAATCTCAGGGGAACCTGGTTTACTTTGATACCACCTGAAGTGCCTAGATAAAATAAGAGATCATTGGGGGTGAATTTTTAGAATTGGTATTTTAGAAATTCTTATTATGGAATTAAACCCATGTGATCATTGATGTCTCGATTCACTCTCTTGATCCACTTACTCACTTGTATACCCAAAAATTAAAGGAATCATCAAATAAAAACTTTTTATAAAGTTCAAAATCGATGTGAGATCCTACTCCTTATCACGAGGCCAAGAATTTTATTATCACTATAATTTGTAGTGTTTACAAATGAAAAAAACCAGCTAATAAGGATTGGGAAAGTTTTATACACTTCTCTCCATGGGAAGGTATCATCAACTTCCCACTATAATCAACATAGTATTATTTATACTAGAACCCCCTATAGATTATAATTTTTTTTATTTTACCTTATTTTTGAATTATATTTTTAGATAATCACCAGATTCCTCAACACCATAGGATAGATCATTTTTAGGAAAGACTTTGACTGATAGATAGATAGTGGTGTAATAATACTAGATCAATTATTATCCCAACTAGGTTAAATACCATGAGAGAGGCAGTGAATCAGGGTATGAAAGATTAAAACAAATTCTCCTTAGAATTTTGTCTTATTTTTAAGAAAAACACCCTTATATCCCTTTACTATAGTAATGTATGAACATAAATAAAATCATGCATGAGGAACATCAATTTTACTTGGTTCACCCTCACCAAGATATGCCCAAGGAGCATACAACAACAATGTGCCAATGTACCAAATTCACTAAGGCTCACTACCAAAACAAGGTTTGGCTACATCACTTCTATGCCCAGGATCACAACCCTTATAATGTTTGGAGTGAACTCATTGTCCCTCCTAGTTTACAACCAATCACAATTTGAAAGCTCACTACTCTTTCAACTGAAGTGTGCTCACTGCTCCTATAAAATAATCTCTTATTGTTATGAATCACCTCATAATTGTTTCAAACGTATATGAGTGTGCCATGAAGTCTCGTTTTAACTCAGTAGATGAAATCCACTTTTCCACATACTTTTTTTTATAGAAATTGATTTTGTGGACTATTTTAGTCCCTTCACGAGCTCCGTTTTACCCACCACAAACTGTCTTGCATCATCCATGAACTACATTCCACCGTGTGGTGTGAGTGCTTCGTAGAAAATCTTTTCTTCATATACCACCTCTACTTTGTAGACAGTTTATGCTTCATGAACTACTAGTGCTTCACAGATGTTTTTTGCTTTACGGCCAACTAATGCCTCACGAACTACAGATACTTCACGAACCACCTCTACTCCACGGTCTCCTTTCCTTTGCAAGATACAGACCCTTGAAAAACACTTCCACAACCTAATTCCTCCTTCACAAAATATTCCCTCATGAGACTCTTCTACTTCACAGAATCCTACCTCACAAATTACTTCTCCTTCATAGAATCCTCCCTCATGAACTACTTAATACTTTCCCGAATTATTCCAATAATGATATTCTCTAATGAAATTCACTCTATCTAATGATGTGATTCAGGTTATTTATATATAAAAATAAATCATTCAAAAATCACTAATCAAAAATACCCAAAACTCCATTGTGGTACAACCTTCACTACAAACTTCCTAAATGTTCTGTATAATGCTTTAATTTATTCTCGGTGCTCCTAAAACACCACCTATGACCACAAAACATCACACTTCTTTCATGGTTCCTGTAGTGGGATATGTAGTTCGCATAACACTTATATGAGAAAACTCTTACTTTTATAATTTTCCTTCACCATTACACATACCTACTTTATGGTTTTCATAGCGCAATTGTGCTACTATGCGATCCATGAACTCCATGCTTCATGGTCCAAGAACTGTGGTCTGCGAAATCCTTAATAGAAAACCTTCCTTTTACATAAAAAACTCTTGATTTTAAGGCCCAAAAATTTGGAAAACACTAGGAAACCGCCCCAGCTTAAACATCTTCTCTAGAAACACCAACCATATTGAAACATGATCATCCAAAATGGTCACACATAACACACTATAAAGATAAGGTGTCTTCATTTGAAATATATATGTGGTATAGTCTCCATTTCTTATTTGTGAAGCATCTCAAACATACCATCTTTTCCCTTAGATGGATATCATAAATCTTGTCTTGAATCATGATACCTTGATTGATCATAATGTTTAAACTAATAAGAATATTGTTGGTCGGAGTGGATAATCAAGAGGGGGGTGAACTGAGTTCCAATTAAAATTTCTGTTAAAAATATTTCTCTTAAAATCCCCCAATTTAAAAACAAAGTTAAACTGTAGTGAATCTATACAGAGTGTAAAGGTTTAATAAGTTTCTCAAAGATTGATTAGGTCTCAGTTAACTTAATCTGAAGATTAAATTAACTTTTGAAAATGAATTACTAATTTACAATAAGTATAAACACTTGCGAATTTAACTATCAAAGTAGCTTTAAAATAATTTTGTATTTCAAAGTAATAGTAGCAGAATATTAAATAAATATATAGTATACTTATAGACTTAAATTAAAATGCACAGCAGAGTTAACCAAGAGGTTCAGTCTCAAGCCGAGACTTAGTCCTCTCAACAATTTATATAAATTGATCCACACCCTGGATTGGGGGTAAACAACAGTAAAATACTATCCAGGTCCAAAGACCTCTACCACAATTCTTTATGGGAAAAACAAACAGCACACAGGCTGTCCAGGTCTTAATCGACCTCTACCACTATCCACAGTGGGGAAAAAAGGGTTATGAATTTTGAGTGAGGATTTAAGAATCCTCCAGCTTAGTATAGGAGTCAGTATGTGTGTAAAATAAATAGGGTACACACACTGCTCAAAATGTAAATAAAATAATCACTATGATAAATATGATTGAGTTTAGAAATACTTTAGTGATTAGCAGTGCAGCTCTGGACTCGTTTGGTTTATCAGAAAAGCTACTGAGTCCTTCTCTGGTTTCTTATTCAGAAAATAGAGTGTCGTTTTCTTCCTTGGTTCTTGGTCCAGCTTAGCATCCTGAGTGCATGAAATGTTTGTTGTAGTTCTTTACTCAAGATGCAGCCTGTGTTCTCCTCTAGAATAAGTTTCTTTGTGTATGTTCATGATTCTTGGAGTATGGATGTAAACTAGTGAAAAATTCTCCACATTTGAATGTTGTTCAGCTCTCGGCTCTTTCACCCTTCGTGTGTCTTCTTAGTGCCTTGATTCTCTCTCTTTCAAAAAGTGTATATTGCATGATCTTTTTCTATCCCTTTATAGCTTTCAGCTTCGGCAGAAAAGAATAATTACTTTTTGCATGGGTACTAGGTATGGTTCCCTAACTTGGAAACAAAGATCATTAAATAACATTAACTGCATTAAAAACATCAAATTTAACTGTTAGCTTAATAAAAAAATAATATTGAGAGTATAGAGTATAGAGTTTGACTAGTTGGTCAATAATTAGTAGCTCATGTTGGTAAAAGTGTACGGTGTCGTAGGATCTTCAATCGGTAGCTCTTGCTCTTGCATCGACATCTCTATATAATAGTTTCTATCCATCGGTATCTCTTGAGCTATCGGTAGATCGATGTATCAGTAACTATCTGTGAACTGGCTCTATCGGTAGACTTCTATCTATCGGTAGCTCGGGTCTGTTTGTTAGTTGGTAGCTCGGTAGACTGGTTCTATCAGTAGACTTCCTCATATCGGTAGCTCTGGTTTGTGTTTGTTAGTACTAGTATCAGTAGGCTTACTCTATTAATAACTACTGGTAGGCATGCACATCGGTAGCTCGTCTGTTCTGTCGGTAGACTTTGTGTCTGCTTACCAGTAACTCTGTTTATATCAGTGACCTTAGTGTATTGGTGACTCTGTCTATCGGTAGACTAAGTCTATCGGTAGACTGAGTACCGGTAGATCTTTTTCAGTAGCTATGTGCAGATTAGTAGCTTACACTTATCTGTTTTTATGCAAAAAACATCCGATTGGTTTAGAATTATTTCAGAATATATATAAACATGGATAAAGAAAGATTAACATATCTCAGGGATTATTTTAATATTATTATCATCTTGATCTCAGATTGAAAGAATTAATATATAGAAAAACATTATATTGAGATTATCAAAGTATATGAAATCATAATTTGGATTATCAAAATAGGTGAGGTCAACAATCTCCCCCTTTTTGATAATCACAACTTATAAAATTATAGTTTTAAAATAGTGAGTAGTTGTATCAGAGGATATATCATTAAATGAAATTATCTCAGAGAAACAATATGTTATGGAACATAATGGATCAGAGGTGGAAGAAAATGTGATAGTATCAGAGATAAAATTAAATGCAACGATATCAAAAGTAACATTTAGTGGTATCAAAGAGTTAAATGAAATGGTATCAGAGAACTAAATGTACTGGTTTCAAAGAATGAAAGGAAAAGCACTGGTATCAAAAGGGAAAAAAATGATAGAGAAAATTTATCCCCCTTTGATACTCTCTCCCCATTTGTAAAAGCCTGGTAAACTATATCTCCCCCTTAATATCCCTGTAGAACATTTCTCCCCTTTGTGATAATAAAAAAGTGGGAAACAATAAGAAATAGAAAAAGTAGCACAATGAGAAAGAAAGGAAATCCAATTGTATTATATTTTTTCAAAAATGTACAGAGACATAACATAAAATACAGTGGATTCCTATCAAATAGTATAGCCACTTGTTCAATCCACATCCTCAATGTGAGATTTTCCTTTTGGTTCAGAAGAGGATTCAGGTGAAGGCTTAGGAATTCCGGAAATGACCATTGGAGGCTGAGAAACTGACACTATGCCTGGCCTGTACTGAGTAGATATTTGAGTGATCATCTGTGTGAGGCTTTGAAGTGCTTGGAAAAGAGTCCTTTGAACTAGAGAAGCAACAGAGGCAGATGCATGCAAAGCAGGAGGTACAATTACTGTCCTAGCATCAACATGCAGAAAAGGCAGCAACAGATTTCTAAAGTCCATAATTATTCCTCCTCCTCTCTCCATGGAAGATATGAAGTCATCTTTGTTCTCCATAAATTTGTCCAACACTGGAGTCAATTATCTTATCTTGCTAACTTGCTCTCTGAAGGCTTGATTTACAGGAGGCAATTTCATATTCTCTATCAGAAGCTTGAAGTGACTGGTCATTTGGGTTTTTGTGTAAATCTTTGAGAAATAGGAGTCCACCTTTTATTTCACTTATTTATGAGAGGTAGAAGATTCTCGAATATAATCTTGGACTATTTTCATTATCTCTATGGGTGAATCTCTGGTAGAAAGCACAACTCAGCTCAGCTCAGATGAGTCCACAGAGGCACTGGTTGAAACTAAACCAAGTTCCTCCTTCATCACAGCTCAAAACTGATTCAAATCCAATAAAGGTTTAGATTCAAGAGAACCAACAGAGAAAGCTATAGTCTCTTTTAAGCTTTTGGTCAATCCACTGATAAGATTTTGAACTTGGGAATCCTAGGTTTTAATATGATCTTTCATAGAAGTTTTGAAACCTTCAAATACTGAAACCATCTGGCTTACAACACTCTTCACATAAGCTAAGTCCTTATCTACTTGGGATTTTGAGCTCATGTAAGAGTCTAAAGAAACAAAATATTCATTTAGATCTTCAAGATCTGCTTCAAGTCTAGAAAATTGAGACTGGAAGTCTTTAACTTCTTCAATTATTTCGCCCATTAAGGTTGATAAATTACAGGCAAGAGAAAGTTCAAAAGATCTTTCCAACATACTCTTCTCTTCAGTAAAACTGTGCTTCATCTCAGCAACTGATGCACTATAAGATTCTTTCAGTTCATCCTTTAAGGATTCCAGATCATCCTTGGTAACTAAATCAGTAGGTGCAACTGCAACAGATGTTCTTTAAGAGGCTAAAATGACCACAGAATCAGTCATAAATGATTGAACTGAAGATACCAGAGAAACTTCTATCTTCTTTACTTATTCCACAAAACTGTCCTTAAGCTTTTTCTTTAAAGCATCCAGGTCATGCATTCTGACCACATCTTCAGGCAATAACTCAAAATCGACATCATAAGTAATCTTATGTCTATTAAGAGATGCTTCATTATCTAAATCAGGATAGTCTAAACCACATACTATAAAACCTGGGTCTTCTGCCCAATCTTCAATTCCAACAGCCACTATAACACTTCCAACATTGGTTTGATGCCCCCCCTCAACTGGTGCATCCTAAATTAAAACAACAATATTTTCAGCAGCAGCATTCTCAGTAGGTCTTCCATCCTAAGGAGAATCTTCTACTATCATTTCTTCTTCTGCAACAGTAGGTGGGTCTTCCAAAATAGGCAAGGGAATGTCAACTTCATTTGCATCATTAGCAGGAATTAAATATTTTCCAATAACTGGACTAAGACTCAAATCAGCTGACAGAGATGCTTCACTCTCATGAACATCTTCTTCATTCTGTACAGCAGCCTCTTCAACAGCCTCTAAAGCAGCTTCTTCCTTATCTGATTTCTATTGATCAAGATTTTCAGGAGTTGGGCTAGGAGGTAATTCAGGGTCTCCTCCTTCATCAGCAGATGACTCTTCCTCTTCTGAATCATCACTGTATTCTGGATCCTCTTCATCAGGTCCCAGACCTGGATCCCTCACATCCTTAGGTCTTGAAGGATGATTCACAGGATTGAATTTTTCATACACCTTCTGGTCATCATTGACCCATTCTCCTCTCCAAGGGTTCCAATTTATTCTCATGTATTTATAGACTGTGGATGCAATACAAAAATTGTTCTTGACTACTACTGTCTCATCTTGAGACTCAGCTACCCCTTTTACTTTAATCATCATAGATATCAACTTAGCAAAGAATAGGGTATTTGTCTTTGATTTCGACCTTGTTATATCTTCCATTTGGATCATCAGCAGTCTGCACAAATTCACCTTTACACAATGTCTTAAGAGGTACAAGAGATAGATATCCTGATATTTCAAATTGGAAAAGTCTCCTCTCCTCGGTATCAAGGCATGTAGAAAAAATTTGAACAAAAATCTGTTCTCTCCATCCATTTCTGCAGCAACTACTTGTCTTTGACTTCCATCACCAGTCAACTCTTCCAAAGTAGTCTCACAATCGAAAATATCACTGGTAGGTGGCATGTCTCTCGAGAAATATCCAGATACACCTTCATGTGGGGATTTTAGGCACTCATCCCACTCAAAAGATGAAAACGACATCTCATTTCCATTCACAAAATAGGTTACTCGATTTTCATTCTCCGATTTCTCAAAGGTTACAAAGTCGTAAAACTGTTTCACTAACTTTGGAAAGTAGGGACCATTGTTGTTGAAAAAACACTCTACCCATTTTTGATCTTCAAGTACTTCGAGCACTAAGGACTTGCTAGGCAGCAGCCATTCTACACACAACTCCTTTTCAATCACAATAACACGATTTTGCAGATGAGGATTCACTGGTCGTCTCCCCGACCTAGTTCTAGAAACACTACTACTTGCTTCTTGCTCGGTCCTCTACTTCTTTGTTTTCGGCTCAACAGAGTCATCTATGACGGTAGGAAGTTTGGTTTTTGCCATCGCTGGTTCGAAGGATTTAGGGTTCTCTAAGGATTTGGGAGCTAAGGTTCGAGGGTTAAGGTTTGTGGCTCGGTTGATTTAGAAGTAGCTTGGACTTTAGTTTTATCATTTAGGAATCATAAAATAAATAAATAAAATGAAATAACGCAAAAACGATTTAGATTCTGGCAGCAGACAGATGTTTTAAAATAGTGCACACATCAGTGAGAATTTCTATCAGTGAGGTTACATCGGTGAGGATTCACATCGGTGAGAATCTTACATTGGTGAGCATGTCACATCGGTGATAATTTCACATCGGTGAGAATATCACATCGGTGAGGATTTTACATCGGTGAGAATATTACATCGGTGAGAATAGCTACCGATTGAGGTTAAACATTCCTAACTCGTGTCTAATGTAACTTAACCTATCCGAACTCAAAGGTTTAGTGAAAATATCGGCTAATTGATGTTCAGTACTAATAAACTCAAGAATAATATCACCCTTTTGGTAGTGATCTCTCAAGAAATGGTGCCTTATATCAATGTGTTTGGTCCTAGAATGAGACACAGGGTTCTTTGAGATATTTATTGTACTAGTATTGTCATAGTTGATAGAAACATGCTTAAAGTCATATCCATAGTCCAAAAGAGTTTGTTTCATCCACAAAATTTGTGCACAACAACTACCAGCAGCAATGTACTCTTCTTCGGTAGTGGACAATGCTACAGAATTCTTCTTTTTACTGCACCAAGATACTAAGGATTTTCCTAATAAGTGACATGTTCCTGAAGTGATTTTTCTATCCAACTTGAAGCCAGAAAAATCATCATCTGAATAACTCATTAACTCAAAGGGTTTTCCTTTTTGGGTAAAACAAACCAAAGTTTACAGTATGTTTAAGATACTTAAAAATTCTTTTAACAGCAAGTAAATGAGATTCTTTTGGATTAGCTTGAAATCTTTCACACATACACACACTAAACATAATATCTAGTCGACTAGCAGTAAGGTAAAGTAAGCTTCCAATCATACCTCTATAATTGGTTTGATCCACTGGTTTCCCAGTTTCATCTACATCCAATTTACAGACTGTACTCATAGGAGTATCACTTTCCTTAATACTATCCAAACCAAAATGTTTTAAAAGACCCTTTGTATATTTACTTTGATTCAAAATAATACCATTTTCATTTTGAAACACTTGAAATCCAAGAAAATATTTAAGTTCTCCCATTCAACTCATTTCAAACTCATTTTGCATACTCTTTGAAAAATCAGTGCAGAAAGAATGTTTGGAAGATCTAAAAATGATATCATCAACATAGATTTGTACTATTAGAACATCTTTATAAATTATTTTAATAAAAAGAGTTGGATCAGTAATCCCTTTAGTAAAAATTTTTGAAATAAGAAAATTACTAAGTCTATCATACCAAGATCTTGGAGCTTGTTTTAAACCATATAAAGATTTAGAAAGTTTAAAAAATTGATTTGGAAAATGAGGATTAGTAAATCTAGGTGGTTGTTCAACAAAAACATCTTCAACAATAAAACTATTTAGAAAAGCACTTTTGACATCCATTTGATATAACTTGAAATTCAGATGAGCAGAATATGCAAGTAAGATCCTAATGGCTTCTAATCTGGCTACAGGTGCAAAGGTTTCCTCATAGTCTATACCTTCTTGTTGACTATATCCTTGTGCAACTAATCTAGCTTTGTTTCTAACTATGTTTCCAGACTCATCAACTTTGTTTCTAAAAACCCATTTAGTGCCTATTGTCAAAGTGTCCTTAGGTCTGTCAACTAATTCCCATACTTTGTTTCTTTCAAATTGATTTAACTCTTCTTGCATATCCATTACCCAAAATTCATCATTGATAGCATCATTGACATTATTAGGTTCTAGCTGTGAAAGAAAGGCTTGATGTTCAACCTGGTTTCTTAGAGAAGCTCTAGTCTATGTCCCTCTATCAAGATTACCAACAACAACATACAAAGGATGGATCAATAGAATCCTTGTTGATCTAGTAAAGGTAGGACTAGAAATTTTAGGTTCATCTCCAAGTTCGGTTTCAACAGAAGCAGATTCTGGAATATGTCTAGAACTAGATATTTTTACAACAGTTTCTTTAGATTCATCATTAAGGTCCATAACACTCAAATCTTCTTCAAGATTTTCAAGAAAGGTTTTAGGATCATGTGGATCAGTTTCATCAAACTTTATGTGAACAGATTCTTCCACACATTTGGTTCTTTTATTAAAGACTCTATAGGCTTTGCTAGTTAAATAATATCCAAGAAAAATTCCCTCATCACTTTTAGAAGAAAACTTTTCCAGATTATCCTTTGTATTAAGAATAAAAACTTTGCAGCCAAAGACTCTAAAGTAACTAACTTTAGGTTTTCTATTATTCCACAACTCATATGGGGTCTTCTTAAGAACTAGTCTAATTAATACTCTATTAATGATATAACAAGCTGTATTCACAGCTTTAACCCAAAAGTAAATAGGCAGGTCATACTCATTAAGCATGGTTCTAACTATTTCTTGAAGGGTTATATTCCTTCTTTATACTACACCATTATGCTGAGGTGTCCTAGGAGCAGAAAAGTTGCGACTATAGCCATTGTGTGAGAAATAATATCCAAAATCAAGATTTTCAAACTCACGGCCATGATCACTTCTCAGAGTTTTAATCTTAAGTCCACTAAGATTTTCTATAGATTTGGAGTATTTAACAAAGTAAGAACAAGCTTCACTTTTGTGAGCTAAGAAGTATACCCACGTATATCTAGAAAGTCATCTACTAGGAAATAAACATAGTGATTCCCATTTAAACTAGAAACTCTTGAAGGTCCAAACAAGTCCATGTGAACCAAATCGAGAGGTTGAGAAGTTGAAACTTCTTTCTTTGATTTAAAATAAACTTTATGTTGCTTTCCCTTTTGACAGGGATTACAGACTTTTTCATTTGGGAATTCAAGTTTAGGTAGGTCTCTAACTAAGTTCTTCCTAGTCAATTTTCTATGTGAATATATTTTTCATTGTCCTAATCTTCTGTTCCAAAGCCAAGATTCTTTATGAAAAACATTTAAGCAAGTAACATTTTGCTTAGCTAAATCATTTAAATCAACAACATAAACATTTTCATTTCTTAAAGAATAAAAGACTAAAACAGTTTTATAATTAAAAACATTACAAGAATAATTTTCAAATTTCACATTAAATCCATCATCACATAATTGATAAATACTTAACAGGTTTTACTTAAGTCCATCAAAAAATAAAACTTTAGAAATTAAAACTGAATCAGTGTTACCAATTTGGCCTAGGTTGATGATTTTTCCTTTAGAATTATCACCAAAGGTGATGTGGCCTCCATAAACCTTTATTAATATTTTGAAGCATAAATAATCTCTAGACATGTGTCTCGAACATCCACTATCCAAGTACCATACCTTCTTGTGAGAGCTCCTCAAACAGGTTTCCTACAAAACAAGTTTAGACAGGAAATGATTTTGGTACCCAGATCTTCTTGGGTCCAGATAGGTTAGCAATAAAAGCTTCAGGTACCCATATTTGTCTTATGGGTCTCATATAATTTACAGAATCAATAAATTTTGAAAGGTAAACTTTATTTTATCTATAATCATATGAATAACTAGTTGAAGCATAGGAATTTCCAGAACTAGAATAAATAGAATATCGTCCAGACTTAGGAATAAATCAGGTTTTAGTGAACTATCTTTTTCCAGGTTGGTATCCCAAACTAGTAGTGTATTTTAGTGCAACTTTCTTACCTAACATTTTTGTAAGTGTATCTTTTCCATTTGTGAATTTTTCTAATTTCTTTCTAAGTTTCTCATTATACATTTTCAGTTCTGTATTTTCCTTTAATAGTTGACCATTCTTTTATTTTTCTATATCAAAGATAGATTTAGCAGTGATAGTGAGAGAATGTTGTTTCTTTAATGACTTATATTTGTCTTTAAATTCATTACATGTATCTTCCAGCATATTGCAATATTAAAATAGTTCAGCCTTAGACATATTTTCATCATTGTTTGAATCACTTTTATTTCCAGAATAATAATCATTTAGAGCAGGGGAAACAGGTACCACAGAGGTATTTTTCATGAAGCACATGTTGGCACAATTCTTCTCAGAATCAGAACTTTCAGGTTCACTTGTGCTGTCCTTCGAAGCACTCCAAGTTGCTTTCATAGTTTTCTTGTACTTCTTGTCCTTATAATCATACTTCTTCTTGAATTTTAACTTTGGACAATCAACCTTGATGTGTCCTTTCCTTTTTCACTTGTAGCAGACTATATCATCCTCCTTGTCAGGCTTTTTCCAATACTTCTTCCAATGTACCTTATTATCATACTTTCTTTTGTAATTTGATTTTTAGAAAAATTTCTTCTTCCTATAAAATTTCTTAAACCTTCTGGGTATCTGAGCCATTTCAGCATCACTGTCTGAATCAGAATCTTCACTGGTTGAACTTTCAGTAGGTACTTGCATTGTGTCATTGTCTTTGCTCTTAGAAGCAGTAGACTTAAAAGCTACGGATTTTCTCTGGGGTTCATCATATTCCTCTTTATTCACCTCGAGTTCTTCTTCATACATCACAAGCTTAACAATAAGCTATTTTATAGGCAGTTCTCCAATGTCACATGACTCTCTGATTGAAACAGAAGTGCCCCTCCATCGTTCTGTCAGACATCTCAGTATTCTTATAATTTGTTCCTTAGCTGGAACAGATTTTCCAAGTGAACTCATTGTATTGACTATCTCATTGAACCTAAGATACATATCAGAAATAGGTTCATCAGTATTCATTTTAAAATTATCATATTTAATGGTATAAGTATTTAATCTCATTTATTTAACATTGGTTGTTACTTCATGAGAAACACCCAAAGTATCCCATATTTCATAAGCAGTTTTGCAAGAAGATATTCTATTAAACTCTTCATCTCCTAAAGCACAGTACAGGGCATTCATAGCTTTACAATTATTATTGTAAGCAGTATTTGTAGGTTCATCCCAATTTGTTCTTTCAGTTTATGGAATTTTATATTGAGACTCTATAGCAGTCCAGATATCAAAACCCATACTTTCTAAATGTATTTTCATTTTAAGTTTCCACTGGGCATAGTTTTTACCATTAAAGAAAGGTGGACTGTTAGTAGCAGCACCCTCTAGTCTATTATCCATAATTAGATTTTAGAAAAGAAAATTTAAAGAGATAAAATTTAGAACTAACAGAAATTTAAGATCTTTAATGATGCAACTAAAATCACATTTGAAAAACAAATTTTTCCAAAAATCCTTTAACAAAAATAATCCTTTGATACCAAATGTTGGTCGGAGTGGATACTCAAGAGGGGGGTGAATTGAGTTCCAATTAAAATTTCTGTTAAAAATATTTCTCTTAAAATCCCCCAATTTAAAAACAAAGTTAAACTGTAGTGAATCTATACAGAGTGTAAAGGTTCAATCAGTTTCTTAAAGATTGATTAGGTCTCAATTAACTTAATCTGAAGATTAAATTAACTTTTTAAACTGACTTACTGATTTACAATAAGTATAAACACTTGCGAATTTAACTATCAAAGTACCTTTAAAATAATTTTTTATTTCAAAGTAATAGAAGATGAATATTAAATAAATATATAGTATACTTATAGACTTAAATTAAAATGCACAACAGAATTAACCAAGAGGTTCAGTCTCAAGATGAGACTTAGTCCTCTCAACAATTTATATAAATTGATCCACACCCTGGATCGAGGGTAAACAATAGTAAAATACTGTCCAGGTCCAAAGACCTCTACCACATTTATTCATGGGAAAAACAAACAATAGCACACAGGCTATCCAGGTCTTACTCGACCTCTACCACTATATATAGTGGGAAACAAAGGGTTATGAATTTTGAGTGAGGATTTAATAATCCTCCAGCTTAGTACAAGAGTCAGTATGTGTGTAAAATAAATAGGGTACACAAACTGCTTGAAATGTAAATAAAAGAATCACTAAGATAAGTATGATTGAGTTTAGAAATGCTTTAGTGATTAGCAGTGCAGCTCTGGACTCATTTGGTTTATCAGAAAAGATTCTGAGTCCTTCTCTGGTTTCTTATTCAGAAAACAAAGTTTCCTTTTCTTCCTTGGTTCTTGGTCCAGCTTAGCATCCTGAGTGCATGAAATGTTTGTTGTAGTTCTTCAATCAAGATGCAGCTTGTGTTCTCCTCTAGAATAAGATTCTTCGTGTATGTCCAGGATTCGTGGAGTATGGATATAGAATAGTGAAAAAAGCTCCACATTTGAATGCTGTTCAGCTCTCGGATCTTTCACCCTTCGTGTGTCTTCTTAGTGCCTTGATTACCTCTCTTTCAAAAATGTATATTGCACGATCTTTTTCTATCCCTTTATAGCTTTCAGCTTCGGCAGAAAAGAATAATTACTTTTTGCATGGGTACTAGGTACGGTCCCCTGACATGGAAATAGAGATCATTAAATAACATTAACTGCATTAAAAATGTCAAATGTAACCGTTATCTTAATAAATAAATATTATTGAGAGTATAGAGTACAGAGTTTGACTGGTTGGTCAATCATTAGTAGCTCGTTTTGGTAAAAGTGTACGGTGTCATCGGATCTTCAATCGGTAGCTCTTTCTCTTGTATCAGTATCTCTATATAATAGTTTCTCTCCATCGGTAGATCTTGAGCTATCGGTAGCTTGATGTATCAGTAACTATCTATGAACTGGCTCTATCTGTAGACTTCTGTCTATCGGTAGCTCGCGTCTGTTTGTTAGTCGGTAGCTCGGTATATTGGTTCTATCAGTAGAATTCCTCATATCGGTAGCTCTAGTTTGTGATTGTCAGTACTCATATCAGTAGGCTTACTCTATCGGCAACTACTGGTAGACATGCACATCGGTAGCTCATCTATTCTATTGGTAGACTTTGTGTCTGCTTACCGGTAACTCTGTTTATATTAGTGACCTTAGTGTATCGGTGACTCTGTCTATCAGTAGACTAAGTCTATCGGTAGACTGAGTACCAGTAGCTCTTTATTAGTAGCTATGTGTAGATCAGTAGCTTACACTTATCTGTTTTTATGCAAAACACATCCAATTGGGTTAGAATTATTTCAGAACTTATATAAACATGGATAAACAAATATTAACACATCTCAGGGATTATTTTAATATTATTATCATCTTGATCACAGATTGAAAGAATTAATATATAGAAAAACATTAGATTGAGATTATCAAATTATATGAAAGCATGATTGGGATTATCAAAATAGGTGAGTTCAACAAATATATAATCTCATCACCAGAATTAATTCTTTAGAATATATTAACTCTAGAAACTATAATTTTCACTCAGTAGATTGCCTCAAAAAATTCTCAAATTATGTGACTGACCTTGAGGAAGACAATCCACTATGAGAATTGACTGTATGAACAATTTAATAGTTAAACTACACTTTTGGATTGAACATGTTGATCAAAAACTAGGAAAATTAAATCGAAATTGTGAAGAAATAGTCACTGGATTGAATTTACAGACAAGAAATCATATGAAGGTGTGGTCAGTTGGCTGACTTCACATACAAAACCAATTGACCATGCATTCCTTAGTTTAGAAAATTTATGTTTTCTTTACTTTAAACTAAGACCTCATCAAATAATCTCCATATATTATCAAGTACCTCAATATTACTTAAAAAATGTTTTAGAAAGTTTCTCTATATCAACCCATATTGTCATTGATTTCATTTAGGATCACCACATAAAACATCAAAATTTTATTATACATGGTTGACAATAAATACGACTTCAAAAAATCCAAGTGAACTTCAAGAGACTCCATGATACAATGACACCCAAAAACTTAGAACCATGAAATCATCCAATCAAGGATTAACTGGGTGTTATCTATGACAATTTCATGATGGAAACTCGTGGTAAATAATAAAAACCCACCAAAACCATCTTACACTATAACCCAATACCCCCACACCATGACTAAAAAATGAAAAATAAAATATGTAAAATTCACAAATTCATACATAATTGTAATAAATATATATGTAACATTATTCTATGATACATAAGAGTCCTTAATTTTTTAAAATCCCTACTGAGACCCTTCATACCATGACTTAATCCAACCATTTTGTGACCATACATCCTCATAGAAATAGTATAGAACCTAACTCCCATGGCCTGCACCCCAAGACCCATGCTATGACCTAATAACCCTGATGTGACTCAACCATTCATAGAATGACATACCAGATTATAGAATTTCCCTCCCCTCTATCCAATATTTATGCCATAATGCCTATTTTTATGCTATGACACTTCCTTTTTAGCTAAAATCTCAGTTCAAACAACACATTCTTTCTTCCACGTTTATCCCAACACCTCCAAATCCTAAAAGAAGAAAATTAATAGTTTGATAAGGGTTGGTAAATTACCTTATATACAATTGAAATGATTATTATCCCCAAGAATCAAAATCAAAACTAGATAAAAAACAACAACCCCCAAACCCAGACACTCCCTAAGAGATACCTCTCAAATAGAGAAAACACCACTATTGAAACAAAAATATGACCCAATGGATGAAAATAAATATTATAATAGAACTCAGTGAATCAATTAAACATATTCTTAACCTAGGAAAAGAACCTAATAACATATAACTATTAATAGATATACCTCCCTAACAAATTTTATGCTACCCATAAAAACTATTCCCTGAACCCAAGGAGGACCAAACCACTCAAGGATCCACCTTATAATTCTTAGGGATTTACACACTCAAGGGAATGTATATACCTTGAAATTTACACACTCGAATTAATAATTATACCACAAAACTATCCTTACTTTAATAGAAGAATCCCTAAAATCTAATAACTATGTGAGATACCTATCAAATATAAATCCATCTATAGAAAAGTGATCAACATAACAAAGAATGTGGAAGGAAAACATTGACCTCTCCAGATCAAACCTCAACCACCCTCTTACTAACTATAATCATTTCATAGTAGTGAAATAAATTCCTGAAATTAAGTTTCTAAATCAATTTATTCCAACTAACATGAATTTTAGTTTCCAAAAACATTCATGCATTTCAGTAAACTAAAAAAATTATTTCATCACAACTTATGAAATCAATCAAGTATAAATTTTGTAAACCTATTTAAATAAATTAGAGTCAAAAATTTCAAAAAAAAAACTTTAAACTGATATTTTTATAGATCATAAAAAATATTAAATATGAAAGGAATATGGTCACTGACTCAAAACATACCCACTCTTAAATTCTCAAACCGAACTCATTTCATCCTAACCAACTACACATAGAAATACGACCACATTAGAAAATGATTCAAAACCTTACATAAACTAAGGAAAACTATGAATCATGGGTCACTCATACTAACGATGACCCACTATATGAAAACAAAAACATGCCATCTTACTAGACACATGGAACATAGAGCCACTCAGTCCCAAGGCTCAAAGCCATGCTTGAATCTCAAGTGACCAACTCACATCCTACTTTTACTTACCACAATCCCTATAACACGAGGTTTCATATTTGACCTTACCTGTAGAATAGATAAAACCACTATCTATCACCTTTTCATGATCCATACCTTTTTCTTGGACTTCAACCACAAACCCACCACCCTCTTTCAAATCTTAATCCTCAAGGTAAACTCAAAATAACATGCTCATATGTATTATTTGGCTAAGAAGTTCTGAATCCTAACCATCAAGGCACACAATAAAATTACAAGGTCACACACATTGAAATAATATTTATAGAATCCCAATATGTTCTTCATATTCTCATCCCTCCACACTAAGGTAATAAAATCCTCCTTGAACAGGGGAATGAACTCCTTTCAAGAAACCTATTTTTTCCAAACATGATTCACTTTCCATAACTCTGAAGATACCCAAAAGATCAAACCCACTAATAAGGCAACTAAAAATTGAGCTATAGTCCCAATTAATTCAAATATAGCTTCAAAATATTTTAACCATTCCTTATAATTAAGTACCGAAAGCCCACCAAGAAACATTAATATTTTTTACACTAAAATATGGACAACACATTATCCTTAGTCTCCTTCTTCCACTTCCTAAGTACAAAACCCTAATCATGTTCCAATGACATGTATTCAATCTAAACATAAAAATAAACAAGGCCCATTTAAAGAAATAAAATCTCACATCAATCAATAGAGAAAACACAACAGAATATAAGAATCACAAATACTTCTATAGCTTCAAATATCTAAATGAAATCATCCTTCATGAAAAAAATACCATATTCCTTCCAAATCAACATCATTCTTACATAAAAAATATAATTATTTAATAACTCCCACCCACATATCTATCAAATCATCAAAAAATCAAATAAATACCTTATCCCCACATATCATATCTACCATAAAGTGATAAAAAAACTATTTAAATAAAAGAACTAAACAACACCCTTTAAGGTAATAAAATTTCACTTTATAGAAATTGATCCAATTAAATAATGCTTAAAATGATATCAAAATAAAACATTAGTTTAAAACATTTAATTTTTCATTGAAACCCACACATTTAAATCTTTATAAATCCACCATAATTTTTCCTCAAAACTTATATTTTCTAAATACCATTTGAATGAAAAACTTTTATTTTTTTTTAAAAAGGTATCAATAAAAAACTTTGTAAAACACTCCCAAAACATTTTACAAGACCAATTTTAAAATCAATATAACATTTATAAAATTGAAATATTCCATTATTTTAGGAAAATCATTACCAACAAGCGCATCATTATTTAAGAAAGTAAAGCAGACATTAACAAAAAACACCACACACATTATTAAATAGCATGAAAAGAGTTCTAAAAATCTGCATGCTCAAATCCAAAATAATGTACTAGAAATATCTCATCACCAATTTAAAGAGACTCAAGTTTAACTTATCATGATTAATAGGATATCATTAATTCCTTCATTACTGCATTAAAATTTTAACATTCCTTTTATTAGGACAACTAAAAACTCCAAGAAATTTAAGATATACCAACCATAATGACACACCATATTGAATATGATTTCTTAAATATATATTATATCTCAAGTAGAAAATATTACACAATTTCACTATATTTTAGTTCGAGTCATACATTCATAACATGGCTTTTGTCTAATCACTATCAATATTTTTAACTTCAAAACTAGAAAATATAGAGGAACACATATCATGATATATAAAACATGAGGTTAAAAAATTCATATTATCCACATCCTCCCCCTAGGTTACTAATTTTAAAGAATACACCAAGGTAAAAACACAATTTATAAATTTTAATAAAAATATCAAAAAGCATAAAGTTGGTCCCAACATTGTTAAGATTTCCAGTAACCATTTACTTCAGATGAAATTCATTACATATTATATTTCTATATTTATATCCTATTTTCATCCATTTAAATAATAAAACAATATATAATCAAAACCATATAAATATATATAGAGTTACCATATATACAAGTAAATATAGATAAAAACTTACTCACAAAATAAGGAAAAACTACACCAATAACATCTTGAGATAGTATAAGTAACAATAAGAACTCCAAGAACCCATTAACATAAACAAAACCTTAACTAGGTCACCAACATGGAAAAAATCCCTAAGATAGTAATGTATAATTTTACTTAAGATGATTTTATTATCTTTATCTTCATTTCCCAAAATTACCCTAATTCAAACAAAAGAACAATCATTATGATGCATGTACCACACTTAGGTTTCTACCCCACAAGCATTATTATCATTCCCATTATGTTTAGTGAGATTAATTTCCTTGTGTTAGATTATAGGGGGCCTAAAATCCTATATCCTAGACAATCTTCCTTGCAATGTTGAATGTTATGTTTGATTATTATTATTTTACGACCCAACTTATGCAATCCACACCAATTCCTAACTCCTAACTCTATCCTAACTCTTATAAATAGATTTTATACAACCTTTTCATAACTCTCCCCTATGGGAACCCCTCCTAGGCTTGTAATATAGATAAGGGTAACCCTTGAAGTCCCCCTCCAATAGGCCATTGGTTGGTGACTAACATTGAGGGTATAAAACATGTAAAGTGTATCCATTACACTTAAAATTTTAGGAACATATAAAGAAAATCACCAATAAAATACTTGTTATAAATGAAAACCTATACCCCAATATGCATGTAATTTCATAAAAAATCCAAGTCTCTAGAATAAAATACCTAGAGAAAACTCCTACAGTAGCGACTCTGACGGTATCTCTAATCCTCAAGCTAGTAATGTCAAGCTCGTTCACCAACTGCCAAATGAAAATCTATAAAATAGATTTATATATATAAGGGTTAGAATAAAAGTATACTAAGTAGGATTATCCTCCATACCTATCATAAAAATATTAAAGAAGCATAATAATGCCTCAGTGAATAAATAGAAGAACCAATACACACTTAATCCAAGTCAACTAACACCCAAACTCACCAATGCTCAATCACCCAATATCACTACTACAAAACTGGGTTTATCCAGCACTAGGTATTTAATAGTACTAGATAAAAACACTGTTAAAGTCCCCCTTTGTTAGTTCTTTAAAAAGTGATGTTAAAGGGGGTCTTTAATAGCGCAAAAAAATCACTGTTAAAGGGGGACCTTTATCGGCACTTTTTACAAGCGCTGATAAAAGTATACTTAAAAAATTACATTTCATTAAAAATAATATATTAATATATAAATTTATTTATACTGATATAAATATAATATATATTTTTTAAAATATGTTTTAGATATGGTAAATTGGAATTTACAATTAATATAGAAGATATTTAGAGAAAATGGATTATAAAGTAATAAAACAATATTTATTATTATTATTATTATTATTATTACTGAGTAATAGTCATTTAATATCAATTTAAAGATAAAAAAAATCAAAAAATCAATAAAAGATCTAAAATTAGTTGAAAACATAAATCAAATTTCAAACAACCATAACTTTTTATCTGGGTGTCTGCTTGGGCTCCTCCACATATCAAATTAAAGCATGTGATTAGATCTATGCCATGTAGTACTTGGACCAGATCTTTGATCGTTTCCCCATTTTGTTATAAAGAAAGTCCCATAAGGACTTTGAAATAGAGTTTTTAGTCACCGACCCCGATTTCTTAGAATTCAAATGGCTATAACTTCTGATCCAAGTGTCCATTCAGCCTATACCATATATCATATCAAATATCATTTCATGATATTTGATTTGACTAGCCGTGGAGCTGAAAAAGGACTCATGGATCATATTTTATGGTCATTTCAGTGTTTTTATGGTTTTTAGAGTTTCTTAATGTTTTAGGGTTTGTTTATTTAGTTATTTATTATTATTTATTTATTATTAATTTATTCATTATTTATTAATTATTTATTAAATATTAATTAATTAATTAATTAATTTTAAATTTATCTATTATCTATTATCTATTATCTATTAATTAATTATTAAATATTTATTAATTAATTAATTATCTATTATCTATTATTGATTATTGATTATTTATTAAATTATTATTTATTTATTTATTTTAGGACATACATTTATATTATATTCTAGTATATGTAAATGAATATAATATATAATATATTTAAATAAATATAAGCATATATATATATCACACCCACACATATATTGTATAAATGTATTTAAAATCAATTATATAAATATATGTATATATATATATAAACAAATATATCAGAAAATAGACAGGAAAACAACATGGTGTAGTGGTAAAAGAATTATATATTCGAAGGAGAGGTGGAAGGTTTGAATCCAGTAGGGCGCGCATAAAGATGGAAATTCATGAAACGCTAATAGGGGTGGAGCACTGTTAAAGGGGTCATGGAAGCACTGATAAAGCGGTCAGACACTCATGGAAATCTGAAATTTTTTTACCCCCTTTAACAGTGCTAAAAAAGAACAGTTAAAAGGGACCTTTAACAGTTCTAAAGAAAGTGCTGTTAAAGGGGGACATTAACAACGCTTTTTTAGTGTCGATAAAAGTTTCAGGCTTTTAACCACGCTCAAATTATCAGTGCTTTTTTAGTGCTGATAAAGGCCTATTCTAGCACTGTTAAATGCCTTTTTTGCAGTAGTGTATCAAGACCAAGTATAATAACATTGTATCAAGATAAATATATCAAGAAGTTCTCCAAAACCACTTCCAGACTATTTTTCTCTCTCTCATCCCCTAAACACATACATCATGGGCTTTAATCCCTTATATATCCAAATAATAATATAACAACTTACTATATCAAAAACATTGAAATATATCCATATCCCAACCATATATCACATTTTCATCCCAACATAGGGTATCATAAACATGAAATACATTAAAATAATTCCCTCCTCCTACCATGCATGACCCCCACCATGTTACCACATTGAAACTACATTCTCATCCTGGTGGGGTATCATGAATACGAAGGACATCAATCCCATGCCCTCCTACTCCTAGAATGCATGAACACCATAATGTGACCACATCTCTACATTATCCAATATATTAATACTCCAATATTTATCTATCACAACCCATATGTATATATCTAATTTAATCTATCATAGCCCATACTATGTCTTAAGGAAGAGTGGTGAAGAGGGTGTAGTCATCCATCTATTTCCTCACAAACTAGGATGTTAGAGAAAACACCCAGAACCCATAACATCTAGGCATAAATATGGTTATTCAACTCGGTTGGGGTGTATAAGAAATCATAAGAAAATACAATATATATATACTCACACATACATATATCATAGTGATATAAAAACCCAACTTGAGGGTTCATACCAATACAACACTATCATGACCATAACTATCACCACACAAACACTACCACATCAACAACTACTTAAATCCCTATAAGACAACCAAGCCATATTTTTCACACAAAACAGCTACAAAAAAACATTATCATCTCCCCTTTTAATTAGGACATTTATTTATTTCATGATTTACCATTTAACCAAACAAATTACATTCATTATTCAATTTATTCATCCCTATATAATGTGAATCATTCATTAACCATCATCCAGGAATGCATTTTTCAAAAATAGTTTATTAAAAACACATTGTTTATTATATTCCATCCCATTACCCATTTACATATTCAATATCACCAAAAATCTCCATTCCATTAGAAAACTACAATGCATCCCCACAATAACCATACAACCATTGCATCAACACCACATAAGACAATGAAAAAATTCAACATGCATTTCCGAACTGAAAAACACATCAACCTTACAAATATTTCCACATATATCATATGAAACCATACACCACATCATTATTTCATTTCAAATTATAATTTCACATATGAACATCCTCACCATAAATTCTAGACTACGAAACAACCAATTTATTACCGGTTTTATGTGATTTAACCAATTATGAAGATAAAAATCATATCAATAATAGATTCTGTGTTTTATCATAGAATCATAGCTCAATCGGCTATATATGCAATAACAAAATCAATAGTGAACCAAATCAATCTAATAACAAATATCAATAAGATATCACTCATTAAACCATCCTCCTTCATATGAATTGATTAAGGTCATCATAAAGATTATTATAATGATTCTAGATTCTCAAGTAACCATTTAATTACCATATTTAAATTATTATCCTTTTATGAGAGGTGAATCCATCGATTTAAACATAATAATAACACATAAATTACAACAACAAATAAAAATCCCAGAAGTAATTTAAAATATCCATCGGTCACATGCAATATCATAAAATTACATAAAACATACATGAATAACCCCAACCCTTTAATTAACTTTAGTCTAATTCATTATATTTATTAGGTTAATATTTACCATTCACCTAATGAGAATATGATTCATGATAATTCTATAATTTCACATATATAAAAAGGGGATTTTTTGAATCACCTAGCTCAATTAAAGTGTCATAGACACAACATGTAATGATGAAGGAACTCAAATCAAATGCCACCCAAGGAAAAAGGATCAACCATGAGGCCAATGATTGATTATAACCCATCAAACGCACAATATAGAAATAACCAACTTGATAAACACCAATATCATAACCATAAAATAAGGAAGGATAAATAGAAAACCAACAATAAGAGAAGAGAAATCACCTTGGATAATAAAGTGGTTGATATCTAAAAACTGAGTGCCAAAAACAATATAGGGTTTCTAAAATATATATAAGGACACACCTCTATACAGATAGAATTTGTGAACATTTAGGGGATTAAGAAAGTATTTAAGTCAAGGCCTAAATTTATTTTGAAACTTGAATTTATATAATTTTTTCATGACAAGTCATGGTCATGCTGTGATGGGGATAAATTGAATGAATATCCAAAAAACATTCCATGATCTACCACATATATCACATTTAAAACTCATCTAATCCCATTTAATTCATTATAATTGAGGAGGGCCACACCACAACTAAAGTGACCACACCATGTACATGATCCTCTAAAAGACATGACACAACCATAAACCAAACCATGATGCAATAAAGAACTATGGTGAAACAATACCCAAAAATGTAGAACCATGAAATTAGCCACTCAGGGATTCATTCCATGGTATCTATGACCATTCCATAATGGAAACTTAGGGTAAATTACACAAAATCCCCAAAACAATCTCACACTATGACCCAATTACCACATAGTGTGATAAAAAAATGGAAAGGGAAATACATATGAGTCATAAATACATATGTAAGGGTGAAAAATTCATATGTAAGAGTTTATTATAATATATAAGAGTATTTAATTTTCTGTAATCACATTTAGGACCCTCCATTACTTGATCTAATCCAATCACACTATGACTAGAATTCCCCCTCGAAATAGAGATATTCCTAACTCTAATAGCCTACATCCCACATCATGATGCCCAAACTATATTGTGAATAAACCATTCATAGCCTAGAACACTAGATTGAAAAACTTCCCTCTCCTCCATAAAACCTTCATGCCTTAATACTGGAAACCCCATAATACTTCCTTCTAATATCACCTCCCTTCCTTTATCTTTCTCTTTACACCCAAAACTACAAAAATATGTGAAGTAATAGTTTGATAAGGTCAAATACATTAAAAGAGAATTTTATTGGCTAGATAGAATCATTTAATACTTAATAATAGGGTAATTTACTTTATATATACTCCCTTAATTCCTTGAAGTAGGTCCATCTTGGATGCTAGTAGTTAATAGCTAACATACATTACTAATAATGCATGATCATTGGTAAATTATTATTGTTAAATGTTTTAATGATAATAATATTTTTTCATGCCTTAAATGAATCATCTTAATGATATATAACTAAAGGTAAACAATTTGGAATACATTTCAATTTCATGGATTCAATATCTCATATTGTAGTCTAAATTGTATGATAAAGGTATCACATGCCTATAATGATATTTCTATATCATTGTATGTAATATGAATCATACGAATATAATATATTATAAACAAGTTGAATCATATAATATGATTCTCCTATTTTAGTGCATATCCAATAATCTCCCACTTGCACTAAAATCACATAAATACATTATATATAACTTTATAAATTTTTTTAATCCATTTGAAACACATTTGGATATAGTTTAGAAAAATATCTTATTTTTTAGAATAAAAAATTTATCCCAAATTTTAATCCTAATTTTAAGGATGAAATACATGACCCTATGAGTTTTTATAATGCTAAAAACAAATATGAATTCCTTAATTCATATATGTATTCAAAGAGAGGCCTCAAGAGAGATTTCAGTGCTACTGAAGAAACAAAAGGGTTTAGAATGATATTGATAAAAAAACATATATGAACATGTCTACCACAAGATATATCATATAAACCATGTCTAGGCTTATATAATCCCCTTTCCATGAAATTGGGTGACTATTAGACATGGTACATGACATTATGGTATAGTCTAACTCATACATTTATAATTATTTGACTATATTGTTTATAAAAAATGATTACATAACATGTAAATCATTTTAATAGATAAGAATATCACATGAAACTTATATAAGTAAGTCCATGAATTTCATCAAACACTCAATCTAATTCCTAAATGCATTTTCTTTGCATACAAGTAGAAAATTCATATGCTGGTTGAACTTAACAGATGACATGATCAACAACATACCTAACCACCCCTTAATTAGCTCATCCTTAAGTATATTACAAAAGAGGAATCAAATAATGGAGGTTCACATGCTAAGTATCTTTGAAACCTTAGGTAATTAAGATTCATAATAATTATACACCCCTAAGTATATCAATAACCATATGACATTCCATTTAATATACTTTTATTGCTCAATCATGATAATAAGTCTTTACTGTTATCTTATGAGTCTATTATTTATATCACATACAATATTATACCCAAATAAATATTAACATATCATCACAACCCATAATACTACGTGATGATCATCAATTAGAAACAATTTAATGTCATACTTTTAGGTGATTTTATCATTCCACTATTTATGTAATGTATATAACACACATGAATAGAAGATAAGGGTGACTTCCTTTTTTATAAAACTATGATACAAATCCATTGAAAATAATAATTACATATAGTATCTAATGTATATAATAACTAAATAATTTACATTACTCTCATTCTTATACTATGTTAATGTCCTTGTCAATGGATCTACAACATCCACTTTTGTAGCCACCTAACAGATCTTTATTTCACCCCTCTCAATGATCTCTTGAATGGATGATATTTATGAAGGATGTGTTTGGTCCTTTGGTGAGAATAGGGTTCTTTTACTAAGAAATATATCTATTGTTTTCATATTAATTCTCAATTACTCCCTCAATTATAGGTACCACACCAAGTTCAGTAATGAAATTATTGATCCAGATAACTTCCTTCATAGTATCTGATGCAGTGATGTGCTCTTCCTTTAATGTAGATATCGCTATGGTAGATTTATTAGAAATTTTAAAACTTATATTTCCACCATTTATAAAAAAATAAATTTAGATCTCATATTATCTTTTTCATATTTGAAACTAGAATCAATTAAACCCCATATAAAGATATCATTCTCACCTCTAAAGACCAAAAACATATCCTTACTTCTTCATAACTACTTAAGAATATTCATGCTTTTAATATAGTGAATTTTAATAGGATTTGATTATAATATACTTATTATGATCAAAGAATAAGAGAAATTAGGATAATTAAATAACATGACATACATGATAGATACTTAAGAGAATGCATAAGAAATATGATCCATTATTTCTTACCATTTAGAAGGATCTTGAATCACCCAAAGATTCATTCCATGACACATTGGTAAATTCCCATTAATAGAGCTCTCAATGATAAAATATTTTAGTACTTTACCAATATATGTGTTCTAACTTAGAGCAAGAAACCACTTAAATTTATCTCTATAGATCTTCATACCTAGTATGTAATCTACTTCATCCATGTATGTTATAAAGAAGTATTTTTTCAACCACACCTTTACAAAATATCGATATGGGATATAATTTATGATAATTATTATGACATCTATATAAAATAAAAAAAATATCACAACACTCTCACTAACCAAATTGTATACTCAATAGTAATTTGTGTTCAAGATAAAAAAACTCTTTGATTGTATTATCAAACCAAATGTTCCAACTTTGATAATCTTACTTCAATCCATAAATAGACCATTGAAACTTGAAAACCTTATCAGAATCATTTGGAAGTTCAAAACCTTAAAGTTGTATCATATTTATGTCCTTAACTAAATTCTCATCAAGGAAATAGTTTTAGAAAACATTTGATATATCTCATAATCATAATGAGTTGTTATGAAAAATAAAATATGAATGAAATTTATCATCATAAATGTAGAAAAGGTTTATTCATTGTTAATACCACATATTGTTTTATAAATATTTTCCACTTGGTGATATTTATAGGTAGAAAATATACCATCCATGTTAGTTTTCTTTTGAAAACATTTTAGGTGCATCTATTAAGTTCTAAACTTGGTTAATGTATATGGAGTCCATATCACATTACATAGAATTTAACCATTTCAAAAAATCATAAATCTCAATGACCTATCAATAGTTAGTAGGTTCATTATATATAAACATTACTTCATCATAATTTTACATAATAAATTCATATCTCTCAAGATCCTAATGGATCCTATCATAATTTTAAGGTTCTTGTATAACCTAAGTTGGTTCTTCTTACATAACTTTGTGTAGCACATAATCAACATTCATATTAGGAACACTTCCAATTTTTTGGTCTTAAACTTCTCCAAGATCAATTTTTCTCTCACTAAATCTTCAATTTATATGATAATTCTTAAGGAAAACACTATCTTAAGCCACAAACACTTTATGTTCATTATATCTATAGAAGTATTATCCCTCAGTCTATTTGGGATAACAAACAAATAAGTATTTTTTATTAATTAGGGTTATGTTTTTCAGAATTTAGATAATGTACGTATTCATTACAACCATTAATATTTATAAAAGATAAATTAGGATTCCTCACAATCCATGCTCATATGGTGCCTTTTTTACTACTTTACCTAGAATTTTTTAAGTATGAATGAAAAAATTTGGAGAGAATATCACAAAAATGATACAGTAAGGTCACACTAACTCTTCATTGATTTAATCTCATTTAACAGGGTATGATTCCTTCCTTCATACACACGAATCCACTATGGTGTTCCAAGATGAGTGATTTTTGAAAAAAATCAATAATATCTCAAATGATCTATGAAATTATAGCTCAGTTATCCACCACCCCAATCTCGCCAAAGAAACATAATAATTTTTCCCATATAATTATAAACTTTATTTGATAAATATTTTAACTTTTAAAATATTTAAAACTTTTGTATCATTAAAGACACATAGCCAAACCAAATAAATCCATATATAAAGGTTAAAAAGTACTTGAACCCACCACTTACTTTATTACTAATTGGTCTATATACATAACTATGTCTAAGATCCAATATCCCACTAGCACTCTCACTATTTCCACTGAAAGGTGATTTGATCATTTTTTTACTAATAAACAAGATTCACAAGTGGTAAGTGATTAATCATCAAATGAGTCCAACAATACATCTTTATGGATTATTTGAATGATTTTAGCATTATATTTCCAAGGTGATAATGCCAAAGGTATGTAGTGTTATAATAAACCTTGAATTTCCTATTTTGAATGTTATAAATAGGATTATCTATATCCATAATGTATAAATAATTCACCATATTTCCAATTCCATCAAAAATTTCGTTCATGTATATAGATTTTTTTATCATAATGATTAAAAACTTATTTTGTTTTTTGAAAAATATGCATAAATAAAATTTCTATTTATATTAGGAAAATAATAAAAATTTTCTAATACAAAAAATAGTACACTATATAGACTTAGATCATAAGTGCCAACCTACAATTTAGAAACTCTTTCCACATTGCTAACATGTAGATCCACTTCAAATTTATTCTTTAATTTTATCCTATTTACTTTCTTATGTTTATCAACACAAATCTGGGATACACACTTGATATCTAATACCAATGAATTATAATTAGAAAGTTTTATTTCTATGACCTTTAGATCCAAATGCTCAAAATGATTCTACTTAAGAACACTTATAAACATTAAATACCAATCTAGAATTATTATATAGGTTATTGTATAAGATACCCCAAAATTATAATCATGATACATGTAAAAATATATAATAAAGGTATATCTATGGGTGAATATCATATTTTATATCTTTTAATCAAGGAATTTTAGTGAATATACTCCCACTAAAATGATAACCCACACATAATTACCTTTAGTGGGCCAAGATCCATATTTCGCCAAGCATTGAAACCACTTTGGAATGAACTACATCACTTTATCTATTTAGGTAGGATGTTTTTCCAATCATATCACATATGAATCTTGGATAGCTGACTAAAAAACTCTTTTCCCATATCTATCATATGGATAATACTTAACTATATTCCTATATCATCCTAATTGATAGGGTTTCCCAACTATGTGCTACCCAAAGATCATATTAGGATATTATTACCCAACTCTTAGGGTTAGACACATCCACCATGATTTACACATGATAATCCATGGGAACCATACTTTTTCATGAACCTACCTTATTTTATGATCAAGGCATTGAAATGTATTTTCTTTAGAAGGAATCTTTAACTTAATTTTAATGATCTTTAATGTCTTCCAAATTCCACATGCATCCTATGAATTTTATTTATAAATTATGTATCCCATTTAATATTTATTATTTCATGTTTTACTCCTACATGTATGAATGATTCTAATGATTTAGTTTTAGAATCTGTAATCCATCTACCAAATTAATATATTCAAACCATATAAATATAAAACTCTTTATATAACTGACAATTTGTGTTACTCACCCAAAAAATAGAAACCAAACATATTTAAACAAATATAAATTCATCCCATACATGAGGTACATGAAATAATTTCATCTAATGGTTTATAATTATATAAAATAAATAATCTCAATAATAATAAGATTATAGAAAATGATAGCCAACCCTTTTTCTAGAAAAGTAAAATGACTCTAGGATAGTGAGTAGTTTGAACCAAAGTTCCTCTACCCAAGGATACTTTACCCATGAGATATCATAATTACATCATAACTCTAATACCTAATATATATAAACTATAGTCAAAATATAAACCTAATCTTATAACTTCATAGCAAACAAAAGTTAAGAGATATGAAAACTAAATATTATGGTGTCAAACCTAACATGTAATTCATGTCTTGACTATTTTTGAAAAGAAATTTATCACTTAAACTTAAGTATACATAATATTCAAATTATATAAACATTTTATATACATCAATATTCAAAGTAATAAATAAATAAATGACCATTTTATTTATTTTTTAAATATGAGACATCAAAATTAACATTTCACATTTTAGTCAGACATAAAAATATTCCATTAATAATGCCTAACACTTATCTTTTATATCAAATTTATGAACTATAATAATTTTTACATAAAATAAAATTTTAATTCTTAGTCTATATTATATTTTATGATTGATAGTGTAGTAATCTATCATAACCTGTGATCCTTTCACAGGTGTCCAATCATTTTTAATTATATATATAAGATATTTCCTTTATTTTAAAACCCATTATTTTGTGAAGCCTAAATAATAGGAAGTAGACTAAGATAATTCATATCAAAAATTACAACATAATGAAAAATTATGGGTTATGATGAATCATATATTAAGATTCATCCAGACATACTATATAACTTAGAATAACATAGAATCACATATTAATATATCTTAAATCATAAATATTGTTATAGAGATATAACGAATCATGATTAGTCACATCATATAATATTTTATGATATATCCATTAGTAAATTATGATAAAAATGTTCTTCATAAAATTAGTATAAAATATGTTGATTCAAAAAATTGTGGCTCTGATACCATTGATGGTTTTTGTAAGAATATATGATTCTCATAAAAGTAGAAGAAACCTATTAAATATCTAGCTATATAATCATCAAATCAACATTATTATGAAGAACATGAAATAAATAGGCATGAATCATATCTATAAATATTTGTCTAGGTGGATTGTATTTGAGGAAGATCACCTAAAAGTAGCCAAAATACTCTCATATCCATAGGCATTACACCAACCAATAGAATCCTCATACACTATATGGGGACCCCTTAGACGCAAAAGGTATGCTAGAACCTTCTCCTCAAATAATAGTGGTGAACATGGAAGAAATAGAGATTTAACTTAGCTAGATAAAATTTCTCCACACTAAATAGTAGTATCCCATCATTTATATGGGCTTCTTTCATTCCTTTAAGGGGGTTGAGCATTAGTTTTTAACATTTTAAAGTTGACATATGTTACCCATAATGACTGACCATTCATGAACTATGATCCTAGAATGTTTCAATGATCATAATATATTTTTCATACCATAAATGAATCATTTTGAGGATTCACAGCCGAAGGTAAACTATTTAAAAGATGTGATAGTATTCATGCACCTAATATCTTGTATCACATTCCAAATCATATAATATGTTATATAAATCTCATGCATATAATGATATTTATATATAATTGTCTATGATATTCATTATATTCATATAAAAAATTATGGCCTGAGGTGAATTATCCAATAAAATTCACCTATTTTAGTACATATCTAATAAGGATAACCACTCTACCCATCTCAAAAACAATGATAGGGTATTATCATTGTCTTAAAAAAAACTATCCTATATAGTTCACTTTTATTAAAATCCACATTTGAGTCATAGGAGGTGATAAATATCTATTGTAATCCATGAAAAGGCTCATATCCAATATTACAGGTGGACGCATGGAGTTATCATTGTTTGTGGTTTAGTCCACTTTATGATCAAGATTTTATAATAGAAAAAGATAGGGATATATCCCAAGTAACAATTTTATTGAAGATAGTGATTGTTCACATTTCTCCTTCTAATGTGAGGAGTTTGATAAAATTATCTAGTGACCTTTCTGGTTCATCTACTCCATTAAGAATTTTTGTGTGTCTTTGATGGAGATATTTGATGAAGTTTGAAGAATTTTGGGTTGGATGATACTTTCACATGAACTAATATTATGGTCTATGTTGGTCGGAGTGGATATTCAAGAGGGGGGTGAATTGAGTTCCAATTAAAATTTCTGTTTAAAAACTTTATGGTTAAGAAAACCACCCAATTTTAAAAATAGCCTAGTTAATTAAGGCAGTAGAAATGTAAATGTTCAATTGGTCAACAAGTTTCTCAAAAGGTGATTAGTCCTCATAAAAATCAGTGTATAATAATAATTCAACTTTTGAAAAAAGTCTACTAAAGCATAAAAATACATACACTTACCAAAACTAACTATAAAAGTGTAAGAGAAAATAGTTTTATGTTTTAGCAAATATAAGAAGAGGATAAAACAAAATAGATTAATTGAAGATTATCACAACAATGTAAACAAGTGGTTCAGTCTCAAGCAGAGACTTAATCCTCTCCATTTGGTGATCACCTACCACCAAGCAGTTTATATAAATAAAATTTTTATCCACACCCTGGATCTGGGTTTACAACAACCCACCCAGCTGTCTAGGTCACACTTGACCTCTACCACAGTTATTCATGGGAAAAAAATGTAATAAGTGATTGAGTACGAGGATAGTTTGATATCCCCCAGTTATGCTCAGGAGACAGTGTGTGTTATACAAATAAATATACACACTGCTCAAATAGAAAATATAAAACACAATAGAGTGTAGAAATAGAATAGAGTTAAGAATTCTTTGTGTGTTGTAAATTAATGCTCTAGACTCAATTAATGTTGAGAAAATGATATTTGAGTCTTCTTCTGGAAGTTTTCTTCAGAACAGAGTATTGAGGTTTTTGTAATCCAGCTTCCAGGAGTGAAAAGGTTCATCTCGTTGATGTCTGCGTCTCAGCGTTTACTGCTACTTTTTCTTCGTTTCCTTAACGTGAAAGATGTGGTCCATTTATACTCCAAGATCCTCTAGGCATAAGGATCTTCACACATGCATGTACCTTGTACTTGTCTACGGATTTTCCTATAGACAACATTAAATAATTTCAGAAACATTAATTTTTCTAAATATGACTATTAGAAATAAATTTGAATTAATAAAATGGAAAAAATTATTTATATCAATCGGTGAGTAATATTCGGCATGTTGTCTTCGGTTTGATAACATCGGTCTGTCATCTTCGGTGTGTTATCTTTGGTGTGTCGACTTCAGTCGGTTATACTTCAGTCTGTAGAACTTTGGTCTGTCATACTTCGGTTTCAGTGTTTCAACTTCAGTTTCAGTGTGTCAACTTCAGTTTCGGTGTGTCATATTTAGTTTCGGTGTGTCGACTTCAGTTTAGGTGTGTCGACTTTGATGAGTCGAACTTCTGTCTTAGAGAATCCAAGAAAGATTGTAAAGAGTCTGTCTTGCATATACCATTACAAGATGAATTGTTAATCAAAGTATATGTAAAAATACACTTGTAAACATATTGATTCATGACTTATAAGAAATTGACTTATTAAAGTATATGTTTCTGTATGACAAAATTGATTCACATAAAGATATTAAAATTGCTTGAAAGAGTAGAATTTGTATATTGAAATAATTTGTGATTATGAAAACTACAATTTCATGGAGGGTCCAACAATATCCCCCTTTTATAATCACAAATTATGGAATATATGAAAATATATATAATAAACATGGCTAAATATACTTGTCCAATATAACTAAAGTTTTACATTTCTAGAATTTATTTAAAAAAAATCTCCCCCTCACTAGATGGATTAAGGAGAGTATATGCCACCCTTATTTTTTCATATTCCATCCTTACTTTCTCCCCCTTTATCATATGCCATCCTTACTTTCTCCCTCTTTTGGGATTAACAAAAAGATAAAAGTAGGAAGGAAAAATAATAGAAAAGAAAGACACCAGAAGAATTTTCATTCAAAGTCATAAGAGTACAAGAAAAACAAAAAGAGAAAATTCCTATCAAAAATAAACAATCCATCACCAAGGTTTTAGATGAAGTGGAGATTTTCCTTTGTCTGAAGGATCCAATGGGGAAGGAGAAGGTTTGGTAGTGGCAGAGGATGGAGCTGATCTGATTACAACACCAGGCAGAGCAACACCTATAGGAACAATAGCTGCAAGGGTATGCCTTCTGTATAACAGCACACGACTTGGAGACTGCTTAGTAATGATTGGTCAAATATGAGTAAGAGATTGAGAGATAGTCATTGGAGCAGGAGGCCAAGAGGCAGTACCAATTGAAGTAGCTGGAGGGACCACAATTGCCTCGGCCTGAACATGTAGATACGGTTTTGAGCAGTTTGATGAAGTTATTATTGAATTCTCCTCCATATTTCATTTCCTTCTCAAAGTCATCCTTATTCTCCATAAACTAACTTAGTAAAGGTGTAAACTCTTTCAACTGGAGAACTTGCTTTTTGAAAGCTTCTGTGACTAGGGGAATTCGAAGATTTTCTGCCAGAAATTTGAAACTGTTGATGAGATCATGCTTGGTATATATCTTAATGAAATAATTATCCACCTTTTCCCGAATTTCCTTCTGAGCTGCAGAGGATTCATTAGTGCATTGTCTAACCATATTTTACACAATATATATATTCCAATGTACCTTTTCAAGGGTTTCTTTATCTGAAACAATATAGAGCTCTTGAATCTCCTCTCTCATCAGAGCCTTGAGAGACTCTAAATCAGCAACAGTACTTCTCCCACTCCTGGAACTAGATAGGAGAGTCAACATTTTTACAAGCTCTTCCTTCAACTGTTTTAAATAAACACTAATTAGATGAGTTACTAAGTTCCTAAGAACTTATAGAACACCACTAAAGGAGGTCTTGAAGTCATAGGTTAATGAATTCAGCTCATTTCTCATCTTTCTTAATTCTTCTCTCAACAAAGTGTTGTGTCTAATAATAGTTTATGCTTTAGTAATAAGATTTGGTTGAATCTATTGAATCACAATTCTTTCAATTTTTGCTGCATAAACATCCGAGATACTTAATGAGGTGGAGGATTAATTTTTGTATCCCATTGATGTAACAACCTGAATCCGGAGCCCCTCTACTGGTGCCATGTACCTGGTGCACCACATGACCTCAAGCGCGTTTCCCCAAATGCCAGAGGCTGCCAACTAGTAGAGAGGGCCTTGGTGAGTCGGTGGGGAAACTATTCCCTCATTTGTTAAGGTATAAAAGATAAGGAAACAATAATAAAAAGTGGAAGCAGTAAACAACATACATAACAACAGAAACCAAACAGTAGAAGCAATGTAGATATATAACAATGATGACAATAATGCAGCAGGTACAAGTATCTATGGAAAGCAGCAAACAGAAAAACATGCTAGAATACATCTGAAACCACATGAAAAAGAAAACAAATAAATCTCCTCAGCATCGCGAGCCACGGCTCGGTCCCATGCTCCCCATCTCTAGTGCAATCAAGATCCTGAAGTAGAAGGGCGCTTTCCCTTATCTATAACTGCAACAACATAGTCTGCTTGGGCCCAAAATCATGGCCCAAACAGGGTGTGAGATACAATCCCAGTAGGAAATCTCCCAAATATTTGTTCCTAATAGTCAATGAATACATGGCAGTACTAAAACAAGAACCAGTAAACAGAAAAGCACAAACAACTACAATCCACAGTTCCGGCAACAAAGTACACAAGTAAACAGCCAGCAACAAAAGAAGAAACAGGTAACCCTCTGGGTAGCTCTCACAGTCTAACCCCTATGGTTCAACCTACAAGTACTAGCAACCCTATGGGAGGCACACACAGTCTCACCCCTCTAGTCCAGCTACCTAATTAAGTAGATTCTCTAGGGAAGCACTCACCGTCAATTCCCCCTATAGTCTCATATCGTGGTAAATGCTCTCTGGGGAATCACTCAACATCAATTCCCCCTTGTGGCCTGCGTCGTGGATCTACAAACTCTCTGGGGAAGCACTCAACATCAATTCCCCTATAGTCTCGCATCGTGATTAAAAGACACTCTGGAGAAGCCCTTCTATCAATTCTCCCTTTGGTCTACTACTCTAGGTTCTCACAGTCCTAAGTATAACTAAACATGCTCAGCGTGCATGCATCATCCAAGTAAACCTCAATAACTACTTGGATAACAAATAAGGCTCAACAGTAAAAATAAATCAACAATTCTACTATCCTACAACTAGGCATGGCAACTGAAAAAATGCCAAACAGGCAGAACAAGCATGGCAAAGCAATCTGAGCACAAACAAATTACTCTAATCACAAGCAATAACCTCTACTAAAGCAATCAAGAAAAGTAGGAAAGTAACAAGGGAAAAACAGGAAACATGCAATACCCCGTTCAAGGGTATTGGTGGAAATTGCACAAAATATTCATCAACTTTCTACAGAAAGGCACAAACCACCTACCTCGATCCTAGGAGATCGATATATGTGAACCTCGATGACATATTCCCCTTAGAATGACGTAGATCGGAGAAAACTCACAAAAAGCTCATCCCATGATAACTTGAAAACAAGGAGGAATCAAGAAACAAGGCTCAAGTAGAAGGAAGAACTCACCGCTGCGATTCCAACGCAATCGACCGTGGTCGAATCGGAGAACGGACGGTGAGGTGGGAGCCCGTCGAAGATCCGACCGTACGGTCGCTCTCAGACGGATGAAAACTGAAGAAGAAGATGAAACTAGGGGTTAGGCACGACCTCGATCCATTTAATGAAGAAAAAAGAAAGTTCACGGCGTGTACTTTTAGAGTACACGGCGTGTACTGGGTCCTTTCTGTACTCCGCCAAAATCGGCCTTCACGTCACCCGTACACACCGTGTGTGTGGCCCGGGCATGGCCAACACACGGCTTCGAGCCAGATCAGAGTATATGGCGTGTACTCAGAAAGTACATGGCGTGTACTTTAAAAATTTCTAGAAACTTAATTTTTCTCAAAAAATCCAGAAAAAGGAAAAACATACCTAAATGAAGATCTGGGTTCTTAAAAACTTCCCCCCTTAAAGAAATTCATCCTCGAATTCTCCTAACGAGGAGAAGAAGAAGAAACCCCGAATAGCTCTGGCCACTGCGATCATAAATCGGCCTCCCTCTCCCAGGTCTCGTCCTGTACTCGCCTGTGCTTCCATAACACCCATACCAGAGGAACAGATCGCCCATGGAGAACCTTCGTACTGTGATCGACAATCCGTATAGGGTGCTCCTCGAATGATGCATCCGCTTCAAGCTCGACTTCCTCGGGCTGAAAGACATGAGATGGGTCTGAAAAGTAACGTCGGAGCTGAGAGACATGGAAGACGTCATGCATGGCCCGATACCTCTGAGGTAGATGCAACTGATAGGCAACCGGCCCCACTCTCTCCAAGACCTCAAACAGCCTGACGTACCGCAGTGAAAGCTTACCCTGTCTCCGAATACTTTTGTGTCCCAACCTCGGTGCGACATGTAGGAAAACCTGATCACCGACCTTGAACTCTAGAGGTCATCTCCACTGATTAGCATAAGACTTCTGTCAAGACTGCGCTGTAGCCATCCTCTTCCGAATCAGCTCTATCTACTCTGAAGTCTCCCGAACAAGACAAGATCCTAAAAAAGCTGCCTCTGCTGCCTCCAGCCAGCATAAGGGTGATCGGCATGACCTACCATATAAGGCCTCGTATGGTTCCATTTGAATGGTCACCTGAAAACTGTTGTTGTAGGGGAACTCCACCAGAGGAATATGCTTCTCCCAAGAACCTCCAAGGTCTAGAATGCAAGATCAGAGCATATCCTCAAGCACCTGGATCGTGCGCTCGAACTGGCCATCAGTCTGGGGATGGTAAGCTATACTCAAAAGTACCTATGTACCCAAGGCCTTTTGAAATCCCCACCATAACCGAGAGGTAAAGCACGCATCTTTGTTTGAAAAAATAGAGCGCGGAACTCCATGCAGACAAATTATCTCTCTGATGTAAAGTCATCCCAGATCATCGACACTGAAGGTCTCCTTGATCGACAAGAAGTGAGAAACCTTCATAAGTCTGTCAACGAAAACCCAAATAGCATTGTTCCCTCGAGGTGACCTCGGCAACCCAGTCATGAAGTCCATCGCAAAATCATTCCACTTCTACTCTAGAATGGGTAACTGCTGTAAAAGGTCTGCTGGTCACTGATGCTCTGCTTTCACCTACTGATAAGTAGAACATCTCATGAAAAAACCAGCAATATCCTTCTTCATACCTGGCCACCAGTACTAGTGATGAAGATACCGATACATTTTGGTGATGCCAGGATGAACTTCCCAAGCATAGGAATAGAAATACTGCATCATCTCCTCGCGTATGTCTGCTGGCACCCATACACGTCCTTGGAAATGCAAGATCTCATCCTCGCCCACTATCCATCTAGGAAGAGGGGCATATCCTGACACACTCTCCCGCAGGACTAAGACTTCCGAGTCTGATAGCTTCCTCATTTGTACCCAATAAAGTAGTGTGGAGGTAACAACTACAAAGGATAGAAAAGTCTATCCCCGTCTATTGTGCACCTCCAGATGCATCTCAGAGAACAGAGCCATAAGCTGCCACTCACTACTGGCCTCCTGAATAGCCTGAACCCAAGTTCCCCTGCTCAACGCATCAGCCACTGCGTTGCCCTTACTCGGTGTATAGGCGAGCTCGAAGTCAAAATACAATAGATACTCAACCCACCTGCGCTGCCTCAGATTCAGATCATGCTGAGTGAAGATATACTTGAGACTCTTGTGGTCAGTGAAGACCATAAAGTGCTCTCCCAGAAGATAGTGTCTCCAACAGCGCAAGGCATGTACAAAAGCTGCCAACTCCAGATCGTGCGTAAGGCAGTTCCTCTCATGTGGCCTCAACTGCCAAGACCCATACGCAACGACTCCATATCCCTGCATAAGCACAGCTCCCAGCCCGATACCCGAAGCATCACATCAAACAGTGTAGCTCTTACGTGGCTCTGACAAGACTAGTATCAGTGTGACGTCAACCTCCCTTTCAGCTCCTGAAAGGCTGACTCACAAGAATCTGACCATAAGAACTTCTCCCCATTCTTAGTCAGACCTATCAAAGGTGCTTCTAGATGAGAAAAGTCCCAAATGAAGCGTCTGTAGTATCCAGATAGCCCTAGGAAGCTCCGTACCTCAAAGATGTTCTTCGACTGCTCCTAGGAAACTATAGCTCTCACTTTCTCTGGGTCCACTGAAACTCCTGCCTCTGAGATGACATAACCAAAGAAGTGAATATGATCCATCCATAAGTGGCACTTTGAGAGTTTAGCATAAAGCCGATGCTCTCTCAGTGTACTCAGAACGATCTCAAGATGGGTGTCATGGTTGTGTCGAGTGTGAGAGTACACCAAGATATCGTCTACGAAGACCACGAAGAAGGAATCCAAGTAAGGATGGAACACTCAGTTCATCAGTGCCATGAAAACTACAGGTGCGTTCGTGAGTCTGAAAGGCATGACTGTATACTCGTAAAGACCGTACCTACTCTTGAAGGATGTCCGAGGTATATCTGATGGTCTAACGTGCAACTTATGATAAACGAACCTCAATTCAATCTTCAAGAACACCCAGGATCCTCAAAGATGATCAAAAAGGTCATCAATCCGCGAAAATGTATATCGGTTCTTGACCGTCAACTGGTTTGGCTTCTGATAATCCACACAAAGCCGAAGGGTACCGTCTTCCTTCTATGAAAATAGGACAGGTGAACCCCAAGGAGAAGTACTGGGTCGGATGAAACCCTTAGCCTATAGCTCCTCCAACTACTTCTTGAGCTCCTGCAACTTAGGTGTGGCCATCCTGTAGGGAGGAATGGACACCAGTGCCGCTTCTGTCACGAGCTCAATAGAGAAGTCTACCTCACGCTCCGAAGGAAAACCTGAAAAGTCTTCTGGAAAGACGTCCCTGAAGCGATCCACCAATGGAGGAAAGTCCAACTGTGGAGTCCCCTGATCATCCAGATAAAGACTAGCAATCTGGGCCATCACCCCTCCTAGCCCTAGATGCTTAAGTCCTGCCTGACTCGCCCGAACATCCCATTCGCCTCTATGAAGAAAATATTCACCCTCTGGTGAGATGAAACTGACTCTATGGTGATAAAAGTCAATGAATGCTTGGAATGGAATAAACCAGTCCATGCTGAGAATGACATCATAGCCTGCCATCTCTAGGACATAGACATCCCATAAGAAGTGATACCCTGCAACCTCGAGAGGTCACTCTCTACACTGATGTACACTAGATGTCCTCATTCCCAAAGGTGTGTCTAGTGTCAACGAGTCGGCAGAAGAAAAGATACAGAGTCCAAGGCACTCTACAATGACAACAGAGATAAATCTATGCATAGCACCAATATCGAAAATGGCTAAAGATAAAACTGAGGCTACTAAAATCATACCTCGAACAGTAGAAGGGCCGGGATCCTGCTCATGATAAGTTTGCTCCATGGAGAAAGACGGGCCTACACCGCGACCCTACGCCCCTGACTGACCACTCTGAGCTGAACCTCCCTAATGGTGCTGAGGGACTGGTGGCTGACCGCCACAGCCTTGACCTCTACCTCGGCCTGAACGGCCGGAAGAACTCCAGTTCCCTGACTGGTGAGAGACTGGTGGAGCTGCTCTTGAATGAGGAGTCATGGAAGAACCCCGGTCACCTACTGCTGGTGAGAAAACCTGGCAGAAACTCTAAAGGTGACCCATCTTTCCGCAAGATTGGCACTCCACATGGTCTCTCTAGCACTGAGGCCTCGTGTGCCCTGTCCGGCCACACTAGTAGCATGTCACCTGGCTGCCTGATGATGCGTCTCATTTCCTTGAATCACCACACGTAGGCTCCCTACGGCGCTTCTTGCTGTCATCTGGAGGGTGTCTAACTCTGGAAGCAGAACCACCCTGGCTCGCATCTCCGGAGTCTCTCAGATTGCGCTCTGAAATCAATGCCTGGTTGATGATGGAAGTGATGGAAGTCAACTGGAAGATGTTCACCTGCGAGCGGATCTCCCGTATGAGTCCATCCTCAAACTTCCTCACCAAAAACACCCCAATCCCATCCCTAAGGGGTGTAAAATGCTGCAGATCAGTGAAACGAGAGGAATAATCCATGACAAATAGATTACCCTGCTCTAAGCTCATGAACTCCTTGGCTCGATCGGCCCTCAGGGTCTCCTGGTAGAAGTAGTCGTAGAACACGCGCTGGAACTCCTCCCAAGTCATAGCCTGCTGTTGACCCGCCTATGAGATCACATCCCACCACCTCTTGGCGGAGTCTCAGAGAATGTAGGTGGCTAGCTTGACCAGCCTCTCTAGAGGCATCTCCAGATACTCGAAGATAGTCAGCATGGCTTCTAGCCATGACTCTGTAGCCTGAGGTCCTCCCTCCCCTGAGAACGTGGGAGGATGCTGCTGCTGAAAGACCCGCGTCAAGTCTTCCATAGAAGAGGTAGGAGGCGGTGCTCCCTATAAGGCCTACATCATCCTCATGAAACCTTCCTTGAACTGCGCGTCAGTGCCCGCGACTGGTACAACAACTGGTGCCAAGGCTGGCTCGGCTGGAGGATCGACAGGAAGTCCCTGATCAGCCCTGTCTGGCGTCTGATCACTGCCTGACGACAGATGTAGGACCGGAGGATGTCTCGGAGGCATAGTTCTGAAAGATTAAAATCACACCTTAGATCAGGAAAACAAGGACATAGAACACAAGAGTACAAAACGGGAATAGGGGAAGAAAAACACACAAGATTGCAAAACACAACTACACGACGTGTATAAAAACTACACGGTGTGTCTACTTAAGCCACTGACATGGGTGTGTAACCCTACCCTACAAGTCGTGTACACTTCAAACTACACGGCGTGTTGACCCCCACACACGGCGTGTACTTGAAAACTATTCCCCTACCCGAGTCTCCTTACACGGCTAACCCACACGGTCCGACTCAACCCGAGGCTACATGGCGTGTTCGAAGCAAACACGGCGTGTACTAGACAAGGCTTCAGCAGCCCGTGTTGTTAAGCACACGGCCGTCTACACGACTAAACCTTACACGGCTTGCTCCGAACAAACACATCGTGTATAGTCGAAGTTGACACCGTCCCATGTTGTTTGTGACACGACCGGGTGCCTGGGCAAGATTACACGGCATGTTCCGAACAAACATGACATGTGGAAAAGAAGGTCACGCCGGCCCGTGTTGTTCGTGACACGGCCGGGTACCTGGGCAAGACTACACAACGTGTTCTGAACAAACACGGCATGCGGAAAAGAAGGTCACGCTGGCCTGTGTTGTTCATGACATGGCCGGGTACCTGGACAGGACTACACGACGTGTTCCCTATGGACACGGCGTGTTCTACCCAAGCTTCCCCGGACCAAGTTGTTAGTGACACGGCCGAGTACACGGCTCCGAACTCACACGGCATGTACCAATGGTACACGGCGTGTTCCCGAAGTTACTTCTACGACACCGTGTTCTGCTCACATGGTCAGTGACACGACCTGAAAACTACACGGCGTGTATCTAAAAAGTACACGCCATGTATTCTAGGTTTTTCTGGGCAGTAGCTCAGAAACTGCACAGAATTCCAGAAACACTAAAAATAAGGTAAAATATTCCAAATTACGATCTGTGAGGGCCCATAACACCTCTAGAACCAAAATTTGGCATTCATTTTGAGAAAGGAACAAAACAACAGTTTTCTAACACAACAGTGGAGAATCTATCAAGCATCTATCACAACAGCATGTATAATTTACACAGAGCCTATCACAACAACATGTAATCGCTAATGCACCCTAGATGGCATGACAAGAATGCATGGCATGTGATTTCTACAAGTGCCTATATGATGCATGAGATGGAATAACCTCATCTCATCGGGTTGCGTCAGAAATAGAACCGAAATATCAAAACACTAACCGCACAAGTCGTACGAATCACTCTAGGTGAAACATACCAACCATAAAATCTCAAAACCAAAAAACTACAATTAACGAGGTAGTATGGATTTTCCCTGTACACAGGTTAGCTACTCCCAGGCACAGCTTAGTACCAAGTATCGAATCCGTCCTATCCCTGGATAAGGTCTCCAAATAGTAAATAAAGAGAAAAGAACTCCTTTGATACCACTTTGTAACGACCCGAATCCAGAGCCCCTCCACCGGTGCCCCGTACCCGGTGCACCACATGACCTCAAGCGCGTTTCCCCAAATGCCAGAGGCTGCCGACTAGCAGCGAGGGCCTTGTTGAGTCAGTGGGGAAACTATTCCCTCATTTGGTAAGGTATACAAGATAAGGAAACAACAATAAATAGTGGAAGCAGTAAACAACATGCATAACAACAGAAAACAAACAGCAGAAGCAATGTAGATATATAACAATGATGACAATAATGCAGTAGGTACAAGTATCTATGGAAAGTAGCAAACACAACAACGTGCTGGAATACAATTGAAACCAAGTTCAAAAGAAAACAAAGAAATATCCTCAGCATCGTGAGCCATGGCTCGGTCCCATGCTCCCCAGCTCCAGTGCAATCAAGATCCTGAAGTAGAAGGGAGCTTTCCCTTATCTATACCTGTAGTAACATAGTCTGCTTGGGCCCAAAATAATGGCCCAAACAGAGTGTGAGATACAATCCCAGTAGGAAATCACCCAAAGATTTGTACCTAACAGTCAATGAATACATGGTAGTACTAAAACAAGAAGCATTAAACAGAAAAGCACAAACAACTACAATCCACAGTTCCGGCAACAAAGTACACAAGTAAACAGCCAGCAACAAAAGAAAAAACAGGTAACCCTCTAGGTAGCTCTCACAGTCTAACCCCTACGGTTCAACCTACAAGTACTAGCAACCCTCTAGGAGGCACACACAGTCTCACCCCTCTGGTTCAGCTACGTAATTAAGTAGACTCTCTGGGGAAGCACTCACCGTCAATTCCCCCTATAGTCTTGTATCATGCTAAAGGCTCTCTGGGGAAGCACTCAACGTCAATTCCCCTTGTGGACCGCGTCGTGGATCTACAAACTCTCCGGGGAAGCACTCAACATCAATTCCCCCTATAGTCTCACATCATGATTAAAAGACACTCTAGAGAAGCCCTTCCGTCAATTCTCTCTTTGGTCTACTACTCTAGGTTCTCATAGTCCTGAGTATAAATAAATATACTTAGCGCGCGTGCATCATCCAAGTAAACCTCAAGAACTACTTGGATAATAACTATGGCTCAAAAAAAAAAAAAATCAACAATTCCACTATCCTACAACTAGGCATGGCAACTGACAAAACGCCAAACATGCAGAACAAGCATGTCAAAGCAATCTGAGCACAAACAAATTACCCTAATCACAAGAAATAACCTCTACTAAAGAAATCAAGCAAATAAGGCAAGTAACAAGGGAAAACAGGAAACACGCAATACCCCGTTCAAGGGTATTGGTGGAAATTGCACAAAATATTCATCAACTTTCTACAAAAAGGCACAAACCACCTACCTCGATCCTAGGAGATCGATATATGTGAACCTCGATGACATATTCCCCTTAGAATGACGTAGATCTGAGAAAACGCACAAAACGTTCATCCCACGATAACTTGAAAACAAGTAGGAATCAAGAAACAAGGCTCAAGCATAAGGAAGAACTCACCGCTGCGATTCCAACACAATCGACCTTTCTCGAATCGGAGAACGGATGGAGAGGCAGGAGCCCGTCGAAGATCTGACTGTACGATCGCTCTCAGACGAATGAAAACTGAAGAAGAAGACGAAACTGGGGGTTAGGCGAGACCCCGGTCCGTTTAATGAAAAAACAAGAAAGTACACAGCGTGTACTTTTAGAGTACACGACATGTACTGGGTCCTTTTCGTACTCTGCCAAAATTGGCCTCCTGTCACCCCTACACACCGTGTGTGTGGCCCGGGCATGGCCAACACACGACTTCGAGCCGGATCCGAGTACACGGTGTGTACTCCGAAAGTACATGGCGTGTACTTTAAAAATTTCCAGAAACTTAATTTTTCTCAAAAACTCTATAAAAAGGAAAAACATACCTGAACAAAGATCCGAGTTCTTACAATTGAAGCTAGCACAGACTCACATATCTCATTCTTAAACTTTTCCAAATCAGCCTTAGTGACATAGTCACTAGGCACTGACTGAGCTATAGGTTTTTGAGGTGAAGGTTTGGCTAGAGGAATAGATGCAATGGGTTTGGGATCAACATGGACTTGACGAACAGGTAGAGTAGGTACCATATCCTCATTTGATTCATATTCTCAATCGAAAAGAATATATCCTAGATTACTATTCCACTCTCTAGCACAGGTCCAATCTCTTGGAACAACGGTATCAATTCTTAACCTTCTTCCTTGAGGCCCAGGAATAGCATCAATATCATCAATTTCTTCATCCTGTTCTCTGGCCATAATACCTTATTTGGGGATAGGAATCAACCGGACTTCAGGTTCTGCCTCAGCTCTAGCTATTTCAACTTCACCATGTACTTCCTCAATTTGAGGCACCAGAACTACATCCTCTTCCCCTTGGCCACCATCCATAATATCATTCAATTCCTGAATGAGATCTTGGTTTTCAGCATTGGGATAAATTAGTCTATCCTCATGTCCAACATCTCTATGATCATCATCCTATTAATCAGCAGGCTCAATTCCATCACCAGCTCCATGAATAGATTCCTCACTGGATCTGTCAACCACTTGTTATCCCACTTTTAGATAATCACTCACATGATCAACACTTGATACATCATCACCATTATCACCACCAACACCATCATCATCATTATCATAATCATCGTCATCATCATCATCAGATTCCTCATCTGATTTTCTAACATAACCTTCAACTCCAGTAACTTCAGTTTCTTCCTCTTCTTCATCATCTAGAATAGTTTCTCTTGAAGGCAGTTCCATAGGTGGACTAGTAGGTCAAAAAGTCATATTCTTAGGACTTTCAATGATATCAGGATCACTCCTATCATCAAAAGGAGATCCTTCTTCCCTAGGCACTTCAGCCTCAACTTCCTAATCAGAATAGACAGGAACTTCTCCAGGTTTGAGACCTGGATCAACTTGGTCCTTTGGTCTAGAAGGATGGTCAACCAGATTGAATTCCTCATACATCCTTTCCTCATCTCCTACCCAACATCTCTTCTATGAGTTCTAGAATATTTTCATCCTTTTACAAATGTCTTTCTGAAGACAAAAACCACTACAGGAAGTTATCATTTAATCTCCATCTTCCACACAATCTAATTTCTTCAACATAGCAGAAATCATTCTCAGATAGTATGAGAAGGTTTCATTCTTAGATGGCTTAATAAACTCAGAAATATGTACCATAAGATATCTGTACAGATTCACCTTTATTCCATGTTTCAAAAAAAATATCAAGAACACATCCTGATATTTCACAGTAGAGAAATATCTATTTCTTGGGAATATTTGATGCTGTGTGAACTTAAAAAGCAATATCACTTCTCCTTCAAATTCATTTGCAACAGTCCTTTTGGATTCTTCATTTCCAGTAAGATCCTTTAGAGCATCTTCATATGAAAACAAATTTGATGAAGGTGGAATATTACCAGGATAGTCAGCATAGACACCTTCATGAGGTACCTCTAAGCATTCAACCCATTCCTTAGATGAAAAAGCTACTTCCTTTTGTTTTACCACATATTTCATATTTGCTGCCTCAGATTCATTCAGTTTTATACTCAAATGCTTATAGAACTCATACACTAGCTGGGGATAATAGGGTCTTTCATTGTTGGTAAACCAACTAAGCCACCCTTGAGATTCCAGTACCTTTAGCAGAAAAGATTTTCTTGACAGAAGACACACAACAGACACTTCCTTTTCAGCTGTAAAAACCTGACTTTCTAAGCTTGGTTTCCCAGTCCCACTAGTTTCACCCTTCTAATGCTTAGCAGGAGAATATTTTCATGGCTCTTCCATTGTGCGCTTAGTCCTTGCCATGGATAAGTTGTAGATTCTAACTGTGTTGAGAGGTCAAGAGTCGAGAGAGAGAGAGAGGATAAATGTATAAGGCTTTATGGATATAGAGAAGGTGAAAGGTCAGGATGGATTGAACTTAATATATCATTTAGTGATTGAAAATTGTAAAACTTAAAATTTAAACGCGACAAGGTGAAAGAGATAAAACTGCATCCTTTCACTTAAAGTAGATGGAATTTACACAATAACCCTTAAATATAATGGTGTCAATGAATAGGTTTTAAGAATATTGGTTTCATAAATATCCGTTTCATAGTAATCATTTTCATAAGAATCAGTTTCACAAATATCAGTTTCACAAAAATCGGTTTCACAAAAATTGGTTTCATAAAGATCGGTTTTACAAAAATCAGTTTTATAAATATCAGTTTTACAAAAATTGGTTTTATAAACATCGGTTTCATAATGATCAATTTCATAAAGACCGGTTTTATAAATATTGGTTTCATAATGATTAGTTTCATAAAGATCAGTTTTATAAAGACCAGTTTCATAAAGATCTGTTTTACAAAATTTGGTTTTATAAAGATCAGTTTCATAAAGATCGGTTTTACAAAAATCGGTTTTATAAAGATCGGTTTTCCAAAAATGAGTTTTATAAAGATCGGTTACTGATTTATCATTCCTAGATCATGTATGATGTAATTCATTCTCTAAGAATTTATGGGTTTAGTGAATATATCAGCAAGTTGATGTTCCGTCCCAATAAACTCAAGAGTTATATCACCTTTTTGATAATGATCTCTCAAAAAGTGATGTCTTACATCAATATGATTTGTTATAGAATGAGATATTGAATTTTTAGAAATTTTAATATCACTTGTGTTGTCACGGTTAATGGAGACATGTTTGAATTGATATCCATAGTCTAGTAAAGTGTGTTTCATCCATAAAATTTGTGCACAACAACTACCAGTAGTAATGTATTCTACTTCGGCAGTCGATAATGCAACAAAATTCTACTTTTTACTGCACCATGATACTAGTGACTTTCCTAACATGTGACATGTCCTAGAGGTGCTTTTTATATTTATCTTACAACCAGCAAAGTCAGCATTTGAATAACTTATTAAATCAAATGGTTGTCCTCTTGGATAAAATAGTCCTAAGTTGGGAGTATATTTGAGATATTTGAAAATCCTTTTAACCACATTTAAATGAGATTCTTTGGGATTATGTTGAAAGCAAGCACACATTCATACACTGAACATAATATCAGGTCTGCTAGCACTAAGGTAGAGAAGACTCCCTATCATGCCTCTATAGTTGGTTTGATCCACTGATTCTCTAGCTTCATCAGCATCCAACTCATAGGTGGTACTCATAGGTGTATCACTACCTTTACTACCATCCAAACCAAAACGTTTTAAAAAATCTTTAGTATATTTATTTTGATTTAAAATAATACCATCTTTTTTTTGAAAAATTGGAAATCCAAGGAAAAATTTAAGTTCTCCCATTAAACTCATATCAAATTCATTTTGCATTATTTTTGAAAAATCAGTACTTAAAGAGTTTTTAGAATGTCCAAAAATTATATCATCTACATAAATTTGTACTATCAAAATATCTTTAGAAATCCTTTTAATAAAAAAAGTAGGATCTTCTATTCCTTTAGTAAAACATTTTAAAATAAGAAAGGAACTAAGTCTATCATAAAAAGCTCTTGGAGCTTTCTTTAGATCATATAAAGCATTAGAAAGTTTAAAAACATGATTTTAAAAATGGGGATTTGTAAATGCAGGGGGTTGTTAAAAAAATACATCCTCAACTATATACCCATTTTAAAAATCACTTTTAACATCCATTTGATAAAGTTTAAAATTCAGATGAGCTGCATAAGCAAGTAGTATCCTAATGGCCTCTAACCTAGCTATAGGTGCAATGGTCTCCTCATAGTCTATTCCTTTCTCTTGACTATATCCTTGTGCAACTAACCTAGCTATGTTTCTAACTTTATTTCCAGACTCATCAAATTTGTTTCTAAAAACCCATTTAGTGCCTATGGTCAAGGTGTCTTTAGGTATTTCAACTAGTTCCCAGACTTTGTTTCTTTCAAAGTGATTTAATTCTTCTTGCATATCCATCACCCAAAATTCATCATTGATAGAATCATTAATATTTTTGGGTTCAAGCTGTGAAATAAAAACATGATGTTCAACCTAGTTTCTCAGAGAAGCTCTAGTTTGTTTCCCTCAGTTTAAATCACCTACTATAGAATCTAAAGGATGATTCTTGAGTATTATAATACCTCTAAAAATATTTGAACTAGACTCCTCATGAATGTCTATTTGTTCAGACTCAATAGGTGAATATTCTGGAAGATTCCCAGAACTAGTCACTTTTACAGGGGATTCACTGTCATTATCATTAAGGTTCAGAATTGACATATCTTCCTCAAGATATTCAAGAGAGGTTTTGGGTTCATGTGGATCAGTCTCATCAAATTTGACATGAACTGACTCTTCCACACATTTGGTCTTTTTATTGAATACTCTATAGGCTTTACTGGTTGTAGAGTAACCTTTGAAAATTCCTTCATCACTCTTGGAAGAAAATTTGTCAACATTATCTTTAGTGTTAAGGATAAAGACTTTGCAACCAAAAACTCTAAAGTAGTTAACCTTAGGCTTCCTATTATTTCAAATTTCATAAGGGGTCTTCTTAAGAATAGGTCTAATCAAGACTCTATTAATGGTATAACAAGCTATATTTACAGCTTCATCCCAAAAATAATAGGTAAATTATACTCACTAAGGATAGTCCTAGTAATTTCTTGAAGGGTCCTATTTCTTCTTTCCACGACTCCGTTTTGTTGAGGTGTTCTAGGAGTAGAGAAATTGTGACTCTAGCCATTGTGTGAGCAATAGGAATAAAAATACTGATTTTCAAACTCATGGCCATGATCACTTCTCAAGGTCTTTAAGTCCACTAAGATTTTCTACAGACTTGGAGTATTTGATAAAATAAGAACAAGCTTCACTTTTTTTAGCTAGAAAGTATACCCAAGTGTACCTAGAAAAATCATCTACAAGAACATAAACATAGTTCTTCCCATTTAAACATGAAACTATTGATAGTACAAATAAATCCATGTGAACCAACTCAAGTGGATGAGAAGTAGAAACTTCTTTCTTTGGTTTGAAAGAAACTTTGTGTTGCTTTCCCTTTTGACAAGGGTTTCACACTTTGTTATGTGGGAATTACAGTTTAGGTAAGTCTCTAACTAAACCTTTCCTAGTCAGTTTCCTAAGAGATTGCACATTGAAGTATCCTAATCTTATGTGCCACAACCAATATTCCTTATGAAAATCATTTAAGCAAGAAACATTTTGCTTAGCTAAATAATTTAAGTCAATAGCATACACATTCTCATTTCTGAGAGCAGTAAATATTAAATCATTTTTGGAATTAAAAACATTACATGCATAATTTTCAAATTTTACATTGAAACCATCACCACACAATTGAAAGATGCTAAGTAAATTGTACTTTAATCCATCAACAAAAAGTACTTTGGAAATTAATACTGTATTAGGGTTACCGATCTGGCCTAAGCCGATGATTTTTCCCTTTGCATTGTCACCAAAAGTTACATGACCACCATCAACCTTGATTATGCTCATAAATCATGAGTAGTCTCATATCATATGTCTTGAACATCCATTGTCCAAGTACCAAAGAGTCTTATAGGAACTCTTTAGGCAATATCCCTACAAAACAGATTAGACATGGGGTAACTTCGGTACCCAGATTTTCTTGGGTCCTGAGAGGTTAGAAAGTAAAATTTTGGGAACCCATACTTGTCTCACAGATTTCCTATAATCAGTAGATATATTTTGAGACATGAACACTCCATTTGGTCCTTTAGAGAATTGATTTTCAATAAATAGTCCAGAACTTGAACTAGCAGTGAATTGTCCAAATTTTGGAATAAATTTAGTTTTGATGATCCTTCTCTGTCCTGGTTGATATCCTAGACCAGTTGTATATTTTGGGGAATTCTGTTGTCCTAGAAACTGAGTCAGGGTATCTCTACCAGTAGTAAAATTTTCAAGATCTTTCTTTAATTGTTAATTTGATAATTTAAGTTCAGTATTTTCTTTTAACAGCTGAGCACATTTGTCTTTCTCAATATCCAGACTTGACTTATAATTTTCATTTAAAGCATGTTGTCTCTTTAATGATTTATACTTGTCCTTGATCTCATTAAAGGTATCCTCAAGTATTTCACAATATTCAAATAGTTCATCCTAAGTCATATCTTCATCATTGTGTGACTCACTCTTATTATCAGAATAATAGGAGTTATGTATATGAGAGTTAAGTGTTACCTCAGATGTTTCTATCATGAAACATAAGTTGTCATGATTGTTTTGTTCACTATCAGAAGCATTAGATCCATTGGATCTATCTTCTGAAGCACTCCAGGTAGATTTCATATCCTTTTTATATCCTTTTTCCTTGTCTTCTTATTTTTTCTTGAATTTCATCTTGGGACAATCTGCCTTCACATGACCTTTTCATTTTCACTCATAGCAGATTATTTCATTTGAGTTGTCATTCCATTTTCTGTCTTTCTTCCATTGTCCTTTACTATCATACTTTCCCTTGTAGTTTTACTTCCTAAATAATTTCTTCTTTCGGTAGAACGTTTTGAATTTCCTTCCAAGATGATCCATCTCCTCATCACTGTCTGAATCTGACTCTTCACTAGTGGAACTGTCAGCAGGAACTTGACCTTTTTCTTTGTTTTTGCTCTTTGAGGTAGTAGTCTTGAATGCTATTGATTTCTTCCTTGGTTCCTCATCTACTTCTTGATTCACCTTAAGTTCTTCTTAATACATCATAAGTTTTTTAATTAGTTCCTTCATTGTAAGCTTGCTTATATCACAAGATTATCGGATGGAAACAGAAGTTCCCCTCCATCTTTCAGGTAGGCATCGAAGTATTCTCATGATTTGGTCCTTGATGTCCACTGGTTTTCCAAGTAGACTCATAGTGTTCACTATTTCATTGAATCTGAGATACATTTCATAGATAGGTTCATCAAGCTTCATTTTAAAATTGTAATATTTAACAGTGTATGTATTTAGTCTCATTTCTTTAACATTAGTTGTTCCCTCATGGGAAATAGCTAAAGTATCCCAAATTTCATATGCAGTTTTACAAGAATACATTCTATTGAATTCATAATCACCTAGAGAACAGTACAAGGCATTCATTGCTTTGTAGTTATTATTATATGTAGCTTTGGTCAACTGATACCATGCGTCTCTAGTAGTAGAAGGTAATGTATGTTGTTCTTCAATTATGTCCCAGATTTCAGGTCCCATACTCTCTAGATACATTTTCATTTTCAATTTCCACTGAGCATAGTTATTACCATTAAAGAAAGGTGGACTGTTAGTATCAGCACCCTCAGCTCTAGTTTCCATAGTTACTTAGAATTTAAAGAACTGAAAATTTAGATATGATAGAAATTTTAAGATCTTTAAGATACAACTAAAAACATAGCTGAAAATAATTTGAAAATAAATAAATCCTCTGATACCAAATGTTGGTCAGAGTGGATACTCAAGAGAGGGGGGGGGGGTGAATTGAGTTCCAATTAAAATTTCTGTTTAAAAACATTATGGTTAAGAAAACCCCCAATTTTAAAAACAACCCAGTTAATTAAGGCAGTAGAAATGTAAATGTTCAATTGGTCAACAGGTTTCTCAAAGGGTGATTAGTTCTCAGATAAATTAGTGTATAACACTAATTCAACTTTTGAAACAATTCCACTGAAGTATACAAATACACACACTAACCAAAACTAACTATCAAAGTGTATGCAAAAACAGTTTTATATTTTAGCAAATATAAGCAGTGGATAAAACAAAACAGAGTAATTGAATATTAGCACAACAATGTAAAAAAGAGGTTCAATCTCAAGTAGAGACTTAATCCTCTCCACTTGGTGATCACCTGCCACCAAGAAGTTTATATAAATAAACTTTTTATCCACACCCTGGATCTGGGTTTACAACAGCACACCCGAATATCCAGGTCACACATGACCTCTACCACAGTTATTCATGGGAAACAAAATGTAATAAGTGATTGAGTATGAGGATAGTTTGATATCCTACAGTTATGCTCAGGAGACAGTGTGTGTTATAAAAATAAATATACACACCTCTCAAATAGAAAATATAAAACACAACATATTTAAGAAATAGAATAGAGTTAAGAATTCTCTGTGTGTTGTATAGTAATTCTCTAGACTCAATGAATGTTGAGAAAATGGTATTTGAGTCTTCTTCTGGAAGTTGTCTTCAGAACAGAGTATCACGGTTTTTGTAATACAGCTTCCAGGAGTGAAAAGGTTCAGCTCGTTGATGTCTGCGTCTCAGCATTTACTGCTGCTTTTTCTCTGTATCCTTAACGTGAAATATGAGGTCCATTTATACTCCAAGATCCTCTATGCATAAGGATCTTCACACGTTCATGTACCTCGTACTTGTCTACGGATTTTCCTACAGATAACATTAAATAATTTCAGAAACATTAATTTGTCTAAATATGACTGTTAGAAATAAATTTGAATTAATAAAATGGAAAAAGTTATTTATATCAATCGGTGAGTAATATTTGGTCTGTTGTCTTCAATTTAATAACATCGGTCTGTCATCTTCAGTGTGCTATCTTCGGTGTGTCGACTTCGGTTTGTCATACTTCAGTTTGTCGTACTTCAGTCTGTCGTACTTCGGTTTCGGTGTGTCAACTTCAGTTTCGATGTGTCTAATTCGGTTTCAGTGTTTCATCTTCGGTTTCGGTGTGTCAACTTCAGTTTCAGTGTGTCGACTTTGGTGAGTCAAACTTCAGTCTCAGAGAATCCAAAAAAGATTGTGAAGAGTCTGTCTTGCATATACCATTACAAGATGAATTGTTAATCAAAGTATATGTAAAAATACACTTGTAAACATATTTATTCATGACTTATAAGCAATTGACTTATTAAAGTATATGCTTCTGTATGAAAAAATTTATTCACATAGAGATATTAAAATTGCTTGAAAGAGTATAGTATGTATATTGAAATAATTTGTGATTATGAAAACTACAATGTCATGGAGGGTCCAACAGTCTAATTACACATTGAGCCATTATTGAAGAATATTGATGTTGTGAGACCATTTATAGACATGAATAAAATAAATATCATGGTTTGGTGGATTTTTTGAATCTTTTAAGTTATCAACTAAATGTAATTAATGCTGTTAGTGTATCATGAAAATGGGAATATGAAAGAATATTCCAAAGGGTTTAAGAATATACTTAGAATAAGTTGGGTTAATTTAGTGGTATAAGGAATGAATTATATTCAAAATAGAGAATATAATGGATACATTGTAGGAATACAATGAATAATAGAATCTCAAAAAAGTTCTCATAGAAGAGAGATGTCATAAGATTTATAAAGTGAATATTATGATTATTTAATCAGATTTCCTTTATATGTGTATCTCACATTATTTTATATCATTTTATGTGAATATTGGTTTAAGTGTAATGAGTCATAACTAAATTTTTTTTGAGAAAAAATGAGTCTTTGCACATTCTTGTACTTGTAATTTTTGATATTCTAAGTGACATGTATATGAAATAATTAATTTTCTATACCTTGGATGTAGCATATATTGGGCAGACTAAGTAAAACTTAATGTTCTCTATGCATTATTATTTTTCTTATTTAGCATTATTTCATTGAATAGAGGCCAATTTATGTTAAAAAAACATGATATCCATATATATGATTCATCACTATAGATAATTTTTAATAAAATTTTGAAGATCTAATTCACTCCCCTAATATTACCATCAATGTTAAGACTATTTATTTATAAATAATAATTGATAATAAAGCCATAGTTACATGTTTTTTGTAAGATCTCATGTTTTCCTATGAGGAATAGATATTTTTTAATTTCATTTTAAATAATTGGTTTTGACCTAATGTGAGTGCCTAATGATATTAAGGAAGTTTTGGGGGGTGTCTGGGGATTTTTTGAAGCCCAGAGTATGAGGTTTTGGAAAAAGAAGTTGGGTTGTATAGTGAGTAGAAAATGTGAGGCCCAAGCCGCATAGTTTGATGAAACTGTGTGAGGTGGTATAGGCCTCTATCCACGATCATACGATTTGAGGAAACCATATAGCCAGGGCCACACACCCCTATTGGTATCTCTATAGTTTTTAGTAGAGGCACATAACATAGTTTTCACACAGTTTCCCAAACCATGCGCATGAACCGTGTGAGGTCCTTATTAAGGTAGAGAAGGGAGCATAGTTGGCACATAGTTTTTCCAACCATGCAACCAAACTGTATGACCAAGTGGTTTAAGTAAAAATGAACATTCTACCCTTATTGAATTAAAATTATTAAACCCTCCTGTTATTTTCCTATTCTTATCTAGTGGTGTTAATTCCTTATCCCATTAGTGTGTTCTTCAAGCCTTGAGGTGGGATTTGGTGTTGTGTCATCATATGAACTCTATTTTTTCACCATCAGTATTTTCGAATCCATGCCGGTGAGTACTCTATTCATCTTGTTTCATTCTTCATTTGTTTTCATATCGACAGAGTTATTTAAGTGAATGATAATTTTCTCCATTTCTATGATTTTCATCCGTACTACATTTTTTTATCTCAATATAGACTGAATCAGAGATTGATATTGGATGAGCTCTCTACCATGAATATAAGGTAGGTGATATATACCTTCCCCTCAAGGTTTGGTGTTTTATATACCCTATTGCAGTTGTGATGCACACTAGACTTTCCAAAATTTCCCCTAAAATTAACTGGATGCTTGAATTGAGTAAATTGGAACCTGTTTAGGTTTCCCACTAGTAAATTTGTTATAATTTGAGGTTTTTAGCCCTAACCTAGGCTACACATGAGGTTTGTATTTGCATCAGACCAATTTTGTACACCCCAATGGGTAAGTGTGAGATCACCACTTGTTTTAGAAGCCTTGAAAAATTTAATGTGACTTGAATGAATGATTATTTGAATGTTATTACACATTTAAATATGATTACATGATTTTTAATTATTTTATTTTTTATATAGAAAACTTTGAATGGGTTGGAAGAACTCATAGTTTGTGAAATGATCAATGAATGAGTTGATGAATTGATTATGGTAGTGGATTCCTTGGATGATATCCTTGGATCTTGATTCCATAGGGTGACATTGAAACTTCTACCCCATGGGTCTTTATTATGGTAGTGGATTCCTTGGAAAAGATCCTTGTATCCTAATTCCATAGGATTCAAAGGATATTTCTACCTCTTTGATCCCACTGGCTTGGACTCACATTAGACACGCTCTGTTGACATGATTCTTTGACTCCACCAAAGGCTTTTCTAAGTTTCCATCAAGATTCTCCTGGGACTTGACGAGGATGCCTTGATCTTCTATTCCTTGGATCCAAACCTTCATGGTCTAACACTTGATTACATGGCATGGATATTGTGGATATTTACACTTGATTACATGGCATGGCTATTGTGGATGTTATACAATTGATTACACAGTGTGGCCATGCTGGATATTTTACCATGTTATAAAGATATACCTGGTATGGGTATCATATTTCAGTTTTTAGACTAGAAAGTTATCACACCTATTAATTTATGAAATATAGTTTCCATTTTTTATGGGGGCATGAATATTGTTTACAAGGAGCCATGTTTGGATGGATAGGATCACACTCTACTTCAATCATTGTTATACCAATTATATATTTCACACTATTTCTATTTATATTACACATATTAGACTTTTTTTTATACAAAATTAGTTGTGGACTACTGAGTTTTATCTCACACCCTATTCAGGATATTGTTGGGTACCTGAAAAGACTTCATGGATGTAGGTAAAGAACGTGGAAAGCACTCACTGTACGATGCTTGATTTGTTCATTTCTTAGGAGGGAGGGGAGAAGATGAATAAGCTAGGATCACAATTCTATCTAGAGATAGTTATTTTTTGTCTTTTTGGTATTTTGATACATGTATTGTACTAGATACATGTATACCTATTTTCCTACTATATAGAGACATGACATGATCATCATATTTTATATGAATGATTTTGGTTATTCATTACTATTTTTATGGATGTTTACCTTATGTCACTGATTTATATTATGCTTCCTCTATTGAATGATATGTTTACACTAATGTGTTACACTCTGACTTGAGGGCATAGTATTCCCATAAACCCACCCTAGGCCCTTGCTATTAATTGATAGCCTATGGAGTATGGGGAGGCATGATTGAGGGTATGTGACCAACCTACTCGAGGCACTGTTTAGTGGCACCTGGGTTAGAACATTAAAAAGTGGTATCAGAGGGGGATTTATTTTCTATATTTACTATTTTGAGACAGTAGACATGGGATTAAGAAGGTATAAGAATTTTATAATGATTTGTGTCTGGGAGTGGCTGACCCACATGCATGACAAAGATAAATTACCTAGAATGTAAATTTTTGTTTTATAGATTTTTTTCTGTTATAGATGATTTGATTCCACCGTTGGGTGACACACTTAAGGTTTTATGTTAATTATGATTATAGATTTTTATAATTTTCCTTACAATATGAGGGTATTCCATTTCATGCATAACATTAGGTGCTTGTTATAATTCACATGCCATGCATTATGCAATTCCATATAGGGTGTATTACTTGACTTTATGACATTATGATGTGTGACTTGCATGATATATCTATGTTTTGGTAAAAATTTTGTATAAACATAGTTGTTACTTAGAGTGACTTCCATAAACTAAATTGTATTTTCCTTCTTAAGTAGACACCATAAATAGTCAACTATGGAACATTCAATCATGGAAAATTGGTCGCATAAACTAAAACATGTTATGTTATGGATTAAATAGACACTACACTTTGGTTCATGAGGTGTATGGGAAATTGTAGATCAGAATTGGTGAAACATTTGGTTTAACCATTTAAAGATAGTTGTAATATGAACACGAATGTAAATGAAATTTAAGTTGTTAAATAGAGAATTTGACCTAGACCCAACTTCAGAGTGGGTAGTAGGTAGTGTCTCTCATTATTTTTATGATAGTTTTTATTATCTATTCCTGTATTTAGGAGTAGGAGGAGGGGTGTTCCTTATTTATAGGAAGGATTTGACATTTCCTATTATTTTAAACTATGATATTTTATTATAATTTTTTTGAGGCATATATCTGGAAATATAGAGACATGCCACCAAGACTACCTCCAATCATGCACTAGGAGGGTGGAGATGACCATGCTTCAAAGGTGGTGGGACATGGGATATTGGTATATCCTTCTATAGTGTTAGTTGTGGAACCAATTATTGTATCAGATACAGCTGCTGATGCCCATTTACATGAGGTTTTCTTGTGATTTATGCAGACCGTTTAGGGATCCCCGTAACCTGTCTTATCAATGGAAGAGTTGGCATGAATGTTCTAGAATCAACATACTCCCACATTTTCAGGGGATGGAAGTACACATGATGATGATAAGTATCTAGAGACTGTCTTTTATATCTTTTAGCATTTGGAGAAACCTATTGAGAGGAGAATGAAGCTCACGACATATATGCTTCAGGGAGAAGATAAGAACTGATGAGATGTTTTGAACCAGAATTATATGCTCTGAGATATGGTTTGAAGAGATTTAAAATCCTAGTTTTATTTTTAATTTTTTCAGATACGTTGAGAGCTAAAATGGCTAGTGAGTTCATGTGTTTAGAGAAAGGTGCTATGATAGTTATGGAATATTCTACACAATTTACATAGATTCAATGTTTTTCACTGATTTATCTTACTGATGAGATATCTAGGGAGAGATGCTTTGATTAAGGTCTCATGCATACCATTCAATCATAGGTCAACAAGTTTCGGTTTAAAATTATTATATAAATAGTGAATTAGGATATTATTAATAAGTGGAACTTGAGGGAAGCTAGGGGCACAGAGAAGGGAAGTTCGGCCTATTGAACCTTTGGTTCAACAACAGTTATCAGGATATACCATTTTAAATCTTCTCATGGGGGGGGGGAGTACCAGTCAGGTTATCAGTGTTGGTAGTTCTATCTTCTGTCTTCAGTATAGAATATGGGGACATGTGAGAAATAAATGTGATAGAGACCCATTTGAGTTCCAACTACGCTACAAGATGGTCCATGTACAAAATTTATACTAGTCCTTCCCTCCAACAATTAGTGGAAGGGGATTTACTCTAATTCCATGTTCAGGAGTGAGATTCATTGCTGCACATTAGGATGGAAGCTAGTGCAATATCAGTTTTTCAAGTTGAGGTGGTGGTTGTGGTCGAGGCATCCAGGCATTTATTGTACCTATATAGCAGAGTGGGACTACTCACGGTATTGAGGTTGTTTTATAGGGCCATGGTTTAGCACAAATATATTATTTACAACATACCCCTAAGGATCAAAGTACTAGTCCATCTATAGTGAGAGGTATGATCTTATTATCCTATACTCTAGTATATGTCATTTTTGATATAGGTGCATTACATAGTTTCATATCTATACTTTTTATGGAGAGCCTTGAGATCATTGTTTAATTTTTTGATGGAGTTATGACCTTGGATACTTTGTTGGGAATCAAAAAAGAGGGTATACACCAGTTCATATAGTGCCCATTGATATAGGTGAGTTTCACTTTATATGATATCTTTTTATACTCAAGATGATAGGGTTTGATTTCATACTCGGGGTGAACTATCTAGTTTCTTATCTAGCCCAAGTTGATTTCTATCACTGACGGGTGACCTTTACATCACCAGAGGGAATAGATTTTATTCACAAGGTTGAATGAGATGTCTAAGTGATATGATATGGACCATAGCATCATGGTCTAGGAGGGATGATAGCCCTGATGGCTAACTTAAATCTAGATGATTCGGGTATGCATTAGGAATATTTTCCTTTAGTGGTTGATCATTTTAGGGATGTTTTCCCAGATGACTTTTCTGGTTTACGTCCTAAGAGGGAGGTGGATTTCTACATAAATCTAGTGCCAAGAGCTACATCTTTATCCATTCCTCCTTAAAATATGGCTACTACAGAGTTATAAGATCTCAAGAGTTGGCTAGATTACTTGAAGGTATTGGGGTTTATATGACAAAATAGCTCTCTATGTGGTTCATTGGTCTTTTTTTCAAAAATGGAGGATATTACCCTTAGGATATGTGTGGATTAATAAAAATTGAACTAGTTGATGGTTAAGAACTTGTATCCTTTTCCACGAATATATGATCTCTTCAAATAGCTCTCTAGAGGTAGGGTATTCTCAAAAATTGATTTGTGGTCAGGTTATCACCAAGTAAATTTTCAACCTGCAGACATACCTAAGATAAATTTTCATAAAAGGTATGATCTATATGAGTATTTTGTTATTCTATTAGGTCTCATAAACACACTGAAAATTTTCATGGGGTTGATGAACTGAGTTTTCCATCCTTATCTAGATTTGTTTGTGGTGCTATTCATGGAAGATATCTTTTTGTATTATCAAAATGGACATGACTATTCAAAACATGTTGAGATCATTTTGGGTACACTGATAGAGAATTATTTATGTGATAAGCTCACTAAGTGATATTTTTTATGGATAGAACCAACTTCTTAGTTCATATTGTCTTAGATATAGGAGTATAAATTGACCCAAAAAAGTTGAAAGTTCTAGTATCCTAGGAATATCCCAAGAACATATTTGATATACATAGTTTATTAATTCTATCTATATATTACAGAAATTTAATACAGGGCTTCTCATGCTTCAAAACACCTCTTATGGGATTAAATGAGAAGGGTGAGAAGTTTGAATGGTCAGATACTTATGAGCTAGACTTTCAATAGTAAAAAGGGAGACTAACTTCAGTGCTAGTCCTGATTCTGCTAGAGCTCGGTAGAAGCTATACAATATATTTTGATTCATCAAGTATCATGATAAGAGCAGTTATGATATAGGAAGAGCAAGTCATGGTATATGGGTCTCGTTAGTTGAGGTCACATGATCAGAATTACCTGATGCATGATCTTGATTTGTCCACTATGGTACATGCCTTATGCTGTTGGAAGCACTATTTACTAGGAGAGAATGTTGTGGTGTACATGGGCCAAAAAATACTCAAGTAAATATTTATAAAACATGATATGAATTTGATATAGTGAAGGTGGGTTGAGTAGATATAGTATTTTGACATTGATATTGCATATATGCATGGAAAAGGTAATGTAGTTGGTGATTCACTAAGCAGAAAGACTCAGATACAGAAAGTTTAAGAGGTTAGTAGTGAGTGGAAGCTTATGGTCTTACTTTAAGAGATTCACTTGGAGGCGTAGGATAGTCATGGGTAAAATGTTCTCTCATCGTTAGTAGTGACATCCACTCTTCTAGATAGATTGAGTATAAGATATTTATCTATTTATAAGGGACCGATCCTATGGGAGAGTGGAAAGTGAGGACCTGCCTCCTGGTTAGACAATTGGTGAGGATAAAATTCTACATATTCATGGTATTATTTGAGTTTTAGTAGACATATGTGAGGAGATGATGTGAGAATTTTATAACTCATATTGGGAAGTAAATCTTGGCATTACTAAGATGTACCAATACTTGCGTCAGTAGTATTGGTGGATGTGTATGGAACAAGAGGTAGCTAATTTTTTCATAAGGTGTTCCACCTATTAGAAAGTGAAGGTGGAACATTAGTGAACATATATGATTTTATAGTAGTTACCCATTCTTGAGTGTAAATGGTATGATGTTGTGATGGATTTCATGATCAGGTTGCTAAGGTCACCTCAAGGTAGTGATGATGCATGGGTTGTTGTAGACAGACTCATGAAGGTCACAAATTTTCTACTGATCAGGGGGACCTTCTTAATATATGAGATTGGGAGACTTTATATACATGATATAGTGTGACTTCACAGGGTTCTTTAGATTGTGGTATTAGATTGGGACACCTAGTTGACAACTCGATTCTAGAAGAGTTTACAAAAGGATTTGGGTACACAAGTTCTTCTGGGAACAACATACCACCCTGAGATAAATGGTGAGTTAGAGTACACTATACAAGTTCTATAGGACATGATTAGAGAATGTGTCATTGTTTTTTGGTGCTCTTGGGAGAGGCATATACATGTGGTTTAATTATCCTATAATGATAGATATCAGGAGACTATACAGATGACACCTTATGAGGATTTGTACGGTAGTCCATGCTGATCCCATCTATATTGGTTAGAGGTAGGAGTGGCAGTGATTCTAAAACCACATCTTGTGTAGGAGACTTTGGAGCAAGTCAAGTTGATTCAAAAGTGGTTGGCTACTGCATAGCGTATATAGAAATCATATGCTGATCATCTTTGACGATCTCTAGAGTTTGAGGTGGGGGTCATTTATTTTTACATATCTCACTGAGGTTGGGATATGAACATATTAGGATATAGGGTAATCTTTCACCGTGATATGTTAGGCCATTCAAGATGCTAGAGAGATTCGGGCTGGTATTCTATTGGCTGTAGTTACCTCAAAGGTACCAAGCCATGTACGATGTCTCTTATGTGTCTTAGTTGTGTCGTTATCACTCAAAACCTTATTATAAATTTTATCCTAATGAGTTTGATATTTAGGTAGATGCATCCCTTGAGGTGAATACTATTTTTATCATTGAAAAGATCATAAAGGCTCTCCGAGGCTAGTCAGTTCCTCTAGTATGAGTGCTATGGTAGCATGACCATTTACAAGATGAGACTTGGGAGTGGGAGGAAAACGTACATGCTTAGTGGTCATAGTTATTCTTAGGTGATTATTGACCACCCTTGGAAGGGTAATTTGAGGTATAATTTCCTTAAGGGGGGAATATTATAAGATATTTGGTTTTCCTTTGAGGTATGGTTCTTTTTAATTTCATTTTAAATCCTTGGTTTTAACCTAATGTGAGTTTGGAATAATATCATGAGAGTTGTGGGGGTGTATTGGGATTGTTTAGAGCCTAGAGACTGGGTTTTTAGAAAAGGAATTTAGACTACACAGTTATTAAAAACCATGAGAACCAAGCCCTACAGTTTTATGAAACTGTGTGAGGTGTTCTAGGACTTTTTCCAAGGCTGCATGGTTGGAGGAAACAGTGTATATAGGGTTGCACACCCATGTAGATAGATTTGTTATTTTAAAAAGAGGCATGAAATATAATTTTCTCATAGTTTCCCAAACCATTTTCATGAACCATGTGAGGTCCCTCTTGAGGTAGTGAAGGGTGCAAGGTTAGTGAATAGTTTGACCAGCCATACAAGCAAATCATGTGAACTAGTGTTTTAAGGAAAAGTGACCGTTTTCCCTTAGTAACTTAAAATGTTTAAACCATCCTCTCAATTTCCTATTATCATAAATTAGTGTCCCTTTCATCTCCAGTTGGTGTGTTCCTTAATTCCGAAGGTCGGATTTGGTGCCGATTCGTCACACAGACTCCATTTTTTTCACCACTAGTCTCATTGGATATGTTTTAGTGAGTACTCTATTAATCATTTATTGTTCTTTGTTTGTATTTTTATCAAATGAGTTATTTATGGGAAATATAAAATGACATTTTTATATAAAACCTAGCCTTTTACACATAAAATTGCATGATTTTTAAGCATAATTATACATTAGAGTATAATCCAAGGATCGTGAAGTCTAGTGTCTTAGAAGACTAGGTACATAAAACTGAAAACATGGGACTAAATAAGACACTTATTTATTTAATCTTCATAAATAGATACTAAGTTCCTTTTATCCCTTACATCTTTATAGGTTAACCTGGTGAACACATGAACAAAGTGATGAGATAAATTGCTCAGTATAGGAAAAATCATAGTAATTAAACATTAACACATGGTTTATAAGGCATGGCATAATAAAAATAAAAGGCATGGAACACATGGAATCATAAAACATAAACCTGGGATCTTATAAACATGAATTTATAGTAATGTGGCAACAAAATAAATCATTACTTTATCATGAGTCAAGGCTTGTTGCACATAGAGGAGCACAAGTCAAGGTTAACCACCAAGACCCTTGCACATGGTAGCATGAGTCAAAGCTAACCATCAAGACTGTTGCACATAACGTATCATGAGACAAAAATTTACCCAATGAATTGGAGAGTTATATGGGTTAACCCATATTAACATGTTCATGGATATTCTTTACACATATACAATCATACATAAATAATCATAAACATAAGGTAACCCATGGAAAGAAATGGGTATCATAATCATGTCATAAAGCATAATGAATGGGCGTATCATAAAGTGTTTATGAAAGAAAGGAATTTGAACATAAAAGTAAATTCATAAGGTATTATAGGAATAAATTATGGTAAGAAATGTCAAACATAAGTGACAACATGTAAAAAGTGTATTTAAGAAATTTTAGCATTAAAAAATTTTAGAGGGGTTTTAAGGAAAATACTAAAGATATTTTAAAATAGAAAAGGGAATGATCTTTTACATAAAACCAGAAGTGAACCAAGATAGTTTTAATAATACAAATAATGATTTTATAAAAACAATAGTGGATTAAAAATATATAATATAGTGTACATGATGACGTGTAGGATTTTGGAAAGTTCCATTAAAATGGGTTTGCTTATCAAATGTTATTGAAGAAGGAATCATTTAAAAAAATGTATATCCCCGAAAGAGAATGAGGGATGAATCTTGAAACATAAGTTTGGAGAATATAAGTAGTTTATATAAGTTGTAAACAAAAGTAAAAGATAACTTCATTCAGATAAAAACAAAGATAGATCAACCCAAAGGAATATATAAGGTTCAGTTAGAATCCCTTACAGAATATATGCATGTTATCAGGTGCACTTAGGAGGCATTAATGAGAGAGAAAATTGTTTATCATATTTTATACATAATGAGGGTGGTATTGGTGAGGTGTGAAATCATACCCCATCATTATTAATTACACATAAAAGGGCATAACATAGAGGAGATTCTTGAGTAAATGTGAGAAAGAGAGGATCCCTTACGTTAAGTTCAATGGTGTTCTTTGATTGATCTTAATGACCTTAATAATAAAATTAGGTTCATTAATTTATAATTAAAAAAAATATTTTATATGTAAATGATTTATTATAACCTTTTTGAGTTCATTGATAACCTTTTATTGGTTATGAGGTTCAATTTTATTGTTTGAGTCCATTTGCTTCCTTGGTTTTAATGATCGGTTCACTTATATCCATGTTTGGACACACATGTATGATGAGAGTGGTTGTATAGAATTGTAGTTATATGAAATTAGTGAAAATACAGGATATTAAATGTTTATAAAATTCATTTGGTTGTTTTTATTGAAGGTGAATCATTATATAAAACATTAATGATAAACGCTAGAATTAATTTGGCGATTTTTCTCATAATTAACTTGTTTTGTATTATTATTTTACCTCATGCATGAAAAAGGATTACATAAAAACACATAAGATAAAATATATATTTAATAGTCTTGTTCAACCATAAAAATGGTTTCATTTCCATAATTGAATATGGTAATAGAAATTAACAAACCTTCTTCCTTGAATGTGATAAATTAACACATCTCGGATGGTGTTTTCATTTATTTGGAATAAAAGGAGGAGAAAGGAGAGATGATAATGAATTATTCCATTAGAATAAAAAAATTATAGTACATGTATGGTACTTGATTTTTCATACCATTTGGATGAGGAGAGGTTAGGAAAGAAAAGTAAACAAAGGAACATGAAAAGAAAATGAATGAAAAGAAAAGAGGAATTTACCTCTTGATTCAATATTCCTTGTAATCCTCTTAAGGGGAAAGGATTTGGTCTTTTTAGGAGACCAGAGGCTGATGGATGTGGGGGAGAATATTTGGAAGATATTTTTTCATAATTTAGGGAAAGAACAAGTCTTGAGATGAGTGAAGATAATAGGGGAGTGTGGGTGGTTATTATAGTGGAGGGGAGGAGGGTTTTCTTAATATTTTAATCATTAGTTTATTGTTTTTCCATAAGACAAGAAATAGTGACACTTATTGTAAAAAAATATTAATTTGTGTATGTGAGTTTGAACCAATGACCATTTACATCATACATGACTCAAGCATGGTGTAGAAATTCAAGTTTTATCATTTATTGTGAATTATCGTATTTTACTATTCATAAAAAATTTAATAATTTTAGAAAAATATCAAAAATTCACCCTAATTTTTTTTCAACATTTACAATAAAAAAATGAACTCATTTTTTTAAAAATAATTTTACAAATATAATTAATTTAATTTTTAATTAAAATCATAATTTTCTTGAAAAATACAGATTTTAAAACTATAACTGATTTTATACTGATTTCAAAAATTACATAAGGTCTTATAAAATTATCTTAAAACTAGAAGACATAAAATTGAAAATTTATGAAAACCTTTTAGGAAAATATATTTTATTTTAAATTAATTAATTAATTTTAATTATTTATTTATGACTTACAAAAATACCAATACTTTTATTGCAGTCATATTATCACTTATAAGATGACTAAATTTTATTTATACATTCATGGGTGAGGTTTCTATTATTTTTGATGATTTACTATTCATAAGGGTCATCTTACTATTCATAAGGGAAGGTTACTATTCACCAAAAAAACTATGTTTGTCTTATCAGACTCCAAACATCTTATTGATCGCAACCGTGTATATCAGATTTTAAAAATTCAAATCCTAGAGGTGACAACGAGCCTGTACATGAGTGGTAAGGGATCCTGATTGGAATCCAAGAGACCCAGGTTCAAAATCAGGTTGAGGTGAATTTATGGGGTGCTGTAGCAGTACTTTAGCAGTACTATAGTAGGTACTGTTTGGTACTGTAGCAGCCAGAACTATTCACCCAATTTAGGCCTTCAGGCCACCGGTTTGGGCCTACGGGTCTCAAGGGCCTTCGGGTAATCAAAGGCCCTCAGACCATAGGGAATTTCGGTAACAAAAGACCATGGAGTATCCCAGTTCATATAGAGTAGGCCCAAGAAGAGGATCAGAGCAGCAAGAGTAGCAGACACTAGAAGCAGAGCTAACCAGATTAGAAGAATGAGAGGGTATGGAAACATCCATCAAGACTAGGCACTGTACAACTTTGTACGGGGTGATGCTAACCGATCATCAATGCAAGGTGGGGAGCTAAGGTGATCAATTATGCAGAAGTTGGGGAGGGGAAGTTCTAGTGGGTTGGGCCTACGGGTCATGTATGAGCATGGTATGCCTCTGGGCCTTCGGGCTATGTATTGCGGGTTATGTCAGGCCTTGTGCCTTGGGCCTACGGGTCATGTATGGGTTCCCCTTCAACCCTTAAAAGGGGGATTATCCATAATAAAATAAAAAAAAAGAATTCCTTCAGGCCATTCAGTTAAATCATAGAGGTGACAATATTATGTTTAAAGGTCACATAGTACTTAGTAGTTCATTGTGTTGTGATTTCATGTGATTATATGACATAATTATAAGAATGGAATTTCCATTGATAAAGCATTGGGTCATTACATTATTTCCCCCTTATGAAATTTCACCCTCAAAATTTCGTTTTACATTTTAATCCATAAGCAGGTGTGAGTACTTTTCCTTCATTTCTTCTTCTATTTCCCATGTTGCCTCTTCGTACTTACGGTTCAGCCATAGTACTTTGACCCGGTGAGTAGTCTTGTTATGTAGAACTCTATCTCTACAATCACAGATCTTCATTGGATGATCTTTGTAAGAACGATCATTCTCCAACCATACCACCTCTGAAGAGAGTACATGTGAAGTATCTGGTATGTACTTCCTTAATAGGGATACATGAAAGACGACATGTACTTTGGACATGGTAGGTGGAAGTTCTAGTCGATAGGCCACAACCCTGACACAATCAAGAATCTCAAAGGGTCTGATGTACCTGGGACTTAGCTTTCCTTCCTTCCCAAACCTCATGACCTTTTTCCATGGAGATATGTGTAGAAATACCATGACTCCAACTTTGAACTCAAGGTCTCGTAGACAATTTTCTGTATAACTCTTCTATCAACTTTGGGATACCTTGATGTGCTGCTGAATGGTTTTAACCTTCTCCACCATTTCTTAGACCATTTTAGGTCCTAACAGCTTATTCTCACTAACTTCATCCCAACATGCCAATGTTCTACACCTTTTCCCATAAAGGGCTTTGTATGGTGCCATTTGGATGCTCAAGTGGAAACTATTTTTGGAGGAGAATTCACCAGTGGAAGATGTTGGTTCCATATTACTTTGAATTACATATAACATTCTATCCATATATCTTCCAGTGGCCGAATATTCCACTCATATTGGCCATCAGTTTGAGGATGACAGGCCATACTAAAGTTTAGTTCTGTGCTTAGAGCATATTGGATACTTTTCCATAACATTGAGGTGAATCTCAGATCTCGATTGGATACAATTGATAGTGGTACTCCATGAATACTTACCAATTATTTGATATATATCCATTAAATTTGATCCAAGAATAAGTCCTCTCAAATCACAATAAGGTGAGATGTCTTTGTAAGATGACCCACAATGACCCTTATAGCATTGTTTCCTCTGGATGTCCTTGGAAGTTTAGTGACAAAGTCTATGGTGATGTTCTCCCACTTCCATGTTGGTATGGGTAGTGGTTTATTCATCCCCTTAGACTTATGTATTTTAGCCTTCACTTGTTGACATAAAAGGAACTTTGATGTATATTCAACAATCTCCTTCTTCATATTTTCCCATCGAAAGTTCTCTTAGAGATATTGATACATCTTTGTGCTCCCTAGGTGAATAGAGAAGGTTGATATATGTGCATCATTCAGAAGATCCTTATTTATCTATGGATAATATGGTATACATAATTGTGACCCAAATATTATAACTCCTTCCTCATCAATGATAAACTCAGAGGATTTATCATTTTTAATGGCTTCCACCCTTTTCTGAATGTTCACATCTTCTCTTTGAGTATCCTTTATTTTCTCCATGAGTGATGGATGAGTAATCATTTTCCAAAAAATTGATGATGTTCCACCCTTAATGATTCCCATGTTCATTCAATAAAAATATAAAATGATTAGATCCTTTTCAATTCTCATCATTGATAAATATGAATGATCCTTTCTACTTAGAGTATCTGCCACCTTTTTCAACTTACCGGGATGGCAGTGGATTGAGCAGTCATAATCCTTGATGAATTATATCCATATTCTCTAGCACATATTATTCTCTATTTGTGTGAATATATATTTGAGACTCTTGTGATCAGTATATATCTCACACTTATCCCCATAGAGATAATACTACTAGATTTTTAATGCAAAGATCACAACCACCAACTCTAGATCATGCATAAGATAGTTTTTCTCATGGATTTTTTGCTGCTTTGAGGGGAAGACAATCAATTTATCATTTTCATCATCACATAGCCTAAGAAATTATTTAAAGCATCATTGTACACCACAAAGAGTTCTCCACTTGTTGGGAGTGCGAGTAATGGCATAATCATTAGCCTCTTTTTCAACTCCTTAAAACAGTCTTCACATTCCTGAGTCCAGACAAACTTTACTTCCTTCTGTGTCATCTTGTTCATTGGGTTTAAAAATTGTGAAATGTTCTTCATAAATCGTTGATAATACCTGGCTATACCTAGAAAATTGTGGATCATCGTTACAGATGTTGGCATGGGCCACTATTCAATTGCCTTTATCTTGGAAGGGTCAACATATATCCCTTTACTAGTGATAACATGCACAAAGAATGATACTTCTTCCATCCATAACTCACATTTACTTTACATTTTATACAAATTCTCCCTTCACAAAGTCTTTAACACAGTATTCAAATGCTCCTCTTGTTCCTCCTTTCTCTTGGAGTATATCAGAATATCGTCAATAAAGACTACCAATTTTTTTGAGGTAATATCTAAAGATGCTATTAATTAAATCCATGAAAATTGCTAGAGAATTAGTGAGTTTGAAGGGAATCACTATGAACTCATAGCTTCCATACTTCGTTTGAAAGGTAGTCTTAGAAATATCTTCCTTTCTCACCTTTAATTGGTGATATCCTGGCCGAAGGTTCACCTTAGAGAAACAAATGGCTCCATGAAGATGATCGAACAAGTCATCTATCAGTGGCATGAGATACATGTTATTTATTGTGATTTTATTGAGTTCACAATAATCAATGAAGAAGTGCATTGATCCATCCTTCTTGAAAAAGAGGACTAGTTCACCCCATGGTGAAGCACTCGGGCGTATAAAACCCTTATCCAGATTCTCCTGTAGCTGCTTCTTCATCTCCTATAGATATAAGGTGGACATTATATAAGGTTTCTTTGATATATTAAGTGATCCAAGAATAAGTTCAATTGAGAACTCAACCTCTCAATCAGGAGGAAGACCAGGAAACTCTTTAGGAAATACATCAGTGTAATCCCTCAGAATGGGCATGTCTTCAAGCATGATTCTCTCATTGGTATAAATCATTTGATATAGACATACTTACTCATAAGGAATTAATATCCACACTTGATACAATTATTCTAAAGGAGATTCATCTTCCTCCTTGCACATGTAAAGAATTGGACTATGCTTCAGAATGTGAAGAGTGATCTCCCTTTATTGATAGTTGATGTTGTATTTGTATAAAGATAGCCAATACATGCCCAAGATAGCGTCGAACTCCACTAAAGAAAGTATGATGAGATTTTTTGGGAGGTTCAATCCACAAATGTTAACCAGGGAGGAATTATAATGTAATGAACCAAAATTTTGAATAATATTTGTTTCTTGATTTTTTGTGTTATTTTGTACTCCACAAAACTATATTTTTTTAATGAAGTGAGTATAATTAAAATGAGACCATTGGGTTTGAATGTTATATGACCCTTGGTCAATATGACCACTGGAAACTATACTCTTAACATTATGATTATTGTTTATAAATAAAAATGATCATGGTTAATTAATACAGAAAGAAGAGTCAATGGCCTCATCCAGTAGACTCGAGTCGTACGAAGCCCATCTGTCAGAGCTTGGGAAGGAGGTAGCATCACTGGGATTTTCTCTAGACCAATACCAAGCTGAGCTTCAACATGTTAAGCTTAAACTTAATAGACTTTGGAAGAATTTAAAGCTGATAGAAATCACCACTCAGGTAATGTTGTCCGAGCTTCCCCAAAATTCTGTCACCATTACACACCTTACTCTTAGGTCCAATGTTGGTGTTATAAGGGGCTATGTAATAAGGCCTTAGTTAATTTGTGTAATACATTTGTATAAATAAAATTTTTATTTCTTATTATGGTAAAATAACTATCATTTTTGAATTTCAAATGTCAAAATAAATATTGGATGAATTTTTAGAGGTTTCATATTATTGATAAATATTGAAAAAAAGAGTAATTTAAAATATTTTTTTATACTTTAACTAATTAATAATGTAAAATTATTTTTAAAAAATGGAAATATAGAGTTTTGATCAGAAATAAATTTAGAGTCTGATAAGATCAACTTGTTTTTTGTGAATAATAAATTATGAATAGTAATATTACCTTTATGAATAGTAATGTGACCAATAGAATTGTAACCTCACTTAATTAATTATAAATATAATTTAGTCATCTTGAATGGTAATGTGATATAATAGCATAAGTATATAACTGTTCCAAAAATTATTACTTAAGTATTAGTATTTTTTCAGGTAAATAGTTATTTTACTTAAAAATTAAATATCTATTATTTAGAAAATTATTTTCATAAAATGGAGTTCATTTATGAATTCATAACATTTATATTAGGTTAGGGTGAATTTATGATAGTTTTATAATTTTTTTTGTTTTTCGGAGAATAATGAAAATAAAATTTTGAGTTTCGATGTGTTTAATGACATCATTAATGATGTAATAATTTTGGTAGACTCTTGAGAAATAAAATATGCTTTGAGGTGTTCCAAGTGGCCAATACCATGGGAAAATACCATCAGATAGTCCATGGTTTTGAAAATACCACTAATGAGGTGTCCTTTGGAAATTAATAAAATATTCCCCCACTTTTGCTATAAATACCAACCCATTCCTTCATTACTTTCATTCCAAATTCCTCTTAAATGAATATATGGTCTTTTTAAATTCCAATTAGTCCTTCCAAGGTGACCTCAAGCCATCCAAGGTCCCAACCTTAGAGTTTTTGAAGTTACTCTTCAAGGTAAGGGAACCTTTCACCCTCCTCTTTTAGTCAAGACTTATTTTATGTTACATCTTTTAATTTAAATTTTTATTATGTTGGGGTATGTAATTTTTTATCCTTATTTATATAAATTTTATGTCTAAATGATTAGATACCCTTTCCTCTCTCATCAATTGATCTCCTTAATTTTAAGTGATGTTGGATGCTGAATTTTCGTAAGGGAATTCTCAACTTCTCTTTTTTCCATTCAAGTTATCTTTTATGTCATATAACTTTAAAGTCTCCAAAACATGTTATTATTTAAATTTTATTCTATCCCTATACCTTATTATGATCTATTTAAGGATGTTAGAACATTTTCCCCTCTCTTTTTAATGTTTTCTAAAACAATGTTGTATAGCCGTTATGCTGTAGAATTTTCCTTTCAAAATCTCTCTCTTTTTCTCAATAAATTATATTATTTTATTTATGTGAATACCCAAAACTATTTCATTTACAAGGGTATTCGTCAAGACATATAAATGATATATTTTATTTTTTAATTGACATATATAAAACCCTCCTTCCCTTTCCATGGGTAATAAATGACATAATGATATTGTTTTTAAGCACTTTTTAAAACGTCACGATTTTGATATGAAAACCATTTCTTTTATTCTCTTTGGGTTATTTATGAAATTTTTAATTATGATATATCTGTCTCACATGAAAATAAATAAATATTAAGGGTGACCCCTAATACCACTCCATTGCATTGGGTAAATAAATTAATCTCTATAGATGACAAGTTTTATGATACCTTGGTGAATAAACTTGGTAATTTTTATAACACCTTGGGGATATACCTTGGTGATATATTGATGAATGTATAAATTAAATGGTGTAGCCATATTTTCAAGTTATTATTATTATGATATTACTCTTTACTATACCTTTATGATATTTCCCATATTCTTATTGATATCACTCAAGTTTACATGTAAACTGTTTCACTTGTTTTCCTTACTGGGCCTTCTGCTCACCCTTTCCTTTGATGTATGTCTCCAGGTTCTAAGATGTAGTAAATATTATTAGGATGAACTTTTCAAGAGTCCTTTCAAGATTATTAAAATATTATTATATTTTTTCATGTATTATGTACCTTATTTCTAAGACACTATACTTTAAATATCCTATGTTTGTAAAATGAAATGAAAACCCATGTAATAAAAAGGAAGGATACCATAATTGGTATCAAAGGATGGTTTATTTATTTATGGAAATTAGGATATTAAAACTTTAGGAATAACCCTATAAATAATTTTAAATATAGAAAAAATTCTTGGCATTTTGGTGAAATATTAAGTAAGTGGTTTCCAAACAAATAGATCCTTGTCTGGATATGAACAAGTGGACATGGCTCTGGAACAGATGTATCTAGGGGTAAAATATGGAAAAATTTATTTGAGATAGACTCAAACAAGAACTTATACACGAGAACGGGCCTTGCTGAACTCTTATTTTGATAGTACCGGGGGATATGTTTGGTTAATCACAAGATTTTTATGAATCATTATGAAGGATTTATAGATAAATTTAATTATTGCTAATGAATAATATGTTTTATCCTGAAGTTTTAAGACGAAAAATAATTTATAGTTAAAATATTTGTAAATGAAATAAGCTTCTCACTAAGGTTTTATTATTTTATAAAATGGAGTTCAATAGGAGGAACCTTGAAAATGGTGACCACAATGGACCATGCGTTGATGGCCCTTTGATATAAGTTGGAATGGAAACTTTCATGAGAATGATGAACCAAATGACTCAAGTTATGAGAAATAACTTGAATCTAGATGAGAGACCAATTTCACCACATAGGGAACAACTTTCTGTTGAGTCCTTTATGCATCAACGACCAACAAACTTCAGTGGATCTACCAACCCATTGGTTGCTGAATAGTGGATCAGCTCTATTGAGAAGATATTTTTTGTGCTCCACTGTTTAGAATAAGAGAAGGTCACCCTAGCTATTTACCTCTTATTGGGAGAAGCTAATCAGTGCTGGGAAATGATTAAAAACACACGGTCAAGAGTGGAGGTTGAGGCTTTGGAGTGGGAATAATTTAGAGGGATCTTCTTCAATAAGTATTTCCCTCATTTGATGAGAACAAAAATAGAGAAGGAGTATGAATCTATTGGAACCTACAAGATGAAATTCACAAGACTTTCCCGTTACACCTCAGGCTTTGTCATGGATCCTAATGGGAAGGTTGATAGATTATTTGGTGGTCTAAGACATCATCTAAGGAAGAATCTAGCAAACTGAGAATATGATAGCTATGAGGAGATTATACAGGGTTCTATGAAAGTCGAATTAGAGTTCAGTGAGATGAAGTGGTCTCATAAATCCAATGACAAGAAGAGATTGATGTAGCCAAGCTTGGGGAGGATATTTGATCAAGGAAGAGGATGCAAGCATGTGCAATGTCCCACGTGTAATAAATGTGGGAATAATCATTCGAGGAACTGCCTTCTTGGGAGTAGGAAGTTCTAAAAGTGTGGAAGCGATAGACATATCATGTGGAATTTTCATAGTGGGGTGAAGCCTTAACTTCCCAACACTAATGAAAAAGGTAATATGGTGAAGGCCCTACCTGTAGTCAAATTCTATAAGTGTGAATAGCTTAATAAATTTTCAAATCAGTTTCCAAATCCAAGGGTAGTGGAGGGTAATCACCATCAACCTCAGAATAGGACAAGAGAGCTAGGTCATGATTTTTCTATCCCTATGGATGAAGTTGAAGTTCCAAATCATGTGGTAGAAGGCAATATTATTGTTCTCTCAAATATGGTAAGTACTTTCTTTGATTCTGTTTCTACACATTCCTTTATTTCTTCCAAGTTTTCAAGGAATTTAGAATCAACCCCTAATTTTCTAAAAGTAGAGTTATCAATCAAGGCACCTGGTTGGATTATCCAAGAATCATCAGTGTTTAGAAACTATAGTATTTACTTTAGTGAGCACAATATTATCAAAAATATAATAGTCATTCCCATTCTATAATTCTAAATTATTCTAGGGATGGAATGGATCTCAAATTATAATGCTAAGATCAAATACAGAAACAAGGAAATCTCTGTAGTCTTGAATGGAAAACCTATAGTTATCTTCCAGGGAGATATATATAAACCTGATCATTGTCTTGAAAAACCTCCTATATCCTTCTTTATGGAGATGATTAGTGATGAAAAAGAAGTAAATGATAGTATAATGATAGAAAATGTCCCCATCATATAGGAATACATTTAATTATTTCCTGAGGAGTTATCTTGACCTCCCCCAGAAAGAGAGGTAGAGTTATCCATTGAACCCGTACCTAGATCTCATCCAATATCAAAGACCACATATAGAATGAAAAATGTGGATCTAGAGGAATTAAAGAAAAAACTCCAATATCTTTTGGAGAAGGGGTTTATCCGACCTAGTGTGTCTCCTTGGGGAGAACCTATCCTCTTTGGGAAGAAGAAGGATGGATCAATGCAGCTATGAATTGATTATAGAGAACTGAATAGGATCACAGTGAGGAAAAAATCCCCTCTTCCAAGAATTGATAACTTATTTGAACAACTTCGTGGGGATCAATTATTCTACAAGATTGATCTTCAATATTATTATCATCAATTGATGGAGAATAATGAAGATATTCCAAAAACTGCCTTCTGAACAAGATATGGGCATTATGAGTTTGTTGTTATTCCCTTCAGACAGACTAATGCACCTTCTATTTTTATAGATTCGATGAATATAGTATTTAAGGACTAACTTGGTAACTTTTTAGTAGTTTTTATTAATGATATTATGATATATTACAAAATTCATGAGGAGAATAAGGATCAAATAAGGGTTATTTTGAAAGCTCTATGGAAGGAGAGGATTTTTTAGAAAGTTCAGCAAATTTGAATTCTGGTTACAATAGGTTTCTTTCTTGTGGCACATTGTAGCCAATGAAGGAATCACAGTTGACCCTACAAATACAAATATTGTAGAGGAGTGGCCTTATCCTACCACAATAACTGAGATTCTAAGTTTCCATGGATTAGCAAGATATTATAAGAGGTTTGTGAAAAGAAATTCATGACTTTCTAATCCATTAATAAAGTTAACTCGAAAAAGGGGTCAAGTTTATCTAGACAAAGGAGTGTGAGGAGAGTTTCCAAGAGTTGAATAAGATATTGGTTACTACACCTATGTTAAATCTTCCCTCAAGAAGAGAAGGATCCATTATTTTTAGTGATTCATCTCTAAAAGGTTTTGGGTGCGTCTTAATGAAAAACAAAAAGGTGATTGCTTATGCATCTCAATAGTTGAAGACCCATGAGTAGAACTATCCTACGCATGATCTGGAGATGGATGTGGTCATTTTTGATTTGAAGATATGAAGGCACTATCTTTATGGGGAGAAATGTGATATATACATAGACCAACAATGTTTGATGTATATTTTCAAACAAAAGGAATTGAAGATGAGACAATGGAGATGGTTGGAACTTCTTAAATACTATGACTGTTCAATTCATTATCATCCCAGAAGAGAAAACAAAGTTGTTGATACATCAAGTAGGAAAGAACCTGTTGTTCTATCCATGATGATGATTCAAATAGATTCTTTGATCAATGACCTAGTAAAGCTAGACATGGTAATTATAAGGGAAGATACATCATCAACCCTATCCCAATTGTTTTCTCAACCATTATTAATAGATAAGATCAAGAAAGATTATAAATAATATCCTTTGTTTCAAAATAAGTTTGAGGCTCTGAAGGATGAAAGTTTCATGAGTTCAATATTAATCAAGAAGGTTCACTGAAATTTTGTAAAAGACTATGTGTTCCATATATTCTAGAATTAAAGAAGGAGATGATGGATGAAGCTCATAGATTTACTTTCTCTATACATCCTAGAAGCACAAAAATGTATAGGGACATTCGTTATCATTAATGGTAGGATAATATGAAAAGGAATATTGTTTAATACACTAAAATTTTCCTGGTATATCAGCAAGTGAAGGGAGGGCAACAAATTCTTAAAGGGGTATTAGAACCACTACCCATACCAGCATAGAAGTGGGATAATATCACTATGGACTTTTTCACTCGTATCCTGAGAAATTCCAAAAGAAACAATGCGATATGGGTTATAGTGGACCATCTCACCAAGACTTACCATTTTATCTCAATTTAGGAATATTTATCACTTAATCAAATTTATAGGATTTATGTGAAGGAAGTGGTAAGGCTGCATGGAGTTCCACTTTCTATAGTATCATATCGTGATCCAAGGTTCACATCAAAATTCTAGAGAAGTATTCAACATGCTCTATGTACCGAATTAAATTTTATTATAGCCTATCACCCCCAAATTGATGGCCAATTTGAAAGGACGATTCAAATACTCAAGGACATGCTGAGAACATGCTCAATGGAATTTAAAGGTGGATGGGACCAACATATCCCATTAGTTGAGTTCCCTTACAATAATAGTTTCTATTCGAGAATTCAAATGGCACCCTATGAATCTCTAAATGGGAAGTGATGTAGAACTCCTACTTGTTGGGATGAAGCTAGTGAGAGAAAGATTACTGGGATTGATCTTGTGCAAGAGATGATAGAAAAGGTTCATTCCATCCAGAAACACATTAAGGCTGCTTAGAGTCAGCAAAAGAACTATGCCGACAACAATTGAAGGGACCTAGATTTTGATGTTGGTGATAAATTATTTATTCGAATATCACCTTGGAAGAGAATCATGAGGTTTGGTAAGAAAGGGAAGATCATCCCTAGATACATTAGCCCCTATGAAATCCTTGATCGCATAGGAGCAGTGACAAATTATCTCTCACTTCCTCCAAACCTAGCACAAGTTCATGATGTATTCCACATATCCCTCTTGAGGAAGTACATACCAGACCCTTCACATATACTAAATCTAGAGGTGGTAAAACTAGAAAATGACCTCTCTTATGAGGAGAAACCAGTGGAGATCTTGGATCGTAGAGATAAGGTTCTATGCAGCAAGATTACCCACCTTGTTAAAGTGTTGTGGAGGAACCACAGATATGAAGAAGCCATGTGGGAATTGGAGGAGTCTATGATGCATAAGTACCCAAAACTTTTCTCTTATGAGGGTACGAGTTTAAATTTCGGGGACAAAATTTCTTAAGGGGTGAAAAATGTAATGACCCTAACTTTTGAATAATATTTTCCCCAATTTTGTGTGTTATTTTGTACTCAACAAAACTATATCTTTTTTTAATGAAGTGAGTATAATTAAAATTAGACCATTAGGGTTCGACTGTTATATGACCATTGGTCAATATGAATATTGGAAACTATACTCTTAATGTTATGATTACTGTATATAAATACAAATGATAATGGTTAATTAATATAGATAGAATAGTCAATAGCCTCATCCAGTAGACTTGGGTCATACGAAGCCCATCTATCAGAGCTTGGGAAGGAGGTAGCATCACTAGGCTTTGCTTTGGAATGAAACAAATTCAAGCTTCAACATTTTAATCTTGAACATAATTGACTTTAGGAGAACATCAAGCTGATAGAAATCACAACTCGAGAAATGTTTTCTGAGCCACCCCAAGATTCTATCACCATTTCACACCTTACTCTTATGTCCTATGCAGGTGTTATAAGGGGCTATGTAATGATGCCTTAGTTAATTTTTGTAATAAATTTGTATAAATAAAATTGTTATATCTTACTATGGTAAAATAACTATCATTTTTGAATTTCAAATGTCAAAATAAATATAGGATTAATTTTTAGAAGTTTCATATTATTTATGAATATCAAAAAAAGAGTAATTTAATTTAATTTTTATAATTTAAGTAATTAATAATGTGAAATGATTTTCAAAAAAGGACAAATAGAGTTGTGATCAATATGAAATTTAGTGTCTGATAATATCAACATGTTTTTGGTGAATAGTAAATTATGAATAGTAATATTAACCTTATGAATAGTAATGTGATCAATGGAATAGTAACCTCACTTAATTAAGTATAAATATAATTTAGGTATATTGAATGGTAATGTGATATAATGGCATAAGTAAATAACTATTTCAGATATTATTAGTTAATTATTAGTATGTTTTCAGGTAAATAGTGATTTTACTCATAAAACATATAATCTTGGGGAAGAGAAGGGGATCTAGGCTTCGGCTGAGAGCTCCCAGGTGCCCTTAGGGTTTCTTCTACATCCCGCGACTAGTCTTCTTCTACATAGCGAATTTGTGCATTATACCAGATAAGCAACGGGTTCAGTTCATCTCCAAGGTTTGGATGGTTTTCGGCGGTGGCTGTTGGGGTTAACGGCCATGTAGGTCTTGGAATCGGCGATGGTCAGACGCCTCTTCTGCAATCTGCTTTGGATCTTATCTGCAAAGTTCGTGTCTTTTGGAAAAAGATCTAGCTTTGGCGGATGCAGATATGCAGCGACGCTTCAGCGTGTGGCGAGATGATGTGGTGGTGGTGGATGAGGGTGATCTTGTCATGGTGGTTTGAATGAGGGCCTTGGTCTTGGATGGACAACAAGGCGCATTTTGTTCAGATACAACTGGTGGTCGATGGGGGATTTTCGGGTCATGGTAACAGGTCACAACTAGGGTTCTCACTGCACCTTCATATATGATCTCATGGCATCTCTTCTGGGTGCCGATCCGGTCAGCGTTCAATGATCTAGTCTAGATCTGGGTCTCAAGCCAGATCTGGTTAGGTTAAGTGTAGCGAAGACATGGATCGATGGTCTTGGCGATGACGTTGTTCTCTAGCCAGCGACGGTGGGCATGGAAATCTGATGCGTCAACGGCGGAGAGCTGGTTGATGTGGGTTGTTTTTTTTGTTCTTGGCCTTTTTTGCATAGGATTTGGATTGGGAATTGGGTTTTTAATGGGATATATCCTACTGGGCTCTTGAGCCACTATATTTTATGGTTTCGTGCCTTTAAGCCTATGGGATTATTATGGGATTTCAGGTTCTTCCTTTTCCCTTAAAAGGGTTTGTGTGTTCTTTCTTTTTAATAAAGGGGTTCAGCACCAAATTTTCTAGTATAAATGGTGATTTTACTCAAAAAATTAAATATCTCTTATTTAGAAAATTATTTTCATAAAATGGAGTTCATTTTTTAATTCATAACATCAATATTAGGTTAGGGTGAATTTACGATATTTTTATAAAATGATTTGTTTTTCAGTGAATAGTAAAAAATAAAGTTTTGTGTTTCGGTGTGTTTAATGACATAATTAATGATGTAATAATTATGGTAGAATCTTGAGGAATAAAATATTTTATGTGGTGTCCCAAGTGGCCAATACCATGGGAAATCCCATGGTTCTTTCAATACCACTAATGAGGTGTCCCCTAGAAATTAATAAAATATTTCCCCACTTTTGCTATAAATACCAACCCATTCCTTTATTCATTTCATTAAAAATTCCCCCTCAATGAAGATATGGTCTTTATACCTAACAAGGAGTCCTCCCATGGTTCCCTCAATCTCCCATAGTCCAAACATTTGAGTTTTTGTAGTTACTCTTCAAGGTAAGGGAACCTTTCACCCTCCTCTTTTAGTCAAGTATTATTTTATGTTATGTCTTTTAATTTATATTTTTCTAAAGTTGGGGTATGTAATTATGTATTCGTATTTATATCCATTTTATGTCTAAATTATTATATACCCTTTCATCTTTCATCAACTGATTTTATGAATTTAAAGCGAGGTCGTTAGGCTGTAGAATTTTCAAAAGGGAATTCTCAAATTCTCTTTTTTCCATTCAAGTTCTATTTTATGTGGTATAACTTTAAAGTTTCCATAACATGTTATTATTTCCATTTTATTCTGTTCCAATACTATATTATGATTCATTTATGGATGGTATACCCTTTTCCCCTCTCTTTTTAATTTTTTCTAAAACCATGTTGTATAACCGTTAAGTTGCAGAATTTTCATCACAAAATCTATCTCTTTTTATCAAGAAATTCTTTTATTTTATTTATGTGAATAAAAAAACTATTTTATTTCCAGAGGCATTCATCAAGAAATAAAAATTATATATTTTATTCTGTAATTTACATACAGAATCCCTCATTACCTTTCCATGGGTTATAAATAACATAATGATCTTATTTTTAAGCGCTTTTTAAAATGTCACAATTTTGATACGAAACCCATTTCTTTTATTCTATTTGGGTTATTTATGAAATTTTTGATTATGATATATGTGTATCAAATGAAAATAAAGACATATTAAGGGTGAGCCCTGATAGTTCTTCAATTCATTGGGTGAAGAAATTAATCTCTTGAGATAAAAAGTTTTATGATACCTTGTTAAATTTTATGACACCTTGGGGATGGACCTTGGTTATATGCTTATAAATGTCTAAATTAAATGATGTAACCACATTTTAAAGTTATATTTCAAGTTATTATTATTATGATATTCCTCTTTACCATACCTTTATGATATTCCCCATGTTCTTATTGATATTGCTCAAGTTCACATGTAAACTGTTTCTCTTATTTTCCTTTCTGGGACTTCTGCTCACCCTTTCCATTGATGTATGTCTCCAAGTTATAAGATGCAGTAATTGTTCTTAGGTTGAAATTTTCAAGAAGCCTTTCAAGAGGATTAAAATATTGTTATATGTTTTCATGTATTATGTACCTTATTTTTAAGACACTAGACTTTAAAATCCTCTACTTGTAAAATGAAATGAAAAGTTATATAATAAAATGTGGGATTCCATATATAAACCATGGACACAATAATTGACCCATTCGTTATTCTCATAGAAAAATTATCCTCCAATTTTTTAGGTGGTGCTTGAATAGTTCTACAAAACTGTCAAGATATGAAAGAATGTGTAGAATAAGAATCAAATTGTACGTTCATTATTCTTGAATGAATAACTAGCATACCTATCACCACATCATTGTCCGACTCCACCTCAATAGTAGTGATAGCATAATACCTTCCTTTTTTACTTATAGGTTGTTGTTGGTTTCCTCCTATAACCCTCAGATTTGGGAAATTGTTCACATAATTCCCATGCTCCTTTCAATTTTAACACTACACTATAGGCTGAGTGTTGATCTGAACCTTCCTTTCTTATTCCACATTAGTGGGATTCTTTATATATTGTCATAGTTTTTTTTCCAGATGTCTCAACTTTACACTTTTGAAGAAATTACTAGTTCCCTTTAGATAGGTCACGAGATTATTCTTCCCACAATTTTTACACGTGGGATGGTTGGGTTTTTTACATCATTGAATTTATTTGAAGAACCACCCACATTAGATTACATTTTCCTCTTCTTGTCATCGGGACCATGATACCACTGAGAGTCTCCAATCACCATTTCAAACTTTAGGGCACAAAATAAAATCTCCTCGTAACTTTCAAAGTCTCTAATCGCCAACGTTTTTCATAGACTCAGATTTAGTCCGCTAAATAAGCGATCAAACTTTCTTTTGGTGTTCAAGAAAAATCCCAAGGCATACCTTGAAAGCCTTTTGAAGTTTTATTCATACACGTTGATGGACTCATATTCCTTCTACTTGAGTCTAAGGAACTCTCTTTCCATATTAAGATGGTGGGTTTGGGGAAAATATTTATTGAATAACATTCTCTTGAATTTCTCCCAAACCATGAAAAAAATTTCCTCCTGGGGGTTCGTATTCTTGATCAATGTCCACCATTGATCAGCTTCCCCATCAAAACAATAGACTGCCAGCACAACTTTCTCTTCTTCTGAGCACTGGAGGACAGAAAATATATTTTCAATGATGTTAATCCACTATTCCATGTGTAGAGGATCGAAAGATCCACTTAACATGGAAGGAATTTTACACATGAAGGACTCAACAACAACTTTATATTTCCTTGGAGGAGGAGGGTGTTCCACATGATTCAAGTTATTATTCATAACTTGAGCTAGCTGATCAAGTTCTATCATGAAGTTTGAGCACACATTCCCATCATATCGGCATGCCATTAGGGAAATATTCACATTCCCTATCACATTGATTGTTGGCATGTGTTCTTATATTTACCACCATTAACTAAGAAAAAGAGCATACAATTAGATAGTTTGATTACTTATCTATTGAACATAAAAAATGAAACTTTGAACTTAAGAGGATAATATTATAAAGAAGAAGTATATTATAACTTTTTATTCACTATGTTTTATTCTAGGTTATCATTGATCTATTTCTTAACTTGTATTCTTATGGGGTTTTTTCATTACCTTTATAATGGTTTGTACCAAGATCACGAATTTCCCAAATCATATCTCCCAGGAATATTAAAACAAGAGTGAAGCAAGGCCCATTTCCATGCACCGGTTCCCATTCGAGTCTAGATCAAAGTGGTGTTTTAAGGTTTTACCCCTAGATACATCTATTCTAGATCCACCTCTACCTGTTTTTATCTAGAAAGGGATGTATTTGTTTGATAAACCACTTACTCTATACTTGCCAAAATTTAGGGGTGTTTTCTTATACTTAGTCTCATCCTTAAGGGTCTTAATAAAGTTCTATATTCCTAATCTACAAAAATAACTAGACCATCCTATGATATCAAATATATCAACCCTAACCTTTTTCTCATAACAATACATGATTTTAATCACAATTATACATCAGAGTATAACCCAAGGATTGTGAAGTCTAGTGTCTTAGAAGACTAGGTACATAAAATTGAAAACATAAGACTAAATAAAACACTTGTTTATTTAATATTAATAAAGAGATAATAACTTCCTTTGAGCTCCTACATCTGCATAGGGTACCCTGGGGAACACATGAACAAAGGGATGAGCAAAATATCCCATTAAGGTAAAAAACATAGCAATTAAACTTAAACACATGGGTTAGAAGGAATGACATAATGAAAATGAAAGGCATGGAATGCATGGAATCATAACACATAAACATGGGATCATATAAACATGAATTCATAGTAATGTGACAGTATCATAAATCATGACTTTAGAATGAGTCAAGGCTTGTTGTACATAGAGGAGCACAAGTCAAGGTTAACGACCAAGACCGTTGCACATGGTAGCATGAGTCAAGGCTAACGGCCAAGACCATTACACATAAAATCTCACAAGACTAAACTTTACCCAATTAATTGGAGTGTTATCTAGTCACACCCATCTCAACATGTTCATGGATATTCTTTCCACATATAAAATCACACATAAACAATCATAAACATAAGGACACCCATGGAAAGAAATGGGTATCATAATCATGTCATAAATCATAATGAATGGGCGTATCATAAAAGTGTCCATGAAAGAAAGGAATTAGAACATACATGGACATTAATAAGGTATAATAGGAATAAATCATGGTAAGTGATTTCAAACAGAAGTTAAAACATGTAAGAAGATAATTTATAAAATTTCATCATTAAAACATTTTAGTAGGGTTTTAAGGAAAATCTAAAGAGAATTTAAAATAGAAAAGGGAATACTCATTTACATAAAACCAGAAGTTAACCAAGAATGTTTTAATAATAAAAAGGCTGATTTTATAAAAACAATTTCTATCCTAAAAATATATAATATAGTGTATATAATGATGGGTAGGAATTTGGAAAGTTCCCTTAAAATAGGTTTGCTTATCGAAAGGTATTGAGGAGAGAATAATTTAAAAGATGTATATCCCCGAAAGAGAATGAGGGATGGATATTGAAACATGATTTTGGAGAATATAAATAGTATTAATAAGTTTTAAAAAATAGTAAGATACAAATTCTTTTGGATAAAAATAAATATAAAGAAACCCGAAGTAATATAGGAGGTTTGGGTAGAATCCCTTACAGAATATCAGCATGGTATCAGGTATACTTAAGAGAGATTAATGAGACAGAAAGGGGTTTATATTTTTTTATAAATCATGAGGGAAGTATGTGGGAGGTGATAAATCATACCCTATCATTATAAATTACACTTAAAAGGGCATAACATAGAGGATATTCTTGAATAAATGTGAGAAAGAGCGGATCCCTTACCTTAAGTCCAATGGTGTTCTTTGCTTAATCTTAATAACCTGAATAATAAAATTAGGTTCATTAATTAAAAATTAAATAAAATATTTTACATGTAAATTATTTAGTATAAACTTTTTGAGTTCATTAAAAACCTTTTTTGATTGGTTATGAGGTTCAATTTCATTGTTCGGGTCATTTTGCTTCCTTGGTTTTAATGATCGGTTCACTTATATTCATGTTCGGACACACATGTATGATGAGAGTTGTTGTCTATAATTGAATTTATATGAAATTATTGAAAATATAGGAGATTAAATGGTTATAAAATTCGTTTGTTTATTTATCGTTAAGGTGAATCATTATATAAAACATTAATGATTAATGCTTGAATTAATTTGGCGATTTTGCTCATAATTAACTTGTTTTGTATTATTATTTTGAATCACGTGTGAAAAAGGATTCCAGAATAACACATAATATAAAATACATATTTAACAGTCTGGTTCAACCATAAAAATGGTTTCATGGCCCAAATTGAATATGGTAATATAAATTTATAACCAGTCGCCCTTGAATGTGATAAATTAATACATATCGGACGGTGTTTTCATTTATTTGGTATACAAAGAGGGGAAAGGAGAGATGATAATAAATTATTCCATTAGTATAAAAACACTATAGTACATGTATGTTACTATATTTTTCATACCATTTGTATTAGTAGAGGTTTGGAAAGAAAAGAGAACAAAAGAACATGAAAAGAAAATGAAAGAAAAGAAAAGGGGAATTTACCTCTTGATTCAATCTTCCTTGAGAGACTCTTAAGGGAAGAGGATTTGATATTTTGAGGAGAAAAAAGGATTCTAGACATGGGGTAGGAACTTGGGAAGATATTTGGTCAGAATTTAGGTAAGGCACAAGTCTTGAGAGGAGTGACGAGAATAGGGGAGTGTGGGTGGTTTTTATAGTGGAGTGGAGGAGGGTTTTTTTAATATTTTAATCATTAGTTTATTATTTTTCCATAAGAAAAGAAATAGTGATGTTTCTTGAGACCAAAAATAGTATTTTGTGCATGTTAGTTCTAACCAATGGACATTTACATCATCCATGACCCAAGCATGATGTAGAAATTTAGGTTTTAGCATTTATTGGGAATTATAGTATTTTACTATTCATAAAAATTCAAGTATTTTAGAAAAATAGCAAAAATTAACCCTGACCATTTTTCAACATGTATAATCCAAAAGTGAAATATATTTTTCAAAATCAAGTTTCTAAATATAATTAATTTAAATTTTAATTAAAATCATAATTTAGTTGAAAAATACAGATTTTAAAACTATAAATGATTTTATAATGCTTTAAAAATTTTCATAAGGTCTTATAAAATTATCATAAAACCATAAGACATAAAATTGATAATTTATAAACACATTTTAGGAAAATAAATTTTATTTAAAATTAATTAATTAATTTTAATTATTTATTTATGATTTAAAAAAAATACCAATACTTTTACTATGGTTAGATTATAACTTATAAGATGCCTTAATTTTATTTATACATCATGGGTGAGGTTACTATTATTTTGGACAATTTACTATTCATAAGGGTCATATTAATATTCATAAGGATAGGTTACTATTCATAAGGTTATGTTACTATTCATCAAAAAAATTAAGTTTGTCTTATTGGACTCCAAACATCTTACTAATTGCAACCATGTATATCAGATTTTTGAAATTCAAAATCACAGAGGTGAAAATATTATGTTTAAAGGTCACATAGTACTTAGTAGTTTATTGTTTTGTTATTTCATGTGATTATATGACATAATTATAAGAAGGGAATTTCCATTGATAAAAAATTGGGTTGTTACTCTATTTATAGGCTTTCTATCCGTTCTATATTTTTCTCTTGAACTAGAATGAATCAAAGATAATAACTAGATCAGTGCTCTACCATGTAAATATATATGTGGAATATACCTTTCTCTCAAGGTTTGGTGTTTTAGATACCCAATTTTAGTTGTGTTGTATTCCAAACTTTCTGGAATTTCCCCTAAAATTAATTGAATTATTGAATTGAAAAAGTTGTAACCCATTTAGTTTTCCCACTAGTACCTTTGTGATTGTTGGACGTTATTAGCCCCATCCTAGGCTACCCATGGAGAGTTTCATTGCATCTTCCCTATTTTATTCCACCCCACTAGGTGAGTGTGATCTATATACTTATTTTAAGAGCCTTGAAAAATTAAATGTGATGTGAATGAATAATAAGGATGAATCTATGCCTCCTAGTCATGTAATTACATGATATTTAATTGGTTTATTGTTTATATGTAAAATGTAAAATGGTTTGGAAGAAATCCTGATTTTTAAAATTATTAATGAATGAGATGATGAATTAATTATGGTAGTGGATTTCTTGGAAAAGTTTTTTGGATCTTGTTTCCATAGGATTACATGGACATTTAAACTCCATGGGTATTGATTATGATAGTAGATGCCTTGGATAGATCCTTGGATCCTGATTTCATAGGATGCTAAGGAAATTTCTCCCCCTTGGATCCATATTTCTTGGACCCATGCTGGATATGCTCTATTGACATGCTCCTTGGACTCTACCCAAGTCTTTATTGAGTTTCCACCAAGATACTCCTAGGACTTGATGATGATTCCTTGGTCTTCTATACCTTGGATCTGAAACTTCTTGGTATGACACATGATTACACGGCGTGGTTGTTGTGGATGCTGACACTTGATTACATGGTGTGGACATTATGGATGTTATACACTTGATTACATGGTGTGGCAGTTGAGGATATTTTAATATGATGTATAGATATCCCTGGTAGTGGTTTTATAATTCAATTGTTAGACTGGATAGTTATCACACCTATTTATTTATGACTTATAGTTTCCTTTTTTATGGAAGCTTAACTATTATTCATAGGGATTCATGTTTGGCTGGAAAATACCACATTTTACTTTCATTACTATTATAATTGTTATATATTGACCTATATTTCTGATTATATTACACAGACTTGACTTGTTTTAGAAATTGTTGGTGGTGTCCGATTGAGCATCATTACACACCCTATTTGGGATACCATTGGGAACCCATATAGACTTCCTAGATGTAGGTAAGGATCAGGGAAATCTTCGAATGTATGATAATTGATTTGTTTGTCTCTTAAGATAAGGGGATCACATGACTGAGCTAGGATCTTGATGCTATCTAGAAATAGTTATTTTAGTCTTTTTGGTATTTTGAAACATGTATTGTATTGGATGCCTATATACCAATTTTTGTTCTTTTAGAGACATGTCATGATCATCATATTTTATAAGAATGCTTTTGGTTATTCATTACTACTATCTTATGGGTGTTTACCATCTATCAATGATTTATATTATACTTCAACTATTGACTTATATGTTTACACTACTACATTACACTCTTACACGAGGGTATAGTATCCCTATAGACACACCCTAGACCCTAGATGCTAGTTAGCATCATCTGAAATATGGGGAGGTACACTTAAGGCCATGTGACCCACCAGCTCAGGGCACCGTTTAATGGATCTCGGGCTAAGACATTACATATGGTTACTTTTCTTTGTAGTATAGATACATCAGTTAATCTCAAGGAGGAATCCAATGTTTACTGGGAAGAATTTCCAAATGTTTAAGTGTATGATGCATCATTATTTTAGGTCTCTTGGAATGTAAGTATTCTTTTTTCCTTATATATATATTTTTTTATAAAAAAGACTTCTATATAAATGAATAAAAAGAAAAACACTACTACATATTTGGTTTATATCCATAGTTAAAAACCATTATTATAGGGGTCTAAACTATCACTATAACATACAACAACATTTCACCCATATGTGTCTATAGTCACTACTAAGATAAATATATATTAACGATAAAAAAATTATAACTATATATGGGACATAGTTTTTTTTCTATAAACCTTGACTATAAGTAATTATATTCATATTTTTTTGAATCATTTCTATAGGTGTGATTATTTTTTTGAAAATTCAGAGTAGCCTTTTCCACATACCTATTCAATCAAAAAACCAGTAACTAATGTCAATTCAACCAGTAATCATTAAATAAATCATTGGATTAAAAAACATCAGAAATTTTTTTATATTTCAATCATAATGAAGATTAAACACCACTCAATTTCAATTACAATGAACATTAAACATATTCATATAATATGATTCCTTTATAAGTTTAGAAATTAAAGTAAAATAAATGAAATTTATTTCCTTCAAAATTTAACTCTTAGATAGAAAATTAATTTCAAAACCAATTATTATTCCTTAAATGTAATAATTTTAGTTCAAACAATAAGGTATTCCTGTAGAAACCTCTTTATCACATTAAATGTAAAAATGAACAATTTTTTTAATATTAGTAAATATAACATTGAATCAAGATATGTATTATTGGTAATTTTATTATGCTAACACCTCTATTATAGATCCATGAAAATATAAAAATTTCATTAAATAACATTAATTTTTATAATAGAATATATACATAATTTTAACCAAAATATGCTTACTAACATAATATTGATGTAGGTTTGAATGAAGAGTGTAAGAATATAGTTGGTTTTAGAAAATAAAGTTGGATGGGTAGGTCACTAAATTACTAACCTATATGATTTATAAAAATTATTTTTTTTGTAACTTATTTATCATATTCATCACCTGAAAACTAGAACAAAAATGAAAGATAAAAAATAAAATAAAAAATACTCATAAATCCTAAAAAAGAGAACTTATGGTGAAGAACCAAATATAAATGGATCATAAAATATTCTAAATAAATGAGAACATGTAAACTTTAGTGGTAATTATTTTAAATGAAATTTTTATCCTAACATAAATTCTATAAAATCATGTATATGTTCATAAATTTTATAAATCATATTATTATAAATTCATGATAAAAATTTAATTATATCATGTAACCATTTTACTTACAATATAAATATTCCAAGGCATATTCTTTATGCTTCAAACACAATAGGGTCTCAAATCACTCACATACAATGTCAATAGAATAAAAAATTTCAATATATAAATTGAAATATAAACAAATATTATATAGAAAAAAGGGGATAAGAAATATAATTTTCCAATGAAAAGTCTATTTCTCCACTATTCAGGTACACCATGATCAGATAAATATTTTACATTTAAGTTGATTGTTTATAACTAATATTCTAATTCACTAACAACATATAAGTAAAATAAAATATTTCATGAAACAAATATTTATAATATAATTTTTTTTTCAGATTTAAGTCCAACTTAGTGATAATTATTAGTGAAAAAAACAAAATGTTACCCCACTACAATATTGGATTTCATAAAAATAAACTAGTTCTACATAAAACAACAAATGATGAATGTATTAATAGAGATATTCATAGTAAATAAACTTATATAATTTCTTATTAAAATTTAACAACATACAAAATAATAATATTTTTTTTAAAAAAAGAAACTTACTCAGAAATATTGATCTAAGTCGTCTATTCCTCCTTCACCACCACTACCAAAAAGTATCAACTTATTCATTTTTTATAATACCAAAATCTGAATCTCTATGAACAATACTACCATCATCACCATGAGGTGGTTTAGTGGTAGTATGGGAACCACTAGGAGCAAATGATACTATTGGGAAAAATCCCTCAAGGTAAATTTTTGGAGTCATTGGCCTGTGTTTGTTGATAAAGCATGTTAACAAAGGTCTAGAGTGGGGAAGACCATGGGGTATTTATTATGGAAAGGATCTATAAGAGTTTATAGTTTTTCATGAATATTCCTAAATATTTATAAGAAAAGGAATTATTTTAACATAATCTATGAAAACTCTCACAAAAGTGGGGTGGTACAAACATTCTGCGCAAGTGAAGTTACATGAACATTATATTCAAGTGTATTTGCATGTGGTTAGTGAGAAAATAGGTGAAACATTTTTATAGGAATAAATGGTTTCATGAATATATTGGTCTTTCATATAAATAGTCTACTAATCCCATCATTAAGTAGTGATCAAGACTTAGAGAAACTTTTATAGCTTTATTTTTTTATAAAAATTAAATGAACATATTTATTATGTGAATAATTTTTATACCTATATTATTTGAACATGGAAGGAAATCTAAAAAACTAGTATTTGTGTAAACTTGAGTTATGTGAACATCTTTTGTGCACAAGAAGTGAGTTACAAGAACCTTAGGTAAATTTACTATTTTTTTAGAAAAGTGGACTTCATCATTTGGATGAAAGAAGATAATCATGACACACCAATCATGGTGTTATTAAAGTATTAAACTCATTATAATAATCTTATTGAATGAACGGTGAGTTCACTTTATTAGATAGAGTAATGAGTTCTCAAAACATGATTGGTAGTGAATTAAGAGGGATAACGAGTCTACTACAAACTTTGAAATAGACAGTGATCCCGATTTAGGGATCAATGAGTTCTCACAGTGTGATTGGTAGTGAATTGGGGTATAGTAAGTATAATATGAACATTATACACAATAAATCCCTTAGTTATTCCGATACATCAACACATAACTTGTGTATACTCCTTGGATTAACACAATGTAGGTGAACCAAGAAAAATTACTTGTTTCCCTATTTAATTTCTATATCACTTCATATATTCTATGAGAGAGATAGATATTACTAATAATATTGGAATAATATCATTAGTGACATACCCTAATTCATCCCCACATCTCAGGGTATTTACCTTGTTTGGGGATAATAAGTGGTATCTGATCCAAAGGTTCAAGTCAGTGGAACATTTTGTTAAGTGGAAGCAGTGGTATAATTAAATCAAAAAGGGATTATTATAGAGACCCATGATTAACATACATGGATATTACATAATTTTATATGGATATTCATCACATTACAAAAATAAATTCCTGAGGATCATAATAGTTTAGTGTATTTAGGAACTTGGAATAAAATATTCTAACTCAGTGAAAGATCTTCAATGTTTCCCATAAAGATCTCCCCTTTAGTACTTCTAATTAAAACCTTTATTCATAACCTAGGGAAAATAAAAATAAGAAATGGGTGATCTCAGATGACCATTAAGGGAAAAATGGAGATATGTAATCATAAACATGAGTATATGGGTATGAGAACATTATTATGACATTAGATAATTATACCCTACATAACAAAGATCATAAACATGAATCATGGCATAAATATTGGCTATTCATAAGACATTAATAATAAAGGAATCAAGATCATAATCCTTGAAAGCATAATATAGGAATAATATATAGAATTTGTGGCATACACATGAGAATATAATATGATTTCCATATTAGTTAAGGCATCACTGCAAATACCATCTTAGTAGCATGGGTTCTCCCCCCATACTATCTTGGTAGTCATGGTTCACTCCCAAGACAATCTTAGTGGAAAAATTCATTTACTAAACCGAGTTCACTCCTTATTTCATCCATTTATATCTCATGAGATATAAATATTTACCTAATTCATTGGAGGGAGATATAGGTCCCACCCGTATCATAATACAATCATACATATCTCTACTACAAGATCATAAACAATCATGTCATAACCCATGAAATGAAATGGGTATTATAAGCATGTAATCATATCATAACTTGTGGAAAAAGAGTCAGGATTCATAATCATTTCATCAAATAATAACTCATGAAATGAATAAGGTTTCAAAAATATATAACTTGTGAAAGGGAAATGAGTTTCATAAACATAATTACATAAAAACATAAAGCATTCAGAGAAAAAAAATATGAATGTGACTTTGTATCATTTACTATAAAGGAATGAGTAACACCAAAAAATGTCATATTATATGGAAAATAATTTGGAAAGATCCTTTGAAAAAATTTCTTGTGGAAAATATTCTTTATTATTTGAAAAAATATTTTCAAAACATAAATCCTTTTAAAAATATTTTTCTTTAAAAACATATAAAGGAAGCTTGAAAACATTTTAGAAACCATTTCCATTAAACATAGATTTGGAAAATTATAAAGGAATCTTTGAAAACCATAAAACATTTTTGAAATCCTTTTTCCTTGAAAATTGTATTTAAAGATCATTTTAAAAACATTTTTTGAAAAAAACATTGTTGAAAACATGGTTTTTGAAATAAAAAAATTTCTGACTGAAAAGATAAATAAGATCAGATTTTCTTAAAAGTAATTTCTTAATTATCTTAAGGAACAAAGAGTGGAAGTGGGTGCCAATACATGAAGAAATCCTAAATTAATAGAGGATAAGATAATTCATGAGAGTTATCCTTGAGTGATTTCAGAGCTTGTGTGGAGGAGTCCAATCTTCTTGAAATTAACCTAGTGGGGGCCAAATATACTTGGTGTAGGAATAATCTAAATAGCATGAGAGAAAGCAAGATTGACCATGCCTTTGGAAATGAATCTCTACTTGAGAGTTGGAAAGATATTTCTTTTGTCACCCTTGCAAGGCATAATTTGGACCACCATACAATTTTACTTAATTTCACTACTAAGAAAGATAAGTTACCTCACCCATTTCGGTTTAATAATGCCTAGACTACCCTTCCACAATGCTCCCAAATTTTCAAGGATACATGGGATGTGGTTGATTATAACAAAAATTCTTTAGCCTGTATTATTAAACTGAAGGTCCTCAAAACTATGATGAAATAGTGGATAAAACAAATATTTAACCTCCTTGATCAAGAGATTGAAACTATCGAAAACTCACTTCATCAGATTCAAGAGTCCATTAAGAAAGCTGATTTCAATGGAGACCTTTCACAAGAATCCAGAATGTGCTCTGAGATGAACAAGCTTATCAAGCTTAAGGAAATAATTCAGAGAGATCTGTTCAAAGTTAAGTGACTCACAAATAGAGATAGAAACACCAATTTTTTTAATGCCCTTCAAAGGGACAAAAAGGTCAATATGCCTTTATCTCTCTTTAAGAATGGAAACAGAATCATGGATGATAGAAAAAACCTCTCATAGTATATTTTATCTTATTATGTGAATCTCTTCAATGGTCTAAGGAAAAATGAAGAAATAATGGAAGGTATCATTCCCAAACTTGTTATCGAGGATGATAACATTATGCTCAATTCTATTCCACTTGATTTTGAAATAAAAGATGCTGTCTTTGGTCTCAAAAAGCACAGCTCACCAGGAGCAGATGGATTCACAAACCACTTTTACCAGTTTTATTGGGATATCATTAATATTGATGTGCGTAGACTGGTTAAACACTTTTTCACAGATAGATCACTCTGTCAAAGATTTAATGACTAGTTCATTACCTTAATTCCTATGGTGGAGAATGCAAGTGATGTTGGTCAATTCAGACCAGTGTATTTGGTAAATACTATCTATAATATCATCACTAAAATCCTAGAAAATCATCTATCTCATGTTTCTATAAATATTATCTCAGGTAATCAATTTGGTTATGTTAAATGGAGAAAAATTCTGAATTTCATCTTAACTACCTCTGAATGTCTGAACCTGGTTCAAAAGTATACAAGAGGAGTAAATATTTCCCTTAAACTTGACATTCTTAAGGCCTTTGATACTATTGACTGGGGTTTTATTGGACGCATTCTTCACAAGTTTGGATTTCAAAGGAGCTTAATTCAAATAGTCAATGATCTTATTAGCTCTGCCAAGATTTCCATTCTTATTAATGGTTTTTCGAAAGGTTACTTTAAATGCTCCAGAGGTGTGAGACAAGGAGACCCTATTTTTTCCATTATTTTTGAAATCACCGAGGATTACTTGAGTAGGCTTCTGCAACATATGGCCAGCAAAGGTGACATTAGTAAAATCAGAGAAACTTGGGGTATTACTTCTCCTTCTAACCTTCTCTTTGAAGATGACATTGTTATCTTTTCACAGGGGGATAAACAAACCATGACATACATAAAGAGGGTCATTCTTCATTATGAAAAAGTTTCTTTACATAAGGTTAATTGGATCAAGTCCTTCATCTTTTTTGGGAAAAATATCTCACCCTCCAGAAAATCCAGAATGATAAGTGATCTGGGAATTAAAGAAGGGTCTTTCCACTTCAATTATCTTAGAGTTCCCATGTTCCATGGAAATCATCACCCTCTCACTTTTTGGAGGTTATAATCCAAATTGAAAGAACCCTTTCCTCTTGGAAGGGAAAATACCTTTCAATGGCAGGACGTATGTGTCTTGTGAAGCATGTTGTTACCTCAAAGCTTGTCTATTCTTTCATGGATTATTTTTGGCTTGAATCCCCCATTAAAACAATAAATTGCCTCATGATAAATTTTGTGTGGAGTGGGAATATTATAGAAAAGAAAGTCTTCACAACACCATAGAAAAATGCTGCATGCCACAAAATAAAGGAGGTCTTGGTCACAATAACATTGATTCCTTTAACTGTTCCCTACAGGCACACTTCATTTGGAGACTCATTAATGATAAATCCCCCACCTTGGACTTTATCCATGCTAAGCTCCTTAGTAGTATGATTAAAGGAAATATGGCTCATATTCAATCCTATATCTGGCCTAGTCTAAGGAAAGTCTTTCAAGAGATTATCAATCACTCTCATTGGTTAGTGACTACTAATTCCTCTGTGAAATTCTAGACTGTCAATTGGATTGGCGGTCACCTAATTCATAGTGTTGATGACACTGAGCAGAATATTGACTCTAACTCCTATATTAAAGACTAGATTGCTCAAAGGTAAATGTTTCCACCTCACATTTATTTTACTATCTCCAACTACGACTTTATGGACACTGATGACATACTTATATGGGACCCTAGTCTGAAAGGGATTCTTGACTCCAAGAGCTACTACAACCACCTGATCTAATGAACCAGCATTGGGATTGAGGCTTCCAATAAAAAATGGTTATATCCATATCACTTCACTTTGATGTGTAGAATATTTCTCAACAAAGTAACGGTCAAGGGAAAACTGCAGCGAGTGGGGATATCCCTTTGTTCATGTTGTGCTTTGTTCCAACAACATTGTGATGATGTTAATCATCTGTTCTTATCCTAAAACATAGCTACTTCTCTCTAGCATTTATTTTTTGACTGGTTCAGGTTACATCCTCTATAGAATACTGAAGTCTTAGATTTCATACTTGACCTGATCACTGTACACCTCTCTCTGTAGGTAATCATTCCGTTTCTGGTTGCCTGTGCAGAGGTGTTTTACCTTGTCTAGAGAGGCCATAACAAAAGGATTCATAAAGGAGCTGCCTTCAACCTTAATGTCACATTTTTAGATACTCTGTTTGCAGTGCAACATGCAAACTCCCTACATAATTATCATTGTGACAACTCGGTTTAGGATCTTGTTGTTATGAGAGAGCTATTGATTCAAGGAAACTATCCTCGACCTTGAGGTATCATTGAAGTATTCTGGACTCCCCCGTTTGTGGGATGGATCAAATGCAATACAGATGGTACTTCACATGGTACCCCAGGAACTGCGGGATATAGAATCATATTCAGGGACCATAATAGAGATTTTATTTAAGGTCTTTATGGCCCCTACGATACTACCACAACCCTTGAGGCTGAAATGATAGGTTTCATCAAAGCGGTTGAGATTGCATGCAGAAGAAATTCGAACAATTTGTGGTTCGAAAGTGACTCAATGACAATTATCAATGCGGTTAGAATGGGGCAGCTACATATAACATGGAAACTCACCTCTAAATGTTACAAATTACTAAATGAACATTCCTTAGTGAATCATATCATCACACATATCTATCGTGAAGCTAATCAGCCTACTGACTACCATGCAAACAAGGGAGTCCTCATCAACATATGTGTACAATACTCTAGTATCCCTTTTGAGCTAATTGATATTATCCAAAGGGATAAATGTAATTTTTCTTATTTCATACTCTTGTAACTCTTTTTTCAATATTTTAAGCCATGTTGTTTGATCTTTTTAAAAAATTAAACATTCTCGATAAATGATGAGATTGTTTCAATAGACTCTCATCACTTGGTAACATTAAATAATACTCCCCATGTAAGAAAATGAAACTAAATGTAGCTTAAAATATAATGAAAAGAAGGATATACATTTTATAACATGTCAAAGGTTAGTGTATACATCTCATAGAAAAATATAGGTGCACAACATGACATGTGTCTTAAAGAAGGAAATTTGAGTCAAAATTACATTACCGGTTTGGTAACTTTTGAAACATAAAACACATGAGAGAGATATCATAAAATTGATTTGTAGATACCCATAAATTTTAGGATAAGATTCATATAATATATTAATGGGTAGTATATACACAACTCAAAATAAATGAGTGGTGAATAAGGAATAAATCTCACATAAATAAAATTGAGATGAGAAAAGCCTTACCTTATGTATTGACTCTCGTCATACTCATAAAAACCTCATGTATAATAAATATAAGTTTATTATACATATATTATAGAAATATATTCCTATATATAATACCATATATGATTTTATTATGACTTTATATTACATGTATATTAACAATTCCATGTTAACGTTACATTTCAGGTAATATCCGCATTGTTTTTCATATATATTTTGACTTGTTATTCTTGATAATCTTACATAGATCATGATATAGTTATTTAAAGAATGAAAAAATGATATAAATATCATATATATTAATTATATAAATATTTATAATAATCTATAAAATATATAATTATGAAATGGAATACACCGTTCATGGAGACAGTAGGTTGTACGTACACATGAAAATTGTTTCCATTTTATTATCATATTGAAAGAGAGAAAGTAAATGATATATATACATATATATATAATAATAATAATAATAATAATAATAATATCATTATTATTTCATATATATCATATAATTTCACAAAACCAATCCTTAATATATTCCATGTAAAGTGTGAATGAATCACATCTCTTTGAGGAGGTCGTAGTCCACACCTCCACAAACGAAGTTATCTTGTATAAAAAAAATGGAATCAAGAAGTTATGTTTTATATAATAATTATAAAAGAATAAAAATATCATAAATATCACACATATAATATAAAAACATATTTTCCATCATAATTCTCATCTATGAGAGGTGTGGTAAAGGAAAAATGAACAACATCGTTTCTTGAGGTGGTAGTTCACTATACAAAAAATAGTAAGTTTGTTACCCATTAGATGAAAGTGTGTGTAAGTGTAGTTCAAACACATAGAATAAAAAATATAAGTATATTAAGGATAACAAGGTTATTATATAAGCATGTAATAAGAAGAGTTTAGGTGGTGGAGAATGAAAATAAAACAAAGGAGCTTGAGGAAGGATGTTACTTCTTCTTTAGGTAACTCTTTTTAGTTTGCACCAAAGACTTCCTTAGATGGATTTAGGAAAAAATTGAGGATTATATTATGAAGGAAGGAATTTTGGGAGATTATTTGATCATATTTTGGGTGAGCCAAAGGTATTGAAATATGTGAATAAGTGGAAGGGTTGAGTTCCTTTTTATAGTGGATGAGGAGTGGAATTATTGTAATTTTTTTAAAAGAGAATTCCATCCACGTTTTTCCAATTTAAAGTGGCTAAAATAATAGTAAAAATCAAATAAAAGATAGTATAGGGTCTAAATATGAACATCCAATGGATTTTGGACAATATTATAGGTCATTTGGGCCTTAAGTTTAGGGTTTAGTCCTTTGTTAAGCTATTTTTTCTCACAATCATTGTAATTTATTTTAATCACTTTCACTAATGTTTTTGTTAAAAAAATAAGTTGAAATTATTACAAATTATAAATTATTATGATTAAATATATGGAATCATATTTTAAAAATTCCAATTACATAATTTTCAGGAATTAATTTAACATTAATATCACATATAGGAAAATAATACGACTTTTTAAAGCGAAAACATCCAATAGTTTGAAATGTTTTAATATCCAATTTCATTTTGAAATTGGTTGAAGTGACATAAATTAGATTAAGTGATATATAATTTGTCTAATTATGATTTAAAACCAAATTAAAACATAATATAACTATAAATATAAATTATATGAAAAAGAAATTTTGAATTAAAATTCAGTGTTTTTCAGTATTCATCAAAAAATGCAATTTCTCAGAAAAATACCAAAAATTCACCCAAAGTAAATTTTTATATTATGATTTAAAAATGAAGTTTATTTTTTAAAATAAAAATTATAAAATTTTCAAAAATTATATTTGAAATGGGTTCTCCATTAAAAGGTGGTAAAATTACCTTTTAGAAAAATACATCGTCTTATTCATAAAATTGGATTTATTCTTATCTTATACCTATAAAATATATTGGATGAGTATAAAAAAATATTGATTGAATATATAATATATAAATTTTATAAAACATTAATAAAAAGTGGTTTCTTTAAATTATTAAGGTAATATTGTGTTTATACATAGAAAAATAGTTTTCTTAGAAAATTAACTTCTTTATTTTAAAATAGTTCTTACATTACATTATATTAATTGATAACCAAAGGATTGATTTTATATAAATTTTTAAATAATTTTTTCAAGATTTAGTTAACCTTATTCAAAAGTTCCATTCCAATGGCCAGTTGGTAGCCATAATAGTATTTTATTAATAATATTAATAGTGTATTGTAGTTCAGTAAAAACTCACCCTTTTGTGTAATGAAAGATATTAAAGGGAATCAATATGGAATGTAATACAAGCCAAACATAGTGTTTTTTATACTGAAATCTAATATAAGTTGTGCATGTAGTGTAATATTAACATGGTGTTACATATAACTCAAAACAAACTCAGTGTTTTCATATATGAAAACTATATTCAATGTTATGTGAAACAAAAAATATCAAAAAGATTAAATTAATTTGAAAAAAATATATATAAAAACTATTGGTGTTACATTCTACCCCCTTAAAATGAATTTATCCCTTAAAATTTATCTGGGTTATTAAATATTTAATACTTGAATGTTCCTTTCATATAATCCCACATCATAAAATTGAATACTAAATTTTCCTTTAAAAAAATAAAGTTGGAACCATAATGGTGACCCAAAGTAACTCATAAATAGGTTTCCAAATATGATAACATAAGTGGTAAGTAAAATCATGGACATGTAATATAAATATAACCATCAAGTTCTGATGGAGAGTGATAGAGATCATGATTAGGATAAAGTTAACAATCACAAATCCATAACTCAAAGAGTCTTGAAAAAGGCTATTAATATCATCAAAATGATGATAACGTGAATTTTTTTTTATTTCAAGACCCTTTTTCCTAAAATTGAATAATTTTCATGAAAATATATACTTGCATGATCTCAAGACAACCTTACCCTTTATTTTTCCTTGATCAATTTCCACTTCATCTCTTATTCAAATAAATGAAGGTGAATTTTTCATTCTTAAAGCATTAATAGATCATGAGATCCATAAATATGATGATAGGTCATTCCACATGTCTTTAGTTATCACAAAAAAGGTTATCACATGTTATCCAATATGCATAAATCCTCATATAGAAAGACAATACTTTATTCTCTAAAAAATCATCTGAAGATTAACACAAACCATTCCATAAATGGATAACCTTATAACCCTTCCAAAAGGTGGAAGTACAATAGTCTATAAAGCAGTTCATTAAATTATCTTCACATTGATCCCCCATATATCATAAGATATATCTTGGTTGCCACATTACAATCATTTTAATACCTTTGTCATGTATTCTCTTAAAACATGGTAATAATCTAAATTAACATACATACTTATTGAAAAAAATGAATGTTTGATTATTAAAAAGTTTATTGGATATATTCCTTAAATCCAAAAGTGTTGTAAACTTCATCACTGATAGCATAAATCACTTTTCAAAAAATCCATAATTTTCCCCAAGGTAATCAGTAGCATCCAATTTACTTATTCATTCCAACATATCTTTCTCCAAACATTATTATCTTAATATAAGGAACATATTAAGTGTTATCTTTCCCTTAATAATTTGTTTCCCATGAACATAACCTTTCTATTTAATCAATTTTCTAGGACATAAAATCCATTCAACATATTCTTGTAAATCCTTAGTGAAAAAACATAAAATTAAATATCCCTATATATTTTACAATTCATATAACATTATTCTTGAATCAAAATACATAAAAACATCTATTATTCCACTTAATACTTAATCCATTAACAATTCCACATCAACCTATTAATTAATACCTATTTCCTTTCATATTTAACCTATAGTCTCATCATCATCAACAATATAACCATTACTTATACCACCTTGTGGATTATCTTATTGATATTTCCACATGGGACATCTATTTTCATAATGATAATTCATTTCACACTTAATTCATTTAACCTTTGATGATGTATTAAGGAGGCCAATATTCCTATCCATTTCGTTAACTGAACTCTTCATATTTCCTTTAAATCTACTTGATTTATGTCCTTTTTCATATTCTAAACATTCTTTTATTTCTCCAAAACATTCAATTAAGTGATTCTTTCCACATTTTTGACATAAAGTAAAATGAGTCTCATTTTTTCCATGGTCTCTATTACTAGAACTCTCAGCGAACTCCTTACTTCTCTTCTTTGGTGAGTCCAAGAGTTGGTTAAGGTACACATTGTTAATCACGATCCATGAAAACTGATTAGGTATGATCACAACATTCTTCACTCTAGTGATCATCCCATTTAACTACTCATCAAAAAAATTTCCATCACATTCAGTGTTAATATAGTTCATTATGGTTCCCTCCTTTGACTTAAACTAGAAATCATAATGTGGGAATCACATATCATAGAAGAAAACTACATAATCATTACCAACCACTTATATAATGTCTAAATTATGACACATTATTTTAAATCCCTGAAAACTTAGTCTTATCCTTAGAGACATCCCTATAAATATCCTTATAAATATCCCTAAGTATCTTTCTCATCCTAGTTTCCAAAGGCTGACTAAAAAGTTCATTTGATACCAATTATTGAAACCCAGTATTAATATACATGGATATTACATCATTTTAGATGAATATTAATCACATTACAAAAATAAATTCCTAAGGACCATAATAGTTTAGTGCCTTTGTAAACTTGGAAAAAAATATTCTAACTTGATGGAATATCTTCAATGTTTCCTAAAAAGATCTCCCCCTTTAGCAATTCTACTAAAAACCTTTCTTGATAACCTGGGTAAAGTAAATATAAGAAAGGGGTTAGCTCAAATTCCCAGTAAGGGTAAACAAAGGAGATATGTAAGCATAAACATGATCATATGAGTATAAGAATGTGATCATGACATTATAAGATCATGACCTACATTACAAAGATCATAAACATGAATCATGGCACAAATATTGGTAGTTCACAAGACATGAATCATAATGAAATCAAGAGCATAATCCATGAAAGAATAATATGGGAATAAGAGATATAATTTGTGGTAGACACATAATTATATAAAATTATTTACTTAGTAGTAAATGTATCACTACCAAGGATATTATATCAATATGGGTTCACTCCCCATACTGTCTTGGTAGTCATGATTCACTCCAAATACCATCTTAGTAGAAAAATTCCTTTACTGAACCGAGTTCACTCCCCATTCCAGACATGTATATATCATGGGATATAAATCTTTAGCCAATTAATTGGATTAAGATATAGATTCCACCCATATCATAATGAAATCATACATACATATGACAAATGATCATAAACAATTATATCATAACCCATGAAATGAAATGGGTATCATAAACATGTAATCATATCATAACCTATGAAAAAATAGTCATGTTTCATAATCATTTGATCAAAGCCTAACCCTTGAAAAAAGTAGGTTTAATAAACCTATAACCCATGAAAGGGAAATGGGTTAAATAAACATCATTACATCAAAACATAAACCATTCAGTGAAATAATATGAATAGAACCTTTGTATTATTACCTAGAAAGGAATGAGTCACACCAAAGGATGTCATATTAGGTGGATAATAATTTGTAAATATCCTTTGAAAACATTTATCAAGGAAAATATCCTTTATTATTTGAAAAAAAAATCCTTTTTAAAACATAAATCCTTTTAAAAATATTTTTATTTTAAAAAATATAGAGAAAGATTTAAAACATTTTGAAATCCTTTTCCTTTGAAAATAGCTTCTAAAAATTATAAAGGAAGATTTAAAAACCCTAAAAAAATTTGAAATCCTTTTTCCTTGAAAATTATCTTTAAATATCATTTTAAATATTAAAAAAAAAACAATTTTAAAAACATGGTTTTTGAAATAAACATATTTTTGATCGAAAAGTGATATAAGATCATATTTTATTAAAAACATTTTATTAATTATATTAAGTACCAATGAGTGGAAAAAGGGTACCAATATATAAATTCATCAGGAATGACTATAGGAGAATAAAAATCAGGATAATTCTTGAGATATGGATGATAATATTTCATCAATGGATGTATAATCCTAAATAATTCTGATAAATGATGATATTGTTTCAATAGACACTTACCATTTGGTAACAAAGAATCATACTCCCCATGTAAGAAAATGGAATTACATGAAGCCTAAAATATCATAAAAATAATGAGATACATTATATATCATGTAAAAGGTTAGTTTATACACCTCGTAGAATACTATAGGTGTATAACATGGCATGTGTCTCCAAGAAGAAAAATTAAGACAAAATTACTTCACTGATTTGGTAACTTTGGAAACATAAATACTATGAAAGAGATATTATAGAATGGATATGTAAATACATATAAATTTTAGGATAATATCTAGAGAATATATTCATGGGAAGTATATACATCATGAAAAAGTTATGATTGGTGGATAAGGAATAAGTCTCACACAAATAAAAATGAGATGAGAAAACCCTTACCTTATGCATTGACTCTCATCATACTCATACAAACCACCTGTTTAATAAATATAAGTTTATTATACATATATAAAATAATCATATTCTTATATCTAATACCACATAATTTTATTATGACTTTATATTACCTGTTTATTAAAAATTCCATGTTAACATTACATTTCGAGTAATATCTATGTTGTTTTTCAAATATGTTGCCACCTGTTATTCTTGATACTATTAATTAGGTAATGGTTTAATTATTTTACTAATGTAAAATATGATATAAATATCATATATATTAATTATATAAAGATTTATAATAACCTATAAAATATAAAATTATGAAATGGAATACACCATCCATTGAGATGATAGGTCGTACGTACACATGAATGATGTTTATGTTTTATTATCTTATTGAAAGAAAAAATAAAATAATATATATATATATATATATAAACATAAAATCATTAAATTGGTATTATTATCTCATATATATCATATAAGTTCACTAAACCCATCCTTAATACATTCAATGTAATGTGTGAATGAACCACATCGCTTTGAGGAGGCGGTAGTCCACACATCCACAAATGAAGTTACAATGTTTACAGAAAATGGAAAGAATGAATGTATGTTTTATATAATAATTACAGAAGCATAAATAAATAAAAAATATCATATCTATAATATAAAAATAGACTTTACATCATAATTCTCACCCATGATATGTGGTAAAATAAAAAACAAAAAACATCATTTCGTGAGGTAGCAGTTCGATGTACACAAGAATGATAAGTTTGTTACCCATTAGATGGAAGTGTGTGTAAGTGTAAATGAAAACCAAATAATAAAAACATCTCAGTATTTCTATTATTATGAGGTTATTATATAATCATGGAATAAGAGGAGTTGAGGTGGTGGAGAATGAAATTAAAATAAAGGATCTAGAGGAAGGATGCTACCTCTTCTTTGGGTATCTCCTTTTAGTTTTCACCAAAGGACATCCTTGGAGGGATTTAGGCCCCAAGTAAGAATTTTGGGATAGATGGATGGTTTTATATATTATATGAGTATATTTTAGGTTAGACAAATTTATTGATATATGTGAATAAGTGTGAGGGGTGAGTGACTTTTTATAGTGGAGGAGGAGTGATATTCTTGTAAATATTTGAAAAGAAATTCCTCCCACGTTTTTTCCATTGAAAGTGTATAAAATAATAGAGAAAATCACATAAAAGGGAGTATAGGGTATAAATATGAATAGAAAATGGATTTTTATAAGTTTATAGGTCATTTTGGGTCTTGATTTTAGGGTTCAATCCATTGTTAACCTAATTGTTCTCTTAATCACTATAATTAATTTTAACCACTTTCACTAATATTTTTGGTAAAAAACTAATTTGGAATTTTAGAAATTATAATTTATTATTATTAAAAATATGTAATCCATTTTTCAAAAATCCAATCACATAAGAGTAATGAATTAATTTAAAATTAATCTCACAAACAGGATGATAATGCGGGTTTTTGAAGCAAAAAATTCCAAAAGTTTGAAATGTATTTATATCAAATTTCATTGTGAAATTGGTTCAATTGAACTATATTGAATTAAGTTATGTATAATTTATCTAATTATACTTTAAAATAAAATTTAAAAATAATTTAAAAATATAAATAAATTAAATGAAAAAACAGTTTTGAATTAAAATTCAGTTTTTACTATTCATCAAAAAATGAAACTTCTCAGAAAAATAAAAAAAATCACCCAAAATAAATTTTGATATTAATATTTCAAATATGAAGTTTATAAGTTCAAATAAAAATTATAAATTATCAAAAATTATTTTTAAAATGAGTTTTCCATTAAAATGAGGTAAAATTTCATTTTAGAAAGATACACATTTTTATTCATAAAATTGGATTTATTCTTATCTTATACCTACAAAATATATTGGATGAGTATAAAAAATATTTATTGAATATATAATATATAAATTTTATTTAAAACATTAATCAAAAGAGGGTTATATAATTTATTGTGATAAAATTATATTTGTACATAGAAAAGTGACTTCTTTAATTTAAAATAGTTCTTACATTAACTTATACTAATTGATAACCAAAGGATTCATTTTATATAAATGTATAAATAATATTTTCACAATTTAGTTAATCTTATCATCAACTTCCATTCCAGTGGTTAGGCAGTAGCCATAATAGTATTTTAATAATAATATTAATAGAGTATTATAGTTCGGTAAAAAATTAGCCTTGCATGTAACATAAGATATCAAAGAGAATCAGTATTGCGTGTAATAAATGAAAAACCTAGTGTTTCATATACCACTAGATAATATAAATTTTTCATGTAGTTCAATATTAACTTGATGTTGTGTATAAAATAATCCAAACTTAGTGATTTCATATAAAAAACTATATTCAGTAGTGTGTGAAATGTAAAATATCAAAAAGATTAAATTAATTAGAAAAGAATTATCACAAAATATTGAGGTGTTACAACTCTAATATTATATGGAAATAAATTTGAAATCTGGAATCAAATATAATTCTATTTATGAATATTAGGAACAAATGTTTACAAAACTAAAATTTATGGGATCATAGCTAGTATGGATAATGATGCCCTATTAGAAAGAGATAACAAAGAGTTGGGTGTAGAAACCATACGTATTAATACATTTGGGGGATCCTTGGTGGATTTTTTTTACAGAAAGTTGATTTCATAAAAATCCACACACACTATGTGGTAAAAGCTACATAATATCAATAATTGAGACTTAAAGTAAGATATACTAAATTGAAGGTTCAGTGGAATAAGTATGAGGATGTGAGTATGAACATGGATGAGTCTGTTGATGGATTATTTGATCAAGTAAACATGATTGTAGAGGATATGAATGGTCTGGAAGAAAACCAAAATTATGTAATGATTTTTAAGTGTATATTGAGATGGTTACCACCTTGGTTTAATCCAAAAGTTTCTATTCTTGAGGATAAATATCCAAAGAATCCAAAATTAGATGCTCTTCACAGTACTCTTATTGAATATGAGATGGTGAAGGATGATAATGAGGATATGAAAAAGGGTAAGTCTAATGAGGTGTAATTCATGAAATTTAATAATATCAACATGTAGGATTATGAATAATAAGAATATGTTGATGAAGTCATGTCATTTATTTACTCAAATATGAAAAGGGGAAAATAAAAGTTCCAATAAAAACTTTCACTCATATGCTTTGAATGATCAAAGGTTGGGAACCTTGAAATGAAGTGTCCTAATAAATTTGAAGATTATTATGGGTATGTTGAAGTTCCCATGAATAAGTATTTTACTAGTGTGAAATGTAGGAGGAGTAATAAGAAAACTTCTTTCAGAAGAAAAATATATTTTCACATGAGGAAACTAACTCAGAAGAGACAAAAGTAGAAGAAATTGAGGACTAAAAAGACCTCAATTAAGATATTATTTTGGATATTTTAGAAAACTCACATATAAGAGAATATGGTAATGAAGATGAAGGATAAGTGGAAGGGAGAGTTGTTCTAAAAGTATAGTTTTAAGTTTCTATTGAATATATAGGTATTTATAGAAAAAAAATAAAGAATTCCAATAAAGGGGTACATGAAACCAAACTCTATAGAACAGTAGGAAAATGAGAAATTTGAGTTAAGGGAAGAAATTTAAAAGATTATATTTAAAATACCAGATATCTTGGATAATGTTGTTGAGTATGAGATCAGGGTGAAATAGTATACCTAGATCATTGATGGTTTGAAAAACATAATGAAAAATTGAGTCAAATGTATTGAAGATCATAATATAGAATTCATCTGTATGTGATGAAAAATAAAGATAAAGAGAGACTCTTAACTTCTTATATGATATAAAGAAATCTAATCACATGGGTTATAGAGAAGGTGAAGAAGAAACATGGAGGTCCAGTAGGATAGTTAGAGAACTATCCACAGATGAAAAAGACACATTAGGATGATAGAGATGATTTGGATCATGATAGTAAGTAGAACGCAGTGATGATTGATGTTAGGCTATAAGCACTCACTTTGGAGTTGAAGATTTTTTTAGGTATTCCTCAAAAATAAAAACTCTTGAAGAACCTAGAATACCACCGGTGTTATAGAAAATACACATAGAATCACACCACATATTAGGTGTTGTTGTTGTGAAAATATTTGAAACTCTAAAAATATGTGTTTCATATCCAAGAGGTACTGGAGGGCATGAGAGCAATGAAGGTGGCCAAGATGGGTTCAATATTTCATGTTTTCATTTAATGTACACCATTTTTTGGTGTATATGATATATCCATATGACTAGGTATTTATTATTGAAGATGAAGAGTAGTATGCCTATGAATACCTAAAGTGGTCACACACAACAACTCAAGGAATTATAAAGTGGGATAAAAATAGAAAATCACTTTAACTTTTTTCAATATGAAGTTAGTCCATAACATTTATATGAAGATCAAATATAACTCATTACTACAAAACATGCCTTTAATAGTGTTGACATTTATCAATTCTAGAAAAATGCATTGATAACGTCCATCTTTATTGGTGCTAAAATAAGAACTGATAAATGGATCCCTTTATCAATGGTATAAAAAGTAATGATAAAGGGAACCCTTTATCAGTGCTTTTCTTTTAGCGTGGATAAAGGTCTCCCTTTATCAGCATCTTTTTAACATTGATAAAGGATAATGTTTATCAATGTTTTTTTAGCACTGATAAATGGTACCCTTTTTTGGTGCCTTTTTAGCACCGATAAATGTCCAGAATAAAATGAAATAATTAAACAAATAAAAAACTAACAATTTCATTAATTAAATAATTATTGTTAAAAATGAATAAATTGAATATACATTTATATAAATTTTAAAAATTAATAAATAGTATATATTAAATATATATAAATGTAAACTGAATAAAATGAAATAATTAGACAGATAAAAATTTAAAATGAGTAAATTAAGAAAAATATTAAACATTTTATTAATTAAATAATTATTGATCAAAATGAATAAATTTTAGATACATATATATATTATAAATACTAATAAATAGTATATATTAAATTTAGATATATAAAATGAATAAATTGTAACAATTAAACAAAAAAAATAAAAAATGAATAATTTACAAAATTATTTTAAAATTTATTGATGAAATAATTATTAATAAAAATGAATAAGTATAATATATATATATATATAAATTATAAATTTTAATAAATATATATATTAAATATAAATATATATAAAATTAATAAAATTTTAATTAAAAACCTATTAATGTCTTATTCATTTTTAATGATGTTTGATTTTTCAATTTAATATATAGAAAATGTTGTGTGTTACGTTGATTTTGTTGGGCAAAAATCCCTCAAGGTAACATTGCAGTATTTTTTGGGTTGATTGTGTTTGTTGACAAAGAAGGTTTTTCATGGATATTTGTCGAGTTCTCGAGAAGTTGTTGACATTCCATGTTGACAAAGAACGATGTCAAAGGAAAGGATGATCTGGAGGCGGTACAAAAGAGCAGTACAAGGTGGCGACATTTCCCAGTGTTTGCCAAATTTTTGGTGTCCAAAATTTGGAGTTTGGTGAGCATCACGAAAATAGGATTTCCATGAAGATCATAATTTCATATGGCAAAGGCATGAATTTCGTGAAGATAGGATGCTTGGTTTGGAAATCGCGAAGACCAGAAGAATGGAGGTGGTGATGCTTCACGATTACGTCATGCTTCGCGAACGACAGAGGCTGAAGCGCATCGCGGCGGAGAAGGGATTTGCGAGAGAGCTTCATGGCGAAGGTGCGAAGGAATGTTGGGCTTCGCGAGGGAGCTTCGCGGCGAAGGCGCGAGCCACGAAGGTAAGTTGACGGTGATTCTTCGCGACTACGTCAAGCTCCACGAACTGATAATTGCCGTGGAGCTTTGCGATTTGGACATATTTCCGGCAGAAACTTTGGAGCTTCGCGAATTGAGATGACATGGCATTGACTTCGCATGGAAAGTTTGAGGGTCGGTGGAATCGCCTATAAATAGAGGCCGACCCCTTCGAGCGAAGAAGAGAGAATTTTCAGAGAAAATACTTTGCTCTCGATTGGCGAAGGTGATTCGCGGAGCGAGTGTGCTTCGCGAAAGAGGTGCTTCGCGGCGGCTATTGTAGCTCCGCGAAACCTGCGAGCTCCGCGTTGTCTTACTTAGCTTCGCAAGGGTCGTTGCTCTACGACGGCTTGAGCATCGCGAGCGTGCTTCACGAGGGAGCTTCACGAGTGAGCTTCGCGAAAAGGCAGGAGCTTCGTGAAGGCTTGTTTGAGCTTCACGAAATTGGGAGCCTCGCATTGTAGGGTGCTTTGCGAAGGTCTTTCCAGAGGTAGTTTGCCCAGTGGATAGTGGCAAAGGGGTATTCATCTACGGGTGAAAGTTGAACTTCAACAGAGCATCTACATGCAGAGAAAGATGCATTCCTTATTGGAAATGAAGAGACCTACAGGTCTATAAACTGTGAGTTAATCCCTTCTGGAGCAGTGAGCTTAGAAAGAGGAAGAAGGTGATCCTCTCCACCGGCAGTGATCCATAGAGAGAGAAACAGGGAGTGACCCTTGGGAAAGCAATGAGCTGACCCTAAACCTTGTATAGGCAGTGAGCCTGGGTATAGAAGTGATCTAGCCCGAACATTGTAATCCACAGCTAGTGAAGTCTAGTGGAATTTGGTACGAACCGGCAACTTGTCAGCGTATGCTCCTTGGACATAGCCCTTAGCAGTGAACCAAGTAAAAATCTCTGTGTCTGCCTGCTTACTTTCCTGCATTGCATTCAAAGCATCATCATCAGGTAAAGGAGACAAGTGATCATAGTAACCACACAAGTGCAAACAAAGTGACCCTTGTAACAAAGAGGTCAAGATCCAGTGGGGCAGGAAGAACTTTTGAAAAGAATATCCATACCCTGATTCACCCCCCCTCTCAGGGTATATAGGCCCCTATTGGACCTAACAATTGGTATCAGAGGGAAGGTTGCTTTTATCAGATTTGTTTGCTTCGACTTGTTGTAGTCTTTCTGTGTAGTTGAAGATATTGTTTTCGCTTATCTCGGTCTACCATGGGAAAAAGAAAATCTTCAAAGAAGAATAAGAAGTCAGGTGGTATCACTTAGTGTGGAAGTGTTTCTAGAAAAAGTGTGATTCAACTAAGAGAATCAAACAGCTTACTGAAGGAATCATGCAGTGAACAAAAAAATGATTTGGATAAATCATACAACAAAAATACTTACTCATTCAAAGATGCTGATGGAATGAGTGAAGAACCTGACTTTCCAAGTGATGTTGGAACCACTGACGATGAAGAAAAAGAAATTGATGGAAGAATTGATATGCGAGCTGAGTTGGAGGCTGCTCTTGAAGAGATAGATGTTTAGAGGGCCAAAACCAAGAAAGCTAACAAAATTGTTCACGATGCCAAACTCTATATGCAACAACAGGAAGAAGAGAAATCTGAGCTGATGGAAGAAATTGGGAAACTTAATTTATCAACATCAGATAACTCAGATTCCGTTAGTATATATAAGCTGAAGGTTGAAGAACAGAAAAGAGAGATCGATGTCCTGAACAAAAAGGTGGAAGTTTTCCATGGGACTAAATAATTGGATCAGAAATCCACTGAGGAAATTAAATCTAATGGCATACAGATCCATGCTCTGGAAACTGAGGTCAACAAGCTAAGAGGATTGAATCAAATGCTTATTGATATAGTCACTGACCTAACAGAGAAGAATGATTCTCAAGGTGAGGAACTACAGAAGCTGGCTAAAGGAAAATGAAAACAAAAGGATGGTAAGTGTGAAGAGAATCAAGAGTCCGATGAAGTTCAGAATCTGAAAGCCAAGAATGATGATATAGCTACACAGCTGTCTGAGTTAGTTCAGAAGAATCAAAGACTACAACAAGATAATGCATGTTGCTCCGATTCTCTTGCTCAAGAAAAATTGAAAGTAAAAGAGAAAAATGTAGTGGTTAATAAGCTGATGCATGAACTGGAAGATGAGATGAGTTGTGGAAAGAATCTCAGAAAATAACTTGATGCTCCACTTGTATCAAGAGATTTGAAGATTCAAAAGTTGTAAGAAGAGCTACAATCAGTCAAGAAGGAAATGGAGAAGTCTAAATCTAAAGATAAGCCCATGTTGAAGGATGAACTGCACTTATTATTTGATCATCCTTCGGCAGGTGATGATAAAATGAAGTCCAAATATGCTACATCATAGGAGAAGCATGAAATGATTGTATTTTCCCAAAGGTCAACCTTTTTGGGAAAATCTGGAATTGGATATGATAATCCCACTCCTATAGATGATAAGAAAAATGCAGTGAAAAATTCCAAAGGTAAGAAAAATCCTGTAGGTGCTGGAGATAGGCCTATGAGGATAGTTTCAAGGAGTGATGATATGTGATATTTCTGCAGAGTTCATGGCCACACATCAAGCTTCTGTACATAGGCTCTGGAGTATATTTCAGGCTGTGAAAATAGAAACATTAATAAATCTGAGAACAGGAAGAAGCATCATGATAAATTAGAAAGAATAGCTTCTCAGAGGAAAGCATATATTAGATTCTATTACTGTAGAAGAATGGGACACACCATGAGCATGTGTCAGGAAGCTCAAGAGAACAATATCATAGGAAGAACTCAAGGTGAATCATCATCTCAGCAGAGAGATAAGAAAATGAGGTATGCCTTTGAGGGAAAATGTTTTATATGTTCTCACTATGGGCACATGGCGAGACATTGCAGTAAGAAGAAAGCAGGAAAGGGAAAGGAACAAGAAAAGAGATCTCCACCATAGGAAGTGTACAAGAAAGAAGCCTGTACTGGGAGACAAAGTGGTAAGGAGAAGAATAGCCTTCGATCCTCGGGGAAATCACATGGAGCTGAACGAAAGGTGTATCAGTAACCTCCTCTGTCATACTCACAACAGCTCTCAAGGAGAGAATGTGAGCAAACCTGGAAGATTAAGGGGAGATATACTCCAGCGGTGATAAAGAATAATGGATGTTCAATGGAGGACCCACCACCAATGAAAAATAGGGTGGTGACTCATAAATTTGATAAAAGGCAGATAAGCAAAGAATGGATCAAAAAATCCACATGTCGTGTTTCTCAGCGAGAAGTGAAGGAAAGAGGAAGACCCCTAAGATGGGAGAAGAAGAAATGGAAGATGCCAAATAGAGAGGTTTCTACTCAGAGAAATAATCAAGGAAAGTGGAATTTTTGTAGAACCTCAAAGAAGTAAATGTGTACTAGTGGGATTATACCCCAAGCGGTGAGAAAGGCTGAGCCTACCAAATCTACATATCAGAAAAAGGCTCAGAATGTAGGCAATGAATTCCTAGTCATATGGCCAGAACAATTGAAGTTGGCTAGGCAGTTGGAGGAAGCAAGAAAGGAGTGTGATGCTCTCTAAGAAAGAATCAAAGGTTTGACCCATCAGGATCAACCACAATCCTCATCTTGAGGAGTCCAGAAAAGGATATCCCCTCTCCCTATGTATATAAATCTTATTAACTGATGATTCATGTGTTTCAGGCTCTAGGGAGATACGATCCAAGGGGAAGTGGCATCTAAGGATGCGAAGTGGATATGTGATATGCTCTACAGTTTCAATTGATTCAAATCAGGTACCAGAGTTGAAGAAGAAAGGGAGCAACAGAGCACAACAGAATGTGATTGTGTTGTTAACTTTGTCTCTTGTTTCCTACACCGAGTTTCAACTCAGTAGGCTTAGAGATTTTGTTCATGGCTCAAATTTTAGTGGAAGATGAGAACAAATGATGCAGGAGGAAAAGATGTGTTATGGGTCTAAACTGTTGGGCCTAACAACTTGAAGTGTTGCATAACACAGGGGGAGAATTCAACAGCAAAATCAGATGCCAGATCCATCAAGGAAATAATTGGATGACCCAGCTCAAGTGTTGTCTATTGAGATAAGATATACTATGGGAGAAGCAGCATTGATCAAGCATTTCATGATTATTTATTTTGATCTAACATTGTGGTATCAGCTGACTGTTTCCAGGATACCAAGAAGCTGTGAGAAGAAGTTGAAAGGAATGATTTCATTGAACAATGAAATACAGAAAAGTAGCTGAAAGAAATGAAACCACTGAAAAATGAGTCAGTGAACAATTTCCTGACGAAAGAGTTGAGGAAGAAAGCAACACAGGGGGATAAGAAGTGGTTGAGGGTAACTCAGAAGAAGATACTGATGATGAGTACAAGGAAGTAAAATCCTTATCTGCACAAAAGACAAAGAATCAAGCTGAAATTGACAGGCAGAATATCATCAGTGATCAGTAAGCTCCAGTTCAGACATGAAGAATGAAATCACTGCAGTAGACATCACTACTATCATAGGTTGAGTTGAAATGCTTTGCTGATGCAGCTGAAGATGAAAACTGGGACATTCCATGAATGAAGAGATGGGTCAGAATTGAGAAGAATCAAACCTGGGAGATTGTTTCGGGCAAGATGATAAAAACGTCATCATGAGAAAATGGGTCTATTTAGACAAGATGAACGAATATGGAACGATGATTCGGAACAAAGCACGACTGATGTGCAAAGGAGACTCCTAGATAGAGGGAACAGATGGTGATGAGGCATTTGCACCAAATTCCAAGCAGCGAGATATCAAAGTAACCCCAAGGAGAGCCACATGCTCGCAGTGAAAAGAATATTTTGGTATATCATGGTCACGGTGGAATTCGGCCTGACATACAACGACAAATCTCAGACAGAGTTATTGGGATATACTGATGCAGACTGGGCCGGTTCAGCGGATGATAGGAAATCAACGTCAGGTGGTGCTTTTTATCATGGTGGATTGTGTATTTCTTGGCTTAGCAAGAAGCAAGATTGCATTTCATTGAGCACTATAGGAGCTGAGTATATTACGGCCACTCAAGCATGCACATAGTTATTGTGGATGAAGCAGCAGCTTGAAGATATGGGAGTTGAAGTGAAGTCTCCGATCGGAATCCAGTGCAACAACTCAAGTGCTATAAATCTCAGCAAAAATCCCATCCATCATTCAAGGACAAAGCACATTGAGATTAAGTATCATTTTATCAAGGAGAAGGTTGAGCAGAGAATCGTGAAGTTGGAGTACGTGCCTACAGATCTACAAGTTGCAGACATTCTGACAAAGGCCTTACCCAAGGAAGCTTTTGAGAGACATCGACTGGCTCTGGGAGCTCATTTGATTCCCCGCACTTGAAACAGTGTGAATGTGGGACCCCCCCCCTCTCCCCGAGGTATGGTGTGTTTTTCCCTAATGTGCTGATATGTGTTCTCTACCATGTTACAGACTTCAACAGAGTGACCTTTGGGTTCGTTGCCAAAGGGGGAGAAAAATGTTTGTTAATGGGGGAGAAAATTGTGATTATTCAAGGGGGAGACAGTTCGGAGATTTGATAAATCATAATTGATACGGGGAGAAGCTGACATGTGGAGCAGCCAGAAAGGGGGAGCAATGAGAAAGGGGGAGAGAATTTTAAATCTGACGATGCTAGAAGTGATCGATCAAAGAATAGAAATCACGACAGCTGAGGATCGTGATAAAAGCAGAACAGTGGTGTTGGAATGGTTTGAGACGGTGTCCAACTATCACCAATTGGTATCAATGTGGTTCAAAAATTGGTATCAATTTAAAAATTGGTATCAGGGTGGAATCGACAATTGTGGCTGACATGAAGTGATTCATTGATGAAATTTTCATACTACTCTTGTTTCTCACGCCGAGCATTGCTCATGTGGGCTTAGAGTACGTGTTAAGTGAATCCTTGAATGCTATCAGAATCGCAAGGGGCGAATGGTGGTAGCGGCTGGAAGAAGACTCAGTGAGGTATCAAAGTGCAGAAAATCATCCTGAGCAGAATTGTGAAGAGTTGTCAACAAACCCAAAGGGGGAGATTGTTGGGAAAAAATCCCTCAAGGTAACATTGCAGTATTTTTTGGGTTGATTGTGCTTGTTGACAAAGAAGTTTTTTCATGGATATTTGTTGAGTTCTCGAGAAGTTGTTGAAATTCCATGTTGACAAAGAACGATGTCAAAGGAAAGGACGATCTGGAGGTGGTACAAAAGAGTAGTACAAGGTGGCGCCGTTTCCCAGTGTTTGCCAAATTTTTGGGGTCCAAAATTTGGAGTTTGGTGAGCATCGCGAAAATAGGATTTCCATGAAGATCATAATTTCATATGGCAAAGGCATGAATTTCGCGAAGATAGGATGCTTGGTTTGGAAATCGCGAAGACCAGAAGAATGGAGGCGGTGATGCTTCACGATTACGTCAAGCTTCGCGAACGACAGAGGCTGAAGCGCATCGCAGCAGAGAAGGGATTTTCGAGAGAGCGTCGTGGAGAAGGTGCGAAGGAATGTTGGGCTTCGCGAGGGAGCTTCGCGGCAAAGGCGCAAGCCACGAAGGTAAGTTGACGGTGATTCTTCGCGACTACGTCAAGCTCCGCGAATTGATAATTGCTGTGGAGATTCGCGATTTGGACATATTTCCGGCAGAAACTTTGGAGCTTCGCGAATTGAGATGACGTGGTATTGAATTCGCGTGGAAATTTCGAGGGTTGGTGGAATCTCCTATAAATAGAGGCCGACCCCTTCGAGCAAAGAAGAGATAATTTTCAGAGAAAATACTTTGCTCTCGATTTGCGAAGGTGATTTGCGGAGCCAGTGTGCTTCGCGAAAGAGGTGCTTCGCGGCGGCTATTGTAGCTCCGCGAAACCTGCGAGCTCCACATTGTCTTACTTAGCTTCGCGAGGGTCGTTGCTCTGCGACGGCTTGAGCATCGCGAGCGTGCTTCGCGAGGGATCTTCGCTAGTGAGATTTGCGAAAAGGCAGGAGCTTTGCGAAGGCTTGTTTGAGCTTTGCGAAATTGGGAGCCTCGCATTGTAGGGTGCTTTGCGAAGGTCTTTCCAGAGGTAGTTTTCCCAGTGGATAGTGGCAAAGGGGTATTCATCTACGGGTGAAAGTTGAACTTCAACAGAGCATCTACATGCAGAGAAAGATGCATTCCTTATTGGAAATGAAGAGACCTATAGGTCTATAAACTGTGAGTTAATCCCTTCTGGAGCAGTGAGCTTAGGAAGAGGAAGAAGGTGATCCTCTCCACCGGCAGTGAGCCATAGAGAGAGAAACAGGGAGTGACCCTTGGGAAAGAAGTGAGCTGACCATAAACCTTGTATAGGCAGTGAGCCTGGGCATAGAAGTGATCTAGCCCGAACATTGTAATCCACAGCTAGTGAAGTCTAGTGGAATTTGGTACGAACCGGCAACTTGTCGGCGTATGCTCCTTGGACGTAGCCCTTAGCGGTGAACCAAGTAAAAATCTCTGTGTCTGCCTACTTACTTTCCTGCATTGCATTCAAAGCATCATCATCAGGTAAAGGAGACAAGTGATCATAGTAACCACACAAGTGCAAACAAAGTGACCCTTGTAACAAAGAGGTCAAGATCCAGTGGGGCAGGAAGAACTTTTGAAAAGAATATCCATACCCTGATTCACTCCCCCTCTCAGGGTATATAGGCCCCTATTGGCCCTAATAGATTTCATGTACATATATATATTTGTAATTAATGATTTTTTTATATACAAATGCACACACAAGTATATTTATGCAAATATATAAACACATACACCTAGTATATATGTAATTTATTCAAATTTTAGTATATTTTATAATTTCATTATAACATGATACATTTAATATATTATGTTTTCAATCAGTCAATTTTATTTATTTGTTTTTAATAATATTATAGTTAGGGTATTCATTTTTAATATTTTTTTATTTTTTATTTTATTATTGAATTTGATCTTTTTCTATTATATATATAGGCACACACACACACACACACACACACACACACTATGTTTTAGTATTTTTAATATCTATCCACCCACTTCAATATATATATATCCACATTTTTTAATAATTTATATTTATTTAATAAAACTTATCCATTATTTCAATATTTTTAAAGTGTACTCATTTTGAATTATTCAATTTCACTCATTTTTTAAAATGTATCTATTTAATATTATATATCCACTAATAATTTTAATAATATATTCATAAATAAATATTTATAAATAAATATATTTGTAAATTTATATATTTATAATTATTATAAATAAATTATTATTATTTTATAAATAAGTATTTATATAATTATAAATAAATAATTATATATATTTAAATAATTATGAAATTATAATAAATTTATTTAAATAATTATAATAATAAAACTTTTATCTGTGCTAAGGTTTTAACATTAATAAAAGGAATATTTTTCAGTGCTTTTTTAGTGCTGATAAAGATCGATATTTATCAACACTAAAATGTTAAGTCTGATAAATATATCTTTTTCAGTACTCTTTTAGCATTTATAAATATCCCTTTTATCATCGCTTATCAATTTAGTGTTGATAAATTGGATCCTTATCAGTGATTTTCTAAAAGTGTTGTTAAAAGTGCCTCGAATCTATTTAAAATAACCCTAACCACAACTTAGTCACTCATGATTCTCAAGCTCTCACAGTACTCCTCTGATACCAGTATGAATCCTATATGTTCCCTCTAATTAATCAAGGCTAAAATCCAATGTATTTTATTTTCTAAATTTCCTATATCATTGTTTGATTTTTTGGGTTCTTCATTTTTTGTTTTTGTGTTGTTCTTAGCCATGATGAACCCTACATCTCATATCCTCACCCCTGAAATACAATGAGTGGTTCTATTTCATCCTTTTCCTCCATAGACAATGGTTTTGAAGAAAAAGAAGGATATTTTCATATGGTAAGGTCAGTCAACATCTATCTATGGGCCTGTATGGATAAATAAAATAGATTTTTCTCCACACGCTACTGCAAAGGTAATGTTGGATTTATAGCATGATCAAATTGATTTTAGTTAAACATTTAATAGGTTAACCCATTTCCCAAACATATTATCTATATCCCTTAGCATTGACACAAGACTTTAGTGATTGGTAATTGTGTTTGAGGTGATGTGATGAACTGAATTAGGAAATATTTGGGTATACTAGGTAAAAAATCTTACATAATGGAATCAGAGGAAAACTAGGGGTATTGTTATTGATTATATCCAAAAGAAAAAACTTTCCAGACATAATAAGTAATACATAAATATGTTTTGATATCATAATTATATTGGATGCTTGAGTTACCATAGGAAGTCTAGGTTGTTTTTTTCCTTTTCTTATCTTCTCGAGTATCATGCCTCTTATTTTGGAGTTGATAGGCAGGAATCAATAGGAATATATGAAATGTCATGTTCTTACGTGTATTTGTTTATTTTTTTTCAAGAATCAATTATAAATTTAAATTAATAGAAACATAAATAATAAATGGACAGTGTATTGTTATTTACTTTTTAGTAATGATTAGGTTTATATAACTTATTAATTGATTCCATTTATTTAGTATCCCCTTTATTGATATTATTAGTTTGTTGGTTCATACTTATATTTAAAAGAATTCTTATAACATCTTTTAAATTATATATAAACTATTAAAAGACTTATTAAAAAGGAAATGAATGAGAGAGTGGGGTAGAGGGTTTATATTTAATATAGATTATTTTGTACCTATTTCTGAAAGATTATTGTTTTTTAGAAGGGGAAAATTATGTGAATCTATACATTAATATAGAATATGTCACAACTCTGACACCTAGATCTCTATAGTAAGGAGCTAATGAACATCCTCTGTATTCTAGAACTTATATTGATCCTCATATCCTAGAAGTAACTATATATCTACTTCAAGATATGTGGTATAATTTTCAATGAGAAGAATATATAGTATCTATGGTTCCTCTAATATTTTCTGGTAATATATCATAATAATAAATTTAGGATTTCATTTATAAGAGTAAAAAATTTCTAGATCAATACAGAGCATAAGTTGAAAAATTCACCCTTTAAAGGGGTGTATGTTATTAGGGGGATCTTATGGTGGATTAAAAAAATATCCTAAATTGGAAGGTGTAGATTCCTTGAGTAGAAAGAAGTGATGTAGAATGTAGGTGGGGTGAGATCCATTTATTTCAGACCATTATAGCGGAGGTATTCCAATTCCTCTTCAATTTAGGATACCTTTTTAGCGATTCCATTAGTGTAGGGTCCTTGGAAATTTTAATCCTTATGGCCTATTTGATGTGAAATATTTCTATGGATGTGTTTGGTTGGGGAACATCCAATGGTACCTTTGAGTTATTTCTTTTGGGAAGGGTCGTTAGATATGATTGGTAGATTATTTATGGCTGAGTAGTCTATGGATGATTCTAGAGAGGGTTCTTCTGTAGTAATAGGTACAATCCTAGTATTTTATACCCTTGTTGATGGTCTGAGGACATATAAGATTCCTATTCTTCATTTATGAGTATCTTATATTTAATTTGGGATTGGGATTAGAAATTATTCATAATGTTATTAACATCAATATTATTTATAAGTAAACATATGGAAAAAGAGTAACCAGTTAAAATTTTATACAATAGTGGTATGCACAAGTGGGTATATCCTCCTAAATTGAAAATTAAATTCTCCTCAATGTTGATTAGTATCGATACACCTAGATTAGATGGATGTAATATGTGGTAGATTTCTAAATTGAGATATTAAAATGGGTACATATAGTCATTTTAATGATTTCTATATCATTATTATGATGTACTTTGATTTTATTTTTCATACAAGACCACAATGAACTATATCTCCATCCACTGTTGTGAAAGAAGAATACAACACATAATATTCACAAGAAACATAAATAAATTTTCATAAAAAATAACCATGGGTTTAAAAAATAAGGTTGTGTAAATAATGATTCATTGTGGTAAGATTGATATACAATATAATACTCTCCATGCATAAAAGTCCACAATTGCATGCATATTTCATGAAAATTGTTACTCTCTTGAGTAGAGATATAAAACTTCAATACTATAGCACAAATAACCTTCACTAACTTTATTTAATCCATCCTCAAATACTCGATTGCCTTTAATATCTTGATGATGGATTAGAATACCTCTTTCAAACTATCCTTCCTCCCATCATTGTGGTTCGAAAGTTCCTTGATGGAATACCTTTCCCTAGGATTATATCTATTAATCTCCATCAAAGCCACTGTTATGGTATTGAATTCCACATATCCCAACTTATTCTTCAAATCTTTCAACCTCTCATCCTTCTCATTTACTACTTCCTGAGAACAAAAAAATGACACAAAAAAATTAATTAAAACAAAATGAATGATTTTTTTGGTTTCTTGATATGTATTTTCTTGTACGAATCACTCAGTTACTTTTGACTACACTTTATGAAAAAATAATTTTCTTTTGAGTGCAGTCACAATGGATCCTATTATAACTCCACAGTTAAGCATACATGGATGATAATACTACTACTATGAGTGACCTCCTGAAAATACCCATGTTTCACATTTTTTGGTGAAAAAAACACACGCCAAACACACCTTTTTATTCTCTTACCCTTCACCCTTGATAAATTTAAAAGGTTGACAATATAACTCTTGAAGACATTCCTCCCTTGATTAGTAGATATCTCCAGTTCTATTTTTGGCTTCATCTTCAGGATACTTTCTCTTAGAATATTGGAGAAATGTTTGTTTTTCAAGATCTCCCATCCGCACCACACCAATACCACCACAAGTTTGTATATCCTCCAAGACCTGCAAAAAAAATCCACATTTCAAAGGAAGTGGCAAACAATAAGTTCTTGTGAGTGGAAGTAAATGACTATGAGTGGAAGTCATGTGTATTTGAATGTTCATTCCTTCATTTTTTTAATGTAATATGTTATAATCCATATTGAAATTTTCATTTATTTATTTTTGAACCTAAGTGGAAACTTGTCTTTCATCTCCCAAATAGTTATTATTGCATTTTGTTGCTTGAGACTCACTCCATCTCTTCTATGTTGTTTGAACTACTCTGAGTAGTAGTCATCTAAAATGATTACTGGTACATGGTATGGGATGAATTTTGGTTATAGTATTTCAAGAAACATAGGTGGATGTCCACACAATATGAGAGATAAATATCAAACAAAAAAAATGAAATAATAACTATTCAGGAGGTATGCCATCAATGAAATTTGTAACCATAATGATGGTAGGAAGACTAGTTTGAAAGAGGGAGTCCAATCCATCATCAAGAGATTGAAGACAATCAATGTCTGAGGATAGATTAAATAAAGGTAGTAAAGGTTAATTGTACTTTAGTATTGAAGTATTATATCTTTGTTCAAGACAGTAATAGTTTCCATGCTAGCTGTATGAAATTGTGGACATTTTGAATGGAGTGTATTATATTATTGTTATTCAAGAGAAATTAAAATTTTTACTACTCATTCAGAAAATGTCTTCTGAACATGATGATGTTACCAATCCTGAGGAAGAACAGACTTTTGATGATCAAACTACAGAATTATTAGGGGATCAATAACATATTGATGAAAAAAAGAACAACAACTCAACATCATATTTTTTGAATAAAAATATCATGGTAAGAGTTCAAGGTATAAAATTCGAGGTTGGTTAGAATAAACATGCCCAACCTATTGAACCCTTTAATTCAACGTTCATGAGATATCTTGGGGTTACAATGAGGATGGATGTGGTGATTGATATTGATTCATGGATCCACATCCTACCTATAATAAAGGAAATCCATTGGAAATATATAACAGTAATTTTACAATATACTTTATCTATTTTATTGAAAAACTATATTATGAAATGTTGATTTAATTTTCATTATTCCTTAAAAAATCCATTTATTTCAGAATATTTCCATAAGAAATTTGTTTTAATGGACACTAGAAAATCCCATAGAGTATTTTTTACTCTTCGGAAAAAGTTACATCCTAGGGATGTTGAGGGGAAAATAATGCCCCACCTTTCACTTAGTTATGCACACATTATAAAGTAGAAAAAATGGAATGATTTCATTAATTTTCGTAATGTGAGATAATTTTAGGTGCATTTAAATCAATAATATATTATTTTACATTATTTATTTTATCAAACATGATTCAAAATTGTTAGTTTATCCAAAGAAGGGTTACGAAAAAAATAATGTGCATCAAAACCAACATACCCCTATCACAACTGAAGGATGGTGTATGATTCATTAGAGAATAAATTTGTGTGTATTTTAAATCAACAATAAAAGTTTAATTATGATATGAAACACAATATGTTCCTTTTTTATATGCAGATTTATGAATAAAAAGATGTAGCCACTTCCATCCCATGTCATGTTCTATGGAAGGAGGCTCATATAAATTTGGAGGGTAAATTAGTTGATGAAAACAAAGAATCAGTATGGGAAGCATGTGTAAGTATAACATAATTATAATTTTTTATGATTTATAACAATATTACATAAAAATATTTATTTATTTTCATATTTTTTTATATGGTTTAGACAAAATAATCGATAATGATCGTACCAGAAGAGAAGCTAATTTTAGTATATTTGAAACAACCTAAACAATATAGTCGTGTTAAAGGATTAGGGTTTGGAGTCTCTTCTAGAAAATACTTTGAGAAGATAAAAACACATGAAGATATATAAAATATGTTGAGATGATTACAGAAAAAAATAGACTCACTGCAAGATATTATTTTGTAGTCTGGTTTGGTAGACCAATGTATAAGAAATGATCAAAGAAAACTAGTGGTGGAGAAAACATCCACAGATGGACTAAATAATCCCACTATATTTGAGGCTAATCATTACCCCCAACTACATAACTTACCTCAGGTAATCAATTTTTTCATTACTCTATCCTAAATGTGAAACAAACAACTTTTGATAACTTTATATTACTAAACTTCTACAAGGTACAGTTGTATGTGATTTTTATCTGTCAATACCCATGTACCACCTTGTTGTGATGTGTACAATGTATAATATCCTGGGAGACCAACTAAAAAATCAAGACCTCCCAAAAGATCACATGAGAGTGGGGATAAAGGTATATTATGAGCTGACTTCTGAGTTTCCTATTCCACTTGATGGTCTGGATATTACAACGATTGATGATACTATTGGAGATTTTATAGAATGGATGTCTAATCTTATAAAGATGCATTTGGTACATATTTAAGTAATTTTTTCATACAAAAACAAGTAAAAATTGATTATAAAAGTTCTTAAGTGCGGTATGATATTATAGATGGATAAATAGATGGAGAAACGGAAGGTCAAATTAAGAAAATCTAGTGAATCGACCAAGAAATAAGTCCTTATGAGAGTACCTTTTCCACACCATTTCTAGTGAATTTTTTTATCATTAAAACTTTAGGAAGAGACCAAATTTAAAGTTAAAACTATGTATTACATTGAATATGAAGGAAAAATATATGGAAATTTGGTCTCGATACTCTTAACTAATATTCTTAAGCATGAATGGCTGGGTGTTTCAGTTGTGAATACATATATAAGGTACATTTTTATAATATTTATATCTAAATAGTGAGCTAATATTTTTATTAAAGTCAATAACTATTCATATTTTATATATAACTTTATATCACAACTATATAAAGGGAATATCATGCAAATTATGGTTTGGATTCATTAATCCCTACATCATTTCTACGCTAGAACTTACTTTGAATGAGGAATCAATTAAGAAGAAAAAAGACAAGTCAATTGAAGTGTTTAATAAAAAAGCATCAGATGACATACTCTTTTTGATTCCTATAATGCAAAGATAAAACTATACAATTTAATTACATAAAATATATTTTTAATTTTTTCATTACTTGATGGTTTTTGTTTTTTTAGGACACACTAGATATTGATAGCAGTCAATATGAACACCCCAAATATTTTTTTGGATCCAATGCATGGATATGAAACCAACTGACCACATATGATGTGTATTGTGAAAATTTTATACACCACAATCAACATTTTATTGAAAAAATTCAAATTATATGTTCAGTATCTATTTTAACAAAAAATTTGTTATGACATGGCATTCGCTCAATACAGGCTAGATCATGGCATGGAGTTGGTGTCTAAAGGGATAAATCATATGGATTACTACAAATGGAAAAAAAAATTAAGGTATATATATAAATATTTAACTATCAAAACATTTAAAAACAATTTACTTATTTTGGTAAATATTTTTACAGTGTCTGAAACAAGATAATGACATCGATTGTGGATATTATGTTGGTAAATTTATGAGAGAAATCATAAATGATGAAAATACCAGCATCCACCAATAGTTAATTTCTAAAGGTAATTAAAATTTCATTAAATATATTTCATAATCATTTTTTGTATATAATTTCTTAGTACTATGAGGATTTATAAAATCCTAGTCTCTCAAAAAAAGAAATCAATTTGTTTAGAGATGAGTAGTAAACATATTGTTTGTTAGAATGTATGCCGACAAAAAATTTAGGTGATTACCTATTATGTTTATGATCAAGTACTTTTTATGACCTTCAAATGCTATTCTGGGTGTGAAGCATTAGTGTCAGAATAATTATATATTATTTTTGATCTCTTTTTTAATAAAAAGAATAATGGAGAAAATCAATTTTTTAGAAGTGCAGAATTACAAACAATAAAATTATTGGCAAATCACATAGGTAGAGGTAAAGGAGGAAACAGAGCTGAATTTGGAGGTAGAGATGAAGGATGAGTTAGAGTTAGAGGTAGATTCGGAGTCAGATACTGACGTGGAAAAGGAGAAAGAGGTGAAGACTAAGGTGGAGACCGAGACAGAGTAATATAAGAAGAAATATCTTACAAACAATAAATTTTTGGGAAATTAAGTAGAATGAGGATCATACCATGATTGTGTTTGATATTTTTTTTTTAAAAGTGAACACAACACTTGTCGTCACTAAAGATAAGATCCATTTTTCAAGTGTTTCAGGTGAATTATTAAAATAATGTTTTTCACCACTTGTTTAAGTTATTTTATATAGGGTAGTAATCACCTCTAAGATCATTTTGTGATGTGTATGAATTAGTCTCATTCCAAAGTGTCTGTTATCAGTTTAAAATTGATATTTTAATAAAAAAGTGTCACTCATTGAAAATTGAGAAAACTCACTCAGATTGTCTTGATAATTTGAGACAATGATTCATAACTCATTTGTGATATGTATGAATCAGTATCATATCAAACCCACACATGATGCCACCTGTATGGATCAAAGTTCATGTTTCTAGTTTGAAATGAAATTTTAGTAAAAAAAGTGGCGTACTCAAAACTAAGGATTTTTTTGATTTTTTTATACTTTATAAAAATGATCCATAAGTCATTTGGGATGTTTAGAAATCAGCTACACCATAATCCAATGCACAGTGTGACTATTATGACTCCAAGTGCATATTTTTATCCAAAATTGACATTAATTTTAGTGAAAAAAACAACTAACATACTAAAATTTTTGAAAATTAATTTTTATTAATTTGTTGCTTTATTAAAACGATCCATCTGCCATTTTTGATGTGTAAGAATCAGCCTCACCTCAATCCGAAGCATGGTGTGACCAGTATGACTCTATATGTCTGTTATCAGTTTAAAATGGACATTTTAATACAGAAATGTGTCACTCAAAGAAAACCTAGAAAATGATCTCATATTGTCTTGATAATTTGGGTAAATTGTTTCATAGCTCTTCTGTGATGTGTATGAGTTAGTATCATGTTAAACCCACACATGATGCCACCTGTATGGATCAAAGTGTGTGTTTCTAGTTTAAAGTTACATTTTAGTAAAAATCACAAGTGGCATACTCAAAATAGAGTAAACACATTCTGATTATTTTGATAATTTAGGAAAATTATCCATAAATTATTTGTGAAGTGTAGGAATCATCTGAACCTCAATCCAATGTATGGCATGACCGATATGACTCCATGTGCATTTTTTATTCAAAATCGACATTAATTATAGTGAAAAAAACAAATGACATACTCAAAATCAAGAAAACTAATTTGGATTGTTTTGGAAAATTAGTAAAATGATCTATAAGTAATTTTTTATATATTGGAATTATCCTTATCTCAATCTGATACATGGTGTGACCGATATGACTCTAAGTGTCCGTTATCGATTTAAAATTACTATTTTAATACAAAAAAGTGTCACTCACTAAAAACCAAGAAACCGTGCACTATTTTTTTGATAATTTGTAATAATGATTCATAATTTATTTGTGATGTGAGTGAATAAGCTTCATGACAAACGCACATGCAATTCCACCTGTATGGCTCTGTCACGACCCGTCCTCGGGCCCGTGCCGTGACTACCCCAAGTTCGCCTTCCATAGGCTAGGGGCTGGAGACTAGAACCAAGGCGTAATTCCCGATAAAAAGGGAAGGCATTGCCTTTGTAAAGTAAACAAACACCACAGAGCAAGCAAGCAGAAGAAGTAAACACTAAGTAAAAACTGAGTACAACAGTAAGTGCGGAAAAGTAATTGGGCCAATATACAAACCAAAACTGAAAGTAAAGTACAACTGGAAGGGAAAACAACAACTGAAAGTAAAGCCGCAACGCCGAGCTGTTCATTGGAAATTCCACCTGAAGGGTGGGTACAGATAGCCTCCACTGCTCCTCGGGTCCAACCGACCGCTCCGAGTACATCCCGCCCAGTGGTCCACCTCCAGGGGCCATCCTACTCTGCATGCCTCAACCACGATCAGCGCTGTCCATCGTCTGCAACCAACACAATGTAGTGCGGGCATATCGCGTGCAGGGGTGAGTATAAGATACTCAGTAGGGACCCTGAGACCCCCGAAGGTCTCCCAGAATCCACAAAGGATAATCCACAAAGGAAAGATACAATCACGAAGTAACATCCGACACTGATTAGGTATATGCCCATACATATACCTAAGTCATCAATTCTCGTTCGGCTCTAAAATCCGAGCCCAAGTACATCCCAGTCCACACAGGAAAGAAAAACGTAAATCCACATAGGAAAGAAAAACAAGATTCAGCTCACACAGGTATACTTCTTCGTATGATGATAGAGATGATCAGATATATGCACTGATTCATCTAAGCCGTCGGACCCACAAAGGATCGATAGGTACTAACCCTTGCAAAGACCCACACAGGATCGATAGGTAACTAACCCCCGCAAAGACCCACACATGATCAATAGGTAACTAACCCCCGCAAAGACCCACACATGATCGGACCCACACATGATCTGTAGGCGCTGGCTCACACAGAACTGCTGAGCGCTGACCCACACAGGATCGGACCCACACAGGATCGGACCCACACAGGATCGGTAGCACTGATCCATGTAGGATCGCTGAGTGCTGTAGTCGTTGCCGTCGAATCCACTAATGATCTTTGTACAGTCGTCGTCGTCGTCACAATCGCAGCCAGCTCTAGGGTTCCCGCACACAGCAAGCTCGTTCTGGAGGGTCCGCTCCACGAGCCGAGAGGCTGATACATCAACTGACACAAATTCCGGAGTTGATGTATCCAAAAGTTTCGTATCGTCAACAGGAACTCAACGTCGCAGACGGTGCGTCAATCGGACGCCCGGTCTGAGAATTATTGGCTTTTTAGTCCCAGGGTCCCAGTTGGTTTTTAAGGAAAAACCAACCCAACCATACTCCACTTGCATCCAAACCTCGGGTGGAGTAATCCAAAAGATCTTTATCACTAAGAGGGATCCAACAAAGTTGACGGCACGTCAATCGGATGTCCGGAGCTCAAGTTATGAGCGTTTCCGCTCTGAGGGCCCGATTGGTTTTGTGTACGAACCAACTCGGCTAAACCCAAAGTATTCCGAAACCTTGAGTGCGATATACCTAAACGATCGTCTCGATCCAAGGATCGCATCACAACTGACAGTGCATTGATTGGAGGTCCGTAGCTCAAGTTATGGACGACTGACCAGAAGATATTCGGTATTAAGGGGGTTCGGGCCCGGTCCGACCCGGCCCGATACCCCCAGAGTCGGCCCATACTGGGTCAACCCAAACCGAATCCGGGTCCGGCCCGCATGGGTGCAGCGCGGCGCGGCCCGGCCTGGGCGCGCTGGCCAGGCGCTCGACCAAATGGCCGAGCCGTTTGAGGGGGGGGGGGGGGGCTGCCCCCCCTGTCCTTTGTAACCGCGGCCCCCATTATGGGGGGCCGCTTGAGCTGGCTGTCGGGGGTTCGTAACCCCCGGCTTCTCCAAGACCGGCCGACCCGCTTGGCCAACCGGCTTCCACTGCCATGGGACCAGTGACGGCCGGTCCCTCCCTTGCTCCGACACCGGCGGATCGGAACCGGCCGCCGGTCACCCTGCTCCGCTGCGGCCCGGAACCGGTCGCGGCCTTGGTTCATCCTGCGCGGCGCGACGGTGCCGCGCCCCTCCACCGCAGCCCCACTCCGGCCACGGTGTATTTGGGTTTCTACGATGAGGCGCGACAGCGCCGCGTCCTTGTTCGATTTCACGGCGCGACGCGACGACGCCACACATTCCTTGCAGCAAGATCCCGTGCGGTGCGACGACACCGCGTCATTCCATTCCAATCCATATTAGAATCAACAACATAGATAAGGGAGGAGGGTCGTCCGTGTTTGTGCGGTCCGGACCCCTCTTGTTAATTGATAGCAATTGGTCATATTTCACGAAGAACGTCAAGGTAGTATTCACGAACAAAATAAATAAATCCCCTACCTTGAGCGTAGCTTGAACGGAGGTTCGTCGCGGAAATAACCGTCGCGGAAGAAGACGTCATGGAAAAAGAGAGTCGCGTCACAGGGACGACGTCGTGTTGTCGATCTCCAAGGAATCTGGCGTTCTTCGCGTTCTTCGTCGAGGAGGAAGAAGTTCTTCAAGCTCTTAGCTTTTCTCCAAAAGACTCTCCAAGCAACAAGACTCCAACAAAAATAAAATAAGTCCCTTACTTATTTTGTTAACACAACTTGAGTTTGAAATTTAAAAGTTGAATTAATCCACAATTAATTAACATAACTTAAACTTTTGAAATTCAAACATTCACATAAAACTCACTTAATTAAATAACTTAAGTTATCAAATTATTGGTGAGTTGAGGGAGTTAGAGAATGTGAAGGGGTGGAGTTCGTGTGGGCCCCACCACCCTCATAACCTCCCAAGGGAAGTTGGGTAGTTACCCAGCTTACACCCAAAGCATAAATCCACTTAGAGAAAATAAAAATTGTAGTTAAATTTTTATTTTAACTTCCACAATTTTTATCAACTTCTTTCATGAAAACACAACTCCAAAAAAGGTGTTTCTAAGCAATTAATGGCGCTGCGGTTCCATCAGTTCCCTCAGAATTCGATTCCGAGCACCGGTTCAAAAGTTAGAAATTCCCACTCGTTCGTTCACTGAACGTACCCGAGCTAAACTTCAGATAGAAATTCCGGGCACACCGGGCCTCGGAATCAAGTGCCGTCAGAAACTGCGTTCTTGTAAAATCCCAAAGAAAATTAAGAAAAAATTTCCCTTGAATTTTATTGGTCTTTACATTACTCCCACCTCAGGGATTTACGTCCCCGTAAAGATACATCATAAGCTAGGGGAACAAATGTGGGTACTGAGCACACATCTAAGCCTCCCACTCCCAAGTGCTCTCCTGGAGGTTTCCGTGCTGCCATCTGATTCGCACTAGAGGGATCGACCGTCCACCTAGGACCCACTCATGTCGATCCTCGATCTCCATTGGGACCTCCATAAAAGTCGCCCCATCATCAATGTCCAGCTCCCCATGATCAATGATATGCGACGGGTCGTGCACGTATCTCCTCAGCTGAGATACGTGGAAGATGTCGTGCACCCGGTGCAACTGAGGTGGTAGAGCCAGGTGATAAGCTACCTCTTCAGTCCTGCTGGGGACCTGGAATGGTCTAATGAAGCGTGGAGACAACTTTCCGCCTCGGCCAAATCTCCGTATTCCACGTCGAGGTGAGACTCGCAAGAAGACGTGGTCGCCATCCTCGAACTCCAGTGGCCTCCACCTCCTGTCATCATAAGACTTCTGCCGGTTCTGAGCTGTCCTCATCAGCTCCTGGATGACCTGGACCTTCTCTGTCGTGGTCTGGACCATCTCCAGTCCCACAAGTGCTGACTCTCTAGGGTCTGTCCAGCACAGAGGTGACCTACATGGTTGGCCGTACAATGCCTCATAAGGTGCCATCCCGATGGTGGAGTGGTAGCTGTTGTTGTACGCGAACTCCACCAAGGGTAGGTGGTCCTCCCAGCTGCGACCAAAGTCAAGGACACATGCGCGAAGCATGTACTCGATAGTCTGAATGGTACTCTCCGTCTGACCATCTGTCTGAGGGTGAAAGGCAGTGCTCATGTGTAGATGCGTCCCGAACACCTCCTACAACCCCTTCCAAAGCTGGGAAGTAAAGCGAGCATCTCGATCGGAGACGATGGATGTTGGCACACCATGAAGCTGTACAATCTCCTGAACGTAGAGACGTCCCAATCTCTCCACTGAGCCATGCTCTCTGATGGGTAAGAAGTGAGACGACTTGGTGAGTCGGTTGACAATCACCCAAATGGAGTCGTGACCTCTGGAAGTGCGTGGAAGTCCAGTCACAAATTCTATAGATAAGCCGTCCCATTTCCACTCTGGGACCTCCAAGGGATGTACCAGGCCTGCTGGTACCTGGTGCTCCGCCTTCACCTGCTGGCAGGTGAGGCATCGAGAAAACGAACTCTGCTATAGGAATAGACTGCAAAGCGCTCACCCATCAGATAGTGTCGCCACATATTCAGAGCGAAGACCACTGCTGCTAACTCCAGGTCATGGATAGCAGAGTTCTGCTCATGCTGCCTCAACTAATGTGATCCAAAGGCGACCATAGACCACTCTTGCATCAGGACACATCCGAGTCCGGTCCCTGATGCATCGTAGTAGACTACGTACCCTACTCCCTCCTCAGGCAACCTCAAGATAGGCGCGCTGTTCAAGCTCTGTCTTAGCTCCTGGAAGCTCTGCTGATATCTATCTGACCACACGAAGGGTTTCCCCTTCCTCCTTAATGTTCTACAAAGCTGAAAAGATTTCTCCTTTGCCGAAAAGGGAAATCCAGTCTCATCCCCTGGATGAACCACGTTCCTTGCCTAATACAGCCAGTCCCGTCATGATTAGTTAATTCATGCCATGTATGACGTCGTAAGGCCTCGACGCTGCTACCAAGAGATCCAACTGTTACTCTCGCCTCCAAGGGTTGAGTCACACTGTCGGCATCAGTGTGTGGTCACTGGGTCTCTTCCAGTAAGAATCTCATAAGTGAGGGTCAAGTCAACAGTTTTTAACTGGTATCCCTTAGTATTAACATACAAAGGACAAGAATGAAAATGTCACCAATGCAAGTTTATTTTATAAATTCAACTCAAAGTACAAGGACACAAGGCAACACAAACAAAGAAGCTAGAGGAAATATGGTCAAGGGCCTCTATGCCTGGAGCTAGTCCCGCACTTGTCCACCCACTTACGAAGCTCCATGATCATAAGCTTCAGCTGCCTGAAGATGTGCTCTCCCCTGTGGTCAGGGTGGACCTCCTGGTGGTGGTGGTGGTAGAGCCTCAAAACGTCGTCCACCACCTGCCGCTCGACCAGCTCCTCGACCTCGTCCGCCTGCTCCCTGCGGACCACCACGGTCGAACCTTTGCCTCTGCCTGGGTGGTTCCTCAACCGTCTGCTGCCCCTCTGCATGGTGGGTCGGGCAGTCACTAGCCATGTGGCCCTGCCCGCCGCATGCATAGCACTGTCTTCCACTTGAAAGACTGGCTCTGCTGCGTGTGCCCCGCACCTCTGAGCCAATATCCTGTGGTCGTCCGTCCGATGGCCTGGTCTGCTTGGACCTCTGTGACATCTGTCTACTGCCAACTGCAGAAGACTCCGCTACGTGCCGCCCTGCAGTAGGTATCTCTGCTGGTGTTGGCTCATCAAGAAAACTCTCAAAGTCCATCCAGAGAAGAGATGCCTCTTCATGCACCTGGAGCATCAAGCTCCACCATCTGACTGCTGCCGCATGCAGTAGGCTCACTGCGAGGATCACCATGAGGTCTGCTGGTGTCCTCACTAACCGGAAAACCTATACCACTGCCTCCGGCCAGTCCTCGGATGCCTGGGGGTCTGTCTCCCCACGGAACCTAGGCGGTCTCTAGCACTGAAACTCGTGAAGTGCACTAAGGCGATGTGCATCGTCAGCGGCTCGACTGGGTAGCATCGGTGGCTCGGTGGGTAGTGGTACCGCCGGTGCCTCTGCTATCAAAGGTCCCTGCACCGAGGCCTCGTTGCTCGGTGGGATGTCATTACACTCAACTCTCGGAACCCTAGATGGCTGCCTTTGTGGGTCCATCCTGAATAGAAAAAGGTGCGCCATGGTCAAACAGTATACTTGGTGAGCTGACATAAAGTAATCACAAAGAAAACTTGAAACACACATGCAATCAATGTTTTCGTTCATTAAGTCGGAAATCAGAAGTCAGGGTCCTGGTGTACGGATACGTCGGCCGCCGCACCAACACTGGACTCCCTGGACTGATAACCACACCCAATATGATTAACACTATTACTTCACATAGAAAAAATATCAGAGTCCAAAGTGCTACGGTAGAACCGAACTCTTCTGATACCAATTTGTCACGACCCGTCCTCGGGCCCGTGCCGTGACTACCCCAAGCCCGCCTTCCATAGGCCAAGGGCTGGCGACTAGCACCAAGGCATAATTCCCGGTAAAAAGGGAAGGCATTGCCTTTGTAAAGTAAACAAACACCAGAGAGAAAGCAAGCCGAAGAAGTAAACACTAAGTAAAAACTGAGTACAACAGTAAGTGCAGAAAAGTAAGTGGGCCAGTATACAAACCCAAACTGAAAGTAAAGTACAAATAGAAGGGAAACCAACAACTAAAAGTAAAGCCGCAACGCTGAGCTGTTCACTGGAAATTCCACCTGAAAGGTGGGTACAGATAGCCTCCACTGCTCGTCGGGTCCAGCCGACCGCTCCGAGTACATCCCGCCCAGTGGTCCACCTCCAGGTAACGTCTTGCTCCGCATGCCTCAACCACGATCAGCGCTGTCTTTTGTCTGCAACCAACACAACGTAGTGCGGGCATAGCCCGTGCAGAGGTGAGTATAAGCTACTCAATAGGGACCCCGAGACCACCGAAGGTCTCCTAGAATCCACAGAGGATAATCCACAAAGGAAAGATACAATCATGAAGTAACATCCGACACTGCTTAGGTATATGCCCATACATATACCTAAGTCATCAATTCTCATTCGACTCCAACATCCGAGCCCAAGTACATCCCAGTCCACACAGGAAAGAAAAACATAAATCCATACAGAAAAGAAAAACAAGATTCAGCTCACACAGGTATACTTCTTCGTATGACGATAGAGATGATCAGATATATCCACTGATTCATCTAAGCCGTCGGACCCACAAAGGATCGATAGGTACTAACCCCTGCAAAGACCCACACAGGATCGATAGGTAACTAACCCCCGCAAAGACCCACACAGGATCGATAGGTAACTCACCCCCGCAAAGACCCACACAGGATCAGACCCACACAGGATCTGTAGGCGCTGGCTCACACAGAACCGCTGAGCACTGACCCACACAGGATCGGACCCACACAGGATTGGTAGCACTGATCCACATAGGATCGCTGAGTGCTGTAATCGTCGCCGTCGAATCCACTGAGGATCTCTGTACAATCGTTGTCGTCGTCACAGTCGCAGCTAGATCTAGGGTTCCCGCACACAGCAAGCTCGTTCAGGAGGGTCCACTCCACGAGCCGAGAGGCTGATACATTAACTGACACAAATTCCGGAGTTGATGTATCCACAAGTTCCATATCGTCAACAGGAACTCAACGTCGCAGACGGCGCGTCAATCAGACGCCCGATCTGAGAGTTATTGGCCTTTTCGTCCTAGGGGCCCGGTTGGTTTTTAAGGAAAAACCAACCCGAACATACTCCACTTGCGTCGAAACCTCGGTCGGAGTAATCCAAAAGATCTGTCTCACTAAGAGGGATCCAAAAATGTCTACGGCACGTCAATCGGACGTCCGGAGCTCAAGTTATGAGCGTTTCCGCTCCAAGGGCCCGGTTGGTTTTGTGTACGAACCAACTCGGCCAAACCCAAAGTATTCCGAATCCTTGAGTTCAATATACTGAAACAACCATCTCGATCTAAGGATCGCATCGCAACTGACAGTGCATCGATCGGAGGCCCGTATCTCAAGTTATGGGCAACCGACCAGAAGATATTCGATATTAAGGGGGTTCGGGCCCGGTCTGACCCGGCCAGATACCCCCAGGGTCGGCCCGCACCGGGTTGACCTGAACGAGGTCCAGGTCCGGCCCGGCCTGAGCGCGGCACGCCGGCCAGGCGCTCGGCCAAACGGCCGAGCCGTTTGAAGGGGGGGGGGGGGCGCCTGCCCCCCCTGTCCTTTGTAATCGCGGCCCCCATTATGGGGGGCCACTTGAGCTGGGCGCCAGGGGTTCATAACCCCCGGCTTCTCCAAGACAGGCCGACCCGCTTGGACGGCCGGCTTCCGCCCCCACGGGACTGGCGACGGCCGGTCCCCCCTTGCTCCGATGCTGGCGGCCCGGAACCGGCCGCCGGTCACCCTGATCCGCCGCGGCCCAGAACCGGCCACAGCCTTGGTTCGTCTGGCGCGGTGTGACGGCGCCGTGGCCCTGCTCCGGCCACAGTGTCTTTGGGTTTCTCCGACGCGGCGTGATAGCGCCGCGTCCTTGCTTGATTTCATGGCACGACGTGACGGCGCCGCGCATTCCTTGCCGCAAGATCCCGCGTGGTGCGACGACACCACGTCATTACATTCCAATCCACATTACAATCAACAACATAGATAAGGGAGGAGGGTCATCCGTGTTTGTGCGGTCCGAACCCCTCTCGTTAATTGATAGCAAGTAGTCATATTCACGAAGAACGTCAAGGTAGTATTCACGAACAAAATAAATAAATCCCCTACCTTGAGTGTAGCTTGAACGGAGGTTCGTCGAGGAAATAACCGCCGCGGAAGAAGACGTCGCGGAAAAATAGAGTCACGTCGCGGGGACAGCGTCACGTCGTCAATCTCCGAGGAATCCGGCGTTCTTCGCATTCTTCATCGAGGAGGAAGAAATTCTTAAAGCTCTTAGCTTTTCTCCCAAAGACTCTCCAAGAATCATGACTCCAAAAAAAATAAAATAAGCCCCTTACTTAATTTATTAACACAACTTGAGTTTGAAATTTAAAAGTTGAATTAATCCACAATTAATTAACATAACTTAAACTTTTGAAATTCAAACATTCACATAAAACTCACTTAATTAAATAACTTAAGTTATCAAATTAATGGTGAGTTGAGGGAGTTAGAGAATGTGAAGGGGTGGGGTTTGTGTGGGCCCCACCACCCTCATAACCTCCCAAGGGAAGTTGGGTAGTTACCCAACTTCCACCCAAAGCTTAAATCCACTTAGAGAAAATAAAAATTGTAGTTAAATTTTTATTTTAACTTCCACAATTTTTATCAACTTCTCTCATGAAAACACAACTTCGAAAAAGGTGTTTCTAAGAAATTACCGGTGCTGCGGTTCCATCGGTGCCCTCGGAATTCGATTCTGAGCACCGGTTCAAAAGTTAGAAATTCCGCTCGTTCGTTCACTGAACTTACTTGAGCTAAACTTCGGATAGAAATTCCGGGCACACCGGGCCTCGGAATCAAGTGCCGTCCGAAACTGCGTTCTTTTAAAATCCCAAAGAAAATTATGAAAGAATTTCCCTTGAATTTTACGGGTCTTTACAGGCTCAAAGTGTGTGTTTCCATTTTAAATTGGGATTTTAATAAAAAATACAAGTGGCGTACTCAAAACTAAAAAACACATTTATATTGTTTTTATAATTTATTAAAACCATACATGAGTCATTTGGTACATCTAGAAATCATATTCACCTCAATACTATGCATGGTGTGACTAGTATAGATCCAAGTTTTTTTATATTCAAAATTGACATTAATTTTAGTGAAAAAAATAACTAACATACTCAAAAGTGAGAAAAAGGATTCATATTGTTTTTTTAATTTAGGAGAATGATCCATATTCCATTTTTTATGTTTATGAATCATTCTCACCTCAATCCTATTCATGGTGTTAATGGTATGACTTCAAGTATCCGTTATCAGTTTAAAAGCTACATTTTAATACAAAAAAATTTCATTAACTAAAAACTAATAAAATAGGCTCATATTGTCTTGGTAATTTGGTAAAATTATTAATAATTCATTTTTGATGTTTATGATTCAATATCATGTTAAAATCACACATGATTCCACCTATATGGCTCAAAGTGTGTGTTTCTAGTTTAAAATTACATTTTAGTAAAAAACACAAGTGACATACTTAAAACTGAGGAAACACATTATGATTGTTTCTATAATTTAGTATAATGATCAGTGAGTCATTTGGGATATGTAGGAATTATCTTCACCTCAATCTAACATACGGTGTGATCGGTATGACTCAAAGTGCATCTTTTTATCCAAAATTGACATTAATTTTAGTGAAAAAAACTGATATACACAACACCAAGAAAATGAATTCATATTGTTTAGGTACTTCATAAAAATGACCCATAAGACATTTTGTACATATAGTAATCATCCACACCTCAATCTGACACACAATTTGATCAATATGACTCTAAGTTTCCGTTATCAGTTTAAAATTGACATTTTAATACACAAAAGTGTCACTCATTGAAAACCAAGAAAACATGCTTAGACTGTCTTGATAATTTGGGATAACGATTCATAATTAATTTTTGATGGGTATGAATAAGTATAATGTCAAACCCACACATGATTCTACCTATATGCCTCAAAGTGAGGGTTTCCAGTTTAAAATTACAATTTAGTAAAAAATACAAGTGGCATACCCAAAATCAATAAAACACATTCTGATTGTTTTTTATACTTTAGAAAAATGACCCATGAGTCATTTTGGACATTTATAAATCATCACCACATTAATATGATGCATTGGGTGACCAATATGATTCTATGTGCATCTTTTTATCCAAAATTAACATTAATTTTAGTGAAAAAATAACTGACATACTCAAAACCAAGAAAACACATTTGGATTGTTTTGGTATTTTAGGAAAACGATTCATATGTCATTTTTAATGTATAGGAATCAGTCACAACACAATAAAATGTATTGTGTGATCAGTATGACTCAAAGTGTGTCTTTTTATTCAAAACTGACATTAATTTTAATCAAAAACAAACAAACACACTCAAAACTGAGAAAACACATTCTGATTGTTTTGGTACTTTATGATAACAATACATAAGTTATTTTTGATGTTTAGGAATCATTCAAACCTCAATTTGACTCTTGGTGTGACTAATATGACTCCAATTGTGCCTTTTTAATCAAAGTTTACATTAATTTTAGTAAAAAAACAACTGACACACTCAACAATAGTGTTTTTCTTGAATTTGTGTTATAAATTTTATTTCATTTAAATTCAGTATTTGTATCTTATTTTGGTAATTTATGCTACTGTTTCTAGTGATGCAGTGTGTTGTTACAGTACACAATACCTATTTCTGGTGATGTAGTGTGCTATAACATCACACAATAGATTTCACCTTTATTAGCGCTAATAAATGCACTGATAAAGATAGCCTTTATTAGCGCCTGTAGAAGCACAAATAAAACATATGTTTATAAGTTTTATTAAAGAACTAATAAAGGAATATTTATTATCACTAAATAGAATAATTGATAAATGGTGTCCTTTATCAGTGCTTTTAAAATCACCGATAAAAGTATTCTTTATGAGTGCTTTTATTTTAGATGATAAAAGACTTGGCCTTTTAACTGCACTAAAGAAGTTAACACTTTTCTAGCCCCGATAAAGGTCTATTCCAGCATTATTAAAGGTCTGTTTTATAGTAGTGATTGAATGTGAATCCAAAAACATGGATAAAAAATAATATATATGAGAAGGCAGTGGTTTCATATATTTCCCTAAGATTGTCAGATCATGCTGGTACATGGATTCATGATAGAAAATATGATTTCTATATAATGATAAATAAGTATCTAGTAACAGGAATCACAAAATATAAATAAGATGTTGTACAATATAAAAATGATAAAAGTTTGAGAATTAATAGATCAGGTAAAGACAAATTTATAGGAGAATACATAAGGTATGAGGATGTATTTTTTGTTGAAGGTATTAGTCACAACTTGTTGAGAGTAAGTCAATTATGTGACATAGGAAATGAAGTGAATTTAATCAAGAAGAATTATACTGTCAATGGATAAGATGGTTCAGTTGTGATAAAATGAAAACTCGTAAAGATGAATCACTACCTCATCGATAGATAAAAATATATTCACTTTATATATAAGGAGGGAGACAATAAATTATAGCATAAATAGATTTTTCACATAAGAAAACAATCATTGAGAAATCTAGTAATGAATGATATATCTCATTAAATCTCTATACTATCATGTAATTGTATACACACTTTCAATGTTCGTCAAAAATGGAATATTATTTGAAAGATATATAAGTTGATAGAATAGAAGTCACCAAATGGTTCTTGAATGGGTGCATGTGGCAAGGTCCAGACCGATACCACCAAGGGCTATTGATGGAAATGGATACTTTTTGTTTTTTATTGATGATTAAAATATGATGGAATGGTTGGTGGTCATCACCCACAAGTTTAAGGTATTTAGTTTCATTAATCAATTTTAGAAGAAGTCTAAAAATTTGTTTGGTTAGATGATTCAAAAATTATAAACCAATAATGGAACAAAGTTCACTAATATCCAGGTGGAGGGTTATCTTGAAAATATTGGGATAATGAACCATGTTTCAATAGTGAGAACACATAAAAAAATGGTTTGGTTGAGAGGATTACCAATATTGGGTAGCCAATTTTCAACTACTTTTGAATATTGGGTAGTAAGTGTTAACGCCTTGGACTAGGGAAACTCATCAGTGCCTAGGACAAGGATGAAACATGGTCCTATAAATGCCTCCCTATATAGAAGAGGTTACCAACTAGTAGAAATGGACTAATATATATAACGGGGAGACTATACACCTGAATTAGAGTAATAAAAATAAAATAAAATAATGAAAAAATACACAAAAAAAATAAGAGTATGAACAATCAAATAAAATGAAAATTTTATAAAAAATAAAATATAGTCATACTACCATACATCCCAGATCACCCATTGTTTTGATCCCAAATAAAAAAACAAACAAAAATAAAATACACAATAGGCCTTAATAATATCCCTATGCCTAAAAAAACCCAGTCACTAAATACTGTAGAACTACTCTAGCACGATCCAAGAAAAATATTATGCTCTGACCTGAAAGAAAACATAAGGTCTGCATATACAATAGGGTTCCCATGTAGGGTGTGAGTGTACAACCAAGTAGGTTCTCACAAAGAACTCCTAATATACCTTTCATATACATTTTTATGCATAAGTATAGAAAAAACATAAATAAACATGATTGGTGTGTTATTCTGTGCTAACTAGGCCACCAAAACACCTAATGAGGTGCATACACCCATCAAGGAACCATGTGCTAACCAGGTCATCGCGGTGCCCAAACATACTGTTTAGATTCCATGATTGGATCTATTCATCGCCTCATGCCATCATACTCATAACTAAACCCATACCCAAATACATAGGGTAGGGTGTATCACCTAGTCCCGTACACTACTTGAAGGATTAGGGTAATTTTCTACATCCAAGATCTGGACCAACCCTTATCACTCAAGGGAAGTCATCTATCATGCCATGGACTATACCATATCACTAAAGGTAGGTCTCCCCATCTATTTCATATACTTATACATTATAACTTAAGTTAGGGTCCATTATCCATGTCCCACATCTTATCATGACTGGATGAACCTTCTCATTCATGATTTTCCACTATATAACTATTTCCTTCTCACTAAAGGAGAGGTCTATGACAACACCTTCTCACTCAAGGTGGAGAAAAATTTATCTCAAGCCATACATTCTCACTCAAGGTATGATTAAAATTAATACATGATGAGGAATCCATATCACTCATGGTATCCCATCTAGAACCTTCCAACTCAAGGTAGATCTAGGACTTGGGATCCACACTCCCACACTAGAATCCATCACCTTTCTTAAGCACAAACAAGTAAAAACATGTAGTGGGAGATACCAAAACTGATGTAACACCCAAATATTTTAAAATAGTAACATCATATTTGATATATTATATGACACAAAACAATGACATTATATTATAATGTAACACTTCAATACTTTATGATATATTTTTTAAAATTCAAACTCTTCGATATTTTACTATGCACACAACAGTAGGTTTAAACGAAAATAATATGTTAAAATTTTATTTAAACATGACCATTATTATTGGAAACATGGTCATTCTATGCATGAATTATAGTATGGTTTTTTTGTTGTCAATCCTCAATGGAAGTTCATAATGTGTGCCAGTAAAGTGATCATACAGTTTGAGCAGAAAATAATATTAAAGGTGGTGCCGTTTTCCAGTGTTTACAAAATTTTTGGGCCTTAAAATCAAAAAATGAATACATGGATTGTTGGTAAAAGGAGGTGCGCACAAAGAGGAAGTGGTGCACAAAAAAGGAGGGTTGTGCGCAAAATATTTGAGTTGGGCGCAAAAAACAGCGTGGTGCGCCAAATAGTGGATTGTGTTTTTTCGCGCAAATAGTGTTTCGAAATCATAAGGTCAAAAAATGGCAAAGGCATGGGCTGCACAAAAAATCTGGAGATGTGCGCGAAAAACAGTACCTGCATGAAATATTACGCACCAAATGAGAGGTTTTTCGCACCATGAGAGGGTTTTGCACGTGAGGGCCTAAGATTCCTTTAAATAAGTGGTGACCCCCTTATTCCATACTGTTGAAGACTTAGAGAAGATACAAGATCTGATGCGCATAAAAGGTTCACATAAAGGTGTTAGCGCGAAAAATTTCAGGCTGCGCGAAAAAATTCCGCGCTGTGAGAAATATTCTAGTTTGTGCAAAAAAAATCTGAGGTGCGCAAAAAATTCCGTGCTACCCGAAATATTCCAGTTTGCATGAAAAAGCAGAGGTGTGCGAAAAAATCAGTGCTTCACGAAAAAGGGTGTTGTTGCGTGAAATATTTTTCCGCGTAAAAAGGAAATATTGCGTGAAATAGTATGGTCTTGCACGCAAAGGGTTGGTGTTGCGCACTATTGTTAGTGAAACTTGTTTGCACATTCTGGTTATCGGGTTCAGTGGTTTAGTGCGTACAAGTGCATCATTTATGGACTTTGATGCAAGCAGAGGCTCATGCTAAGCAGAGGCAAAGAATTCAATGCATATCTATTGAAGAGACCTTCACGTCTATAAACTGATTGGGACTTCACCAAAGGCTGTGAGCTAGGGGGAGTCAATGGGAAGGACCTGAGGGATGCAGTGGGCTATCCCTGAACAATTGTAAAGGCAGTGAGCCTGGGACAAAGTGACTGTTCTCGAACCTTTGTAATCCACAACTAGTGAAAAATAGTGGAATTTGGTACGTCCGACAAGCTGTCGGTGTATGCTCCTTAGACATAGCCCTTAGTGGTGAACCAAGTAAAAAGTGATGTGTTTTCTCTTTGCATATGAATGTTTGATTTCTTCTCATATCCATCATACAAGTTAAACTAGTTCCTACCAACGTGGGAACAAGATCCATCAGTTTAAGAGAAAAAGTTGACACCGTAATTCACCCCTCCCCTCTCAGGGAGACCCGGAGTCCTACAATTATAACATAGATGTTAAATTAGAGGCTATTAATAGTACCAACTAAATTATGAAAATTATGGTTATCTATTGATTAGAAATAAAACAATAATTATTTTAATGAAAAAGAAATGTTTTCTAAAAAACCGAGTTTTTATAAAAGGCAGTTTAGTCTCCCTTTGCGAGCATAATTTAAAATTAATTTTTATAAATTTTATAAAATTTATTTTATAAATTGATTTTTTTTGAAATAATATTATCAAAATTATCTTAGTTTTAATTTTTGGGATTTTTCTGAAATGTTTCATTTCTTGATGAATAGTGAAAAATACTAATTCTTTAAAACTGCCTTTTAGTTTAAATTATATTTTAATTTTGATTTAAAGTAAAATTATTTCAATTTTATTCCAATTTAATTAATATATGTATTTTTAATCAATTTAATATTAAATTTTCATATTAAAACATCTTATACTTATGAGAATTTTCTCTTTGGAAAACTGCTCTTTTGTCGTATCTGTGGTTTAATTTTAAATTTAATTTTTCCAATTATATGAATTGAATTTGGAAAAAATTTATTCCATATTTGGAATAAGACTAATATAAATTATATAATAATTACAAATTAATTTTTGACCATAATGAATAGTGAAAATAGTAAAAATTAATTACCGCGGTTAAGGTAAAAATGTGTTTACTAGGGGGGTTAAACTAAGAAGATAAGGGAAACTGTGACCTACCAAATTTTTAAAAATCCATTTTATGGACATATTTATACCCTATCATCTCAAAGGTTTGAGAATGGCCCATTTTTTTGGCTTTTGTAATGAGAAAAATGTGGGTATCACTTTATCTTTTAAAAAATCCCATGTGTGTCCTCTCCCCTACTTATAAAATGATTCCACTCTCCTACATTATTAAAACTTAAAAAAAATTGTTTAGAAAAATACATAAAAAATAACTTCCTTAATTACCTCCCCACATCATAGATTATTTAGTTGTATTATGAATTCCTCCTAAGAAGGTTTTAGGTATATATCTAAAGAGACTCTCCAAATAAGAGGTAAAATTATTAAACATGAGTATTTGTTTTATTTATTCTCAAAAATAATTAAAATTTTATTAAATTATGATAATATTATATATTTATATGTTATTATGTTAATGTAATAACTCAAATACATCTCCACTTCCATCAAATGAGAAATGAAATTATCAATCAAGTGTACTTCAGACTACCGCCTTGCGAACCAATGTAATTCATTTTCCATCACCACCATTCAAGGATTGATATAATGATGGATTTATCATGTTTATATTATATTTATTAAATTATCATAATTCTATAATTATTATATCACATATACATTATTACATTCCATTCCGTGGGGGATACGATAACGTCACTTGTGCGTACGACAGACTACCACCTCACGAAGAGATGCACTTCATTTTTATCTTACACTTTAGATGAAATTTAGTAAGGTAAAATTTAATTAATATATGTGATATTTATAATATAAACATACTTTTGGAAATATAATATCTCATATAACTTCTTACCTTCCAATCTATTGAAAAATAATAATGTAGCTTGTGCGTATGTGTGGACCACCGCCTCCGAGTAGCAATGCGAAATGTTTTTCATTTTATTTTTTACATGGATAGTAATAAGGATTGATTTTATTAATATAAAATCTATATATAACATAATAATTATTATATAAAATTTAATTAATATTTATTTTCCATTCGTTCCATCCATCAATAAAATTAGAAACAACATTCATCCATACGTTTAGCCCACCGCTTCCATGAATAGTGTAATCCATTTTCTATCTATAAATTTTATAGAATAATATAAACACACATATAATGAATATATATGATATTTATATAATTTTTAACTTTGTGAATATGATTTAACCATGACGAAATTAAAAGGATCTAAATTAACGAATTAAAACATGCATGAAAAATGAAGTTTATCACCATAAATTGCGATTTTAACAGAATTGTTAGTAAATGGGTGATAAGAGAATACAAGTAAATATTATATAGAATGAGATTTATTATTATTTTTATGTAATTTATTTATAATAAACCTATATTTATTATATAGGAGGTTCAAAGACATACAAAGGAAATCAAACCTGAGGTAAATTTTTTTCGTCTCACTTTTACTTCCGTGAGACATAAGCTATATTCACAACTTATTCCTTTTGAGTGTTTTATATACTACACATTTTAAATGTTATATCCTAAACATATGTATATTAATGGTATTTCATGTCTCATTTTATGATTATTTCTTTTATTGGGCTGACAATTCAGAAGTTACCAAAGTAGTAAGGGTTTATTTCCTAATCTCATCAATATTCATGATTGTTTTTATTTAAGTATACCATGGGCGAATTATTTTATATTTATATATTAAAATAAATATATTTTATTATAACTTTTTTATTAACGATATTTTTAAGTAATAGTATCATTTTTACACTCTTTTTTACTTAAAATGTTTGATAAAATGTTTTTAATAAAATTCGACTTTATTTCTGTCTTTGGTTGAAAATCATTTTCATTAAAATCCATGTTTTCTAAAAAAAATTTCAAAAATGTTTTTATCATTTTCCAAATGATTTATTAAAGACATTTTTAGACATTTTTACTTTTTACAAAATGTTTTTAAGGTAATATTCACAAAATTTTCAAAACAATTCCCATTTAGATTTTACAAAAAAATTTGAGAGGAATATTTGTTTTCACATGTATGAAATGAATAGAATTTTAAAACATCATGAACAATTAATTTTTTAAATATTATTTTATAATTTTTCAATTTTTTATACTTTTTTTAAAGGGTGATTTTAAAGTGAAAAATATATTTTCCTCATGAATGTTTTTAATGAAATTTTTATAGTATTCCTACTTATAGATGACATCAAACGTTTATTTTACTTATGATCCAATTGGAATATATTGTATGATATCATATTTTTTATTTATTTAGATGGTTTATAATCTATTTTACTGAGGTTTTTTAATTTTATTACCTTTCACCATATTATTCTGGATGGTTTATGAATATGTTTATTTGATTGGGGTAAGTATTAATATTTCATTTATTATTTTTTCAATACAAATGTTTATGTTGATTATATTTCAAAACTTTCATATAAGAAATGAATTGGAATTAGTAAGTTATAGGTGGGGTATAGTTATAGATAGCCCCAAGATGTATTGAAAGGTCTAAGGAGACAAATTAGTTGTCCAAATTAGATAAGTTTCTTCACACAGATTTAAACTATCTTTTGAAAGGTCTTGATAGTTTCAAATGTTCATAACTATTAATACCCTCATTATGATATTGGTTATTGATGTACATGAGATTATTATATTAGTTATAATATATATGGATAAGTTTCAAGTTTATGTGATTATTTATAAGGATTTATTTGATCATCATTTATTTCTGCCATATTATGATAATTTTATTAATTAAATAGAATGTGTTTTAGTTGTTTAACTTTCTATATTGTTTATGATTTTTTATTAATGATATATTATAGAGTATGATTACCCTTAATAAGCATCTAATCTCACCCCTCTCTTGTATTTTATTTTTCCCTGGATACCAAGAAGTGTTTTTATTGATATATAGAGATATGCTACATGTAATAATGGTGTTATCAAAGAAAATACTTTTTTATATTTTATGTTTTCATTTGTAATGTGATATTAAAGTATGTATATTGTTTAATAATACTACTAAACTATTCCTTCTTCAGGATGCAATACCTATCATCTAGTTCCAATGTAATAAAGTAGACATCAGCTCCAGTTTACTGGAGTTGTGGTCGCTATAGTTAGTATTAGAGGATGTTTAGTAGAAACCTTAGGAACTAGATTTAGGAAAACATTTTGGGACCAAGTTGTGTTTTGGTTGTATTTGTTATCAATAGATCAATATATTGATTATGATGAATAAATTAAGTATATTGATAATGTAATGTAATTACATATATAATAAGATTATGTGAAAAGTTGTCAATCAGATCCAAACCATCAACATGAGAATCAGATCTAGACCATTTTCATGAGAATTAGATCCAGACCATAAAAAATAAAGATGGGAAGGACCCATTCCTTCAATATGATGACATTAGATCCTGAAATTTGGTATAATAATAAGGATTTGGGAAGTCATAGAACTTCTAAAATAAATCTGATGATGCTTTGTTTATCATGGAGTTGTCATAAATCAGGAAGAAGTCACGATACAAGCAGTAGTTTTTAGAAGAAATGGAGAATACGATGTGAAGTATTCTGGATGTTTCTCATTGATGTGAGGAACAATAGAAACATAATTATTTATATCATCAGTATGAGAATCATCAGTGTGACAAACTAGAAGTATGGAAGGTTGATCTTGTTGAAGTAAATAATTCACTACTAAGACCGATCTATCGTAATGGATTCAAACATTGATTCATTTTTTATTTTTGGTATTCTTTATGTATTAGATGCATAGTCTTATCAAAGGATGAATTATTAAGTTTGAATTTTTGGAATCAATAATCTATCAGAAGGAATCAGAGATTGATCAATCATATTATGATCAACAATGTATTCAACCGTTTTCATTAGGTTGAATTTTATTTCTATTAGGTCATGAGAAAAGGAAAAAATGTATTGATTGTTTCTCAAGAAGTGGTGCCAAATCATTGTATTGGCACTGACAATGATCCATAAGAGTGCAGTAGAGACCAATATATTAGACACATGCTAACAATGATAAACTAATCGAACACTGAACTTCATCAAACATGGGATCATCGATCTAAGAAACTAAATAAAGGGAGAAAAACTTTGAAGATATTTTAGATGTGTAGCTAAAGAGGTGATTTCTACTAAATTATTTTTTAAGGGGGTTTGAATGATGATTATAATAGAACATCTTCAAAAGTTTCACATGATAGAGAGAATCAGAATGAAAATTTTAATCTTATATATTTCTTCATCGTAATGAAAAATTGGAATGAATAATTGGACTGAAGAAATATTTGTAAACATGAAGAAGTATGAAGTTTTTAGTAGATTTGAGAAGCTCCCAGAAGTATTGTAACATCCCGTGTCAGGAACTAAGCCGAATCTCCATCCAACCCAGTGCCTGACCTGGTCCATGACAAGACCCAAATGGCATTCTCAATCCCCAAGGGCTGACACAAGTTCCCAAGTATCCATATAAGCAAGTGGGAATTATTTCACCTAAAGATACAAGCACAACACAACCAACAATATAAAACTAAACAAAGCTGGAAATCATAACCAAATAAGCCATTATATGGTTCCAAATTAAAGTTTAAAAATTGTATATAAAATCCAAAAAGGGGATACTATGAAAAGGAATCAAAACCCAAGATCCAAAAACCACCACAAGAAAGAGGAGAATCTCCCTCATGTTGTCTCCACAAAACCTCCCAAGAAACTCACTAGCATCCTAATCCACCTTCACCAAGGAACTTACCCTTAACTGTGTCAAACATAACCATGTTTTCTTACACCTAAATGTGTAAGAAGGGTGTGAGAAATTGGCTATTAAGATGCCACCTAAAATAGATTCCATGCTCTAAATGTTATAAAGACAAATACACTTTCAATCTTAGATCAAATAAAAGAAAATTCTTGAAAAACATAAAGGAAAACAGTTTTAAAGGGAAAACTTTTAAAGAAATGTGATTTAAAAAACAACCCTTCTTCCTTTGAAGTATTTCAAAAATCCCACCGTATACCGATGGTGAGTGACTAATGGTCAAAGAGCACCTAACATGGGAGATTCACTATGGGTGTTAGCCAACTATAGGGACCCTATAACTATGCGTCTCAGTGTAAGGTGGTATAGGAACCACAATAATTCACATTCTCATGCAAAATACACTAGAGAGGAGAAGCATCCAATATTCTAGTGGTCTCTATTCATCAATAAATTTAGTTAATGTTGTCAACATCAATCCCTCTAAGTGAAACTGGGTCATAGCCACTTCTAAATTACTAGATCGCTAGTCCTAGTCCTCTTTCCTAGCTATTTGGGATACTCATCGAGTGTTCATACAAGTTTCACGCAAAAAACATGTTACCAAATTTATATTTCACAAGTCAAACAAGTCACAACACACACCCCAGTTTCTATTTCATACAAAAATAATCTTTCAAAATTAAACACACACCAAATCCTTTCAAAAATATAGTTCACACCTTATACAAAATTTGTTAAAACACTTACTCAATTTATAAATCTTTTCAAATACACACAATAATTCCAAAATTCATGAATTTACCAATTTAGCTTATAAAAACCATTTGAAAATCAATTTCACAACCAAACTCTTTAAAAACTACATTATCACCACAATTATTACTTATAAAACATGCTATGAAAATCAAGAAATACAAACAAAATCATCATGAAACGTTTAATCATGGAACCACCTACCATTTGTGGTGAAACCCCAAAATCTGGTGTGAAACCCTCTCCATACCTTAACCACACCAAGAAGGAACAAGATCAAATCCTAAATCAAGATATCGACCCACCAATTTCAAGGAATAACCCTAAAAAAGCAATCTTAGTGCTGGAGAAGAACAAACCCCAAAAATAAAGGAAGAAACCCTAGATTTGAGGAGGAATCGAGAGAAGGAGATACATACTTGGAGATTCGAGGAGGATACACACCAAATCAAGCACAAAATTTGAGTCCCAAGGGAGGTGGGAGGCAGGAGAGGTTCACCTAGGGTGAGGGATCCCAAGAGAGGTACCAAAATAGGGAAAACGGGGTTAAACCTGACAGGAGAGAGAAAATATAACATTTTTTAATGTGCTGGAAGATCCGCACAGTTAGTCAGCACGGTTTGGGAAACCATGTTGTAACTATGCAGACCATTCTATCCAAAAAGAAACATCCACATGATTAGTCGAGCCATATAGAACAGCTGTGAAGAAGCCATGTGATAGGTATTATCTCTTATGACATGGTTTCTTAGGATTGTGTATAGTTACTACTGACCATGCGTAAACCATGCGCATGGCTTTGTCCTCCCCAAAACATCCATTTACTTCAAAAATTTAAAAAGGAAGCCCAAGGAAAATGATAGACCAAAATAAAATAAAAATAATAATTGAGAAAGAATACACAAATGTGACAATTCTCCCAACCTTGAAAACTTTCCACCCTCAAAAAGTCAACTGATAACTTGATTAGAAAATAGAAGAGGGTACCCTTGCTCGACCCAAGAATTTTGCTCCCACGTATCATGCATATAATTTCTAGGTTTCCAGAGGACATTGACCAATGAGATAGATTATCCACAAAGAACATTCTCTTGGGAGTCCACTATTTATACTGTCCATTCAAACACTGACAAGTCTGGCTCCAACTCTAACTCTTCCCAATTCAGCACCTGAGATGAGTCTAGGTTATACTTCTTTAGTTGGGAAACATGAAACATGTCATGAGTCAATGTCAAATGAGATGGAAAATTTAACCTGTTTTTCACCCTTCTAATCCACTCAGTGATTTTGAAGGGTCTGACATACCTCGGCGTCAGCTTACCCTACTTCCCCAAGCAACGATGACCCAAATGGGGTGCTACTTTCAAGAACATCTGGTCACCCACAAAAAAATATAGATCATGACACCTCTAATCTACATAAGACATGTGGTGACTCTGATTTATCAACAACCGATGCCTAATTAGTTTGACCTTATTAGATGTCTCTTTCATAAGACTTGGTCCTAGAAGTGAGGTCTCACCCACCTCAGCCCAACATAGAAAATATCGACAAGGAAGAACATAGAGAACCTAAAAGGGATCCATTTGAATAGAAGATTGGTAACTATTGTTATAAGAAAATTAAACCAATCCCAAATGGCTATCCCACGAACCTCTGATGTCCAACACACAAGCACAAAGCATGTCTTCCAAAACCTAATTTACTTTCTTTTTTTGGCCATCTATTTGCGGATAATATGTCATGCTCAATTTGACCTACAATCCCAATGCCTTTTGAAGACCCTCCCAAAACCAAGAGGTAAAATTGAGGTCTATTTTAGAAACAATAGCAAAATGTGCACCACTAAGCCTAAACACTTACGGAATATACAACCAACCCAACTCACCCACCTTCTCTGAATCCATGATTGAGTTGGAGTGGGATGATTTTTTCAAGAATTATATCAGTGAAAAAATAGAATTATTCTCTTGAGGTGTACGAGTCAATCCAATAATGAAATCCATGGAGACCTCATCCCACTTCCAAGTAGGAATGGATAATGGATGGAGCAAAAAAGAAGGCCTTTGATGCTATTATTTCACCTAATAACAAGTATAGCATCTTGATATGAAGTTAAATATTCCCTATCTCATACTTGGTCACCATAATAGTTGACACACATCATAAAACATCTTGGTAGTACCAGGACGAACAACCCACTGAGACTGGTGGATATCCTGCATCACCACCTTCCTCAGAGATAACAACACCATGATCCATCACTTGAAACATAAAATTCCCTTAGGAGATAATGAAAAGTCAGAGGGCGTCTACCCACCATGAAGAAACTATAAGGATAACTAGCACAACTCATCACCGGGTTGTTCCTACTAAACTAGCTCTAGAAGAGATAGAGCCAACTACACACTTTCCATAAATGTATCTCTACTGCACTCTCTGGTCTCTAAGTTAATTTGGGACAAGATACCCATCAAAGTAAACTCATCATTATACTTCATAAAATATCTCACTGGAAATTTACTTATTAAGGAATTAGCTACCACATTACCCTTGCCTTGGGTATAGACAATATCAAAGTTGAACCCATACAAATATTCGATCCCGTGACATTGCCTTAGATTGATATCCTTCTGAGAGAAGATGTAGGCCAAGATCTTATGATCAGAATAGACCACAAAATTATCTCCAAAGAGGTAGTGACACCATGTCTTCATGACATGCATCAACACTTCTAGCTCCAACTCTTGATTCGGGTTATTATTCTTATGTTGTTAGAGTTGGCATGAGATATATGCCACCATGTGGTCCCCCTGCATATGAACACACCCGAAACCCATACCCGAGGCATCGTATTAAACTATATACCTCTTTCCTAACTCTATAAATATCAACACAGGTTTTAGGGTAAATTATCACTTTAACTCTTCAAAATATGCCTAACATTCCAGGTTCCATTCGAACTTCACCACCTTCTAGGTGAGTGCGGTCTTAAGAGAAGCTAGAAATGAGAAATCTCAAATGAACTGCCTATAATACCTCACCCGACTGATAAAACTCCTGATCTCAAACACATTCTTTGGATGTTCCCATAACATAACCACAACAATCTTCTCGGGGTCCACTAAAACCCCATTCTCTGAAATGACATGGCCCGGAAACTTCACTTCCTTGATCCATAAAGTCAATTTTGAGATCTTAGAATAAAGACGATGATACCACAGGTTACCCAGCACAATCTGCAGATGATTCTCATGTTCCTCCTCAGATATAGAATATACTAGGATTTCATCCACAAACACCACTACGAAGGAGTCGAGGTATAGGTAGAACATCCTATTCTTGAGTGCCATAAATACTACTAGGGAATTCGTCAATCCAAAGGGCATGACCAAGTACTCGATGTGGACATACCTGCTTCAGATAGTAGTCTTCAGGATATCCACCACTTTCACTTAGACTTGGTGGTAACCCAAACACAATTCAATATTGGAAAACCACGTTTCCCCTTTCAGCTAGTTTAAGAAATATTCAATCTAATGCAATGAGTATTTTTTCTTGATGGTTACATTATTAAGATTCCAGTAGTCATATTACAACTAGATAGATCCATCAGTCTTATTTGAAAACAAAACAAGAGTGGCCTAAGGATAGATGCTCGAGTGAATTAATCCTTTGGATTCCAAATCATCTAGCTATATAATTAATTCCCTCAGTTCAGTAGGGGACATGTAATATGAGGTAAGAGATATTAGCTATGTTCCCTGTGCCAAATCGATTATGAACTCCACATCCCACCCTGGGGGTAGCCCCAAAATATCATCCAGGAACACCTCTAATAACTCCACCACAAGTGGTAACCCATTCTTAGGAGCACTATTGTCTCCCTCTAGCATGAGAAATGATAAATGGAAATCAAGACTACCCAAATTTAGATGTTTAGGTCCTGCTTGACCTGACTGAGGATCTCATTCTATGTGGAAAACATGAGCACTTCCATCTGGTGCCATGAAACTAACTTAGTGAAAATAAAAATTAATGTGTGCTTTGAAATGAAACATCTAGTCTATACCAAGATCATGTAAAACAAGTCCATATCTAGGACCAAGAAATCCTATTCCATTTCCACCCCTAACGCAGAAAGCACACATGATGGACACCTAAGGGATTTCTCCTCACGCTTCCTCTTATTTTATGATGAACTATTCTGCCCATTACTGACATATCCCTAGAGCCACTTGACCTGATCTTGCAGTCAATCTCCACCATGCAAGCTTGATCAACCAATTTAGCATATGTCTTCAGTTTAAACAAGAAAACCTGAGAACATATTTCTAGCTGAAAGCCTTTATCAAACCTTTGAGCCTTAATTTTATCATTAGAAACTATCTCAGGAGCATACCAAAATAGCTCAGTGAAATAGTTTGCATACTCCATAACCGTCATGTCCACATAGACATGGTCTATAAACTCTCAGGATCGAGAATATGCTAAGATATAGGGTAGTATTGATCACTAAATACCACCTTGAAGTCCTTCCAGTTCATTTTATCGTGCTTCCCAGCCTGAACCACGGAGTCCCACCACCTACGACTGGGACCCTCCAGTAGAAAGGAGCCTCACTTCACCCTGACTTCTTTAGGGGTGTCTAGGAACTCGAACATGTGATCAATTTTCTCGATCCATTCCTCTACTTCTTGTGGTTTTAAGATACCTTGAAAAGTATGAGGTTTATTATTCAAGAATTCTTGGGCCTTATCTTTTCATAAACTAGACTCATCTTCCCTAACTGAAGTAGGAACAGGACCCGCTCCCTATCCCAGAGCCTCAACTACTTGAACCACAACATCTACCAGCCTCTGATCAAGTGGGAAGGGAGAACTCTCTCTGTATCCTTCCCTCGGTTGCGGGGGAACTTTCTAGGGAGTCATGTTTCTACCAGAATCAACAGTCACATCAGGAAATCATATATATATATATCAAGTCCAAGAAAATTACCAAAACAACATAGAACAAATAAATAAAATATTCCTAGAAAATATAATGACCCAAACACTTCACCCCCACCGAGTGTCCATGTACAATCTATAGCCTGCATTTCCCACCTGGAGGAGAAGCCCATCAAGCATCCCAACATCCCATGGAGACTCGAAGTCTATCACGAGGTGTGTTGGCTAGGCACCTAAATCAGAACTAATCTATAATCCCTAACAATCCTAGCTCCTATCTATCTAGAATCATCCCAAATCAAATGACCCAAAGAGATAAAACCTACTCTAATACCATTTTTTCATGAACCAAGCTAGGTCTCCATCTAACCCGATGCCTGAAGTGGTCTGCAGCAAGATCCTAAGGGCATTCCCGATCCCCATGGGATAACATAAGTGCTCATTTATCCATACAAGAAAGTGGGAATGATTTCACCCAAAGAAACAAACATAACCCAACCAACAATATAAAAATAAAAAAAACTGGAAATCTTAACCAAACAAGCCCTTACATGGTTTCAAATTAAAGCTTAAAAGTTATATACAAAATCCAAAAAGAGGCTAAAACAAAAAGAAACCAAAACCCAAGATCCAAAAACCACCACAATGAAGTGGAGCATCTCCCTTACACCATCTCTACAACAGTTCCCAAAAAACTCACTATCAACCCAATCCAACTTTTCCAAAAACTTTATCCTTACCTATATCAAACATAACCAAGTCTTGTTACACCCAAAGGTGTAAGTGGGGTGTGAGAGATTTCCGAGTAGGATTCCACCAGAAATAGATTACATGATGTAAACATTATAAAGAAAAATACATTTGTAAGATTAGATAAAAGAAAAGAAAACGCTTGAACAATTTAAAGGAAAACAGTTTTAAAGGGACAACTTTTAAAGAAATGGGATTTAAAAAACAACCCTTCTTCCATTGAAGTATCTCAAAAACCACACCATATGATGATGGTGAGTGCCTAATAGTCAAAGAACACCTAACATAGGAGAGGTACTATGGGTGTTAGCTAGCTAAACGAACCCTAGAACATCATGTTTCTATGTAAGGTGGTATAAAAACCACAACAATCCACATTCTCGAGCAAAATCTACTAGATAGAAAAAACATCCAATATTCTAGTGGTATCCATTCATAAATATGCTTAGTTAGTGTTATCAAAATCAATCTTGCTAAGTGAAAATAGGCCATATCCACTTCTAAATCACTATGCTGCTATTCCTAGTCCTCCATTCTAGCTACTCAGGCTTCCCATTGAGTGCTCATATAAGTTTCTCACAAAACACATGTTACTACATTTATATTTCAAAAGAAAAACAATTCCCAACACACAAAAAAGTCACCATTTCACACAAAAATCCTATTTCATAATGAAATTCACACCAAAACCTTTAAAAAATATAGTTCTCAAATCATACAAAATTTGTTAAAACACTTACTCAATTTATAAATCATTTTAAATGCACACAACAAATCCACACTTAAATAATTTACCAATTTAGATTATAAAACCCAATTGAAAATCAATTTAACAACCAAAATCTTTAAAAACAACACTCTCACCAAAATTATAACTTATAAAACACACTATGAAACTCTATAAAGCAAAACATATTCATCATGAAAATTTTAATCATGGAACCATCAACTATTTGTGGTGAAACCCCAAAATCCCATGTGAAATCCTCATCGTACCTTAACATAAAAAAGATAAAGCAATATTGAAACCTAAATCAATTGATAGACACATAAATCTCAAGGAATAACCCTAAAAATTAAACCCTAGCGATGGAAAAGATGAAACCCCAAAAATAAAGGAAGAAACCCTAGATTAGCGGAGGAATCGAGAGAAGGAGACACTTACTTGGAGATTCGAGGAGTATCCACACAAAATCCGGAACAAGATTTGATTCCCAAGGGATGTGGGAGGATGGAGAGGTGAACCTATGGTGAGGGAGCCCAAGTGGGGTGCCAAAATGGGGAAAATGGGGTTAAAACCGAGAGGATAGAGAAAAGAGCACAATTTTTAATGTGCCTGCAAATCCGTACAGTTAGTCCGCACAGTTTGGGAAACCATGCGGTAATTGTGCAGACTATTCTATCCATACAGAAACATCCTCATGGTTACCTGGGCCATAGATCATGGTCGTGTGGAAGCCATATGGTAGGTATTGTCTCCTATCACATGGTTTCTTGGGATTTCACATGGTTACTACTAACCATGCGCAGTGCACCATCCTCCCAAAAACTTCCATTTCCTTCGAAAATTTCAAATGAATGCCCATGTAAAAATATATACCAAAATAAAATAAAATAATACCTGTAAAAGAAGACACGTATGTGATATCCCAACCTTAATTATTATGTCTGAGCTAATATTCCCCATGACCTCATGCATGTCTCCCTGTATGCAAGAGGCTACTGACTAACAGTGAGGGTCTGAGTCCATTAGAAGGGAGACTATACCCTCAATATCAAGTCATAGGTCCATTAATCAATAATAAAAAAATATAATAAATAAATAGAGTAAAAAATACATAAAAGTAAAGAAAACATATATGTAATACAAATAAAAAGTTCACGTAAATGGAAAGTATATCCAAAGGAAAGAAAGCAGATAAATTAAATAAATAAATAGAGGATCCTCTAGAGTCTATCCCAGTCTGCTAATAGCTCCACAATCTGATAAACTATCAAGCATAGGTCCCTTTACCTTTTCCGGATCCCTCATGAAATCTAAAAGCACGTTGAAATGCCCGAGTAGGGCGTGATTACAAGACTCAGTAGGAAACCTCCAATGTTTCCTTAACCTGATGTGCTCATGTATACAAGTGTATGCCATAATAAAATAAATTCATAACAAACAAAGTAAAAAAACTCCAAAACAAAGAGTTCATGCGCTGACCAAGCAGCCACAACCCCCGAATGTACCTACTTCATCTCTATTCCAGATGGTTAATCAAGGTGTTAGATGAATCAAGGATTAGCGATGATTCAAATGAAATATGATTCTCAGTGTCATGAGATCATAAAACACAACATCAATGCTCATCAAGAAGATATTTTCTCTATATATGCAAGGGAATGATAGATAATCATATTCCCTTATTCATCAAGTGATATACTAGAGAATTAGAGAAAGTCAACATTACTTAGTCATCTAAGCATATACTAGGGACGGAGAGTTAGTCAGTATCCATTTTTCATCGAGTAACATACTAGGGACCAAGATCTAGTCAGCTTCTCCTCTTCATTGAGTGTGTACTTGGGATCAAGAGTTAGTCAACATCCCGTAGTCATTGAGTGCATCACATGACATCCCCAAGGCATTTTCGAATGCCTACCTCATGCATTGGTCCCTCGTCGTCACTATCTTAAGTCATGTGCACTCCCCCTCTAATGGATAACATGTCATGACGGTCCACCTATCTTGGGCTGAAAGAACAATAACACAAGGCATATGTATCATGAAATGATACATGATCAAACATAACATATCATCATAAGTAAAGTAGAACACATAATATATGTCATCAAACATAAAACATGAATAACAAACTACAAGTACTCATGGTATTATAAGGATTTTAGGGCTACACACACACCCACATGAAATCACAATCTAGCATGATCATCAAAAATATGTCTACACATAATCATATTAATGGAAACATATGTAAATGATCCCAAAAGTTAAATAACTTCCTACCTCAAAGTTGGAAAAACCTCTGTGGTTTTATTATCATCAAAGTTGATACGTCAAAGTCTCAAGTTATTGACACATCGATACACTAGGTATGTCAAGGGTTTCCTAGAATGAAAAAAACTATTTTATTTAAAAATGAAACAAAATATTATTTGTGATGATACCTTTCTCATTCCTAAATATTTTTCAAATTATTTATTAAAAACTATCACATGTGATGATATTTTCTCTCTTGAATAATTCTCAAATTATCTTTTAATTTATCACATGCACTAATAAATTATAACTTTCACTTTATCATTTAAAATTAAAAGATAATTTATGATTTTCAAATTAAAATTATCACATGCGTTGATAAATTATAATTTTCACTTTATCATTTAAAATTGGGTGATAATTCATTAGTTCCAATTTAAAATTATTACATGTAACGATAAATTAATTTTTTCTTTATAATTTTAATTATCATTTGTGATGGTGATTAGTGATTTTAAAATTAAAATTATCACATGAACTGATAAATTTTAATTTTCACTTTATTATTTAAATTATTCCCTACCATGATAATCTAGGATTTTCAAATTAAAACTATCACATGCATTGATAAATTATAATTTTGAATTTATCATGTAAAATGTGATTATAATTTATGATTTCCAATTTAAAATTATCACATGCTCTGATAAATTATAATATTCACTTTATCATTTAAATTATCCTATGTGATGGTAATTTTTGATTTTCAAATTAAAATTATCAAATATATTGATAGATTTTAATTTTCACTTTTTTATTTAAATTATTATGGTAGATAATAATTTATTGTTGTAAAATTAAAATTATCATGTGCGATTATAAATTATAATTTTCACTCTATCATTTAAATTATCTCGTGTGATGGTAACTTTAAAAATTTTTTCTTATAAGTTATGACGTGACATTCTTGTGAACTATTTGTATATAATTCTTGGTTTGATTATTTTCATTTAAATTCAATCATTTTCTTTTCCTTTGTAGATTTTAGAAATTAATCATCCAAAAGGTAGGATGATAATAATAATAATAATAATAATAATAATTAATATAAAAAAACAAAATTGGAAGAACATACATGGGCCTCCTGGGTTGAGTAAGTAAGAAGGGGACCGAGATCGTACATATCTGGGAAGAACCACCTGTAATTGGTTCAATATTCACCGAAGATCATTCACTATCTCCTTGGTGTGATTCTAAGGTAGAAATAACACCCGATTATTTATACAACCCTAAATGCATGTATGTTCACTAGACCAATTGAATATCCCATTTCAAAATGCATTTCAACCGATTGATTAGTGTGAAGTTAATAGATTTTTGGTTGTAATTTATTTCCATCATCATTCAGTCAAAACATGTGAGAAAAGAGGGTTTCAAAAACAAAACTTGAAGCTTTAATGGAGGATGCACTTTATTGAAGAAGAAGACACCCTTTCCACATTGTTTTCAATTTTTAATTAATAAATTATTTATTTATTCAATATAACCAGCAATTAAATTAATTTAACTTGGAGACCTGTATAAATGATAATTATATATAAAAATTATACCCTGTTTAGGGAAAAACCCCTATTCCAAACCCAATGGTGGTCTCATATTTTTCATACAGATATATTAATTATTTAATATTTTAAAAATGGATTAAATAAATATTTAAATATAAAATGGGGTTTATCACGTGCGATGTTGTCAAAAACTCGATGCACTTAAAAGTTATACCCTGACTAGGGTAAAACCCCCATTTCAGACCAAATAGTTATCTCATATTTCTCATAAAACATGCCATTTTAGAGTTATTCAATTATTTTTTAAATAATAAAACCAAAATTATTAAATAATTTTTTTTGCGAGCGATACATCCAAACATTTGATGCTTACAAATGTTCTAACCTATATAAGATAAAAACCTTATTACAAACCTAATGGTGTTATCAGATTTCTTATATCACACACCGTTTTGGAGTCATTCAATTATTTTGAATGAATTGTGCATGCTTAATATAATACACTTAATAATTTTATTTTGTCTTCACTAAGGATTTATGGGGATCATAATCTTACACAAAATTAGCATACAACTCCAAAAATATTTGATTAAATATTTTTAAGTCTTAATTGTGCTTTTACCCTTACGTAAGTCTTTAACAAATTTATTCTGTTGTATTCACTAAGAATTAATTTCTTTCATAAGACAATTATAATTTATCAAAAAGTGGGTTTTTATTATCTTTATAAAATTACGGATATTACCATTCTTCCCCTCTATCAACTTCTCATCCTTGATAAGTTTCTCTAGTGGTCTAGCTGAAACAAATCATTCCACTGAGTATGAACATCAAACTCATGTTCCCATATATCATCCTAAATCTGTCCATGCTACCACCGAATCTGGACTAGTGGTACTATCTTTCCTCAGAACACATTCTTGCTTCAATCTATGATCTGCATTGGATGTTTCTAATAAGATGTGATTGTATCCAGATCAACGTCCTCACAATCAATAACATGCATTGGATCGAGTATATACCTCCGAAGCTATGACACATAGAACATGTCCTGCATACTTCAATAGTGAGAAGGGAGTTCTAGACAATACACCACTACCCCTATCCACTCAATGATATCAAAGGGTCTAATAAAACATGGTTTTAGCTTGTCCTTATTCCTTATATGTCTCTACCCCAATTGTGGTGTCACTCACAGAAAACCTGATCACTAATAGAGAACTCCAAGGGTCTCATCCTATAGTTGGTATAAGATATCTATATTCTCTGAGCAGTGACCAACCTATTCAAAATTCGATACACTCTATTGAAGGCCTCCGAAACCAAATAATTCCCACAATTATTGCCTCACCTTCCTCATACCAACAAGTAGTGATCGATACGGTCTCTCGTAAAGTGCCTCGTAAAGTTTCATCTGAATCGAAGTCTGATAAATGATATTTTATGCAAACAAAATCAAGGCTAGGTGATCATCCCATTCTCTTCCATGGTCTAGCACACAAGCTCAAAGAATATCCTCTAATATGAATTTTTTTCTCATACTATCCTTCAGTCTGAGGATGGTACACCTTGATCAATCTCGGTTGAGTACCTAAGGATTTTCCCAATCCCTGTCAAAAGTGTAATGTAAAACATGAATCTCTATCTGAAAAAAATATCAAAGGTAGTACATGAAGGTTCACGATCACACATACATAAATCCTTCCCTACTCTTCCATTGAGTGATTCTCTCTGATAGGTAATAAGTTTTCATATTTCTTTAGTGAGTTTACAATCACCCAAGTTGCATCACGATTTGTTAGTGGTCCTAAGTAAACTTATCAAAAATTCCATCATTACATCCTTCAACTCTCACATAGATATCAAGAGTGGCTGCAATAACCCACTTGGAAAATAGAGCATGACTTTTACCCTCTAAAAGTTAAGACATAAAGCGAAAAAACTAGTAGAGTTCTAATGGGATTTGGGGAATTAATGATGGTGTAATCTCACAAAATGGTTCAACATGAGTAATTCGTAGGAGGTCACCCATCATCATACTACTCTCTCCCAAGCATGATTAACTGTAAAGTTCAAATGACATATCAAAAAATTGAACGTTTTCAAATACTCAACCCATTACCTCTACAATAGATTTAGGTCCCTCTCTGTGAAGATATAGAAAAGGATCTTATGTACTATGAAAACAATAAACCTCTCACCAAAGATATTGTGTCTTCAATAATTTAGAGTATAAACCATTGTTTTCATCTCCAAATCATGTATAGGGTAGTTCTTCTCATGGGATCATAGCTGATGAGACCCATAAGCTAATACCTATTCTCTTTGCACCAACGAAACTCCTACGAAAATGCATGATGTATCATAGTACACTGAATAACCAAATGATAGGCTAAAAATGTGTTAGTTTTGGAGTTATCATCAACCTTCTCTTTAGCTCAAAGAAATACTCTTCACACTGGTATGCCCACTGTAACTTTACTCCCTTTTTTAGTGCTGTCATGGGTGTTTATAGTCGAGAGAAGTCCTGTATATACCTCTAGTAATATCCTTCCAAATCACTGAAGTCCCCTAGTCTAAAACCTGTTTTAGGTATGTTTCCAAGACATGATAGCCTCAACCATCTTCTAGTTTACTGATATACCAATATGAGACACCACATGTCCTAGGAAAATTCACATCTTTAATCTAAAAGTCATATTTCAACAGTTTGGCTTAAATCATCTATGATTAAAGTATACTCAGGACTATCTCAAGGTTATTATCATGTTTATTTGGTGTTAGCGAGTATATGAGGACATCATCAATGAATATTATGACAAAGGAGTCCAATTATGGATGAAATATATTTTTCATGAGGTCCATGAACACTTTTGGTGCATTTGTCAGCTATAATGGTATCACCATGTACTTATATAGTCCATATTTTCTTCAGAATGAAATATTTGGAATGTTGTCCCCCCTAAATCACAACTGGGGAAAACCTTATAGAAGCTCAATCTTGGAGAATCACTGGGAACCCCATTGAAAATAAAAAGAGTTATTGATCTTGGGCAATGAATATAAGTTATTCATTGTCACCTAGTTCAGCTTCCAGTAACTAACACTAGTCGAAGACTACCATCTTTGTTCTTGGAAGAAAATGTAGATGAACCCCATGGTGAAGTACTTGGATTTATGTATCCATTCCTCTCTATGTTATCTAGTAGAACTGTAAAGACCCTAAAATTTGAAGGAATTTTTTTTCTTAATTTCTTTGGAATTTTGTGAGTGCGTGGTTTCAGACGGCACCTGATTCTGAGGCCCAGTGTGCCCGGAATAATTTTCTGAAGTTTTGTTAAGCTTAAATTAACGCACGTAAGCAGTTTTACTGAAAAAGTGGAATAACTCTTAAATGGTTAGTCAGATCAAAAATTTGAGGGAACTGTTGCACTCAGGATGGCGGTTTTACCCTAGGCGCGACTTATGTTTAGTTACCGCGGGCCTCCTGTGAGAAATTCCAAAAATGGAATAACCGTAAATAAAATAATAAAATAAATTATTTTATTTTTCGAATGCTTATAACTCACAAATGGTAGCTCGGATTAAAAATCTGAGACCACTGATGGACTTGTGAGGTTATTGATTATTTAAGCAGATACTAACTTTGGCCGGCGCAGGCCACCAGAAAAAGTTAGTTTTTTGGCCTCAAATAAAATAATTATGTGACAATTATTTTTTTGTAAAATTCATAACTTATAAACGGTAACTCAGATTGAAAATCCGAGAGTACCTTTGGGTTCGTTGGGATGTGTTTCACTTAGGTAGAGCCTAATCTCGTTCGACGCGGGTTGAGGGTGACTGATAATAATTTTCCAAACTTTTTTTCGGGTATGTTCAGTAAACGTACATGCGGGTTTTTCTATCTTTTGAACCAGTGCTCGGAATTGAAATCCGAGGGTACCGATGAACTCGCAATGCCAATAATTGCTTAAGGGGACCTTTACCACAATTCATTTTGTGCGAGATGATAAGTTAAATTTTGTGGATTAAATTAGAAGTGAATAAAAATTGGGGAACAATTTTTATTTATATCCAACTGGTTATATCCTAAGTGAGGGAGTTGGGGTGGGACCCACTAGTTCCTAACTACCCATGTGAGGATAAATGTGAGGTGGGGCCCACACGAGCCCCAACCTTTCACATTCCCTTAAATCACTTTTAACTCTCATAAACTCCCCCCTTACTCACCCCTTGTTTAATGCATGACAACTCCCCTCATTTATTGGAGTGGAGCATCTCCACCTTATACCCAATTAAAATTTCCAACACTTATAATTAATTTATGTTGTTTGAATTTTGAGTGGCTTGGGTGAATAAAATAATATCTTAGCTATTATTTTATTTTGTCTTTGTTGTGTTGGAACATTGGGGAGCTCTTGAGAAATAGAGAAGGAAGTGTTCTTCTTCGACGAAGTACACCTCCGACGAAGAACGACATGCCTTCCTTTCTCTTCTCCGTGATTCCGTTCTTCACAATGCCATCTACCATGACGTTCGTCTTCCGCGGATCGACTCTCATGTGTTTTTCCGTATGGATCGCAATGTTGTGACCAGTTTGGTTAACCGGTGTCATTTGAAGTACGACCGGGTGGGTTCGAACCCGAAACCAATCGGGCCCTCGGAGCATAAACACTTATAACTTAAGGATTGGACGTCCGATTGATGTGTCGTAGACTTTTTTGGATTCCTCTTGATGAGACGGAACTTTTGGAATACTTCGCCTGAGTTTTGGTTGCAGTTGGAGAGTGTCCGAGTTGGATTGTACCTGAAATCCAACCGGGCCCCTGGAACGGAAAAGATGATAACTTTCAGACTGGACGTCCGTTTAACGGACTGTTAGCGGCGTTCGTGATCACGTTGAGAAATGGTCCCTATGAGAATACCCTATGAGAGTTCGGGGTATAGTCAAGATACGGACGGGTTGGTTCGCACACGAAACTAACCGGGCCCCTGGGACGAAATGGCTAATAACTCACAGACCGGGCGTCCGATTGACGTGTCGTCTGTTGCGTTGAGACCTCTATGAAGAGGCGGTCCTTTGAGATACTTCTTCGTGATACTTTGAGATAATTGGAGTATCGACCTGTAGCTCATGGAGCAGACCCTCCCGGAGACAAGCGTACGGAGTATGGAGACCGTGTAGCCGGCTGAGACTTGACGACTGCTTGACCGACTTGACTTGGAGTGAGTCGACTAGCCCAGTGGACAGAGCACTACTTTGTTTGGGTGCAGACCCATGACAGACGGAGCACTACTGTGTGACAGTGCAGACCCGTGGTACTTGTCCGAAGAGTACCTCTGCAGGCTATTAGGGGGTGTGCACTACTGTGTTTGGGTGGCATACCCCGGTGGGAAGCACTACTGTGTTTGGGTGGCTGACCCGCGGTACTCGACAGGAGGAGTACCTCAGTAGTCTTAGGTTAGTGAGCAGTACCTCGGAGTCATGACAGGACCAATGTACACTCCAGAGATGGGGCTCTTCAGCAGTTACAGTTTCGATATTGAAAATCCTGGTTTGAGCTGAGTCTATGATCTTTGTGTTTACCTCATGATTGAGATGGGTTACTTGATAACTTGGGTATATGTATGGACATTTACCTAAGTAGAGGTTATCTATTGAGATATTATTTGTGTTTAACCTTGTTGGATTTAGTGATACCTTGAGGGTCTCGGGGTCCCTACTGAGTATCGTTATACTCACCCCTGCACGGGCTATGTCTGTACCTCATTGTGTTGGTTGCAGATGACGGGCAGCGCAGTCAGAGGCTGAGTGTTCGAGGACTGGACAGTACCCGGAGGTGGACCTCACGACGAGACAATATCCGGTGGTGGACTTCATGACGAGGTGAAACTCAGAGGAGGTTGACGGGAGAGAGAGTTGTAGAGGCTATCTGTACCTACCCTTTAGGTAGGATCCGTGGTGGACGATCCAGGAGATGCACTATCTGTACTTACCGTTTAGGTAGGATCCATGGTGGACGATCCAGGAGCAGCACTATCTGTACCTACCCTTCAGGTAGGATCCGAGGAGGACAACCCAGGAGCTGCTTCCTTTCTTCCAGCTATTTGTCTTTTCTGTTGTACTTTTGTTCAGTTGTAGCTGTACTTTCGATTGGGTTTGTATTCTGGCCCATTTACTTTTCAGCACTTCCTTTTGTACTTAGTGTTTTACTTCTACTTGTACTCTGTGGTGTTTTGTTTAATTTTATATAGGAAATTCCTTCCCATTTATCGGGATTTATGCCTTTGGTGCTAGTCACCAGCCCCTGGCCTATGGAAGGCGTGCTTGGGGTAGTCACGACACGGGCCCCAAGGACGGTTCGTGACAAAAACCTTGATATCATTCAGCTCAGTTAGTGCCATACGATAGAGGGTATCAAAATGGTTTGACACCTGACATGGGATACTTTTAACTTAACCCATTGATCCTTCAGAGTTTCTAATAGGTCAAATATCTACAAAAAATTCAACCCATTAATCAATACCCTAAGGGCCTCCAGTTCTCTAGAAGAATGAAGACTGTTGTAGTGGAAGTAAGGGCATATTTTACCATAGTCCTGAACTCTTATGCCTAGAACATGCACTAAGAAAAATATTTTTAGTTCATGCATTTTTATTGCTTATACCATAGGGCTAGTGTGGGAGAAATATCAACTTGATTCTTCTACATGTCTAGTGGTAATGGTGATGTATCCTCCTTAGCAAAATTACTTTGGCATACTTCCCAATTAGTTCTATAAAATATGTTATGTTAACATCTTCTATAACATGAAGGAAGCACTCCCAAAAAGAACAAAGTTTATTGGATAAAACCTAATCATTCCATAAGATCACACAATGTTTCTATTTTATCATTTTATAGGATCGGACAAGGTTTTCCTATGAGCCTACCCTTAACCCAAGGTATAACCTTCCAAGCACTAACCCTTGTTTCCATCCCCACACATTAGTCATAGTTATAATATATATAGTAACACAACAAAAATATCATTTCAACTAATCAATACCAATAAAAATATATCACACAATAAAGAAACATAGATATATCACACAAAACAAACTATCCTAAACATATATCACAAATCAAGTAATTTAATTAGTGAACTACTATACAACCCAACAACATGTATATATATGGAATGTGATCCTATGTGACTAATCATGATGCATTAACATGTGTGAAATCTCATAAATCACATATAACATCACATGAATAACCCAAGGTGAGTTTAATAAATGGTAAAAACAAACCATAATTTCTCATTTATGGAAACTTGTAGGTCTACAATGCAGTGTTGGCTAGGCACTGACATTTTTCCAATGATTGAGTCCTAATGTCATATCTCCTGTATAACTTATCCCAACCCAAGGTAGAAAAAGAATAAGTTAGTTAGTCTAGATAATCTGATACAATTTTTTTGTAACATTCTGACCTAAATCACTGGGTCTGAGAAGAATACAACGTGACCTCATGTGTGTCTCCCCATATTCAAGAGGTTTTCAACTAGCAGTGAGGGTCTAGTCCATTAGTAGGGAGACTATACCCTCAATATCAAGTCATAGGATCAATAATAAACAATAAAAAATATAATATATAAACATATTAAACATGAATAAAAGTCACTACTATAGATATTCCCTCTAACAGCATGCAAAAAGTCTTTTAATAGTGCTAAAAAAGAACTATTAATTATAGCAATGTTATGGGATGAGGGGGGGGGGGAGATTTATCAGTGCTAAAAAATACTAATAAAGGGAACTCTTTATCAACACTATTTCTAATGCTGATAAAGGTCCCACTTTATCAACACTTTCAATAGAGTTGATTAATGGTGGCCTTTATCAGCAATAGAAATAGAATTGATAAAGGCCCCATCTATTGCATTGCACTATTTGTATAACAACACACTATAGAAACCACCTATACACAAAAATATCACACCACAACCTCCTATACACAAAATATAAAATTTAATTGAAATATATTTACATCATGAATACAAAAAACACTACTATATACATTTCAAAAAATATTTTGTATAATTAAATTTACAATTACTATCCACAAACAATTTAAAAAATTAATGTTTTTGTCACTAATGATCCCCTCTCGAAAAGGTCCTCTCATGGTATCTATTTCCAAAAACATCACCTTAAATCGAGAAAAATAATGCACCTATATATGAAAAAATAATCTTATGTTAGTAATATTATAAAAAAAATTAACATTAACATGAATAAATACCTTAAAAAATGTCAAATTTAAATAAAAATACACTTAGAGTTATACCGGTCACATCGTACATTTTATTGAGGTATGGTTGATTACTACATGTCACAGATGGGGTATTGATCATTGCCCTAAATTATCAAAACAATTTGAATGATTTTCCTTGGTTTTGAGTATGTCACTTAATATTTTTAATGAAATTAATGTCAATTTTAAATAAATACACATTTAGAGTTGTACTGGTCACACCATGCATGATACTACATGTGGATAATTCATATACACCACAAATTAGTTAAGGATAATTTTCCTAAAGTATCAAAAAAATCATAATGTGTTTTCTCAACATTCAATATGTCATTTTTGTTTTATACTAAAATGTCATTTCAAATTGGAAACACATACTTTGAGTCATATGGGACAAGTCGTGGGTCGTTTTGAAGTGAGACTAATTCCTACATTTCAAAAATGAATTATAAATTTCTGTGATAAATTATCATGAAAATCAGAGCATGTTTTCTTGGTTTTCAGTGAGTGATACACATTTTGAACTAAAATGTCAATTATAAACGGATAATAGGCACTTTGAGTCATACTGGTCACACCATGAATTTTATTGATCTGTATGTGATTTATACATATCAAAAATGACTCATGGAATGTTTCCATAAATTATCAAAATAATCTGAATGTATTTTCTTGGTCTTCATCATGTCACTTGTTTCTTTTGCTAAAATTAATGTCAATTAAAAATAAAAAAGATGCACTTGGAGTCATACCGATCACACTGTGAATCATATTGAGGTGATATTTATTGTTACACATCAAAAATTACTTATGCATCATTTACCTAAAGTATGAAAATAGTATGAATTAAGTTTCTCAATTTTGGGTAGGTTAGTTGTCCTTTTTTCTAAAATTGATGTCAATTTTAAATAAAAAGATGCAATTTGAGTCATACTAGTCACACCATGCATTGAATTGAAGTGAGTATGATTCCTAAACACCTAAAATGAATGATGGATCGTTTTTATAAAGTATCAAAACAATATGAATGCATTTTATCAGTTTTGATTATGTCAGTTGTCCTTTTTAGAAAAACTGATGTAAATTTTAAATAAAAAGATGCACTTGGAGTCATATCTATCACACTGTATGTCAGATTGAGGTGTGGTTGATTCCTACACATTTGAAATGACTGATGAATCATTTATAAAGAGTGTAAAAACAATATGATAGTGTTTTCTAAGTTTTAAGTATGTTACTTATTCCTTTTGGTAAAATTAATGTTAATTATATATAAAAAGACACACTTGGAGTCATACCGGTCACACTGTACATCAGATTGAGGTTCGGTTGATTACTACACATCACAAATTTCTTATATATCACTTTCCTAAATTATCAAAACATTCTGAATGTATTTTTTTAGTTTGGAGTAGTTCAATTATCATTTTTACTAAAATTAATGTCAACTTTAAATAAAAAAGACACACTTAGAGTCATACCAATCACATTATGCCTCATATTGAGGTACGACTAATTCATATACATTCCAAATGAATCATGTATCATTGAAACAAACTATAAAAACAATATGAATGCATTTTCTTGGTTTTCAGTGGGTCACTTGTTCCTTTTGATAAAATTGATGTCAATTTTAAATAAAAAGATGCGCTTGGAGTCATACCTATCACACCATGATTTAGATTGGGGTGAAGAATATTTATAGATGTATCAAATGACACATGGATTGTTTTAATAATGTATTAAAATAATATGTATTCATTTTCTCAGTTTTGAGTAGGTCAATTGTCCTTTTTACTAAAATTGATATAAATTTTAAATAAAAAAGACACACCTGGAGTCATACTAGTCACACCGTTCCTCATATTGAGGTAAAAATGATTCCTAAACATCTAAAAAACTCATAGATTGTTTTAATAAAATATAAAAACAATAAAAATGCATTTTATTATTTTTCAGTATGTCACTTATTCCTTTTTACTAAAATTAATATCAATTTTAATTAAAAATATGTACTTTGAGTCATACCGGTCACACCGTGCTTCAGATTGAGGTGAGACTAATTCCTACATGTCCCAAATGAGTCATGGATAATTTTACTAAAGTATCAAAATAATATAAATATGTTTTCTCAGTTTTTATAACATCACTTTTCTTTTTTACTAAAATTTCATTTTGAACTGGAAACACACACATTGACTCATACCAAGGACATCGTGTATCAGTTTGAGATGAGACTGATTTTTGTAAGTCACAGATGATTTATGAATATATTTAATAAATTATCAAGATAATATGAGAATGTTTACTTTTATTTTATCAAGTGACAAATTTTGAAGTAAAATATTGATTTTAAACTGATAATGGAAACTTTGAGTCAGACTGGTCACACCATGCATCATATTAAGGTGTGGTTGATTCTTCAATGTCCTAAATGACTTATGATTCGTTTTCCTAAAGTAAAAAAGCAATATAAATGTAACAACCCAAAGTTTTGAAAATAAATATGGAATGCATGAAACAATGAGTCCCTACAAAACAACACATTTTATAATCTAGCCATTAAACACAACTTTTCCGCTTCAATGTTTTGAATTTTGAAAAATAGTCATCTAGAGTTGTGATCAGTAAGTCATTTGGAGTCTGATAGATCCAAATTGATTTTTGGTTAATAATAACATATCCTTATGAATATTAATATGAATAGGAATATAACCCTTATGAATAGTAAATAATTATATTATTTTATCTTCTTAATGTAATAAGATAATGAGATCTTAAATAAATTTTCAATGTGATATAAAACTAAATATACCATTAAAATTGTTATTTTTTGAATTAACTATAATTTTATTTAAAAATTAAATTAATAATATTTAGAAAATTATTTTTTAAAAATTAAGTTCATTTTTGAATTCTACATGTAAAAAAATAGTTAGGGTGAATTTATAGGATTTTTCCCAAATTCTTGAATTTTTTATGAATAGTGAAATACGATAAAACACTGTATATACAAATTATCATTTAAATATAATATTTATGACATCATAAGTGATGTAAGGCCACTTATATTGAAATACAATGCACTTATTACTACTAGGGATCACATGAAACAACACAATTGGTTGTCTTGAGGGAAATAATAAAATAATGAATAAAATATTCAAAATTTACTCCTCTCCTCCACTATAAACCCCCCTCACTCCCTATTCTATTCACTCCTCTAAGCCTTGAATCTTCTAAATGTTCTTACCAATTACCCTACCCTAGTCACTCCCCAAGTCCAAGAAGCTCTTGGTCTTTCCAAAATACCAAATACCTTCCCTTAAGGAGGTTCTCAAGGAGGTTATTACAAAAGGAAATCATCTTTATTTTTCATTTAGTTTCATTTAAATTTATCTTATTTTCTTATTATCCTATAAAATCTGATTTTAAATCACCATGATTAATCAATTATTATATTTATATTGTAATTATATCATGTTAATGTAAGAAAAATCATCAATATTCTTAATCTCTCTCTTTTATTTTATAAAGGAAATCATCGCCCGTGAGGTTCCAATTTACAACCTTTGTGGATGAAGATGTTTCTATCTTCAATTTATCCTTCATTTCTGGTCCTGAAACCATTTTTATGGTGTAAAAAGACTATATTATATGTATTATAACCAAATTAATATTAATTAACTAGTATACATACATATTATTAAATCATATGACCAAACTAGTTCCTAATAATCAAAATTCTGCTAAAATAATCTAAGTGAATGTCATTAATATTTCATCTAATCATTCATCCTCTTTACATGTGAAAAAATGATATAAATTACCATTAAAACTTTTTTTTGTTCATAAATAATATTTAATTCTGGATATTTACTTCCATTCCACATGAATTCCATTACATAGAAACAAGTGAAACGATTATGAAAATAAAGAAAACGAACACTCCAGAATGACAAAATTCAATCTTATAACTTATCAATAAGGACATAATGGACTTAATAAAATCATGATAAACTAAATAAATGTCCAATATGTTTCTAATTAAGTTATTAATAAGTCTAATTTCAAATTATAGGACCTTAAGTTCAAGAGGGTAACACATCCGGACTTAAGGTGAGGGTTTTCCCACCCGGACCTCCTTTTTCATTCGGGTTATTTTTATTGTCTAATTACCTTGATTAAAATCTTGTGTATTATTATTTACTCATAATAAATTCTGTGTGAGTGTTCTATATATGTTCACCAACCATAATCATTCCTTATTTTATGGATAGTTACACATTTTAAAAGGAACTTTCAAAATTGTTTCTGAAATACATGCCTGATTCAAGGAATTTCTCAAATTCTTACCTATTTTCAAGGGCACTATATAATATGTTTTTGGAGACCATTATCTTTATAAAATCACTCAATTTATTATTAAAATACTATATTACTTCAATTATTGCTTTATACAAATATTTTTTCAAAATAACTCTTCTCTACAAAGTAAAAGAGTATTTATATCAAGAATTATTCAAATATTATATAAGAGTTATTCATATATTTCAACACTCTTGTTGATTATTATGTATTTTTGGGATTGATATTTCATGGTATACTCTACCATATTTAATTTAATATTTTATAATTATTTTGGCTGTGGATTTTCTATCTTAAAACCATTCACCAATTTACTCCTAATATTTAGTGTTTATGCTTAATGTTCGGGGAAAGTTATTTACATTTCATATATTAGTTTTAATATGAATGTATACGTGGTTTATATTTATCCCCGTTCATATGAGGAATTAATTGGACATATTAAGTGTCATGTGGGGCTCTCTATAGCCCCTCAGTGAATTGGTAGGTCTCATGAGACAAACTACGGTCTTGGAACAAGGCCTTGACAAAAATGATTATTTATAGTCTTGGCACAAGGCCTTGGATATAGGGTTACGATGTCCCTCATTATGAATTCCCTCATTATGAAAAATAGTATTTATGGTTCATGTGGATTATTCGACAAGTATAATACCCATGATTATGGAATTATTTATTCAACTCTTAATCCTGCCATAATGTGTCTAGGTTTTTGGTAAAGGAAAATGTTTTTAGTTATTCAACATATCTAATGTTTATGTTATGATATCTTCTGCTGTATTGGTTACTATTACTAAGCATTTGATCTCACCCCTTTATTACGTTTCATTTTCTCAGGACATGAAGAATTTTATCATGAATGACATGCTGAAATAACCTAGGAGTTATGGATGATGTCAAAAGAGTTTCGATGTTGTATTTATTTCAATATGTAATGTTGAACTTATGTATGTATCTTGTTTCCAATACTAATAATATACTAGGTCCTTAGAGATTAATATTCGTTGTTTATATGCCAATGAAATAAAATAAGGTACTAACTTTGGGAAACTGGGGTCGGGTCCTTACAGTTGGTATCAAAGGAAGTTTAGTAGAGAACTTGGAAACTAGATTTAGAAAATGTCGATTAGGGAACAAAACCCTAAGATAGTCTTTGAGGATAAGAATACAAGTATATCTTGGTATTTTTGTAAGGAATATATTATGTGGATATTTCTAGAAAATTCATGGATTTCTGGATATTTTATGTGTATTTGGTTTTGGCATAGATGTACCTAGGAGTGAAAAATCCGACAAGGAGTTTTGGGCTTGACCTGGGGTATCCTGGTACACGACAACATGCCTTACTACACACCTGGTTTGACACACTTGGGGTATATGATTAGGATAATTCAAATTTTCTTTAAAATACATTATGAAGGATTTAAATGTAAATTTTTCCTCAAAGAAACCATGTTTATGATTAAGAGATTAGCTATGTATAGAATTTCAATTTATGATAAGTATTTTTATACATTGATATTATACATTATGATTCATACCCTAATCTAGTGTATTCCATTATTTAGAAATGGTGCATATTGGAAGGAATAGAAACCGTATGAACGTGTGTGTCCCATATAGGGATTTTCCTATGATGCAAGATAATGTTGTTGGCTCTAGTAATGTGATTGGTGCTGAGCATATTATAACTATACTGGGAAAACTTACTTAGGTTATAAACAATAACCTTACCTGTATGGAGCATCCAGATTCACCATGTAGAGCAGATTTGTTAGATCGATTTATGTGAGAAAAACCTTTTTCATTCAATGAGACTACAAAACCATTTGTAGCTGAGCAGTTGATATGTTCCCTAGAAATGATATTTCTCACTTTGGGATGTAACGAAAGAAAGAAGGTTGTTATGGTAGTTTATCATCTATTGAGGGATTCAAATCAATGGTTTTCGTTAATCCAAAGCATAAAAGAGGAGGAACAGATATAAGATATGGAATTGAGGGAATTTAAGGAAATATTCCTATATAAATACTTTCCTCGTGAATAGAGAGTGGATATAGAAAGGAAATTCTTGAATCTGAGGCAGAAAGAGGAATAAAATGTTTCTAAGTATGAAGCCAACTTTACAAGGATGGAAAGGCATGCTACGGAATACATATGTAATCCAAGGAGCAGAATTGATCGATTATTTTATGGTATAAAACCATTCCTCCGAAGGGCTCTAGTCTCCAAAATTTTCTCATCATATGAAGATATAGTTTCAAGTGCTATCAAGACAGAAAATGAATTTTCTAAGTCTTATGACTTTAATGGAAAACAAGAGATGAAGAGGGATACCGAAGACTCTAAAAAGGAAATAAGGAAAGTGGGAATAATGGAAGAGTTGAACTTCCATCCTATAGTAATTTTGGAAAAACACCCGGGCACTTTCCTTAATGGAATGAGAGTCTATTACATGTTCAGAGAAAAAGGCCACCTATCTCGGGATTGTAAGGAGAAGAAAGAATCTATCGATGTTCAGTACTAAAATTGCAGGGAGATGGTACATTATACACATGAATTTCCTAAGCATTAGGGAAATGTTTTCCAAATAAGGCCAAGGGAGCAAGACCAAGATTATGTGGTCACAACTGTGGAGGTTGAAGTTCCCAACGAAGTGGTGGAAGGTACTTTAATCATTTTATCAAACTTATCTAATGCTTTATTTGATTCTAGATCATCACATTATTTGATATCTTCCCATTTTTCCAAGAAAATATGATATTTCAAACTTGATTTAATAAAGGATTTGTCATTAAAAACTCATAAGGTAAGTATCATTGCAACTAATTTGTGTCAGGAAGTCCCCATTATGGCATATAAATGTGATTTATCTGGTAATTTTATTTTCATACCCATGATTGAATTTGATTTAATCATCAGTATGGATTGGATTTCAAACCCTAATGTGAAAATTTATTGCAAGAAGAAAGAGGTGACAATTTTTGAGGATGATGTGGAATCCCTTATCTTTAGGGTAGAAACATCACCATCTGATTCTCATCTGGTTCCACCCCTAGTAGCTCTACCGAATTTAATAATTGGGGAGGAAGGGAATGAAATAACTATGGGTGAGGTGAAGAATGGTAAAATATAGGATGTACCTATTGTTCAAGAATATGTCGATGTCTTTCTAGAGGATTTACCTAGATATCCTTGAGAGCAGGAAATTGAGTTTTCCATTGATTTAATTTCTATTTAAAGGCCCATATCAAAGACCCCTTATAGAATGGAGACAATAGATTTAGTGTAACTGAAGAAACAACTGGAGGAATTGAGTGATAAAGGATTTATTTTCCCTAGTATTTTTTCCATGGGGAGACCCAGTTCTTTTCGTTAATAAGAAATCTGGATCTATGGGGTTGTGCATTGACTACAATGAGATCAATGCTATGAAAGAAAAGAAAAATCATCCCTTAATTCACATTAATGATTTATTTGATCAACTTCATGGAGCCCAATATTTTTAAAAGATTGATATTTGGTCTAGATATCATCAATTTATTGTGAGTACTGAAGATATTCCAAAAACAGCATTTCAAACTAGGTATGGGCATTATGAGTTTATAGTAATGCCTTTTGGACTGACTAATGCACCCTCTATTATCATGGATCTAATGAATAAAGTTTTCAAGTAATATCTTGAAGTCTTTTTTGTGGTATTTATTGATTATATCTTGGAATAATATAAAATATATAGAGATCATGAAAATCACTTGCGCACTATTATGAAGACTCTTAGAATAAAAGAATTATATGGGAAGTTTAGAAAGTTCAAATTTTGGCTTCAATCAGTTCCCTTTCTAGGCCACATTGTCTCTAAATATGGAATATCTATTGATCCTACAAAGACAAAGGTTGTTCAAGAATGGCCTACTCCAACAACCATAACTGAGGTACATAGTTTTATTGGTTTAGTAGGTTATTATCGGCATTTCATTCATAACTTCACTCGTTTAGCCAACCCAATGACCAAGATTACACGAAAAGGGGTTAAGTTTGTATGGAAAAATAAATGTGAAGACTGTTTTGAAGAGTTGAAGAGGAGATTAGTGAATTCTCTGATCCTAACCCTACCATTGAGGAATGATGGGTTTGTGATCTTTAGTGATGAATCAAATAAAGGACATGGTTGTGTCGTTATGCAGAAAGATAGAGTTATTTCCTGTGCATCCAGGTAGTTGAAAATTAATGAGAAAAACTATCTCACTCATGATCTTGAGTTAACAGTGTTAATATTTTCCCTGAAGATATGGAGATGTTATCTCAATGGAGAAAAGTGTGAGATATGTATAGATCAAAAGAGTATGAAGTATATCCTCTCAGAGAAAGAACTCAGCATGAGGAAACGACGATGGATCGAACTACTAAAGGATTATGATTGTACTATACACTACCACCCAGGAAAGGAAAACAAGGCAACTGATGCATTGAGCATGAAGTATCATGGGGTTCTCAACAAGATGAGGATATATAAGGATCCTTTGTACATGGGTCTAGTGAGGATGGATATGGTAATTATCAAAGAAGGTGAAACATCGCCACTTTTTCATTTAGTTTCCCAACCATCTTTATTAGAAAGTATTAAAAGTTCTCATTGTGATGATGAGAACCTACAAAAGAAAATTAATGCTGTGAAATATGGGAAGATGGATTACTTTATGTGTAAAGATGGTGTTCTGAAATTTGGGAAGAGGATATGTGTTCTAGCTATACCTGAGCTAAAATGGGAGTTATTGGATGATTCCCATTATTTTAATTTCCCCATACATCCTGGTAGCACTATGATTTATAGATATTTGAAGGAACATTTCTGGTGGGATAACATGAAGAGGGGGATTGTGGATTACGTATCAAGATGTTTATTATGTCAACAAGTGAAGGCCGAAAGGCAACATCCAAAAGGATTCATGCAGCCTCTACCAATTCCTATATGGAAACGGGATGAATTAACCATGTATTTAGTCACTTGAATACCCAAAATTCCAAGGAAGAATGATGCGATTTGGGTAATTGTGGATCGACTTATGAAATCTGCACATTTCCTTGCTATAAGGGAGGATTTTCTATAAGAGCGCCTCAAAAGACTCTATATCAATGAAGTTATGAGACTTCGTGTAGAACCTCTCTCAATTGTGTCTAATCTTGACCCATGATTTACATCGAAATTCTAGAAAAGTATTTAGAAATATTTGGATACCGAACTTCAATTGAGTATTGCTTACCACCCAAAGACTGATAGGAAATCAGAGAGGACAGTCCAAAACATAGAGGCCATGTTGAGATCATGTTCACTTGGCTTCCAAGGTATGTGGGATCAATACTTACCTTTAGTGGAGTTTTCCAACAATAATAGTTTCTATTCAAGTATTCAAAGGGTGCCATATGAAGAATTGTACGGAAAGAGATGTCATGCACTAACTTATTGGGATGAAGTTTGAGAAAGGAGGCTTGTGGGTCCAGAGCTTGTGGAGAAAACAACAGTGAAGGTAAAGACTATTCTTGGTCTTATCAAAATAGCTCAAATAAGAAAAAAGAGCTATGATGATAATCGAAGGAAGGATCTGGAATTTCATGTGGGTGATCATGTTTTCTTGAAAGTATCTCCATGGAAGGGAATTATAAGATTTGGAAAGAGAGGGAAACTGAGCCCTAGGTACATTGGGACTTTTAAAATTTTGGGGAGAATTGGAGTTGTTGCATATCATTTGGCTATGCCACCTAGCCCTTCCAAAGTACATAATCTGTTCCAGGTATCGTTACTGAGAAAGTACATGCCAGACCCAACACATGTCCTCACTTCTGAAGTTATAGAGTTGGTACCCAACCTATCTTACTGTGTATAGCCTATCTTGATTCTAGACACTAAATAACAAGTATCGAGGAATCAGAAAAATATTCTGGTAAAGATAATTTAGAGGAACCATAAAATTGAAGAGGCATCATGGGAACCTGCAGAGCTTATGATAAAGACCTACCCAAATCTTTTTGTGAGGTAACGTTCTGTGAATTTTGACGAAGAATTTCTATAAGGAGGGGAGAATGTAACACCCCAAGGTTTTGAAAATAATTATTTAATACATGAAACAATGAGTCCCTAAAAAACAACACATTTTATAATCTATCCATTAAACACAAATTTTCCACTTTATGTTTTGAATTTTGAAAAACAGTCATCTAGAGTTGTGATCAGTAATTCATTTGGAGTCTGGTAGAGCCAACTTGATTGTTGGTGAATAGTAACATACCCTTATGAATAAAAATATGAATAGAAATATGACCCTTATGAATATTAAATAACTATATTATTTTGTTTTCTTAAGGTAATAATATAATGAGATCTTAATTAATTTTTCAATGTGATATAAAACTAATTATACATTTAAAAATGTTATTTTTTGAATTAACTATGATTTTATTTAAAAATTAAATTAATAATATTTAAAAAAATATTTTTAAAAAATAGAGTTCATTTTTAAATTCTACACATTGAAAAATGGTTAGGGTTAATTTTTGTGATTTTTCTAAAATTCTTGAATTTTTGATAAATAGTGAAATACGATAAAATATCGTATATACAAATTATCAGTTAAATACACTATTTATAAAAAAATAAGTGTTTTAAGGACACTTTTATCGAACTCAAATTTAGTTATTACTATTATGGGTCACATGAAACAAAACTATTGGTTGTATTGAGGGAAGTAATAAAATAATGAAGAAAATATTCACAATTTACTCCTCCTCCACTATACCCCCACTCACTCCCTCTTATCTTCACTTATTTAAGCCTTAAAGCTCCTCAATGTTCTTCCCAATTAACCTCACTTAGTTACTACACACGTCCAAGAATCTCTTGGTCTTTCCAAAATACCAAAACCCCTTCCCTTAAGGAGGTTCTCAAGGAGGTTATTACAAAAGGTAAATCATATTTCTTTTTCATTTAGTTTCATTTCAATTTATCTTCTTTCCTTATTCTCTCCTAATATCTTCTATCAAAATTAACATGATTACTCCCATATCATATATATATATATTGTAATTATATCATGTTAATGGAAGAACCATCATAAATATTCTTAATCTCTCTCTTTTATTTTATAAACGAAATCATCGTTCGTGAGGTTCCAATTTACAACCTTCATAGATGATGAAGTTTCATTTTTAAATTTCACAATAATTACGGGTCATAAAACCATTTTGATGGTAAAACCAGTCTATAATATATGTATTATATCCTAATTAATATTCAGTAACCATTATACATGCATATTATTAAATCCTATGACCAAACTAGTTTCTAATAATCAAAATACCGCTAAAATAATCTAAGTGAATGTCATTAATATTTCATCTAATGATTCATCCTCTTTACATGTAACAAAATGATAGAAACGACCATTAAAACTTTTTTATGTTCATAAATAATATTTAATTTTGGATATTTATATCCATTCCACATGAACTACATTACATAAAAACAAGTGAACCGATTATGAAAATCAAGAAAACGAACACTCTCGAACGATGAAATTCAATCTTATAACTAATAAACAAGGACAAATGGACTTAATAGAACCATGATAAACTAAATAAATGTATAATAGGTTCTGAATTAAGTTATTAATAAGTCTAATTTCATATTTTAGGACCTTAAGTACAAGAGGGGAACACATTCCGACTTAAGGTAAGGGTTTTTCCACTCGAACCTCCATTTTCATTCGGGTTACTTTTATTGTCTAATTACCTCAATGAAACTCTTGTGTATTATTATTTAATCCTCATAAATTATGTTTTAGTGTTCATATATATGTTCAACAACCATAATACTTCCTTATTTTATGGATAGTTATACATTTTAAAAGGATCTTTCAATATTGTTTCTGAAATACAAGCCTGATTCAAGGGAATTTCAAAAATTCTTTCCAATTTCCAAGGGAACTCTATAATCTGTTTTTGGAAAAAATTATATTTATAAAATCACTCATTTATTATAAAAATAATATCTTACTTCACTTCTGGTTTTATACAAATATTTTTCCAAAATAACTCTTCTCTTCAAAGTAAAAGAGTATTTATCTTAAGAATTACTCGAAGATTTTAAAAGAGTATCTTCATCTATTTCAACACTCTTGTTGATTCTTATGAATTTTTGGGATTAATATTTCATGGTATCATCTACCATATTTAATTTAAGGGTTTATTATTATTTTGTCTCTGGATGTGCTATCTAAAAACTATTCACCAATTTACTCTGAATGGTTATTGTTTATGCTTAATGTATGGTGAAAGTTACTTACATTTCATATATTAGTTTCAATATGAATGTATATGTTGTTTATATTTATCCTCGTTAATATGAGGAATGAATTGAAAATATTAAGTGTCATGTGGGCCTCAAAATAGCCCCTCGGTGCATCGGTAGGTCTCATGAGACAAACTACAGTCTTGGAATAAGGCCTTGACAAATTGATTATTTATGGTCTTGGCACAAGGCCTTGACGATATGGTTATGATGTCCCACATTATGCATTGTATCATTATGAAAATAGTATTGGTGGTTAATGTGTATTATTAGACTAGTAGAATACCCATGATTAAGGAATTATTTATTCAACCCTTAATCCTGACATAATGTGGTCAAGTTTTTGTTAATGGAATATGTTTTTCGTTATTCAACATGACTAATGTTTATGTTATGATATCTTCAACTGTATTGGTTACTCTTACTGAAAATTTGAGCTCACCCATTTCTTATGTTTCATTTTAACCAGACATGAATAGTTATATTTTGAATGACATGTTGAAATAACCTAGGAGTTATGGATGTTGTCAAAGGAGTTTCTATATTGTATTTCTTTCAACTTGTAATGTTGAACTTATGTATGTATCTCATTTCCAATACTACTAAACTAGTCGGTCCTTCGGGATGTATATTCTTTGTTTATATGCCAAAAAAATAAAATAAGGTACTGACTTTAGGAAACTGGGGTCGGGTCCTTAAAACAAACGTGTTTGTTATGTTTTTAGTATGTTATTTTTCTATTTATTAATATTAATGTAAATTTTAAATAAAGAGATGAACCTAAAGTCATACCGGTCACACCATGTGTCCGATTGAGGTGTCGCTGATTCCTAAACATCCAAAAGTATCAAAAAAATTCTAAACACTAATGTTACCACAATTACCGATTTGTTTCTCAATCAAACTTCTAAAATTGTATTTTGATTCGATAAAGGTTTTCAGCTAAGAATGTCGAATCAATATGTAGTGTTGGAAGTTCGACAAAGAAAAGCAATGGAAAGAGTGGTAACATTAGAATAAAGTTACATGTTATCTCTTCCTAAAATATCTATGAAATCTACTAAATAAATATTATATAACCATAATAGGGATAATAACTTACAAATAGTAGATGAAATGACGAAAAAACAATTAAAAATTAGTAGGAATTCACCTTTTCATGATTTTTGTATACATTCTTGACCCATAAATATGAATTGAATCCACCTATATAATAAAACAATTATTATGTGATTAATAATAAAAAAAATTAAATTAAAAATAAATATGAAACAATCCACTACTTCTATGGAATTCACATCTCTATAATTTTTTTTTCACATTCTTACATCAGGTATACTACCCATTTGTTTCAAAGAAAATCTATACCATCTTGTGAATATGAGTATTTTCAATAGTCATAGTAGTAATAGAAAAATATAAATACACAAAGGATTAATAAATATCATAAATGAAATAGCAATTTACTTAGAAAATGTAACACCCCGAGATTTTATGAAAAATATTCTTTTTAATTTCATTAATATCTTGTGTTGTATGCTACACCAAAAGGAGCTTGCACAACATGCATCCCTGACTTGTCTTGCATTACACGCAATCACGACCTTCCACGATAGCCTGTGTTGTACGTAATACCGAGTTTCGCTAAACAACGATATGTCATATAAACTAGACGTTATGAATAGTAATACCCACTTTTTGAAATTTTATGAATTTTATCATTCAAAATGGACTTCATTTTTTAATTCAGAATATCGAAATTAGCCTAGGGTGAATTTTGGTATTTTTCTGAAAACATTCAATTTTTGATGAATAGTGAAAACACTGGGTTACTATTCAAAAACCGACTTTTTATTTAAATAATTATTTATTTTATTTAAATTTATTTTAGGTAAAAATTGATACATAATACCTATATAATTTCAATTTAAGTCATTGGAGTCATTTTATAATAATTTTAGATATATAAAAATTTTATTGAACTTTTCACCGTCTTTTACCCACCTCCTAGGAGAATTTGCAAATTCACATAAAACATAATTTTACCGCTTCTGTGAGTGGAATTTTGAAAATCTGAGAGACATAGTTAATATCAAGGACTAAAATGTGGTTCAATGAGATGAAAATAATTTTTGGTGAATAGTAACTTTTTACTTTTTTTACCACGGTTAAAAGTAAATAGGTTAATTAAGGGTAAAAATGATATTATTATTACCCTAACACATGTACTAATTCTATTGGATAAGTGTAATTCGACCAGAAACAACCTTAGGAATAAAATATGACCATTTAGGCCCACTTGGATTAGATTAGGACATTTATTATTAATTTAATTAAAGAAGGGTTAAAATAGTTAAAATCAAAGTTTAATAACTAACTTATTTTTAATATAGGGTTATACATAAGATAAATTCAACTACAAATATTCATTAGAAAGATAAAAATATTTCCTACATAATGGTGTTTTATTTATAATTTTTATACATTAAATAATTTAATTTATTTATGACACAATTATGATGTAGTAATTATCTTATTAATGAAATATTGACATAATTGATGTTATAAATACCCAAATAAATGTAATTTGAGACTTTTTATGAATTAAATTAATTTTATAGTTTAATATGACATGTTAGTATTGATTTAGTTAACTTTTTTTCAAATAATTATTCTGTTATGATTTTCAGAAAAATCAATTACCAAATAGTGTCAAAATTGACATAAAATAGTTTTTAAAACAAATATTATATTATTACTTGTTATTTTATTCCTAAAAATATAAGGTTCGTCAAAATGACTTAGATAAGGATATATTAATAATAAAAATCTTGGGGTTCATTTTTCTTGTTCTAGTAAGTTTATTAACCTTATAGTGTAAGAAAACAAGAAGACACGGTAAAAGAAAAATTATTTAACTTAAATTAAAATCTAAATGATAAGGTTAAAATAGAAACCTAAACTGGTCTAAATTCTATTTTATGAGAGTATTTCGACCCATCCCAACCTTATCTTCTAAATAACTCAATTTTTAGCTATTAAAAACCGAATATGACTTTATAATACAATAATATTTTTAGTTATTCCAAAGGTGCCCCTCTCCACCCTTATAAAAGGGCACCTCCTCCCTCTCTTCCTCACATAACTTTGAGCCTTCAAGCTCAGAAAAACCCTAAAAATTTCTCTTCTACACTTCCTTAGAAACATCCTAGAGGTTCTGGTCTTCATCAAAGACCAATCTCAGTGTCCTAAGAGGAGGTTTCAAAAAGGCGTGTCGAAAGAAGAGGTAATATCCATTACCGATTCTTTCAAATTTATTTCTTCATCTACTTATTATTCTTTAGTTGTTTCATTATGAAGTAATAAAATAAGTATCACTCATATACTGATATGTTATTATAAGTATTAAACAACCCTATTTCACCATCTATCCATCCTACGGAAAATGAAATCACCGCGTGTGCGTACGTACGAAATACCGTCTCCACACCGTGGTGTAATCTGTTTTCAACCACCACCTTAATTGGATGGGTATAATGGTGTAAATAAATAACTATATATGATTATTTCAAAGTGATATTGATTCTGAAATATTATACATACACTTCAATTCAATTCCACGATCATGGGAATGATATCATCGCTCGTGCGTACGTACGGACTACCGTCTCCACAACGCGATCAGATTCATTCTCCATGTTAACCATTCATGAATGATATATAATAAGTAATCATGAAATATATGACATAATAATGATACTGTATTTATGTGTATATATATGTATTTCATCTAATTAATTTCATTCAATTCAATAAGGAAACGAAAACAGTGTTCATGCGTACGTATGGCCTACCGTCTCCATGAACGGTGTATTTCATTCCATTTAATCGATCTATCATATATATATGTATATACCAAATATATATTATATATAAATCATGTTTTACATTCTTTAATTAAGTAAATAAGGATATAAGTAATAATATCAAGAACAACAAGTCCAAACACGTACGATAAATAAAACGATTTAACCCAAAACACTGCTTTAACATGGAACTTACAAAAGAACGGGTAATATAAAGTCATAAGTGAACCATATATGATATCATAACAATGAATATTATTCTGTAATACGTCAATGACATTATTTAAATCATTATATAGGAGGTTCGGAAATGTACGAAGCATATCAGACCTAAGGTAAGGGATAATTTTGCAAATCTCATTTTTATCCGAGATTGCTTATTTGTAAGTATTTATTGGGGTTATTTCTATCATCCATGTTCATGTTTTATAAAAGTGTTTTCATGTATGTTTAAAGTCCTTTTTACCCATTTTTGACTTTTACTACATGGTATGTAAGGAATCTTTTTTTGTTTACCATACGAGGTACTTTTTGACTTTTTCGACAAAAGTACGAGAAGAATGTTATTTTTAACTGATACGGCATGAACAGATTTTTACGGATTCATAATGCCTCATTTTAATGAAGCATACTATACAAGGTTTTATGAATATTTTCAAAAAAATACTTTTATTTTAAAATTTCATGGCATTTTGTGAAAAGAAAATGATTTTGAAGAAGAAAGGAAATTTTCCTCAAGAATTCATTTCAAGTGTTTTATCAAAACTATTTTTCCATCTAAGATGACATTATTTCATATGTGTATGTTTCAAGTATAATGTATCTATGATTTACATGGTTTCAATTTTCTTATTATTAAATTATATCCATTTCTTTTATATGGATTATGTGACGATGGAATGATGTTTATGAAACCCATTTTATTCTTTGGGTTATGATGAATGATTTATGTTTATGTTGTGGCACAAGTAAGAATGATTTCATTATGAGATGGGTGGGACCTATATCTCCATTCAATTCATTGGGTAAAGATTTATATCTCATGAGATAAACATGGTTGGAATGGTAAGTTAATCTGGTTCAGTGTTACAGGACTGAAATGAGGAGTGAACTCGATTCAGAAAGGGACTTTGTCCACTAAGATGGTCTTGGCAGCAATGCCTTGGCTACTATGGAAATCATAACATGTGCTTAATGGTTTCCAAAATTACATGTTTTATTCCCATGCTATTTTATCATGATTGATTTTCCCTTATGATATATGCCTTACGTACTTCCAAGATTCATGTCTTTGCTCAATATTTTGATGTTTAGATTTTATGTTCAAGTTTTTGCATTCAAATGTTTATGGATTGTTTTATGTTCTCTATGTTTACCCTAACTGGGCATTTGAGCTCACCCCTTTTATGTTTTCTTTTCCCTATGATATAAAGAAAGGTTTTAGGTAAGAAAAAAAAGGGGAAGATCTTTATGGGATATGTTGAAAATCTTTCACCACGATTAGAAGATTATATTATGTGTTTCCAAAGACACTAAACTATTACGGTCCTTGTGTGTCTGTTTTTGTTATGTACTAAGTATTCTGAAAAAGTAATGTAATGTCCATGTACTTCAAGCTTTGGGTATCTACAGAAAATACCTCTTCGAGGATGCTAGTTTGTTTATGGAATATGATCTCTCTCATAAATTTACAAAAATAATAACCACGATATTTTCTATTTGTTTATTTCAAAAACTAAAGAAAACTTTAAGAAAATATGTAATTTGTTTTTATATGTGTTTCGATAGTGAAATATTATTATAACACCCTTATACATATCCATTTGCAGAACTTGTCAGGGTCCTTGTGCTCAGCCCCTAGCCTCATTCCTTGTTTTTCATGATATTGATGCACCACCCTATCATAAAAGAATCCCCATTAAAAGATAATATAAATTATATAACTTGACTTTTAGTTATAAAATTCTGAATGTAGTTTATTATAAATTGAAAAACTTCATCACGTGTGGTTGGTTTTTTGGATATCCATGCATTGAATCCATGAAATAAATCTTTGGAGTATCCAAATTAATCACAATAATAATCCAATTTTCCAAAAAACAAAAAAATATGAATAAGTAATGAAAAAAATAAAAATATATTTGATATGATTAAATTGTAAAGTTTTACCTCTAGAATTTTGGTATTAAGAAGTGGCTATCATCCGAATGTTTGATTTCAAATGATTTGAACATGCTTGTCCCTATTTCATCCTTTTTGAATTCTATTTTTGTTTGTTCAGTAGAGGGGGTGTGAGGACTAACGAGTCCAATTTTTTTCATGGGTAAATCCCTTAAATTATTTTTTATATATACTCTTTAAAAAATATGAAATGTATTTACTCATAATTAACATATTATATCAGATTCTAAAAAATAAAATAATGAAAACATACCTCATGTATACATTTACAAATGAGGTGCCTATCCAATCATAGTCATGGATTTAATTTACATTATCAACACCAGTGTAGTCTTCAAATTTCTCTTTGTATATATTTTATTTAAAATAAACTATGTTACTACTATATTTTTTTAACATTGTATCCACATGAACCTTCAATGTTAGTAAATACAGATATAGAATAGACCGAGTAAAGGTTCCTTTGAAAGATATTTTTGATTGGTTAGTTGATATTTTAGATGGTTTTGAGTCGATCTTTCCTTTAACCCTATTATATTTTTATATCTATAATAACATTCATTTGTTTAGATATTTTTTCATTAATTGTTAAAGGTTTATCTTGAAAAATAAATTAGAAATGAATACCTCCTTGTCGACATGTTTTTTTACAAGATGTGATGCCATGCGATGAATATTCCAATAGATCGATCCGCCAAATGAATATCATCATCATAAAGTGGAATATGTAGCTCAGTTCTTGGCTCATGAGCTATGGTAATCTCCACTCTCAGATAACTTATTAGAAGTGGTCTGTTGTGTAGACTATAATCTTGGATATTGAACACTATATCCCTCACTACAAGGAGATGGGTGGGTGTTGATAGATATAAATCACAGTCATTTTCACCCTATAGAATATTAGTATAGGAAAGGTATCAATGTCTATCTGATTAAAATTTCATAGAAACAATTTTTAGAATAATGATTTCCATGACTAAGATATATCTTTAAGGGAAATGTCTTGCCTTAAAGCTAGAGGGGGGGGGGATCTTCACATAATAGTTATTTTTGAGTTGTTTCTTCTCTTTTCTCCCCCCCATAAAAGTTTCTAGAAACTCTATCTACCATTGGAATTGTTATTAAAGAGTAGATAGACTTTCTTTCATCACTTTCATTGATTTATCTTTATCCTAATATTTTGAAGATGTTTGATACAAAATATAGGAAAATAAGTAATCATTATTATGTTATATCTATTTAAGGTATTTTGTTATTATGTCATACTTACAGATGTTTACCATAATTTTTTTGTGTTTTCATCTATTAGTATATAATCTTTATTTACACATTCCTCTTTCCATAGCGTATGGTGTGGGATAGAAGTGGATTTGGATTTGGAGTAATAAATCTTCATATAAATAGAGGAAAATAATTATGTTCTTGTTTCATGTCACTTAAAATTATTATGGTAGATTTAAAATACATACCATTTTTTAAGTGAAGAGTACATAATCCTTTCTTTATAGTAGGGGTACATTGGTTTTGCTTCCCATTACTTATTTTCATCACTCAATTTCTTTTTCATAAATAAAAAATTGTCAATCAAAGTGATGAATACACATATCATCAAACAACCTATTACTATCCACAATGTACTTAAAAAGACACATCTGCACAATGACCAGTAAATGCATCTCACACTTTTTGGGTTATCTGGTGTGCATACATAAGTGGTGGGTGCATGTTTAATTTCCCTTCAGTATCTTTAAGATTATGTCTTGTTAGAATTGTGTAAAAGCCTTTCTAAATCCTTACAAGAATAATTAATACATATTTTTTTGTGGGAGTCATATAATATAAATTCATTCTATAAGAGATGATGAAGAGTAAGTTAATGATTCATTATTTTATTTTTTATTAAAATAGTGAAACAGTATCATAAAGTTACCATGACCTCTTTCTACATCAGTGTATTAAGCATGGGCACAACATGGTGCTACAAATCTACATCAATAAGAACTAGTTTTCAAGTGAATATTCCAATGTAACTACTAAACATGACCTTTTTGGGGTTAAAATTATAACCCCATGCATTCTATCTAACCTTGTATTTGATGCCATTAATTTTCAACTTAATGATTTTTGTAGACATCATCAAACTACAACACTCCTATTTTTTTCTGCATAATCAGTCTTTTTTCGCCTACAATTTCCTCAAATTATACATCCTCAATATATTGTTCCTATGTAGCGGTATCACTAGAATGTGCAGATGGTCATTGTACCTATACACTAAGAGTATCAACAGGTTGAGAAACCTATTGTTCCTCAAGATTAGGAGCACTAGAACATGCAAAAGTTTGATGTTCCTCTACACTGCGAGCAATAATAGGTTGAGAGACCTGTTGTTCTTCAGGATTGGGAGCACCAACATGTGCATAAGTCATTATTTGTAGAATTGGTTTAACATTTAATTTATATTACATAAATTTATTATAGAATAGATGATAACATGAGGTTAAATGATGTATATTTCCAAAAAATAACTTGATTATTGAACTCTTTTTTTATGGTTTAAGGGATTTGGCCCCTCTATCGACTATTAAAATCACTTAACTGTGGTCTAATCTGACATAAAAAATGCCTTCTACATTGGGATTGCTACAAAATGATTATGACCTCCCAATGAAAGAGTCATACTTAGTTTAGATTTCATTTGATCCTTTAATGGTTTTGGTCGATAAAAGAACAATTGGCCACTTTTGGTTTGCATGATCTGGAACATAAAATACTTTTACTACCTATGATTCCATTATAAAGGATTTAGCCTTTTAACCTTCCTTATTAAAATCAAATTTCATGAATCCCAAATCATCTATTTTAAGAGCACTCCTGTTATCATCCCACTTACATTGAAAAATCGACACTTGGAATGTTGTATAATCCAACTCCCATATTTTTTTGATGATACCAAAGTATGATATATTCAAATAAATTGAATTTTTGTCCTTAGTACCAAAAATATGCATCACTTCAGCCACAAGTGTAACTCCACTATTTTGCATGGTACTGTCTTCATCATGTTCTTTTTTAGCGAACATATAACCATTAATTACAAAACCATTTTAAGATAATACATACATACTTGATCTTATGGCTATCCATCAAAGTTGTTCTGAAATTGAATTGGTATTTTCATCTAGCTCTTTAAAAATATGGTCCTAAAACCATCCTATAAACTATTTATTATATGTAATTTATATCCATCTTTCATACCTTGATGGATTCAAATGTATATAAATTTATTTGTAGGTTTCAACATATGGGAAAACCTATACACTGTTATGAAAAACCTAAAGGTGGACCTGCTATCGATCTGTAATATTGGTTATGACAATATCTTTTACAAAAATTCCTTCACCCAAAAGCTTCCCAGTGTGACAAGATTTTGGTAGACCAATGCTTTCCACACCATACACGAATTTTTATAGAATTCAATGGCTTCCTCAACAATATATCACTTCGCAATACAAACCTCTAGTCATCTTTGATTTTTGACATATCCTTTCAAAATATTCTTATACCATTTAATTAGGTTCATCCATCTATAGTGTACAAGACCACAAAGTCGAATCTATCTTCCCAAGTGAACTATCAAATGAACCATAATATCAAATAATGATGGAGGTAAGAACATTTCAAATTTACATAACATGACAAAAATTTCTCTTTCTATAGTCAGTAATTTTTCCGCATCTATAACTTTGCTACATATAGCTTTGAATAAGAAAAAGATCTTGGTTAATGTATGATGGAAATTCTTGGTCAAAATTCAATATAAATATATAGGAATTATACATTGCATCAAAACATGTAAAACATGTTATATTAGATCCTTTTACTTTAAATCAGTCATTGACGCGATATTATTGATATTAGATGAATAACCATATGGAACTTTTAAGTAATTCAATAAGTATCAAAACTCATATCTATCCTACTTAGAAAGAGTGTAAGTAGATAAAAGAATAAAACTTCATTTTTCACCCTTCACTAGTGCCTAATATTCCCATATTACCATGTCAACCATGTCCAACCTAGCCTTAATTCCATCCTTTGTTTTTCCAAGTGCGATTAGAAATGTGTTGATAAAATTGTCACATACATTTTTTCAATATGAATAACATCAAAAAAAATTCTGATATATAAAAAATTCTAGTATGGTAATAAAAAAAAAATAAAATCACTTTTTCTAATTGGTTTTCATATGGTTTTTTTAAAATGGTTTACCCAAAGCTGTGTCCACATCTTTTACTTTATCTGACAATTGATCACCTGTTAGTGGAGATGGTACTATATGTTCTTTTGAATTTCCATCTAATGAGGTCATCCAAGATTGGTGCTTATACCATTGGAGTAGAAATTTGTGATTTTGTAGAAACACAATTTTTGAATAGTGTTTCAACATAATTGGATATATACCTTGTTCTCAAATGGGACACCCTTGAGTTCCTTTAATGTTCTATCCTAAAAAATTACCCTATGCAAGAAAGTCATTTATTGTCACATATAACATGGATCTCAATGTGAAATATTCAATTTTGTAAGCATCATACTACGTAACACCTGAATCCCATAATAATTTTAAATCCTCGATCAATGGAGCCAAATAAACATCAACATAATTACCTGATTATTTTGGTCCTAATATAAACATAGATAACATGATGTATTTTCATTTCATGCATAACCACGATGGAAAGTTATAATTTAATAACATAACCAGCCATAAACTGTGAGTGTTTCTTTGAAAACCAAAAGGATTCACTCCAACTATAGATAATGAAAGATGAATGTTTCTCATCTCATTTCTAAATTCAGGATACTCATGATCAATTCTCTTCCATTGATGTGAGTCTTTTGGGTGACGCAATCTCCCATCTTTATTTCTTGTACCTGCATGCCATGTCAATTTCCCTACAGTATCCCCACTTCCATATAGGAACCTACACTTTGGAATGGTTAGAAATTATCATAGAAATTTTGTAGGACTAGATTCATCTTTCTTATATTGAGAAGCACCACACTTTGGGTATTCTATAAGTGATTTGTGGTCCTTATAAAATAGTATACAGTTATTCAGGCAGTCATGTATTCTTTTAGAGATCATACCCATCGAGCATAACATTCATTTAGCATTTTATGTTCAGCTAGAAAGCTCATTTTATTCTAGGATAATGTCATTCAAGAGATAAAGTAGTTCTGTAAAACCAGCAACACTCCATGCATTTCCTACTTTTAAATTATAAAGCTTCAGTATGGATGAAAATGCTATATATTTAGTGTAACCAGCATACAATAAAATCTGTGCATAACTCTTTAACTTCTAAAAAAATTTTGGGCAATTAAAAGTCAATCTTCAACTGCCCTTTTCATTTCCTCAATATAATATTCATCATCATTCACATATGTAATCACATCCTCGATATGATCTTCTTCATTATCCACACCTGTAATCATATCGGATGATCCATTAAATGAATCCACTAGCTACATCGACTTTTTTACCAAGTTTATTCCAACATTTATAAATATGATCTATTATGCGATATATATAGTGTTCTTCCAACTCCTGTGGAAAAATTATTATCGAATAAAAACAACGTAAACACATAAAAAGGATTTGAGAAGGGTTATATGCATGATGTTTTACAAACTTGATGAACTCCTTCACTATATCTTTGTACAATTTTTTCAAATGATCTATCAATCCATTATTTATTCATATCCATCCTGTTTGATTCGACAATATTTATTTTTAATAAAATAAATACACAAAATATATTCAACTAGGGTCACCATCCAACCATATATCCCTCTCAGAAGATCCAAAGGAAGCGAAACAATCCAGAAAAAACCAGAACCTATAAAATATAGGCATGATCTAAACATCCAGTAGGTGAACACAACCCACCAAATATAAAAGATCACTTTTTTATTACATCCTAAAAAATAAAGTTTGGAACGCATTATAAAAACAAACTTTTTCTATAAAGTTTTACCAAATAAGTAGTAACACATAAACTGTGTTAAAACTCTTTTTCTAAGATTTTAATTAAATGAAAACAATTAATTGTAAAACATTTTTCCTTAGCCAATACCTCTTCCTCAAATAACCTTTTTAAAATATTACTTTAAACTATTTCATAAACACTCATTTTGATATACACATTTCCAAACTCAAAGAGGTTTACAACTATCATACAGTTTTCTAAAACATGTTTAAAAACCAACCATTTCTATAAAACCAGGCATTGTGGGATAAAATCCCATTTTCAAAACTCACACATTATTTTCATTTCAAATATAAACCATTATAAATTTTATCATTTGAGAACACTTTTCAAAAGGTTTTAAGAGGGTATCACACATTTTAAGAAAACTAATATTTTATAAAATTTCAAATGGGCCTTCTATTTTCACAACATACTTGGAATTCAAATCCATTTTATCATAAATAAAAGTCACCCCAATCTACTCTTCAAACACATTTTATCAAAAAACTATTGAAACTAAAATAGGAATTCACACTACCCTTTAAATAACAATAGAAAAATATTCAGACACAATAAGTTTCAAAATACAATCCACATGGTAAAAAACACCCTTTTAAAATAATCCATCTCATTTTGAAATCTTAAAAGCTTTAAACACACAGAAACGTTGATATAAAAATTAATAAATGCTAAAAAAGTGGTTTTAGATATAGATCACAAGGGTTAACACAACAATTTAAAAATAAAACAAAATTTTATAACATTTTTAACTCTTTCAACCAAAAATCTTGGTTTGAAATCCAATTAACACAAGAATCATTTTTAAATCATCAAGTCAGTGATTACCAATGATTTTAAAACCAAAATTATTATTTAAAAATAATTTACACATTTTACCAAAAACTTCGAATATCATTCCATAACAAGGGATAAAACCACTTGGAAAACACACCAAGTGACCAATTCTCTATATAGTAATTTGAAATAATTTATAATAATTTTTTTAAAACATCACACTTAAACCACACTTTAAATCAATTTATAAATTAGTCATCCTTTATAAAATCACTTGATTGATTAAAACGTTGCGATAATTTTATTATCCAACAAACCAAACGAGGCAATAAGAGTCACCAAATGTAATTGAACACTTTATTTTTCATGTATCCTATAAAACCTAGTTTATATACACCCTTTGGATTATATAGGGTGTGAATAAAATTCCAATAGTTTAACACATTGAATCTAAATAATATTTTTCACTATATATTCCATTAGTTCTAGTTTGAATAAATGAAATAAAAAACGTTGATTCTTTAAAATTATATTTACATAATAGAAAACAAAAAAATGGTCAAATAAATTAAAACCAAGGTTGAATGAAATTGTAAATATCAAGAATCAATAATAAATTGGGAAATTAATATATCACATCATAGTTAGTAATTAATCATGCATCATATGATAAAACCTCCAAGTCTAAGGATATTAAGACTGTCACTAGGAAAACTATATGGAATATATAAACCAAGTATTCCATACGAGGGAAATATTCAGTATCATTAGGTTACTAATCAATCCTTTTAATACAATCAGTCTAACCAGATCACTATCCCTTTTTAGAGAGTAATCTGTACTAGTCATTGCATCTGTCCAGGTTACCAAATCACCCAATGTCTCCCACGTACAAATAATTATCAAACATGTATAATTAAATAATCATATGTTTTCAATTACAAAAACATCATTTCTATGTTATATTTAAATAAAAAATTATACTGACAATTTATTTAAAACCAAATCATTCCATTAAATCACTTCATTGAGCACTTGATGCACCCAAAAAATTTTTCCTTTAAAAACCCATATGGATTTTATATTTTAGAAAATAGAAGTCATTAAATTAAATAATAATCCATAATGCTTTTTCAAAAAAAAAATTATAATAATAACTAATAGAAATATTAAGAACATTAGTAGTTCATTGGGAATGAAAAAATATTTAAAGGCACCTACATTAAAAATGATAAAATATGTCACATTCAAATAGAATCCCTAAGAAATGATCCTTAAGAACCAAGAAAGACATGAAATTTCATTAAACAATCCTCCACTACCCTAGGTTCATCCCCATGGACATCTATGGTATCTATCACAAAGGAAAATGAATGAATAATAAAGAACAAGGGTAGAGGAGGATAAATCATAGATAAATACATAAAAAAAGATTTTAATATCATACCTTTAGTTTTGAGGGTCTTGATTCGCTGAAAATGTGGAGACAGTGGGATTATTCGAGGCGGCGTAGTGGCAGTGTGGCAGAGTAGCGATTATGAGGCATTATAGGTGGGAGAGTATAGTGCATGACATTAGCGAGGTTCGACAAGAGGGGCGGCGTGGAGGTAGTTGGATTCCATGAGAGCTTGAAGGTGTGTGAGAGAAGAAGTCGACTGTTAGGGTTCATTTATAAAATTAGGTAACACTTTTATGAGTGTAACTTAAAAAGCACTGATAAAGGTATGTTTTATCAACATTAAAAGAGAAATCATTGATAAAACCTACCTTTATCAGCGTTTGTTTAACATTGATAATGATATGCCTTTATTATTGCTAAAATAACATTGATAAATTGTGTCTTTATCAGTGCTAAAATTATAATGCTGATAAAGACACAGTTTATCAGCATTTTTTTAGCACTGATGAAGGCGTCTCTTAATCAGTGATAAAAAGGCATTGAAAAAAATAATTTATTTATATTATTATATATATTTATAAAATTAAATAATATATATATATATAAATAGATATATTTATATATATATTTATATATATAATAAATATATTTATATAATTATATATATTTATAAAATTATAAATATTATTAATAAATATTTAATTATTTATAATTATAAAATTATAATAAATATATTTATTATATTTATATTTATGTATAATAAATATATTTATTATAAATAATTATAAATATATATTTATTTAAAAAGTTGTAAAATTATAATAACTGAATTTATTATATTAATAATCTTATAAATATATATAATTAATATATAAATTATATATATTTATAAGATTAGAATTATAATAAATATATTTATTATAATTTTATAGTTATTTAAATAAATATAAATTTATTTATAATTATTACTATAAATAACTATATATTTATTTATAATTTAAAAATTATAATAAATATATATTTATTTATAGCTATAATTATAAATATATATTTATTTAAATAATTATAAAATTATAATAATTGTATTTATTATACTTATATATATATTAGGTTCATAGGGGTAAAATGCAATCAAACACACACAAACCACATGCACAGACTGAAAAGTTAGGCTATAGCCCCCTAAGGGGATAGCCCACCAAACCAACAACTTTATTTCAATGTTGATTTATTAGCCTAAAGACCCAGTAGGCTTGAATCTCATCATAAACCCATTAGGCATGAACCCCATGACATGGCCCGTAACGTCTACAACTTTGCATGGCCCGGAATTGTGGGCGCTTGACCCATCATCCCCGCCCGATCCTACCTACTTGATAGATCTATCACTGTACTGCATCACCTTCTTGTTTCCCATGCTTGAAGCACCTGTTGTTTTATACTGAGGGATCCTGCTTATGCACCTGTAGGAGGTCCCACTAACCGGTCTTGCCTGCCCGATGTATCCTACCACCCATGCCTAGTTGGTTTTTCTTGAGGAATCGTGTTGTCGCACCATCACAGGAGCACCCGACCCTCGGAATTTGTTCCCTGAGGTATCCCACCACCAACCACATCAATGAAAGAGCACCCAACTTTCATGGTTGTGTCGACGCCACAACACCAAGTAATGACTCGACTGTCATCTGTTCTGTCAAACCAAACAACACCCCCACCATTTAGTGGGGGTCCTAATCTCAGTCACCACCCTTGCCAGTGGGGAGGGTCCACAATCACCTTCCCTAATTAAATTAGGGGCCAAATATGTAGTGGCTGGGATTTTAACCCTACCGCCCAGATGCTATTTGGGGTGTTACACCACTCGGGTACACTCCCATGTGCTTTATTACACTTATAATTTTATTAATATATACAATTAATATATTTATTATAATTTTATAATTTTTTAAATATATCTATATTTATTTACAATTATAAATATAAATATTTGTATTTATTTATAAATATTTTTATATATTTATAAATATATTTATTTAATTATATGTATTCATAACATTATAAGTGTAATAAATATATGGGTTCATATTCATATCCCTATATGGGTATTTTGGCATTCATAGATTCTAAAAGATAGTACTTCTTATGTTGGAACTCCTTTAAAGCTTGATTACAATGAAATTTAGGGAAAGTTTTGTTTTTACGCCTGAATTTTAATTGATATTGTCTACTTGAGTCCAAAGTTTTATTTTCTCAGTGTTATTGAGGATGGTGAAAGAATTGAAGTTGAACATGAATATAAGTACTTACCTAATTTCTGAAAATTTTACAAGCTGGTTGGTCATGATGTTAGAAATTATATTACGGTTCAAAAGTGGAAATCCAAGCCTCTCAGAGCTGATAAGGGAGGAGAGAACTCATCCAAGGAAAATTTTAGGAATTTCGGTTCTTCCAATAACATGAAAGTCGGGGAAAATGTCAATGTAAGGGAACACACCTCTCAGAATGAGGCTGTTCGTGCACCATCTAAGGGTCTTATTGATTCTAGTTTTGGAAATCACAATTAGGTAACTGAAGTGGATACTATAGTTTTCCACAATGGTATCTACTACTCTCTTGTGTAGCCTGAAAAATTCATTATACGATCTCATCCAGGTTCTCTTTGAGACATTATTGAAGGGACTGCATTTAGTGGACAAGGGATGATGTTCAAGTCTATTGGCAAGGATAGACATGTGTTAGGATCTATTAAGCAACATGAGAAGCCCCCATGAAGGTGATAATGGTTCTATTTAAGGATGTGTCTCTCAAGTTGCAGTCAATAACCATCTAGTTGAAGTCTGAAAGTAATATTAAAATCATCATGGCAAGGATATTGAGTAGGATGTTACCACTCATACTGATGTCCTTGTGAATTTGGATGGTAACAATACTGATGTCGATGTTCTTACTCCTTTGCAAATTGGCCTTGGGCTACTATTGCAGTAGAGGATAATGATACATATGCCAATCAAGAGAAGGCACCTCCTCTAAATGTTCAGAATTATTTCAATGAAACTGACAGTGTGGTTGATGAAAAACTTTTTTAGGAATAAGAGGTTGCTTCAAGAAACAAAGGAAAACAAATTTTTGAATCCCCTATGATATGAAATGTGGTGACAGATAGAAAGAAAACATCTAAATGGAAGAAATTAGTGGATATCGAATGTTTTCAAATGGTCTATAAACATCATTCTGAGCAAAGTTTTGTTAGCATTGTCCATATTGATGATGTGAAGGTTACCACTTCAAAGTTGTTTGAAGTGTTTGATTCTCTCAATATGATAACGATACAAGAAGATTTAAAGAAAAAGAAATTTTTTCCACTCCAAGTGGATACACTTTTAGTAGAACCAGAAGGGACTTAGAAACAACTTAAATCCTTGAGTTGGGGTCAACTTCCAAAAGGTCAGGGACAAGGGTGTGGATAAGAAGCTGCAAGGTGTGGTCGAACCGTGTCTACCAAAAAGACACAACTCACACTAGAATAGTGAAAGTCTAGAGAAATGTATGTTGTGATCTTAAATTAGAAAAATACCAACTCAGAGTGGGATACTGCTGATGAGGATGAACGATCTGATATCGATTACAGGAATGATCCTAATTTTTCTACTATGTAGATTTTCATAGATGAGGGAATGTCCTTGTTTGACCCCATCCATCCAACTTCCCTTGCTTCTTTTATGTACTTTACTTTTTCTAATAAATTTGTGGGTATGGGTTGGCTTGAAACCAGTACCCAGACCCACTTTGTATAATAAATATTTCTTTTATAATTTTATAATTATTTAAATAAATAAATATTTATTTATAATTCTAACTATAAATAAATAAATATTTATTTATAGTTATAATTTTAAATATATATGTATATATATATTTATTTAAGTAATTATAAAATTATAAAAAAATATTTATAATATTTATAATTTTATAAATATATATAATAAATATATTTATTATAATTTTCTAATTATTTAAATATTTTTATATTTATTTAGAATTATAATTATAAATATTTGCATATATTTATAAAATATATTTATTTAATTGTATATATTTATAACTTTATAATTATAATACATATATTTATTATAATTTTATAATTATTTACAAATATATATATTTATTTATAATTATAAGTATAAATAAATATTTTTATAAATATTTTTATATAATTATATGTATATTTATATATTTATATTTATAAAATTATCATAGATGTATCTATTGTAATTTTATAATTATTTAAATATATAAATATATTTAGTAATAATTATAATTATAAATAAATTTATTTAAAAAGTATTTATATATAATTTAAAATTATAATTATAAATATAATAAATATATTTTTAATTTAAAAATATTTATTACAATTTTATAAATATTTCTGAGAATATAAAAGATTCATGGGTATAACACGAATGAATCACATACATAGTAAAGTATAGATAATCAAAAATGAGTCATCAAATATATGGACAACATGAATAATAATTAGGGTGTAATGTATAAATGAACGTTAATAATGAATACATAACATATACATGTCACCTATATTCATGCATCAATATATTTATTTACCAAATTAATTAGAAACATATATTTGATCATAATTATAATTATAATTATATATAAATTTAAAGAGTATTTATATATAATTATAAATATATAATTATAAATATAATAAATATATTTACTATTTAATAAAATTTATTATAAATTTATAATTATTTAAATATATAATTATTTAATAATAATCACATAAATACTTTTTTAAAAACATAATATATATTGGAATTATAAAAAAAATTAATTATAAACAAGCATTTTTATTTAATGTCTTTAAAAAACATTATTTTTGAATATAAATATATTAGTTTTATATAAATATATAATATCCTCTATTAAAAATTTTTATCAGTTCTAATAATTGTGCTGATAAAGGTTATATTTAATAGCACTTCTAGCCAGTACTAATAAAGACTCCCATTTTATCATTGCTTTTTTTTAGCGCTGATAAAAGTCAGCGCTGCCCTTGTGCTGATCTGTGGTAGTGATTAAAGATTACATACATGTAATACAAACAAAGAAGCTCCCATAAGTGGAAATCATGTCCAAAGGAAAGAAAACAGATAAAGTAAATAAATAAATAGTGGATCCTCTAATGTCCGTCCCGATCTGGTACTTGCTCCATGCTTCTCTTCTCACCTATCCACTATAGGTCCCTTGACCTTCACCAGACCCCTCATGCAATCTACAAGTGCATGGAAATTCTTGATTAGAGTGTGAGTACACGACTCAATAGGACACCACCAATGTGTCCTTAACCTGATGTGCTCATGTATAAAAGTATATTCCATAATAAAATAAATTCTTAACAAACATAGTAACACACAATCCAAAACTGAGTGGTCCTGCGGTAACCAAGATTCCACAACCCTCGGTCATACCTAGTTCGACTCCATGCTGTATGGATAATCTAGGTGTCAAATGAATCAAGGTTTAGCCACGTGGATAATGAATTATTCTTATCGGCATTGTGTGATCATACAAGTCAACATCAATACTCATTAAGAAGATATGATCTCTATATATTCAAGGGAACAAGAGCTAATCAACTTCCTTTATTCGTTAAGTGACATATTAGGGACTGAGAGATAATCAACCTCCCTTAGTCATCAAATCATATACTAGGGATTCAGAGCTAGTCAATATCCCTTTTTCATTATGTAACATACTAGGGACCAAGATCTAGTCATCATCCCGCTTCATTAAGTGAATACTTGGGATTTGAGAGTTAGTTAGCATCCCCTTGTAATTGAGTGCATCACATGACACCCCCAAGGCGTCATCATATGCCTACCTCGTGCATTAGTCCCTCATCATTACTATTGTAAGTCATGCACACTTCCCCTCTAAGGGATAACATGTCATGATATTCCACCTGTCTTGGGCTCCAAGAAAAATAACACAAGGCATATGCAGCATGATAAGATACATGACCAAGAATAACATATCATCATAAACATGAATAACAAGCTACAAGTACTCATGGTATCATAAGGATTCTAGTGCTACACACCAACACACCCACATGCAATCTCAATCTAGCATGGTCATCAGAAATATGTTTACCCATTATCATATTAATGGAAAAATGTGTAAAAAATCCCATAAGTTAAAGAAATTTCTACCTCAAAATTAAAAAACCTCTTTCTAGTTTTATTATCATCAAAGGTGATACATCAAAGTCTCAAGTTGTTTCCATGTTGATGCTCAAGGTATGTCAATGGTTTACTAGAACAAAAACAACTATTTTATTTCAAAAAGAAATAAAATATTATATGTGATGATACCTTACTCTTTCTTGGATAATTTTCAAATTATTTATTCAAAAATATCACATGTGATTATATTTTCTATCCCTTGAATAATTATTGAATAATCTTTTAATTTATCACATGGGCTGATATATTATATTTTTCACTTTATCATTTAAAATGTGATGATAATTTATGATTTTTAAATTAAAATTATCATATTCATTGATATATTATAATTTTTACTTCTTCATTTAAAATGTGATGATAATTTATGATTTCATAATTAGAATTATCACATGCACTGATAAATTATTATTTTTCCTTTATCATTTAAATTATCACGTGTGATGATAATTTGTGATTTTCAAATTAAAATTATCACATACATTGACAAATTTTAATTTTCACTTTATCATTTTAATTATTCTGTGTGATGATAATTTATTTTTTTCAAATTAAAATTATCACATGCGTTGATAAATTATAGTTTTAACTTTATCATTTAAAATATGATGATAATTTATGATTTCCAATTTAAAATTATCACATGCCCTGAAAAATTATAATTTTCAATTTATCATTTAAATTATCTTGTGCAATGATAATTTAAGATTTTAAATTTAAAATAATCACATGTGCTGATAAATTTTAATTTTCACTTTATCATTTAAATTATCTCATGTGATAATAATTTATGATTTTCAAATTAAAATTATCACATGCCCTAATAAATTATAATTTACACTTTATCATTTAAATTATCCCGTGTGATGATAAATTACAATTTTTTACCTTATAAGTTATCATGTGGTATTCTTGTGAATTATTTATTTATAATTCTTGATTCAATACTACAAATATCCCTTTTACATCATGCAAAAAAGCCTTTTAATAGTGCTAAAAAGTGTTTTTAATCATAGCACTGATAGGGGGGCTTTATTAATGCCTGAAATAGCACTGATAAAGGCATGTGTGTTGTTAATACAATAACACACCCAAAAAAGACCTGTAACCTATCAACGCTAAATATATAATTAAATTAAAATAAATTTGACATCAAGAATACAAAAAAAAAAGCTTCAAAATACATTTCAAACAATGTTTTATATAATTATATTTACAATTATCCAACAAACATTTAAAAAAATTATTTTTTCATATTTTGACACTTGTGATCCCCTCTAAAAAATATCCACCCATGGTATTAGTTTCTGAACAAATCATCTCAACCCGAGAAAAAGATCCCGCCTATATAAGAAAACAAATATTATATTAGTAATACTATAGTTAAATTAATTAAACAATAATATGAAATATTACGTTAATAAAATGTCAATTTTTAATAGAAAAGAAACATTTGAAGTTATATGAGTCACACCATGCACCATATTGTGCTGGGGTTGATTCCTACACGGAAAAAATGAGTTATGGATCATTTTACTAAAATATCAAAATAATATTAATATGTTTGTTGGATTTGAGAATGTCACTTGTTATTTTACTAAATTTAATGTCAATTTTAAATAATGACACATTTGGAGTTATACCAGTCACACCAAGCATCACATTAAGGTGCAGATGATTCCTACCTATCAAAAATTATTGATGGATCATTATACTAAAGTATCAAAACAATCCGAATGCATTTTATTGGTTTTCATTATGATAGTTTTGTTTTTGTACTAAAATGTCATTTTAAACTAGAAACCCACATTTTGAGTCATACCGGTCACATTGTGAATTGGTTTGATATGATACTGCTTCATACACGTCCCAAATGACTTATGAATATGTTTCCTAAATTATTAGCACAATCAGAGCAAATTTTCTTAGTTTTATGTGAGTGACATGTTTTGAACTAAAATTTCAATTTTAAACTAATTACAAACACTTTTAGTCATACTTGTCACACCATGCATTGAATTAAGGTGTGATTGATTCCAAAACATCAAAAATGACTCATGGATCATTTTCCTAAATCATAAAAACAATTAAATGTATTTTTTCAGTTTTCTGTATGTCACTTGTTCTTTTTTACTTAAATTAAAGTCAATTTTAAGTAAAAAGAAACACTGAGAGTAATAGCGGTGATAGTGTGCATCAGATTGTGGTATGGTTGAATAAAAACAATAAAAATGTATTTTGTTAGTTTTCAGTATGTCACTTGTTCTTTTTAGTTAAATTAATGTCAATTTTAAATAAAAAGAAACACTTAGAGTCATAGTGGTCACATTGTGCATTGGTTTGATGTGATACTACTTCATACATATCTCAAATGACTTATGAATATTTTTCTTAAATTATTAGCACAATCAGAGCACATTTTCTTAGTTTTCAGTGAGTAACATGTTTTGAACTAAAATGTCAATTTTAAACTGATTACAGACACTTTTAGTCATACTGGTCACACCGTATGTCGAATTGAGGTGTGGTTGATTCCTAAACATCAAAAATTACTCATGGATATTTTTTATAAATCATAAAAACAAATATAATTTATTTTGTCATTTTTCAGTATGTCACTTGTTATTTTTACTTAAATTACTGTCAATTTTAAATAAAAAGAAACACTTGGAGTCATAGTGGTCACACTGTGCATCATATTGAGGTACGGTTGAATCATACACATAAAAAATGACTCATTTATCATTTTAATAAATTATAAAAAAAATCTGAACGTTTTTTCTCAGTTTTCAGTATGTCACTCATTCTTTTTACTAAAAGTAATGTCAATTTTAATAAAAAGAGACACTTTGAGTTATATCGGCCACACTGTGCATCATATTGATACAAGGTTGATTTATAAACATAAAAAATGACTTATAAATCATTTTCCAAAAGTATCAAAATAATCCAAAATGTTTTTTCTGATTTTTTAGTATGTTAGTTGTGTTTTTTACTAAAATGTAATATAAAATAAAAAACGCACATTTTGAGTCATACCAGTCACGTCGTGCATCAGTTTGATGTGAGACTGCTTCATACATGTCAAAAAAGACTTATTAATTACTATAATAAATTATCAAGACAATAAGAGTAGATTTTCTTAGTTTCTAGTGAGTGGCACATTTTGAACTAAAATGTCAATTTTAAATAGATAATAGACACTTTTAGTCATACCGATCACAATGTGAATCAGATTGAGGTGGCGTTTATTCCTAAATATCATAAATGACTCATGATTCATTTTACTAAAGTATAAAAACAATATGAATGCATTTTCTGAGTTTTTCAGTATGTCACTGGTTATTTTTACTTAATTTCAATTTTAAATACAAATAAACACTAAGAGTCATAGTGGTCACAACGTGCATCAAATTGAGATTGTTTTTGACTCATAAACATAAAAAATGACTCATAGATCATATTCATAAATTATTAAAACAATCTAAATGTGTTTTCTCTATTTTCAGTATGTCACTTGTTCATTTTACTAAAATTAATGTTAATTTTAAATTAAAAGAGACACTTTGAGTGATACCGGTCACAAAATGGATCATATTTATGTTTGGTTGATTCCTACATGTCACAAATTACTTATATATCATTTTACTAAGTATAAAAACAATACAAATGTGTTTTCTTGGTTTTCAGTATGTTACTTATTCGTTTTACTAAAATTAATGACAATTTTAAATAAAAAGACACACTTAGAGTTATACTAGTCACACAATGAATCAGATTGATGTGATATTTATTTTTAGACATCATAAATGACTTATGGATAATTTTAATAAAGTATAAAAACAATCCAAATGCGCTTTCTAAATTTTAAGTATGTCACTTTTTCTTTTTATTAAAATTAATGTCAATTTTAAATAAATTGACACACATGGAATTATACCAGTCACACTGTGCATTATATTGAGGTTAAGTTAATTCCTAATTGTCACAAATTATTTATGGATCATTTATCTAAATTACCAAAATAATATGAATGTTTTTACTCAGTTTTCATTATGCGACTTGTTCTTTTTACAAAAATTAATTTCAATTTCAAATTAAAAGAAACAATTAGAGTTATAATGGTCACATCGTGTTTCATATTGAGATGAGGTTTATTTATACACATCAAAAATGAATTATGTATTGGTGTACTAAAGTATCAAAATAATCCAAATGAATTTGATTGGTTTTTAGTGTGCCAATTTTTCTTTTTACTAAAATTAATGTCAATTTTAAATAAATAGACACACTTGGAATTTTACTGATCACACCATGCATCATATTGAGGTGTGGTTGACTCCTACACATCAAAAAATGACTTATGGATTATTCAAATAATGTTTAAAAATAATACGAATGTGTTTTCTCATCTTCTAGCATGTCACTTATTTTTTATACTAAAATTAATGTCAATTTTAAATAAATAGACACACTTAGAGTTATAGTGGTCACATTATGTGCCCGATTGAGGTGTGTTTGATTTCTACACATAAAAAATGACATATGGATCATTTTTCTAAATTATGAATACAATACAAATTCATTTTCTTAATTTTCAGTATGCCATGTGTTCTTTTTACTAAAATTAATATCAATTTTAAATAAATAGACGCACTTTTAGTCATACCAGTCACACCATGAATCATATTGAGGATTGATTGACTCCTACACACCAAAAATGACTTATGGATCTTTTTTTTATAAAGTATCAAAACAATCCAAATTTATTTACTTGGTTTTTAGAATGTCACTTGTACTTTTTACTGAAATTAATGTCAATTTTAAATAAAATGAGACACTTCGAGCCATACTGGTACATTGTGTTAGATTGAGGTTTGAATGATTAATACAAGTCAAAAATGAATTATGGACAATTGCATTAAAGTATCAAAGCAATAAGAATAGGTTTTATTATTTTTGAGTATGTCAATTGTCTTTTTACTAAAATTTATGAGAATTTTAAATAGAAAGAAGCGCTTAGAGTCATACCTTCCACACCATTTATCATATTGAGGTGAGGTTGATTCCTACAAACCCCAAAGTCTAGAAAAAAACCTTAACCACCAATGTTATATTTATTTCTATTTCCTTTCTTTGTCTAACTTTCAACACTTAATGTTGACTCAATTTTCTTAGCTAAAAAACCTTTTCTCATTGTTGAAAGCTGGGAGAGCGGAGGAAGATCATGTGCCCATTATATCAAGAGAAGATACCATAATGAGAACATGATATTATTCCACTCTTTTAGTTTTAAATGATAATGGGTTTTCAGCTAAATAACATCTACTCTATGAAGTGTTGGTAGCTTGACAAGGAGAAGCAATGGAAAGCATATAGATTTGTGAGAAAACTAAATAAGTTTTATATAAAAATAGTAAGGAAATTAACTTAAAAAAAATAGATAGAATTATGAAAAAATTAATTAATTAAGTATTAGGGATTAAATTTTTCATGATGGTTTTATACATTATTGACCCATTTCTTTATTGTTATTATCTCAGTTGCAGCCTCAAAGCCCAATCTCCGACGAGCATGATCAGCTTCGAACAAACCACCCCAACTCAAGAAAAAAATCCACCTATATAAGAAAACAATTATTATGTGAGTAATACTAAAAAGAAATAAATTAAACATAAATACGAAACAATCCATTACTTCTATGGAATTCACATCTTCATTATATTTGTGTATATTATATCATCATATATGCTACCCATTTGTTTATAAGAAAATATATATAGTATTATGAATATGAATATTTTCTATATTCATTGTAGTACTAGAGAAATATAAATAAACAAACTATTAATATATATTTTAAATGAAATTGTAATTATCTTCCAAAATACCTCTTCGAAGATGCTAGTTTGTTCATGAAATATGATATCTCTCATAAATTTACAAACATAATAAACAAATTTTTTTCCAATTGTTTATTTCAGACACTGTAGAAACATTTAAAAAAATAAGTAATTTGTTATTATGTGATTTTGGATAGTGAAATATTATTATATATTACCCAATACTTATCTAGTTGTAGAACTTTCCATCATCACTGTGCTTAGGTCCTGACCTCATTCCTTATTTTACACGATATTGATGAACCTACATGTCATAATAGAATCCTCATTAAAGGATAATATAAATTATATAACTTTAAGTTTAGTTCAAAAAAATTATATTTTGTTTATTACTTATTGAAAAATTCCATCATGTGTGGTCAGTTTTTTGGGTATCTATACAGTGAATCCAAGAAATAAATATTTGGAGTATCTAAATTGACTTTAATGAGCATCCAATGTTTCCAAAAATAGAAAAAGGAATAAGTAATGAAAGAAATAAAAATATAAGTTATATGATTAAAATGTATACTTTTACCCCTATATCATTAGTATTAAGAAGAGTTTTTTCATCTGAAAGTTTTCTTTGAAATGATTTTACCAAGTTTTCAACTATTTCATCCAATTTTTTGGATTATATTATTTGTTGTTCTATAGAGGTGGTGTGAGGAATAATGAGTGAAAAAAATAATAGGGAAATCCATTCAATTGGTATTGATATATATGTCTGCCAAAAATATGAAAGGTATTTAGTCATAATTTAAATAGTATATCAGATTTTAGAAAATAGAATCATAAAAACATACATCATGTATAAATTTAAAATTGAGGTTCCTAGCCAATCATAGTCAAGGATTTCATTTACACTATCAAAACCAATTCAGTTTTCACATTTCTCTCCATATATATTTTCAACAAAATTCACTATATGACTACTACCATTTTGTAACTTTGTATCCACATGAACCTTCAATGTTTGTAAATCAGGATATGGAATGGGTGGGGTAAAGGTGATTTTGGAAGATCTTTTAGATGGGTTGGTTGATCCTTTAGATGGTTTTGAGTCAGTCTTTTGTTTCACATCCTTCCCTTTGTCCATCTATAATAGCATTCATTGGTTCATAACTTTATTCATTTAATATTAAAGGTTTAACTTTAAAAATAAATTGAAAATGAATACCTCCGTATCGACATGTTTTTTAAAATATTTGACGACAATTCGATGAATGTTCTAATAGCTCGGTCGAACATATGAATATATTAATCATCAAGTTGAACAAGTAGCTCAGTGCTCAGATCATAAGCTATGCTAATCACCACTCTCACATGACCTGTTGGAGGGTGTTGATAGATATAAATAACAGTCATTTTCACCCTATAGAATATCAGTACAGGAAAGGTATAAGTGTCTGTTTGATTCAAATTTCATAGAAACAATTATTAGAAAATTGATTACATCGACTAATACAACTGTTTGAGGGGAATGTCATGCCTCAAATCTTGTGGGGTGTGTGGGAGGATCTTTATTCCATAGTTGATATTGAGTTGTTTATTCTCTTTTCTCCCCCCTAATAGTTTCTACAAACTCCCTCTTCCACTAGAATTATTCTTCAAGGGTATCTATTCTTTCATTCATCATTTTCATTTCTTTATATTTATCCTACTCTTGTTTTTTTTCTCAAAATATGTTCAGGGTGTCACCCCAAAACCCACACCTCAAACATGCCCATAATATTCTAGCTAAATCATGGTCACAAATAGTATGTGTTCATCTGGTATGGGTGTTGATGATTCTTGTTACTAAGTCAGATAAGAAACATAGGTAAATAAGTAATCATTGTTATATAATAAAGATTTAATGATTTTTTTATTATGTCATACTTACACATTTTTTCCAATTTTTTTTGTGTATTTTCATATATTAGTATCCCATCTTTATTTACATGTGCCTCTTTCCATATCACATGGTGTGGGATGGAAGTAGCTTTGGATTTGGATTCATCAATATGCATATAAACAATGGAACATAACTATGATATGGTTTTATGTCACATAAAATTATTATAATAGTTTTACGTACCATTTTTTTCAAGTGAAGCATGCCCCATCCATACTTTATGGTAAGGGTATGTTGGTTTTGCTACCCGTCCCTTATTTTCATCACTCAGTTACTATTTCATTAAAAAAATTATCTATCAAAGTAATGAATATACATATTATCAAACAATGTATTACTAGCCACAATGAACTTGAAAAGACACATCCACATGAAGGAAAAATAATGTATCCCTTGCTTCTTGGGTTATCATGTGTTCATAGATAAGTGGCGAGTGCAAGTTTATTTTCCTTTCAATATCTTTAAGATGATATCTTGTTAGAATTATGTGAAAGCTGATGTGAATCCTTCCAGCAAGAATTAATACATTTTTATTGTGGGATTCATCTACTATAAATACACACCAACAGTGATGATGAAGAGTAATTCAATGTTTCATTATTTTATTTTTAGTGAAATAAAGAAATGATATCATAATGTTACAGTAATCTATTCCCAAATCAGTGTCTTAAGCCTAAAACAACATGGTTCCATAAATCTACATCAATCGAAACATGTTACCGAGTGATGATTTTAATGTAACTAATGAATATGAAATTTTTGGGGTTAACATAGTGGCCCTACACATTCCATCTGACATCGTATTTTATGCCTTATTGATTTTTTCTAACACCACCAAACTACGATGCTCCTATTTTTTCTGCATCGTCGGTCCTTCCTCACATACCATTTCCTCAGATTCAACATCGTCAATATGTTTTTACTATGGAGTTGTAGCATTATCATGTATATATGGTCATTGTACCTCTACACTGGGAGCATCAATAGGTTGAGAAACCAATTGTTCCTTAGGATTGGGAGCACCAGCACATGTAGAAGGTTGTTGTTCCTCTGCACTGTGAGCAGCAGTAGGTTGAGAGACCTATTGTTACTCTGGATTGGGAGCACCATTATGTGAATAAGTGGTTTACCATTTAATTTAGATTACATAAATGTAGTAACGAACATATAATAAGATGAGGTAACACAATCTATTATACAGAAAAAATATAACCTGATTATTGAACACTCTTTTTTAAAGGCTGAAGGAATTTGACCCCTATATCGACTATCCAAATCCCTTCATCATGGTCTTCTCTAACATATAAAATGTCATCTATATTGGGACCAACATGAAATTATAGTGATGTACTAATGAAAGGGTCATCCTTGGTTGAATTTTCATCTGACCCTTCAATAGTTTTAGTCGATAACAGAACAATTGACCACTTTTGATTTGTGGGATCTAGAAAATAAAATTCTTGTACTACCTGTGATTCAATTATAAATGGTTTGTATTTGTACTCTTCCTTACTAAAATCAACTTTCATGAATCCCAATTCATCTATTTTAACATCACTCCTATTATCAACCCACTTGCATTGAAAAATAGGCACTTGGAATGTTGTATAATCCAACTCCCTTATTTGTTTGATGATGCCATAGTATGACATATTCATATATATTGGACTTCTGTCCTTAATACCAGAACCATGAATCTCTTCAGGCACAAGTGTAACTCTAATTTTTTTCATGGAACATTCTTCATCATGTTCATTTGTATAGAACATATAACCATTAATTACATAACCAATGTAAGATAGTACATGTACACTTGGTCCTCCAGATCAACATCAAAGTTGTTCTAAAATTGAATTTGTATTTTCATCTAACTCCTTAAAAATATGGTCCTGAAACTATACTATAAACTGTTGATTATGTGTATTTGATATCCATATTACATCCCTTAATGGATAAAAATTTATATGAATTTCTTTGCAGGTTTCCACATATGGGGAAACCTCAAAAACATAATGAAAAATGTAAAGGTGGGACTTCTCCTGATCTTTAATATTAATTGTGACAACATATTTTCCAAAAATCACTTAACCAACAAGCCAACCAGTGTGATGATATTTTAGTATACCAATCCTTTTCACAGTAGATTGGTATTCCATATAGAATTCAATGACTTCCTCAAAAATATATCACTTTTCAATACAACCCTCTGGCTGACTTCTATTTTTGACATACCCTTTCAAAATCTTCATATACCATTCAATGGGGTACATCCATCTATAGTGTACAGAACCACAAAGTTGAATCTCTCTCACCAAGTGAACCATAAAATGAACCATCATATCAAATAATGTTGGCAATAAGAATATTTGTAATTCACATAATATGACATAAATTTATCTTTCCATAGTCATCAATTTCACTGGGTCTATAAATTTTCTGCAAATAGATTTGAAGAAGAAACATATCTTGGTAAATGTATAAAATGCATTCTCAGGAAAAATAAAATGTAAAGCCATAGGAATCAAAACATGGGAGTTATATGATTTCAGACCCTTTAACTTTAAATATATCATTGAAACGATATTATTGATATTCTATGAATACCCCTTTGGAACCCTTACGTCAATTAAAATGTTTCAAAACTGATATCTCTCATACCTGTAAAGAGTGTTAGTATATGGAGGAAGAAAAGTTCATTTTCCCCATTCCATGGCACCAACTCTTCTCGTATTCCCATTTCAACCATGTCCAACCTAGCCTTAATTTCATCCATTGTTTTTTGGGTGCATTTTGAAATGTACTGATGACACTATCAAATACATTTTTTTCAACATGCTTAATCTCAAGAAAATTTCTGACATACATACAAGTCTAGTATGGTAATTCAAAAACAAAACTAATCACTTTTTCTAATCAGTTTTTGTATGGATTTTTGAAAATGGTTTACCAAAATCAATGTCCAAATATTTTACTTTCTCAAATAGTTATTCATCTGTTAGTGGAGATAGTTATATATATTCTTCTAAAGTTCCATCGAATAATTTCATCCAAGATGGTACTTATGTTTTCGGGTTAAAATGTTCAATTTTTTAGAAACATAGTTTTCAATGAATGTTTCAACTTAATTGATTGTGTACCTTGTTCAAAATAGGACACCCTTGAGTTCCTTTAATTATATATCATCAAATATTTACATTAGAACAAAAGTAATTTATCATCCCATACTACATGGCTCTCAATATGAAATATTCATTTCAATATGCATCATACAATGACACACATGAATCTCACAATAATTTCAAATCCTCAATCCATAGAGCCAAATAAATATCAATATCATTACCTGATTTTTTGGTACTGATATAATCATAGATAACATGATGTATTTTCATTTCTTAAATAAACACAGTGGTAAAATATAATTTACCAAAATAATTTTCAATGTACTCTAAGTGCTTCTTTGAAAACCAAAATAATTAACTCCATCTATAGAAAATGCAAGACGAATGTTTCTTAGCTCATTTAAAAATTTAGGATACTGATGATAAATTCTATTATACTGAGGAGAGTCTACAGGGTGATGTAGTTTCCCATATCTGTTTTCTAGTATCTACATGCCATTTAAATTACCCGATAGTCTCCCCACTTCAATATAGGCACCTAAACCTTGGAATGATTGGAAAGTACCATAGAACTTTCATAGTACTATATTTACCTTTATTGTATCACGAAGCACCACACTTTGGGAATTTTGTATGTGATTTTTGGTGCTTGAAAAATAGTATACAATCATTCGAGTTGGTGTGTATTATTTCACAGATCATACATGTAACACCTCAAGCTTCCACGGTATGTTTCCCTTTGAATAATGCAATGGCATGAATTGTACGCAACTTCGAGATTCTAACACACCACAACCAATCAAACTAGCCATTATGAATAGTAATACCTACTTTTTGAAATTTTATAAATTTTATCTTTCGAAATGGACTTCATTTTTGGATTCTTAATATCAAAATTATCTTAGGGTGAAATTTTGGTACTTTTCTGATAACTTTCATATTTTGATGAATAGTGAAAATAACTAAGTTTTAATTAAAAACAACTTTTTTAATCGAAATTATTAATAGTGATAAATTATTAATTTTAGTGGTTTTAAAGTATATTTATAATATATTTTTACCATTTAATACAATGTTGGTCATTGGATGTAATTTCACATTTAAACCAGACATAAACAAGTGTCAATCTTTTGATAGTTATTATATCTTAGAAACACGCTATTTGTTTTGACGACGAGAATTAATTTTTAAATTAATTAATGCAACTGATATGTTTTGAATTTGGTAAAATAGACATCATTTTTGAATTCATAATATCAAATATAGCTTAGGCCTAATTTTTGGTATTTTTCTGGAAACTTTCATTTTTTGATGAATAGTCAAACCACTAAGCGGTAGTTAAAAAACTGAATTTTTCATAAAACATAATTTTACCGCTTCTGTGAGTGGAATTTCAAAATTCTGAGAGACACGGTTAATATCAAGGAGTAAAATGTGGTTCAATGAGATGAAAATAATTTTTGGTGAATAGTAACTTTTTACTTTTATTTACCACGGTTAAAAGTAAATAGGGTAATTAAGGGCAAAAATGATATTAATATTACCCTAACACATGTACTAATTCTATTGGACAAGTGTATATCGACCAAAAACAACCTTAGGAATAAAATATTATCATTTAGGTCCACTTGGATTAGATTAGTACATTTATTATTATTTAATTCAAAGAAGAGTTAAAAGAGTTAAAATCAAAGTTTATTTACTGAAACATTTTTAATATAGGGTTATACATAAGATAAATTCGATTGTAAAGAATTCATTAGTAATATAAAAATATTTCCTACATAATGGTATTTTATTTATAATATTTAGACATTAAATAATTTTATCTATTTATGACACAATGGTGATGCAGTAATTACCTAATTAATGAAATATTTAAATAATTGATATCATAAATATCAAAATAAATGTAATTTGAGACTTTTTATGAATTCCACTAATTTTCTCGGTAAATATGACATATTAGGATTGATTATATAAATTGTGTTCGAATTAATAATGTTGTTATGAATTTATCAAAAACAAAATACCCAATAGTGTCAAAATTGACATAAAAGAAGTTTTAAAACAAATATTATATTATTAATTTATATTCAATTCCAAAAAATCTACGGTTCATACAAGAGACTTATATAATGATAGGTGTATCATTAATGGACCACTTGGGGGTCTCTTTAATGTATATAGTAAGTTTATTAACCATATAATATAAAAATACAAAGAGACATTGTAAAAGTGAAACTAATTAACTAAGAGTTAATACTTAAAGATAAGGTTAATATAATGACCCAAACCTATCTAAATTCTATTGGTTGAGTGGTTTTCCACCAATCCCCACCTTAAACTTTAAATAATCCACTTTTTATCCATTTCAAACCTAATATGAATTTATTATAAAATAATATTTTTAGCTTTTCCAAAGGTGCCCCTCACCCCTCTTATAAAAGGGAACTCCCCCTTATCACTAATTCACACATTCAAAGCCTTTTGTCTCGGCCAAACCCTGCCCAAATACTCTCTCAACTTCCCTCACTACTACCTAGAGGCCTTAGTTGGATCATAAAGCCAAACTAAGGATCCCTTTTGATTAAATCAAAAGGAAGAACCCGAAGAATAGGTAATGTTTTCACCCCCCTCTTTCAAGTTCCTTTCTTCTTCAACTTATCCTTTCTTTGTTATTTCTATTATTAAATAATAAATACAGTATCTTCTATATACTGTGATGTTATTATAAATATGGTACAACCATATTCAGTATTCTATCCATTCTTTGAATGGCATGTCACCATACGTGCGTACGTATGGCTTACCGTCTCCACGTCATGGTGTAATTGTCATTCAATAAATTATTATTTGGATTGGTATAATAATCACGTTTAATTCATTTACATAATATATATAACATGATAATTATTCTGTCTATATGATATACCATCCAATTATATATTATTTTAACATCAAAAGAATGATATTGTCACTCGTGCGTACGTATGGACTACCGTCTCCACGAACGCGATGAGATTCATTCTCCATCATATCCATTAAAGTATAATTACCATTTGATGATTAAAAATAATGTTTAAGGACTTGATATAATTCTATATACGAATAAGATACAACCTATCCATAACAATCACGTCTTACATAACAACAAATATAATGGAAAACGAGTAAGTTAACACCCGAAATGACGATAATACTAAGTTATTATTAACAAATAAATGTTAAAAGATCATATATGATATCATATTAATGTAAATTATAATTTTATAATTCAATAAAAATTATTTAACCATTATACAAGAGGTTAAACTAGCGTCTACCATGGAAAAAGTACAAAGTAAAGTGTTTCTTATCTCACTTTTAATTCCGTGAGATTTCCATTGTTTACCACTTATTTATTGCATATGGTGTGTGTACTAACCATGATTGTATTCATTGTGAAATATACTTTAATTTATGTATATTTACATCATCATTGTATGATCCTTCTTTCACGGGTGTATGTTTCATAATTTACCAAATCGATAAGGGAATTTGAAATTTCAATTTCCACTCATTCGGCTTTACGCATACTTCATTGCTTATTTTACTACAAGATTATGTGTGGAATCAATATTCATTTGATTATATCATAATTTCCACTCCCCTTTTTGTGGATATAATTTTTATACACATTATCACTCCATTGATAAATTCCCAAGTCATTGATTTGAACTTCATAAGAGTAATTTTAACTCAATCTCCATTTGTTGAGTTAAATATCCAATTAATTAGTGTTGTTTTTACAAGAATATGTGTGAATTTCCTCTGATTTATGTACACTGAATATACCATCATATTGAGTGTATTTATATTTTTCACACATAATTATGTCCTTGATTTATCCTTAATCTAAGAATATGGTCTTTATAAGGGAATTCGTCGCAATTTACATTCCATTGAGATTTCTTTGTTGTTATACACCAAATCACTTTTATATGGTGTATATAATGTACTTTGACATAGTATATCATGAATCCCTTTATTCTCATGATATTATAAAGTTTTGATTACCTCAATTATTTTTATTCAAGTGTCTCTCTTTTTGTTAGAAAATCTAACTAAAATACATTTTTATGTGTTTTAAATATTTATTCTTCTAAATATTTCTCATTAATGTCCATGTTTTAAAAATGGCTTTAAGAATTTATTTATATGGACATTAAAGTTTTAAAATTAAAATTACTTTTAAAATTTTCAAATTGGTATGGGACACTTTGATTCAAAAATATATTTTTAAATAGATTCTTGACAAATAGTGTGACTTTTAAATGATTTCAAGAAAAATGGGGATATTTCTCTCTAATAGTTTTAATGATTATTTTCATCTATGTCAATATCCTTCATTATTCTTGATTGAGATTAATCTGATACAATACAATCTTCGATATTGTATCGAATGAGTTATGTTTGACTGTGGATCTGCTATTTTTATACCATTCATGGTTTGTCGATTAAGTATTGACATTTCATATGCTAGTTTAATACGAATGTTTATGTCATATTTCAAACTTTTCATATGAGGAATGCATTGGACTTAGTAAGTGACAGGTGGAGCCCGCTATAGCTCCTCGATGCATCATTACTTCTCATGAGACAAACTAGTGTCTTGACACGAGGCCTTGACAAAATCTTGTTTGTAGTCTTGGCACAAGGCCTTGGCTATGTGGTTATGATTGTCTGGAATTATGCATTCCGTCATTATGAAAGTGGTTATTGATATTTTCATGTTATTATTAGACTAGTAGAATATCCATGTAAATAAGTAAATGTCATTATTTAATTTTATCCTTGCCATATTATTCTGAAGTTCAAGTTTAAAAAGCTTTTGTTTTAGTTATACGTTGCCTTAAATTTTTATGTTTATTTATGAATGTTTCTGCAATATTGTTATCCTTAATGAGCATCCGAGCTCACCCCTTTCAATGTTTTATTTTTCCCAGGATGTGAAGAAGTATTTTATGATTGACCTTCAGGGATATTATGAGGGTATATGAAGACAATATTTTGTTTTAGTTTTTCACTTATTGATGTAATGTAAACTTTATGAATATATCTAGTGTTTCCAAGGCTACTAAACTAATCGGTCTTTCGAGACTTGATCTTTTGTGTTCATGCCAATGTTATGTAATAATGCACCGACTCTGGGTAACTGGGTTTGGGGCATTATAATTGGTATCAGAGGAAGTTTAGTACAAACCTTGGAAGCTAGATTTAGATAAACTCTGATTAGATCACATAGACCTAAGATGAACTTTGAAGATTTTTATAGAAGAACTTCCTAGAATTTTGGTATTGTAGTGATTTTGTGAGTTTTCCGAGCAATACAACCCTGTCTGGATACGAGCAGGTAGAGGAGGCTCTGGCACAGATGTATCCAGGGGTAAAACCTGAAAACACCGCTTTGAACTAGACTCGAACGAGAAATGGTGCCCGACAACGGGCCTTGCTGCACTCTTGGTTACGACACTCCTGGGGGATATTATTAGGATAATTTACATTTTCTTTACAAACCAATTTGAAGTATTATATATATAATATGAGAGTAAATAACCTTGGTTAATCCTAATGTGTTTCAAATTGAGAATATGGTGACATTTTAATCTCTAAATGATTTTATGACTACTGTTACTCACACAATGCTTTCTGGTTTTAGTCAATGGATAGATTCCAAGGAAGTCATAGTGACTTTGAGAATGATGTACAAGGTGGGAACAATGGTGGAAATGAGTAAAAAAATATAATGTTGATAGGTGTAAAAGATATCGTCTTTATGCCAAATCAATTTTCCAAAAATATGATCAACAATATATATATTAACCAATTCCCGGACTCAACAAAGAAGAGAAAGGTGATGAATGATAAGATCTCTAGCAGTGGAGACCATGGAGAAAGGAATCCTCAATTTTCATCATACAAGAAATGTGGAAGGAGACACCCAGGAAAGTGTCTCAATGTGACAAAGAAATGCTTTACATGCGGGAAGGAAGGACATAAAGTGAAGAATTGCTGAAGAAAAATGAAGAGTACTATAGAAGAAGATAAAAATGGTCCCAAGAATCCATTTACAGTCATTTGTTGTAAAGGTAGGGGACCTGGACATTACCCGAGTGAATGCCCTATTCTATAGGATATTTTCTTGGTCAAAGAAGAAGCTATGTGGAAATAAATGGTTGGAGAAATGTTTAAAAAGTATTAGTGCTCCTTGTTGATGGGTTGACTTTGGAATTATTTTCTCTTGTATTTTTAACCCTGCAGTTTTCCATGTGAGAATAATATTTGAGGAATAATTATATTTTCTCTTGTGGATATAGTTATAAATAACCATTTGGTTTTATATGATCATTGGGTTTGAGGCAATTATAAGTTATTATAATTTGGGATGAAAATGCAAGGTATGAGATAAGATTTGTGGTTAAATTATGTTAGGGTTATTTTGAGGAATTTATCTCATTTTGGTATTGTTTAAAATATAGTTTTTGAAAAAGGACAGCACACAGACCGTGTGACAACCCGTCGCGTCAGACAAAGCTATGGGAATCAAACCCACAACCAAAGTGCGATTGGGATTTATCACCTACCACTGGACTACATGAAGTCCCTAGTTAGTGTGACTATTATTTTTAGTTAAATGATTTTATTGATCAATAATAATTTGATTTGGGATCTTATGTCTTGTCAAATGAATACCCTTAGTATAGGAAAATGATTTGGTGATTAAGTGATAAATGTAATTTTGGAAGTTGTTCGCTTTGTTGTGAACACTATATGCCTAAGAAAAATAGAATAGTATGGGATTTCATTTGAGGAGTAATGGTGGATTTTTATCTATGTTTTTATTGTGGATTTATAGTAATTTGGGTTATTTATGGAAATGATTAGGTTAATTACTTTTAAGAATGTGACTTTAAGGGTAATTAATGTCATTTGGAGATACAATTTAATGTGGAAGACTACATTCTTATAAGTTTTGGGTTTCAATATTAGTTTGGATTATATTGAAGTATTTTAAGGACAATTGATTATTGAATGGTATTTATTTAACTTTGAGGTATTGATGGTTTAATTTTAGAAATTAAGATTAGTGTTTTTTCTCTCTAATGGAATATCCATTTGGGGGATCATCAGATATTATAGTGACAATTTTGGTTTTGATTAATCTCTAAATACAAGTTAAATATATAATTTATCCTACGTGGATCATGTATTTCTATAGAAGTTTATTCTAGCTATTCCATTGTGACCAAGTCTTCTTGAATACTCATTGTTCAAAAAAAAAATGAGTTAGTGGTAAAAATTTATTAAAGAATGAAACTATACTTAAAAAGTAAGTATATCTATTTATGTTCTTAGTCAATATCATAAATTAATTCCCCGCCCTTGTGTAATGTAACTTAAAACAAAAAATGTTGTCCCTTTAATTTTCCTACTGGGAGACTAATGACCGTTTGTCCCAACACAAGTTTGTGATTTTCTTATTATTAACTTTCTCCTGATCATGTTTTCTATACCTCTCCATCAGAACTTAACATTTAGTTTATCTTCCATATCCATGTTTTCCTACATGGAATCCTAGTATGGTTTATCTTGGGTGACCTTTATACCTCTCTTCTTTTCTTTTAAAGTGATAGTTTTATTGACTCTTTTTCTGATGTGGGACTTTCCATTATATTCTCAAGCCCAATTTTAAAAAAAAATTGCGAGGATACAATTTATTGAAGGAGGGGAGAATGTAACATCCCAAGCTTCCACGATACGTTTCCCTTTGAATAATACAATGGCATGCATTGTATGCAACTTCGAAATTCTAACACACCACAACCAATCAAACTAGCCGTTATGAATAGTAATACCTAATTTTTGAAATTTTATAAATTTTATCTTTTTAAATGGACTTCATTTTTGGATTTGTAATATCGAAATTAGCTTAGGGTGATATTTTGGTACTTTTCGGATAACTTTCATATTTTGATGAATAGTGAAAATTACTAAGTTTTAATCAAAAACAACTTTTTTAATCGAAATAATTAATAGTGAAAAATTATTAATTTGAGTGGTTTTAAAGTATATTTAGAATATATTTTTACCATTTAATACAATGTTGGTCATTGGATATAATTTCACATTTAAACCAGACATAAATAAGTGTCAATCTTTTGATAGTTATTATCTCTTAAAAACACGCTATTTGTTTTGACGATGGGAATTAATTTTTAAATTAATTAATGAAACTGATATGTATTGAATTTGGTAAAATAGACATCATTTTTTAATTCATAATATCAAATATAGATTAGGCCTAATTTTTGGTATTTTCTGGAAACTTTCATTTTTTGATGAATAGTGAAACCACTAAGTGGTAGTTAAAAAACTGAAGTTTTCATAAAACTTAATTTTACTGCTTCTGTGAGTGGAATTTCGAAAATCCAAGAGGCACGGTTAATATCAAGGAGTAAAATGTGGTTCAATGAGATGAAAATAATTTTTGGTGAATAGTAACTTTTGACTTTTATTTACCACGGTTAAAAGTAAATAGGGTAATTAAGGGAAAAAATGATATTAATATTACCCTAACACATGTCCAAATTCTATTGGACAAGTGTATCTCGACCGAAAAGAACCTTAGGAATAAAATATTATCATTTAGGTCCACTTGGATTAAATTAGTACATTTATTATTATTTAATTCAAAGAAGAGTTAAAAGAGTTAAAATCAAAGTTTATTTACTAAAACATTTTTAATATAGGGTTATACATAAGATAAATTCGATTGTAAATATTCATTAGAAATCTAAAAATATTTCATACATATTGGTATTTTATTTATAATTTTCATAAATTAAATAATTTAATCTATTTATGACACAATGGTGATGCAGTAATTACCTAATTAATGAAATATTAAAATAATTGATATTATAAATATCAAGATAAATGTAATTTGAGACTTTTTATGAATTAAACTAATTTTCTAGATTAATATGACATATTAGGATTGATTATATAAATTTTTTTCGAAGTAATAATGTTGTTATGAATTTATCAAAAACAAAATACCCAATAGTGTCAAAATTGACATAAAAGAGTTTTTAAAACAAATAATATATTATTAATTTATATTCAATTCCTAAAAATCTAAGGTTCGGCCAAAAGACTTATATCAATATATGTGTATCATTAATGGACCACTTTGGGGTATCTTGGATGTATATAGTATGTTTATTAACCATATAATATAAAAATACAAAGAGACATTGTAAAAGTGAAACTAATTAACTAAGAGTTAATACTTAAATATAAGGTTAATATAATGACCCAAACCTGTCTAAATTCTATTGGTTGAGTGGTTTTCAACCCATCCCCACATTAACCTTTAAATAATCCACTTTGGTGCCATTTGAAACCGAATATGAATTTATTATAAAATAATATTTTTAGCTTTTCCAAAGGTTCCCCTCACCCCTCTTATAAAAGGGAACTCCCCCTTCTCACTAATTCACACATTCAAAGCCTTTTGGCTCGGCCAACCCTACCAAAATACTCTCTAAACTTCCCTAACTACAACCTAGAGGCCTTAGTTTGATCATAAAGTCAGCCTATGGAGTCCTTTTGATCAAATCAAAAGGAAGAACCCGAAGAAGAGGTAATGTTTTCACCACCCTCTTTCAATATCCTTTCTTCTTCAACTTCTTCTTTCTTTGTTATTTATATTCTAAAATAATAACTCCAGTATCTTCTATATACTGTGAAGTTATTATAAATATGGTACAATCATATTTAGTATTCTATCCATCCTTTGAATGGCATGTCACCATACGTGCATACGTACGACTTACCGTCTCCACGTCGTGGTGTAATTGTAATTCAATAAATTATTATTTCGATGGGTATAATAATGATGTGTAATTAAAGTAAATAATAAATATAACATGATAATTATTCTTTCTATATGATATACCATCCAATTATATATTATTTTAACATCAAAAGAATGATATTGTCGCTCGTGCGTACGTACGGACTACCGTCTCCACGAACGCGATGAGATTCATTCTCCATAGTATCCATTCAAGTATAATTCTCATTTTATGATTAAAAATAATGTTTAAGTACTTGACATAATTCTGGATATGAATAAGATACAACCTATCCATAACAAACACGTCTTACATAACAAAGAATATAAAGGAAAATGAGTAAGTTAACACCTGAAATGACGATAATACTAAGATATTATTAACAAATCAATGTTAAAATATCATATATGATATCATATTAATGTAAATTATTCTTTTATAATTAAATAACAATTATTTCACCATTATAAAGGAGGTTAAACTACCTTCAACCAAGGAAAAAGTACAAAGTAAGGGGTTTCTTATCTCACTTTTAATTCTGTGAGATTTCCATTGTTCACCACTTATTTATTGCATGTGGTGTGTGTACTGACCATGATTGTATTAATTGTGAAATATACTTTAATTTATGTATATTTACATCATAATTGTATGATCCTTCTTTCATGGGTGTATGTTTCGTAATTTACCAAATCGATAAGGGAATTTGAAATTTCAATTTCCACTCATTCAGCTTTACGCATACTTCATTGCTTATTTTACTCCAAGATTATGTGTGGAATCAATATTCATTTGATTATGTCATAATTTCGACTCCCCTTTCTGTGGATATACTTTTGATACACATAATCACTCCATTGATAAATTCTCAAGTCATCGATTTGAACTTGATAAGAGTAATTTTAACTCAATCTCTATTTGTTGAGTTAAATATCCAATTCATTGATGTTGTTTTTACAAGAATATATATGAATGTCATTTGATTGATTTACACTGAATATACCATCATATTGAGTGTATTTATATTTTTCACACATAATTAAGTCCTTGATTTATCCTTAATCTAAGGATATGGTCTTTATAAGAGAATTCATCTCAATTTACATTCCATTGAAACTTCTTTGTTGTTATACACCAAATCACTTTTATATGGTGTATATAATGTACTTTTACATAGTATATAATGAATCCCTTTATTCTCATGATATTATAAAGTTTTGATTACCTCAATTATTTGTATTCAAGTGTCTCTATTTTGGTTAGAAACACTAACTAAAATACATTTTCAAGTGTTTTAAAGATTTATTCTTCTAAATATTTCTCATTAATGTCCATGTTTTAAAAATGGTTTTAAGAATTTATTTATATGGACATTAAAGTTTTAAAATTAAAATTACTTTTAAAAGTTTCAAAGTGGTATGGGACACTTTGTTTCAAAAAATATATTTTTAAATGGATTCTTGACAAATAGTGTGACTTTTAAATGATTTCAAGAAAAAGGGCGATATTTATCTCTAATAGTTTTAACGATTATTTTCATCTATGTCAATATCCTTCATTATTCTTGATTGAGATTAATCTGATACAATACAATCTTCCATATTGTATCGAATGAGTTATGTTTGACTGTGGATGTGCTATTTTTATACCATTCATGGTTTGTCGATTAAGTATTGACATTTCTTATGCTAGTTTAATACGAATGTTTATATCATATTTCAAACTTTTCATACGAGGAATGCATTGGACATAGTAAGTGACGGGTGGATCCCGCTATAGCTCCTCAATGCATCGTTAGGTCTAATGAGACAAACTAGTGTCTTGGCATGAGGCCTTGACAAAATATTATTTGTAGTCTTGGCATGAGGCCTTGGCTACGTGGTTATGATAGTCTGACATTATGTATTCCATCATTATGAAAGTGGTTATTGATATTTTCATGTGATTATTCGACTAGTAGAATATCCATGTGAATAAGTAAATGGCATTATTTAATTTTATCCTTGCCATATTATGCTAAAGTTCAAGTTTAAAAGGCTTTTGTTTTAGTTATACGTTGCCTTAAATTTTTATGTTTATTTATGAATGTTTCCGCTATATTGTTATCCTTAATGAGCATCCGAGCTCACCCCTTTCAATGTTTTATTTTTCCCAGGATGTGAAGAAGTATTTTATGAATGAACTTCAGGGATAGTATGAGGGTATATGAAGACAATATGTTGTTTTAGTTTTTCACTTATTGATGTAATGTAAACTATATGAATATATCTAGTGTTTCCAAGGCTACTAAACTAATCGGTCTTTCGAGACTTGATCTTTTGTGATCATGCCAATTGTATGTAATAATGAACTGACTCTAGGTAACTGGGGTTGGGGCGTTACAATACACATCGACCATAGCATTTGTTTGGTGTCGTATGTTTGGATCAGGAGCTCATTATATTCTGGGAGCATGTCATTCAAGAGAACAAGTAGTTATATAAAACTATAATCACTCTGTCCGTTGACTACTTTCAAATTTTACAACTTTAGTATAGCTTAAAATGCTGTATGTTTAGTGAAACCATCATAAAATGGAATAATTTCACAACTCTTTAACTTTTCAAACAATTTTGGGCAACCACAAAGTTCATTTTCATCTTTCCTTGTCATTTCCTCAATACAATCATCATCATCATCATTAACATCTGTGATCACATCCTCAATATGGTATTCTTCATTTTCCAAACTTATAATCATATCAGATGATCCATAAAATGCAGTGTTATCCCACCAACTAGCTACATTTTATTACACCCCATGTTTATTCTAACATTTATAACTTGGATCTATTTCGTGACAGACCAAGTGTTCTTCCAACTCTTATGGACTAATTAGTCTTGAATAAAAATAGTGTAAACACATACAAAGGATTTGAGAAGGGTCATATGCTTGATATTTTGAAAACTTGATGAAATATTTCACTCTATCTTCATACTATTTTGTCATACGATTGGAATCAATCCATTATTTATTCATATCTATCATATTTGATTTGGTAATATTAATATTTTAAAAAATAAATACACAAAATATGTTCAACTAGGGTCACGATCCAACTATATATCACTCTTATAAGAACCAAATGAAGAAAAAAAAGCTAGTATAAACCTAAAACTATAAAATATATGTGTGATCTAAAAGTAAAATATATCACCACAACCTACAAAATCTAAGAGATCACTTTCATCTTACATCCTAAAAAATCTAGTTTGAAATACATTATAAAAATAAATATTTTCTATAAAGTTTTACCAAATAAGTTGTAACACATAAAAGTGTGTTAAAAACATTTTATAATATTTTCATTAAATGAAAACAATCACTTGGTACACATTTTTCCTCATCCAATACCTCTTGGTCAAATCACCTTTTTTAAAATATGACTTTAAACTATTTCATAAACACCCATTTTGAAGTACATATTTTAAAACTCAAGGAGGTTTCCCACTATCATATAGTTTTCTAAAACATGTTTGAAAACCAACCATTTCCCTAAAACCAGACATGGGGGCCTAAAACCTCACTTTCACAACTCAGACATTCTTGGAGTTTCAAATACAAACCATTTGAATTTTTCTCATTTTAGAAAAATTTTCAAACTCATTATTAAAATAGTTTGAAAACACTTCAAACCCACACTTTCCTTTTTTCCTTCTTTAAAAAACCTTCACAATACTTTTTCAAAATATATAAAAATTAAACCATATGAAGAACAAAGAAGGAACCCGATCAATTACCACTATGTCAAGTCACAAAACATGGGGAAAATGATAAGAAAATATGTTCCAAATAATAATATAAATAGAAGGGGATAAAATAGAAGTATAGAGATAAAACCCCTAAATGATCCTAAAAAGGATTCTAGTTTCATGGACATCATCACTAAGATATATTAATATAAGGGATTGAACCAGAGATAAGAAAACTAGGTATTCACTATAATACCCTATCTATACCCCCATAAGCCTTATCAAACTAGGTTGTTAATAATAAACATCCCTATAGGGGATCACAAGCTATAATGGTCATATGAGAATTAAAGGGGCTTAAGAGGGTATCACACCTTTTTATGAAAACTCATGTTTTATTAAATTTCAAATGGGACTTCTATTTTAGAAACATGCTTCAAATTCCATGACATTTTATCATTTATAAATTTCATGCCAATCTACTCTTCAGACCAATTTTATCCAAAAACCTTTGAAACTCAAATGGGAGTTTACACTACCATTTAAACTACCATTGAAAAATATTCAAAGAAAAAATAAGTTTCAAAATATAATCCACATGGTAAAACACACCCTTTTGAAAAAATCCATGTCATTTGGAAATATGAAAATATTTAAATACCCCAAACCTTTGATATAAAAATTAACCAAGGCTAAACAATGTGGTTGTAAATATAGATCATAAGGGTTAAATAACCACTTTAAAAATAAAACAACATTTTCCAACATTTTAAACACTTTCAAATCACCCAAACTATTAGTTTGAAATCTAATTAGCATAAGAATAATTTTTAAAACATCAAGTTGGTTATTACCACTTATTTTAAAACCAAAATCATTATTTTAGAAAAAATTGCATTTCATAATTTTTCCAAACACTTTTCATCGAATATTGAGGTTTCAAAGGATCAAATAACAACTTAGAGGGAGGGGGGGGGATCAGTTGTTCAATTTTTATTAGTTTCAAAACTTATATAAACTTAACCCCTAGAAACTATTAATATTTATTTCCTTATAAAATTTTAATAAATATTCATGCATGAAAAAGATTTAAAATATGTAAAGCACACAAGATTTACAAGGTTCAACCTCAATGTGAGAACCTATATCCTTTCCATAGCCACTCCTATGGGTGTATTGAAATACACTATTATAAATAATTGAATACAACTTCTGCCAACTCCCATTAGACACCTTCTATCCCTTGATAAGAAATATTATATCGAATCCCATCATTTTGCAATGTTTTCTTATAAAAGAATTGATCCAAATAAAATAATAAAGGATTTTTTGAAACTTATCCATAATTTATTAGTCTGAATCCTCGGTCCAATTTTCCTAGATATGATTTTCTCAATATGATGAGTCTGGATCTAATTATCTCAATATGATGAGTCTGAATATGATTCTCTCAATACACGAAGTTTGGATCTGATTCTCTCAATAGGATGAGTCTTGATCTGATTCTCTCAACACGATGAGTTTGAATATAATTATCTAAATATAATGAGTTTAGATCTAATCCTATCAATATGATGAACTCAATATGATGAACCCATTATCAATCTACAAAAATAAAACTCTACTCAATTGGTCAACTATGTAAACTAACATTCAGTAGTATGATCCTCTTCATGAGATCTATGGTTGGAAATTAATTTCACTTGATTTATTTAGCGCTCCGCCTTTTTCACTTGTGTGATAAATCACTAATGAATGAATGATCTAAGAAATTATATATTATAAACATAAAAATAAAATAAAAAAAATGAATACTTTCCCTACTTCCTCAAATTTGAAAATTTTTAAAATCCATCACATTTAATCTTCAACTTTGATTTCTTCAATCCTCCATATATTTCTTTGAGATTTATGAAAAATTTTATTTCAAGTTTAAACTCTTCAACTCTTCATAAAAATTCTAGAATTTTTTTGTTTCTTCTTTTCAATAAGATCATTACGAATTTATTTCCTTATAATCTCATTACAAATCTATTTCCTTCTCATCTCATTATATATCGATTTCCTTCTTAGCTCATTGTGAATTCTATATCCTTCTCTGTGATTATGAATTTTGTTTCCTTCTTAATGATTATGAATATTGTTTCATTCCAAGTTATTATAAATTTTTTATTTTTCTTAGTGATTATGAATTCCATATCCTTCTAAGTGATTACAACTTCTATTTCCTCCTCAGTTATTACAAATTTGGTATCCTCCTCAGTGATTATGAATTTTCTATCCTTCCCAGCGATTAAAAATTCTATTTCATTCTCAACTCATTAATATTTCTATTTCCTCTTCATCTCATTATGATGAAATTACCATTAAGATGAAAATTCCATTATTTTTATTTTTCCATAATGATGGAAAGTATTCAACAATGAATCCACTTAGAAACTTAGAACTTCTTCAAACCTCTCCACCATTTCTTAAAATTATTTTATCATAAGAGTTTTCATGATTTGTGAAAACTTTATAACAAAAAAATAATCATATGATTTGGTTTAGAAAGTATGAAAAATATATAACTTCTAAATTCACAATTTTCATTCAGAACTCTTCAACAACAAGATGAATATATCAAACAACAACTTCTAAATTTCTACAAAACTATGAGTTTGATGAATCTTTATCACGATTGATATGGGTTTGGTTACTAAATAACAAAAACATTCACTAGTGGAAATGGATGTTTTCACAATGGTTTTATGCCAACGGTTTGAACAAGCCATTGACATACTAGTTTTAGAGAAACCTTTACCAACGATTGTTTGAAATATTTAGAATGAATATTTAACAACGGTTTACTCAAACCATTGGGAAATCATTTATTTCAGTAATGTATACCAATGGTTTTCTAAAACTATGTGTAAAGAATAGTTTTCCCAATGGTTTTCAAAAACCATTGGGAAATGTTTTCCCCAAATACACAGTGGCTCTAGCTCCCTTGTCCACGTGATTATAGCCCTAATTTGAAGCTATCCCGAAGCCCTCTCTTTACCCTAGGATGCAAAACACCTTCCACCCGATAGATCCATATTCAATCAAGAATTTTTTGATTTCTAAACTTAAAAATAGTAATTCGTACCTTATTTTTAATGTTTTGAATCTATTTTTTTTGTTTTTTGTTTTGATTTGGCCTAAACCAAAGTTCTGTGCGGTCGGTGGCATGGTATACCAAACACTTTGATTTGTTTTTTTTATTTGTCTACACTTCAAGTGTCATGATTCTGTGAATCAATTTTATTTGAAGTATTCATAGCATCTTCTTCTGTGTGTAGAGTTCATGAAACATATGAACTAATGGGTGCTGGTGAGATGTATACCCCCCCAAAGATGGTAAAGGTTTTTTTTAGTTATATGTTCTCGAGGTGGGTAATGGATATAAAGATAGTCCATGTGAAGGGATTAGGGACGGTTGGGGTAGTGGGGTAAGTGGTTTTACATTTTTTCAGTGGGGTTTTATGGTAGTTTCGATGAACTTTAGTTTAGTTGAAAATTGGATTTGGATTTTGTAGTTATATTTTTTGTTCAAGGAATAATGGGAAGGGTAGTGATATTGAGGATGAATTGGTTATTGGTTGGGTGATGAATTGGAATTGTGATATTTTTTGGATTGGGTATAGGTAATTTTCATGGTATTATATGTGTATTACCTCCCCTGACCCTCACCCACCCACACCCCCCTGCACACCCCCACCCCCCTTGGACAGAACCCACCCCCTAAACACCCCACCCACATGGACAGCCCCCACCCCCTGGACACCCCCACCCCCATGGACAGCCCCCCTCCACCCCACCCCCTAGACACCCCCACCACCTAGACACCCCCACCCCTTGGACATCCCCCAACCCCTGGACACCCCCCATTGGACAACCCCTCATGCACATCCCCACCCCCTTGGACAACCCCCCTGGACACCCCTCACCCCCATACAAAACCCCCACCCCCTGGACACCCCCACCCCCAGACACCCCCACCCCCAGACACCCCCACCCCCTGGACAACCCCCACCCCCTGGAAACCCCCACCCCCTTGAACATCCCCCCACCCCCTAGACACCCCCACCACCTGAACCCCCCCCCCCCCCCCCCACCACCTGGAAACCCCCACCCCCTGGAAACCCCCACCCCCTAGACACCCCCACCCCTTGGACACCCTCCACCCTCATGGACAACCCCCACCCCCTTGACACCACCCTGCCTCTTGGACACCACCCCACCTTCTAAGGGATTGGCCTAGTTTTTTAAAAAGAATTAACCAAGTATGAGATTTCTCCTGTCCCCCAATGACATTTCCTAAGTGACCCATAGAGACTTATAAATTGAATTTGTCATGTTTTGATAAATTGAATGGGTTGTTTTGAATGAAATGGCCAATACATGATGGTTTTCCATTATTAATTAATAAAATGGTTTTAATTAAAATTACCCTAAGAGGGGATGGAGGGGGGTTGTCCATGTGGGGGGGGGGGGTGTCTAGGTGGGTGGTGGTTGTCCAGGGGGTGGGGGCTGTAGAGGGGTAGGGGGTTGCAGGGGTGTGGGGGAGGGGATGTGGGATGTCCAAGGAGGGGTGTGGGCTGTCGGGGGGGGGGGGTGTCAGGGTGGGTTGTCCAGGTGAGGGAGGGGGTGTGGGATATCCAGGGGGTGGGGGTGGGATGTCCAAGTGGGGTAGGGGGTGTGGGATTTCTTGGTTGGGGTGGGATGTCGAGGTGGGGGTGGGGGGGGGGCTGTCTAGGTGAGGGGTGGTGGGCTGTCCAGGTGGGGGTGGGGGTGGGGGTGGGTTGTCCAGGTGGGGTGGGGTGGGGGTGTCTAGGTGGGGGTGGGATATCGATGGGGGGATTCATGGGGGTATGGGGCTGTAGGGGTGTGGGGGAGGGGGTGTGGGATATCCAAGGAGGTGGTGGGATTTCCAGGGGTTGGGGGAGGGCTGTCCAGGTGGGGGAAGTGGTGTGGGTTGTCCAGGGGGTGGGCTGTCGAAGGGGGAAGGGTGGGTTTTCTAGGTTGGGGAGAGGGGTGTGGGTTGTCCAGGGAGGGGGGGCTATCCAGGTGGGGGTGGGGGTGGGCTGTCCATGTGGGGTGGGGGGGAATCCAGGTGGGGGTGGGCTATCCAGGGGGGGCTGTAGGGGGGTAGGGGGTTGTAGGTGTGTGTGTGTGGGGGGGGGGGGGGGGTGGAATTTCCATGCCGATACTCTATAAAAAAATATGAATCACATATAACCAATGTGTAGTTGATTTCACACATTATGACTTTTCTTGAAGTTCCATACAAAAACTCTCTCTTACCCTTCCAAGAAGAAGTTATCTCTGAAAACAAATCTCACTCAGGTTCTTATTTGATATCCATATTAATCTCATACAAATTTAACATTTTTATAAATCTATATCACCTAATGATATATCTCCTACCTAGAAAGAGTGTAAGTAGATAAAGGAATCAAAATTCATTTTTCACCCTTCACTGGTGCCTAATATTCCCATATTCCCATGTAAACCATGTCTAACCTAGCCTTAATTCCATCCTTTGTTCTTCCAAGCACATTTAGAAATGTGTTGATAAAATTATCACAAACATTTTTTCAATATTAATAACATCAAAAAAAATTCTGATGTATAAAAAATTCTAGTATGGTAATTAAAAAAAGAATATTTCTTTTTCTAATTGGCTTTCATAAGGTTTTTTAAAATGGTTTACCAAAAGCAGTTTCCAGATCTTTTACTTTCTCTAATAGTTGATCACCTATTAGTGGAGATGGAACTATATGTTCTTTTTAATTTCCATCGAATGATGTCATCCAAGATTGGTGTTTATACCATTGGAGTAGAAATTTGTGATTTTGTAGAAACACAATTTTCGATGAATGTTTCAACATAATTGGCTATATACCTTGTTCGCAAATGGGAAACCCTTGAGTTCCTTTAATGTTCTTTCCTAAAAAATTTCCGTATGAAAGAAAGTCATTTATTGTCCCATATAACATGGATCTCAATGTGAAATCTTCAATTTTGTAAGAATCATAATACGTAACAACTGAATCCCATAATAATTTTAAATCCTCGATCAATGAATCCTAATAAACATCAACATCATTACCTAGTTATTTTGGTCCTAATATAAACATAGATAACATGATGTATTTTCATTTCATGCGTAACCATGATGGAAAGTTATAATTTACTAACATAACTATCCATGAACTGTGAGTGCTTCTTTGAAAACCAAAAGGATTCATTCCAACTATAGATAATGCAAGATGAATGTTTCTTAGCTCATTTCCAAATTCAGGATACTCATGATCAATTCTCTTCCATTGATGTGAGTCTTCCGAGTGATGCAGTTTCCCTTCTTTATTTCTTGTAACTGCGTGCCATGTCAATTTCCCTACAGTATCTTCACTTTCATATAGGAACCTAAACATTGGAATGATTGGAAAGTATCAGAAAAATTTTATAGGATTTGATTAATCTATATTATATTGAGAAGCACCACACTTTGGGTATTCTATAAGTGATTTATGGTCCTTGCGAAATATTATACAGTTATTCAGGCAGTCATGTATTCTTTTAGAGATCATACCCATCGAGCATAACATTCGTTTAGCGTTGTATGTTAATATAGGGATCTCATTTTAGTATAGGAGCATGTCATTCGAGAGAGCAAGTAGTTCTATTAAACCAGCACCACTCTATACATTTCCTGCTTTCAAATTATATAGCTTCAGTACGGCTGACAATGCTGTATATTTAGTGTAACCAATATACAATAACATCTTTGCATAAATCTTTAACTTCTAAAACAATTTTGGGAAATTAAAAAGTCAATATTAAACTGCAATTTTCATTACCTCAATATAATATTCATCATCATTCACATATGTAATCACATCCTCGATACATTCTTCTTCATTGTCCACACCTGTAATCATATCGGATGATCCATAAAATGAATCCACTAGATACATCCAATTTTTTCCCATGTTTATTCCAACATTTATAAATTTGATCTATTATGAAATATATCATGTGTTCTCCCAACTCCTCTGGAAAAATTATTACCAAATAAAAACAACATAAACACATAAAAAGGATTTGAGAAGGGTTATACACATGATATTTTACAAACTTGATGAACTCCTTCACTATATCTTTGTACAATTTTTACAAATGAACAACATACATCCATTATTTATTCATATACATCGCATTTGATTCAACAATATTGATTTTTAACAAAATAAATACACAAAATATATTCAACTAGGGTCACCAACCAACCATATATCCCTCTCAGAAGATCCAAAGGAAGCAAAACAATCCCGAACAAAATAGAACTGATAAAATATAGGCATGATCTAAACATCCAGTAGGTGAACTCAACCTACCAAATATAATAGATCACTTTTGTATTACATCCTAAAAAATCCTGTTTGGAATACATTATAAAAACAAACTTTTTCTATAAAGTTTTATCAAATAAGTACTAACACATAAAAATGTGTTAAAACCCTTTTTTCTAATATTTTTATTAAATGAAAACAATTAATTGGAAAACATTTTTCCTTCACCAATACCTCTTGATCAAATTACCTTTTTAAAATCTTACTTTAAACTATTTCATAAACACTCATTTTTATATACACATTTCCAAACTCAAAGAGGTTTACAACTATCATACAGTTTTCTAAAACATGTTTAAAAACCAACCATTTCTATAAAAATAGGTATGGTGGCCTAAAATACCATTTTCAATACTCACACATTATTACCATTTCAAATATAAACCATTATAAATTTTCTCATTTGAGAACACTTTTCAAAGGGTTTTAAGAGGGTATCACAAATTTTATGAAAACTAATATTTTATAAAATTTCAAATGGGCCATATCTCTTCAAAATACACTTGGAATTCAAAGCCATTTTATCACAAATAAAAGTCACCCCAATCTACTCTTCAAACAAATTTTATTAAAAAACTTTTAAAACTCAAATAGCAATTCACACTACCCTTTAAAAAGAAATAGAAAAATATTCAAAGACACAATAAGTTTCAAAATACAATCCACATGGGAAAAACACCCTTTTGAAATAATCCATCTCATTTTGAAATCTTAAAATCTTTAAACACCCAAAAACGTTGATATAAAAATTAATAAATTCTAAAAAAGTGGTTTTAAATATTTATTACAAGGGTTAACTCAACACTTTAAAAATAAAACAACATTTTACAACATTTTTAACTCTTTCTACCAAAAATCTTGGATTGAAATCCAATTAACACAAGAATAATTTTTAAATCATCATGTCGGTGATTACCAATGATTTTAAAACGAAAATTATTTTTTAAAAAACCATTTATAAATTTTACCAAAAATTTCAAATATCATTCCATAACAAGGGATAAAATTACTTGGAAAACACACAAAGTGACATATTCTCTATATAGTAATTTGAAATAATTTATAATAAATTTTTTAAAACATTACACTTAAAACACACTTTAAATAAATTTATAAATTATTCATCCTTTATAAAATCACTTGATTGATTAAAACGTTTCAATAATTTTCTTATCTAATAAACCAAACTGGCCAATAAGAGTCACCAAATGTAACTGAACACTTTATTTTTCATGTATCCTATAAAACCTAGTTTATATACACGCTTTGGAATATACAGCGTGTGAATAAAATTCCAATAGGACAACACATTGAATATAAATAATATTTTTCACTATATATACCATTAGTTCTAGTTTCAATAAATGAAATAAAAAACATTGATTATTTAAAATGATATTTTCGTAATAGAAAACATAAAAATGGTTAAATAAATTAAAACCAAGGTTGAATGAAATTATAAATATCAAGACTCAATAATAAGGAGGGAAATAAAGATATCACATCATATGTAGTCATTAATCATGCATCATATGATAAAACCTCCAAGTCTAAGGATACTAAGACTGTCACTAGGAACACTATATGGAATATATGAACCAAGTATTCCATACGAGGGAACTCTTCATTATAATTTGGTTGCTAATCAATCCTTTTAATATACTCAGTCTAACCTGATCACTATCTCCTTTTAGAGAGTAATATGTACTGGTCATTACATCTGTCCAGGTTACCAAATCACCCAATTTCTCCCACGTACAAATAATTATCAAACATATATAATTAAATAATCATATGTTTTCAATTACAAAAACATCATTTATATGTTATATTTCAATAAAAAATTATACTGACGATTTATTTGAAACCAAATCATTTCATTAAATCACTCTATTGAGCACTTGATGCACCCAAAAAAGTTTCCCTTTAAAAACCCATCTAGAATTTCTCTTTTATAAAATAGAAGTCATTAAATTAAATAATAATCAATAATGTTTTATCAAAAGAATATTTTATAATAATAACTAATGGAAATATCAAGATCATTAGGAGTTCATAGGGAATGAAAAAATATTTAAAGGCACCTACATTAAAAATGATAAACTATGTCACATTCATATAGAATCACTAAAGAATGAGCCTTAAGAACCAATAAAGACATGAAATTTCATTAAACCATCCTCCACTACCCTAGGTTCATCCCCATGGACATCTATGGTATCAATCACAAAGGAAAATGAATGAATAATAAAGAAAAAGTGTAGAGGGGGATAAATCATAGATAAATACATAAAAACGAGATTTGAATATCATAAATTTAGTTTTGAGGCTCTTGATTCGTTGAAAATGAGACGATAGTGGGGTTATTCAAGGCGGCGCAGTGGCAGTGTGGAAAATCAGTGATGAGGAGGCATTTCATGTAACACCCCAAGGTTTTGAAATTAAATATAGAATGAAATTTTATAATCTATCCATTAAACACAACCTTTCCTCTTATATGTTTTGAATTTCAAAAAATGGCCATCCAGAGTTGTGTTCAGTAATTCATTTGGATTCTGATAGAATAAACATGATTTTTTTGGTGAATAGTAACATACCCTTATGAATAGTATTATGAATAGTAATATGACCCTTATGAATAGTAAATAATAATATCATTTTATTTTCTTAAGGTAATATAATAAATGGATCTTAATTAATTTTTCAATGTCACATAAAACTAATTGCACTTCAAGATTGTTATTTTTCAAATTAAATATGAAATTATTTAAAAATTAAATAAATAATATTTAGAAAATTATTTTTTAAAAATGGAATTCACTTTTGAATTCTACACGTAGAAAAATGGTTGGGGTGAATTTTTGGGATTTTTCTGAAATTCTAAAATTTTTGAGGAATAGTGAAATACGATAAAATACTGTATATACAAATTATCAGATAAATACACTATTAATGTCATCACAAGTGATTCAAAAACACTGGTTTGAACTCACATGCACATATTACTATTAGGGATCACATGAAAACACACTATTGGTTGTCTTGAAGGAAATAATAAAATAATGAATTAAATATTCAAAAATTACTCCTCTTTTCCACTATAAAAATCCCCCACCACTACCTATTCTCTTCACTACTCTAAGCCTTGAAGCTCCTCAAAATTCTTCACAATTACCCTTCCATAGTCTCTACCCACGTCCAAGAAGCTTTTGGTGTTGCCAAAAGAACAAAACCCCTTCCCTTAAGGAGATTCTCAAGGAGGTTATTTCAAGAGGTAAAGTACCCTTATTTTTCATTTGGTTTCATATCAATTTATCTTCTCTTGTTATCCTATCCTCACCTCCTCTGTCCAAATGACCATGATAACTCTATTAACATCTATAAACTGGATTTATATCATGTGAATGGAAGAACCATCATAAATATTTTTACTCCCTCCCTTTTATTTTATAAACGAAATCGATATCCATGAGGTTTCGATTTATAACCTTCGTGGATGACGAAGTTTCGTTCTTCAATTTATTCTTCATTACTGGTCATGAAATCATATTCATGGTTGAACCATACTATAATATATGTGTTATAACCTAATTAATATTCAGGAACCAGAATATGCACATATAATTAAGTTATACGACAAAACTAGTTCATAATATTCCAAATACCGCTGAATAATCCAAGTGGTGGTCATCTAATGATTCATCCTCATTCCATGTAACCAAATGATAGAAATGGAGATTAACAATTCTGGATGTTCATAAATAATATTTAATTTCAATTCTGGAGATTTACATCCATTCCACTTCATTACTTAAAAGCAAGTGAACCGAATATGAAAATAAAGGAAACAACACTACAGAACGACGAAATTCAATACAATAACATATCAATAAATACATAAATGAACTAAAAAGAATTATGGTAACTAAATAAATTTCTAATAGGTTATGAAATAAGTTATTAACAAGTATAATTTCATATTCCAAGAGCTTAAGTACAAGAGCAGAACACGTTCAGAGTTAAGATAATGGTTTTTCCACCCGAACTTCCATTTTCATTCGGGATACATTCATTGCCTAATTACCTCGATGTAATTATTATGTATTTGTAAAGACCCAGAAATTTTAAGGAAAATTCTTTCATAATTTTCTTTGGAATTTTACAAGAACGCAGTTTCTGACGGCGCCTGATTCTGAGGCCCAGTGTTCCCGGAATCATTTTCCGAAGTTTAGCTCGGGTATGTTCAGTGAACGAACGAGCAGGGATTTCTAACTTTGAAACCGGTGCTCAGAATCAAATTCTGAGGGCACCGATGGAACCGCAACGCTGGTATTTTCTTAGTAACGACTATTCTGGAGTAGCGTTTTCATGGAAGGAGTTGTTAAAATTTGTGCCTTAATTGAGGAATGAATAAATTTCTTAGCTCAAACCAGGATTTTCATTATCGAAACCGTAACTGCTGAAGAGCTCCATCTCTGAAGTGTACAGTGGTCTTGTCACGACTCCAAGGTACTACTCACTAACCTAAGACTGCTGAGGTACTCCTCCTATCGAGTACCGCGGGTCTGTGGCCTACTACCGGGCGCTCCGTCCGCTGTGGGTCTGTCGCCAAATACCGGGCGCTCCCCCTAATAGCCTACAGAGGTAATCCTCCTATCGAGTACCGCGGGTCTGCGGCCAACTACCGGGCGCTCCGTCTGCCATGGGTCTATCACCATATACCGGGCGCTCCGTCCACTGGGCTAGTCGACTCACTCCAAGTCGAGTCGGTCAAGCAGTCGTCAGGTTTCAGCCGGCTACACGGTCTTCGTACTCCGTACGCTCGTCTTCGAAAGGGTCCGCTCCATGAACAATAGGTCGATACTCCAAGTATCACAAAGTCCTACGAAGAAGTATCTCAAAGGACCGCCTCATCATAGGGGTCTCAACGCAATAGTCGGCGCGTCAATTGGACGCCCGGTCTGTGAGTTACTAGCCTTTTCGTCCCCAGGGCCCGGTTGGTTTCATGTGCGAACCAATCCTGCCGTAACTCAACTCTACCCCGAACACTCATAGGGTATACTCATAGGTACCGTTTCTCAACATGATCACCAACACCGCTGACAGTTCGTCAAATGGACGTCTGGTCTGGATGATATCAACTTTTCCGTTCCAGGGGCCCGGTTGGATTTAGGGTACAATCCAACCCAGCCACTATCCAACCCGGCCACTATCCAACCTGGCCACTATCCAACAGCAACCAAAACTCGGACAAAGAATGCCAAAAGTTCCGTCTCATCAAGAGGAAAACAATGAGACAGACGACGCGTCAATCGGACGCCCGGTCTGTGAGTTATTGGCTTTTTCGTTCCAGGGGCCCGGTTTGTTTCGTGAGCGAACCAACCCGAACGCACTCCGGCGACATCCAAACCTCGAGTGGAGTAAGCCAAAAGATCTGTCTCACTAAGAGAAATCCAACAAAGTTGATGGCACGTCAATCGGATGTCCAGAGCTCAAGTTACGAGCGTTTCCGCTCCGAGGGCCCGGTTGGTTTCGTATCCGAACCAACCCGGCCAAACCCAAAGTATTCCGAAACCTTGAGTGTGATATACAAAAATGACCGTCTCGATCCAAGTATCGCATCACCGCTGACGGTGCGTCGATCGGAGCTCTACAGCTCAAGATATGGGCAAAAGACCAAAGAGGGTCCAAAACGGGGGGTCTGGGCCCGGACCGACCCGGCCCGACCCCCCTGGGTCGGCCCGAACCGGGTCGACCCATCCCGGCCCGGGTCCGACCCGGCGGGGCCTGGCCCGGCCCATCCGGCGCGGCCTGGCCCGGCCGGCTTGGTCCGGCTCGACAGGCCCGCCGCGGCTTGGCCAGCGCGGCCGAGCGGAAGCCGCGGGCGGGGGTGTGCGCGGCCCACCCTCACCTCTATTTGAAGCCAGCGGCGACCGCCGCCGCTGGTCGCCGGCACCGCCACGCCGGCATGGCGCACCGCCGCTGCCTTCCACGGACCACTGGACGCACTCTGGTGGTCCGTTTCTCCTGCTGTCTACGCCTACAGTCCTCCTGGGACTCGACCTTCACTGAAAAGGGATTCAAATGCCATAGTGGCCTGCTTCGTTATTGTCCATCGATCCGTACATCGATAAACAAGGTGCGGAGGGTTGTCGGGCTGTGTTTGTTCGGCCCGCGCCCTCCGCGTTAGGTGTTATCAATTGGCAAATAATAACACATGATTTTAATCATTGACGAGGGTTTAATTTATCCAAAATAAATTATACGATCACCTTGAAATCAAATACCCACACACGAGGGTTTAAAAATTTTGAATGCACGGTGTGACGATGTCGCGCATTCTTGCCTCTCGATCTCGCGCGGTGTGACGATGTCTCACATCCTTTCCGTTCTTTCCCACACGGTGCGACGACACCGCGTCACTCTCTTTCGATCCACAACGACAAGAAAGAATAAAAAGGGAGGAGGTTCGTCCGTGTTCGTGCGGTCCGGCCTCCTCCCGTTAAACGATAACAAGGGGTTCTCATTACTCGTAGAACGTCAAAGATAGAAGCAAGAACAAAACAAAATAAACCCCTACTTTTGATTCGTCGATCGACTTTAGTCATTCGTTGACGGTGTTGTGGAAAGAAGACGATGAATTTCGTCTTTCGCCACGTTCATCACACACTCCCAATCCCGAGCTACGTCGGCTGTGGAAGACGCTACACGTCGGTAGGATCTGAGGGAGGAAGTCGAAGAAGGTTGTTGACGTTCTTCGCTTCCGTCATTGTAGATGTGCACCCAAAGAAGAATCGGCGTCTCCTCTCTTGTCTCATGAAGAAGATGATAATGGGTGCGTCGTCGTTCTTCGTTGAAGAGGCGTCGTTCTTCGTTGAAGATGAAGTTCTTCAAAAGAGGGAAGAGCTCTCTTCAAAATTCTCTCACACAACCAAACTCCCAAAATAAAATAAGGCCTCTCCTTATTTTATTATTTTTCCATACATTCAAACTTACAAAAATTCAAAACCTAATTCACTAAATCAATTAAACAATGAGTAGTCTAATTAATTAAGTGATAGGTTGGCAAGAATTTAAGAGGGAGAGAGGGGAGAGGAAGAGTTACACAACTTAAGTGGGGGGGTTTTGAGGAGTTAGGGAGTTATGGGGAATTTGAAAAGGTGAGGGCTCGTGTGGGCCCCACCACACATTATCCTCTCATTTATCCTCACATGGGTAGTTAGTTATATGTATGGGCATATACCTGGGTAGTGGTTATCCGTTGATTTCATGATCTTTGTGTTTCCCTCATGATTGAGATGGGTTACTTGATAACTTAGATATATGTATGGGAATATACCTAAGTAGAGGTTATCTGTTTAGATCTTCTTTGTGGTTATCCTTGTTGGTTTTAGTGAGACCTTGAGGGTATCGGGGTCCCTACTGAGTATCGTTATACTCACCCCTGCACGGGCTATGCTCGTACCTCATTGTGTTGGTTGTAGACGATGGGAAGTGCTAACGGAGGCCGAGTGTTCGGGGACTGGACGGTACCCGGAGGTGGACTACATGACGAGTCAGTATCTAGAGGTGGACTTCACGGCGAGACGACACTCGGAGGAGGTTGACGGGTGAGAGCGTTGTGGAGGCCATCTGTACCTACCCTTCAGGTAGGATCCGAGGAGGACGACCTAGGAGCCGCTTCCGTTCTTCCAGCTGATGTCTTTTCCTGTTGTACTTTGTTCAGTTGTAGTTGCACTTTCTTTTGGGTTTGTATTCTGGCCCATTTACCTTTCAGAACTTCTCTTAGTACTTAGTGTTTTACTTCCGCTTGTACTATGTGGTGTTTTATTTACTTTTATAAAGACAATGCCTTCGCAGTTATTGGGATTTACGCCTTTGGTGCTAGTCGCCAGCCCCTGGCCTATGGAAGGCGGGCTTGGGGTAGTCACAGCACGGGCCCCGAGGATGGGTTGTGACAGTATTGTTATGTAATCATCATATTTTCTGTGTGAGTATCATATATATGTTTACAAACCATAATCCTTCCTTATTTTATGGATAGTTACACGTTTTAAAATGAACTTTCAAAACTGTTTCCAAAATACAAGCCCGATTGAAGGGAATTTCTCAAATTCTTATCTATTTTCAAGGGAACTCTATAATCTATTTTTGGGAACCATTATTCTTATATAATCACTCATTTTATTATGAAAATACTATCTTAATTCACTTCTGGTTTTATACTGTCATGAACCAGCCTGGGTCGACCCTGAACCGGTCACCCGAGCCGGTCCGCGACAAGTCCCGATGGGCGTTCCCGATCCCCCCGGGATGGAAACTAGTACCGGGCATCAAGTTTTAATCATTGGGAAAGATTTAGCCCAAAAAAACCAGGATTTGTAAAAGAAAAACAAACAAACAAAATTGACAACACTAACAACAGAAACAAAACTACACCACAAACATACCTCCACATGACCTCATGGGTCACCACTCAACTAAAAAAACCAACGTTGCTCCATCACTGAGCGACTGAAACCAGGAGAACCTGAACACAAGGAACCTGTAACTGGAATGGTAAAAGATAGGCATGAGTACAAAAAGTACTCAGTAGGTGAGCCCAACAACAAATCCCAAAGCACTGCCAGTAAACAAATCATCTATAAATTCTAGGTTTGAACTACAAATATATAAAAGTAAGCTTTCATAATGTTTCACTTGAAGATCAAAACAGGAGACATTACCCTTATTTTTTTTTCAATTGTTAAATTCCTTTCATTGGTTCCAAATTCATTCTAAAAGAGAAAGAAGTGTTACATTTTCAAATTTTACACAAAGAGAATAATGCATCTTCATTTGAAAACAATTTTCACAAAGTATAACAGTATAATCTATAAAGAACAACTGAAAGTAAACAAGTAAGGAACATCAAGTAACCATGGGTGATCCTAAACATCCCTAGAAAACCCCTGGACGTACTAGGGTTTAGACTACCTGCTGGCATGGTACTCCACAGTCAATAACCAACTGGCCGCCCTAACAGCCAACCAGTGGCACGCCCCACAAGGTCTACCTACCAAGGGGGACTGACCCATCTAATTGGGGTTAGCCAGCAACCGTCACTTGATTCTCTAAAAGATGCCTAGGAACCCATGATGGTTTTAATAATACTGTGTAAGTGGGAGGCCCTCGCACGCGTAACTCACCTCACCACACTTGCCAACCCCTTACATGGACACCGCTACACGATAATCCTTGAAGGGAAGTCCCCCTGTAGAGATTCTCCATAAGTACGTATATACATATGTAGTCAGTTCACAATTAATAAAGTGCCAACTGGGCCACCACATCATTTACATTTAAACCATTTAATTTCAAAGCGTTTCCAAAAGATATGACACATGCCATCATGTTGAAAACCAGAAAAACATACTTAGAAACCCATTTAAGGAAAACCAAACCACCACTGAAAAATTCCAAAATCCAGTTTAAAGGCCAAAAAACATTTCCTCTATCCAAGTTTTCAAGAAAACACCATTTTCCATAAACGATACACCCATCATTTTATACACACCAAAAACCATCTCAAAACACAGTTTAGTATGACTTGCACATTTCATAAAGTACCTGTATGACAATATCATAAGAAAACCACACAAATTTATCCAAGAAAGATATTTTCAATGTGATGCAAGAAGTAAACAGTTTTCAAGTTCAGCAAGTTTCCATTCTAGTAATAATTTTCTAATACTACTTTAAGTTTACTGAAAAATAATGAAATGACAAGGAATAAATAAATTTCTAAATTTAAAGGCGAGTGAAGTCGGATACCTACCTTGAATTGCAGCTTGTTTGTGATGACGCGACACATCTCACACTTGCGCATAAGAAAACGCAAGCCGGAAATTTCGGTAATGCGAAATTACCTCACCAACACACTGCAACAAAAGAAAAATAACTAAAAAAACATAAGTACTAATTCAAATGGATAAACAACGCATAAACCCACCTCTGCTCGCTATCCAGACACAATGATGTGTCACGCCTCAAATGGGCGCACCAGCACGTGCAAGCTGTCGATCGCAGAATCATGGAAAAACCTTACCAACAGGCTGCAACAAAAGTAAAACAATTAAAAACACATAAGCACTAAATTAAAATAACTCTAATGAAAAAATAGCATAAAACCACCTCGACATCGGAGCTAGTGAAACTAGGTTAACCCGAATTGCTCGCTTTCAGCAGCGGTGCTTTCCACTCACCCAAACAAGAATGAGACGTGCAACTGGTCGTGAGAGCAACAGACGGCGCGACGATGCTGCACGAGGCTGACCGGACGACACTTCGACACCACGAAAGGCCTACGGGTCGAAGTGAGCGCGACAGGGGTACGGTGAGCAGGGCAGGTTGGGTGCGGCGTGGCCTGAGGCAGGCTGGCCGGAAGTGGGCTGACCAGAGTGGGCTAGCCGAAACGGGCTAGATGGAGGGGGAGGTCCACCGGACGGGTCGCCAGACAAGGGGGGGGGGGGGGGTCGCCGCCGGATAGGAGGTCACCGCCGGGATAGGGGGGTCAGACGCGGCGGAGCGAAGCAGTGGGGCGGGCTGCCGGACGCCGGAGCGGAGCAGGGGGCGGGCTGCCAGACGCCGGAGCGGAGCAGGGTGGCGGGCTGCCAGACGCCGGAGCGGAGTAGGGTGGCGGTCGGGAGCGGGGTTGGCGCGACGAGCAGCGAGCGCCGGTGGTCGCACGAGGTTGGGGGGCAGTGGAGGGCGCCGGGCAGAGCGGGAGCTGGACGGGGGTGCGGCGAGGCGGAGGGCTGACGAGGCGGCGGCCTGAAGGAGGGAAAGAGCCCGCGGCTGGGTAGGGGAGAAGGAGAGGGGGAGGGGGCTTCCACACAGAAGAGAGAGGGGGGGGGGAGCTAGGGTTTTGGTTAATATATATATATATATATATATAATAACAACAACAACATAATAATAATAATAATAATAATAATAATAAGAAGAAGAAGAATCATAATAAGACTAATAATAAGAATAATAATAATAATAATAATAACAATAATAATTAGTTAATTTTAATAATAATTATTTTTAATCAAAACATTTAGGATATTAAAATCATTTAAAAATAAACACACACACACATATAAATATAAATATATATATATATATACGTATATTGACATATATACCTATATCTAAACATATATAAACATATATATATATATATACATACACATATAAACGTATATACTTATATAAGCGCATATAAACATATATATATATGTCTATATACACACACATATATATATACACATATATATATACACATATATAAACACGCATGCAGACAAACATACAGTATGAATAACTTCAAAAATAATATCAATAATTTAATAATAATAAAATTTCAACATAAAAATTTTAATATTTAAAATTCCGGGTGAACACACGGTCACCCGGGCCGAACGCATGGTCACTGCTAACGATGCAGTGACCGCACATCGGCACGAAACAGGCAACACAATTAAAATTTTAAAATTTTAAACCGGGACCAAGAAAGAAGTAAAAATAAGGGCATCTGCGGTCGGGGTGTGACAATTCTCCCCACCACAGACACTTTCTACCCCCAGAAAGTCACCAAGCCAAAATTCGGTCAAGATTCAAGTCCATTCCCAAACGGAACTAAAGGAACCGAAGAGAACTGAGAATCTCAGGATGACCTTACTCTACACAGGTCACACCTGACTGATTCAAGAGAAAACTGAAGTCCGAGGTTAAGGGGAGAACACGAAGGGGTTCTCCCCACCACAAGAACTTAACTGGTTTGAAAATTTAACACCCAAAACATACTACCACAAGGAGGTGGGTCCAGTGTAGGAACTCACAACCGATCAAAACCGAATCCTATAGCACGATCAAAACAACACCTCCGTCGAAACATTGAACCCTCGAATAGAGTCAACCACCTTCAACACCAGGGAAAACCCATGAAAAAGGACTTAACTCAGACCTCGAGTCAGAAACATGACCCACTTAAATCCATGAAACATAACCACATCCAATAAGCATAACTAAACCGAGGTCAACCCACACAAGGGTCAAACACACTTTTAAGAAAGGCACAAGATTCAGAATATCACATCCACACAAACCAGCCTGCTTGGATTATCATAGAACAAGTCCATAATAAATTTATGGAAAAACAACGTACATACAATGATGTTGAAACTTTAATAGCAGAAAAACAAATATGAAAATATTTCTAATTGTTCCACCGCCAACACGGAACACAAATCCCGGACGAAAGCTTCACACCCCTGGGAGCTCCTGACTATGCGTGAGATTCACCCCGAGACCTATGGTTGGGGATCTGATGGCTGAAGCATCTCCTGCTCACAGTCAAGCACTGACATTCTCCAATCATAGCATCCTATTCAAGTGACGCTTCCTTCAAAACTTCTCCAGATGACCCAGACAGCCGCAACGATGACACGTCTTCGGAGGGTTGCAATAAGACGAATTTAAATGATCGGAATGACCACACTGATATCATACCATTGAACGATATGATGAACTGGAAGCTGGGACCCAAGGGGATAACTCCTTAGGAACAGGTATCTATGGCGTCTTTTCCTCACTAGAGGGGGAACTCTTACGAACAACAGGGTATGCTGAAGTACTAACCACCCGCGCACCGGAAAACCAACTCAGCTAAAAAATATTCCTCCACCAGCCTCTCAAAACGTTGGTCTTTAGAAGGGAGGACTTGCTCCTTGATCTCTGGACGATGTCCCCCGGTGAAAAGAGAGGCCTTCATGAGCTCATGCGATGCTACCTCTGGAGAAAAGGAAATCAATCCTTGAAATGGTCAACATATGCCTTCACCATCCATTGGCCTTGTTGAATATGAACAAGCTATCTCTTTTTCTTCAGCTTCACTTCTTCAGGTACAAACCATTGGATGAAAACAGTTTTAAAGACATCCCACGTCATTCCAACTTGTGTTGATGGTGGGGTAACCATCTTCCACTGGTCCAGAGCTGGACCCTCGAACAATTTCATAATTGCACGAACTTTAACATTATCGGGAGTTCCCAACGATCTAAAGACACGCTCCACTTCCTCGAGCCATTCCACTACCTCTAACGGACCCTGATCAGCATGGATAATAGGCAAAGTATGAGGAAGACCAAAAAATGGGCATGACTTATCATAATCCTTAGATTTCACACCCCGACCTATCTGTGGTTTTATTCCAGAACCATATTTTTGTGCTTTCTCAAAAAAATGCATTCTTTGGGTTTGACGTCGTTGGACGCACGGGCGGAGCGTGACGCCGCACGACTTCGCCCATGCAACGGCGTGGCCCTTCATTAATTTTATATGAATTCATTAATAATAATAATAATAACAATAATAATAATAATAATAATATTATTATCATTTACTTTTTATTTTATTTTATATGAATTCATTATTATTATCATTTACTTTTTATTTTATTTTATTCTATTTTTCTCTTTATTCCTCTTTCTTATTATCTTTTTTTTCTCTTCTCTCTTTTGGTTCTTCCATGCAGGTGTCCCCCGCCTTGTAGAAGACTGCCCCCCTTCTCTTTTTTTGTTTGTTTTCTTCTTGCAGCAACTCATTCCAGTCCCCACACATAGCAGTGGCTGGCTTCCCATGCCGCACCCTCCCTCGGACATCCCGCGCCCCAGTCTTCCCCTGTTCTTCTTCTGCCTTACCCGGAGGACCACGCCCCTGGTTCGTTCCCCAGCCATCGCGCCTCAGTGGAGCGCCATCCTCCCTGTTTTCCCTCTTCGCATGTGACATCCGCTCCCCAGGTCGCTGCCCTCGTCTCACACACTGGCTGGCCTCGCTCCTGCCCTGTCGTCGCCCCTTGCTCTGCCTCCGCCCAGCCGCTCCCCCTTACCAGACCCCCCATCTTTCAAGCGCACCACCAGGCTCCACGAGCTGCTACTGATCTGCCCGCCACCCTGCACCCAACTCCCTACTGTAGCGCCGCAGCTCCACCCCTGCTCCTGCCCAGTAGTCACACAACGCCTGCCCACGAAGCACCCTTTGCAACCTACTGTGCCACTGCAAGCCATCCTTGTAGTAACCCCGCGCAACAGCGCCGCACCGCATCTCTCCCGCTACACGGTGCCTCCCCCTGCCCTGCGACTACACGAGACTTTCAGCCCCCTGCGCCCTCGCCATTTCTCCCTACTCAGCACACCCGAGGAGCACCCCCTCCTTGTTCGCTGCTCCGGTTCCCTCTTCACCGGCTGACTAGTACGCACCCGAGCGCCTCCCGCTGTCCGCATAGCCGACACTCGTCGTCCGACCGCCGCGACGTCGCCTTGCTCCAGCCAGAAGTAGTGTAACAGCCCCCTATCCGTGCCTCCACCGGCCTGGTGACCCCCCCTGTGAAGCACCTTGGCCACCTCCTTGCTCTGGCCAGTAGCTTTCTTTGGAGACCAACGGGCATGACTCCACTGTCTAGCGCCCTCTAGCTGACTCCGCACCTGGCGACCGTGCACTGCCCATCAATCCAGCAGAGCTTCCTGCCTTGCGGCAGCACCGCTCCACCCGTGTGCACCTGCCTCTGACCTAGTAGGACCACATTCCGAACCATCGCGCATCCTCCGACTGACCGCGAACCCTTCTTTGGTGCGCGATGAGCGTCCTCCACCAGATGTGAGTGGTTTGAGTTCGCGCCCTTTAGCCTGCACTGAAATTCAGGTGAGGTATGCGTGTTCTTTTGTTTTGATTATTTTAAATTAATGTTTATGTTTGTTTTTAGTTATTTTTGCGATGTTTAATTGTCACTGGTCATTGTTTCTATGTTTTAGATTATTTTACTTTCGGTTGCAGCACGTTGGCAAGGCTTTTCCGTGACACTGTGGTTGCCAGCTTGCACATGCCGGTGCGCCCGCGCGAGGCATGTCACATCATCGTGATTAGTTTGCGAGTCGAGGTAGGTCCCCACTCCACTCACCTTTAAATTTAGAATTTATTAATTGCTTGATGTTTTATTAATTTTAATAAATAGAAAAATAATATAAGATGTTTAATTTTAAAATTACTATTTGGTGTAAAAAAGAACCGTTTATTTTATACACGTCTCTTGAAATATTTTCTTGACGAGCGGACACCCAGTAGTGAAATAATGCTAGTTCTGCCTTTAAACATAATTCACAGAATTTCAAATGTGGTTCTGGTTTTAAAGATAAATGATATTTTCTGAGCAAGTGTTTCGGGTTTTCTTGAGAAATGAGGTTTTTCTTTAAAGTTGGTGAAGGCCCGTTTGGCACTTTAATAAAAATAAATTAGTTTGGAAAGCTCTCTTTGGGGTGACTCAAGAGTGACCTTTGGTGTATGTTGACTGCATATGTTGTGTGTGATGTTCATGCTACTTGATAGACTTTTCTTACTCACCCCTTTTCTGTTTTTTTATTGCTTGTGTTGACATGGGAACCTGGCATAGTGAGTGAATCTTCTGAGAACGATTGCTGCACTAGTTTAGATTATGCTCTAGCTAGTGGACCCATAGCAGGGGAATACTGAGTTATTGCTGCTATAGGGATTGGGCCCCTCGGTTAGGCTATGCAGGGCTATGCCGAGCATTAGGGTGTTATGATGTCATCGAGTTAGAGCATGCTTTCAGGATGAGTTAGATATATAGTACATTCTAGATTGTTCACAATCTCCTAGGTTCGACCCATGTTTCTATTAGTGTTTATTTTCACGTGGTGGATGGTTGAGAGGTCTAGTTCGGTTGCTGGACCCTATGTGCCACCTTTTCCATTTCCCTTGGTGTGTGTTGTGTGTTATGTGTAGTTTTCCTTTTTGAATAATAACTAAAGTTTGGTTTTCTAATTGTTCATAAAAGAAATGTATTAAAAATGTAATGCACCTGTTCCTTTCAACATTTTAAAATTGTTTTCAAATTATAATAGGCAATGGACTGATACTTGTTTTAGAAATGAAAAAGTGTGTGTGTGAAGAACCAATATTTTATATAATTTAGTTCAAACCTGGAATTGATAAATTCTTTATTTAATGGTATGTGCATTGGAAATAGAATTAGTCAGGCCTACCTACTGAGTTTTAATACTCACGCCTATAGTGTTTTCCTGTTTTTAGTTTTGCTGTAGGTTTGGCTCGAGCTCGCTTGCCGTTAGTGAGAGTTGTTTGTGGACTGGTGAGAAACTCTCGGAGTCACAAGAGTTTTTGGTTGAGATGAGGTTAGTGTGTTTTTGTTGGTCGTTTTTCCTTTTTCGTGTCATTTATTTTCCTTCCACTGCTTTATTTATTTATTTATTTATTTTTACTGGGTGAAATCGTTCTAACATGTCCTCTATTGATGCCCTGGTGCTTGTCGCTAGCCTGGGAGGATCGGGAACGCCTCTCGGGTCATGTCGTGGACCGGCTCGGGTGATCTGTTCAGGGTCGACCTGGGTTAGTTCATGACAAAATGGTATCAGAGCAGGTCAGCTCTTGAGCGGACCTTGTTTTTTCAGAGAGACCATTATTATTTGGGGTTGTCATGGTAGAAGGAGTATGATTGTCGGGACTCGAGGTATATAGATGAGAAAGATGTCATGAACCCTTGCTCGTTCTGAACCTCGACTTACCATGTGTTGTTTGGGTTGTCGATGTCTTTTTATTCTTATGGTTTGTTTGGTATTGGGAAATGAAATGAGAGTTGGGCAAGTGACCTCTGTGAACTCGCATGGTTTGGCAAGCCATGTGGAGCCAGAGACTTTATCCTAGAATGCTCTCAGTGACGGTGGTGTGACTGGCATATGGCCGCCAACCATATGGTCAAGTCACCCATCATCACTAGTTTCCCTCTCGTGAATCGTCTGGATTTTCCTTATTTAAAAAAAACGTTGTGAAAAGTGTTCTTTTGGTATTTGAAATGACAATGACCATGTTTGACCCATATTTTTTTTTCTTGTTCCTTAGTGTTTTCCCCCACGAAGGTTCGATGGATTCCCAAGGTGCAGCTTCAGGTGGTGCATCCTTAGAAAATCCTCCAAAATCCCAAAGACTACATCCCTGAGTTTCGGAAGTTGAACCCTCCCCTCTTTTATGGGCAGACATATCCTCTTGAGGCAGAGGATTGGTTACGGATGATTGAGAGGAAGTTCAGTTTCATTGGGTTTCCTGAGTCGTTAAAGGTGAAGTTGGCTACCTTTATGCTTGAAGGTCCAACCTGGAAATGGTGGAAGTCTGTGTCTCAAAATAAACCTCGGAAAGATCTCACTTGGGAGTTCTTCAAGTCGTCATTCATCCAAAAATACTTCTCTGAAGTGAAAATGGTGAGGAAGAGGATGGATTTGTGCAGTCTCCAGCAAGGTGTCGGATCGGTGTTGGAATTATTTCGTCATTTCATGGACCTGGATCCGTATGAACCGGGGTATGTTGGAAATGATCCCATGAAAGCTCGGAATTTTGAGCTTGGATTACATCCTCAGATGCAGTCGAAGGTGGGAGAATTCAGCGTGATCACTTTCCCTGATGTGGTGATACAAGCTTTCCTCGTCGAAGTTGAGTTAGAACGAGGACATGAGGTGGAGAATCCTCCTCTGTATTTGAGATTTAGTGCAGAAGATAGCGATAAGAAGAATGGGAAGCGGCATGATGGTGGTGGAACTAGTAGAGGAATCAAGAGGCCTTCAAACATTCATTCGTCTTCCTCATAGAACAATGCCTTAATCTGTCACCAGTGCGGTAAGCGGGGGAACAAGAGGCCGATGTGAACGAATGCTCCGAAACCCTGCTACACCTGTGGATGTTTGGGCCACTTACAACGATTCTGTCGCGGTGTTTTCAAGAAGCGTGCTAAAGCCAGACCTGGCTCGTTGAAGGTCACCTCAGCCCATCCGTAGGAGTAGGATGGTGTTTGGAGATCAGTTTGGGTTTTCTCTTTATAGTGTTTCTTGGATGTAGTAGTCATCACCTATAGCATTTTGTGGTGTTTCTTTTCTTTCAGTTGTAAGAATGGTTGTGGCTGAACCTCTTTGAAAACTTTGTTCTAATGGATGTGTGTTTGGTAAAATTCTTATTCGTGTGTTATGATTGGGAATTTTTGAAGCCTGACTGCGAGGCAGGAGATAATTAAATCATCAAAGCTCTAGCCATAGGTCCCGGAGTGAAGCTGGCGCATAGTCAGGTGAACCCCAGTGGTGAAGAAGGGTCTTGGTTTAATCTTCATCCTTAGTGTGGTATTATTTGTGTTCTTCCGAGGGTGTGGAATCGTTGGAGGGACGGTGATGGTAGTTTCGATGCTCTACCCATAGGGCCCTTCCCTTCTCCCCCACGCGATGGGGGGGTTTTTGGTCCATATGGAAGGTTTTCAAGTTCGGTTAGTTTTGCCAGTCCTAATGGTGGGGAGACCCATCGCGGGTCCTTTTGAACTCAGTTTGGCTTGTTTCCAATGGTGGAGAGTCCGTTCGGGACTCCCCGCGTCAGTATCAGAGTTTCATTTTGGTGGTGTCTTAAAGTGTTCGTGTTTTGAGGATAAGTTGCGTGTCATGGGATTTTGTTGTTCGTTTGGATCGATCAACTGGAGGTGCCTAAACATTTGGGGGTGAGTGACACTTAAGGAGTTTCTTCTATGGTCTAGGTCTTGTTGTGGCTTCCCGGGGACGGGAAGCGTTATGGTGGGGAGAATTGTCACACCCCGACCTATCTGTTGCTTTTATTCCAGAACCAGATGTTTGTGCTTTGTCAAAAAAATGCATGTTTTGGGTTTGATGTCGTTGGACGCATGGGCAGAGTGCGACGCCACATGGATTTTCCCATGCAACGACGTGGCCCTTCTTTAATTTTATATGAATTCATTAATAATAATAATAATATTATTATTATTATTATCATTTACTTTTTATTTTATTTTATATGAATTCATTAATAATAATAATAATATTATTATTATTATTATTATTATTATCATTTACTTTTTATTTTATTTTATTATATTTTTCTCTTTATTCCTCTTTCTTCTTATCTTTTTTTTTCTCTTCTCTCTTTTGGTTCTTCCACGCGGGTGTCCCCCGCCTTGTAGCCGACTGCTCCCCCTTCTCTTTTTTTGTTTGTTTTCTTCCTGTAGCAGTGCATTCCAGCCCCCACACACAGCAGTGGATGGCTTCCCATGCCGCACCCTCCCTCAGACATCCCGCACCCCAGCCTGCCCCTGTTCTTCTTCCGCCTTACCCGTAGGACCACGCCCCCTGGTTCGTTCCCCAGCCATCACACCCCAGCGGAGCACCCTCCTCCCTGTTTTCCCTCTCTACATGTGCCATCTGCTCCGCAGGTCACCACCCTCGTCTCACACCCTGGCTGGTCTCGATTCTGCCCTGCCATCGCCCCTTGCTCTGCCTCCGCCCAGCCGCTCCCCCTCAGCAGACCCCCCCTCTTCCAAGCGCGCCACCAGGCTCCAGGCGCTGCTCCTGATCTGCCCGCCATCCTGCACCCAACTCCTTACTGTAGCACCGCAGTGCCACCCCTACACCTGCACAGTATCCGCACATCGCCTGCCCGTGCAGCACCCTTCGCAACCTACTACGCCACCGCCAGCCAGCCTCGCAGTAGCCCCGCGCAACAGCGCCACACTACGTCTCTCCCACTACATGGCGCCTCCCCCTGACCTGCGACTGCATGACACTTTCGGCCTCCTGTGCCCTCGCCGTTTCTCCCTACTCAGCACACCCGAAGAGAACCCCCTTCTTGTTTGCTGCTCCGGTTCCCTCTTCACTGGCCGACTAATATGCACCCGGGCTCCTCCCGTTTTCCGCATAGCCGACACCCGTCGTCCGACCACCACGACGTCGCCTTGCTCCAGCCAGAAATAGTGTAACAGCCCCCTATACGTGCCTCCACTAGCCTGGCGACCCCCCCCCTGTGCAGCACCTAGGACACCTCCTTTCTCTAGCCAACAGCTTTCTCCGATGACCAGCGGGCGTGACTCCTCTGTCTGGAGCCCTCTAGCTGACTCCGCACCCGTCGACCGTGCACTTCCCATCAAGCCAGCACTGCTTCCTGCCTTGCGGCGGCACCGCTCCACCCATGAGCACCTGCCTACGACCTGGAAGGACCACTTTCCGAACCGTCGTGCATCCTCCGACTGACCGCGAACCCTTCTTGGGTGCGCGATGAGTGTCCGCCACCAGAGGTGAGTGGTTTGAGTTCGCGCCCTTTCGGCTGCACTGAAATTCAGGTGAGGTATGCATTGTCTTTTGTTTTTATTATTTTAAATTAATGTTTATGTTTGTTTTTAGTTATTTTTGCAATGTTTAATTCTCACTGGTCATTGTTTCTGTGTTTTAGATTATTTTACTTTCGGTTGCAGCGCGTTGGCAAGGCTTTTCCGTGACACTGTGGTTGCCAGCTTGCACGTGCTGGTGCACCCGCACGAGGCATGTCGCATCGCCGTGATTGGTTTGCGAGTCAAGGTAGGTCCCCCACTGCACTCACCTTTAAATTTAGAATTTATTAATTTCTTGATGTTTTATTAATTTTAATAAATAGAAAAATAATATAATATGTTTAATTTTTAAATGACTATTTGGTGTAAAAAAAGAGCCGTTTATTTTATACACGTCTCTTAAAATATTTTCTTGATGAGCGGACACCCAGTAGTGAAATAATGCTAGTTCTTCCTTTAAAAATAATTCACGGAATTTCAAATGTGGTTCTGGTTTTAAAGATAAATGGTTTTTTCTGAGCAAGTGTTTCAGGTTTCCTTGAGAAATGAGGTTTTTCTTTAAAGTTGGTGAAGGCCCATTTGGCACTTTAATAAAAATAAATTATTTTGGAAAGCTCTCTTTGGGGTGACTCAGGAGTGACCTTTGGTGTATGTTGACTGCATTTGTTGTGTGTGATGTTCGTTCTACTTGATTGACTTTGCTGACTCACCCCTTTTCCATTTTTTTATTGCTTGTGTTGACATGGGAACCTGGCATAGTGAGTGAATCTTCTGAGCATGATTGCTGCACTAGTATAGATTATGCACTAGCTGGTGGCCCCATAGCAGGGGGATACTGAGTTATTGCTGCTATGGGGATTGGGCCCCTCGGTTAGGCCATGCAGGTCTATGCCGAGCGTTAGGGCATTATTACGTCATCGAGTTAGAGCATGCTTTCAGGATGAGTCAGATGTATAGTACATTCTGGACTGTTCACAATCTCCTAGGTTCGACCCATGTTTCTATTAGTGTTTATTTTCATGTGGTGGACGGTTGAGAGGTCTAGTTCGGTTGTTGGCCCCTACGTGCCACTTTTTCCATTTCCCTTGGTGTGTGTTGTGTGTTATGTGTAGTTTTCCTTTTTGGCTAATAACTAAAGTTTGGTTTTCTAATTGTTCATAAAAGAAATGTATTAAAAATTCAATGCACCTATTCCTTTCAACATTTAAAAATTGTTTTCAAATTATAAAGGGCAATGGACTGATACTTGTTTTAGAAATGAAAATGTGTGTGTGTGAACAACCCATATTTTATATAATTTAGTTCAAACCTGGAATTGATAAATTCTTTATTTAATGGTATGTGCATTGGGAATAGAATTAGTCGGGCCTACCTACTGAGTTTTAATACTCATGCCTATAGTGTTTTCCTGTTTTTAGTTTTGCTGCAGGTTTTGCTCGAGCTCACTCACCGTTAGTGAGAGTTGGTTTTAGACTGGTGAGAAACTCTCGAAGTCGTAAGAGTTTTTGGTCAAGATGAGGTTAGTGTGTTTTTGTTGGTCATTTTTCCTTTTTCATGTCATTTATTTTCCTTCCGCTTCTTTATTTATTTATTTATTTATTTTTACTGGGCGAAATAATTCCCACTTGTCCTCTATTGATGCCCTGTTGCTTGTCGCTAGCCCGGGAGGATCGGGAACGCCTCTCAGGTCATGTCGCGGACCGGCTCGGGTGATCGGTTTAGGGTCGACCCGGGTTAGTTCGTGACATTAGAGACCTTTCTGGGTGGCATTTCCTGAGCAACATATAAAACACAAAGCCAAGACCAATATCAAATCAAAGAATGATTAAAAGTACCATGCTAATCCAAAACAACCAGCTCAAAACCAAACAATTTCAAACACTACCCAAATTTCCCTTTTCAAAATCCCCTTTTTATTTTAGATTTCAAAACCACCATTTTTCAAGACCACTTTCCAAAACCATTTCCCCAATTTAAAGACCAATTTAGAAAACTAGGCCAAGCCTTTAATTTCGATTAAACACTCAGGTAATCCCATGACCCGTTACACATTTCGTTGTCTACATTCCATTCATACTCGCACCAACACACACTTTCCATATATTCTCACACATGTGAAAACGTTTATAAAGAGGACTTGATGTTTCACCCCAAACCATTCTAGACCAATTCCAATCAACAATGGATTTGCAATTCAAGAGATTTCAGTTTTAAAAATCCATTTCATACATTTAAAGTCTTTTAAAAGAAACCAGTCCAATTTTTCAAAAACCCTTTTTCATTTCCAACAACGCACTTACACCGACCAAAACGAAAGCAGCACCCAAATTTGCATCAACCACTAGAGTGAGGGACTAGTAGTCATGCTCAACCGGGAAACATGGTAGTGGTCCATGTCCCAAGTAAGCATCGACCACTAGGAGTAATTCAAACCGTGTACTTAGACTCCACATGGGTCACTACTCCATGTGAAATCACGATGTAACGTCGGCTTGCCTCCATTGTCATCTCTCAATCCGAGACAAAACATAAAGAGACAAGGACACAATTACCAGACTACCCCTGGAGACTCGAGGTGCAGAATGGGTGAGGGTTCATGAAGTCCCTCCCGTACCTACCTCTCGAGTCCCGACAGTCCTAATCTCTACCTACCGGACAACCCAAATAACAAGAACCTGCTCTGATATAATTTTGTCACGAACCAGCCCGGGTCGACCCTGAACCGGTCACCCAAGCCGGTCCGCAGTAAGTCCTGGGGGGCATTCTGATCCCCCCAGGATGGAAACTAGTACCGGGCATCAAGTTTTAATCATTGGGAATGATTTAGCCCAAAAAAACCAGGATCTGTAAAAGAAAAACAAACAAACAAAATAGACAACACTAACAAAATAAAAAAAACTACACCACAAACATACCTCCACATGACCTCATGGATCACCACCCAACTAAAAAAAACCAGCATCACTCCATCATTGAGCGACTCAAACCAGGAGAACCTGAACACAAGGAACCTGCAACTGGAATGGTAAAATATAGGCATGAGTACAAAAAGTACTCAGTAGGTGAGCCCAACAACAAATCCCAAAGCACTGCCAGTAAATAAAGAATCTATAAAATCCAGGTTTGAACTACAAAGTATAAAAGTTAGCTTTCATAATGTTTCACCTAAAGATCAAAACACGAGACATTACCCTTATTCTTTTTCAAAAGTTGAATTCCTTTCATTGGTGCCAAATTCATTCTAAAAGAGAAAGAAGTGTTACATTTTCAAATTTTACACAAAGAGAATAACACATCTTCATTTGAAAACCATTTTCACAAAGTATAACAGTATAAGCTGTAAAGAATGACTGAAAGTAAACAAGTAAGGAACATCAAGTAACCATGGGTGATCTTAAACATCCCTAGAAAACCCTTGTACGTAATCGGGTTCAGACTACCTGCTGGCATGGTACTCCACATTCAATAACCAACTGGCCTCCCTAATAGCCAACCGGTGGAACACCCCACAAGACCTACCTACCAAGGGGGGACTAATTCATCTAATCAGGGTCAGCCAACAACTGCCACTCGATTCTATAAAAGACGCCTAGGAACCCACAATGGTTTTAATAATACTGTGTAAGTGGGAGGCCCTCGCACACGTGACTCACCTCACTGCACTTACCAACCCCTTACACAGACACCGCTACAAGACAATACTCGAAGGGAATTACCCATGTAGAGATTCCCCATAAGTACGTATATATATATGTAGTCAGTTCACATTTAATAAAGTGCCAACTAGGCCGCCACATCATTTAAATTTAAACCATTTAATATCAAAGCGTTTCTAAAATATATGACACACGCCATCATGTTTAAAACCAAAAAAACATACTTAGAAACCCATTTAAGGAAAACCAAACCACCACTAAAAAATTCCAAAATACAGTTTAAAGGCCAAAAAACATTTCCTCTATCCAAGTTTTCAAGAAAACACCATTTTCCATAAACGATACACCCATCATTTTATACACAACAAAAACCATCTCAAAACACAGTTCACTATGACTTGAACATTTCATAAAGTACCTATAAGACAATATCACAAGAAAACCACACAAATTTATCCAATAAAGATATTTTCAATGCGATGCAAGAAGTAAATAGTTTTCAAGTTCAGAAAGTCACCATTCTAGTAATAATTTTCTAATACTACTTTAAGTTTACTGAAAAATAATGAAATGACAAGGAATAAATAAATTTCTAAATTTAAAGGCGAGTGTAGTGGGAGACCGACCTTGAATTTCATCTTGTTTTCAATGACGTGACACATCTCACACTTGGGTATAAGAAAACACAAGCTGACAATTTCGGTAATGCGAAATTACCTCGCCAACATGCTGCAACAAAAGAAAAATAACTAAAAACACATAAGTACTAATTCAAATGGATAAAAAATGTAGAAACCCACCTCTACTCGCTATCCAGACACAATGATGTGTCACGCCTCAAATGGGCGCACCAGCACGTGCAAGCTGATGATCGCAGAATCATGGAAAAACCTTACCAACAGGCTGCAACAAAAGTAAAACAATTAAAAACACATAAAAGATAAATTAAAATAACTCTAATGAACAAACATCATAAAACCAACTCGACATCGGAGCAGGTGAAATGAGGTTAACCCGAATTGCTCGCTTTCAGCAGCGGTGCTCGCTACTCGCCCAAACAAGAATGAGACGTGCGACTGGTCGTGAGGGTGATAGACGGCGCGACGAGGCTACACGAGGCTGACCGGACGGCACGTCGACACCACGGAAGGCCTAGGAGTCGAAGCGAGCGCGAAAGGGGTGAAACGAGAAGGGCAAGTAGGGTGCGGTGCGGCCTGAGGCGGGCTGGCCAGCAGCAGGCTGGCCGGATCGGGCTAGCCATAGCAGGATGGACGGAGGGGGAGGTCCTCCGGATGGGTCGTCAGACAGGGGGGGGGGGGGGGGGTTGCCGCCAGACAGGAGGTCACCGCCAGGACAGGGGGGTCAGACGCGATGGAGCGAAGCAGGGGGGCGGGCCGCCGGACACCGGAGTGGAGCAGGGTGGCGGGCCGCCGGACGCTGGAGCGGAGCAGGGTGGCGGTCGAGAGCGGGGTCGGCGTGGCGAGCCGCGGGCGCCGCTGGTCACGCGAGTCCGGGGGGCGGTGGAGGGCGCCAGGCAGAGCGGGAGATGGATGGGGGTGTGGCGAGGCAAAGGGCCGTCGAGGCGGCGGCCTGAAGGAGGGTAGGGGGCGCGCGACTGGGTAGGGGAGAAGGAGAGGGGGAGGGGGACGCCGCACAGAAGAGAGAGGGGGGGGGGCTAGGGTTTTGGTTAAAATATATATATATATATATAACAACATAATAATAATAATAATAATAAGAATAATAAGAATAATAATAATAATAATAATAATAAGAATAATAATAATAATAATAATAATAATAATAATAATAATAATTAGTTAATTTTAATAATAATTATTTTTAATCAAAACATTTAGGATATTAAAATAATTTAAAAATAAATGCACACACACATATAAAAAAAATATATATTTACATATATTGACATATATACCTATATCTAAACATATATAAACACACACACACACACACACATATATATATACATACACATATAAACGTATATACTTATATATAAGCGCATATAAACATATATATAAGTATATATATACACATATATAAACACGCATGCAGACACACATACAAACTGAATAACTTCAAAAATAATAAAAATAATTTAATAATAATAAATTGTCAACATAAAAATTTTAATATTTAAAATTCCTGGTGAACACACGGTCACCCGGGCCGAACACACAGTCACCACTAACGATGCGGTGACTGCGCACCGGTGAGAAACTGCCAACACAATTAAAATTTGAAAATATTAAACTGGGACCAAGAAAGAAGTAAAAATAAGGGCATCTGTGGTCGGGGTGTGACATATACAAAGATTTTTCCAAAAGAACTCTTCTTTTCAAAATAAAAGAGTATTTTTCTCAAGAATTGCTTAATGATTTTATAAGAGTGTTTTCGTCTAATTCAACACTTTTGTTGATTCCATGGTATTGTTGGGTTTAATCATTTATGAAGTCATCTACCATATTTTATTTAATGGTTTATGACTAACTCTAATGTGGATGATCTATCCTAAAACCATTCACCATATTATTCTGAATGGTTAGTGTTTTATGTTTAATGATTGGGGAAAGATAGTTACATTTAATATGATAGTTTAAATATGAATGTATTTGTTATTTATATTTATCCTCACTCATATGAGGAATGCATTGGACTTATTATGTGATGGGTGGGGCCCGCTATAGCCCCTTAATGCATCAGTAGGTCTCATGAGACAAATAGATGTGGAATTGGCCGAGGCCTTTCCCAATGTGATATAGATTTTGGATGAGGCCTTAGTCACTAAATGTCTTGGCCGAGGCCATGAAAAAATGATTCAGAATGTCCGAAATATGCACTTCCCTCATTATGAATCTAGTAATTGAAAGTTCATGTGGTTATTCAACTATTATAATACCCATGATAATGTTTTATTATGGAATTATTTACTCAGCTCATTTTCCTGCCATAATGTGTTCATGTTTATTATTAAAGGCATGTGTTTTCAATTAATCACCATGTTTAATGTTTATATTATCTTCCGCTGTATTTCTTACTCTTACTGAGCATTTGAGCTCACCCTTTCTTATGTTTCATTTTTCTCCGGATATGAAGAAGTAAATTATAAATGACATGCAAGCATAAACTAGGAGACAAGATGTTTCTAGTGGAATAATTTTTGTGTTGTTTTTTCTTTCCATATGTAAATTTGGACTTATGTATGTAACTTGTTTCCAATAATACTAAACTACTCGGTCCTTTGGGATTCATTTTCCTTGTATGTATGCCAACGTAATAAAATAAGGCACCAAATCCGGGCAACTGGGGTCGGGTCCTTACAGTTGGTATCAGAGGAAGTTTAGTAGAATACATGGAAACTAGATTTAGAAAAAGTCGAATTAGGGAAGGGTCCCTAAGATTGTATTTGAGGACAAACATAGAAGAACGTCCGGGTATTTTGGTAAGGAATAGATTATGTGGATCATTCAAGCAATACATCCCTGTCTGGATAAGATCAGGTAGAGGTGGCTCTGGCACAGATATACCTAGGAGTGAAAGCTTCGATAAGGAGTTTCAGGCTTGACCCAGGGTATCCTGGTATACGACAATGGGCATTTTTTCACTCTTGGTTACGAAACTCCTGGGGGATATGCTTAGGATAATTCAAACTTTCTTTACAAGACATTATGATGGAGTTTAATTTAAATATTCCTCAAAGAAACCATTTTTGTGAATATGGGATTATCCATGCGTAATATATCAATTTTTCTGAGGATTTTTAAGTTACGATTATACATTATGATTCATAACCTAATATAGAGTATGCCATTATCTAGATAGGGCGCCTATAGGATGGAATGGAAATCGCACGAATGAACGTGTCCCCTGTAGGGATTTTCCTCCGACACAAGATAATGATGTTGTCTCTGGTGTTGTGACTGGTGCTGAGAAACTCTTAACTATACTGGGACAACTTAATTAGGTTATGAATAAAAACCTTACCCGTATGAAGCATCCGGATCCACCATGTGGAGGAGCCATGCTAGATCTCTTTATGCGACAACAGCCTCCATCATTCAATGGGACTACAAACCCATTTTTAGCAGAGCAGTGGATGTGTTCCCTTGAGAAGATATTTATTGATTTGGGATGTAATGAAAGAGATAAGGTTGTCATGGTAGTATATCGTCTATTGGGAGATGCAGATCAGTGGTGGTCATTAATCCAAAACACAAAGGAGGAGGAAGAAATAGAAGAGATGGAAGGGAGGTATTTTAAGGAAATATTATTAGAAAAATATTTCCCTCATGAACAAAGAGCAGATATGGAGAGGAAATTCTTGAATTTGAGGCAAAATGACGATGAAAATGTTGCCAAGTATGAAGAAAACTTTACAAGGCTAGAAAGACATGATGTGGACTACATAGGAAATCCAAGGAGCAAAATCGATCGATTCTTTGATGGCCTAAATCCATTCCTCTGGCGGGCACTGGCCTCCCAAAAATTTTTCTTCATATGAGGATATAGTTTCATGTGCTATCAAGACCGAAAAATAATTCTCTAAGTATTATGACTTTAATGGAAAACAAGAAAAGAAGTGGGCTGCTAAAAACCCTAGGAAAGGAAATAAGTAAATAGGGAAGAAGGGAAGAGTTGAATTTCCACCATGTGAAAATTGTGGAAGGAAACACCTCAGTGAATTCTTAAAAGGAAAAGGAGTATGCTACAAATGTGGTCAGAAAGGTCATCTTGCTGGTGATTGCAAAGGGAGGAAGGAAGCTAATGATGTTCAATGCTATTTCTCGGGATATGGGATACTATACTAATTATTGTCCAAAACGTCAAGGAAATATGCAACAGAAAAGGCCCAGGGATTAGGGACAAGCTTACGCAATCACAACTGCAGAGGTTGAAGTTTGTAATGACGTGGTGGTAGGTACTTTAATTGTTTCCTCAAGTTTAGACAATGCTTTATTTGATTCTAGATCATCACATTGTTTCATATCTTCCCAGTTTGATAAGAAAATTAGATATTTACAATTAGATTTAACAAGGGAGTAGTTAGTCAAAACTCCAAAGAGAAGTATCATTGCTACAAAGTTATGTCAATCAGTTCCCATTAGGGCATATAAATTTTATTTATCTGATGATCTCATCGTCACACCCATGATTGAATTTGATATAATCCTCAGTATGGATTGGATTTCAGAGCATGATGTAAAAATTTATTGTAAGAATAAAGAGGTTACAATTTTTTATGACGATGATAAAGAACACCTTATCTTTAGAGCAAAATAATCACCACCTGATTCTTATCAAGATCCACCCCCAGTAGCTCAACTAAATTCAATTATTGGGAAGGAAGAGAATGAAATAACTGAGGGTGAGGAAAGGAATGTTCAAATAGAGGATATACCTATTGTGAGAGAATATGTTGATGTGTTTCCAAAAGATTTACCTGGACATCCTCTAGAACAGGAAATTGAGTTTTCGATTGATTTAATTCCTGGTTCAAGTCCCATATCGAAGAACCCATATAGAATGGCCACTATAGAATTAGTTGAACTAAATAAACAACTAGAGGAATTGAGTAATAAGGGATTTATATGCCCTAGTGTTTCTCCATGGGGAGCCCCTATCGTTTTTGTTAAGAAGAAATATGAATCTATGAGGTTATGTATCCACTATAGGGAGATCAATGCTATAACAATAAAGAACAAGCATCCCCTACCTCACATTGATGATTTATTTGACCAACTGCATGGAGCTCAATATTTTTCCAAGATTGACCTTTGATCTAGATATCATCAGTTGAGTGTGAAGAAGGAAGAAATTCCGAAAACAGCATTTAGAACCAGGTACAGGAATTACGAGTTTACAGTAATGCCTTTTGGATTGACTAATGCACCCTCTGTCTTCATGGATCTAATGAACATATATTTCAAAGAATATCTCGATAATTTTGTAGTGATATTTATTTATTATATCTTGGTATACTCCAAAAGCTACGAAGATCATGAAAGTCACTTGCACATTATCCTAAAGACTCTTAGATGACATGAATTATATGGGAAGTTTAGAAAGTGTGAATTATGGCTTCAGGAGATTTCTTTTCTTGTCCGTATTGTCTCTATGGACGGAATCCTAGTTGATCCTGCAAAGACAAAGGCAATCCAAGATTGTCCCACACCAACAAACATAACTGAGGTACACCATTTTATTGGCTTAGTAGGTTATTATCGGCGTTTCGTACAGAATTTTTCCCGACTGGCTAACCCACTAATGAAGATCATATGTAAAGGGGTTAAATTTGTTTGGACAAAATATTGTGAATACTGTTTTAAAGAACTAAAGAGAATATTAGTCAATGATCCTATATTGAATATACCATCGTGTAATGAAGGGTTTGTTATTTATAGTGATGCTTCAAAGAAAGGAATTGGTTGTGTCCTTATGAAAAACGATAGGGTTATTGCTTATGCATCACGATAGCTAAAAATTAATGAGAAAAACCATCCTACTCATGATCTTGAGTTAGCTACAGTAATATTTTCTTTGATGATATGGATACATTATCTCTATGGTGAAAAATGTGAGATTTATACTGATCACAAGAGTTTGAAGTATATTTTCTCACAGAAAGAACTCAACATGAGGAAAAGGAGATAACTTGAACTACTCATGGATTATGATTGCATGATACACTACCACCTGGGAAAGGCAAATAAGGTGGCAGATGATTTGATCAAAAAGGATCATGGAGTTTTGAACAAGATGATAGTTGAAAGGGATCTTATTTTCATGGATCTAGTAAAGATGAATATGGGAATAACCATGGAAGGTGAAACATCAAGATTTTTAAAATGGTTTCCAAACCATCATTACTAGAAAGGATAAAAAGTTCTTAGGATGATGATGAGGAGTTTCTAAATAAGATTAAAGCTGTGAATAATGGGAGATTGATTGACTTTATATATGAAGATGGAATTTTGAAATTTGGGAAGAGACTTTGTGTTCCAGATATAATAGATCTAAAAATGGAATTATTAGATGATGCTCATAGTTCCATCTTCTCTATAAACCATGGTAGCACTAAGATGTATAGATATTTGAAGGAACATTTCTGGTGGGAAAACATGAAGAGGGAGATTGCTGATTTTGTGTCAAGATGTATGGTTTGTCAACAAGTGAAAGCTAGAAGGCAACGACCTAGAGGAGTATTGCAATCTCTTCCCAAAACTGAGTGGAAATGGGATAATATCAGAATGGACTTTGTCATGGTACTAGAAAAGACTCCTAGAAGAAACAATGCAATATGGGTCATTGTTGATCGTCTTACCAAGTCAGCACATTTTCTTGCTATAAGAGAAGATCTACCACTTGAACGTCTAGTAAGACTATATATTAATGAAGTTTTGAGACTTCATGGAGTTCCCTTATCAATTATTTCTGATCTTGATCCACATTTTACATCAAGATTCTGGAAAAGTCTTTTGAAGGCCCTAGATACTGATCTTCGTTTGAGAACTGCCTACCACCCACAAACGGATGGACAGTCGGAAAGGACAATTCAAACATTAGAAGACATGTTGAGGTCCTGTTCAATTAATTTTCAAGGCATATGGGATCATTATTTTCCTCTCGTATAATTTTCCTACAACAATAGCTTTCATTCAAGTATACAGATGGAACCCTATGAAGCATTATATAGGAGGTGATGTCATACACCAACTTGTAGGGATGATGTTGGTGAAAAAAAGCTCATGGGCCTAGAACTTTTTTAAAAAACAATGGAAAAGGTGAATATTATCCAGAACCATAACAAAATAGCTCAAAGTAGGCAAAAGAGATATGCAGATAACCGAAGGAAGGATTTGGAGTTTCAAGAAGGTGATCAATTTTTCTTAAAGGTATACCCATGGAAGGGTATTATATGATTCGATAAGAAGAGAAAGTTAAGACCTAGGTACATCAGACCTTTTGAAATTCTGGACCGGATTGGAGCCTTAGCTTACCGTTTGGAAATGCCGCCAAGTTTCTCCAAGGTTCACAATGTGTTCCACATGTCAATGTTAAGAATGTACATGCCAGACCCAACACATGTACTCACTTATGAAGAAGTGGAACTTGAGCCCGATCTATCATACTATGTAGAGCCTGTCAAGATTCTTGATACTAGACAACAAGTATTGAGAAATCGGATGACTCATCTGGTGAAGGTTATATGGAGGAACAATAAGATGGAGGAAGCAACATGGGATCCTGAGGAACTTATGTTAAAGACGTACCCGAATATTTTTAGGTAATATTCTGTGAATTTCGAGGACTAAATTTTTGTCAGGAGGGCAGAATGTAACACCCCAAGTGTTTGAAATTAAATATAGAATTCAATTTTATAATCTAGCCATTAAACACAACCTTGCCTCTTCTATGTTTTGAATTTTTAAAAATGGTCATCCAGAATTGTGTTCAGTAAGTCATTTGGAGTCTGATAGAACAAACATGATTTTTTTGGTGAATAGTAATATACCCTTATGAATAGTATTATGAATAGTAATATGAACCTTATGAATAGTAAATAAAAATATTATTTTATTTTCTTAAGGTAATATAATAAAGGGATCTTAATTAATTTTTCAATGTCACATAAAACTAATTGCCGTTCAAGATTGTTATTTTTCAAATTAACTATGACCTTATTTAAAAATTAAATTAATAATATTTAGAAAATTATTTTTGAAAAATGGACTTCACTTTTGAATTCTACACATCAAAAAATGGTATGGGTGAATTTTTGAGATTTTTCTGAAATTCTAGAATTTTTGATGAATAGTGAAATACGATAAAATACCGTATATAAAAATTATCAGATAAATACACTATTCATGACATCACAAGTGATGAAAGGCCACTTGGTTTGAACTCACATGAACATATTACTATTAGGGGTTACATGAAACCACACTATTGGTTGTCTTGAGGGAAATAATAAAATAATGAATTAAATATTCAAAAATTACTCCTCTCCTCCACTATAAAAACCCCACACCACTACCTCTTCTCTTCACTCCTCCAAGCCTTGAAGCTCCTAAAAGTTCTTCCCAATTACCCTTCCCTAGTATCTCCCCACGTCCAATAAGCTTTTGGTCTTTCCAAAATACCAAAACCCCTTCCCTCAAGGAGTTTCTCAAGGAGGTTGTTTCAAGAGGTAAAGTACCTTTCTTTTTCATTTGGTTTCATTTCAATTTATCTTCTTTTGTTGTCCTCTCCTCACCTCCTTTGTCCAAATGATCATGATAACTCCTGTAACATCTATATACTGGATTTATATCATGTTAATTTAAGAGCCATCATAAATATTTTTACTCCCTACCTTTTATTTTATAAACGAAATCGATATCCATGAGGTTCTGATTTATAACCTTCGTGGACGACAAAGTTTCGTTCTTCAATTTCTTCTTCATTACTGGTCATGAGACCATATTCATGGTTTAACAAGACTATAATATATGTTTTATAACCAGATTAACAGGAACCATAATATGTACATATAATTAAGTTATACGACAAAACTAGTTCATAATTTTCCAAATACCGCCAAATAATCCAAGTGGTGGTCATCTAATGATTCATCCTCATTACATGTAACCAAATGACAAAAATGGAAATTAAAAATTCTGTATGTTCATAAATAATATTTAATTTCAAATCTGGATATTTACATCCATTCCACTTCATTACTTAAAAGCATGTGAACCGAATATGAAAATAAAGGAAACAACACTCCAGAACAACGAAATTCAACACAAAAACATATCAATAAAGACATAAATGAACTAACCAGAATTATGGTAACTAAATACATGTCTAATAGGTTCTTAAATATGTTATTAACAAGTATAATTTCATATTCCATGAGCTTAAGTACAAGAGCGGAACACGTTTGGAGTTAAGGTACGAGTTTTTCCACCCGAACTTCCATTTTCATTCGGGATACATTCATTGTCTAATTACCTCGATGTAATTATTATGTATTGTTATGTACTCATAATATGTTCTGTGTGAGTATCATATATATGTTTAAAAACCATAATAATTCCTTATTTTATGGATATTTACACATTTTAAAAGGAACTTTCAAAACTGTTTCCAAAATACAAGCCCGATTCAAGGGAATTTCTCAAATTCTTATCTATTTTCAAGGGAACTCTATAATCTATTTTTGGGAACCATTATTCTTATAAAATAACTCATTTTATTATGAAAACACTATCTTAATTCACTTCTGGTTTTATACAAATATTTTTCCAAAAGAACTATTCTTTTTAAAATAAAAGAGTATTTATCACAAGAATTGCTTAATGATTTTATAAGAGTGTTTTCATCTAATTAAACACTCTTGTTGATTCCATGGTATTATTGGGTTTAATAATTTATGAAGTCATCTACCATATTTGATTTAATGGTTTATGACTAAATCTATTGTGGATGATCTATCCTAAAACCATTCACCATATTATTCCGAATGTTTAGTGTTTTATGTTTAATAATTGGGGAAAGATAGTTACATTTCTTATGATAGTTTCAATATGAATGTATTTGTTATTTATGTTTATACTCGCTCATATTAGGAATGAATTGGACTTATTATGTGATGGGTGGGGCCCGCTATAGCCCATCGATGCATCAGTAGGTATCATGAGACAAATAGACGTGGAATTGGCCGAGGCCTTTCCCAATGTGATATGGATTTTGGATGAGGCCTTAATCACTAGATGTCTTGGCCGAGGCCATGAAAAAATAATTCATAATTTCTGGCATATTCACTTACCTCATTATTAATCTAGTAATTGAAATTTCATGTGGTTATTGGACTATTATAATACCCATGATTATGTTTTATTATGGAATTTTTTACTCAGCTCATTTTCCCGCCATAATGTGTTCATGTTTTTTATTAAAGGAATGTGCTTTCAATAATTCACCATGTCTAATGTTTGTATTATCTTCCGTTTTATTTCTTACTATTACTGAGCATTTGAGATCACCCTTTCTTTGGTTTCATTTTTCTTTGGATATGAAGAAGTAAACTATGAATGAAATGCAAGCATAAACTAGGAGACATGATATTGATAGTGGAATAATTTTAGTGTTGTTTTTCCTTTCCATATATAAATTTGGACTTCTGTATGTAACTATTTTCCAATAATACTAAACTACTCGGTCCTTCGGGATTCGTTTTCCTTGTATGTATGCCAACGTAATCAAATAAGGCACCGACTCCGGGCAACTGGGGTTGGGTCCTTATAGTTGGTATTAGAGAAAGTTTAGTAGAATACTTGGAAACTAGATTTAGAAAAAGTAGAATTAGGGAAGATTTCCTAAGATTGTCTTTGAGGAAAAACATATAAGAACGTCCTGGTATTTTGGTAAGGAATAGATTATGTGGATCATTCAAGAAATACATCCCTGTCAGGATACGAGCAGGTAGAGGTGGCTCTAGCACAGATATACCTAGGAGTGAAAGCTCCAACAAGGAGTTTCGGGCTTGACCCGGGGTATCCTAGTATACGAAAATGGGCCTTGCTACACTCTTGGTCACGAAACTCCCGGGGGATATGCTTAGGATAATTCACACTTTATTTACAAGCCATTAAGAAAGAGTTTAATGTAAATATTCCTCAAAGAAACCATTTTCATGAATATGGGATTAGCCATACGTAGGATCTCAATTTTTCTGAGTATTTTTAAGTTAAGATTATACATTATGATTCATAACCTAAAATTGTGTATTCCATTATCTAGATATGGAGCCTAGTGGACGGAGTGGAAATCGCACGAATGCACGTGTCCCCTGTAGGGATTTTCCTCCGATGTAAGATAATGATGTTGGCTTTGGGGCTGTGACTGGTGGTGAGAAACTCATAACTATATTGGGACAACTTACTCAGGTTATGAATAATAACCTTACCCGTATGAAGCATCCGGATCCACCACGTGGAGGAGCCATGCTAGATCGCTTTATGCGACAATAACCTACATCATTCAACGGGACTACAAACCCATTTGTAGCAGAGTAGTGGATAGGTTCCCTTGAGAAGATATTTATTACTTTGGGATGTAATGAAAGAGAGAAGGTTTTCATGGTAGTATATCATCTATCGAGAGATGTGGATCAGTGGTGGTCATTAATCAAAAACACAAAGGAGGAGGAAGAAATAGAAGATATTAAATGGAGGTATTTTAAGGAAATATTCTTAGAAAAATATTTCCCTCGTGAACAAAGAGTAGATATGGAGATACAATTCTTTAATCTGAGGAAAAAAGAGGATGAAAATATTGTCAAGTATGAAGCCAACTTTACAAGGCTGGAAAGACATGTTGTGGACTACATAAGAAATCCAAGGAGCAAAATCGATCAATTCTTTGATGGCCTAAAGTCATTCCTCCAGCGGGCACTGGTCTCCCAAAATTTTTCATCATACGAGGACATAGTTTCATGTGCTATCAAGACCGAAAAAGAATTCTCTAAGTCTTATAACTTTAAGGGAAAGCAAGAAAAGAAGAGGGTTGCTGAAAACCCTGGGAAAGGAAATAAGGAAACAGGGAAGAAGGGAAGAGTTGAATTTCCACCATGTGACAATTGTGGAAGGAAACACCCCGGTGTGTGCATAAAAGGAAAAGGAGTATGCTACAAATGTGGTCATAAAGGCCATCTTGTTGGTGATTTCAAAGGGAAGAAGGAATCCAATGATGTTCAATTCTATAGTTGTCGGGAGATGGGACACTATGATAATGGTTGTCCAAAATGCAAGGAAATATGCAATAGAAAAGGCCAAGGGATCAGGGACAAGCTTATGCAATCACAACTACAGATGTTGAAGTTCCAAATGACGTGGTGGAAGGTAATTTAATTCTTTCCTCAAGTTTATCCAATGCTTTATTTGATTCTGAATCATCACATTGTTTCATATCTTCCCAGTTTGCTAAGAAAATTAGATATTTCAAATTTGATTTAATAAAGGAGTTGTCAGTGAAAACTCCTAAGGGAAGTATCATTGCTACAAAGTTCTATCAATCAGTTCCCATTAGGGCATATATATTTTCTTTATCTGCTGATCTCATCTTCATACCCATGATTGACTTTGATATAATCCTCAGTATGGATTGGATTTCAAACCATGATGCAAAAATTTATTGTAAGAAGAAAGAGGCTACAATTTTTGATGACGATGATAAAGAACACCTTATCTTTAGAGAAGAATCATCACCACCTGATTCTTATCAAGATCCACCCCCAGTATCTCAACTAAATTCAATTATTGGGGAGGAAGAGAATGAAATAACTATGGGTGAGGAAAGGAATGTTCAAATAGAGGATGTACCTATTGTGAGAGAATATGTTGATGTGTTTCCAGAAGATTTACCTAGACATTCTCTAGAACAAGAAATTGAGTTTTTGATTTATTTAATTCCTGGTTCAAGGCCCATATCAAAGAACCCATATAGAATGGCCACTGTGGAATTAGTGTAACTAAAGAAACAACTAGAGGAATTGAGTAATAAGGGATTTATCCGCCCTAGTGTTTCTCCATGGAGAGACCCTATCCTTTTGTTAATAAGAAAATGGATCTATGAGGTTATGTATCGACTACAGGGAGATCAATGCTATAACAATAAAGAACAAGTATCCCCTACCTCGCATTGATTATTTATTTGACCAATTGTATGGAGCTCAACACTTTTCAAAGATTGATCTTTGATCTAGATATCATCAGTTGAGTGTGAAGAAGGAAGACATTCCAAAAACAACGTTTGAAACCAGGTACGGGCATTACGAGTTTATAGTAATGCCTTTTGGATTGACTAATGCACCCTCTATCTTCATGGATCTAATGAACATAGTTTTCAAGGTATATCTCGTTGATTTTGTAGTGGTATTTATTGATGATATGTTGGTATACTCCAAAATCTACGAAGATCATGAAACTCACTTGTGCATTATCTTGAAGACTCTTAGAAGACATGAATTATATGGGATGTTTAGCATGTGTGAACTCTGGAATTAGGAGATTTCTTTTCTTGGCCATATTGTCTCTATGGATGGAATCCTAGTTGATCCTGCAAAGACAAAGGAAATCCAAGATTGGCCCACAAAAAAAACATAATTGAGGTACGTCGTTTTATTGGCTTAGCAGGTTATTATCGATGTTTTGTACAGAATTTTTCCCGACTGGCTAACCCGCTAATGAAGATCACACTTAAAGGGGTTAAATTTGTTTGGACAAAAGATTATGAAGAATGTTTCGAATAACTAAAGAGAATATTAGTCAATGTTCCTATATTGACTATAATATCAGGGAATGAAGGGTTTGTTATTTATAGTGATGCTTCAAAGAAAGGACTTGGTTGTGTCCTTATAAAAATGATAGGGTTATTGCTTATGCATCAAGAAGGATAAAAATTCATGAGAAAAACTATCCTACTCATGATCGTGAGTTAGCTACTGTAATCTTTTCTTTGAAGATACGGAGACATTATCTCTATGGTAAAAAATGTGAGATTTACAATGATCACAAGATTTTGAAGTATATTTTCTCACAGAAAATTCAACATGATGCAAAGGAGATGGATTGAACTACTCAAAGATTATTATTGCACAATACACTACCACCCGGGGAAGGAAAATAAGGTGGCAGATGCTTTGAGTAGAAAGGATCGTGGAGTTTTGAACAAGATGAGAGTTGAAAGGGATCTTATTTTCATGGATTTAGTAAAGATGGACATGGGAATAACCATGGAAGGTGAAACATCAAAGCTTTTTCAAATGGTTACCAAACCATAATTATTAGAAAGGATAAAACGTTCTCAGGCTCATGATGAGGAGTTTCAAAATAAGATTAAAGCTGTGAATGATGCGAGATTGAGTGACTTCGTATATGAAGATGGAATTTTGAAATTTGGGAAGATAATTTGTGTTGCTGATATACCTGATCTAAAAAGGGAATTGTTAGATGATTCTCATAGTTCAAATTTCTCTATACACCCTGGTAGCACTAAGATTTATAGAGATTTGAAGGAAATTTTTTGGTGGGACAAAATAAAGAGGGAGATTGCTGATTTTTTGTCAAGATGTCTGGTTTGTCAATAAGTGAAAGCTGGAAGGCAACATCCTGGAGGAGTATTGTAATCTCTTCCCATACCTGAGTGTAAATGGGATAATATCACGGTGGACTTTTTCATGGGACTACCAAAGACTCCTAGAAGGAACAATTCAATATGGGCCGTTATTGACCGTCTTACCAAGTTAGCACATTTTCTTGCTATAAGAGAATATATACCACTTGAACGTATAACAAGACTATATATTAATAAATTTGTGATACTTCATGGATTGCCCCTGTCAATTTTTTCTGATTGTGATCCACGTTTTACATCAAGATTATGAAAAAGTCTTCAGAAGGCCCTAGATACTGATCTTTGTTTGAGCACTGCCTACCACCCACAAACTAATGGAAAATCGGAACATACAATTCAAACATTGGAAGACATGTTGAGGTCTTGTTCATTTGATTTTCAAGGCATGTGGGATCAGTATTTTCCTCTCGTAGAATTTTCCTACAACAATAGATTTCATTCAAGTATACAGATGGCATCCTATGAAGCATTATATAGGAGGCAATGTCGTACACCAACTTTCTGGGATGATGTTGGTGAAAGAAATATCGTGGGCCCAGAACTTGTTGAAGAAACAATGGAAAAGGTGAAGATTATCTAGAACCATATTAAAATAGCTCAAATTAGGCAAAAGAGCTATGCAGATAACCGAAGGAAGGATTTGGAGTTTCAATAAGGTGATCACTTTTTCTTAAAGGTATCTCCATGGAAGGGTATTATACAATTCGGTAAGAATGTAAAGTTAAGTCCTAGGTACATTCGACCTTTTGAAATTATAAACCGGATTGGAACCATAACTTACCGTTTGGCAATGCTGCCAAGTCTCTCCAACGTTCACAATGTGTTCCATGTGTCAATGTTAAGAAAGTATATGACAGACCCAACACATGTACTCACTTATGAAGAAGTGGAACTTGAGCCCGATCTATCTTACTGTGAAGAGCCTATCAAGATTCTTGATACTAGACAACAAGTATTCAGAAATCAGACGACTCGTCTGGTGAAGGTTCTATGGAGGAACCATAAGATGGAGGAAGCAACATGGGAGCCTAAGGAGCTTATGTTAAAGACATACCCGAATCTTTTTAAGTAATATTCTGTGAATTTTGAGGACAAAATTTTTATAAGGAGAGGAGAATGTAACACCCCAAGGTTTTGAAATTAAATATAGAATGCAATTTTATAATCTAGCTATTAAACACAACTTTTCCTCATCTATGTTTTGAATTTTGAAAAATGGTCATCCAGAGTTGTGTTCAGTAAGTCATTTGGAGTTTGATAGAACAAACATGATTTTTGGTGAATAGTAACATACCATTATGAATAGTACTATGAATAGTAATATGACCTTTATTAATAGTAAATAATAATAATATTTTATTTTCTTAAGGTAATATGATAAAGGGATCTTATTTAATTTTTCAATTTCACATAAAACCAATTGCATTTCGAGATTGTTATTTTTTGAATTAACTACGACCTTATTTAAAAATTAAATTAATAATATTTAAAGTCTTATGACTTTAAGGGAAAGAAAGAAAAGTAGAGGGCTACTGAAAACCCTGGTAAAGGAAATAAGGAAACAAGGAAGAAGATAAGAGTTGAATTTCCACCATGTGACAATTGTGGAAGGAAACACCCTGGTGTCTGCTTAAAAGGAAAAGGAGTATGCTACAAATGTGGTCAGAAAGGCCATCTTGCTGGTGATTGCAAATGGAAGAAGGAAGCCAATGATTTTCAATGCTATAGTTGTCGGGAGATGGGACACTATGCTAATGATTGTCCAAAATGTCAAGGAAATATGCAACAGAAAAGTCCAAGGGGTCAGGGACAAGCTTATGAAATCACAACTGCAGAGGTTGAAGTTCCTAATGACGTGGTGGCAGGTACTTTAATAGTTTCATCAAGTTTAGCCAATGATTTATTTGATTCTGGATCATCACATTGTTTCTTATCTTCCCAGTTTGCTAATAAAATTAGATATTTCCAATTTGATTTAACAAGGGAGTTGTTAGTCAAAACTCCTAAGGTAATATCATTGCTACAATTTCTGTCAATCAGTTCCCATTAGGGCATATAAATTTTCTTTATCTACTGATCTCATCATCGTACCCATGATTGAATTTGATATAATCCTCGATATGGATTGGATTTCAGACCATGATTCAAAAATTTATTATAAGAAGAAAGGGGTTGAAATTTTTGATGATGATGATAAAGAGCACCTTATATTTATAGCAGAGTCATCACCACTTAATTCATATCAAGACCCACCCCCAGTATCTCAACTAAATTCAATTATTGGGAAGGAAGAGAATGAAATAACTGTGGGCGAGGAAAGGAATGTTCAAATATAGGATGTACCTATTGTGAGTGAATATGTTGATGTGTTTCTAGAAGATTTACCCACACATTCTCCAGAATGAGAAATTGAGTTTTCGATTGATTTAATTACTGGTTCAAATCCCATATCGAAGAACCCATATAGAATGGACATTTTGGAATTAGTGGAACTAAAGAAACAACTAGTGGAATTTAGTAATAAGGGATTTATCCACCCTAGTGTTTTTCTATGGGGAGACCTTGTCCTTTTTGTTAAGAAGAAATATGGATCTATGAGGTTATGTATCGACTACAGGGATATCAATGCTATAACAATAAAGAACAAGCATCCCCTACCTCACATTGATGATTTATTTGACCAACTACATTGATCTCAATACTTTACAAGGATTGACCTTCGATCTAGATATCATCAGTTGAGTGTGAAGAAGTAAGACATTCTGAAAACAGCGTTTCGAACGAGGTATGGGCATTACGAGTTTTCAGTAATTCATTTTGGATTGGATAATGCACCCTCTATCTTCATGGATCTAATAAATAGAGTTTTCAAGGAATATATTGATGATTTTGTAGTGGTATTTATTGATGATATCTTGGTATACTCCAAAAGCTACTAACATCATGAAAATCACTTGCGCATTATCCTGAAGACTCTTAGCAGACATGAATTATATGGGATGTTTAGCAAGTGTAAATTCTGGCTTCAGGAGATTTCTTTTCTTGTCCATATTGTCTCTAAGGAAGGAATCCTAGTTGATCCTACAAAGACAAAGGAAATCCAAGATTGGACCACACTAACAAACATAACTGAGGTACGCAGTTTTATTGTCTTAGCAGGTTATTATTTGCATTTCGTATAGAATTTTTCCCGACTGGCTAACCCGCTAATGAAGATCACACGTAAAGGGGTTAAATTTGTTTGGACAAAAGATTGTGAAGAATGTTTCGAATAACTGAATAAGATATTAGTCAATTCTCTTATATTGAATATACCATCAGGGAATGAAGGGTTTGTTATTTATAGTGATGCTTCAAAGAAATGACTTGGTTGTGTCCTTATGAAAAATGATAGGGTTTTTGCTTATGCATCATGATAGCTAAAAATTCCTGAGCAAAACCATCCTACTCATGATCTTGAGTTAGCTGCTGTAATCATTTCTTTGAAGATATGGAGACATTATATCTATGGTGAAAAATGTGAGATTTATACTAATCACAAGAGTTTGAAGTATATTTTCTCACAGAAAAAACTCAACATGAGGAAAAAGAGATGGCTTGAACTACTCAAGGATTATGATTTATCGATACACTACCACCCGAGGAAGGAAAATAAGGTGACAGATGCTTTGAGCAGAAAGGATCATGGAGTTTTGAAGAAGATGAGAGTTGAAAGGGATCTTATTTTCATGTATCTAGTAAATATGGATATGGGAATAACCATGGAAGGTGAAACATAAATCTTTTTCAAATTGTTGACAAACCATCATTACTATAAAGGATAAAAAGTTCTGAGGCTGATGATGAGGAGTTTCAAAAGAAGATTAAAGCTATGAATGATGGGAGATTGAGTGATTTCGTATATGAAGATGGAATTTTGAAATTTGGGAAGAGAATTTGTGTTCATGATATACCTGATCTAAAAAGGGATATGTTAGATGATGCTCATAGTTCCAATTTATCTATACACCATGGTATCACTAAGATATATAGAGATTTGAGGGAACATTTCTGGCGGGACAACATGAAGAGGGAGATTGCTGATTTTGTGTCAAGATGTATGGTTTGTGAACAAGTGAAAGATGAAAGGCAACAACCTGGAGGAGTATTGCAATCTCTTCCCATAACTGAGTGGAAATGGGATAATATCACGATGGACTTTGTCATGGGACTACCAAAGACTCCTATAATGAACAATCCAATATGGGTCATTGTTGATCATCTTACCGAGTCAGCACATTTTCTTGCTATAAGAGAAGATCTACCACTTGAACTGTAGGACCCCGGGACACCCAGAGAGGGGAGGGGTGAATCAGGGTGGCAACTTTTTCTTCTTTTAGTTGTGGATCTTGTTCCCACATTGGTAGGAACTACTTAAACCTGTATGATGGATATGATCAGCAATTAAACATTCACATGCAAAGAGATGACACAACTATTTTTACTTGGTTCACCACTAAGGGCTACGTCCAAGGAGCATACGCCGACAGGTTTTCGGTTGTACCAAAATCCACTATGCTTCACTAGCTGCAGATTACAAAGGTTTGGGTACAGACACTCTGTCCTAGGTTCACTGCCTTTACAATTGTTCAGGGATAGCTCACTGTGTCCCTTGGGTCACTCCCGTTGACTCCCCCTGGCTCACTGCCGTTGGTGAAGTCCCACCCAGTTTATAGACGTGAAAGTCTCTTCAATAAATGTTCATTGATGTTCTTTGTCTCCTGTTCAGCATGAGACTTTGCTTACATCAGGGTTCAGAGTTGATGCTATTTATAGTTTAATCTTTCTTCTTTAGTGCAATGACTGAATGCACTAGATCCCCTTGTCTTCATTTGCCTGAATCACAATCACTGATGTGATTGCTTACTTAATAAATCTCAGCTTACTCGACGTTGTCAGAATCAGTTATCCATGTATGTATGAGATCATGCATGTATCATTTAGATTTCTTCTTCAATATCGCTTTGCACCGAAAGTATCAGGCAATCTTTAGCTCTTGTGCAGCTCCAGAAAGGTGGGCGTGCTTCAACAGTGTCTGGGTCTCCTTTTCAAGCCCGGCGTGCAAGTCTCCCGGAGGCGCGCAAGTCTCAAGCGTGCAAGTCTAAACTGGCATGCAAGTGACACTAAAGCACCTGCACGACACTGCCTTCTTGAACTTAATACTTGCGCGACCGACTTCCTTTCTCCCCCAAATCTTCTAGGGCGCTCAACCCTCACTCAGCGCGCAACCCCTACTAGCGCGGCTCAACCACCTGCGCGATGAGAGCTCGAACAATCTCAAAGTCTTAAGCTCCGTAGGAAATGAGGAGGGGTGGTCCAGTATTTATAGGCAAACTGGACCCCCTGCGCGGCGGCACGCAAGTTTCTCCTTGGCGTGCAAGTCCACTTGCGCGACTTAACCAACACTTTCACGACCCTCTTGCCTTTGTCAAATTTTGATCTTCTAATCTCAAAAAACCATAGACGCGCAAGTTCCACTCCTTGTAGGTACCATCGTGCAAGTCCACTTGTGTGACATAACCAACAATTTCACGACCCTAATGACTTTTCCATACTTTTATGTTCTGATCCCCAGAATCATATGGCGCGCAAGTTTCCTATCCTCCAAAATCACCATTCTTCTTTTGTTGATTTTGTGTCCCTAAAATTTGGCAAACACAAGAAAACGGCGCCACATTGTATCTAATCTTTTTGTACTGCCTCCAGATCATCCATTCCTCTGTCGATGTTCTTGAATCAAACATAGATCGTTGACCACACCTCTTGAACACAACATGTCACCATGGAATCTCCTTTGTCAACAAATTTGTATGTCGTTTGTTTGCTTTGTCGACAAGCACGATCACCTCAACAACACTTCTTCTTGGTGATCTGTATCCTTTAGTAACTCTTTTGCTTTTATCACAAACTCCACTATTGTGATATGTATTCTTTGAAGGAACAGCTTTAGTACCATCATCTTCTATGACAATGTGATGTGCATGGCCATTTCATAAGTCAACTCATTGGAACATTGCCTCCTTCATCAACAGTCATGATCATCTTCATGCAAACCATGTGATTCAATCCGTCAAGAAGTCTCTAGCATGGTTCTCACACAATCATGAGTAATTGCATGGTTTTCATCAAAACCCATTGTTCTCATGCAATAATCAGTAATTGCATGGTCTTCATCAAAGCCCATGGTTCTTTTGCAATAAGGAGGAATTGCATGGTCTTCATCCAAAAACACCATCCTGCTTTAATCATCCTTGGATGGGTTACTCCTCGCATTCTTCATTGTTGTATACAATGCATCACCTTTGACACATGTTCTTTGAACTTACGATCAGCACAACAATCGTCTGAATCACTAATCCTCTACTTCATCGGAGTACTTCATGATATCCTTCATTGTGAGCTTCCATTCCTCCATTTTATTGGAGTACTTATTGATCTCTTTCATTTTGATATTCCATTGACAACTATTGACAACAAATACAAACTTATACACAAAGTGGTTCCAACAATCTCCCCATTTGTATTTTGTTGTCAATACCTTATACATCTTCTGAATTGAATTTTTCAATGTCAAAATGAGAATCTTCTTATTCAAACAAGTTTTCTTTTCAAACGTTCATTTCACTTTCTCTCCCCCTTATTGACAAGAAATACAAAGCACATTTTAGGGAGGGTATCAATCCACACTTAAGTAATGTTTCATTAATCATTTCACTCTAAGTCTACTTGAGCAATGCTCGATGTAGAAAACAAGAGGATTTGATTAAGTCTACAAGGTTGTCCATTATCCACAGATCATGATACCAACATGAGATGATAACTCATGTATCTTATCTTCAAGGGTTTACAACTTTAATTCCAGGTAGAAGAAGATCAACTATGATAGATAATAATCAACCTGAAACTCCTGCACTCACTTCAGCAAATAGATCAAAAACATTCAAGTGCAATCGGCAGGATAAGTGACCGTAGGGCACTTCCATTCTCTTTATGTCACTGATCAATTCAGTTACTCCCCCTTTGTAAAATAATATTTGATCTGAGTAACCAAGGGATAGTGATTGAGAAATGACATACCTTCTCCATTGGCGTGTTCTTCAAGAAATTCACAGAGTAACTGCTTTTGAGTCTATCTGGAGTTGATATTGATTGAAACAGTGATTATGGAAGCTTCTTCATTCTTCTCCCCCTCAAGGGAAACACTCCTCATCATCTTTATCAAGAGTGATCCTTCATCATCATAATCTTTGAATATCAATTGAAGAATCTACTAAGGATGGAAACTTCTTCATCTTGGATATAAAGAGTTGACAACATTCACTACTTCTCAGGTTCTCCCCCTAAGAGCATGCTTCACCTTCATTTCCCTGCATTATTAGCACAAATACAATACACAAATGATTACAGGAATAAGGTGGATCCTTCTTGCTTCATCAAGAAGACTTGCTTGGTTGAGGTACTTTTCTCAACCAAGTTCCTCTATTCACTCCAGTCTTCATGCCTGCACATTTGAACATATGTTCTGACATCTATCGGTGTGGCATGGATCTATTCACATTATCTTCTGCTTTGAGTGGATAATTTTTCTGCTTAGCAGCCATCATGAAAGATACATTCTTACTCCTCTTAAGGACTGCTTCTTGCTCTGGTATTAAGGTTAGGCAACCTTTTGCAATGTGACCAGATTTCTTGCATCTCTCACACAGAACTTATTTGACACGTGTGTTTCTCTTTGTTTGCAATCTCTCCTACACTGTGTCTTCATCATGTGAAAGTTTTCCTTTTCCTTTGTCACCAGCCTTGGCCTTCTCATCATCAAGTTTCCTTATTCTTTTCAAATTTTCTGGCCAGATGACCAATATGTCATTTGGAACTTTTACAGCTGGTTTAGGTCTTCCACATGGGTTCATCCGAGATTCATCCCACTTAGTGTTTCATTTGGATAAATGACCCTTCAATTTCATGGATCTAAAATCCTGGGTCTTCTCAGCTTCCCTACTTGAGATCTTCTTGGGGAAATGTGTGTTCACAACATTCTTCTGATTTCTCCCCAAGGTGGCTACTTCATTCATTGACGACATCAGAGGTCTTCTTTTCTTTTCAACAGTGAAAACATGTTGATATGGACATGTGCCTGCATTATGACCACTGTCATTTCATACATCACAGATGTTATTAAGAATTCCAAATCTGTTTGCAGTAAACAGATGATTCTGGACCTGCTGATGTTGCTTGTTTTTCTCTGGCTTCCTTCTCTCTGATATAGGCATTCTCTGTGCTTCTCCATGTAAGAGATTATAAAGACAATCCAGTGCACAGTTCCCAAATCTGTTGCAGCACCAACATTGGCCCACAAATCTTTTCTTCTTTGTTTCTTCTGTATTAAGTTGTTGGGCCATCTGCTTAATCTTTTGTGCTCTATTTGAGGAACCCACTTCCTCCTTTTTCTTCCAATCCACCCTAGCCATGGTGGTAGGTTTCTTCTTCTCCCCTATCCTCATCCATACTTGTTTAGAGCTTTTCTTCCCTCCTGCACTGATTGTTGGAGTGTATTTAGAAACATGAGTGCAAGATGGTCTGGATGGTGCCTTCATTTTCTCAATTGCCTGTGATAGATCAATGAGCGAATTCATGATCTACTTATCACATGTTTGAGGTCTTTTGACAATAGAATCCTCCATTAAGCATTGAGTACTGGCAACAATAGATTATTGATGTGGATAATCAAGTGTTGTCATAATCTTCTTGTCACATATTGGATGCATTTAAGCTTTAGACTCCTCCAATGAACATTGAGTGCAATCATCACTAATTTCATTCTTTTGTGAAGTCTCAATATGTGTGTTCTCAATCTTGGTCAATTGAGCTTCCAATTTTTGACCCACAATATTGAGGATGATCTTCTGATCTTCAATCATGATCATCTTCTCTTCACAATTCTTCTTCAACCTTTTAACCTCATCTTCATGCATCTTAACTTTGTTTTGTAACAAAGAGTCAAGTTCCCTGAATTTAATGGAAGTTTCTTCCAAACAAAAATTCTTGACTTCATTGCTCTTCTTCAGCTCAGCTTCAAGTGAATGGATCCTTTCTTTTAAAGTCTTATTGACTTCCTCTTCTTCTTCAAAGACTTTCACCCGTTTGATGAGCTTCATACTTTCCATAACTTTTCTTTCCAACCCCTTTTCCATATTGTCCGCTTCCCTTTCTAATCGATTGATCTCAACCTGCATAGATTGGAATAGGCTACAAATAATAGCAACCCTTTCTTCTGGAATATCATGTAGATATGTTCTGAGTTTTTCCTGAAAGCTTGAATTAGGGGTATCATCCTTTCCTCTGGATGAGTTCTGAGCCACCTGCTTGATACTTTCCAAGCATAATGTTTCTTCATTATTGGAATGGCATGGAGAACAAGACACTGCATATTCTTTGGATGTGGGGGACTTCTTCATCATCTTCTTCTCTTTCTTTTTCCTATTTGTCAAAGTCTTGGTGGATATAGATTTCTGCTCAGAAATGACTGCGTCATTATCAAGACTGCTCTTCATTGTTTACTCTAGAAAAGAAACTCAAATCCTCTTCTCAATAGAATTACTGGAGAATATCCAACATACGTTATCCTCCCTCTGATACCACTTGTAGGACCCCGGGACACCCTGAGAGGGGAGGGGTGAATCAGGGTGGCGACTTTTTCTTCTTTTAGCTGTGGATCTTGTTCCCACGTTGGTAGGAACTACTTAAACCTGTATGATGGATATGATCAGCAATTAAACATTCACATTCAGAGAGATGACACAACTATTTTTACTAGGTTCACCACTAAGGGCTACGTCCAAGGAGCATACGCCGACAGGTTGTCGGTCATACCTAAATCCACTATGCTTCACTAGCTGCAGATTACAAAGGTTTGGGTACAGACACTCTGTCCCAGGCTCACTGCCTTTACAATTGTTTAGGGATAGCTCACTGCGTCCCTCGGGTCACTCCCGTTGACTCCCCCTGGTTCACTGCCGTTGGTGAAGTCCCACCCAGTTTATAGACGTGAAGGTCTCTTCAATAAATGTTCATTGATGTTCTTTGTCTCTTGTTCAGCATGAGACTTTTCTTGCATCAGGGTTCAGAGTTTATGCACTTTATAGTTCAATCTTTCTTCTTTAGTGTAATGACTGAATGCACTAGATCCCCTTGTCTTCGTTTTCCTGAATCACAATCACTGATGTGATTTCTTACTTAATAAATCTCAGCTTACTCGATGTTGTCAAAATCAGTTCTCCATGTATGCATGAGATCATGCATGTATCATTTAGATTTCTTCTTCAATCTCGCTTTTCACCAAAAGTATCAGGCAATCTTTAGCTCTTGTGCAGCTCCAGAAAGGCGGGCGTGGTTCAACAGTGTCTGGGTCTCCTTTTCAAGCCCGGCGCGCAAGTCTCCCGGCGGCGCACAAGTCTCAGGCGTGCAAGTCTAAACTGGCGTGCAAGTGACACTGAAGCACCTGCGCGACACTACCTTCTTGAACTTAATACTTGCACGACACACTTCCTTTCTCCCCCAAATCTTCTAGGGCACGCAACCCTCACTCGGCGCGCAACCCCTACTAGCGCGGCTCAACCACCTGCGCGACGAGAGCTCGAACAATCTCAAAGTCTTGAGCTCCGTAGGAAATGAGGAGGGGTGGTCCAGTATTTATAGGCAAACTGGACCCCCTGCGCGGTGACACGTAAGTTTCTCCTTGGTGCGCAAGTCCACTTGCGCGACTTAACCAACACTTGCGCGACCCTCTTGCCTTTGTCAAATTTTAATCTTATAATCTCGAAAAACCATAGACGCGCAAGTTCCACTCCTTGTAGGTGCTGTCACGCAAGTCCACTTGCGCGAATTAACCAACACTTGCACGACCCTAATGCCTTTTCCATATTTTTATGTTCTGATCCCCAGAAGCATATTGTGTGCAAGTTTCATATCCTCCAAAATCACCATTCTTCTTTTATTGATTTTGTGGCCTTGAAATTTGGCAACCACTGGAAAATGACGCCACCTTGTATCTGATCTTCTTGTACCGCCTCCAGATCATCCATTCCTCTGTCGATGTTCTTGAATCAAACATAGATCGTTGACCACAGCTCTTGAACACGACATGTCACCATGGAATCTCCTTTGTCAACAGATTTGTATGTCGTTTGTTTTCTTTGACGACAAGCACGATCACCTCAATAGCACTTCTTCTTGGTGATCTGTATCCTTCAGCAACTCTTTTGCTTTTATCACAAACTCCACTATTGTCATATGTATTCTTTGAAGGAATAGATTTAGTACCATCATCTTCTATGACAATGTGATGTGCAAGGCCATTTCATAAGTCAACTCATTGGCACATTGCCTCCTTCATCAACCGTCATGATCAAATTCATGCAAACCATGTGATTCAATCCGTCAAGAAATCTCTAGCATCGTTCTCACGCAATCATGAGTAATTGCATGGTTTTCATCAAAACCCATTGTTCTCATGCAATAATGAGGAATTTCATGGTCTTCATCAAAGCCCATGGTTATTATGCAATAAGGAGGAATTGCATGGTCTTTATCCAAAAACACCATCCTGATTTAATCATCCTTGGATGGATTACTCCTCACATTATTCATTTTTGTATACAATGTATCACCTTTGACACATGTTCTTTGAACTTACGATCAGCACAACAATCGTCTGAATCACTACTCCTCTACTTCATCGGAGTACTTCATGATATCCTTCATTGTGAGCTTCCATTCCTCCATTTTATTGGAGTACTTCTTGATCTCTTTCATTTTGATATTCCATTGACAAATATTGACAACAAATACAAACCTATACACAAAGTGGTTCCAACATGAACATCTATCAAGACTATTATTAATGAAGTTGTGAGACTTCATGGAGTGCCCCTATCAATTCTTTATAATTGTGATCCAGGTTTTAAATCAATATTCTATAAAATTATTCAGAAGGCCCTAGGTACTGATCTTTGTTTGAGCACTACCTTCCACCCACAAACAGATGGATAGTTAGAACGGACAATTAAAACATTGGAAGACATGTTGAGGTCTTGTTCACTTGATTTTCAAGGCATGTGGGATCAGTATTTTTCTCTTGTAGAATTTTCGTACAACAATATCTTTCATTCATGTATACATATGGCACCCTATGAAGCATTATATAAGAGGCGATGTCGTACACCAACTTGCTAGGATGATGTTGGTGAAAGAAAGCTCGTGGGCCCAGAACTTGTTGAAGAAACAATGGAAAAGGTGAAGATTATCCAGAACCATATCAAAATATCTCAAAGTAGGCAAACGATCTATGTAGATAACCGAATAAAGGATTTGGAGTTTCAAGAAGGTGATCACTTTTTCATAAGGGTATCTCCATGGAAGGGTATTATACGATTCGGTAAGAAAGGAAAGTTAAGTCCTAGGTACATCAGACCTTTTGAAATTATGGACCGGATTGGAGCCATAGCATACCATTTGGCAATGCCGCCAAGTCTCTCCAAGGTTCACAATGTGTTCCACGTGTCAAAGTTAAGAAAGTAAATACCAGAACCAACACATGTACTCACTTATGAAGAAGTGTAACTTGAGCCCGATCTATCTTACAGTGAAGAGCCTATCAAGATTCTTGATACTAGAAAACAAGTATTGAGAAATAAAATGACTCATCTGGTGAAGGTTCTTTGGAGGAACTATAAGATGGAGGAAGCAACATGGGAGCCTGAGGAGCTTATGTTAAAGACATACCCGAATCTTTTTAGGTAATATTATGTGAATTTTGAGGACGAAATTTTTGTAAGGAGGGGAGAATGTAACACCCCAAGGTTTTGAAATTAAATATAGAATGAAATTTTATAATCTATCCATTAAACACAACTTTGCATCTTCTATGTTTTGAATTTCAAAAAATGGTCATCCAGAGTTGTGTTCAGTAATTCATTTAGAGTCTGATAGAACAAACATGATTTTTTTGATGAATAGTAACAAACCCTTATGAATAGTATTATGAATAGTAATATGAACCTTATGAATAGTAAATAATAATATAAATTTATTTTCTTAAGGTAATATGATAAAGGGATCATAATTAATTTTTCAATGTCACATAAAACTAATTGCACTTCAAGATTGTTATTTTTCGAATTAACTATGACCTTATTTAAAAATTAAATTAATAATATTTAGAATTTGTTTTTTGAAAAATGGAATTCCATTTTGAATTCTACATGTCGAAAAATGGTAGGGGTGAATTTTTGGGATTTTATGAAATTCTAGAATTTTTGATGAATAGTGAAATACGATAAAATACCGTATATACAAATTATTATATAAATACACTATTCATGAAATTACAAGTGATTAAAGGCCACTTGGTTAGAACTCACATGAACATATTACTATTAGGGGTCACATGAAACCACACTATTTGTTGTCTTGAAGGAAATAATAAAATAATGATTTAAATATTAAAAAATTACTCCTCTCCTCCACTATAACCCCCCCAATACCTCTTCTCTTCACTCCTCTAAGCCTTGAATCTCCTCAAAGTTCTTCCCTATTACCCTTCCCTAGTCTCTCCCCACGTCCAAGAAGCTTTTGGTCTTTTCAAAAGACCAAAAACCCTTCCCTTAAAGAGTTTCTCAAGGAGGTTATTTCAAGAGGTAAAGTTCCCTTCTTTTTCATTTAGTTTCATTTCAATTTATCTTCTTTTGTTATCCTCTCCTCACCTCCTCTGTCCAAATAATCATGATAAATCCAATAAAATATATATACTAGATTTATATCATGTGAATGGAAGAACCATCATAAATATTTTTACTCCCTGACTTTTATTTTATAAACGAAATCGATATCGATGAGGTTCCGATTTATAACTTTCGTGGAAGAAGAAGTTTTGTTCATAAATTTATTCTTCATTACTGGTCATGAAACAATATTCATGGTTTAACCAGACTATAATATATGTATTATAAGCTAATTAATATTCATAAACTATAATATGTACATATAATTAAGTTATACGACGAAACTAGTTCATAATATTTTAAATACTGCTGAATAATCCAAGTGGTGGTCATCTAATGATTCATCCTCATTCCATGTAACCAAATGATAGAAATGGACATTAAAAATTCTGGATGTTCATAACAAATATTTAATTTCAATTTTGGATATTTACATCCATTCCACTTCATTAATTAAAATCAAGTGAATCGAATATGAAAATAAAGGAAACAACACTCCAGAACAACGAAATTCAATACAATAACATATCAATAAAGACATAAATGAACTAACCAGAATTATGGTAACTAAATACATGTCTAATAGGTTCTTAAATAAGTTATTAAAAATTATATTTTCATATTCCAAGATCTTAAGTACAAGAGCGGAACACGTTTGCAGTTAAGGTGAGGGATTTTCCACATGAACTTCCATTTTCATTTGGGATACATTCATTGTCTAATTACCTCGATGCAATTATTATGTATTGTTATGTAATCATCATATGTTCTATGTGAGTATCATAAATATGTTTACAAACCAAAATCCTTCATTACTCTATGGATAGTTACATGTTTTAAAAGGAACCTTCAAAACTGTTTTTAAAATACAAGCCCGATTCAAGGGAATTTCTCAAATTCTTATATATTTTCAAGGGAACTCTATAATCTGTTTTTGGGAACCATTATTCTTATAAAATCACTCATTTTATTATGAAAATACTATCGAAATTCACTTCTAGTTTTATACAAATATTTTTCCAAAAGAACTCTTCTTTTCAAAATAAAGGAGTATTTATCTCAAGAATTGCTTAATGATTTTATAAGAGTGTTTTCGTCTAATTCAACACTCTTGTTGATTCCATGGAATTATTGGGTTTAATCATTTATGAATTCATCTACCATATTTGATTTAATGGTTTATGACTAACTCTATTGTGGATGATCTATCCTAAAACCATTCACCATATTATTCTGAATGGTTAGTGTTTTATGTTTAATGATTGGGGAAAGATAGTTACATTTCATATGATAGTTTCAATATGATTTTTTTGTTATTTATGTTTATCCTATCTCATATGAGAAATGAATTGGACTTATTATGTAACGGGTGGGGCCCTCTATGCCCCTCGATGCATCGGTAGGTCTCATGAGACAAATAGATGTGGAATTGGTCAAGGTCTTTCCCAATGTGATATGGATTTTGGCCGAGGCCTTAATCACTATATGTCTTGGCCGAGGCCATGAAAAAATGATTCAGAATGTCCGAAATATGAACTTCCATCATTATGAAGCTAGTAATTGAAATTTCATGGGGTTATTCGACTAGTAGAACACCCATGATTATGTTTTATTATTGAATTATTTACTCAGCTCATTTTCCTTCCATAATGTGTTCATGTTTATTATTAAAGGCATGTGTTTTCAATTATTCACCATGTATATTGTTTATATTATCTTCCACTGTATTTCTTACTCTTACTGAGAATTTGATCTCACCCTTTCTTATGTTTCATTTTTCGTAGGATATGAAGAAGTAAATTATGAATGACATGCAAGCATAAACTAGGAGACATGATGTTGCTAGTGGAATAATTTTAGTGTTGTATTTTCTTTCCATATGTAAATTTGAACTTATGTATGTAAATTTTTTCCAAAAATACTAAACTACTCAGTCCTTCCGGATTTGTTTTCCTTTTATTCATGCCAACGTAATCAAATAAGGCACTGGCTCCAGGCAACTGGGGTCGGGTCCTTACATTGCAGATGGGAGAGTGCAGTGCACGACATCAATGAGGTTCGAAAATAGTGGAGGATTAGAGGTAGTTGGATTCCGTGAGAGCTTGAAGGTGTGTGAGAGAAGAAGATGACTGTTAGGGTTTATTTATAAAATCAAGTAACACTTTTATGAGTGTTACTCAAAAAGCACTGATAAAGGTTTGTTTTATCAGCGTTAAAAGAGAAAGCATTGGTAAAAAATACCTTTATCAGCCATTGTTTAACGTTGATAAAGATATGCCATTATTATTTCTAAAAAAGAATTGATAAACGGTGTCTTTATTAGTGCTAAAATTATAGTGCTGATAAAGACACAGTTTATCAGCGCTTTTTTAGCACCGATGAAGGCGTCTCTTTATCAGTGATAAAAAGGCACTAAAAAAATAATTTATTTATGTTAGTATATACATTTAAAAAATTAAATAATATATATATAGATATATATAGATATAATTATATATATAATAAATATATTTATATAATTATTTATATTTATATAATTATAGATATTATAAATACATATTTAATTATTTATAATTATAAAATTATAATAAATATATTTATTATATTTATATTTATATATAATAAATATATATAATAAATATATTTATTATAAATAATTATTAAAATATATTTATTTAAATAATTATAAAATTATAATAATTGAAATTATTATATTAATAATCTTATAAATATATATAATTATTATATAAATTATATATATTTATAAGATTATAATTATAATAAATATATTTATTATAAATTTATAGTTTTTAAAATAAATAAATATGTATTTATAATTATTACTATAAATAATCAAATATTTATTTATAATTTAAAAATTATAATAGATATATATTTATTTATAGTTATAATTATAAATATATATTTATTTAAATAATTATAAAATTGTAATAATTTTATTTATTATACTTATATATATATTAGGTTCATGGGGGTAAAATGCAATCAAACACACACACACACCACATACACAAAATGAAAAGTTAGGCCATAGCCCCCTAAGGGGATAGCCCACCTAACCAGCCACTTTATTTCAATGTTGATTTATTATCCTAAAGACACATTAGGCTTGAAGCTCATCACAAACCCATTAGGCATGAACCCCATCACATGGCCCGTAACATCTGCAAATTTGCATGGCCCAGAATTGTGGGTGCCAGACCCATCATCCTTGCTCGATCCTACTTACTTGATAGATCCATCGCTGCACTGCATCACTTTCTTGCTGCCCATGCTTGAAGCGCTTGTTGTTTTTTACCAAGGAATCCTACTTATGCACCTATAGGAGGTCCTAGTAACTGGTCTTTCCTACCCGATGTATCCTTCCACCCACACCTAGTTGGTTTTTCCTGGGGAATCGGGTTGTCACACCATCACAGGTGCACCCGATGCTCGGTATTTCCTCCCTGAGGTATCCATCCACCAACCACATCAATGAAAGATAACCCACCTTTCATGGTTGTGTCGACTTCACACCACTAAGTAATGACCTGACTGTCATCTGTTCCATCAAACCAAACAACACCCCCACCATTGAGTGGGGGTCCTAATCTCAATCACCACCCTTTCCAGTGGGGAGGGTCCACAATCACCTTCCCCAATTAAATTAGGGGACAAATATGTAGTGGTTGGGATTTGAACCCTAACCGCCTAGATGCTATTTGGGGTGTTACACCACTTCGGTACACCCCCATGTGCTTTATTACACTTGTAATTTTATAAATATATACAATTAATATATTTATTATAATTTTATAATTTTTTAAATATATCTATATTTATTGACAATTATAATTATACATATTTTTATTTATTTATAAATATTTTTATATATTTATAAATATATTTATTTAATTATATGTATTCATAACATTATAAGTGTAATAAATATATTGGTTCATATTCATATCCTTATCTTGGTATTTTGGCATTCATAGATTTTAAAAGAGAGTACTTCTTGTGTTGGAACTCCTTTAAAGCTTGATTACAATGCCATTTAGGGAAAGTTTTGTTTTTATGCCTGAATTTTAATTGATATTGTCTTCTTGAGTCCAAAGTTTTATTTTCTCTGTGTTATTGAGGATGGTGAAATAATTGAAGTTGAACATGAATATAAGTACTTACCTAATTTCTAAAAATTTTACAAGCTGGTTGGTCATGATGTTAGAAATTATATGAAGGTTCAAAAGTTGAAATCTAAGCCTCTTAGAGCTTATAAGGGAGGAGAGAACTCATCCAAGGTAAATTTTAGGAATTTTGGTTCTTCTAATAACATGAAAGTCATGGAAAATGTCAATGCAAGGGAACACACCTCTCAGAATGAGGCTGTTTATGCACCATCTAAGGGTCTTATTGATTCTAGTTTGGGAAATCACGATTAGGTAACTGAAGAGGGTACTATAGTTGTCCACAATGGTATCTGGTACTCTCTTGTGTAGGATGAAACATTCATTATAAGAGATCATCAAGGTTCTCTTGGAGACATTGTTGAAGGAACTGTATTTAGTGGACAAGGGATGATATTCAAGTCTATTGGCAGTGATGGACATGTGTAGGGAGCTGTTAAGCAACATGAGCAGCCCCCGTGAAGGTGATAACGATTCTATTAAAGGATGTTTCTCTCAAGTTACAGTCAATAACCATCCATTTGAAGTCTCAGAGGGATATTAAAATCATCATGGCAAGAATATTGAGTAGGATGTTACCACTCATACTGATGTCCTCGTGAATTTGGATGGTAACAATATTGATGTCGATGTTCTTAATCCTTTGCAAATTGGTCTTGGGATACTATTGAAACAGAGGATAATGATACATATTCCAATCAGGAAAAGTCTCCTCCTCTAAATGTTCAGAATTATTTCAATGAAACTGATAGTGTGGTTGATGAAAAACTTTTTTAGGAACAAGAGGTTGCTTGAAGAAACAAAGGAAAACAGATTTTTGAATCCCCTATGTTATGAAATGCGGTGACAGATAGAAATAAAACATCTAAAAGGAAGATATTGGTGGATATTGAATGTTTTCAAATGGTCTATAAACATCATTTCGAGCCAAGTTTTGGTAGCATTGTCCATATTGATGATGTGCAGGTTACCACTTCAAAGATGTTTGAAGTGTTTGATTCTCTCAATTTGATAACGATAAAAGAAGATTTAAAGCACAAGCAAATTCTTCCACTCCAAGTGGATACAATTTTAGTAGAACCAGAAGGGACCTAAAAAAAACCTAAATCCTAGAGTTGGGGTCATCTTCCAAAAGGTCATGGACAAGGGTGTGGACAAGAATCTATAGGGCGTGGTCAAACTGTGTCTACCTGAAAGACACATCTCACTCTAGAACAGTTAAAGATTAGGGAAAGGCATGTTGTGATCTTAAATTAGAAAAATACCAACTCAGAGTGGGATACTACTGATGAGGATGAACGATCTGATATCGATTACAGGAATGATCCTAATTTTCCTACTATGTAGATTTTCATAGATGAGGGAATGCCCTTTTTTGACCCCATCCATCCAACTTCCCTTGATTCTTTTATGTACTTTACTTTTTCTTATAAATTTGTGGGTATGGGTTGGCTTGCCAAGCAGTACTCGGACCCACTTCCTATAATAAATATTTCTTTTATAATTTTATAATTATTTAAATAAATAAATATTTATTTATAATTATAACTATAAATAAATAAATATTTATTTATAGATATAATTTTAAATATATATGTATGTATATATTTATTTAAGTAATTATAAAATTATAAAAAAATATATTTATTATATTTATAATTTTATAAAAATATATAATAAATATATTTATTATAATTTTATAATTATTTAAATATTTCTATATTTATTTAGAATTATAATTATAAACATTTGTATATATTTATAAATATATTTATTTAATTCTATATATTTATAACTTTATAATTATAATAAATATATTTATTATAATTTTATAGTTATATACAAATATATATATATATATATTATAATTATAAGTATAAATAAATATTTTTATATAATTATAAATATATTTATATATATATATTTATAAAATTACAATAGATGTGTCTATTGTAATTTTATAATTATTTAAATATATACATATATTTAGTAATAATTATAATTATAAATAAATTTGTTTAAAAAGTATTTATATATAATTTAAAATTATAATTATAAATATAATAAATATATTTTTTATTTAAAAATATTTATTACAATTTTATAAGTATTTATGAGAACATAATAGACTCATGGGTATGACATGAATGAATCACATACATAGTAAAGTATTGATCATAAAAAATGAGTCATCACATATATGGACAACATGAATAATAATTATGGTGTAATGTATAAATGAACATTAATGATGAATAAATAACATAGGCACGTCAATTATACTCATGCATCAATATATTTATTGACCAAATTCATTAGAAACATACATTTATTTAAATATATATTTATTTAATAATAATAATAATAATAATTATATATAAATTTAAAAATTATTTATATATAATTATAAATATAATAAATATTTTTATTATTTAATAAAATTTATTATAAACATATAATTATTTAAATGTATATTTATTTAATAATAATCACATAAATACTTTTTTTAAAACATAATATATATATTGGAATTATTAAAAAAAATATTAATTATAAAAAAGCATTTTTATTTACTCTCTTTAAAAAACATTATTTTAAAATATAAATATAATAATTTTATATAAATAAATAATATCCTTTATTAAAAACTTTTATCAGTGCTAATAATTATGCTGATAAAGGGTATATTTAACAGCACTTCTAGCTAGCACTAATAAAGACTCCCCTTTTATCATTGCTTTTTTCTTAGCACTGATAAAAGTCGGTGCTACCCTTGTGCTGATCTGTGGTAGTGATTAAAGATTACATACATGTAATACAAACAAAGAAGCTCCCATAAGTGGCAAGCATGTCCAAAGGAAAGAAAGCAGATAAAGTACATAAATAAATAGTTGATTCTCCGAATTCTTTCCTGATCTAGTATTTGCTCCACGCTTCTCTTCTCACCTATCCACTATAGGGCCCTTGACCTTCACCGGACCCCTCATGAAATCTACAAGTGCATGGAAATTCCTGATTAGAGTGTGAGTACAAGACTCAGTAGGACACCACCAATGTGTCCTTAACCTGATGTGCTCATGTATAAAAGTATATTCTATAATAAAATAAATGCATAAGAAACATAGTAACACACAATCCAGAACTAAGCAATCCTGCGGTAACCAAGATTCCACAACCCTCGATCGTACCTGGTTCGACTCCATGCTGTATGGATAATCAAGGTGTCAAATGAATCAACTTTTATCCATGTGGCTAATGAATTATTCTTCTTGGCATTTTGTGATCATACAATTCAACATCAATTCTCATTAAGAAGATATGATCTCTATATATTCAAGGGAATGAGAGCTAATCAGCTTCCCTTATTCGTTCAGTGACATATCAGGGACTGAGAGCTAATCGGCCTCCATTAGTCATCAAAGCATATACTAGGGATTGAGATCTAGTCAATATCCCTTTTTCATTGTGTAACATACTAGGGACCAAGATCTAGTCATCATCCCACTTCATTGAGTGAATACTAGGGATTTGAGAGTTAGTCAGCATCCCCTTGTAATTGAGTGCATCACACGACACCCCCATGGCATCATCGTATGCCTACCTCGTGCATTAGTACATCATAATTAATATTGTAAGTCATGCAGACTTCCCATCCAAGGGATAACATGTCATGATAGTCCACCTATCTGGGGCTCCAAGAACAACACCACAAGGCGAATATAGCATGATAGGATACATGACCAAGCATAACATATCATCATAAACATGAATAACAGGTTACAAGTACTCATGGTATCATAAGGATTCTAGTGCTATACACCCACACACCCGCATGCAATCTCAATCTAGCATGGTCATCAGAAATATGTATACCCATTATCATATTAATGGAAAAATGTGTAAAAAATCCCATAATTTAAAGAAATTTCTACCTCAAAATTAAAAAACCTCTTTACAGTTTTATTATCATCAAAGGTGATATGTCAAAGTCTCAAGTTGTTGGCACGTCGATGCTCATGGTATGCCAATGGTTTCATAGAACAAAAACAAATTTTTTATTTCAAAAAGAAATAAAATATTATATGTGATGATACCTTACTCTTTCTTGGATAATTTTTTAATTATTTATTAAAAAATATCACATGTGATGATATTTTCTATCTCTTGAATAATTATTGAATAATCTTTTAATTTATCACATGGGCTGAAATATTATAATTTTCACTTTATCATTTAAAATGTGATGATAATTTATGATTTTTAAATTAAAATTATCATATTAATTGATAAAATATATTTTTTACTTTTTCATTTAAAATGTGATGATAATTTATGATTTCAAATTTAAAATTATCATATGCACTGATAAATTATAATTTTTCCTTTATCATTTAAATTATCAGGTGTGATGATAATTTGTGATTTTCAAATTAAAATTATCAAATGCACTGACAAATTTTAATTTTCACTTTATTATTTAAATTATTTTGTGTGATGATAATTTATTTTTTCAAATTAAAATTATCACATGCGTTGATAAATTATAATTTTAACTTTATCATTTAAAATATGATGATAATTTATGATTTCCAATTTAAAATTATCACATGCACTGATAAATTATAATTTTAAATTTATCATTTAAATTATCTTGTGCAATGATAATTTATGATTTTAAAATTAAACCAATCACATGTTCTGATAAATTTTAATTTTCAATTTATCATTTAAATTATCCCATGTGATAATAATTTATGATTTTAAAATTAAAATTATCACATGCCCTAATAAATTATAATTTAAACTTTATCATTTTAATTATCCCGTGTGATGATAATTTACAATTTCTATCTTATAAGTTATCATGTGATATTCTTGTGAATTATTTATTTATAATTCTTGATTCACTACTACAGATATCCCTTTTATATCATGCAAACAATCCTTTTAACAGTTCTAAAAAGTGTTGTTAATCATATCAGTGATATGGAGATTTATTAATGATGGAAATTGCACTAATATAGGCATGTGTGTTGTTAATACAACAACACACCCAACAAAGACCTGCAACCTATCAATGAAAAATATATAATTAAATTAAAATAAATTTTACATCATGAATAAAACAATGCTTCAATATACATTTAAAACAATGTTTTATATAATTATATTTACAATTATCCAACAAAAATTTAAAAACATTAATGTTTCATCTTTTGAAACTTGTGATATCCTCTAAAAAATATCCACCCAAGGTATTAGTTTTCGAACAAATCATCTCAACCCAAGAAAAAGATCCCGCCTATTTAAGAAAACAAATATTATATTAGTAATACTATAATTAAATTAATTAAATAATAATGTGAAATAATACGTTAATAAAATGTTAATTTTTAATAAAAAAGACACATTTGGAGTTATATCAGTCACACTATGCATCTTATTGAGGTGAGGTTGATTCCTACACGTCAAAAATGAGTTATGGATAATTTTACTAAAATATCTAAATAATATTAATGTGTTTGTTGGATTTGAGCATGTCACTTTTTCATTTACTAAATTTAATGTCAATTTTAAATAATGACACATTTGGAGTTAAACCAGTCACACCAAGAATCACATTAAGGTGCAGATGATTCCTACCTATCAAAAATTATTGATGGATAATTATATTATAGTATCAAAACAATATGAATTAATTTTATTGGTTTTCAGTATGGTAGTTTGGTTTTTTTTACTAATATGTCATTTTAAACTGCAAACACGCATTTTGAGTCATACCGGTCACATTGTAAATTGGTTTGATGTGATACTGCTTCATACACGTCCCAAATGATTTATGAATATGTTTCCAAAATTATTAGCACAATCAGAGTACATTTTCTTAGTTTTCAGTGAGTGACATGTTTGAACTAAAATGTCAATTTTAAACTAATTACAAACTCTTTTAGTCATACTGGTCACACCATGCATCGAATTGAGGTGTGATTGATTCCAAAACATCAAAAATGACTCATGGATCATTTTACTAAATCTTAAAAACAATTAAATGTATTTTGTCAGTTTTCTGTATGTCACTTGTTCTTTTTTACTTAAATTAATGTCAATTTCAAGTAAAAAGAAACACTTAGAGTAATAGCGGTGACATTGTGCATCAGATTGAGGTACGGTTGAATAAAAAAAATAGAAATGTATTTTTTTAGTTTTCAGTATGTCACTTGTTCTTTTTATTTAAATTAATGTCAATTTTAAATAAAAAGAAACACTTAGAGTCATAGTGGTCACATTGTGCATTGGTTTGATGTGATACTACTTCATACATATCACAAATGACTTATGAATATCTTTCTTAAATTATTAGCACATCCAGAGCACATTTTCTTAGTTTTCAGTGACTGACATGTTTTGAACTAAAATGTCAATTTTAAACTGATTACAGACACTTTTAGTCATACTGGTCACACCATTCGTCGAATTGAGGTGTAGTTGATTCCTAAACATCAAAAATTACTCATGGATATTTTTTATAAATCATAAAAACACTAATAATTTATTTTGTCATTTTTCAGTATGCCACTTGTTATTTTTACTTAAATTAATGTCAATTTTAAATAAAAAGAAACACTTGGAGTCATAGTGGTCACACTGTGCATCATATTGAGGTACGGTTGAATCATACACATAAAAAACGACTCATGTATCATTTTCCTAAATTATAAAAAAAATCTGAACATGTTTTCTCAGTTTTCTGTATGTTACTCATTCTTTTTACTAAAATTAATGTCAATTTTAATAAAAAGAGAGACTTTGAGTTATATCAACAACACTGTGCATAATATTGATACAAGGTTGATTCCTAAATGTCAAACATGACTTATAAATCATTTTCCAAAATTATCAAAATAATCCAAATTGTTTTTCAAAGTTTTTAGTATGTTAGTTGTGTTTTTTTACTAAAATGTCATTTCAAATCAAAAACACACATTTTGAGTCATATCGGTCGCGTCGTGCATCAGTTTGATGTGAAACTGCTTCAGAAAAGTCAAAAAAAATTATTAATTAATTTACTAAATTATCAAGACAATAATAGTGTAACACCCCAAGATTCCATGGTATGCTTCTCTTGGAATAATACAATAGCATGTGTTGTATGCAACTTCGAGTTCTAACACACATCACAACCAATCAAACTAGCAGTTATGAATTGTAATACCCACTTTTTGAAATTTTATACATTTTATCTTTCAAAATGGACTTCATTTTTGGATTCGGAATATTGAAATTAGCTTAGGGTGAATTTTTGGTACTCTTCTGATAACTTTCATATTTTGATGAATAGTGAAAATTTCTAAATTTTAATTAAAAACTATCTTTTTAATCGAAATAATTAATAGTTATATATTATGAATTTGAGTGGTTTTAAAGTATAATTAGATTTTATTTTTACCATTTAATCCAATTTTGGTCATTGGATATAATTTCACATTTAAACTGGACATAAGCAAGTGTCAATCTTTTGATAGTTATTATTTCTTAAAAACATTCTTTTGTTTTGACAACGGGAATTAATTTTAAATTAATTTCTACCAATTTTGTATTTTTAATTTATAAAAATAGATTCCATATTTATAATCATGAGGTATAAATTTTTTAAATAGGTAACTTTTATTTTTATACATTTTGAATAATTACTTCGGTAAATATTTTATTTACCATGGTTAGAGGGTAAATCCGGTAAATAAGGGTAAAAGAATAATATTATAATAATCTTAAATTACCCTAAAACGTGTCTTAACCCTATTTTATGATACATTTTCGACCATGTTCATCTTTGGGTCGATTTTGGGACCCCATGGAGCCACTTGTAAGTGATAACGACACTTTATTTTAATTAAGTGAAAGTAAATACAAAAATGACATAAGCATATATCTTTTAGAAAAACATTTTTTACATAAGGTTATATATGTTATATTTTAGAATATAAATATTAATTAAAAAGATACAAATATTTCCTACATAATGGTTTTTTATTTATAATTTTTAAACGTTGAATAATTAAATTTATTTATGACATAATAATGATGCAGTATTTTCCTTATTAATGAAGGATTCAAATAATTGGTATTATAAATGTTAGAATAAATATAATTTGAAAGTTTTGAGGACATATACGAATTTTATATGTTAATATTAAGTTTTAGGATTTCTTAAATGAATTTATTTTGAATAAATAATGTTTTTAGGACTTTAGCAAAAATCAATTATCAAATAGTGTCAAAATTGACATAAAAGAGTTTTTAAAACAATTATTATATTATTAATTGATATTATATTTTTAATAATATAAGGTTCGGAAAAAAAACTTATATAATGATATTTTCATCATTAATTAACCACTTGGGGTTTTCTTGGAAGTATATAGTAAGTGTATTAACTATATAATATAAAAATACAAAGAGACATGGTAAATGTCAAACTATTTAACTAAGAGTTAAATCTAAAAGTAAAGGTTAATATAGTGACCCAAACATGTCTAAAACCTTTTGGTTAACTGTTTTTATACCCACACACAACTTAGACTTTAAATAATCTATTTTTGATCCATTATAAACCGAAAATTATTTTATTATAAAATAATATTTCTATCTTTTCTTAAGGTGCCCCTCACCCCTCTTATAAAATGGAACTTCCACTTCTCTCTAATTCAAACCATAAAAGCCTTTTGGATCATCCAACCTCTGCCCAAATACCCTCTAAAATGTCCTCCCTTCATCCTAGAGGCCTTACTTTAGTCAGAAAGACAACTTAAGGATCCCTTTTGATCAAATCAAAAGGAAGAACCCGAAGAAGAGGTAATAATTTCACCACCCACTTTCAAGTTCTTTTCTTCTTCCACTTCTTCTTTCTTTGTTATTTCCATTATAAAATAATAACTACAGTATATTCTATATACTATGATATTATTATAAATATGGTACAACCATATTCATTATTATATCAATCCTTTAAATGACATGTAACCATACGTGCGTACGTACGGCTTACCGTCTCCACGTCGTGGTGTAATTGTTATTCAATACATTATTATTTGGATGGGTATAATAATGATGTTTAATTGATATAAATAATTAATATAACATGATAATGATTCTTTATATATGATATTAAATCCAATTATATATTAGTTTAATATCAAAATAATGATATTATCGCTCGTGTGTACGTACGGATTACCGTCTCCATGAACGCGATGTAATTCATTCCCCATCATATCCATTCAAGACAAATTTTTATTTGATGATTAAAAATAATGTTTAAAGACTTGATATAATTATGAATATGAATATGATACATCCCATCCATAACAAATATGACTCCCATAAAAAATAATATAAAGGAAAACAAATCCGTTAACACCCGAAACAACAATAATACTGAGATATTATTAACAAAGAAATGTTTAAAGATCATATATGATATCATATTAATGTATATGATTCTTGTATAATTTAATAACAATTATTTCAGCATTATACATGAGGTTAACGTACCCTTGAAAAAGGAAAAGTACAATGTAAGGGTTAATTCTACAATCTCTTCATTATCCGAGGTTGTTTATACGTAATTATCTACTGGGACCTCTTTATCATCCACATCCATGTTTCTTAAAAATGTATTTCAAAACATTTTTAATATTTACTAGAAAATGGGTTAAAGACATTTATACCCTTATGTTTTTTGAAAGGAATCTTTCCGTGTTTTTCCAAACAAGGTACCTTTTGACCTTTTCGACAAATTTAAGGTAAGAATGTTTTTTTAACTTATACAGCGAGTGCGGCTATTTTTCGCCGTTATAACATAATAAACGGTTAATTAACAATATTATAAGAATATTTTCAAAATAAATGTTTTCTTTATAATTATGTGACTCTTAAATGATTTCAAAATAGAAAGAGATATTTCTCTGAAAAGGGTTTTGATTTCATCTATATCAAGATCCTTTGATGGATTTTAAGATTATTTGAAGTTGATTTATTATGATAAAAAACTTCCATATTGTATTGAAGGTTTTGTGATATGTTTGAATGTGGATGTTATATTTATATACCATTCATGGTTTATGATTAAAGTATTGACATTTCGTATGCTAGTTTTAATACGAGTGTTTATGATATGTTTAAACCTTTTCATATGAGGAATATATTAGACTTAGTAAGTGATGGGTGGAGCCCGATATTGCTCCTAGATTCATCGGTAGGTCTCATGAGACAACTAGATGTGGAATTGGCTGAGGCATTTCCCAATTTTTATATATGGTTTTGGATGAGGCCTTAACCATTTTTAGACATCTTGGCCAAGGCCTTGAAAAAATGTTTCAGATTGTCCGACATTATATATTCCCTCATTATAGAAATAATATTGATGGTTCATGTGGTCATTAGACTAATATAATACCCATGATTATGTTTTATTATGGAATTATTTACTCATCTCATATTCCTGCCATAAAAGTATTCATCTTTATTATTGGTAAAGGTATGTGGTTTCAATTATTCTTCATGCTTAATATTTATGTCATTTTCCACTGTATTGCTTACCCTTATTGAGCGTTTGATCTCACCCCTTTATTATGTTTCATTTTTATAGGATATGAAGAAGTTATTTATGAGTGAATTGCAGGAAAAATCTAGGAGGCTTGGATGTTTCTAATGAAATATATTCATGTTGTATTTTTCTTCAAGCTGTAAAGTTGAACTTAAGTATGAATCTTGTTTCCAATAATACTAAACTGATCGGTCATTCGAGACATGATTTCCTTGTGATCATGCCAATGTTCTGTTATAATGCACCAACTTTGGGTAACTAGGGTCCAGGAATTACAAAGAGTGCATTTTATTAGTCTGTAGTGAGTGGCACATTTTGAACTAAAAGGTCAATTTTAAATAGATAACAGACACTTTTAGTCATACTGATCACATCATGCATCAGATTGAGATGTGGTTGATTCCTAAATATCATAAATGACTCATGAATCATTTTAATAAAGTATAAAAACAATATGAATGCATTTTCTCAGTTTTTCAGTATGTCACTTGTTCTTTTTTACTTAATGTCAATTTTAAATACAAATAGACACTAAGAGTCATAACGGTCACACCGTGCATCCAATTGATATTTTTTTGACTCATAAACATAAAAAATGACTCCTAGATAATATTCTTAAATTATTAAAACAATCCAAATTTGTTTTCTCTATTTTCAGTATGTCACTTGTTCTTTTTACTAAATGTAATGTCAATTTTAAATAAAAAGCGAAACTTTGAGTGATATCGGTCACAACATGGCTCATATTGAGGTGTGTTTGATTCTTACATGTCTAAAATGACTTATACATCATTTTAATAATGTATCAAAACAATCTAAATGTGTTTTCTTAGTCTTCAGTATATTACTTATTCTTTTTACTAAAATTAATGCCAATTTTAAATAAAAAGACACACTTAAAGTTATAATAGTCACACAATGCATGTGATTGATGTTGTATTTATTCTTACACATCATAAATGACTTATGGATCATTTAATAAAGTATCAAAACAATCCAAATGTGTTTTCTCAGTTTTAAGTATGTCACTTGTTCTTTTTATTAAAATTAATGTGAATTTTAAATAAATTGACACACATGGAATTATACCAATCACACCATACATTATATTTTGGTTAAGTTAATTCCTAAATGTCACAAATTAATTATGTATAATTTTTCTAAAATATCAAAATAATATTAATGTTTTTACTCAGTTTTCATTATAAGACTTGTTCTTTTTACAAAAAATTAATGTCAATTTTAAAATAAAAGACACACTTAGAGTTATAATGGTCACATCATGTTTCATATTAAGGTGAGGTTTATTTATAAACATCAAAAATGACTTAGTTATTGGTGTCCTAAAGTATCAAAATAATACAAATGAATTTGATTGGTTTTTAGTATGCCAATTTTTCATTTTACTAAAATTAATGCTAATTTTAAATAAATAGACACACTTGGAATTTTACTGATCACACCGTGCATCATATTGAGGAATGGTTGAGTCCTACACATCAAAAAATGACTTATGGATCATTTTAATAAAGTTTAAAAATAATACGAATGTGTTTTCACAACTTTTAGCATGTCACTTATTTTTTATAGAAAAATTAATGTCAATTTTAAATAAATAGACACAGTTAGAGTTATAGTGGTCACATTGTGCGTCTGATTGAGGTGTGTTTGATTTCTACACATAACAAATGACATATGGATCATTTTCCTAAATTATGAATACAATAAAAATGAATTTTCTTAATTTTTATTATGTCATGTTTTCTTTTTACTAAAATTAATATCAATTTTAAATAAATAGACGTACTTTTAGTCATACCAGTCACACCGTGAATCATATTTAGGAAAGATTGACTCTTACACACCAAAAAATGACTTATAGATATTTTTTCTAAAGTATAAAAACAATAAAAATTTATTTACTTGCATTTTATAAATTCACTTGTACATTTTACTGAAATTAATGTCAATTTTGAATAAAATGAGACACTTTGAGCCATACCGGAACATTTTGTTAGATTGAGGTGTGAATGTTTCCTACATGTCAAAAATGACTTATGAAAAATTATATTAAAGTATCAAAACAATATGAATAGGTTTTACCAGTTCTGAGTATGTCAGTTGTCTTTTTTACTAAAATTTATGCCAATTTTAAATAGAAAGAAGCACTTAAAGTCATACCTGCCACACCATTTATCATATTGAGGTGATTTTTATTCTTACACATCCCAAAGTATCGAAAAAACCTTAACTACCAATGTTATCTTGATTTATATTTCCTTTCTTTGTCTAACTTTCAACACTTCATGTTGACTCGATTTTTTTACCTGAAAATCCTTTTCTCATTGTTGAAAGTTGGGAGAGTGGAGGAAGATCATGTGCCCATTATATCAAGAGAAGATACCATAATGAGAACATTAGATTATTCAACTGTTTTAGTTTTCAATGAGAAAGGTTTTTCAGCTAAATAAAACCAACTCTATGAAGTGTTGGTAGCTCGACAAAGAGAAGCAATGGAAAGTGTAAAGATTTGTGAGAAAAATAAATAAGTGCTATATAAAAATGGTAAGGAAATTAACTTAAAAATAATAGATAGAATGATGAAAAAATTAATTAATTAAGTATTAGGAACTAAATTTTTCCTGATGGTTGTATACATTCATGACCTATTTCTTTATTTTTATTACCCTAGTTGCAACCTCGAAGCCCAATCTCCCACAAGCATGACCAGCTTTGAACAAACAAACCCAACTCATGAAAAATAATCCACCAATATAAGAAAACAATTATTATGTGAGTAATACTAAAAAGAAATAAATTAAACATAAATATGAAACTATCCATTAATTCAATGGAATTCACATCTTCATTATATTTGTGCATATTCTATCATCATATATGCTACCCATTTTTTTTATAAGAAAATCTATATAGTATTATGAACATGAGTATTTTTTATATTCATAGCAGTACTAGAGAAATATAAATTAACAAAGGATTAATAGATATTTTAAATTAAATAGTAATTATCTTCAAAAATACCTCTTCAAAGATGCTAGTTTGTTCATGAAATATGATATCTCTCATAAATTTACAATCATAATAAACATAATATTTTCCAATTGTTAGTTTTAGACACTGTAGATACATTGAGAGAAATAAGTAATTTTTTTATATGATTTTGGATAGTGAAATATTATTATATATTATCTGATACTTATCTAGTTGTAGAACTTCTCATCATCATTGTGCTTAGGACCTGGACTCATTCCTTATTTTTCATGATATTGATGCACCTACCTGTCATAATAGAATCCTCATTAAAGGATAATATAAATTATATAAGTTTAAGTTTATTTCCAAAAATTTATATGTAGTTTATTACTTATTGACAAATTCCATCATGTGTGGTCAGTTTGTTGGGTATCCATACAGTGAATCCGAGAAATAAATATTTGGAGTATCGAAATTAACCAAAATGAGCATCCAATGTTTCCAAAAATAGAAAAAGGAATAAGTAATGAAAGAAATGAAAATACATGTTATATGATTAAAATGTATACTTTTACCCCCACAACAGTAGTATTAAGAAGAGTTTTTTCATCTAAAATTTTTCTTTCAAATCATTTGACCATGTTTTCCACTATTTCATCTATTTTTTTGGATTTTATTATTTGTTGTTCTGTAGAGGGGGTGTGAGGAATAATGAGTGAAAAAAATCATGGGGAAATCCATTCAATTGGTATTTATATATATGTCTGCCAAAAATATTAAAGGTAGTTAGTCATAATTTACATAGTATATCAGATTTTAGAAAATAGAATCATGAAAACATAGATCATGTATACATTTAAAATTGAGGTTCCTAGCCAATCATAGTCAAGGATTTCATTTACATTATCAAAACCAATGTAGTTTTCACCTTCTTCTCCATATATATTTTCATAAAAATTTACTATATGACTACTACCATTTTGGAACAATGTATCCACATGAACCTTTAAAGTTAGTAAATTTGGATATGGAATGGGTGGGGTAATGGTGATTTTGGAAGATCTTTTCATTAGGTTGGTCGATCCTTTAGATGGTTTTGAGTCAGTATTTTGTTTAAACCCATTCTCTTTGTCCATCTATAGTAGCATTCATCAGTTCATAACTTTATTCATTTAATATTAAAGGTTTAACTTTAAAAATAAATTGGAAACGAATAAATCCTTATCGACATGTTTTTTAAATATTTGACGACCATTCGATGAATGTTCCAACAGCTTGGTCGAACATATGAATATATTCATCGTCAAGTTGAACAAGTAGATCAGTGCTCAGATCATAAGCTATGCTAATCACCACTCTCACATGACCTGTTGGAGGGTGTTGATAGATATAAATAACAGTCATTTTCACCCTATAGAATATCAGTACAGGAAAGGTATAAGTTCCTATTTGATTCAAATTTCATAGAAAAAATTATTAAAAAAGTGATTACATCGACTAAGAAAACTCTTTTAGGGGAATGGAATGCCTCAAAGCTTGTGGTGGGGGGGGGGGGGGGGGTGTGGGAGGATCTTTATTCCATGGTTGGTATTGAGTTTTTTATTCTCTTTTCTCCCCCTAATAGTTTCTACCAAATCCCTCTGCCAATGGAATTATTCTTCAAGGGTATCTATTATTTCATTCATCATTTTCATTTCTTCATCTTTATCCTCCTCTTGTGTTTTTTCTCAAAATATGTTCAGGGTGTCACCCCAAAACCCACACCTCAAACATGACCATACCGTTCTAGCTAATTCAAGGTCACAAATAGTAGGTGTTCATATGGTATAGGTGTTGATGATTCTTGTTTCTAAGTCAGATAGAAAACATAGGTAAATAAGTAATAATTGTTATATAATAAATATTTAATGAAAAACAATTTTTTATTATGTCATACTAACACATTTATCACACATTTTTTTGTGTATTTTCAAATATCAGTGTCCCATATTTATTTACATGTGCCTCCTTCCATAACACATGGAGTGGGATGGAAGTGGCTTTGGATTTGGATTCATCAATCTTCATATAATCAATAGAACACAATTATGATATGGTTTTATGTCACATAAATGTACTATAATAGATTTACATACCATTGTTTTCAAGTGAAGCATGCCCCGTCCTTTCTTTATGGTAGGGGTACGTTGGTTTTGCTACCCGTCCCTTATTTTTAGCACTCAATTACTATTTCATAAAAAAAATTATCAATCAAAGTAATTAATATAAATATTATCAAACAATGTATTACTAGACACAATATACTTGAAAATACACATCCACATGAAGGAAAATAAATGAATCCCATGCTTCTTGGGTTATCATATGTTCATAGATAAGTGGTGAGTGAAAGTTTATTTTCCTTTAAACATCTTTAAGATGATATCTTGTTAGAATTATGTGAAAGCCGATGCGAATCCTTATAGAAAGAATTAATACATTTTTATTGTGGGACTCATCTACTATAAATACACTCCTACAGAGATGACGAAGAGTAAGTCAATGTTTCATTAATTTATTTTTAGTAAAATAAAGAAATGATATCATAATGTTACCATAATCTATTCCCAAAGTATTGTCTTAATCCCAAAACAACACGGTGCCATGAATCTACATCAATCAAAACATATTACCGAGTGATGATTTTAATGTAATTAATGAACATGAAATTTTTGGGGTTAACATACTATCCCCATACATTCCACCCAACATCATATTTTATGCCTTAGATTTTTTCCTTATTGTTTTTTTCTAACACCACCAAACTACAGTGCTCCTATTTTTTCTCTATCGTCGGTCCTTACTCACATACCATTTCTTCAGATTCAACATCGTAAATATGTTTTTCTTATGGAGTGGTAGCATCGGCATGTATAGATGTTCATTGTACCTCTACACTGGGAGCAACAATAGGTTGAGAAGCAAGTTGTTCCTTAGGATTGGGAGCACTAGCACATGTAGAAGGTTGTTATTCCTCTGCACTGTGAGCAACAGCAGGTTGAGAGACCTATTGTTACTCTGGATTGGGAGCACCATTATGTGAATAAGTGGTTTAACATTTAATTTAGATTATATAAATCCAGAAATGAACATATAATAACATGAGTTAACACAGTGTATATTACAAAAAAATATAACCTGATTATTGAACACTCTTTTTTAAAGGCTAAAGGAATTTGACCCCTATATAGACTATCCAAATCCCTTATTAAAGTCTTCTATAACATATAAAATGTCATCTATATTGGGACCGACATGAAATTATTGTTATTTAATAATGAAAGGGTCATCCTTGGTTGAATTTTCATCTAACCCTTCAATGGGTTTGGTCGATAAAATAAAAATTGACCACTTTTGATTTGTGGGATCTAGAATATAAAATTCTTGTACTACCTATGATTCCATTATAAATGGTTCGTATTTGTACTCTTCCTTTATAAAATCATCTTTCATGATTCCCAATTCATTTATTTTAACATCACTCCTACTATCAACCCACTTGAATTGAAAAATAGGCACATGGAATGTTGTATAATCCAACTCCCTTATTTGTTTGATGATTCCATAGTATGACATATTCATATAAATTAGACTTCTGTCCTTTGTACCAGAACCATGCATCACTTCAGCCACAAGTGTAACTCTAATTTTTTGCATGGCACATTCATAATCATGTTCATTTTTATATAATATATAACCATTAATTACATAACAAATGTAAGATAGTATATATACACTTGGTCCTCCAGATCAACATCAAAGTTGTTCTAAAAATGAATCTTTATTTTCATCTCACTCCTTAAAAATATGGTCCTGAAACCATAATATAAACTGTTTATTATGTGTATTTGATATCCATATTACAACCCTTAATGGATAAAAATTTCTAATGATTTCTTCTCGGGTTTCCACATATGGGGAAACCTCAAAACCATAATGAAAAATGTAAATGTGGGACTTCTCCTGATCTGTAATATTAATTTGGACAACATATTTTCCAAAAATTACTTAACCAATAAGCCAACCAATGTGATGATATTTTAGTATACCAATTCTTTCCACCCTAGATATGTATTCGGTGTAGAATTCAATGAATTACTCAACAATATATCACTTTTCAATACAACCCTCTGGATGAATTCTATTTTTGACATACCATTTCAAAATCTTCATATACCATTCAATGGGGAACATCCATCTATAGTGTACATGACCAAAAAGTTGAATCTCTCTCACCAAGTGAACCATAAAATTTACCAGCATATCAAATAATGTTGTCAAGAAGAACATTTCCAATTCACATAATATGACATAAATTTATCTTTCGATAGTCATCAATTTTATTGGGTCAATGACTTTGCTGCAAATAGATTTGAAGAAGAAACATATCTTGGTAAATGTATAAAATGAATTCTCAGGAAAAATAAAATGTAAAGCCGTAGGAATTAGATATTGCATCAAAACATGGTATTCATATGATTTTAGACCCTTAAACTTTAAATATATCATTGACATGATATTATTGATATTCTATGAATACCCCTTTGGAACCTTTATGTCAATTAAAAAGTTTCAAAACTGATATCTCTCTTAACTAGAAAGAGTGTAAGTATATGGAGGAAGAAAAGTTCATTTTCCCCATTCCTTGGCACCAACTCTTCTCGTATTCCCATTTCAACCATGTCCAACCTAGCATTAATTTTATCCTTTGTCTCTTGGGTGAATTTTGAAATGTACTGATGAAACTATCACAAACATTTTTTTCAACGTGCATAATCTCAAGAAAATGTCTGACGTACATACAATTCTAGTATGGTAATTCAAAAATAAAACTAATCTCTTTTTCTAATCAGTTTTCATATGGATTTTTGAAAATGGTTTACCAAAATCAATGTACAAATATTTTACTTTCACAAATAGTTATTCATCTGTTAGTGGAGGCAGTTATATATGTTCTTCTAAAGTTCCATCGAATAATGTCATCCAAGATGGTACTTATGTTTTCGGGGTATAAATGTTCAATGTAATAGAAACATATTTTTTAATGAATGTTTCAACTAAATTGATTGTGTACCTTGTTCACAAATAGAACTCCCTTGAGTTCCTTTAATTCTATATCTTGAAAAATTTACATAGTCAAATAAGTAATTTATCACCCCATACTACATGGCTCTCAACATGAAATCTTCATTTCAATAAGCATCATACAATGAAACACCTGAATCTCAAAATAATTTAAAATCCTCAATGCATATAACCAAATAAACATCAATATCATTACCCGGTTGTTTTGGTCCCGATATAATCATAGATAACATGATGTATTTTCATTTCTTGAATAACCATAGTGGTAACATATAATTTACCAAAATAATTTCCAATGTACTGTGAGTGCTTCTTTGAAAACCAAATTAATTCACTCCATCTATAGAAAATGCAAGACGAAGGTTTCTTAGATCATTTCAAAATTCAGGATACTCATGATCAATTCTCTTCCACTGAGGAGAGTAAACAAGGTGATGTAGTTTCCCATATTTTTTTTGTTATCTACATGCCATTTAAATTACCCTATAGTCTCCCCACATCCAAATAGGTGCCTAAACCTTGGAATGATTGGAAAGTAACATTGAACTTTCATAGTACTAGATTTATCTTTCTTGTATCAAGATTCACCAAACTTTGGGAATTTTGTAAGTGATTTTTGGTTCTTGAAAAATAGTAGACAATCATTCAAGCAGGTGTGTATTATTTCATAGATCATACCCATAAACCATAGCATTTTTTTGGTGTCTTATGTTTGGATCAAGAGATCATTATATTCTGGGAGCATATCATTCAAGAGAAAATGTAGTTCCGTAAAACTATAATCACTCCGTACGTTGACTGCTTTCAAATTTTACAACTTTAGTATAGCTTACAATGCTTTATATTTAGTGAAACCCTCATATAATGGAATAGTTTCATAACTCTAACTTTTAAAAAAAATTGGGAAACCACAAATTTCATCTTCATCTTTCCTTGTCATTTCTTCAATACAATCATCATCATCATAAAAATCTATGATCACATCCTCAATATGTTATTATTCATTTTCCAAACTTATAATCATATCAGATGATCCATAAAATGCAGTGTTATCCCACCCACTAGCTACATTTTATTACACCCCATGTTTATTCTAACATTTATAACTTGGATCTATTTCAATGACAGATCAAGTGTTCTTCCAACTCCTATGGATTAATTAGTCTTTAATAATAGTAGTGTAAACACATATAAAGGATTTGATAAGGGTCATATGCATGATCTTTTGAAAACATGATGAAATATTTCACTCTATCTTAATACTATTTTGTCATACGATTAGAATCCATCCATTCTTTATTCATATCTATCCTATTTTATTTGGTAATATTAATATTTTAAAAAATAAATACACCAAATATGTTCAACTAGGGTCACAATCCAACTATATATCCCTCTAATAAGAACCAAAGGAAGCGAAAAAAGCTAGAATAAACCTAAACCTATAAAATATAGGTGTGATCTAAAAGTAAAATAGATCACCACAACCTACAAAATCTAAGATATCACTTTCATCTTACATCCTAAAAAATCTAGTTTGAAATACATTAGAAAAATAAATATTTTCTATAAAGTTTTACCAAATAAGATGTAACACATAAAAGTGTGTTAAAACCAATTTTCTAATATTTTCATTAAATGAAAACAATCACTTGAAAAACATTTTTCCTCATCCAATACCTCTTGGTCAAATCACCTTTGTAAAATATTACTTTAAACTATTTCATAAACACGCATTTTTGAAGTACATATTTTAAAACTCAAAGAGGTTTCCAACTATCATATAGTTTTCTAAATCATGTTTGAAAACCAACCATTTCCCTAAAACTAGACATGTTGGCCTAAAACCTCACTTTCACAACTCAGACATTCTTGGAGTTTCAAATACAAACAATTTGAACTTTTATTATTTTATAAAAATTTTCAAACTCATTATTAAAATAGTTTGAAAACACTTCAAAACCACGCTTTCCTTTTTTCTTTCATTAAAAAACCTTCACAATACTATTTCAAAATATATAAAAATCAAACCATATGATGAACAGAGAAGGAACCCGATCAAGTACCACTATGTCAAGTCGAAAAACATGGGGAAAATGATAATAAAATATGTTCCAAATAATAATATAAATAGCAGGGGATAATTTAGAAGTAGAGATATAAAACCCCTAATTGATCTTAAAAAGGATTCTAGTTTCATGGACATCATCACTAGGATATATTAATAAAAGGGATTGAACCAGAGACAAGGAAACAAGGTCTTCACTATAATAACCTATCCATACCCCCATAAGTCCCATCAAACTAGGTTGTTAATAGTAAACATTCCTATAGGGGATCACATGCTATAATTTTCATACTAGAATTAAAGGGTCTTAAGAGGGTATCCCACCTTTCATGAAAAATCATTTTTATAAAATTTCAAATGGTAATTCTCTTTTAAAAACGTGAATTCAATTACAAGACATTTTATCATTTATAAATTGCATACCAATCTACTCTTTGGACCAATTTTATCCAAAAACCTTTGAAACTCAAATGGGAGTTTACACTACCCTTTAAATGACCATTGAAAAATATTCAAAGAAAAAATAAGTTTCAAAATATAATCCACATGGGAAAACACACCCTTTTGAAATAATCCATGTCATTTGGAAATATAAAAATATTTAAACACCCCAAACCATTGATATAAAAATTAACCACGGCTAAAAAATGTGGTTGTAAATATAGATCATAAGGGTTAACTCACCACTTTAAAAATAAAACATCATTTTCCAACATTTTTAACAATTCCAAATCACCCAAAATATTGGTTTGAAGTCCAATTATCACAAGAATAATTTTTAAAACATCATATTTGTGATTACCAATTATTTTAAAACCAAAATCATTCTTTAAAATAAATCCATTTTGGAATTTTCCCAAACACTTTTTATCATATATTGAAGTTTCAAAGGATCAAATAACAACTAAGAGGGAGGGGGTGTTAAATAAGTTGTTAAATTTGTATTAGTTTCAAAACTTTTAGAAACATAACCCCTAAAAAATATTAATATTTATTTACTTATCAAATTTTAGTAAATAATTATGAATGAAAAATATGTAAAACAAGTAAAGCACACAAGATTTACAAGGTTCAGCCTCAATGTGAGAACATACATCCTTTCCATAGCCACTCTTATGGGTGTATTGAAATTAAATATTATAAAGAAGTGAATACAACTTTTTCCAACTCCCATTAGACACCTTCTATCCCTAGATAGAAAATATTATACCGAATCCCATCATTTTGCAATGTTTTTTTATAAAAAAATTGATCCAAATAAAATAATAAAGACTTTGTTGAAACTTATCCATAATTTCTTCGTTTGAATCCTCATTCCAATTTTCCTAGATTTGATTTTGTCAATCTGATGAGTCTGGTTCTAATTATCTCAATATGATTATTCTTAATATGATTCTATCAATACACAAAGTTTTGATCTAGTTCTCTCAATAGGAAGAGTCTTGATCTGATTCCCTCAACACGATGAGTCTGAATATAATTCTCTAAATATGATAAGTTTAGATCTAATCCTATCAAAATGATGAACTCAATATGATTAACCCATTCTCAATCTGTAAAAATCAAACTCTACTCAAATGCTATGTAAAAAAATATTCAGCTGTCTGATCCTCCTCATGAGATCTCTGGTTGGAAATTAATTTCACTTGATTTATTTAGTGATCTGTCTTTTTCGCTTATGTGAAAAATCACTAAGTAATTAATGATCTAAGAAAGTACTTATTAGAAACTTAAAAAAATAAAAAAACATGAATACTTTCCAGGGTTCATCAAATTTCAAAACTATTAAATTCCATCACATTTAAACATAAACTTTGATTTCTTCAATCCTCCTTATATTTCTATGAGATTTATGAAAAATTTAATATCAAGTTTAAACTCTTAAACTCTTCATAAAAAATCTAGAATTATTTTGTGTCTTCTTCGCAATCATATCATTATGAATTTGTTTCCTTATCATCTCATTATGAATCTATTTCCTTTTCATCTAATTATAAATCTATTTCCTTATTATCTCATTGTGAATTCTATATCCTTCTCTATGATTATAAATTTTGTTTCCTTCTCAATGATTATGAATATTGTTTTATTCCAAGTTATTATGAATTTTGTATCCTTCTTAGTGATTATGAATTCTATATCCTTCTAAGAAATTAAAACTTCTATTTCCTCCTTAGTGATAACAAATTCGGTATCCTCCTCAGTGATTATGAATTTTCTATCCTTCTTAGCAATTAAAAATTCTATTTAATTTTCAGATCATTAAGATTTCTATTTTTTCTTTATCTCATTATGATGAAATTCCCATTATGATGGAAATTCCATTATGTTGATTTTTCCATAATGATGGAAATTATTTAACGATGAATCCACTTAGAAACTTTGAACTTCATAAAACCTCTCCACCATTTCTTAAAATTATTTTATCATAAGAGTTTTCAAGATTTATGAGAACTTTATGACCAAAAAATAATCATCTGATTTGGTTTAGTAAGTACGAAAACAATATAAATCCTAACTTCACAATTTTATTTCATAACTCTTCAATAAAAATATGAATTTATCAAACAAGAACTTCTAAATTTCTAAAAAAATATGAGTTTGATGAATCTTTATCACGATTGATATGGGTTTGGTTCCTAAAAAAACATTCACTAGTGGAAATGGATGTTTTCCCAATGGTTTTATGCCAATGGTTTGAACAAGCCATTGGTATACTAGTTTTAGAGAAACCTTTACCCATGGTTTTTTGAAATTGTTAGAATGAATATTTACCAATGGTTAACTAAAACTGTTGGGAAATCAATGATTTCAGTAATTTATACCAATGGTTTTTTAAAACTATGGGTAAAGAATAGTTTTCCCAATGTTTTTTAAAAACCATTAAGAAAAGTTTACCCCAAATACACAGTGGCTCCAGCTCCCCTGTCCACATGATTATAGCCCTAATATGAAGCTATCCTGAAGATCTCTCTGTACCCGAGGATACAGAACTCCTTCTACCCGATAGATCCATCTTCAATAAAGAATTTTTTTATTTCTAAACATAAAATTAGTAATTGGTACCTTAGTTTTAATGTTTTTCATCTATTTCTTTTTGTTTTTTGTTTTGATTTGGCCAAAACTAGAGTTCTATGCGGTCTGTTCCATAGTATACCAAACTCTTTGATTTGTTTTCTGTTTTTGTTCTACAATTCAAGTGTCACGATTGTGTGAATAACTTTTATTTGAAGTATTCATAGCCAATTCTTCTGTGTGTAGAGTTCATGAACCATATAAACTAATGGGTGTTGGTGAGATGTATATCCACTTAAATATTTTAAAGGGTTTGTTTAGTTATATGGTCCCGAGGTGGGTAATGGATATAAAGATAGTCCATGTGAAGGGATTGGGGACAGTTGGGGTAGTGGTGTGAGTGGTTTTCCATTTTTTAGTGGGGTTTTCTGGTAGTTTCGATAGAATTTAGTTTATTTGAAAATTGGATTTGGATTTTGTATTCATAGTTTTTGTTCAAGGAATAATAGGAAGGGTAGTGATATTAAGGATGAATTGGTTGTCGTTTGGGTGATGGATTGGAATTGTGATATTTGTTGGATTGGGTATAGGTAATTTTTAAGGTATTATGTGGGTATTCCCTCTCTTGAACCCCCACCCCCACCCACCCACCCACACCCCCCTGGACACCCCCTGCACACCCCCACCCCCTTGGACAGCCCCACCCCCTAAACACTCCCACCCCCATGGACAGCCCCCCACCCCCTGGACACCCCCACCCCCATGGACAACCCCCCTCCACCACACCCCTGGACACCCCCACCACCTGGACTCCCCCACCCCTTGGACAACCTCCCACCCCTGGACCCCCCATTGGACAACCCCCTCCACATCCCCACCCTCTTGGACAGCCCCCCCCCCCCCACCCGCTGAAAACCCCCACCCCCTGGACACCCTTCACCCCCATATACAACCCCCACCCCCTGGACACCCCCACCCCCCGAACAGCCCCACCCCCTTGATAACCCCAACCCACTGGACACCCCCACCCCCTTGGACATCCCCCCACCCCTGGACACCCCCACCACCTGGAAATCCCCCACCCCCTGGACACCCCCACCACCTAGAAACCCCCACCACCTAGAAACCTCCCACCCCCTGGACACCCCCAACCCCTAGACACCCCACCCCCTGGACACCCTCCACCCTCATGGACAACCCCCCACCCCCTGGACACTACCCCGCCTCCTGGACACCACCCCACCTCCTAAGGGCTTGACCTAGTTTTTTAACTGGAATTAACCATATAGGTGATTTCTACTTTCTGCCAATGACATTTCCTAAGTGACCCATAGAGACTTATAAATTGAAGTTTTCATGTTTTGATAAATTGAATGGGTTGTTTTGAATGAAATGGATAATGTATGATGGTTTTACTTTCTTAATTAATAAAATGGTTTTAATTAAAATTACCCTAATAGGGGTTGCAGGGGGGTTTTCCATGTGGGGGGGGGGGGGTTCCTAGGTGGGGGGGGGGGGTGGGTTGTCTAGGGGGTGGGGACTTCAGAGGGGTAGGAGGTTGCAGGGGCGTGGGGGAGGGGGTGTGGGTTGTCCAAGGAGGGGTGTGGGCTATCGGGGGGGGGGGGGGGTCAGGGTGGGTTGTACAGGTGGGGAGGGGGTGTGGGCTATTTAGGGGGGTGGGGTGAGATTTCCAAGTGGGGTAGGGGGTGAGGACTATCTAGGTGGGGGGTGGGGAGGGGGGCTGTCCAGATGAGGGGTGGTGGGGTGGTCGGCTGTCCAGGAGGTGGAGGGGGTGGAGGTGGGTTGTCCAGGTGGGGGTGGGGTGCGGGGTGTCCAGGTGGGGGTGGGCTATCTAGGGTGGATGAAGGGGGATATGGGGATGTAGGGGTGTGGGGGAGGGGGTTTGGGCTGTCCAGGGAGGGGTGGGCTGTCCAGGGTTTTTGGAGGGCTATCTTGGTGGGGGAGGAGGTGTGGGTTGTTCAGGGGGTGGGCTATCCAAGGGGGCAGGGTGGGTTTTCTAGGTGGGGGAGAGGGGTGTGGTTTTGTTCAGGGAGGAGGGCTATCCAGGTGGGGGTGGGCTATCCATGGGGCTGTAGGGGGGTAGGGGGTTTGTTGGTGTGTGTGTGTGTGTGGGGGGGGGGGGGGGTTGTCTAGGGAGGGGGGGGGGGTGGACTTTCCACTCCGATACTCTAAAAAAATAGGAATCACATATAACCAATGTGTAGTTCCTTTCACACGTTAAGACTTTTCTTGAAGTTCCATACCAACACCCGCTCTTAACCTTCCTAGAAGAAGTTATATTGACAAAGAAATATCACTCTGGTTCTTATCTGATATCCATAATAATTTCATACAAATTTAATATTCATATAACTCTATATCACCTAATGATATAATAAGGTTCATAATCCCATGAGTAGTGTCCCAGTGAAACTTGGATCATATGCCTAAACAACATACATATGATCATATTTGACACACACATAAAATTTTGTAAGCAAAGAAAATTCTATATTTACACCTTGTATCACAACCTAGAATTATCTATCAGCTAGCCTATCAAAGAATCAATAAGCCACATACCTAGATCAAAATATGGAGGTTTTTTACAATTAGGTGTGTTTTTTTAGAATTCATGTATGATATTTACAGTGGCAGATAAAATCTGATCCATATATAATATTTGGAGGCGTGTTTACAATTAGGTGTGTTATGATTTATATGTATGATATTCATGGTTTACACCAATAGTCATTTGGGTAATCTATAATAGGCTATAATGCATTCTAAAATTTGATAGAGATTAGATTCTATGACCCTAGTTAGGGGGTGGACACCCCCACCCCCTTGGACAGCCCCCACCCCACCCCCACCCCACCCCACCCCCACCCCCTAGACACCCCCACCCCCTGAAACCCTCCCACCCACAAGTACATCCCCCACCCCCTGGAGAACCCCACCCCTTTAGAAAACCCCCTAGACACCACCCCACCCCTGGACACACGCTCACCCCCTGGACACTCCCCACCCCCTGGACAACCCCCCTCCCCTTGGGACAACCCCGCCCCCTGGACACCCCCACCCCTAGACACCCCACCCCCTTGGACAACCCCCAAGACACCACCCCACCCCCTGGACCCCCCCACCCCATTGGAAAGCCCCCACCCCTGGGACAACCACCCACCCCCTAGACTCCCCCACCCACCTAGACACCCCCACCTCCTTGAGTAGTGTATGTGATCACTCAAATAATCTACTATAATATAAAATTTCTTTCATCTAATATTTAATCAACTCTTGAATAATTCTCCTCCACAAGTGTACATGATATTGTACACTCATTTATAGTTCTTCAAATATATTTTGTTATAAATATAGTATTTTTTGTCTTTTATGTTATGATTCTTATATAGAGTAGTGTTCCAGTTTTGATTTCATATAAAGTGAACAATTCTTGTTTACTAAAATATATTTTCGATGAAACTGCAATCTTATTGAATTTCTTTTGACTAAATGACTTATAAATTTTTTTTACAAAATGGATAGAAGTTGGATGTATGAAAATTATTGGATCTCAAGCGATTTTCAAAACAATTTGGAGAGATTTTAAGATTTTTCATTTCACAATGCTTCAGATAGTGGTCAGATACACTGCCATGTTACAATTGTGTTGGAAGACCTTGGTTGAGCCACGAAGAATTTAGTTACCACATAAACAAATATGATTTTCCAGAAAACTACTACATGTTGTATCACAATGGAGAGAAAATAAAATCTCAAATTACTGATGATCCAAATGAGAGGACTGGATTGGAGAATTTTTATATGACTGATTTATGATTTTTTTTCATCATGAAATAAAAGGATTCTAACCCAAGAAGAATTCAATGTGAGAACACATGATGCATCTAATGAAAATTATTATGTTGTCAGGGTGAAAAAATTAAATGATGCTGCCACGACTCCAGTATATCGACAATGCAGCAAAATGAAAAAGCTAGAATTTTTAATCCGATTGTTTCAAGGGAAAACTATATATCAAATTTCTAATACTGCCATCGATTACATTCTTGCCTTCTTGAAGGACTTACTTCTAGATGATTCATATATTCTCTCAAACCATTATATGGCATGGAAGTTAGTTTAAGAACTTGGATTTTCAGGAAAAAAAAATCATGCTTTCATGAAAGATTGAAGTTTATTCCGGGAGGAAGCTATTGAATGAAACTATTGTATAAAATGTGGCACATACTTCTAGAATCCAAAAGCTGATGGAACACCATCCCATGTGCCACAAAAAGTAATGTGTCACTTTCCATTGATCCCCAGACTCAAGAATCTTTTTATGTCTGATGAAATATCAATAAAAATGTGATGACATGAGACTGAGATAAAGAAGACTAATGATGAGTTGGTTCACCCTATAGATGTATTTGTATGGCAGAGATTTGATGCTCGATATCCTGATCTTGCAGATGCCATGCGTAATTTGAGGCTGGGTCTTTCATGTGACAGTTTTAATTCATTTTGGAAGTTTCTTACTTCACACCGAACATGGCTGGTTTTTATACACATTTATAACCTTCCCCCATGGCTATGTATGAACAAAACTTTCACTTTCTTGAGTATACTCATATCTGGCCCTTTTGATCTCAATAATGATATAGACGTATACATGAAACCTTTAATAAAAGAGTTGAAACTTATTTGGGATGTGGGTGTGCACACATATTATGCATCTTCAAAAGACATATTTTAGATTCATTCTACACTTATGTGAACGATCAATGATTTTCCTACTTATGAAATGATGTCTAGACTAAGCACGAAGGGAAAACTATCATGTCTTGTTTTTAGGAAGAATACACAATCCAAAAGATGGAAACAT